>OY728132.1:1805367651-1810167651 GCA_963277665.1 Viscum album
AGGAGCCCCCTCCAGTTTGAAGAGGTGGTCGCGACCACAGAAGCCTTCCACACTGAGGTGATTGAGGACGCCGAATGTCAGACGGTTATCTCATTCTCTGGTGAAGATCAAGACCCTCCCATACATGGGCACATCCGTTTGCTATACATCACCAGCCAGTTCAATGGCGTGGAGGTCCGTCGTTGTCTTGTCGACACGGGTTCTGGGATTATCTTGATCCCAACTCGAACACTGCGAAAGATGGTGTTGTCCGATGATGATTTAACTCCCTCCGACCTCAGAATCCAGGGGTATGACAGGACCGAGAAAACTACACTCGGAATGATTTGTCTGAAGACCCAGTTGGGCGGCTTAATTTCCAATACTGAATTCATGGTAGTCTCTCAGGACACTGCCTACAACGCATTGATGGAAAGTTCGTGGCTCTATCTTCACGCAGTGGTTCCCTCATCATACCATCACTGCCTCAAATACTCCTTTAAGGGTCAAGTGGGTGTGCTCCAAGGAGATGTGCCTCTGTTTTCCTCTTGTGAAGCTCATTACCTGGACTCTGACTATTACAAGAGCAAGGACAAGCAAATCCTAGCAGGTGAGGTTGAGCTCGTCGCTGTCGCGAGTGATCCTTGGGCAGGTTTGGATGACGCATATGTCTTCCCAATCCATTGGTTGGAGGCCACGAATCCCAATATGGGAGAGCTCTTTGTTGTCTCGGGTACCAGAGGAATGAATATTCTTGGGTCTAAGCGACGATGGGAAATTACCTCGTACTCTTACACCAAACAGGACTGAGTGATCCCCGAGCCTCCTACCCCCGTACGATATCGGGACGTCGGGCTCATGGCAACAGTAGTACATCATACGTGTCTGTTTCTCCAGCCGGGATCGACCGGCTCAAGACAACGCGTCACCACTACATTAATGTCATAAAGCGTGGCCCCTTGGGCCGCAGGCCGGATGGGATTGGATCAACTGCCTTTGTCGCTACGGTCTCCGCGGTGCATGAGTCTCCCGTCATGATGACCTCTGCCGCCCAAGCCGGTGCTAGCTCCCCATCAGGGTCGAGCATCCCCGAAACGGCTCCCCCCGTGGACGATCCTTCCACAAGTGGAGAAGAAGACATAGAAGATGCTCCTCTTGCCTTTGAGGAGGGCGTCTCTGACACGGTTTATGAGCTCGTACATGTGAACCTCAATAGTGAGGCATACCCGAGACCCACATTGGTTAGCGCCGCTATGCCTCCTGAGGAATGACAACAGTACATAGACTTCTTCAGACAGCACCATGATGTGTTTTCCTGGAGTTATGATGAGATTCCGGGACTAGATCCCCAGGTAGCCATCCACCGCCTTGGCCTCCCAGCAAACCATCGCGGGTTCAAGCAGCATCCCAGAAAAATGCACCCCTTTAATGGTGCCATGGTTGATGCCGAAGTTGATAAGCTCATTAAGGTCAACTTTGTCAGGGAAGTCCAGTACCCCTGGTGGCTAGCCAAAATTGTGCCCGTCAGGAAGAAGAATGGGCAGATCAGGGTCTGCATCGACTTCTGTGATCTTAATCGCCACTGTCCGAAGGATGAATTTCCCTTTCCCGTGACAGATCTGTTGATAGACACAACGGCTGGGTTCCAAGCCCTCTCCTTCATGGATGCGTACTCCGGGTACAACCACATCCGGATGGCCCCTGAGGATGAAGAGTTAACCACCTTAAGGGTCCCCAGGGCACTTTCTGCTATCGGCTTATGCCCTTCGGCCTGAAGAACGCGGGTGCCACCTATCAACGGGCTATGCACCGCATATTCAAGCCGATCATCGGGACACTGGTGGAGTGCTATGTAGATGACCTGGTGGTTAAATATCGTCAGCACTAGAACCATCTCAAAGACCATGAGAAAGTGTTTGGTTTACTCCGTTCTCACCACTTGAAGATGAACCCGTTGAAGTGTGCCTTCGGGGTCACCTCCGGAAAGTTTCTTGGCTTCGCCGTTAGGTATAGAGGCATCGAGATCGACCCCGAGAAGATCAAGGCCATCAGTCAGATGCCTCCCCAGATTAATATTCGCGAGCTTCAAGGCCTCCAAGGCCACTTAGCCTATATACGCCGAGTCATTGCGAATCTGACCAGAAAGTGTAAGCCCTTTTCGCAGCTCATGAAGAAAGGCACCGCCTATGGGTGGGATGAAGAGTGTCAGACCACTTTTGAGGAAATCAAGCATTATCTGCTTCAACCTCCGGTCCTGATGCCACCCGTTCCCAGAAATCCACTGGTCCTTTACGTGACCGCCCTGGAGCGATCCCTCAACGCCATTCTCGACTAGAAGAACAACGAGGGAACGGAGAATAGCCTCTACTACCTCAGCCGTATTCTCCTCGACGTGGAAGTTAGATACTCTCCCATCGAGATGAGCTGCTTGGCGCTCGTATTCACTATGCAGAAATTGCGGCACTACTTGCAGCACCACGAGGTACAGCTGGTCTCTCGGTTAGACCCGTTGAAATACATCCAATGTTGGCCTATGTTGACTGGCCGATTGTCACGCTGGGCGGTGATCCGCCAGCAGTTTGACATTAGGTTCGTACCTCAGAAGGTCGTCAAAGGACAGGCGTTGGCAGACTTCTTAGCTACCCATCCAACCTCTGCGGACCAGCCACTGGATTTGGGCTTTCCTGATGAGGCAATCCTCTCAGTCGAACACGCCACCCCATGCTGGAAGATGCACTTTGATGGCGCCACCCGAAGCCCTACCGGTAGAAGGCTCAACGATCCTAGGCTTAACAGAGTGGGCCTGGGTATCGTCTTCATCACCCCGGAGCAAGCCGTTCTACCATATTCTTTCTTATTGTTAGAAGGATTCACCAACAAAGAGGCAGAATATCATGCCCTCATCACCAGCCTCGAGTTGGATCTGGAGGTTGACGTACCCCACCGGTATGTAAAAGGGGACTCTGAGCTAGTCATCAAGAAGGTTAACGGTGACTACGCTGTCAGGAAGCCCGAACACATGCCGTTGCTGGAGTGAACCCTCCATATAATGGCTAAGTTCCCATCCCGACCAGATGTCGTTCACGTTCCCCGGTCGCAGAACAGTCGAGAAGATGCTTTGGCCAGCCTGGCCGCGTCACTCGCGGAGCCCGGACAGGATGACATAATCATTCAAGTGGCGCACCGAAGAGTCATTGCTCCTATTATCCCAGAGGGTGATCGTGGCCTACGAGTGAACCATCTCACCGCTAGTTCCCCCACGTCAGGACCCCCCCGGGGCTTCAGGAATAGTGATCGAGACAGTTCCTGACTGGAGGACACCCTTGGTTGAATATCTCCAGCACGGCAGTCTTCCGACGGACCGAGTAGAGCGGGAACGAATCCGGCGCCGCGCGCCACAGTTCACCCTTCAATGTGGTCCCGGCCGTTATCATCTCCTTTACAAGCGTGGGTTTGATGGTGTTCTCCTCCATTGTCTTCAAGGAGTTGAGATCGCACATGTCATGCAGGAAGTGCATTCTGGTTCCTATGGTGCCCACCAAGAGAGGTCGAAGTTGTCCCACTAGATTCGTAGACTGGGATACTTCTGGCCCTTCATGATCCACGACTCCATCGAGTGCGCCAAGAGGTGTCATGCGTGGCAAGATCATGATAACTTTGTGCATCGTCCACCGGATCCTCTACATACTACTAAGTATTATTGGCCCTTTTCGGTCTGGGGTTTGGATGTCGTAGGGCCTTACCCGCCGGCGACGGCCCGCCAGTGTCGTTTCATCTTAACCGCCACAGATTTCTTCTCAAAGTGGGCAGAGGCAGCCCTGTTTAGGGAAGTCAAGGCTGGGTCTATCACCAAATTCATGAGTTCCAATATCATTCACCAGTTTGGAATACCTCATGCTATCCTCACGAATAATGGAACCAACTTCCGAGTGGCCGAGCTGAAGAGATTATACGCCAAGTACAACATTCGCTCTAACCACACCTCCCGCTATCATGCGCAGGCGAATGAACAGATTGAGGCATTTAACAAAACCCTCTCCAAAATTCTACAAAAAATGGTTGGTCAGAACAAGAAAAGTTGTCCGGACAAGCTCCCCAACGCCCTCTGGGCCTATAGGACGATGGCTCGCAATTCCACCCAGGTGACTCCATATTCCCTGGTATACCGAGCTGAGGTCGTCCTTCCCATCGAGGTCTAGCTGCCCTCATTGTGCACGGTGGTCTACGACCAGCAAGCGCCAGATAGAGTTTTCGAGATTCGTCTAGCCGAATTGGAAGCGCTGGATGGAAGTAGGCTTCGCGCTTTACATAACTTGTAAAGGCATCAGAGAAGGATGGCTCAAGCTTTTGATAAGAAGGATAGCCTCAGCTCCTTCCTGTAAGGTGACCTAGTGTTGGCTCTCAAAGCACCAATGATTCCCGGCAGGAAACCACCCAAGTTGGAACCCAAGTGGGAGGGGCCTTTTATTTTCCATAACGTCCATCCCAATGGAGCGTACTCCCTGGTGACTATGGATGGTGAGCGTATCACTCCTCCCACCAACACTAGGTTCCTCATGATATACCTTTCCTAGAATGTATGGTCCTACATGACCTTAAACTGTATGGTCCTGCACGACATTAAACTACACATTGCCCTACATCTGGGATTCATGGTCTGAGATCTAAGACCTAAAACTAAGATCCTCTTTCTGTTCTGCCCTTTTCATAGTCCAAGCTCTAAAACCTAAAACTAAGATCCATATTTCGTCCAACATGACGTTAAACTGTATTTCCAAAACTACGTCTAGCTTGATTCCCATCCTAATGGGATATGTAGGAACTCCCAGACCTTTCGTCTTTGGGTCCAGCATGAGGTCCCCTGTCGTGTCTATTTCCCGTTTGGGAATTCGACCACAGGGTCGCGTGGGGTGGTGTGAGATTATGTCCCCATTCACATCGGGCATGCAATGGATGCACCACGCGCACCCTGTTCTCAGGTTTTAGCCCTCCTCTGTCCAATGGAATTTAAGGACGCCTATCAAGAACTACGTGTGGCATGATTCCCATCCTTATGGGATACGTAGGACCACCAGAACACCTAGATGTCAGGTCCAGCCCCATCTCTTAGGAGATCCCACGATCTCTCGGTGCCCAGGGTGTTTAGCATTACACCCCCTCTTTTTCCCAGGGATCAGCCATCTTTTGGCCGCTCTCGGACTGAGCCCTCTGACCCTTTCCAGTGGTCTGATGATGTGCTCAAGGCACTCTGGTCTAGAACTTGGAGTGCTAGATTCGACTTAGGCAAGTTTCACCCACTTTACAAGCTTCGTGTTCCCCTTCATTCGGGCCCCCGTCATCCTTCATACCCAGAGGGACCCCCAAGAACGACCTGGATACAACGCCCAAGGGCTCTCCTACCATCATGGTCCAACTCCCGCCGAGGGTTTCAGACAAAAAATTGATACAAATTCCACGTTGCGAACATGGTCAGCGGTTGATGCTCATTTGTTTGTCCCTGTGGCTAACACAACAGGATGCTGTGTTGCAAACATGGTCAGTAGTAATCCTCAGTCATCACGCCTGCTTCCCCAGGCCCTGAATGTTGGTGGCATGGTTCATGTCATGTTCCGACCCATCGTGTCAAGGTGGAATCTCGACACTCCATGTAAAAACCCTCAGCACACCCCCAGACATCAGAAAGACCGAGCTGCGTAACGGTGTCTCTCGGGGCTCCCGCGATCTTAGCGCTTTAGTATGTGCATGGGTCTCTTCTTTACGGGTTGCATGCGGCTTGACCTTCATCTCCTTGGGGAGTGATGAGTCGCCCAGACATTGCGTTTCGGGCCCATCATAGTTGGGAGCTAGCATGACCTTCCCCTCCCTGATTGTTAAACCCTCGTAGGCCCCTTGGCCCGAGGCTCCTCCCACGGTTGGTCCAAATCATATGACCTTAAACTGTGTTGTTGGTCCTAACCATATGTCCGTAAACTGTGTTGTTGGTCCAAACCATATGACCTTAAACTGTGTTGTTGGTCCAAACCATATAACCTGAAACTGTGTTGGTCCAACCCTTATGACCTTAAACTGTGTTGGTCCAAAGCTTATGACCTTAAACTGTGTTGTTGGTCCAAACCATATAACCTAAAACTGTGTTGTTGGTCCAAACCTTATGACCTTAAACTGTGTTGTTGGTACAAACCATATGACCTTAAACTGTGTTGTTGGTCCAAACCATATGACCCTAAAATGTGTTGCTGGTTCTATCACACGACCCTAAACTGTGACATTATCGCCTTGGCCACACGACGAAAAACGGCACTGCATTATGGTGACCTCGTTATAGAGGACATCGCGTTGGGTATTGGTCTTATGCCATTCCATTTGTCAATGCCTATCACAACATGATGCTTGTGGCGACACCACGGCCTACTACTATAGGCATGTCGCTTCACAAAAAAAAACCACTCACCTTAATGGACAAACAAGATTTATCAAATCCCGCTTCTTTTAGTGCAAGGGCCACGCCCGCACTCCTCTTTTCCCTTGGCACTGGTATCTTACCATGTCACTTTCCAGAACTACATGTGGCTTGATTCTCATCCTTATGAGATACGTAGGAACGCCTGGGGCACTTCCCCGTGGGTCCAGCCTACCTTCGTGTTCGGTCCCTCGACTCGAGCATTTCCCCGGAGAGCACATGGTAATTAGGGCTTTGGTCCTCATTCACGTCGGATTTTTTAATTGTCGTGCCATGTGTCTGTTTCTCCCTTTTCCCACCTCATGGTCCGAGCTCTAAGACCTAAAACTAAGATCCTCATGGTCCGAGCTCTAAGACCTAAAACTAAGATCCTCATGGTCCGAGCTCTAAGACCTAAAACTAAGATCCTCATGGTCCCAGCTCTAAGACCTAAAACTATGATCCTCACGGTACGAGTTCTAAGACCTAAAACTAAGATCCGTATTTCGTCCCGCATGACGTTAAACTATATTCCATCCCGCATGACGTTAAACTGTATTTCGTCCCGCATGACATTAAACTGTATTTTCAAGAACTACGTGTGGCTTGATTCTCATCCTTATGAGATACGTAGGACTGCCCGAACGTTTCGTCTTGGGTCCAGCCCCATGGATTACTAAACCCCATCCTTCTTTATTGTCGGCCACTCGGACCGACTTCATGGGAAGTGGTTTAATCGGGATATCTACCCCGAGCATGTTTGGGATGCCCCATGGTAATAATGGGAAGTGGTAGTTCTCTCGCCAAAGAGGTCCTGCCTGCAAATTGGGACGACCCATGATCAGGTTGGTACGCCAGCCTAATGCGCCTTCGCCATGGTGGCGCAATTTCGGGAGTGTTGGACTCTGTTTGGACAAACCACCACTCCACCTTCCACGCCATGCATCCCCCCTTATTCGGATCCTCATTTCCTTTCGTGTTTGACGGGACCCCCTAACAGCATGGATGCTCGACCTATGGTCCGCCTACTGTCCTGGGCCAACGTTCCGGAGAACTGGACATGTTTGACAGGTCCCCCTAACAGTATGGATGCTCGACCTATGGTCTGCCAAATGTCTTGGTCCAACGTTCCAGAGAACTGGTCATGTTTGATGGGTCCCCCTAACAGTATGGATGCTCGACCTATGGTCCGCCTACTGTCCTTGGCCAATGTTCCGGAAAACTGGCCAACGATATTAGAGTTAGGCCCCGTGTTGTGAACATGGTCAGCGGTCAGCCCTCATTTATTGTCCCCCATTACAGGTTAACGTGATGTGGATGTTGTGTTTCCGCCACGGTTGACAGTTATCCTCCATGGTTGTGCCCCATTGGGTTCTGAATTTGGGCAGCGTGATTCACCCTTCCTCTCCATTCCCCTGGGTTCGGATGGATTTCAATGCCACCGGCATTGCCCCGCTTGTGTGTAAGAGCACATTGAGAAGTCGACACATCAATCGGCTCATGGGTCTCCTCAAAAGTCCAGGCCCAATTTTGGACGCCTGAAGCTTGGTCAATGCCCCACAGTTGAACGAAATGATGGTACGAGCATCTTCTACTTCTTGCGTTGGGCATGACCCACAGGAACCTAGGGATGAGTTGTTATTCCTTTCGATACTATGGTTGATCTCATTAAATCAAGAGTAAATATGAGTCAATTTGACCACATATTGGATTGAGATGATGAGAAGTACAAGAAAAACGTTCATGAGATGGAAAAAACAAAGCCCTTAGGGGTCAGTGTGCTGAAGCGATCATTCCAACACTGCTACCCTCTGGCTGGTAGCCTCCATGACCGCTTCTCGCTCTTTGAAGACTCTCTCCTTATCGGCCACCATAGAGCGCAGCTCGCCAGCCCTAGATTGTGCCTGCACCCGCTCGGTTTGAAGTACGGTCATCTGGTGACTCGCCTATACCATTTGATCCTGCGCATCATCCAGCTGGGCCGTCAGTTGCTCCACGAGCTCAGAGCATGTTGCGATGAAGGCCTCCTTATCTACCGCCTGCCCTTTGAGGTGTCGGACTTCTTGCTCCGCCCTCAGCAGCGCTTGAACGCTCGTCGATCCTTCCCGACACTGGTAAATGTCGGTGCGCCGGCTGCTCTCGCATATCTTCTCGGCCATGTAATCACGGACTGTCAGATTAAGGTGCTGAGCATCATCCCCTCCGGCGCACAGGAAGCGCAGCCAGGTCTGAAGTGATCCCATCCGCCTCAGCCAATCCGACTGGGGCTGCCTGAGCAAGCTCTGGATACACTTCCACCCTTTCTACCGTGTCATTCGGCTCTCCTCGGCGGCCTCTATGTCCGAGTCATCAATCTCCTCAGGGTCAGCTGGTCGGTATAGGGGGAAGGCCGCCAACAGATCGGCAGTAGGATCCATCCCAAGGATGTCTTCGTGAGGAATAGAATCCTCGACGTCTAGGAGACCTTCTCTCGCCCCAGCAGCAATAACGCGTCCACCAGCTTCCGACCGCGTTTTAGGAACAGCGGCGCTGATGTCCGCCGCCCCCTGTTCATCAATTGTCGGGGCCGACTCAGTGCAGAGAGCATTTTCCGAGCGAGGTGGTATGTCTGCCCTGGTCCACTCGCGGATGGCCCGAGCTCCGCAGCCCGATGTGGCTCCAGTGTTGAGATCACTACGCGAGGCATACGCTAGTCATACGGGATCTTTCAACACTCAGAACCAGTAGTGAAGTGGGAGACTTACAAGAATCCAGAGCATTGGTCCCCAGTGTTTCGGCCGCTGCAGGAGCTGCCATAAGGGGAGACCACTCTGCACTGGTTAATTCAATGATGGGTGTCGGTTCCCCATCATGTCCCACTAGTTCCTCTCCGCCCTCCTCTGGTGGGGACGCCCGTCCACCGCTCAACTGCTCCTGTGTAGAATGGGGAAGCTAGTTAGAAGTTGTAAAGTAGAATGGATGAATGAGGGAAATGAATGAAGACAGAGACAAACCTCGAGAATCTCGATTATGTCGAGATCAAAGTCGGTAATCTCGTCGCTCTCTCGGAGACTCCCTTGGTAGGTCACCCCATGCGACCCCTCACCTTCGGGATCCTCTTCTTCGTCTTCTCCCTAGACTTCGCCCTCTCCGGTTTCCTCCTCCCCCTCTGACTCTTCGTCACTGTCACCTTCTCCCGGCGGCATCGCTTCCGGATCATGCTCCTGGCCGAGTATCACTTTCCCTAGGAAAGTTGGCTCTGCACGCTGCCCCCTTTGGCCTGCGTATGTGTCCATGGCCGTCAGATAAGAATGCCGCCGATGGAAGTTCACTCGGTCGGTAATCCGAACGAGCCCGACCTCCGGCAGTTGGATCCCGTTCTACATTATCTTCTTCCCGAGGGCTTCGACGCTCAGCGATTGCCACAGGGTCATCCAGGCCAACCACAGTGCTGGGAGAATTGCGTATTGGGAAGGTTTGAGCAGATATCTTATCTGATTCCTGGTAAGTTCCCTGGAGGCCTCATGTGACCCCCCCTGTGGGTAACGAGGACGTGGAAGCACCATGTGATGTTCCCGCTGTCGAAGTCCCGGCCTGCGCAGGCCTCGCTGCCGGACGCACCCTTGATTCCCCCCTTCCGACGGCACTGTGCCTTCTTTCCCGTCGCCCGGTTTCCACGCGAGTAACCTCGAGTTGCCGGACGTGCTTGCGTAATATCCTCTCAGGGTACGCAATGGTCCAGTTTTCCGCATATTCAGTTGCTAGGCCGACATCAACCCCGGTGGGAGGAAGAGTAACGACGTCGCCAGGGCCGAAAGTGGTAAACATCAACCACATCTGGCGCAGGACGCATGGATTCTTATCCTGCTAGATAGCCGTGAATACCTTCTACGGCTTTCGTTGAAGGCACCCGAACTGCCTGGCGAATCGGGATGGCACATAAGGCTCGCAGATCACCTTCTCGTCGATCCGAGCCACGAGCACCCCGCCCTGAATGCTCTGGAAGTATTCATGCGGTTCTAGAGAGCCTCGCCCGTTGTCCACCAGCTGGCCAACTGGGGTGGGGAAGGGGCTGAAGTTGATGTTGGCATGGTTGCCAATGTGGATCCTCACGCCCTCCTCATTGAGTGTCATCAGCGCCACCCCTACGATGTTTAGTAAGGACGGTCACAGACCATTGCCTGGAGGACGGACGACATTTGGGAAAGTATACCCGCTGAGATGAGCTGCCACCCAACCATGGAAGATCTGGAAGGGACCAGAGACTCTCCGAGGCGACCCCCCTCGTGAGATGCACCCGAGGATGGTATACAGCTTGGCCAGCATGGGGACACCCAAGTTGAACCATTTGTTGGCGGCCATGGAGCCCTCCATCACCAAAGTCGCTGGAACGACGCCCATCCTCGCGTCCTACACCAGTAGGAGCCACCCGCTCAGGAAGGCGGCAAGGAACTCGGCATACCATACGTTCGGGTCTCGAGCCTCAATGACGCGGTAACCCCATGATTGGTATTGCCCCGACTCCAGGGTATTCCAGTATGACCCATCCTTGCTCCTCTGAGTTGCGGTTGGGCACCGTTTGCCCTGTCCCGGCATCTTGACGGCGGGATCCCTCTCAAGGAACAGGCTTAACTAGCCCTTGTAGGCGATGTCCTTCAAGAAGTCCTTGACCCCCAGCCTCTCCTTAGCCAACTGCAGCAGGTGCCACGTCAGCATAGGCGTCTGTGACCTGTCTCCCCATGTGTTCTTTGGAGGAACGAACTCGTCGTATTGGTAACCCTACAGTGGGTTACCTATGAAGCAGTGAACGTCCCAGAGACTAATGCCGACTTCACTGTGATGAAGGTGGAACGTGTTGGTGTCAGGAGACCACCAGGTGAATAGCTCCGGTCTGAGTTCAGGCTGGAGGTGGAAATGGAACTGCGATGTCCATACCGCCTCGAACAGGCTGATATACCGCAGTTCGTCCCCGAACTGGTCATAGGTATGGTGATCCCAGAACGCCCAGGCCCATTCACTGGTGAAGTTACCCCCGAACCGCAGGTCCCAATCCTTTAGCCAGCCCTTCGTGTCATCTGTGATGCTTTGACGGAACGTGCTCGCATAGAGGGCCGGAGAATCCTCTACCACAGGCTCGTTCTCGGTAATGGTCCTAGTCCTCGGGTTCAGGACATAAACATCCATATGTCTAGTTTCCCTGGCAGGATGGCCGTTGTTGGTGATGTTGTAGCGAGGAAGTTCGTCCTCCCGAGTCACCCAAGACCATGGCGTGTCCACCTCGAGGCCGGCAGTGGCACCTCTTATAGGATGCCAAAAGTCCAGAGTGGGAGGTTTTCCAACAAGGGATATGTCTTCAGGGCCGGAGTCAGTAGGTTGAACAAGGTCATATTGTTGGAGACAATCACCTTGGCACCGTAAACCTCCTCATTTTCCGCCATTTCTGTCCTACGGACAACGGCTTCTCCCTCATCAACTCGGTTTGTAGCCATCTCGAATTTTTCTGGAGTTGGGAGAAATCAGTACGCAGTGCGTGGAATCAGAGAGTTTGACACGAAATCTGGTTGATTTTCATGGAATCTTGGAGATGACCGCGCAATCGGAACGCAGAGCGTGAAAAAGCCCGACGAGGCGCGAGATCACGGCCGAATTTTGGATGGAATTCTACGCTGCCAGTGCGTTATTACGCACAGCCATGGAAGCGATTTCGCGAATGAGAGCGATAAGCTTATCACGCGGAAAAAGAGGAAGTACGGATTTGGGACCCAGCGCCCCATTTTATAGGCGAGGCCAGGGTTCCGCACTGCGCGGAAAGATGATTTCGCGTGCGTCTGTAGGTTTTGCGTGCCCCATTGGAATTTGGCGTGCAGCTTGATCAAGAGACTTGGCTTTACGATGTTTCGGAGTTTCTCTTGGAATCCGATCATTGCGACCTCTCGCCGATCCAATTCCAAGGGGGGGAATTTGTTGACGCCGAAAAAAGCCCGTAACCCTCGGAGGAAGATTCAGAATGACGAAGCGAAGTCATATTCGGAATCAGAGGCCCGATCCAGAGGCCCGGGATGTGGTGCGCGAAATAAAGGAGGCTCTGCGCGAAAAATTGTTCTGCGTGCATAGAATCATCGGGTTTCGCGGCATTGAGCCATTGATGGGTGCAATATTTGCGGGCCCTAGTTCCGCGAGGAGGGTTTTTGCGCGCCGGCTACGCTTGGCACGAAGAAATTCGCGCGCCACATGGATTCCGTGCTGGAGGTCGCCTATAAATAGAAGGTGACCCCGAACGGTTTGGGGGTTGAGGAATCCAAAGTGACTCCCGTGCGCGCAATTCGGCTCCCCCCACGTGCAAGATGACTTCTAGGTAAAACACTCATTTCGCGCAACCTTGCCCCGGAGTTCTCCTTTGCGCGCAACTCCACCGGCTTCAGTGAATTTACCCCCTTCCCAGTGTTCCAGCCTTGTGCGCAATGTGTGTCTCGTGCGTAGAATAGGATGCCGTGCGCGCAAAACCCTGCACGTAGTTCCCTCTCCGCGTGCAATTACATTGCTCCAATTGCGTGTCGTCCCGGAGATTTTCCCGCAAACCATCCCTTTTGCGCGCAAAGCCCAGGACTCCTCACCTTGACGCCCCTTGGCTGCCCCGTGCACCGGCACCTGATGTCTCCCCTACCAGGCATGCGTTCCATGCGTTGTTTTCCCGTACGGCCTCCCAGGATCGTGCGAAGTAACCTCAAGGTCCCTTGGGCCGTGTTTCCCGTTGCATTGCTTTGCCTTATGCTTCTCTGCATAGGCATGCTAACGGCTATTGCTTCTTCGCATAGCCACGCTAACACGGACCACCCGGTGGTTCGCCCTGCGGCCCCCCTTCATTATGGCCTTGTCGATTCCTTCCCTTCCACAAGGGGTAGATGGCGTTGGGCATGTAAGCCCTAGGGGTGTGGAGCGAACCCACCTCGTCCAAGCTGAAAGATGTTAAACTGCTAAGCACCTCGTCTTTAAAAAAGATTTTAAACTCTAGTTTGACCCCGTTTTTCGCACGCAGGGTCCCCCCAGCTCGGACATTCTTTACGCTACTCGTCTCCACGGGAATGGACTCTTCCTCACATGGAATGAGATCCTCCTTGTCAGAGCGGCATTTGTCAGCTGGGGTAGGGCTGCCTCAGAGCGTTAGTCCCTAGCCTTTCTTGCGGATGATTGCACCCGTGCATCTCCGTACTTCCCCCCTTCCAAGGCCAGTGGAGTCCTTTTCCCACTGTGCTTTGTCGCACCACGGGCCTCCACCCTGGAATAAGTCCCGACACCAAGGGCCGCTAACCACGTGTAAGCCCCTGTTTCCTCTTTGGTCCACTCAACACGTAATCCATATTCCTCTTCTCACGGACGCACCCTTTGCGACGCGATCGTCTGGTCCCTGCTGCCTCTTGTTTCCCACACCATCTATGACTCAAGTGAGATTAGAGCATGCATCGACAATGACATCCTCTTATGGGCCACCCCAGATCGTAGGCCCCATCCCAGCAAACTACGTGGACTTTGATCCGTGCTAACACATGGTACGTAGGAAGCCTCCATGAGGTTCAATCCCACCACCCGGTTGTCACGACCCATCCTCGGGGCCCGTGCCGTGACTACCCCAAGCCCGCCTTCCATAGGCCAGGGGCTGGCGACTAGCACCAAAGGCGTAAAATCCCGATAATTGGGAAGGCATTGCCTTTATAAAGAAAACAAGCACCACAGAGTACAAGCGGAAGTAAAACACTAAGTACAAAAGAAGAGCTGAAAAGTAAAAGGGGCCGGAAATACAAGCCCAACTGTAAAGTACAACTCGAAAGGGAAAACAACGACTGAAAAGTAAAGCTGCTACGCTGAGATGTCCACTGGAAATCCCACCTGAAGGGTGGGTACAGATAGCTCCTCTGCTCCTCGGGTCCCGCCGTCTGCTCCGAGTATGTCCCGCCCAGTGGTCTGCCTTTGGGAACCGCCTCGTCGTATAGTCCACCTCCAGGTACCGTCCAGTCCTCGAACACTCGGCCTCTGCCAGTACTGGCCGTCGTCTGCAACCAACACAACGAGGTGCGGGCATAGCCCGTGCAGGGGTGAGTATAACGATACTCAGTAGGGACCCCGAGACCCTCAAGGTCTCACTAAAAACAACAAGGATAACCACAAGAAGTTCACAACAGATAAACTCTACTTAGGTATATGCCCATACATATACCTAAGTTATCAAGTAGCCCATCTCAGTCATGAGGAAACACAAGAATCATGAGATCAACGGATAACCACTACCCAGGTATATGCCCATACATATACCTAAGTTATCAATTAACCCATCTCAATCATGAGGAAACACAAAGGTCAAAAGTCTCAGCTCAAACCAGGATTTTCATTATCGAAACCGTAACTACTGAAGAGCTCCGTCTCTGGAGTGTGCAGTGGTCCTGTCACGACTCCGAGGTACTGCTCACTAACCTAAGACTGCTGAAGTACTCCTCCTGTCGAGTACTGCGGGCCAGCCACCCAAACACAGTAGTGCTTCCCGCCGAGGTATGTCACCCAAACTCCGTAGTGCACACCCCCTAGTAGCCTGCTGAGGTACTCTCCGGACGAGCACCGCGGGTCTGCACTGTCACACAGGTAGTGCTCCGTCCGCCATGGGTCTGCACCTCAGAAAGTAGTGCTCCGTCCACTGGGCTAGTCGACTCACTCCAAGTCGAGTCGGTCAAGCAGTCGTCAGGTCTCAGCCAGCTACATGGTCTCCGTACTTCGCACGCTCGTCACTGGGAGGGTCCGCTCCACGAGCTACAGGTCGATACTCCAAGTATCTCAAAGTCCCACGAAGAAGTGTCTCAAAGTTCCGTCTCGTCACAGGGGTCTCAACGCAACAGACGGCGCGTCGATCGGACGCCCGGTCTGTGAGTTATTAGCCTTTTCGTCCCAGGGGCCCGGTTGGTTTCGAGAGCGAAACCAATCCCGGCCGTATCTCAACTGTACCCCGAACTCCCATAGGGTATACTCATTGGGACCGTTACTAAACGTAACCACCAACGCCGCTGACGGTTCGTCAAACGGACGTCCTGTCTGAAAGATATCAGCTTTCTCGTTCCAGGGGCCCGGTTGGATTTCGGGTACAATCCAACCCGGCCATACTCCGACTGTATCCAAAACTCGGGCGGAGTATGTCAAAAGTTCCGTCTCATCAAGAGGAAGTCAACGAAACAGACGGCGCGTCAATCGGTCGCCCGGTCTGTGAGTTATTGGCATTTTCGTCTCCGGGGCCCGGTTGGTTTTTAAGACAAAACCAACCCGACCGTACTCCACCTGCGTCCAAACCTCGGGCGGAGTATGCCAAAAGATTCGTCTCACTAAGAGGAACGCAACGCGACTGACGGCGCGTCAATCGGACGTCCGTAGCTCAAGATATGAGCGTTTCCGCTCCGAAGGCCCGGTTGGTTTCGTGAACGAACCAACCCGGACGAACCCAAAGATAACCGAAACCTTGAGTGCGATATATCGAAACGACCGTATCGATCCAAGGATCGCGTTGCCGCTGACGGTTCGTCGTTCGGAGGTCTGAGGCTCATGTTATGAGCGAAAACCCAAAACTGGTTCGAAACGGGGGGGTCCGGGTCCGGGCCGACCCGGCCCGACCCCCCCCGGGGCGGCGGCGACGGCGGCGCGGCGGCGGCGGCGCGGCAGCGCGGCGGCGGGCCGCGGTGGCAGCGGCGGCGGCGGGCCGCGGTGGCGGTGGCGGCGGCGGGCCGCGGGGGCGGCGGCGGCGGGCCGCGGTGGCAGCGGCGGGCCGCGGCGCACGCGGGGGCTAAGCCCCGCGGTTTCGGACAAGGCGGCACGGCCTTGTGCCGTGCCTTTGCAAACAAACGGCCCCCCACGTGGGGGCCGGTTTAAATCAAAGGAACTGGGGGGCTGCTGCCCCCCCTTCATGGAACCGCCCCCCTCATTAAGAGGGGGGTTTTGCTGAACGGTCCGGGGGATTTATTCCCCCGGTTTTCAGTCATCCGGCCGGCCAGCTGGCCGGCCGGTTTTTACCAACGGGACCGGAAATTCCGGTCCCGCCTTTGACTTCCGACGCCGGCAGCCCGGCCGCCGGTCTCCTCTTCCGCCGCGGCCCGGAACCGGCCGCGGTCTTCTCGTCCCGCCGCGGCCCGGAACCGGCCGCGGTCTTCTCGTCCCGCCGCGGCCCGGAACCGGCCGCGGTCTTCTCGTCCCGCCGCGGCCCGGAACCGGCCGCGGTGTTCGTCATCCGGCGCGGTGCGACGGCACCGCGCCCCTTCGCCGTACCATGATTCCTTCCAACGCGGCGCGACGGCGTCGCGTTCTTGAAGATTCTCCTCGGCGTAGCGCGACGGCGTTGCGTAAAATAAACGCATGGTAATCCGCGTGGTGCGACGGCACCACGCCACTTTGCTTCCATCGCAAGAATAAACATGAACGTTGGAGGGGGGTTCGGCCGTGTTCGTGCGGTCCGGCCCCCCCTCGCGTTAACAAAATAACGCAACTTTAAATAAACAACATCCTCACGTTAGTCATACGAACCACGAGCAAGAATGAGATAATTAAATATTAAATCAACACCCCCTACCTCAGTTTTAAGATTCGAAGAATCGTCTACGTTCCGCGGAAGACGGCGTCGCGGAGGTCGGGCGTCGCGGTCGTCGTTCGTCAAATCCGTTGACGAAGAGATATGCCCGAAGAGATTCGTCGTTGGCGAAACTTGCACGCCGATGAAGGTTGTCCGAAGAAGAGGTGGCGTCCCCTTCGTTGTCACGGTGAACGAAGAAAGGAGGTGCGGCGTTCTTTGTCGGGAAAAGAGCGTTCCTCGTCAAGTCTTGAGGAAAGTCAAATTATAAAGAGAACAACGAACTCAAGAACCTCTACCTCGATAGTCGCACGTTGACGGAGTCGTGGAATATCGGTGTCGATTCCTTTGACGTCGGAGGAAGAGTCGTTGTCGAAGGCGTTCGTCGCGGAAAACCGTCGCGGAAGAGATGACGCGGAAGAAGTACGTCGCGTCGCGGACACGGCGTCACGGATGGATCGTGTTCTTCGGCGGAGAAGTTCTTCGTTGAAGAACGACGTTCTTCGCGTTCTTCGTTGAGTTGAAGAAGAAGAAGAAAAGCTTCCAAAGCTCTCAAGAAATCCTCCCAAGGGTAAAAGAAACTCCTAGAATAATATAAGCTTTAACTTATATTATTTCATAACTTAACCACAAGAATTTCAAAGGTTTGAAATTCAAAAAGGGTTTAACTCCCTTAATTAATTAAGTAACTTAAGTTGTCAACATTAAAAGAAAAGAGTTAAAGGGGAGGTTTTGAGAGAATTTGAGGAGTTGGGGTTCGTGTGGACCCCACCTCACTTAATCCTCCCAAGGGAGGTTAAGTGGATGTGGGTCCCACTCCCAACTCCCTTTGGTAGGACTTAACTAGTTAAAAGAAATAAAATTTGTTCCTCACAAATTTTATTTAACTTAAACTAAAAACCCAAAAACTAACTTTCAACCCGCAACAAACGCAACTTCCGAAAAGGACTCTTTAAGCGAATATCGGCGCTGCGAGTTCATCGGTGCCCTCGGATTTCAATTCCGAGCACTGGATCAAAAGTTAGGAATTCCCGCTCGTTCGTTCACTGAACGTACTCGAGCCAAACTTCGGAAAATAATTCTGGGCACTCCGGGACTCGGAATCAGGTGCCGTCTGAAACCGCGCTCTTGTAAAATTCTAAAGAAAATTAAGAAAAAACTTCCCTTGATTTTTACGGGTCTTTACATTACTCCCACCTTAGGGCTTTACGTCCCCGTAAAGCTACATCAAAAACTAGGGAAAAAAAAGGGTACTGAGCACGCATCTGAGCCTCCCGCTCCCATGTGCTCTCCTGGAGATTCCCGTGCCGCCATCTGTTGCGCACAAGAGGAATCGATCGTCCATGTAGGACCCGCTCCTGTCGATCCTCTATCTCCACCGGGACCTCCGTAAAAGTCGCCCCATCGTCAAGGATGTGCATCGGGTCGTGCACGTATCTCCTCAGCTGAGACACGTGTAAGACGTCGTGCACCCGGTGCCACTGAGGTGGTAGAGCCAGGCGATAAGCCACCTCACCAACCCTGCTGAGGACCTGGAAGGGTCCGATGAAGCGCGGAGATAACTTGTCGCCTCGGCCAAATCTTCGAATACCACGTCGAGGTGAGACCCTCAAGAAGACATGGTCACCATTCTCGAACTCTAGTGGCCTCCGCCTCCTGTCAGCGTATGACTTCTGCCGGCTCTGTGTTGTCCTCATCCGCTCCTGGATGACATGGACCTCCTCTGACGTGGCCCGGACCATCTCTGGTCCCACAAGAGCTGCGAGATTTCTTCTTTGCCGATAAGAGAAACCTGGTCTCATCCCCTGGATGAACCACATTCTTTTCCTAAAACAGTCAATCCTAACATGGATGATACTAATCCATACCAAGGATGACGTCGTAAGGCCTCGACGCTACTACTAAGAGATCCAACCGTTACTCTCGCCTCCAAGGGTTGAGTCACACTGTCGGCATCAGTGTGTGGTAACTGGTCTCCTCCAGTAGATGTCTCATAAGTGAGGGTCAAGTCAACAGTCAACTGGAACCTCTTAGTAAAATCACAAAAGAGGACAGGAATGAAAACATCACAAAGGATGCGTCTTTTATTATTGCAGCTCATATTACAAGACGCTACACAAAAGCAACATCAACATGGAACTAGAAGTAAAAAAGACGTATCCATTAGTTCCTCCCCTGTCCACCTGCTCCCAGAGCTCCAGTATTTGTCGCTGCCTCAACCTCGGTGGCTCCCTCCAAGCCTACGGATCGAGGAGTCGGACAGTCACGTGCCAGGTGACCCTTTCGGCCACAGGAGTAACATTGTCCGTTTCTGGCACGCCTGGCTCTGACCCCACCTCGGGTGCCCCGCACCACCGGTCCTAAAACCCGAGATCGTCCAACTGCTGGTCTGGTCCTCCTGGACCTCTGCATCATCTGTCTACTGCCCACAGATGACTCGGCTTCTGATCGAAAAACACGCGGCAAAGGCAGAATCTCCTGTACACGCTCGGGGTGTAGAGATACTGGCACATACTCCACCCTGAAGAATGTCTCGAAGTCTTCCCATGCAAAGTTCATCTCATTGCAAAACTGAAACAAGTGGCTCCACCACCTACCTGCTGCTGCCTGAAGGAGGCTGGTAGCAAAGATCACCATGAAGTCTGCCGGCGTCCCCATTAGCCCGAAGACTCTCACCACAGCCTCCAGCCAAACCTCAGCCGCCTGCGGGTCCGTCTCTCCCCGGAACCTGGGTGGCCTCTGGCGCTGGAACTCGTGCAGCGCGCTCAAGCGTCGTGCATCGCCTACTATTGGGGCTGGTGGCATCGGTGGCCCAACGTATGGTAGTACCGCTGGTGCCTCCGCTGGTGCCTCAACTGCAAGAGGGCCCTGTACCGAAGCCTCGTCGCTCGATGGGCTGTCGTCACGTTCGATTCTCAGAACCCTAACTGGCTGCCGTCGTGGGGCCATCCTGAAAGAAACAACGTAACATGATCAAACGATTATACCTGGTGAGCTGACCTGGTTTGAGCTGTTTTAAGGGGAAAAACTTTTGAAAACACACACGCAATCAGTGTTTTCGTGCACAAAGTCGGAAATCAGTTGTCAGGGTCCTGGTGTATGGATACGTCGGCCGCCCGCACCAACACTGGACTCCCTGAACTGAAAACCACACTCGGTACTCTCAACACTATTGCTTCACAGAAAGAAACATCAGAGTTATAAGTTCTGCGGTAGAACCGAACTCCTCTGATACAAATTTGTCACGACCCGTCCTCGGGGCCCGTGCCGTGACTACCCCAAGCCCGCCTTCCATTGGCCAGGGGCTGGCGACTAGCACCAAAGGCGTAAAATCCCGATAATTGGGAAGGCATTGCCTTTATAAATAAAACAAGCACCACAGAGTACAAGCGGAAGTAAAACACTAAGTACAAAAGAAGAGCTGAAAAGTAAAAGGGGCCGGAAATACAAGCCCAACTGTAAAGTACAACTCGAAAGGGAAAACAGCGACTGAAAAGTAAAGCTGCTACGCTGAGATGTCCACTGGAAATCCCACCTGAAGGGTGGGTACAGATAGCTCCTCTGCTCCTCGGGTCCCGCCGTCTGCTCCGAGTATGTCCCGCCCAGTGGTCTGCCTCTGGGAACCGCCTCGTCGTATAGTCCACCTCCAGGTACCGTCCAGTCCTCGAACACTCGGCCTCTGCCAGTACTGGCCGTCGTCTGCAACCAACACAACGAGGTGCGGGCATAGCCCGTGCAGGGGTGAGTATAACGATACTCAGTAGGGACCCCGAGACCCTCAAGGTCTCACTAAAACCAACAAGGATAACCACAAGAAGTTCACAATAGATAAACTCTACTTAGGTATATGCCCATACATATACCTAAGTTATCAAGTAGCCCATCTCAGTCATGAGGAAACACAAGAATCATGAGATCAACGGATAACCACTACCCAGGTATATGCCCATACATATACCTAAGTTATCAATTAACCCATCTCAATCATGAGGAAACACAAAGGTCAAAAGTCTCAGCTCAAACCAGGATTTTCATTATCGAAACCGTAACTGCTGAAGAGCTCTGTCTCTGGAGTGTGCAGTGGTCCTGTCACGACTCCGAGGTACTGCTCAATAACCTAAGACTGCTGAAGTACTCCTCCTGTCGAGTACTGCGGGCCAGCCACCCAAACACAGTAGTGCTTCCCGCCGAGGTATGTCACCCAAACTCCGTAGTGCACACCCCCTAGTAGCCTGCTGAGGTACTCTCCGGACGAGCACCACGGGTCTGCACTGTCACACAGGTAGTGCTCCGTCTGCCATGGGTCTGCACCTCAGAAAGTAGTGCTCCGTCCACTGGGCTAGTCGACTCACTCCAAGTCGAGTCGGTCAAGCAGTCGTCAGGTCTCAGCCAGCTACACGGTCTCCGTACTTCGCACGCTCGTCACTGGGAGGGTCCGCTCCACGAGCTACAGGTCGATACTCCAAGTATCTCAAAGTCCCACGAAGAAGTGTCTCAAAGGTCCGTCTCGTCACAGGGGTCTCAACGCAACAGACGGCGCGTCGATCGGACGCCCGGTCTGTGAGTTATTAGCCTTTTCGTCCCAGGGCCCCGGTTGGTTTCGAGAGCGAAACCAATCCCGGCCGTATCTCAACTATACCCCGAACTCCCATAGGGTATACTCATTGGGACCGTTACTAAACGTAACCACCAACGCCGCTGACGGTTCGTCAAACGGACGTCCTGTCTGAAAGATATCAGCTTTCCCGTTCCAGGGGCCCGGTTGGATTTCGGGTACAATCCAACCCGGCCATACTCCGACTGTATCCAAAACTCGGGCGGAGTATGTCAAAAGTTCCGTCTCATCAAGAGGAAGTCAACGAAACAGACGGCGCGTCAATCGGACGCCCGGTCTGTGAGTTATTGGCATTTACGTCTCCGGGGCCCGGTTGGTTTTTAAGACAAAACCAACCCGACCGTACTCCACCTGCGTCCAAACGTCGAGCGGAGTATGCCAAATGATTCGTCTCACTAAGAGGAACGCAACGCGACTGACAGCGCGTCAATCGGACGTCTGTAGCTCAAGATATGAGCGTTTCTGCTCCGAAGGCCCGGTTGGTTTCGTGAACGAACCAACCCGGCCGAACTCAAAGTTAACCGAAACCTTGAGTGCGATATATTGAAACGACCGTATCGATCCAAGGATCGCGTTGCCGCTGACGGTTCGTCGTTCGGAGGTCCGAGGCTCAAGTTATGAGCGAAAAACCAAAACTTGTTCGAAACGGGGGGGTCCGGGTCCGGGCCGACCCGGCCCGACCCCCCCCCCCCCCCCGGGGCGGCGCGGCGGCGCGGCGGCGGGCCGCGGTGGCGGCGGCGGCGGCGGGCCGCGGTGGCGGCGGCGGCGGGCCGCGGTGGCGGCGGCGGCGGGCCGCGGTGGCAGCGGCGGGCCGCGGCGCACGCGGGGGCTAAGCCCCGCGGTTTCGGACAAGGCGGCACAACCTTGTGCCGTGCCTTTGCAAACAAACGGCCCCCCACGTGGGGGCCGGTTTAAATCAAAGGAACCGGGGGGCTGCTGCCCCCCCTTCATGGAACCGCCCCCCTCATTAAGAGGGGGGTTTTGCTGAACGGTCCGGGGGATTTATTCCCCCGGTTTTCAGTCATCCGGCCGGCCTGCTGGCCGGCCGGTTTTTACCAACGGGACCGGAAATTCCGGTCCCGCCTTTGACTTCCGACGCCGGCGGCCCGGCCGCCGGTCTCCTCTTCCGCCGCGGCCCGGAACCGGCCGCGGTCTTCTCGTCCCGCCGCGGCCCGGAACCGGCCGCGGTCTTCTCGTCCCGCCGCGGCCTGGAACCGGTCGCGGTCTTCTCGTCCCGCCGCGGCCCGGAACCGGCCGCGGTGTTCGTCTTCCGGCGCGGTGCGACGGCACCGCGCCCCTTCGCCGTACCATGATTCCTTCCAACGCGGCGCGACGGCGTCGCGTTCTTGAAGATTCTCCTCGGCGTAGCGCGACGGCGTTGCATAAAATAAACGCATGGTAATCCGCGTGGTGCGACGGCACCACGCCACTTTGCTTCCATCGCAAGAATAAACATGAACGTTGGAGGGGGGTTCGGCCGTGTTCGTGCGGTCCGGCCCCCCCTCGCGTTAACAAAATAACGCAACTTTAAATAAACAACATCCTCACGTTAGTCATACGAACCACGAGCAAGAATGAGATAATTAAATATTAAATCAACATCCCCTACCTCGGTTTTAAGATTCGAAGAATCGTCTACGTTCCGCGGAAGACGGCGTCGCGGAGGTCGGGCGTCGCGGTCGTCGTTCGTCAAATCCGTTGACGAAGAGATATGCCCGAAGAGATTCGTCGTTGGCGAAACTTGCACGCCGACGAAGGTTGTCCGAAGAAGAGGTGGCGTCCCCTTCGTTGTCACGGCGAACGAAGAAAAGAGGTGCGGCGTTCTTTGTCGGGAAAAGAGTGTTCCTCGTCAAGTCTTGAGGAAAGTCAAATTATAAAGAGAACAACGAACTCAAGAACCTCTACCTCGATAGTCGCACGTTGACGGAGTCGTGGAATATCGGTGTCGATTCCTTTGACGTCGGAGGAAGAGTCGTTGTCGAAGGCGTTCGTCGCGGAAAACCGTCGCGGAAGAGATGACGCGGAAGAAGTACGTCGCATCGCGGACACGGCGTCGCGGATGGATAGTGTTCTTCGGTGGAGAAGTTCTTCGTTGAAGAACGACGTTCTTCGCGTTCTTCGTTGAGTTGAAGAAGAAGAAGAAAAGCTTCCAAAGCTCTCAAGAAATCCTCCCAAGGGTAAAAGAAACTCCTAGAATAATATAAGCTTTAACTTATATTATTTCATAACTTAACCACAAGAATTTCAAAGGTTTGAAATTCAAAAAGGGTTTAACTCCCTTAATTAATTAAGTAACTTAAGTTGTCGACATTAAAAGAAAAGAGTTAAAGGGGAGGTTTTGAGAGAATTTGAGGAGTTGGGGTTCGTGTGGACCCCACCTCACTTAATCCTCCCAAGGGAGGTTAAGTGGATGTGGGTCCCACTCCCAACTCCCTTTGGTAGGACTTAACTAGTTAAAAGAAATAAAATTTGTTCCTCACAAATTTTATTTAACTTAAACTAAAAACCCAAAAACTAACTTTCAACCTGCAACAAACGCGACTTCCGAAAAGGACTCTTTAAGCGAATATCGGCGTTGCGAGTTCATCGGTGCCCTCGGATTTCAATTCCGAGCACCGGATCAAAAGTTAGGAATTCCCGCTCGTTCGTTCACTGAACGTACTCGAGCCAAACTTCGGAAAATAATTCTGGGCACTCCGGGCCTCGGAATCAGGTGCCGTCTGAAACCGCGCTCTTGTAAAATTCTAAAGAAAATTAAGAAAAAAATTCCCTTGAATTTTACGGGTCTTTACACCGGTCGTCCCGACCTTTCCATGTAGGTTCCCCGACCACATTGGGCTGCCTCAGAGCGTAAGCCCCAAATATCGCGTCCCGCATGACGTTAAACTGTATTCTGTCCCATATGACATTAAACTATATTCTGTCCCACATGACATTAAACTGTATTCCGTCCCGCATGACGTTAAACTGTATCGCGTCCCACATGACGTTAAATTGTATCACGTACCGCATGATGTTAAACTGTATCCCCCCTCTTGGGCCATCTCAGAACGTAATCCCCATGTCTCACTCCACCATCTATCCTGATCCTTACCCGGGCCGCCACATCCCTCTGAGATCAGGCCACCCTTTCCCACTCCATGATATATGGGAAGCCGCCCACATGCTGGCCCCAACATCGGTGTTCCGCCTAGGGATCCTTCAACCTGATCTGTCTCTGTATGTCGTTAAACTCATGACATACCCCGTGTTAAACATGGGAAGCTGAGGAAAGCCTCAGATGGTACACATTCCCCACGTTCGATGTGGGATTCCTTTGGCTTCCGCGCCCTCGAGAAGCCCTGTGATGAGGGACCAAAGACAGACATGCCGACGATGCCCCAACGTGACCATTCTCTTCACCGAAGGTTGCTATCCTGAAAAGACCCCTTGGAGCGTCTTGATGGAAGCAGCGTAATTAACTGGCGTCCATGTAGATATGGAACCGGGAATGAGCTTCACGAACCCATCTTAAATCTATGAGGGAGACCCGGGCTAGGTAATGAGCTCCGAGGAGGAATCCACGGAAGGAAGAACCGACATCCCATCATCCCGGTTTCGATCAAGGAGCAGACGTCCCTGAACAAGGAACGGATGCCGCCCACCTTTGGAAAGTGGGAATTCGGGGCAACAAGCAGCGCATCCTCCCCACAGACGGATGCGTGCACCCAGGTGAAAGCATCGGAAACAGATATCCATCATGACCACTCTCATTACATTTATAACTTTTTGAAGCATGAATCCAATGCTCTGTCCGATTGACTGTCACACCCATGGTCAAACTGAACATGAAACACACAGTATTCGAATTATAATATCGATGTCACTACGTACACATCACATATTTCTCCACAAAAGCCTGACGTACATATCACTCCCCACCATACGATTATCATTATAACCACTTTCAGCAAGAAATTTTGACCTTAAAGGAATCACAACCTATCATAAGATGAAATCCAAAACATGAACATATCCATACTTTTCTATTGTATAAACATTAAACTAATCACTAAATACCCATTCCTAACATCTGATAATAACACCCAAAAACAATTTCGACATCTAGTCCATCCTAAGGACCTATTCTATGACTAGTTTATGGTGGAATTCCCCACCATATGACTCCCACACACATACCACTCCACCACTGTATCGTCCAAGAGGATAATTATCCATCCCAGACTTACTTCATATGCTATGTGTAATGATTCAACCTTCCCAGTGCACATGGGATGATATGAAGATATATGGAATGGTCGTCCCTAGTTAATGTATATGGGTAGTTTACAATTAAAATCCACAAAAAACTATCCACCACCACCATCAACTCTAACCACTAAGACACCTCAATTTATCAGTGGCTTTATGCTTTCCTTACCACTATTGGCACATCCACTATAAAAAAACACAAATCGAGTGGAATTTAAAACCAAACATGCTACTACCTCATGAACCTCTTTCCAGTGGTCATGACATATCATTACTTTTGGAACCGATATCATTACCCCAGTAAAGTTCTTCTAGTATAGTCCCACTGACTACAACATATGCACAACAATTCATTCCACCCGGTCCAAAATCAACTTCTTTCATACACTACCCGGGACTCTCGACATTGATTTCTTGGAATCATGCTCAGATACACCCAAACCACCAGACATGTATCTCAAAATAATCATTCCTCTATAACAAATTTCCGTCACCCGATACCCATTAAAACTATTGAGGCCTCACACTCCCCAATGACCACACCCAGAATACGTGATTCTAGCTCATATGAGTCATACATCACCCAAACTATCCCAAAACATCCTCTCACACAACTGACAATGACACCTGATCTACAAGACTAATCAAACTCAAGGCGTTCTCAATATCTTATCCAATAACAAACCACTCCCATAAATAGACCAATCATGTGACCACCCTCACTCCAGGTGTCCTTCCAATATAAAATCAATAATCCAAGATTTGATCACCCTTTCCTTCCCCCCAAATTCATCATTTCATTCTATATTTGACTATATCAAAACCATAGTTTCGTGTCACTAAATGTTCATTCCCTTCACAACAAGCCTTATAACAAACCGAAAACACCCAAGGGGTCCCCTGAGGTGAGTAAAAGTCATAATCACTCACTTCCAACAGAACTCGACAGAACCCACTATGCACTGATTCGACCACCAACGAAACAACATAAGCTTCATATTCCTATGTACTAGCAACACTAGGCTGACCCCCATAGATGATACCCTTGGTTTCCTAATTTTTCTAACTCCTAAACATTACTCAAGATCCATATCCCAAAACCACTAACATTTCCACATAGCTCACTGGGCTAATCATGCACTAGAAACACTCATTTTGTGCCACTACCAAGGTCCAAAACCTCTTCCTGTGATACATGAAGCCGAAAACACCAACACCCAGGTCAACCTCTCTCTCAAGTCATAATACCCCTATTCCAGACACACAACGTATAACAAACTAAACTACCATCTACTCTAGGTCCCAAACCAATGATACTTTCATGTGTACACTATAACCACAAACTGAACACCCACTCTAAGGTCCAATATGCAACTCGAAATGTCTCAATCCATAAGAACATCCACAGTTACATTAACAGACATCAAATCACATATACAAGGGAACAACCGAATATGTGGTAACAAAAAGTTTCATCCCATTAACAACCACACCCATCTCAACAGGATCTCACATCCTGTAACTTGGGTTCTCAAACTATAGAACTCTCACCACCCAAACCACTCCTACATAGAGTCATCAACCAATATAAGGAATATCCACAACTCGTGTCACTAAAATTTCCCTCATTTTATTATTTCCCCTCTAAATTAGAGCTTACTATTTAAAACCATGGGTTCAATTTTCAATCCATTTCATTTTAAAAAAACCAATTTTTATGCATTTTAAAACATTTTGTTTAGAACATCCTTTCAAAAACATAAATTTTATTGAAAATCACATTACAAAAAAAATCCCCATTCACAAACACCATGATTCATATTTATAGAAACCATTTTTTTAAAAAATTCAACACCCATAATTTTGTCCAATTTTAAATTTTTTATACCCATTTGGTTCATCATCATGTCATTCATAAGTCAATCATAGTAACCAATTAGTTGTCATATCTATCCTAAGAGTCTCGCATGATTCATGAACACACAAACCCTCTCTTATCTTGCTATTCTTAGATATGAAACCTCATAAATCAATAATATCACATCAAAGTACACCGCCCAAGGAGTAAATATCAACCAATTGTAAAAGAAAATAATAGAACATCAATACCCAACCTTTGAAACTGGGATTTTCCCTTGTACGTGGGGCTACATGAACCAAGACATGATCTCATTACCTAGTCCTTATGGGATAAAATTCTCTTACCTACCCTAAAAAAAGTAAAAAAGAATACCTCCAATGATTCCACATTGTAACATCCTTTAATTGGGATCCTCAATAATCATTTCACAGAGATAGGTCATCACATGACCTCAGACACACCTCCATGTATGCCTCAGGCTACCGATTACTAGTTCAGGTCTAAAGAGAAACATGGGGAGACTATTTGTGATTATTAGAGTGACTCCACAATAGAAGAAACATAAAAAGATAAAATAAAAAACCAGATAAATTAATGGACATCATTCAACAAAACCGTGTCTGTAATCATGTACCAATGCTATAACAAAACTAGTTCATACACAACTTGTTAGGCAATCATACAACATAAACATGAACTAAAACTATCAAATAGAATCTAAAATCGAACTGAAGTCTAAAACTAGTCTTAAAATATATGATACAAACTTTCATCCCATGTACATCCAAATGAAATTTCATTTATTTAAACTTGAACATGAAAATATGTAACATCTTCTAACACCCCAGATTTTGAGAACTATTTTTTTCGAATTAATTTATCTATTCTATATTTTTCATTTCACATGACACTAGAAATAGTTAATTATATATATTCAAACTAAAAACTTTTTTCAAAAATTACTTTCACACACAATATAAACTTGTATTGCGCTACATGTAATACTAACATGGCTTTCACATTAAGCTACACTGATTTGCTGTATGATGCACCCAACACTGAGTGTCTATGAAACTTATTTTTTGATATATATAGTTAAGTAAATTAGATATTCATGAACCAAACATTAAAAAAAATTATAGTTATATTAATAAATACTATTAAAATATTGTTTATAATTTTTTATATAAATAAAATATATTGACAATGAACAATATGATTTGTCCTTCTAGGTTTAAAAACATCGTCTTCACGAATAAATAAATTTTAATAATGAAAGAAATTTTAGATTAATTTTGAAATTTAAAATCATAAAATAATATTCATTTTTAAGTTCGTAGTGTCTAAATTATCCTTGGGTGATTTTTTTGGATATTTTTAAAAAACATCATTTTTTGATGAATTATGAAAATTACTGCTTTTTAGTTAAAAAATTCATAGTTTTCTAATTAATTTATAATAAAAATGATATTCTAAATATTTTTTTAGGATTAATTAGATAAAAAATAAATAAATTAATTGATTTCAATCATTGGAATAAATTTCCCTTTGGAACTAAATATAAAATATTAACAATCTTTTGAACTCATTCCTACTTAAAAAAACATTATTTCATCCCGTCGGTGGGATTAGCACTAATATTAATTGTGCTGCTTCTGTGATTTGAATTTAAAAAATTGGACATGCACCTCTATATTTAGTCTAATATTTAGACACTAATTATACCATGTTTCTTTTTTACCTAATTTAATAGTAAATGTGATTAAAATTATTCACAGTAGTTAAGGACAAATTAACTTAATTATTGACTAATCCATAAAATTAAAGGCCCAAATAAACTAGAAAATTGCCCAACGCCCATTTTCTACCCAAATATGGCCATAAAACTTTAATTATTTATTTTTGTGGAATTTTTATGACTTTTTTAGGTAGGAATTTCTCACACCTAACTTGTTTCTAAAAATTCCAAGTGAGTCCTTTTCCTTCCCTATAAAAGGCCAACACCACTACCGATTCCTCACACCTCTAAAACCTTTTATGTTAGACTTATATCTACCAATGTATATTTCTAATAATCCTCATATTTACCTTATGTAATTCCTTTTGGATGAAAGATTCTCAAGGAATCCTTTTGGCATAATCCAAAAGGAGTTACCCGATTAAGAGACAGCGTCTTCTCTCAGGCTCATTTCCATTATTTTCATTCTACACCCACTGAAATATATTTATTTATTTCCTGTGTGAAAAAACTAGTAACCTCAATATACATGGTTGTTTTCATGAAATGGTTCTGACCTACACATACAGACACCCCCATCCAGTTGTTGTTGAACATACTATTTTTGTGTACCACAAACTACTGCCTCACGAAACGAGGATTGTCCATTTCTGCTTTACCAACAATCATGGTGGAAATTATGATGGACACTATATTTATATATTTAATATATTATATTTTTTATTTATTTCATATCATTTATTACTTTTACTAAACACATGTCTTTACATTTCATATTTTGTGAATACGATAATCTCATTTGATGAAGTGTGGACTACCGCCCCCTCAATGCGATGTGATTCGTTCAGACACAACATGGAATGTATTAAGCATGGGGTTAATAAAAATATATTATATATATGATATAGTAATGATAATAAAATAATTATATACATTTATACAAATATAAAAATATTTCATTTAAATACTTTCACTCAATACAATAGTAAAAACAGAAACAATGTTCATGCGTACGTACGGCTTACAGTCACCATGAATCATGCATTACCTTTTATACTCCTAAATTATATAGATTATTATAATAAAAATATATTATATATACTATATATTTATATCATAGTTTTTATTATGGAATCATGATATATTTATATGGATGAATGATGTAACAAATTAAGACACTTGTGAAGAACAATGTGAATTTTACATGAAGTGAACCATTAACATTATATCGTTAATAAGAGGGTAATATAAGGTCATAATAAAACCATAAATGGTATAATGAATAAGAATATTATTTTTTAATAGAACTACAATAATATTATATTTATTATACATAAATTTTGTACAAGTACAGAGTGATTCAAGAGACAAGGTAAGGAGAATTCATCTCACCATTAATTCTGGTGAGATAAATGCTATGTTTTCCACTCTTTCCTTTTGTGTTGTGTATGTACTGCCTATGATTTTATTCTAGGAATATTGTACTTAAATTTTTGCATATTAATACTCCCATTTTATTATTCATCATTCGTGGGGATTAATTTTTAAATGTTAACAAATTAGTAAAAATGTTTTCTCAAAAATTTCCTTCATTAAAACTCATGATTTTTATTCTCTTAAATTTTTAGGGCTCATATACATCTATTTTACAAGCATTATCATGAAGAAAAATAATTTCATGATATCATATTATTCATTTAATTTCCTTTATTTACATGGACAATATGACCCCAAGATACCTAGTTATATGTGTTCCGTGAGACAATCTCATTTCCTTTTAGGATTATTTATATTTATTATTCATTTGATGAAATATTATGATCCATATCTAATCAATATTAATGAGTATTCTTATACACATTTATTTAAGGATACAATCATTCATTGGTACAATTTTCTACTCATTGTTACATAATATAGTTAAAAATTTGTATTTGGGGAAGCCCAACTTTACCCTCACTTCGGATGAAAATATAAGTTTTTAAAAAATATTCCCAGAATATCATAACATTCAACAGTAATATATAAATGAAAATTTTATCCTTTTTTTCATTTAATAATCTCTTCAAGGGAATATTTGTGTCACATTTTGAATAATTAATTTTTATATCATTTTTGTCATGCAAAAAAGAATTTTCATTTGAACTCGTACGACATGTACGGATTTACCCCCATCATTTCATTGAAGATACATTTTCATTGTTAAAAAGGTTTTTATTTATGAAAATAGGATTTAAAAAAGTTTTTTAGGGAAAATTGTTTTCAATATTATTTTACATCATCTTTTATACATTTTCATGGATTTCTTTTCAATATTTATTCATGTATTATATATATGATTTCTAAATTCATTCAAATAAATGGGTTTCAAAACATTTCTAAGCTTGTATTATATTTTTTCATGAAAAATTATTTTCAAAACATTTTGATACTTGATTTAAAAGTTTTGAAGAGTTTTCAAAGAAAAATTATTTTAAAATGTTTTGATTTTTATTATAATGGTTTCTGGGAAAACTTTTTTCAAAATTTTTTCAAGTATATCGTTATGTTTTCGAATCTATATTATACGAAATTTATTTATAAATGGTTGTATACATTGGAAAATCTATTTTCAAAAAAAAAATGATATTTTCTTCAAGAAATTTTGTTAAAAGAAATTTCCAAATTACTCCCCATCTATGATTACATTCATTGGTGTTACTCAATTCATTATGGGGAAATTATTAAATGTATCCATTCATATTATTTCAATGAATGGAAGATATTTTTATTGAACGTTGTTTATAAAGCTCATTTCTCTTTCATAGGATATATTCTTTTGAAACCATCTTATTTTTAGGGGTCGTGAGGAAATGAATATGAAACCTACCAAATTAAACAGAATATTATATGTTTACATGTTTATGATACCCATTTCATTTCATGGTTTATGATATATATATCTATGACCTTCTAGAACATGTTTGTATTATTTCATTATGTGATGGGTGGGACCTATATCTCCCTCTAATGGAATGGGTAGTGATTTATATCTCATGAGAATAAACATGGATGGAACATGGGTTACTCAGTTCAGTAATACATGGATGGAATGATGGCTACTTAGTTCTATAATACTTGGAAAGAATGAGGGTTACTCAGTTTATTAATACATGGATTGAATAAGGGTTACTCAGGTTAGTAATATGGGGATGGAATGAGGGTCACTCAGTTCTGAATACACCGCTGGAAAATAATGGACTTTGTCCACTAAGTTGGTCTTGGGAGGGATTACTTGACTACTATGGAAATAATTATATGCTTTAGTGTTTTAAACAATTCCATGTTTTATTGAAACATTATTCTTTCATGGATTATTATATATATTTCATTGTGAATCTGGGTTTATGAAGTACCAATATCTATTCCATGATTTTGGATATGCATGGTATGATCTTCTATTTTCATAGTCATATTCTCATACCATTATGATCATGTTTATTCTTATATGTCTCCCATGTTTACCCCTATGGATCATTTGATCTAATCCCTTTTATTTATCCATTCCCCTAGATTTTAATGATATGTACTATGTTTGATATGTCTAGGAAGGGTTATAGTCAATAAAAAGCTTGTGGGGGATGACGTAGCTCACATATGTACCAGGGTTTATGTTTCCTTGTTTCCAAAAGAACATTACCATCTACAGTATTTTCACGTCTGTTTGTAGAATTTTTATGTTCCCCGCAAAATTTATGTAATGTCAATGTTTGTAAATAGAGGGTCACAATATTTGGTATAATAGAAAAGTTATAGTAAACCATCAGAAACTAAGACGAGAAAACCATAGAGACAAACCTAAGTATATTTCAACGTATATGTCTAGTGATGTCTATGAGGATAATTATAAGGGTATGTTAATGGTTAGGAAAATTTTCAAGAATTTTGGTAAACAACAGAGTAAGAGGATTATCTGAAATACATCCATTTCAAGATACTACATGTGGATGTGGTTCTGGAAAACATATGTACCTTAGAGTAGAAACTCCAACAAGATGTTTTGGTCCTGACTCAGGATAATCTGTTACACAACAACATGAATTTCTAAACACCTAGTTTGACACTCTTAGGGGATATTCTTTGGGGATTCACAAACACTTCAAGAACCACCATGAAGAATTTGGATACAAGTTAGCAATTAATATATTAGAATAAACCAAATGTTTCATATATTATAGATGGTTTCGTGATTTAGAATTACTATATTTAATTATTTTAATGGTTTTTTGCTAAGATAAGTAATTCTCACACTATTCTTCTAGTTTTTGTCAAGTACAAGAACTAGAAGGAACTATATTAATGTTGAATATGATGAATGATTTTCTGATGAGAAGTCATGTAGGATGATCAATTGAGTGAATGATGTTGTGGTCATGCATAATTAATTTTCACAAAACATGATTAACAATGATTACCTTAGACAAGTATCAGACCCACCAAGGATGATAATGAAGGCGTTCATTGAGATCTTGGTTAATGGAGACCATGAATGAAAAATGACATGGTTTCCATTAGGTGAAGAATTTGGAAAGCATCACTTATGTTAATGTCTTATTGGAACAAGAAGGTATTTTGACTCTAGAAAAGAAGGACACCATGTAATTTACTGTGAGGGTAAAATGAATAGTTCAATTAAATAAATGGATGGGAATTTCGGCCTCCCTAAGTCATAATTGAAGTAAAATTGTGTTATGTGTGAACAATGTAACACCCCGAGCTTCCACGATACGCTTCTCATTCAATAATGCAATGGCTTGCATTGTACGCAACTTCGAGTTCTAAAACACCGCGAGTAATCAAAGTAGCCGTTATGAATAGTAATAACCACTTTTTAAAATTATAGAAATTTTATATTTCAAAATGGACTTCATTTTTGGATTCGGAATATCGAAATTAGCCTATGTTTAATTTTTTTCATTTTTCTGAGAACTTCTAATTTTTTATGAATAGTGAAAAATACTTAAAAAAAACTTTCTTAATAAAAATAATTTATAGTGATAAATTATACTATTTAGTGGTTTTAAAGTATAATTAGAATATATATTTACCATTTTATCCAATGGTGGTAATTAGAAATAATTTAACATTGAAATTGGACATAAACAATTGCCAATCTTTTGATATAAATTTTTTCATAAAAACACGCTATTTGTTATGACAGTGGGAATTAATTATAAAATTAATTAATTCAACTTATATGTTTGGAATTTTGTAAAATAGACATCATTTTTTAATTCGGAATATCAATTATAGCTTCGGGTGGAATTTTGGCATTGTTCTGAAAAACTTCAATTTTTTATGAATAGTTAAACCACTAAGTGGTAGTTAAATAACTGATTTTTCGTTTAAATGAAATATTACCACTTCTGTGATTTGATTTTCAAAAATCCGACATACATGGTTTTCATTAAGAAGCAAAATGTTGTTCAATGAGATTAAAATAATTTTTGGTGAATAGTAACTTTTAAGTTCTTAATCGCGATTAGAGGTAATTAGTGTAGTTTAAGGTAAAAATAATTTTTTAATAATATGAGATGAGCTTGAAACATGTCCTACCCTCATTGCATGTGTCATGGACGACCAAGACAATCCATGGGTCAACTTGGTGACCCCATGGAGCCACATTAGTTAGAAAATGACATAAATACTTTTTATTTAATGTTAAAGTGAAAAATGACACAAACATGAAATGTTTTACTAAAACAATTTTTACATGGGGTTATACAAGTCATATTTTTGACTATAAATAGTAATTTGAATGATAAAAAGATTTCCTACATCATAGTAATTTTTTTATAATTTTTAGACATTAAATAAATTAAATTATTCATGACATCATTATGATGCAGCGATGACATCATTATTTAACCATTTTAATAAAATGAACAGATAATGTACAATCCAAGGCATACACTTGTCCAAATACAATTGGATGAGTATATTTAGAACCCTTATCACCTTATCCTAGAATTATATAATTGTGGGACCTCTAAAATCTGAAACTCATTTTATAATAAAGTGACTTTTCTTTACTTTCCAAGAGTTCCCCTCCTCTCCACTTATAAAAGGCCCCCACCTATACCACCTAATTCACATTTTCAAGCCATTTGGATCGGCCAACCTCTGCCCAAATACTCTCCCAACTTTCCCCTCTTACTCCTAGAAGCCTCACTTAGGGCATAACTCTTCCCAAGGAAGCCTTTGGCTCAAATCAAAAAGAGTTACCCGATTTTTTGGTAATGTCTTCTCTAATGTTGTTTTGTTTAATTTAGCTTCTCCAACCCCTTAAACTCTTTTAATTCATTTATATTGTAACAACACCATTATCCTAAATATACTAGGATGTTTTTATAAGAAGTATTCGAGCTACACTTACACACACCTACATCTAATGGTTAAAGAACATACTGTTTCTGTGGATGGCGAATTTCTGCCTCACGAAACGATGATCGTTCAACACTCATATAACACCTCCGAAGGTGTCCATTAAGATGTCAATATATTTATATATGATATATAATATGTTAATGTTTTACTTATGGTTCTGTATTTTTCATTTATGGAATACCTTTATTGTTTCCATTATGGGTAAACGCGATATTTTCATTTTAGGAAGTGCGGACTACCACCCCCTCAAAGTGATTTGAATCGTTAATGCCGTATGTGGGATGTATAAAGGATGGAGTAAATGATATTATATATGATTCTATAATGTAATTATAGTATACCTTTATATCATTACGATTTCATTAAATACGAAATAGAAATGAAAGTAGCGTTCATGCGTACGTACGGCTTACCGTCTCCATGAATGGTGAATTTCATTTGTTACTTCTAAATGTTATGTAATATTATAAATACATGTATATACTGGATCTATATGATATATATGATATCTACATCATGAAAATAATTCTGGATATAATGGATATATCACCACATGAACAACTTGTAATTATAAGAATTTTATTTTTCACTCAAGTACCTAAGATCGACAAAATGACCGTTATAAACTTAAATAATTACATAATGTTCATAACATGATAATAAGGGATATAAAAGGAATAATGAACTTGAAAAAGGTTCTTAAGTAAATAGAAATTAACTCTAGTTTATTATTCAGGAGGTTAAATAACGGTCAAGTCAGGATAGGACGCAAGGTAAGGGAACTTCTAAACCCAACTTCCATTCTTTGGGTTAATCTCCTACATTCAAATTATGTCATGATGTTATTATGTCCTATTTTGTATTTTTACTATCTTTATGTGTACTTATAGTGAATACACATAATAGATCTATTTTTTTAAAAAATGATCTTTTTATGGACTTCTTTTCAATCTCCTTTCATTGAGGCATATTTGGTTTTATACACAACTTTCTTTTATACGGTGTGTAAACCCCTTTGACTTTTAAGTCTATTCAAAAGGATTATTTTTATACGAATCATTTTACTAAACGACAAAAAGGGAATGTTTTTTTCCATACATATGCGGCGACAACGACTTCTCCGCCGCCGTGACCATTATTTGAGTTTCGGCTTCCTCTACAAGCCACCTTTTTTTTAATGAAAAATAAATACAAAGTTTTAAATTTCTTTTATATTGGTATTGAAAATGGTTTTTTAATGGTTTTTATTATATCAACGTGTTTTATTGATATCTTGTGATTGAAATGTGGAAATGTTATGTTTCATTTATGCATGTTTTATGTGATACGATTATGTTATGGTTTATGATATGTTTAAAACTATTCATATGAGGAATGCATTGGACTTAATAAGTGAAGGGTGGAGCCCGCTATAGCTCCTCGATGCATCGGCAGGTCTCATGAGACAAACTAGTGTCTTGGCACGAGGCCTTGACAAAATCTTATTTGTGGTCTTGGCACGAGGCCTTGACTACGTGGTTATGATAGTCTGGCATTATGCATTCCATCATTATGAAAGTGGTTATTGATATTGCATGTGATTATTCGACCAGTAGAATATCCATGTGAGGAAGTAAATGGCATTATCTCATTTTACTTTTGCCATATTATGTTGATGTTAAAGTTTAAAAGGCTTTTTTTAGTCATACATTGCCTTAAATGTTTATGTCTATTTAGGAAAGCTTCTGTAATATTTTTATCCTTACTAAGCATCTGAGCTCACCCCTTTTAATGTTTTAATATTTTCCAGGATGTGATGAAGAATTTTATGAATGATCTGTAGGGATAGTCAGAAGAGGATATGAGTGTGGACTATGAAGACTTTGTTATTAGTTTTTCACTTTATGATGTAATGTAATACTTATGAATGTATCTAGTGTTTCCAAGGCTACTAAACTAATCGGTCTTTAGAGACATGATCTTTTGTGATCATGCCAATGTTACGAAGTAATGCACCGACTCTGGGTAGCTGGGGTCGGGGCGTTATATTTGGTATCAGAGGCAGTTTAGTACTAACCTTGGAAGCTAGATAAACTCTGATTAGGGCGCATAGCCCGAAGATAGACTATAAGGATTAGTATAGAAGAACATCCTAGAATTTTGGTATTATAGAGATTTTGTGAGTTTTACGAGCAATACATCCCTCTCTGGATACGAGCAGGTAGAGGCGGCTCTGGCACAGATGTACCTAGGGGTAAAACCTGAAAACACCGCTTTGAGCTAGACTCGAACGGGAACTGGTGCATGACAACGGGCCTTGCTGCACTCTTGGTTACGACACTCCCAGGGGATATGCTTAGGATAATTCTCATTTTCATTACAAACCACTATGAAGGGTTATGATTGTATACCTCCTCAAAGAAAACATTCCTTTTTATGATTATGGATTATATCCATAAATAGTTCAATTTATGTAAAGTGTTTTACAAATATGGAATTATGTATTTTAATTCATAAACTAATATAGTTTATGCCATTGTTTAGAAATGGCGCCTAGTGGAAGGAATGGAAACTGTATCAATGCACACACTCCGTGTAGGGATTTCCCTCCTGCTCAAGATAATTATTGTGGATCTGGAGATACAACTGGTGCTGATCAACTTATTACCATACTGGGACAACTCACTCAGGTTATGAATAATAACCATACTCGTATGGAGCACCCAGATCCGCAACGTGGAGGATCAATGTTAGACCGCTTCATTAGGAAACAACCACCAACATTTAATGGGGGTACAAATCCGTTAGTAGCTGAGCAATGGATAAACTCCTTAGAGAAAATATTCCACACCTTGGGGAGTAGCGAAAGGGAGAAGGTTATCATGGCAGTTTACCGCCTCACTAGAGATGCTGATCAATTGTGGTCATTGATTCAAAACACAAAGGAAGATGATGACATATAGAATATGGAATGGAGGGAGTTCAAAGAGCTTTTCTTAGAAAAATACTTTCCTCATGACCATCGAGCAGATATGGAAAGGAAATTTCTGAGTCTGAGACAAAAGGAGGGTGAGAATGTCGCAAAGTATGAGGCCAACTTTACAAGGTTGGCAAGGTATGCTACAGATTATATACGTAACCCAATAGGTAAGATTGATCTTTTCATTGATGGGTTAAAACCATTTCTCCGTAGATCTTTAGTATCACAATATTTCTCAACATATGAAGATATTGTCTCATGTGCTATCAAGACAGAAAAGGAATTCTCTAAGTCTTATGACAACAAAGTAAAGCAAGAGAAGAAGAGAACGGTGGAACAAGAGACAGATAAAGGGAAAAAGGGAAGGAAGGATTTTCCATTATGTGATAATTGTGTGAAGAATCACCCTGGTACTTGCCTAAAAGGAATGGGAGGTTGTTATAAACGTGGAGAAAAAGGTCACCAGGTGCGTGATTGTAAGGGAAAGAAAGAGGCTATCAATGTTGAATGATACAATTGTTGGGAAATGGGGCATTATGCAAATGAATGTCCTAAGCGTCAGGGAAAATTATCTCAGAAAAGGCCAAGGGATCAAGGACAATCTTATGTTGTTACTACAGTTGAAGCGGAATAATTAATGTATTGGTGCTTTTGGACTCATGGATTATATTCTGGTTATTAGAATAATGTGATATATATATATAAGGATTGTACTGAAGTACTTGTTGTTTTAGTAAGGTTTTAATATGATGAAGGTAATCATATTTTTAGTAAGTAACAATAAGAGAAACTTTACTTTGTTTGTGGAATCTGATAAATTGATTTTGGAATTAAGAGACTTTTTAGAGAAAGTCTAGACATAGGTATTTTGGATAACTATAAAGGTTTGAGTGGATTAAGTTGATCTTTGGATAGTATTGTTTAAGGTTAAAGAATTTATGAAGATTATTTTTGGAATATTATACTACTATTGTTTTAGGAAAAGGAAAACCTACAGGGTGGGGCATAACCCATCACGTCAGACAAAGCTGCAGGAATCGAACCCACAACCATAGTGCGACAAGCCTTTATTTCTTACCACTAGCATACAGGAAGTCCCTGGTTATTACAAAATAATTTTACTAATCTAAATGTTATGTGTTAAAATTTGGAACCTTATACAATTAGGATAAGTATAATATTTTTTAGTTCTATTATCTTTTTGATAGAAAGATGAGTTGAAGGTTGAAACTCTAATTGTCAAGCATAAATATATATATACCTATCTCTTATTCAATGAATAAATTAATTATTAAACTTTATTAAAAGGTTATTAAAACAAAAAAAATGTGTTATCCTAATACCTTATGTCTTGTTGAACTGATGATATTTTAAATCAACATAGATTGAAGGCTTTGAGGCCCTCAATTTGACAGTTGATTGTGATTGATGACCTCAATCACTCCCTACAAATAGTTACGTTTTTCCTCCAATTATATGTCTCTAATTGCCACCAATGTTCTCCTAATCGAGATCATAATTGGGTGGTGACTTTTTCATTTCCCTTTCCCTCTTATTAAGGCAAAATATTATTAATCTTATTTCCGATGTGGGTTTTCCACAAAGGTATTTTCTATTTTCAACCTTTTATTTTCCAAGAAAAAAATTTCAAATTGCGGGGACGCAATTTATTGAAGGAGGGGAGAATGTAACACCCCGAGCTTCCACGATACGCTTCTCATTCAATAATGCAATGGCTTACATTGTACGCAACTTCGAGTTCTAAAACACCGCGAGTAATCAAAGTAGCCGTTATGAATAGTAATAACCACTTTTTAAAATTATAGAAATTTTATATTTCAAAATGGACTTCATTTTTGGATTCGGAATATCGAAATTAGCCTATGTTTAATTTTTTTCATTTTTCTGAGAACTTCTAATTTTTTATGAATAGTGAAAAATACTTAAAAACAACTTTTTTAATCAAAATAATTTATAGTGATAAATTATACTATTTAGTGGTTTTAAAGTATAATTAGAATATATATTTACCATTTTATCCAATGGTGGTAATTAGAAATAATTTAACATTAAAATTGGACATAAACAATTGCCAATCTTTTGATATAAATGTTTTCATAAAAACACGCTATTTGTTATGACAGTGGGAATTAATTATAAAATTAATTAATTCAACTTATATGTTTGGAATTTTGTAAAATAGACATCATTTTTTAATTCGGAATATCAATTATAGCTTCGGGTGGAATTTTGGCATTGTTCTGAAAAACTTCAATTTTTGATGAATAGTTAAACCACTAAGTGGTAGTTAAATAACTGATTTTTCGTTTAAATGAAATATTACCACTTCTGTGATTTGATTTTCAAAAATCCGACATACATGGTTTTCATTAACAAGCAAAATGTTGTTCAATGAGATTAAAATAATTTTTGGTGAATAGTAACTTTTAAGTTCTTAATCGCGATTAGAGGTAATTAGTGTAGTTTAAGGTAAAAATAATTTTTTTAATAATATGAGATGAGCTTGACACATGTCCTACCCTCATTGGATGTGCCATGGACGACCAAGACAATCCATGGGTCAACTTGGTGACCCCATGGAGCCACATTAGTTAGAAAATGACATAAATACTTTTTATTTAATGTTAAAGTGAAAAATGACACAAACATGAAATGTTTTACTAAAACAATTTTTACATGGGGTTATACAAGTCATATTTTTGACTATAAATAGTCATTTGAATGATAAAAAGATTTCCTACATCATATTAATTTTTTTATAATTTTTAGACATTAAATAAATTAAATTATTCATGACATCATTATGATGCAGCGATGACCTCATTATTTAACCATTTTAATAAAATGAACAGATAAAATAAAATCCAAGGCATACACTTGTCGAAATACAATTGTATGAGTATATTTAGAACCCTTATCACCTTATCCTCTAATTATATAAGTGTGGGACCTCTAAAATCTGAAACTCATTTTATAATAAAGTGACTTTTCTTTACTTTCCAAGAGTTCCCCTCCTCTCCACTTATAAAAGGCCCCCACATCTACCACCTAATTCACATTTTCAAGCCATTTGGATCGGCCAACCTCTTCCCAAATACTCTCCCAACTTTCCCCTCTTACTCCTAGAAGCCTCACTTAGGGCAGAACTCTTCCCAAGGAAGCCTTTGGCTCAAATCAAAAAGAGTTACCCGATTTTTTGGTAATGTCTTCTCTAATGTTGTTTTGTTTAATTTAGCTTCTCCAACCCCTTAAACTCTTTTAATTCATTTATATTGTAACAACACCATTATCCTCAATATACTAGGATGTTTTTATAAGAAGGATTCGAGCTACACTTACACACACCTACATCTAATGGTTAAAGAACATACTGTTTCTGTGGATGGCGAATTTCTGCCTCACGAAACGATGATTGTTCAACACTCATATAACACCTCCGAAGGTGTCCATTAAGATGTCACTATATTTATATATGATATATAATATGTTAATGTTTTACTTATGGTTCTGTATTTTTCATTTATGGAATACCTTTATTGTTTCCATTATGGGTAAACGCGATATTTTCATTTTAGGAAGTGCGGACTACCGCCCCCTCAAAGTGATTTGAATCGTTAATGCCGTATGTGGGATGTATAAAGGATGGTGTAAATGATATTATATATGATTCTATAATGTAATTATAATATACCTTTATATCATTATGATTTCATTAAATACGAAATAGAAATGAAAGTAGCGTTCATGCGTACGTACGGCTTACCGTCTCCATGAATGGTGAATTTCATTTCTTACTTCTAAATGTTATGTAATATTATAAATACATGTATATACTGGATCTATATGATATATATGATATCTACATCATGAAAATAATTCTGGATATAATGGATATATCACCACATGAACAACTTGTAATTATAAGAATTTTATTTTTCACTCAAGTACCTAAGATCGACAAAATGACCGTTATAAACTTAAATAATTACATAATGTTCATAACATGGTAATAAGGGATATAAAAGGAATAATGAACTTGAAAAAGGTTCTTATGTAAATAGAAATTAACTCTAGTTTATTATTCATGAGGTTAAATAACGGTCACGTCAGGATAGGACGCAAGGTAAGGGAACTTCTAAACCCAACTTCCATTCTTTGGGTTAATCTCCTACATTCAAATTATGTCATGATGTTATTATGTCCTATTTTGTATTTTTACTTTCTTTATGTGTACTTATAGTGAATACACATAATAGATCTATTTTTTTTAAAAATGATCTTTTTATGGACTTCGTCTCAATCTCCTTTCATTGAGGCATATTTGGTTTTATACACAACTTTCTTTTATACGGTGTGTAAACCCCTTTGACTTTTAAGTCTATTCAAAAGGATTATTTTTATACGAATCATTTTACTAAACGACAAAAAGGGAATGTTTTTTTTCCGTACATATGCGGCGACAACGACTTCTCCGCCGCCGTGACCATTATTTGAGTTTCGGCTTCCTCTACAAGCCATCTTTTTTTTAATGAAAAATAAATACAAAGTTTTAAATTTATTTTATATTGGTATTGAAAATGGGTTTTTAATGGTTTTTATTATATCAACGTGTTGTATTGATATCTTGTGATTGAAATGTGGAAATGTTATGTTTCATTTATGCATGTTTTATGTGATACGATTATGTTATGGTTTATGATATGTTTAAAACTATTCATATGAGGAATGCATTGGACTTAATAACTGAAGGGTGGAGCCCGCTATAGCTCCTCGATGCATCGGCAGGTCTCATGAGACAAACTAGTGTCTTGGCACGAGGCCTTGACAAAATCTTATTTGTTGTCTTGGCACGAGGCCTTGACTACGTGGTTATGATAGTATGGCATTATGCATTCCATCATTATGAAAGTGGTTATTGATATTGCATGTGATTATTCGACCAGTAGAATATCCATGTGAGGAAGTAAATGGCATTATCTCATTTTACTTTTGCCATATTATGTTGATGTCAAAGTTTAAAAGGCTTTTTTTAGTCATACATTGCCTTAAATGTTTATGTTTATTTATGAAAGCTTCTGTAATATTTTTATCCTTACTGAGCATCTGAGCTCACCCCTTTTAATGTTTTAATATTTTCTAGGATGTGATGAAAAATTTTATGAATGATCTGTAGGGATAGTCAGAAGAGGATATGAGTGTGGACTATGAAGACTTTGTTATTAGTTTTTCACTTTATGATGTAATGTAATACTTATGAATGTATCTAGTTTTTCCAAGGCTACTAAACTAATAGGTCTTTCGAGACATGATCTTTTGTGATCATGCCAATGTTACGAAGTAATGCACCGACTCTGGGTAGCTGGGGTCGGGGCGTTATATTTGGTATCAGAGGCAGTTTAGTACTAACCTTGGAAGCTAGATAAACTCTGATTAGAGCGCATAGCCCGAAGATAGACTATAAGGATTAGTATAGAAGAACATCCTAGAATTTTGGTATTATAGAGATTTTGTGAGTTTTACGAGCAATACATCCCTCTCTGGATACGAGCAGGTAGAGGCGGCTCTGGCACAGATGTACCTAGGGGTAAAACCTGAAAACACCGCTTTGAGCTAGACTCGAACGGGAACTGGTGCATGACAACGGGCCTTGCTGCACTCTTGGTTACGACACTCCCAGGGGATATGCTTAGGATAATTCTCATTTTCTTTACAAACCACTATGAAGGGTTATGATTATATACTTCCTCAAAGAAAACATTCCTTTTTATGATTATGGATTATATCCATAAATAGTTCAATTTATGTAAAGTGTTTTACAAATATGGAATTATGTATTTTAATTCATAAACTAATATAGTTTATTCCATTGTTTAGAAATGGCGCCTAGTGGAAGGAATGGAAACTGTATCAATGCACACACTCCGTGTACGGATTTCCCTCCTGCTCAAGATAATTATTGTGGATCTGGAGATACAACTGGTGCTGATCAACTTATTACCATACTGGGACAACTCACTCAGGTTATGAATAATAACTTTACTCGTATGGAGCACCCTGATCCGCAACGTGGAGGATCAATGTTAGACCGCTTCATTAGGAAACTACCACCAACATTTAATGGGGGTACAAATCCGTTAGTAGCTGAGCAATGGATAAACTCCTTAGAGAAAATATTCCACACCTTGGGGAGTAGCGAAAGGGAGAAGGTTATCATGGCAGTTTGCCGCCTCACTGGAGATGCTGATCAATGGTGGTCATTGATTCAAAACACAAAGGAAGATGATGACATATCGAATATGGAATGCAGGGAGTTCAAAGATCTTTTCTTAGAAAAATACTTTCCTCATGACCATCGAGCAGATATGGAAAGGAAATTTCTGAGTCTGAGACAAAAGGAGGGTGAGAATGTCGCAAAGTATGAGGCCAACTTTACAAGGTTGGCGAGGTATGCTACAGATTATATACGTAACCCAATAGGTAAGATTGATCTTTTCATTGATGGGTTAAAACCATTTCTCCGTAGATCTTTAGTATCACAATATTTCTCAACATATGAAGATATTGTCTCATGTGCTATCAAGACAGAAAAGGAATTCTCTAAGTCTTATGACAACAAAGTAAAGCAAGAGAAGAAGAGAACGGTGGAACAAGAGACAGATAAAGGGAAAAAGGGAATGAAGGATTTTCCATTATGTGATAATTGTGTGAAGAATCACCCTGGTATTTGCCTAAAAGGAATGGGAGGTTGTTATAAATGTGGAGAAAAAGGTCACCAGGTGCGTGATTGTAAGGGAAAGAAAGCGGCTATCAATGTTGAATGATACAATTGTAGGGAAATGGGGCATTATGCAAATGAATGTCCTAAGCGTCAGGGAAAATTACCTCAGAAAAGGCCAAGGGATCAAAGACAATCTTATGTTGTTACTACAGTTGAATTGGAATAATTAATGTATTGGTGCTGTTGGACTCATGGATTATATTCTGGTTATTAGAATAATGTGATATATATATATATAAGGATTGTACTGAAGTACATGTTGTTTCAGTAAGGTTTTAATATGATGAAGGTAATCATATTTTTAGTAAGTAACAATAAGAGAAACTTTACTTTGTTTGTGGAATCTGATAAATTGATTTTGGAATTAAGAGACCTTTTAGAGAAAGTCTGGACATAGGTATTTTGGATAACTATAAAGGTTTGAGTGGATTAAGTTGATCTTTGGATAGTATTGTTTAAGGTTAAAGAATTTATGAAGATTATTTTTGGAATATTATACTACTATTGTTTTAGGAAAAGGAAAACCTACAGGGTGGGGCATAACCCGTCATGTCGGACAAAGCTGCAGGAATCGAACCCACAACCATAGTGCGACATGCCTTTATTTCTTACCACTAGCATACAGGAAGACCCTGGTTATTACAATATAATTTTACTAATCTAAATGGTATGTGTTAACATTTGGAACCTTATACAATTAGGATAAGTATAATATTTTTGAGTTCTATTATCTTTTTGAGAGAAACATGAGTTGAAGGTTGAAACTCTAATTGTCAAGCATAAATATATATATACCTATCTCTTATTCAATGAATAAATTAATTCTTAAACTTTATTAAAAGGATATTAAAACAAAAAAATGTGTTATCCTAATACCTTATGTCTTGTTGAACTGATGATATTTTAAATCAACATACATTGAAGGCTTTGAGGCCCTCAATTTGACAGTTGATTGTGATTGATGACCTCAATCACTCCCTACAAATAGTTACGTTTTTCCTCCAATTATATGTCTCTAATTTCCACCAATGTTCTCCTAATCGAGATCATAATTGGGTGGTGACTTTTTCATTTCCCTTTCCCTCTTATTAAGGAAAAATATTATTAATCTTATTTCCGATGTGGGTTTTCCACAAAGGTATTTTCTATTTTCAACCTTTTATTTTCCAAGAAAAAAATTTCAAATTGCGGGGACGCAATTTATTGAAGGAGGGGAGAATGTAACACCCCGAGCGTCCACGATACGCTTCTCATTCAATAATGCAATGGCTTGCATTGTACGCAACTTCGAGTTCTAAAACACCGCGAGTAATCAAAGTAGCCATTATGAATAGTAATAACCACTTTTTAAAATTATAGAAATTTTATATTTCAAAATGGACTTCATTTTTGGATTCGGAATATCGAAATTAGCCTATGTTGAATTTTTTTCATTTTTCTGAGAACTTCTATTTTTTTATGAATAGTGAAAAATACTTAAAAACAACTTTTTTAATCAAAATAATTTATAGTGATAAATTATACTATTTAGTGGTTTTAAAGTATAATTAGAATATATATTTACCATTTTATCCAATGGTGGTAATTAGAAATAATTTAACATTTAAATTGGACATAAACAATTGCCAATCTTTTGATATAAATTTTTTCATAAAAACACGCTATTTGTTATGACAGCGGGAATTAATTATAAAATTAATTAATTCAACTTATATGTTTGTAATTTTGTAAAATAGACATCATTTTTTAATTCGGAATATCAATTATAGCTTCGGGTGGAATTTTGGCATTGTTCTGAAAAACTTCAATTTTTGATGAATAGTTAAACCACTAAGTGGTAGTTAAATAACTGATTTTTTGTTTAAATGAAATATTACCACTTCTGTGATTTGATTTTCAAAAATCCAACATACATGGTTGTCATTATGAAGTAAAATTTGGTTCAATGAGATTAAAATAATTTTTGGTGATTAGTATCTTTTAAGTTCTTAATCGCGATTAGAGGTAATTAGTGTAGTTTAAGGTAAAAATAATGTTTTAATAATATGAGATGAGATTGACATATGTCCTACCCTCCTTTTATGTGCCATGGCCGACCAATAAAATCCATGGGTCAACATAGGGACCCCATGGAGACACTTTAGTTAGAAAATGACATAAATACCTTTTATTTAATGTTAAAGAAAAAAATGACACAAACATGAGATGTTTTACTAAAACAATTTTTTACATGGGGTTATACAAGTCATATTTTTGACTATAAATAGTCCATTTAAAGATAAAAAGATTTCCTACATCATAGTATTTGTTTAATAATTTTTAGACATTAAATAAATAAAATTATTTATGACATCATTATGATGTAGAGATGACCTCATTATTTAACGATTTTAATAAAATGAAAAGATAATGTACAATCCAAGGCTTAAACTTGTCCAAAGACTATTGGATGAGTAGATTTAGAACCCTTATCACCTTAGACTCGAATTATATTAGTGTGGGACCTCTAAAATCCGAAACTCATTTTATAATAAAGTGACTATTCTTTACATTCCAAGAGTGCCCCTCCTCTCCACTTATAAAAGGCCCCCACCTCTACCACCTCATTCACACTATCAAGCCATTTGGATCGGCCAAACTCTTCCCAAATACTCTCCCAACTTCCCCCTATTACTCCTAGAAGCCTCACTTTGGGAAGAACACTTCGCAAGGAATCCTTTGGCTCAAATCAAAAAGAGTTACCCAATTTTTAGGTAATGTCTTCTCGAATGTTGTTTTGCTTTATTTAGCTTCTCCAACCCCTTAAACTCTTTTTATTCATTTCTTTTGTAACAACACCAGTATCCTCAATATACTAGGATGTTGTTATAAGAAGGATTCTAGCTACACTTACACACACCTACATCTAATGGTTAAAGAACATACTGTTTCTGTGGATGGCGAATTTCTGCCTCACGAAACGATGATTGTTCAACACTCATATAACACCTTCAAAGGTGGCCATTAAGATGTCACTATATTTTTATATGATATATAATATGTTTATGTTTTATTTAAGGTTATGTATTTTTCATTTATGGCATACCTTTATTGTTTCCATTATGGGTAAACGCGATATTTTCATTTTAGGAAGTGCGGACTACCGCCCCCTCAAAGTGATTTGAATCGTTAATTCCATATGTGGGATGTATAAAGGATGGAGTAAATGATATTATATATGATGTTATACTGGAATTATAATATACCTTTATATCATTATGATTTCATTAAATATGAAATAGAAATGAAAGTAGCGTTCATGCGTACGTACGGCTTACCGTCTCCATGAACGGTGAATTTCATTTCTTACCTCTAAATGTTATGTAATATTATAAATACATGTATATACTGGATATATATGATATATATGATATCTAAATAATGAAAATAGTTCTAGATATAATGGATATATCACCACATGAACAACTTGTAATTATAAGAATTTTATTTTTGACTCAAGTACCTAAGATCGACAAAATGACCGTTATAAACTTAAATAATTACATAATGTTCATAACATGGTAATAAGGGATATAAAAGGAATAATGAACATGAAAAGGTTCTTAAGTAAATAGAAATTAACTCTAGTTTATTATTCAGGAGGTTAAAGAACGGTCGAGTCAGGACAGGACGCAAGGTAAGGGAACTTCTTAACCCAACTTCCATTCTTTGGGTTAATCTCCTACATTCAAATTATGTCATGATGTTATTATGTACTATTTTGTATTTTTACTTTCTTTATGTGTACCTATAGTGAATACACATAATAGATCTATTTTATTTTAAAAATGATCTTTTTAAGGACTTTGTCTGAATCTCCTTTCATTGAGGCATATTTGGTTTTATACACAACTTTCTTTTATACGGTGTATAAACCCCTTTGACTTTTAAGTTTATTAAAAAGGAATCTTTTTATATGAAGAGTTTTACTAAACGACAAAAAGGGAATGTTCTACTTTCCATACATATGCGGCGACAATGACTTCTCTGCCGCCGTGACCATTATTTGTGTTTCAGCTTCCTCTACAAGCCATCTTTTTTTTAATGAAAAATAAATACAAAGTTTTAACTTTTTTTTTGGTATTGAAAATGGTTTTTAAAGAGTTTTTATTATGTCAACGTGTTGTATTGATATCTTGTGATTGAAATGTGGAAATGTTATGTTTCCTTTATGCATGTTTTATGTGATACTATTATGTTATGGTTTATGATATGTTTAAAACTATTCATACGAGGAATGAATTAGACTTAATAAGTGACGGGTGGAGCCCGCTATAGCTCCTCGATGCATCGTCAGGTCTCATGAGACAAACTAGTGTCTTTGCACGAGGCCTTGACAAAATCTTATTTGTGGTCTTGGCACGAGGCCTTGACTACGTGGTTATGATAGTCTGGCATTATGCATTCCATCATTATGAAAGTGGTTATTGATATTTCATGTGATTATTCGACCAGTAGAATATCCATGTGAAGAAGTAAATGGAATTATCTCATTTTACTTTTTCCATATTATGTTGATGTTCATGTTTAAAAGGATTTTGTTTTAGTCATACATTGCCTTAAATGTTTATGTTTATTTATGAAATCTTCCGCAATATTTGTATCCTTACTGAGCATCTGAGCTCACCCCTTTCAATTTTTTAATATTTTCCAGGATGTGAAGAAGTATTTTATGAATGACCTGCAGGGATAGTCATAAGAGGATATGAGTGTGGACTATGAAGACTTTGTTATTAGTTTTTCACTTTATGATGTAATGTAAGACTTATGAATGCATCTAGTGTTTCTAATGCTACTAAACTAATCAGTCTTTCGAGACTTTATCTTTTGTGATCATGCCAATGTTACGAAGTAATGCACCGACTCTGGGTAGCTGGGGTGGGGGCGTTACAAACAAAATGGTAATTATGAAAACCAATATCCCAAGAGTAATGCATCTGATTAAAATCAACAAGGTTTTGCATGAAATGGTAATATTCTTGATGATGAAGACTCTACAGATTAAATGTGAACATAAAGAGGTATTATGTAATAGGATGAGGAATCATTGTTAATGAATTATGGATGAAGTAATTGAAATATTTATATATTCAGATTAAAAAGTTATGAATGATGAAATATACAAGTATTATTGTACATATTTTACCACTATGTATTAAAAATTTAATGTTGAATGATTCCTATGGACTGGTGATGTGATTTAATAATAAGATGATATTTTTATTAAGGGAAGGTAACCCTTAATATATTATTTACGATAAGATATTGTTGTATTGATAAATATATGTGGGATATGAATATGTTTAATAGATAGTACATATTACATTGGAACTATGTAATGGATTTTTTATTGGTGGTTTATGCCACCACTAGTGATGTTTACTATTTTTTTGGATTTAATTAGAAAATCCAATATACTTTGGAATGATGAATCATTAGTGTATTTCAAAATGATTTAGGGTAATTCAGGTTGTTTCCATGTTCTAGGAGAATATATGATGAGGTATTCACATTCTTGGAATGTGAAAACCAATATCCAGTTTGTATTATATAGGTTAATCAATGTTAAGATAATTTCATGAAACTATTTCTAATGTTTTTGACTTTTCATAATTCAGAAGGGTTATAAGGTTGATTGTTCATTAAATGTGTAAGTGAAACATTGGAGGAAGTACTTGTGCATTGATTTTGTGTTCAAAACCATGGTTAAAAGTAAAATCAATGATTAACCATATTTCATGGATGGCTACCTTATATATTATAATATTGTGGTTTTAAAAAATGAATTCATGTTTGTCGGGTGACAAAAAATCATGTCCAACAAGATCATAGGTCATGAACCCCTAAACCAATACCGATTAGGTTTTCATCCCATCTAATGGAAAATGAGTTTTCCTAATTAATGTATATTTATTTGTAATGAATAAATATTTATGATGATAAATTAGTGTTTGTTTTTATGATAATTTATTAGTGCATGATTATTTTAAGTAACAAATAGTGGGAATTTTCAATATTTTATGGGTCTAATGATCTAGTAAAAGAGTATTTTAGTTAATTAGGCATAAAATATAATTTCAAGACATGAAGTCCATGAAGTAATGGATTTATTATAAAATTTACAAATCACAAGCCAAGAATGGAACTTTTTTATAGAAATTTATAATTAATTACTCAACATTCTCAAACTGATCAAAAACAATTTTTGTCCTAATATGTTAATTTTTATTGACATGATGGCCTTTTAAATCATCACAGATTGATGAATTTTAGGTCCTCAACTGTGATTTCCAAGACACATATGCCACTATATAGGTGCCTTGATCCCTGTGGGCCACATGGACTCAAGCAAATCTCCCCAAATGCTAGAGGATGGTGACTAGCTGTGAGGGGCTAGGGTGTGTCAGTGGGGAGAGTATTCCCTAATTACAAAAGTGTAGCACATAAGATGAGAGTGAACATATATAAATAATGGAAGTAATATAATTAAACAGAAGACACAACCAAAAAAAGAGATAAATTTAAAATAATAGAAACAACTAGAATAAGATTCCATAACTGATGGTATGACATGTCACAAGAAAAATTAAAAAAACATGGATACAAAACATCAGGAAATTCATGATAATAAAAATTATAAATAAATAGAAAAACTATACCAAAAATCCTATGCTCGAGATCAGTCATATTTTATCATTCTCTATTATAAATAGAAAGAAATATATTGTTTGAATCATCATAATTCCCATTTTCAAAACCAAAAACCATGTAATCTAACTCAAGAACCAAATGGTGACCCGATAGTGTTTGAGATAAATCATAATGGGACACCAAAAATGATGTCTATAACATGAGTCCCATGTAATGGAAATGTATTAGTCTGAAGGATCTCATATATATATAAATAATTAATGTAACTAAATTCCCATGGACCTATTTCATCCCATTGCTAGTGTCAGAACATGTAACCAGTTCCTTTAATTAAGTAATTAAAATTTTATATTTAAAGTTATTGTTAGGCATATAAAATATTGACATCACCTCATGATTATATAAATATTGAAGGTTCTAAGATGTAAAAATACAACCATGATTTATGATATTTTATAAATAACCCCTTGGGTAATAACCATGGTGATGTAGACATCATGTTTTACCAACTTAGTAATAATTTTACCCTGGCATGGGGTATGATTTTAATCCAAGGAACATAATCCAATGAATTCCAAAATTAGGTGCCTACCGAGTCTAAAGTGATTGACCCATGTAAGACATGGCTAAGTATAGAGAAGTCCTGATGGGATTTAACCATTGAACATACTTAGTTATGTTGGATCCAAGGAGTGTATCTAGGAAATCCATTGATAATATGAATGGATCCTATAATTTCATACCAAGGATTGATGAATAGAAAAAGATCAGGATCTAGGTGGGTATCAACCTATGCATGTTGTATCCTTGAATATAAATAGGGTTCTCTGGTGCTCTTGGAATTCTTTGATCAAAATCCAATATGATCTCGAGTCATGTCATTTCTGTTTAGCTATGAATTCATGTAATATTTCATTTAGTTCATGTCATTCATTTCATTAGTATGACAAGGTCAAGTAGCATGTAACCTTTAAATCAAGTCATTTTGTTCCAGCATTTGATTTCATTAGTGTGACGAGGCCATGTAGCATGCAACCATTTAATCTGTTTAAGTCATACTCTATATTTAAGGTTCATTCCTCTACCTTCCATTAATTTTGTAACGAGTTCTATGGATATGAAACCTACTATTCATTCACATTCAATATAGTCAAGTCATACACTCAATATTCATTCCAATTTCCATATCACATTTATTGTTCAATTGAAGAATACACCATATACGGGTCATGGGGTAAGCGTACATGGTACATTCATTATGTTATTCAAACTCTAAAAATTCTATTTAATATAGAAAATCATACCCCTAGAGTGGTCAAGCTAAGACACACCTGAGAAGTGTCTCAAACGTGTCAAAAAACTAAAAACTCAATTATTGAATAACATTGGACACATATAGGATAGAGTTGTGGTCATAAACACTAATAATTATTCATATATAGGGAAATATCTTCTCTATATGATTGTGATGGTTATAAACATTGAATATAAATTAAATAAATGACAACTGATGAAATTGTTGGACCCCACACAACAAATCCAAAATCAGTTAACATTAGAGATGATTTATAGACAACTCCCATTAGGGTGGTATTATCCTTTTCATAAGGTGTATTCATATGATTTGGATTAGATTAGAGTATATTTATTTTCATCCATCGTGGTGAAAAGAAGCTCAATCATTTTCCGAATGAAGGACATCTCTTGAGTCCTATGATAGATATTCAAAAACCCAAAAATTGTGATAGAAATAGGTTAATCTTACATAATCTCAGATTAGGGAGGATGGAGGTGGCTTAATTAGATCATTAAGGGAAAAAATAACAACATACCATTGAAAAAGTGGGCACATGATTTGAAATACTATGTGAAACCATACATGGGTTCTTGGGGAAAATGGGTGATCACATTGTTAGGCCGCACAACCATTCACAAACCATGTGAGGAGGTTATTTCAAAAAAAAACACAATCTGTATGGTTAGACAAAACATGTGGAATTCTTCCATGATTTACCCTAGGAAATTTGCTAATCATGTTTTCCCATAAAGATGGGTTCTAGGCTCTAAACATGCCCTAGAAACCCCTGAGACATTTTGTAGCCCCGTAATCATCCATATAAGGTCTATGGAAATGATTATATTGAAAATTAATGGATACATACCTATGTAAAAAAATTGAGTTCATACAATCATTCCCCCTTAAGAGAACACATCCCAAAGTACACCATCCAAGGTTTGAAAAACATTATATGAGAACAACAATGGAAACTGGGCATGTACATTGTCTTCCCTCTCCTATGACTCATAATGTACCTAGAGGTGCTACCATAACACCCATACTAGAGATGAAAAACATTAGACATCCTTCGTGATTTATTTTACGATGTGTACTAGATATTCTTCAATGGTAGAATCATAATCTAACTCAAATTCCTCAGGATAAAAAGTATAAGGCAGGTCGGCATGATATTGGTGAAGCTGTGAAACATGAAAGACATCGTCCCTGGAACGGTACCTCTAAGGTAAAATCATCTGACAGGCTATAGGACCAAAACTCTCTAAAAATTTAAAAAATCCCTACAAAACTAAGATAAAAATTTCCTTGATTTCATAGTTGTTTATTCTCTAGACTTGATGATACTTGAATAAAAACATGATTCTCATCCTTAAACTCAAGAGGTCATCGATGATGGTCAACAGAAGATTTTTTTAGACTAATAAGTCATCATATGATTTCTGATTAGAAAAACCTGCTCAGAAGTCTACATAACTAGATGAGGAACAAGTAGAACTGCCTCACCTACCTCTAACCAGTATCGAGGTGAATGGCATGGCCTACCAAAAAATGCCTCAAATGGAGCTGTTTGAATTGGCGTCTGAAAAAAAATTTATAGTTGAACTCAATATGATGTATATACTTCTCTCAAGAACCATTTAAAAAAAGGAATCATGCGTGGAGCATGTCCTATATAACCTGTAACATATGTTCCAATTTTCTAGCAGTCAGAGGTTGGTAATCTGTGAATAGAATCACCTATGTTACCATAACATTCTGCAAACATTTCCATAACTGTTATGTGAAACGAGAAACCCTATCTGAAATGATAGTATGAGGGAACACATGTAGTTGTATGATACCACAAACATACAGTCGTCTCAGATCATTGAATGAGGAAGTCACCATATAGGAATGAAGTGGGATTCTTTTTTTAGTTCGTCATTGACTATCTAGATAGCATTGCTACGCCATAGTGACCTAGGAGATCCACCCAAACATTCCTTTGTAACATCTTCTTATTTACATTTCTGGAAAAGAAGTAGATGTAAAAATAATAAAATCTCTATTTCTCTACCTTCACCTACTGATAGGTGGAAAATCTAGTGATAAACCCTAATATCTGACATTTAATCTCAGGCCACCATTACTTACATCACATGTCTCGATAAATCATAAATATTCCTGAATGAACTACCCACTAAGAGGCATGAGACTATATCATGAACTCTTTTCTGGTTTCATTAGGAACTAGATACGTCCATGAAGACATATTCCATTGTCTCTATCTATAGACCAATCTAGAGGTGGGTTATATCATGATATACACTCATGGAGAACCAATCCTTCCGGATCTGAAAACTACATAATCAGAAACTTCTTATAGAGGGAGTAGGTAACTATTAAATATGATAGGTAAGGATACTCATGAATTTCATGAAACTCTATATGATGCTTAGAAAAGAGGGCTATTAACATCCATTTTCCACTGGAATATCATATGGCCTATGTTTTAATTTTCCGACACAACACAAGAGTGACAAAATTGTCCTTTGCTAATGTATATGAATGATCAAAATCAAATGAATAAAGTTATTCATCCCATATTTTCAATAAAAGGATTAAGTAATGTTGTGAAAATATATAATTGAGGCTCTTATGGTCTATGTACGGTTCATTTCATGTTGTGAAAATATTTAATTGAGGCTCGTGTGGTTTGTGTAAATCACAAATCCCTCACACATCCGGAAATGTCTCTGGTAACTCCTGGCATGGAAAAATAATTCTAACTCAAAGGTTGTGCCTTGGGTTGTTTCTATCATGAGGCCCCATGATCCGATGTCCATACCAAAAAATTATTCCACTAGCATCAGCACTAATCCATGGACGAAGCATGATTCATTACAAAAGATGCTCTAAACTATTCTCGATAGGAGAACAATCAAAATTATTGCAGATACAAGCCTACGTTTCATCTCCTAAAAGGATTTCATGCACACTTCTTACCACACAAACATGAAACCCATATTTGTAATAAATGTAATTGGTGAAGAAAGAGTGAGAAGACCTGTATGAAATTTCTATAATATCCATCCATCCCCATGAAAAATTATATATCAAACACATTCTTGGGATTATCCTAAGAAACTATGGATCTAATCTTTTCTAGGTCAACAAATACTCATGATTATTATTTTATATGACCTGAGTAGTGGAATTTATCAATCCAAAAGGGTAACTTAGCAAGATTCTTGTAATGATTATGCTTTCTGAGTGTACTCATGAATGATCTCTAAATGATATTCAAGGTCTTTATGAGTGAGAGAATTCAACACGTGTTCATCTACAAATACCATGAAAAAAATATAAATCGGTGTGGAACACCCCATAAAATAAATCCATGAAAATTGTAGGGGCATTCGTAAGACCAAACAACATATCAAGGTACTCATACAGACCATATTATCTACAGAATGCAGAAAAAAGTATGTCTGATGGTCTGACATGTACATAATGATATCCCGATATAAGGTTAAACTTGGAGAGGACTATTTCTCCTTAGAGATGGTCAATGATATCATATATTCATGGTAGTGGATAATAGTTCTTGATCATACGTTGGATTATCCTTCAATAATCCACGCATTCATGTTAGGTTCCATCAACTTTCATAGCAACAACGATATGCAAACCCCAAGAGGATGTAATATGCCATATAAATCCTTTGGCCTCTAATTCCTCTAATTTCTAATTGATCTATTGAATCTATGTATATTTCATATTGTATGGAGTAATGTCCACTAAAGATGTTTCTGGAACTAGAACAATTGCAAACTCTACCTATCCCTCATGAGGTATGACATAAAAATCATCAGTAATGTAATCCTTGAAATGATCCATCAATGGGGAAAATAATACTTTTGTAATTCCTGATTCTCTATGAAGATATTGGAAATCTTGTTGGTCCCCCCAACTAGCCCACAATGCATCAGTCTAGCTCCCCCAACCATAATATCCCACTCACCATTATATAGACAATTTTTGCCTTCTAATGATGTAAAAAATACAATGCAGTAATAAAAATCAACAAAATCAAGATAGTGAACCAACCATTACATTCTGAGAATGACATCTATGCCTATAATATCATGAATGATGAGGTTCCATAAGAAATGGTAACTTCGTACCTCATGGGTATAGTCCTTACACTAGCGTATACCCTCTATTTGTACCCCTAATAAAGTATCTACGTTCATTACACCATAGCGGTACTGTATCTCTAGTGTGAGACATTCCACAATTGTTATAAAGATACAAAAGCACAAAGAACCTATATCTAATAAAGTAAATACTATATTAGAGACTACTATAATAGTAAATCATATTGTAAAAGGCCATGCAGCCTGATCCTCAGGTATTGGTTAAAGTGTATGCAACTAACCTAATTCAAAACCATGTGCAGTTGATAGAATACCATACTCATAACTTATTTATTTGGTGTGGCAGGTTCTCAAAGGTATGGATACCATGTCCATGACCTCCTCATCGACCAGACCTATCGGTTCTATTCCAACTCCCTACCTATTGTAGTGTAAAAGAACTCACTCATGAAGCTAGAGCAGGTACAGATCCTTTTCCGCACCAAGATGGTAGAAAGGTCCTATAGAAAAATTATATATCCCCCATACTTCCGTATGATTGTAACTCTAGTGTTACTCTATCACACCAGGGATTCTAATTTAAAATCATCAAAATGAATGAAACACTTTAGAGCTATCAATACGGATACTCAGGTTGTCACTGCTCTGATGAAAAACTATGAGAGAACGCTTCTTACGGTGGGAAGAACTATTAGCCTGACGCGGCACTGGTCCTCTATGCCCAGTACTATTTTCATCCATCAGGTTGTGCTTAGTGATAAGAGCTTGATCAACTATTTTTGAAAAGTTAGGTAGAAGAAATACATTTTCCTACATACAAATGGCGTAATGGATCCCATCCTTGAATCATCTAGCACGTAAAAGCTCATAAAAATATAGAAGAAGTGAACAGCGCTTCAACTATATGAAATGAAAAAGAAATCCTAACCGAAAAAACCTTCTCTAGATGCATGAAATATTAGAAATTTTTAGCAGTAAATGTATTAAGAATGAATTGATCATAGAAGGAAATTTAGAAATCATTCAATAACAAGAATTAATGACGTCCGACCTAGGTAACTGCATCCCACAAATGTGTGGTCGAATCCCAAAGCATCAATGTGGAATTAATGTCCATCCACTCTAGAGGTCTCTCCATATGATCAATGATAGATAGGGTTTCTTATAACCATGTGTTAGTTTCCAATAGACCACCATCCCCTAAAAAGGTGGGAGGATGATGCTACTAAAAATCATGATTCAGACCATCCATCGTAGGTGAATATAGTGGAACACAATGTATAGAATGTATCAGATGTAGGAAGCTATCAAGAACATGGGCATCAGTTCCCCATTTTGGTACAACAGGTAGTTCCTCATGTGGAACTTATATATGTTTGATTGGCATCTTTGGACCCACCATGTCTAGAGCATGGTCGACACCACCCTCCAAGTATACGATACGAGGAAATCATGGTGGAAATAGTCTACAAAATCCAAGCACACACATGAAAACAGGATCTAGACTAAATATAACATCACTAGGTGAATATTGACATAAGAAAAATGATTACCCATGGTATACAACCCAAACTACTAGTCTAGATGGTCAGGTATCTGTTAGTTCTCAAGTATATGTTTCATTTTTTTACATTTAATTTCAAGGATCACTCCATTACGATTAATAAACTAAACATGGCGTGATAGTCATGTGCAAACATTTCATTTTAGATGTCGTGATTCACTTTATAATGGATAGTCATTACTGGAGAATGATTTCCCATAAACCTGTCACTAGAAATTTCACCCATTTATTTATAACATAATGACTCGACTCGATAAATTACTCATCCTAACCAATGCGGGTCCACATACCTTATTAAGTGAGAGTAGGAATCACTCAATCACATCCAAGAGTAATAAAATCATACTCTAACTATTATAGCATTAATCAACAATCATAATCTTATCAAGAAATGAAATGAAGTGAAATGAACATATATGGCATGATAGTATACATGACATGTGAATTCTAGGTGCCTATAATAATGCAAGCAACATTGATCCCTACCACTATATGATTGATCCATGGATTAAATAATGAAGTCAAATTGATTAATAATAAACAACACCAAAAAGTATATGTGTCACCCAACGATAAAATATTATCAACTATAATAGGAAAATGGTGAACAGTAAATATAATTTTGGAAACATGGTTTTTATCACAATTATGCGTTCAAGACACCCATGACAAACATATTACAATTTCCCAAACCTTCAAAATCACAAATATATTGTCTCTAAAATGTAACATAATAAAAGAAAAGAACCACCTCTATTACCACATTATGACGTCCTGAACCCGGGTTTCACTCAACAGGTGCCATGGGCCCGATGGGGCACATGGCCTCATGTGCATCTCCATAAACACCAAATGATTCCGACTAGCAATGAGGGCCTACAGTGTGTCTATGGGGAGACTACTCCCTCATAACCAATGTGCATAATAGAGAATGAGAGTAAACATAGAAAAATATCAAATGTAATATATGTATACCGATGGCACAATTGATAAATGTGACAACTCTAACAATAACTGAAACAAATGGAAAATCATTCAATAACTAAGGATATGACATGTCACTAGAAAACTGGAAAAACATGGATAAAAAGAAGTAAGCATAACATGTTCCAACAAATATAAGGGAATCAATACACTATCCCATCCTTCCTGGGATCTAGATCGGTCATCTGCTCTCAAGATCTACAATAACAGTAAGCAATCATGTTTTTGAAGTTGTATGCTTCCATTTGACAACACTACAACCAAGTGATCTGCCCAGGTGCCAAATGGGGCCCAGAGAGGGTGTGGGATAATCTTAGTGGCCCACCACCAGTTGTGTCTATAACACTTGTCTTGTGTGATGGAAATGTAATAGTGTGAAGGAATTTATATATAACGTAAATTAGTACAATGGAACTAAATTACCATGTACCTACATCATCCCTTGACTAGTTTTTGAACATGTAACATGTTGGTTGGAGTGGAAACTCAAGAGGTGGGTGAATTGAGTTGCAATAAAAATTTCTGTTAAAAATATTTCTCATAAAAACCCCCAATTTTAAAACAATGTTAAACTGTAGTGATTTTATACAGATTGTAAATGTTCAATTAGCTTCTTAAAGATTGATTAGATCTCAGTCAATTTGATCACATGATTAAATTAGCTACTGAGGCTAACTTACTGGTTTACAAAAAGTATAAACACTTGCTAATTTAACTATCAAAGTGACATTAAAATAGATTTGTATTTCAAAGTAACAGCAGTGGAATATGATATATATAGTTTATTTATGACTTAAATTAAAATGCACTGCAGATATAACCAAGAGGTTCAGTATCAAGACGAGACTTAGTCCTCTCAAACAACTTATATAAATTTGATCCACACCCAGGATCAGGGTTAACAACAGTACAAGACTGTCCAGGCCACACAGGGACCTCTACCGCAGTTCTTCATGGGAAACAAAAACAATGACCAGGCAACACAAGGACCTCTTCCATAGTTTTCATGGGTAAACAAGAGTAAACAAATTTGGTTTGAAGATTTTGATATCCTCCAGTTCTGCACAGGATTCAGTGTGTGTGTGTGTGTGTGTAAGATGTACAGAGTAGACACACTGCTAAAAAATGTAAGTAAAATAATCACTAAGAGACAATGTATCAGATTTTAGAAATATCTAGTGATTGGAAGTGCAGCTCTGGACTTATTGGATTCAGCAGAGATGCTTTTTAGTACTTCTGTGTTTTTTCTTTGGAAAACAGAGTATCGTGGTTCAGCTTGATTTCCTTCACAAGTGATTGTGTTCTCTTATTTCCAGTGTTCCTCGTGTGTTCTTTAGTAGTGCTGGATTGCATACATGAGAGTTATTTTGAGATCTTTCAAATTCCCCCTTCAACTTTTTCGTGTGTTCTCCCTTTTTGTATGTATATTCATGGAAGAATTATCTCTCTATGCCTTTTTGCTCACACCTTTTACTGCAGCTCAATATTCCTTTTATTCCATGAGCTCCGGCAATGAGAATGATTACCTTTTTCATAGGTACAAGGTAGGGTCTCCTAAAATGCCAACAACTAACATTAAATATCATTAATTGTATTAAATTCCTCAAATATGACCATTAGAGTTAAATAAGAATTTGTAGAAATTCAAACAGTTTTCATGACTATCGGTGAGTCATGAGATCGGTGAGTCACATTGAATATGCATCGATTCGGTAGCATCAGTATCAGTGTATCAGCATCGGTGTCTCATCATCAGTGTCTCAGCATCGGTGTCTCAGCATCAGTGACTCATGATCAATGTCTCAGCATTAGTGTCTCATCATCGGTGTCTCATCATCGGTGACTCATGATTGGTGTCTCAGCATCAGTGTCTCACCATTGGTGTCTTAACATCGGTGTCTCAGAATCGGTGACTCATGATCAGTGTCTCAGCATCGGTGTCTCAGCATCTGTGTCTCCACATCGGTGTCACATCATCGGTGCGACCATTGTCATCGGTGTGATAGAATATAACTAACGGTGGGTCAAGACAAGAAATTCCTACAATGTGTCTGTTCAATCTAGAATAATTCCAGGTCACTAGTAATACATAACTTAACATAGATAAACATGTATAAACATGATTTAAAAAAAATAAACTCATTTAGAACAATTTGAACAGAAGGACTAAAGTGTCATACATACAACGATGATCTGGGATTATTAAAATAACCATCTCACAGAGAGTTCTACAATCTCCCCCTTTTTGATAATCTCAAATCAATGGCACAAGGAAGAGAGAATGTAGTAGGTCATTCATTACTCTCCCACTATAAAAAAGAATGTATGCCAAAAGATAAAGCAGGATTAGAATAGAAAACATAACTTGTAGAACTGAGTCATTCACGCCATGTAATATAAGTTGGATAAGTCATTTTTTCCTTGTGTATGCATGCATATGGTAATGTTTTCTCATATGCACATTCAGTTCACCCACTCGTATGTATGAGCTTCCTGACTTCTCATGAGCTTCCTAACTTCTCCCTGATTTCTCCCCCTTTTGGATTATCAAAAAGAATAGAGAGGGAAGATAAGCAAGAATATTCCATAGAATGTTTTTTTGAAATTGATGAAAAACATCATAGAACCAAGTAAAAAGTACAAGAAATAGACACCCAATCAAAAATTGACAGAAACAGCTATTTCTTAGGTTGCAAGGGAGATTTTCCTTTAGCAGTGGGAGGAATGGATGGTCCAGACGGTGGTTGGGTGGAAGGTTGAACTGACCGGATGGAGAAAGGAGGTAGGACAACTCGAGCTGGATGAATTGTGGGTTACAAGGTCATCTACTGCAGAGAAGGACTTTCTGATGGTTGTTGTTGAAAGACTGGTCGAATACTCGAGAGAGCTTAAGAAACAGACATCTGACCGGGAGAAACATCTGATGATTGCAGAGACTCAGCAGTAGAAAAAACAATGGCCTTATCTTGAACATGAAGGTAGGGATGGAAAAAATTTATGAAGTCCTGAATGAATTTTCCACCATACTTCATTGCCTTTCCAAAATTATCCTTATTCAGCATGGAATTTCCCAATGTGGGGGTAAAATCTTTTAACTGCTAAACATGAGCTTTAAAATCTTGAGTCATTGGAGGGAGTCTCAAATTATCATCCAGTACTTCAAAATGATGATTCAACTCATGATTTGTGTAGATCTTAGATAAATAATGATCCACTTTCCCCTTAATCTCTTTTTGAACCATGGTAGCATCGGTTTAATACAATTTCACCATCTTATGAATATGATCACTATGCTCTTTCATCTCTTTCAGAGAATCTAAAACCAAAATTTTCCCAAGATCTGTCAGATATTCTCTAACAACATCTCTTAAAGTATCTAATTCATGACCAGTGATCTTGGTCACCTTTGCATTTCCATCCTGAGCAATAACTTGAGTGATCTCAGCTTTTTTACTTCCCCAAATAATCCTTCTTCAAATGTTCTATTAGATTTCATAAAACATCCATCATACCAGATATGGTTGTTCTGAACTCTCTTGTCACAGAAGAAAGATTGTTACCTAACTCCGTGACTGTTTGATTCAAAGAGGTAATGTTCCTGCCAACCGTCTCACTATAATTGCACAGGTCTGGTTTGATAAGGCTTACCACTCTTTGAGCCAACTCATCCATAGCAGCTTCAGATAAAGTCAGAGGTCCAGGAGCAGGAATAAGAGATAACTCATCTTTCACAGTCTCCCTAACATCATGAATCAATTAAAACTTGAATCTATCAATTCTTCCTAAGAAACTGCAGGATCAGGTCTACATTGATACACTGAAGGATCAGGTCTGACATCTGTTCTTTGAAAAAACTTGGAAACTAATTGAGCCTTAACTGAATCACTTATGCCTGCAAGATCAACTTCTACACCTTCTTCTTCATCTGTGTAATCTAATCTCAGAACAGCAAGAACTATATGTTCTTCCCATGTGGTATTACATGAAGGATACATTGGTTTCACAAACTGAGCTCGTCTAGAATTTTCAGGAAGGACTTTCTCATCCCCATCATGCTCTAGTTGTTCTGATCTCTTAGCCTCAGAGGCATTTTCTTGCTCAATTGATTGGGGTTGATAATCATCTTAAATCACATTCAGACCATCTACATGTTGTGTACCAGCATCATCAGCACCACCACCATCACTATCACTGCCACCACTACCACCATCACCATCAAAATTACCCTCATTTCTATCATTCCCTTCATCATCATCATCATTAACTGATCTCTCACTTGAACTGTCTGTACTTCCAGATTCATACTCCCCATATGTCGATTCATCAGTCTCACCATCTTCTTCATCATCCAAAAAAGTTTCAATATTTGATAATTTGATAGGAGGGCTTGCCGAACCAAATTCCATCCTTCTTTTCTTCGGTCTAACAGTATCAGGATCACTCCTCTCATCATGAGATGATTCATCATCTTCTTCAGCATTCAGATTCTCATCACCTTCTTCTTCTTATTCTGTTCCATTCATACTAGATTCACCAATTTATTTAGGAAAAACTGATTCCTCTTCTTCATCCAAATAAATCACTTCCTCTCTAGGTTTCAAACTTGGATCCCTTATCTCCTTTGGTCTCCTTGGATGATCAGTAGGATTAAAGGATTCATATAAATTTTCTTCATCAGCAACCCAAACTTTCTTCAACGGGTTCCAATTGATTTTCATATTCTTACAAATAACTTTATGAAACAAAATCTAATTGATGAGATACACTCATCTCCACCATCCACACAGCCCAAGAATTTCAGTATAGTAGAAATCTGTTTAGAATAAAACAGTTTAGTAGCTTTCTTTGAAGGTTTTATCATCTCAAAAATATGCTCAGAATGATATTTACACAGATTGATCTTTTCACCATTAAACAAAAGGAATAGCAGAAAAACATCTTGATATTTAACTGAAGAAAAATCACCTTTTCTCGAACAAATTTGATGTTGAATAAATTTAAACAGTATTCGATTCTCACCATCTATCTCAGCAGCATTTATCCTTCACGATTCAGACATTCCAGTAAAAAACTCTAGGGCAAGATCATAAGAAAAGTAATCATTTGTGGGAGGAATATTACCAGAATAGTCCTCGTATCTTCCATTGTGAGGTACCCCTATACATTCAGCCCAGTGTTTTGATGAAAAAGTAATCTTTTTCACTTTTACTATAGAAGAAAATCTTACAGCATGTACTCCATCCAAAACTATATCTAGGTTCAAATAGAACTCGTGCACCAGCTTCGCGTAAAAGATTCTATCATTATTAAAGAACCACTTCTCCCAGCCTTGTGTTTCCAATAATTTCAATAGAACAAATTCGCTAGATAAAACCCATTCTGAACATATTTCCATTTCACCTATAACTTGTCGTTCTTCACGCTCCGGGCTCACAATCCTCTGCATCGTACTACTCGACTCACCTTAAGCACGCTTGACGGGTGGTGTTCCTTCAGATTCCTTGCCCTGCCTCTTTTGCATGGCCATTCTGAGGATTGAGACAATCGAGAGGCTTGGAATTATTCAAAAGGCTTGGGTTACAGAGAAGAGAAGAGAGAGTTCAACGAGAAATGGATGTTCAATATTCATTAGAGATTGAAATATCCTCATGTCATTATTTGTATCATTTAGGGTTACATATAATAAAATATCTATTATGTAAAACAACGTCGTTTTAAACAGACAATAATGATAATAATTTTAAAAAAAATATTTTAAAAAAAAGTACAACCCAATTGGTAGCACTAATCGACTTGTCAAATCAGTTTGACAGATCAGTTTCACATATCGGTTTGACCGATCGGTTTGACAGATCGGTTTGACAGATCGGTTTGACATATCGGTTTCACAGATCTGTTTGATAGATTGGTTTGATAGATCTATCATACCTAACTCTTGTTTAATTGAGTCTATCCTTTCAGAACTTAAGGTCTTGGTGAAAATGTCAGCTAATTGATGTTCAGTACCTATAAACTCAAGAGTAATATCGCATTTTTGGTAGTGATCTCTCAAAAAGTGATGTCTGACATCAATGTTTTTGGTTCTAGATTGAGACACAGGTTTCTTTAAAATGTTAATTGCACTAGTGTTATCACAGTTGATTGAAACATGTTAAAATAATATCCATAGTCCAAAAGAGTGTGTTTCATCCACAGAATTTGTGCACAGAAACTACCTTTAGCTATATACTCTTCTTCAGCAGTATACAAAGCTACAGAATTCTACTTTTTACTACACCACGATACTAAGTATTTTACCAATAAATGACTTCTTCTAGATGTGCGTTTTTATCCAACTTGCAACCAGTAAAGTCAGCATCTGAATAACTCATTAACTCAAAGGATTGTTTTTTGGGTAAAACAATCCTAGGTTTACAGTGTGTTTAAAATACATAAAAATTCGTATAACAACAATTAAAAGAGATTATTTTTGATTAGCTTGAAATCTTTCACACATACACACACTGAACATAAAATCTAGTTAACTAGAAGTAAGGAAAAGTAAGCTTCCAATCATACCTCTATAATGTGTTTGATCTAATGGTTTCCCAGTTTCATCTCCATCTAATTTAGAGACTCTACTCATAGGAGTATCACTTTATTTAATATTATCCAAACCAAAACGTTTTAAAATTTCCTTTGTATACTTACTTTGATTCAAAATAATACCATTTTCATTTTGGAAAACATGAAATCCAAGAAAATATTTGATTTCTCCCCTTAAACTCATTTCAAATTAATTTTGCATACTCTTTGAAAAATCAGTACATAAGGAGTGTTTATAAGACCCAAAAATAATATCATCAACATAGATTTATACTACTAAAACATCATTAGAAATTATTTTAATAAAGAGAGTTGGATCAGAAATCCCTTTAGTAAAACTTTTTGAAATACAAATATTACTAAGTCTATCATACTAAGCTCTTGGAGCTTGTTTTATGCCATATAATGCTTTAGAAAGATTAAAAAATCGATTTGGAAAATGAGGATTAGTAAATCCAGGTGGTTGTTCAACAAAAACATCTTCGACAATAAAACCATTTAGAAAAGAATTTTTAACATCCATTTGATATAACTTGAAATTCAGATGAGCAGCATAGGCAAGTAGACTTCTAATAGCTTCTTAATCTAGCTACAGGTTCAAAGGTTTCCTCATAATATATACCTTCCTCTTGACTATATCCTTGTGCAACTAGACTAGTTTTGTTTCTAACTATGTTTCCTGACTCATCAACTTTGTTTCTAAAAACCCATTTAGTGCCTATTGTCAATTTGTCCTTGGGTCTATCAACTAATTCCCAGACATTGTTCCTTTCAAATAGATTAAACTCTTCTTGCATAGCCATTACCCAAAATTCATCATTGATAGCATCACTAACATTATTAGGCTATAACTGTGAAATAAAGGCTTGATGTTTGACCTGGTTTCTTATAGATGCTCTAGTCTGTGTCCCTCTATCATGATTACCAACAGCAGCATCTAAAGGATGATTCATTAGAATCATAGTTGATCTAGTAAAGGTAGAACTAGGTATATTAGGTTCATCTCCTTGTTTGGGTTCTATAGAAGCATATTCTAGAATATGTCAAGAACAGGATATTTTTACAGCAGGTTCATTAACTTTAACATTAATGTCTATAACAGTCAAATGTTCTTCAAGATTATCAAGAGAGGGTTTAGGCTCATGTGGATCAGATTCATCAAACTTGAGGTGAACAGATTCTTCCACACATTTTGTTCTTTTATTAAAGACTCTATAAGCTTTGCTAGTTAAATAATATCCAATAAAAATTCCTTCATCACTCTTAGAATAAAATTTTTCAAGATTATCCTTTGTATTAATAATGAAAACTTTTCAACCAAAGACTCTAAAGTAACTAACTTTGGGTTTTCTATTATTCCATAGTTCATATGGGGTCTTCTTACGAATATGTCTAATTAGGACTCTATTAATAATATAACAAGCTATATTCACAGCTTCAGACAAAATATAAACAGGCATGTCATACTCGTTAAGCATGGTTCTAGCTATTTCTTGAAGGGTTATATTTCTTCTTTCTACTACACCATTTTGTTGTGGTGTCCTGGGAGAAGAAACGTTGTGACTATAGCCATTGTGTGAGAAATAAGATTCAAATTCATGGTTTACAAACACATGGGCATGATCACTTGTTAGAGTATTAATCTGAAGTCCACTAAGGTTTTTTATAGACTTAGAGTATTTAACTAATTAAGAACAAGCTTCACTTCTGTGAGCTACGAGATATACCTAAGTATATCTAGAAAATTCATTTACTAGGACATAGACATAGTGCATCCCATTTAGACTAGAAATGCTAGAAGTTCCAAGTAAATCCATTCGAACCAACTTAAGAGGTTGAGAAGTTAAAACTTCTTTCTTTTTATTTAAATGAATCTTTATGTGAATTTACCTTTCGACATGGATTACAAACTTTTTCATTTTTGAATTCAAGTTTAGGTAGGTCTCTAACCAAATTCATCCTAGTTAATTTTCTATGTGAAAGGATGTTTTAGTGTCTTAATCTTTTTTTCCACATCCAAGAATCTTTACGAAAACTATTTAAGAAAATAACATTTTGTTTGACTAAATAATTTAGATCAATAGCATAAACATTTTCATTTCTCAAGGCAGAGAACACTAAAACATTTTTAGAGTTAAAAACATCACATGAATCATTTTCAAATTTAAAATTAAATCCATCATCACATATTTGAGAAATACATAAGAGGTTATTCTTAAGTCCATCAATAAATAAAACTTTAGAAATCAAAACTAAATCAGTGTAACCAATCTGGCCTAGGATGATGATTTTTCCATTAGAATTATCACCAAAGGTGACTTGACCTCCATCAATATTTATTATGATTTTAAAGAATGAATAATCTCCATACATGTGTCTCGAACATCCACTATCCATGTACCATACATTCTTGTGAGAACTCTTCAAACATGTTTCCTACAAAACAGATTTAGATGGAAAATGACATTGGTACCCAGATCTTCTTGGGTCCAGACCAGTTAGAAATCAATGATTTCGGTACCCAAATTTGTCTTATGGGTTTCATAAAAATTACATAATCAAAATATTTTGAAAGATAAACTTTATTTGTACTATAACCATATGGATAACAAGTTGAAGTATATGAATTTCCAGAACTGGAAGTAGTAGAATTTTGTCCAAACATAGAAATAAATTTAGTTTTAGTGAGATGCCTTTTACCAGGTTTGTATCCCAAACCAGTAGTACATTTTGGTGAAACATTCTTTCCGAACATTTTAGTTAGAGTATCCTTTAAATTTGTGAATTTTTCTAAGTCCTTTTTTATTTGCTCATTAGACATTTTCAGTTCAGTATTTTCCTTTATCAGTTGAGCATTCTTTTCCTATTTTATATCAAAGGTAGATTTAACATTGGCAGTGAGAACATGTTGTTTTTTAATGACTTATACTTGTCAATAAGTTCGTTACATGTTTCTTCTTTCATGTTACAATATTCAAAAAGTTCTTCACTAGACATGTTTTTGGATTCAGAATTAGTTCCATATTAATAATCATTCAGTATAGGGGAAATATGTCCCTCAGAGGTATTGGTCATAAAACACATGTTGGCATGATTCATTTAAGAATCAGAAACTTCAGATTAGCTTGTTTTGTCTTCTTAGGCACTCCATGTATATTTCATGTCTTTCTTATACATATTGTCCTTGTAGTCATTTTCTTTTTTAACTACATTTTTGGACAGTCTGCTTTAATGTGACCTTTCCTTTTGCATTTATTGTAGACAACTTCATCATTCTTGTCAGCTTTCTTCCAATCCTTCTTCCAGTGACCTTGGTTGTCATACTTTCCTTTGTAGTTTTATTTTATAAAGAATCTCTTATTCCTATAGAACTTCTTGAATCTAATTGCTATTTTGGCCATCTCTGCATCACTATTAGAGTCTAAATCTTCACTTGTTGAAATTTCAGTTTGTATTAGAACTTTTTCGTTGTCCTTTCACCTTGTAGTAGTAGATTTAAAAGCTACTGAATTCCTTTTAGGTTCATCATCTTCTTCCTTGTTCACTTTTAGTTATTTTTCATACATCATAAGCTTACCAATAAGCTCCTTGACTGGTAGTTTTCTTATGTCACACGGTTTTCTAATTGAGACAGAAGTGCATCTCTATCAATCTGGTAGACATCTTAATATCCTCATGATTTGTTCCTTAACAGTGACATCCCTTCCACGAGAGATCATTGTATTGACAATCTCATTGAAACTAAGATACATGTCATAGATAGGTTCATCAGTCATCATTTTAAAATTACCATATTTAATAGTATATGTATTTAATCTCATTTCTATAACATTAGTTGTTCCTTCATGAGAAACACTCAAAGTATCCCCTATTTCCTAGGCAGTTTTACAAGAAGATATTCTATTGAACTCGTAATCTCTTAAATCACAATACAAAGCATTCATAGCTTTGCAATTATTATTCTAAGATGTCCTAGTAGATTCATCCCAAGTATTTCATTATGTTTCTAGAATTTTATATTTTGTTTCTATAGCAGTCCAGATATCAAATCCCATACTCCTTAAATGAATTTTTATTTTCAGTATCAACTAGGCATAATTGCTACCATTAAAGAAAGGTGTCCGATTAGTAGAAGAACCCTATAGTCTATTATCCATAACTAGATTTTAGAAAAGAAATTTCAAGATATTAGGTTTATAACTAACAGAAAATTAAGATCTATAAATATGAAACTGAAATCAATGTTGAAAAATAGAATATTTTATGAATTCTTCAACAACAAATAACCCTATGATACCAAATGTTGGTTGGATTGGATACTCAAGAGGTGGGTGAATTGAGTTCCAATAAAAATTTCTGTTAAAAATATTTCTCTTAAAAACCCCCAATTTGAAAAAAAGTTAAACTGTAGTGAATTTATACAGATTATAAATGATCATTTAGCATCGTAAAGATTTATTAGATCTCAATCAATTTAATCACAAGATTAAATTAGATTTTTATGATAACATACTAGTTTACAACACGTACAAACACTTACTAATTTTTCTATCAATGTGACTTTAATATAGATTTGTATTTCAAAGTAACGTAGGTATAATCTTAAATATATATATATTATATTTATGACTTAAATTAAAATGCACAGCTGATGTAACCAAGAGGTTCAGTCTCAAGCCGAGACTTAGTCCTCTAAAACAATTTATATAAATTTGATCCACACCCTAGATTTGGGTTAACAATAGTACAAGACTGTCCAGACCACACAGGGACCTCTACCACAGTTCTTCGTGGGAAACAAAAACAATGACCACGACACACAAGGACCTCTTCCACAGTTTTCATGGGTGAAAAAGGGTAAACAAATTTGGTTTGAGGATTTTTATATCCTTTAGTTCAGCACAAGACTCAGTGTGTGTGCAAGATGTACAGAGTAAACACAATGCTCAAAAATGTAAGTAAAATAATCACTAAGAGGGAATATATCAGAGTTCAAAATGCTCTAGTGATTGGAAGTGTAGCTCCGGGCTCGTTGGGTTTAGCAGAGATGCTTCTGAGTCCTTCTGTGGTTTTTCTGTCGAAAATAGAGTATCGTGGTTAAACTTGATATCCTTTAAAAGTGAGTGTGTTCTCTAATTTCCAGTGTTCTTTGGGTGTTTTTCAGTAGTGCTGGATTGCATACATGAGAGTTATTTGAAGATCGTTCAAATTCCTCATTCAGATTCTTCGTGTGCTCTCCATTTTTGTATGTATATTCCTGGAAGAATTCTCTCTCTATGACTTTTTGTGCACACCTTTTAATATATCACAATATTCCTTTTATTCCATGTGCTCTGGAAATGAGAATGATTAACATTTCATAGGTACGAAGTACGGTCTCCTGACATTCCAACAACTAACATTAAATATCATTAATTTCATTAAAACCATCAAATATGACCGTTAGAGTTATATAAGAATTTATATAAATTCAAATGGTTTTCATGACTATCGGCGAGTAATGAGATCTGTGAGTCACTTTTAATATGCATCGGTTCGGTAGCATCAGCATCGGTGTCTCAGAATTACTGCTTCAGCATCGTTGACTCATGATCGGTGTATTAACATCAATGTCTCAACATCGGTGTCTCAGTATCGATGTCTCAGCATCAGTGTCTCAGCATCAGTGCGACCGTTGTTAACGGTGCGACAGAATATAACTAATGGTGGGTAAAGACAAGAAATTCTTACAAAGTGTCTATTCAGTCTAGAATACTTCCAGGCCCCTAGTAATATATAACTTAACATAGATAAACATGTAAAAACAAGATTTAAACAATGATAAACACATTTAGAAAAATTTGAACAGAAGGACTAAAGTGTCATACATACAATAATGATTTGGGATTATTAAAATAACCATCTCACAGAGAGTTCATCATAATCTTTTAATTTAATTTAGTAATTAAAAATTTTATATCAATAGTTCTGTTGAATAATATCAAGATTAACATCACCTCATGGTAGTATAAATAGTGAAGGTTCTAAAATGTAAGTAGGAAACCATGATTTATGATTTTTAATAATGAAGTCTCCAACGCAACGTAGACCTAAAGGGTCCCCAAATCAGTAATAATGGTAGTTTGGAATGGGGCAAGAATGTAATCAAAGGAGGTTAATCCAAGGAATGTCATAATGATGTTCCTACCAAGGAAAAGGTGATCGAACGAGGTTAAAATGGGCTATGTAGAAATAATGCTTGATAGGCTTTAACCATGGAACCAACTTATCAATACTAGATCCTAGGAGTGTATCCAAGGCATCCTGTGATAATATAAGGGATCCTATGGTTTCATACTAGAAATCCAATAATCGAAAAAGATTGTGATCATGGTGGTTATCAACCTATGGATGTTTTATCCTTAAATTGAAATGGGGTTCTCGATTGAAATGGGGTTATAGATTTGTCTTAGATAAATGTTGATATATGTGCATCCTACATGGAAAACGGATGATTGATCAGTTTTCGAATGTTGGAGATCTTTTGATTCGAAGGTCAGATCTTTAAAAATCCCCGAATTGAGAGAGAAGAAGGTTAATCCCACATAGCCTCAGATTGGGGGAGTTAAATGGGGCTTAATTAGATCATTATGGGTAAAAAGTAATACTTACCCTTTAAAATAGAATGTCCACAATTTTTACACATGATTTGAAAAACTGTACACAAACCATTCACAGGTACTTGGGAAAAAGGGGTTCTTACATGTTTAGGCCACACGGTAGTGCACAAACAGTGAGAGGTGGCTCTATGTAGAACAAAAAAATCTGCATTGTTGAACATTCCACATGGCATTCCATCATGATTCACTCAAAACCATGCACGAGCCTATTTTAACCATAAATAATGGTTATAGGATTCAACCGTGCATTGGAAACCTATGAGACCTTTTCTAACCCCATTGGGATCCATGCCAGGTCTAATGTAAATATTAGACTGAAAACTAAAGGATCCATACCAACGTGAAAAATGAGGTTATTACATCAAATTTAAATTGATAATTCATATTGTTTATGATTGATGACCTGAATCACTCCCTATAAATATTTACCCTTCTCCTACATGTCCAATATTCTCTCAAGAAAAATGTTCTTTTATGTGGAAATCCAGTTATATATCTCTTTGTGTAAAATATATGGTTCTAAATTTCCCATTGTAAAGGAAGATTATGTACCTAGTTTACGATATGGGCTTCTATGAATGAAACATTAAAGTATTAATACTTTGATAACCAAGATGAATTTCGAGGGAGAAATTCATATTTAGGGGGGCAGAATCTAACACCATGAGATTTTGCGAATTATTTTTTTGGAATTAATTTATAATTTCAATATTTTTCATTTCACGAGACTATTAAAATATACATATATATATATATATATATATATTAAAACAAAAATTCAAAAATTCAATTCAAAACTAATAGAAACTTTACTTATGCTATGCACAATACCAACATGTCTATCAATACAAGAAACAATGACTTATAGTACGATGCATGCAATACTGAGTTTCTAGGAAACATATTTTTAGATAGATATAATAAATTAAATATGATAATTATAACCTACCCATTAAAAATATTATTATTAATAGTAATAACCACGTTCCAAATATTTTTCATTATTATATTATATAAATAAAACATATATATAATATAAGATGTGATATTGAGTAAAGTTGTTATGTGTTTAATAACATTGTTTTCACGGATAAAATGATCCTAATAAGGAATGTTATTTTAGAAAAATTTAGAAATTGAATTTCATAAAATTAATCCTCATTTATTAATTCATAATTTCGTGATTAACCTTGGGTGAATTTTGGGGATTTTTTTAAGAAACATCATATTTCGATGAAAAGTAAAAAAATACTGCTTTATTGTTAAAAATTGGCTTTTTTGTAATTAATTATTAATGATAAATGATTTTATAAATATTATTAAGGTAAAATTAGATATATATTACTTCTATTAATATAATTTAATACATTAGAATCAATTTTACTTTGAAAATGAATATGAAATCATAACAAACGTTCCAACTTTTTCCTACATTAAACCTTCGTTATTTCCTCACATCTGCGGGATTAGCACTAATCATAATTTTGTCTATTTTGTGATTTGAAGTTAAATAATATGATATAAAACATATTATTCAGTATAATATTTATACTCTAATAATATCATGTTAATTTTTTCCTAAAATGTGTACTAAATTTGATTAAAATTAATCACAACAATTAAGGCCAAATAAAGATTAATTGTGGACAAACCCGTAATATTAAGGGCCTAGATGAAGAAGAAACTTTTTTAAAACACTTTTCAATCCATATTTCGTCCATAAACCATAAAGTATTGATTTTAGTTGATTTTTATGACATTTTTAGGTAATAACATGTGCACATATAACATGATTCTAAATATTCCATGTGAGTCCTTTTCATTCCTTATAAAAGTCCACCACCTCTACCAATTCCTCACACAAGTAAAACCATTTATGTTAATACAAGATATTCCTAATTAGCCTCACAAAAGTCAAAAATTATGCTTTGAATCCTCCCATTGGTCATAAATCTTCTCAACGAATCCTTTCGGCATAAACAAAAAGAAGTTACTGGATTAAGAGGTGTCGTCTTCTCCAAAGATCCATCCTATTTATTCATTATCTTACATCAAATCACTTTATTTCATTATTTTGTGACTAAAAAAGTATTATAAATATTCTAGGATTTTTTTATTCAAGTTTTATTACTTAAAAATACACACACTATTATCTAATGGATGAAGAACATACTGTTTTGGTGTATGGAGAACTACTGCCTCACAAAATGATGATTTTTCATTTCTCCTTAACCCCCAATCAAGGTGTCTATTATGACAGAAGATATAATTATATATTTTTATATGTTATATTATATATATTTAATAATTTTTATTCCTATAAAAAACTTTATTCTTCACTTTGGGTTAAAACGATAATTTCGTTTGAGGAAGTGTGGACTACCACCCATTAAAAAGATGTGATTTGTTTGAACACCACATAAAATATATTAAGGATGTGTTTACTAATATTATATTATATATATGATATATTCAGGATATTTTAATAATTATATATATATATATATTCATATGTCATTTACATACTTTCATTCAATACATCAATAAAAATTGAAACATCATTCATGCGTACGTACGACTTACCGTCTCCATGAATAGTGTATTCTATTCCATAATCCTATATTCTATAGATTATCATAATACACATATAATATATATACATAATAATTATATCATTTTTTACATTTTGGAATCATGATATAAGTATAATGACCAAATATTTAACAAATTAAGACACATGCGAAGAACAATGTGAATTTTACTTGATGTTAAACCCTAACATATGATCATTAACAAGAGGGTAATATATGGTCATTATTAAAATAAATATTATATTATGTATAAAAATATGCGTCAGTAAAATATTTATAATAAACTTATATTTATTATACTAGAATCATATATGAGTACATAGAGATTCAATACACAAGGTATGGGGATTTCATCTCACTTTTAATTTCTCTGAGATACAAGCTATGTTCGCCACTCATTAATATTATGTGGTGTATGTTCTATGTGTGATTTTATCCTATTTATCTCATACATAAATTATCAGCATTAAAATTCTCAATTGATGATCCATTTTTATGGGGTTTAAGTTTCAAAAGTCACCAAATTGGTAAAAATGTTTTGTCTCAATTTACATTCTTTGAGTCTCATGTTTTTTTATGCTCTAAAGATATTTTTCAAGAGGAATATACATCCATTTTACATGAAATATCATGATTCTAAATATTTTCATGATATTATATGCTTAATTTAATTTCCTTTCCGTACATTGAGATCATTGTCCCCAAATACCATGTTATAAGAGTTTATTGAGAGAATCACATTTCTTTTTGATATTGTTTATGTTTTTGATTACCATGATGAAATAATATATTTAAAATATATATAATACTCATGAGTTTAATTATCCTATATTATTTATTGATATACTCATGTATTGGTGCCATTTTATATGCTTTGGTGCATAAGATAGTTATGAAATTGTTTTTAATAATCCCCGACATTACCCTCTCTTCGATCAAAAATCTATGTTTTGTAAAAAGAGTTTCATAGAATATTATTCCATTCAAAAATAATATGAAAATTAATTTCTTACCCTTTTATCATTTTCCAATATCTTCATGGAAATATTCTTATCTCTTTCCAAACAAGGAACATTCCTATCCTTTTTACCAAGAAAAAGGAATGTACTTTTGACCTCATATGACATGTACCGATTTACTCGTCATCATTTCATCAAAGATCCCTTTGAATTGTTAAAAATGATGATATTTAAGAATTTTTTGAAAATAAATTTTCATGTATAATTGTTTTCAAAGGGGATTAAACATCTTTTTTATGTTCTCATGGAATATTATTTTCAAAATGGGTTCATGACATATTTCCATGTTTTCAAAGTTCTTTCAATGTAATAGTATTAAAAACGTTTTCAAGATACTATTATATATTCCCAAGAAAAATTATTTTTAAAATGTTTTCACGCTTTGATTATATGTTTTCAAATTATTTTCAAGGAAATGGTTTTCAAAACAATTTATTTCTTTATTAAAGGATTTCAATTGTTTTTATAGAAAAATGTTTTTAAAATGTTTTGAATCTTATTTTAAAATAAGTCATGGAAAAAAGTTTTCAAATTGATTTCAAGTATATTTTTATGTTTAAAATAAATTTTATATAAAAATGACTTTTAAAATCATTAATGAATGAATAAAATACTTTTTAAAACAAAAATTTGAATTTTCCTCAAGAAATGATAATAAAATATCATTCAAAACTATTTATGATCTAAGATAACATCCATTTTTTATGAAATGATGTTTATGATGCTCATTTATCATTCATGGATTGTATGCTTTTGAAAACTTATTTTTTTCAAGGGTTATGATGAAATTATTATGATACATGTATATTTCTATAGGTTATGATATGTTTACATGTTTATGAAAACAATTTTATTTCATGGTATATGATATGTTCATTTATGATGTTATGGAACATGTTTGTATAATTTCATTATGTGATGAGTGGGACCTATATATCCCTCAAATTCCATGGGAAAAGATTTATATCTCATAGACAATACATGGATGGAATAATGGTTACTTAGTTCAGTAATATAAATCTTGAATGAGTGTTACTCAGTTCAATATTACCAGGCTAGAACTTGGATAATTGTGTTCAGAAATACATTGTTGGAATGAGGGTTACTACTTTTTGTAATGCAGGGCAGGAAAGAGGGTCACTTGGATCAGTAATACATGGATGGAATAGGGGTTACCCAGTTTAGTAAATTAGTTTTTCTACTATGATGTCCATGGAAGTGATGAATTTACTACTATAGAAATCATTATATACTTATGTGTTTTCCAAAATTCCATGTTTTATTCCAACATTATACGTTCATGGAATATTCTTGATATTTCATTAGGATTCATATCTTATGAATTGAAAATATTTAGGCCATGATATCAGTTATGATCTTATATATATAAAGTATGATGTTCTATTTTCATGATCACATTATTATATGCTTAGGTTCATGTATATGTTACATGTCGCCCTTGTTTACCTTTACTGAGAATTTTAGCTCACTCCTTTTATGGTTCATTTCCACCATGTAATGATTATATGTACTATGTTTGATATGTCTAATATGGTTTCTAGTCGAGAATCACATAGTGGGAGATGATTTCACTCACATATACACCAGTTTTTGTGTTTCCATGTTCCCAAAGGTTCAATACCAACAACAGTATTTGAGTTTCTATTTGTATAATTTTTAAGTATTCTTCAAAAGTTATGTAATTTCAATGTTTTTCAAGTGAGGGTCTCTATACATATTTTAGAGTACCCAAGTTCTGTGGCGGCCTGAGGAAGGTGTGAGTACAACCCAGTAGGTCACCACCAATGGTCTCTAAAGTAAAAATTAGTCTGTAAAATGTGTTGTTACATAATAAGTGCAATAAATAAACTAGGAAGTAAGAAAACCAATTTGGTAGTTATCTATTATTCATTTTACAACTTAAATTCTCAATATTCAACAATCAACAACTAAATCAGGTCACACTGGGGTACAAGTCAAGGGAATAGGACGCCACACACAATTAACCATGAGGAATTGAACTAATCACAACTCATCACAAACCAATTTTATATAATATTCATAGAATCCATTTTAATCCTTATTTCTATTTTATCACTAAGGCTATCTTAATTACTAAATTTATCTTCATCTCATTTTACATTGTTTAAGTGTCACATCATTTCCACTATAGCCTATGATAATAAATTACCAGACATAAGGGAATAAATAAGGTAATTATCTCATTAGGGGTAAACACATGACAACAAATAAATTATCCTCACCTCGAAGCCTTATTCGTGGTGAAATGAAACTTTTAGGGTAATAACGAATTGTCCACTTCCCTAACCTATTCATTATGGGGTTTTTTATAGAACTATAGTCTAACTTGACCGATTGGTGGAGTACCTAATCCAATGCCACACACTATAGAGCAATGTAATGTTTCTATTTTATTCACAATTTACCTGCATCATGGGAGACTCATTCCAGTAATCACGATTTTTCCATATGTTTTTGATGCATAGAACCTCAGTCTGACATCCCAACCCATACCATGACCAATAATTCAGAAGCATAGAGCCTCATCCCAACATCCAAACCAACATATTTTCCAATTACCACATAAACCATGTTATTATCCATATGATATCAATACATATTAGATTCACATTGCACAATTCATTTAACAAATAAATAATCCTTATGCTTTAACATGTTAACAGACTTGTAATTTACATAGCACAATCTATTCTACCCATTTCCCATTATCACACCTTATCCTAGTAATCATATTCATTAATTCAATTTATTTCATTTGTCCCTTTTTACAATATTATGAACACCCCCAATGTGATTATCAACAAAGAATATTCATATTTTAGTTCACTACATAATCATGCTGACACGAATTGTATGGTATTTTCCTCACTAACCCTTGTATCAATTAAATTTATATGGTCCAAAAAAACATTAAGAAACATCTTGGTAAAAAGAAAAATTAAATATATTCAATAGAAATCACCATGAATCCACCCATTAAAACATTTTTCTTCTTCTTTGAAAAAAATGACTTGAGTTATTCATTTCCATTATCTTCCATTCAAAATCATCATTGATAGTTTTCAAAAGTATGGGTTCTCACCCATATATAAAATCATAAATAGAAATAAATCATTAAAACCTTTTTTTAAAAACATTCATTTTCAACACAACCATTTAAAACCATCAACACTTCCAAAAATCAATTTCATAATTAAAAACCACGGCTGGGTCAAAACCCCAAAAAAAAAATTTAAAACCATTTCAAGGTCCTTTGGGCACTTTACAGTTGAAATGTATAAAAAAATAAATTCACTCTTCAATACATCCCACATACCAGATGCTATTTTACAACCCATCCCTCTCACAATTCCCTTATTTCATCGTTCTTGAAGTCATTTCATCGTTTCAAGGATTCATCACACCTCATAGTTGTTAATAGGTTTGGTATAACATCCCCAATAATCCCAATGGGGTTTATTAAGGGGTTCACACCTCAATCGGCGGTCCAATACACTTTCCATAACCAATGATAAAGTGGGGAATCATGTGAACATAGTGGCACAACCACATACACATATAGACCATCATGACTAAGGGAAAAACATAATGACTTCTTAGCTCATGACAATTGCTGGATGATTTATAAATACACACATTTTATTTGAAATAAAACCCCTGATAAATATCTAACCTAATATCCTCTATAAATGTGAATGTTTTGTATATGTAGAGGTTGTTGAGGGATTCTGCTAACCCTAATCCAAAATAATTTGAAAATGGAGAGTTATACTCATGAAAACGTGCACGAAACACCTATGTATCGAAGGAGAACCAACCATAAATGGGGAGAGGGTAGTTGATTCATCACCATGGTTAGAGGGGTGAATGGGAGGATAAATCAGTTCTGGATCCAAAAATATTAAGATTAAAAAACTATAATTTTTTTAACTCTTAACAGGTTGAATGGTTAACCCACACAGTTTTCCAAACCAAGCACAGACCATGTAAATATACTATCTATGGAAATTTGGGTCACAAAGTTACCCCAAGACAACCGTATGAATTTTTAAAACCATTTGGTAAAGATACGGTAGCCCTATTTCTGAAATGGTCACCAAGTCACATAGTTTCCTAGTCATGGTGCACATTTTAGTCTAATCATGCGCCAACACAGAACTATAAATTTTTTGGCCACTTTTCTTCTTTTTGTGTCCTACACCCCCGGAACACTTCCATAACTCCTCAAGAACTCAAGAAACTCCATCTTAATAATCATTTATTTTTTAAACAAAAAATGTAATAAAAATTCTCCATAACTAATGATTAGTATCTTACAGCCTAAATGTGAGATTATTTCCAACGCAAACCACTTTTGGTTAAAAAATATTTCATAAAGAGTGGATTAGGCTCTCAATGATAATGGAAACTTAAAAGAGGATTCTAATTATGGATATTTGGTTTTTACTTGAAAATTATGAATTACGTATTCAGATAGTAGGAAGTGTCTCTATGATAATTATAGTCGGTGTGATAGTAAGAAGAATAAATAGTGGGAAGGGTTAGTCCCAAAATACCTTTTTCGTGTGATCTATCACTAGTGTTGTTGGCTGAACCAATATCATAGTCATTGTTCCTGACCACTTGTAGAGTGTACACCTTCTTACATGATTGTAAATCTACATAGGTTTTATAAGAACCCATGATAGATGGGTAGTGACAGAGGGTCTATATTGAACTAGTGTAAAGTAATGTGGTCTGCTACACTATAGCAGTCTGGTAGTTATAGTTCTACTAGTTGTGGAGGTATATGTAGGGGATGAGGTAATTATGGGATAAAGTGCCTATATGTGTCGGGTGTTGCAGCTCAGGTATCTCATACCGAATATCAAGGAAGATGGGTGGGATATTTAAATTCCATTCAGCTTACACTTCTGGATAGAGAGGCTAGAGCATCATCAATAAGAGGTATTATTAATGTAGCTTCTATGGTTTATAGTGTCTTATTTTTATAATGTTTCATCACATTATATTATTTATGAACAAATTGTGAATGGTTAGAGCCTAGAAGTGGATTTGGGGAGTGGCATGTTGATGATAGATACATCATTTTGTGTATGACCAACAAACATCTATTTGTGAAATGGGAGTACTCTTGATATCGAGGAGTATAATTTTAATTGGGTTTTTTACATTCCTGGATGATATGGATTTCAACTAAATTTTGGTATGGAATTATTAGTAACATAATGATCCCAGTAGTTGGGGCTTGGAATAGTGGTAAACACCCCTTAATCCTACATAAAAAATAGGGGTCCAAAAACCTATTGGGTGCAGGTACTGTAGTAGTATGGTAGCGTACTATAGCAGCGGTGACACTAATGCAATGGAGGGTACTGTAGTAGGGGGGAATGTGCAGTACTGTAGCAGCATAGTACTATAGCATTACTATTCACAGAATGGGCTTTGGGCCAAAAATTTGGGCTAATGGGCCATGTAATGGGCTAAATTCTCACTGGGCCTTCAGGCTATGTAATGGGTCCCCCTCTACCAAGTTAAATGAGGTCTTTTTTTCCATTAAATAAAAAATGAGGCTTCAACCCCAACCTTTAAAAAATACATACTGATACCATATTGATATTTACTGTAAGAGTGTGACATTTACTTCTCCTGAGGGTAAAAATTACATTCACCAAGGTGAATAGGGAAAAAGGTGGGTTGTGAAGGGCTAGTTCAAAAACTGGGGGAGTTCACCACCCATGTTTCTAGTCTATTTCTAGATGATGGGGGCGTAAATAAGGATATATTTACATCCATATTGAACCAGTTTCAGGATGTGTTTCCTTAAGACTTCTCAGATCTTCCACCCAAGAGAGATGTGCAATTTAAAATTGATATCCTGTTCGGGGAAGAGATAGTATCAATTACAACATACAGAATGGAACCAACATCGCTTCAAGAGCTCATAACTCTGATGAAGGAGTTACATGATAAGGGATTTATCTTACTAAGGAATTCACCTTGGGGTTGTCAACTATTGATTGCAAAGAAAGATGATAGGAAATTGTACTTATGTGTTTATTTTAGTTTTTTTGGATATGATATTAGTCAAGAACTAATATCCTTTTCCATGTATTGATGATCATTTTTACATGTTGAGGGGATCTTATGCATAAAAACCCTTGTCTTTATTACACATTAATACATTATTTAATTGCATATAATTACACTTGAAAAAAAATGAATGATCAATAAGTCTAGTGTGTTTTGGAATTAGGTACATTATGATTCAACATTATACATTTATTACAACATCTTTATTGAAAACGTCCTTAGCATCATTGAGCATAAAACATCATTATAAAACCCGGGGAAATACATGAGAAATGGGTGATCCATAATGCCCAATAAGGTAATACACATGGAATGACATGATGATAACTATACATTATAGAGAAATCATATAAATGAGACATAAATTAACATGAATCATAAATCATGATATAGAATTATAATTATAACAAATGAAATGTGAAAGCAACATAAAACACCACATCATAAAAAGAGTTCAAGGATAAACCAACATGAAATCATAGTGTAAAAATTCCCATAATGAAATCAGGAACATACCTTTCACAACATGACATATCATAACACTAATCATTATCCAATTCATTAGAGTGATATATAATTCTAGGAGGACCCAACTCTTTCATTTAATCTTCATGCTCAAGTGGATAACATAGTTCATAAAAAATAGATTCATTCATCATGATAATTTATTACATTATCAGGGAGTGTATAATAAATACATTTAAGTACCCAATAAAAGTGTATATGTGCATATAAGTGAACACCCTTGATAGGAAATGGGTACGAAATTAACTACACAATTGGTTTGGCATGGAAAATCGCTGTGAAAATTTGGCAGCCTAATGATGTAACATTAAAATTCAAAAAATGGGTTGATGAGATAGAAATGGGTCTCAAATATTTTTTACATCAAGTGAAAATAATTAGGTACATGGAAGGATATTTAAACACATTTATATTTACTAAAAGAATGAATTTTATAACAAATACGCTTGAATAAAAATATAGACGAAATAATGCTTACGAAATATTGGCATGGTAATGGGTGTACATTAGAGGGCATAAGGACAGATAAATGGGTCTCTCATTATTTATAAAAAATAAGAGTATTTTGGGGGATATGAGAAAACATACTCCATCATTACGAGAATGTATGAGGAGATAATGCCGTATTTTCATGCATAAAATTGTATGGTATACCTATGTTTGACCAAAACATATCGTGACCTAAGAAGAATGTTTTGGTGGCCAGGAATGAAAAAGGAAACATAAGGGTTTGTGACATGATGTTACACCTCTTAGTAGGCGAACACCGAACATTAACAACACGGTGGTTTACTACTTCTATTTTTCATTTCGAAATGAATGTGGTATGCTGATACCATGGGATTTTGGAATATCCTTCCATAAACACATAATAAGAATGAAACTTTTTTTGTGGTCATGGACAATAAAAAAAAATTATTGATTTTATTTCCATTACGTTAAACATTCTCAATAGAGTAGGTGGGGACCTGTACGTTCTGGAGATAGTCTATCTTCATGGGGTTACATGACCTATTGTTTCTGATAGTGACCAAAGTATTGCTTTACAATTTTGTTAGGTATTACAGAAGGAACACATTACATAGGTTTTATTGAGTACCAATTTCCACTCACAAACAGATGTGAAGTTAGAACATATGATATATGTTCTAGAGGATATGCTTCAGGTGTGTGTCCTATAATGAGGTGGGTCTAGGTCGAAGCACAATCTTTGGGGCATTTTTTGGTATAATAATAATAATTAGGTTACTATATATATGTCACCATATGAGACCCTTCATGATAGTCCTTGTATATAATCATTATGTTGGATTGACGTGGGTGTGTCGAAGCTATTGGGACTAAGTCTTTTAATGGAGTCATCGAAGCAGGTTCAAAAAATTTAAAAGAATATAGATATATATCAATGTTAGGAATATTCATATGCTGATAGATGCTGATGAACCCTATATTCTACACAGGGAGATAATGTATTCCTTCAGGTGTCGCATGGATTGGGTCACTATAGTATACAGAGGCTGGGGAAGCTGGTGACCATGTTTACTGGACCGTTGGAGGTTGTGGAGAGAATATGGATGATGGCATACTGATTTTATCTTCCAAAGAGATAAAATTTTATTAATGATGTTGTCCATGTGTCATAACATAGGCAGTATCACCCTGACCACTCTCATGTTATCAATGCAGATGATGATGATCTTGAGTCCAATATTCCCTTTATATAGAAGCTGACATGTGTGATGGATCACAGTGAGGACCTGATTCAGTGGGAAGATAGTGCTGATAGATTATGTATTGTGGAAACATGGGTTTGTGCAATAGGAAACATGGTAGTGGGAAGAATATATGCAGGCTCAATGGACTAATATTATTTATATAGAGTGTTAGAGATTATTGGGAGTATAGTTAGAGGATAAACTACTATAATATGGAGAGATTATATGATCCTAAGAATTTATAAAGATTTATTACTTTTTATAGGTACAATTTTAACTTGTTTAATGTACTATTTGTTTGTTTTTTACTCTCGGATTCATTTGTGAGAAAATTGAAAATTTCAGAAGGAAGCGTTCAAGTGCACTATTGGCACACAATTTTTCCAAACTGTGCACCTCGGCCAAGAAAACTGTGTGATCCCAAATAAGGGATATTTTCATGACTAGAACATGGTTTTTCAAATGGTGAACCATATTAAGAGAAACCATGCACCCCCAAGAAGTGGTTCACAGTTAAGTCACATGTTTTGTCAAACAGTTCCCCCTAGACAACAAAGCATGTATGTGTATTTAATTAACATCAAAAAATAAATTTAAATTTTCCCAAACCCCCAAAACTCATCCAAGTCAACGATAACTTAGACCAATTCATTTTCTACCATTTTTTCTAGTTCTTGGATGGATTCCAATACCAAAACACCATCGTTCCCAGTGAATTGGAGGAATGATTGAAGTACTGCACCTTCCCAGGTAAGTGGTTTCTTTTTTATTATACATATCTCTCACATTAATTATTCCCTCTAGATAAAATATTTATTTTTATCCACATTTGGTTCTAGATCTACATCTAGGTTTTTAGAACTGAATTTGTTTCATCTTATATGTAGGGCTTGAATCAAGACATCAATCATCGATGTGATTTGTTAACTTTAACTCACATTAGGGTATTCAGTTGGTGAGTGTTCTTCATAAATTTTTAGGTAGGTGGGTTTTCATTAAATTCACAAAGTCATGATTCTAATTACATGTATTTAATTTTATAATTTCTATTGGATGATAAACAATTTATTTTTTTGAATTGAATTATTTAATTTGGAAAACTAAATAACTTATGCATTGAGAAATTGGGGGTATTGAGTTGATTGAATTGGAATAATTAATTGTTGAATTAATTATGAGGTTATTGGTATTGTGAAATTAGATTAATTAATTTTTTATTTAATTAATGGAGAACATTCTGTTTTTTTAATTGATTGAATTTTATTAACTAATTTTTGATTAACTTAATGGAGATGATGCGACTAGTGAATTGTTCAATTAATTAGTTTAATTAATATGATTAATTAATTTTTTAACTAATTAATGGAATTAAGTTTATATGAAATTATTTAATTTAATTAATTATTTTTTGAATTAATTAATAGTATTGTGATATTATTGAACTATTCAAATAAATTAATTAATTCCTTAATTAATTCAGAGACTGTTGTGATAGATCAATTGGTTATATGTGAATTGAATGTTGAATGGTAATAATAGAATTAAAATTTTAATTAAATGATGAATGGTAATAATGGAATTCATATGCGAGTTAAATTATTAATTGTAAGAATGTAATTCATATGTGAGTTAAATGATGAATGGAAAAAATGAATTTGAATGTGAATTGAGACGATGATTAGTAATAATGGATTTGTATATGAATGAAATTATGAATGGTAAAAATGGAATTCAAGTACTAAAAAAATGATGAATAGTAAAAATGTATTTATTGTGTGGGTTAAATGATGAATGGTAAAATTTGCATTCATAAGTGATTTCAAAGGATGGATGGTAACAATGAAATTCATATTTGAATTAAATGATGAATACAAACAATGACATTCATATGTGAGTTAAATGATGAATGGTTACAATGGAATTCAATTGTATGTTAAATGATGAATGGTAAAAATTGAATTTATATGTGAATTGAAATGATGAATAGTAATAATATCATTCATATGTGAGTTAAATGGATAATGGAAAAAATTGGAGTCATATGTGAATTGAAATGATGAATGGTAAAAATTTAATCATATATAAAATAAATGATGAATGGTAACAATGTAATTAATATGTTATTGAAATGATAATGGAAATAATGGAATTCATATGTGTGTTATATGATGAATGGTAATAATTAAATTCATATGTAAATTGAAATTAAGAATTCCAGCAATGGAATTCCACTGTGAATTAAATTATGAATGGTAATAATGTAATTCATATGTGTATTAAATGATGAGTGGTAACAATGATATTAATATGTATATTTAATTGATGAATGGTAACAATGGCATTTATATGTGACTTAAATGATGAATATTAAGAATGTAAATCATATATGAGTTAAATGATGAGTGGTAATAATTGAATTCATTTTCATGTTAATTAATTAATGGTAACAATAGTATTCATATGTTAATTCAAATTATGAATGGTTGCAATGGAATTAATACTTGACTTAAACAATGAATATGAACAATAGAAATCATAAGTGAGTTAAATGATTAATGGTAACAATGGAATTCATATGTGAGTTAAATGTTCAATAGTAAAAATGGAATTCATATGTGAATTCAAATGATGAATGGTAACAATTTCATTCATAATAGTGTCAAATGATGAATGGTAAAAATGGAATTCTTATGTAAATGATATGATGAATGGTAATAGGGGAATTCATATGTGAGTTTAATGATTAGTAGTAAAAAGGAAATTCACATGTGAATTGAAATGATGAATGGTAAAAATAAAATTCATATGTGAGTAAAATGGTGAATGGTAATAATGGTTTTTATATGAGAGATAAATTATTAATGGTAATAATTAAAATCATTTGTGAATTATGATGATGAATGCTAAAAATGGGCATCATATGTGACTTAAATGATGGATGGTAATAATGAAATTAATATGTGATTCAAGATAATGAATGGTAACAATAAAATTCATAAATGAATTGAGATAATGAATGGTAATTATGGAATTCAAATATATGATATCCCTTGTGGATAATTCAGAAACTGGCACATGCCGAAGATGGTATTGGGAGTTTGGGTGTCTATAAGAACATAGGGGTCTTGTGGATAAATAAACAGTAATTGAATAAATTTAATATATTTAGTTTATTGTTGGTTTTTATTCTTTATACAACTGTATACACTATTTTGACTAGATTTTTTTTGACACTGTGGGTGGTGGTCTACTTAGATGTACACACACCTTACTCGGGTATCCTGATTGGTACTTGAATAGACTTTATGATTGAAGGATAGGTTAAAGGAAATGGACCTCAATTAGATTGCTAGTTATGGGTGGATCCTCGATGAAGTAACCTGACATGGTTCAGGACCAAATTTGGAGTTTTCAGTGTCTTTATTTGTTTTGATTTTTTCTAATTGTCACTTAACATGTATTTGGTATTTTATATCGATTATTTTGGTTTGGATATTGAATTTTATGTTCTGGTCATCATATGATGTTATACTTCTTTTGGTAATGTATATATCTATTTTTCATTTTTTTATTTCTTTATTGTAGTTGTGCTAATTTGATAAATAGGGTATATTCTCCCCATGATCGAAACTAGACCCTCGCTATGAGTCACGAACCTCTAGTATACAGGGAGGCATGCTTGAGGTCATGTAACCGAATGGATCAGGGAAGTGGTGTGCTTCACCGTTGTTAGGGAATTAAAATATACATTAAATAAATAATTATTTTTATCCATGATCGATTGTGATGTAAAACTAATTGCATCGTTTCTTGAGTTGGTATTCCACCATCCATAAGATCACCAATTTTGTTTTGTATTTCATTAAAGATGGGGTGGGTATGGGGTATTTCATTATAATAATAACATATAAACATATAGAAGACAATGGGGATATTAATTTATCATATTTTTCGAATTTTTTGATTATATATAAATAGAAAAGAAATGAAGAAGCGTAGTTAAGAACTATACCCCTTCTTCGGAGAACCTCTTTTGGTTTAAAGTTAATTCCATCAGATAATAGTTATCTGATAAAAAATGGGATTATGGGTAGTGGGGAGGGATATAAATAAAGGATTTAGTTTGTTAATCAATTAATTAAAGTTATTTTTAACTGTTAAGTGGCGAAAATAGGGTTTGGTGACTAATAATTGAGGTCATAGACCATTGTTAATTGATGTGATAGACAATAATTAATTGAGGTGAGTGGCGTACTATAAATTATTGTCTGTCGTCCAATAATTCCATAACCCATTCCTAGTAAAAATGATGAAAAATAGATTATTATAAAACCTTGGATGACATATGGTCTAAATATGTTTTTAAAATTTAAATTGTATAAGTCTCATTGTCATTCTAACACTTATCTTCTTAGTATAACCCCGGGTGAAATTATTTCACATTTAATGTGGAAATTATTTTTTACTATTTATTATATTCATTATGACAAAAAAAATAAGTTGAATTTATTATATAATATTTTTTTATTTATTTAAAATAATAAATACTTTTTATAAAATTCAATCCAAAAATGTTTCATAATTAAATTTAAAATTAAAACATCAAATTTGATGAAAAAACATATGAAATGTTTTCCAAGGAATAAAGAATTATATAAAAATTAATCATTGGATTGATTGCAATAACTATAATTTGATTAATTACAATGTAATTGGAATAATTATATTTTTATAATAATTTTAAAATAATATGGAACTTCTTATGTTTTTAAATGATAAGTCAAATTTCAATTAAAATAGTTTTTTTTTCACAAATCATTGAAAATTTAATCATTTTAATAAAATTATAAATAATTAAACTATGATAACTTTAACATGGTTATTTAAAATATTAAGTTAATTTTTCATATATACTTTCTAGAACTGGTAAAAACTAATTTAAAACACTAAAAATTATAAAAGCATACATTTTATTTGATAGCGAGTAAGCTCTCAAGACATTATGGTATATTTAATATTTTATCTATATTTAATATATTATATATATTTAAATTCATGAAATATGTATTTATCTTAAATCACACACAACTAGTAGTTTCATCTATAACTTTCATTACATGCATTACCGTGTCTTACCTAATAATAATGTATTGTTAAAATATTATTATTTAATATAATAGGATATAATGTATCCATTACATTAGAGGTTATGAATTGGAGTAAATAAAATTTGAAATTTTTTTTTTATACATTAATATGTTGAATTCATTATTTAATAGTTAACTAGAAACAAAAAATATAAACCAATTGATTCTAAAGGAAATATTTTTATTTTTTTCCCAAAAAGGTGTTTTATCCTAATAAATTAAATTAGTTACTATTGGTGAATGATATTAATTTAATATATATATTATAAATTCAATACTAAATTTTTTCCCTTAATTTAATAGATTTTATAAGCCTAAGATAAGAACCAACACAATTTTACACAAAACCTTTATTTTTCAAAAGGAAATTTTGCCAACTTTTAATGGTGCACCTATTTAAAAACTAAATTTAAAAATTTAAAAAATTTTATATTTATAGATAAACATTATTTTTGAAATAATAATTCAAAATTTTCTTAGGGTGGGTTTATTATTTTTCTGCAATGTTTTATTTTTCGATGAATAGCAAAAGTAGTGAATTTTAATTGAAACCTAATTTTACATTTATTTTATTTAGATAGTTAAATAATTTTTTTATTTCACTTTTATGTATATTTAACTAATTTATGAATCATTTAATATAATATAGTTTACTAGAGTAAATTTTTAATTGAAATTAGAAACAAAATATGCCTTAGTTTTGATCATTTTTACTTTAAAAACATGTTTTTTCATCTCATTTGTAGGATTATTTTTAAATAAATTTATGCCACTTCAAATATAGGAAGATGGGAAAATGGATTTATTATTCCGAATCATAACAGTTTCTAATTTTTAATAATTTGAACTTCTTTTTTTACCCAAAATATTAGTGAAATGTTACTAAAATGGATTATATCGATTAAGAGAAAGATTAGCTTAACAAAGGAATAATCCTTAATCATAAGTGTCAGAATGAACTTGAAAATAGTTAAAAAGATAATTTGTACCAACATATATAATATATAATACTAATTATAAAATTTTATTCCTTATTCAATCCACATGACTTGGAAAAAATGTGGGTGGAATTTCGAATTTTGAAAATTTACAAGAATGCCACTCCTCCTCCACTATTAAAAGGAACAAACCCCTCTTTCTTCGTCACATAATTAAATAACATTGGATAATAATTTAAATACCAAAAATAACTCACATAATCCCAGAAGTCTTGTTTTAGGTAGAAATAAAACCAAGGAAGTATTCTGGTATAAACCAAAAGGAGGTACATGAATAAGAGGTAACAATCTTCAACGATCAATTTTGTTTCATTTCATTCAACACCCATTAAATTATTATTATTTAATTCTGATATAAAAATATAAAATTCATCAATATACTAAGACATTGTGATATCAATATTTCTTCTTATACTTTGACATTTACTTCCATCAAATGATATACGCAATCATCGTCCATGTATACAGAGTACTACCACCTCGCGGACCGATGTCATTCGTTCTTCCATTACCACCATTAAATGTTAGAAATAACGATGGATTTATGATTTATATATTATATTTATTATATTTATAATATATTTATGTTTCTTAATTTTTTATATAACACATACTATCATGCTTTCAATTTTTTTGGGAATACGATAACATCGATTGTGGATGTCTGGTTTACAGTCTCCTCAATGTGATGTGATTCATTTACATATAAAGTGGAATGTATTCAGGATGGCTATAATAAAAACATATGATTTATAGGATTTAATATTCTAATTGAATCATAATATAAATATATTTCATTTTTTTAACATGACAATAAAATGGAAACAACATTCATGTGTAAGTAAGACCTATTGTGTCCTTATAGGGTGTATTAAGATTCCTATCTCCATGTTTTACATATTATTAGAATTTAATATATAATGAATATATATTATATTTACATAATTTTTTACAATACATTTATTATAAAATGATTACATAATTAGTATAAACAAAAATTACAATTCAAAACATATTTGAAAAACAAGTAAATTAACAACTAAAATGATGAATATGATAAAATATTAATAATGAAAGGTTCACAATATGTTATAAATGAACTATATATGATAATATATATTTTAATATGGTTTTATTTTATTTTAATAAAAATATTAAAACAATTATAAAAGATATTATATGGGATAGTTCATCGTTGAGAGTTGAATGTGAATCTTTTCCAAATGCCAATGTCCAATATTGAATAATAAAAATTGGTAGTGAAACTATGGAAAAATTTGATCATGAGAGGTAAATAACATTCTAACATGTTGTTTGTGGAGTTAAAAATAGAGATCTAGTAAATTGTTATTTCAATCAGAATTTGGTGGAATCCAAGATCATTAATTTTCTTTTAAAATGTAATGTAATTTCTTACCTTGTGCATTATATAACTACAATAAAATGCAAGAAGAATCATAAGAATAAAACAAATTTAAGAAGAACATAATATGGGAGAATTTTTTAGAACATTACCTAGAAGAACTTAAAAAGAGGTTTGATAGTTGTAAATTTTCTCTTCTGGTGCATGGTTTTCGTAAAAGGAGACAAGCCTTAATGCATTGTGGAGCTTAATCCAAACATTTCACACTCCAAGAATTTTTAAAATTATAGTTATATTATTATTACAAATGGATAAATTAATTTCATATTCATGAGAAAATAGGTTTAGTGTAGTTATTCAAACATTGGTAACCTCATCCTGAAATTAGGATATTAAAATCTATATGATTAGGATGTGAATGTTAATCCCCTCAATCAAAAGTACTCTGTTACTAAAGTATGGATCAGATTACACTGATTAAATTGGGTTTTATGGCATCAAAATATTTTAAATTATTTATCATTATGTATTCGAATCCCTTTAAGTGTGTATCAGAGAGTGATCATGGAAGAAATTAGCTTGTATTCCAGAGTACTTGTTGAGGTAAATCATGAAAAAAAATCCATGAAATTACATTTCTTTTATTATTAATGATTAAAAATTATGGTGTAGTAAAAAAAGAATTTAGCCCACCATATTGTGATGATTGAAAAATTTAAGGACATTCCATTGAAAAAGGTTAAGTGAGGAAGATGAAAATAAACTCTCGAAATGATTATAGATAATGGAATGTTGTTAGAAAGAATAGGAAAACACAACATGTTCCTCAGATCAAGAAGAATAAATGTAGCACAATAAAGCTGCAAATGGGTAAAGGTGGAATCAAAACACACAACTACTAGAAAACCAGGAGAGGCACTACCTAAAAATTAAAAAAATACATATTATCCTTCTTCCATTGTAGTTGAAGTGGGTGTTCCTAAAACTGCTAAAAAATGGTGATATTTCAATTTCTTTCTCCAACTATGATTACTTCACTCAAGGTGAGGAGATTTCAAAATAGATCACTATCTTAATTATTGATATGATGTCTATGGAATTTTATAACTTATCATAGGGGATAATGAATAGATAATGGCCTTATATAGTGACTAAATATCGTCTTTTGATAGAACTCACTATTGACATCACAAACCTGGTGGTATAAATGAATATGGGGGAAATGAAAAAAAATGAATTATCACAATAAGATTCACATAGTTGAAAAATAATTATTGTTAGAGGGAATTATAAATGATGATAATTCTAGAGATGTTGTAGCTGATGCTCTTTTTGTGAAACTTATAAAGAAAAAAATAATGATGTGATTTTAAATGACAACATAAATAATAATGATGGTTAAATTACAATTAATCCTAATGATGATCCTTATAGATCTATAAGGATGAGTATATTAAGGGAGAAAAATATAGTGGTGAAACAACACTATTTTAGTTTAAAATAAAGATACTTTTTTGGAATTGTCAAGGTCTAAACAAACCTTACACGTTTTCTTCTTTGAGGATACTTTTTTAATTCACAATCCATTAGTAATTATTTTTTTAAACCCAAGTGTTCTATATCTAAATTATTATTTTCTTGGAAAATGTGGATTTAATTTGGAAGGAATAAATCACTCAAATTATGATATTAAACTTTAATGGATTTGGATCATTATAAAATAGGAAACCTAGTTTTCTATGGTTCCAATGAACATCTAATTGCCTTCATATTCAAATAGGAAGAGAAGAAATGTGTTTTTAATTTTTTTTCAATGATTTGAATAGATTTGATGAAATAAGACCCCTGTGGAATGAAATTATTCCGCTCTAAAATTATCAATGATTCATGGATGATAAATTTTGAATTCAATGACCTTAAGAATCCAAATGAGAAATTTGGGTTACTAAGATACATGAACTCCACAAGGGATTTTAGGGACGTCATTGAGGGTAGAAATCCCTTGTAAATCAGTATCATGGGAGCTAAATTCACCTATTATAGGATAGTACATAGAAGAATGTGGGAAAGAAAAATTTATAGGGAAGTCCCTAATGTAGTTTCATTAAATTCTTTTAACTACTTCTCATCTTCTAATTTGTGAAGGTTGAATTCTGATCATCACCTTATAATTATGAATCTCTTGGGGAGGGATTTTAAATAATCATTTTCCATTTAGATTAAATAATGGTTCAGACTTTCTCATGTATTGTATATAGATTTTGAGAGACTCATAACACAATTGATTATAGATGAAATCTAATATCTTATACTTATATGATAAAAGTACTCAAAATAAGGTTCAATGAGAGGATAATAACCTATTTTTTGATATGAGCATGAATATTGATTCCCTAAAATCAAAATAATAGTTTCTATAAGAATATAGAAACTATTATGATTTCATAGATTGTTTGGATAGTGAGATAGAGATGACTACCATATTGAATAATCTCTTAGACCTCAAACATAAAATTAAAAAATAGAGCTTAAAATCATCATGATAAATGATTGTGATATAAATACAAAATTTTAATCTCTCCCTGAAGGTTATATAATTATAACAAACTATTTCTCTAAATAAATATGGTGATCAAGTGTTGGATGGATGGATGACTACCTTTAAACATGTGACTACCTTCTATAAGATTGTTTTTAATGTGCATGCTTTCAATTACGAATTAAGGGAGGGTATTATTCCTAAAATTGTGAATGAGTAAGATAATTCAATATTTAATTCTTTTATTTAGGATTTTGAAATCAAATACGTATTTTTTTGGTTTTCACACAAGAAGTGCTCTTGATTCGGAGGGTTTTAAATTTTTTCCAATGTTTCTGGTATATCATTCCACATGATGTCTATAAACTGGTCCATAATTTTTTTATTCGTTGTTTTCTTACAAGAAGGGTAAACTTGAAATTCCATAAACTTGTTCCTAATTTATAAAATTCAATCGAAATTGGACCCTTTTGAATAGTATCCATGGAAAAAATTGTACATAACCTAATGTAAAAAATCATTGCAAAAAGGATTCCAAAAATCATAGATAAAATTATCACATGGATTAATTTTGGTTTCATCTATGGATGAACAATTCAATATTTCCTCATTAGATATTCAGAATGTGTGAATTTTTTAATAGGGTCTTTCAGGGGGAACCATTTCGTAGAAGTTAGATGTTAACAAAATTGACAAGATAGAATGGGGATTAATTTGAAATGTTCTTATCAACATTGGATTTGATGATAAAATTATTATTTGGGTCAAAAAAAATTTCACCTCATCAAACATCTCAATCCTAATCAATTTTTCTCTAGAGGGATATTTCAACTGCTTGATAAGGGAAATAAAAGGTGATGAACTTTCTACAATCATTTTTTCTATATAAAAGGATAATGTTTATAGATTACTTCTTAACATGGTTGATAAGTGATTCTTGAATATCCTCAAATATTCTAGTAATTTTATTTCTTTCTCACATCTTTTCTAAGCTAATGATATCATATTGTTTATGATAGGTGATTAGAAGAATATCAGAAAAATAAAAATGATTTTCTTCATTATGATAATGTTTTGAGGCAGGTTATCAACTTGCATAAATACTTTATTTTATTTGGAAAAAATATTTATCCTATTAGAAAAGTGGACATGATTAACCATTTTGGAATTAAATAGGCAAGGATCCTATTAAATTATCATTGTGAATCTCTTTTTAGGGAAGTCCAAAATCCTGTCATTTCAATTACATTGTTGGTTGAATAAAAATTATATTAACATCCGGGAAAGGAAAATATCTCTCAATGGTTGGCAGTGTATTCACTGTCATGAACACTATTTTCCCCATGGTTTTATAATCCTTCAGGGTTTATAAATTTCCATCCATCATACATAATAGAATTAACTATATCATGAATTTGTTTCATGAGTTTTCAATCATTTTATGAAACCTCATCACCGCTCTATGGATTCAATGTTAGAAGCCAAATTCACTTATATGTATTGGAATTGAAAATAATACATGCTTTAATCAATCTTTATAATCTCAATTTATATGTATATTAATTAATTTAATGTATATAGAAACTAATTTTCTCATGTTTAGAATTTGAGGATACTTGAATTTAGGATCCTGAATTGTTTTGACTCTTCAGTCTGGTCATCTTTAAAATTATTTTTCACATTATTTAACATAAATATCATTGGCTTTGGAATTCTAACTCATGTCTAAACATCTTTTTTTATAGTTTGATAAGGATGTTTCTCGGGGATCATATCAACTAGGGGGGTCAAGAAGTTGATATTTGTATTTATATACATGTCAAGTGTCTGATTGAGAAAATATTCTAGAGAATATTAAGTGTGTTATGAAGGATTATAAATTTATAAAACATGATGAAATTTATATTGGGTAAATGTATAAAAATTTTATTATTTATTTTAATAATTTTTAGATAATCATTATTGTTGGATGTGTTCATAGGTGGAACAAAAATTTCAAAAAATTGGCTGGGACCCTCTAGATTCACATTGGTTTTTAGGTTTTACGATAGAAAATTAAATTTGGATTCTTTTATATAATAAGTCATACTGCCTTGATGCTAAAATTTTAATATATTTGATCAATAATAATAGGATTTCTGACCTATATTTATAAGCTGCAACATGTCTTCGGCTCTGTGGATAAGGGTTTATGATAGCTTTGGTATTCATCTTCGGCACTCTAAATCTATATAGAATCAAGATTCAGACTACTATATGCTTGATATTTAAATGAATATTATGAATCCAATTTTGCATTTTTATAGATTATTTATGTGGTTTCATCAATCCTAACGAAATTCAGGCCTTCCATGTCAACATGTACAATTCAGACTACATAGAAACAAGTCAGGGTGGCTGTCTAGGAGGCTAAAACCATTCACAATGGTCATTGAAACAACTATATATATGATTTATCTATTTTAAAATGATTTAATATTGGAGGAAATTATTATCCCATGAATGAAACATTGGACTTTGTATGTAAATCTTATTTCATTGGGTGGAATAAATGAATCACAGATTGATATTCAAGAGGGAACCATGGTGCGACTGATTTTGGTGCTATCTTCAAGGATCGAAATTGGATGATTTAAAGATTTCTCTTTGGTCTATGTGATTTAACATCATATCTTGAAGTGTAAATTTTCACATTAACCATTTAGTTCAAGAAGGAAGGAATAAATGAATGGAACAACATGTGCTTCGAATGTGATTCTTTAACTAATGTTTGAGCCACTATAACTAATAATCATCATTTATATAATAATATGATATCCCAGTGGATCAATTTCTTCGAGGATCTATAAAATATGAATTATATCATCAAACATGTTTTTTATAAGGAATACTACCATTCCAATAGGATTACAAACAAATGGGTGGATTATGAGAACCTCATTGTTTATTTGGGTTTTCTTGAAGAGTTGAGTTCACTCATTAATTGGGAATTTTGTAAAATAACATCTTTGAAAATGTTTTATTTTTTATCCTTCAATATATATCATTTACCTATAAAAAATATATTGGAGGATAATGTATTTTAACCCAAAAGTAATTTTAAGGTAAGAGATCCCACCTCAATTTCATATAATTGGGGAATACAGTAATGTTATGAACGTAGTTTCTTTTATATGGTTTATATACTTACCCATTAAAATTTAATATCTTGAATAACTCATTATTAATATTATTTTGAGTTTTAATTTGAATCATTTGGTAAAATATTATTTGGACGTAAATTTAACAAGTGGTAATGAAATTTCGTAACACAATTCATTTTTATTGGGTTATATTACAAACTCATAATTTTTAATATTATATGATAATGTGTACAATTAAATTGATTATATATTTATGTATTTCAACATATTTTTTTTATTCAAAATTTATATACATAACTAATTCGTTGATAAATTTACACTTCAACATTATGTTCATTTTAATGGTTTATTTCACAACCCCATTCTAATGAAGATTGTGTATTCATTAATTTTCTTAAATGAAAATGATATAATAACTTTTTAATAAACACAAAACATTTATTCTCCTATTATTATTCATGTTATTTATCAATTCATTGTTCTATATTTTCACTCTTTGTTAGTTAAAATGTTTTGATGAAAACTTTAATCTATTTCTCTAATAGGCAAGAGATCAATTTTCTTTCGATACCATGTTTTATAAAAATGTTTTCAAAAGTGTTTTAATCATTTTGAAACTGATTTATTAATGAAATTATTTCCCCTTATTCCTTTTAGAAATTTTATTAATGATATCTACATATCTGTTCTCTAACAAGGCAGTTTTATAAACTATTTACCATGAAAATGGAATTTTATTTTTACCTTTTATGGAACATATGTAATTAACCTGTGCCATTTCACGGAATCTTAATTTGATATTTTTTAATGATATTTTTTTATAATTTATTTTCAAATAAATTTATTATCAAAATTTGTTTCAATATGAAAATTATTTTTTCCTTAATAATGCTTTTAATGATCTTTGTATGTTTTTCTATCATCATAAATGACAATATCCATTTTTCATATACAAGGGGATTATATCATATTGATACAATACAAATTCTTTCATTGTAGGGATTATGATTATTTTTACCATGGATAGAATCAAAATTCAATTTATTGAGTAATTTTAGTTTTCATTAACATCCCCTTGAATTATTCACTTTCCAGTAATAATTAAACATTAAATTAACCCTAAATTTCTATATCATTTATCATGTATATTATTTTGGAATAAACATTATACCATTTATACATACGGTGTGTAATTGATAGTTATTTATTAACTTGGGATATACTGATAAAATTATATATTTTACTAAATACAAATTCAATATGATATCGAACATTTTTAGGAATTAAATTAATAATTTGATATATATGTAGTAATTTTTACTGTTACACCTCGGGTTTGGAGACCACTAAAAGTAAACCCCTCAAATAATTAGTATTCTCATGAGTGGAAAATAGTAGGTCCCAAACCCATTAATGTTGTAACCAATCCTATTTTAAACCTTCTTTTTAACTGTCTTAAGAGTAGTATGCTATTATTTTTTTGAGTGGTCTTGATAATAATGGTTCTTGGAACTTAGGATACATGGATTCCAATAGTTAATCATTTCCTTCATTTAGATTCATTTATTATAATCCATGATATTTCCACTATGATTGTTTTTTTGGATAAATTTCATTAATTGGTTATTGATTAAATGGAATGTGTAAATAGTTATTTTAGTTTCCATATAGATTGTACCTTATCGTATCATGATATTCAGGTTTTTAAATTTCAAGTTTTTTTAGTTATTTACTTTTCTTTTGTTTATGCACTTTATTAATTGTTTATTGATTATATGTCACATGTGTTTATATGTTTACCTTTACATAATGATTAATATCATCGATTCATTATTATTTATGATATATTAATCCTTATTGAGAATTTGAGCTCTCACTTATTTTTTTCTCATAAAATGATTTCTTGAAGTTCACTATGAAATATATTAAAGGATAATCAAGATGGAATAAAGTTATTATCAAAAAAATTAATTTCATAATTTGTGTATTAATCTTTAATACAATGCTCACATATATATCTAGTTTACCAAAACTACTAAAATATTTAGTCCTTTGGGATAAAGTTTATTTGTATCTTATGCCAATGTAATTGTATCGAGAAATAAGATTTGGGATTATTGGGACCATGTCACAAAAATTTGTATTAGTGCATGTTCAGTATAAGGTATTGGAACGATATTTAAGAAAAACTATTTTTGGGACAATAAAAATAAGTTACAATTTGATGAGAATTATATGAGTACATCCAAAATATTTTATAAGGTAGATATTATGTTGGTTTCTTAATAATTCATCTATATCTAGATACTAATAGTGGATGTGGTTCTGAAAAAGAATCACATAGGGGTAACAACTATGATAAGGGTGGTTTGGGATTGACTAAACTGTAACCTTGTACTTGAAAATAGGCCTTACTACATACCTGGTTTTACACTCATGGGGGAAATTCGTAGGATAATTAATATTTAATTTATAAATCATTATGATGGATTTGAATTTTTTATGAAAATAAATAACTGAGGTTAAACCTATGGTATTTTTGATTGAAAATATGCTATCGCGATTTAGATATCCTATAAATGAGTATATATTTTTCTTCACTATGACTATTGTTACTCACACTATGATTCTATTTTAGTAAATGGTTGGAAATCTATGTATTCGTGCAAAACAACTGAAAAAAGGCTATTTCCACAATTGAAAACATTGGAAAAATGCCCCAAAACCATGGACAAAGGCTACATCCACGGTTTTGGCCAATTTTGGCCACTATCGCCATGGCAGATGGTCTTGGCCTATCGCCACTATTTTAACCATGGAAATATCTATATATTTCAACAATTTTGATAAACTTGGAAATAGGCCTCCAAATATTAAACGGTGGTTATTGACCTATAGCCATAGTTCCAACAGTGGCTATAGGTGGCTTTTTCCATAGTTTTAACTGTGGCAATAGCCTCAAAAAAACCGTGGCAATAGCCAAAATTATAAATTTCCCCAGCGGGTTTTGAACCCTACAACTCCCCTATGAAAACCGGTGCATTAACCACTACACTACGCTAGAATTTGGTTATATATATATATATATTATGATATATATATATATTAATTAAAACCATGCTAATAGACTCAAAAGCATGGAGATAGGGGTTCCCATCAATTTTTTACCTGGAAATGTTTTTCCCATGGAAGCGTAGGATCCCTATAGCCATGGTTTTGGGGAACTGTGACTATTGGGAAATGGAAAATTATTCCTACTACCACTTTTTTGAAAACGATGGCCATAGGCCACAAAACCATGGCTATATGCCATAAAACCGTGGCTATAGCCACCTATAGCCTCAGTTTTAAAACCGTGGCTATAGATCTGTTGTATTTTCTCAATTTTCCAGTTGTGTAGATAAGGTAGTGACAAAGAGAAAATAAATGAGGTGTTGACTGGAGTGAAATATATCATTTTTATTCCTAATCAATTTTCATGAAATATTATTCATAAGATATAACTTAATCAACTCTCGAACTCACAATAAATAGATGGATTTTGGTTTCTAGGAGAATGAGTGGTGGAGAACATAGAGAATAGAAGGATTGATTCCCATGATGCATGAAATGTTAAAGGTGGAACCTAGGAAAGTTTCTCAATGGATCATGGAAATGATTAATTAGTGGAAAATAAGGTCATAATGAAAATAAATGTAGAGAAAATATTGTAGTGTATGATGGAATGAAATAAATAACATCTTAAGGATTAATTTATGGGTTGTTACCTTAAATATGTTGAACCTAGGCATTATCCGAATGAATTCCCTCTTATAAAGAATAACACCGTGACCATGTGTCACAAACTAGTCCAGGATTTCATCTGTCCTGACATCCGACTAGGTCTGCGGCATGGCCCGAAGGGAGTTTCTGACCCACATTCAGGGAACTAGTTTTAGGGATCAAATATAAACCAAATGGGATTAGTTTCATCCCAAATAAACTAGGAATAATAATGAAGACCGTACAAGAAGAAAACTAATGACAAAAGAGTTTCCATTAAATATTAGTAAATAAATTTAATTACAACCACCTAACAAGATTGGAAAAATAAATACAAAATTGAAACTATAAAAACCATTCTAAACTACTAATAACAATCTATGTGTGACCTCAAGGTCACCGCCACCCCAGGCCTGAACTGTTGTAAGAGCATTATCAAAAAAGATAACCCGAACAAGAAACCAAACCTAATATTATTTCAAGTTTACCAACATTTAATGGTACAAGTAGGGTGTGATATAAAAAGTCAGTAGGTAATCAACACATATTCTATTTGTTTCCTTTCTCAATGCAATCCATGAACATTAGTTTAACAATATAGTTATAAAAATTTGGGTTTTACTGTTTTACTTAGAGAACAATGTCTTTGAATTTTAAATCCCAACAAATGACACATTTCATTTTCAATTAGACTATCCTTAATATACAAACAACTAAACCAAATTCCTAACCAAAACAATATAGGGATGTGCTGAAAATAAATAAATAAATCTGTATGTAAACAATTCAAGATGAAAACTAAAGGCAACTAAAAGTAAACAAGATGGTAGAAATACTAACCATAGATGACCATAAACATCCCTAAAAGGTCGTGGAAATACTCGGTTCATAACCACCTAATGGAATATTGTGAATCCCCTAAGTATCTAACCAAATTTCCTCCCACAACCATCTAATCCAGTGACACATCCCACCTGGCCTATCTGCAATCCAGGGGGTACCAACCCCTCTAATCATGGCTGATCAACAACCATCACTGAATCATATAAAATATGCCCAGGAACCCATAGAGATAATATATTATATATGTGGGAGGGCCTCACTTTTATGAATCACCATACATTTCATCACCACACACGTCTACCCCAAACAAAGACACTGATATTCGAAATCCCATAATGTAAAATACCTCTTATAGAGGTTCCCTATATATATATATATATCACATCATAAAAGGTTTTATCCTAGACATAACATCATATAAATATCCAAAAATATTATAAAACACATTAAAACACCCACCGAGTGCTCATATTTGTTTAACAAGATTATTTTCTAAAATCAACACAAAACGTCTCTATTGAAAGCATAACACCAAACATGAATTTATGTTTACATAGCCATATAAATTTACCAAACAATAATTTCTACTATTTAAGTAAAACATACTATTAGAAATAATTCCAAAATTCGCTTATGTAAACCACACACCCAAAGCACATTTCAATTATCCAACATGTCAAACATTGAAAACTACATATCAATCTACTTTAAGAAACCACTCAAGGAACCATACCAAAACATTCCACAAAATTGTAAGAAGACAACTGACCTTCTTTTGATACTATGAAAACCCTTTCCTAAAACATTTCACTACAGCCACTATACCATATAGGCACCCAATTTTCATATTAATCAAAATTAATAAAATCAAAAATAGGTTACCAAAAATATTTCCAGTTCCAAATATCAAAATATGGTTTATTTCATCAAATAAAACAATTTCAATAAATAAAGAATTATCCTAAAAATTAATTTTAATAATTCTTCCTACATGAAACACTAAAATAGGATAAATAAAGTCACCATGGGGTGAGGAATATTATTACCAATTTATAAATAAATCACAAACATCATTTTGTGTGTTAACAGATAGGCATAAATAGAAAATCACTTCAAAAAATATTTTTAACAAATTCCACAAACATCAAAACAAAATAAAAAATTAATTAAGGGATTTATGAAGGTGTGTATCATATTTAAAAATTATCAAAATAAATTTCAGATTATAATTGAACAAATTTTATACATGCATACATTGGAAAAATTAATGATTCACTTTGAATGATGTTTTAAAAAAATATACCATCAAGAAAACATATTAATAAATTTTTAAAGTTCTTTAACAATGTAGGAATCATGATAAAAATTTATTTAAAATACCCAATAATAATATGGATATAATTTGAATGGGAAGGAATGGAAAAACCTACCTAAAAAATGTACAGATTCAACAGATCTTCAAGGGAAGTGAGAATCGTGCCTCAATGACCCTTCACACACCCATTATTTAGTGGAAACACAACCCCCAAAAAACCCTAGATATTAGGGTTATAATGGGAAAGGAAAAAACAAATAAAACACTAGAAATGTTGTTTTACTTGCTAGTGGGGGAATAGGGGAGTTCGAACATTCCATGAGAATGTAAAACTACAAGAGGGGGTGTCGTCAATGGAGTGCTATACATATAAGGGGTCATGCGAGAGAGGGGCCACGTGAGAGAGAGGTCCCACGAGAGCAGGGAGGGGATGGGCAATGGACCGCCACCAGTGGTGGGTGGCACTGTGTGCGGGAGATTCTACAAAGGAGGTCATCATGCTGAAGGGAGGGGGTGCATAGGGAGGGGTGTAGATAGGTAGTGGAGAGGGAAGGGGGTGCACAAGGAAGGAAATGGGGAGAGGAGAGAGGGAGTTAATTTAGGTTTATTTTTCTACTTCTTATTAAAACCCTAATAATAAAATAAATTAATAATACTAGTAATATTCATAATAATAATAACATAATGATGATAATAACAACAATCATAATAATAACAATTATATTCATTATATTTTGAATAATAGTAATAATAATAACTATAGTAATATTCATAATAAAAATTATTATTATTTTTATTAAGACATTTATGTTTGTATTTGGTTCATTTCATTTAATTTTTCATCAATTTATATATATATATATATATTAATTATATAAATTTTGATTACAGGGAAACCACACGATCACCTGGGTCAACCGAATGGTTAATGCTAACCATGCGAAGACTATGCCCTGGCCTCAAACCCAACAAAAATTTCAAACATCAAAAATTTGCAACCAGCGCTCAACCCGAACCTCAATGATAATATTAAAAGATAATAAATAATAAAATAAAATAATATTAATGTTTTTAGTGTGGCAATTAATCCTACAATAGACACATTATACCCCTAAAATGACACCAAGACAAAAGATATCCATAACACAAAAGCATGCCCAATCAAAACTGAGAGAAATTTAGAACAATGGGGCGACCTTTTTCTTCTCAAGTCACTCCGACCAATATAGAAGACACCAAAAAAACAAAATAATAGTATAGGATGATGGGTTCTCCCAACCACAAAGAATCAAGTACATAGAAATTTGAACTCATATACACCACCCCCGGGAGGGAGCTAATGTGGGAACTCCCAACTTGTAACAAACACACATAAGGTTTAAACGTAGTCAATAGAGAATGGATGATTAAAATATCAAAATTTGAATTGGAAAAATTTCATGGATTACTAAAAAACATGCCCATCATAATTTCACAACGAAATTATGATAATTCCAGGATAAAAATAATTAATAATAGAAAAAAAGAATGAAATTTTTTTATATGTTCCGATCTCAATAAGGAACTGAAAACTAGATAAGAGTTTTCCACCCCTTGAAAATACTAATAGTGCTCGAGCATCCCCCTGATACATTTGGCTGGGGCTCTGATGGTTCAATCATAACCTACTTCACAGTCATGCACCAAAATCCTCGGGTCACAACATCTTTTTTAGGAGAAACATCCTGAAAAACATCCCTAGGTGACCCATATAACTGGAATGATGGAACATATTTGAAGGGATGCTACATGATGGCTTCAAATGACTAAACTAATCACACTGGTGGCCCACAACCGAATTTTCTGATGAACTGGAAGCTAGAACCAATGAATAAGTCGCGTTAAAAATAGGTTCTTCCAATATGTTCTCCTCTCTAGATGGGTATCCTTCATGAGAGCCTACCACCATTGACTTCACACCAAGAACAATCTCAGCCAAAGATGACTCATCCACCAACTTATCAAAACAAGTTTCACCCAATGATAACACATTTTCTGCATCATCAGGATGAAGAACCCAATTAAAATATAGGATTTTTCATTTCCCCCTCTAAAACATCCTCCAATGAAAAGTGAACCATCTCTTTAATGTGGCCCGTGTTAGATTTTTCTAATTTATGGCATTGTTTACAATTATACAACATTGCTTCCTTCTTCAACTTCACCTCTTCATGTATGAATCCTTAGAATAAGGTGGCCTTAAACACTTCCCCACCCATCTCAACATGCGTCACAGAAAGGGAAACCATCTTTCTCATTTGAAATTATATACCCTCAAACAACGCCAGGATAGCTCGAACACTAACACCTTCTAGAGTTCCCAAAATATTGATGGTGTGGTCCACTTACCCAAAACACTCTGTAGCCTCTAGTAGATCCTAATAACCATGAAAGACAAACAATAGTTGAGAATAATTAGAAAATATGCATGACTCCTCCAAAACATTGGTTTCCTTTCTGGGTGGCATTTTCTGAAGAGCACAAGAAACCTAAAACCAAATAAACAATCAATTCAATTAATAATTCAGAAGTATATATCAAGAAAAAACAATAAGATAATAAGTACCAAACACACATGCATGAAAAAAATGAAATTTCAAAATCCTCTTTCCATTTTATATTTCAAAACTGAATTCTTTCAAGGATACTTTCTAGATATAGAAACCCACTTTTTAAACCAAATTCAATTACCAAAATCATTTCCCCATTCAATATCACTTTGAAAAAACATAGACAACTATTTTATGTAAATAAAACACCCATGGAAATCCGTGAACTATTTCTCAAGTTTTCATCTACTTCCATCCATACGTGTGAAAATTCTCTTTCTATATGCAACATCACATGTGAAAACGTTCGTAAATACTTCCCAAGGATTCACCCAAATAACTTATTTACTAATACCAATAAAAACCATATTTTTTCGACCAACCACATTCAATATTTAAACCAACTTTAACAATTTAAATTCTTTTTACTGGAACACAGTCTCATTTTAAAATACATTTTCATTTTCTAAACACCATTACACCCACCAAAGTCAAGATAAAGAAGAACATGCACAAAACCACCAAAATGAGGAACACATGCCTACGCCTAACTCAGTTAAATGGTAGTGGGCCATGCCCCATGTAATCCATAACACTTAGAGGTACTTGAACCTTGTACGTAAGATCCAAATGGGTCACTAATCCTTGTGGGATAATAACGTGACAACATATCACCACAATTTTCATCCCTTAATCTAAAAAAGACAAAAGACTCAATTGGAGACTCCCCCTAGTTACTCTGGGATCAATACAAGAAGTGGATTATGATGACCTTCCTGCACCTACCTCCAAAGTCCTATCAGTCCTAATCTCTAACTAATGTTCATAACAAATGACAAGGGCATGCTCTAATACCATTTTTCACAAAACACTTGTTGATGTCATCCAACCTAACACCTGACTCGTTCCACGTCCATTGCCGACGAGCATTCCTGAACCCTAGGGGCTGGAAACTTGTGTCAGGCATCAAATGTAAACCATATAGGAACAATTTCTACACATATTAACCCATATCAATAATCATGACCCAAAAAGAATAAAACTAAGCACAACTAACATTCCAAAAAATATTAATAAACATATTTAGTTACTACTGACAAACATGGTGTGTAAAATATAATAAAATTTAAAAATGAATGAAAGTAAACTAAACTAATGCCAAAAATATCTATGTGATGTCAGGGTCCCCACCATCCTAGGAATGAACAACTACTAGTTCTATTAGTAAACAAATAACATAATAAAAAAAATAAACCTGTAAAATAGTTCGAGTCTACCGACACTGAATGATACTAGTTGGGTGTGAGCTAACAGCTCAGTATGAAAACAATGCTGAATCCATGAGATTCCATATTCAAAGTAATCCACTGAAACTTTTTGAAAATACAGTTATAAACATCATTTTTCCACATTTTACACTAGAAAATTTAGTCTCCCCCATTTTAAAAACTAAAAGACACCACCTTTCATATTCAAAAAAATATCCCTTTTATACCAACAACTAAAACAATCATTAATAAAATTAATATATGGTTTTTCTGAAAATAAATAAATAAGTATGTAGTGCATGATAAAAAATAAAGGAAAAATAATGTAAACAAGATGATAGAAATAGTAACCGTGGGTGATCCTAAACATCCCTAGAAGTCCCATAGGCGTACTCAATTTAGATACACCTACCGGTGTACAGTGAATCTCCAAATTATCTAACCAACTGGCCACCCTAAACTATTCAATCCAGTGGCACATCCCACCTAGAATATGTTGAATCCTAGGGGTACCAACTTGTCAAATCAGGTTTGATCAATAACCATCACATGATCTTTAAAAATACAGCCAGGAACCCATAGTGGTAATTTAATGTGTATGTAGGAGGCTCTCGCATGAATGACTCTCCTTATTTATCATCACTGCTCAAGCCTACCCTAAAAATCGACACAAATACACCCTATCCCATAATGATAAATAACTCCTACAGAGGTTCCTCATATATATATATATATATATCACAACATCCAAGGTTCCAACCGGTCTATAACATCATTTAAATATCTAAACCATTTGACAAATCACCTCAAAATTCCAACTAGGCACTCATATTTATTAAAAAAATATTCTACTCTAAAATCAACACAAAACTTTATTATTGACAGCACAATTCCAAATGGACCTTTAATTTTACACATCCAAATACATTTACCAAAGACGCCTTTGTACAATCTTAGGTGAAATATAAACTGTATAAAACATTAGAAATTGTCCTTATGTCAAACACACACCCAAAACACATTTCAATTATCAAATGGGTCAAACATAGAAAACTATATATGAAAATTCTTTAAGAAACCAGTCAAGGAACCAATCCCAACCATTCCCAAAAATATCAAGAACATAACCAACATTCATTTGAAAGCATGAAGACCCTTTCCCAAAACACAACACTATATGCACTAAACCAAAAATAAACCTAATTTTAATATTAATCCATATTTATAAATTTTTTACTTATATACCAAAATATTTGAAGGGGAAAATATCAAAACATGGATTTATTTGATCAAGGAAATCAATGGGCATAATTGAAAATTTTCCAAAAAAAAATAGTTTTAACAATTCTAACCAACACGAAATGATACAATAGTATAAATAAAGGCACTATGGGGATATGAAGCATGTTTATCGATTTATTGAAAATGATCAATAATTATTTGGTGTGCATACACATAGGAATAATTAGAAAATCACTTCAAAACCTATTTTTAACAAACTCAAAAACCATAAAACACTAAAAAAACTAATTATGTTCCTTACGAAGGTTCGTATCATATTTAAAAATTACCAAAATAAAATTTGTCATTTAATTAAACACATTTGATACACACATACATAGGCATAATTGAAGACTCACAACGAAAGCTATTTTTAACAAACAATACCATCAATAAAAAATCACAATAAAGTCACCAAGTGCATTATCAAGGTGTGAATCATGTTCAAAAATTAATTTATAAAACAAAAGCATCATATGGTTTGAATATAAATAGGAATGCATGAAAACATTTTCCTCAAACATGTACCGATAGAACAAAACATGAATAGAAGGGAGAATTTTTCCTCATAAACCCTTCCCACACCCATGATTCAATTGAAAAAAAACCACACACAAACCCTATCTATTAGAATCTATCTAATCCAGGAAACCCCCAAGAATACCCTTGATAAAAAGGAATACTCACCATATGGGTAAGAGGAGAGGATGACCGAACTACGTGGAGTGATGGCCTTCGGAGGGGAGCGTCGTTAGAGGAGCTCCACACAAGTAGTAGGTCATATGAGGGAGGGGGTATGTGAGGGCGGTGATCGTACGATTAGGGATGTGCCTTATGGGGGAGTAACACTAGAAGATTATTGTTCCATGTGAGGGAGGGTTGTCAAAGGTGGGTGGTGCACTAGAGAATAGGGGGTTTTTATGGTGGGGCACACACTGGTAGGAGAGAGGTAATTGGGAGTGCTTGTGGAAGGGAAGGTAGAGAAGATAGAGTTAGAGAATTTGGGTTTATTTTTTCTTTTTATATAAACCATAAAAATAAAATAAAATAATAATATTAGTGAAATTAATAATAATAATAATAATAATATTGATAACATAATTTTAATAATAATAAAAATCTAAATAATAAAAATACTAATAATTATATTGTAAATAATATTAATAATTAAAATAATAATAATATTCATAATAAAAAATTTTTATTATTATTATTAAGACATTTCTTTTTCCCTTTTTACATTTTTTATTATATTTTTTGTTATTTTATATTTCATTTAATTATATTTATTTTTAATATGGGTCAACTACATAGTTACATAGGTTGACCGCACAGTTACCGCTAACCATGCAATGCTCCTGCACCAACCAAAAACACACCAAAATTTCCAAACATCAAATTTTTTTACTAGAACACAACTTCAACCTAGATGAGAATATCCAAATCCAACTAACAATAAAATAAAATAATTTTAAATTTTGGGGTGTGACATGTCTTCCCACTATTGACACTTTCTATGCCTAGAATATCAAAAAGACCAAAGATAACAAAAACACACATGCATGCCCTGTCAAAAATGAGAGAAACCTAGACCATTGGGGTGATATTTTTCTCAACAAGTCACAACCAACTGATATAGAATAAACTGTAATAGAAAATAATTGATGAAGACAAGGGGGTTTTACCCACCACAATGACTAAAATATCTTGGAATTAGAACTCAAACTCACCACCCCTGGGATGGGGCCAAAACAATAACTCCCAACCCAAAACCAACCCACAAAAGGTTTAAACACACTCAAAGGAAAATAAATGATATAAAATGAACTTTTTAATGGGAAAACAACATGGATTATAAAAGAACATGTCCATCATAACATCACAATGAAACAATTAACTTAAAATTATTTGAAATCATTAACAATAGAAAAATAAGAATGAAAAGACATTGAGTGTTCTAATCCCAACATGGATCAGAAAACAAGAATGGAGTTTAACACCCCCATAAACTTTTGACTGAGAAGAAGCATCACCCTGAGACATATGGTTGGGGCTCTAATGGTTGAAGCATAACTTGTCTCTTATTCAACCACAATAATTCTCTAGTCACAATATCATTATCTTGAGAGAAATATAAAAAAAACTTCTTAGATGACCTAGACAACTGCAATGATGGAATATCATTGGAGGGTTTCTACAAGATGGATTCAAATGACTAAACCTGTTATACTAGAGGCACCAAACCAAATTGTTTGATGAACTAGAATCCAGAAAAATAATTAGAATCATTAGAAATAGGTTCCTTCGATATGTACATCTCTTCATATGGGGATCCTTCGCAAGAGCCAACGACCACAGACTGCACACCAAGATCTAGCTCTACCAGAAATTCATCATCCACTAACTCATGATACATGTTCCACTCGATGATGGAACCTTTTTCACAATATTAGGATGAATAAACTAATTGAAAATATTAGTTTTCATTTTTTTCTTCTCACATTGCCTCTAAATAAATGGGAACCAACACTTTAATGTGATTAAAGTTTGATTTTACTGATCTTCAAACTTTCCAAACATCCCATAACTCTGCAACCTTCTTCAACATCACCTCTTCAAGAATGAATGCATTGACTAAGGTGGACTTAAACACTTACCACACCATCAAAACCTTCATCACATATCGGGAAACAAATGTCCCCAGGTCTAATGAGGGACCCACAAACAATTTCAGGACATCTCGAACACTAATAGCTCCAGGAGTTCCCAACATTAAGAAGATGCATTCAGCAACCTCAAGACACATTGTTGCCTCAAACATACCCCAATATCTATAAAGGATGGAAATAATTTGTGAGTAATTAGAAACTAGACACTACTCATTAGAAACATTGGGGACCTTTCTCGGAGGAATTTTCTAAACAATATGAGAAACCTGAAACTAAATCCAACATCATTTCAGAACATTATTAGGAAGAATATATCAATCCAAAACAATATGCTGATAAGACAAAACATAAAAGATAATGAAATATTACCATTTAAAAATCCCATTTACATTCTAAATTTTAAAATCATTTTCTTTCAATGACACATTACAAATAATTAATCCCAAATTTTCTGCAAATTTAATTTTATAAATCATTTCCCCAATCCAAATAATATTAAAAATACATGCCCATGAATATGATCTCAAACACAAAACCAAAAAACCCCATGAACCATTATGTATGATTTCATATTATTCCATCCATATGTTCCAACATGGAAATTCTATACTCAACCTCACATGTGAAAACATTCATAATGAGTACCAAAGGTTGTACCAAAACCACATTTTTACAAATTCCATGAAAACCCTAAATTTTTAGATGAAGCGATTTAAATTTTGAAACTCATTTTACCAATTTAAATCCAATTTAACGAAAACACCCTCATTTCAAGAACCATTTTAGTTTTCATAACACTCTTACACCAACCAAATCCAAAGAAGAATCACAACATGCACCGAACCACCAGAATGAAGAACAAGTGCTTATTTTAAACTCAGTGACAAGGTAGTAAACTGTGACCCAAGTATGTCAAAACACCAAGAGGTACATGAATCATGAACATAAAATAATCATGGTTCACTAATCCATGGGGGATAATAATGTGACACATGTTTGCCTCTGTTTTCATCCCTCAATATAATAAAGGCAAAAGAATCATTTCTCAAACAACCCATGGATACTCGAGGATCAGTTCTGGAAAGGTTTCATGAATACTTTTCCACACCTACCATCTAAGTCTTGAAAAACCTAATATCCTACTACCAAATACCCCAAAAAACTGGGTAATGCTATGATACCATTGTTTCATGAAGCATACCAGGATATAATCTTACCCGACACCTGACTCAGTTCGCGGCATGGCACTAAGGGCATTCCCAATCCCCAAGAGCCGGAATCTAGTGTCGAGCATCAAATTTTAACCAAACGGGAATAGTTTTAGCACGAGTAAACCAAGATCAATAATAAAGACCCAACAAGTAGAAAAATAACCACAAATGTGTTTCCATAAATTTTAATATATATATTTAGTTTCCATTGAAAAAAGTTGATGAAAAAATAAATTAAAATATGAATATGAATGAAAAAAACAGAACTACTTCCAATAATCTCCATGTGACATCAAGGTCACCACCATCCCAACACTGAACCTCTACAAGTGCATGCAATAACTAGATAACCGAAACAAGAAAATAAGCATATAAAGCAGTTTTGGTCTACCGACAATAAATAATATAAGTTGGTAATAGGCTAATATCTTAGTAGGCAATCACAACTGAATCCATGTGTTTCCTTTCCCAAAGAAATCCACTAAAACTAGTTTTAAATTACAGTTATAAAAACAGGGTATCCACATTTTACATAGAAAACATAGTCTTTCCCCTTTTAAATACCAACACACACCAAATTTAATTTTCAAAGAGACAATCCTTTTTATAAAAAAAACTAAACCAAATGAATAATCAAAAAAATAGATGGCTATGATGAAAATAAATAAATAAATAAGTAAACAGTGCATGCTGAAAACTAACAAAAATAAAAATTTAAAAATGTGATAAAAATAGAATCCATGGGTGATCCTACACATCCCTAGAATACCCCTGGATGTACTCGGTTCAGAACCACATTTTGGCATATGGTGAATCCCCAAAGCCTATTATCTACTAGAGACCCTCAACTAAAAAATCATGTGAAACATCCAACTTAGCCTATCTAGAATCTAGGGGGTACCAACCCATCTAATCAGGTTTGATTAGTAACTATCCCTAAATCCTTTTAATGAAACCATGGAACCCATGCTGGTAATATACTATGTATGTGGGAGGCCCTCACACAAGTGACTCACCTTACATGTCATCACCACACATACATACACCAAAAAATTGACCCCAGTATATGATATCCTATAATGTTAAATCCAACCTATAGTGGTTCCCCACACACACACACACAGACACACACACACATATATATATGTATATATATATCACAATATACAATGGGCCAACTGGGATGTCTGATCATATAAATAACCAAACCATTTCATAAATGACTTTGAAACACAAAATAGGTGCTCACATTTATTAAACCACATTCCTTTCTAAAATAAAAACAGAACATTTCTTCTAATAGCACAACACCAAATGGGCCTTTAATATTACACACCCAAAAACATTTACCAAACAAGCATCTCAACTATGTAGGTAAAAAAACACTTTATTAAACTTTCCAAACATCCCATTACACTATCCGAAAAACATTTCAAATATCAAATGGGTAAAACATTATAATCTACATTTGAAAACTCATTATGAAACCACTCACAGATATAAATCCAACCATTCCAAAAAAATTAGAGAATATAACCAACAGTCTTTTGAAAACATGAAAACTCTTTCCCAAAACATTGAACTATATCCACAAAACAAAAAATTCACCTAATTTTCATATTAATACAAATAAATAAAATTACTACTCAGATACCAAAATATTCCATGGGACAAATATCAAAACAATCCTTGATTTTTGTTAAGAAAATGATGGGTATAATTTCAAAATTACCCTAAAATCTAGTTGTAAGAATTCTTACCAACACCAAAATGTTACAATAGGAAAACAAAGCACCATGAGGGTGTAAAGAATTTTTACCAATTTTTTTAAAAAATCAAACTTCATTTGGTGTGAAATCACAATGGCATTAATAGAAAATCAGATCAAAAACTATTTTTAACTAATTCTCCAAACTAGAAAACACTATAACAAACTAATTAAAAGAATTATGATGGTGTGTATCATATTTAATACATATAAAAACAAAATATGGAATTTATTTAATCATATTTGATATATTTATACAAAAGAATAATTGAGGATTCACAATGAAAGCAATTTTAAACAAACTATACCATCATTAAAATAGCACAATGAATTCACCTATTGTGTTATCAGGGTGCGAATCTTGTTCAAAAATTAATTTATAATACCCAAGAATCATATAGATTGAATTGGAATGGGATGAAATGGAAACAGCTACTAAAAAAATGTGCATATGCAATAGAACTTATATGGATGGGAGAATTGAGCCTCACATACACTTACCACACCATTAATTCAAAGGAAAAACAACCCACACAAAACCCCAAGCTATTATGGTTCACCAAAGCAAGGAAAACCCAATAAAAACCTATAAAGGATGGAACACTCAACAGAGGGGGGAGAGTGGTGGTTGACCACCCTATGGGGAGGTACAACCTCTGGAGAGGAGCACCATCGGATGAGCGTCGTGCGAGAAGGGGGTGCATGAGGGAGGGGTCAAGAGAGGGTAGGGGTCACATGAGTATGGAGGCACCACACGAGGGAGGAAAACCAGAGTATGGTGGTGTCTTGTGAGGGAGGTTCATTAGAGGAGGGTGTTATTCTTGATAAAGTGGTTGCACAAGGAGTGGTACACATAGGTAGTGGATAGGGATGTGGGTGTGCGTGTAATGGAATGGGAAAGAATGTTTAGTCAATAATGTTTTCCTTATGACATTTCCATTCCTTCATACTTGGGGGAGATTGTTGAGATAATAAGGTTTCCTTCTGACTTAACTATTCCTTCTTGATTTGAAAATCACAAACACCTTATCTTATGGAAAATCTCATTTTACCCCTTGTTTTACTTGCTTAAGTAAAATTTCCTTTCCCAAGAATTTTACCCTTACCTAGATTTCATTGCTCATAACGATATTTTTCCTAAGTGTAAAATTCGTTTTTTAAATAAAAAAAATTGGAATATTATAATTACCTAGATATGAAGCATTCTATTTTAGAACCTGAATTCTCAGAATTATGGATTAGAACTACTCTGAGTTCTGACTCTAAATTCTGAATCAGAATTCTAGTTATGAACTCCTCTGAGTTCTGACTCCGAATTATGAATAAGAATTCTGTATACAAACTCATCTGAGTTCTGACTCCGAATTCTGAATACAAATTCCGAATACGAACTCTTCTGTGTTCTGAATCTGAATTCTAATTCATAATTCTAGTTACAAACATTTCTAAGTTCAGACTCCAAGTTCTCTGAATACAAACTCTTAGCTCTTATGAGTTCTGACTCTGAATTCTCCTGAACTCCGACTCCGAACACTGTATGTTCAGGTTCTGAATTTCTACAAAACAGAATCTAAATATCATTGTACTGTAGACACCATAATAATTTTTTGTTAGACTCTAAAAATTCATTTAATTAAATTCCAAATATTAGTTTTTAGTTATGCTTACAGTTGTTTTGTTATAAAACTAGGTTGTTCTTTCAGTTACTCACTAACCGTTGTTTGAGTGACACGTGTACATGTCCCTATGAAATTCAAGAAAAAACATGACCTATGGAGGAGGGAGCTGACCATTGAAGTCGCACCTATAAATAAGAGATCATTTGAAAGATCTCATAAAATTTTAGAACAACAACTTTGAAAATTTTGCTTATATGCTATTGAAGTGATTTCGAGAGAGATATGCTCTTATAAACTCTCAGGCTTTGTGCAGAAGGTTTGAACGGCTTGTTCAAACATTTCTTAGTGATGAATTGATTTGGGAAAATCCGACTGTTGCTGTGTAGAATCAAGATACTGCATGGATAGGAAGATAGAGGTTCCGACTACCTTGAAGTTGAGGGCTTCCTTGCTGAGGAAGACAGAGGTGCCGACTACCTGATAGTTTAGGGCATGCGGGGATAACAAGACAGACTCTGATCTTTGTATCGAGGGATTACCCTGGTGTGTGTAAGATATAATTTCATGAATTAATAAATCAAGGGACCTTTATCCAAGGTTGTTGGAAACCCTTATATTTGGGTTAAAAGACTTACTACTTGTTACTTACTTTGTTTCAAGTTTTCCACTACATTGGTATTGTTGATGAATGTATAAATATCTTATACATCCTTACACCTGTACTCTGATATAGTTATATTCTATATGCTTTAAGGCATAATCTTATTTTTTGTAAACATTTGTTACGTTTCATTTCCGGAATCACCTTTCTGGAATCAATAAAGTTATTAGAACATAGAGTAATTGTGATTTTTGGTTACGTAAAATTTCTTTAGGGATTTTTTAATGTATACAATTCACCCCCTCTTGTATTTGAGAATCTCATGTTTATATATTCGATCCTACATTTGGTATTATAGAGTATATCATACTCACATACCATCTCAAAAATTGGTATCAGAGGAAGGTCTCTCAAATACTTATATTCATATGTATGTTTTTCCCTGCTCAATGTTTTCAGAATAGAATTATCGGATTCATATTTTTTCACCCATACATTGTTTCATTTTTTTGGATTCATATTTTAAGACTCTTAAAGTTCATATTCATTATTTCTTAGTGATAAAATATCTTTTTCCTCGCTTAGGATATTATTTCTTGTTTACAAACTCATATTACTAACAAGTTTTTTTCCAAATATTATATTAAGGATTGCAGGTTTAAATGTTGGTTCTATTGATATTATAATTCCTACCAGACCTCTTGTTTTCGAGGGAAATGTTTATGAGTAATAGAGAGATAGGATGAAGACTTTTTTTAGCAATACTGTAGTTGATAACTATCTAAAACTGAATGGATATTATAAAATTTCAGATAAGAAAATGAGAACCTTTATGAATTAAGAGATATCAGAATATCAAGAAAATTTTAGAGTCATAAATACATTGTTATGTTCCATGACCAGGAACATATATAGTCAAATATCACCATGTGAAGCTTCAAACATTATCTATAATAAACATGAAGTTACATATTTTGGTACATGAAATGTCATAGAGACCAGAAGAGCTATGTTGATAGCTAAATCCCATAGCTTTAACGTTCCTTATGGACAACCTATATGCAAAGTACAACAAAGGATTTTGACTATCATGAATAGATTACAATCTATGGGAGAAAAGGGATTGTATTATGAGGCTCTTGTAGACAAGACCATTTATATCATGTCCAATGAATGGGAGTCCAAGAGGAAAGATATTGATGAGAACAAGAAAGTCACACATATTTCCTTAGATGAGTTGTTTGGAACACTTTTTCAGCATGAAACCAGAATGAAGTGATGTTGAAAATGTTAAGAAGAAGAATGGGAATAGAGGAGTTTCTTTTACAACAACTTCTAAACATATGAAATCCAAGACCCCAGAAAGAGTAACTAGATCAAAGACAATGAAAGTCATTTTTTAGTCATAATCTAGTGACATAGAAAAGTCTGAGAATGAATTAGCTTATCTTTATAGGATAATGAACAAGATTGTAGCTCAAAAGAACGATCATATTGTGTACAATAATAATGACTAAAGAGATGTGAAATATGGAGAAGTTACGTGTTATGAATGTAGAAGAACAGTTCATATCAAACCTGACTTCCCTTTATTGAAAAAGAAGGAAAAGAAGGAAAGGATTTCAGAAAGGAACAAGAAGAAATTATATCGATCAAAGCACAAAAAAGCCTTAAAGCGACTGATACATTGAGTGCTAGTTGTGGAAACTCTTCAGAAAGTGAATCTCTAAATATGATTCCTCATCACATAAAAATAATGGATTCATTACTAATACTTCTTTCCCCAATACATGTCTTATGGAAAAGGTACGCTCATCCAAGGCTTTAACAAATTTATCTCTTGAAAATAATTACTATTCCAAAAATAGTACTTCAAAGGAAGATACTTCATCCTTAGAAAATGAATAAATACCTTCATATAAAGAAGTTTCTAGATTTGACTAGTTACTTGAGTCTAGAAATTGTAAAATTTCCATAAAATTAGACAAGGAAAATACTAGGGAATAAATTCTTACAAAAGAGATTTTAGATCTTTCTAGAGATATTAGAGATAAAGATGATCTTTTAGTAAAACATTCTAATGACCTTGAGAAAAAAATTCTGTTAAGGATGAAATTTATAAAGATCTTCAGAATTCTATTTTAGATATAAAAGGTTTTTAGGAAAAATCTACCTCTAAGGAAATGATTCCTTAGGATAAGAATTTAGTCATCAGACTGAAATATGATATATTTTCTCTTAAGAATCTTCTTGCAAACATTACCTCTTGGAAGGAAAGTTTTTGACAAGATGTATTCTCAAATAAAACCTCAAGGAAACACTACTGGAGTTGGTTATACTGAGCAAAATCCATTTTTCAGAAATTACTATTTTGTTCCTTCTAGAGAACCTTTTTGCACTGAATGTCAAAGTGGTGGGCATTGGAAGAAAATTTTATCCTTGAATAAAGTTCAATATCTTGGGTTTTATACAACATATTTTTCTAAACAAATGTGTATACCTAGAATTTATTGGTCTAATAATTCTGTAACCAATAAAATTTGGATTCTGAAAATCTAACTCTTTTATATACAGGAAGATAAAGAACGTACCAAAAACAATACGTGGTACATGTATAGTTGATGTTCAAGGCATATGACTGGTAACAAAAGCTACTTGGAAAAGATTATCAAGACAAAAGGAGGAAAAGTATCTTTCAGAAGTAATTCTAAGGGATACATTATTGGTATAGGTAACATATTTCTTCTTGAAAAAAATTTGATTTCAAATTTTTATTTGTTAAGGGTCATAAGAACAACCTCATTAGTATAATTCAGTTATGTGATTAAGGTTACCTTGTGAATTTTAGGAATGATTAGTGATTAGTACACAATTCCAAGGAAGAATTTATTGTTTCTGCCAATAGACAAGAGAAGGTTTCCACAATAAACTTATAATACCTTAGGAGCCAAGATCTACCTTGCCTTAGTGCAATGTAAGATCATTCATGGTTATGTAATAGAAAGTTAGTACACTATAACCTTAGGAACATATGCAAACATTATATGAAAGGACTAGTTAAGGATATACCAGAATGTAGATTTGACCATTCAAAAGTCTGTGATCCTTTTCCATATGACAAGAAACAAAAATCAAGTGTAAAATCAGTTGGTGATGTCTCAACTACTGAGGAATTATTGTTAGTGGATATGGATTTCTTTTTTCCAACACAAACTGGAATCATTGGGGTAAAGTACTATGTATTTGTCTTGGTTAATGATTACACTAGATTTACATGGGTCTATTTTCTAGCGGAGAGGTCTGAAGCATTTTCTTATATCCATAGTTTTAGATCCCAAGTTAAAGATGATAAAAACCTTCATTTAATAACTATTCATAATTATCATTGAGGATAATTTCAAAATTCGGTTTTTAAAACTTTTTATAGTAGAAAATGAATTACTCAGAACTTCTCAGCACCCAAAACACCTCAAAAAAATGGTGTTGTTGAAAAAGAAAAAAATATAATTATACCAGAGATAACTAGAACCATGTTGAGTGAGTAATATATAGCCAAAAAAATTTGGGATGAAGCTGTAAGTACTACTTTTTATACTATAAATTGAGTTTTTATTAGACCTTTTCTTAATAAAACTCTTTATGAGTTCTGTAATGGTAGAAAAACTAGACTTTCCTACACTAAGGATTTTGGTTTCAAGGAATTCATTATGAATACTAAAGATAATCTTTATAAATTCAAACCAAAATATGATGAAGGAATTTTCTTAGGCTACTCCAAAACATCTAAGGCATATAGAGTTTTCAATAAAAACACTTTTATTATTGAAGAGACAGTACATGTTAAATTTGATTAAAATGATCCTTTTGTTTTTAAATAACCCCAATGTATATCCTTGGATGTGTTTTCAAAAATAGATTATCAACCTATGATAGAAGATCCTTCTAATAGGGAAAATTTCCATGAAGATAATTCTAAAACATTTACCCTAAAAGATTTCCTACCCTATGTTAATGAATAGGTTTTACAAAACCCGAATCAATTGAATCTAATGAATCATTTCAACTGCTAGTATCGTTGGTGATATGATTCAATCTATAAGGACTATAAGTTCCTTAAGAAATGATGTAGAACATCTATAATTCCATTCCCAATTAGAACAAAAAATCACTAATGAAGCTTTAGATGATGATGATTGGATAAAATCAATTCAAGATTAACTAAATAAATTCGAAAGCAATAAAGTCTGGACCTTGTTAGAAAGACCTAATGAAACTTCTGTTATTAGAGTTAAATGGATTTTCAGAAATAAGTGTGATTAAAATGGAATCATTATTAGAAATAAATATAGATTAGTCGCTAAAGGTAAAAATCAACATGAGGGAATAAAATATGAAGAAACCTATGCTCTAGTAGCTATACATGAATCTATTTGTATTTTACTTTCCTTTGTAGAATTATTTAATTTCAATCTTTTTCTAATCTATGTGAAATGTGTTTTCTTTAATGGTTATGTTCAATAGGAAGTTTTTTTTGAACAAACTCCTGGAATTGAAGATATAAAACATCCTAATAATGTTTTTAGACTTACCAATGATTTTTATGGCCTTAAACAATCCCCTCGAGCCTGGTATGATAGACATACATGTTTTTTTATTCAAAATAACTATGTTAAGGGAAATGCAGATCCAAACCTCTTTATAAAAAAAGATATGAAAAATGTTTTTATTGTTCAAATCTATGTTAATGACATTATATTTGGTTCAACTCCGCAATTTTTAACTGATTCCTTTTCAGATTTAATGAAATCTATGTTTGAAATGAGTATGATGGGTGAGTTAACATTTTTCCTTGGTTTTCAAATCTCTCAAAAACCATAAGGAATCTACATATTCCAATATAAGTATATTAAATATCTTTTTAAAATGTATGGATATGACAAAAATATAAGTATAAGTACTCCCATTTCCACCTCAAACACACTTTATCTTGATGAAACTGGGAAACCAGTAGATCAGACTTCTTTTAGAGGTATGATAGGAAGTCTACTTTACCTGACAGCTAGTCATCCCGACTTAATCATTTCAGTAGGTTTACGTTCATAATATAAATCCAATCCTAAAGAATCTCACATAAAGGCAGTGAATATAATTTTTTGCTATTTAAAAGGAACCATGGATTTATGACTATTTTATACTTTTGGAAGTGATTTTGTTTTAAAAAAAATCGGATACTGACTTCGGTGGATATAGAATGTATTGAAAGAGTACAACTAGAAAATGTAATTTCATAAGAGATTCATTAGTTTCCGGTTCTTTCTAGAAGCAACACTCTATTGAACTATCCACTGATGAAGTTGAATATAAAGCATCTAGAAGTTGTTGCACTCAAGTGTTGTGGATGCAACACACACTCAAATACAATGTCTTGAAATTTACCAAAACACAAATTTTGTGTGATAATAAAAGTGTCATTTCCCATAGTAAAAACCCTTTAAATCACTCTCATGCAAAGAACATAGATATTAGGCATCACTTTCTTAGAGAACACACAGAAAAAGGAGATATAATTCATCAATTTATCAGAATGCAAGATCAACTTGCTGATATTTTCACAAAATCATTACCCTCCAATTGATTTGAATACATTAAATAGAAGTTAGAAATGATAACAATAAGTTAATCTTACTAAATAACTTTCTTTTGAACCAATCTCCTTACAATAATAAAATCCTTTTCATAGGGGGGTACATTTTTTTGAAGTTTGCATAATTTTTTCGTAATGATGATTTTCATAATTTTCCATAATTAAGATTTTAATAAATTTTCATAACGAAGATTTTCATAATTTTTCATAATAAAGGTTTTCATATTTTTCATAATGATGTTTTTGATATTTTTTGTAATGAAGTTTTTCGTATTTTTTGTAATGAATTTTTTCATATGTTTCGTAATGAAGTTTTTCATATTTTTCATAATGAAGCTTTTCCTATTTTTCGTAATGAAGTCTTTCATAATTTTTCTTAATGAAGTTCTCAAAATTTTTCATAATAAAGATTTACATACTCAAAATTTTCGTAATGGATTTTTCTACTCGAAATTTCCGTAATGAAACCTTATGTACCCGAAATCTTTCTTAGTGAATTTTTTTTGTTTTCATGTTTTTTCAGAATATAATGTCCTTCAAGAATAATTTTCCTCAGTACAAATAATTCCCTTCAAGAATCCAAAAGGTATGTTTCTTTCTTGAGATTTCATAATAACTTTTTACTTGCTATTACTTTATTTTGTTTTTTAAAATTTCTCAGATTCTAGTTTCCTTAAATCTGATTATTTTCCTTAAAAAACATCAAAAGATCGGATCCTACAAATTTTTTCTTGCAGCTATAATTTGAACTGTCAGATCATATCATAAGAATTCTCAGCCATTGGATTCAGAATGGAAGTTCAGTCATCACTCCGACACCTATAAAAAGGGGAACCCCGATGGTTTTCCCACAACAGTTAGCAATGCTTGTGCATGTCGAAGCTCTGTTCCTCTACAAAATCACTTTCTGGATTCTCAGAGTTTTTAGAAGTCTGAATGTCTGCTAAAATTCCTTCTCAAGAAATGTCTTCTATGCCGATTTTTGGAGTGGAAAATTTACAGGGAAAGGATGGTGTATCCTAAATTTTTCAATAAGTATGACTCAATTATCTTAATGAATATCAAGATTAATGGGTAGGAGATTATAGCCATTTCAATGACCGGAGCTCAGGATGTAGAGTATCTAGATTTTCTGATAGAGTTTTATGAGTCAGCTTATTTCATTAAGGAAGATGGTATGGAAAAGTTTTCCTTTAAAAGTTATGGAAAGACTTATGCACTCACTTACGCAAAGAATGTTAGCTTGGTGGGGTTGTCCTATGAAGGGGAAGTCGAGTTATGCTCCCACAAGCTGCCAGATGTTCAGGGAGGTTTCATAACAGTGAAGGCTATAAAATGCCTTGGACATACTGATGTCTAGTTAGAAAAATTTTTCCACTTGTCTATCATCAATCGGATCCTACAGTTATGGGTGCAATGTCTTATCATACTGAGAAGGGGTGAAAAGGACACTCTTAATAAAAGTGATATGTATATCTCATATTTTTTGGTACATATAAGTAAAATCAATCTGATGAAGAATATTCCCATTATGATAGAGAATATAAAGAATGGGAATCTGAGAGCACATATAATCATGTATCCTACTCTACTATCAAAATTGATAGTTTGGTACCTTGAATCATTCATGATCCCCTACAGTTCCAAGACGAGGAATTGAAAAGTAATTCTATTCACTTATGATACCATCAAGAGGATGAAAGTTGGTTTATCTAAGGAGTTAGGTCAATTTTATGATCTACATGAGGATGAGGCAGTAGTCTTTCCGAGAAATGTTTAAGAATCTGAACAATCGAAGAAGGTTGGAATGAAGAGGAAACTAAAGGAAGTAGAAGAAACCGAGAGAACCCCTACGGCCATAGAATCTCATTCCACACCTCCAAATCACCAAAATCCAAAATCTTATCTAGATGAAGTGGTTTCCAAATAGAGGGAGGATAAAAAGACTCAGAAGGAAGGGGAACCACAATTTGGCCTAGACCCTACTCAGGCCAAATCTTTGAAAGAGAAAGATTCTGAAGAGCACGAAGAATAATACAAAATAGAAGAAGAAAACGATTAATATGATGGAGGAAAAGATTTTTCAATCACTTTTAAAGGCTAATAAATTTGCATCCGAAAATATTCCCGTACAGAAAACCTTCTTAGTAGAACATTTACTTAAGACCCTGGGAAATAATTTCATGACTCCGGAACAAGAACATGAAGAGGTTGCTGAATAGATTGAAGTTGTTGAAGATGTGCAAGAAATTGAGTAAATTAGTAATTGAACTGATGATCATATTAAGTATGTTAAAGATTATCAGGAGAAGGAATGTTCTTCTAAAAAATTGTCAATCCGTACATCTCACGATAGATCTTCAAAACATGATACTGCTAGAATAGATGGTTGGGGTAAAGTGGAAGTAAACAATTTATCTGTGGCAGAGAGTCCAAATAATGATTTCATTCTATCTAAAGACATTGAGGCAGGAGCTAAAAAAGAGAAAATTGATGAATATAATATTTTACAGTTATCCGGAAGTGAGCATGAGTCTCCAGATGATGAGGTTATTCTGAAAATCAACAAAGTAAAAAATTGGTGGTCGATACCCCAACCAAAGATATTATAAGGTAGAAGGAAGCTGGAGGATCCTCTATGAGGAAGCTGGTAGATCTAGAAAAATAATCACCTCCATGAAAAATGCCAGATTCGGAGTCATCAGATTTAGCACATGATTTATTTGTTCAATCCCTAAAGCAGCTAGTTGACACCATTAGGATATTTCCAAGAATTGAATTCAGATGCCAGATGCTCCTTCACAGCATGGATCAGAAAATAGACAATGTATCCATGGTGATGGATAGGTGTGTTAAGATTGAGGCCGAACACAAGAACTTCCTTATAAATTGTGAATCCCATAGAAAATCTTGCAAGAAATGACTAGATGGTAGAAGAAAATTGTTGATGATATGGAAGATATTGATCAATTTTAGGAAGATGTTAAGGATTATATTGATAACGAAGAGACCAAAATCAAGAATCTTATAAAAAGATTTCAGGAAATGCTAGATCATGAACAAAATTCAAGGATTCAGGATGTCAACTATCTGAATGGGAAGTTGAGTTATGTTTTCCAAAGTTGGAAAACAGAGAGAGAGATATCCAGTTCGAGTTGGAAGAAAACCATGTGAAGCAAGATGGCTTGCTGAAGGCTCGGGAGGTGGCCCTGAAGTCTCAAGAGGATAGGATCACAACATTATAAAAGCATGTAGGGGAGGATCAAAAAGAGATGAAAAAGATGAATACAATCGCGAAGAAGCTAATACCCAAGTAAAATGAAACAAAATAGTCCCAAATCCAATATTTTGTTGTAATTTTTTCCTTGTACTAAATATTCAAATCATAATCAAATTATGGTTGCTTGTCTTGTTTGGAAGTCTATACTAATATTTCAGGTACATTATTTTTTTTCTATTCCCTCAAACACATTTTGGAAATAAATAAGGGGGAGAAGGAAAAAGATTTCTAAAGGGGCTGTGGAAAAATAATTCTATGTATAAGAAGATATATCCCTATGTAAGGGGGTGTTTATATAAGGGGGAATTTTTCATTACAGAGATTTTCATACTCAAGATAAATCTCATTCCAGAAATATAGAATACGATCCTTAGTGTTCCAAATCCTAAGGGGGAGTTAGTCATATTCATCTTTCCCAATGTGAAAAGGGAGATATGTTTTATTTTATAAGTCAAGAAATGTTTTGCTATGTCCTTTTATTCCTTTTCGTAAGGATGTTTTTTCTTTCCAAAAAGGGGGATATTGTTGAGTCAATAAGGTTTTACTTATGAATTTTTAATTCCTTTATACTTGGGGGAGATTGTTAAGACAATAAGGTTTCCTTTTGACTTGACTATTCCTTCTTGTTTTAAAAATCACAAAAACCTTATCTTAAGGGAAATCTATTTTTACCCCTTGTTTTACTTCCTCAAGGAAAATTTCCTTCCCCAATGAATTTTACCCTTACCTATATTTCATTGTTCATACCAATAATTTTACTAAGTGTAAAATTAGGTTTGTAACTAAAAACCTCAGAATCATGTAATTACCTTGATATGAAGCATTCTGTTTTAAAATCTGAATTCTCAGAATTCTAGACACGAACTCCTTTGTGTTCTGACTCCAAGTTCTGAATCATAATTCTTGTTATGAACTCTTCTGAGTTCTTACTCCGAAATTTTGAATACGAATTTAAGATATGAACTCCTCTAAGTTCTGACTCCAAATTCTGAATATGAATTCTAGATATGAACTCTTCTGATTTATGACTCTGAATTATAATTCATAATTATGGTTACCAACTTTTCTATGTTCAGACTCGAGTTCTCTGAATACAAACTCTGAACTCTTGTGAGTTCTGACTACGTATTTTCATGAACTCTAACTCCGAACATTGTATGTTATGGTTCTGAATTCCTACAAAACAGAATCCTAATATCCTTTTACTATATACTCCGAATTCATTTTTGTATTTACTCTAAACATTCATTTACATACATTCCAAATATTAGTTTTTAGTTAGTCTAAAACTTTTTTTTTATAAAATGATTTCGTGCTTTTAGTTACTCACTAACCTTTGTTTGATTTGAACGTGTACAGGTCCCTATGAAATTCATGGAAAAATATGACCATTGGAGGAGGGAGCCGACTGTTGAAGCCGAACCTATAAATATGACCTCATTTTAAAGAGCTCACAACTTTTTACAAAAAAAATTTGACAATTTTTCTTACATACTGTTGAAGTTATTTCTCGAGAAAGAGGCTCTTAAAAACTCTCAGGTATCATGCAAAAATATTGAATGTTTGTTCAAACATTACATAGTGAAGACTTGATTTGTGTGACTCTGATTGTTGCTGTGTACAGTCGGGGGCTTCTGGGGATCAGAAGATAGAGGATCCGACTACTTTGAAGTTGAGGGCTTCCTTGCTGACGAAGATAGAGGTGCCGAATACCTGATAGTTGAGGGCTTGTGGGGATAGTAAGATAAACTCCAATAATCCTATCGAGGGATTACCCTAGTGTGGGTAAGATAGAAATTCTTGAAATTATAAATCAAGGGCCCTTTATCCAAGGTTGTTGGATACCTTTTTCTTTGGTTTAAAAGACTTAATACTTGTTTCTTACTTTGTTACAAATTTTCCGCTGCATTTGTATTGTTAAGGATGTAATAAATATCTTATACTTCCTTATAATTGTACTCGGATTTAGTTAGATTCTAAATACATTAAGGTAGAATATTATTTGTTGTAAAAATTTGTTATGTTTCATTTACGGAATCACCTTTCCAAAATCTAGAAAGTTATTATAACTTAGAGGTGTTGTGAATTTTGGTTACGAAAAATTTCCTTAGAGATTTTTTAAAGTATACCACTCACCCCCTATTGTATTAGAGATTCTCATTTTTATATATTCGATCCTACATTTGGTATTATAGAGTATATCATACTCACATATCATCTCAACAGAGAATAAAGGGGGAGAATTTGGGTTTATTTTTTTATTTTTATTAAAACCGTAATAATAAAATAAAATAATAATAATATCAATATTAATAATTATAATTATAATAACATAATGTTAATAATAATAATAATAATAATATTCTAAATAATATTAGTATGTAAAATAATAATATTTCTTTCAATATTATGTATTTTGAATACAGGGCTAATGCACTGTCACCTAGATCAATATTGTGGTAACCGCTAACTATGTGGTTCCATGCTTTGACATTAAACCCAACAATGTTTATGAACATCAAAAATTTCAAACCGGCACTCAACCAAAACCTCGATTAGAATATACATAGCCAGGAAATAATAAAATAAAATTATTTTACTGGTCTCATTGTGACACCATTGGAGGACCTATGTGTAAGTAAAATTGATAAAGTACTTATGTAATTTGATTCAAGAATTAAATATTGATGCACTTTACCAATTATATTTTGGTTTCAAAAACAATTAAATATATAATAAATTTTTCCAATTTTATAATTACATTTGTATTTATTAACATAAGTGTTATTAATAATATCATTGGTTTGTGTTTTCGATATTTATCATAAGCTCAATGTCATAAAAAACATCTTTTTAGGATTTATGGGATTGTAATCTAATGAGATTAAGGAAATTTTGGAGAATTAGTTCCAATAAATATTTTAATAAAAAAGTTATTTGAAGAAATTTTTTTTACAGTTTTTAGAAATAGGTTTAATGGTATTAATTGCCTTTTGGGTAAATATGATCATTAGTGAAATTGTAATAATTCCCAAATTAAATAATTAGACTTTATTAAAAAAAAATTGTATTGAATAGCCTATTAAAAATGATATTTTATTATTATCATACATTTTTGAAACATTATAGTAATTATATTAATATAGTTTTAGAAAAGGAAACCATGTATGTCAGGTGACAACCCATCAAGCCCGACAAGGCCATCAGATTGGAACCCATAATCAAAGGACTATAATGGTTTAATATTGATCACTAGCCTACACAATGTTCATATTAATATTTTTTGTTTTTAGGTAAACCTTTGACAAATAAATGATAATGATGAACCAGTAGTGTTACTATTTAGATTTAGATTTTAATGTATTAACCATTTTGGCGTTGCAGAATAGGTATAATAAAATGGAAGGACACATCACTCATGTACTTGTCTTGTGATTGGTTAAACATGTATTTAATCACCTCACACTTCAAAGATAATTTTAGGATATCAATTTCATTAATTAATGGATGAATTGGTAATTGACCAAAACACATGAAAAGAATGAAAATAATTTTTATAAAATATAAATTTTTATGTAATTATATTTTCTTATATTCTTAATCAGCAAAAGAATTACCCAACAATCAAAATATGATCAAGAAATAAAATATTTTTCTAATTGCTTAATTTTTATTAAACCAGTTTTTTTTAAATCATCATAGAGTTATGAAACTGAGGCCCTCAATATTCCATTAAAAAAAACATTTTTTGATCAATGACCTCAATCAACCCTAAAATTAATTTCTCTTTTCCTCCAAGCCCATATCTCTAATTTCAAGTGATGTTATCCTAATTAGAATCCTATTTTGTGTTGTTATATTTTTCGTTGTTACTTACCATTACCAATTTGTAAAAGAATATTTTACAATCACTTCTCACAATATTGGATTTTAATAAAGGAATTTCTAAATATCAGAAACTTTATTAACATTATTGAGTTTTAATTGAAGGGATTCTATTTATATAATGTGGGTAGAATGTAACACACCAAAAATTATAAAAGAGTAACATTTATTTGATAGTGAATAATGACTTGACAGTTTGTGGTATATTTAATATTGAAAATAAATTTAATATGTTCTATATATTTCCATGAACATAATACTGAGTTATCATGTGTCTCACACATCGACTAGTTTCTTCTTTAACTTGAATTGCACACACGACTCAGTTTTACCAAACCACAATATATTATTAATATATTATTATTTAATGTAATAATATATAACCTAGCTGTTAAATTTATAAGATGTGAATATTATTAATTATTTTATGAAAATATATGTTTTACTCAAATATAAAATTAATTCATTGGTTAAAAATTAATTAGGAATAAAAATATAAACCAATTGAACATGAGAAATATATTTACTTTCTGCTCACAATGGTGTTTTATCATAAAAAATTAAATCAATTACGTTTTATGAGTGATATTAATTAAATTTAAATATTATATATTCCATTAAATATTTTTTACATTCATCCATTATATTTGATAGCCATCAGATAAGAAAAACCCAATTTCATGCATAAATACACATATTTTTCTAATAGATGTTTTTCTACATTTTAAAGTAGATCCTTGTTTAAAAATAAATTTTTGAACTATTTAATTTCAAAATAAATTTAATTTTTTGGAAAATAATTTCATAATTATCTTAGAGTGAATTTATTTTATTTTTCTATGATGATTAAATTTTTAATGAATAATGAGAAATATTGAATATTAACTTGATACTTCTTTATCAACTAATTTATTTATACATTTAAATTATATATTAAATTTTTTAATGTATATTTAAGTAAATTATATATTCATCAGTCCACTTCAGGTCATTTTTATCAATTTCCCATTAAAATTTAACATAAAAGGGTTTCAATATTTTATGTATTTTTAATTTAAAACCTCGCTTTGTTTTCCAATCCGCATGATAAATTTTAAATTAATTTAGGAATCTTTTTTTATTAGAAATTCAAAAAATTGTTTCCATATTTGGAGCTACAATAATTTATAATTTATCATTAGGTGAAAAGAGTTTTGGTCAAAAAATTTTACTGAATGTAATGGAATTTAATTATTGCGATTAAGAGAAAAATTATCTTAAAAGGGACTGAACCTTAATCATAACAGAAAATGACCTAGAAAATTGTACAAAATAATTATTATAACCATAATTTGACCTTATCCTCCATTTCATCAAATTTGGTTCAATATTGATGAAAATCGATATGGAAAAATGTTGGTGGAATTCCCTATTTCAGAAAATTATGTGAATGCCACTCCTCGTTCACTATAAAGAGGAACTCACCCATCCCAATTATTGAAAAAATTAAAGATTATGTGTCATACAATATCTAAAAAAATAATCTCCCAATTTAACTCCCTTCATAATAGAATCTTACCTTTAGGAATAAATAAATCCTGGGAATAATTTTTGAATAAATAAAAAGGAGTTACCCAAATAAGAGTTGACATTATTAAACAATCACGTTGGTTTCATTTCATTCCCCACCACTTGAATAATTATTATTTAATTGTTATATAATAACCTAATAATGTATTATATACTTATATGTTGTTATGTCATAATTTATAACAACACTTTCACAGACACATCAATAAAATGGGATACTCAATCATCGATCGTGGGTAAAAAGGACTACAACCCTGCTAGCTGATATCATTCATTATTCTATACCCACTATTCAAGGATGGATATAATGAATTATTTGTTGTTTATATATGATATATATAGTAACTATAATTCATTTATCCTTTTTAAATTTTTTATAACACATAAGTTCATTCATTCGATTTTGTGAGAATACGATAACATCGTTTGTGGAAGTGTGGACAATTGCATCCTCAAAGCGATGTGAATCCTTGACATATTACATGGAATGTATAAAATATTATTTTAGTAAAATCATATTATGTATATTATATACATATTATATTAAATTATTGTATACATATATATAATTTACTTTTAATTCTTCTAATATCACAAGAAAATGGAAATAATATTCATGCGTACGTAGGGCATACAGTCTCCATGAATGGTGTATTTCATTTCATATATCCAAATTTTATGTATTATTATAAATATATATATATAATGACTATATATTATATTTATATCATAGTTTAAATTAAATATATGATTATATCATGGCCCAGTTAATAGATACAAAAATAACTAGTCTAAACATACTAAAAAATCAAGGCAATTAACACCCAAAATGATAAAAAAGATAATCCCTTTTTAATGAATGGATTTAAATTATATATAAATGTTCTATATATTATATCATATATATTATTATGGTTTTATTTTATGTAAATAAAATTCTTAAAACCATTACACAGGATGTTAAAGGCGTTCACCCAAAATAAATTGTAAGGTAATAGATTTTGTCTCAATTTTATTTCATTAAAGGATATTATTATGTTATGCAACTAGATTATTTTATATTTTTTATATAATTACAATTTGAAATAAAAAATCATTAATAAATCATTATTCATGTTATAATTAGTTTCATTTATAATTATTTAATATAAAGTGATTTGAACATAAAGTTACCAAGTGATAAAGAAATTTCATAACTCAATTCATTTTCAGTGGGTTCTATAACTACCTTATTTTCATTAATATTATATAATTATTTTTATAAATAATTCAACTATAAATTTTTGTATTTATAATTTTCTTTATTTATAGTTCATAAACATAATGAAAAAATTAATTAATTCACACTTCATCATTATGTTTAATTTAAGGGTTTATTTCACAGTCATGTTCTAATCAAGATTGTTTATTCATGAATTTATATTCAGAATAATTATAAAATAATATTTTATTAAACCATTGATTTATCTTATCACATTTTAATTCCTGGTTTTTTTCAATAAATTGTACGATTTTTTCACTCTATTTTTCTTACAATATTTCCAGTTTTTTAAGAATACGTACTCCATTTACCTCATCGATCAAGGATATATTTTCTCCCAAAAAAATAATTTGTAAATATGTTTTAGAATTTTTTTTAACATTTAAAAGTATTTATTAATGAAATTTTCACCCATTCTTCCTTTTACAAATGTTTTCAATGTTTTATTGTTCCCCATTTCTCAATATGGAATGTTTTTAACCTTTTTACTGTGAAAAAAGAATGTTCTTTTTACCTGTTATGATCCATACATAATTACCTACCATTATTTCATTGAATCTTCCATCATAATTTTTCAAATATACTTTTAGATACATTTATTTAAATTTTATTTTCATAGAAAAGTTTATTAAAAATAATTTGAAAATGAATAGCATATTTTCCTTAAGAAAAATATTAAATATATTTTTATGGTATTTGTATTTAATCAATATAAAAAACCCTTGATCTACCCCAATGGTTATATTTCATAATGATATCATCCTTAATATTTATTTGGATGGAATAGGATGACATTGACCCAGAATAGTATCAACATTCACTTTCTTGAATTAGTATTATTTTCATTAACTACCACATGAAGTATTCACCTTCGTGGAGATCAGTGAACATAAAATTTCCCCTAAATGTTCAACTCATTTATAATGGATACAATTATTTTATAAAATATATACCATTATTTCATATGGTTTAAACTTGATATTTATTTGATTCACTGGGGGAATATTGATAAATATCGATATTTTGAACAATAAAAAAACATTTGTGATCAGGAATATTTTTTATGAAGTAAATTTATTATTAGATATATAGGTAATGCTTTGGACAAGTATGAAACGGGTTGGGGAACATTTAAATTAATACCCTCGATACCTAATTAGTCTCATGAGATGAAAAAATTTGGGAACAAGTCCTTTGAGTCTGTAACCAATTACATTCTATATTTTCTCGTGTAAGGTCTTGACAGTAGTATAATAAACCATATTATGAAATATTGTTATCGTAAAGGTACCATGTACTTGGGAAATATAGAATACAATAATTAATCATTTACTTTATTTAGAATATGTTATTATTATATATTATATTTTCACTATGAAAAACTCTATGGATGAATTTCATTCTTAGTTTATTGATTAAATGGATTGTGTTTTCAATTAGTTACCTTTCCATATTAATTATATTGTATCCTATCAGGATATTCATGTTATTTAAATGAAATGTTGTTTTAGTAATTTTCCTTTCCAAATTGTTTACACACTGAATTAATAGTTTATAGATTACACGACATCTATGTTCAAATATTTACCATTCCATAATGAGAATGCTCATTGATTCATTATTACATCCTGTATATTAAACCTTACTGAGCATTCGAGATCACCCTGATTATTTTCCATTTCTTTAGTATTATCTGAAGTGTTCTATGAATGATATTCAAGGATACTCTAGATGAAATACACTTATTATAAAAAAATTATGTTTCACTTTTTTTATTAATTTGTAATGCATGACTCATATATTTATTTAGTTTACCATGAGTTCTAAACAATTTGGGTTTTTGGGGAATATTTTAATTTTATCTTATATAAATACAATGGTAGTATTACACAAGCTGTAGGATTACTGGGGCCGTGTCTCTATAGATAATTATAAAATAATACTGGAAAATGTGAAAATTGTTTTTTATAAAAATAAAAATTTTATTTTTAAAAATGGATTTACTATTTTCTCATGCTTAGAAAAAATATTCATATAATGAAAAAAATTTGTTTAAATATATAATATATAAGTTCCACTAAAATCAAGTCCTAATATTTTTTAACGGAATTTATAAAGATAAAGAAAATTTACATGCATAAGAAGAAATTTTCATGAAACCATTTATTTTACATTGAAATGATTTTTATTTTCAATTATAATCAATTTATAACCAATTAATTTGTTTTATATATATTTAAACCATATATTTTAAAAAATTTAGTTAGACTTATTTATACATTCAAATTTAACATTAAAGATATAATGGTAATATTTATATTTTTTTATTTCAGATTTCATTTAATATCGATGTTTCATGTAATACAGGCTGCTGAACATAATGTTCCACTTTTAAAATATTATGTTGTTATATTATGAGATGATTATATTTCTATGATATCTTTCAAGATTAGGTATCAAAATTATTTGAATTTTCTTATTCCATTTGGCCTTACTAATTGTCATATGGTGTATATATATTTGATGAATCAAAACATTCATATATTCTTAGAAAATTTTTTTGTTGTTTTTCTTAATAATATTTTGGTTCATTTTAAGATTGAGGAAAAAAATAAGGATCATACAGATATTATTCTAATAAATATGAAAGAACATATTATGTATGGAAATTATTAGAAATTTTACTTTTAGATCCCAAAATTGATGTTTATATGACATATTATATCTAATGTGGACATCTTAGTGAGTCCTTATAAAGTTCCAGTAGTGATGTTCTAGGAGAAAATAGGAAATTTGTTTTAATTCATTGATACATGATCATTGTTGGTTATTAAAGAAATTTCATTTGGAATTTCATTAATCTCGTCTCATGTGATATCGTTGACCTGTAATGTTGTAAAGTTATAAGATAATTAAAAGTGTTGATGATTGTTTGATGAACTGAATGTGAGATTTACTTCATCTACTATTCTAATTCTTCTAGAACTAATTTTAGGTCATTATGTTTTTTTCAATCCCTCAAATAATTTATTGAGCTGTGTTCTGATATAGGGAAATTTGGTGTTGACCTATTGTTCCTTCTAACTATGACCTCATGAAAATAACATTCCTAACCTTGATCTCAAGATGGTAGTAGTATTGCATTCCTTTAAGACATTGTAGTCCTATAACTTCAGTGAATGGTCTACTATATATTATTTTCATAAAATCATGATTTATATTTTCAATTAGTGAGAAATAAATTATTATAGAGGGTATTGGTTTATAATCACAATATTTTTTATGATAATATTTAATATACACTTGAAAAAGGTATTTTGTTCACCGATGTCTTTTTTTTGGAAGTTGTTAACAAAATACTTGAAGAAATCAATGGAGGAGAGGTATTTGATGAGTTTCTTATTGAGATGGGACTAGAAGTAAATTTGATGGGTTTTCATGTGATCAATGCTTGTGTGAAATTTCATTCATCACTTGATAATGCGAATCATCATGGGTAGGTAAAATATAAGCATTGTAAGTGTTATAGAAATGCAGTCAACGGTGGGGATTCCACATGTGTCTAGTATATGTATCACAATAGTGTCATATTTTTATGATGTAGATTGTTCATTATTATATTTATGAGGTAGGAGTTTATGGGTTAGGGACATCAGTCTGGTGAGTCCACGCACCATGGAATTACCAAGATGTATAATGGTTTGAGATGATGGTATTTGTGGTCAGGAATGAGGCGGTCAATTGCAGACATCATGTTGGGAAGCCTTACAACAAGATTAATGTGGAGCTCCAGAGAGCAACTGGTTTGTTGTTTCATTCACCTATTTTGGTGTGGAAGTGGAATCATATATCAATGTACTATAATTTTATTTTACCATGGACTCCTAGTGGGATATACTTTATTTGGGTGATCATTGATCATCTTACAAAAATATCTCACTTCCTCAGTATTAACTAGGAAATGAAGGTTGAATACCCTGAACACATGTATGAATGATATATCATTAATCTCTTTAGATTTCATTCAATAGATTTTTCTTACAGGATCCATATTATATATCATGGATTTGGAATGGTTTAAAAGGGTTTATGGGTACCCAATTAATGTTAATCAGGTTTTTTCAACATTAAATGGATGGAAATACTAAGTAATTTATTCTGATTATCGAGGATATACTTTGTGTTTTCATTATTCATTTTAGTGGTTCTTGGGAAAGGAATATATCTTTGGAAAAGAATTCCTATAAAAAATATTTATCATAATTTGTTTAAAATGGTTCATCTTTAATCATTTTGTCAGAGTTCATGTAGATATCATTTCTTACAGGATTTGGGTTAATGTGCTTTGAATTCACCAAGAAATTTCTAAGATATGACAAAAAGGTGATGTTGATCTAAAAGATGTAAGTGATTCCTCTGAGTCAACATAAATAATATAAGAACCATTATTGTCACAATTTAATGCATTGATTTTGTTATTTGTGTTTTACTAAGGATTTGAAACATTTGGGACATTATTATGTGTGTAAGTAGAGTAAGTCAAATTAGATCATCAAGCATATTTGAAAGGTGGGTTATTGGATAGACATTCCATATCACTTGACATTGATTCATGATGTGTTTCATGTTTCCTAATTAATGAAGTATAATTAGATTCTTCCCTTATGACAGAGTAGGATGATTTTAATTTTGTTCCAAACACCTAAGCAGTTGGGAAACCATTTTAGAAAACGGATAATCAGACTATTCTGTTACATTGTAAAAAATATTCCCTTGGTCCATGTTATCGGGGTTTGCGGGTGGGATAGGCTTGATCTGTGGGAGTAAAAATCGTTGATTAGGCCGTAGTGGCCTTCTATTTTTTGATCCCTAAATTATGAGTGTAATTTTCCTAGCCCTATTTTCCCAAAAATGATTGAGTTGGGGGATTACATGACCTCAAGAATGCCTCCACATTCACTAGAGGGAACCGACTATGAATAAGGATCTTAAGAATTTAAGGGGGAGACTATACCCTCTAGAATATAGTATAAATCCAAATTGAAATAAGGTAAATGAATCATGAGATATTTCTCAATAAAGAAATGGATGGAAAGAAAAATAATAACAATAATAAACCTAGTCATGTTAAACAGATTTTCAACTAAATGACATTCTTAAATTCATACAAGTAAACCAATAAAATAGACTATGTAATAATGAATCCAAAAGCATTGGTCCCAAACCCCATGGTTGGTCTTGTCTCCATAATCTGATCACATCCATAAAGTAAATAAATCCAGAACAGGGACCCTTTCCCTTATTAAATATTTCATCCATGATGACTGACCAGGTAGCAATTGGTGTCCATAACAAGGTGGGAGTATAACCCATTAATATGACACAAATTGTGTCTAAACAATATAGTCTTTATAAATATTTCATGAAATTGTATGAAAATAGGGAATTAATCTACAAGGTGGACTGCACTGGATAGCAGGTGGAACAGAAACTTCTCATAGGTTATATTCCACTACAATATTCACTATATTGACTTCACGAATCCTACTACCACCCAATGAAACACATTTAAAACTAGAATGAAGTATCATTTACAAAACCTAAATATGTTCAATAAAAATCATAAAAAGGAAGGTATCTAGAAAAAATGGGATCTTACAACATCCTACCATTATAACAGCTCATCCGTAATTTTTCCTCACATGTAGCACTATAGGGAAAATAAGAACAAGTCATACAACTATTTATGAATATCAGATTCCATCTCCCAAGTCTCCTCTTGAACTCTATCATGATTCCACTGAAATCAAACAAAGGGAACAATCTATACATTGATATTATTCTCCCTGCAGTCTATGATATTGATTGAATGCTCTTAAATGGAGGCCTCAATATCAATCTCAACATTATGAGTATTTATCACATAAGAAGGGTCTATGTGATATCTATAATGTTAATAAACATGGAACTATTCATTCATGGAAGTATAGTTTTTTTGAAGATCTAATCAGTATGACACTAAAATACATGTCCATACTATCTCAAAAATCCTAAAAAACTAATATTTTTATAAATAACTTCATCTAGACATAGTGTTTTCCCATCCTAGGTGACACTACATAAAAACCCAGTTAAAAACCTCAAACTCTATAGGACATCTCCAATTGTTAGCGATTGATTTTTGTCTACACTACACAGTTACCAATAACATTATGAACAATTTAACATGCTTAGAAAGCACATATATGAGACTAGGTATAACAAGATCTGTCTCACAAACCTTAAACCCATACAATTTTATCATAAAATGCATCAAAGGGGTATATTTGGATAAATTCCTATAACCTATTATTATTAGAAACCATTACCTGTTCAATAAGCTACTCTAAAAAATGAATGAAGTCAAAACCATAGGATCATGACATATCCTCCAAAATCTAAATCACATATTTATATTATCCATTATTTTTATGATTATATGATATAAATCAATGAATATGTTATCCAAACCACTTTATAAGGATCTTATAGAACTATTACATTAAATGGTTATCTCAAACAAAAATAATTATACTCAAAACCCCATTAAATTGAGAAATGTTTTAAAAAAAGTGATTACTCAAATTATTGATGATGATAGACTAACTATGAGGAAAGAAGTGATCTACCTTCATCGGTATATCAACAATCACCAAGAATTTTTCATTTTCCCTAGATTCATGACTAATACATCCATGAATTCCATGGTGCAATCATCTGACATCTATTCTAGAATTGGAATATGCTAAAATAACATAATAGGCCTTTGATTCCATTCCTCGCCTATTGACAGGTGAAACATGACATAAAACCCCATTATCTCTTTCATCATCCCTAGACACCATTATTAAATATGAATATCATGATATATTTTTGTTAAATCAGGATTCACCAAATATATAGAATCATGGATTTATCTCTTCAACACGTCACAAAAACACTTAGGTACACAGTTATTTAAATGGGGAAGAAGAGCCACATCCCAGCTAATAAACCAAGTGATGGTGCCTCCCCACCATATATGCATCACCTTATATATAGACCCTACGGATCAAAAAACATACATATCATGATTTGATAGAAGAGCATGGGGACCATAAAGGACGATGTATTAGTCTCCCCCCTTGGAAATATGGAACCGTCATATGAAATGTAACAATCCTGGTGGGCCTAAAGAACAATGAACTCGACCACACCTGAGCCAATCCCTCTGGCAGATTGCAGACCGCCACCCTCATGTAGATAACATGACCCCAACTCAGACTGTCCCTGATAACACATAGTGAGAACTGTCCCCTGCCTGATGAGGATTTTATTCGACTCCCCCACAACACGAACCGGAGACCACAGGCTTAACAACCAACCAGGAGCGTTATGAGTACCAACTCAGGAGAATTAAATCCTCACCAGGCAGGGGACAATTCCCACCACATGTTATCTCAGATAATTTGAGGTGGGGGCCTGTTATATGCCTTTGGGTGGGGGTTTTCTTTCTGGATGAGGGCTGGTCTCAGTCGTGGTCAAGTTCGTTGGGCTTTTGTCCCACTAGGTTCGTTGCTTAAAAACAAACAAACCGTTAAACAAAAATCAAATTTAATGGTTTAAAACATGAACAAACATCCAATAATAAACGACAATAAAAGAAATTAAAACTCTAATTCAAAACTCTAAGCAACAAGAGAGGTGCAACATCCACACACCACAAACACCAACCTACACTAGAAGACCTCCAACGACTAAAACCACCATCACTAATTTCAACGCATCGACCTGGAATACAGAAGAAACAGAATCTACAAACACCGAAAGGTGTATGTAGGGTGTGAGCCAAAATCCAAGTAGGACTTCACCTATTAATAAGGTTCCATGCAAAATTATTAAATGAAAAATAAATTTTCAATTTTAATTAATGTAATGAAGTAAATGTTTGAACCATTTTAATGAAAATGGTATTGAGGAAAACTGTTTCAAATGGAGCAACATAAATTAAAACACACACACCCTTACTTTTTAAAATATCCAATCCATCCCACTGATGAGCATAAAGTAACCAATGAGAACCAAATATGGGAGAGGCCTCAAGGGTGATAGCTAGATCAGGTCCCTAGAACTTTATGTCTCAGTGAAATGTGGATTTGAAGGCCACGACCCTAAAAAATGTGGCTTAGAAGGAGACGTACCTCAGAAAACATGGCTTAGAAGGCCATGACCCTCTAAAAACGTGGATTAGAAGGCCATGACCCTTTGAAAAGAATATGTTAACATAGTGTTGCTATTTTCAGCCCTGCTAGTGAAACCGGGTCGAGTCACCTCTAAAACCCTAGCCGACTAGTCTAGTCCACCCTCCAAGCTACCCATGCTTCCCAGTTTGTCCTCAATCAAGTTCAAGTTAATGTAACTTGTCACAATAATGCATAAAAGCCTAACATGGTACTTACACATGCAGAATCACAATTTTCAAACCCAAAACCACTTTTAAAACCATATGCACACCAAAATATTTTTAAAACGTAATTTACATAGCTTACATACTCAATTAAACCATCTGTACAATATAAAAGAAATGCATCACTAAACAAGCCCACACTTACACATGTTAACACCATTTTGAAATAAGGCGCACACTAAATCATTTTTTTTAACACGTTTCACACTATTTTCATAATTATGTAAACCATAAAAAACTATAAGGAAATAATAAAAGGGTGTCACATGTCTTTTCATAAACTAAGTTAACCATTTATAAATTCAAATCCATACACACATCATACACACTCAAATAAAATTTTAAACTATGACCTGTACCACCAAAATAGTTTTATGGAAAATACTTACACCATATGAAAAACACAATTGCATAAACCACATTATTTAAAAATCAAAATATAAAATCTTCAAAAACAATTTATAATAAATCACTTTGCATTAACCACTATACCCACACAAACACCTCTTTTACGACAAAACACTCCCAACTTCATTCCAAAAATACAATGTTCATCACTTGAAAAATTTAATAAGATAACCACATAATTTAAAAAAATCTCTAAAAAATATCTAGATAAAATATCACAACAACAAAAATCAAATGTAACATAAACATGAAACTAAAAAATTTCAATACAAATAAAAATTCAATGAAAACCCACTTCACACTACAAAAAATAATTAAATAACATGTTTATCAAATTAACCATGCAAATATATTCATCAAATTATAACTTAGACATGGAACCACCTACCTCGATATCGAACCCCCAAAATAAATTTGAAATCATAAAATTCTAGCGTGAAACCTCAATCGAACACCGTTTTCACCACACAGACCCTAACGCGAACCCAAAAACACGAATTGGAACCAAAAAAATTAAGTTTAAACTCCTAAAATCAGGACCCATACCCACTCAAAAACTCATTCATAAAGAGTAAAGACTTATCTGAATGGGACGTTGCGCAAGTAAGGAGAATTTGGTGAATTTTCAGAGTTGATCTCCAGAAGGGGCACAGAGCAACGGGGTTCTCACAACGGGAAGGGGAAGCCGGTGAGGGAGGACTCCAGTGGTGTGTCGTGGCACAAGGGAGCGGAGTGGAGGTGGGTGCAACACAGAGGGCCGAGATGGGGTGTAGGAGATGCAAGAAAGATGGACAACCATGAGGTGTAGTGAAGAAGGAATACTATAGGGTTTGGGGGTGTATTGTGGTGTGACAGTAAGGGGACGTGGGATACCGATATTAGAGAGGGAAAATGGCGGAGGAAGAGTGGAAAGAAAAAAAAGTATTGGAGAGAAGAATAAATAAATGAATAAATAAAATGAAACCCTATATAAACTAAAAAAATAATGTGTAATAATAAGAAAAAAAATTATAATAAAGAAAAATGACCATTTATATTGTTATTAAAATAATTATTTAAACTCCGTTTATTTATTTATTTCATTCTTTCTTGTCTTAATCCAACATAATTTATTTTATTTTACTTCATTTATTTGTTCGGAACATCGAGAAGGTCATGCGGGGAAGGGGGTGAGATTTCGCGGTGACTCGGGTGATTTTGCACGACTTTGACCATCCCATGCCCATTTGTTGGATGTCGCCATGCCCAAAATATTAATTTATCAATATATTTTAAAACAATTTCGGCTCGGTCTGCACTCTGACCAAGATTTTCACAAGATAATAAAATAATAAAAAATGAAATAATAATTATATTAATTATAATAATATTGATAATAATAATAATAACATCTCCAAATTATATTATCATTATCATCAGTAAAAGAATTTATTATTTTTTATCCCACCTTTAATTTTATTTCATTATTAATAAATCATTTTATTTAATTAGTTGACCATTGAGTTGGGAATGCGGTGAACCTGGTGGAGTTGCGTCGACCTGACCGTGGTGTGTTATACGCAATCATGTCCAAAAAAATACATTTTTGAATAAGAACATGAAACTTTAATGTTGGGATTCATGCGAGACTTCCTAAAGCCCCAAAATTTAAGAAAAAATTGTGTACAAGAGGTGGGTGTGAAAATTATCCCCACCATAGTGCTTTCCATTCATGGAATGCCAAAATTAAGGCTGAACCCCGAAGTAGCAACTAATTCCCCCTTTGGGTTCAAAAGGATCCCTACAAAGTTTAGGTGAAAAGAGGCAAACACACTGTCCTCAGATAAAGGGACTAAAAAGACAACTTCAAGAAATTCATAAAAAGACTTTCTGATATGTGTCGCCCACCCCAATGAGCTAAAATGCCTCCGGTTGATTGTTTTAGAAAATGAACTCTTGAACCCATAGAAAATAACCTCACAAAACGAAACAACTCAAGTAAAATAAAATCAAAACCCATGGTTTGTTTGGATGGAACAAACAATATCAATTAATATCCCAAGAACACTCTTATCACCTACTACCAAGTAACATCAAGGAACATGACTAAAAGGCCCACATGGGGAAATCCGGAAGGGGATCCCCACCATTAGAAATGAAAGAGGATACAAAACATTGAAAACTCCATCACGGTGACCAAACACCCCACCACAAGGGGTGGGGAGGGAGGGGCCCGACTACTGACACATCCAAAGCATGACTCAAGACAAACCAGCATTTCCACATTCCTTGTTGAGCACCATTTAACTTCGTGACCAATTCACCCAAACAGATTCTATATGGAATACTAAAAGCAATTACATCCAGTGGGATGGAAACCCCAAGACTTTATGGCAACTTGTTGACCACGCCACCTCATAGCCATGGGAATTATCACACACTCGGATGGGTCATTCGGGATGGAACGAGCATAAGAAATTATTTGAATTTCCTTCAACACCCACACTATTGAGAAAAATAAGGTTGGGCTCCCATACACTCTCGGGGTTCCTGACCACGCGCCACCATCTATATGAGGCATATGGATGGAGCCATGATGTTTGATGCATCTCTCACCTCACAGTTTGGCATGGAAGAACACTGAACAGAGCTTCTCCATTTGATGTCAGATGCAACCACACTACAACATAGACAACATAATCAACCACAACACACCACGACATTCAACTACTCCCTCATGACACATCCACCAGAACAGAGGTTTAGATTATTCACATGCATCACATATTCACCTTAACCATGAATCATATGAAGGAAACACACACTACAAACACTCCCCTTTAAACAGAAAAAGAAGATCTCCCCGAGAGGACACTGTCATATGAAAACATGGATTCACAAAGGATCCTACGAAATACACCTTTTCTCTTCAAGAGAACTCATGATGCAGACGTCACAAAACATGATCTGTGTGGTCGATTTTAGCACTACAAACCTTTAAATTAATTGGTCAACACATATAATTATATACCGCCTTCAACCTATCCTTCTGGAATTCCTTTCATTTCTTCAAGGGGGAACCTTCAGAATCAACGATGTCAAACTTCATACCTAAAAAATAAGACAACTCAAAAAGACCAAATATCCCTTCAACTCCTCTCACCGCAATCATCCCACTGTGAGAGGATCCTCTTAACAGAGAACGATAAGGGACAAAATTAGCACTATATCTAAAAAGGGAGAATCTTTATTTTAATCAATCGGAGGGTTGGCCAATAGATAATTACCTGTGGCTCTACTTCAATCGCATGTTAACGATTTATGGGGGAATACAATAGTTAATAAAGAAAACCATGGACCTAGTTAAAATGGTCCACTGGCCAAGACATATCACAAGTGAACACAAAACATGTAGGGGAAACCACTGTAATGGATTACCGAATAACTTTTCAAATGAAATCACTAACTACGCACTTGCACACGAACTTACAAATAAAAATTCAAACTGAAGACCAAAATCAATAAAAAAAGGATTCTCGGCTCAAACACCTCACATCTAACAGTTCCCAAAACACAAGGAAACATCACACAATCAACGGTTATTAAAACACCAATTTTGTTTCTTAACCAAACTTTTTGAAAATAATGAAAGCTGGTGGGTTGCACAAACACCAGTGGTGTCTTGTGGGCCTCAAACATGCATGTTCTCGTGCCAAACCAACACCCACCATTTTTCCATCCAGAAACTCATCCACTCGTGTCATTATACATTTTTCTTTCCATATACATTCATTTATGTGGTTGCCTATGAGAATACCATGACTCAAAACCAAACCATTATATTTTTCAAAACAAAAACATTCAACCAACACTTTTAAAAACTCATACATCATTTTCTTTTTAAAGTGCTTCATTTAAAAATATTTTCCAATACCAAATCACTTTTAATTAAAAACCAAATTTCCCCACTTCCAAAACAAAGTAACAAGGAATAGTGCAAGATAAAACTAGTGTATGTGGGTGACTGGAACATATGGTTGGCGGCCACACGCCAATTATGCCATCGCCATAGAGGGTATTCAAGGACAACGTCTCCGACTCCACATGGCTTTCCAGACCCTGCGACTTCACTAGGACCACTGGCCCTACTCTCTTTTCATTTCCCCTAGACAAGATTAACTGCAAGGACCAAAGACTTGGAAAAAACTCAACTTACATTGGTAACTCGAGTCCCACCACGAGGTTCTCTGGCCATGCACCTAACTCGTAGTCAGAATGTAGACTTCCAACAACCTTAACTCTAGTCTACCGTGACTCTATCCGAATAGAACATGACCCAAGAGATCAAACCTTCTCTGATTCTATTTTTTCATGAACCAGGTTGGGTCGTCATCTGACCTGGTGCCCGACCTGGTCCACGACATGGCCCGAAGGGAGTTCCTGATCCCCATGGGATGGCTCAAGTGCCCGGGTATGTAGAGTAACATGGGGGAATAGTTTACCAAAAAATGTAAACACAAAACCAATAACAAGATAAATACAATAAAATTGTGTACTGAAAACCATGCAGACCCGTATGCAAAAATCAAATTTAATGGTTTACCACTTGAACCATCATCCTAAAATAAAGGACAAAAAGCACTAAAACTCTTAGTGAAACCTCCAAGCAACAAGAGAGGTACAAAATCCACACGCCACAAACACCAACCTGCATGAGAAGACCACCAACTTCCAAAACCACAATCGCTGAGTTCAACTCTTCAACTTGGAATATAACAGAAACAGAATCTACACACACCCAAGTGGTATGTAGGGTGTGAACCAAAAGTCCAGTTGGACGTCACCCAATAAAAAGCTTCGATGAAAAAATTTTAAATGAAAAATACAGTGGTAATTTTAATTAATGAAAGGAAGTATATTCTTGAATAGTTATAATAAAAAAGGGATTAACAAAAACAGTTTCAAATGGAACAAATTAAATTAAAACACACACACCCTTACTTTTTAAAATAACCAATGTGTCACACTGATGAGCGTAAAGTAACCAATGAGAACCAAATATGGGAATGGCCTTGTTTGTGTGAGATAGCTCGGGTCTCTAGAACATTGTGTCATAGTGAAACGTGGATTATAAGGCCAGGAAACTAAGAATATGTAAATTAGAAGGCCACAACCCTTAGAAAATATGGCTTAGAAGCCCATGACCCTAAGAAAACATGTCTTAGAAGGCCACAACCCTCAAAAAAGAATATGTTTACTTAGTATTGCAATCGTCAGTCCTGTCTGTGAAACCGGGTTGAGTCACCTTTAGAACAAAAGCCCACTAGTCTAGTTCACCCTCCTAGATACCCGGGTTTTCTGGATTGTGCTCAAAAAATTTCAAGTTCATGTCACCTTTCACAATAATGTATAAAATCCCAATAGGGTACTTACAGACAGAAAATCACAATTTTCACACCCAAACCCACTTTTAAAGCCATACTCACACCAAAATCTTTTCAAAACATAATCTTCAAAGGTTACATACTCAATTAAACTATCTGCACAATTTAAAATACACTCGTCACTAAACACACCACCACTTACACATGTAAACACCTTTTTGAAATAAGGAACACACTAAATGATTTTTTAACATGTTTCACACTATTTTCATAATTAAGTAAAAAATAAATATGATATAAGGAAATAGTAAAAGGGTGTCACATGTCTTTTTAGGAACAATGGTAACCCTTTATAAATTCAAACACATTCACACATCACACACACGTAAATAAAATTTTAAAGCGTGAACTACACCACCAAAATAGTTTGATGGAAAAACCATAAACCTTATGGAAAACAAAAATTCATTAACCACATAATTTAACAAGGAGAAAATAAAATCATCTAAAAAAATTTAAAATAAATTGCATGGTGTTAACCAATAAACCCACACAAACCCCTCTTTTACGACTAAATACCCACGACGACATGCCAAATATACAATGTTCACCACTTTCACAAATTAATAATCCAGACTCATAATTTAAAAAACAACTAACAACTATCTAGATAAAAGTTCACTACAAAAAAAACACACTTAACATAAACATGCTACTAAAAAATTTCAATACAAATCAGACTTCAGTGAAAACCCACTTCGCACTACACAAATTAAATAAATAACATGGTAAAAAAAATTAAGATTGAAAATTAATTCATCAAATAAAAACATAGATGTGGAACCACCTACCTCAACATCCAACCTCGAAAAATGATGTGATATCTTCAAATTATAGCGTGAAACCTCAATCGCGTGCCGTTTTCACCCCACTGAACCTAAAACGAACCCAAAAACATGAATTAGAACAAACAAAATTATGTTAAAACCCCCAAAATAAAGACCCATACCCACTGAAAAACTCATACAGAGAGAGTAGAGACTTATTAGAATGGGGTGATGAAAACAGAAGGAGAAAGTGGTGATTCGTCAGAGCTGCTTGCCGAAATAGGGAGGATGATAATAGCAAGGGGTAGCTGATGGGGATAAGCCTCAATCTGGAAAGAAGTGAGTAGGTGGAATGGATGGGTAGGAGGTGCAGTTGTGCTACGGTGCTGGCCGGGAGGCACTCAGACAAGGGAAACATTGTGCCCGGTCATGTGGAGAGGGGTAGATCTAGTGGAAACGCGATATGAGGTGAGGATGAAGGGAGAGAGAGATGGTTTGGGTGTGTCGGTAGGGGCCATGTTGGAATAGGGGTGTGCTGGGAAGGAGGTTCAGTAGCCAAACATGCTAACTGGGAGGCAGGGGCATGGAGTGATGGGGTTCACACTACGGGAAAGGGAAGCCAGTGAGGGAGGTCTCCAGCAGCGTGTCGTTGCACGAGGGGGCAGAGTGGAGAAGGGTGCGATGCGGAGGTTCGAGCAGGGGTACAAGAGATGCAAGAATGTTGGCCAGCTAGGAGGTGCAGTGAAGAAGGATGATTGTAGGGTTCGAGGGTGTATTGAGGTGTGTCACCAAGGGGATGTGGAAACAGATGGGATAGAGGAAAAAAGGTGGAGGAAGAGAGGAATGTAAAAAAAGTAGCAGGGGATAGAAGGAAAAATAAATATATAAAATAAAATGAAACACTAATGAAAATAAATAGTAGAAATGTTATAATAATAATAAGAAAAATAATTAAGAAAAATGACAGTTTCTATTGTTAGAAAAATCATTATTTAAACTATGTTTATTTATTTCTTTATTTTTTTTTCTCTCTTTCATATCTTACTCTAACATATTTTATTTTATTTTACTTCATTTATTCATTCTGAACATCGGGCAGGCCATGCGGCTAACTGGGCATGGTCACACGGTGACCCAGGCCAAGTCGCACGACTTCAACCGTCCCATTCCCATACGTCGGATGCCGCCAAGCCCAAGATATTCATTTATTTGTATAGTGTAAAATTTTAGTTGGCTTTGTCCGAACACAGACCAAGATTTTCATAGGAAAATAATATAATAAAAATAATGAAATAACAATTATAACAACTATCATTATAATGATAATAATAATAATAATAACATCCTCAAATAAAATTATAATTTTTATCATTAATAAAATTTATTAATTTTTTATCACACATTTAATTTTATTTCATTATTAATAATTCATTTTATTTAATTAGTTGACCATCGAGTTGGGCTTGCAGTGAACCAGGCGAGGCCGCGCGGAACTGACCATGGTGCGCTAGACGTAGTCAAGGACAAAAACATACATTTTTGAATAGGAAAATGTAATTTTAATATTGGGATTCTAGCCGGCCTACCTGATACCCCGAATTTTAAGAAAAAAATACTATAAATGAGGCGGGTGTGACATGAAATTCATCGAAGATTTATATAAACCACCATTATTCAAACAATTATTAGACAAACATTTTATGATTCATCCCAATCAATGAATCTATAATGATGTTTCCCTTTCCAGGAGTGTATTCTGAATCAATGTCGAAATACTACATATACCAAACCGAACTCCTGTACAAAGGGATCTGGTCCCACTCAAAATGACATACATGAGGATCTAATGATCAATATACACTAAAAAACGTATCACCCAAAAGTTAATACCACTATTCTCTCATGGAATATACCACCAAATCTAAATCAATCTCATAGATAGATTAATTCTTCTCAAGTGGCTCTAACGATCTAGATCCACAGGTAACTACTCAATAATATTATATTAGAACTATTTGAATCCCAACTCTTGATGAATCATAGTGCATGATATACTCCTTTATTGACTCATTTATGGATAGGATAAATGATGAGGTCATCCTTCTATTCAATTCAATGATATTCTTCTCATAAGCATAAAATCAAAAAATATTCTCTTATTTCCCATTATCCTGGAAATCCGAGTATCAAAATTTATGAATCCCAAGTTTACCAAACCTTGAAAACCCTGAATATTGAATTTATTATTGGGAAATACACAAGACACCAGGGATACCACATTTTTTGGGTCGATTTACACTACATCCTTTTATATAACATTACGTAAGAAGTAAACATAAGAAATACCATGAAATGAAACTTAGATATCATTTCATATAGCATATGCTATTTCAAAGTACTCAGGTTGATGTAAAAAAATTTGGGAATGATCATATCTAGAGTGTGAGTATACCAAGATATAATTTATAAAAATCACCACATGCTGATCTAGGAATGTGTTTATGATTAGAATCATCAAGTCCATGAATACTGCTTCTGAATTTAACACACCCAATGGAATTACATTGAACATATACTAGTCATACCTAATTGTAAAAGATGTTTGGGGTATGAGAGATGGTCTCACTCTTATATGATGGTACATTTTCCTCAATTAAATCATTTAGAAAATATAAGAACCTCTTAAATGATTGAAATATCATTCATGTATGGAATGAGATACCAATTAATGACTGCTATTTAATTTTGTCTCCATTTATCCACACTTAAGAACAAATTCCCCAGTTTTATTCATCAAAATCATAGGAGAACCTCATAGTGAAGTACATGACCATATGAACATAGCTTCTATAACATCCAACACTACTTTCAATTCTCTATGATCCATTAGTGTGACCCTATACGGTGGGATTGTAACATTTTTGGCTCGTTTCATAATCTTTATCTCTAGATTGGGTGGTAAGGTGGGGAACACTTTTGGAAAGACATCATGAAAGTAGTACACTGGATGATGAATATTATATAACTAAATCTAACTGTCATCTAGAACATGTCTAGGTATCTTGGCCATGAGACAAAATAATCAACAATGAATTGGTCTTACAATACCTACCAAAATATCTCATTCACTCTGGTGAATATAACATTTCATTCAAGAGATAGAAAAGTAACTCTCCCTGATAGAATTTGATATGATCCTATTAAATAACTAGCCAACCCATATCTAGATACAAATTTAATCCTTCCATTTAATTTATTAACATATCCTTAATGAAATGGTAGGAATTAATTTCCAAAAACACTCATTTAGTTGTCTAATAAACTATCATTTCAAATTTGATGACATGTCAATGTCCATAACACCATCCAATCTCTGTGAATACAAATCAAATTCATTTCAAAATGGAGCAGATATAAAGTAATGTGATACCTTATATCAAAAAAATTCAATAATGGGTATCTAAAATAGTAATTATACCTATAATCCTAGATTACATCCTTACTACCCTATAATTGAACCACATGATGATATTCTATAACCTACAATGGGGTACCTTATCTTCAACCAATGAATAAGAATCATGTGTAACTATAACTACCTATCATTCGAGGGATAGTTGGGTTCTTCTCAGACTCTGAAACCTACAATGAACCTCTTGCATTTCTCAACTAATAATTTCTCCTACTAATCCTTTATAGATACCCATATTAATTCTATCACAATAATCTATAGTTGGGGAAGGACATTGGAAGTTCCTATAGCCATCCCTGTCATAAAAAAAGCACCACCCCTAGTCATAGTCCTGTGGTGGCTATCCGCTCTACTTGTTATCCTTACCACTACTGACCTAGAAGTAACTATCACAGGGAAACTTCTTACTAGCTAAATAATATCACCTGATTTTCTTATTTATATTTAATTCCCTCCACATGGGACATCATTTACGTTCCCATCGATGATGAGAACCTATTCCATCATGTCAGTGAATTTTATGACATGAAATCCATTCACATGTGACTTGATGACATAACAAAGACTATCATGGAAGTGTTTATCCTCAGAAACCTCATCTGTTTCTAATTATGGAGAAAAAAATTCCGGTTGATAAACCATTTTGTATAGTCCATCACTGGAATTAGTTTCTATGTTAGGTGCATTAACTATTGTTCCCTCTCATCCCTCAGTGTAATTGGATTTAAGAAACTCATGAAAAATCAACTAAAAGTACTTTTAGGTTATCTCATCATGATATCCATATTTCTATATGACGTCCCAACAACAATTGGTTGGTCCTCATATAATGTAAGCTGCAAACCATACCATCCTTTCAATGAGTGGCCTAAGGTGTTTAATCATCATATGAATGGTCTCGATATAAGATTCGGCTCTTTGGTATCATCCCACCATATTGAACATTGGCTAGTTGGGTATTTTGAACAATCTAGTTTGATCATATATTGAACGAGTAGAATGAGTACTCCCCATTTGTATGTATCTCATGACCGGTTGAAACACATATTGAATATTATCATCCACCCAGTTTTCTAGATCTTTCTAAAGTAGTAACTCAACTATGTTAGGGGTGTCCAAGTTAACACTCCCCTTATGCTCATCCAAAATATGAAGTAGGGTAATTTTATCAACAATGGATCAAGAGATCATATAATATAAAAAAATATATACCTAAAAGGTCAATTTAATAATTGAGAACCACTAACACAAGGTAACTCAAAAAACTATCTTAACATGTGAATTAGCATGCTATAACAGTTCAATTAAATATTTATTATCAATTATGTAATGGGATTACATTTCAATATTCATATTGGATGTTATGTCACATGAAATAAATATATTCTTAGTATTAAAAATGTATTTATCAATATTTCCCAATGTTCATATCTTAATGTATGCATATGCACCTCATGTCGTAACATGACATGATTAAAATATCATAAGATAGTAAAACTACAAAATATTTTAATCACCCATGGTGAAATCACATCACAAATATAAGTAGAAAAATCACGAACAACAAATACATCCATACGAACTTGGGTCCCCCCCCCACACAGATTGGTTATCTACTCCCTTGAATGATCTCATTACCAATCCCTTATAGATCACAGTCTCTAGATTACCTTCCCAAAATAATAATGAAATATATTATACCCGACCTTAAATACCACTTAGTAAAATTCAGATTCAGGTTCTCCCTCATGTGACCAATTTGGGTGGTTATGTGACCTCCAATATAACTGCCCGGACACCATAGTGTTTTTAATAGTAACGTTGGTTGAACTAATATTATGGGGAGAATATACCATTAGGAAATTGTATAAATCACAATGGAAATAAGTTAAATCAATTAAAAAATACAACTCAATAATATGACATATATGTTCCAATAAACCAAAAAATTATCACGAAACATTAAATATCATATGGAATTTTAATAAAATACTATGTTGAAATTCAACCAAGTAAACCAATAAAACAGACGTCATAGTTATGAATCCAAAAACCCTAATCTAAAAACCCATGATCAGTCTTATCTAAATGCACCTATAACATACACTATGGAATGAAATAAATCATAGAGACCTTTTAACTTTTTCAATCCTACATCCTTGAGGTTCAAAAAAATTCCTAATGAAGGGCCAAATTTGCATTGCATATTACCTGGTAGGTTGACACCCATAGTGTCTAATTTATTTTTCCTAAATAATGTTTAATTTTTTTTGATAAATAGGTAACTACATAATGAATTAATTTATCACACCAAATAACTCTTCTAAAACTCGAGATATGTTTTGACACGTGGGTTCATCCATGACTTCTTTAGCATGATGTCAAATATGTCTATCTATTGGTAGATTCTCTTACCTAGGACGAATCACCCATACCATTGGTGAATTCAAATATTGATGATGAATCTCACATAACATGTATCTCTCCATATGGGATCATTTAACCACACATATATCACATCGGAATCACATTACCATGTATATTAGACTCTATATTGTTTTCCATGCTAGAGGAACCTATATGTTTCCATGCTGCATTAACCATACCATGAGATAAGTATATATTTAATATTGATATCTATGTGATTTTCCAAAAAATAACGTCTTACATGTTCCCATGGATAATTTCCCATTCCATGGAAAAATTAACCCTATCACTAAGGACATGACCCCAGATTCCCAGTGTTGGTGCCTTATTTTATTACATTGGAATAAAAACAAGGAATATGAATCAGGTAAGACTGGGTAGTTTAGTATCATTGGAATAAATATACATATATAAGCTCTACATTATTACACGAAATTTAAAAACTATATATATGTTTAATTGGAAAGATCCACAACTATATGTTTATATCTGCAAGTCATTCATAATAAACATCTTCATGTCCTAAGAAGATAAATCATACGAAAGGGTTGTTATCCAATGCTTAGTAAGAATATGAAATAAAGTGGAAGATAGCATAAACATAAAAATTAGGTATAGATAATAATTGAAAATACATTCCATTACAAATAACAAACTTGAACACATTATTGTAGGAATACGAGCGATGTAAGAATCCCACAATTAAAAAAATCGTGGCTATTATACTAGACAAATAAACAAATTAAATTTCAATTACTTTATTCATAAGGATGGAAGTGAATATGTACGACATTCTGAAACATACAATCAAGGCCTCGTCCAATATATCTACAAATGATTAGAGAATCAGTCAAAACCATATCTCAAAATTGGAAACGCCTCAGCCAAATCCATATCTATTTGTCTCTTGAGACCTACTGAATAATATAGGGTATATAGAGAACCCCAATGGTCACATAATAATTCCAATACATTCCTTATATGAGTGAGTATATACATAAACAACATATACTTTCATATTGAAACTAACATATGAAATGTAACTAACTTTCCCTAATTACTAACCATTTCGAGTAATTTAGTGAATGATTTTAGGATAGAACATAAACAAGAAAACTAGACGTAAACCATTAAATTCGATGATATCATATAATATTAACCCCAATAATACATAAGAATCAAAAATAGTGTTGAAGCTGACGAAAATACACATAGAAATTCATCACATAATTTTTGAGATAATAATTTATTATTTTAAAAAGAAGTGTTCTTTTGGAAAATTAATTTTATTAAACCATAACATAAGTAAGATATTACTTTCATAATAAAATGAGTGATTTTATAAAGATAGTGGTTTATAAAAACATATGATAGTGTTCCCTTGATAATAGGTATGAATTTGGTAAATTTCATTGATTTGGGATTGTATGTTGGAAATAATTTTGAATGTTTTTTAAAATTTGAAACTATCCATAAAAAAGGAAGGATTGTGGTTTTTAAACATATATAAAACACTCTCATAGAATTTATGAGGAGTACATAACAATAAAAAATAATTTCATAGAGGTAATTATAGAATAAAAGTTACCTGAATAAACATGGAGGTTTGGGGGGAAACCCATTTCCTTAAATTCAAAGGTGTTATTCTCTTGAACATATGGTCCAAGAATATGAGATTAGAGAAAATAATAAATTAATTCATAAAAAATTAGATATTTATTCTTTTTATCATAATTTTATTATGTTTATTAATTCCATATTGATATGTTATGAGATTGAATTCTGTCATTCTAGAGTGTTCTTTTTCTTGATTTTTCTAATAAGTTCACTTGTTTTTATGTAATGGATATCACATGGAATGGTTTTAAATCACAATAATTTAATTTATAAATTATTTATGAACATAAAATTGTTTTATTGGTCATTTATATCATTTGGATACATGGAATGAGGATGAATCATTAGATAGAATATTAATGACAATGACTTAGATTATTTTAGAGGAATTTTAATTATTATGAACTAGTTTGGTCATACGATTTAATATTATGTACATATACTGGTACCTGAATTTTAAATATGTTATAATACCTATATTATAGTGTTTTTCAACCATAAAAATGGTTTCATGACCAGTAATTTAGGGTAAATTGAAAAACAAAACTTCTTCGTCCATAATGGTTTTAAACTGGCGCATCACAGATTATGTTTTCATTTATTAAATAAAACAAAGAGAGTAAGTATATTGGTGATGGTTCATCTATTCACATGATATAATTCTAGTATATAGATGATAATGGAGTTAACATCATCATTTATACATATGAGGTGATGATAGGTTAGAAATAGAAAAAAACTTGAAATGAAAATGAATGAAATAAATTGTGAATTTACCTCGTGAATCCACCTACTTGAGATTCTATTAATGGGTTGGGGTTTTGGTATTTTGGAATGCACAAGAGCTCTTGGAATTGGGGAGTGACTAGGTATGGATATTTGGTCACAAATTTGATAAAATTCAAGGCTTATAGGATTTAAGATAAGATGGAGTGATGTGGGTTTTTATAGTGGAGGAGATGAGTAATTTTTAAATATCTTAATCATTATTTTATTGTATATCCAAATTAAAACAGTAGTATTGAATCCTTTGATCAATAATAGTAATATGTGAATGTGTGAGAAAACCATGTGGACTAACATCAACCATGATAATAGTAATAGTGAATATACTGATAGTGAATATAAACGGAAAATTACTGTATTTTAGCATTCATAAAAAATTCTAGTATTAAAAAAAACCAAAAAATTCACCCTAAACTTTTATTGATGTTTAGAATTAAAAAATGAAAACAATTTTTAAAAATTATTTTTCTATATATGATAATTTTTTTTTAAAAATCAAACTTTAATAAAACAAATTACAATTTTAAAACTATAACTCATTTTATAACTCCATGAAAAATTAATCAAGGGGTCATTATCTAATAAACTTATGTAAATAAATTAATAATATTATTTACTATTCATAAGGATTATATTACTATTCATATGACTATTCATAAGGGTATGTAAAAATTCACCAAAAAATCATGTGGATTATATCAAACTCCAAATGACATACTAATCGCAACTGTAGATAACTATTTTTTCAAAATTCAAAACATAGTTGAGGAAAAGTTGTGGTTAACAGTTAAACTATAAAATGTATTGTTTTTATGGAATCAATGTTTCATGGACTCAATATTTATTTTCAAAACCATGAAATGTTACATTCTCCCCTCCTTAAAAAAATATCATCCTCAAAATTTACAAAATGTTACCTCAAAAATGATTTAGGAAGATCTTCATCATAATTTCCTGAATCTCCCTTGTCGACACTTTGATTTTATGATTTCTCCAATGTATCATTACCAGCCGAGTCGTTCGATTCCTCAACACTTGTTCTTTTGTGACTAGAATTTGCAAAGGATATTTATAGTAAGATAGGTCATGTTCCAACTCTATACCATAATATATATGAGGACATGCTCTTGGTCTGGAATGTAATTTCTCAGAAATTTGACATGTAAAACATTGTGTATGTTGGAAAGGCTTGGTGGCATATCCAAAAGATATGCAACAGCTCCAATTTGTTCCAGAATTTTAAAATGACCAAGTTTCCAAGGGATTAGTTACCATTTTTTCCAAATCATATAACTCTCATCGATGGAAATACATTTATGAAACAATGATATCCCACTGGAAATTAAAAATCCTTCCGTTGATTATCATTATTGATTTTTTCTGTTTTGTGCTACATTGATATGGAATTGAATAGTTTATACCTTCATTGTTGTTTCCACCACATTATTTGGTCCCACAAACATGCTTTCACCAACTTCATTCAAACATGTTGGTGTATGACATATCTTCCCAAACAATGCTTCATATGGTGCGATTTGAGCACTTGAATAGAAACTATTATTTTAGGTAAACTCCACTAATAGTAAATAATGATCCCATAGACATTGAATGTAAATTTAACATGATCTCAACATGTCCTCTAATGTTTGGATCATCCTCTATGATTTCCCATTAGTTTGAGGGTGATAAGAAGTACTCAATTGATGTTCGGTATCAAATTATTTCTAAAAACTTTTCTAGAATATTGATGTCAATCTTGGATCACGATTAGACACAATTGATAGAGTTTCCCCATGAATTCTCAAAACTGCATTGATATAGAGTCTTTTTACAAGATTTAGTGACAATTCCTCTCTTATAGTGAATAAATGTTTAGATTTCATAAGTCGGTCCACAATTACCAATATTGCATCATTCTTTCATGTAGTATTGGGTAATATAATTAAATATTCCAAGGTGATGTCACCGTATTTCCATGTAAGAATAGGTAGAGGTTTCATGAATTTATTGGGATGTTATCGATCAACCTTCATTTCTGACAGACTAAACATCTTGATATATAATAACCAATTTCTCTCTTCATGTGATCCCACTAGAAATGATCCTTCAAGTAACACTACACCATAGTGCTACAATGACGTATGGAGAAACTAAAACTATGGTAATCATCCAAAAAAACACTTTTTTCTTGAGGATAGATGGAACACAATGCCTCTTCCCAAATTTCAGAATACCATCTTCACATAAAATGTCATCAATCTTCCCATCTTTCATAGCATTGATTTTCTTTTGAAGGTTCTTGTCATCCGGTGAGTAAAATTTATCCCTTTATAAAGAATTATTCTTGGGAAAACAAATGAAAAATTATTGATATTTCACCTTATTTGATAATTCCCATATCCTTCCATATTAGATCTATGTACAAAATATCCTTTACAATCCTCATTTTTTCAAGAACTCAATGTTCTTTCATGCTCAATGCATCAGTGACATTATCAGCCTTTCATGGGTTGTAGTGTATATTATAATCATTATTTTCAAGTAGTTTAATAAATCAACATTTCCTTATGTTTAGTTGTTTTAATGAGAAGATATACTTTAGACTCTTATGATCTGTATATATCTCAAATTTTTTACCATATAGGTAATTTCACTATATCATTATAGAAATGAATATTGTTGATATCTCAATGTCATGAGTACACTTGTTTTTTACATGAAATTTTAACTACATTGACTCATAGGAAATAACTCTAACATTATTTAGAAGGAAACAACCATGTCCTTTCTTTGAATAATCACTATAAATCACAAACCCATCATTCCATGATGGTAGTTATAGGATCGTAGAATCCACTAATATCCATTTAAATTCATCGAAACAGTCCTCACATTATATTTTAGTTAGGAAAATAACCCATTTACATGAATGATTAGTCATTGGGTTGGATAAACGAGTGAAGTTCTAAAAGAAACATAGATAATAACAAGTTAACAAATAAAACTATGCACCTCAGTTATGTTTGTTGGAGTATGACATTCTTACACAGGGTCTGTATTCATAGGATCAATAGATATTCCATCCATAGATACAATGTTCCCAAAAAAGGAAACTGATTGATGCCATCATTCACAAATACTAACATCACATATAATGTATTTCTTATATGATTGTTCAGTATAGTGCACATGTGATTTTCAAGATCCTCATGGATTTTGGAGTATATAAATATATCGTCAATAAATAAATCCACAAATTCATCATGATTTTCATTGAATACTATATTCATTAGATACTTGAAAATAGAAGGTTAAATAGTCAGTCCAATAGGCATTATTGTAAGCTCATAATGCCCATACCTGGTTCGAAATACTATTATTGGAATTTATTCCTTCCTCACAAGAAACTGATGATATCCAAATAAAATTCCAGTCTTCTAAAAATATTGATATCCATGAAGTTGATCAAATAAATCTTCAATACGAGATAGGGGAAACATGTTCTTTATTGTTATTTCATTGATCTCCATATAGTCAATTCACAAGATTATAGATCTTTCTTTTTTCTTAATGAAAAGAATAGAGGTTCCCTATAGATAAACACTAGGGAGAATAAAACATTTATCACTAAATCACTCTATTTGTCTATTTAGTTCCACAAAATCCACATTGGCCATTATATAAGGGGTCTTTGATATGAGCCTTGAACTAGGAATTAATCCAATGGAAATATTAATTTCATGATCTAGATGATATCCTATTAAAACCTCTAGAAAGATGTCAACATATTATTTCACAATAGGAACATCATCTATTTGAACATTATTTTCCTCCACTACTAGAAATTAAAGCGATATAAATGGATCTATAGCCATAGTTTTATTGGTCAATGACTATAGCTTTCTAATTTCTATTGTTTAATTAATCCACAGTGGCTATACCACATCTGTCAGATTTTTCTTTATTTGGTATCGGGCTCGTCCTCCCCTGATTTTCTACTCACCTCACAGTTCTCCTCCCCAATGAATTCATCTCCCAATGAATTGTTCTCCCCAACCACTCCTCACTACGACAACTTCCTCCCAAACAACCATTCCTTCCCAAAAATTTATCCTCCCCAACCACTCCTCACTGCAACGCCCTCCTCCAGGATGATTTCTCCTTCTTGAACTCTCCCCCCTGACCTCTCCACATTGTTGCGCCCTCCACTTTGACAAACTCTTTCACCACGACACCCTCCTTCCCGATGACCAATCTCACAGTGGAACCCTCCTCCATAGAGACCTCTCTCACTGTGACTCCCTCCTCTCTGATGACCTATCACCACTATGCCATCCTCCCAGACACAACCAATCATCACATGATTTTTATACCATATGATTTCATCAATGGTCTAATTTTAAGGTTGTACTGAGATTTGAATTTAATGTGATAGTTATTTAGATCATACTTCCTTTTAAATTTAGGTAATCTGGGGTTTGTAAAATATATATATGGAGGATTTAGATCTACTCCCTCATGGTCTGGATTCCTCTTGGGATGAATTAATTGTTACCTTTCAAACAATGATTCATTCTAGGATGAAAAAGATTTGATTACATCATGGATTATTGATAGAATGTTCCACGTGGAATATAATAATGTGGTGGCATATGGTAGATTAAAATATGGATTTTATCATGTTTTTTATTTTGTTATCCAACATTATCATTCTTGGGTAATCTCACATGAAATATTAGTTGTTGCAAAAACAGTGGAAGGTATTAATGACAGTCATGATCTTTGAGAGTTAGATAATCAATTTTTATGTGAGATGGGTTTTTCAAATGAGTGGAATCTAATATTGATGTTTTATAAGTCCCCACTTATTAGGAAAATTTACTTGATGGTATATACAGCCCACATCCCTGATGTATCACTTAATTGGAAAACCACATCTCCATCCCTTAATATTGATTATCTTCAAATTATCTATTTCAATTTCATTTTAATTGCATTTATTATCTCTTGAAAGTGATTGAAATCACTCAGGTGGTGGGTAGGACATATACATGACATTTACATTTTATTTAGTTGAGGCATCACATGTCAACAAGTATTTAAATATTTTGAGTATCTCTATGATATTTAATCTATCATCTAAACAATGTGCACACTCATTCATCATGTTCTTTAGTGAGAACCAAATTTTTGTTGGATATAATATTGTTATTATAATACTTGTTTGTTTTTTGATATATGTTATCTACGTGGATAACTGAAATAAAAATCAATTATGTAATGTGAATAATTGTGATCAAATCCTCTTCATTGTTGTAGATGGATTAATTTCTGTAAAAAAAATTAATTGGAAAAAATATCTGTCATTGATATTTTCAATCAGGGTAGTCGATTTTAGATTATGATCACTATGAGGCTCATCTCTCTCTCTCTCTCTCTTAAATTATCCATCATAATATGTTTTTGATAGGTAAATGGTCGTGACTTTTCAGTGGATTGCATTAAACTGGATCCCAATGTGGGAGGATAATCATAAGGTGGATGGAGCAAAGATAATTCGTCCTTTAATGTCCCTCCTAACCAGGAGATGGACTAATACCATTATGGTAATGGGTTTAATAATTATCCTATCAATATGTTATGAGGTTTCTATACCACCATTATGACTATCTTTTTGGATGAAATGGTTGTAATAATATTCATGTATTTATGGGGTGATATTTCTCCTATAATACTACATAAGTAGTTTCTTCGACATTATTTATATATGTTTGGGCTTGAACTAAGGAATGAGTTTGTTGTAATACATTTTTTTGGGTGAATAGTTCAGTTGAGTTTGGGAGCCCATATGATGGCATGTTTTGTTACCTAAATTTGAGGCATGTTTAACTTTATTGGAATCTTAATTCATGAGTTTATTAATAGATTTCACTATCAGGTATTTTATTTCCTTGATTTAGGAATTATATTACTTATTCACCTAGACCAACTTGAATTTGTAGAGTTGGGCCCAAATACCTATTAGGGGGTGTAGTGTATTGGAAGGTGTAGGGGTGCATGGGGAGGGGGATGTCTAGGAGGGGGTGTCCGGGGTGGGGGTTGGGGGGGGGGGCATTGTGAAGTGTTTAGGGGATGTGGTGCTGGAAGGGGTGTGGGGGTGCAGGGCGGGGGTGTCTATGCGGGGTTGTATGGAGGGAGGGGGCAGGGGGTGCAAGGGTAGGGGGCTGTCCAGGAGGTGGTGGGTGTTGGGGGGGGGGGGGTTGTGTGCAGGGAGAAGGCAGTGTGGGGGTACTGGGGGAGGGGGAAAGGGTGCAGGGAGAGGGTGTTGTCTAGGAGGAGGGTGTTTAGGATGATGGTTGGGGGCACTGTGCAGGGGGGGTGTCCAGGGGGAAGTGTGCAAGGAGGGGGGAAACGGTGTAGGGGGTATGGGCTGTCTAAGAGGGGTGGGAGGTGGGGGGGTGTGCTAGGAGAAGGGGGTATGGGGGTGTAGGGGGAGGGGCTATCCAAGAGGGGGTGTCTGGTATGGGGGTTGGGGGGGCACTGTGCTAGGGGGTGGGGGTGTAGGGGGAGGGGGGATGTCTGGGGGGGTGTCTGGGGGGTGTCCAGGAGTGGGGTGTTCATCAGAGAATTCTATAAAAATATAATATTTCATTGTTCAAACAAATTGGTTTTAACGATGTAGATGGAAGTACACCCAATTAATCTTATGTGGTCATAGAAAGGTGCGACTATTCATTTTTTTTACAATTTGAATCATTTATGAATCTCTTACACCATAATATCTGTTATTATTTTTTTATTAACATGTTATTGATGGTTATTTATTATATTATAAAAAATACATATAATGTTAAGTAATTTTGCTGATTATTTATTTAATATATGTTTATAAGCCTCAGAATGGACATATACTGGATGTACAATGTTGATCAGATCACTGATAAATTTTATATGGAGTTACAATATTTCTTGGACATTGATTCACTAATGATATAGATGGAGGATTGATTCGATGCCCGTGATTTGATTGTGTTGGGTGAACATGATGAAATAATGAGGAAGTGAGTTACCATATCACTAAACAAGGTTTCCCAAAAAAAATTATCATTTGTGGTATCGCAATGCAGAAAAAGAAAAGTGATGAATAACATCAATTCAGCGGAAAGGATTGGTATGAAAAATATAATTTCTGGTCGGTATCGTTTTATTTCTGATACCAGCACTTCTTATAGTCTAGTGCTAGTGGAAATTAATACTAGAAAAAAGTTTTCATTTATTAATCTGGATGATGATTTTGAGAGGTTTTGATTTCTGATGGAAGATGCAAATACCCCAGTATATCAGGCAAGTGAAAAAATGAGTAAACAAGATTTTTAAATGATATTATATCATGGGAAAACAATGTATGGATTTGGTAATAATTTGGTTGACTATCCTCTTTCATTTATTAATTATTTACTTCCTGATGATGCATGTATTCTAGAAAATTATTACATGGTATCAATTTTTTAATTTTTTTTTATTCTCATATATTAAGATACATTCTTGCCCCAAATATTATTGTCTGTTTGTGAAGGAAAATGTAGAGTTGAGTCAGTGCAAACTGTGTGACACATCAAGGTGGAAGAATAATAATGATGGAATGCAATCTCGTATACTAGAGAAGTGATATTTCACTTCCCTTTAATTCCTAGGCTTTAAAAACATTTTATGATAGAAAAAATTGCAAAGAATATGAGTTATCATGAAGATGAATCAAATAAATATAATGATGAAATAGTTCATCCTGCTAATAGGTTGTATTGAAAGAAATTTATTAGGTTACATCCCGATTTTGTATCTTACACATGAAATGTTAAATTTGGATTATATTGTGATGATTTCAACCCATTTCACTAAATGAAAACTGCACACAGTAATTGTCTTATTTTCATTAACATTTATAATGTTCCTTCATTTATGTGTGTGATGAAGCGGTTTACTATCATGAGTATATTGATATTTGGATCCAGTGATCCAGGATATGATATTTAGTTATACTTGCAGCCATTAATAGAGGATTTAATGGAGCTTTGGATTTTTGGTGCACAAGCGTACTATGCATTCAGGAAGGAGTACTTTATGTTTTGTGCTACTTTATTATGAATGAAAAATGATTTCCCTTCCTAAGGAATGATGTTTGGATGTAGTACTAAAGGGAAATTATTATGCTCCATTTGTATGAAAATACACGTCTCAAAATATTAATGTTTCGATAAAATTTCATCTTCATAGGGCATCAACGATTTCTACAGATGTATCATCCATACTGGAAAGATCAAAGACTGTTCAATAATACCGTGAAGAATGATGAGACACCTCAATGAATGTCATAGAATGATATTTTTATAGAACAAGTTGATTTAAATTATGTTTTGGGAAAATTTCAATCAAATATCATAAATCAAAAAAATGTTCATTCGAATTCCAAGAGCAATTAGACAAAGAAAATAAAATTCTTTTATTTTTCGTATTGGTCGTCTAATTTATTATGTCATTGTTTGGGTATAATGCATATCATGAAAAAATAATTTAGAAGTTACTTGCTACTATTTTAAATGTAAATGATAATACAAAATATGATTTTCAGTCCTGACATGATTTGATGCATTGGGGTATAAGTGGAAAACATCATCTTGAGTTAATTGGTCAAAATAAGTGGAAAGTACCTATTTCTTGTTATTAGATGACAAATGATGAGAAGAAACAATTTATTTAGGTCTTGGAATGTTTGACTGTTCTAGATGGCTATTCATGTAATATTTCAAAAAGGGTGAAAACACATGATGTGAAACTGAAATATATTAAAACCCATGATTACCATGAATTCTTACGTGAGTTGATTCATATTAGAATTTGAAATTTAATTTCAAATAATTTGAGAGTTTATGGGATTACGTTATTTATTTTTATCGAGACCTTTGTGCCCAAAGACTGAGCAAAAGTGTTGTTAAAAAATTGCAGAGAGATGCACCGATTATTCGTTGAGACTTGGAGAAAAATTTCCCACCATCATTTTTCACATGTATCTTACATCCGATTTTGGATCTTCCCACAAAAGTTCTTTATGGTGGTCTTGTTTCGAGTCGGTGGATGTATCTTGCAGAAATAATTTGGTTGACATTTAAACCATATGTGAGAAATAAATATCACCCTGAAGTCTCTATTTTGAAATGTTATTTTGCAGAAGAATGCATGTATTTTTGTTCATCGTACTTGGATAACATCAATACGAGGTCAAATAAACTAATGAGAATTGGAGATGAGAAATATGATCTCATTGAACCTGGATTTCCTTCACTACACCAAACACGGGGATATCTGGATTGTACTCATTGTGTAATTTATGTAGGGAAGAGTGGTAAATGGCTCATCGTATAATATTATTCTACTTTGGTATGCTTGATGATAATATCAAGTAAGTATAATAATAAATATGTGTTTTTAACTTTTTTTAATTTCATCATATCTTCTGAAATTCTTTATGCTTTTATATTTTTAGAGAACATTTAAGAATTATAAAAAAGATACATTGCTCTATATCTATTAATAGGAAGGAACTGTTTCATAGAAAAAAATTTGCTACTTGGTTAAAGTCAAAGGTAATAGATATTATTTTCTTATCATAATGTAATCACATGTTTGTATTTGAAATTCAATGGTGGTATCTTTTAGGTTTTAATTCTACCAATGAATGAAGTATTAGATGAAGTAAGAGCATTGTCATTTGGTCCAAACGATGTGGTACATGATTGTAAATCAATGGTTGTCAATGGATTTAAATTTGTTTTAAATAGTTTTTCAAAAAAATGGCAACACAGCATGACCATGTCATGACAATCACCACAACATATTGTTATGCGAGTGCATATGATAGACAACCTCAGTCATAATATATATCGTATTATGGGGTTGTTGAAAGAATCATTTTTTAGATTACTATGCACATGGTCATGATGCAATGATGAAATGTATGTGGTTTGATTAAATGGCATGAAAAGGAACGTGTATTCATAACAATAGATTTAGAGAGATTTATATGAATCAAAATCTTCATATCATTGAACTTTATATTCTTGCATCACAGGCTAGACATGTGTTTTATGTAACTGACATGTTACGGAAAAAAATTGGTGTAATTGTTGATGTCATTCCGAGATATATTTTTGACAAAGATATAAATGAAAAATGATGTTGTGGATGAACTTGTCAGGATTTATTCGAATGTTTCATTTGCTGACATAGATGACTCAATTTCAAAAACCTATTGAGAACCAAAAATTGCCACAGAGCACACATAACATTAATGCATTTTTAAGTATTTACCTGACATTATGGTAATATTGTACTATTTTTTTTAAACTTTCATACTTGATATCAAATTAACTATTATATTTTATACCACTGTTGAATATAAAACTATTTATAGTCTGACCAATTTATGTTTAATAACATCTATAATAATTCTTGAACATAGAAAAGTTTTGATCTTTTATAAATATAAATATCACACTGAATAAGTATCTCATTTTTTATGATAGAATTGTATTATTTAACATTTTATTTTATTCATATTTTTTTGAGAATATTATTTTTAATTTCCATGTCAAAATATTTGAATATGATGATATTATAAGAAATAGGAGAATACAAAGAAATGAAAACCAAATTTCCCAGCTGGCCAACACATTAAGTACAATTTATGTTTCAACATTATGGTCTTTTATATTATTCATCTTGTTATCATTCATTTTATTTTATCAACTATTTCAGTTTAGGATACTTCATCATGGAGAATGTTGGATTATACTACCAATGTTGATAGTATGTAAGGGTGTACTGATTTTATAGTTCAACCTACTACTATGCTGCTTGAGTCACTAGAAGGTCCTCCTCCAATTATTCCACCTCCAAATTTTCCATAACCTCATTTTCCATATCCCTTTCTGCTTGCACCCACATCAAATTGTAGTTCTCAGAAACACATCCCTCCTTATCTTTCATTCCAACCATCCACTCTACAGGGAACTGTGCCCCCATATATCCCACTGCCATATCCATATCCATATCAACCCTCATCTCTACATGGTTTTCCATATACTGTACATAGAACTCCAATTGTAGATATCCCACCTACCAAAGAGGCTACTCCCCCTCTAGACACTGCACTCCAGGGGTCAACAAATCTCCCATCTACTAGTATGTGTTTACATATTAATTTTATTGATTAATGATATATTAATATATATTACTATCATTTATTTATTTTTTTCATGATTATCTCTATCCTCTACCAGACGACAAGGCTACACACAAAAGAGAGGGGTTTTGAATCGACACATGCAAATCATGGTTGAATACATAGAGAAAAAAGATGTAATTTAAAAAATGGTATTGAATGTAAAAGAGTTATAGGAGAACTTACTAGACACAACAATATCATTTCGGTTCCACCAATAAGTTAGAGGGATGTTGGAGAACATATAAAGGATAGTGTCTGGGAAATGATCTGGGTAAGTTATGTTAATAAAATTATATATATATTTATTTATAATAAATTATTAATAAATATTTTGTCCATTATAGATCTGATTTTATTTTCCGAATGGAAAAAATGCCAAGGATGCAAGTTAAAGGATTTAGGTGAAATATGGAGAGCGTACAAGTATGACTTATATCTTAGTTGGGAAAAAAAATTGGCATAAAGCTTGAAAAAGTACCCGTGATTCATGATTTCCCAATATCACAATACAAAGAGATATCATCTATTTTAAGAGTCCAGAGTTTAAGGTATTTGATAAATTTATATATATATATATATACTCATTTATTTATTTTAAGATGAGTTTTAATTATGTTAATGAAATTATATAATTAATTTTTTATAGGAGAAATCAGATAGAAGTAAAAGAAATAACTGTGTAACGAAACATGTTTATACTTGTGGACACAATTCACTCCCAAATATTGTGCAAACACAAGTATTTTAACATTTTAAATATTTATAATCATTTAGTGTACTTATTTTGACACCCAATTTAGATTTATTTCATTGTTTTTTCCATATAAAAGCATTGAATATCAGGGGACATGTTCCTCTCTCTACTTTATTTTTTAGAAGCAGAAAAAAAATTGTATTGTGCCAAATACTGACACTTAGAAGGCGACTGTATGTATATTTCAATTTATTTTTTTTTGAATTAAGTTAATACCTTATATTATTTTATCATTTTTTTTATGTTTTATGTGAATAAACAAAATTCTTTGGAGACATTGGCCGAAAAAGAACCTGGTAATTTGGGCCAGAACGATCATATACATCAGGTATTAGGAGGTGAGCTTCCGGGCAGAGTACTTTGTTCATCTAGGAAGAATATTGACCCATCTCGATATTGTTCTACTGATAATTCTTTTTCATGTACTGGTTCAGGTTTGGTCAAAACATAAAATATGAATTCCACAATCAAAGTAGCAACTAAAAATGCAGAAAATTTGATATTTAAAAATTTGATGAAAGTTATGTCTGCCATTTCATCTACACATTCACTAGATTCAGCTATAGACTTTAATTCATATTTGATATCAATGAGTTCTACTAATGTAGATTCTTCTTAAAAGTCGAAGCTGCTATTAGAGCTGGAGCCAGAGCTGGTCATAGTGTTGGTGCTGATATCGATGATGTTGTCGATGATGATGCTTGTGGTGTAAGAGTTGCTGATAGTGTTTCTGAAGGAGGTATGTATGAGTTTTATCATGAATCTGATGATAATGATATTGAGACTCATTATTGATGAAGTCTATAATGTTCCAAGATGCTACGATGAGGGTCTGGTTTTTTATTTTGATTTGATTCGTGGGTAAAATCGTGATATGCCATTGACGAGGTTGAAGATGTCTTCGGAGATAGTGGTTTGAAGCTTCTGTGATGGTGGTTTGAAGGTTTTCAGTTTTCTTCAATGGATATGGGTTTCCTTCTGGTGGATTCTGATTACAGGTTGTGTGGTGAAGATGATGTGTGAAGTGTGATGGTGGTTTGATGAAGGGGTGGGGCGTTGGTCAACATGCTCTTGATGGTGATCCGATGACGGCGAAGAGGAAATGAGTCCTGATGATGATGATGTGTTGATGGCAGCGTCAAAGTGGATAGTGTTGTTGATGAGACGACCAAAGTGATGGCGTGGTGCTCGATGACTTCCCAGCGGCAGCGTGATCTTCAGCGATGCGTTGGCCCGTGAGATGGCCTTGGCATTTGAATTTGGTTTTTTTTGTGGCATGATTTTGAAATTTGAATGTTTCCTGCGGTTCCCACTTCCCCCTCAATGTGGATCTTATAAAAATAAAAAAACATTGATTTGGAGGAGGAGAATCACTATTGACGTGAATTATATTTTTGTATTTTTAACATGTGTAATTATATTATGCAATGAGGTTTGATTATTGTAATACTAAATTTTATTGCGGTGTTTCTTACTATTTCAACATATTTCGAATTATTCTATCATTAGATATGTTTATTTATGTAGTATTGATGTTTTATTATTATTATATTGAATTGTTTCATCCTTCTACATGACCATCATACCTCCTCGATGACGTTGCTCTGAGGCGGACCCTCAATCACCTCTAGCATACCTCTGATGGTATGTAGTCCATTTTTCACTTTTTTCCTTGTGGAGGCCCCTCTATTGGTATCACTGACCATATTGTTCGTTTGATTACTTTTATTGGTATGTAGGATAGGGATACATTTAATGCGGATAACCAGTAAGAAAACATACCTGATGCAATTAATTTACTCGGATGACTTGCAACCAGGATTGATGTGAATATAAAACTTTGGATGTAATGGTTATTTTATAAAAAAATTTACTAGACAATACTAACCATTTGTTGTTTTTTAATCAAATTGACTTGGAAAACACCATTCTTGAAGAATTGATGATTTCGAGTTAAATATTGAGTGTGCAATATTCGATCTTCTGGATATTTGTCTGTATAATGGTTGGATAGTTGATCCCCAGGTATGCACTTTTGAATACTATACCAATATATTTTATTTATGAAAAATTATACATTATATGCATACCATCATCATATTTATTTATTTGAATAATATGAATATTTTTGAATTAAATAGGTTGAATAAGAATTGAAAATGGATATAATCTAATAATATAACAAAAGTGTATTAGGATGACAAATGAATGTATCTAGAAAATGAGAAAATACTATAGGTTATGTTAGATATATAACTATGCTGAGGAGAATTGAATCCTATCTGAGATATGTTCTGTCCATATTACCTGTTATGACCTAGGGACCCCTAGTAGGGAGCCTCTCTTATATAATGAACTAGGGGATCCCATTGGGTTCCCTGATGACTCACAAAACCTAAGTGGGTGTGTTACTAATTGCGTGGATATGGTATTATGTGAAACCTTTGAAACCTTAAAAAACATGTGAATATGATAATTATTTCAAATTCCATAACATTATCCTAATTCATGGATTTTAGAAATCTACATTTTATCATTAAAGAAACCATTTTGCTTTGATTTTCTATTCCAGGATTTCTATGAATAAGTTGATTCAGATGAGTATTATTTTATTGGTGTTTCATGGAAATCCATTGATAAATTGTTTTTTGGGTTATAAATACTCAATTCAATTACAATCTAAATTATATTTTTCTTTTCTTTTTTTAAATGCAATGTAAAAAAATGAATTTTGAACCCATAAACTTGCTAGGATTATTCCTAAAACAATTATAACCAAGGATCTTCATATTAGCCACTGTTAATGTCCTGCGTGGCAACTTTTGGGGGGGGGGGGCTATGCAGGGTGGGGTGGGGGGGGGGGTATTGTCGTTCAAGAGGGTAGGGGTTGTGACAGCGGGGTAGGGGGTGTGCAAGGGGAAGGGGGTAGGGAAGGGGTCATGTTCAAGGGGTGGGAGGGGCGTGAAAGGGGGCAGGGGCAGGGGGTGTTAAATGGGAAATGGTTGTGTAGGGAGTAGGGGTATTGGTGGGATGTGTAGGGGTGTTATGGGGAGGGAGGCGTAAAAGGGTTTGGGGGGAGGGAGAGGAGGTACTGTCCTGGGGGAGTGAGGGGAGGTGTGGAAGGGGGGGGGTATGGGGTAGGGTGGTGCGAGGGGGTAGGGGCTATGCAGGGGGGTAGGGTCTGTGCAGGGAGGGGCATGGGGGCATGGGGTGTGCAAGGGGCAGGGGAGGGAGTATGGGAGCTATCCATGGGGCGGGAGGGGTGTGCAGGGGTGTGTGAATTAGTTTTTTCATTTTAAGGAATTACTTTTCAGTAAAATTCAAACTCTCCAACTTGTTATGACTGCACACCTAACAAAGGATTCATCCGCCATAGTAGTATATTTATTATTCGTCAATAAAATTCATGCCAGAGGCACACATAATGTTATTCTATATTTTATCTAATATCGGACATTCAAAATATCGAATCAAATCTTCAAGAACCATAAACTAAATTTAATTATGTACACTTCTTTCATGGGATGCATGGAATCCAAATCATTAACAAAATTGTTTATATATTATATTAAATAATGTGTTATTTGATAACTTGTTTTAGGTATTTCATCTATGCTTTCATGAATTTATGGGTATCATGAATCTTTTTTCTTTCTCTCTTATTTGTTGTATTAAGAAAAGTGAAAGATTGGTTGTGTCTTTTGATGTGTAGGGGTGTCCAAGGGGTGTCTAGGGGGTGTCTAGGGGGTGTCTAGGGGGTGTACAGGGGGTGTATAGGGGGTGTCAAGGAGGGCTGTATAGGGGGTGTCTATGTGGTGTCTAGGGGGGTCCAGGGGGTGTCCAAGGGGGTCTCATGGGGGAGGGGTTTTAGGGGTCTGTCGAGTGGGCCTTGTCTTGTGCATAGTGAAAATGTTATTGACTCTACATTTTAATTACTTTCTTGCGATTTGTAATAGGCAATGTTCTACTACTGAGAAACAAATTTAATTTGAATTCTGACATGGTGGATGTGTCAAAGGAAAAATTTCCCTTTCTAGTTTTACAAAGCTTAGTCGATTCAAACAGTAATGTCAAAGCAATTTCCATGTTTTTGGATTCCTGATGGCTTTTCCAGTTTGATCATTTGTTGATTTTGATTAATTATATTGGTATGCATGCTATGGATTCATGCTATATAGAGAACCAATAACAAAACATATCCCCTGACTATGCATGTGGGAATATATATAAGGATCCTCTTGTGTGTGGCTTGACTCCTTTGAGGTAGAGTCCCTCTCCTAGCCACATTAATTCATGAAATTCTAAAATTGCATTTAGTTTCCTTTTTAATTATTCTTGTTTATATTAAATTTTAATTATCGGTCAAGTGTTAGATAAAATAATTATTATCCTTGATATAAAATTTATGGTTTTTTAATAAAACCCCTCTAATGGAGGTGTCTTGTCTGCGAAAACTAACAATTGTAGTTAATGCTTATATAGCTTGTTTGAAATTATTTCATTTATGTATTCACTTTTAATCATTACCCCTTATTACCTCATTTGAGACACCACGAGCATCTCCAATGATTTTATTTACTCCCATGGGGGGTTTGAAGGTGTAATGGGGTGTGAAAGGTGGGTTGGGAGGTCTGCTAGGGGGTCTGTCCAGAGAGGGGGTCTATCTAGGCGAGTTCCAGGGCTGTTTAGTGGGGGCATGGGGGTGTAGTGAGGTAATCTAGGGGTGTGAAGGGGCTGTCCAAGGGGCTTATCCGGGGGGGGAAGCTAATGAAAGGGGGGGCTACTATAGGTCTTGGGGAAAGGGGTTATTGGGGGTACAATGAGGCTGTCCAGGGGGTGCAAGGGGGCTATCTAGGGGGGCATGTGGGTGTAGGGGGTTTGTCTTGGGGGTGCATGGGGGTTATCTTAGGGGATGAAGGGCGATGTCCAGTGAGGGCATGGGGGTGCAGTGGGGGTTATCCAGGGTAGTGCTAGGGTTGTCCAGGGGGGAACAAGGGGGATGGTCGAGGGGTTGTGTAGGGGGCTAGGGGTGTGAAAATTTGTGGATTTTTTTAGGAATTTCATAACATTCATATTCAAACTCCCCAATATGTTAATAATATACACCAAATGATGTCTTAATCCACCTAGGATAATATTTAATCATCCTCCATGGTATTTTTTGTTAATATTTTATCAAGAACACATAATGTATCATATAATTGAAATGAATATATCTGTATACCTTGATCAATTAATTTTGATAACTTTTAATGACCAATTGCCATAGTGAAACAATTCTCGGGTAACAATTTCTTATATCGAAATAATTACCACAATAAAATGCATGCAATAGGTGCACATAGTGTTATTTGAAATTTTATTTAATATATGACTTTCAAAATATCGAATCGATGATTGAAGGATCATCAAATAAATTAAATTAACTACAATTCATTCTTGGGATGAAATGAATCCTAAACATTAACATTGTGGATTATATATTATATTACATTATGTATTGTTTAATAACATGTTTTAGGTATGTCAAATATTCAAGCATGAATTTATGGGTATCATGAAACCTTTATATTTCTCTCTTAATTGTTATATTTGGAAAAGTACATGATCTAAGAAATGTCTTGTGATCTATTCACTATCTTTGAGGGACCCTTATGATTCTCACAAAATATTTTTTCATAAGAAATAATATTCATTGTTAGATATCAAGAATCGTCTACGGGTAGTTTTCTAAATGTCTTCAAACAAATTAGATTTCTTGTGTGTATGATTTAACATGATAGGTTGTGTCTACAGATAGGGATGAATGCTATATATATAACCATAAAAAAATCATATCCAATGCTTTTGCATGTGAGCATATATATAAGTATCATCTTGTGTGTGGATTGACACCTTTGAGGTAGATTCCCTCTCCTAGCCACTTTAATTCATTAGTTTTTTAATTTCATTTAGCTACCCTCCAGATTACATTTGATAATATTAAATTGAAATTAGTGATCATGTGACAGTTAGAATAATTGTTTGGTTTGATAAACATGTCTTGGTTTTGTAATAAAACCCTTATAACGGAGGTGTGCTATCTTAGAAAACTCACAGTTGAAGTTTAATATTATATAACGTGTTTGACATTATTGCATTTATGTTTTCCATTTTAAACATTACACCTTATTCTCTCAATTCAGACACCATGAGCATCTCCAATTTTTTTTTGGACTCATAGGGGGTGTGTAGGGGGCAGAGTGTGGTCCAGGTGAGGTGAGGGTGTGCTGGGGGGTCTGTCTAGGGAGGGGAGTAGTAGGAGGGTGCATGGAGGGTGGGATGGGGGGCTACTAATGGAGTGTGGGGGGGGGGGATGGGTCTGTCTAGGGGGTGTAAGGGGGCTGTCCAGGGGGTGTAATGGGGATGTATGGGGGTGGGGGGGTGGGGGTTGTCTTTAGGGGTGGGGTACAAGGGGGATGTCCAAGTGGGTGAAAGGTGTCTATCTAGGGAGGATGGCGTGGTAGGGAGGGCTGTCCAGGGGGTGCAAGGGCTGTCTAGGGGATTTAAGGGGCTGTCTTGGGGGCATGGGGTGCCGGGGGTGTCAAGGGGGTACTAGGGGCTATCCAGGGGCTGCTTAGGGGATGTCAAGGGTGTGAAAGGGGGTGTTCAAAGGGGAGCATGGGGGTTGTTTAGGGGGGGCATGGGGTTACAGGGGGTGAAAGGGGGTTGTCCAGGGGGAATTCTGTTGTAGGGGGCTATCCAGGGGGTGAAAAGGGGCTATCAAGGGGTGTATGGGGGTGCATGGGGGATGGGACGTTCAAGGTGGGATGTGGGGTTTTAAAAAAATAAAATGTGATTCCATATTGCAACATTTTTAAACTTTGGTTGTATGCCTATTGACATGATTTTAAACTACGACTAAAGCCATATAGCCCTATTTTTGAACCATGGTTATAGACATTTTGTGTCTTAACGTTATTCCATGGTTTGAATCCATGGCTATAGGTCATTCCCTATAGCCATGAAAATACCATCCAAAGTCCATTAAATCATTACTATAACCTATATACATAGTTTGAAACCATGGAAAGAGCCAAAATTTACTGTGGTGCTCACCCATATTTATTACATTCACTACCACCCTAATAATTTAATTCAGCAGATCTATAAGTGGTGGATGTAGATGAGAATCATATGGTAATGTTTCTTCCTTAAATATAATAGAATACATATCATCTTCAAAAATTGTAACCTCCATCTTATTGTAATAATATTTTGCATGATGGTTTGAAAAATAATCCATACTGAGGATTATATCAAATTCAATCATGTGTATGATAATAATATCAGTAGATAATACAAATTTATATGCCATAATGGGGACTTCCTGACAGAACATTGTTACAATGATACATCCCTTAGGAGATTGGATAGACAACACCCTTATTAAATTAAATTAGAAATGTATTATTTTCATGGAAAATTGGGAAGATATGAAAGAGAGATATTATGAAAAATCAAATAAAGAATTGGATATTTTTGAAGAAATGATTAAAGTACATTCCCCCACGACATTAGGAATTTCAATATCAGTAGTTGTGATCAAATAAAAATGTCCCTACTCCCTTGGCCTTTTTTTGTGGCTTTTTTTCTTGACGCTTTATAAAATCATTAGCATAGTGTCCCATATCCCAATAATTTTATCATTGAACATTAATATCTTCTTTATTCACCTTGCTAAAACAATTAAGGTGGCGTTTCTATCAACATTTTTAGCATACTCCTTTTGCCTTTATCCATGCACCATGGTGTTTCCTTCCACCATTATCATATGGTGGAAATTCAACTCTTCACTTCTTCCCCAATTCATTATTTATTTTTCCATTTTTTTTGAAATCCTTTTCTTCTCTCTCATTAATTTAATGTCATAAAAATTAAAAAATTCTTTTTCTATCATGATATCATCTGAATATATATCTTCATATGATGATAAACATTGAGAGACAATTGATCATCAGAGGAATGACATTAATTCATCAAATAATTGATCAATATTGCTCCTCATATTTCGTATGTAGTCCACAAAATTGCCATGATAATCGTGTGAATTTAGCTTCATAATTTCCAACATTCTCATCTTACTTTTTCCTAAAATTCAAAATATTCCATTCTATATATGCTCGTTGTTCGTGAGGAATGTATTTCTCAAGGAATATTTCCTTAAAGTACCTCAATTCCATATCTTCTATCTCTTCCTCTTACATTTTGTTTTGGATTAATGACCACAATTGATTTGCTTCGCCCAATAGATGATAAAATTCCATGAAAACCTTCTCTCTTCCATTCTATCCCAAAGCAAGAAATATCAACTCTAGGGAAATTATCTACTACTCATATGAAAAAGGGTATTTATTCCCATTTAATAAAGGAGGATATTTTCTCATAAAGTGATCTAATATAGCTCCTCCAAATGGTGGATCCAGATTCTCCATATAGGTAATGTTATTGTCCATAACATGAGTCAACTATCCTAGTATTGTTATAAGCTTCTTACCAGCAGTCACAACACCAGAGAAAGTATCATTATCTTATATCGGAGGGAAATCGCTAAATGGGGCACATGCATTCATGTGGTTTCCATTCCATTCAATAGGTGAAATTTTTAAATAATTCCATATACAATATTTGGTCATAAATCAGAATGTATAATAATAAAATAATAATATACTTAGCATAAATTAAAATCTTATGCATGGATAATACCATAATAAAAAATATGGTTTCTTTGAGAGGAAATTTAAATTTAAATCCCTCATAATAGATTTTAATGAAAATGTGAATTATCCTAATAATATCCCCAGGGAGTGTAAAACAAGGTGCCCAGTTAGGATTTTTATCTTGTACGAATATATTGTGGGTCATGCCTGAAACACCACATCAGTGTTTTCAATTCTATGTACATAGGTCACAGACCCACGTCGACTTGTAGTATCCTAACAGGGATGTATTTTCTAGACTGATCCAAAAAATTGATTCATTAACAAAATAAAAGGATTATCTTTTATTTTTATCCTCAAATACTATCTTAGGGGTTTTATGCCTGATCAATGTTTCCTAAATCTAGTTTTCATGTTTTCTACTAAACATCCAGTGATACCAACTATATGGACATGACCCCAGTTTCCAAGATCCAGTGCGTTATTTTATTACATTGGCATATAAATAAGAAATATTCATCCTAAATGATGGAGTTGTTTAGTTTCACTGCATACAAGATACACTCATATGTTCAACATTACAACATGAAATCGAAAAACAACATATAAGTTTTATTGTAAACTTCCACAATTATAAGTTTATCCTCAAAAATCATTCATAATAAACTACTTCCTATCCTGAGTAGATAAAAAATAAAAAAGGGTTGAGATAAATGATTAGTAAGAGTAAGAAATAAAGTTGACAAAAACATAAACATAAACATCAGGCATGATGAATAATTGAAAACACATTCCATTACAAATAATAAAATTTAACACATTATGGAATAATATGAGTTGAGTAAAATTACCATAATAAAACATAATTATGGTTATTTTACTAGTTTAATAACCACATGATTTTTCAATTATTATATTTATAAGAAGGGAAGTGAATATCTCAGACATTCTGAAACATACCATCAATACCTCTACCATGATGTCGAAAAATGATTTAGGTATCAGCACAAACCATATCTTAAATTCAGAAAGGCCACGAACAAGTCCATATATATATGTCTCAATATACCTATTGAATCCTCTAGGTGTTATAAAGGGCCCCACCCATCATTTAATATGTCCAATGAAATCCTCATATCAACATGGATAAAAATAAATTACATATACATTAATATTGAAACTAACATAATTAATGAAACTAACATTCCCCAATCACTAACCATTCAGAGTAAATTGGTGAATGGGTTTAGGATAAAAATTCCATAAGAAAACTAATTATAAACCATAATATTAGATTATAGCATAAGTTATTAATCCCAACAATACACAATAATCTACAAGGGTGTTAAAATAGAAGAAAATACCCTTATAAAATCATCGAATAATTCATGGGAAAAATAATATTTTATTTTGAAGAGAAGAGTTCTTCAAGAAAAGGCTTCTGTATAAAACTGAAACATAATTAATATAGTATTTCCATAATAAAATGACTAATTTCATAAACATAATAATTTATAAAAATATATTATAAAGTTCATTTAAAAATATGTTAAAATTTTAGAAATTCTATTAAATCATAATTGTATTTCGTTAATAATTTTGAAAATTCCTTTTAAAAAGTGCAATTATCCCTAAAATATGGAAGTATTTGGGTTGGTAAACATATATATAATACTTTCACCGAATTTATTTGATGAAAATAATAATACATAATAACTTCATTGTGGTAATTAGAAAATAAAAGTAACCCAAATTAAAATAGAGGTTCGGGTGGAAAGCCCTTACCATAAGACTGAATGTGTTCGTCTCTTGAACATAAGGTTTTGTAATATTAAATTAGAAATATTAAAAAATTAATTCATAATCTATTATACATGTATTTATTTTATCATAATTTTATTGAATTTATTATGTTTTAATTGATATGTCATAAGTATGAATTCCACCGTTCCAGTGTGTGTTTTTTCTTGATTTTCATAACCAGTTTACTTGTTTTTATGTAATGATGATCATGTGGAATGTTTTTAAATATACAAAATTGAATTTTAACATTAATATTGAATATAAATAGTTTTCAATGGTCATTTATATCATTTGGTTACATGCAATGAGGATGAATCATTAGAGGAAATATTAATGACAATCAGTTAGATTACCAGAGGGGCTCACACAGAGGATAACCCCCTGAACATTTATTAAAATAATATAAAAGAATAATAAACAAGAAGAAGAATTAAAAAGAATGAGTTACATGGCATAAGAACCATACCCATATCCACATCCCTGGTAGAAAACCTCTTTCGTAGTAGATGATTCCCATTCCGAGATGTCATAATGCTTCAGAACCATAGCATATTTCCATCGTAGATTCATCCATTCCAGGGATAAGAGACCAGTGTTACCAATAGAAGACCAAGTGTCCAATGGATTTGGTAGGGAGGAGTATTCCTTCATTGACCTGTGTCACGGGGGGTGGGGGGGGGGGGGTGGGTCAGAAAAAACTTCTTGGGTCTCAGTCATCTTCATCCTCCTACATTGGACCACATCACTAAATGAAGGATTGATCATGCCACCATAGTTCTCTTTGTCACTCTCAGAGAAATCCTCCCATTTCCCATTGATGGTAACATTTTGAAAATTATCCTCTATTCCATTACCCTATTGGAATTGGCTATTGGTGTCAACAGCGAGGCACCTTGGCTATTCCATAGTCTCAAAATTAATCAAATATCCCTGCTGCACAACTTTGGATCCATTGCCACCCTCCTATGAAGATGAACCATTCTGCATTTCATTCAATGGGAGGTCTTCCCCCACATTCACCTACTCCAACACCAGTAAACAACTTCCAGTAGAAGTAGTGAATCCCAGACCCTCATCATGCACAACCCTCCCATGTGCTCCGTTAGCAACATCCAACACCTCCAAAGGACCACCATCACAGCCAACAACATCCATAATACCTTCATCCACATTCACTGCTCCCTTAAACCAATTATACGCCTTTTCATTAGATAAATTCACACATGCGCCATGCTGTAATTCTTGCTCGGCTACAATTACACCTACTGGACATCCCACTACACTAGAACGAGAAGCATATTTTGCACCAGCCTGTATCAACCCATCACCCCACTGTAGATCATGTCGAATCCTAATGATCACTATAGACACATTTGGGTTTGGAGGTTCCTCAATATAGTTCATCAAGGGAACTGCAGCCCAGTTCTCCACACTATCAGCATTACTAGATACCACACCTTCAACAGGCATCCGCCTCGGCCCGTGAGGCTTTCCAACCCTCTCCCTTTGGTTAGAAATTCTTCTGTTCAATACCTCAGAATGACACTTCAAAGCCATATTCACCAATCAGTAACAATTGTTGCAGTAGTATGCCTGATATTCAAAGACCATGGACTGCCTCCATCTGAGCTATTATACCACGGTAATCCATATATAGTTGACTAATGGCCTTGAAACGTCCACCTCCACATAGATACGAGGATTTACCAGGTGACTTACAGTGGATGTTCGAACATCAGAGGAGAGATATCGCCCCACCGTATAACAAATCATGCGAATTATTGCTGGATTTTGGAAAGGAAGAGGGAGTTGAAGGATACTAACCCATGCCACAATGGTTTAAGTATTGCGGTTCATGCCTAGATCAAAGGACCAGTGAAGGAGGAAGAAGCGACATCCATTGCATCTACAAGGGGCACTGGACCAGGCTCGGATCAAATCGTACTCCGAGGAAAACCGAATCATGAATAGGCATTTGTCAAGAAGACCAACAACTACGCGATCTTGAAAATTCCACTTAGCAAGGATGAAGGAGTCAAAATCATCAACTGAGGGCCTTCGCAAATTGAAATATGCCACCCGCGTCAAATCCAAATGGCTCGAAGCTTCAAAAAAACTCCGACGACAAAATAGATAACTGAGGATCACCCTGATGAAGATCAGGAACTTTCGGGCATAACTAAATCAACGGGAAATATGGGAGAGATCTAGGGCTAGAGAAAGGTATGAATGATTTTGGCAGGATTCGAGGCTGTGACCGTTCCTCCGCCCCCTTCCACCTCATAGACAATGCTTTCGTTTAAAAAATAAGAGAGACAGAGTAAAGATATTGATGATGGTTCTTCCATTAACATCATATAATTCCATTATATAGATGAACCCAGAGTTATAAAGGACATTTGGACAGAGGATGTGAGGAGAGGATAACAATTAAACTGAACATGAAAGGGAAATTAATGATATAAAATGAAAATTTACCTCTTGAATCCCCATCCTGGAGAATCTATTTAAAGGAAGAGTTTTTGTCTTTTGGAAAGAACAATAGATATTGGATGTGGGGAGTTATAGGGAACAGTTTTTTGGTAGATCATCTATGAGATTAAATTCTTAGTGGAGTGAATATAAGTGGGAGTGATGGGGTTATTATAGTGTAGGAGAGGTTTAATTTTTGAATATCTTATTCACTATTTTGTTTTTCAATGACAACCAATTGTTAGTACCAATAGGGGCCTATATACCCTGGGGGGTGAATCAGGGTTTGGATTTTATTTTTAAAATACTTCCTTCCCCTCTGGATCTGGACTTATTTATTACTAGGGTCACATTGTTTGCACTTGTGTGTTTATTATGATCACTTAATATCTTCTATATCTGATGATGATGCTTTGAATGCAATTCAGGGAAGCAAGCAGGTAGACACAAAAAATTTTACTTGGTTCACCCTCACTGGGCTACGTCCAAGGAGCATACAATGACAATGTGCCATTGTACCCAATCCACTAAAGCTCATTTCCAATTTACAATGTTCGTGATAGATCACTTTTGTGCCCAATCTCACTGCCTTTCAAATGTTTAGGGTCAGGTCACTACTTTCCCAAGGATCACTCCCAGTTTCTCTCTCTCTGGCTCACTGTTGGTGGAGAGGATCTGTAGAGACCCGGAGCCTGAAGTACATGGACATTACATTACTTTGGCGGAATACTTAGTACATTACAAAAACACACACACAAGGACCGTAATAGTTTAGTGTCTTTGGAAACTCAGAATATAATCTTCTAATCATGGTGAAAGATCTTCAACATCTCCCATAAAGATCTTCCTTTTTTTTATACCTAAATCCTTTCTTTAAATCCTGGGGAAAATAAAACATAAAAGGGTGAGCTCAAATGCTCCGTAAGGGTAAACAAAAGAAATATCAATCACATCATATACATAAGAACATAGCTTTTGGAAATCTTAACCTGCAAAAAAGAGAGCATAATTTCATAACATGGGATAAATCATGGCAGTGAAATGTAATCACAATAATCATAACTTAAAACATGAAACTTTGTGGCATTCACACATAATCATAGAGAATCATTTCTTGTTAGTCAAGACTCATTTCCAAGACTATCTTAGTGGACAAAGTCCCTTTCTTAATCGAGTAACCCTCGTTTCAGTCCTGTTTCACTGAACCGGTATAACCTACCATTCCAGCCATGTATATATCATGAGATATAAAATCATTACCCAATGCATTGGAGGGAGATATAGGTCCCACCCATCTCATAATGATACCATTATTATGTGTGCCACAAAATCATAAATCATACATCATTGCATAACCCATGTAATAAAAATGGGATTCTTAAACAACATGACATCATAAAACCATTCATATAAGATAAAGGAATTCATAAACATAATTCCATCACAACATAGTCAAATAAATGTAAAAATATGGATAGAAACAAAACCCTTTATTATCTTAGATGGAAAATAATTTTGATAAAACACTTGAATTGAATTCTTGAGGAAAATATCCTTTCTTCTTCAAAATCAATTTCTTTTCACAAAACATCATGAAATTTTAAAAGAACGAGATTTTATTGAAAATAGTCATGAAATCTTTTAGAGGAAGCTTCATGAAAATAAGGCCTTATAAAACAGTAGAAATCCGTTCGTGCCGTATAAGTTAAAAAAACATTCTTTGTACTTTTGTCAAAAAAGTCAAAATGTACCTCGTACGAAAAATGACAAAAGATTCCTTTCATATCTTTTACTAAAAACTCACCGAAGGGTAAAATTGGATTTAAAAAATTGTAGGTGGATGTAAATAACATTACATATTGAGGAAACATGGATGTGGATGATAAAATATACCCCAGTAAATTTCAAAGTACAAACAATCTCGGATAAAAATGAGATTGTGATATTTCCCTTACCTTAGGTCCGACTTGCTTTGTAAGTGTCTGAACCTCCTCTTCTTTGAAACGCCTCTTTGAATCCTCCACTTAGGGAACTAAGATTGGTCTTTGAAGAAGACCAGGACCTCTAGGATTATTCTAAGGAAGTGGAGAAGTGATTTTTGCAGGGGTTGGCCGAGCTTGAGTGCTCAAATTGGTGTGAGGAGGAGGGGGAGGAGGTGCCCTTTTATAAGGGAGGAGAGGGGCACCTTAGGAATATCTCAAAATATTATTTTATATTAAAGTCAAAATCGGTTTATAATGGTTCCAAAGGGTCTTATTTCGAAGCTAAAGTGGGGATGGGTCGAAATCCTATCAACCAATAGGATTTAGACAAGTTTAGGTTATTATTTTAACCTTATCAATTAGATTTAACTCTAAGTAATATAATTTAACTTTTACCGTGTCTTTTTGTTTTCTTACACTATATGGTTAATACACTTACTATAACATGCCAAACGAACCCCAAATTTTTTATTATTAATATATATATCCTTATCTAAGTCATTTGGCCGAAACTTATATTTTTAGGAATAAAATAACAATTAATAATATAATATTTGATTTAAAAACTATTTTGTGTCAATTTTGACACTATTTGATATATGATTTTTTTGAAAGTCATAACAGAATTATATGTTCGAACCAAGTTGATTAAATCAACACTAATATATCATAGTAACCTATAAAATTAGTGGAATTCCTAAAAAGTCTCAAATTACATTTATTTTGGTGTTTATAACATCAATTATGTCAATATTTCATTAATAATATAATTACTGCATCATCATTGTGTCATAAATAAATTAAATTATTTAATGTCTAAAAATTACAAATAAAATATCATTATGTAGGAAATCATTTTAGCTTTCTAATGAATATTTATAGTTGAATATATCTAATGTATAACCCCATATTAAAAATGTTTTAGTAAATAAACTTTGATTTTAACTCTTTTAACCCTTCTTTGAATTAAATAATAATAAATGTCCTAATCTAATCCAAGTGGGCCTAAATGGTCATATTTTATTTCTAAGGTTGTTTTTGGTCGAATTACACTTGTCCAATAGAATTAGGACATTTGTTAGGGTAATAATAATATCATTTTTACCCTTAATTACCCTATTTACTTTTAACCGTGGTAAAAAAAAGTAAAAAGTTACTATTCACCAAAAATTATTTTTATCTCATTGAACCACATTTTAGTCCTTGATACTAACCGTGTCTGTCGGATTTTCGAAATTCCATTCACAGAAGCGGTAAAATTATGTTTTATGCAAAATTCTGTTTTTAACCTACCACTTAGTGGTTTCACTATTCATCAAAAATTGAAAGTTTTCAGAAAAGTACCAAAAATTAGGCCTAAGCTATATTTGATATTATGAACTCAAAAATGATTTCTATTTTACCAAATTCAAAACATATCAGTTGCATTAATTAATTTAAAAATTAACTCCCGTCGTCTAAACAAAAGGCGTGTTTTTAAGAGATAATAACTATCAAAAGATTGACACTTGTTTATAACTGGTTTAAATGTCAAATTACATCCAATGACCAACATTGTATTAAATTGTAAAAATATATTCTAAATATACTTTAAAACCACTCAAATTAATAATTTATCACTATTAATTTTTTCGATTGAAATAGTTGTTTTTAAATAAAATTTAGTAATTTTCACTATTCATCAAAATATGAAAGTTATCCGAAAATCGCCAAATTTCAACCTAAGCTAATTACGATATTCCGAATCCATAAATGATGTCCATTTTGAAAAATAAAATTTACAAAATTTCAAAATGTGGTTATTACTATTCATAACGGCTAGTTTTAATAATATCTTAATAGCATATCGTTGTTTAGCGAAACTTGGTGTTGCGTACAACACACGCTATCGTGGAAGGTCGCGATTGCGTGTAATGGAAGGAAAGTCAAGGATGCGTGTTTTGAAAGCTTCTTTTGGTGTAGCGTACAACACAAAACATTAATGAAATTAAAATGAATATATTTCATAAAATCTCGGGGTGTTACAATCTACCCCCCTTAAAATGAATTTCGCCCTCGAAATTCGTCGGGGTTATAAATGGTTTACTATTCGAAATTTTCTTTGATAGAAACCCACATCATAAAAAGGAACACCAAAACATGGCTTTAAAAACTAATGTATTAAATGTAACGATTACCTAAATAAACTAATCACTGGGTTTCCACATAGGTGAAAATATGGATATGGAAGAAAAATCTAACCATCATGTTCTGATGGAGAGTGGTAGAGAACATGGCTATGGAAAAGCCAGTAATCACAAATCCATAGATTTGTGATGATATAAGGTACCATCTGATTCATCAGGTATAAGATCACTAGGACAACATTTTTGGTTTTCTAAATCATTTCCCTAAAGTTGAAAATTTTCTTAGAATAAATACTTACTTTATTTTGGTACAATCTCACTGTTGTTCGTGCCTTAAACAATTTCCACTTCATCTCTTAAATAAATGAAGTTGAATTTGTTATTCGTGAAGTGTTAGCAGATCATGTGATAGAATGACGGGTCATTCCATCTGTCTCAAACAAAAGGTTAGAAAAATTATATACATAAGTCGATCTATAGTGAGATTAATCATATATGGTTCCTAAAATGAACTTATACTTCATATATCATACCGCTTAATAAAATAAAACTAGTTTCTACTAAACAGGGACTTCCTGTAGGCCAGTGGTAGGCGATAAAGGCCAGTCGCATTTCGGTTGTGGGTTCGATTCCCACAGCCTTGTCCGACGCGATGGGTTGTCGCCCGTCCTGCAGGTTGTCCTTTTTCTAAAGCTATATTACTATAACATCCCATCAATAATATCGAAAAACATTTTATCCTAACTTATGTCCAACATAATCCATTACAGTATTTAGGCTCATCCATAATACTTTAGTACACTCTCATAACATAGTGAAAACGATTGCCAAAGATTTAATACTATCGTTGATCCCCATATATCATAAGATATGTTTTGTTGGTCACATTCCAAAAATTCAAAGTCCGTAATCATGTATTCTCTTGAATGCCCATTGAACCTTAGTGAAAACATGAATGCAGTTAGAAGTTAACACTTTCCAAATACCAAAATCCTCAAAATTCTATATACTCAAACCATGATATCACTTAGTCCTTATATAAATCATGAGCTCATGTATACTGTCTAACATTTAATTTTCTCCTTATCCCTTCAATATGCGCATATCATCTGCTTTCCAAAAATATCTGAATAACCTTTCATGGTTACTGGTACCATTAATCATAAACCTTCAAAACATAAGGAAAGACAACAGTGTAACAATCCTTAGATGTCTCTTTATTCCATAGTACCATGAGATTACTTATACAACATTACACATGATAAACATGTAATCATTCCACTACATTCTTAAACCATTGACCGAGCTTCAACAATTCTTTCATCTCACATATCATTTGTAGTCTCTTCATCATCATCCACATAAATACTACCCATACGACCATACTGATTCTATTCCTGAGACATTCCCTTAGGGCATTGGTTTTCATAATGCCCGTACATTCCACATTTAAAACATTTAACCATTGTTGATGTCGTAGCAATACCATTATCCTCATCCCTGGTGTTAACTGAACCTTTTCCTTTGCACTTACTGGCTCTGTGTCCATCATTTCCACACCCAAAGCATCTTCCAGTTCCTTTGAAACATTCTTCTTGATGCCTCTTCCCACATGATATACATAGGGGAAATTGAACTTTCTTTCCTCTATGATCATCATGAAACTCCATCTTTCTCTTATTAGCCGAGTCAGGAAACATACCAAATTTTACTTTATTAATCATATTATGAGATTGCTGATTCGGCATAATAATGATGTTTGGACTTCCAAATCCCATTTCATTTGGTTGCTCATGAAAAATATCATTCCATTGTCCAGCATATCCTCCATTATCGTGAATCACTTTGTTTCCAGCCATTTTCTAAAACTCAAAAAGAATAGTGTGAGAGGAAAAAATCATGCTAGGGAAGACAACATTATAAAGGGGGAGTATCCTCAATATCTAACTTCTTAGGTTAAATTCTATGATCGTTACCATAGTTATAGGACTGTATCCTATACGTATACTTATCCTTAGGTACATCCCTAGACAAACCTTATAAATATCCCTAGGGATCTCACTAAAGTTCTCGCATCCTAGTTTCCAAAGGTTGACTAAACCTTTTTCTCTGATACCAACTGTAGAGACCCGGAGCCTGACGTACATGGACATTACATTACTTTTGCGGAATACTTAGTACATTACAAAAACACACACACAAGGACCGTAATAGTTTAGTGTCTTTGGAAACTCGGAATATAATCTTCTAATCATGGTGAAAGATCTTCAACATATCTCATAAAGATCTTCCTTTTTTTTATACCTAAAACCTTTCTTTAAATCCTGGGGAAAATAAAACATAAAAGGGTGAGCTCAAATGCTCAGTAAGGGAAAACAAAAGAAATATCAATCACATCATATACAGAAGAACATAGCTTTTGGAAATCTTAACCTGCAAAAAAGAGAGCATAATTTCATAACATGGGATTAATCATGGCAGTGAAATGTAATCACAATAATCATAACTTAAAACATGAAACTTTGTGGCATTCACACATAATCATAGTGAATCATTTCTTGTTAGTCAAGACTCATTGCCAAGACTATCTTAGTGGACAAAGTCCCTTTCTGAATCGAGTAACCCTCGTTTCAGTCCTGTTTCACTGAACCGGTATAACCTACCATTCCAGCCATGTCTATCTCATGAGATATAAAATCTTTACCCAATGCATTGGAGGGAGATATAGGTCCCACACATCTCATAATGATACCATTATTATGTGTGCCACAAAATCATAAATCATACATCATTGCATAACCCATGTAATAAAAATGGGATTCTTAAACAACATGACATCATAAAACCATTCATATAAGATAAAGGAATTCATAAACATAATTCCATCACAACAAAGTCAAATAAATGTAATAATATGGATAGAAACAGAACCCTTTATTATCTTAGATGGAAAATAATTTTGATAAAACACTTGAATTGAATTCTTGAGGAAAATATCCTTTCTTCTTCAAAATCAATTTCTTTTCACAAAACATCATGAAATTTTAAAAGAACGAGATTTTATTGAAAATAGTCATGAAATTTTTTAGAGGAAGCTTCATGAAAATAAGGCCTTATAAAACAGTAGAAATCCGTTCGTGCCATATAAGTTAAAAAAAACATTCTTTGTACTTTTGTCGAAAAAGTCAAAATGTACCTCGTACGAAAAATGACAAAAGATTCCTTTCATATCTTTTACTAAAAAATCACCGAAGGGTAAAATTGGATTTAAAAAATTGTAGGTGGATGTAAATAACATTACATATTGAGGAAACATGGATGTGGATGATAAAATATACCCCATTAAATTTCAAAGTACAAACAATCTCGGATAAAAATGAGATTGTGATATTTCCCTTACCTTAGGTCCGACTTGCTTTGTAAGTGTCCGAACCTCCTCTTCTTTGAAACGCCTCTTTGAATCCTCCACTTAGGGAACTAAGATTTGTCTTTGAAGAAGACCAGGACCTCTAGTATTATTCTAGGGAAGTGGAGAAGGGATTTTTGCAGGGGTTGGCCGAGCTTGAGTGCTCAAATTGGTGTGAGGAGGAGGGGGAGGAGGTGCCCTTTTATAAGGGAGGAGAGGGGCACCTTAGGAATATCTCAAAATATTATTTTACATTAAAGACAAAATCGGTTTATAATGGTTCCAAAGGGTCTTATTTCGAAGCTAAAGTGGGGATGGGTCGAAATCCTATCAACCAATAGGATTTAGACAAGTTTAGGTTATTATTTTAACCTTATCAATTAGATTTAACTCTAAGTAAAATAATTTAACTTTTACCGTGTCTTTTTGTTTTCTTACACTATATGGTTAATACACTTACTATAACATGCCAAACGAACCCCAAATTGTTTATTATTAATATATATATCCTTATCGAAGTCATTTGGCCGAACCATAGATTTTTAGGAATAAAATAACAATTAATAATATAATATTTGATTTAAAAACTATTTTGTGTCAATTTTGACACTATTTGATATATGATTTTTTTGAAAGTCATAACAGAATTATATGTTCGAACCAAGTTGATTAAATCAACACTAATATATCATAGTAACCTATAAAATTAGTGGAATTCCTAAAAAGTCTCAAATTACATTTATTTTGGTGTTTATAACATCAATTATGTCAATATTTCATTAATAAGATAATTACTGCATCATCATTGTGTCATAAATAAATTAAATTATTTAATGTCTAAAAATTACAAATAAAATATCATTATGTAGGAAATCATTTTATATTTCTAATGAATATTTATAGTTGAATTTATCTTATGTATAACCCCATATTAAAAATGTTTTAGTAAATAAACTTTGATTTTAACTCTTTTAACCCTTCTTTGAATTAAATAATAATAAATGTCCTAATCTAATCCAAGTGGGCCTAAATGGTCATATTTTATTTCTAAGGTTGTTTTTGGTCGAATTACACTTGTCCAATAGAATTATGACATTTGTTAGGGTAATAATAATATCATTTTTACCCTTAATTACCCTATTTACTTTTAACCGTGGTAAAAAAAAAGAAAAAAGTTACTATTCACCAAAAATTATTTTCATCTCATTGAACCACATTTTAGTCCTTGATACTAACCGTGTCTGTCGGATTTTCGAAATTCCATTCACAGAAGCGGTAAAATTATGTTTTAAGAAAAATTCAGTTTTTAACCTACCACTTAGTGGTTTCACTATTCATCAAAAATTGAATGTTTTCAGAAAAGTACCAAAAATTAGGCCTAAGCTATATTTGATATTATGAACTCAAAAATGATTTCTATTTTACCAAATTCAAAACATATCAGTTGCATTAATTAATTTAAAAATTAACTCCCGTCGTCTAAACAAAAGGCGTGTTTTTAAGAGGTAATAACTATCAAAAGATTGACACTTGTTTATAACTAGTTTAAATGTCAAATTACATCCAATGACCAACATTGTATTAAATTGTAAAAATATATTCTAAATATACTTTAAAACCACTCAAATTAATAATTTATCACTATTAATTTTTTCGATTGAAAAAGTTGTTTTTAATTAAAATTTAGTAATTTTCACAATTCATCAAAATATGAAAGTTATCCGAAAATCACCAAATTTCAACCTAAGAAAATTTCGATATTCCGAATCTATAAATGATGTCCATTTTGAAAAATAAAATTTACAAAATTTCAAAAACTGGTTATTACTATTCATAACGGCTAGTTTTAATAATATCTTAATAGCATATCGTTGTTTAGCGAAACTTGGTGTTGCGTACAACACACGCTATCGTGGAAGGTCGCGATTGCGTGTAATGGAAGGAAAGTCAAGGATGCATGTTGTGAAAGCTTCTTTTGGTGTAGCGTACAACACAAGACATTAATGAAATTAAAAAGAATATTTTTCATAAAATCTCGGGGTGTTACAGGATCACCTTCTTCCTCTTCCTTTTCTCACTCCTCTAGAAAGGATCCACTCAGAGTTTATAGAACTATAGGTCTCTTCATTATCACTAATTAATGCATCCTATATTGTATTTAGATGTTCTATTGATGTATAACTTTCACACGTAGATGAATATCACATTGCACTGAAGGTATCAGTCAATCATCCAGCTATCATGCAGCCCTGAATTACTGATGTGTATCAACCATACCTAGTGACCTTATCTAAGCCAACGCACTAGTCCTGGCATGAAATTTAAAACTGGCGCGCAATTTCACCTCAACCACTTGCAAGACACTGGATTCTGCAACTCCAAACTTGCACGACTCACACCCTTTTATGCCCAAACAAATTTTGGCGTGCAACATTCATCTGTCGTGCTTCTTCAAAACCTGGCGCACAAGTGTCACCAAACCACTTGTGAGACACCCCCTTATTCAACTCAAAACATGGGCGACTCCCTTTCTTCCTCTCCTAGACCACTTTGGACACGCAACAATCAGCTGGCATGCAACATCTACTTATACGACCACACCACCACTTGCACGACCACCAAACCTGCGCGACCGGAGCTCTAATTTTCCCTAAATGTAAAACACACACCGAATGAAGAGGGGTCGACCTCCCTTTATAGTCATTTGATCACCCTACGTGACGGCACTCGAGTCTCCTCTCGATGCACATGTCTCGACGTGCATGTCTCTGCCGCGCAAGTCACTTCATGAAAAACCCTAAAACATGGGCTCCCCATTTCCCTTTTCCATATTTTGATGATCTGATCTTGTATCTGCTTTTTTTGTACCGCCACCAGATCAACCATTCCTTTTTCGAAGTTATTGATTCAAACATGGTTTGTTAACCACACCCCTTGAACTCGACATGCCACCATGAAATCCCCTTTGTCAACAAATTTTTATGTCTTGGTTTTCTTTGTCAACAATCACAACACAGATGTCCACTTTGTCAACAAACACAGTCACCTCAAAAATGCTTCAATGATAGCTTGAGGGATTTTTTCCCAACAACAATTGTACTGATTCTTGTGACCAGAAATAGCAATATGTTCATGTCAGTTAGAACAATGTGTTATTACATCATACATGATGCCTAAAATAGTGACTTTAACTAAGAATATATATATATATCGTAAATTACCATATTTTACTATCCATAAATAATTAGAGTATTGTAGAAAAATCCCAAAAAATCACCCTACTAATTTTTTGACTTAAATAAATAAAAAGAGAGATCCATTTTTTAAATATATTTTCCAAATATTATTATTTAAATTTTTAAATAAAATTATACTTTATTAAAAAACAATTTTAAAAGTAGAACTGATGTTGTATCACCGTGAATAATTAATCATGATGTCATTATCTTATAGAATTATGAAAATAAAATAATAATATGATTTAATGTTCATAAGGGTCATATTAATATTCATATTACCATTAATAGGTTATGTTACTATTCACCGAATATCATGTTGATTCTATTAGACTCTGAATGACTTACTGATTGTAACTCGAGATGATTTTATTTCAAAATTCAAAACATAGTGGAGGAATTGTTGTGTTTACTGTATATATTATAAAATGTGTTGTTTTGTAGGGACTCATTGTTTCATGCATTCGATATTTATTTTGAAACCATTGGGGTGTTACTATTTCATATATGACTCTATGAATATTACCATGCTAGAGTTGATTATGTGTTCTTGTGGTGCATTACTCATGACAAGGGAGAAGTATCTATTTCAAAACAAAAGCAATAATATTCCATGAAATATGATTCATAAAACATTCAAAACAAGAGAATATATTCTATTTTAGAAAATTTATCTAAATTACATACTTTCACTCATTTATTTCATTACTCCAAGTTACCAATTACAATAACAACGGGATCAAATACACTACACATATCATTAATGAGAAACTTCCATTATTAAACCACTATTCTATATTCCATAATATTTTCATGTAATAGAAAATTGCAATACAATTAACCACTTTCAATATAAGTGATTATTTATCAAGTCGACAATAATAATTTACATTATGAACTAGTTTACATTATTATTCCTAAAAATTAACATTTTCCAATTCCTCATAAAAATCCAGGTTTATTCAATCCAAGTTCTAACCTATGGTTAAGGGTTGACACACCTCTCAGGTGGCCATAATTTCTAGTCTCATTACCAATTCTCCCAACTAGATATATATGGGGTTTAATAATATGGTTTCATTAATTTTTGTAGGTTTATAAATAGAATATGTCACATGAATGGAATGTTGGTATTATCACACATGATAAGTATACTAAATAATCACATCATACAATAGGGATTTTTTTAAGACCACCCACCTCATGAATGGGGAAGAATAAATTATTGATCAATAAACATTTTAGCATGAAACACGATAATTCCTTATATAGAGTGATTAAAAAATGTTTTCAAGGTTGGAAGAACATGACTTAAGAAAAATCCAAGAGGAATTCATCATTTCTATGAATAAGACACCATTTTAACTTGTTCGGGTCAAATAATGGATCAATGAAAAATGGATTGGTAGTGGATGAGTCATGTAAGATCTTTAAAACCCTTAAAATTACTAAATATTCAGTTAGTGTCAAAATGGGTTTAAATACGAGTTTCCATGTGAAAACATATCATTTATTCCATCACTAATCTAACCTAACTCGATGCCACAAACTTGTTGATGGAAACCACTGGCTATTCGGTAGTGTCCACTTATTCCACTGTATGGATGGAAACCCCATTAGATTGATAGTGAGTGCCTTTTTGGAGACCCAATATTCATGGAATCCACATCATTTCTAGTGGATTTCGTCATCTAGATGGTGAGATTTTGGTTGGATCCCCAATCATCAACCTCACTCATTAGATAGTTGGTGGATTATACCGTCTATCCAATGGTACTCCATCTTCTCTTTGGATGTATTCCCCAGTTAGAATCACTATCACAAATTATTGAATCCTTAAAATACTCCAGGAACCCTGTCTAAAATGAGAAGAAAAAATAATTTGTAGATATTAATGAGGCTAAAAAAATTTAAAATTTAACATACTAGGGAAAATATGGGATAATTCATTGAATTACCTCTATATAGGGAATATTGTATGGTGGAGATAATTGTAAAAACCAATTGGTTCCTAACCTGACTCAGTTTTACTATTTTATCCCATTAATATCAAGAGATTGGGACAAAACATTTAGGTTTTTTAAAACAAGCCAGGTGCACTATCTACGCACAGTTAATACCAATCATGTGGTAACTGTGGGTTATGAAACCGTTGGTTCTATTAATGATTTCCATGTATTTAGAATAGTTCTTTTCACTACATATCAATTCCTAGGTAACCATCTATTTCAATTTTCAATGTAGAGTTTCTACAATACAATTAACACATAGATTGTCTAACTGTGTCGGTTAACTAAGAAACCCGGTTTAAAATTTTTTAAATGTAACATTACCTCTATTACATTTTTCATTTTAATGTTAATATCCTTATAATTAATTATTATATAAAAAAATCTGGTCCTCTATGATCTATAAGTCTATACCTTTAATTACATGATGAGTCTCAATTTATTCAGGAGGAATTATTCGAGGTATGTTTGAATTTCCTCTCATTTTCTCATTATTTATCTAGATGTATCTTTGATATCTAATATATATGATCTATTGGAACCCTAATGGGTGCTGATTTATGGATATTGGCATCTTGTTGGTGAAATTTATAATTTTTCTTATGGGCCAAGTGCAGTGACTACCCGATAACATCGACACCAATATCTATTTTTTTCTGGTGACTATGTCTTCATTATGGTAAAGGTAGGTGTCTCCAGACAACCCCTATGTAATATAAATTACATTATGTTCAATTAAATTCAATTTTTTTGTTTTATAAAAATTATTTATTGATAATATATGATGTTTTTATATGAATTTATACCTTTTTGTCTCTTGATATGGTTTTCAAAGGGGGGTTTTCTTTAAAAATAGTTCTTCACACCATGTGTTCGATGAATGTGTCAATAATGGTTATAAGACAATAATATATTATTAAGAATGGGTGATGTGATTTCAACTTGTGAAAATGTTTTATAATATTTATATCATGGTTTATATGATTTTTTTGTGAGAACACAATACATTGTAAAATTTTTTGAACCTTGTGTGAGGACATATTTAAACCACAGTGAATGTGGAACCACTATGGGATATAGTTGTTCTGCGGATAAAATTTGGGAGGAATTGGTAATGGTGTTTTCAAGTTTATATAAGTTTAGTGATTATTTTGGTGTAATATTACATACTACCATAGCATATATACTTCTTTTGGTTATTGGTTTCATTTATATATCATATTTTAAATGATAACATGATTATTTACTCTGTTTTGGATAATTTTTTATTATTTCTATCTATATTGTCATTAATGATGATTTAAATATTCTTATGTAAGTAAATATGGATCATTTTAAATAAAAACATAGCTTTATTAATGGAATATAAATTTATAAGAAATTTATCAATAATCTTATTTTCATATAAATCTATGAAATACTATTACATAGTGGTCGACATTGTATATATTCATGATGATATCATACATGACATTTTCCTCATTCCCTGTATATGTCATTGAGAATATGATGATTTTTATTTTCAATATACATGTAATTGGAATGGTTTCATATATCTCATCATATTTTATTGGGTTTATCACCATCATAATGGGTTTAGATGGTGGTGATGGATGTTTAAATGGAGATGTAGCTTTGAATGTAGTCTTAGATTTCTCTTTTCTATGATTAAAATATGCGAATGGTTTATCTATATCCCAGTTTTTGTATCTTTTATTTTATTTAATAAATTTATTCTGTAGACCTTTTAAATTATACATGACCCAACTCTTGGTTTTTTTTGTCTCAACCTTATTGCGGGATATCTTAGCTGATGTGTCAGGTCAACCTGTGCCAGTTCATTTTGATGACTAATGAAATCATGTTTGAAAAATAATGAATTTTGATTTCTTATTGTAGTTTTATTTATTATCCTAATATATAAACATATTTTTTTTCTAGTTATATTATATGGGATATCTTATGATGTGATATAGTTATGCGTATTATATTGTATCCAGAAATGTAGTTCAATTCCTTTGGATTTTGATATATCATAGAATATGATATAGAATATTTTATTATATGATGGTGCTAATGTGATATCATAAAATAAATCATTGTATCCCTTCATAAATATCAATTTTAATAGTATAATATTATTCTTGTGAATTTAATGTTGAATGTTAATATTATACAAAGCATTTTTTACTTTTACATAGTCTATCATCCATGTGCATGTCACAAATTAAAATTTTTGAGAACTGAATTAGTGTTATGAATTCCATTATGAACTATGATAAACTTGTATTATCAATCATAAATTATTATTGAGACAACAATAATTTCTTTTATGGATGATATTTTTCATTTATCCATTATGATATACGTACACCATAAAAAACTATATTATCAAATATTGTGTTTCTCCTAAAATTTAATTATGAATTGAATTACATTTTTTATAAAATTATTATAAATCCTGGAAAAGGTATTTTGGGATATTTTATTTTATTATTCTTTGTAAATTAATTAATTATAACATATTTATAAATAATCATTTAATTTCTATGAAACATATAACAAAAAAAATCCATGATATTTATTGTTAGTATTAAATGCCTTTAATATTTGTTTTGAATGAATTATAGTATAGATATAAATTGTTCATATATAAATTATATGTATAATTTATAACATGATTGAAAATTAAAATGTAAGGGTATATATAATGGATTTTTTATTATATCCTAAATTATTCATAAAATATTAACAAACATTTTTCAATTAAAATGTCATTACTTTGGAAATTAGTAAAACCATAAAAAAAGGGTTTTTCAAAATTGTTATGATCATGGATTAAATTATATAAAATATATGATAATTTTATTATATAAATTGTTTAAATAAAAATACTTCATTATAAAATTTATACATTTTATTTAATATCATATATTTATGTAGAATTTCTTATAAAAGGATTAAATAAAGAAGTTCATTTTAGATATTGATATATATAAAGAGATTAAAATTCCATAACTATAGAATATCAATAACACCTGGAAAAACTATATAGTGTTTATAAATTTATTTATTTATGAGCTATTCATAATTAATTTACCTAATATTATAATATTCAAAGTAATCATATTTTTATATTCCTACATGTTTTATACTCAAATATTATTTTTTTATTATGAATATGTGTATGATTTTGTTTAAAGAGTTATGTTACATCCATATATTAACAAATATACATTTCTATTGTTACATAATGGTTATGATAATTTATTTATGTAACACCTTGTATTTATATGTAGTATAATTTTAGTTTAAATTTCCCCAAACTGCATATGATTTGGTTGTTTTTTAGAAAAAGAGATGTTGGCGGGGGAATATGTGTATTATTTCCAGAATTTGGACCTGACCAACTAGTATTCCATTTTGAAACTAACACCACTAGATACATGGTGGTCTGGTATGGGGTACCTAGTGAATCCCCCCATGTGTGACCCAATTCAAGCGGTTATACAGTTCCTAGCCAGCGGGTACCAATTGGTAACCTACATGTTTTTTTAAAAAATTAAATAAAATTATCGAATTTATTAAAATGTTTTAAATTAATAGTTATATTCATTTTAAACTTGTGTAGTAATGAATATAAACTTTCATACTCCCCCCTTTTCTTCTTAAATTTGTGGTTTATATCTGTTCCTTGTTATTTTCATGATTCGTTTATGAATCGATGATGCATACAATATGGTTTTGATTCATATTCCCATTAATATTCATTTCTTTCGTTGTTTAATTATTTTTTGATAGATATTCCTAATCCCATATATTTTTATAGTTTTCAAGATTTTTTATATTTTAGAATGAATCTAAAGGTGAAATTTTATAATAAGGGACCTATTAATCCAAGTTATGTAGTTCCTTATATTCAAGATGGTTTTCACCCAATCATCATGCATCATTGGAAATTCTATAAAATCGTATCTATAGTGTGTTCTAATTAAAATTAAATTACATTACATTATTTGATTAAACTTTGGTATGATTGTTTTATATTAGGTCATGAATGGTATTTATAAGGTATGTCTCAACGGCTTTAGTCACCAATGATAAATTTATCGTTGGAATTAAGTTTGGAACCATGAATTAAAACCCGGAATGTGTTCCTCTATATGATAACTTACACTAGTATCCTTGTTTATTAGCATATTATAACCCTTGAGGGTGTTATTCTTTTGTAAATTATTCAATAAAGCTGATCTGGCCTAGTCTTAAAACCCTGTCATAGTCGATGGAATTGGGATAAAAACCCTTGAATGTATTTTGTGATCTATCTTTCACATTTTATTTTCAATTGTGACATATTGATAACTTGTGATATTTGAAGTGTGATACACTTTTCACATGGATGGTATGACTATTAAATAATCCTTCACTAGGGTTTCCATTTTGTAATGTATTAATCATGAACATGTTGGTAATAATTTCTAAATTATCCATCCACATTGGGATGGAGGTATATCATCCACTTGGTCGACATGACGTGGTAACCCATCATTCACAATGTGATGATGGAAATAATGACATATATACCAATTGGTATTTCAACTAGTAGAGAGTCATCTACATATGTTGCTTTTGTAAATGTTTAAATGACATCTCAATGACCTATTACTATGGTATATCATCCAAATGTGACTAGATATTAATGGTTTATTATCCACCAGAGATGTGATATTTTGGAAACATCATACATTAAGAGTATATCATGTGTGGTACGTCATCCCCAGTAGATGTTGTCTGAATGGTGAATCATTAAATTAGGAACATTTTATTATGTTATTCCATCCGCATTGAGAGTTATACAGAAGGTTTATTAAGCATAATGATAAGATGTTGTGGTTGTGCCTCATCTACCATAGGCATGATATTATGATATAATATCCACCAGATCAGGGAATAGGTAGGGTATCATCATCCTAAATTTGTTATTTAAACATTATCTAGTGATAAAGTGATCAAATTTCATTTTATTTTGAGGATTGGTCATTCTCCCATAGGACTTGTTATAGTTATGTCTAGTTCACCCATAGTTGTTTCGTTGAAATTGATTATTCACATTAATTACTACATGAGGAGTTATAAAACATTTTCCCTCTAGATATGTCCTTATAGAAGAGGTATATTTTCTCATTATAGTGTTTTTCGAAGATTGTATGGTCACCCTTGGATTATAAGGATCACTCTATGGGGTTTTGAGGTTTTTAATTATTGGATTTTACTTAATATGAATAACATATGGATCAATAACCTATTTGTACTTACCTTTAGAGGGATAATTAATATGGTTCCCTACTAAGATATAATCAAACTATAATTGGGAACCATGGTTCTTGAGAAGAATTCATTTTTCATGATCTAAATAAAGGGAAATGAACTATTGATTTTGATGGGTGACCTAGTGGAGCATAGTGGGTGTGTAGAGACATATTTCTTATAAAACATGAGACCATATATTGTTATATCATATTACATGTATTTATTTTAAATCAATTTTATATGATCCACCCAATTGGAACCTTCTTACACTAGTTTGACTTGTATTCCATGTATAGTACTTTAATGATAGTAATTTTATATTAATAATTAATTTTACATAAGGGTATTGTCTCCCTAAATGATATATATCGATCCTCACCTCTTTCTAGTATCGTCTAGAATACCTGGAGGCATGACCAAGGTATGTGTCACTTGAGTTCAATAATGATAATAGTTAACTATAATATGGATACTACAAAGTCGTATATGTTCCATGTTTTTTTCTATTTGTATTACTATTTGGAATGGGTAGATAGTAGACAAGGTGTTTTTAGATCATTATATGGATATTGTTCATATGATTTGTTAATGCATGTATTATCGAAGTTTACATTACTTAGGATGGGACTATTATTCTTGGTTTTCTCTTTCTAGGTTTGTTTATATTGATAAATACGATGAATATTTATTTTGATTTTTTATTTGCGGTTTCTTAATCGTGGTTTTGGGTTGAAGATGTGTTTTCATTCACGCACCATTTTTAGTGAATTGGTCTTACATAACATCTATATACATTCCTATGATTGATATTAAAGTTTCAATACATGGTAGGGTAAATTTCAGTACCATTGACAACATATATATATTTTTCATATATAACTTCATTGTGAAAATGTACATGGATGACCCTTGATTATCATTTTGTATTGATAATATTATAGGAATATATTGTTTACCGTCATGAGATTATAACAATCCCGAATGTGGGTATGTTAGGCTAGAATCATGCTTTATTTTTTAAGATCCTTGTATTTTAAGGTTTGTGTTTAAGGTATTGTGGTGTGTTCCTTTTATTTAACACCTAAAAGTATGATATTCTATTTCTTGTAAAAACATATTTTAAGTTACATTCGTGGAATTGTTGATTTATTTCATTATAGAATCATTTGTGCCTTAAATAATACGACGAAGATAAGAATTCCTCAATGACTGTGTGGATAAATTCAACATTGTGGTGTGTTCCTCCTATCGATTAGAAAATAACAAACACTCTATATTATGTCAAAAAGTCTATATGAATATGGGTTAAAAATTATTATATTACCATGTTGGAATTGACTAATGAGTTTCATTTGTAGCATCCTCTAATTTTTTTTGGTGAGGGAACACCATAGGTAGCCAAGATCTGTATAGATTCTAGTAAGACTATATTTGAACATATTGAGACACACCTTAATATATAGGTGATGTTTTCTATTTATATGATTCAAGGACTATAAAATAACTAGTGGAATGTTATTTTCTAGGTAGACCAACTCATGGTGTTGTCTTAGATAGACATACAGTTACATTTCATCAAGCACTACTTTAAATAAACTGTGAGGGATGATATATATAAGGAATTTAGGAAAATGTTTATGTGAGGAATGTATGTTATAAATGATGTAAATATATTTAATTATGTACAATTTTTCACCAATTTTGGGGAGTGATCAAGATATGATGGTTAGAAATATAATGGATATATTATTGAATTTTTTTCGATCTCATGTGAATATAATGAGTTTGACATACTTCTCAGAGGTCATGGATTAGGCCTTGATTACTGAATAATTATAAATGGATAATAGATCATTTACGAATCATGATTCTTTTGTTGGGAATGGGATCAATGAAAAGAGTAGTATTAATAATATATTTGAGTGATATTTATAGGGTAGTGGCCCAAAAAGAAATCATGGAAGAGGTTTATGGCTTCCACTGAGATAATTTCACAGGTTTTCCACCATAGCATGAGATCACGTTAACAATGGATGTTATGTAAATATGAAGATAAAATATATTTAACAATATATGATGGATCCTATAGAACATTGAGATGTAAAATATAAAATTTACGATTCAGTGGTGAATGATTTCATTTACCTGATCTCATCCCCCTAAGGATTTCCTATGTTGTTTCAAATATGTTAGAGAGATTGTTGTGGTTATGAGTTGATTACCTAAGGCTGGACCATGTAACTATTAATTATAGAAGTCATTTAATTATTTTTATAACTTATTATATCATATGTGGGGATCCAAGAGATTCAATTTTATTTAATTGAAGTCAGAAAATAAATTTTTTTTGTTGAATCCTTCTATCATATTGTGTACAGTTTCTAGGAGAATGTACATCATATATAAGTATCTCATGATGAATTTTAGTTTGACAAGAAAGTTTTTTATGTTTATAAACATGATGACCAAAGTTTTTCATAATATTTTATATTCATTCATGATTCCTTGATGATATTTTGGGGTACTCTAAGATGATGTTGTACCATTCTTACTATTGTAATGTTTCCTTAGGTACACTACGGGTGCATCAGTTATATTATAATCTCTCAAATATTCAGCTATGGATTTTTTAGTTTTACTTATTGGGGAAAAATATAAAAGTGTGATATATTAATGGACCCTAAAAGATCATATATTTTGTTTTATAGGACAATTCAATTTTATTATATTTATATATTTTTGGGTAGGATAGGTCAATACTAGTGATCTATTTAAGACTTATCCCGATTCAGAGAATATATGAAATTTATTCCCATGAAGTGGATTTCATTATAGTATATGATTATTATAAGTGATCAATTGATAAAATGGAGGCTGAAATCACAACTTGTCTTGACATTACCTGAGTCAGGTAAGTAGTATACAACACACTATGATACATTAAGAGTTTTTCATTGGGATGTTTTGAGGTAGGGAAAGAAAGTGGGATCTTATTTGTATTGGAAATTAAGGTCACATGAGAGATACTTGGCAACACAGGATTTATATTTGGAGGTGGTGGAGTGTAAACTATGATAATGGTGTCACAATCATTTGGGTGATATTTTAGTGTTATGTATTGACTATAAGATTTATATGTACATATACTATAAAAGGCGCTATAAACATTAGTAGAGGATATGTGTTGAGTACCTAAAAAATCCAAATTTTATCATGAAATATGACCCTAGTGAGGAGATTTTAATCATTGATCCACTAACTATTAAGACTCTAGAATTGGTGGTGTAGGGGGGATATCATTAATTGGTAGATCAAAATCTTCTTCACTATGATATTCCATGAAATTTAAAAATATAGTGGTAGAGTGACCAAATAACTTTAACTATGATATCCTAACTCATTAAAAGGGGTGGGGAGACAACTATATAATTAGGATTTCTTAGTAATGAGATATAGTATATATATTGGAGAGACTCCATCTAATTGGTCCCTATAATCTGATGAGAACATTTAAATTTTAGGATGGTTTGTCTTCTCTCCAAGATCATGCATGAGAAACTGATGTAGGACTCATATTCCTTGATGTGGTTTGTTCACCCAATGATTAATAAGATGAATCACAATATTAAATGGTGGTAATGTAGTCCCATGATGAATTAGTATATGTAAGGCTTTTTTTAACATGGATTTACCAGTTAGTTGGTGAATGTCAAGCATCAGTGACACATAGGTCTTTTTCATTCATTTTCCATTCCAATTTTGATGTGGGATGATGTTAATATTCACTTATTAATGGGTTTTAATGTTCATCTCATGTTAGTGAATCATTGTGGGTTATGGTGGACATGTTTAAAAAAGATTCCTATTTTCTAGTAAATCAAGAGGTTTTTTATATCTATTATTTGAAAAGGATATAATATTTTAAAAGATTATATCTCTATGTGGTTCTTAGGAGTATCATTTATGATTAGGATTCATAGTTTATATCACACTTTTTATGATAGTTATCGACATTTCTTTATACAAAAATGTATTTGAGAACTACCCATCATCCAAAAGAAAATGGGTAGTCTGAGCTATCATTCAAGGTGTTTACGTACATGTTAAGGGAATATCTCCTTTATTTTGTAAACTTTCGGGATACCCATCTAACAATTTTAGTTTTTTACAACAATAAAAATTATCATACAATGATTAATATGGAACATTTTTAGGCATCATATTGTAGACCATATCCATCACATCTCAATTGTATAGAGTTAAGGAAGTTAGCAGTAATTGGGATGAGTCCCATGAATAATACATCAGAATATATTAAAATTATCATGAATTGTTTAGTAACAAAACATGTCAAGTAGTGATAATATTTTGAATATAGAAAAAATAATATAGAATTCTAAGAGGGAGATAAATTATTTATATGAGTTTTTTATTATTTGAGATTGAGTTTTATTCAATGGTATGGCTAGTTGGAACCCAGTAACATGGATCCATTTGAATTTATTAAAAAAAATCATTACTATGGTGAATTAATTATCAATATATTTGAGTTGAAATATTATACACAATTTTATCCATGTATATTTTTGAGGATATTACATACTAACCCATAGTATTTGATTAGTGTTGATGAGGTTTATTTGGAGTTGGAAACATCCTTTGTAGAGTGATTACATTGTATAATTGACCATAGTGTGAAGACTCTATAATGATAGATAGATCCTACAGTGAATGTATATTGGAAACATCATTGTTTTTAGGGGAGACACAAAATGAAGAGTTCAATATTTAGGCACAATATGTCAATATTTTCGTTGATGTGGATCTACGAAACAAGATAACACATCTTATGGATGAGTTGTTACATGGCAGAGTTTTTGTAACACCATGTGACTATATAATTGAGGATTTCAAAATAAATTCCACCAAACCTCATGGATTTGGGTTTTCTTGAGTAACGAAGGAGTTACTAAGGGTCCATGGGATATACTCTATAATGTTATACACTAATTTTGGGTTATCTATTTAAAAAAATACACAATAAAATACCTAACGGTCAGGTACCATATACTTGGTGAAAACCCATGTGAAGATCAATTCCTGTATTGGATACTAGGTGATTGGTGCCCCTAGGGAATATAATAATTTCTCACCGAGTATCTAATGGTAGGCCACTGAGTACTGAATGGGTAGATATAGGTTTAAAAATAAATATTGAATTAACTAATTATTTATTTAAATGTTCATTAATTAATGAATTATCTTCATTTCCACCCAATAAATATCATGAACACCCCTTTAACTCTCCTCATCCTTGTTAAATAAGTGGTATTCCTCCATTCCTAATTGTATTTCCATATATTTCATCATTATTGGTTACATATGATATGGTTATAAACCTTATTCTTTTTAATCACTATTTTTATTTCACTTTTTCCCATGTATTGATGGTTATGCCTATTTTCTTGTATTTTTTTAATTTATATGATTTCATATATTTAAGGAAAAATATATAGTTTTTATTTGATGTATAGGAGTCTACACATTACAAGAAGATGGTAAAATTATTTTCCAATTATTTTTACCCAATTTTTTATTGAAATGAACTTCATGAATTACAATATTGTTCAGTATAACCCAACTCACCTCCAGCAAAGCCCATAAAAAATCCAAACACTATAAACTACCACACTAGCACACTGTAAGTGGATAATTGGGTCAGCTATCATATAGAAGAACCCATCTGAAGTCCTATATCTTGGTTCAAAACTCAATTCTATAGATAAATTTACTATCAATGACTAAATATGTAAATAAAATACCTTTTATGGGCCACTAAAAACCAAATTGATTCCAATCCAACCGAAGGGTCATATAGAATTCACATGAATGAGATAACTATTCAATAATCATTCAATAAATCTCTAGTCAGTTATATATTAATAACGACTATATCCAGACAAGGTGTTATTTCATCCATCCATGTTGGGCTGGAGGTATATAGTCCACTTATGCCACTCATGGTGGTGATTCACTATTCACAATGTAATGTTTGAAATATTTTTATATAAACCATATAATATTTTCTACTATTAGAGTACCATCCACTTATGTGAATTTTATCAAGGATGTATTTCCAAATCAGAGATCAATTATATAGGGATATAATCATCCCCAAACATGATATCAATGAATTATTATGTACTAGAGATGTGATATAGGTTTTACATCGTCATTGTAGAGGATATTATTTGTTTTTCAGGTTATACAATTGGATATAACCCCAGTGGTAGATGTTCGATGTGGAAAATTGATATGGCAGCATGTCATCCACATTACGGATGATACCAGTGATATATTTTACATGTAAATATATTGGTTTGGAAGTTCATTTTCCATCAATGATATTATAAGATGTCATATCATGGGCCCTTTCATAGAAATGATATTGTATCATATTCTTGGGTTTATTAATTTAACATTCCCTAAAAATGACTTAATCACCATTGAGTTTAGTTCATTTTTGGATATATCACCAAGATTGATCGTGACAATGATATATTTTTCACCATGAAAACTATATAAGGTGTGGTATACTATTCATCCCTAAGGTTAGATCACAAAATAATATCTTTTATCCAATTTTGATATTGGTAGAAGAATGTATGGTAACTCATGGTATAATTAGAGCACTCCATGTTTTATAGGTTATTTGTTATTGAAATTTACATTACATAAATTTTAGATTGAGTATACACATTTATTTACTAGACATGATAGGAAAACCATTGGTGGTTCCATACTATGTTACTCTAAATCACTTACCAAGTTCCCTTGTAACTGAAAAACATCATCTTTCATAAAAAAGGTTGAAAGGACCCATATTATTTGGTGGAAGAATTGGTGGAGTATGGTGGGTGTTTGGAAACAGGTTCAGGATGGTAACATAGATAATATGTTGGTCTCTCATCTTTTTCTTTTGATTATTTCTTAATTAGTTTTATATGATCGACACATGGGGAACCCTGTAAAGAATGTAGGGATTGTATTACATGTACATTATTTATTTTTTATATATAATTTTTTGTGATTTTTAGTTGTATGGAATTTAGTTATGATATATGTTTTTTACTATTGATGTGTTCTGTGAACTAGTTGATGTTATAGTTTCTATTTTATTTATAGTGATTTTAATATGATGATATAGTCTCCAAAATTGATATATATCATACTAAACTAATGGTTGGTATCCTCTGTCATATTTGGAAACTCAGATGAGGTAATTGGTCCTCTGGTTCTCTTATAGTAGAGGTGAGCTAAACCAGAGTTGTTATAATTCTTTTTTCTAATACAATTTCATTGGATTTTATTAAGTTTAAATCTTGAAATTAATGTTTTATAATAGTTTATACATATTAGGTGTTTCAATTATAACGAGATTAAGGTCTCTCATAACTAAGGTAACATTGAGTAGTGGTACATTAGGAAAAAATAAAACACTTTCCTAGAGGCTCAGACCTTATCTTGATCAATTTTAGTTGGATATATATTACTCCTAGATTAATCTTATGAGTATTGTATATTTAATTTTACTCTAATACACTACATGAAAGAGTTTCACATACCTTACACATGATATTCATTTTGACAGTTGGGAATATAATTGGATATAAATTTTGATTAGTATCACAAACTATGATTATTTTAAAAATCGTAACAAAATGACATGGTTAGAAAAAGTAGATATTAGGGATGGAATTAAATATAACTTCAAATCATAACAGTACTATTGTATGAAATGTTAATTAATTTGATTATATATAGATATTATATCCCCTTAAAAAATAATATTATTTAGATTTCATGTAATGAAAACTCAATTCAATACCTTAATCATCTGGCAATGTAAGTTCATGAAAAATAATGATGGAAATCAATTATCTTAAATAAGGAATTATTGTATTGAGGGGACCCAAGGATCATGGTTCTAATCCTTTATAGTTTAATTATATACAATGTAGTGATGAAAAATCCTAAGAGTTGGGATACCAAATGAATGATATTGAGTTTATCTATATTATGAATTGGAAAATGATTTGTCTTCCCCACTATTCAATTTTCATATTTGAAATTGTTAACATGATTTCATACAAAAAATTTTAAAATGGTGAGGTGCATTCCAAATTGAGTTCAATGATTAGTGAAATATAGATATTTTCTCAGTAATTGATATGGATGATTTATAAAAGGATTCATCATTTTAGTGATATAATAATTGAAAAATGTACTTATTAAATATAGGTAATACATTATACACTTCTAATAAATTATTTTATTATAGATTATTTGGTTTATTATAATTGAACATGACTATGAGATCAGTCCTTTGAAAATATATTCTTTATTAATGCAACATCTTATACAAGTATGTAAACTTATGGATATTTCATACATAAGAAGAAAAATTCAATTTGTTAGAGAAATATATTGTTATGTTGCCTTATATTGAGGTAATTCAATAGTTTGATCAAATATGTGCCTACAAGAGGTATGAATTGATTAAATTGTGGTTTCAGTGTACTTACAAATGGAACATTATTCTCCACTAATACCCAGTATTATTGAGTGTGTTAGTAACATGGAGAGAATAAATTTTTTCCCACTAAGGAAATATCTTCCTATATAATTCATTCTAAATTTATCATTGATAATGTTCCAATAATTTGATTGGGTTAAAGTGAGGATTACCCTAGAATTAATACCATTGTGGATAAAAGAACAAGGTCTTGTGATATATTTTTTTCGGAAATTTATTGACTCCAAAAATATAGAAAATTAAAATTTAAGTATTTAATATTATTTGGAATGTCTAAAAATGATTATTTATGTATAAAATCACAGTTATTCAAATCTGAAGGATTTTTTAGAATGGACGAGAGATATTTACATATTTGAAATAATTTTCCAAAATACCTGAAGGGGTTTGGGAAGATCCTTTGAAATAGAATGTTTTTTATAGGTTTATTAGATTTAATAATTAATATTTTAATGGTATATGATGCTGAATATATATTTTTAAAATTTTATAAATATATATATGTTCAAAATAATGGTAATTGTTGATGAATCCTATAGTTTTCATTCAAAGGAATAATAAAAAGGTATATGAATCATACAATAATATTAATTTAATGTTTCAAATTCATAAGGTTAAAATTAAATGCTTTGTATTTTCATCTAATTTCTCTAATATAAAAAGATATTTTTTATATAAAAATCTTAATTATGTAAAAAATGGAATTACATTTAAATATAAATAGTATATGAAGAATTAGATTCTATAACATTTATAAAAATTACTAAAAAATTATAAAATTTATGTTAGATAATATTGTTTATCTAGATGTTTTTCAATATATAATTGATATAATATAACCACCCATTTATATTATATTTTAATAAATAAAACCTAATTTTAGGAAAAATTTACAAAACACATAGAATTAAATGTAAGATAAAGATATTTTTTTTCATCTGCTAAATATTCTTATTAAATTAATTAATTATTTTTTCCTAAAAAAAAAATATTATTCGTATCATAAAATTATTTTCAAAAAATAATATAATTTCTAAGAGGTAAATTCGATTATATTAGGACATGGTGAAGTTCCAATATTTTTATGTAATGGATAATGAATGCCCAAATTTAATGTAAATTTCACTTAATGTACTAAATGATATTAGGATATATCTATTATAAGAAATGTAAAGAGTTATATTTAGTTACCATATAAAATGGAAGTTAATTATATCTTAAACGATTTTAGCATGCGACAGTAAATAAAAATGTAAAGAGTTGAATATTATTAACAAAATGATCTCATACAAATAATTTAATGGAAATTGTTCTAATAATATTGATGATGATAAATATATAAATATTTTTAGATAGAAAATGTCATCAACATAGTAACTATGGATGTTTTGGGTGTACAGAATTTGAATGAATTTTTAGGGAGATGAATATTCAAAATAAGATTCATAATTATAACTAATATTTCTTGTAAATTTCATTATAAATGTTAGTCAAAAAAATTAGTTGGAGTATTTATGTTGATGGACGCATATTAATTCATAAACAATTATATATTAATATAATGTGTCTAATAAAACCAAAATAATTTTGTAGTCATACAGAATATCTAGTGGTCTATCACATGTGATACTATTAGATGGGAAAATATTAATGTTTTTTCATGTTTTTAAAAATTATAAAAATATAAATTTTATCTTGTTATTAAAATGGTAGTATCTTCCTTATCATTCATTTATATTGGATTCATATTCTCATGAATTGAAATTGTAATTGACATCCCAATGTATGAATTAGATTGATCACTAATCAATATTCTTCACATATTATTATAACTAGACCATTCATACAATGAAACCATTCTTTCAAAGGACTTATTAAATTGATAATTATGGTCAGTTGGTTATGTTACTGATCATGATGTTAGTTGGAGATTATCCAATATGATATGGTTCCTCAAATATGATGAGTATGGCTTCTGGGCCCTTGAATCATATTGATTTATGGAGTGTAGAAAAATACCTAGAATAATATTTGATATTCTTATCTATCAAATGTGGGTAATATGATATTCTAATCTATAATGATGAATTACTAGTGATGTATTCATTAACCTGGTAATTCTATAATTAAAGAATAAAAAGTACATCTATAACTATATTTGATTGACAAACTCCATGCCTCATGGTTATTTAATGACTTTTAAAAAGGCATCTTATTAAAATTTATTCTTGTATATGAAACAACCTATGAACGTGGGTATTGATATACATGTTCTTGTTAGAGATCACGTCTAAAAACAATTTAACTTAAATATTAATTATTATTTACTTACGTTTTATATTTTATTAAGTATATAAATCTAGGAATCCTATTTTTAGTGCAGAAGATGACCCTAGGGTTACCAATTGTGGTTAATAGAATATTAATTGAGTAGTAAAAATCTCAAAGAGATGACCTAAAAGTGTTGTAGAGAGAATTAAAATATTATTTTTAGATAGATATTCAATTTTTTATTCATATGATGTGATACATGGTAATAGTGATGAAAGAATTAGAAAATTTGTTTAGAAAACATCAAAAAGTGTTTTTTATAAGCTATTATATGTATATTATGTGATTTAATATTAGGTGAAATAAAACCATGTATATGACGATTTAATTCAAGTGGGAGATTTATGGATACATACCTTAATTTCTATATATATGAATATATGAATAATTTTAGTTATATAATCTGGGATAATATTGGAATATCATATTTTATGATACCCATTTCATAAAAGTCACATCATATTTCATTAGTTATATATTTAAATAATATATATTTATATCCTAAAACCATTTATATTATTTTCATAATGTACAATAGTATCAGATCATTGTTTAGTGAATCATATTATATAGTCCATAAAAACCACATGTGATTGATAATGAAATCTAACATTAAATGTTATTTTTCAAATAATCTTCCCATTTATCTAAAATTCCCAATTAATGTTTTAAAATATGGTATATCTGGTTGGATTATATTAGATGAAATGTTACAAAAGTTTGTAACTATTGTATTATTCAAATGTTTTAAATAATATAGTAAATGAAACAAATTCATTTGCAATAATCTCATGGGATATAAATGGAGGTTCATATGTGATAATCGTGACTAAATATTACTAATTCCTATATCTATATATCTTGAATATCTAATCTTCTTATCCCTTTACCATTGATATGTATTAGCATAACATGAGAGAGTTAGAGAATACCAACCATGAACTGGGTTATTCAGATCGATTTAAGGATACACTAAGGATGAGGAAATATATTTATTACCTCTTACTGATCTTCATTAAATGTTTTTTATTATAGCTATTGAAATTTTGAAGTGAAAATCACACCATGTCCTGTAGTTTACGTTTATACATGTTTTCAAATCAATGTAGGTGATCTTGGGATTTGAGGTTTTTATTTTCTTTTTCATCCCTATTTTTTTCAATCCTTATAAATCATCTAATTATATTTGTTTTTATTGTCATTATTATTTTTCTAATTATTTTGTGACATGATATTAATCCATAAATATGATAGACTCGGGTCGACCTAATAGTCACTAAAGGACCATGTTTCTTACTAGATGGTTCATCCGTCAGAACCTTGGTAAAATGGTGACATTGGACCATATTAGGACTAACATGGTGGAATGAGATAGTGTTTGATGTGGAATACTATATGAAAATTATTTGACATTTAAAAATAATATTTTAAATGAATCATGGTTTATAAATATAAATTTTATGGAAAAGGATATTAAATCATTTGACATAGAATTTTGATTTAAATGGAGAAATAAATGGTTTAAAAGTTTTTTTAGAAGATCATTTACAGTTTTATTCATTTAATGAAACCATGTTATTCCCCATTTGAATAATTTTTAAAAATTTTCTTGGATTTTTTAATATAATTATCAGGATCTATTTTAGTAAATAGTTTGGTGTGATTGGCCTCATGTGGGTGATTTATAGTCATTAATGAACATTTTAATGATTTTATACCTTTATTTTTTTACTACCATTTGGTTATTCATATATTATATGATACATTATGTTGATTCATAGATTATAAGTCTACCATTACATATGTGATGGGTTGGATAGAATAAGACAAAATTTTTAGTGGGATTCTTTGATGTACCATTTGGGGTGGAAATTGAGGCATGGAACCTCAGTAACACCAACTACATAAAGTGGATTGTCATGGTTCAGTGGGAGTTTCCTTTAGTGATTACCAAGGGGTTGTTACATTTGGATGAAAAGAAATTTCATATGAGGTGTGACACTTTTATTGAACGAGAGGTGAGTGAAACCATTCAGAGTTAGTATCTAGAGGGTTACTGAGAATCTTTATGATTTTTTGTCATCCATAGTTACTTATGGGAGTTCCCAATCAAGTGAACATTGTGTTTAAACACGTGTTTAGTCCCATTATTATGAATACCATGATATGAAATTTTTACAGTGGGACATATTCCCAAATCAAATATAAATCCACCACATAATCTATGTTTTCATAATAAAAGGACATTATATTTCATCCTTAAAATATTCATCTAGGAGAACAATGTATTACCTCTTTTATGTGTTCTCCTAGAGGGAACTGTGTACCAACATTAGTGTATTGATATTATTCTTGAGTGATTAAAAATAATATATTCATTTATCATTTATGTATATTTTTTTAAGGAACCACTTATTTATTACACAACCCCTATAGAAGTTGACATATAGGATAAAAGCTATGTTAGAGCTATGCTTAATGAACATCATTAATTTTTATAAAAGGTTGTGATAATTAATTGATTTTGATAGTTAATATTTATACATAAATTAGTAGTGTTTTATCCATTAGAGGACAAGATATGTCATTCAGACAAAGTAGGATTTGGGAGAGATAGTGGGTGAATGAGGGGAAATTTGGATATATTCTTGTTATAAAGAGATGGCTTAACCTTCTTTAAGGAACCAAAAAAGGTAAGACTTTAGATATGACAAAATGTTTTGATGATGATGTTGATATTTAATATAATTGATCATTTTTTGTTTTATTTTGGATGATCGTGCAGTGGGTGTCTACCTCTATGACGACTCTTAATATATTATTATTTGATGTGGTCAGGCCTATTTTATTATTTTATTTAACAATGGGATTATTTTTATTTCTTAATTTTCAGAATATGAACTCTTTTATTATTCTAATATTGTTACTTTAAATTGATATTTTCTATTAATATTAATTTATGTTTTGTTTGTTCAGTTTTTATTTCATGATATAGTCATTATTTCCTAAAATATTTTTATTTTTTTCACTAATCGGAATTGGGATAAAAAATCATTCAATAATAAATTTTTATGTAATTAAGGATTTCATTGGATACAAATGGATGATAACATCTTCTGAGATTATTGAAATTATATAGTATAACTCATTGGTATATGTGGGTATATATGTCTTCAATCACAATTATGTTAGACGAAATCCGGGTTAGGTTTCTTTGGTGTATGCATTTTATTTGTTTGTTTTTGTCTTCTTTACAGAAATGGAACATAGGTATAGTGGTATTTCATATAAATGAATGGTTATGTTTTTGAACGGGTTGAAGGACAATCACCGTGGAAATATACATGAAAACAATTAACCACAAACACACAATTAGTATAGGTAGTGGGATTACATATAGTCATTAGAATCTCCACTTACCTTTGTACAATACACAGGTTTCAATTTATTTTTTCCCGACCTTATATTTAACTATTGGTATAGGAATTATCTTAAATTTATATATATGGCTTGAGAAAAAAACGCTATGGAGGAAAATGATTACATAGGATCATGTCTATCGATCTGAGTTATATTCTACTAAAATGTATTATAATATATTGTAATATCCTTTTAACTATTATATGATGTGATTCATTCTGGTTCCCTTAAAAAGTTGTATATAAAAAACAATGTTAAAAATTCTTGGATCTATATTTCATCAAGTATTAATTTTTCCAAGTCAATATTAAAAACTCTATTGTATGTTTTATCATTCCATAACAATATTTAAAAAATTTCATTATATATAAAATAATAGTGGATTCCTCCTTTTACTCCCCAATTATAAACTAGTTTAATAAATCATGATTATATTTTTACCCGAACGGCTCAAAGGCCATCATTTTTATTGATTTTCGATAACCACCTTTCAAGGGATGAGTGGGAACCCATTAAAGGAACATAAGCTCAGAGATTACATAGCCTATAGGCTTAGGAGATTACATGACCTGAAGGTATTCGGGAATTTAACTAGAATATCTACACGGAACTGCCCCTCCCCAGCATCTGCATCATGATAGTAGCTCTCCACCTTCGCATGGCCATCTGGCTAGGCTTCCTGTGCATGCCTTGGTTAGTCCCGATTGCATAGCCATACCCTCTCATTCTAAAAAATCCATTTGTCTCTACTATTGTGGGTTCACCTTTATCAAATCTTCTTCTGGGGCTGCTCTTTTTGTAGTGTGTAGGGGAAAAATCCATGTGGCCCGAAGGCCTTGAGGTGGCCCAAAGGCCTCAAAGGTGGCATGAAAGCCCAACTGACCTAAAAGCCTGGGTGGAATGATATCATTAAGGACTCCAAGCCCAAACTGGTGGCCTGAGATGAATAGTACCAACTACTACTATACCGAACAGTACCTGCTACAATGCCTGCTATAGTGACCGCATAGTGTATAGTTCTACTATAGTACTTGTATATTGTATAATTCTGCTACAGTACCTTTATAGTGTATAGTTCTGCTATAGTACCTGTACAGTGTGCAATTCTGCTATAGTACCTGCACAGTGTAGAGTACTGTTATAGTACCTAATACAGTATTTCTATAGTACCTCCTACATTTCTTCTATAGTACCCCTGGAAATATGCCTCTACCTGGTTTTGAACCTGGGACTTGTGGATTCACTTAAGGATGCCTCACCAACTGGGACGAGCCTCATGTGGATGATTATATTTTTTTATAAAAATAAAACATCCTTTATGTTCCATTAGATAAACCAAGAAAATATTCTTATATATAATCATTAAAATGTCATGGACACTCTTCATTTAGACAACAAATTATTTTCGTGGTTTATCTCATTTACCTAAAAAAATAATTTCATTTTCATGAACTATCATACTCACTAAATTAGTGTTCCATTATTTTATTTAATAATGAATATAAAATTTTCTTATTTTTAAAGAAATATAATAAAAAAATATTAAATACTATAATTGAGGCCCTTTTTTAAGACTGTAAATTTCCATCTCTATTTTTCATATTCAGCTACTCTTAATGTCAAGAATAATTCAAATTTTCGTGTTCAACGTATAGATCATGATAATGTACACTATTAATGAATGATGAAATTAAAACCATTTTAAAAAATATTTTAATTACATTAATATCCAATTCATATAAATATTTCTATTATTTCAATTAATTCAACTAGATAGTTTTTTTTATTAAAATCAACACATGTAATATGAGAATATTGGTTATAAATCAAATGTAGTTCATCCAATGAAATTTCTCCGTTTAAAATTATTTTACTTCTAAAAACACATTTAAAGCTAATTTTTTTCATTATATGAAAAGAAACTAAATTCTAATTTTCATCTTCTCTATTTGATTTCATTCATCATTCATGGAAGTGGTCCAATCTTTCGATTTTAATGCTTCTTCACCCCTATATTATCCATCCTTCAAAAGGAGGATTGTACAATGGGAATTTCTCATTTTCCTTTTTGTTTAGAGTCCTTATTGTTTATTCCCAATGATGAATTTAGGATCAATTTGATTACTATTCATTGAAAACGTTATTTTTCATTACCATAACATCACTATCATAAGAATTCATATAATTATCATGACCACAATTTATTTCGGATCCAGTGGAGAAATGTATCTCCTACTTGTTAGTATTATATATGTGGTACACTAAAATATAAAATTTAAAATAAAATAATTTTTTATTACCATATTACTCTATGAAAAAATCATCAATGTGCTCAAGAATCATTTTCACATTCATATTATAGCATTAATAACTCATTCTATAGAGCATATGACCAAGAAAAAATCCTTTATTGGATCGTTAATCAAATTTTACAAATTGTATTCTTATATTTATAATTACAAAGGGATTTCTAAAATATATATGAATATTTAAGAAGATATTGTTTTTAAATAATAACATATAGTTAATATTAAATTAATTAATTAATGGAAAATATCTACTTGGAATTTAGACCATGATTTTTGTGGCATGTCTCTAAAAATAATTTTATGTATCCTCTTCTAATAGTATCTCTCTTACCAATTTAAAAAATATTTAATTACCCATCCACTATATTTTAATGCATTTTACACAGATTCATATTTATATATTATAGTGAAATTCTAAAATTAATCATTAAATTCGTAGTTTGGGTGTTGGGATACATCTCTAAATAAAAAATTCAAGATTATATACATTTCTTTCATTTACATATATCTCTAAAGGACTTATAATTTTTTTAGAGCTTGTGATTAAATATAAATAAATAATAGTGGTAATATGATTTAATCTGGAATAATATTTATGATCTACTAATATACATTGGTGATTTCAGTATGATGGTCCGAGATACATCTGAATGTATAAGTTCAAGTGCATTTGGGTACTGATATCTAGTTGTTTGTTATTCATGACCATAATCTTCCATTTGTTTGAAAAATATCAAGAGTATATTATATACCAATTCAGATTTAGATTTTTTCTCATTACATAATTATAAACATGATTTCATTTTTTCTTTTATCCCATGTGAACAAGGAATCAATTTCACAGATCATTTTGTTCTTTCATGACAAAGTAGATAAAACTATTTCCGTCATTGATTTCAAATAGATTTTATTGAGTCTTTTTTAATCTCAGATTCTTAAATGTTTTAACCATTTAAGGAAACATCCATTTTATGAAATATCAATAAATTTTAATTTTTAAAAACCTGATATACCCTCAATAAGTTATGTCTAAATCCATCTTTAAAGGTAATATTTTTTAGGTGGACTTTTTCACACTGATTTCAATGATCCCAATACTTTTTATATTTTGTGAATAATAATTCCAGATTTCACTTTGACCTCTTTAATAAATATATATATCAAAAAAGGATGACTTCTGTTCATCATATAGGATAATAATTCACGATACAAAAACCAATCCTTCTCATACATATATTCTTAATATGTAAAATCCACTATTTTTGATTATTATTGATTGTGACCCTTCTTGGAAGATCATTAATGACACATTACATTATATTTTTTAGTATAATTTTTATAGAATAGTTTTTTGTATTATATTTTTTATATCAACTTTTGGAAGACAATTTAAGTGCATCGAAATGATTTTTTCACCTTTGCCTCATCCATTAATGTTTTAATTGGTCTCTTATTAATGTTTTAAGCATGTCACCCCAAGATTATATACCCCTAATTATTAAAGGAAATAGATATCATGTAAACACATAATGATTATATTTATATAAAAACCATATTAAAACATATAACCTCAAATAGAAATATTATCACTCGTTAAAAAATGTTTTCAAAATTTTCAACTTATTTCCATTTAATTGATTGTGATCATTACCATTTTTTTCAAAAATATATATATTTTCATTAATATATATATATATATATCATTAGGGTATCTCCTAAAATACATATCCATCCAAAATTAGTAGTTTTTTAATTATAAAAATCCTAACATGATGAAACAATATGTGTAATTTATTTAAATAAACACTTAAGGTTTTCTACTTGTTTATTTCACCTCCTTTATTAAATTTGATTCATTGAGTTCCCACAAGGTGAATCATTTATTATTTTTTTAAATAAAAAGGGTTTCAGAACCATTTACCATGATCTATTTTGATTTAGACTATTCACCCAATTTTTTTATTTATATATATATATAACCATCTAAAAATATATTCATGTTATTTTCATATTTAAGCATCTTAGTTTCTTGTCAGTGAACCTGCACGTGACTTATTAATAAGTTGTTTCTTACCATTGATGCTCTATTTTTATATCATAATGACTTAAACTGAGATAATTAATCATATTCAAAAACTCACCTTCATTTCCCAAAAATTATGTTGACATTATATGAATCAATATAATTTTTCCAAGTTGAATTCTTATTTTCAAGCATACAATGTTCAAGGTATTTACAATCAGTTTCATTATCAATAAACACACATCCATTTCATGATATCCCTTAACCAGTAGACCATTTTACTCTTTAATATATGAATAATTATAACATTTGGATTGATACATAAAAACATTATCACTCAGATCATCTATATTATATGTCTCCATATTAGATTCTTTAAGAGAGATATAATATAATTATTAGATATAAAATACTAGTATTTCATTATTTTAGAATAATTACTTTTAATTATGAGAAATTTATTTCACTATTTATCATTAGATTACCATGTTTTTATTCATCTTTAATGTTATTTTTTGGTAATTACATTCTTCCATTGGGGACTTCTCAAATAAATTCAATTAAAATATCCAATAATCATACAGTTGAAAATTATAAATTCAACTCCATAAAATATATAACCATGATCTCTCTCCCAGGTCTTATTTTTATCATAAATTTAGGCCTCCTCCATTTTTATATTATATCATAATATTGTGAATTGAATCAATCAAAAAAATATCAATGTATTAAAATCAATATATTAATACTTCACATAAAATTAATCTAAAATAAAACATATATGTCTCCTCAGAATGGTTAAATAATTTATATTTTTTCCATAGAAAAGAATTATTCTAAAACTAAAATTCACCCATGTTAAAAAGAAATAAAATTTATTGATATTCAACCATTACAATATCATTTAATTATGAATAAAAAATAATAAATTGTACTCGTTAACCTCTTTCCACCTACATGAATACCATGGATTATATCGTATAATTATTTTCATTTTGAACCCATTATCTTCAATAAATTCTTTTTTAAAAAAATGGTAACATTTCATTATGAGAACTTCTTGAAGAATCAATATTATGAATAACAACAAAATATTTCCCTTATGTTAATTGGTGGCAGTAAATCTATCACAGGTGATTCAAAACAAATGTAATACCAAATAATTCTTGTATGGAATAATCCTCTCATTCTATAGAACAAATAGCATTCCTTTAAACACTTGAATACATTTTTAACCAAATTTATATTCTACATGACAGATTTAGTAACTTTAATCATTGGGAAAATAGAAAACAAAACCAGAATCCTTTATATAAAATGTCTACTTTAATATTAATTGATATTACCAGGTGAATATGAGGATCAAATAAAGAGGGGAGATCTGGTGATCATAAAAACATATCGATCATCTAAAAAATGTTCTCATATAATCGTTCAATGCATATGATTGTCCACTAATATATAAAATCATGATTAATGATAAATAAAAATAGTCATGAACATGAACAGTAGGTTTTCCATTGTTCATTGTCACATTTTGAGTGTCATTCCTTTACAATGTTTGAATCATGAACAATATAAATATAGATTATAAAAAAAGTGTTGATCAAACAACAATGAACTTATTACATGTCCACATGATCTTTTGATACACCATTAATTTGATCACTCAATCTCTCTTCAAGAATCCATCCACTTCTTATTAATAAATCTAAAAATATAGAAGCTATCATAAATTGTCTCCTAGTGAAACAATATTTTTACACAAAGTTCAACAAACCATGGTGTGGGTTCCAATACTAAAACGCAGAATTTTATTCCATGGATTAGTATTACTCAATTAACCAAAAATCTAAAACCAAGTATTAAATATAATAAAATCCATAAAATTGAAAATTAATTTTCAAATTATATCTTTTTATATTTAATAAAACCACGAATCATTTATATCATAGCCAAAATATAGTTTTCCATTAATATATTTAGAAATTATTTCTAGAATATCATTTAAGGAACCATAAATTTTTAAACATATTCATCAATTTTAAATATAAAATATTTCACATGTACCATGACCAATGATCAATATTATGAATTATTTTCATCATAAACAGCCACGGGGGATTACTAATTCCATATAAGAATCATATTTTGAAATTAATATAATAATATTCATTAAAAAGAAAACAAAAAGGAAAGTTATGAAGTCTTTATATGTATAAACACCAAGAGACTAGTCAACCTTAGTATAGATCATTAATTTTATTTTTGTGAATATTTATGTAAATGAATAAAAAATTGAACTATTTAGAAATAATTATTTTGGAATGTGTACAATGTTTTTATAAATATCATTTCATGTTATAATTGAAATTACAACGTTATTAATGAATTTTTAATTTTTTTTTCTATAAGTCCTTATGTATATCTAAAATAATTTTTTAAACACCCTAATATTCTTCAAATATTATCATTAGTTTCGATAGCATATTCTACCCACAACATCAAACCTATGCAAGCCACAGAATATTATTATTTAAAAATTTATAGTGTAACCTTGTTGTTAAATTAGAGGGTTTATATATTTTTAAATACATTTTTAAATTTATTTAATTTTTTTTAAGAAAATATTTATTTATTCATAAAATATTGTAAAATAATAAATCAATATTTAGTAATGTAATTTTATTCTTCAAAAATATGTTTTCTTCAAAATATGATATTTATTTTATTTTGTGAGAATATATTATAATTAAATAAAATAAATTTTCTAAAATGTATTATAAAAATGAAATTTATTTTTTAAAAAAATAATATTAAAATTACTTAATGGTGAAATTTAGATACCTTTTTAAAATATTTAGTTATTAAATAGTGAAAATACTGATTTTTTTCCAAACAATTAATTCTTTTAAATAAATTTATTTTTTTAAAGGCCATATTATGATTTTTTTACTTCATGTAACATAATTATTATTCTATTATATTTAAACCAATTATTTATATTTTAATCTTTTATATATTTCTTTCTTTTAAAATTTTATTTTTCTGTTTGAAACGTAATTTTATAAAAATTCATTTTAGGTGAATAATGTTTCTCCATTTGGATTAATTAAAATAAAACATAATAACAAATTATTTAAATTAAATGCATATATTTTATATCTATAATTATTAATGAAAATACCTATAATTTTTATTTTAAGTCGTAGAGTTAGTATAAAATCATCTTATGCTCGAAAAATACATTTTTTGATAAATTGTTTTTTCATCGCTTCTATGGGTTTTATTTTAAAATAAAATTTTCATATTTTGTTAATTTACATTGGTTAATAATATTAAATATTTTTAATAAGAATAATTTATATTATAAATTTAATTTAAATTATTATTTTTATAATTAATACTGAAAAGTGTAAAAATATTTTTCTATGGTAATGGTGAAAAATAGTTAATCGATAGTTAAACTAAAACGATTAGGGTCAAAATTAACGGAATACATATATAAAATATATTATATAGAAATATTTAGTCCTTACCATATCTATTTCTTAATAATGGTCCATGTTGGAACATTGTTTCGTGTTAAAAACTTGGGAGTGGCTTTTTCTATTAAGAAATTCCATGTGTATCCTCTCTCAACCTATTAATGACCACCCTCTCTTATCCCCTATGAAGAACATAAAATAATTTTATTTAAACCAAAAAATACCCATTTACCCTTTTTAGATTCCTCCAAATGAACTATATCCCTTGTTTGGATCATAAATTTAAACTAATAATTATTTTTGGGCTACCATAAAAAGGATGTTCAATAAAGAAGTACTTTCATAACCGAGAATTCTTATTTTATTTATTATTAGATCTCCTTAAAATCACATTATATTACAATGATAAAATAAAATCAATATTTATAATATAATTATATTTTATTATGTTAATTTAATAAACTAATTATATCTCTTATCCCATAACGTGAGAAATGAAATCATCATTCTTTTGTGAGGTAGATTACTACCTCACGATTCTATTTAATTAATTTTTCATCATTTCCCATCACATATTGTTATAATTATGGATTTAATATATATATATATATATGATATTTTTAACAAAATTATATTTCTTTAATTATTATATAACATATACATTATTTATTTCCATTCCCTTGGAGATACGATAACATCACTCGTGTGTATAGATGACTACCTATTCACGAAGGGATATGATTCATTTTTCATTGAAATTTTACATGGAAGGTAAGAAAAAACTATAAGAACCCAGATCCTCTTTTTAGGCTTGTTTTTATTTTTCTGGAATTTTTTAGAAAAGAGGAGTTTCTGGAAATTTATTAAGTACACACAGTGTACTTTATGAGTACAGTACATATACTCGGTTACCACAGGTAGCTATGTATTGGCCATGTAGTGGACTTGAACATGATCATGTTTTATGACCTAGAGCTCGCCTAATGTGGAGTACAGAAATGGTGAGTATACACCGTGTACTTCAAAAGTACACGACGTGTATTTTGTTTTTTCCATTAAATGAATCGGGGTCACGTGTGATGGACAAAATTTTCTCTTTCTCAAACCTGTTCAACCAAGAGCACCAAGCAGCCACATATATTTGATGAGCCAATGGCCGAGCGTTCTTCCTCTGAATCAAACATCGATAGTGGTGTTGGAATCGCATCGGTGAGTTATCTCTTCTCCTAGAGCATCATCCCTTGATTTCTCTTCTTTCGTGGGTTATTGTGTGTTGAATTTTTTATTCGTTTTCATAGATATACGACGTTATAAGGAGAATCAAGCTTCATGGTTCATGTATATTGATCTCCCAATGCTGAGGTGGGTGGTTTGTGCTTTTCCATTGAAATTCATTGAATTTTATGTGAAAATTTTCCCAATACCCATGAACGGGGTTTTGTGTGTTTACCAGTTTAGCCTTATTGTTTGCCTGCTATGATTTTATACTTGATTAGATGATATTTGGTTGTGAATATGATGATTTTGGTGCTTTTGATGTGTTGCTCATCCATGTTTCTCTTGTTTTGACCTTTGGGTCTACTTTCCTATTAGGCTGCTATATACTTTTCTATGCCTAGTATTGTAGGATGGTGTGACTGTTGTTATGAAATAATGATATGTTGTAGAATTCTAGCCATGTAGTTCTTGAGTTTTACTTTGGCCGATATGTGTTGCAACTTTTTCTTGATTTACACAGTGCCGTGAGAACCTAGTGTAGTAGACCATATGGATAATGGACATAAAAACTTCTCCAAAGTGCCTTTTATTATATTATGATGTGACATGGGGAATTCATGTTGAGTTCATACTCATAGAGTCTATAGTTCCTTGACATGGGACACATGGGGAATGAGACGTTGAGTGCTTCCCAAGATTGCCATTAGTACCGATATGAGACTATATGGGGAATTGATGGGGAGTGCTTCCTTAAAGAGTATATACATTAGCTGTACTAGAGGGGTGAGACTGTGTGTGCTTCTAGAGGGTTACCTATTGTGATTTTCAACTTTATATAGATGTTGGTTGATATTTAAAATCGTGTATGGTTACTGTTGAGTTCATCGCTGTTTACTTCTTTCTACACTTTTACATACTATATATTAAATGACTGTTAGGAACAAATCTTATGGTGGTTACCTACTGGGATTCATCGACCACCATATTTGGGACATGATTTTGGGCCCAAACTGATTATATTGTTGCATGTATATACAAGGTCAAGCACCCTTCTACTTCATGTACTTGATTTCATTAGAGATAGAGAGCATGGGACTAAGATGGGGCTTGTGATGCTAAGGAGTTGCTTAACTATTTTCCTTTTGTACTTTTGTTTAGTATTGTATTAAACATTGTGACTTGTTTGGATTCATTCCTCGACATATATGTATCATGAAACATTTATATATATATATGCTTCATTTGTTTTGTTATCAGTCTTCCATTGTTACTATTGTTTGGTATTATTACTGCTTCCGCTATTGTATATCTATTTACTTCCATTGTGTACTCGGCCAATGAGGGAATAATTTCCCCACAATCACACCCAATGCCCTCGCAGCTAGTTGGTAGCCTCTAGCATTCGGGGAAATGCACTTGAGGCCATGTGACCAACAGGGTACGGGCACCTCTGGGTGGCTTCCGGAAGTGTGACGGTACAAAGTGGTATTAGAGGTGTTCTTTTCTCTTGACTTACAATCTGGAGCCTTTATCCAGGGATAGAAAGGGACAGGTACTTGGTAATGTTTTTTTACCAGGAGTACCTAACCCGTGTATAGGGGAAGCCAATCTACCATGTTTATTTCCATATTTTTGTTTTTTACACTTTACGGTTGATTTCATTTTCACTCTTGGGTGACTCAAATGTTTTGTACTATTATAGTGGATGTTATTGAGGTTCTACTTCTTTCACAACCCGATGAGATTAGGGTATTCCATCTCGTGCATCATATAAGAACTTGGTAGAAATCACATTTCATGCATTATTTCCTTGCCATTTAGGATGCATTAGCGATTGCAAGATGTTGTGATAGATGTTATGTTGAATATGAATGATATTGTGAAATATGCCTTGATAAAATACCTAGTTTTTGTTATAGCATTGATTGTGTAAGGTTTTTTTTGAATGAATGACAAAATTTGGTTATTGAGGTGTTATAGGCCCTCATGGACCATAAATTGGTGGACCATTTCCTGGTTTACATGGTTTATAACATGTATATGATGCCAAGATTTGATTTGAAGGGAGTATGGGCCCTCACGGAGTAGGATTTGGAACCTTTATGGTTCATTTTAGTGTTTTTCTAGGTTCCAGAGTTGTTTTTGATGCTTACTGTCTAGAAAAACCCAGAATACACACCATGTAGTTTTGACTAAATGCCATGTGTTATTCTATTCAGGAAGAAACTTTTTTTCATAAGTACACACCATGTACTTTATGTAAACTCCGTGTAGTCTCTAACCGTGTCATATACCATGTGGGAAGTGACATAGGATAGGAAAAATGTTATGGGAACATGCTGTGTACCCATTGTGCAAGCCCTATGGTGTTTATCTTGTGTTCGCCCATGTAACTAACAATACAGATGGATAAACCTTAAGCTATACATGACATGTCAGGATTGAAGACACCATGTATTGTAATCCTAGGAATCCAAACATGTAGCTAACAAAACGAGTCAGGGGAGTATCTTCTTATACACATTGTGTCCACCATGAACATGTTGTGTAGTGTAAATCTAGGATCCCAGCCGTGTAGCTACCAACACGGGATAGGTGAAGCTTGTCTAGTACACACCGTGTTTCCCGTAAACACACCATGTAGTCTTGTCATAGGAGAGCAGTGGGGCTTAACCGTGTAGATAGAATCGGGCAAGGGAAGTAGATTAAGGTACATGCCATGTGTTAAGACAACATGCCATGTGTGTGGGGTGAAATACATCCTAGGTTGGAAAACGTACATGCCCATGTAAACGACTTAAGGGAACACACCATGTAACAATTGTACATGTCCTGTAGTCATATTTTGTAAAACTTGAATCCTTTATTACTTTTGTTCCCTTCTTACACTTCTAGGTTTTAGTCTCTGTTAATCCTGACTTATGGTGTGTGTTTGGCCTTATAGATTCATTCCACTGAAACATCCCCTAATAGTCCGCCAGTTACAGGGAAGTGATCAGACACTAGATAAGGATGATCTAGGACTTCCTGCAGATCCCCCTGTTGTGTCAGTCTTGGCACCAGCAGTTCTACCAGATACTGCTGCTGATGCACAGTTCAGGGAATGATTTATGAGGATGATGCAGAACATTCGGTGGGCACTACCTCCTATCCAGTCGATGTCAGAATTGACACAGGTTTTCTAGCAGCAGCATCCTCCCATACTATTAGTGGAAGGAGGACCTCAGGCTGCAGATTCATGGCTAAAATCCATGGTGATGATCTTTAAGCATCTAGAGATGCCTCCATAGAGGAGGGCCAAGACAACTACTTTCATGCAACATAAATCCTCCAAGGGATAGTGGGATGTGATCAGATCGATGCGGCATCATCATGGTATGTATTTGGATGAGTTCGAGTGAATCATCTATAACTACTTCTATCTGGAGACCCTGAGAGCCGACCGAGCCCAAGAGATTATGAGTCTGGAGTAGGGAACACTTTCTATCATGGAGTATTCCTCACGGTTCACCGAGCATCAGCTCTATACACCCTTCCTAGGGGGATATGAGTTGATCATAGTGAGGAAGTTTGAGGATGGTCTTAGGCACAACATTCGTTCCCAAGTGAACATAATCCAGTTGACATACATCACTTCTATCGTCAACTAGGCACTAATCACGGAGCGTAATATGAGAGATTTTAGTGCTATGAGCTAGGTTGGCTCAACATCTTGAGTTAGCATCCCTCCTACTGGCAGTAGGAAGCGCCACTGGGAGTCATCACGCAGTGATCCAAGGAGGTGAGACACATCTTCTGGTATCCAGGAGGTATGCTACCAGTATGGGAAGAGTGGGCATAATAGGTCGTAGTGGCAGAGAGACCTAGTGGAGTTCCGATCATGAGGTAAGATGGGTCACATTCAGTGTTTCTGTCAGGTTTTATCACCAGAAACTGGTGACATGTGTTCTTCTATGAATCCGCGTTCATGAGAAGCACCATCAATTTCTCAGCTGTCTGGAAACTGGAGTTCTTTCATCTATTCAGGCTGAGGTGGAGGTCATGGTCGTGGTGGTTTGTCACTAGTATTTCAGTGATAGTAGAGTAGATCAGCTCAGAGTTTTCAGGAAGGGACATAGGGCTGTGGAGTAGGCCAGACCATTGCAGTGGAGCAGACCCAGCAGGAGGAGGATCTCAGACCTTCTACAGTTCGGGGTATGATCCTATTTGCCTCACTTTTATCTTCAACTACTTTCGATACAGGGGCTTCACATAGCTTTATATATGTCACTGTCATGGAGAGACTTGGGATTTACATCTTCTCCTCTATAGATATCATGACATTAGACACTCCGTTCGGGACTAGAACAACTAGTTTACATCAGTGCAATGAGTACCCCCTAGAGGTTGGTGGGTGTCACTTCTAATGGGATATCGATGTCCTAGAGATGAAATGCTATTATGTCATTCTTGAAATGGACTTTATAGTTCCTTTACAGGAAGTAGTCGACTGATATCGTCGAAGGGAGAGTTTCATATCACCAGAGGGTGGATATTTTCTTTATAAGGGTGAGTGGGATGTCCAGGCGAGTAGAGCGGGTCTAGAGCATCATGGGTTGGGAGGAGTTACAACCCAAATTTCTAGTCTATATTTAGATTATCAAGGAACATCCCAGTTAGACTTTCCTCCAGTGGTGGATTGTTACAGAGATGTCTTTTTAGAGGACTCCTCAGGTTTGCCTCCGGAGCATGAGGTGGACTTTTCGATTGAGCTTGTGCCAAGAGAGGCACCGATGTCAATTCCTCTTTATAGGATGGCTACACCAGAGTTGTAGGAGCTTATGATGTAGTTGAGGGGTTGTAGGCAAAGGGTTTCATCCGACCCTCTACTTCTCCATGGGGATTTACTATCGTATTTTTAAATAAGGAAGATGTCACTCTCAGGCTATTCATGGATTATTGGATGTTGAACCAGCTGACGGTCAAGAATCGATATACATTGTCGAGGACTGATGACCACTTTGATCAGCTTTGAGGAGCCTAGGTGTTCTTGAAGACTGACTTGAGGTCCAGATACCACCACTTGCACGTTATACCAACAAATAAACCTCTTATAGCCTTCTAGAGCAAGTGTGGTCTATTAGAGTATATGGTTATTCCATTCGGTCTCATGAACGCATCGACAGTTTTCATGGAACTAATGAACCGAGTGTTCCATCCATACATGGATTCTTTCGTGGATGTCATCGTGGATGATATCTTAGTGTACTCTCACACTTGACACGACCATCCCACATATCTTGAGATCATTTTGAGTAAACTAAGTGGGCATAAGTTATTTGATAAGCTCTCAAAATGTATCTTTTTGACGGATCAGATTCACTTTTTGGGTCATGTTATCTTAGAGACAGGAGTGCTAGTATACCCAGAGAAAGTGAGAGCAGTAGTTTCAAGGGAGCAGCCGAACATTTTCTTTGAGGTGCGGAGTTTTCTAGGCATGGATGGGTACTACTGATGCTTCATTCATGTCTTTTCAAGCTTAGCAGCAACACTGATGGGTTTGACTAAGAAGGGTGCGAAGTACTTATGGTCAGATTCTTGTGAGTCAGCCTCTTAGGAGCTGAAAGGGAGGTAGACTTCAGCATAAATACTAGTGTTTCCCGAGCTAACAATTGTTATACAATGTATAGTGATGCATCAAGTATCGGACTGGGTGCTGTGCTTATGCACAGAGATGGAGTCGTTGCATACGGGTCTCGACATTTGTGGCCACACGAGAGGAATTACCTGACACACGATCTCAAGTTGGCTTCAGTTTCTCATGCCTTACACTGTTGGATACATTATATTCTGGGATAGCATTTTTTTGTTCTCACCGACCACAAGAGTCTCAAGTACATCTTCGTTCAAATTGATCTGAATTTTATACAACGAGGGTGTGATAAGTACCTTCAGTTTTTTTAACATTGATCTTACCTACATTCAGGATAAAGGAAACACATTGGCTGATGCATTGAGCAGGAGGACTCAAATACGGGAAGTTCAGAAGGCCAATAGTGAGTGACAACTTATGGATTTGTTCTCAGAGATACATTTGGAGGTTCAAGACAGACGGTGGAAGACCATCCATTCTTCTGTAGTTGTTACCTCTACCCTTCTTGATTGAGTACGAATGAGGAAGCTATCAGATTCTGAAGTCCTAGTCGTATAGGAAAGTGTGTCAAGAGAGGTCCCTATTCCTGGATGGACCATAGGCAAGGATGAGATCTTGTGTTTCTAGTGGTGCACATGGGTGCCATCAGTCATATGTGATGAGCTGATGTGGGGATTTCATTCCTCAATTTGGGTTGTTCATCATGGTGTCACCAAGATGAATCATGATCTATACCATTAGTATTGGTGGTAAGGTATGAAGAGTGATGTTTCTAGTTTCATCCTAATGTGTTCCACTTGTTAGCAAGCAAAGGAGGAGCATCAGCAACAAGAAAGGCTTCTACAGTAGTTACTCATTCCCGAGTGGAACTGGTACAATGTCGAAATGGATTTCGTGACTAGTTTGGTGAGGTCGCCATGCGAGAATGATGTAGTTTGTGTTGTCATTTATTTACTTACGAAGGTTTCTCACCTCTTTCCAATCAAGAAGACCTTCAGTGTTGATGAGCTAGGTCAGTGGTATTTCTGAGATATTCTATGCTTACATGGAGATCAAACTCCATTATTTCTGGCAGAGAAGCTTGTTTTACTTCATGGTTTTGGTAGGGGATTTAGAAGGCTTTGGTACACATGTACTTTTGAGTACAACATACCACCCCTAGACAAATGGTCAGTCTGAGCGTACTATTCAGGTGCATGAGGACATGCTCCATTCATGCATCCTAGATTTTAGAGGTTATTGGGATATTCATACACCACTTGTGGAGGTTTCCTACAATAATAGTTTTTAAGAAACTGTTCAGATGGAACCTTATGAGGATTTGTACAGTATGCCACACCGATCACCCTTATGTTGGTTGGAGGCAGGAGAAACAGCTTTACTGGGACCTCATCTTGTTTAGGAGACCACGGAGATGATAGATTTGATTCAGAAGATGATGGCTACTGGACAGTCTCACCAAAAGTCTTATGATGATCATCGAAGACAACCTCTAGAGTTCGAGGTCAGGGATCAGGTTTTTCTACGTGTCACACCGAGGTTGGGACAGAAGCGGATTATGAGGCAGGATAATCTTTCGCCAAGGTACGTCAGGCATTTTGAGATGTTGGAGAGAGTTTGGCTAGTGGCCTGTCGGTTGCAGTTACCTCAGAGGCACTGGGCTATGCATGCCGTTTCCACATCTCTCAGCATTAACATTACTTTTTAGATCCATACCATGTTTTCCAACCCGAGGAGGTTGAGTTGGAAGTGGACACTTCTTTCGAGGAGCATCCTATCTGTATTATTTATTGAAGTATGAAGGTTCATTGTGGCTTGTCTATTTCTCTGGTATAGGAGCTATGGCAGAACGAGTGAGTACATGATGAGACTTGGGAGAGGGAGCCTGATGTACGATCGTAGTGGCTAGGGTTGTTTGGGGTTTCTTCTTCTATGTCTTATTGCTAGGGAAATTTGATGGAAAATTTCTTTATGGGGGGATGTTTTTAAGCACTCTGAACTTCTTAACAGTTATGCTAATCTTTTTCTGTAGTTTTTGAGAAAATAGGAGTTTCTGGAAGTTTTTGATGTACACACCATATACATTATGATTACACATTGTGTACTCGGTTAGCACAGGTAACCGTGTGCTGGTCGTGTAGTGGACTTGCACCCGACCATGTGTGATGACCTGGAGGCCATCTAAATCGGAGTACAGAAATTGCGAGTACACACTGTGTACTTCCAAAGTACACACCGTGTATTTTGTTTTTTTCATTAAACACACTAGGGTCATTTCTGATGGACAGAACCATCTTCTTATCATCCTAGTTCGTCCGATAGCACTGATCAGACACAGATCATTGACGATCCCCCGACTGAGCATCCTTTCTCTGAATCTGACACCAATGGTTGCATTGGAATCGCATCAGTGAGTTCTCTCTTCTCCTAGAGCACCATCCATTGATTTCACCTCTATTGTGAGTTATCCTGGGTGGAACGTTTTATATGTTTTTTTAGTTCTATTTTGTTCTATGGTGATTTAATCCTCATGGTTCAATTATATTGATCTCCCAATACTGAGGAAGGAAGTTTGTGCCTTTTCATTAAATGTCGTTGAATTTTATGGGAACATTTTCCCAATACCCCGGAACGGGGTATTACGTGTTTACCATTTTAGCCCGATTTTTTTGTCTACTATGATTGTATTCTAGAGTAGATGATATTTGATTGTGAATAGAATTAATTGATGTACTTTGGATGTGTTTACCATGCATGTTTTCCATGTTTTGAACTTTTGGTCTAGTTGCCTATTATGTTGTTGTTTACTTTTACATGCCTAGTATTGTAGGATGGTGTGATTGTTGTTCTGACATGCTGATATGTTGTTGAATGATAGCCAATTAGTTCTTGAGTTTTACTTTGTCAGATAAAAGCATCTACTTTTTCTTGATTTACACAGGGACATGAGAACCTACTGTAGTAGACCATATATAGAATGGACGTGAGTGCTTCTCGAGAGTGTCTTTTAAAATATTACGATGTGAGACAACATGGGGAATTGATGTTGAGTGCTTCCTTAATGGGTTTTTTGTTCCTCTACATGGGCCATAGGTAGAATAATACGTTGAGTGCTTCCCTATAACACCTTTAGTACCGATACGAGACTATAGTAGAAATTGACGTTGAGTGCTTCCTCAGAGAATTTATACTTTAGCAGAACCATAGGGGTGAGACTGTGTGTTCTTCCTAGAGGGATGCTTGTATCTGTAGGTATGACTAGAGGGGGTAGGCTCTGAGTACATCCTAGAGGGTAATCTGTAGTGATTTTCTGCATTGTATAGTTGTTGCATGATATCTGAAATTGTAGATTATTACTATTGAGTACATCCTTCTTTACCGCTTTCTGCACTTTTAGCATCCATATATTTGCTAAATGATAGGCACAGTTCTTGTGGTGGTTTCTTATTAGGTTTCGTCTCATACCCTATGTGGGCCATGATTTTGGGCCGAAAAATATTTATATGTTGCAGGTGCAGACAAGGGAAAACGTCGTTCTACTTCAGGTACTAGATTACATTGGAGATGGAGATCATATGACCAAGCTGAGGCTTGAAATGCTAAGGAGTTGCTTATCTACTTTTCTTTTTTTACTTTGGTTTTGTAATTTATTCATCATTGTGACTTGTTTAGATGTTTTCCTTGACATATATTTATCATTCATCATTTACATATATTTGATCCAATAGTTTCTTTCTCAGTCTTCCATTGTAACTGTTGTTTGATATTATTTCTGCTTCTTCTATTGTATATATGTTTACTTCCATTGTGTACTCTTCCAATGAGAGAATAGTTTCCCCACTATCACACCCAAGGACCTCACTGGTAGTTGGAAGCCTCTAGGATTAAAGAAAAATGCACTTTAGGCCATGTGACCAACCGGGTATGGGAACCTCTTGGTGGCTTCTGGAACCGGGACGTTATAAACACAAAATTAATTTATATGATATATATGATATAATTATTATATTAGTGACATATTTATAATTTATAAACATATATCATTTTATTTGTTAAATTTCTTACTAACTAAATAATTATAACATCGTTCTTGCATACATGTGGACTACGACCCCCACCATATTTTGTTATTATTGTTTATCACCAAATAACATGGAAGATATTTATAAAAATATTTAATGAAATAATATAGTATATATGATATGTTAATAATTCTATAATAAACGTATATTACATACCTTTTTTCCAAATGACTGTTTATAAATGGAAATGTTACTCATGCTTACATATGGCCTACCATCTACACGATCGTAATGTATTTAATTTTTCATAACAATAATTTTTGATTTGTTTTAATAGAACAAAAGATATTTGAATATGATAAATATTTCATGATTATTATTCTATATATGATGAAATAATACCCTATTTGAGTAGATTCAACCTACCTAAAACATTTTTGTCATATATGTCAAATTCCATCAAAATTTCTGAAGTAAACATAACAGAATAACTAATTGTGTATAACATAGTAAAATATGATATTAAAGGAATAATAAACATGAAAATGGTGTGTAGGAAAGTAAATAATTAACATATGTTTTTTATTCTAGAAGATATGGTACATAGATGATGATTCAGACTCAATGTAAGGGACTATCATTACCAGAATATTATCGTATACACATTGTTATTAAATGTGGGAATAGCCCCAAAAATTATGGGTATAGGCTATGCCCATGGTTTTATGAAATGAGGGTTGTTAAGGAATGGATATATGTTTATACCCGTAGTTTACTTGAAACCAAGTGTATATGCCTATACCCATGGTTTTTAATACTATGGGTATATGAGGATGTCCAAAATTCATCTATACCAATTGTTTTTTGAACCATGGGTATATTTTCTTACCACTTTTTAATAGATGTAGCACCATCTAGAACCTCTCAAAAAATCTTCAAAAAAAATAAAAAACCATGGTAAAAATTTAATTCAGTGCACTTATTATATATTTAACATTCAATAATAAAATAATTTTTTTTAATCCATTTACAACACTATAAATTACAAATTAAATCCACATAACCAGTTAGTTTTATTCAGGAACACATATCTCTACCTAAACTCAAAAATAGAGTGAATCAATATCTCCCTCACCACCACCAACTCCATCATAATCATCAATAACAATGACGTGTAGATCACCACCACCATCATCCTCATCATAACCATCATCATTAACACTATCACTACTTGGAACCTCATTGACATCACCAAGGTAATCATATAATGGGAACATTGATTCCATACATGAATCAAAAGTAGTAGAATCCTCTAATAGTTGTTATAGAATTATAACTATCAGAGAATTCATGAACTATTCAATTCCTAGTATACTTCTTTAGTGCTCTTATTTGTATATTTGTTACCTTAGATTCTTTTTCAAGAGTTTTTTGAAGCTCGGTGGTCTGAGTGGTTTGAGAGGTTCCTAATGAGGTCCAATGCATAGTGGTGATGATGTTTTTTCCGAATCAACATCAGACAATACCCTTGTTCTCCTCACCTAATACATATATAAAATAATCAACTATCTTAATTTTTCCACTAATTTTTCATCGTGGGCCTACTAGTCAAATTATTGAAAATATAAAATACATTTTTATTTATTAATTATGTATCTAAATTTGAAATATCAATTAAAAATTTAAAATATTTTCTAATATTTTTTCATTTATAGTACTTCAATAATTTTTTTACTCCATCAAAATAATTTTACTCTAGGAACCCAAACAACGATGGACAATTCTTCTTACTACAAAAGACATTGATTAGTAAAAGTCTACATTACTGAATAACATGAATGTGATACATTTAGAATGAATTAAAGTTGTAGTGGTTGAAGAAATACATAAAATGAGGAAGCATATATATATAAAATACATTATAAATTTAATACATCTAGAATAAAATAAATAATACATACTGATTAGGGTGAAAAATACTGGTTAAATTTCCATTTTACAATTTATTTGGCCAATTCATGCCAATTTGGAAAATTTGGCCTTTGGACCATTTGGCCATTTGTCAATTTGGCCAATTGTTCAATATGTTCATTTATTATATTAATTCCAACTAGTAAATTTAGGCCAACTTCAAAATTATACCATTTAAACCATTTAAACCAATTAAGATATTTAGGCCAATTAGGCCATTTAATCTAATTTTGACCAATTATACCAGTTCTGACATTTATTTGGCCAATTTATGACAAATGTTCCAATTGGGCCACTAATTTTTCAAATTTTTTCTAATTAGTAAATATAGTCCAATTAGGCCAAGTAGGCAAATTTATGCAATTTTGGACAATTTTGGCTAATTTCGGCCAATTATGACATTTAGGCCAATTTAATCCAATTAGGACAGCACGAAAAACTTAATCCATCTAGGAATGTTTTTTCTATTTAGTCTATTTTAGGTTAATATTTTTTGTTTAGTCCATTTTGGCCAATTATTCCATTTTTCTCCCAATTAAAGAAAATAATGGAGATAAAATTTCCAACTCATAGAAAATAAATAGGGGCACATGATGAATTTTTATCACAAAATACATCGATAACCATTTAACATTATGGTACCTAAAAATGGAACAAGAAAATCACATTCATTCTTACATTATTTGACAGTAAATTCCATATTAATATTAGAATCAATTCCTGAAGAAAGATGTAATAGTAAAAAAATGTTGGGTTCTTATTTTTTACTACCATTAGTGAACTTTTTTAGAACGATTTTTTGAATAACCATATAAATCCATGATATTCCCCAATACATCTATAAATTTATTTTTCTATAAAGGTTTCATCATATAAGAAGTACAAATAACTTTCCATTTTGTTCATAGATACACAGAGAATGTAGTAATAATCAGATACCCAAATCCAACAAGACATGAAAACATTAGGTGTCAAATTTGGTATTCCCCTTGATATTAATAATAAATAAAAAAAAATTCACATTTTTTTGAATGTGTACTACATATAAATAATGATGTAACAAATCAATAGACCAATATGGATACTCAAAAATAGATATTTTTTGCTTTTAATTATAATTGGATTCTATGCCGACATTCAACTTTTTTTATTATTCATATTACCTTTCCCTAATGCAAAACTGAGATATTTAAATTCATTAATGATATTAGTTCCTCACATATGTTGAGGTGGATGTTCCGTGTCAATAGTATTATCAGACATATGGTGATTCTTCTTGTATTTTTTTTTTCAATTAGAAAGAATTGTTGATTCCCCATGAACCTCAAACCATGTAAATATTTAACCCTTATAGATCAGTTTTTTGTAATAAAACTAGTACTTGATAGATATGATTTCATTCTCCACGTAGACATTATTTTATAGGCAATGAAATCATTTATATTCTATATAAGGGTAACACACATCTGAAATATTTTTTCAGAACCATCGAATGTGTGCACAAACAAATCCAAATGACCCTGAAAATATCTTACAAAAGGTTTAAATTAAACGTATATATAATTTTTAGGATAAAAATGTTTAGATATTATTATACTTTATAAAGTGATAAGTTTTTCATATAGAAGTTCTACCATCATTCATTTAAATTTAAACTCTCCCAAGATCATCATATTCTGTCTTTTCCTCTGGTGTGTTGATATCATTTATTTCTTTTACTATCATTATATCTCTCTATTGACTATGAAAAATGGAAAATAATCGAATATAAAATCCTCCAAACAACTAATTTCATTACATTCATGAATAATAGAATATTCTATAATCTCTTCATTTTGATACCAAACATAAATGATTGTTTGAAACCCATTTTTTATATTGTTGATAACTTATTTCCATAATAAACATTATCTGAAAAAATTATTATAAAATTGACAATATATACTTCCTCAATATGAATCATTTTGAAATATAAAATCTAAAAAAATATCCAATTTTTTTAAATCTCAATTGAAATATGATTGTTATGATAAATACAACTTCTATAAATTATATTAAATGGAAAAAATATTATTCCACATTCAAAATTTTAAATCATAATTAAAAAATTCATTACAACCAAATTCGATATGAAATTTATCAAAGCATGCTAGTAGATATAAAAACAAATAAAAAGAGAAACAACATATTATATATGTGATTCCTATAAATAACGATGAAAAATAAGTATAAGACATTGAATGAGAAACAACTATTACAAAATCCAATTGAATTCATATGCCATTACGAAATAATTATTTTTAAAACTTCCATTTTTTTAATATGGCATTAATCCAAAAAAGTAGTCTTTTCTTAATAATGGAAAACATTTACTCCAAAATAAATACATTTTGTCACCCAAAATAAAATCCAAAAAACATGGTATAATAATTTCATAGAAATGTTTCTATAATAGATATAAATATAAATAATCATCCCCTCATAACATCAAAAAAACCTTTATTTTTAAAATAAAAAAATTTCTCAAAAGAAATAAGTAGAGTGAATTCCTAGCTATTATAAAAAAAGGCAATACGATTTTTCTGAAAAAATTACTCATCTGTAAATATACTTGATTACTTTATAATTCCAAATGTAATTTAATCATAAAGAGTTTTCATGAAAGTAATATATTATATAAAAATATTACATAAATAATGGAAAAACAATGTTCAATGAAAATACATATATATATTCCGATACATTTTAATAAAATATAGATAATTAACCATTAATATACTATGTCTAATGATTCATAAATAAAAATAGTAAATATTTTTTAAAAATTTGGAAGGGTCAGAAAACTACATAATAATGAGTAATAATGATAATGAAAATTTTGAAAATATATTTTATCTCAATATACCTTCTAAATAAAAACATTTTATTTAATATAAAAAAAATCATAGAAAAAATCTAGATTCATATTTTTAAATATAATAATTTAACTATTTAATGAATATTAGAAATAAATTATAGTCTAATTATAGGAATATTCTAAAAAACAGTTTGTATGGAAGATACTACTTACCGAAACAATCTATTGATGATCTCATCATACTTTGTTAGTAATTAATCAACCTCCTATAATAAAAAAAACCAATTTCTATGACCTACTGATTCCGAATAAATATTTTCTAGAAACTAATACTAAAACATTTTAAAAGAAAAACTAGGAAAATAACTTATAATAACCTCCATAAATCAAATTTTAAAAAACCAAAAAATTTCTTTAGTTATCAAGTTCGGTATTTAAACACATGTTAAATAAATTCCAAGAAATATTACTTCTATAGAAATAATGATGAAATTTTTTTAAATGATCTTCCTAAAAAATCATTTCTTTAGAGCACAGGGAACCATCGTCCCCTAAACTTAATTTCACCGAGCCTTTCTAAAATTCAATATAAATACCCTGCCCTATAGCGTTTATATATGCATTAGAATATAAATATACATACAAAGAAATCCTAGAGGGAAAATACAAATGTTAACAGTATATATTTATAATAACTATGAAGGAAAATCATAATAATTATTCATAAATTTGACAACAAATTCCACCCATTGGTCAAAAAGTTAAACAAAATCATTTGAAATATCTAATCCACAAGCCACATATAATGTTTCACATGATACTAGTTAATTACAAGATTATACACATTATAGATTATTATTAAAATTAATTAAAGTATTATTTCTTCTATAATAACCACAAGAATCACACACTAAATAATTATATATGTATAATTTGACATAAACGATAAATTAATAGTTGGCACTTTCAAAAACTAACTCCCAAAAACTAAAACCCACATTATTAATGTATAATGTCCTATAAAAAACACAATATGAGAAATTTAATATATATGCATCAATTTATCAATATAAAATCTAATATATAAAAATATATAATAACATGTGAATTAAGAGATGAAATACTATTCCTAAAATCAGGTCAGTGTAATCACCAACTATTGGTTTGTTTAAACATTAAAAATCCTACCATATAACATGGTTATTAATATACTAGTACTCCCATCATCGACCTAAAAGAAAAAATAAAACATCTCCCACAAATATAATACAACAGAATACTAAAGTACCATCTAAATTAAAATTGGTAAACCAAAATCCAAAAAATAAAATGGCACCCACAATGTTCTTTCTTTCAAATAATCTAAAAGAATAATATCCTAAATGAATGTTAGATAGGTTTTATTATATAGATAAAAATGAAAACAATAATCTACAGAATATAATAATGATTTGGAACTCACTATCCGTGAAGATTGAAATTATAAAATCACTAAATCATGAGATAATGCTATAGGAGTAGAGTTGTATGTCCTAGTTTCGCTGAGGGATAAACAAATATCAAATGGTGGGGGAGATACAACTTAGAAAGTGATGGGGGGAAGGGTGGGAGGATAGAAAAATATGAGGGAATCTTTCACAATTTTTTCTAAAAAATAATTGAGATATCAATGCTATACCGATGAATTTCAAAAAATTGTGGGTTTAGATAGGGTCCAAACAATCTATACCGACTATTTCGGTAAACTGTGTGTATAACTACAGGGGGATTTCCCCATTTTATAGTATTTTCTATAACTTAAAACATTATTTTAAATTTTATAAATATTTATTTTATTAATCATTAAATTTCATGACTATGTTATTCTAATTGTATCAAGGAAATTTGTATTTATTATTAAATGGATGATCAAAGTTAATCTGTGATAATATTTTGGTTTTTTAATTTTTTAAATGAATATTTTAATTGTTTTAATTAATATAATCTATTTCAATAGTAATATTATTAGTTTCACATAAAACAACTTTTCTTCAATGTCCATATTTTTTTAAAATTATTTTATGGATGTTTTTATATGGAAATTAAATAAATATAAAAGAAAATTATATACCTCTTTTTATTTATATCAAAGGATCCAAAATGAATATTATTATGTATTTTATATAGAAAATTTCAACAAAAAGGGAAAAGGGAATGTTCTATTTAAACATATATAGAGTCAATAGATTTTATTAATATCGAGACCTTTATTTAAAATATGTCTTCCCTTACAATATTTCGTGTCTAACTCCAATAAAACAGCTATTTACCTTTTCGGGGTATTTTGGTGTTGAAAATTTATTTTTTTATGAAAGGGGATATTTTTAGATTAATAATAGTTTTCATATGGGTTTTTAATGATTTTTTATTGTTTTTTATGATGTAAAATCTCATGATAATTCTGACCCATGTTATGGTCCTTATACATTGTCAATATGATGGGTGCACACATATATTTCCTAGAGATCCTAATATTTCTTATATGATGGGTGCGCTGAGAGAGTTCTCTAGTTAATTGGGTATTGAATATGTTCCCTAGATAATTATTTAGGATGTCTGGTATATGGAAATTCCAATTTATATGGGTTTTTTAAGTGTTCTATGGGATGATGTCCCAAATAAAATACAATAATATTTTATGTTTTCTATTGAGTTTTCATAGAAATATTTATTTTTTCAGAAGTTAATATAATGATATTTTTTTATAAAAAAAATATGATACCATTTCTATGTAATAATAAATATTATTAAAAAAAAATTAATGGGAATTCATGATTTTGAATGGAATAACATTTTAGGTCATTTTATATCCCTTACTGATTTTTTTATCACCCCACATTTGAGAAAAACATTCATTGTTATATATATTGTTGAGAACAAAGAATAATTCCATTGGAATGTCATGAATATTTTTCATTAGAAATACTTGTTTCATTTTAAAATATTTACTTTGGGAGAAAAATTGATGCAAATTATAAGTGTCCAATTTGTAAAAATATGATTTTTATGCAAGTTCTAGGACCTAATTCCCTAAAACTATAATCCTGAAAATATCCTTTATATGAAATAATTGAAATTATTAACTAAAAATCAAGATTTTTTTTATGGATATGTACATATAATTAATGTAAGAGGGAGTGGTTAGATAACATTACAAGTTAATATTTTTTCATTACACGTTGTATTATGTGATTTGGGTATGATAATTGTATTATGATATTAAAGGTTATCGTATATTCAATGTCTATGACACCCCATTCAAGGTTTTAACTAATAAAATAATGAGGTTATTGAGGACATTATTAGATATATATTTTTTAGGTTGGGATAAATGTATCCCTTGTGTTCATTAAAATGTTTTATTTGGGGAAGAATTATCATTCAAAATGTTTAAAGGTATATATAACCTTTAGGTTTAATATGAATTTTGATATTGAGGTATATCTTATAACACATTTGTTATCATATATATGACTATGATATTGAAAAGTGATTTGGTGAAAATGTTATTGATGTTATTTCAGAATAGGATAACAATATTTTTGGGCATATAAGTTGAAAGGTATGAGATAACCATTGAGGTGAAAATGATATTTAATGGTAACATTATTGATTTTATTTGGGATATAGGGTTATTCAATATTGTAATGATTAGAATATATTTGAGATTGTATGACTACAATATATTAATATTTTTTTGTATATGACTTTAAAAGTCCATGGTATTATATGGAGATACATTTTAAATCAATATTAGAAGAATCTGTTATCAAAACCTTATGATTTTTTTAGATATTAGTTAAGAATTTATTGAATAATTTCGTTTATATTTATTTATAGAATTATTTTGATTGAAATTTAGGTATTACTGTTAATTATTGGCGATTAAGGTATTTATCTTCATCATAACATTTATATTTTTTTTGAAAACTTCTTTCCTTATGCTAATTATTTTAGTTGTTGTTAATGTCTAAAGACTGTACGAAATGTTTGTTATCCTTTTCAGGAATTTGTTATCGGTTAGAAGTTGACTTCAGTTCATTGGGAAAAATAATTTATCTTTAATGCAAATCATATCGAAATGAATATTAGATTATGGTGGAAATTTAATAAATGATTTTATTCTATTGACATTGTATTTTATTCCCTTATGTTCACTATCTATATGGTAAATGAATTCCTCATTATTAAGGAAAATATCGGGAAATAGGAATTTAATTCACATTAGATAAATTGATGGTGTCTTAGCTCATAAAAAAGGGTGTAACATTAACTCATTAATAGATCCTCTTTCCAAATACATGATTTCAATTTCCACTAATGTTCTCTTATTTTGGATCCATTTATGTTTTATTCTATATGACCTCAATACTTCCCTCTCTCTATTTTCAAGTTCATGTTTTATTAACACCTTTTACGATGTGGGTTTTCATAAAATGTATTTTCAAATGTCCATAATTTCATTTCCAAGGTAAAGATAAAATTTATATGAATTTATTTATTAAGCGGTTATAATGTAACACCTTTATATTTTAAAATAATAACATTATGTTCAATGTAATATTCAAAACAAAACATTGAGCAAAACAACTACGAAATGTTATTATTTAAATATAATTTTTATAACCTATTTGATAATTTGGAAGGTATCGATATTATTAACTAAATTTTGATATAAATATATATATGAATCGTTATATATTTATTTTTAAATTCCTATTAAATAATAAATCAATTTTGGGTAATGTAATTGTATTCATTTAAAAAAGGATTTCTCTCAAAAATGTTTTTTGAGAATATATTATAATTACTTTATATAAAATTTTGACAATTTCTTTTAAATATTTTTTTTTTATTTTTTGTCAAAATAATAAAATTAACATACAATGAAATTTTGGGAATTTCACAGAATTATATGTCTTTTACTGAATAGTGAAAAATACAAATTTTTGCCAAATTATCTGTTCTTTTAAATAAATATAGTTATTTAAAGTTCCCATTGTGATTTTATTTTGAATTCACATAACATAAGATTTATTTATTTATAATAAATATAATTATTTATATTTCAATCAAATTTATAATTTAAATATATTATAAGTTTATTTCTTGGAATAAAAACAAATTCTTCTGAAAACTTTTTAAAGTGCATAATGATTCACCATTTAATTTATTTACAAAAAAAATAATTAAGATTTATTTAAATAAAATTTATATAATATATATCATAAATATTAATTCAAATTCATAAAATTATTTTTACTAGTCAAAGAGTGAATATAAAATCTCCATGTGATGGAAAAAATACATTTCTTGAAAACCCTCTCTTCGATCGCTTCTTTGAGTATTATTTTAAATTTAATACTTAAAATTCAATGAAATTAATTTGGTAAAATGGATTAAATATTTGGAATCATCATAATTTATATTATATGATATGTTAAACATATTTATTTCATAATTAATAGTGAAAACGTTAATAATATTTTATCACTATTAAGGTGAAATTGGGTTTACTAGAGGTTAAAATATAATGATAAAGGTTAAAATCACATAATTGTTTTAATAAAATATATTTACATACCATTTATAAAATATATATTTTCTAATTATAAATAATAAAGAATTTTTAATAATTTTTTCATGTGAATATCATGTGTATCACTTCTTTTTCCAATATTCCATGTGTGTCATCTCCCCAAATTATAAAATGCCTCCCACTTTCCTCTTATCTTCACACATTAAAATCCATCTAGATCAAAAAATATAAATATAAATACCATCAATACTTCCCTTATCATGTTATAGATCCCATTATTTGATAATAAATCCCTCTTATGTAGGAATTTGGTGATAACCGAAGGAAGTTGTCTAGAGAAGATGTATAATCCTTAACAATGTGTTAATATATTGTTCATTCTTGCACCTCCAAAAATTATTATTCAATTATGAGGATATAATAATAAAAATATATCACAAATAAATATAGGTACATTTTTAATATAATAACCTAAATCCTTCTACTTTTCCCTCAAATGGGAAGCACAATCGTTATCTCTATGTATGTGGGACTATCCCCTCGCAAACAGATGTAACATGTTTTTCAGCACGGCCTTTCCTGGCTTGTTATAATGTCAGATTAAATGTATATAAAATATATTTTTAATATAATTATTCTTATATACTTATTATATCACATATATCTCCTTACATTCCATTTCATGGGGGATATAATAATGTAACTCGTGTGTACGACAGATTGCCGCCTCAAGAAGCGATATGATTCATTTTTCACCAACGCTTTACATGGTAGGTAAAAAGGATAATATAACAGAATATATTATATATATATATATATATTAAATAATTATGATTTTAATAAAATATTTATAATTATTACAATATAATATATCATTTTACTTCTTACATTTCTACTCCCGAAGAAATGATAACTTTGTTCATGCGTACGTGCGGACTACCACCTTCCCAAAGCGATATGATTAATTTTCATCATGAAATCACATTAATGATGTATATAAATATATTTAAATAAATAATATAGTTTATAATATACTATTTAATTTATATTATGATAAAATATTACTTACATTTTTTTCCATAATGATCCTTGAAAAATGGAAATGTCGCTCATTCATACATACGACCTACCATCCCTGTGATCATAATGTAGATCATCTTTCAGAACCATCATTTATGAATTAGTTTAAAAGTATAATTGATGTATTAATTTGATAAATATTTCAATATTATTATTCAGGATATGTTTGATGGATGACCCCTTTGACCATAGTCAACATACCCAAGTCATTTTTGACATATACACTGAATACTGAAAAAATTTAAAAAGTGAATTTAAATGAATAACTAATTGTGTATACCATGGTAACACATATAATAAAAGTAATAATAAACATAAAAAAATTTCTTAAGAATTTAAATAATTAACATGAGTTTTTTTTCATGGAGATAAGGAACATACATGACGATTCCGACTTAGAGTAAGGCACACATCAACATAAAATATTCTTCAAAATTTTTAAAGATTTATATTCAAAATTATTATCTTCTGTGTTCCTGTTAATCTAAAATTTTCAAGAAATTATTATTTATTATTAAATTTATTATAAGGGTGTTTATTATCATATTTTAAATTTTTTGTGAAGTTTTGGATGAAGTGAATATTGTTAATATTTTTTGTAATGGAATTTCTTTTATGAATCCTCTATTATGTTTCACATTAAACTCTTTTTCTTCCATGTCCATTTTTATTAAATTTTTAAAGGATATCTTTATATGGACATAAAATAATTGTAAAGAAAAATTTAAATCTCGTTTTTTACGTACATTGAACATTATTCAAATGGAATCTTTTTACATGTTTTATACTGAATGTTTTGACATAGAGATAAAATAAATGTTATATTTAACATATACTACCTCAACAACTTTTCCCATCATCAAAACCATTATTTGATTAATGGAATTCTTTACAATATTTCATGTTATATTAAATAAATCCCATATTTCATTATTTTGGTTTTTTGAATGTGTTTATAATGTAAAGGAAATTTTGACATTCAAAAGAGATTTGAAAATAGGTTTTAAAGCGTTTTAATGGTTTTCTGTTGAAAATTTTCATGATTAATCTTTCTTATACATGATATAGTCCTTGGAAATTGTTTATATGATTTTTGCACATAGATATATCTAACATACATTGGGTAATTATTATTTTCTCCGTGGAATTATATTGGATGTCAATAATATGGTAATTCCATTTTGTAAGGGTTATGTAAGGGTTATATATGGGATCTATGAGATGATTTCTACAAGAACCTGCATAAATTTTCTATGCTAGATAACTGGTTTTTGTAGAAATAATTTTTTACTCATAATCTAATATAATGATATTTTATTTTTAAATTATGACTACCCTTCTGGGTAAAAATAAATTCAATACATATAGTCTCATGGGTTTTCATGTTTTCCTTGTACTATTGGTTTTCTTATTTTTTATGTATTTTACTAACCTTTAGGTAGTCATCCCACATTTTTAGAAAAAATATCAAGTTTTAATTATTTTTATTAATAAATAAGATGTCACTTTTGAAGTTTAGAATATTTTTCATGGGGGAAAATGTGTTTTTTATGTTTTATATTATAGAAAAAACTTTTATCGATTAGATGTATCTAGTTTATAAAATTCCAATTTTTGGTATGATCCATGATGTATTTTGGAAAAACTATAAATCTGAAAATATCCTATAAATTAATGAAAGTGAATTAAAGAATGAGACTCATGATTATGTTTTGTTTAAGGTTAATTCAGTAAAAATTTAAATCCTTTGAGGCGAATTTTGAATCATTATATCATGTACTTGTTAGAAATATTTTTTATGGTTTTTTGTTTGACGTTTTTAGGATTCATATGTGATCATGGGTGTTTTAGAATAACTTATTGTTAATTTTATATACTTATTGAGGTTCATAACTACTTTACAATGTTTGAGTGTCCATGGGGTGGAGCCAGATATTGTATAAGAACATTATGAGGCATCGGGTACCTAGTAGAGGAAATCTGGAACCTGGTTTCCTTGTTAATAACCTATAATGCATAGAACTGAAAACTAGGTGCATGATTTACCTATAATGGGAACATAGTGTCCTAGACCTATCTTATCATTTAAATGGGTTAATTTTAGACATTTTCACCACCCTTTCAACCCCTTTGATCATCCTCCAATGAACTCACTCCCTTCCAATCCATTAGGACCTCTCTTTAATTCTGTCCATGGTCCCTTCATCCTCCATCATACTGAAACTTTTTTTACTGTGATTTCATGGATTATTCTCATGAAAAGTTAAATTTAGGCCTCATAAAACAATATTTACCCACTATTACTCCAAAATATTCGACATTTCTCTCCATTATAGTGTGTATTTAGATTTAATTCCACTAAAGAATGGTTGAATTCATCACAAGTATTTGTATTTACCCTTATTTTATTACATAAAGGCACTTGTGGGTTTGTCAATAACCTATCATCATTTTATTTTTTAAGGAGAACAAGGTGCATCTTAACCATGAGTTCTCTAGTTTATAGTGAAATTTAGTGTATATTTCATAGAGAGTATTTGGTTATTAGGGATACTATATTTCTCGGAAAATATTGAGGTTAAAATCATAATTTTTCTTATAGTAAGGGTAATTATTAAATTATGGTGGTAAATAGACTATTTTCCTTGGTATTTTAATTTTAATTTAATGGGTTTAAGTATTGACTACAATTCATCTAGGGTTTGTGAATCCCATCCTAGCTTATTATAGGTGGTCTCAACTCACCAAGTGACACTTTTTTCATTATTTTGATTTTATTGAATAATTATATATTATATTCTATTATTTTCAGAAATATAAATAATTTGCATACCAATGGAATTTTAAAATAAACAACCAATGTTAATTCCAATTGAGAATATTATCACTATGTAGTAGAACCATTTCTCAGTTGATTATATTGTGATTATTAAAAAATGTTCATTCTTTTGTTTATCTTAGTTATTATCGATCCATGATAATTATTTTCCCTTAATAAATTAATTGGTTACCCATTTAGAGATTACAAAACCAAACCTAATATTATATATTTTTTGAGATTTTTCTTTTTCATTATTCATTTTAATAAAGGTAACCCTAGGAGTATTGTTATATTCAAACTATTTTAAAGAAATATTTTATATTAAAAGTCATAAAATATTTGAATGTCTTGGGTTATTACCTATATATATGAAGTATACATTCATAGATCCCATAAATACTGTAGAATATGATTCACTTATTTAAACACAAACTTAAATAATCCATAATCCAAAAAAAAATATAACCATTGGTTAAGAGAGTTCTTCAGTGGTGATGTGGTAGATGAGTATTTGAGGTTATAAGATTTATTCCAGTTGGAAAAACAATATTTTGTATGTAAATAGTTAACCTCAAAACATGATAAATTCTTTGGTTTTTTAAGGCATAAGTATTTTTTTAATAAATAAAACCTTTAAATATAAACAACATCTTATAGGAAATTACTTGTATGTTTGTTTCATTTTATTATTTTACATTATTATTTTATATCATTAAAATACAAGTCTATCATGACATACACCTTCCCACTTTTCAGATAATGTTAATAAAATAAATCCATCTTCTACCAAGTGTTGGTTCTAAAAACTAAATTTATAATTAGGTTAAAAATAGGAATCATGAAACTGATCAATTTTATTAATAAACATATTCCATGGGTTATAGGATTTCTCTTTCCCTTATTATCCAAAGCATGAACAAAATTTAATCCATGGTATGTGACCAAGTTTTTTTTAAACACTTTATCAAAATTAAGAAAAAATAAAAAAAAACCAAATTTGTTACATCTTAAGGTGAGTTAGAAGTTGTGAATATCTTACCCATTTGGTTTCATTGGTTTAAATATATAATGTCTCTATTTAAATTATATTTATATACCATACTTGAACTATATTACAAGGTTTTCTATGCTTATAAACTATAATGGTTACTCCCTTACTTATATTTCCTAATGATTTTTTTTTTGAAAATTTATATTATTTTTACTATGTTATTGCTTCATTTTAGGGATCATGTAACAACTTTCTTGTTGTTAGAATGTGTGATTATATTTTAATGGTTTTCTTTACAAATTTACTTTTTTTATGTTATGTAGTATGATTTTGTTTTTATGTTAACTGTGTAATTTCATTACTATGTCTGTCATACTAACCAATTTTTCTTAGGATTCTGATAGTATCATGGATACTTCTCTAATGTTGGATAACCAAGTGTAATACATTTAAATGTAGCATCTTTATTCCCTTTCCATAAATAAAAAAAGTTTATATTATGGCATAATCATTCAATAGACTACTCATGTATGTATGTAGTACATTAGTGGAAAAATTATTATTTGGGATAGGCTTGAGACACCCTAATAGTCTAATGTGAGATTTGATGGGATGGGTTTATCGTTACCTCACCCTATTATTGCAATTTCCTTATACAAAAAGATATGGGATGGGAAGGGATGGGATGAGATGGGATTATGGTTGTATGATAACCTTTGATCGAGCATACATGATACCCTATCAACTATGAAGTAATTATTTCACCTAGACTGCATCATGTTTATTTAAGAAAAACAACAGAAAGATTTCATTGACCAAATTATCTCATATAATGAGTTATTTTTCAATTAAATTACCATAGATATAGATTATCATGGTATAGTGAGATATAATTTATTATAGGATATCATTATCAATGTGTATCAATTTATATCATTTATATGTTTCATCCTAGACTATTTATAAGGCTATTTTAATATGAATATGTAAGTGAGTAGGCATGTTTAAGCATACACCTATTATATCACAGTTATGTTCAGACATCATTGGTAGTGCCCTTCCAAGTACTTATTCTCACTCTTAGAATGTAAATCACAATGTACATGATTCATATAATTTATTTATTTTGATGATTATACATGTATGATTATAGATGTAGGATATCTATGGGTCAATATCTATGCTCATCATTGGAGTAGGATCAGTATCCACATTAAATTTGAAGTTGTTGATAGTAGTCAGAGTTTTTGTTCAGTTGGTCACATTTTCCCCTTAATTTTTTGACCTTATACATAGACCATGTTAATCCTTGACATTATTTATTTCTTATATAATTTTTCCCTCTCCTATTGTTTATCTTTTATGAATTTATATAGTTAGTTGTGGGTCATTTTATTTCTCATTTTTCATTTATGACTTGTTTTTCGGCTCCATTATTCGATTTTTTAATAATGTATGACATATTGAAGTGTAAAACCTGGATGTTTTATGAAATATTTCCATTAAATAATTTTATTTCTTCAATAGCATTCATTGCACAAAATTTTGAGTTTTAATGAACCGTGTGTAATGTCCTGAATTTTCCATGTAAATTTTTTTGAAAATTATGTGGGATTATTTTAAGACTAAGAGTTGAGAGGAAATGTAATTACAAGGCCCTAGGTTGATAGAATAAATGTTTGAAAATTTATTAAGTTTATTAAAATTTGGGCAAGAATAAAATTTTTGTAACTTTTAAATGGGTGTCTGGATTAGAAATCTGAGGCCACCATCGAGCTTAGAACAGCGAGTGTTCCCCATGAGGGGAAAAACATCACCTAGTGCTGGAAAGCTGTAGATGTTAATTTAAGGACGTTTTAAGAGAAGAATTAAATATTCATAAAAATATATTTAATTTCATATCTTCAACGTTACATAGTGACTCAGAAGAACAACGATGTGCTGACAAAGCGACATTGTAATGTAGCGTCATCAAAAAATTAAATGCATTAAAATGATATAAAACGTAAACATGTTTACACTAATAATTATAGGTATGGATCAGAATTATAATTCATATGGATAGAGAATTCCTCCCCAAATCCTTGATGTTTCCATGAGGCATGGAGAAGTAGGCTCTCCCACCCACGACGAAGGACGTCGAACACCGATGAATGACAAATCAAGGACGTTCGTGGATAGATCACCTTCCATGAATAATCCTCTCCTCATAATAATCCTATTTCCCAGTAGGGGATTTATTTCAGAGTATTTCATTCACTATCCTTGGAATTAATAGTTATCTTGGATCAACCCACAGACCGGTTGACATGTGGATCGGTCATTCGTGTGGGGTAGTTTTTTTGGCCGGAATTGTTTTGGATAAGATCAGTCTTAGTCGGATGGTTGTGTATCTAAATTTTTTTATTTTTTTCGTAATCATTATATAGGAATAGATCATGATTTGAACATACAATGGCCGAGGTCTATATCTTGGGTAGTTACCGATGCTTCCCCCCCCTCTTGTTCTACGTATTATTCTTGTTCTTTGAGGGAATATGAACGGATGATCATTGTGCAACTGTTTCATATTGCAATGATATAGAATCAATGATCCAGCCTTGGGACATCCTAGATGAAGTGCGACAGTGATGATGAAAAATGGATCAAAGCAACATGAGAGATACCGTCACACGATCATTTACAAGAGGGGTGGGTCACAACCTAGATTCTAGCCAATGGAGACGGAAAACGAAACCATAGTGTCACAAGGATGATTCCATTTTAATAAATGAAGCATGATAGTATGACCACTGACCAGTAGAAGGATATTCATAATCGTCGCCACACTGTGGGAGCAAGTGGCGGTGGTGCGGGCGACGCGACACCTGACAGAAGGAAGCCGTCGGCTCGACAACCGACAACGAAGGGTCCTATGGTGGTGTATTTTTGGGTGGAAAATGAAGTCACAACTAGGGAGGGACCTGGAATTATGAATTAGATATCTGGCATGACACTGTGTCAGACTGGCTAGCACATGGTCCTACAGACCGTGTGTGGGATAAGTGACTGGAATGACAATCAGTCATGTGGAGCTGGAGCGGACGCAGTGACTACCACTTCAGGGAGAACTGAACTAGCCTACATCATGGAAATATATTCCTAGTTGAGGTGGGATGAATCCATAAGATCAGTTTAGGTGCGACCCGTGTATGGTCTGGTCAGGTTTGACTAGACTCGGACCCCACCCGAACCTTTTTACTTAATTTCCCAAAAATCTCAAATCATGTGTCTCTTTGACAAGCCTTTTGTGGTATTGGTACCCTCTTGAGGAGGCATTCTTTTTGAGATACTCTATGAGTTTTTTCATTGAGGTCGTAATATATCATATTCGATAAAGGATTTGGTTCTTTTGGTGGAAGCACACTAAAGACGAAATCCTTCGACAGGCTGTGACCAATATTTATTGTGTCTCATGCTTCCATAGAAAGTGTCTCTACTAGTGAATGTTTCTCATGTTCCCATACGGAGAGTGTTTCCTACACCTATATAGAGTGTTTCCCAAATAGTGTGTGTCTCTTATGCCCACATGTACTGTATCTCCTGCACCTACACAGATTGTGTCTCTTTAACATATGCCGAGTGTGTCTCTTATGAAGTCCTGGAGTGTGTCTCCATGCATTTGGATATTCCTAGACTATCATATTATATGTATCCACATGTGATATGACTCTAGGGACTCTATTTATTGTACTTATTAGAGGGTAAACTACATATACCTCTTTGGTAGTCTGACTTCTGTCTTTCATTTTGGTTTACCTTTCTGGTTTTGATTCCCTACTGAGTATTGTTTTACTCACCTTGGTATAGGATTTTCCCACATGTGGTGTGACTTGTTCAAGAGATCAGAATATTTGACAGATTCCATGGTGGTTCATACACAACAATGCGTCAAGGTGAAAAGACATACATGGTCCGCATCAACGACATTCCAATAGCTTACTATACCTATGCTTAAAGTAGGGTTTTTTTGCAGATGAAACCCAAGATATTGTACTTTTCTATTTCAGTTGGGATTTTATTATGGCCTTTTTACTTTTCAGGTTTTAATTTCATTCTCAGTTTTTGTCTTAGTGGGTTGCACATCTATTTACTTAGTGTTTTTAGGTTCAGTAATTTTGTCGGGGTATGGGTGCATGTGTGCAGGTAAAAATTAAAATTCCTCCCCTTCATTAGAAATGCCTACATGGAGCAAGTCACCATCCCCTAGCCTTTGGAATTAGGATAGGGGTTGTAATGGCATTGGCCCCAAGGTATGGATTGTGAAGGAGTGCTATAACTGAGTTGTCGGATTTATCATTCTTTTGGGGAAATAGTGTCAAGTGTTTTGAGTTGATCTTTTAGTCTAGGGAACCCAATGTTTGTACAAGGGATGATGTATACATAAACCAGGACCATGAATACTACATTCCAAATCAATACCCGAAAACACCAGTTGGAAGGGAAATTAATGGTTCACGAATCATTTAAGAATTGAGTTTGTTCCCATGAACTTCTTGAGTCCGAGTAACCCGACTAGTTACACTATAATGACCATGGTGCTTCTTGTTCTATTTCAGTATGCTTTCACATAGGCAAGAAGACATGATTTTGTGGTGTGACAACAAGGATATCCCACCATGAGATGATCCATCCGAGTAGAGGTATTTTCCAGATATAGAACCTCCCAGTGATGTACCAGTGATACCACCACCTAGAGAGTATTAGTTCATATCGGTGTTATCATTATATACTGCACGTAGGTTCATTTCATTGAAAATAATCTAGAGACAGGGACCTCCCAGGTCCAGAGGTGAGAATGATCCTTAGCTATATGAGGACAAGTTGGAGGTGGTGATGTGTGTTTTCTACCTAGTGAGGATGTCTCTAGAAAAAATGGTAGTCCCAGCTCTTAGTCTTCTATAGGGCTCGACAAGGAGACAATGCAGCTTGATGATCCAGACACATGAGGAGGAAACCCATCTCATGGATAGAAATTCATTGTCTTTAAAAAGAGTAGATATTTCTAGAGATGTTATTATATATAAGTATACAAGATCACTTACATTTGCACCAGGGAAACCAGATGATGGAAGAGTACTCAGCAAGATACAAAGATCATTCTCATTACCCTAAAATCATGGGGAGAGACCTGTTTATCATGACCCATAACATCGAATAGGGAACACTTTGGGAGATCAAGGAATTGATGATATCCCTTGGTATCCCTACACAAGTTGGTGTGATGGAGAGATCTCAACGGGTTGATGGATTTCTTGCAATGAAGGCACAAATGGTGGGAGGTACCACCGGGGTTCAAGTAATTAGGTCTTCAGTACAAGATAGAAAACAACTGATGTAGAGGTCCAAGAGTACTAGAAAATATAGGGCACCACCCCCTGACACATGATCAGTGGTGTGGAGGTCCTAGGGAAGATAAATATGGTTGAAATAAGGGATGTGCTTTGGGTGTGGCGGTAGGGGACATATAGATAGAGATTCTCTGAACAGTCGTATGACTAACCAGGAGATGTTTAAAAGATTTCCATGTCAACGTCGGAGGTAGGAATATTACAGTCCACCAGGTGGAGGATGTGGAAGAGGAGTGGGAAGTGTATAATGAAGAGGATGTAGGTTCAAGGAACTACCCCCACCACCCCAGGTGATCCACCATGAGCTCATGGATATGGTGGATAGGATTGAGGCTAGCTCTAGGTGATGGAGGCATACGATCCGAAGACTCATGAAATGATTAGAGGTATGATATGTGTTTTTTACACCCTATATGTTGTTTTGGTTGACATGGGTTCTAATCAATATTTTCTCTGAAAAACACATGTTCGCAACATGGGGATTTTAGTGGATCTTTTGACTCAATATCGACCCTTAGAAACTATTATGAGAGGAGATTTGAGGATCAGACATTAGTGCTGACAGTGTGACCTTTATATTATGGGCGAGGTTTTCAGTTGGGATCTCTTGGCTGTAGCACTGAGGCTTTACGAATATATTCTAGGTATGGACTGGTTATCCACCATTCATTCTTAGATAGACTGTTTTAGGTGCACAGTGTTGTGTGTCTCCAGAGATGAGACCATTTTTCCTTTTTTTGGTGAAAGGGAAAAAAAGTATTTCTAGATGGACTCACAAATATGAGGGTACAGCCGATCCCACATAAGAAGGCCATTGTGACCCCCAGTGTAGTGTATGAGATGTGTCCTCATATTACTACTGTGGTGGATGAGTATGAGGATGTCTTTCTGGAAGATATTCCAGGATGACCACCCCATAGGGAGGTAGAATTCTACATTGACCTGTACAGTAAGATGTCAATAATATATACCATGGAATATCATATGTCTCCCCTAGAACATCATGAATTGAGCGTATAGTTTGAGGATTTATAGAGGATGTGATTCTTCAGACCCATTTTTACACCATGGGTAGCGCCCGTTTTTTTCCAAGAAAGAAGATGAGAGCATTAGGTTGTGTGTAAAATTTTAATGGCTCAATTTGGTGACCAAGATGAACAATTACCCACAACCAAGGAATGATGATCTCTTTGATCATATGAAGGGAGATATATAGTTCTCAAAGATAGACCTATGATCAGGTTATCACTTTCTTCAGGTGCGGGATGAGGACATTCCAATGTCGACCTTCAGATCTTAATATGGCCACTATGAGTACATGGTGATACTTTTTGGCATGAAAAAAACCCCACCAATGTTTATGGGGGTCATGAACAGGATACTCTAGCCTTACCTAGACCAGTTTGTGGTGGTCTTTAATGCTGACATCCTGGTGTACTTGGAATCCTTGGAGGAGAATGTGATACAGTCAAGGATTGTCCTCGACGTACTCCAAGAGCACTGGAAATATGAGGATCTCTCAATGTGTCAATGCTAGAAATTATAAGTCCACTTTCTAGGACATATCTTTTCAGATTCTGGAGTTACAGTAGATCCGGAAAAGATAGAGGAGTTGTCTTCTTAGGGGATACCCTTGAACATTACTAAGGTGTGGAGTTTCCTTATGTTGGATGGGTACTATAAGAGTTTTGATATTGAATTTTATAGAGTATAAAAATCTATGAAATCCTAGACAAGAATGGGGAATCATTTCTTATGTATGGGATAGTTCCACGAGAGATTTCAGTAGCTATGGGAGATTTTGATGAGAACTCCCTTACTGAGATTGAAAGATGAGGGTGTCGAGTATGTGGTGTTCAGTAACACATCTGTAACCAGACATTATTGTGTTCTGATGTATGATCAAGTAGTGATTGATTGGGGTTTATGGATATTAAGACCACACGAGCAGAACTACACAACCCACTATCACGAGATGGTAGCATTAGTCTTAAAATTGAATATGTGGAGGCAATTACTTATGGGAGAGAAGTTTATTTTCTACTAAATCTACCAATATATTCAGTATATCTTTTCATAGGAGGATCTGAACCTATGAAAACGGTGTAGTCTAGTGTTCCTCCATGACCCTGACTTCGAAATAGTTTATAATTCGCATAAGGGGAACGTTGTGTAAGATGATCTCGATTCATATATCATTCATGTATGGTGATAAACCAGCTTATCTCCAGACAATGGTGGTTTCCACTCCACTATTATACTGTGTGCGAGAGGCACATCTTCGTGATACCAGTTACGAGACTACACATGCTCAGATGTCCACAGGGCATCCCCTCATTGATATTCAAAAGGTAGGGATCACTTCATCATTTTCAGAGGACACACAACTATACCGACAATATTATGAGAGGATGTGTTGAGGGAGTTCCAAAAATACCCTTTTTCGGTACATCTAGGTGTGGTAAAGATGTATGGAGACCTATTACATTAGTTGAGGTGGTCCAGGATGAAGATGGAAGTGGTAGAATTTGTATCTAGATGCCTCACTTGTCAGCTTGATAAGGTCGAGGACTAGGTTCCAGTATGTTGGAATCAGCCCCTTGAGGTGACATAGGGGGAGTGGGATGGAATATCGATGGAATTCATGAAGGTTCTATGATGTACATTCAGAAGTCATGGTACCATATATGTGTTCATTGTCCAACTCACCATGTCGGTCCACATCAGAGTGATTATCAAATAGGGTTTAGTACAAAGCATGTGATCCCTCTATGAACATGATATAAATCGACTCCATGGGGTCCCATGGATGATAGTCTCATATAGTGATTCATTTTTCACATACCTATTATAGAGGGGATTGAAGGAGGTTTTTGGGAGACAGCTGCTATTGAGCACAACTTTCAACCCGCATATAGACTGTCAGATAGAGAAGACCATTTAGGTCTAAGAGGGCATGATACAATCTTGCATCCATGATTTTGGATGTGGCTGGGATGATCACCTACCCTTGGTGATTTTTTTGTACAACAATAGCTACTGCTCCACTAATATAATTCTTATTCTAATAGGTGATAAAGCCCCTTGTTTTTTGAGGTGGGAGACTATGCATTCCATTGGTTCACTCCTCGATGTGGGGTATGTATATTTTGATGGGTGACAAGTTATATACACGGTTTGACATACCATTTTCGATACTCCATATAGTGGGTGAGGTGGAATACTACTTGAATCTACCTTCGTAGTTAGATAGGTTTCATGAAAGCATTCCCAAATCCCAACTGAGGAAATACATACATGACCCTTCACATATTATTTACACTGAAGAGATGGATGTTGACGATGGAGTGACTTTTACTGAGTTCCTGGTGGAAATAAAGGATGGACCAGAGAAAACCCTTTGTGGTTGATCGATTATTCTAGTGCACATTAGGAGGTAGCACGAGAATCTACAAGAGAGTACATGGTCATGTGCAGATCATATTCATTTTTAGTATCCCCATTTGTTTATTTATCAATTATTTTGGCTTACGAGGAAGTAAATCCCCAAGGTGGGGAGAATATAATGTCCTGAATTTTCCAATAAATTTCTTTTGAAAATTATATGGCATTATTTCAAGATCAAGAGTTGATATGGGACTTGATTCTGAGGCATGGGGTTCCTAGAATAAATGCTCAAAATATTTTTAATTTTATATAAAATAGCGCATATATGTGGTTTTAGTTACTTCAGAATGGGTCCCCGGATCAAAAATTTGGGGACATATTTGATCATAGAACAATGAGTTTACCCAAGGAGGGACCTATCATCGGTCAGTGCAGGTCATCTTCAAAAGTTAATTTAATGATGTTTTATTATAAAATTAAAATATAATAAAAAACTTATTTTAATTTATTTATTCAATGTCATGCAACAACTCAGCAACACTGTGATGTGGCGACTCAACAACATTGTAACGTAGCATCATGAAAATGTTGAAACACATTTAAAATGATAAAACTCATTAAAAATTTTCCAAATTTAATAAAAGGAAAGGAATAGAAATAGAATTAATAAATCTAGAGAATTCCTCTTAGGAGACCTGATGTTTCCCTAAGGCAAGGAGAAGGATTCTCTCCCACTGACAATGACAAACAACGAATGACGATGAATGATGGATCAAGGAAATTCATGGATGGATCACATTAAATGATGCATTCACTCCTCTAAATAAACATCTTTCTAGATAGGGGGTTTATTTCATAGTATTTCTTTCTGCATCCTTGGAATTAACAACAAGAAAAGGTTAACCCTTGAATCGCTCTTTCAAGTGGGATGGTTTCTTTTTTGGGAATTGTTTTGGGGATGATCATTCTTATTCAGATTGTTGGGTATCAGAATTCGATTATCATCTTTATAGATCCTTATAAGAGAATAGATGAAGGATGGAATGAGAAATGGACATATTAAATTCATTTTGTTGTTACTTGTGCAATTTCCAGCTTCTTTTTTATGGGTTCTTCATGGGAATATGAACCAATGATCATTAAACAACCATTTATTGGATAAATAAACTAGAATCAATGATCCAGACTTGTCATGACTAAGTGGTGGAGCAATGATGATGAATCATTAGAATCTAAATATGAGAAACCTTCACTAAATAATTTACTGGAGGGATATGTTGGAATGTGGATTCAATCCAATGACAATGAAGAAAGTGATCAAAGGGTCATAGGCGTGTAGTGGTTTAAAAAAATGGCGCACTAGAGTGTGACCGATGACCAACAGAAGGAGAGTCTCTGATAGAGGCCTGACCCCCTAGGAGCAGGCGGCTGCCGACTTGATGGACGATGGTGGTAGGGCCCGCGGTGGCACAGCCGTGACCAGCGATAGAAGTGGCGTTCATGGTAGTTCACATTGGTGTAGAACGAGGACATGGTAGGAAACCACATTAGACTAGTTAGCATGATGTCTTGTAGACCACGTGTGGGTAAAGAGGCCGACTCAATGGGCGACCCCGTGGAGCGAGAGTAGACATGGCGACCGTCGCATCTGAGCGGACATAACTGGCCCACGTGTGAGCGGGCAGGGATGAAGACATCATGCTAACTAGTCTAAAACCAAGAACACACAATATTCAAACAAGAAAATAAATTTTCAGGAAATATTTATTTTAAATATTTTTATTCAAAAAATATTATATCCAAGGAGCATACATTTATGATGTTTTTATGTGCCAATAAATATCTTAATAATTGTTTTGATTATATTAATTTGGACCAAACCACTATCAAATCAATATTTCAATACCTCCTATAATATTTCCACCATATATTTCAAAATATGTTCATAAATAATATGTCTATAAAGATAGTGAAATATTCATTAAATAATCAATAAAAAATTCATTATGGTTTTAAACGTAAGATAAATGAACAAGAATAAATCCATATTTTAATTACAAGTATGTTCTTCTGTGAGAACACATGAAACTCTCCATTATCCATGATTCAAGGATGTTCTTTAACTACTATTGGGAAATTTTATATCTATATTCCCTATTATTTACAATATTTAAAATAAACTATTTTAATGTTTTCACTGAAATTAATAACATGTTATGTCATATTTTTATCTCTTATTGAAACAAATTTCCTATCAATCTAGTATATATTCCAATATTTAAATATTTTTCAAAATTTCTATATATGTTTTATTCAATGAAATTTTGATGTAAAAATCACCATTACAACATTATGCCTTTCAATTATCATATCCCATTAGAAACAAAACCTAAAAATCATTTCAGATCTCTAAAATCAAGTCCACCAAAATTATAAGATATCTTCTGATAAAGTAATAATAGAATTTAAAATTACATTATGGAAAAATTACTAAATAATTAAAAAACCATGACATTAAATTATGGACTAAACACTAAAATACAACCCATATCAATTCATGTTTCTTATAAATAAATTTCTCATAAAAAATCATCTCCTCACATTGTATCGTGATTCAAAATCCGTTATCAACAACCCTATAACTTTTATAAATATGGAATCATATTATAAACTAATAACTAAACATTAACACTTTCCACTAAAATTTTACACAAATAAAATCAAGAAATTTATTTTTACATCATGTAGTACTATTTTTCATCTTTTAGGTAAAATATCTATAAATAATTATGGAATCACCATTTGTATTGTGGTGTGGTTTTTCATTTCCCATAAAACAACTCCAAATATTTTTGAAACATTCTCAAATATCCTCCCACTTTATAGGTTTATATTTTAGTTAATATGCCAAATTTATGATAAAAACTACCACTTATGAATCACGTACCTCCATTCTCCTAACATTATTAACATACTTTAAAATAGTCTCACCCTTTTATTTTCTTAAATCCCAAATTAAATTATTCAATTTCTTAAAAAAATTTAAAAAAGTTATTCATAATATTTTTCAAAAAAATAAATTTTTTTATAGAAAGTAATATCTAAAACATTAATCTATGCAAGTAATTGGTGATTTAGAAATCCAAACATGTTGGAATATTTCTATGCATTCTTTTAACATTAAACTAAATAAAACATTAATCAGAAATGAAACCCTCTATATTCATCATTCCAAAATATTTTTTTTTCATGGATTGTATATCATCCAATTTCTACCAAAATAAAGCCCCCCTTAAGAGTATATTTTCACCTTATCATGAGTGTAAAATATATTCTACAACCACTTGTTGAACTATACTACAACCTATTGATAATTATATACACACTTTATCCCCTTTCAAAACTAAAAGGGAACTAAACCATTTATATATATCAATCCATGTTATGATTTAAGAACATATATGGTTCAATGAAAAGACAAACCTATTTTAGATTTGGGATTTTTCTTAACACCATTATTCAATTGTTGCTTCTAAAATATCTATGTGTATAATAGTTTCATTAATATTTCATCAAAGTACTGATTTATTATAATATTATTCATTTTAATATTTTTTTGATTTACAATTATATTAATAAAATATAACATGATTTCAATAGTGTTTTTATGTGAATATTGTATCACATCATTTATAATCTCAATTCTAAAATTTTTGTACAATAGAATCAAAATTGGAATATAAACCTCACTACCATGGTCATCCAACTATTTATTCATCCAAATTATATGATTATAATATTTTTTCATTGGGAGAAACTATAATTTTGTGATTCTATTTTTTTTAAAAAAATTATGCCAACTAATACATTTTTTTATTAAAACACTCATCAACATGTGTTTTTTATGACATCTTCATATCATTCTATATTTTAGTATGCCAAGAAATAGTTCTCTTTTCTACACCGTATATCAAGAATCAGTCAAGGGCACCTTATAGATACATCATAATTTTATTTAACATTATATGATTCTCCTCTTTTGGATTACATTGAAATATATCCACCAAAAAAATTCATAATCATCTTCTATCACCATTGCAATCCAATAGTGTAAACTACTATTCATTCTTGATAATATTATTGGATCAAAATACTTTTCTTCCACAATATTTCCAATTTTAGTTATAGTTGTGATTAGTGTTGAAACAAAATTATAATCATTCATGTAAAACATTTTCAAAATATCATATCAATTTTTAATATGAAAAAAATACACTCACATGTTTTATTTAATTTTAGTTTCAAATATGAATGAGTTCTCTAATCATTTAAATATCAAACATTAACTACATTAAGTTTGTAAAAATTATAATTGATTCCGTATTTTTAATAAAATATTTATTTTCACAAACACAAATGAGTGCCACAAATTTTTATTTCAATAATAAATTTATATAGATGTTATAATCAACACCACTTCTCTTAAAATCTAGATTAATCAATAATAATCTAAATGACAATTAAATTACATTAGTTCCCAATTGAATCCTTTAACTAGTTTCTTCAAATGTAATACAATGATTTCATGACCACCATGATAAAATACAAATATTTTTGATGTGGACTTCTTCATTATGTAATCTATTTAAATATTTCACAATTAGATCTATATTATAACTCATGAATTATATTTATACTGAAACCAAAAAATATATTAAAATTTATTCATGTATCATTACAGGTGAAAAGGTCTCTACAAAATCTATGTCCAAAATATTTGTATAGATTTTTTTATATCAAAATGTATTTGTTCCTGTTCACATTCACAAGTTTTTTATGTTTTCTTATCATCTATGTAATATAAAATTTTGAAAAAATCCCCTTTAAAAATTCACCAATGTTTTCTTCTTCTATATTTTATCAAATATTTCACTGATATTCCTAACGAAGGATATATCTTTATCCACATTTTCAAATGATTTGGGCTTCAACAATTATAATAGAAACAATTTTCATAACACATTTCATTCACTATGTTTTTATTGGATCATTTATTTCATTAAATTATTTTAAAGAGTTATTCTATGTAAAATAACTATAAACTACTCCTTCTTCCATTTTCTCACCATATTAATCTTTATTTCCATATTTTTATAAATATAACACTTACTTATAGTAAATTATTGAATTTTATTTTTATATTCCTCTTATACCACATTTCATATGGATTTATATTATCTATAGTACTTGAAAAAAACCCTTTTTTGGGTTTAGATTGCAACTTATACTACTTCTATTCAATGGTACATTGAGATATCATTATCAATTCGTATTTTATTTACTATATTTTTTACTATACAATTTATAATATAAATAATGACATTCTGTATTGATGTTATAACTACAAAAAACTCATGTTTGATTTCACATTTCTCTAAGTATTTATCGAAATTAATATAGTATTATTCGATACCATTTAATTATTGTAATATTTTCTTATCATCCTTATAGTTCAATTTTCATCACACCCATTGTACCATTGAATACCCTCAATCACATCTTTCTTATTCTTATAAACATCATACTTCCCAGCATATTATATTAAATAAAATACATGGTGAAAAATAATTCATATCTTGTTCATATCGATTTCAAGTGACCAAACATGTCAGTGTAAACAAAATCAAGTAATGGTTGAGGTATTTTATTCGTTGGCCAATACAGATTCCATACAATACTTATTTTTATACAATCATCACATATAATTTTCTTGTATTTTTTTTACTATGAACTATCAATAAAATAATATATGATATATTTCTTATGTGTTGTGGGAATATATTCCAAAATAAATTTTTTTCATTAAAAAATTATCTCTACCACCATAAGAAAACATAATATCACATTTTAATCTACATGAAAAATAATTAAAATATATTATTAATTTCATTAATATATCATTCTAAAATTCATTCATAAAAAAATTATACTTAAAAAATACTCCATTGAGCCTGAAGTCATAAATCTAAATTGTATTGCGGATTTTTTATCAAATAATATCCACAAATATTACATAAATTTTCTTTAAATTAATCTATATCAAACCGTATCTATGTATTTATTTGGATATTTAAAAATAAATTATTATAAAATAGAACCATACCATTGACATGATTCTTCATGTTAATGAAAAATATTAAAAATTAATTATGTGGGCTGATCACCAACCCTCAATAACCCAAGTATAATTATTCATTATGAATTTGAGTGTAATTTAGAAAATAGTCCATTGCCTTTTTTATTCTATTATTTCCATGACTCTATTAGATGGTTTTAGTAATGAGTGGTTCTTTTCTCTTTATTTTAATCATTTGTAGAGAGGAAATATTATTCTTCTACAAATGGAGAAAAATTATTTTACGGAATGGAATTCAGGGCATGATTTTTCTATTTGACTAAGCATTCATTAATTTGTTTTTCATTATCTACTAAACCTCTATAGGTAATTATTATTCACAAAAGTAGGATATTGAAAATAATCCCTATAAAAAACTCATTGTTAAGATGATTTAATTTTAATATTTGTCTGGGGACTCTTCGTAATCTATCTTGGTCGAATGAAATTTTTGGTATTGGATTCATAATTTTTTTTAGTATCTCTATGAATTGTTACATAATAATAAAACCATGAGTATATAAATATTTCAAATCATATTTTTGGTAATATGAATTTTTTATTGGAAAACTATATTGATTATTATATTGAAAAAATAATTTTATATTATTTAATATTATATAAAAATTGTTTTTATATAATATATGAAATAATTTTTTCGTAAATGATTCACATAAGGTATTAAAAAATTAATGAAATGGTTTTCTAAAGAATTATTTGAATGTTTATTTCATGTAATTATTTAAAATGACTGAAATAGGACATATTTGATTTATTAATTGATGTTTTCAATTGGAAGAGGTGTGATTAAATTTTTCAATGTGAACCCATTATATAAGTAATATTCAAATTATTGTTTTTAATTTTCATTATTTTAAAGGTTTCTACTAATATAAAAATAATAATGAATTTATTTTGTTTTTTATAGATATTATGTAATATTCAATAATTTTTCAGTATTTTATTAATATCAATTTCTTGTATTCCATTGAACACATTACTCTATGATTATTTTTATGTAATTTTTTTATATTGTTTTTTAAATGGGTGATGTAATTATATTTTTAGAAAATTAAATGTTTATTCAAAGGGTGTATATAGGTGTGTTGTGGTCTTACATAATTTAATATTATATTTATATAGATGAATGTAATTTTTTTGTCACCTCACTTTACTAAACTTCTTGGGATTACAATAGTATAAAAGTGGGAATGCATGGGATGAGGGTTACAGTAACTGGGGATTCATATATGGGTAGTAAACCCTTCATGAAGTATTCTACCCTAACTAGTTGGTTTTCCACTCAGGGAGTCTATTTGTGGTAAAACTACGTGTTGTTTGGAAGTCACAAATAAAAAACATATGGATTCTACATCAACCCAATCCAATATTTTTTCATTCTAACTAGGAATTCCCCATATGATACCAGATATATGATTATTAATTGTGTTTAATTTTTTTATGCTCAATGTAACTATGTCATATAGTTTATATTTTCAAAAATCATAACTTATGTAAAATTAAGATAAAATTTATTATTTATTTTATGATGGGATATGTTTCTACCAGGATATATTTCAATCTTATTCAGTATTTCAAACTAACCCAAAAGTATGATTTCTAGTTAAAATGTGTTTTTATGGAATAAATAACTCCCTCAAAAATTGTAGAATAATATTGGATGGTATTGAGTAATCTTCATAGGGACATGTGTTGATCACATGTGCAATTTGTGGATTTTTTATCATAAAATTTTCGAATTTATGGAAAATTATATAATGAATGAAATATATAATAAAATTATAGGGTTCAGCTTTACATGAATTCATTCACACATGCTATTAATTATCTATATGTTTCAATATTTGGGGGAAAATTATTCTATAAAACCCACTCATTTCCTTACAATATTCATATATATGAGTTGAGAATAAATTTCAAGTTCATTCCCTAACTCCATTTTATAATATTTTATGTCCTTCTTAGTAGATTTTTAGGACACATATAGGTTTCATAGACTGGTCAATTTAGAGAATTAATTTTAATTATTTGGTGGTGTTGGAATTCTACACTATCTCAATGTGTTTGAATTGTTATGAGGAGTTGTCAAGGACAGAAATGGATAGTCATTCAAGAGACTCAATATTCACCAAAGTGATAGTGTCCTAAACTCTAGTGCATAAAACATTATCCATAATGGTTTTTCTAGGATGATATTATTAACTACCTATTAATAACATGATTGAAGCAATATGTAAAATAGAATTAATAAAAACTCATATATACTCCTAAAACAATATAATATTTAATATATATAAAAACATAACATGAAGTTTTTATTAAGAAAAATATTGACATGAACCACAATAATGTATAAAATTATGGTAAAGGGATGAGAAATCCAAGTGAACCTTATGAAGATATCTTTTACTCTTCCTCCTAATTGTGATCATGTTCATACCAATTCATCACATATGATAGAAGTAACTTCATAAATAATAGATAACCCTACATTTCAATAAGTGTTCCAGCCTTTAGTTAAGGAAATATATCTTCTCCTTATAAATTTTTAGTATACAACAAATGATTTTGAATTTCTTTTCTAAATAATATGATGTAAACATGATTATAGTAAATATTTGATCATGTTCATATGGTATAAAATTCCTTTTAGCTTCATGTATCTTCTACCAATATTCCAAAATACTTTCTATATGTAATATTGCATCTCATATCATGATTATGCTATGTGGTGGTTCAGGGGTCTCATTTCCAAATTTAGTTTAACAACGATAATTATGGTGCTCAAAGTTTTTCATGTAAGACAAATGGTCAACCGATAACCTCAAAATATATAAAATAGTATTTTCGACCCCTCTATGATTTCTTAGACGAATAGTCCTGAATTTAACTGATTTCCATAGGTGCCTAAAAATATATGTCTTGAAACTAATCATCACATGCTATATTTGAAAGCAATCATGGTGTTGAGTAAGGTCATGATACAGTCTTGGGTAGTCAAAATAATATCCATGAATGGTGTAATATAATGTTCTTCTGATAATGGATTTTTTATCATGGCCAAAAGCTCTATTGGCACTGGGATTTTGAGAATAACAAACATGGGAAAACATTGAGTCTCCCAAATAACACATCATTGAGACAATATGTGCTCTCAAAAATAGAGTATACAAATTCAAGGAATATTTGACGGAATTTTTGTTTTATATTGGGTTGTAACACTAAATTAGTTGTAGGACATGATCTTATAATTTTTTATTGGTGAATTTTTGTAGAATGGGGCATGACTGTGGGTTTGTAAAAGTATTAGTTGTGCTTCAATACGTTTTAAAGAGAGAACCCAAGTTATCATTAGAGTGGTGGAACTTTATTTACCTCTAAATCCAAATTACATTATCCTCCCAATGTATTCTCCTAGCTCACTGTGTGAAATTATAGTGGCCCTTTTCTCCTCAATTATCTCTTCTAAAACCATCTCCCATATAGTAAGTAATTCCAAAACCATGTAAAATTTAAATACATAATAATTATTTCAAAAAAAAGATAATTTTTAATGTATTTGTTATTTTTAAAACATATTCAATGATTATTATATATATATCCCAAAAAAAGAAGAAAAATATATAAAAATAGTTATAATTTACATATAACCAAACAAAATTACAAAAAAAACAAATAAAAATAGGGAAAAAATATCCCCAGAATACTAGAGTGAAATTTTTTCAACAATTTACTTCACAAAATATTTTTTACAAATAAATGAAATCAATTGTTATTTTATTTTAATGTCGCTGAAGGATAAATAAATTTATTTTAATTAAATAATTTATCTATAATTACATGGTTTATCAAATAGAACTCTAATATTTTACAATTATTATTGGTTTTTCACTTACATGATAAAACATAAATGATAACATTATAAGTCCATTTCCCAATTGTTCATTAGGGATTAATATTCTACCCATTTTAATTCATTCAACAATTATATACAACACAGTTTTATTTTTTTAATCCATAATAGGTGATGTTTCACTTATTCATTGAGTGTGGATAATATATAAGTATAACTTATCATAAATAAGGAATCCTATAATGTTATTTCTTATAACCAGGGTATGAAATCATGATAAGGGAATCAAACCCTCAAATTACCATTTAATTCATTATTCATGGCCTATATTTTTTTTACATATTTCAAAAGCCTAATTATTTAGGAAATAGAAAACAGGGTTAAAATGTACAATTTTACGCTAGTTTAAAAGGGATAATATTAATTTCTTTTGAGATGGATCGCTGAGGTTTCATTCTATTATAGTGAAAAATCGACAAAAAATAATGATTACATTATTTTGTTTATAATTAAAATTATGATCCCATATAGTCTATATTTTTAAACATCAATTTCCATTTATACAAATAAGATATTCATTGAATTAAAAATGAAATTTATATTATTGAGCTGATAGATCCATGTGTTTATCGGACTATATAATCCCACCCAACATGGATTATTCTTCAGATAAACGTTACATAAATACAATGAGATAAAACGATATAAAGAAAATGTTGAATACTACCCTTATATCATGGTTCATATATAATGTGTGTGTATGTTTCTGTTAGTCATCAGTCATATTTATTATACCCAGTCCCAATAATAAATGAATCATAATCAATTTAAGGATATTCGAATTATAGAATTGTAATGAAATATAAAATAAAAAATGAAAAACACTGTTTGTTTGGATTATTTCCAAACCAACACATATTCTTGAATTACTACACCAAGACTACACTAAAAAACTCCCAGTCTGATGGGGATGTGTCCATAATAGTATAATCCTCCCTTTTGGGGTTTTCATTTCTACTTCCAATTCATAACATCAACCTTCTTTCTGAGAGGCTTTAGTTGAATAACCATAAACACCCCAAAAATAATTTTTCAATATATTTTATATTTTATCATAGAGTATTGTATAAATCAATCTTCTTCCCTTATATAGTCAATCTGAATAGGGATCATGGAGTGTGGTTGTGTATTATTGGTGAAATCCCTCATTTCACATAATTTTAAATATACTTTTTCTACTTCCTATATGTATTTGACATTTTCAACTTTTTTATGAATATCCTCATATGTAATTATCATCATCTCTATTTGTTTATCTATCTCTTTACATTTATATTTTTCTATTTTATTTTCGGGGATCTAGTTTTATCTTATATTGATTTGATTAAATTTCATTTATCCAAATAATTTGAATCCTACTATTCTAATTTTTCTTGAATATAGGATCAAGTTTGACAAGTTGAACATTTATTTTAACTTATTCTCCCTTGATTTCTATGGTTTGAACCATGATCAATTTTTCTATTTTTGAATAAATTTTATTGTGTTTATCCTCCTCATATTAGGGTGATGTTTTCATCAATCGATTATAAAACCATAATGGATGTCTAGTTTCTCTAAAAATTTCACATGGAATCATTAGTTGATCATCCCATAATTGTATGTTATTTATTTAAACAATTATTATGATACTGAATTATAATTGGGAAAGATAAATTAAACAGTATATAATCAATAAAAAACTACCAACACGCTTACATGGATAGGTATTATAGAAACCATAGGTTCCAATACACTAACATTACATCACTTTTTTTGGAATATTTAATACATTTCAAAAAAGGATTCCCAATACCATATTAGACTCGATCCATTAGAACATGGAAATATAAACAATGGTTCATAAGTCTGTTAAATTATCCCCACTAGGTTCTCCATGATTTCCTCCCTTCTTAGACACATCATACATAATATATATATTCATAAACTCGGTAAAGGAAACATGAAATGAGGTGAGATTATATGATCAATAAGGTTATAAAATAGAGATATGTAAGAATATTGACAAGCATAAGGGTATGAGAACATGATAATAACATTTGAAAATCATAAACTGTATACTAGAGGTCATAATAATGAGTCATCGCTTAAATATTGGAAGCTCATTAGACATGATTATAATGGGAAACAGGATCATAGTCCATGAATGCATAACATAGAAATAAAAAATGTAATTGTGGAAGTCCCATAAGAATATAAATTGATTTCCCTAGTAGTAATGTCCAAATTTGATGGCCTTATTATGGGAATTGGTTCACTCCCGAAACCATATTGGTTTTCATGGTTCACTCCCATGACCATCTTACTAGTCAAGGATCACTCTCAAGACCATCATAGGGGACAAAGACTTTTACTGAACTGAGTTCACTTTTAATTTCATGCATTTTTGTGTCATGAGATATAAATCATTACCCAATTCAATAGAAGGATATATAGGCCCCACTTATATCATTAGTAAATAATATATACATGTGCGATAAGATCATAAAAATCATTTCATAACACATGAAATGAAATGGGTCTCATAAACATGTGATTGTATCAAAACCTGTGGAAAATTGATAGGATTAAAATTCATATCATCATAGAATAACCTCTAAAAAGAATGAGGTTTAACAAATAATATATCCTATGAATGAGAAAATAGTTTCATTAAAAAATAACCCATGAGAGTGAAACAATATTCATAAACATCATTCCATCAAAACTAAAACCATTCAAAGAAAAAATATGAATGCTACCATTGAATCATATCACTAAAAAGAATGAGTAACACAAATGGATTTCATATTATATGTAAAGTTATTTTGAAATATATTTTAAAAATATTTCATGAGGAAAATATCCATTCTTCATTAAATAATTTTTTTTTAAAACATAAAATATTTTTTTAAAAGAAATTTGAATATATATTTGAAAACATTTAAAGTTATCTTTAAAAACCATAAATATTTTTTAAAATATATTATTTTCGTGAAAATTATCATAATGGATCATTTGAAAAACATTGTTGAATTTTTTTTAAACATGGCTTTTTATGAAAATTGTTTCTTGACCAATGCATGGAATAAAGTCTGCTTATAAAAACATATTTTTGAAGTATCTTGAGCAGAAAAGAGTAGAAATGGTACAAATACATTAATATATTAGTAATAACAAGAGTAAAATAAAATTCATGAGATTTCTTGTGAGATGGAACATAATATTTCTTCAATAGAAGCATAATCATAAACAATCCAGACAAATATGTGATTTTAGAAATGAACTATAATCCAAGTGTTAACATTGAATCATAATCACCATGATAGAATAAAATTACATGAATTTTAATATATCATATAATGGATTATATTCTTGATATAACATTATAACGGAATTATATACATCTCCTTAAAAGAATATATGTTCATAAAATTACATGGGTCCCAAAGAACGCAGATTGAGACAAAATTACCTTACTGATTTGGTAACTGTTAAAAAATAAATCCCCATGAAATAGACATCATAAAATAGATATTTAAATATTCATAAAATAAATTCATGTTCAGTATATACTTGAATTAAATAAATGATTGGTAAATATGGTATTTATCTCGCAGATATAAAAAGCGAGATGAAATTATCTTACCTTATGTATCGACTATAGTCATACTTATTAAGAACTCTTTTATAATAAATATAATCTTATTATAAATCTATCACAGAGACATAGTCACATATATAATTCCACATATTTTTCACTTATTACTTTATATTACCCTTTTTAATAGTTCTATATTAATATTACATTTCAGATAACAGCTGCTTTGTTTTTCATACATGTTTAGATATATCATTTTTAGTTATTTTACAAAACTAATTATTTTTTTATTTCTATAAAAAAATACATGATATAAATTACATCTATATTAGTTATATATGTTTTTATAATAATATATAAGTTCTATAATTAGAAAATTAAATACACAATTAATGGAGACGACTAGTTGTACATACACATGAATGTTGCTTTCATTTTATTTTCATATTTCTGAAAGAAACAAATGTAAATGATATATATATATATATTATAAGGCTATTAGAATTGAGTTTTAATATATATCACATATTTATATTAAAATCATCATTTATACATTCCATTTATAGCATGAATGAATCACATCGCGTTGAGGAGGCAATATTATAAATGTCTACAAACGTTGTTATCATATTACCACAAAATGGAATTCATAAATTTATGTGATGTATAATAATTTTAAAACCATAAATACATTTTATATACAACATATTTAATATAAAAATCATGATTATGTCATTATAATCATCCTTGAATGGTGCTAATGGAAGAATGAATGACTTCACTTCATAGGGTGGTTGTCCGTTATACACAGGAATGATGATTTAGTGTCACATTTGAGGGACGTGATTTTGAATATAGGTCAAAACATTAACATAAAAAAATAACAAAAAAAATTAATATTGATATTATTATACAATATTTATATAATAATTATTTTTGTGTGGACAAAGAAATAAATCAAATTGCATGTGGAACGATGTTACAACTAAATTGGAAAAGTCTTTCTGGTTTCCACAAAAGGGATTCCTTGGATAGATTTCATCCCAAAGTGATACGTATTGAGTTTATATTATTAAGTTGGGGGGTATTTTGTTAGGTTTTGGATGACCAAAATGAATATAGATTTTTGATGAAGTTAGGGGGTGTGTTTTATTTAATAATTGGTGCTATGTGACATTCTAGAAATTATAAAAAGAAAAAACCTATTTAAAAGTCTACATTACATCATGTGCCTCCAATAATATGAAATGTTAGGTATAATGGTGTATATGGTCTATATTTGACTATAAAATGGTTTTTAAAATTTTATAGGCCTTTTACCATATTAAGATTAAATTTTAACCACTAAGTAAACTCATTTAGTCCTTAGTCGATGTAATTAATTTTAATTACTTTCACTAATATTTTTTATCAATTTTGTTTTTGAAATTATTAGACATTATAAACTATGATTATTAAAAATATGGAATATTTTTTTTTAATATGGATCACAGAAGTGGTATAAATTATTTTAAAGTTAATCATATAGGTTGTATGAGATGACAAGTTTTTTATGTGAAAAACGATCAAAAGCTTGATTTTTTTTATATCCAGTTTCAATTTGAAATTTGTTATAAGACATAAGTTGGACTAATTTAAATATACATTCTTTATTTATACATTTAAACTGAATTAAAATATAATTTAACTATATAAATCAATTAAATGAAAAAGGTGTTTTTATTAAAATTTTGTATTTTTCACTACTAATCAAAAAATGAAACTTTTCGGAAAAAAATCACAGAAATTTCCACCAAGAAAATTTTGGAATTATAAACTCAAAAAGGAATTTTATTTTATCAAATTCAATTTATAAATGTTTTTAAAGATAATTTTATTATTATTTTATATAAGTACATAAAAATGAGTTCTTTCGAGAAAAAATATACTTCAAAACTTTTATAATTTACTGAACATTATATATTTTACTATAAATATGTTTCATTTATGTAAAAATTTGTAAATAATATGTAAAAACTAGTTATTACTATTCATATTAATATTTCTAATATATATTTTATAATAATATTATTTTAATAATTATAATAATAAAACGTTGTTTTATAGAAACTCAGAGTTGTGTGTAATCAAATCCAAGCTAATGTTTCATGTAGAGCTTGATTAACAAGTTATAGTGTATATAAAAATTAACGTAGTTAACATGAAAAACTAGGAATAATAGAAATTTAATAATTTTAAAAAATGTTCATAAAGAATTGGGGAGTTACATTCCACCCACTTAAAATCGATTTCACCTACAAAATTCATAATTTTGATACGAAAATGTGGATTTGTATGCCTCATCGTATCTTTAGGATCCCACATTGCTTCCTCTAATTGGTGATTTTCCCATAAAACAATGACCAGGTGAGTTGTCTTATTTTATTGAAGATTATCTGTATGATCCAAAATTTCTACTAGTTTTTCCTCTTCTAGAAGATCATATTCTAATTGTAAGACCTCTTAGTTCATCACATGAGAAGGGTCAAGTATGTACTTCCTCATGAGAGATACATGGAACAAATCATGTACATGAAATAAATTTGGAATATGTTCCATGAAATATTATATTGTCTGGATACGATCAATAATTTCAAAGGTCACATTATACCTAGGTAATAGTCTCCCTATCTTCCCGAATATCATAACCTTATTTTATGGAGAAATTTATTGAAAAACCATTTCACAAATATAAAATTGATGATAACATTGATGTTTATCAGTATACCTTTATTCCAACTTCGATATTACTTGATATGCTACTAAATGGTTATAACCTTCTCCACCATTTCTTTATCAGCCTCCATTCCCAATGTTTTCTTTCTCTATCGTAATTATAACTCATCGGAGTCTAAATTTATTTCCATATAAGGCTTCATTACAATCCATTTTAATTATTTAACGAAATATATTGTTGTAAGAAAAATAAACTGTAGGATGTTGTTGATCCCAATAACCTTTTAAATATACCAAAAAAGATCCCAACATATCCTCCACAGTTTGAATTCTTTTGTCATACTGAACTACCATCTGAAGATGTTAACGGCAATGAGAATAAAATATGTATCAAGGTATTACTGAAAATTTATCTCGAAAATTTAGGTTTACCTTATATATCATTTAGATATTATGGAATGTGGTTCTCCATGAAACCTTACAATTTTCATATTGTATATAATGAAATGTTAATATATAGATAAGGCTTCCAAAATAGAGATAATGTTTGATGAATTGGTTAGGTGATTGAATACCACTCTTATAGAATTATTCCCTGTAGAGGTGTTGGGGATTCAAATGAAAAAATCTATAGTGATGTTCTCCCATTTCCATTCTATTTTGAGTAATGGATGAAGCATCCCCTTATACTCTTTTCCCCTAGCCTTAACATGTGTGTATATGAAGCACCGAGATGAATGTTATGTGATATATCTATTCCTGCCATCCCACCATATGTATTCCTTCAAGTATATGTATGTCGTATTACTTCCAAGATAAATATATAATAATAAAATGTGATCTTCCTTTAACATCACCATCTTAAAAATTTGTATGGACATAACACATACATGGTTTATGAACCATATCATTCCATTCTAATCAAGGTTAAACTCAAGAAAATTTCTAGCATTATTTTAATGTTATACACCATCTATAGAAAAATACTTAAACTTCACTTGGATAGATAGTTGAATGTTAAATTACACACGATAATACTTTTTCCCTTGATTTGGGAATTATAGGTCAATAATTTGAATATATATAAATATTGAATAATTTTATATCCTCATCTTGGATAATCTAGCATGATGTTTTCAACTCAAAGCACCATCCACCTTGATCGCTTTCCCAAGGTGGTAATGGGTTCATAAATAATATTCCTTTATAATATCTAGCCATCTTCTTTAGTGGAAGTTAAACTCCTTTTGTGTGAATATATACATCAATTATTTATGAATGGGGAATATTTCACACTTTTCTCAACAAATATAATACATCCATTAAATTAATTCGAAAGTTACTTAAGCTAACTCAAAATCACGAATTCTGTAATTTTTCCCATGAATATTCAATTTTTATGAGGTATTATCAATAACCATGTTATTAATCATAGGAATACATGGAAATCCCTTCTTGGATGAATCACAATAGATTACAAACCCATCTACACTATAATGTACCGTAAGCACAAGTGAAATGACTATCCTACTATTTTGTTCATTGAATATTTCCCCACATTCATCTGTTAGAAGAAAATGGAAACCTTTTATGTTAACATGGACATATAACTATATAGTCGATAGAAATTCTCCACACACCATTGATAATATCCAACTAACAAAGAAACTTATAGGTCTCATTCACTACGTTTGGTTTATGACAATATTTAATAGCCTCTTTTTTTCATGGATCTACTGTTTTACCAAATCTTGAGATTATATGCCCCAAAAATGAATCATCTTGCATACAAAAATCACACATTTTAAAATTTTTATACATTTTCTCCTTCCTTAGGGTATTTATTAAACTTATAAAGTGGTTTTGGTGATAATCATATCTCTTTTAATAGACAATAATATAATCTATAAAGTCTACCACGAACTAGTCAAGATAATATCAAAAGGCTATACTCATAAAATACATGAAGAAGGTAGGTTCATTAGTAAGACCAAAAGGCATCACAAAATATTCATTGTGTCCATATCTTTTACAGAGTTATATCTTGGGTATACCCTCATTCTTGACTCTAATTTGACGATGTCCATAACTAAGGCCAGTCTTGGAAAAATACTAAGCTCCACATAGTTGATCAAAAAATTCATCAATATGGAGAATAATATACTTGTTCTTAATAATAATCTTGTTCATATCCTGATAATCAATATATTGTCTCATTTATCCACCATTCTTTTTCACAAAAGGAATACGTGCACCCCAATGTTACACACTTGGTCAAATTAATCCCTTGTCAATGCGTTATTGGAGTTTCTTCTTCTAATCCTACAACTCAAATTGGGACATTCTATATGGAGTCTTTGAAATTTTATTAGAACCAGGTATGAGTTCTATTATGAACTCAAATTCGCATTTTGATGGAATTCTAGAAAAAATTAAAATTACTACATCCATAAATTCTATAACAATATGAATGTCATCATTAGTGAGTTTCTCCCCAGCCATTTGAGATAAACATACCATAATAATGGGAATTAATAACCACAAAATGGATGCAATATCCATAGGATGGCCATTATTATCATCATATTAATATAAAATAATAGGTGGGTTTTAAATATCAACTGTAACTTCACAAACCTGAAAATTGATATGTTACATATATAAAGATATCAAATCCATAACTAAAATGAAATAAAATCTAAATCGAGGAATAATTACAATATTTAAAGGAAGAAAATTCCCAAAAATGTTAACTAGAGGTAAATCCTAAAATTTTGATGAAAAGATCAAATTTTTTGGGGTTTTAATGCTAATTCCACATCGAATCATTTTGGTGGAATCATAAAACCCATATAAAATTATTTAGATTTGGAAGAGTTGGAATATCTAGAATAAAATAAGACATTAACAGAGCTAGATTGGTTGCCCTGTGTACCTTTCACCACATCTTTATCACACCACTCATTATAAACACTTATTTCATGATATTTTCCCTTAACCCTCAGCTTAAGAGGTTACTGATGTAGATCATCATCATTAACATTCTATTTTAGGTACTATTTATCATAATTCCTATTCCCTTTAATCTTGATTAACTGAATTAGACGAGATGCATTCAATGAAACTTGTACATCATTCATATTGTTAGTTATCTTATTCCCATCACACTAGAAATAAAATTAATTATTTCCATTCATTCCACTCATAAAATATTTATTATAACCCTTATGAAAATTTTCTCCATGCTTCTTCCCACACTTAGATCATAAAGAAAAGATCACCTTCTTCATTCAATGGTTATTAATTTTTTCCTTGAAATCTATTTCCATTCATTTTCAAAACCATGAGACTGATACATAACACCAATCACCATTTCAACCATGATTTTAAAATGAATATTAAATTCATAGCTACAAAATTCCCTTGCGTCTATATCCCTTATATGACCTTGATTTTGGCCACCAATGGATCAATCAACCGTAAATTTATATTGGATGATAATTCCATTAGTGTACCTTACATGTCTTGTATATTTTTCTTCATAGGTACAAATGCCCTCATCACCCCTTTTATTTAACATAAGAAACACCATCAAGAACATGTGGAATGTACTTATTGAATAATAAATTTTGTGATCCCATCACTATTCTGGGATTCAATTTCATATTTTTTCCTCATATTATTGATTACAGTCCACCATTATTCTTCCTCACATTAAAAATGATAAATATGGAAAATGTATTTCTCATTTTTTGAACATTTGCAAATAGAAAATTTATTTTCAGTGGTACTGATCCATTATTCAGTAACTAGCGCATGAGAATACCCACTAAAATAAGGTGTACATTGCCTCATGAGGGACTCAATAAAACTTAGTTCGAAACTTTTCTCATTTGTATCATCTATATGATTCTTATATTAAGAAATTTTTGTGAGTATAGCAATGATATTTTGAATTCTAAGTCCCATATAATTTTGAGGAATAGGATAAAAATCATTTTATTTCCTATCACAATCAGTATTAACATGGTTCCCAGTAATTGAATAAAACCAAAATGAATAGATTAATAAACAATCATCATATTGGAAAACCACTTATTCATGGGAAACTAATTATCTGATTCCTAAATTATGAAATCCTTTTGAACAATGAATCCTTAGGTTTATTATAGGTTATTCATAGTCACTTCTATTTAAATCCATCATGATGGTTCATGAAGAGTTTTTTAATTCCAAGACCATGTCCCTCGGGAGTGTCAAAATAGGTGTGGAGAAATTCCTTTTGTCATGTACTAGTTATCAGTTGAGTCTAGCATAATATGGTATTTTCAGGGTTTTTATCCCCATGTACATCTATTCCAAATTGACATCCAAATTTAGTATTGATATAGTGATTTATTTCTAGGAAACCACTCACTCTATCCTTTTCCAAAATTTCATTGCATTTTCTTATACTTTTCCACATCCTTAGACTTATCGTTATACAATTACATAGAGTTATTATTAAGGTTTTCTCAAACTAGCATCAAAATGATTACTAAAATTTTACTCTGATACTATCTATAGAGACACTTTCTTCTCATATATAGACATGAAATCACTTTTTAGTAACATTTAATACATTAAAAAAATAGATGACCAAATACCATATTATTTTAGTGGCATTTGAAACATGGAAACATAATCACCCGAACATAAGTGAGCTAAATTATCTCCCACTAGGTTATCCATGACTATAACCCTTCTCATACACACAATAAATAATACATATATTCATATAATGGAGAAAGGAAACATTAATATTTGTGAGCTGATATTCTCAGTAAGAGAAAATGAGGGATATTTGTAAGCATAATCATGAGCATAATGGCATTATAAAATCTCCATAACATTATAATATCATACCTTTCATATCAAATATCTTAATCAATAGTCATGGAAGTAAATATTTTTAGTTCAGAAGATGTGAATCAGTAAGGAATATATATCATAATCTATGAAATCATAACATATGAATAATACATTGAATTGTGGTAGAAACAAATTTAAAGACCTGTAAATTTCAAGGAAAATTTTTTCATAAATTATTTGGGATTTTACGAGTACGCAGTTTCTGACGACGCCTGATTCCGAGGCCCGGTATGCCTGGAATCGATTTCCGAAGTTTAGCTCGGGTACGTTCAGTGAACGAACGAGTGGGTTTTTCTATCATTGGAACTGGTGCTCGAAATTGAAATATGAAGGCATCGATGAACTCGCAACGCCGGTAATCGCATAGAGGACATTTACTGAAGGTGCATTTTCTAGGGAGGAGATATAAAAAAATTTGGATTATATGAAAAGTAAAAATAAAATTGTGTTACAATTTTATTTCTTTTACTAAGTGGTTATATCTTTGGTATGGGAGTTGGGGTGGGACCCACTAGTTCGTAACTACTCTTGTTAGGATATTTTTGAGGTGGGGCCCACACAATCCCAACCCTTCACATTCTCCAAAACCCCTTAAACTCCCCATTAAACCCCCTTGTAATTAGGTGTGTGACCTCTCCTCTACCTACTCCCCACATTATATAAAGACAACATATCACTTAAATAAATAGAAAACTCATGGTTTAATTAATTATGTGAATTCAATTTTGAATTTTTATAATTTTAAATTCATGGATTGAAATTATAAAATAAGATGGGTCTTATTTTATTGGGTTGGCTTGTTGAGTGATAATTTGGGGAGAACTCTATTCTCTTAAAGAAGTACATCCTCAACGAAGAATGACAACACTTCGTCAAGGATCATTAACTCGGCGACCCAGTTTCTTACGTTCTCTTATTCCTCGATGAAAAATGAGGAGGCATCGACGCATAAACTCAACAACGGCATCACGCCATATAATATTCTATCCGCGAAAAAGGAAGGGAGATGCCGCATCCTCCTCGGACGCTCTCCGTCGACGTTTACGGAACCATATCCCGCGACGCTGTTATCCACGGCGCTCATCCTTCAGCAACCTCTATTGAGGTAGGGGTTAATTCTTCATTCATGTATTATTTAATGACCTTCATTGTTAAATTATTGGTTCTTGTTATCGTCATAATGGGAGGAGATTAGACTGCTCAAACATGGCCGATCCTCCTCCCCTTTTATTTGTTGATCCTCGTTGAACTTACGGCGAAGGCGGCGCGATGTCGTTGCACCGCGAGGGAATGAAAAGGACCACAGCCAAAGTGGGCCACAGCGGAGGTGCGCGGCTCCGTCACGCCACGCCAGAGACTGAAGTGGTCGTGGCCGGGGCGGGCCGCGGAAGAGGGGCGTGGCGCCATCATGCCACGCCGGTTAGGGAAGAGCCGCGGCCTTTGGCCGCGGCGGTTCAGCTAGAGGCAGCCGGCCAAGCCGGCCGCTGACATTCCAGGAGGCGGGACCCTCCGCGGATCCTATGTCCCCCAACTGGCCAGCCATAATGGTCGGCCATTTTCAGGAAGACCGGGGGTTTGAAACCCCTCGACCATCTCACTAGGGAGGACCCCACAGGTCCATCATTTCGAGACAAGGGGGCGGTGCCCCCTTCGCGCCCTGCTCAGCAACGGGCCGGACTGCCCGTGCCAGGCTGGGCTGTGCCAGCTGGGCCGGGCTGCGCCCAACTATGCTGTAGCTGGACCCCGGTCAGTTCGACCCGGTTCGGGCGGACCTATGGGGTATTGGGCTGGGTCGGACCTGGCCCAAACCCCCTATCTTCGGACAGATCTGTTTAAACGCCCATAATTTGGGCTACGGACCTCCGATCGATAAACCTTCAGTTGCATTGGGATCCTTGGATATAGATGGTCGTTTCAGTATATTACACTCTAGGTTTCCTAGAAATTTGGGTATGGCCGGTTTGGTTCGAACACGAATCCAACCGGCCCTCGTAGCTGAAACGCTTATAACTTGAGCCACGGACGTCCGATTGACGTGCCGTCGACTTTTTTGGTTTCCTCTAAGTGATATGGTTATTTTTCCTTACTTTTATCAAGGTTTGGATGCAGCTAGAGTATGGTCAGGTTGGTTTTTGGTTAAAAACCAACCGGGCCCCTCGGACGAAAAAGCCAATATCTCTCAGAACGGGCTTCCGATTGATGCGTCGTCTGTCACGTTGAGTTCCTATTGACGAGACAGAACATTGTGATACATCAACTCTAGCCTTTGTGACAATTGATGTATCGACCCCCCTTGGCTCGTGGAGCGGACCCTCCCAGAATTGAGTGTGCTATGTGCGGGAACCCTAGAGCTGGCTACGACTGCGACGACGATGGCGACTGTACTTGGATCCTACGTGGGTTCGGCAGCGAGAACGACTGTACATGGATCCTCCGTGGGTTCAGAAATGATGACGATTGTACATGGATCCTGCGTGGGTTCAGCAGTGATGGTTACTATACGTGGATCCTACGTGGGTCCGGAATCGACGACATCTATACTTGGATCCTATGTGGGGTCGGCAGAAGAGATGATTCAGAGGCTACATCAATCATCTGCACCTCTCTTCGTGAATAGTATACATGTGTGAGCTAAGTCTTGATTTTTCAATCAATATCTTCAATATGACTGAATTAATTTCCTATGTGGATTGGGTTGTGCATTCTTGTGTGGATTGGGTTGTACTTTCCTGTGTGGAATGGGTTGAACATGGGCTCGTGAGTTGGAGAAAAACTGAAATTGATTACTTAGGTTTATGTATGGGCATATACATAAGTATAGTTTGTTGATATTTCTTGATTGTATCTTTCCTTGTGGTTTATTCTTCGTGGGTTTTGGGAGACCTTCGGGCGTCTCGGGTTCCCTAATGAGTACCGTATACTCACCCATGCACGGGCTATGCCCGCACTACATTGTGTTGGATGCAGACGACAGACAACGCTGATCATGGTTGAGGCTTGTGGAGCGGGACGGTACCTGGAGGCCGACTATCAGGCGGGAGATACACAGATTGGACGGCCAGACTCGAGGAGCCGACAAGACTATCTTTACTCACCATTATGTTGGTAGTTCCAGTGGACGTCTTGGTGGTTTCTGCTCTACTTTTCAGCTGTCCTACTTTCTTTTCTCAGTTGTACTGTACTTTTAGTTGAGTTTGTATACTGGCCCATTTACTTTCCAGCACTTACTTTTGTACTCAGTTTACTTAGTGTTTACTTCAGCATGCGTACTCTATGTAATTTGTTTCTTTATATAAAGGCAATTCCTTCCCTTTTATCGGGATATACGCCTTTGGTGCTAGTCTCCAGCACCTGGCCTATGGAAGGCGGGGTTGGGGTAGTCATAGCACGGGCCCCAAGGATGGGTCGTGAAAAATTGGTATCATAGGAGTCGGTTTTAATGCAAACATATGACTCTGATAATTTCTTCTATGTGAAGCAATAATGTTTAGTGTATTGAGTGTTTTTATCATTCCATGGAGTCTAGTGTTGGTGCGGAGGCCGACATATCCATAGAGTAGGACCCTGACTCCTGATTTCTGACCCAGTGCACGAAAACATTGATTGCATGTGTCTTTCAAAGTTTTCATTGTGATTACATTGTGTCAGCTCACCTGGTATACTGTATTGATTTTGGCACACCATTTTTTTCAGGATGTCCCACGACGGCAGCTAGTTAGGGTTCCGAGCATTGTGTGAGACGGCAGCCCACCGAGTGAAGAGGCCTCGGTGTAGGGGCCCATTACAGTGGAGGCGCCGGCAGTACCTCTACCCGCCGAGCCACCGATGCCACCATCTCAAGCAATTGAGAGTGCACGTCGCCTTAGTGCACTGTACGAGTTTCGGCATCCGAGAACACCCTTGTTTTGCTGGGAGACAGACCCTCAGGCAGCCGAGGACTGGCTGGAGGCTGTTGTTCGATTTTTTATATTGGTAGGGACACCAGGAGATCTTATGGTGATGATTGCAGCGAGTCTCCTACACGCGGTAGTAGGTAGATGGTGGAGCCCGATGCTCCAGGTTCACGACGAGGCATCACTTCTTTGGTAGGACATAGAGAGCCTCTTCAGCTCAGAGTTCATTCCAGCCACCCTCTGTGCGGTGCGCATTCAAGAGCTACTACAGCTGCAGCATGGCAGTATGTTAGTATCCCAGTACTCGGTGAGATTTACTGATCTATTGCTTTACTCCACGAACATTGTATGAGAACAATTCTTCCGGGCCCAGACCTTCGAGCTTGTACTTTGGAATGAGATCAGGGCTTTGATAATCTCCATCAGCATTCTGACACAGGCAGGATTACTGGAGTGATCCCTTCTTGTGGGGAGCTTTCTTGCAGAGCCTATGCCAGCAGCGAGGCCTACCGCAGGGTGTCACATAGCGGGGTCTTCTGCAGCCGGTAGTAGACAGATGTCACAGAGATCCAAGTGGACCATACTATCAAGTTGTCAACCTAAGGATACTGGTTTGGAGGATTGAGGAACACGCAGTAGATCTAGTCATTCGAGAGGAAGAAAATTCTATGCATGTGGCGAGCAGGGCCACATGGCTCGTGACTGCCCGACCCGCCCTGCAGATGAGTAGCAGACCATAAAGGGACCTCCCATGAAGTGGCAGAGGGTCCACCGTGAGGGTCCGCCGGGAGAAGGTGGATGTGGATGAGGAGCTGGCCGAGCAGCGGGTGGTGGATTACGTTTTGAGGCTCTACCAACACCACCCCCAGGAGGTCCACCCCAACCACATAGAATAGGTGGACTTTGGAGAGCACATCTTCAGGAAGCTGAAGCTTATGATCATGTAGATCCAGAAGCGGGTGGACATGAGCGGTACTAGCTCCAGGCATGGATTCCATTGTCTATAATGCTTCTATATTCATTGACATCGTTGTTTGTGTTTCTTTGTGTGTTTTTACATTGTGTTGCAGTAATAAATGACCCTTGAAATAGAGATGTTTGATTTCTTTTCTTTTGTATGATAATACTAAGAGGTTCCGGTAAAAAACTATAGACTTTATCCTCACATATGAGATTCCTACTGGAGGATACCCAGGGACCACACACTGATGCTGATAGTGTGACTCGACCAATGGAGGTGAGAGTAAAGGTTGGATCTCTTGGTAGAAGCATCGAGGCCTTACGGCGTCATTCCTTGCATGAATCACTACTGTTCATGTCAGGATTGACTGTATTAGGAAAGAACGTGGTTCATCAAGGGGATGAGTCCGGATTTCCCTTTTCATCAAAGGAGAAATCTTTGCAGCTTTCCAGAACGTTAACTACGAAGGGGTAACCCTTCGTGTGGTCAGATAGATGTCAACAGAGCTTCCAGGAGATAAGATAGAGAATGACCATTGCACCCATCTTGAGGTTACCGGAGGAGGGCATAGGGTATCTAGATTACTACGATGCATCAGGGATCGGACTCGGGTGTGTCCTGATGTAGGAGCGGGTAGTGATCGCTTACGGTTCACGACTGTTGAGGAAGCACGAGTAGAACTACGCTACCCATGACCGTGAATTAGCAGTAGTGGTCTTCTTCTTGAAGATGTGGCGAAAATATCTGATGGGCGAGTGATTTATAGTCTACTCAGACAACCATAGTATTAGGTATATCTTCTCACAGAAGGACCTGAACCTGATATAGTGGCAATGTCTCGAGTTCCTCCAGGACAATGACTTTGAGATAGTCTATACTCCTGGAAAGGGGAACGTAGTAGCCGATGCTCTGAGAAAGAGAACAGGAATTTAGTTACTTGGTGAGGAGATAGAACAGTTAGCTGCTTTACAATTGTCCTTCATGGATAGAGATGGAGAATCCTTTCTTCAGTCACTCACAGTCACTCTTCCACTACTTAAGCGGGTCAGAGAGGCGCAACGTGGGGACATTGACTGTGAGATGTGACGTGCACAGATTTCTAGAGGACAGGCACCTGAGGGGTTTTCTATATGAGGAGAGCACGTCATCCATTTCAGAGGACGTACCATGGTACCAGTTTCTTTACAGGAGTAGGTGCTAAGGGATTTTCACACTTCCCCATTGGCGGTACATCCGGGAGTAGCGAAGATGTACCAGGACCTCAGACGACGACACTGGTGGCCAAGTATTAAAAAGGCTATTTAGATTTGTTTCACAATGCCTCAGCTGTCAGCAGGTGAAGGTGGAGCACGAGGTACATGCAGGCTTGGTACAACCCTTAGAGGTCCCAAAGTGGAAGTGGGACGAAATATCAATGGATTTCATGACTGGACTTCTATGTACATCTAGAGGACATGACTCCATCTGGGTGATCGTTGACCGACTCACCAAGTTGGCCCACTTATTACCCATTAGAGAGCAGGGCTCAGTGGAGAGCATGGGATGCCTCTATGTTCAGGATATCGTATGGCTTCATGGTTTTCCATCGTCTATCGTCTCCGATCGAGATGCTCACATTACATCCCGGCTTTGGAAGTGGTTGCAGGAGGCATTTGGGAGGCAAGTACGCCTGAGCACCACCTTTCACCCTCAGACGGATGGCAAGATGGAGATGACCATTCAGACTCTTGAGGATATGATCCGTGCATGAGTCCTCGACTATGGTCACAGCTGGGAGGATAACCTACCTTTGATTGAGTTTCCGTACAACAACAGCTACCACTCCACCTTCAGGATGGAACCGTACGAGGCACTGTATGGACGACCTTACACATCACCTCTGTGCTGGACCGATCCTGGGGAGTCAGCACTGGTAGGACCAGAGGTGGTCCAGGCCACGTTGGAGAAGGTTCAGATCATCCATTAGCAGATGAGGGCTACTCAGAGGCAACATAAGTCCTATGCTGACAGGAGGAGGAGACCACTAGAGTTCGAGGATGGTGACCACGTTTTCTTACAGTTCTCACCTTGAGATGGAGTACGGAGGTTTGGTCGGGGTGGCAAGTTATCTCTGCGCTTTATCAGACCATTCCAGGTTCTCAGTAGGATAGGTGAGGTGGCTTACCCCATGGCTATTCTACCTCAGTTGCATCGGGTACACGACGTCTTCCACATATCTCAGCTGAGGATATACATGCACAACCTGATGCATATCATCTACCACGGGGAGCTGGATGTTGATGATGGGGAAACTTTTGCGGAGGTCCCAGTGGAGATTGAGGATCGACATGAGCAGGTCCTACGTGGAAGGTTGATTCCTCTAGTACACATCAGGTGGCAGCACGTGAACCTCCCGGAGAGAACATGGGAGCAGGAGGCTCAGATGCGTGTGCAATACCCTCATTTGATTCCCTAGTTTGTGATATATCTTTACGGGGGCGTAAATCCCTGAGACGGGAGTAATGTAAAGACCCGTAAATTTCAAGGAAATTTCTTCCATAAATTTTTTGGGATTTTTCAAGTATGTAGTTTCTGATGGAGTTGATTCCGAGGCCCAATGTACCTGGAATCAATTTCCGATGTTTTGATCAGGTACGTTCAGTGAACGAATGAGCGGGTCTTTCTATCTTTTGAATCGGTGCTCGGAATTGAAATCTGAGGGCACCTATGAACTCACAGTGCTGATAATTTCTTATGAGGACCTTTACTGAATGTGTGTTTTCTTAGGAGTTAAAAAAATGTGGATTATATGAAAAGTAAAAATAAAATTGTGTTACAATTTTATTTCTTTTACCAAGTGGTTATATCCCAGGTATGGGAGTTGGGGTGGGACCTAGTTGTTCCTAACTACTATTGTTAGGATATTTGTGAGGTGGGGCCCACACGAGCCCAACCCTTCACATTCTCCATAACCCATTAAACTCCACATTAACCCCACCTTGTAATTAAGTGGGTGACTTCTCCTCTCCCCACTCCCCACATTAAATCATGCCATCATATCACTTAATTAATTAGACGACACATGGTTTAATTAATTAATTGAATTCAATTTTGAATTTTTGTAATTTGAAATGCATGGAATGAAATAATAAAATAATAGGGGTCTTATTTTATTGGGTTGGATTGTTGAGTTAGAATTTTGGGAGAACTCTATTCTCTGAATGAACTACATCCTCAATGAATAACGACAACACTTCGTCAAGGATTATCGACTCGGCGACCCGGTTTCTTCCGTCCTGTTTTTCCTCCACGACAAAGGAGGAGGAATCAACGCAGAAACTCGCTAATGAAATCATGCCATATAATCTTATCTCTGCGAAAAATGAAGGGAGACACCACTTCCTCCTCGGATGCCCTTCTTTTATGTTTACGGAACCTCATTCTGCGACCTTGTTTTCCGCGACGCTCATTGTTCGACAACTTGTATTGATGAAGGGGATAATTCTTCATTCAAGTATTGTTTAATGATCTTCATTGTTAAATGATTGTTCCTTGTTATCGACATAACGAGAGGATACTAGACCACCAAAACACGAGGGATCCTCCTCCCCTTTTATTTGTTGATCCTCGTTGAACTTCCGGTGAAGGCGGCGCGGTGTCGTTGCACCGCGCGGGAACAAATATGACCGTGACCGGAGCGGGCCGCGGCGAAGGTACGCGGCGCCAGCATGCCGCGCCTGTGAGACCAAAGGAGGTCTCGGCCATGAACGGGCCGCGGCGGAGGGTCGCGGTGCCGTCGCGTCATGCCGGAAACTCAAGGGGCCACGACCGGGGTGGGCCACAGTGGAGGGGTGCTGCGCCGTTGCGTCCCGCCAGTCGGGGAAGAGACGCAACCTTTGGCCCTGGCGGTTCTGTAGGAGGCAGCTGACCAAGCCGGCCGCGGGCGTTCCAGGATGAGGGACCCTCCGTGGGTCCCAGGTGGCCCAACCATCCGGCCATAATTGTCGGCCGTTTTCAGGAACACCGGGGGTTTGAATCCCCTGGCCAGCTCACTAGGGAAGACCCCATGGGTCTACTGTTTCTAGACAAGTGGGTGGCGCCCCCTTCATGCCACGCTCGTCTACGAGCCTAGAGCCCATCCATGGGTCGGACCGCCCGGGCCGGGCTGGGCTTCCAGCGCCGGGCCGGGTCGCGCCAGCCAGGCCGGGCCGCACTCATCTGGGTCAGACCCGGACCCGGGTCAGACCGGGCCCAAACCCCCTATTTTCGGACAGATCTGTTTAAATGGTAAAATTTTGGGCTACTGACCTCCAATCGATGCATCGTAAGTTTTGTTGGGATCCTTGGATCAAGACGGTCGTTTCGGTATATTACACTGAAGGCTTTAGAGAACATTGGGTACGACCGGGTTGGTTCGAACACGAAATCAACCATGCCCTCGGAGTGGAAATGCTTATAACTTGAGTTCTGGACATCCGATTGATGTGCCGTCGACTTTTTTGGTTTCCACATAGAGAGACGGTCCTTTTGGATTACTTCACTCGAGGTTTGGATGCAAATGGAGTACGATAGGATTGGTTTTATCTTAAAAACCAACCGGGCCCCTCGGACGAAAAAGCCAATATCTCTCAGACCGGGCGTCCGATTGAGGCGCCGTCTGTCGCGTTGAGTTCCATTTGACGAGACAGATCATTGTGATACATCATCTCTAGCCTTTTTGACAGTCGATTTATCGAACCCCCTTGGCTCGTGGAGAAGACCCTTACAGAATCGAGTGTGCTATGTGAGGGAACCCTATATCTGGATGCAAATGTGACGACGATGGCGACTGAACTTGGATCCTACGTGGGTTCGACAGTGAGGGCGACTATACTTTGATCCCCCGTGGGTTCGGCAGCGATGATGACTATACTTGGATCCTACTTGTGTTCGACAATGATGGATACTGTACTTGGATCCTACGTGGGTCTGGCAGCGACGGCATCTGTACTTGGATCCTACGTGGGTTCAGCAGAGGAATGATTCAGAGGCTATATCAATCATCTCCCCCTCTTTTTGTGAATAGTATACCTGTGTGAGCAGAGTCTTGATTTTTCAATCAATATCTTCGATATGATTGAATTTATTTCCTGTGTGGATTGGGTTGTGCTTTCCTGTGTGGATTGGGTTGTCCTTTCCTGTGTGGACTCGGTTGAACATGGGATCGTGAGTTAGAGCAGAACTGAAATTGATGACTTAGTTATATGTATGGGTATATACCTAAGTAGAATTGGTGGATACTTTGTGATTGTATATTTCCTTTTGGTTTATCCTTTGTGTGTTCTAGGAGACCTTCAGGCATGTCGGGGTCCCTACTAAGTATCGTATACTCACCCCTATATGGGTTATGCCTGCACTACATTGTGTTGGATTCAGACGACGGACATCACCGATCATGGTTGAGTCTTGTGAAGCGGGATGGTACCCAGAGGTGGACTATCATGCGGGATGTACACGGAGTGGACGGCCGGACTCATGGAGCCGACGAGACTATCTATACTCACCCTTCAGGTGGGAGTTCCGGAGGACGTATTGGTGGTTATGGATCTACTTTTCAGCTATTGTACTTTCTTTTCTCAGTTGTACATTACTTTCTGTTGGGTTTTTATACTGGCCCATTTACACTCCAACACGTACTTTTGTACTCAGTTTACTTAGTGTTTACTTTAGCTTGTGTAGTCTGTGGTGTTTTTTTCTTATATAAAGGCAATGCCTTCCCTTTTATCGGGATTTATGCCTTTGGTGCCAGTCACCAGCCCTTGGCCTATGGAAGGCGGGCATGGGGTAGTCACGGCACGGGCCCCGAGGACTGGTCGTGAAAACATAAGAATATAAAATTATTTCCAATGTATAAAAGAATAAATTATAAGGCCATATTAGTGTAATGAGTTCACTCCCCCATCCATCATGGTATTCATGGTTCACTCCCATGATCATCTTAGAAGTCGAGCCTCACTCCCAATACCATATTCATGGGAAACGTTCATTACTGAACAGAGTTCACTCCACTTTACTATCATTTCTATCTCACGAGACATAGATCCATACACCATGAATTCAAGGAGGATATAGGTCATACCTATATCATAATGAAATCATACTTACAAGACCTTCAAGACTGTAAACAATCATATCATTACCCAGGAAATGAAATGGGTGTCAAATACATGTCATCATATCATTACATTTAGAGAAGGGATTGGATTAAAAAGAATTTCATCGAAGAATAAATCATAAAAATAATCTGTTTTAAACATTATTTAACCTATGAAATAGAAATGTCTTTCATAAACATATAAACTATTAAATAGAAATGGGTATCATAAACATGGGTCCATCAAATCTATAACCAATATGAGAATGAATATGAATGGTACCATTGGAAAATATCCTAAAAAGGAATGGGTAACATCAATAGATTTAATTTTAGATGGAAAATAATTTTTAATTATCTTTTAAAGAAATTTCATGATCAAAATACCCTTTATTCTTCAAAAAATAATATTTTAAACAAGAAAAAATTTTGAGAACCTATTAATTGGAAAATAACACTAAAAACATATAAAGGAATATTAGAAAAACATAAATCCTCTTTAAAATACATTTTCACTGAAAATTTTCTAAAATGATAATTTTTTAAAATATTTTTGAAAACAAGGTTTGGAAATAAAATTTTTTTCGACATAAGGGAGAAATAAAGTCATATTTTCAAAATAATTATTTATTATTTTAAGAAAAAATGATTCTGAAATGTAATCAATGCCTACAAATATTATCAAGGAACATTGGGGAATAATATTCTGGAGAGTTATAGAGATATGGATCATAATATTTCATCCATAGAAGTATAATTGAAAAGAGACCTTGTAATGATCAGATTATAGTAATATACTGTTATCTATTTTGTATCTTTGAATCAAATTCCCTTTTAGTGAATAAAATTACAAGAAGGTTAAAATCTCAGGAAAATAATAATATTCATGATATAACATGTAAAATACATTATATACAACTTGTATAATAATTTAGGTGAATGAAAAAACATGTGCTTCAAAGAAGGAAATATTGAGACCAAATTACCATACAGATTTGGAATCATTTGAACCATAATGCCTCATGAAATTGAGATAATGAAATGTATATATAAATATAAATAAATTTATTTAATGTTGTAATATAAATGATTCATGGGATATATATACCACAAACCAAATAAACATATAGTGAATATTGAATGTGTCTCACATAAATAAAAAGTGAGATGAAATTCCCTTACATTATGTCTTGGCTCTAATCATACTAATTTAAACCTCCTTTATAATCAATATAATAACATTATAAATCTATACAATAAACATAGAAATTTATATATTCCATATTTATTTTACTTTTGAATTTATATTACCCTTTTATTAACAATTTCTTGTTAATGTAATGTTTTGGATAATAATCGTTTTTCTTTTCACATGTGTTTTAACCTTTCATTCTAAGCCCCTTACGTATATCATGATTTACTAATTTACAAAATTTAAACCAAGATATAAATATAATACATATTAAGTATATATGTATTTATAATAATATTTAAAAGTTTGAAATTGAAATTGAAATACACCGTTCATGGAGGCCATACAGATGCGTGAACGTTGTTTTTATTTTCATGTCCTACTTTTGAAAGAAATAGAACTAAATGATATATATATATATTTATAATTAAATAATAATTATATTATAATAATTATTTAATATATTTCACATATTTATTTTGAAACTATGATTTATACATTCCATGTAAATCATGAATGAGTCGCATTACTTTTTAGGAGGTGGTAGTGCACACGTCAACAAATGATGTAATCTTATTCCCACAAAATGGAATGAATAAAGGTATGTGTTTTTTAATAATTATAGATGCAAAAATAAATCATAAATACCATATGTATCATATATAAATTTTAATTAACTAATTATTCCCATCCTTGAATGGTTGTAATGGAGAAACGAATGACATCAGTTTGTGAGGCTGTATTTATCCAAACACACGAATGATGGTTTTGTATCCCATTTGATTGAATTCTGTGTGAGTGTGGGTCAAACCATTAACATATAAAAATCTTAGTGTGTTTATGTTTGGTGGTTTATAATATAATCATGATATTATAATTATTTATGGGGTGTATAATGAAATGCAACAAAAGTTCTTGTGGAAGGATGTTACCTCTTCTTTGGGTAACTCTTTTTGGTTTTCACCGAAGGGTTTACTGGGATGAATTTACTCACAATGATAGGCCACTAGGATAATGGTTTGTAAGTTGGGATAATATTGGTGTAGGGTGTTTTTCTGATCCAGAGGTCTTTAAAGGTTTGAATAAGTTTGTGGTTGAGTGCCCTTTTATAGTGGAGGAGGACTGGCATTATTATAGATACAAAAAGGTAAACACTATTGGGAGGTCCCCCTTTCATAATGTTCCTTCAATAATGATCCATATTAGATACAATAGAGGATATGGTTTATATGTTTCTATAAAATTTCGTTTTTATAAGTTTTTAGGTCATTTGTCCATTGAATACTAAATTTTTACCAATACAAAAACCCTTTTTTTCTTAAATTGGTGTAGTTAATTTTAATTACATTCACTAATATTTTTTTTCAAAATTTATTTTTACCTTATTATATAATATAAATTATTATTAATTAAGATATGGAATCCATTTTATCAAATTCTTATCACATATGAAAAATAATATAATTTAAAATTAATATCTTAGGTGTGATGAGACGACATATTTTTAATGTGAAAAGATCCTAATTTTATATTTTTTTATAAAAATTTCAATGTAAAGTCAGTTCTATTGAAATTAATTCGATTAATTAATTTATATTTTATCAATTTATAATTTAAATAAATTTAAAATATAATATCAATGCATAAATAAATTAAATGAAAAATAAATTTTCAATTCAAAATAAGTATTTTTCAATATTCATCAAAAGAAGAAACTTTTCAGATGAAACCCAAAAATTTAAAGTAAAATAATTTTTTGAATTATGAAATAAAAAATCAAGAATATAAAAAAAATATATAAATTTTTCTTTACTTATTTTTATTACTAATCAGAGAAGGAAATAAAAAGAATTTCATTTGAGAAAATAATATTTATTTCTAACATAAATACATTATGGAAATATATATATATATATATATATAATGTAAAAACATTAAAAATTTTATTTAAAATTTTATTTATTATTATGATATTAATATGTTTAAAGTATTTTTTTTGATTCTCAAGTTTAGAAAATTATTATAAAAAAATGTTCTTTTGTAGAAACTCAGTGTTGTGTGTTTCACAAGCTAAGACAATGTTCCATGTTGTGCATGATTGACATTTTTTTTCTTATAATGAATGTTTAACCTAGTTTAGCATGAAATAAAAGATGTAGAAAAATTTAATTAATTTAAAAAATGGTTGAAAAATAACTCAGGTTGATAGAGATACGTCAGTTATTTTCTTATGTATATTTTGTCTTTTAGATTTATGATTTTCGTCATATTAGGATTAATCAAATATTTTTTCTATTATTCCCCAAAAATAGAAGTTATGTATCATATATCATCCATAATAGAGGTAATTGTGTAATTTTAAAATGTATCACTATGAAACTAAAGATTCCCACTATTCTATAAAATACAATACCAGTAAGTACTACATTATCTACAAAGAGACTCATGTAGATCAAGATTGTTTTAGTTATTTTAATAAAAGAATTAGATGGATGGAAAGATCAATGTTTAATTGGATAGATGAGAAAATTGGATTTTTGATATATCCTTGGATTTTATAGCCTAATTCCATACTTCACTAGTTTTGGCCACATGTTGGGTAAAATGAATCCCACATGACCACTCAGTTTCTCATACTCGTTATTTAATTTATTTAATTTATTGAAACTATTTCCCACAAAAACGCTCTTAAAATATATAATACAGCCATTATAACATATCCATAGGCGTCATAAAGGTTTCTTAGTAAAATATATCTATATCAATATGTGGTTAAATTTGGTGGTGTTGGAATGCTACCAATATATTAATGGGTTGGTAATGAAGTGAAGGGGTTCAAATGCCACACAGTGATAACTCATCAAGCTACCTAACCTACACCAAAATGAAAGTGTCTTAAACAATTTTTATTAACCATAATTTAAATTCATTAAATAGATATATTATTATTAGATTCCATTTATTTAGATGGGATATGAATTAGGAAAAATATAGTGAATCAATAGTTATAAAGGATCGTAGTTGAATATAATATAGAATATAAATCCAAAACATATCTCAGAATGTCAGTAATGATTATTCCCAAGATAAACCGTAATAAATTATAATGTTATGATAAATAGAATAAATATATTTGAGTGATTCAAAAATAACTCCTTCTCACTTTTTGTAGACAATGAGTATGATCCTCTGGGTTCTTCACATCATCTAAAAGTATCTTACCCATCGTTAGCTAACACTAGTTCTTCCAATGTTCTTTATTCATTATCCTATGAAATAATTCTTTTATTTCCATATTTTTCATTAATATGAAACCCTAAATCTTTATTTTTTCACATAATTATGTAATGTAAACACCTACAATGTAATGATTATTTTATTTTCACATGGTAGGAACATCCCTAAATCTTCTATAATCTTCCTATAGCATTCCCAAAAGGTTCATATAAATAATATTTTATGTCATCTCATGATCATGCCACCTCGTTGTTTTTTGTCTCATTTTTAATTTGTTACATAAACAAGAATACAAAAATCCCTCTTTGTTCATGTTATCCATGTTTACATAAAACTATCTCAATCGCTAAAAAATATTTTCAGGATCATTCCATGATTTCTAATATGAATGATGATCAATTAATATTATGTTAATGGTTTCCAAATAATATAATATTGGAAAAACTATCAAATCATAATATATTGAAGGTTCAACCTAGTTTTGGGTCATGTCATGATATGGTGGTCGGTAGTAGTCGCAATATTATTCAATGTCATGAGAAATTGTTTTTTAGTAAAACAAGGTATATTACGGCCCAAGTCTCCATTAGAGATGGTATAGTGTGAGGAATTCACAAGGGTCTAATTCGAGCCACCCATATTATATGTAATCATGTAATTTTGTGTTCCCAAAAATAGATTATAAAAATGGTTGAAATATAGGAGGGTCCTCATAAGACTCAATGTCTTTCATCACTACATTGGTTGTGCGATATACACACATGGTTTTATATTGGTAATAATTAGAGTATTTTTACTTTCATGGGGGCTATCATAGATTCTATTGGTACCATAACACTTTATAATGATAACACTCAATCCTATATGGGAGTGGTGGTAAATTATCAACCTCCAATGTCGGTTTACATTAGGCTCCCAATGTAGTCTCAAAACCTAACTATTTGAAATTTTAGTAGTCCTATATTTCTTTAATTATCAGTTTTATAACTTTCTCCCCAAAAATATTTGACACTAAAATCAAGTTCAATTCATAGAAATAATATTTATTCAAAAATATATTATATTTTTAATGTATTTAATCACTTGTGATGAATTTGTAAAATTATGTTAAACAATTAAAAAAAATATCTAAATATATATAAATAACAAGAATAACCATAAAATTAAAATTAATACAAAACAATAAAAAATATTTGTAAAAAATATGAATACCATATTCAATATTAATTTTTTTCATCAAATTTTCATTGTTGAAAATGAATTAAAGTATTGGTTTTAAATCCAAGTGATAAAAAATGTTTTAATGATTGAGTTAAATGTAATATCCCTTAATCCTTTATTAATTATTTTATAAAATAATTATTTTTGATTAAAATATGTATTTAAAACCAGCTTATCAAGGTTTTTTATAAAATTGTTAAACATAGAAATTTGTTTGATTCCATTCCTTGTTTGGTTATTTGTTGTTTTTATAGATTATGCTTATATAATTTAATGAGAAATTTATATCAATGTTTTATGAATGTTAGATTATATAATATTATAAAAAAGATTAATTCGGAGGGTAGGTTTCTCTAATATTCATATGTGTTATATTGTATTCCTACATGGAATTTATTATTTAGTTTTCTAGAGCATCTATCAAAACCATTCTGAAAATTTAATAATTAATGTTGAAGAACAATTTTAAAGCCTCTGGTTATTAGGAAGATTCTTTAGATATTATAGCAGTCTGACTTTGATATCATTATATGGTATCTCAGGTTAGTACATTACAAAATTGTATCAAAGGTAATATTGTTTTATATTATTTATGAAGTTCAGTTAGATGATAGAGAGGATCATCATAGATTAAGAGTTATAAGCCATACCAACCCATAGGGATAACACCAAGGTTAGAATTATGTTGAGTGTGTAACCCCAAACCTACCTTAAATACAAAACTAAAAATAAATATTCAACTAAAATACACTGTCTAAGAAATACTACTAGAAAAATATATATATAACATAACTTTTAATTCGTGCTTTCATGTACTTTAAATATCTATAAGAACACCCCAAATGAAACTGTCAATGGGGGAAAATATATGAGAACATATAACATATATTGATAAACATAAAACAAGAGAAGAAACATGACTACTTCTAGGAATCCTAGAAAATTATCTCATTGTATTTATCTCCTTTAAATACTACCTCAAAACATTAAGCACAAACTCAACCAGCTCCATGATCAAGACATCCACCATGGTTACCACTGGACCATGCATCATCTACATATACACAAAATATGTGGGAGAGTATTCTTGTGTAGGTTTGAGTACAAAAATACCCCATAGGGTTCCCTAAACACACAAAATAAATATAGAATAACAAATCATTTAAAAAAGAGGATAAATGCAGATACTTCTTAAGGTCAAGAAAAATAGGGACAGTGGAAGAATCCAAGTCTTCATAGCTCATCCCCGTAGATATTATACACTGGAAAGTAGAAGAATATCACAAAACACGTAATTCCAGAAATAACAAGATTCTCATAAAACTTTTGTCACCTCTCTAAAACCATATTGAGGAACCAAATATTTTGATGATAATTTTGTTACATGATGGGGTTACCATCCCAGTATATATTGTACACTCAACATTTCATGACTGGGGATACATTCTCCGTTTTTTATATAGAATTATATCATCTTGTAAAGAAAAATTAAATAAGTTTTTACCAACTCATCAATAGGACCCACACCTTATTGAGAATAAGGGGTTTCATATTCATGACTAAAACATTGAAGTGGTCGACCCACACCTCAAAAAATGATTTTTTACCGACTCAATGATGTATGAAAAATAACCTTACCCCATATTTTGTATGTAAATAGGGTTTCGAATACACCCTATTTCTTACACTCTCACCAATATTACGACATCATCTGAGAAAATAAAAAGGCCTTCATATACCGAGAACACAATATAAAAAACCTATACCGATGAATAAATAAACACTATTTCAATCTATGTAGAAAATAATTCATATTAGAGTAGTTAATTTTCCATTTCTAATTCTCAGGATAAGATATGAAAAAAACACAAAGAAAGTACGTGAAAATTAGTTATTCCAAACATGATGTGTAATACATAGGATATAGTGACCCTTCTATTCATATATTACATTTACATAATTTTAATGATAAAAACATAGAAACATTACACCATGAGGATCTATTGTTTTAGTGTCTTGGGGAAAATAGAAACATACATAACTTATACAACATATAACATAAATATTTATTTAATTTCATTTATTAGGCTTCTTATTGTCCATTGAGTTGTCATTAGTTCACGTAATCACCAGTGGGTATACATAAAGAAGAGATGAGATAAAATCCCAATAATAGGATAAAAACATGAGGAAATACAAAATGGGGTGATCATAATCATTATCATCATAAAAAATGAATATTATCATAAAAATGATAGGATTAATAAATAAAAATCATGAAAAGTGGAAATGGATAAAAATGAAACCATATGTCTTAATGGTTAACTACCACATACCATTGTGAACAAATATAGCATAATTTTCAGGAATAATTCTCTTTTACTCATGAGATTCATCACATTACCCAATTCATTGGATCAATGTATAATTTCGGGCACACCCTTCACATTATAATTTCAACATTATGCCATATAATTATGGGTGAACCTGTCACATCATAAGGTTATCATTATCATTCAGGACACATAGAATGTGGATCAATATTGGTCATAAATAACCCATGGAAGAGATTGGTTTCATTTCATAAATCATACATTCATAAACATTGGATTCCCAAATGAAAGAGGCAATAACATACTTGATACAAAAACTATCAACCCTTAGTGAGAAGTAAAAGGTATGTTTTTGGAAGAATATTTCTTTTAGAAGAACATTTATTTGACATAACCTCTAGTAGAAAACATGTATACCCCAAAAGGCTAATATAATGATGAATATGTTATTTAATATGAATTAACATACTGAAAATGGAGTAAGAGATGGAAACCCAAATAAATAACGTTGGCTTCGAGAATTACCCTTACCTTGTGTTTGAACCCGTCCTTCACTGTAATGTAATGTATAATGATGTTAGATTCATTATTTAAAAATTGCGTAACATTTTATAGATGCATATGGTTAATTATGGTTTCATTATATTAATTTATGTGCCTTTTGATGAATTATTTAGTTTAGATTCATTGTTCGAGAGTGTCATGTTTCTTATTTTTTAAGAACGGTTCCCTTGTAAACATGAATGGAAGTTCATGTAGAACATGGATAAACATGACGAATTGATATTACATGTTATTAATGATATTATAGGATTGTAAATTATATTATATTTAATTTTTTATATACCATCAGGATGAATCATTTGATTAAATTTAAAGATGATCACCTTACATTAATATGGCCGGTTTTTTGATAAAAATGAGCATGTATTGCTTTATCAGCTATTTTTATATATAACAGTTGTTAACATAACCTACAAGTGGTTAAAAACATATTAAAATCAGTTTACTTCCATTTTATGGTTTTATTGACATAATTTATGGCATTTGTGGAAAATTAAAGAGCATCACACAAGATGATGGAAATTCAACACATCAAGGGTAATGATTTTATTTATAAAAAATAAATGTCAGATGGACGAAGGATTGTAGTGAATAATATTCCATTAACATGATATAACACTAGTATTTAAATCATACTTGATTTATTCTGAAATTTTTATAATTTCATTTGTGTATATGAGAATAAAATAAATTTATTTTGAAAGGAAATTGTAATAAAAAAGAGTGAGGAATTACATCTTGAACTATCTTCTTCAGATCCTCCCCATGGAACCTAGGATTGGCCATTTGATGAGTCCAAAAGATCCTTGATGCACGCGTGTGTGCGGGGGTGGGGTGAAGAGCTTCAAGAATTTTTTTTTACTTTTCTTGAATCTAGAGAGGTGTGAGGTAATGAGGTTGTGAATGGTGGAATTTATTGTGGATTGAAGGGGTGTTTTCCCAATATTTGATTCATTGTTTTATTAATTTACCTCAATGATAGAAATAGTTATGATTAATTTACTAAATATAGTAAATAAGTCATTTTAGTTCGAACCATTGTCTATATACATCATTCATGACTCAATCATGATGCATAAAGTCATTTATTTAGCATATTTTCTAAATTATTGAATTTAACTATTCACTAAAAATAAATCAATTTTAGAAAAATATCATAATTTCTCTCTAACCATTTTTTGATGTGTAGATTCCAAAAATTAACAACATTTTATGGAAATGTTTTTTCAAATACAAGTATTTTATTTAATTAAAATCATAATATACATGAAAAAGAAAATTTTAATATTAAAACATATTTTCTAACATTTTTAAAAAACAATTAAAGTCTCATAAAATCATCATATGAACATAGGAAGTCAAATTACTTGTTTATTAAAACTTTTTATGAAAATAACTATTCATTTAAATTATTAAATTAATAACTTAATATTCGGGATTTACAGAAATACCAACACTATAATATAATTATATAATATTGTCACTTATAGGATGTATAATTTTTTTATACTATCATTGGTAAGTTTACTATTCACTTGGTCTATTTACTATTCGTTATGGTAGAATTACTATTCATAAGGGTATTTTACTATTCACCTAAAATTATGTTTTCCCTATCGGGCTCCGAACATCATACTAATCGCAACCGTGTATGTCAGATTTTCAAAATATAAATCCCAAAAGTGGGGAAATAATGTTTAATTGTAGCATAGAATTTAGTATTTAATTTATTCCTAATGGGGATATGATTTTCCTAATTTTATATTATGTCATTAAACTATGTGAAAATAATATAAGAAGGGAGAAATTTCATTGGGAAAAGTTTGGGTCATTACAGTCTTCCACCCATTTGAAAATTTCCCCTCCAAATTTCATTTTACCTGAAAATATAATGTTAGTTCACCTCCATCACATCCTCTGGTTCCCATGTAAATTTCTTATATATGTGGTTCCCCCAAAACACATTTACATGATGGGTTGTGTTGTTGTGTAGAACCTTATCTATCCGGTCAAGAATATTTATAAGCTGCACCTCATAGGAGAGATTATCTTCTAACTGTACTGCCTCTGATTTAAGTATATGTGAGGGATTTGGTATGTAATTCCTCAGGAGTTATACATGAAACATATCATGATCTTGATCCATATTTAGTGTAAGTGAATGCCAATAGTACCCATCTTTAATGCAGCTAATGATCTCCGAGGATCGAATGTACCTTGGTCTTAGCTTCCCTTTCATTCCATACCTCATGAATCTCTTCCATAGTGATATTTGAAGGATGAATTAATCTCTAATGTTGAAATCCAAATTCTTTTCATGGTGTTAAGTAAAGTTATTTTTTCAACTCTGATCAACTTTGATATATTGTTGGATGGATTGATCCTTCTCAGTCATCTCTTGTACAATATTAGGACCAAGTGTCTTTATTTCACCAACTTTTCCCAACATGTTGTTCTTCTACATCGCTTTCCATATAGAGCTTCATATGGAGCTATCTAAATACTAGAGTGGATGAATTTTGTTGTATGAGAACTAATATAATGAGAGATGTTGATCCCATCCACCCATGAATTCTAGTGAGTAGGATCTTAGAATATCATTGAGCATATGAATAGTCCTTTTTGATTAGCCATCAGTTTGGGGGTGGTAGGTCGTGCTGAAATTCAATTTAGTACTGATAGTATATTGAGGAGTCCCCCAAAATTTAGAAGTGATCCTTGGATCATGATTAGTGAGAATCAAGTGTGGAACCCCATGTATTCTCACCACATCATTCACATATATCTTTTCATGTTGTTCAAGAAATTGATCTTCACAAATAGTGATAAAATGAGCAGTCTTAGTGATTTGGTCCACCATAACCCATATCACATTATTTATATTGAATGTCTTTAGGAGACCTGTGACAACGCCTGTAGTAAAAATCTCCCAATTCCACATGGACATAGGCTGGGGTTGAATCATCCATTTGGACTTATGTCATTTTACATTAACGTTCTAACATATCAAGCCCCATGAGATATACTCAACAATATCATTCTTCATATTTTTCCTACCAAAAGTATTCTTGAAGATCACAGTAAATCTTGGTACTCCTAGGATGGATAGATAACAGTTATCTATGTGCATTATCAAGTAGATACATCTTTATCCTAGGTGATGGAGGAACACAGAGACGTGTTCCAAACTGAATCACACCATTATCTTTGATATGGAACTCTTGAAGCTTCCCTACCTTTATTTCAATCACCTTATTTTGCAACAATAGTTCATCCCTCTAATCCTCCATAATATTATCATGGATAAATTGTTGGGAAATAATTTGGGGACAGTTGGTTGTATTCCTTTCCATTATGATTTCCAAAACAATCCTTTCCTTTATCCATGAAGATAGGGTCTTTATTAATCCACATAAAAGATATATTATGAGGTTATTTTATGTTAAGAACATAGACTACCTTGTTCACCTTGCTAGGATGGTAGTGAATTGAAAAATAATACTCTTTGATTTTCTCTATCCATATCCATGGACACATGAAGATATCATTTTGTGTGAAGATGTACATTAGAATTTTTTGAATAGTATATATGACACAATTCTCACCATATAATTATTTCTGCAATATTTTGAAGGAAAAAAATCACAGATACTTGATCTAAATTTTCCATTGGGTAGTTCTGATCATGAATTATCATCTTCCGTGTGGCATATGATGTGAGTACACAATGAGAGATTTTATTGGATTCATCACTTTATATCATAATAATTTATCTACTTTTCAGTAATATGAGAACAAGATGCAGTTATCATAATTCTCACTGGCTCCATGAAGAATTAATCCCATTCTTACATTCAGAAATACTATATCTCATTCCTTGTTAAATTATTTAATAGGTTTTAATGTCATGAGAAATTTCTAAAAAAAATCGGTAGTACCAAACTAATCCTATAAAACAATGGACTTCATTGACACTAGAGGTTATTATCCATTCCTCAACTGTCTTTGTTTTTTAACAGTCCCCATAAATTCCATCATTTTTGATCACATGTCCACAGAACATGAATTACTGCATCCAAAGGTCACTCTTTCTGAATGTTGAATACAACATTCCATTTCACAATGTTTCCTACGCAAGCCTTAGATGTTCATCATGTTACTGCATTATCTTAGAGTATATGATAATATAATTGATAAACACTACCAAAATTTTTCAGGGTAATGTATAGGGACACTATTCTTCAAATACCTAATGATTGTAAGGGAATTAGTAAGTACAAAGTCCATCCAAAAAAAATCATACTACACATACCTTATATGGATGGAAGTCTTTTGAATATCTTTATCCTTTACCATTATCCAATGATATCCAAAATAAAGATCCACTTGCGAGAAATATTGAGTTCCTTGTAACTGATCAAAAATCTCATCAAATATTGAAAGAGGATATGTTTTCTTTATTCTGACCTTGTTGAGTTACCATTAGTTGAAACACAAGCACATTGATCCATCATTATTCTTCACAGAGAGCATTGGTGCACCCCATGGTGACGCACAAGGGTGTATGAACCCTTTTTACAAATTATCATACAACTTGTTATTTAACTCTTTCAGTTTGATAGGATCCATCCTATAGGGAAACATTGAGGTAGGATTAGTTCCAAGTATAAGATCTGTTGAGAACTCCACCTCACAATCTAGGGTATGTTTGGGTAACTCTTTTGAAAATAAATCATTGTATTCCCCCATGAAGGGAATTTATCCTTGGTTGATCTTTTCCTTGGACTCATACATTTGAGAGAGGTATTCTTATTCACATGGAATCACCACCTACACCGTATAAGGATTTTTCAAAGGAGATTCATGGTCATCAATAAATTTGTAGAGGTTCATGGGATTGTTCTGAATATTAAAATATATTTCATTTTCTTGACAGTTGATGTGTGAAATATATAACAAGATCCAATCCATTCCAATTATTCCATAAAACATCAGCAAGGGAAGTATTATGAGATTCACTGGATGAATCTTCCCACATAGTCCAAGGGGAGAACATTCAAACACTTGGATTACGATGATTACACCACGTTTTGGTTTTATAGATATATCTAATTCATTTTTTCAGTGATTTTATTATATAGTTATAGAAAACCTGAATGATATAATGAAATTCATTGAACCCGAATAGAATAATACTTTTTCCATTATTGAGTGACTAGGATGTGTAGCTCATACAACTTCATTTTCACGCTCCACTTCCAATGTAGTGATGACATAATCTTTACCTTGATCATTTGGCATCAGTGGATACTGATACTATATACACTTCAGGACTCAAGGATTAGTGCATTTTCTTTCATAGAGCCCTTTCTCCCTACAATTTTAGAACTTGAATATGTGTAGTGCTCACCTATCCTACACCACATTATCTTTCCTTCTCATGACTTTTCGAAATTCTAGATCTTGGTGAACTTATTCACCCCACATGAAACCTTTTCCCATCATTTTGAGGCAATTCCCATGATGCATTTTCCAACATTTTTTACCTGTGGGTGGTTGAGTTTTCTTTTCCCCTTTCTGAGTAGATCCTCCAGCATGAAAATATATATTTCGTTTCATATCACTATAGATATGGGACCATTTCTTAAACACCATTTACACTTTGAGAGGACATAGAACATATTATTAATAACTACCAAGGTCTCTAATATCAATATACTTTTGAAGGTGTGGGTTTAATACATTAATGAAAATATTAATTTTGTTGTAATTATTGAAAATAAAACTCAAAGAGTACCTTGAATTCCTTCTGAAATTCAACTAATATGTTTTGAAAAAATCTTTTACCTAGTTCATCATCTCTAGACAATATCTTCCCTTCTTTGTATGATGATTTTGTGGGAAATACTTGTTATGAAAAATTATAATAATGTATTCCCACACCATATGTACAATTTCATCTCTCATCTTTGTGTTCATATGCAACTCCCACCATTGGTTAGCCTCTCCATCTATATGATATACGGCCAGAGTCACCTTCTCTATCTCAAAACAGTGAAGCACAAAAAAGTTGTACTCCTTGGAGTTGACCAACTATTCCACAACTACTGGATCAGAAGACACACTAAATGTATGTGGTTATTGACACATAAAACACTCGATATCTAGTTTCAGCCTCTTAGGTGAAGGTGTAAATTATACATTATTCATGGTATTATTCATTACCATAGATAGTTGAGTAAACATCACTATAATGTTTTGAACTCCACCTAAAAAGCATTTGGTATATCATTCGGTCAATAGATGCATTGTCCCTCGTATCGGTTGTTGGCATGGTGTCTCCTAGTTCCCATCATTTTCTAAAATATAAATGGTTGGAATAAATCATCAGTCAAAAAGTCATAAATAATTCATTCCATTGTGAAATTAAGTCTAGAGGCTTCTCTTGTGGGATCACAATGTTTGGAAGAGCTTCTTGGGTTCTTACTTATACATGGTCTAATACTAAGAGTTTTAAATATGGTTCAGTAATAATAGTTCCCAAATTAATTTAAATGTCCTCTGATACCAACTATAATGATCCTTTATTTCTTAAATTACATTTACCTAATTTTAATGAAAAAAAAATAAAAAAATTACACCATGAGGATCCAAATTGTTAGTTTATTGGGAAATATATAACAATACATAACAGTTACAACATAAAACGTAATCATTTATTTGATATCTTCTTCTCTAGATTCTTATTTTCGGTTCATTTCTCCTTAGTACACACAATAACATGAGGATATACATAAAAAGGGTGGAAGTAAAAGCCCAGTAAGAGGATAAGAACGTGATTCACTACATCATGGGGTGAAAATAATCATTATGACGAAAACAAATGATCATGATTATAAGAATTCTAGGAAGAATTAAAAAAAGTTATATAATGTGTAAATGAAAAAAAACTGAATCCTTATTTATTAGTGGTAACTACCACACATAGTTTGGAATAAAACTTGCAGTTTGTTAATATATATTTCACTTTTATTCATGAGATTAATCACATTACCCAATCCATTGGATCACTTTAGAATTCCAGCTGGACTTATCACATAATAAGATCATTATTTTTCTTTATAATTCATGGGACACCTGTCTCATCATAACATTAACATTATCAAGCATGCTATATATAAAGTAAATTCGTCTTGGTCATATATAACCCATGGAATGGATTGAGATTCATTTCAAAAATCTTACATTCAAAAACACTTGTTTCTCAAATGAATGAAGGAAATAATTCATTCACAAAAATTGAGTTCCCAACTAATTTTTGTTATATACCATGAAGATGAATCATTAGATAAATTTCATTTTTGATCATTTTAGTTTATGTTGGGTTGCTTTTATGTCACAAAAAATATGGTTTGTATAATCAATATGTATTATGTATAAATGTTATTTACAAAACCTAAATGGGGATAAAAAATACTTATTACAATAATATTCCAATACTTTGATGGGTTTATTGATTAACTTGAATTCACTAAATGAAAATGAAGGTGCATCGCCCAAGATAATGGTAAATTGAGACATCACGGTTAATGATTTCATTTAAAAAAATTAAGAGGGATAGAAGATTTTAATGAATAATATTCCATTAAGATGTTATAAAATCATTATATAAATCATACAGGGGATATCATGACTTTTGTATAATATATGATTAAAACAAGAGAAGAAAATAAATGAAATTTGAATGGAAATTGAAGTAAAATAGAGAGAGAATTACCTCTAGAATTTTCCTGTAGAGATCCTCCTCAAGGCACATAAGAGTTATCATTTGATGAGACCCAGAGATTTTTAATGTGTGGGAGGGTATGTTGAATATATTTGGGTATAATATTGGAATGTCTTGAATCATGAGATGTGTGAGGAAATTCGGCTGTGAGGGGTGGTATTTATAGTGGAGGGGAGGTGTTTTTTCTCAATATTTAGTTCATTATTTTATTAATTTCCCTCAAGAAAAGAAATAGTGAAAATTAAATTAATAAATACAATAAATAGGGCATGTGAGTTCAATCCAATTTCTATTTACTTCATCCATGACTCATATATGATGCATAAATTCATTTATTTTTCATAATTTTTAAATTATCAAATTGTACTATTCACCAAAAATTTAAGTGTCTCTGAAAAATCTCAAAAATTCACCCTAACCACTTTCAACATGTAGAATTAAAAAATGAATTCCATTTTATAAAAATAATTTTATAAATATGATTAATTTAACTTTTAATTAAAATCATAATATACTTGAAAAATAGAAATTTTAAAAATAAAACTACTTCTCTATCATTTTTAAAAATTTACTATGGTCTCAAAAAGTTATTATATAATCATAAGACATCAAATTAAATGATTTTGAAAATATTTTATGAAAATGGATATTCTTTAATATTATTAAATTAATCCTTAATCATTCTTTACGTACCAAAATACCAGCACTATAATAAAATTATGTCATTCTATCACTTATAGGATGGATAAAGTCAATTTATACTATCATTGGTATGGTAAATTATTCACTAGGAAAATTTACTATTCATAGGGGGCATATTACTATTTAGAATGGTGACATTATTATTCAAAATGGTATATTACTATTCACTGAAAATTATGTTTTCCCTACCAGACATTAGACATCTTACTGATCACAATTGTGTATGTCATATTATTGAATTTCAAATCCCAGAAGTGAAAAAATTATGTTTAATGGTCACATAAATATTAGTAGTTCATTTATGCATGATGTGTCATATTTTTTCATAAGGTAATTTTTTTGTGATTCAACTATATGGCATTACTATAAGAAGGGAAAAATTGTATTGATAAAAGTTTGGGTCATTATACAGGGAATATATAGATTTTTTCTACCATTATCTAATTTTGAACAATTAAAAAACCTGATTTGACACATTTATGACTTGGAATATACATATCAATAGTCACTCAAGAATGAACCTGGTGGCCTACAACATATAAATTTGATCTACATGAATTTTACTCCTCAATATGGAATGAGGAAATCATGGATTGGCTGACAGGTATACAACTGAGACCTGAGTGTTATCACCAACCAAAAATGAACTGTCCTCCTTTAATACATTCCACCTAAATCAATTAACATATTTTAGTGTTTAATCACATCATTTTATTACATAATCATAACCAATATAGTTTTCTCTAAATCATTCATGGAATGTGAACATTGAAGAAAATTTAGGAATGTAATCTATTTTAATTGAGTCATGTGTTCTAAGAAAAAATAGTTTTTATTATTAGAACACATAATGTGACATTTATCCCAATGGATTAATGCTATACATAAAATATATTCCATACATGATATAATATGTATTTTATCATGATGTGTGATTTTCAAGTTTCCTATAGAATCTTGGGCCTATAATAAAACAAAATACAACATATTTTCTAGGACTACACACTGTTTAGTCACATATTCCATAAAATATTTGGTTTATTCTTCCTCACATCACTTTGGATTCCTCTTTCAACTCAATCTGTTCCCATCACATGACCCATTTTGTCTCCCTACCACCACAACAACTACAGTGGCCATCCATGTTATCTCCCCTCATCGACGTCATCATCAGGTCAAAAAACAACAAACAATCCATTATTCAAAACTTTAAAATAATTCAATACATCCCAATGGATATTTTATTTTACATTGAATCATACTACACCATACTAGTGATTCCTTTTACAACAATTGCACCTGAACCAATGCTTCCCCCTCCCATCATCACGAAACCACTGACCAATGTGAAGGTCAATGAAAAATTTTTATCTAAAAAAACAAGAAAAAGAAGGGGAGAATAGTGAGATCGCAGGTTGGGGGAATTCCCCCCACCTGAATATTTATTGTTAAACACTTTCATTAATGAATGTGTATGAGTACGTAATCCACAGTAATCTTCATGAAAGGAAAAATGGGGTTACTAATCCTCTAAATTTAATAATAATAATAATTTCAGAATGAAATAAAAATAAGAAAATAATGAATAATTAAGAACCATACTATAAGAAGAGTTATTCATTATAGATATTCACCAATGTATAAAAAATATACTCATCAATTCTATATAAATCCACCTTCAATGAAAAACATCACCAGATTCTTCTCTATGAATCTCTGTCATATATAAATTCCTTATTCCATCATAGTTTTTTGAATCAATGATGGGTAATCCTACTAAATTTGAGATACGGATATATTTATGAGTAATAAATTTATTCAATATCAAAAAATAACTAAAAATCTAATATCGGCCTAGTCTGAATAATTAAAACCAAAACAAGACTACACCTCTCATAGGTAATAAATCTGGACAGTTAACCCCCATCTCCATTATACCAAATTTTCATGATTGATCCATTGTTCCCTATTGAAATCACACCAAATAAACAACTATGGATCTTATTTGTTTCACTATACACCACCAAACTAATCGAAAGGCATCACGTTGATGAGTTTTAAGGGTGATAAAAAAATATAAATCAAAATAAAGAATAATCCAAACATGATTAATCGTATAATCAATTTAATGACATCGAATGAATATAAATGATGAATGACATTAAATTAATACCATACCCTTATAAATATGGGTTGCCATTTTTTTGCAAGAATTTTATTGAGATCACTGAGAAGCTATAAAAATATCCCTTCCATCGATGGAAGCCATGGTTCTTAGGAATATTTTTATGACAGAAATGAATATACATGTATTCAAAATTCCACATCATGTCCTAGAAGACACATCAACCATGGTTCTGAACTCGACTATGGAAACACCCAAAGGGTGTTACCTATTCTCATGGTTTGGAGACTATCCACCATGCATCAAAAAAATAGAGGGAATGATTTATCCAAACCTAAAATAAGATACATGGAATAAAAAATAAAAGTATAAAATTAACCTGAAAATATATATTCAATAATAAATAAATAAATGTAGTTATATAACTTAAAAACAAGATAAAATCCAAGGTGATATGTATGACAGCCAACAGGGGATAATGAAAACCAGACACATCTACTCCATATGACATGCGAGAAATATCTCACAATTTCATACCAAATACCCATACATAGCTGACACAAAACTCACCACTTCACTACAATACCTTTACTTGTACTATTTCAAAAAAATTAAACTAGACCTATAAATTACTGAGGGGATTTTTAGGGTGTGATATAAACTAACTCGTTAGGATCCCACCTATGTGTTAAAAAAATTATATAAAACAATCAGAATATAATCACCTCAATGAAAATGTCGCATGAGAAGAAGTTAAATTTTTTTATATCAGAGTCCTATAAACACATTTCCCATCATTCCATATCTGTAATCATGATGGGTAAAATATTTTTTAATCATAATTTACTTCAAATTATTTTTCATTTTTCAAAAAAATGTATATAAATTCCAAAATTTTACAAAAAACAAAGCATAATGGTAAACATTCCTAGGATCATAATAGGTCAGGATAGCTAAAATACTCATGCGACCGACATTACTAGTGGGATCCCATGTCTTTAGGATATATGACCTAATTAATATTGTAATACCCCGTGAGTGAGTACCCAATAGTGTGAACATCAAGTCCCTATAACCAATGGATAAGGCCTTGGGAGAAGAGGAAATCCCTAAAAATACCAATTCACTAGTTATAATACTACACCTTCATCATATGTACCTATGTCTTAAAATGTGTTCGATTTCATGAATCATTTATAAAGGGATTATCACATTTAATAATATAGTTTTGAATAAACCTTTTTATCAAAAACAGGCTTTGAGAACTGATTTTCACAATCTATTTCAGAATATATTAAAACCCCATTTCTTATACCAAATAATGGGGAAACCCCACATTTCTTCAAAAACCCTATTCTTACACACAATTAAATCAATCATGGTAATTCATTTAGAATGAAAATTTAACACATAAATATCTTTTATAGTTCATCCAATATAGGAAAGAGAGGGAACCAATTACCTTAAACTTAGGTCACAAAATAACTGTGAATGGATCCACATTAAAAGAGTTGAAAAGAGAATAGAAAAAAAAAGAAATAAACAATCACATAATAGAATATATTTTCATATTAATAGAGTTTGATAGAGAGGATAGATCCAAAGATACCTCGATAAACTCATGCACCGCACCGCAGACAATGAATGACTGGCCTCCATAAGTTAATAAAACAACACGCTAGGAAAATATAACAGGATTATCATCATCATAGGATCATAGTTCCCTTAAATATTTCCCAATACCAATGAAAAAACTAGAGGGAAATGAAGAAATGAGTCAGTGAATAAAATGATTTCCAAAAGAATAAAATCCAACAAATAAAGGAAATAAACAGAGAAGATTGAAGGGAATGAAAACACCCAATGTTCATGGATGGGACACAAGGTTGGAGGGATTGAGAGCATATCTCATAATATAAGAGTTAGACATATATTTCATAAAACATCATTGGGGAGTAATGATTTATATTGGGAATTCCATCCTCACAACGTGAATCCCCTTGATTACATATACCCTAAAAAAGTGTTGCCTCTAGTTAAAAATATTTAGAAACCCATTAAAATTGACAATGGGATTTACATTATGAAATATTTTCACATAATGAACGCATTTCTTTTCTTTTTCCGATTAATGGATTCATTTAATGTATCATACATTCACAAAAAAATTTATTTTGTAGCTATTTCCCTCCCAAGATCTATTTAGAAAAAAACCTTGAACCTAAAGTGAAACATCATAATCATTAAAAAATTATACTAACTTTATCATATATGTTCAAATCTCCACACCATATGATTTTTTATCCGTAATAAATCATGCAGAGAAAGATGATCTGTTAAGAGGTTAGACCACTACTCCCTCATTGATGATTTACATTCCCAAATCTCTATAACCACACAAAATTTGGGATAATGGAATATAATTCCCATACAAGAATTTCACCTTAAAATAAATGATAACCACTAGTTTCTCCATAATGAAAAATTCATGCTCAAATTCAATATCCTCCCAAAATAGAATATGAGAGGGATTATGATGGTATTTCCTGAACCCAGATATGTTGAAAAAATGTATACCTCTCAATAGATATTGTAATTAAAATCAATAAGAACCTGAAAAATACTCTATGTAATATTAAATAGTACCACAAATCTAATAGCTATCATTCAATATATTCCAAGTCAATAGTGACCCATCAAATGAGAAAACATCCAGACAGCATAGGCGCCAATGGAAAACTCTAATGGATGGAATCAATAATTCGAATATTTTTTCTTCGAGATATGGGAAATAACCATGAATAAAAACCCCTTATAAAACTTAATTGATGAATCACAAATGGGAAATGGAACCATATGTGCAAATTATACGATATCTTCCCAACAAAGGGTAGACCTATATGGGCGACCATTAAATTCATTAAAGGGTTCCATTCTGATTAATGACTAGTAACTATTATTATAATTAAATATGGCTAGTGCCAGATGGTTTTACCATGATCCAGTAAAATACATTACAGAGTCATGGAGCATAACCTGAAGGATATATATAGAATAATACATCTTCCCATTTTTTTGTAGATGGTAAGTTGTACCCATCCTAAACTAAGTCCACATCACTACATGTAGACTACTCCAAAACTGAGAGGTAAACCAGATATAACATTATATGAAAATGGATGAAGGAATACCATACAACCTCACAATATCATATATATACATCTTACTCATATCATCAATATTAGTGGCATCTAAGATTAGAATGAAATTATATGATTTGATAAACTCATCAATCACCACCAAGATAGCTTTATTCACATAAGGAGTTGATGGAAATCCAAAAAAACCCATGGAAACCACATATTTTTTCCATACTAGAAATAGAAGAGTTTATTGTGGACTAAAATACTTTAGGATCTCTACCACTTTTTTAGTAGGTGTAACAGTGAGACCCAAAATCTGAAATTCTGCGCTTCATAAATGACCATAAGAAATATCATATCATTTCATAACTCATATTTATATAACTATCATAAATGGAAAATGAAGAACTATGTAAATAATAAAAAAATTGAATTCATGAGTAATTTTAGATGAATACCCAACCCCGAAAGTAGAGAACTCTCTCAAACAGAAGTGACTAACTAGGAATGGTATCCCTTCATTTAAAGGATTCCCTAGTTCATATAAATTCATCATCATAATTATAGTCCTATAGAATATAATCATGGATAGATGAAGATAAATTAATAGTAGTTAGATCTATACCTAAAACATCCTTCTATGCTTCTGAATACAATGTAGAGAAGAACTCAATTAGGTTCCACTCTTCTTTTTATTCTAATAGTTCATATAGGGGAACATTCACACTGAGAGTGTTAGCAATGAAATTCACATTCCCTATGGTGTAGTGGATGTCAAAGTATATTTTCTTTGGGTATTATACCCATAATATTTATCTAAAATTAAATTACCACTGAGAAAATGTATAGACCGGACTGTTGTGGGTTTAAAATATTGTGAGTCTCTCCCTTAAAATTTAGTGGTTCCAATACATATGCACCTGCATAACTATGAAAAAATCCAAATCATATATGGTTAATTATTCTCATGTAGATGAAGATAAAGATAGTTATATGTTTTGATGTAATCATACTATATATGAACACCACCTAGGAAAACACTAAAAAATCATAATACCCCACATACCCCTTATCATGATCAGGCAAGGTCAAAATAGGATATAATGTCAGAATCCATTACAAATACTCAATAGAAATATGACTTTTTATCCCCAGAAAACCTCACCTCATTCATTGTGAGAGTGATAAATGGTCATTAAAACTTCAAAACAACATCTACATCCTCTTTCCATGAAACTCTACCAAATCCATATAAAAGGTACTGGGATCTTTATTATACATTTTAGAAGATATATAAAATGAGTAGTTATAAATGATTGTGAGTAACGTGTATTAAATAGATTAGTTTCTATAGAATTTGAGAATAAAATTGTAGCTCTTAATATAACTGGAAAATCATTAGCCACTCCAAAAAACTCACCCACGAATTGAAGGGGAATCACTCATGACTCATAAATATTGAACCCTATACACATTTAAGCTTATTAATATGTACATGTTACCTTTGGATCAAAATATAGTAAACCATAATCAGTCATAGACATATCCTAGTATAACATATGCAAATTCACATGTTAGAACAAGTATTGAATGTATTCAAGGTATTGGAAAAGTATATTCAGTGTGCCTAAACATACCGCACTGGTACACAATCAGGATAACATGGATGGATTCGAAAATTGTTTTAGAGGAGGCCAAATATTAATAACCATATCTAACATACCTATGATTATCATTCCACTTCCCCTTATTCCATGTGTTCTACTGATGTTGCCACTGGTCAGTTGAGAAGGGCTATAAACTCCATTCATTCTCACCAAGTCCATATCTATCATCATTCCCTTGACAATCATCTTTGCTCATGTGGTCGAATATAAAATATATAATGTTTGGTTAATGTTTTCTATGTATTTATGGTCTCTAAACTAATCATTCATCACCACCTTGAAAGAAAATCGAACAAGATCTACAAAAAGATTAGTGTATCCTGACACCAAACTCTCTACATACTCTAAAGATATGATCTTTAGAGTCTTTGGAATAATCAGAGACTCTTAGAGTTTATTATGAATGAATATGGTATTGAATCCCTTGAAATCCAAACCAATATGTTGTTCTTACTACACCATGTAATACCACCTCCTATTTCTAGGACCATCATGCCTAAATGTCTTTAAATTCACCTTGATAACCTCAACTGTATCTTGGATGTGTAATATCTAAAAAATCTTATTAACCTATTCGTCTTCCACCTATGGGTCATTCATAATCCTATAGGATGGTGGATTCTTGTGTATTAACTCTCATGATTGATCGTTGATTCTTATTACTCTTATCTTCACCTATAAATAATTTTTTAAACATGCGATATATTTTGGTCCATGGCTGGAACTTCATGCATGATAGACAAAATAATATTTTGATCTAAAGGAGGATTCCATTGAAGAGTATCTCTCACTACACCCTCCCATGGAACTTATGGAAGATGAATTGGTTTAATATTACAATATAACAAAATATTATAAAATGATCATACAAATGGATAATCATAGATTTAAGGAAAAAAATATAAGAAAAAATAGTGATCAGGTTCAAAACCCAACACATGCGACATACATCCCAAAAACCCATTGTAATTGCATGATCTTCATGGAAACAAAAGGCTCTAAACTCACCAAAACCATCCTCTTAAGTCACAAAAATTTTATCATAGGTTTATCATAATCATAGAATTGAGCACAACCTACATATGATATTAAATTTTCAAATCACATATCTAAAGAACCATTCAAATATGTTTCGAACTGGGATGTGTCGAGACCCAATGGGTGTTTTTGATCCCCATAGGTGGGAAACTAGCACCTGATCATAAAAATTATAGAGGGAATGATTTCACTAAACTTGAATCTACATACACGGTAAATACATACTAGTTAATGAAAAACCATATAATATATATTGAATAAATAATGAAATAAAAGGTAGTGATAAAACATAAAAATATAGATAAAACCCATGATTCTATGATTTTCATAACAGGGGACAGTGAATGTCATAATTATATTCATCATGTTACATGTGGGAAATCTCCCACCATATAACCACTAGCTACCACTACTCATATGACTTAATCCTCGCTTCCTCACTGTGGCACCGTTTCTTTTCCTATATCAAAATTTAATTCTAGGTCTACACATTCCCATGGGAATTTATAGTGTATACGCTGAATAGGATTAGTTGGATCCCTCTCAGGTGTTCTGTATCAACTATCATTATAATAATCCAGATATTCAGAATGTAAAGAAAACATGTCATAAAATGTCGTTAAAAAATTATATATCAAAATCATTGTAAAAAATTTATCCTTTTCTGCAATTCCAAACTAGCCAAGAAAATTAGTAATAAATCATAATTTCTAACAAAACAATTTTTATTTATAAAATAATATATATCTAATCCTGTTGGAATCCCAAGTGAATGCTGTGCAACCCTATGGGCCATGGTTGATTAGTGTAGGGGACCTATACCACTTCAAAGACTATAGGGGTGATGGTCACCATATATAATAGTCACCCGCTTGGATTAAAATACCTTTCGAGAAGGGGGTGGAGGTGAACCACCGTGGTCGGTAGTGAGCCCTGCTGAAAAAAAATTCATCAGGCAGTGAACCAAAGAATACAATATTGTGATATAGGGTCATGTAAGCCCAATATATACAATATATTTGGTTTTATAGGGAGGTTGGAATGCCTCTAATTCATAGGTTAAGAATTGGGGGAGATTTTTTTAATCCCAAATGAATGCACTGCACCTCTATGGTTCAAGGCTACTTGGAGCAGGGCCCCAGTCCCACATCAGAGACTGGAGGAGTTTTTTGAATCATATATAAGGCCCATCAATCCCCTCCCCTATCATAACGACTTTCCAAAAGGGGGATGGTAGTGAGCCACCCTAGGGGATAGTAATCCCTACTGAAGAACAAACTCGTAAGATAGTGAACCATCACAAGAAATATTGTGATGTAAGGTTAATCAACCCTAATGTAGATCCTATAATTCCAAATCAATATAATTGATATAATTTCTCGGATTATTTCCCTAGGGCGCGTGCATCCTTCTATGGAGGACGCACAGCTGTTTCCCCACATTCCCTCTTTCCAAAGTCGAGCAACATCCATTCCTTAATCAGGGACGTTTTCTCCTTGATCGAAATAGGATGATGGGATGTATGTTCATCCTTATGTGGATTCCTCCTCGGTACTGGTCTCCTAGTCTTGGTCTCCCATATATATTAAGTCGTGGTTCATTAATCTCGTTCCCAGTTCCATATGTTCATGGACATCGGTTAATTACACTACTTCCATCAAGGCATTCAATTGGGTCTTGACATGGTAGCAACCTTCGGTCAGAGTAGACAACAACATCGGGCATGTCAGGGCATATCTGGATGCCTGGACATTGGGGAACATGCGTTCATCCTCGTAAGAGGTCATATCATGTGTGAAGAACCTGAGGCGTCACACGTTGAATGTGGGGAATCATATGCCATAGGCATGTATCTGAGGTTTTCCATATCTTCCCATGATTAACATAGGTTATTCTGCATTTTTTATGTCTAGAAGAGACGGTTACGCCAAAGGCGTGTCTTCCGAGGTTTTTCTCAGGCATCTCATTTTCATCACAAGGTAGGACACGAGTTTAATGTCTTGTGAAGACAAAATGAGAGTGATCAGGATGTCCCATAAAGATAGATCAGACCGGTACATCCCTAGGAGGGAATACCTGGAAGTTTTACCAGGTGGATGGATTAGAACACCCAATGAGGATGGGTCCGAGGTGGTGCGCCCCATAAAGGGGAAATGTCACACTGTAATGGCTGATCTGAACACCACTGAGGAAGGATCAAGGAGAGTGAAACCCAGAATGGGGGACACCAAGGATTACCATTGGATGGGTTTGAACCTCATAGAGGTTTCATATGTACCCCGTGTAGATGAAAAGGATCATATCCCATGTAGTTCGAAGGGGTGATGAATTGAGGTGTACATAGAGGACAACAACCCGAATACATGCTGGGGAATTCACATGGATAGCGGCCCAAGTACAGCTATGAGAAGAGAGTAGGTGGAGGACATGATTCCACCGGGATGTGGCGGCCCAAGTAAGAATCAGGATGGATGATGGAGAGTTGAATAGAGTAGAGGGGGAATGAGATGTGACCATCGTGATGGTGATGGTAGTGCTGTTATTAAGCCCTGAATAGACTTCCTACATATCCTTGTGGCAGTTAATCAAAGTCTGTGTAGTTCGGGGGGACGATGGGAAACCTGAGGACGTGGCCTATGAGAATGGATGCATGGATGTGACTCAGAAGAAGTGGAACCTCCATGTTGGGTCATGACCTTCCCGAGACACATAGGCTCGAGGGATAGATCAGGATGATACATGAGTGATTGGCTTGAGCCTTAGGGAGGCTTCTCATGTATCCCCGTGGAATGGAATCAAAGACTACATAGTTAAGATGGTGGGAAACAACTTGAAGGGGGTCGGAGAAACCAATGTGTGGTGGGCTTGATCCCCATTGAGGCTTCCTACATATCTTCTCTTAAGAAGAATCAATGAACACGTAGTACAGATGGTGGGAACCAATGTGAAGGGGGTCGAAGCGGCCAATGGGTGGTGGGATTGACCCTCGAGAATGATTCCTACATACCTTGCCATAGCACGAATCAAATACTACGTAGTTCAAATGGTGGGAACTGACGTGAAGGGGGTCGTAGAGACCAATGGGTGGTGGGATTGACCCTCGGAGCGGCATCCTACATACCCTACCTTATCAATGATCAAACACCACGTAGTTCAGGTGGTGGCATGGGGCTTACACTCTAGGCTGGCTCGGATGAGGAAGGAGTCAGTGATCGAACGTAAATAAGAACCTGGGGTCCAGGTGGATGGTGGGATTGAACCTCAGGGAGGATTCCAATGTACCTTGCATTAGAAAAGATCAAAGACCACGTATTTAAGGTTTTGGAGGCATTTGGGTCTTATGCTCTTAGGTGGCCAAGGGTGTTGCTGAACCGATGTGAAGAGATCAGAGTGACCAATGGGTGGTGGACTTGAACCTTATTAAGGCTTCCTACACACCATGCCTTAGCAAGAATCAACAACCACATAGTTCAGGGGTGGCATGGGGCTTACACTCGAGGATTCCCAGGGTGTTGGTGAACCGATGTTAAGATGGTCGAAACGATCGGGTGTTGGGCATGAACCTCAGGGAGGATTCCTACGTACCCTGCCTTGGAGAGGATAAAAGTCCACGTAGTTCATGGTGTGGCATGGGGCTTACACTTTAGGCTACCCAGGGTGTTGGTGAACTGAAGTGAAGATGGTTGGAACGACCGGGTGTTGGGCTTGAACCTCAGGAAGATTCTTTCCTACCCTGCCTTGATAGGGATCAATTTTTTCATAGTTAGGGGGTGTCATGGGGCATACACTCTAGGCTACCCAGGGTGTTGGTGAATGGATGTGATGATGGATGGAACAACTGGGTGTTGGGCTTGAACCGTAGGGAGGCTTCCAATGAACCCTCCCTTGGAAGGGATCAAATTCCTCGTTGTTCTGGGGGAGGAATGGGGCTTACACTCTAGGATTACCAAAGAGGATGTCATGTTCTATTCTTACTACTCTATGACCACGTGTTTCATAACTGGTTTGAGAAAAAAGAGGCACCAATGACCTATATATCACAGTACAAAGTTGCGTCCATGTAGGGTGGTCAATGGGGATTACGTATGGAAGCTTCCATGGTGCTGCTATGGAGCGATGATGGTGGATAGGGCTTACACAAGGAATCTTACCGGGTGCCGCTATGAAGCGGCAATGGTGGTTGGGTCTTACACAAGGAAGCTTCCCGGGTGCCGCTGTGGAGGGAAACGGTGCATTGGGCTTACGCAAGAAGGCTTCCCGAGTATGGCTATGGAGCGACAAAAGTTACAGGGGCTTACACAAGGAAGCTTCCCGGGTGCCGCTATGGAGCGGCAATGGTGATGGGGCTTACACAAGGAAGCTTTCTGGATGTAGTTATGGGGTGGTAACGGTGGATGGGGCATATGCAAGGAAGCTTCTTGGGTGCCGTTATGGAGCGGAAATGATGAATGGGGCTTACGCATAGAAGTTTCCCAGGTGCTGCTATGGAGCAGCGATGGTGGATGGTGCTTAAACAAGGATACTGCCCAGGTGCCACTATAGAGTGGAAATGGTGGATTGGGGATTACATGAGGAAGATAGCATGGTGCCACTATGGAGCGACGAGGGTGGATGGGGCTTACGCAAGGAAGCTTCCCGGGTGTCGCTATAGAGTGACAATGGTGGATGTGGATTACACAAGGAGGCTTCCCGGGTGCCTATATGGAGTGAAAATGGTGTATGGGGAATACGCAAGGATGATACTCGGGTGCCGCTATGAGGTGGCAATGGTGAATGGGGAATACGCAAGGAAGATGCTTGGGTGCCGCTATTAAGTGGCATCGATGGATGGGGATTACACAAAGAAGCTACCTGTAATGTCTTCCTCATGACTGGACATGAGGACATCCCAACCCACTTGAGGGTTGCGGCCTTCACCTTCGCGCTATTGCACTATAGGGATAATTCCATGGGGCGTTGGAATTAGTCCAAACAAATGGAGATGAAGAGTGTGAATCACATTCACAACATTCGGAACGCATTGAGGGTGGCGTGACGATGGAGGATAACTGTTTAATGTGTTTAAACCAGAACATCCATATCATGTTAGTATGAAATGGGGACAAACAAATGAGGGTCGATTGTTGACCGTGTTCGAAACACAGGACCTGACTCAAAGTGTCGTCCAATGTATTCTGGGTCATTGCCCCAGGATAGTAGGTGAGCCAATGCGGCATTGGATCATTACGTTAGGGGGTCCCTTCAGACATGGAAGGGGATGAAGATATGATTGAAGGACACGAAAAGAATGAGATGGAGTGATGGAATGTTTGAAGAGATTCCAACGCTCTTGAAATTATGCCACTGTAATCATGGAATTATGCATCTTATGCTTAGAGCATAAGGAATATCTTGTTTTGATCAACATGTGTCCTATGTTTGGAAGATAGGGTGCACTACAGTTAATATTCATGTAGTTAGGACTGTTGGAACCCTAATCTTGGAGAATAAGTCATCTCTTATTTGTAGTAAGAGGAATCCTATGTTTGGAACATAGGTCTTACTAAAGTTTAGATTCATGTAGAAAGGACTGTTGGAATCTCAAGCTTAGAGAATAAGGCATCTCTTATTTGGAGTAAGAGGCATCCTATGTTTTTCATATAGGGTGAACTGTAGTTTATAGTCATGTAAAGAGGAATATTAGGCATGAGGCACCTATAAATGGATGGTGCTAGGACATACGCAAGGGAGGCCATTTCTAGTTCAACCTGTCATAGGAGCCGAGTGATAGGGTTTGGAGGAGTTTCCCGAGGAATAGTTCGACTCATGATACTTGGGGGATTGATTATTGGAATCTCAACTCATGAAATAGGAATGGATCCAAGAGGAATATGTCGACTCAATGTGACTCATGGTGTGTAGAGGAGTATCTAAAATAATGTTATTCCATAGGTGGAAGGTGGGTATGCATAAGAGTGTAATGGAAAATCCCGACGTCACGACCCGAAAAGTTCACGGTGTGACTCACCATTTTTCATGGGGGTCAATGATGGTATAGAAGGAGGTTACTTGTAGAGCATGGAATCATGGATCAACATCACGTATGAAGCAGCTCAAAGATCATGGGCTCACGGATCAACATCGCGAAGGAAGCTGCTCGCGGAGCATGGGCTCGCGGAGCAGCTTCGTGAAGTAAAGCGGAGCTCCGCGAATAGAAAGATTAGCCGCCCAAGGAGAGATGTGGTTGTCCGGTTAAGGAGGGGTGATCTGGGTATTTATAGGTAAGGGACTCTATGAAGTAGATCTTGCTCGGCTCAAAGGCATACCTTGCTTCACGGCGGATCACGAACGTCCATTTCGGTCATGGAGCATCCCACCTCCTTGCTTCGCGGCGGGTCTTCGCAGTGGGCAACGAACGTCAAAGAGGTTCGTGGAGCATCCCACCTCATTTCTTCGTGGAGGCGTTCCATGAACACGGAAGGGGATTTGTGAACGGGCTTTGTGAACAAGTGTTCCAGCCCAACTTCAAATGTCCATAACTCCTAATCTATAACTCAGTTCGGGCTCTATGACCTACCAAATCAAAGCATGTAAAATTGGCTACGATCATGGATCATGTATTAAATAATTTGAAAAATTTTGGGCATGCGTTTTCTGGAGTCAACAAATAAATAGTGAAAAATTTATGATCTCGTGTTATTCTTGAGGTATAAATCATTTCTTTTTTGGTGAATTTTTTTTTACATTCCCTTTTGTCATAGACATTGAGCAGGGCCATGGGGTGGTTGGGATATACATGGGAACGATGATGGAAAGGATTTAAGAAGACTATAGGTTGATTAAACACTGTGAATGGGGGATACATATCAAGTAATCCCAGATCCTGTCATGTAATGTTCTATCTATGACCTTTCATGATGTGTATGAGTATTTCTTCAGGAAAAGAAAATCAGGAATTACATTTTGTGTAATGGGTTTACACATCAGGTAATTTCCCACTAGTGTTTTTTTTAAAATAGTGGCATTAACCTCTTATTTTTCTATTCATAGCCCATTTCTCTGTAGATTGAGGCCTATACTCCCACTAAAATGGTTTTCCAGATCTAATGTCCATCTGGACTCCGATTCATAAACTGATAGCCACCTTGTAACAACATGGGTACGTAATTAACTCCATTTTATCCACTCTTGATTCTTCAGAACAATGACAACACTATTTTTATTTATGTCCATATGTCTTAATTTATTGATCGTTATACATTTTTCAGATATCTCCTAAACCTGGGAGAATCATGACTTTATACTAGACAATCACTATAGTATAGAGCTATGGTAGTTAGTCTATGATTTTCTTCATATTTTCTACTTATTTTGACATGTTCTGCCTTTTCTCCACCACATCTTCTAAGCGATCTACTTGTAGTTGGATTAGTCAGACATAGTGAGAATTCTTATTGGATTTTTTAGGGAAGATGGCACACATTTCTTGATTCATTGTCACCCATGGGGTGCACAATTAGTAAATAATGTGTTTATGCATGTTTAAACCACCCAAGGATTGTGTTCCTGTGCTATTATAGTAAGAAGAAGGTTGTTAATGCTATAATGAGTTCAATAGATTGCTTAGGAGATGTACTACCTCCATGATTCATGTTTCAATGTTTTTCCTTGTTTATATGGATTAAATACCTTGAAGGAATATGGATTAAAAAGTGGTTATACTTGTGGGAAACTGTTAACTACCAAAAGGGTGTGTTGGGAAATAGTGATTTATTAGAGGGTATGCAAACATGACATGTTTGATTGAATGTGTAGTGATATGGGTGTGTATACCAATACAATGTTATTAATGGAATGTTATAATGGTTAATATGTGAGGGTAGTCCCATATATTTTTAATATTATAAACAAAATGTGTGAGTGTGTATACTCAAGGATTATAATCAATTATGTGAGAGGGAATACTCACAATGAAATGAAATTATTTAATTGAAAGATTGGGATTATGGGTTTGATAGATGACATGGAATTCTCTGAGTGGATATTGAATATGGTAGTTGATGCCATAGGTTGATTCTACCCCTTGTGTCGTTATTATATGGTATGCCATGAGACTTGCTACCTCATGGATCCCACATTCTTGGACTCACATAGTACGTGTTAGTATACATGATCCTATGACTCCCACCAGTGCTTAGGGAATGTTTCCACATTCATTACAGTGGGACCCAATGTGGAGTCCTTGAACGAGTTCCTTGGATCTATACCTTCCAGCTCTGAATTTATTCATGGATTTTTTGGTACATGAAAACATTGTTCTGACCATTGGGGACTACACTTTATTATAAAAAAATGTCATGGGTTACTTCTTAATGATGGATGTACAACTTGTTCATGGGTTACATGATATGGATAGGAGTACTACGTTGTTGTTTGACTTGGTTACATTTCTTATAGCTTCCTGGTTTTGAGCTGATGTTTTTTTTCAAGTGGAAATGTGGGGTTTTTTAGTTGTGTACTTTTTACAGTAGACTCATGCCATGGGAATTCACATTTACATTACATATTATCTTAAACTTTTAATCACTTTGTATATTTATGTTACCACAGTATAGACCACGGGTGGTTACCTATTGGGATGTTTATCTCAAACTCTGTTTGGGCCTCCTCAGTGACCCAAACACATCATATGGTTGCATGTGATTATAGGGGAAAGCATCCAAGTATTGGTTGTTAATCGTAGTATCATAGTAGTTGATAAAGGAACCCTGATGAGGTTTGCAAACGTTGCAATGAATTTTTGGTCATTTGGTTTTTTTGAGACCAGTATTTTGTTGTATCAACTTATACATGTTCATTCTAGTTTATAGATACATGTATCATCTACATCATTGTATATGTGACATGTATGGACTATTTTAGTATTCATGTCTTTTCTTACAATAAGTTTACATCTTATTTTTCAACATTCAATATTGTATGTGCTTTATTTCCACTGTGATATACTCTGGTAATAAGAGAATTGTATCCACACTGACTCAACTAGGCGGTCACTTCTTGTCGAAAACCTCTAGAGTTTGGGTATAATCACTTGAGTCCATGTAGACAATTAGGTTTGAGGCATCATTGGGGGAGTCATGGTCCATGATGTTAAATTGTGGTATCATATGAAGGGTTTTTTGGGTTTCTTTATGGTTCAGCGATAATAGATTGGGATAGGAAGGACATATAAATTTTTTATGAATTTGTGCCTAGGAGTAGCTACCCCACGTATAGGGAAAAGACAAATTGTCTCAAATGGTATTCTATTTTTCTTGATTTTGATGTTTATTGTAATTTTTACTTCACTGTTGGGTGATGCACATGATTTATGTGGTCACAATTGATGAAATTGTGGGTTTTATTATTTATTAAGCATAAATGTATAAGAGAATTCCATCTCATGAATCATATAGGCACATATAATAAATCAAATTCCAGACATTTTTTCATGCCATTAAGGATGCATTACCTATATCATGATGTTGTAATAGATGTTTTTATTGTTCATATTTCTACTGTTATTGGCTTTGTGTGGATGCTAGTGGAGTGACACCATATTTAAATTCATAAAGAGTATGACCACTTATGGAATTGGAAATGACGCATCGATGTAATGATAATTCTAAAATGAATTTTCTGTGTATGGATTGTATGGACCTAAAAATTTGGTTCATAAGGTGTTATGGGCCCTCAGGGATTAAAACATAGTGGATCATTTGTAAAATCATTTGAAGAAAAATGATTTTTGAATAAAAATGAGTGAAATGGATAATAACGACCTGACCTAGTCCCAGTTTTTGATTGGGCAAGAGGCATAATTTCAAGTGGTTCAATGGTTGTACTTTATATAGTCCTAGATTCCGGAGCATGTTGTGGGTTGACTTAATTTCTAGGAGGTTTTTTACGTGTCCTATGCATTTGGGCTTTGTGCATCAATGTTTTTCTTTTATGAGGCTTGTGTTTGGAATTGTTGAAATATTCCACTAGGACAACCTCTCATTGTACGCCATGAGGGAGTTGATGGACATACTCAAGAGATGGTGTGCCCTTGGATATTTGTTGATCCTCATTTTCTGCCAGCTGAGGAACCTAGGGATTTTCCAGAAACAACTATTGAGGAAAATTTTTGGGAGGGTTTCTTTTGCAATATGTAGACATTTTATAGAGAACAAAATCCTACCTTGTCTATTGATGAGCTGGCATGGGTGTTCCTATAACAACATCCTCCCATGTTTTTGGGGTATGGTGGTCCACAAGCTATAGAGATGTAGCTGGAGAACCTGTTGGTAAACATTGATCATCTAGAGACACCTCTTGAGAGTAGATTCAAGATCACTATTAATATTCTACATGGAGCTGCAAAGCACTAGTTGGATGTTCTAAACCAGGATGATAGGTGGAAAGATATTAGTTGGGCTTACTTCCAGACTCGCTTCATTGACTATATTTTTACCATAACTCTATGAGAAGATCATGCTAGTGAGTTCATATGTCTGGAGCATGGAATAGTTACAGTTATGGAATACTCGAAATTCTTTATAGAGCTAAAACATTTTCTACATATGTGTCTTACTGAGGAGTTCTCGTGGTGAGATGCTTTTAGGAAGCTCTCAGACATGCTATCATGTCTTATGTCAATGAGTTCAAGTTGACTTATATCAATGAGATCGTGAATCAAGATCTTAATATAGACTGTATCATAATGTAATATGAGGGTACATAACAGGGGAGTACTATTTCTCAAACTAGTGGATTTCCATCTTCAAGAAGGATGTAATGTTTTGATGCTTCCCTTAACATGATCTCTACTCGGGCAGTGGGTGAATGAAGATTGGTATTTTTTCATTACACTGGTAGATAATTCCACATGAAGAACTAGGGTGCCCATGACCCAGTCGATTATCAGGCTTATGGTAGGATGTGCGCAAGTAGTGGTTTTTCATGACCATCCCTCAAAATGTGAGTGGTAGGTCATCTGCTCCAACATCGGGTTTAAGATAAAGTTTATTAGCATTGCATTAGAATGAGAGCTAGAGTAGTGCATGCTAGTCAAGATTAGTTATTGGTGTTAAGGAAGAGGAATTTAGATATTAGTTACACCTAGACATTAGTTTTTATTATCATATGGTATCCAATTCGTGTCACATGGCTATGGTACTTGCCATATTTATGAAGTGAAATAGGCCAATCAAGTGAAAGTTCCTAGATCATCTATGGTGTGAGTTATTACCTTAGTAGCTTCTACTATTGCATCTTCTCTATTAATATTTATGCATCACATAGTTTTACATATCCACCAGTGGTTAAGATATTCCATATTTTTTTATTTCCAAGGGAACTATGTCATTGGAAATACTGTTTGGAGTTAGAAGGGGTGATGTGATCTAGTTTATGGAGTGTCCCCATGAGGATGGTGGGTGTCTTTTTATTTGGGGACATTGTGTCCTCCTAATGGTAGGGTCTGATGTCACTATCAATTTGTAATGGATAGTATCATGTCATGCTTACATTGACTAATACTGTCATAGGGTGATTTTTAATTCACTATAGGATGCAATGTTTACTCATAAGGGTGAATGAGATGTTCATCTGATCCGAGATAGGCCTGAGCATCATGGGCTGGGTGGGATGAAATCCTAGATTGTTAGTTTGTTTCTAGATGATTAGGGAGTGAGTTGGCCATACATTACTCTAGTGGTTGAGCACTTTATGTAAGCCTTCCTTTATCCATATCCAAGTTTTCCTCGTGAGAGAGAGGTAGATTTATCCATCCACCTAGTTCCAGGAGCTATAACGATATTCTATCCTCTTTATAGGATTTCTATGATGGAGTTCCAGGAGCTCAAGAGGTTTCTTGAAGATTTTTAGGGGAATGGGTTTGTTAAACCCAACACTTTTCCATGGGGTTCACTTATCCAGTTGTGAAAAAAGTAAGATGTACCCTTAGGATATGTGTCGACTACTGTAAACTAAACCAGTTTATAGTTAAACACTTATTTCCCTTTCCATGGGTAGATGACTTATTTGATCAACTTCAAAGAGATTGGGTGTTCTCAATGACTGACTTGAGATCGGGGTATCATCAAGTTCTTGTTCGACCTGTATACATACCTCATATTTCCTTTTGTAGTCGGATTGGTAGGTATTATAATCTAGTTATTTCATTTGGTGCCATTAACGTGGAATCATTTTTCATGGAATTGATGAACCAAGTGTTCTATATTTATTTGGATTCATTTTTGGTGGTTTTCATGGTGATATCTTAGAGTATTATAATAATTGACATGACCATTCCTACCATATTGAGATCGTTTTGAATACAATGATATTGCATCACTTATATTCTAAGTACACTATGTACCACTTTTGGATGGAATGATTCACTTCTTAGGTCCTATTTTCTCAGAAATAGGATTATCAATGGACCTAGAGAAGGAGAGAATAGTTGTTTCCTAGGGGCATCCAATTAATGTTTTTGACATAAAGAGTTTCTTGGGAAGGGATGATTACTACAAGTATTTTTTATATCACTCTCGTGCTTAGAAGGGTCATTTAAGAACTTGAATAATATGGGTGTGATTTTTGTATTGAAATAATATTATGAGACATCATATAATGTGATGAAAGGGAAGTTGACATCAGCACCAGTCCTGATACTACCGTAGAAAGGCATGAGCTACACTGTATATTGTGAATCTTCATGTTTTCTCTTCGAGCAAAGTTGATGAAGATAAATAGGGTCATGTCATAAGGGTCTAGGAAGTTGATTCCACATGAGAGGAATTACCATAACCATGATCTGAAGTTATTTATTGTTGTAAATGATTTGTGACGTTGGATGCACTATTTACTGTGAGAGAATTTTCTGGAGTACATAGTCCAAAAAATTATCATGTATATCTTTAGATAGTGTGCCATGAATATGAGGCATTGGAGGTGGTTGGAGTACCTAAATTCTTTCAAATTTTAATTTTCTTATATACCTAGAAAATGTAATGTAGTGGCTAATGCATTATGCACTTGAAAATAGATATAATAATTCTAGGAGGCCAGTAGAAATTGGAAGATTATGAAGTTTTTCTCTCAGGTTAATCTAGAAGATTATGATTGATAGGGGAATACATTTTAATCATCCATAGTTGTGACCTCTACCATGGTGGATAGAGTAAGGATGAGGCATATATCAATTTCATAAGGCCGTGTTCTTTGGTATTGTATGGAATATAAGGACCTTATTCCTTATTGGATGGTTGGTGAGGATGAGATCTTGCCTATCCAGGGTTGTGTTTGGGTTCCTGTGGATATACAAAGGAATTTAATATTGGAGTTTCATGCATTAGCATGGGAAGTGTACTTTAGAGTCACCAAGAAGTACCGTGACTTGTGTTGTCTATACTAGCATCCAGGTAAGAATAGATAGGTAGTTGTTTTCTTATGTTGTGTTCAACCTGTCATCAATTGAAGGAAAAACATTAGCGACAATATAGATATTTACATTATTTTCCTATTCCATATTGGAAATGGGATGATTTCAAGATTTCATTTTTCAATGGTTTACCAAGGACAATTAGAGTTAACATTTCTTTGTGGGTTGTTGATGACATGCATATGAAGTTATCTCATTTATTACTCATCAATGAGACCTTCAGTTATTATGATCTTGAGAGGTTTTATGTCTGGGAGGTTGTACAACAGCATGGGGTCCTACACACTATCATTTCCAATAAGGAAACCCGATTTACCTCTTGTTTCTAGAAGATTTTTTAGAGGGTTCTAGGTACAAAAGTGATTCTGAGTACATCATACCACCCTCAGATAGATGGAATGTCCGAGAATATGATACAAGTGCTGGAGGACATGATTCAATCATGGATATTAGATTTTGGGGGACCTTGAGAGAGGTACATTCCCCCAGTTGAGTTCTCCTTGAATAAATGTTATCATGTGACTATACAGATGGCACATTATGAGGTTTTATAAAGTAGTCCATGTTGTTCTCACCTATTCTAGTTTTAGGCAGGTAAAGAATCTTTACTGGGACTATTTCTCAAGTAGGTGACATCTGAGAATATCTAGTTGATTTGTAAGCAGATGACTATAGCATAGTCTTGTCATAAAACTTATGATGATCGTTGCATATGATTTGTAGTGTTTGAGCTAGGGGGTCCTGTTTTCTTTATTTCTACCCATAGTTTGGGACACATGAGGATCAATAGATTGAATAATCTTTCCCTTGGATATTTCAGTCCATTTAATACATTAGAGATATTCGGGACAATTGATTATTGGTTTTAATTACCTTATATGTACCGAGCCATGAATGACGTCTGACATGTATCTTTTCAATGTACTTATCAAATGGACCCATCTCACATATTTTATCCATGAGGAGATTGAGCTTTAGGTTGATGCATCTGTTGAGGATCATGTGATTTGAATCATTGATGGGATATTAAAGGGTCCCTAATGATGGTCAGTTACTCTATGACAAATATTATAGTAGCACGTCTATTAAAAGGATGATACATGGGAGAAAGAGGATGATGTATGTGCTAAGTGGCGAGAGGTATTCCAATGAAAATCATGACCAACCTTCAGAGAGTAATTTAGGTATGCCTTTCTATATGGATGGAATATGGTATGATCCCGAGTTTTTTATAAGGTACAGATCATTTATTTTTTGGTTAAATGTTGTTTTATTTTGTTTTTGACTTATACCCTATGTTGTGTAATGGGCCGGTAATGTTGTACATGGGAAATAAGATGTAAAAGAGGCTGAATGCTATCTTCATGCGGTGAATGAGGGATACACATTGTGTAATCCCAAGTCATAAATAGTAATGGTATGATCATGATCTTTTACGATGTGTATGTGTCTTTCTTCAGAAAATGAAAATTGGTAATTAAATAACATTGAATGGGATTACATTTTGTGTAATTCCTAGCTGGTTTTTTTAAATATAGTCAATAGCCTCTTATTTTTCTTATTACAACCCATTGCTCTATCATTTGAAGCCTAAACCCCTCAAAAATGATCTTTCAGATCTATAATCCATTTGAAATATAATTCCTATTTCGTTTGTCACATTGGAAACACATCGATAAGTACTCAATTCTATTTTAACCATTCTTGATTCTTCAGAACAACGATTGTTCTATTTGGATTTAAGATCATATGACATAATTTCTCTATCATCATCTAATCATCAGATTTCTCCTAAGTTGAGGTGAATCCTATCTTGATACTGGACAAACACTCTACATCTAATCCAAGGTAGGTGTTCTATGAATTTATTTGGATATTCTTGTGCTTTCAGGCTTTCAGCCTTTTTCCCCCCATCAGAACCTTCGACACAACCTTGTTTTTTAGAGATCTACTTGTAGTAGGCTTTGTTGGACCAATTGAGGTTTCTCGTAGGATATGTTTAGGGGTTTTGGAACCCATTTCTTGATTTCATGGTCACCTATGGGGATATCCTTAAAGAAATAACATTTTTATTCCTGTTTAAACCACCCAAGGGGTGTGTTCTGGTGCTTTTAAAATTAAAGGAAGCCTATTAATGCTTTAATTAGTTGAATAGGTTTATTAGAAGATGCATTGCCTCATTGCTTCATGTTTCCATGTTATTCCATTCATATTTTGATAAATTTTCTTCCATGAATGTGGATCAACCAGTGGGGATACTTGTTGGTAATTGTTAACTACCCAAGGGGTGTGTTGGGAAAAGGTGATATGATAGAAGGAATGATAATGTGATATGTTTAACTGTATGTGTAGTTAAATGTGTGGGTATACCTATATTAATTCATTAATGGAATGTATGAATGGGTAATATGGGAGTTTAGGCCCAAAAATGTAGTAAATGATAAATGGAATGCATGATTGTGTTTACACATGACTTGTAATCGGTTATGTGAGTGGGTATACTCACATGGAAATGAAAGGATTAAATTGAATGAATTAAATTAATGGTTTGATATTTGTCATGGACATCTCTCCATGGGTATGGAATGCGATAGTGGATTCCAAAGTTAGACTCTATCTCTTGGGTCTATATTCCAAGGGATACCTCAGGCCTACACAGCTGGTGGATCTGTAATTTTTGGACTCACGTAGGACATGTTTCAATACATGCTCCTAGGACACCAACTAGTGTCTAGACCGCATTTCCACTCAGACACCCATGAGACTCGATGTGGATGCCTTAGATGAGTTCCTTGGATCAATCCCTACATGGTATAGATATGGTTCAAGGATATCCTGGTACATGACACCTTGGATATGGTGGTAGGGTCCTATAATTCATTATATAGTGTGGTTATAGGTTACATGATACAGATTGATGTACATCATGGCCATGGGTTACATGATATGGATCAAAGTACAGAGTCATCGTGTGACATGATTACTTTTTTTATAGCTTCATTTTTAGGAGATTATTTTTTTATTATGTATCCTTGATGGTCTATTTGTTTTTTTACATATTGTAGTAGATTCATGTCACGAGAATTCACTTTTACAGTTTCTAGCCTCTATATATTATAGATAGAACTGTATAGACCCTAGGTCACAAACTATTTTTTCCTCCCAGAGGACCCAAAAAATGTATATGGTTATAGGTGATGATATGGGAAAGAATCCTGGTATAGGTTGTTGACTATGGTTTCAAATTAGAATAGTATAGGACTAAGCTATAGCTTTTTATGCTTCTAAGACTTTTAGGTCATTTTTTCTTTTGAGACTATCATTATATTGTATCTCCTTGTACATGTTCTAGATGATTTATAAATACATGTATCATATGCATCATTGTATATGTGACATCTCTGGACAATTTTTGTATTCGTATATTGTCTTACTTTCAGTTTAATTATAATTTATTAGCTCAGGTGTTGATGTGTATGACTTCCACTATGATATACTCTCCAAACAAGGGAATAGTCTCCACACTACCTCACCTTGGCCCTTGCTTCTAGATGGTAGTCTCTGGTGTTTTGAGATATGTGATTCAATCCTTGTGGCCAACCAGGGTTGGGATGTTACACTAAACACTCATTTTATCACAACCATTTATGCTAGATAGAATAATCACACCATATATATAACTAGTGTTCACTCAACTCCTTTGGTTATAGGGACTAAAGAAAAGAAGAAAAACCTATGAGTGAACCCATTACAATGATAAGATCACTTCCCTATAACTCAAGCATCTAGACTACGGAGAATATAAATTTCCATAAATTTGGTACCCCCTACAATACCAAGTGAGAAGTTGTAATACTACACCTTCCAAAAAAGTACCCATGGATTCCCATGTGTTATATTAATCTAATAAATTTTAATCTGCTGGACACATTTCAAAATATAGTTCTAAATAATATTTTTATAAAAAAAAGATTCAAAAAAATTCAAATTCCATTTCAAAATGATTTTAAAAACACCTTTAATTTAGAAAACTGATGGGGAAACCATATTTTCTAACAAACCCATATACACAAGAAAAACTATCAATCAAGAAAAATCATATAGAAAACCATTTAATTAAACATGAGCTTTCAGGGTTTATTGAACATAGGCTACTGATTGAACCACCAACCTCAAACATAGGTCACACACCATTCGTGATGGGATCCACACACCAAAAATAATGAATATAAAAATGAAATGGGGGCCCTTTCCTTGATTCTCACATCCTAGAATCAAACTCCATTGGTATAAAGTGTCATGGATTTGATACATAAAAAAATACCCTGGGAAACACACATGGTACACCACAATAGAAAAAATACTAGCAAAGCCCATGATAAATAGAGAAACAAAAGAGAGATTTTCACATTATCTAAATGAAGAGAAACCAATAAAGTCATTGATATAGGGACCAAACCGAAAATACAAGGGGGATTGAAATCTCCCACCATTTTTGAAAAATACATAGGGTTCTATGTAGAGAGAACCTATGAAAGATAAGAAGATTCTGGCATGTAATGCTTAAAACCCAATTGGGATGGAATGATTGATGTTTTGAATCCCATATTCAAATCATTAATCCCCTAGATTGTATGTATGCCAAAAATTGGATTCTCCATAGTCTCAAAATCCTAAGAGACTTGTTCAATATATGAATTGAATTCACATAGTGAATCTATTTCACATAATGCACATTATTAATTCATCTTTGGAAACATATTCAAATCATGTATCATACATTCATAGTAAAAAAAATTCTTCAGAAATGACCCATATCATAAATCATTTGAAAACAACTCAAAACCTAAAACATGACCATTTTACCATTAAAAGAAGAGTGTACCTTTAACTAGTATGTTTCACATATCGTGTCCTTATTTTTATTTAATTAATAGTAAGAATAAAAAACATGTTGATTTTATCAGTTTCTAGAGTTCTTGAAGGGGTCTCAACACTATACTATGCAACAATTCACATGAAGATTTAATTTGTTTATATAGGCTATATATAATATCAAAAAGATTGAATATATTTATTGATCATCTTATAAACACAATGAAAATTTCAACACAAGAAACATATAGTAAAATCTTATTAATAATTGTTTAATGTTTAAACAATTGTGTGAGATCTTAGATGTCTACAAATCTGACATTCTATGATGAATGACTGAGAATCATAGAATTTAGAGAAAGTGAATGGGGGAAAAACACGATGTCATATATCATGATAATTATATATTGGTACATGATGGTGTAGTGTCACTCACCCATGAACCGTGTTACCTAAGTAAGATCGTGATGGGGTATTAATCACAATGTCACTGTAGTAACTTCTTTAAAAATATTTGATAATTTTTGACTTTCACTACAGCCTCAAAGAGTCAGTGAACATTCACCTTATATCTCAGGAGATAAGTAAAATAATGAAACTATATCTAGAATTTTTTTTTGGATTACTATAACAATATTGATAAAAAAATGTATCATTAGTTCAATATCTCTCACATCATATGTAATACCATATTAAATTTAATGGATAATTTCTTCCATATATCTATTAAAAAAACATGTTCAGTAGCTCTCAATGTTTCATAAACATTATATTCAATTGAACAAACACAATGTGTGATCCCGTATGACTGAATATCATTGACTGAAAAATGAATTAACAAAAAAAATTATGCAAAGTGTAGCCTCTCAAAAATTTTATAGTCCTCTCAATTTATAATGTGATCTAGTGTGATATCTATAAAATTAAAATATCATTATACATGTTTCCACCAACTATATCATATTAGAGTCTATATAAGAATAAAATTGATTTATACAAGACACTTAGTAACTATAGTATATGAAGCATGCTAATCTGGTATAGTTGATCATATATTCTCATTACCTTAAGTATAATCATGCCAGGTTGATTAATAAATCACATTTCATTCATCATAGAGAATGAGAATATAAAATAACTATCACCCAAATAGATAAGAACATTTTTTAATATATAGGTATAGTTATATGCTTCCCATTAAATCTCAATAAAAGGACCAAAATTTATACTCATTTTCATAAAGGAAAAATCTCATCATGGTATTGCTCCAACTAATGTCATGGTCAACAACATACCGAACTACAACTGGTTGGTAAATCCACAATGTTTGTGTAATAAAGGTGTTGACGTATGAAGTTTATCAAGCTATATATCTTCAAAAATTATTTATTGTGATTCAATATGAAACATGAACCTGTACAACACATTATACATAGTATATTATGCTCTGTGTGGTCTATACTTACTGGGTCTCCATGTGCATGAAATCTATTTTGGCCCTCATGAGCATAATGTCTATCATAATATAAGCATCCAATCCATGAAAAGTTTTTTTTTCAAAAAATATTCTTTGTTATAATTAAAAAATGTCATATATGACTAAAATTCAGACATAAAGAGTTAAATATTTTATTTCACTTCATAATATCCATAATTATATACATATCCAACCAATATAGAAGAATGATAACCTGATGACTGAATTTTTATAACATTATATATTTTATTTTCATAATTTTTTTTCAAAATTCATAATAAGACCATACATGAATGCATTTATAACCATATAACATATCTTATACTTTCATATCATCTGTAGGTTTACAACACTTTTAGAGTTTTTTAAATACTTCACAACTCTATATAATTCATATCTTGTGTCTGTATAATCACTTGATAAAATAATCAATCTAAACTCTTTATTCAATAACATTTATAATGAACGAAGGATTTGGTAATAGTGAATCTTTGGCCTCATATTCTTTATGTTAAACTCTTTGAACAACTTTTAAAATCAATTTACCTAAAAACATCTACTTGTGTGATGTTGATACCTTTTTTTCTGCATATAACTATTTATAACATCATCATCACCATATTTGTTAAAACATATACATCAAACATCCCTTTTACGTAATTGTTTGGAAAAATATATCTCTTTAATTTATTCTTTACCAACACATCCTAAACTATTTTAGGATATAAATGAAAATGAAAATTATTATTATAAGTAAATACTACTCTTTTTATTTTTTTACAATCATACACAAAATGAAGTTAGGATATTCGGTGATATTCACTTTGAATGTTGGCTAGAATAATATTTCATTTGTTAACATTGAACATATTAAATACAAAAAATACTCTCAATAATCTTTGAGACACTATATTCTCTTTAGAATATCATTCTGATTTATATGAACTCTTTTTTGATATTAAATAAAATTAATTTCTTTTACATGGAATATATAACAAATATACTATTAAATATTATATTATCTATAGTATTCTAAATGTTTTGAGAAATTCTTTTAAAAATTAAACATCTATTAAATATGACACAGATGGTGGTATTGACTCCATTATATTTTAATAAACATTTTTCTGATCTCTTTTATCCCAAATAAAAAGTAATATACCCTTACCTTCTTTTCAAAATTTGTTATATAATTTGATGAATCATAAACTAGGTGTATTATAATTACCATATTAGACTATTTATAACAAATTTATGTTATAAAAAACATCTCTTATCATATATGTGAAAAATATGTCTATTAACATCCTATATTTGATCCAAGTAATCTTGGTATGTTTCTTTTTATTGAAATCCATGCTTCAACAACCATTTAGTTCAACATTTTTAATAAAAAGTATATACATTATCAATTCATTCATTATTCATTTATATTTATATCATTTGTAAAGTATAAATTTCAGATCATATGTAACACCCCATGAAATCATATTATGTTATTTTATCAAAGTAACTCAATAACGTTCATTACACACAACATTGATTTCAAGCGCACCACGACGTACCAAACTAGTCGTTCAAAAGAAGTTATGAATAATATTAATTGAATTCTGAACATTAAATAATCCTTATAATTTTAAAATACATATTATGAGTTTCTTAGAAAAAATTTAAGGACTATTTCATTTTTTCTGATAAGAGAAGTATTTTTCATAAAATGCACTTTTATCGCCTTTTAATGGTGAACCCTTTTTAAATACAATATTTGAAACTTATATATATTCAATTTGACAAAATAAACTTTCTATTTAGATTTATGAAATAAAAATTTAGTTTAAATAAATTTTTCATGTTTTTCTGATAACATTCATATTTGGTTGAATAGTGAAAAATATTATATTTTAATGCCAAATAACTATTTTATTAAAAATAATTTATATTGTTAAATTATAAATTTTAATGGTTTATAAGTATAAATAGATTATATTTTTACCAATTTATCCAATTCTTGTAATTTTAAGTAATTTCACTTTGATATTGGACATAAACATGTGCCAATCTTTTGATAGTTATTGTTTCTCAAAAATATGTCTTTTGGTTTTGACATCGGGAATTAATTTTAAATTAATAAATGAAAGTTCTATGTTCTAAATTTGGTAAAATAGACATCATTTTTTATTTCTGAACATCAAAATTCACATAGGGTGATTTTTTGGTATTTTTTTGAAAACAATAAATTTTTGATGAATAGTGAAAACAATAGGTTATTGTTTAAAACTAAATTTTTATTTAAATATTTATTTACTTTATTTATATTTATTTTAGGTAAAATTAGATAAATAATACCTATATATGTTCAACGTAATTAATCGGAGTCATTTTGTAATAATATTAGATATATAAAATTTTATTGAACTTTTCACCGTCTTTTACCCACCTCCTACGAGAATTTGAAAATTTTCATAAAACATAATTTTACCGCTTCTGTGAGTGGAATTTCAAAAATCCAAGAGAGACAGTTGATATCAGTAATAAAATGTGGTTCAATAAGATAAAAATAATTTTTGGTGAATAGTAACTTTTTACTTTTATTTACCAAGGTTAAAAGTAAATAGGATAATTAAGGGTAAAAATGATATTATTCATACCCTAACACATGTATTAATTCTATTGGATAAACGTAATTCTACCAAACGAAACCTTACGAATAAAACACGATCCTTTAGGACCACATGGATTATATTTGGACATTTATTATTATTTAATTCAAAGAAGAGTTAAAAGAGTTAAAATCAACATTTATTACCTAAAAGATTTTTAATATAGGGTTATATATAAGATAAATTCCACTATAAATATTCATTAAGAAGCTGAGAAATATTTCCTACATAATGGTATTTTATTTATAATTTTTATACATTATATAATTAAATTTATTTATGACACAATGATGACGCATTAATTACCTTATTAATGAATGAATCAAATAAATGGTAATTATAAATATAAAAATAAATAAACATTCAATGTTTTTATGACATCCAAGAATTTTCTAGGTGATTATGACATGTTAGGTATGATTCAATGTATCTTGTTAGAAGTAATCATGTTGTGATTACTTTCACAAAAACAAAATACCAAATAGATAAAAAATTGACATAAATTATTATTAAAAATAAATACTATATTATTGGTTGATATAATATTCCTAAAAATGTATGGTTTGGAAAAAGTGCTTAAATATTATTATATATGTCTGTAATGAGCCACTTGAGGTTCTGTTGGATTTTTAGAGTAATTTTATTAACCATATACTATAAGAATACAAGAAGACGTGGTAAAAGTTAAACTATATAACTAATATATAAATCTAAATGATATGTTTAAATTGGTAACCTATACTTGTCTAAAACATATTGGTTGAGATTATTTCGAACCATAACCACCTAATTCTCTAAATAAATTCATTTTGAGACATTATAAACAGAGTATGATTGTATAATAAATTAAAACATTAATCTTTTCCTAATGTGACCCTCACCTCTCTTATAAAAGGTCACTTCCCCTTCGTTCAAAATCACACCTCCAAAGCTATTTGGATCGGCCAAAAACGGCCCAAATATCTTTCCAACTATCCTAACGTAATCCTAGAGGCCTTACATTGGTCATAAATCCATCCTAAAAATCAATTTTGATCAAATCAAAATAAAGAACCCGAAGAAGAGGTAATGATTTCACCACCATCATTCTAGTTCTCTTATTCTTCCACTTACTCTATCTTTGTTGTTTCAATTCTAAAATAATAAATCTATTATCTTCTATATAATATGATGTTTTTATAAATATGTCACAATTATATTCATTATTCTATCCATCTTATGAATGATAATGTCACCATGCGTGCGTACGTACGGCTTACCGTCTCCAGGTCGTGGTGTAATTTATTATTCAACACTATCTAATTTGGATGGATATAATGATGAGTGATATGTATATAAATAATTAAAATAGCATGATAATTTCTCTGTAAAATTAATATACCTTCCAATTCCACACCTTTAAGGAAATGATATTGTCGCGCATGCGTACGTACGGATTACCATCTCCACGACGCGATGAGATTCATTTCCACGTTCACCATTCATCAATGATTATAAAAATATATATTACTAATAAGTATTTAATATATGAGATAATAATGCTTCTAGATATATATATATATATGTATATATGTATTACATAAATCATATTCACTTTGTTCAGTTAAATAGGACATGATAACGGAAACCAAGTTTATGCGTACATACGGACTACCGTCTCCATAAATGGTGTTTTTCATTTCATATATATGTCTATTATACATATATATATTATAAATATATATGATATATAAATAATATTTTTTATTATGTATATATTTAAATCATGATATAAGTGATACAATCAAGAGTAACAAGTTAAAACACGTTCGATAAAGAAAGTGATTATTACACTAAATGTTGATTTAACATGGAAATTTTTATTAAATGGGTAGTATAAAATCATAAATTAATCTTGTATGATATCATAAATATTAATATTGTTCTGGTATAATTTAATAACATACTATGATTTTCCTATAAGTGGTTAAACAAACCCTCGACTAAAGGAATGTGAAAGGTAAGGGTTAATTCCACAATCTCATTATTATCCAAGATTGTTTATGTGTATGTATTTACTGGGACATTTTTATCATCCATGTCCATTTTTCATAAAAATGATTTCAAAATAAATATTTTAAGGGATTTTGAAAGGTACTCTTTATCAAGATCAGAATTTTAAATGTTTTAAAGATTTATCTCTCTAAATTTTTTTAATTAATGTCCATGTTTTCAAAATGATTTTAATGATTTATTTATATGGACATGATTGTTTTGAAATGATAAATCTTTTCAAAAGTTACAATGTGGTATGTGAAACTTTGATTAAAAAAATTTCATTTAAATTACTTCCTTTATAAATGTGCGACTTTTAAATGATTTTACAAAAAGTATATTTCTCTCAAAATGTTTTACTCATCATTTTCAACTACGTCAGCATCCTTTACATGATATTATTTTTTATTGTGGATGATTTATTATAATAAAATCTTCCATGATGTATTGAATGAGTTATGATATGTTTGACTGTGGACGTTCTATTTTTATACCATTAATGGGATATCCGTAATGCAATGATAGTTTGTATTCTAGTTTTAATATGAATGTTTATGTTATGATTAAACTTTTTCATATGAGGAATGCAGTTGACTTATTTAGTGACAGGTGGAGCCCACTATAGCCCCTCAATGCTTCGGTAGGTCTTTGGAGACAAACAAGTGTCTTGGCACAAGGCCTTGACAAAAAAGTTTTTTGTAGTCTTGGCACAAGGCCTTGACTATGTGGTAATGATGTCCGGAGTTAGGCATTCTCACATAATGAAATTAGTTATTAAATGTGATTATTCAACTAGTAGAATATCCATGTACATGTTTATATGTTAATGGTTGATTTTTTTTTCATATTATGTTCATGTTTATGTTTAAAATGGTTGTTGTTTTTATCACACATCTTGCCTTTAAATTTTATAGCTTCCGCTAAATTATTTACCCTTATTGGGCATCAGAGCTCACCCCTTTCTTATGTTTTATTTTCCCTGGATTCGAATAAGTTTATTTTGATTGATATGTAGGGTTAAGATAAAGGAAATAATGGTGTTCTCAAAGAAATATTATTTGGTATTCTTTGTTATAAAATGTAATGTAATGTTCATGTACGCAATCTATTTTCCATGTCTGATAAACTGTTCAGTATTTTGGGACATGATTCCTTGTAATCATGCCAATGTATTAAAATAACGCACCAACTCTGGGAATCTAGGGTCAGGGCTTTACAGTTGGCATCAATGTAGTTTAGCAATAACCATGGAAACTAGTTTGAGATAAACTCAGATTAGAGCACATTACCATAAGATAGACATTGAAGATTAGTAAAGAATAAATTCCTAGAATTTTGGTAATTTACTGATTTTGTGAGTTTTATGAAGCAAATACATCCCTGTATGGATATGAGCAAGAAATGTAGGCTCTGGCACAGATGTACATAGGCGTAAAACCCAAAAACACCACTTTGAGCTTGAATCAAACGGGAATTGGTGCATGACAACCAGCCTTGCTTCACTTTTGGTTACGACACTCCTGAGGGATATGCTTACAATAATTCTTATTTTCTTTACAAACCACCATGAAGGGTTTATTTAATGACCCATACATTACATACATGGTTTTTACTTCATAATTTTAGAATACTTTTTACGACCTATAACAAAACCATGGTCGGACCGTATAGGTATAGTGTCTTTAGAAACTGGGAAACATAAAAAAATGGTTCACAAATCATCTACATTGTCTCCCGCTTATTTCATCATATTTAGAGTCCCTTTTTGGAAAATCCTACTTAATACCCTTCTTCCTGACCTGGCGAAAAGAAAACATTAAAAAGGGTGAAATCAAATGTTCAGTAAGGGTAAACAAAAGAAATATCAATCATATCATATTCAAAAGAACATAACATTTTGAATATCTTAACCTACAAAGGAGATCATAATATCATAACATGGGATAATTCAATGTAATGAAATGTAATACCAATAATAATAACTTAAAACCCGAAACTTTGTGTCATACACACATAATCCCAGAAAATCACATCATATTAGTCAACACACAATGACAAGACTATCATAGCAGACAATGTCCATTACTGAACCGAGTTCACTCCTCATTCCAGTTTGGTGTCACTAAACCAGATTGACTTACCATTCCAGACATGTATATATAAGGAGATATAAATCATTACCCAATGTATTGGAGGGAGATATAGGTCCCACCCAACTAATAATAAACTCATTCTTATTTGTGCCACAAAATCATAAATCAAATATCATAGCGTAACACATGTAATAAAAATGGGATTCATAAAAATGTTGACATCATAAAACAATTCATATAAGATAAAGGACTTCATAAAAATAATTCCATCACAACATAATCAAATCAATGTAATAATAGGGATAGAAACAGAAACCTATATTAAATTATATGTAAAATAATTTTGATAAAACACTTGAACACCATTTTTGAGGAAAATATCTTTTCTACTTCAAAAACATTTTTCCTTTCTTAACATGTCATAACATTTTAAACTAAATGAAGTTAATTAAAAATAAACTTGAAATTTTTTAAAGGAATCATCATAGAAATAATGTTCTATGGAATCATAAAAATCCATTTCATGTCGTATAAGATAAAAAAACAATTTTCTCGTACTTTGGCCCGAAAAGTCAAAAATTATATCGTACTGAAAATGAAAAAAGATTCATTTAATATATTTTACTAAATAATCACTAATAGGTAAAATTGGATTTAACAAATTGTAGGAGTATAGAAATAATATTAAATATTGAGGAAAAATTTATGTGGATGATAAATATTCCCCAGTAAATTCTAAAGTATAAATAATCTCAGATAAAAATGAGATTGTGAGATTTTCCCTTACCTTCGGACCGATTTGCTTCGTACGTATCCAAAACTTCTGTATAATGATTTAAATAATGTCATTGAAATATTAAAGAATCATAATCATTGTTATGATACCATATATGGTCATATTCTTATCTTTCTATTAGTAATATTTCATTGCTACTAGTTATTCGGGTGTTCATTGCTTTATGTTCTTATGCATGTTTTGCCGAATAAATCATATTATTCTTTTTAGGTTGTAGATAACTCATTTCCCAAATGGTATTAGGGTAATATATATCATATTTATTATTTCAATTAATTTATATAATCATTATTCAATTAAGATCATGTAGAACGAGTCACATCGCATCGTGGAGATGGTAGGCCGTACGTAGGCAAGAACGATGATGTCGTTACCATGATCGTGGAACTGTATGGAAGTGTATTTATATTATTTCAGAATAAATATAACTTTAAAATAATCATAAATAGTTATTCTTTACACCATTATACCCATCGAAGTAAGGTGGTGGAGGACAACAGATTACACCACGGCATGGAGATGGTATTCCGTACGTACGCACGCGCGGTGATTTCATATTCCATAGGATGGATAGAAGGTGAAATAGGGTTATTTCATATTTATAATAACATATTAGTATGTGAGTGATACATATGCTATTACATCATAATTAAACAACTAAGGAAGAAGATGTAGGAGAAGAAATAAATTTGAAAGAATCGGTAATGGATATTACATCTTCTTCGACACGCCTCTTTGAATCCTCGTATTAGGGCACTAAAATTGGACTTTGAAGAAGACCAGGACCACTAGTATGTTTCTAGGTATGTTGAAAAGGGAAATTGTCAGGGGTTGTCTGAGCATTAGGGCCCAAAATTTTGTGAGGAGGAGAAGGAGGAGGTGCCATTTTATAAGGGAGGAGAAGGGCACCTTTGAAAAAACTTAAAATATTTTTTTATAATAAAGTCATATTCGGTTTTTTATAGTTTAAATTTGATTTATATCTAAGATAAGGCAGGTATGGGTCGAAATACTCTCAACCAATAGTTTTTAGACATTGTTAGGTTAGTATTTTAACCTTATCATTTAGATTTAACTGAAAGTTAAATAATAAAACTTTTGATGTGTGTTTTTGTTTTCTTACACTATATGGTTAATAAACACACAATAACAAGACAAACAAACCCAAAGAGGTTCCTTATTAAAATATATAACCTTATCTAAGTCATTTTTCCTAACATTATATTTTTAGGAATAAAATTACAATTAATAATATAATATTTTCTTTAAAAACTATTTTATGTCAATTATGACACTATTTGGTAATTGATTTTTGTGAAAATCATAACAGCATGATTAGTTCGATAAAAGTTAACTAAATCAATAACTACATGTCATATTAACCTATAAAATTAGTTTAATTTATAAAAAGTCTTAAATTACATTTATTAGGGTATTTATAACATTAATCATGATAATATTTCATTAATAAGGTAATTACTGCATCAACTTTAAGTTATAAATAAATTAAATTATTTAATGTCTAAAAAATATAAATAAAATACCATTATGTAGGAAATATATTTAGATTTCTAATTAATATTTATAGATGAATTTAGATAATGTAGAACCCAATATTAAAAATGTTTATGTTATTAAACATTGATTTTAACACTTTTAATACTTCTTTAAATAAAATAATAATAAGTGTCCTAATCTTATCCAAGTGGACGTAAATGGAAATATTATATTAATAAAGTTGTTTATGGTCCAATTACACTTATCCAATTGAATTAAGACATGTGTTATGGTAATAATAATATCATTTTTACCCTTAATTACCATATTTACTTTTAACTATGGTAAAAAAGGTAAAAAGTTACGATTCGCCAAAAATTATTTTTATCTTATTGAACCACATTTTACTCCTTGAAATTAATAGTTACTCTTGGATTTTCGAAATTCAACTCATAGAAGTGGTAAAATTATGTTTTATGTAAATTTTCAAATTCTCCTATGAGGTGGGTAAAAGACAGTGAAAAGATCAATAAAATATTTATATATATATATTTATTATAAAATTACTCCAATGAATTAAATTCAACTTGTATAGGTATTATGTATCAATTTTTACATAAAATAAATATAAATAAAATAAATAATTATTTAAATAAAAAGTTGATTTTTAAATAGTAACCTAGTGTTTTTACTATTCATCAAAAACTGAATGTTTTCAGAAAAATACCAAAAATTCCCCTTAGGCTAATTTTGATATTCCGAATCCAAAAATTTAATCCATTTTGAACGATAAAATTTCAAAATGTGGATATTACTTTTGATAACGGCTAGTTTATATAATATTTTAATAACATTTCGTTGTTTAGCGAAACTCGGTATTGCGTACAACGCAAGCTATCGAGGAAGGTTGGCCTTGAGTGTAACACAAGACAAGACAGTGTTGTGTGTAGTGAAAGATTTCTTTTCTGATGTATATAACATAAAAACAAAAAATTTCTCAGAAATTCTCGAGTGTTACATTCTACCCCCCTTAAAATGAATTTCGCCCTCGAAATTTATCACTTTTTAACAATTAGATGAGGATACCTCTCCCTCATCATATCCCCATGCTCCCATGTAGCTTTTTCTAATTGGTGGTTCCACCATAAAACATTCACCAAGAGAGTGGCCTTATTTTTTTGGACATTTTAACTACGATCCAGAATCTCTATCCGTTGTTCTTCATATGAAATATCTTGCTCTAACGGCATAACTTCTGAGCTATGTACATGTAAAGGATCGGGTATGTACATTCTCAAGAGAGATACATGGAACACATCATGAACTTGAGAGATATTCGGTGGAAGCACCAATCGGTAAGATACCTTCCCAACACGATCTAGTATTTCGAAAGGACCTACATACCTAGGGCTCGACATTCCTTCATTCCAAATCTCATTACTCTCTTCCAAAGAGATATTTGTAAGAACACATTATCACCCACTTGAAACTCTAGGTCTTTTCTTTGGTTGTCAGCACAACATTTTTTTCGAATCTAAGCTGCTCTTATGTGTTGTTGAATAGATCAGACTTTTTCTGCCATCTCATCAACAAGATCAGGTCCTAATAGCTTTCTTTCCCCAACTTCATCCCAGCAAGTTGTATTCCTGCATTTCTTTCAATAGAGGGCTTCATAAGGATCCATCTTAATACTGGAGTGAAAGATATTATTATAAGAAAATTCCCTCTAAGGTAGGTGGTGATCCCAACCACCTTTGAAATCTATAGAGCAAGCTCTCAATATGTCTTCTAGAGTTCGAATTGTCCTCTCAGACTGACCGTCTGTCTGAGGATGATAAGTAGTGCTGAAACTCAACTCTGTCTCTAGAGTATGATGAAGACTTTTCCAAAACATTGAGGTAAACCTCGGATCCTGATCAGATATAATGGAAAGTGGTACTCCATGAAATCTTACCACTTCCTTTACATATATCCTGTAATGTTGATTAAGATAAAAATATTCTCTAATAGAAATGAAGTGTGCCGACTTCGTAATATGATCAACTATAACCAAGATAAAATTATTTCCTTTGGATGTTTTAGGATGTCCAGTGACAAAGTCCATAGTGATGTTTTCCAATTTCCGTTTCGGTATGGGTAATGGTTGTAGCATCCCCTTATACTTCTTCCTCTCAGCTTTAACTTGCTGGAAAACCAAGCATCGAGAGACATATTCAGCAACATCTCTTTTCCTGACATCCCACTAGAAGTACTCTTTTAAGTCCCTATACATCTTCGTGCTTCTAGGATGAATAGGGAATGAAGAACTATGAGCCTCATCCATAAGCTCCTTCTTTAATTCTGGGATGGGAGGAACACAAACCCGATTCCTAATCCTTATTATCCCATCATAATCAAGGTAGAATTCCGGATCATTTCTCACCTTCTTTTGTAACTCTACATCTTCTTTTTGTGCCTCTTTAAGTTTCATATGTATAGATGGTTGAACATTCATTTGAGAAAGATAATATTTCCCCTTCCATTATAATTCCAAGATCCATCCTTTGTAAATCCATAAATATTAGATCTTTTGTGATCCTCATCATGGTTAAGCTAGCATGGTGTTGTCGACTTAATGCATCTGCCACCTTGTTTTCTTTCCCTTGTTGATAATGAATTGAGCAGTGGTAGTCCTTAATCAACTCCAATCATCTTCTTTGGTGTATATTCTACTCCTTTTTTGAGAAAATATACTTCAAACTTTTATGATTAGTATAAATATCACACCTTTCACCATAAAGGTATTTCCTCTAATTCTTTAATGCAAATATTACCTCGGATAACTCCAAATCATGAGTTGGGTAGTTTTGCTCATGGATTTTCAACTGTCGTGAGGTATAAGCTATCACCATATAATTTGCATGAGAACACACCCCAATCCCTTCTTGGATGCATCACTGTAGATCACAAAACTTTTTCCATTACAAGGCAGTGTGAGAACATGTGTACTGGATAACCTTCTTTTTAACTCCTTGAAATTCTCTTCACACTCCTTCGACCAAACGAACGTAACTCCTTTTCGAGTCAACATTGTTAGTAGATTCGATAATCGTGAAAAATCATTCACAAAACGTCGATAATATCCATCCAAACCAAGAAAACATCATATCTTAGTTACTGTTGATGGTCTCGACCATCTTTCGATAACCTCTATTTTAGCTGGATCCACATATATCCCCTCTTTTGAGATTATGTGACCCAAAAACGAAACATTTTGAAGCCAAAAATCACACTTGGTAAATTTGGCATAAAGATTCTTCTTTATTAGGGTCTTTAATACAATTCTCAAGTGATATTCATGTTCTTAATTTCTCTTTGAATAGACAAGAATATCGTCTATAAAGACTACAACAAACTGATCAAGATAGTCTCTAAAGACTCTATTCATTAGATCCATGATGATAGCATGGGCATTAGTAAGACCAAATGGCATCAACATAAATTAATAGTGTACACACCTTCTATGGAAAGTCGCCTTTGGTATATCCTCCTTTTTCCCTTAATTTATAAGGCCCTAGACTTAAACCATACTTAATCTTGAGTTGTTACAAGATTACACATTGAGGATATTTTCAGGATTAGAGTTTTAGAGAATTAGATCATAAAACATGCATTACATTCTACATTTAAACAAAGTGGTTACATAAAAGATATTATTCATTTTTCCCATCAACAGAAACCTATTTAAAATAAAACAGGGATTAATTCTTGAAACTTCATTGACACTATCATCACATCGTGTACATTTCCCTTGACCTGTGAAAAACATTTCAAAAACATGGGATGATCATAAAAACATTAGTAAGGGATACAAAAATATGGAAAGGAAACATGAGTACATATATACATAAGAATGAAATCATAATGTACCCATAAAAAATAAGTACTTTAAAATACCTCATAAAATCATGAATAAATCTTAGAAACCATAAGACATAAAGGTAACTTGAGGCATTCAAAACATTCTTACGTAGGGAGTAACCCTCTTGGTTACATTTGGAATACCCATCATAGTATATTCCCTAAATCTCTTCGGAGAAACATCAAAGTTTAACCCCTTCGCGTTACCCATTGCATTGGAGACCTATATCGGGCTCACCTACCCTTAGTTAATCATGGAACCACCCGTCTTCATAATAATGCCCAAGAACCATAACATAATCATATCACATAAAACATGCATAAAGGAAACATAACATTTCCACTTTTCAGTCACAATATATCAATACAACACATTGATATAAATACATTATGAAAACCATTTTCAATACCAAAATAATATAAAAGTAAAACATTGTATTTATTTTTCATTTAAAAAAAAGGTATGGCTTGTAGAGGAAGCCGAAACTCAAATAATGGTCACAGCAGTGGAAAAGTCGTTGTAGCCTCATACGTACGACAAAAACATTCCCTTTTGTCGTCTAGTAAAACGCTTCGTATAAAAATATTCCTTTTGGATAAATGTAAAAGTCAAAGGGGTTTATACACCATATAAAAGAAGGTTTCATATAAAACAAAAATATGCCTCAATGAAAGGAGATTGAGATGAAGTCTCATACCATGGGTCTGACTTGACTCGATCGTTCTGTAATGCCCTGAATAATAAACTTTAGTTAATTTCTACTTGCTTAAAAACCTTTTTCATGTTCATTATTCATTTTATATCACGTATTACCATGTCATGAACACTATGAAATTATTTAAGTTAATATCGGTCGTTTTAACGATCATTGGAACTTGAGTAAAAAATATGCTCTTTATAATTACAAGTTGATCATGTATCCATTATATGAAGAGTTATACTCAAGATTTATATATCATATATATCATATATATCCAGTATATTCATGCATTTATAATATTACATAACATTTAGAGGTATGAAATGAAATGCACCGTTCATGGAGACGGTAAGCTGTACGTACGCATGAACGCTACTTCCATTTCTATTTCATATTTAATTTAATTAAAACATAATGATACATAATAGTATTATAATTCTAGTATTTTATCATATATAATATCATTAAATCTATGCTTTATACTTACCACATATGGAATTAACGAATCCAATCACTTTGAGGGGGTGGTAGTCCGCACTTCCTAAAATGAAGATATCGTGTTTACCCATAATGGAAACCATAAAGATAGGCCATAAATGAAAAATACAGAAGATTAAGTAAAAAATAAACATATTATATATCATATATAAATATAGTGACATTTTAATGGACACCTTGGATGGTGTAATATGAGTGTTGAACAATCATCGTTTCGTGAGGCAGAAATTCTCCATCCATAGAAACATTATGTTTTTTAACCATTAGATGTAGGTGTCTGTAAGTTTAGCTAGAATAGATCTTATAACAACATCCTACTATATTGAAGATACTGGTGTTTTTACAAAAGAAATGAATAAAAATATTTTAGAGGGTTGGAGAAGAAAAATAAAACATAATAACACAAGAGAAAACACTACTATTAAAATGGGAAACTCTTTTTGATTTGAGCTCAAATGCTTCCTTGGGAAGACTTATGCCCAATGTGAGGCTTCAAGGAGTAAGAGAGGTATGTGGAGAGAAAAAATGGGCAGGTTTTGGCCGAGCCAAAGGCTTTAGTGGTTTGGGTACGGTGGTAGATGTGGGGGCCTTTTATAAGAGGAGAGGAGGGGCACTATTGGAATGTTATAAAAGGTTACTTTATTATAAAATGATTTTTAGATTTAAAAGGTCCCAAAAGGATATATTTCGAGGATCAGGTGATAAGGTTTCGAAATAAACCCATCCAATAGGTTTGTGACAAGTGTAGTTCTTATATTTTACATTATCTTTTCATATAATTTAAATCATTAAATAATGAGGTAATCGCTGCATCATAATGGTATCATAAATAATTTAATTTATATAATGTTTAAAAATTATAAAAAAACTATCATAAGGTAGGAAATCGTTTTATCTTTATAATGAATATTTATAGTAAAAAATATAACTTGTATAACCCCATTAATTTTTTTTTAGTAAAACAACTCATGTTTGTGACATTTTTATTTTAACTTTAAATAAAACGGTATTAATGTCATTTTCCAACCAATGTGGATCCATGGGGTCCCCAAGTTAACCCATGGATTGTCTTGGTCGTCCATGACACATCCAATAAGGGTAGGACAGGTTTCTAGGTCATTTAATATTATTAAAATACTGTTTTTACCTTAAACAACACTAATTACCTCTAATCGCGATTAAAGCTTAGAAGGTACTATTTACAAAAAAAATTATTTTAATCCCATTGAACCACATTTTACTACCTAATGAAAACCATGTATGACATAATTTATAAATTCAAAACCCATAGGTGGTAAAATTTCATTTAAACGGAAAATCAGTTTTTATAAGTACCACATAGTGGTTTCACTATTCATCAAAAATTGAAGTTTTTCAGAAAAATACAAAACATCACCCTAAGATATATTTGATATTCCAAATTAAAAAATGTTGTATAATTTAAAAAATTGAAAACATATAAGTTACATTAAATAATTTAATAATTAATACCTGCTGTCAGAGAAAATAGCGTGTTTTTATGAAACAATAAGTATTAAAAGATTGGCACTAGTTTAAGTCAAATTTCAAAGAAAAATTAATCCAACGACCACTATTTGATTTAATGGTAAAAATATATTCTAATTGCACATTAAAACCTACTAAAAATATAATATAATCATATAAATAAATTAGATTAAAAAGAGGTTTTGAATTAAAATACAACACTTTTCACTATTCATTAAAAAATGAACTTTATCGGAAAAATACCAAAAAAATCAAACAAAGTAAAATTTGAGGTCCCGATTCTAAAGAAGATATTTATTTGGTCCAATAAAATGTATAAGAGTGAACAAAACTATATTTAATGACGGTTCTCCATCAAAACGCGATAAGTGGACGTTTAGTGCAAATTAGACTATATATGCCTAAAATTGAATTCTTATTGTATTTTAAGCCTTTATCTTTTATTGGATAAATGTAAAAACATTTAACAAACATATATACTAATATTTTAGTTATTTCCATTTATTCCTGCCAATACAACAGCTACGTGTTAACTACCATTTAAAATAACATTATTTTATTACTAGTGTGCCACGTAAGATTTCAAAGAAACTCTTTGTTGCGTATTGGGTACGCTTTCGAACATAGCAACCCCTTTAAACTAAAATTATTATTTAATTCATAAATATTAATGAAAATGAAAATGCATTGTTCTTTATTTACATGGGATGTTACATCCTTCCCCCCTTTGGGGAATTGTGTCCTCGCAATTTTATTCACTTATCAAAATAAGTGGGGGTATTTATCCCTCAAAGAATTTTCAGATCCACATGTTGCCTCTTCAACCATATGGTTTATCCATAAAATCTTTACCGGGTGAATTACCTTATTCTGCAACACTTTCTCACTACAGTCAAGTATCTGGACTAGTTTTTCTTCATAAGATAGATTCTCTTCCAACTGAACTACCTCTAGGCTCAAAACATGAGATGGATCTGGAATACACTTTCTCAACATTGAAACATGAAAAACATTGTGTACCTGAGATAAACTTGGAGGTAAAGCCACTCGGTATGCAACTGATCCAACTTTCTCCAGAATTTCATATGGTCCAATGAACTTGGACTCAACTTTCATTTCTTACCAAATAGCATCACACTTTTCCATGGTGAGTCTTTGAGAAAAACATGATCACCTACATCAAAAGATAGATCCTTCCTCCAGTTATCCACATAACTCTTCTGCCTTCTTTGAGCTGTTCTCATGTGTTTCTGAATCAAATTAACTTTTTATGCCATCTCTTCTACCAATTCTGGTCCAATCAACTTCCTTTCACTCACTTCATCCCAGAAAGATGGAGTTCGACACTGATTCTCATATAATGCATCAAATGGAGTCATATGTATACTAGAATGAAAACTGTTATTATAAGAAAACTGAAACAAAGAAAGATGTTACTCCCAACTTCCCTGATAATTCATCGAACAAGCACGTAGCATATCCTCCAATGTCTGAATTCATTGTTCTGACTACCCATCTGACTGAGGATGAAAAGCTCTATTAAAAGTTAATTCAGTACCCAACAACTTCTGAAGGCCTTTGCAAAAGTTAAAAGTGAACCTAGGATCACGGTCAGATACAATGGAGAGAGGAACTCCATGTAACCTGACTATCTCTTTAAGATACAAATGGGAAAGTTGATCAAGGGAAAACGTATCTCGTATGGCAAGGAAGTGAGCAGATTTAGTCAAGCGATCAACAATAACCCGGATTTTATTATTACCTCGAGGTGTCTTTGGCAATCCCACAATAAAGTCCATGGATATATTCTCCCATTTCCACTCTGGTACTGGTAATGGTTGAAGCATCCCTTTCGGTAACTTCCGCTCTTCTTTAACCTGTTGACAAGTCAAACACTTCATAGTAAAATCAGCAATATTCTTTTTCATTCCTTCCCACCAGTAATACTCCCGAAGATCAATATACATCTTAGTACTGGCCTGATGGAATGTAAATGGAGAACTATGAGCTTCACATAAAAAATCACTCTTCAACTTTGAATCACATGACACACACAATCTCTTCCCAAATCTCAAAAAAAAAATTCATTATCAATGTTGAATTCAGGCAACTTACCCTTCTGAACAATATCTACCATTTTCGGAAACTCGCTGTCTTACATCTGTGCTTTCTTATTTCTGTCTGATAAAGAATATTTCACTGATACCTAAAACAAAACAGAAGGACATCCTGCACCAACAACTTCTATTCCAAAGTTCATCAAATCATTACCCAATGGATCATGTTCCAAACTCAACATTTGTAATGAAGCATTACTTTTTTGACTCAAAGCATCAACCACGTTATTTTCTTTTCCCAGATGGTAATTAATTGTACAATCATAATCCTTGATTAAGTCTAGCCATCTCCTCTATCTCATGTTCAATTCATTCTAAGTGAATATATACTTTAAACTTTTGTGATCGGTATTTATTTCACACTTTACTCCATAAAAATGATGCCTCCAAATTTTTATAGCGAAAACAACAGCAGCTAATTCAAAATCATGTGTAGGGTAATTTTATCTCATGAGTTTTCAACTGACGTGAAGCATAAGAAATTACCTGATAATTCTGTATTAGGACGCAACCAAGTCCTTTCAAGGAAGCATCACTGTAGATTACAAAATCACCATTCCTGGAAGGTAGTGCCAAAACTGGAACATTCACCAATCTTCATTTAAACTCTTGTAAACAATCATCACATTCTTTTGTCCAGATAAAAATAACACCCTTCCGAGTTTCCTTAGTCATTGGACTAGATAACCGTGAAAATTTTTCAACAAACCTTCAGTAGTAACCTGAGTCAACTGAGCCATCACTGCAACAGACTATTGAATTCTGATTCTCACCATCTCATGAGACATCTTTGGAAGGTCATGTCTATCTGTATTCCGTCCCAACATATCTTCCTTGTTCCTATATGTAAAACCATTCTTAACAGAGAAATATCTTAGGCGAAGCAAGATGGTAATCATTAAATGCTATATCATTTCAATCATACCATAAATTAATTTATAATTTAATAATTTTTAAACTCCTAAATTTGTCTAAACCGACCTCTGATACCAACTATAAGGCCCTAGACATAATCCATACTTAATCTTGAGTTATTACAAGATTACACAATGAGGATCTTTTCAGGTTTAGGGTTTTAGAGAATTAGATCATAAAACATGCATTACATTACACATTTAAACAAAGTGGTTACATAAAAGACAATATTCATTTTTCCCATCAATAGAAACCTATTTAAAATAAAACATGGATTCTTTCTTGACACTTCATTGACACTATCATCACATCATGTACCTTTCCCTTGACCTGTGAAAAACATTTCAAAAACATGGTATGAGCATAAAAATATCAGTAAGGGATATAAAAATATGGAAAGGAAACATGAGTACATATATACATAAGAATGAAATCATAATTTACCCATAAAACATAAGCACCTTAACATACCTCATCAAATCATGAATAAATCATAGAATTCATAAGACATAAAGGTAACTTGAGGCATTCATAACATTCTTACGTAGGGAGTAACCCTCTTGGTTACGTTTGGAATACCCATCACAGAATATTACCTAAATCCCTTTGGAGAAACCTCAACGTTTAACCCCTTCGTGTTTCCCAATGCATTGGAGAGCTATATCGGGCTCACCCACCCATAGTTTATCACGAAACCACCCGTGTTCATAATAATGCCCAAGAAACATAACATAATCGTATCACATTAAACATGCATGAAAGAAACATAAAATTTCAACTTTTCAATTACAAGATATCAATGCAACACATTGATATAAAAACATTATGAAAACCATTTTCAATACCAAAATAAAATAAAAGTAAAACATGGAATTTATTTTTCATTAAAAAAAGGTCTGGCTTGTAGAGGAAACCGAAACTCAAATAATGGTCACGGCGGTGGAGAAGTCATTGTCACCGCATACATATGAAAAAAACATTTCCTTTAGTCATTTAGTAAAACGCTTCATATAAAAATATTCTTTTTGGATAAATGTAAAAGTCAAAGGGGTTTATACACCGTATAAAAGAAGGTTGTGTATAAAACAAAAATATGCCTCAATGAAAGGAATTAAAACATAATGATACATAATTGTATTATAATTCCAGTATTTTATCATATATATTATCATTAAACCCATCCTTTATACGTACCACATATGGTATTAACTAATCAAATCACTTTGAGGGGGTGGTAGTCCACACTTTCTAAAATGAAGATATCGCGTTTACCCATAATGGAAACCGTAAAGGTATGCCATAAATGAAAATAAAGAATATTAAGTAAAACATAAACACATTATATATCATATATAAATATAGTTTCATCTTAATGGCCACCTTTGAAGGTGTTATATGAGTGTTTAACAATCATCATTTCGTGAGGCAGAAATTCTCCATCCACAAAAACAGTATGTTCTTTAACCATTAGATGTAGGTGTGTGTAAGTGTAGCTCAAATAAATCTTATAAAAACATCCTAGTATATTGAAGATACTGGTGTTGTTACAAAAGAAAGGAATAAAAAGAGTTTAGAGGGTTGGTGAAGCAAAATAAAACATAAGAACACAAGAGAAAACACTACCTTTAAAACGGGTAACTCTTTTTGATTTGAGCTAAAAGGTTTACTTGGGAAGACTTCTGCCTAAAGTGAGGCTTCAATGAGTAAGAAAATGTTGTGTAGAGACAAAATGGGTAGGGTTTGGCCGAGCCAATGGCTTGAGAGGTGTGGGTACGGTGGTAGAGTTGGGGGCCTTTTATAAGAGGAGAGGAGGGGCACTCTTGGAATGTTATAAAAGGTTACTTTATTATAAACTGATTTTCGGATTTAAAAGGTCCCAAAAGGATATATTTAAGGGATACTATGATAAGGTTTTTAAATACACCAATCTAATAGGTTAGTGACAAATTTAGGTCTTAGATTTTACATTATCTGTTCATTTTATTTAAATCGTTAAATAATGAGCTCATCTCTACATCATCATGGTATCATAAATAATTTAATTTATTTAATGTCTAAAAATTATAAAAAAAAAATGATGATGTAGGAAATATTTTTATCTTTCTAGTAAATATTTATAGTCAAAAATATGACTTTTATAACCCCATTTAAAAATTGTTTCAGTAAAACAACCCATGTTTGTGACATTTTTATTTTTACTTTAAATAAAAAGGTATTAATGTCATTTTCCAACCAATGTGGCTCCATGGGGTCCCCAATTTTACCCATGGATTTTCGTGGTTGGCCATGACACATCCAATAAGGGTAGGACATGTGTCTAGGTCATTTTATATTATTAAAATATTATTTTTACCTTAAACTACACTAATTACCTCTAATCGCGATTAAAACATAAAAATTACTATTCACCAAAAAATTATTTTAATCCCATTGAACCACATTTTAATTCATAATAAAAACCATGTATGTCGGATTTTTTAAATTCAAAACACAGAGGTGGTAAAATTTCATTTAAATGAAAAATCAGTTTTTATAAGTACCACTTAGTGGTTTCACTATTCATCAAAAATTGAAGTTTTTCAGAAAAATACCAAAACTTCACCCTAAGATATATTCAATATTCCGAATTCAAATATGATGTCTATTTTACAAAATTTAAAACATATAAGTTACATGAATTAATATAATAATTAATTCCTCCTGTCAGAGCAAATAGCGTGTTTTTATGAAACAATAAGTATCAAAAGATTGACACTAGTTTAAGTCCAATTTCAAAGTGAAATTAATTCCAACGACCACTATTGGAATAAATGGTAAAAATATATTGTAATTGAACTTTAAAACCCATTAAAAATATAATATAATCATATAAATAAATTATATTAAAAAGGGGTTTTGAGTTAAAATACAACATTTTTCAGTATTCATTAAAAAATGAACTTTACGGGAAAAATACCAAAAATTCACGCAAATTAAAATTTGACGTCCCGATTCTAAAGAATAATTTTATTTGGTCCAATAGAATGTATAAGAGTGAACAAATTTATATTTAATGATGGTTCTCCATTAAAAGGCGATAAGTGGACGTTTAGTGAAAATTAGAGTATATATGCAGAAAATTGAATTCTTTTCATATTTTAAGCCTTTATCTTTTATTGGATAAATGTAAAAATATTTAACAAACATATATAATCATATTTTAGTTATTTCCATTAATTCCTGCCAATACAAAGTCTACGTGTTAACTACCATTTAAAATAATATTATTTTATTACTAGTGTGCAACATAAGATTTCAAAGAAACTCTTTGTTGCGTATCAGATACGCTTTTGAACATAGAAACCCATTTAAAGTAAAATTAATATTTAATTAATTAATATTAATAAAAATGAAAATGATTTATTCTTTATTTACCTTGGATGTTATATAATTGATGATACCATGAACGAAGATCAATCTTGGAAAAGTATTGAGCTGCGCGTAGTTGGTTAAATAAGTCATCAATGCGTGGGAGAAGATATTTTTTCTTGATAATGATCTTGTTAAGTTATCGATAATCAATGCAGGGTCACATTGATCCATATTTCTTCTTAACGAACAAAACAGTTTCTCCCCAAGGTGATTCATGAGGGCTTATGAATCCCTTATCAATATTCTCTTGGTGTTGATTATTTAATTCCTACAACTCAATTGGGGACATTCTATAAGGTGTCCTTGAAATGGGTATAGCACCCTGTATGGGTTCTATTGAAAACTCAACTTCACAATTTGGGGGAAGACCTGGAAATTCCTCCAGAAAGACATCATAAAACTCTTGTAAAATGAGTTAATTCTTAATTGTGAGTTTCTATCCAACCATTTGAGATAAATAACCTTCATTTAGTGGAATCCTAACCCATAAGATGGAATAAATTTCCACTGGAAGGTTATGTTCATCCATCCATTGATAGATGATCATAGATTTATCTGGAATATGAAATGTGACATCCCTTCAATGGAAATTGATATGAGCTCCATATAAAGAAATACAACCCATGCCAATAATCACATCAAATTCCACTATAGGAAGGATTACAAGATTCACAGGTAGCACTTTCCCACAAACTTCAATCGGAGAAGAATTGAAAACTTATGATGTGACTATTGTGCCATTAGGGTTTTTCACAGCTGACTCAATATCTAACTACTGAGGTAATATGGAGATACCCTTAGAAAATTCTTCAGAAATAAAAGAGTGGTTGGATCCAGAATCAAATAAAACATTTGAGACATTAGAGTGGATGGTAAGTGTATCTTTCACCACTTCATTATCATACTCCACATCCCCGATAGAAATTGTATGTGACATTCCATTATCTTTGGACATTATAGTTTGTTGTCGACGACCATCATCAACAACCCTTGGATTAGGGAACTAATTGGAATAATGCCCTATTTCCTTGCACATGGAACATTGAAGTGTATGAGGTTCATTCTGTGTATCCCTTTCTTTTTTCACATCATTAGACATCTTCTTCCCATTATTTCGACATTCAACTACCCGATGACATTATTTTCCACACTTAAAAAATTTACCTATCCCTTTAAGACAATTCCCTCCATGTTTCATTCCACACTTTGAACATAAGGGAAAACTCATCTTCTTTTCCGTGTGGTTATTAGATTTTCATTTGAATTCCATTTTCCTCTTCTTATCAAACCTATATGATTTATGGGTTACTCCAATCTCCATCTCAACCTTGAGAGCACATCAAACAATTTCCTCGTAGCTATTGAAGTCCCTTATGGCTAACTCCCTTCGAAGTCATGGTTTTAAGCCACTAAAGAATAGATCGATTTTACTCTCATGTTGGATAATGATTCTACAAGCGTAACTTGCAGGTCTTGTATAATTTTCGTTGTAGGTACCAATCTATTCATCATCCTTTTTCTTTAGTTCATGAAACTCCTTCTCCATCTTTGTTTGAAAAATACGAGGGAAGTACTTATTGAAAAATAAGTTCTTGAACTCATCCCATTCCCTGGACACAATTTCATCTCATTACATTGTATTCTTGATAAGATTCCACCATTGATCAGCATCATCTTCCCAACGATACACTAATAAGATGACTTTTTCATGTTCAGAACATTGTATAACTAAAAATATATTTTCAGTGGTACTGATCTATTGTTCAGCCACTAATGGATCAGAAGACCCACTAAATAAAGGTGGACGTTGTCTCATGAAGGAATTAGCATAATGTTTCTCCTTACTTTGCTCGTTTGGAAGTCATTCATGATTCATATATTGAGAATGCTGTGTGAACATGGCTACAAGATTTTTCATTCCATCTCCTATAACGTTTGGTTTCTCAGGGGGATAATCATTGCATTACCCGTCGCATTCAGCATTAACATGGTTCCTTCAGGTTCCTGCCATTGACTAAAACCAAGAAGCATTGTGTGGGAAACTGTAATCATAATAGGAAAACCATATAATCTAGAATAAAATTTCACACTTTAGGTCTTATAATAGGTTGTTCATGGCCATTTCTAAAATACTAAGACTATGTTCTATGCTTATACATATCCTTAGGGTTCTTACTAAGGCTTTCACATCCCAGTTTCAAAGTTTGACTATACCTTTCCTCTAATACCAACATTAAGGATCCATACTTTACATAAATGTTTCTTACTTTATAATTGAAGCATACTTATTACAACATATAACTAAACCATGGTAGGACTGTATAGGTATAGTGTCTTTAGAAACTGGGAAACATAAACGACTGGTTCATAAATCATATACAATGTCTCCCACTTATTTCATCATATTTAGAGTCCCTTTTTGGCATATACTACATAATACCCTTCTTCTTAACCTTGGGAAAAGAAAACATACAAAAGGGTGAGCTCAAATGACCAGTAAGGGTAAAAAAAGAAATATCAATCATATCAAATTCATAAGAACATAACATTTTGAATATCTTAACCTGCAAAGGATATCATAATATCATAACATGGGATAAATCATAGTAATGAAATGTAATCCCAATAATCATAACATAAAACATGAAACGTTGTGGCATACACACATAATCATAGAAAATCACATCATTTTAGTCAAGACTCATTGCCAAGACTATCATAGCAGACAAAGTCCATTACTGAACTGAGTTCACTCCTCGTTCCAGTCCTGTGTCACTGAACCAGATTAACATACCGTTCCAACCATGTCTATCTCATGATATATAAATTGTTACCCAATGCATTGTGGGGAGATATAGGTCCCACCCATCTCATAATGAATCCCTTTTTATGTGTACCACAAAATCATCAATCATTCATCATATCATAACCCATGTAATAAAAATGGGATTCTTAAACATTGTGACATCATAAAACAATTCATATAAGATAAAGGACTTCATAAAAATAATTCCATCACAACATAATCAAATCAATGTAATAATAGGGAAAGAAACAGAACCCTATAGTATCTTAGATGGAAAATAATTTTGATAAAACACTTGAACTAATTTTTTGAGGAAAATATCCTTTCTACTTCAAAAATTTTTTTCCTTTCTTAAAATGTCATAACATTTTAAACTAAAAGAAGTTAATTAAAAATAAACATGAAAATTTTTAAAGGAATCTTCATGGAAATAATGTTCTATGGAATAATAAAAATCCATTCATGCAGTATAAGTTAAAAAACATTATTCTTGTACTTTTCCCCGAAAAGACAAAAAGTATATCGTACTGAAAATGAAAACAGATTCCTTTCATATCTTTTACTAAAAATTCACTGATAGGTAAAATTGGATTTAAACAATGGTAAGAGTATATAAATAATATTAAATATTGTGGAAACATGGATTTGGATGATTAATATTCCCCATTAAATTCTAAAGTAGAAACAATCTCGGATAAAAATAAGATTGCGAGATTTTACCTTACCGTATGTTCGATTTTGTTCATATGTATCTAAACATCTTGTATAATTATTTAAATAATAGCATTGACTTATTAAATAATCATATTCACTGTTATCATATCATATATGGTCATCTTCTTTTCTTCTTCTTAGTAATATATCTTTGCTACTTGTTATTCGGATGTTCATTGCTTTATGTTCTTATGCATGTTTTGTCGAATAAATTCTTATTCTTCTTTTTAGGTTATAGATACATCATTTCCAGAATGATATAATTGTAATATATATCAAATTTATTATTTAATTTCATTTATATAATCATTATTCAATAATTATCATGTATAAGAAGTCTCATTACATCGTAGAGATGGTAGGCCATACGTATGCACGCGCAATGATATCATTCCCATGATTGTGGAATTGTATTTAAGTGTATGTATATTATTTCAGAATCAATATCACTTTAAAATAATAAAAAATAGTTATTCTTTACACTATTATAACCATCCATGTAAGGTGGTGGTGGAAAACAGATTACACCACGGCGTGGAGACGGTATTCCATATGTACCCACGCGCGGTGATTTTGTTTTCCATAGGATGGATAAAAGGTTAAATAGAGTTGTTTAATATTTATAATAACATATAAGTATGTGATTTATACTTATTATATTACTTCTTAATGAAACAACTAAATAATATGATGTAGAAGAAGAAATAAATTTGAAATAATCGGTAACAGATATTACCTCTTCAACAACACACCTCTTTGAAAATTTCTCATAGGGCACTAAAATTGGTCTTTGAAGAATACCAGGACCTCTAGTATGTTTCTTTGTAAGTTGAGAAGGGAAATGGGCAGGGGTTGGACGAGCTTTAAGGCTCATAATTGTGTGAGGAGGACAGGGAGGAGGTGCCCTTTTATAAGGGAGGAGAGGGGGCACCTTTGGAAAATCTTAAAATATTATTTTATAACAAAGTCATATTAGGTTTTTAATAGATACAAATTGATTTATTTATAAGATAAGGTGGGGATGGGTCTATATCATCTCAAACTATAGGTTTTAGACACGTTTAGTTTAATATTTTAACCTTATCATTTAGATTTAACTCTTTATTAATTAATTTAACTTTTAACGCGTCTTTTTGTTTTCTTACACTATATGGTTAATAAACTTTCTGTAACAAGACAAAATAACCCCAAGTGGTTCATTATTAATATATATAACCTTATCTAAGTCATTTCGCCGAACCTTATATTTGTAGGAATAAAATAACAATTAATAATATAATATTTGTTTTAAAAACTATTTTATGTCAATTATGAATCGATTTGGTAATTTATTATTGTAAAAATTATAACAGCATGATTAGTTCTAAAAAAGTTAATTAAATAAAAACATACATGTCATAGTAACCTAGAAAATTAGTGGAATTTATAAAATGTATCAAATTACATTTATATGGATATTTATAACATCAATCATGTTAATATTTCATTAATAAGGTAATTACTGCATCATCCTTGTGTCATAAATAAATTAAATTATATAATGTCTAAAAATTATAAATAAAAAACCATTATGTAGGAAATATATTTATATTTCTAATTAATATTTATAGATTAATTTATCTAATTTACAAACCTATATTAAAAATGTTTTAGTCATTAAACATTGATTTTAACTCTTTTAATTCATCTTTAAATAAAACAATAATAAGAGTCCTAATCTAATCCATGTGGACCTAAATGGTAATATTTTATTCCTAAGGTTATTTTTGGTCGAATTAAACTTATCCAATAAAATTTATACATGTGTTAGTTTAATGATAATATCATTTTTACACTTAATTACCCTATTTACTTTCAACCGTGGTAAAATAAGTAAAAAGATACTATTCATCAAAAATTATTTTTATCATATTGAAACCAATATTACTCCTTTATTTTGACCGTGTCTCTCAGATTTTCAAAATTCCACTCATAGAAGCGGTAAAATTATGTTTTATAAAAAAATTTAAATTCTCCTAGGAGTTGGGTAAAAGACGGTGAAAAGTTCAATAAAAATTTTATATATCTAAAATTATTATAAAATTTCTCCAATTAATTACATTGAACTTATATAGGTATTAAGTATCAATTTTAACCTAAAATAAATTTAAATAAACTATATAATTATTTAAATAAAAATTCGGATTTTAAATAGTAACCTAGTGTTTTCACTATTCATCAAAAATTGAAAGTTTTCAGAAATATACCAAAAATTCACCCTAGGTTAATTTAGATATTAAGAATCCAAAAATGAAATCCATTTTGAATGATAAAATTTCAAAAAGTGGGTATTTCTATTCATAACAGCTAGTTTATATAATATTTTAATAACATATTGTTGTTTAGAGAAACACAGTATTGCGTAAAATGAAAGCTATCGAAGAAGGTTGCTCTTGCGTGTAACACATGGCAAGACAGTGTTGTGTGTAGTGAAATATTCCCTTGGTGATGTATATAAAATAAAAAAAATATGTCACATAAATTATATATTATTATTGTTTATGGTTATATATAATTTCAAAGGAATCAATTTTTTGATTATAAATTGTATCCATAAACTGATCAATTTACGTTTTCTATTTTACATGTTTGGAATTATGAATTGTGATTCATAAACATACCTAGTGTATGCCATTGTATAGAAATGGAGCCCAATAGAAGGAATGTGAACTCTAGAAATTCGTATGATCCAATGAGTTAGAAGGATCATATCTTTAATAATATTATTCCATCATTTAGAAGGGAAATTGTCTACCTTGTATTCTCAACATATGAATAAATAGTATCATGTGTTAACAAGATAAGTAAATAATTCTCTAAGTCCTATGGCTTTTAGGGGAAGCAAGACAAGAAAAGGATGGAATAGAGAAAGATGGATAAAGGGAAGATGGAAAAGAAGGATTTTCCCATATGTGATAACAGTGGAATGAATCACCATGTTAAATGCGTGATGGGAATGGTAGTTTCTTATAAGTGTAGAGAAAAAGTACACCATGTATGTGATTTCAAGGGAAAGAAAAAATTTCAAATGTACAATTCTTTATCTTCAAGGCATTGGGACACTACGTGAATCAATGTATCAGTCATCAGAGTATACCTTCAATGATGCTATTGGATAATATTCAAGTTCTTATACAACCTCTTGTGAAGGGGAATGACTAGTGTTCTTATGTTGATAATATAGAAATATTTCATTTAAGTTTTGTATCAACAATATACTAGTTATATGAATTATGGAGATAAATATTGATTGTAATACAATAATACTTTATTGAGGATTTGAGATTATATGGTTCTATAAAAAGTTATTAAATAGTAATCTACACTTTTTTGAAAAATTCATGGTTGAAGGAAAGGTAATCCTTAATATGGTCCTGATAATGAGGTAGTGATTTTGGAATAAGATATGGTTTATTTGGATAAAATATATTGAATATTATTGACTTCCTTGAAAATGATTAATGATTTATTTTATAGAGTTTACTACATTGTTTTTTGATAGAAGGATCATATCCAGTATTCTATAAGGAATAAGGGTGAATGAATATAATCAATAAGGTTTTATGTTAATTCAGGATGTTGTGGTGTTTTAAAAGAAGACATGATGACTGCGTTCACATGTTATTACCTGGAAAAAGGATCTTCATTGTGTTTAAATTATTTATAAATTTTTGAAAAAGAGTTTGGATATAAGTATATTGGATAAGTCTAAAGGTTGGAATGGATTATGTTTGAAATTGGATGCTATTGTTAAGGTTATTTTTGGATTGTTAAAAAACGGACAACCAAGAGGTTGGGAAACTACTTGTCGCATCCGTCAAGGCCGCGGGACATGAACCCACAACTGTAGAGCGACAAGTGTGAATCACCTACGACTGGACTACATGATGTACTAGTTTGTATAAATAATCATTTTTTAAATAGTATGATAAATGAATTACAAATTCATTATTTTTGGAACCCTATACGATTAGGATAAATAATTTTTTTCTGATATCTTTTAGAGTGAAAAATGAGTTTGTGGTAGGAATTAGTTAAAGGATGTAACTCTACTTTTCAAGTATTTATATATATTTTCCTCTTATTCTTTGATTAAATTAATTATTAAACATTATTTAAGGGACTTTGTCACAATCTTCTTTCATTGAGGAATCCTTTGATTTTCAAAATGAATTTCTTTTATACTGTGTATAATCCCCTTTGACTTTTCATTTCAAGGGGAATCATTTTCTATGAAGCGTTTTACTAAATGTAAAAAAAAGGAATGTTTTTTATGTAAGAGGTGACAACTACCATTCCTCCATAGTGAGTTTCATATGATCTTTGGCTTCTTTAAGATTCCAAAATTATTATTTAAAATAAATACCATATACACTTTTTAGATATTTTAGTATTGAAAATGGTTTTGATAATGAATTTGTTATGTCAAAATATTTAGTTGTTATATTGTGATTGATGACCTCAATCAATCTCTATAAATTTTTACGTTTTCCCTCCAATTATGTGTCTATAACTTCCAGAAATGTTCTCCTAATCGAGAACATAATTTGGGGGTAACTTTTTCATTTCTCTTTCCCTCTTATTTAAACTAAATTTTTTTAACCCAATTTCTGATATGTGTTTTCCAAAAAGGTATTTCTCTATTTTAAATATTTTATTTTAGAAGAAGAATTTCAAATTGCATGGATACATTTTATTAAAGGATGGGAGAATTTAACACCCCCATGATTTCATAGTACGTTATTTTTTTCAATGAAATTCAATAACTTTCACTACACGCACCACTGAGTTCTAGCACACCACGATGTACCAAACTAGACATTTAAAAGCTGTTATGAATAGTATTAACTGAATTTTGAACATTATAAAATAATTATAATTTTAGAATCCATATTATGAGTTTATTAGACATCATGTAAGAACAAATTCATTTTTTTCTAATAAAAGAAGCATTTTCCATAAAATGCACTTTTACAGCCTTTTAATGGTGAACCCTTTTTAAATCCAATATCTGAAACATTAATATATTAAATTTGACAAAATAAAAATATTCTTTCGAATCAGTATATAACAATTCAGTTTCAATAAATTTTTTGTATTTTTCTGATAACTTTCATATTTGGATGAATAGTGAAAAATAATATATTTTAACTAAAAATTGTTTTTTATCAAAATAATTTCTACTGCTAAATTATACATTTAAAGTATTTATAAGTATATATAGATTTTATTTTTACCATTTAATCAAATTTCGATCATTATATGTAATGTCACTTTGAGATTGGACATAAACAACTGTCAATCTTTTGATAGTTATTGTTTAATAAAAATATGCCTTTTGGTTTTGACAACAGGAATTAATTTTAAATTAATAAATTAAACTTCTTTGTTCTTAATTTGGTAAAATAGACATTATTTTTGAATTCATAATATCAATATTATCTTAGGGTAAATTTTGGGTATTTTTCTAAAAGCATTCAATTTTGGATGAATAGTGAAAACACCTAGTTATTGTTTAAAACCGACATTTTATTTAAATAAATATTTATTTTCTTTAAAGTTATTTTTGGTAAAAATATATACATAATAATTATATATGTTTAATGTAGTCCATTGGAGTAATTTTTTTAATAATATTAGATATATAAAATTTTATTGAACTTTTCAGCATCTTTTACCCACCTCCTAGAAAAATTCCCAAATTCGCATAAAACATAATATTACTGCTTCTGTGAGTGGAATTTCAAAACTCTAGGAAACACGGTTGATATCAGTATGAAAAATGTGGTTCAATAGGATAAAAATAATTTTTGGAGAATAGCAACTTTTTAATTTTATTTAACACAGTTAAAAGTAAATAGAGTAATTATGGGAAAATTATATTATTATTACCCTAACACATGTACTAATTCTATTGGATAAGTCAAATTAGACCAAAAAAACTTATGAATAAAATATTATCTTTTAGGTCCATTAGGATTAGATTAGGAAATTTATTATTGTTGAATTCAAAGAAGAGTTAAAAGAGTAAAAATAAAGGTTTAATAAATAAATATTTTTAATATAAGGTTATACATAAGATAAATTCGACTATAAATATTCATTATAAAGCTAAAAATATTTCCTACATAATGATATTTTATTCATAATTTTTATACATTAAAGAATTAAATTTATTTATGACAAAATAATGGTGCCGTAATTACCTTATTTATGAAGGAATAAAATAAATAGAAATATAAATATTAAAATTAATTAAATTTAAACGTTTTTATGACATACAAGAAGTTTCTAGGTTAAAATGACATGTTAGGGCTGATTAAATGTATATTTTTCTAAGTAATCTTGTTTTGATGACTTTCAAAAAAAACTAAATACCAAATAATGTCAAAATTGACATAAATTAATATTTAAAACAAATACTATATTATTGGTTGATATAATATTCCTAAAAATGTATGGTTATGACAAAGGACATTAATAATATTATATATGTCATTAATGAGCCACTTTAGGTTCTCTTTGGTGTTTGAGTATGTTTATTTACCACATAGAGTAAGAATACAAGAAGACACTGTAAAAGTTAAACTATTTAACTAAGAGTTAAATCTAAATGATAAGGTTAAAATGGTAACCTAAACAAGTCTAAAACACATTTTTTGTGCATAATTTGACCCATAACCACCTATGAATCTAAATAAATTCATTTTGAACCATTATAAATTGAATATGATTGTGTAATAAATTAATACTTTATTCTTTTCCTAAAGTGACCCTCACCCCTTTTATACAAGGGAAGTTCCCCTTCTTTCAAAATCACACCTCCAATGCTATTTGGATCAGAAAAAAACCAACCCAAATATCCTCCCAACAATCCTAAAATAATCCCAAAGGACTTAATTTGGTTAGAAAGCTAACATAAGAGCTCTTTTGTTCAAATCAAGAAGAAGAACCCGAAGAAGATGTAATGATTTCACCACCCTATTTCAAGTTCTCTTATTCTTTCATTTACTCTTTATTTGTTGTTTCAGTTTTAAAATAATAACTCAAGTATCATATATATACTGTGGTGTAATTATAAATATTTTACAATGATATTCATTATTATATCCATATTATGAATGATAATGTCACCATGCGTGCGTACGTACGACTTACCTTCTCCCCGCCATGGTGTAATTTGTTGTTCAACACCATGTAATTTGGATGGATATAATGATGAGTGATATATATATAAATAATGTAAATAGAATTACAATGTCTCTGTAAAATTAATATACCATCCAATTCCACACCTTTATGGAAACGATATTGTCGCTCGTGCGTACGTACGGATTACTGTCTCCACGACGCGATGATATTCATTTTCACGTTCACCATTCATCAATGATTATAAAAATATATATTACTAATAAGTATGTAATATATGAAATAATAATGCTACTAGAGATATATATATATATATATATATATTTGTGTGTGTCTGTGTACTTATATATATCTTATTTACTTCGTTAAGTTCAATACGATATGATAATAGAAATAACGTTTATGCGTACGTACAGACTACCCTCTCCGTAAACAGTGTTTTTCATTTCATATATATGTCTATTATACATAGTTATATTCTCAATATATAAGATATATAAATAAGGTTTCATATTGTGGATGTATTTGAATATTTGTCTAAGTTATATGATCAAGTGTAACAAGTTAAAACACATAAAATAAAGAAAGAGATTATTACCCGAAATGATAATTTAACATGGAAATTATTACTAAATGGGTAGTATAATGTCATAAAAGAATCATCTAGGATATCATAACAATTAATAAGGTTATATAATAATTTAATAACATACAATGATCTTCATAAAATAGGTTAAACGCACCCTTCTCTAAAGTAAAGTGCAAGGTAAGGGTTAATTCCTCAATCTCATTATTAATCCAGATTGTTCATGTGTAACTATTTACTGAGACATTTTTCTCATCCATGTCCATTTTTCAAAAAAATGATTTAAATATGAATATTTTAAGGATTTTTGATTGGTACTCTTTATCAATATCAGAATTTTAAATGTTTTGAAGATTTATAATTCTAAATCTTTTTCATTAATGTCCATGTTTTCCAAATGATTTTACATATTTATTTATATGGAAATGAATGTTTTGAAATGATAATTATTTGAAAATGTTTCAAAGTGGGATGAGACACATTGATTCAAAAAATATCTTTTAAATTAATTCCTCTATAAATGTATAACATTTAAATTATATTACAAAAAGTACATTTCTCTCAAAATGTTTTACTCGTCATTTTCTACTATGTCAGCATCCTTTACTTGATATTTTTTTGATTAAGGTTGATTAATTATAATACAATATTCCATGTTTTATTGAATGAGTTATGATATGTTTGACTATGGATGTTCAATTTTTATACCATTCAGGGTATATGTATAATGTAATAATATTTTATATGCTAGTTTTAATACGGATGTTTATGTTATGTTTCAACATTTTAATATGAGGAATGCAATGGACTTAGTAAGTGATGGGTGGATCCCTCTATAGCTCCTATATGCATTGGTAGGACTCATGAGACAAACTAGTGTCTTGGTAGATGGCCTTGTCATAACTTTTTTTGTAGTCATGGAACAAAGCCTTGAATATGTGGTAATGATTTCTAGCGTTAGACATTCCCTTATTATGAAATTAGTTATTACATGTGATTATTCGACTAGTAGAATATCCATGTTCATATTTATATGGTAATGTTTAATTTTTTTCATATTATGTTCATGTTTATGTTTAAAAATTCCGTTGTTTGTATCAAACATCATTCCTTACAATTTTATAGCTTCCAATAAATTATTTTCCCATACTGGGCATCTGAGCTCACACATTTCTTGTGTTTTATTTTCCCAGGATTCTAAGAAGTGTATTATGATTGATATGCCGGGTTATGTTAAAGGGAATAATGGAATTTTCATAGAACTATTTTTTCTGTATATTATGATAGAAAGTGTATTGTAATGTTCATGTATACAATAAATTTTTCAAGACTTCTAAACTGATCTTCCTTTCAGGACTTGATTCCATGAAATCATTCCAGTGTATTAAAATAATGCAATGACTCTGGGAATCTAGGGTCGGGGTGTTACATCATATACCATTCAAAACCAACTAATTATTTCAATAACACTAATACCTCACAAGGTAATTCAATTTATATTCTCAAAATGTACCACACAGAAGAAATTCCCTTTATTCCGGAATGTACTTTTATCTTACAATGATTGAGCCTGACTTCTTTAAAAATAATTAATAGACTTTTTTACTAACTTTCTTCTACTAATTTAATATTTCACCAACTCATACAATTTATATAGTATCAAATCTTGGAACTTTCATGGTAATTTCATATATCATATAAAATTTGAGAAAAAATAGGTTAAACAATATATGAACTCATTTATCTTGATAAAACATTTATAATAAAATTAATTCCAAAAATAGACCATGTCCTAAGGGACCATTCATTCTCTCTAAGCCATATATAATAATATTGTTTATATGAGTGAATAATAAACTTACTTATGTAATAATACACTTATGGATTTTTGAACATTTTGTAAATAATTACACAAATCTAAATAAGAATCTTGATTTGAGTTCTCAATGATTTCAATTTCCAGTTACTCTAGAATATATTTCTATATCATTTAGAATTTTTCATTTTTTATGAATAAAATTTTTATAACTGGATAAGATGTTTATGAAATTAAGCTCCTTATTTTACAAATGTTAATATCAAAACCATATTTTGTCATGATAATACTATTGTATCTGTACTAAATCTTTTTACATTTGTGTATCATGTTTAAATTAATTTAATAACGAATTTTATTAAATGTGTCCCACTAAAATAATGACCCTTTTTATATTCATAATATCAATAGTTAAAAACGACCTATATTTCACTACGAAGTGATATCACTTCAGTATTTCTCTCCACACATATCTATTTACATAGTCCATCATGTCAATTATATCATATATTAATCTTGTATTATTTAGTAGATAACCCTTTATAAAATATATTAAAAGTGTAAGGAGAACACTATTTATATGGAATCATTCATAATAGTTTCCCAGTTAAGTGCAACCCAAAACTCATAGTCGGTTATGTTTACCTAATATATATGTTTATTTATCTACTCCATGACTTAAATAATATAATCCATAGTTACCCACATTTAGAATGAACCATCCCAAAATTATCTCCTTGACATGTGATTTCTATGAAATGAATTTAATATTTACTATTTTAAATGGGTTTTAATCTTGATATCTTATCATTAGTAATTGTTTTTTAAAAATATCCATACATATAATTATTTTGATTGGGATCACATTCATTCCAAAACATCAATATCCTTAAATCATATTTATGTTCAACACCTTACACAACTCAAAAGGATTTTTATCACCCAAATTAAAATTATACTATATTAATAAATATCCAAATTATTCTCATGTGTTAGGTACATAAAACACTTTCATGTAACAGTTTAAAAAAGAAAAAATAGAAAAATCCCACAATAGTATGCTCAGAGTGATAGATATCCAACCTCTAAATTTCAAGACAATTAATGACCCTCCATGTCCATGAGAAATAAAACCCAAAGTCCCTCTGTCAATACAAAATTTACTCAAGGAAGACATCTACTGCATAATAATTTTAACAACTGATATGTTTAAAATATAATTAAATTCTTAATTTTGGTTCATAAATTTAACACCCCATGTATTAGGAAAAAAATTCCTTTAAATTATATTTCTATAATTATTATATATTTCTATTTATTCTTTAATAATAATTAAACTCTAGTAGTAAATATTTCATGAATGATATAAAAAAACTAAATGTAATTATAATGACACATAAGGGGACACTGAAAAAAATTACATGGTACCATGTAGTACACTCCATGAATTATTACATACCTTGGATGATTACATCCATTGAATGTGTAAAAAAAGGGAAATTAATATAAATGAATAATATCTTCAAAAGTAGAAAATCTTATTGATTATCTTCACCCTTGAGAATCACCTTTAGTAAAACAAAACCTACATTGAGAAAAAACATTTAAAATAGTAATCATTGTATACAATCCAAAAATAACTCTAGGGTTGATATTTATCATTGTGAATATATAATGGTATAAAATTATATGGTGTAATTTGGGTAATATAAATTTCATTTGATGGTTATTAAAGGGTATATATTCCAAACATAAAAACAGTATTAATCAAATTACCATTTAAGATTTATTCGTATCTAGTAAATATTTATACTGATTAAATAGATTATGAAAATAAAAAAGATTCATTATCAATTATTTATTATAAATTAAACAATTATTTTTAAAATAGTTAAAAGATACCAGTCTACTTGTGTACAAATCAATGACTCTAAAAAAACTGTTCTAATTTGTTCTTTATTTTTGCTAAATTCATTACTTTTAAAGAATGATATCATTAAAACATATTGAAAAATTAAATAAATTTTTATTAAACTAATTTTATAAAATCCATTAAATAATAAAGTAACTATAAGTATTACTAATTTAATAATTAAAGGATAAACAATAATGTTTTTTACATACATTTTTTATGATATAATATATGTTTTCAATAAGATGTATAATTTATCAAATTTTTTGCCTTAAATTGAATAATATATATATATATATATATAACTAAATATCCATTCATGTCTCAATTACCATTTAGTTATAAATGATGATAATACTATTTAATCGGGGAAAATATTTTTCATACAATTGTTGTTTAATGTGTTCTGTATTAGCATCTTAAGAAATTAAATAGGTCTCTATTAATGAATTATATTAATGAATTTTTCTATATATATATAATAATATATCATTATTATCATTATTATTAAATGTAAAATGTAAAAAAATCATTTTGGGGTTAAAATTATATTATTTCATAAAAATATTTTTTCGTGTTATACATTCTGATAGTAGAACGTGATTTTGACCACTTTTAGAAACTAAATATAATAAAATGGAATTTGTATTTTTAATCATCATCTAAAAATTACATAATAAATTGAATTTAACTTTTTCGCATAGAAATTAGTAACCAAGGTAAATTTTGAGTTTTCTCATTAATGTAAGATGATGTAAAGTGGTTAAATATTGAGGGAAAAGTATACAGATATCAGAAAAACAATATCTAATTTAGTTAATAAGGGTATGATAGATGAATTCTTATCTAATATACCTTATTTATACACTTTGGATTCTGTTTTATGGATAAAATTAATTTTTTATCCATTCAGTGATGGGTATCAATGAATATTCCACTCAAGGTCAGCTATAAAAGAACCCCTCCAGTATCCACCTAAAAATCATTCATTTAACTTTATTCTGAATTTATTATAAATTTATATTGATCTAAATCCCCTCTCACACATGGTATCCAATTTTCATTAGAATGGGACACACGTCCCTTATTCCCAAGAGGCTCTTTAAGAGGAGACTTAGGCCTTCAACGTGGGTATTATCCACTCCCTAATCATTTCATCTCTTTATTTTTCATCAAACCCATCTGATGTATGGTATAACACATAAATAAAATTAATTTTAAACAAAAATTTAAATTTAATGTTATTATTATATAATTAAATAACATTTTGTAATTCACTCATTCATTATCATGTGTTCTTATTTGGGCCTGTTCTACTCCCAACATAAATGATGTTGTGATGTTTTTTTCATGAATGATTATGAAATCTTAATAATGAGAATATAATTTATTAATGGTGAATTTATTATGAATTTTAAATTTAATAATGTAATTATTTATATTTATATTATTTAAAAAATCAATTCCTTTTATTAAAAAAAATTTACCAAAAAATGGAATTTAACTACTCTTTACCAACTGTCGACAAAACATCCATAAAACAAACATTTCAATTAAAATATATTTAAAAATAATCTATTGGACCTCGATATCCATTATATATATTATTAATATATGAGAAATTATCAATGTATAGAACCACGTTATTGAAGATAACACAGAACAAATTAGACACTTAACCCCAAAATACTAAATTTAATAAAAATAATTACTATATATAAAATAAAAAATTATAAATGTATTATATCAAGAAATTAAAATATAAATATGGTTTTATATATATTAATAACAATCCTCAATTTGTTATACCTGATTTTATGAAATGTTTCTCCAAACATGAGTCCAAATTATGTGTTTTTTTGTCTCAATTTACCATTATTGAGGGATGTTTTATATTATAAACCTAATTTTCTTTTAATTGTGTACATTTTACACAAATATCCTATATTATAGTTATAAATTAAAAATTTATGGTACTTATAGGTATACTTATTGATCCCTAATATATATATTTTTTATTCATTTTTTACATAATTCGTAAGGGTTTTTATTAACTCAATTTATATAAATTGTGTTATAATAATTTTTATCATGTTAAACATGATTATATTTTACCTCCATAATAATTATTTTACTATATTAATATTCATGTAATAGTACTCTTGTTATTTAAAAGTAGTCTCAATTCTCATTTTTGTTAAAATAATTACCTTGAATATGGATGGGTTTTTATTAAATCAATTTAAATTTCATTTTTCCATAATATTTCATCCATTAATATATACTTATAAGTAGTATATAACCTTCCATTTCCCTATTAAATATTTTATTTTACATTTATCTCTAGGGAAATGACATTTTCAGGTCAAAATATTTTTCTTTTATCGAATTCATTATTCATTAAAAAATAAAATTGTTAAGAGTAATTTTCACCCTCTCTATAATATTTTTCTCATATGTGTGTATATTATTTCATAACATAAATAATTTTTAAATAATTTTGGAACCAAAATATTTTTTTCGGTTCTATAATGTTTACATTTTTTTATCATTTTATCAAATTAAATTATATAACTCTTTAATGAATGTAGTATTTATTTAAAATGCAGAAAACAGCCAATAATTGGTTTCTAATCACATCCATATATTTTATATCTTCCAATATTCATATATATGTTGAAAATTTGTTTATTTTCAATGTATTTTTTTTGGGATTTTGATAAAAAACATTAAACAATCTTCATTTCACCTTCTCAAATAGTATTTCTGAAAGACTCTTATATCGTAATCCCTTTATTATAATTTCTAAAATGGTTTAAGAAAACTATTTTATGATTTCTCTTCAATTTTAAATTCTATATTAAAAATATATATCATATATGGAGTAATATTCTTGGCCACCTTATTAATAATATTTTGATATAATTCTTTTTGGAAGTGAAGTTTATTATATCTACTAAGATAATTTTTAGCAACATTTTATGTGATATCATATCAATATGTTACGTAACCCATCATCTTTCTATTAATTTTTCAAGATTAGATCAATGAATTATTTCATGTGGAACACTTTTTTATTTTCTTTTATTATGTAATAGGTGGTCCTAATATATCCTTCCAATTCATTGGGTTTCCTTTTATATTTCATGAGATAAATATGTTGTGCATGAACATGATCATTATTTAGCTATGTTTGGATACTTATGTCTATATATGGTTTCTCATTATGTTTTATCAAAACATTTTGTGTGGATATTATTTCATTTATAAATATTGAAAATGTTTTGTGTAGAAAATATTTTTATAATATATATTCTAATCATTTTTAAGGGACATACATGTGATTAAAAATTTTCCTAACATTGTGTGTGGACATGATTGCGGTCTTCTATGTTTAAAACCTTTTACATATATATGATTGTAGATTTTATATGTTCACATTTTTATGATTTCATAATATTTTTTTATTCAACATTTCTACATTATTCCCCATACTAATGTTTTTCTCAATGCCTTATTATTATTATCTCGTTTTCCGATATTATTACAGTATGTTATATATATGATTTCATGAAGGTTATGTTGTGGTTTTGTGTCTTTTTTCCTGACTAAAGGACATGTATTATGAATAATTATTCTAATTAATCAAATATTTCTCACATGTTTATGTTTCTAATAACTCTTGTTATCTAACCATTTAAAACTCAATGATTTTTTAAATTAATTAGGATTTAAGATCACTAATTATTATACATAACAAATCCCAAGGAGAATACATACTACATTATGATTATAATGAAATAATGTGTGGAGAATATTTTATGTTACATTGAATAAATAATGTTCAGTGAGATATTTATGTAGCTAATATCCAAAAACATAAAACAATTGGGTTTTTGGTTTCTTCATTTTTCTGTGAAATATAATTAATACATTAAGGAAATGATGTAAAATATATTGATTTTATTTCTTGGGTTGTCTCAATTTGTATCAAATAATAAGATTTTTTTTTTATTTGATCACTGTATCTATGAGTATGGGTCTATGGACCTCAATTTTTTTTCAAAAATGGGTCCAGATTTTTTATGGGGCAGGTTAATTAATATAAGAGAACACAACATAAATGTACCCTTATCAAAAAATATATATTATATGTTGATTTAATTTTATCACAGTTAAACGTAATGTTTCATATGTTATAAAAAATACTTCATAGGGTAATAAATATGATGTTGACTAATCATGGGGATATTTACACCGATTGTCTTAAGATTTTATTATATATTACTCATCTTAACCCCTATAGATTTTAGTAATTTATAGAACTTTGAGTAATTGATTTAACAATGGGTGTGATAGATAATTTTGGAAATTCCTCACAAGAAAACAATTGGGTTGGGAGAAAAATTAAAACCATAATGAAAATGATATTTTACGTTATGAGTAATATCCTAAACCATGTTTGTCTCCTAAATGCACAAAATAAATAGAATCATTCTATTAACTCTTCTATGAATAAATTCCATCAGCCTTTTTTTGGAAATCTGATCCACTAGTTGTTGGGTAATGTATCCTTACAATAGAAAATATTTTTTCTATTCAGTGGTTATTGGAACATTAAAATGTTTCTATCTTTGTTTATCATTTAGAAGGTTATCCTAACAAGTGGTGGATTGTCACTAAGAATATGAGGTAAAATGAAGAAGATGAATCTATTTAAAGGGATTATTTTAATAAAATATTCCTCACTAAATATTTTCCATTGACACTTCTAAAAAAATATAGAGAGAATATATGGAGCTTAAGAAAGTGAAAGATATATCTGTAGGTACATAAGAAGAAAAATTTACAAGCATGTCATGCTACACTTATAGTTTTATCATTGACCCTAAAAGAAAGATTAATTGTTTTTATGAGCCTAAATCTATGTATTTAATAAGAATTGAAAATGATATACTTTAATAGAAATGGATAAATTTTTTTATGTGTACTTATGGATAAAATTGAAACAAGAGTCTCTAATTATTCTCATTTAAATGTTAATAAGAAAAAATGGCATTTCATAGAAACTCAGATTATAAATCACATAAAGGACAAAAATTACCTGCATGCATACCCAAAATTTGTGAACAGGAAACCATAAATTGAATGAAAATAATGTGATTTTTTTAAGTGTGCAAGGGATTTATATGGAGTGAGTTGATGTCAAACAGTGATGAATAGGATGGTCAATAAAATGTAGGGCATGAAAGCCCCCAATAATGTACCAACATCACTTCAATTATTCAATTTTAGGAAATTTGGTAATTAGAAAAATCAATTCCCTAATTAAAGGGATATTTAGGATAATAGATATCAGTGATATAATAAATCTTATAAATAAAAGAAAATTTAATTCAATCAAAACTGTTGGAGTGGGACATTAAAAAAGGGTGAAATGTACACTCAACATCCACTCAAAAACTTCAAATTTCATATCTAATTTGTATTTCGGCCCACTACATGTATGTCTACATTGTTTTAATATGATAATAAAATCACCACCCTAATGATTATATATTGAATTATAGGTGAAAAATTCTATTGGTATAATAATTTCATCCCAATTATATAACTCCTCTAAGATAGATGTTTATGGTAATGTGGATCCGTCATGGATTATTATTGTATAATTAGTCTAATTTGATAAAATTGTCGGCATGGATAGTCTTTCTCTACATAAGGGTGAATTTTTTTTTAGGATAGGTAATTCACATTTCTCATCATAAGTTAACCCATTATCATCTATTAGTTCATGGTTGACTATGAATAACCTATGGAAGTTTCTTCAATTATATGGTTTTTAATACCGAATCAAGAAAGTTATCTGGCTGAAATTGGTGGGGAGAAAGCCACTATTGGGGATATCCCAATTGTAAATAAATATATTGATATTTATTAAATAAATTTCGACTGTCCTTCATCATATAATACTGTTTATTTTTCATTAAAAATTATTTTTTACATCATGTTTTACTTATAGATAGCATGGGTTATTTTAAATTTTAATATATATTTAAAATTATAATGATGAAATTTGTTTAACATTAGGAATATAACTACTTCTGATTTAGAAAACTGTTTCCCCTTAAATTATTTATTCATAATTATTAAACATATTTTTATAATAATAAAAAATTAATAAAATTGAGGATTAAATAAATCATACAATATATTAATCAATCTAACACCACTTTATTCCTTCATAATGGAACATTACAACAAAAGTAATTGAAATGAAGTATTACAAACCATGTATTTTTATATTTTATGGATGATTAATACCCGTAATATTTAATAAATTTAAAAGGTTTAATAAATAAAGAATAATAATACCTTCACAGATAAGAAATTCCTTGGATCATATTCACCCTTGATAATTATCATTAGTTGAACTAAACCTACAATGAAAAATTCATCCAAATGGTGAATGAGTTTTTTAAAATATGAAATGAAAAGTAAAGGAATGGGAACTATGATTTGTGGAGATAGAATTTGTACAATATATAAGATCTAATGGGTGTAATATAGAAATTTTATGACCTGTTTTAAGGGGTATATAGTAGTTGGGTACAATACAAGTAAACATCATACCATTATACAATTTTTGGTATATATTAAATATATATAAAGGGTATTTAGATGTTGAAATTATAAATTTTTATTATAAATGATTATATTAATAAATTTAATGATTTTTGAATATAATTAAAATCTATTAATTTATAGGGTAAATAAATTTTTCTGTAAATAAAAATTTTTTATGAATTAAATATTTTTGATTATATTTATTACAATTAAAAATAATTTCCATAAAAAGTGTTGATATAATTTATGTAATAATGAGTAAAATAACTTTATAAAATACATTAGATAATGATGTATTAATATAGAATAATATTTTTTAAATTCATGTCTAAAAATGGTTTGGTTTAATAGTTTTGTTAACATTTTATACTATATGTTTTTATTAAAAAGTAAAATTTCTCTTATTTTGAGGATAACATTTAATAAAAAAATTATGTATAAAAAAGTAATAATAATTTATAAATTGATTAAAAATTGGTAACAAATGAAAATAACTTAATTTTTTTGTAAAAATTGATATTTTTTTGATGAATTGTTTTTTATGTGTTTGGTAATTTTATATTAATAAATTCAGATGAGTTCTATTAATGAAATATTTTATTGAAATATAGATTAAATATATATATATAATAAAATATAATTTATATCATTACAATTACTTACAATAGAATAAGAATAAATTTATATTATAATTCAAAATATAATTTCCCTAAAAAAATTGTGTTACATGTTCTTATATTTAAAATTATTTTTATCGATTTTATAAACTATATCAAGTAAAATTAATTTAATATTTGGAATCATCAAGTATCAATTAGGTAATAAATTTATTTTTAGTTTATCTAATAATGTATGTTATTGAGATAAAAATTCAATTTACACAAAAAGGGAAAATTAGGTAAAACTATTAAACCAAGGGGTAATATACAAAAATACCAGCAACTTATATCATTAAATGAGTATATTAGGGCATGTGAAACCACTCCATATACAATATATATTATTTTTCTTCTTTGAATCCACTTTTTAGGGGAAATTACAATCCTTATTCATTAATGAATGGGTATTTGTGAAAATTCAACTCAAAATATCCTATAAAAGTACCATTCTACTACCCACCAAAAATCCCACATTTTGATTAGCTTCCACTTGAATAGTTGACCATAAAATATCCCTAATAATTATCTCTCAACTTCCATAACCACAAGACATAATAAATATTCTCATAACCTTCTTTCTCTAGAGGATCTCTAAGAGAAGATTCAAATCATCATCTTAAGTATTATCCACCACATGTTCATTTGTTCTTTATGTTCTTAATCCAAACCATTACCAATATTATATATAACATTAATAAAAATATTTTCAAACCACTGTTATTTGTAATGGTTATATTATAGTTAAACATGACATGTTCTTATTCATTCTTTTATTATAATGTATTCTTGTTTGGGTTGTTTCTACCACCTACATTAATGATGTTATAATGATTTTGTCATGCATAATTAAGAAGAATTAAATATTAATAAAATAATATAATAATTATTAATTTAATATGTTTTTATAATTATATAATTGAAATATTTACAAGTATATTCATTATTAAAATCAATTATATTTCTGTAAACAAATTTCTAAAAAAATAATTTCAAATTCACTTAACAAATCCTCGCCAAAATATCCATAAAATAACTAATTTAATTTTGAAATATATAAAAATGTATATTTGTCTTATATGCCTATTTTTAGATAATAAAAATATATATATTGGATTAAGTAATTGAAATTCTTTATTGAGACTAGTATAGAACGACTAATAAAATTAACACTAAAATATTAATTTAAAAAAATGGATAATAAAAAAGGTAATAAGAAATTATAAATGACTTTTATTAATAAAATTAAATATAAATATGTTATACATCTATATATATGTATGATTAAGAAATCTAAATTGATTATATAGATGGTTAGAGCGCATATGACCTAGTAAAAATCCAATGTAAATGTTTTTCATCTCAATTCCCCTTTATTAAGCCATGTTTTTTATTATGGACCTCATATTTTTTAAAATAGATTACATTCTTGTCCATTTAAATATATTATAACTATAAATATTTTATTCCAGGTATTTATAAGTTTATTTAACCTTCCCTCATTCATATTCATTAGATTCATCTATTACCAAAGCTATAAGGGTTATTGATAACTCAATTTCTATTCATTGGGTTATAATTTTTAAAATAAATTCCATAGGATACCTTCATCCAATCATAGAATTTGTTCTTTCTGGGAATATTAATATCCATGTATTTATTTTTTTAATGATAAATAACTATTCTAATTTTTTTATCATCTATTTCGTTAAATATTTGTAGGGTTCTAATTGACTCAATTTCCATGTTATTGGGAATTATCATTTGATACATGATTAGGTAATTCTGTTTATGATATAATCTTGCATTTATAAAATTAATGTGGTGAATTCTCTATTTATCTAGGTAAATTACATTTAATTTTCAAAATATTCTACTTTGATGGAGTTATTTCTTTATAAATATATGGCATTGTTTAAAATAATTCTCATCCCCACTATTAGCCCATTATTCATAATGAATATATTATTTCATAAAATATATATTTTATTTTCTTATTTTGAATCGTCATTATGTTTTATCTGTTATACTGTTGAATTTTTTCATAATATATTTATAAATTGAAATTTTATAACCCATCAATGTGTGTTTTAGTTCAAATTTCCAAAAAATAATTATAAAGGAATTTCTTATCATTTCGGTATATTTTTTATCATCCTCTCAAATTTTCATTACATAATGTTTATTTAATTTATGTTTTAAATTATTTAGATTTATATTAAAATAATATTGAATATAGTATTCATGTCACCTTCTTGAAAATTATTTAGGAAAATATATTGAATATTTATATTCTTATGAAAATATTAAAAATGATTCATAAAAACAATTTAAATATTTTAATTACATTTCCCTCTTACTATAAAAAATATATATATTTCATGGAATAAAATTTATGACCACCATCTAAATGGTATTATGCTATAATTCTTTTTTTCAATCTAATTATAGGTATCAATTGTGATAATTCTTGATGTCAAATTATGTGATACCTTTAGAATTTTTTTGGAAACCCATTCTATTTCCATTGATATTTCATGATAATATATATGATTTATTTCATGTAGAACACATATGTGTGGATTATAATTATGTGATGGGAAAATTAAATATATAGCTAATATTAATTGGGTAATGTTTTATATCTCATAATATTAATTTGTTGTTTGTGGACATGATTTTATTTAGTTTTGTTTATAAACTTGTGGATGGTGATAACATATTTTTAGATATGTTCATATGTTTTTTTCATGATAATGTTATTTTAGGTAAATTCACACCATTTTATGTGTGAATTATTGTTGTTTTTCGATTTTCACAACTTTTTCAATGGACATGATTTCATTTAGTTATTTATATGACATTGTTTGAGGACATGATTGTAATAAGTTGTGGTAAAATCCTTGTTCATGGACATGATTTCATATCACTGAAGTTAAAAATTTTATGATTTATTATTCCTATGTATATTCCATAATTCTATTATTTTTTTCAAAGGACTATGTGATGTTCCATTTATCAGGATTATTGTCTCATATTCTGTCACTCTAATCTCATTGTATATGTATTCCTTTATAGTGATTCCTTTGAGGTTATATGTCCTTATATCATTCCATAAAGAAATCATTTATGAATACATTTCATTTTAAATAATATATTTCTCTCATTTTTACGTTTTATCTCATTATTATAATCAAAACCATTTTGACACATTGATATGTTTATTTACTGAATGGATATTTGATATCACACATTCTTATGTTTCCCATTTTCCCATGATATTACATATAGTATTATTTTTAGAATAATTTCGATTTTCGATAATTTTGTGTAAAATAATTAATATATAATGGGTAATAATACATTCTTGTATCTATTATATAAATACACTAAACCTTTTCATTCTGGGATTTTTAATTTTTAGTGTGATGTATTTTTTATGTTATATAAATGATGTAAAATATATGCATTTTAATGACATATCATCTTATTCTATATCAATGAATATGTGTAAATTTTTTATTTTATAAATGGATTTAAGAATATTGGTTTGGGGCTATTTAATAGATTAATAACAAAAATATGTCAGGTTAGAAAAAATTAAATCATTTATCATACCATGCATATTACTCCTTATGCGCATTTAATAATATTTTAGAGAATTAGTGTAAACATTATTCAAAATCACAAATTTCTAATTGAAATATTAATAATAATATCTGCGAATAATTTAGGGAAAAATTAAATAATTGAAAGATTTGTATATTTACACAAATGATAATCAATTAATTGAGAATTCATAAATAATGAAATGTATAAATGAATTATAAATTTTTAGGGATAAAATTGAACAATATAATTTTATTTAATATATTATCATTTAAAATAAAATAATATGAACTAATTAATATAAAAAATTGGAAATATTTTAGGAACATGATGGATATATAAAAATAAATAATTTATATTATGTGAACCATTTAAATAAATTCAATATATAATATTTAATTTTTTAAACTATTAACCAAATCATTTTAAATTCTTTTCAAGAATGGTTCAAATAATGTTTTCAAATTAATCTTTAATATATAAATTGTATAGAGGCCATAATAAAGTATTCATTAATTTATAAAATGTAATGACCCATCTTTTGATAAAGGCATTGACTATTAGTTTTTTCAACATAAATACTTGTTTTAATCATTATAAATGTGAAAAATGATGTAACAGAGGTCTTAGGAGGGTATGTGGATTGTTGGGAGACTAGTATTCCGGAACATTTGAAAAAATATTAGGTTGTATGGTTAATATAAATTGTGTTGACCAGACCACATGGTCTATACTAACTATGTGATGAAAAAAAGAGGTACAACATGAGCCACATGGTTAATTTGAAACCATGCGACTTTGAGCACTTGACTATTTGAAAAACATCATGTTTTTTAAAATGGGATTTCACACAATTTGTGCATGGTTTAGGAAACAGTGTTCCTTAAATGTGTGAGGACTATCCTTAATTAGTTTCCTAAGTAAGTTTTGTGTGTATTTTACCAACCCATGCAGAAAAACTACCTCTCACTTATTTTTATGGTGAAATGACGTTTTTCCAAAAAATAAATCTATTTACATTTTTCTTCTTCCTTCTACAATTCGATAATGGATGGTTTGTTCTCCTTCCACCCATATTTATCCATTTAGCCAAATCTAGGCTTTGAGATAAATCCAACATATAGACACCATGTCATGACCTTTTTGAAGCATCAGATCTGTATCAATAGGACCTATAATCCTCTAACACCCCATATTAGTTTATCTTTGAATCAATTACGTAGTTTATGTATATGATCTTTTGATATATTTTCATGGTACATAACCATTTATTATATTTCTTCTAACCATCTCTATATCTAAGGCCAATAATGAGTGAGGAGTCATCTATGACTATGAGGTAGGTGGTCACATCATTTTCCCCATGAGTTTTGGGGTTTTGTAGATTTTTTGTTGTGTTGCATGCCATATTTTTCTGAGTCACATTTTTCTAGAATTCCTTATATAAAATTTATCAATGCATTATGATAAACACTATTTGATCCTTTTTAGTTATTTAGAGGTTGTATGCACTATATATGGACACCCCTAAGGTGTAAAAAATGATATTTCACCTTATGTTTAATTTTTAAAAATGATAAGAATTATTATTTAGATTTCTTATTATATTATAAATGGAATTAACCATGTTATGTTTTTGTTTAAAGAATCCGAGGAACAATTCTAGATTCTTGTCCATACATATAATTGGAGTTTCCCATGTAGATAATTGATTTATTAACCATGTCATATTCTAAATGACTCATAGAGGCTTATAAATTAAATTGTAATGTTTTAGTAAATTAAATGGGTTTATCAAATGTGATGGCTTATTCATGGTGATCAATATTTCCAAAAAATTGTTTAATGGATTCCTTCAAATAATTATAGGGTAGCTTGTTGACACCTATTGTTTCATTCTTGACCAATTGTTTAAAATTGAACAGTTAAGCATTAATTATATATATAGGATTGGAGAACCTGATACATGATAGGTATTACCTCATGTCTTATATTTGAAGTATGATTATTCCATGACATGTGTTGTGGTAAGATGGTAAGGGATTAGTTGACCATGATGCTCTCATGCACTCTTACATTGGGTGTTAATCATGACATATGTAATCACTGAGACTATTTGGATGGTAGGCATGATGCACCATGTCACTTGATTATGTGTTGACATTATAGAACACTCTCCATATTGAGTGATGAACATGACATATCCCCTTAATTATGAGATTTATTGAATTTACCCTATTTAATTATCTTATAGGCTCATTTTAATGGTTATAGATGTCTAATTTATGCCCCAGTCCATCAATCACATATTATTCAAGTTATATGGTCACATACATCTACAAATACTTGTTTCATATGGGTGGATGAGATATATTAATAAACAATATATAGATAGTTTAACTATATATATTAGGTCTAATTAGACAAACATTCCGACCATGAGTAAAAGAAAGTAGATCCTAATCTGAGAGGGTGCTTATTTATTTATTCAACAATTTAAATTAATTAATTATCCATGAACACTTTTTAGTTACGATCACCATGTGGATTACCTATAGACACTTTTGGTGGTGCACTACTGGGACATTATCTCACACCCTAGTGGAGTAGCCATTGGTACCTAAAAAAGATTATATAGATGGAAGTATGGATAATGGTTTGTGTCTTACTTGAGATCCTTAATATTCATTTCTTATATATGGAGCATAGGTGCAGAGGACTGAGAATATGCTAAGGGTTCTAATGGATAAACTTTTATGTTTTTTAGTATTGGTATAACATGATTGTTTATGAATTTCCCATGTTCCCTTTTTTATACCAACATGCCATGAATACAGGTATATGACTCTCCCTAATGGATTTTGATTATTCTTTAATTTAATTATTATTTATTCTTCCACTGCATTATTATTCATTCTTTTTATATATGTATATATTGTTGTATGTTATAGTCCAAACCATTTCCCCATCTGATACAAGGGTATAGTCTCCCTACCATACCACCCATACACATTCATTGATGTTCAGTGGCCTCTTGCATTTAGGGATGAAAGCATGAGATCACATGACTCACCAACTCGAGGAATGGGTTTAGTGGATCCCAAGTCAGGATATTAAAATGTCATTAGTTTTGGGTATTAAACATGGGAATATGAGTTAATAAAATTTTTAATTGACCCAGCTCCTAGACATAGCTAACTGTTGTATAGGGGAATCCCAAATGACCTAGGATAGGAAATTTAATTTATTAATTCTATCATTTAAAATTGTTATGATTTCATTAATGGGTGACACTCTTGTTTTATTGTGTTATTATTTTTCGTATTGTTTAAATTTTGGTATCTTTTACTTAGGCCTAATGAACTGAGGGTGATAAATTACATGCATCATTATAGGCACAATTGGAATAATATGCCATTAATTTTATCATGACCCGTTTATTTTCAGCATGTGTATTCCTATTTAATATTACTAGTTATTTTATTATAAGTTTTAATGTGTAGATATTTATTAATTGAATCAAAAAACATAACTGATACTTAATGTGCCTACATTAACCTAAAAGTGTTTTCTTACATATATTAAATCATACACCTTAAATAGTTAATTACGGAACATTTTGGAATAAACCATTTTTCTCCTGGGATGTAACATGTTATGGTGTGGGTTATGTGGATGCCATATTTTAGTTCATAAATAGTATGTCCCCTAATGTACTTGGAATCGAGATCCATCTAATTCACCCATTTCAAGGAATTTAAATATTTTAATGAAGACAAATTCAGAATGATTATGACGTTTAATGTAAGAATAACCATCTTATATACATGAAATAGTGACCTAAAACCTTTCCTAGCCTTTGTAGTGGAGAGATTGGTATCTATTATTTTTTTATGCACTATTTTGATGTATTATACCTTTTAGACCATGAATTTAGAGTAGAAAAAGAGGGGTAGACATTTTTATTGGAAGGTTGTGCTCAATCTATGTTTAATATTTGGAATAAATTCAGTTATTAAATATCTTTTAATGTATAAATTTGTAATTGTATCATTATGATACAATGATGTCCTTCGGTGATACACATGAAGGTGGTGACACCATGCACTTGAGGTTATAGGCCTTTATCCAATGGTGATTCCTTCTATAGTGCCCCATGGGGCATCTATCCCTATTACTAATATGGTCACTAACTCCTAGTTCTAAGTGGGATTTCTACATATTCTACAGACTATGCAATGTTTTGTTTAACATGTGACGAGTATGGAAGAGTTTACTTGTGATTTCTAGTAGCATCATCCTCCTGCATTTTTGTTAGATGGAAGAACACATTTTGTAAATTCACGGATCAAACTATTCGTTCCATATTACATCATCTAGAGATGTCTCCAATGTGGTTGGTCAAATGTGATTCATATTTGCGGCATGATTCTACCATGTGATTGTTTAATGTTATAACCGGTTCATATCGTTATAGATACATTATCTAAGTATATTTCCAGACTATATTCTATTACAATTTGTTCCCACAGAATTATATGGATGATAATGCTAGAGAATTAATGAACCATAGAAGGGAATGAGGTCTAATATTGAATAATCAACTCATTTCACAGTTGTTTTCTGGTTCTCTTCTCCTCTATCATGTGATGAACTTATGACCTCCAGAAGATTTGAGGATGGGATGCTTTATGCCATCTATTTGGATGTCATTTTATTGAGGTTGACTACCATTTTTGAAAGCGTCAATCATTCCCTATTCACAAAACAAAATTTAATAGAAGTTTATGGTGTAATGTAGGTTTGTTCAACACGTTGATCAATATATACTTATTCTTCTAGAAAAAAAGAGAAACTTTGAGACTACTCGAGGTGGTAGCGGTAGTCAGGCTCCTCTTGATAATTTCATTCTGATATTTTATCAATGTTGGAAGTTAAGACACACAAACCCTCAATGCCTAGAAGACCTAGTCGAGTATAGAGGCATTATTCATATGTGCTATATTAAACATTTCTATAGATACTTCACATCATCCCTTAGAGATTGTGGATTTAATCCTAACAACTGATTTAGAGCAGGGCCATCAGGATCATGTCTGCTGGGAAACTGCAATACCACCGCCCATTTAGGCCAAGATGGAGATCAAGGATGAGGCAGTCAAAATCATTATTCATAGCACTAGAATAGCAGGCATGATTAGGGAATCCAGAAAATGAATTATGGTTGTGTTATTAGTCATTTACATGTAGTACATCCTATTCTGGAGGAGCAATGAACAAGAACTTATACTGTATGAGGTACTATTCTAGTAGTCTCCACTTTATAATCTACTTTTTTTACATAGGCACATATTATTTTTTATATCCAATTCTACTATGGAATTTTGGGCCTTGATATCAAAGACATTACGGGTGTTATGATTCTGGATACCACATTCGGTTTCCAATCTTAGGGTGTCCACCATTTATGGATTTTCTCCCTTAGATATGAGGATAGATCTTTATATGGAATCATTTCATCCTTGACATGATGATATTTGACATTATCATTGGGATGGACTATTTAGTCTCCAATCAATCCCATATTAAATTCAATCATCATAGGGAAATGTTTATTTCACCAAAACGTAGTTTGCATTTCCATAAGGAATATTTGGATGTTAGTACGACCAAAGTTGGGACTGGGTAGAAAAGTGTGGGAAATGTCACAATTTATATCTTCGGTCTTTACCTTGATGATAAGTGGTTATGACCCACTGTTTTCCATCCTTTATCAATGTGTTTTAGGGACATATTTTATGATGACTACTATTTTCTACTTTTGATGAAAGATATAGAATTTTCCATTGAGCTTGTACTAGGATCATCACGAGTGCCCTTCCGTATTTAAACGATCGAAACTACAATGATTTTGGATCTCAAGAATAATTTGTCAAATTTTGAGGATAAAGGATACATAAGCCCCAATAGTACTCCTTGGGGTTCACCAGTCCTTTTCTTTTGAGAAGTTTAATAGTACCCTTAAGCTATGTGTAGACTACCATTGATTGTACCAGATCACATTAAATAATCAGTATCCGAGCACTTTGATCATCTTCAAGAAGAAAAACTATTTTAAAATATATATTTAAGGTTGGGCTATCATCATGTGCATGTCAGGTCATCAGACATACCTCTCATAGCTTTGAAGAGTAGGTATAGCCTATACGAGTATCTGGACATTTAGTTTGGACACGTGAATGAACCTGTTATCTTTTTTAATCTAATAAATCAGGTTTACCACCTTTATCTTGATTCATTCATGGAATTATTTGTTGATGATATCATAGTGTATTCATGCTATAGAAATGAATATTCAAACTATCATGAGAACATGTTGAATACATTGAGAGAGAATCTGATCTACAATATGATCAAAAAATGACACTTTTAGATCAAAAAAGTCCACTTCTTGTGTTACATTATATCAGAGTCCGGTGCTTCTGTCGACCTAGAGAAATTGAGGGATGTTGTTTCCTAGGAACACCCCATGAATTTCATTGAAATTCATTTATTCTTTGGTCTAGCTGGGTATTACCAATGCTTCATCTACAATTTATCTTACATTATATTGCAACATATGTTATTCAAAACGAATTGAATGAAATTCATCTGATCAGAAGGTTGTGAGGAGTCCTTACATGATATAGAGTAGTTTTTGAGTCCAGTGTTGATATTGATTTTTCTCGGGCTAGGTAAGACATATGTTGTATATTGTGACAGATCATGTATTAGTCTTGTAGTTTTTATAATATAGTATGAGAGATTAATCTCATATGGGTATCATAAGTAGGTATCTCATCATGTGTAGAATTACCAGGTGCCTGATCATGATCTCACTATCGTTTTATATGAATTAGTCTATTAGAGAAACTATTAACATGGAGGGTATTTATTGGTATATATAGATCACAAAAGCCTTAGTTATTTATTTATATAGTGGGATCTAAATCTCAAATAGCATAGGTGGGTTGAGTTCCTATAGTTGTTTGATTTCGATATTTCTGACATGGTTGGTAATGGAAATGCAGTGGATGATGCTCTAAGAAAAAATACTCATACTCAAGAAGTTCATGAGTCGAGTGTATAATTTATACTTATGGACATATAATCAGATATGAAAATTTAGGTTTAGGAGAATCATGGTCAGTCAATCCTCTTAACCTTATTAGTGACCTCTACTCTTCTGGTACTGGTAAAAAGGAGGAAACTATCTTATCTCAAAGGCTGTTTCCTAAGAAAAATAATATCGTATGATGAAACATATTCAGGATAAATAGTAAATGAGGATGGTGATCTAGTATTCCATGGGTGTGTATGCATCCCAAAAAACATTATAGAGAAGCTGATGTGGGAATTCCATGTCACAACATATGTGGTTCACCCTAGCATGACCCAAATTTATCGGGATCAATGGTTCTAGTATTAGTGGCTTGGTATTAAAAGTGATATTTTTGGTTTTATCACTCAATGTTCCTCCTATAAATATGTGAAAGAGAAAAATTGATATCTAGATGGTATATTACAATCATTTCCCACTCTTATGTGGAAATGGGTTGATGTTTTTAAGGATTTTCATAGTAGTTTACCCATATCACCTCATGGTAACAATACATTGTGGGTTATTGTTGATCATTTAATGAAGGTCTCACACATAATTCATTTGTGAGTGACTATATAAGTAGATTCGTAAGGGTGGTTTTATGCTAGTGTGGTTGTACATCTCTGTGGAGTTCCTCATTCTATCGCTTTAGAAAGTGAGTCTCTCTTTACATCATAGTTCTTTTTGGGGTTGTAGAAGGCCTTAGGTACACAAATTTTTCTGGGCGCAACCAACAATCTAATGACTAATGGATAGATAGATCATAAAATTTCTGTTATAGAGGATATTCTATGTGAATGTTTCCAAGATTTTGGTAGTTCTTTGGACAAAAACATCCCACTCATTGGGTTTTCTTATAATAACTTTTTGGGTTCCATGAAGATGGAAACTAATGCAACTTTATATGGTAGAACTTGTCGTTCACCTCTATAATGGATAAAGTAAAGGGTGGAAGAAATTCTTAAACAAAATATTGTTCAGGATACTATAGATAAGGTCTAGTTGATTTGAATGTTCATAATGACAGCTTCGTATAGACATGATTCATATTCCAATAGATGTCGATGACCTCCTGAGATCAAGGTTAGACACCATTGTTTTTAACATGTCTCACCCTAGTTCGTCTATAGATGTATCTAGAGGTAGGGTATGCTCTCACCTAGGTTCGTTGGAGACTTCAAGGTTGTCAAGAGGGTCAGACTAGTGGATTACTAGATAGTTCTTCCTCAGAGATATAGATCAACGAATGATGGACTTCATGTTCCACTACTTCACAAATATCAACTGAATCCATCACACGTCGTTCATCCAAATGAGGTTGAGTTTGATTTCATTGAATCCTTTGAGGATTTTCTAGTTCATATTGTTTATCAATGGATAATAAAGATACATGGAAGGTCAATTCTGTTGGTACGGGTGCTATAACAGCATGGATGAAAATAGTATGAGAACATTGAATGGGAATTTGATGTACGAGATTAGTGGATGGAATTATTTTCTAAGGATATCCCTTTGAATTTTGAATTCCAACTGAATTATGTGATTCTTTATGAAGGGGATGTTATAAAGTACCATATTTATAGAATGGTATAGATATATTGTTTTACAATTTATATCCTTGGATTAATCATGTTAAATGTTCACTATGGCCTAAGGGAGGACCCTATGAGGTTCTGTGGATTGTTCAAAGGACAATGTTCTAGAAAATGGACAAAGAGATTGAGCCACATGGTTTATCTAAAACCATGATACTCCAAGCGCATGACCATGTGAAAAAACTACAGTCATTTGATAGTGGGATTTCACATGGATTTTTCATGGTTTGGAAAACAATTCAATACAATAGTGAGAGGTTTATCCTTATGTAGTGGCTTGAGAATGATTTTCCAAATCATGGAGACACACCATAAACCGCCATTATTGAGGTTGAAATGACGATTTTACCTAATTGAATATATTTAAATATTTTTTTAACTTATCCAACAGGCTAGTAAATGTTTTAAGCTCTTTCCTCCTGTAGCAATCATTTTATCCAAAATTATTCTTTAAGATTACTCCTACATCTAAAATGCAAGTAATTAGCTTTAAAAGAATCTAATCTATCTAGGTAAGACTAATAATAGAATCCCATCGTATTTCTATATATCTGTGTATCCACTAACCTATTTAAATGAAAACTATTTCCCCCTATACTCCGGGAATTGGACCATTTCAAATATTTCTTCTAACCTACACTAAATATGTTGATGAAATAATTTGAGGATTTGTTTGTGGTCTTAAGGTTGGTGGTATGATCAATGGTTTTTCTTGAGGGACAAATATTTTCTGTTCTGGTTTAGTGTTAGTTTACCTTTCCTTTTTGTCTTAGACCTTATGTCGGGCAATGCCCTGGTAGGTTGTTCTTGGGAAAGAAGAGTCTGGATGGAGGTGGGTTTCCAGCAGGCTGATTACACAATTTTAAAGGGGGATACACATCATGAAATCCCATTTCATGATGTGTAGTGGTCTGGCTAGGACCATTCATGATATATATTGTATTTTCCTCTAGAAAGAAAAGTCTAGGATTACATGTCTTGTAATGAAATTACATGTTATGAACTTTCTCGGTAGTTTTTTTAAAGATCATGTAGCCTCTCTTTTACCACCTAAGTGTTTCTCTTCCATTATCGAATCCAAGAACCATATACTATGGGTTTTTAGATCTACAAGTCATCTATGCTATGATTCATCCATCACTGGTCACATTATAACAACAATGGTAAGTAATTGATACCTTTTTATCCATTCTTGATTCTTAGGAACAACAGCTACACTATTTGGATTTAGGATCAAATGCTCTAGTTTAAGATTCATCATATGTTCATCATATTAATTCCAAATACAGAAAAAACATGGACATAATACTGAGAAGGGACTCTACTATTGAGCTATGGTAGGTGGTCTATACTTTTTTCATCGTTTGGTTCATTTTAGAGTGAGCGAACATTATTCCACCCGTTGGACTTTCCAACATGGTCCCTTCTTTGAGATGGTTACATGTAGTATATGTAATTTTACCTTGTGAGGATACCCATAAGTTCTATTGTTGTGCATTGATACCCGTGGCCTAAATAACATTTACCCATGGGGTGAGACTATTGTAAATACCTTTGTTATGCCTTGTTAAACTATCAAAGGGGTGTGTTCTTTTTCTATCCACGTTAGTGGAGGACCAATTATAATTAAATGGAATGGAAAATATTACATAAGAGATGTATTTATTCTTTTCATTGTGTTATCATTTCATTCCATGCTTGTATAGATTAAAAATGATAAAATGGAATTGTTTAATTCGGTTTGTATACTCATTGTTTTTTTAAAATTATTTAATTTTTTATTGTGTAGATATTGATGTATTGGTGGGTATACCCATGTGACATGTTAACGTGAAATTGAATATATTAGTGGGTAAACTCATGTGATGTAATTTATGATGTTATTGGGTATACTAACATGGTATACCAATGTTTAAATTGTATGAAATGAATGAATGGTTTGATAGATTCCATGGATATATCTCCACGGATATGGAACGCGGTAGTAAATTCCATGGGTTGATTATGACCCTTGGTTTTTGATTATGTGGGATTCCTAAGCCCTTGTGACCCCTTAAATCCTTCTTTAATGGGATCTAGTAGGACACATTGGTACACATTCTCCTAGGACTCCAACCATTTCGTAGACCGAGTTTCCATTGGGATACCCGTCAGACTCAACGAGGGTGAATTTGTCATCTACACCGTTGATTAAACCCTATCTGGTCTAAAAATCATTATACAGCTAGGTCATGGGATTATTGTTTTACTTCATTATATGTCTAGGTTGTGGGGTTTTCATACCCTTATTTATATGGTGACGTCATTGGTTACCCGACTTCTTATTACAGCATGGTCGTGGCTTTGTGATACCCTTCAATATATGTCAAGGCTATGTGTTTCATGTGATTGGTGATGGTATGGAATGTCTGGGTGACTTTTTTACTTGTTTATAACTAACTTTTTACGAGGTAATGTTTTGAAGGGTGCCTTGAGAGGCTATTAGTGTTACTTCACCGAAGTAGTTATTTGACATGGGAATTTAAACTTATAGTACAGATTTACTTACACCTACATGAATGTTTCATATTCTTGTTTAGTAATATATAGATATTTGGGTGGAAACCTACAGGGATGATAATCACACACCAAGTTTGGGACTCCATGTGTACCCAAATAGATTATATGCTCTCTGTTGGTGATAGAGGCAAGCTCCCAGAAATATGTTGTTGATTGTTTCTCTGGAGCATGGGAGCGTGGGACCAAGCTGAGGCTTGCAATGCTACGGGAACATTTTGTCATTTTATCATTTTAAATACATGTATTTTATTTTATTTCCATGTACTATTCTAGATAATTTCTAGAAACACGTATCATAAGTATCGTTGAATATATGACATTTCGGGATTTTATAATTATTTTGTCTTTTCTTAAATTTCATATATATTCCTACTTATTCACATCCACAATTGTATTTGATTTACTTCAACTGTGTTATACTTTTCTAATGAGGGCATAGTCTCCCCATGGACTCAACTAGACCCTCAATTCTAGTTTGTAGCCTTTGGAAACTCGGAAGATCCTATTGAGGCCATATCGCCAACCATGCTTGGGTGACTATTGAGTGGAATCCAGTTTCAAGATGTTACAATGCAGTATCAGAGGAAGGTTTCATTTATGGTTTGATGTAATATTTAGTGTTGATAGAGTGAGATTTGATGGAAATGGAATTTTGTAATAATTTGTGCTTAGGAGAAGCTACTCTATGAATTGGGAAAAGCCAAATTTCCTAGAATGGAATGTAGATTTTTTGGATTTTGAAAAAATTACAGATGATTTGATTTCACCCTAGGGTGAAACATATGGTTTATAATATTACTATTGATATGAGTGGGATCTATTTCTGTTTCAACAAGATGAGGTGATTGTATTCCATCTCAAATTCATATTAGAGGAGGGATTCATTTCTGATTTGAATTACTATTTGGTGTTGATAGAGGGGGATATGATGACAATAGAATTTGGTATTAATTTGTGCCTGTTAGTAGATACTCAATGAATTGGGAAAATCCAAATTGCCTCAAAATGGAATTGATATTTTAGGGATTTGGACAATTTTAGTTGATTTGATTTCACTGTTGGGTGACGCAAAAAATTTATGCTATTACTATTGATATTATTGATTTATACATCTGTTTCAACCAGATGAGATGAGGGTATTCCATCTCATGCATCCTATAATAACATGTTATAAATCACATTCAATTCATTATTCCAAGCCATTTAGGATGAAATACTTATTAAATGTTGTTTTAATAGAGGATATGATAGGTTTTCCTACTATTTTGATATTCCTTGTGTAGAGGATAAAGTAGTGATGTCATCATTCAATTCATAATGTGTATGGGTGCTTATGGATTGGGAAATGAGGCAACATAGAAATGAAAATTCTAATATGAATTGAAATGTGTGAAATGAATAAGAAACTTGTTTTGGGTTCATGAGGTGTGATGTTCCCTCATAGATTCTGGATTGATAAACCCTTTGTTTAATTTTATGAATAATTTAAATGTGAAAATGAAAATAAATGAAATGGAAAATAAAGACTTCACATAGAAATGGATAACGGGTGCAATATATGTATAGTTTCTAGTGTTTTTTTGTGATTTTTATATATATATACCTAGTTTTAGGAAAGTTTATGGGTTCTAACTTGGTTTTACGAGGCTATTTACATGTCCTATACTTTTGAGAGGTGACACATTGTTATTGATTTTCATTGAGGCATGTGTTTGGTATGGCAGCAGAATGCCCTCACAATGCACAATATTGGTGAGCTAGGAGGGCGGTGATGACCATGCTTTAGAAGTATTTGTCCATGGGAAACCAGTTTATCCACCTGCAGTGCCAGTAGAGGTACTAGAGGTTATTTAGACACAGTTACTGAGGCATGGTTCTACGGGGTATTCTTTCTCTATATGAAATCATTTCAAGATGCACCATAGCTTTCCTTATATATGGTTGAGCTGACACATGTGTTCCAGTTTTAGCATCCTCCCATGTTTTTAGGGGAAGACAGTCTATAGGATAATAAGTTATTGCTTGAGGCCATGATAGCTATATTTGACCATCTGAAGGAACCTACAGAGAGGAGGGTCATGCTAATGAGTAACATGCTACATGGGGAAACAATGATATAGTGGTATATTCAGAACTAGGCTAACGGGTTGTGAAATTGGGGTAGGACTATTTTCACACCAACATCTATTTGGAATTTTATCCTGAGACTATAAGGGTAGAGTGTTCTAGTGGGTTTATGTATCAGGAACATGGCACGATGAAGGCCATTGATTAATCGAAACACATTATAAAGTTGAAATGTTATCAGCCGATGTACCTTGCGGATGAGATTCAAAGATCAAGAAGCATTGAGGATGGTCTTAAACATGCTAAAAAATATTAGTTCAACATGTTTATATAGACATTTATCATATATATTTTGAATCAGATGATAATTACATAGTGGATCTTGAGGGAAGATGGGGGTACTGATTTGGGAAGTACTATTTCTCAACCCATCAGATCTTCATCATAAGGAAGGAAGTGCCATTTTATGGTATCCCTCAAGATGAGTTCCAATCAGGGTGTGAGTAATGGTAAATTGGTATAATTTCATTATTATGATAGGTAAGTCCACATGAATAATTTTTGTGACCATGTCCCTATCATGTGTCCAGTTGGAGGCACAATGGGAAACATGCAGTGGTTTTGCAGGACCTTCCTTTTAACTGTTAGTTGTAGGGGTGAACTTTGACATCTGGTTTAGTATAAGGATCATCATCTCTACTTAAAGAAGGGATCTTGAGTTGTTCTAGCCGTCCAGGCTATGGTATTGGTAATCATGGAAGAGGCATCCATAAACTAGTTACACCTAACATCATAGTAGGCCTACTTCGGGCATCAAGGTTGTGTCACAAGGTAGTGGTGGACGCTAGTTCTATTCTTTAAAGCCTTCCCCCGAGGATCATGGTGTTGGAATATATATGATGAATGGTATGATCATACTATAATCTACTATTGAATATACTACTTCATATTAATGTGTATCTCATAGTTTCATATCTTCACCTATGGTGAAAATACATTGTATTTTTGTTCGGTTTTGTGAGGGTGTTTTGATGCTAGACACATCATTGGGAGTTAGAATGGATGATGTGCACCATTTCTGGGAGTGTCCCCATGAGGTTGGTGGGTGTCACATAATTTGGGAGTTTTATCTACTTGAGATGATAGGGTTTGACTTCGTTCATTGGATAGACTATCTTGTATCTTATCAAGCTTAAGTTGACTGCTATCATTAGAGGGCGACTTTCAAATAATGAATAAGCACAGTGTTTTCTCCCAAGGGTGAGTGGGATGTCTAGGCATGCCGAAAATGAAAAGAGCATCGTGGGTAGGGATGGATGATATCCGAGATCAATAGTTTTTTAGTATATGATCTGGGATTGAGTTAGGTAGACTTTCCTCTATTAGTGGAGCGTTTCTAGGACGTCTTCTGTTATAAATTATCACGTTTTACCTCCAAACAGTTTTAGGACATCTTCTCTATTTAAAATGGTTAACAGTATGAAGATATCCCATATACAATCAAACTAATTAGAAAGCCTTCAACTACATATTCTAGATTATATCATTAGATATATACCTCAATGAAGTACAATATTCAACAAGGGATGTGGAATATTTGAATATAGTTTTAAATGTGACCACTGAAAAATTCTTGAGGAAATATTACTTAAACATTCCATAGTGTCCCATTCCACCTCAAAAAATTAAAATCCCAATAACCTATAATATCATGATAATAATGATACATTTTATATTACATTAAAAAGAAATCATATAAACCAAATGAGAATAAAGAATATGTTTCATAAAAGTTAATGTGAGATGAGAAAATTCCGTTTTACTTTTGAAAGAAGGCTTCTTTTGGAAAATAATTTGTACATTCCATTAAATTAGATAATATACATGTATATACCAAAAACAGAACTAGAGATTGAAATTACTTTTTAGGAATAAATTATTTCCCACTAAAGGGGAATCATGTAAAAAGAGATCTTAAGAATCATTTGAAATAAATCATTTTAGAGCATTTTAATGAATGTATTAATAAGAATTTTAATATGAAAAGGAATGTTTGTTCTCATAAATCTATAAATTCTCCATGATCATTATTCATGATAAAATTATTGGGATTATAGAAATAATGGTTTCATAAAAAAATTTCTTGTGTACACATGAAAACGAATATGAACTATTGAAAATCCCTTGAATCAGGTATGTTTATCGGGATAAAATTTCGAATGATCTTTTTAAAACATGTAAATATACATAAAATATACTATAATAATGAGTGGTAAACATAAATAGAACAGTGAAATAGAATTTCTATTGAGTAAATTAGAATAAATAATAATTTCATTGAGGTATGTTGAGAATAAGAGTAACCAGAATGAAAATGGAGGTTCGGGTAGAAATACCTTACAACTTCATAATCAAACGGTTCATATGAACCAAAATTAATAATATTAAAATGATACAATTAATACCATGAAAATAAAAAGTTTCACGATATGATACATCCATGGTAAGTATACAAACAAAATACCAAAGTAAAAGTACTGAAAAAAATATATCACAAAATTGAAGTGAGACAAGGAAACCACTTACCTTAAGTCTGATGTTATTCTTCACGTGATCTTAATGATTGGAATAATGAAATTTAGGGTCATTAATTAATAATATCATGGAATTATACACATTTAATTGATTTATTATAACTATATGAAGTTCATTTAGGGAATTTTTGATTGGATAAGAGGTTCAATTTCACTCTTCAGGTTCGTTTGTTTCTTGATCAGTATACTTATTTACATGAACGGAGAATCATATTAAATTGGGATGGTTTCCCAGAATTAATTTTATTTGTAATTATTGAAAATATTTAAGGTTACATGGTTATAAATTTAATTCTGATACTTATTTAGAAGATGAATCATTATATAAATTATTTAATGATAACTGTTTGGTATAATTGGTCATTCCTGAACACAAAAAACTAATTTTGATTTATAAATCACAACCATTTTAAAAAAATATTAAATAACCATATATGAGACATAATACATATATTATAGAATGATTCAACTATAATAATAGTTTAACTACATAGATTGAAGATGGTAATAGAAATTGAAAACCAATCATCCACAAATGTAGTAAATCATCACATATCATATGGTGTTTTTTACTTTTGGAATAAAATAAGAGTAAAGGAGAGAAGATTATAGCTTATTCAATAATAATAACAACACTAAAGTGTATTTATGTTATTTTATTTTTCATAAAATTTGTATGAGGATATGATAGGATAGAAAAGAATACAAAGGAACATGAAAAGAAAGTAAAATAATTGAAGAGTTGAATTTACCTCCTAAATTAATATTTTATGAGAAACTATTTTGGGCAGACAATTTGGTTTATTTGTGAGACCAAGGGATTCTGGACATGGTGGAAGGTTGTGGGAGGATATTTGAGAAGAATTTAGGCAGGTCACTAGGCCTGAGAGAATTATTAAGAAGAGTGGAGTGTGGGTGATTTTTATAGTGGAGGAGAGTAGGGTATTCTAAATATGTTAATCATCACATTATTTTTTTCCCATAAGACAATAAATAGTAATTATTATATAACCAAAAATAGTAATAATTTTATGAGAGTTCGAACCAAGGGTGCTTACATCAGCGAAGATGCTAGAAATATAGTATTTAGCTCATAATGTATATATACAGTAAATTGTCGTATTTCAGTACTCATAAAAAATCATTAATTTTAGAAAATAACAAAATATTCCCCACAACAATTTTTAGACAAGTAGAATTTAAAAATTATAATCCATTTTTTCTAAGTATATTTAATTAAAATCTTAATTTATCCAAAAAATAACCTTAATTCAATATCTGGTTTTATAACACATTTACAAGTTATTCAAGGTCTTGTATAATTCTAATATATTCATAAGAAAATAAAATAATTTTTTTATTACATTATATAAAAATAAATTTCCATTTTAAATTTATTAAATTATTCATAAAATTATAATAAAATATTTATAACATAAAAAAATTCAAATACATGAGCAATGATCATTTTGTCACTTAAAAGATGTCTAAATTGTATTTATACATTCATGGGTGATGTTTTTATGTTTTGGATGATTTACTATTCATTAATATTCAAAAGGCTATGTTAATGTTCATAATTTTCAAGTAACAATTCAAGGAAAATGTAAGTTGATCCTATATGACACTAAGTATATTTGTAGACACAATAGTGTACGTCAGTTTTTCTAAATTAAAATCACAGAAGTGAAAAATTGTGTTTTTTTCTCGATTATAACAACGTTTTGTTTTATAGAGACTCATTTTTTTGAATTAAATATTTATATGAAAAATATTACGGTGTTACATTCTCCCCTCATTACAAAAAACATCTCACTCAAAATTTGAAATTGAACTTCAAAATTTAATGGTCGATACTTGAAAATTCCATTGATGGAATCCCACATTAGGAATACAGTTAATATATAATCTTTATAAGAGGGAAAGGGAAACGCATCACTTACTACAAAATTATGAATTTTAATAAAACGACATAGTCGTGGAAGCATAATTAAACCATCATGTTCTGATGGAAACTATTAGAGAACATGCAAAGATGAAATATGATTACGAAAAAACCCTAAACTACAGTATGGAAAAATTTCATTGACATCAGGATATATATAAATATATAAATATATATGATAATAGTAAATCTTTTTAATTTAAGACTCTTTTCCTAGATTTTAGGAATTATTCTTCTATATATGTGTATAAATACTCACTTCTATTTCAGAAACAAAATCATATACTTTGTTTGTGCCTTCAACAATGTATATTTCATCTCTTAGCACATGTGGTTTCATTTGGTGATATTAAATTCATACAATGATCAGCTTAAACCATCCCTTAAATGGTTTTTCATTCCAAAATATCAAGACCCGGTAATTAAAAATCATCCACAAATCCATCCATGCTATATCCATGTACACAAGGTCCTGGGAAAACCTCATTTTTTAGAACTCCATGATCTATCCTACTCAATGAATCTGCTACCATATTTTCCTATAACAATCATGAAGAAGGCAGAAATTTTCAAATTCCAAACAAGTGAATATATTCGTCATAATTCTTATTGAGATATTGTAATAACTCAAACTACCTTAAAATTTTATTGGAAACTTGAATTCATCCTTACACATGATATTCGACATATTCCTTATATCCAAAAGTGTTGTAAAATCCATCGATGATTGCATAGAACACTTTTCGACAAGTCAATAATCATTTTTGAGGATGTTAGTACTTATCCAAATCAGGCATTTCTTTACCATTATTTTAATCATCAGGACTATATTTAGGGTCATCTTTTCCTCAACCACATTCTTTTTCAAGATATTAACTTTTTACTATTTCATTTATCCTTGGTACAGTTTATCATACAACCGAAAATACAAAATGATATAGTACTACAATACAATCATCATATATTCTAAAATTATTATAACCAATATAGTTGTAATAAAATATTCAAATGACATGATTCTTGAAAAGTATTATTAATCATTCCACTTAATCTACGGTAGTATCATGACTTTCCCTATATCTAGTAACATCATATGAGACCTATTCCTTTTACTCATTGGACATTGATTTTCATAGTGTACCATATCCTTGTAGTTAATGCATTATACATTGGAAACTATTTTCATTGTCTTGAAATCATGAAATTTATATCCTTTTCACAACATTTACCACAAGTAACCATTCCTTTCAAGCATTCACAAAGATGATTCTTTCTACAGTAATCAAATGTGGGAAACCACTTCTTTACATGTTTCCCATTATCCGTAATTTTCATGGACATCCTATTCTTTTCATGCATCCCTTAAAAAAAAATAGTGCTCATAGAATTACTTACATATCTTGTTAACATATGATACCATTTCTACATAGGATGAGGATACATGGGAGAATATATTCTTTTTGAATGATTGATTATGAAAATAAGTGATGTGATCCTTCTTACAATTTGCAACATGTGCATTAGTTATGTTCTTATTCCATCCTCTAGGATCCATTTATAATTAATTTCATATAAAATTTTAGCTCATAAAATAATGAACACTCTATAAAACTAAACATAGAATAAATTAATCCATCGTATATCCTAGAACCATATACATTGTTAACCTTGGGGGCACAAATCCTTGAACATAGTGGGTAATGAAAATCTGAATAATCCTAATCATATACCCTGAGGAGTGTCAAAATAAGTGAGCAGTAAGGCCTGTTTTCATGTACAAGGATACCCCAGGTCATGCGCGAAACTACTTTTCAAAGTTGTTAGTCCATGGTACTTCAGTTTCAGAACCACGCCCACTAGTAGTATTCATACATGGAAGTATTTTCTATAAGGATCCTCACAATACCGTTATTACAATCATTCTTGGATATTCATGTGCAATTATCCTCAAAGACTAGATTAGTGTTTTGGTCACTAATCTACATTTTCTAAATCTATTTTTCTATATTTCTCCTGAACATCCATTGCTAACAACTATAACACCCCGGCCATAGTGGCTCGGAGCTAGTGCATTATTTCATAACATTATCATGATTACAAGAATGTTGTATAACAAAGGATTGAGTAGTTTAGTAGATATTGAAAATCATAAACATATATAGGTTCATCATTACAAATTGACATGAAATATAACATATATATTTTATTTGGAACATCCACAACTCTATGTTGATCTTTGATGGACATTCATAATAAACTTATTCATGTCCTACTAAATTGATACATAAGAATGGGGTGAGGTCATATGCATAGTATGGGTAAGAAATACATTAGAAGATATTATTATCCTAAAAAATAGACATGATGAATAACTAAAACATGTGTCTTTAAAAATAAACATGAACACATTATTGTAGAAATTAGAGTTGAATAAATAATTACATAATAATGCATAATCATGGGTATTAAACTAATCAAATAACCACTTGAACTTTAAATTACTTGTTTCATAATAAGGAAAATAAGTATTCTGGACATTTCAAAACATAATGTCAAGGACTTGGACAAGAAATCTAAAAATGATTATGGCCTTGTCCAAAACCAAATCTAAAAATGCAAAAGGCCAATGCCACATCCATATCTATTTGTATCATGAGAGCTAATGATGCATATAGAGGCTACAGTGGCCACCACAAGTCAATTACAAAGTCCAATGAATTCCTCATATGAAAGGGGTGAACATAATCAACATATACATTCATATAAAAACTAACTATTGAAATGATAATAATTGTCCCAAATAATTTAACATAAACACTAGCCATTCAGAGTAAAATGGGGACTGGTATCAAGATATCACATGTACATTCAATCTAATCCGGAAAACATCATCAAAAAATAGTAGATGATTTCAAAAGATATTGACCTCAATGATGTACAAGATTCAATAAGGGATGTTGACATAGATGATTGTACTTTTAAATGAGTCCATTCAAAAATTCTTTTGGAAATAATCCTTAAACATGCCAAAGTGTCCCATTCCTCCTAGAAATATGCAAATCAAAATCCCATAGAATATCATGAGAATAATGGTAATATTAATACGATGTACCAATGGTCAGTATACACACCACATTCATGGAATTAGTGGTGAACAAGGAATATATTTCATAAAAGTTAATTTCAGAAGAGAAAAAACAATTACTTCTGAAAGAAGAGTTCTATTGGAAAATACTTTGTATTTTCCATGAAATCAGATTATAAACATGAATATCCAAAAAAATAAAAGGACATGACATTGAAATTACTTTATAGGCCTAAATTATGGTTTGATGATGTGAAATCGTGTAATTTTTTTTTTCAAGAATCATTAAAATAAGACATTTTTGAGCATTTTAAGAATAATATTAAAAGGAGTTTTAAAGTAGAAAGGCATGTTTGGTTTCTTAAATACTATAATGCTCCAAGATAAATTTAATGATACAATTTTTTCTTTTATATAAATAATGGCAGATTAAAATATATTATTGTGCACACTTGAAAACATGTAATACATCGAGATGTTCCCTTGAATCGGGTATGTTAATCAGGATAATTTTTTGAGTGGTTGTTTTTAAACATTTAAATATCCATTAAAAAAGGTTTATAGTTGGTATATATATATATATAACACATACTTTATGGGGAGTGCATAATAAAAAATAATTATTTCATTCAGGTAAATAGAGAATAAGGGCAACCTGAATGAAAATAGAGGTTTGCGTAGAAATCCATTACTAGTTTTATTAAATTGGATCGTATGACCCATAATTAAAAATCATAAAATTATATATTGAATACCATTAAAAAATAGTTTAATTATATTATGAATTAATGGGAAGTATACATGCACCATATAGAAGTAATAGTCGTGAATACAGAATATCTCAAAATAATGGACGTGAGTCGAGGAAACCCCTTACCTTAAGTGTGATGGTGTTCGTAAATTGATAATAATAAAATGAATAATAAAATATAGATTCATTAATTAATAATTATAGAATATTATCTACATGTAATTAGTTTATTATATCCTTATTAATTTCATTCAAGGGCTTTTTGAAAGGTTATGTGGTACAATTTCATTGATTGGGTCTGTTTGTTTCATGAATGGTATACTGATATACATGAATAGAGAATCATGGAAAATTAAGATGGTTGTGAATAATTGAAGTTATATGTTATTAGTGAACATCCATAATGTGAAATAGTTTAAAATTTCAGTTTTTTACTTGGAGTGAAGATGAATCGTTATAAAAATTATTTAATGGTAACTGGTTGGGTTAATTAGCTGTTTTTGAACACAAAGAACTCATTTGTATTTATAAATCAAAACCATGGATTAAAAAGCTTCCAGAACCATAAATGAGAAAAAATACATATATTGTAGCTTCATTTAATCATACTAATATATTCATTTCCATAATTGAATATGGTAATAAAAATTGAAAATCCAACATCCTTTTTGGTTGTAAATTCACACACCCCAAACGGTGTTTCTAACTACTAGAATAAACAAGGGTAAATGAGAGATAATAATAAAGTGTTCTGAAAAAAATATTCAACACAAGTAAGGTAATAGAGTTCATAAAATTTCCATGGGGATGGGTTAGGATATAAAATGAAACAAAGGAACCTGAAAAGAATTGAAATGAGGAATTTAACTATTTAATTAATCTTCCTTGAGAGCCTCTTTAATGGATAGGGTTTGGAATTTTTATGAGACCAAGGGCTTCTGTACGTGGGGGTGGAGCATGGGAGGATATTTTGATGAATTTAAACAATTCACAATGATAGAGAGTAGTAAATTGAAGAGATATGTTTGGGTGGTTTTTATACTGGATGAGATGCGGGTGTTCTTAATGATTAACTCATTTGTTTGTTATTTTTTCAATAAGACAAGTGAAAGGGATTATTCTATAATTAATATAATAATGAGTGATCATGAGTTTAAACCAATATTTATTACATCACTGATGATTCTTGGTATAGATTATTTAACACTTAATGTATATATTCATAAATTACAATTTCTCACAATTCATAAAAAATTACACTATTTTTAAAAAATACCAAAAATTAACTACAACCACTTTTCAACATGTATAATTCTAAAATTATATCCATTTTTAAAATAATTTTATAATTTTTTTATTAAATTTTTACTTAAAATCATAATTTATTAAAAAACAACTTTTAAACTATTAACCATATTTTTACAACATGAAAAATTTATCAAGGTCTCATTAAATTATATTCTAACATTAAAATTTTTTAAAAAAATTTATGATTATTTTTTATGAATATACATTTCTATTTCAAATTATTAAATTATTTGTAACGCCCCGACCCCAGCTACCGAGAGCCGGTGCATTACTTCGTAACATTGGCATGATCCCAAAAGATCAAGTCTCGAAAGACCGATTAGTTTAGTAGCCTTGGAAACACTAGATACATTCATAAACGTTACATTACATCATAAAGTGAAAAACTACAATAACAAAGTCTCCATAGTCCACACTCATATCCTCTTCTGACTATCCCTGCAGGTCATTCATAAAATACTTCTTCACATCCTGGAAAATATTAAAACATTGAAAGGGGTGAGCTCAGATGCTCAGTAAGGATAACAATAATGCGGAAGCTTTCATAAATAAACATTAACATTTAAGGAAATGTATAACTAAAACAAAAGCCTTTTAAACATGAACTTCAACATAATATGGCAAAAGTAAAATGAGATAATGCCATTTACTTCTTCACATGGATATTCTACTGGTCGAATAATCACATGCAATATCAATAACCACTTTCATAATGATGGAATGCATAATGCCAGACTATCATAACCACGTAGTCAAGGCCTCGTGCCAAGACCACAAATAAGATTTTGTCAAGGCCTCGTGCCAAGACACTAGTTTGTCTCATGAGACCTGCCGATGCATCGAGGAGCTATAGCGGGCTCCACCCGTCACTTATTAAGTCCAATGCATTCCTCATATGAATAGGTTTAAACATATCATAAACCATAACATAATCGTATCACATAAAACATGCATAAAGGAAACATAACATTTCCACATTTCAATCACAAGATATCAATACAACACTTTGATATGATAAAAATGCTTTCAAAACCATTTTTAATACCAAAATAAAAGAAAGTTAAAACATTGTATTTATTTTTCATTAAAAAAATGATGGCTTGTAGAGGAAGCCGAAACTCAAATAATGGTCACGGTGGCGGAGAAGTCGTTGTCGCCGCATAAGTACGGAAAGAAAAACATTCCCTTTTGTCGTTTAGCAAAACGCTTCGTATAAAAAAGATTCCTTTTGAATAAACGTAAAAGCCAAAGGGGTTTATACATCGTATAAAAGAAGGTTGTGTATAAAACCAAATATGCCTCAATGAAAGGAGATTGAGACGAAGTCCTTAAAAAGATCATTTTTTAAAATAAAATAGATCTATTATGTGTATTCACTATAGGTACACATAAAGAAAGTAAAAATACAAAATAGGACATAATAATATCATGACATAATTTGAAAGTAGGAGATTAACCCAAAGAATGGAAGTTGGGTTAAGAAATTCCCTTACAAAATCATTTATAAATAAAATAGATCTATTATGTGTATTAACTATAAGTACACATAAAGAAAGTACAAATACAAGATAATACATAACAATATCATGACAGAATTTGAAAGTAGGAGATTAACCCAAAGAACAGAAATTGGGTTAAGAATTTCCCTTACAAGATCATTTATAAATAAAATAGATCTATTATGTGTATTAACTATAAGTACACATAAAGAAAGTACAAATACAAGATAATACATAACAATATCATGACAGAATTTGAAAGTAGGAGATTAACCCAAAGAACATAAATTGGGTTAAGAATTTCCCTTACCTCGTGTCTGACTTGACTCAACCGTTCTTTAACCTCCTGAATAATAAACTAGAGTTAATATATACCTTATTAAGAACCATTTTCAACTTCATTATCCTTATTATATCACTTATTACAATGATATGAACATTATGTAATTATTTAAGTTAATAATGTTCATTTTGTCGGTATTTGGTTCTTAAGTCAAAAATAGGCTTCTTACACTTACATGTTGTTAATTTGGTCAAAGGTTCATTATATCCAGAATGGTATTCATGATGTAGATATCATATATGTCATATATATCCAGTACATACATTCATTTATAATATTACATCACATTTAGAGGTAAGAAATGAAATGCACCGTTCATGGAGACGGTAAGCCGTACGTACGCATGAACGCTACTTCCATTTCTATTTCATATTTTCTGTAATGGAATCATAATGATATGAGAGTATATTATAATTCCAGTATAATAACATATATAATATCATTAACTTTATCCTTCACACATCCCACATATGGTATTAACGAATCAAATCACTTTCAGGGGGCGGTAGTCCGCGCTTCCTAAAATGAAGATATCGTGTTTTACCCATAATGGAAACCATAAAGGTATGCCCAAAATGAAAAAAACAGAAGCTTAAGGAAAACATAAACATATTATATATCATATATAAAAATAGTGACATCATAATGGCCACCTTTGAAGGTGATAAATGAGTGTTGAACAATCATCGTTTCGGGAGGCAGAATTTCGCCATCCACGGAAACCTTATGTTCTTTAACCATTTGATGTAGTTGTGTGGAAGTGTAGCTCAAATAAATCTTATAACAACATCCTAGTATATTTAAGATACTGGTGTTGTTACAAAAGAAGTAAATAAAAAGAGTTTAGGGGGTTGGAGATGCAAAATAAAACAAAAGAACCTGAGAGAATGAATTACCTTAAAAAGTGTAACTCCTTTTGAGTTGAGCCTAAAGGCTTCCTTTGAAAGGATTCTGCCCAAAGGGAATCCTCTAGGATGAGGAGAGGGATGTGGAGAGAGCAAATGGGCAGGGTTTGGCCGAGCCAATGGCTTGAAGAGTGTGTGAAATGAGGTAGAGGTGGGGGCCTTTTATAAGAGGAGAGGAATGACACTTTTGGAAAGTAAAGGAACATTACATTATTTGAAAATGTGTTTCGGTTTTAAAAGGTCCCACATTGATAGAATTCGTGGATAAGGTGATAAGGCATCGAAATCCACTCATACAATTGGTTTTGGCCATGTGTAGTTCATAGATTTTATATTACCTTTCCATTTTATTTAAATCGTCAAATAATGATGTCATCGCTGCATCATTATTATGTCATAAATAATTAAATTTATTTAATGTCTAAAAATTATAAAAAAAATACTATGATATAGGAAATCTTTTTATCTTTCCTATGACTATTTATAATCAAAATTTGGACTTGTGTAACCCTACTTAAAAATTGTTTTAGTAAAACACTTTATGTTAGTGTCATTTTCACTTTAACATTAAATAAAAAGTAATTTATGTTATTTCCCAACAAAAGTGGATCCATGGGGTCCCCAAGTTAGGCCATGGCTTGTCTTGGTCGGCCATGACACAACCAATGAGGTTGGGACATGTGTCTAGGTCATTTAATATTATTAAAGTATTATTTATACCTTAAACTACCCTAATTACCACTAATCGCGATTAAGAACTTAATAAGTTACTATTCACCAAAAAATTATTTTTATCCCATTGAACCACATTTTACTTCTTAATGACAACCATGTATGTCGGATTTTTGAAAATCAAATCACAGAAGTGGTAATATTTCATTTAAACGAAAAATCAGTTATTTAACAACCACTTAGTGGTTTCACTATTCATCAAAAATTGAAGTTTTTCAGAATAAGGCCAAAATTTCACCCTAAGCTATAATTGATATTCCGAATTGAAAAATGATGTCTATTTTACAAAATTCCAAACATATTAGTTGCATTAATTAATTTTATAATTAATTCCCGCTGTCACAACAAATAGCGTGTTTTTAAGAAACAATTTATATCAAAAGATTGGCAATTGTTTATGTCCAATTTCAATGTTAAATTAATTCTAATGACCACCATTGGATAAAATGGTAAAAATATATTCTAATTATACTTTAAAACCATCAAATATTATAATTTATCACTATAAATTATTTTGATTAAAAAAGTTGTTTTAAGTATTTTTCACTATTTATAAAATTTTAGAAGTTCTCAGAAAAATACCAAAAATTCAACATAGGCTAATTTCGATATTACGAATACAAAAATGAAGTCCATTTTGACATATAAAATTTATAATATTTCAAAAAGAAGGTATTACTATTCATAACGGCTACTTTGATTAGTCGCGGTGTTTTAGAACTCGAAGTTGCGTACAATGCAAGCTATTGTATTACTGAATGAGAAGCGTATCGTGGAAGCTCGGGGTGTTACATTCTCCCCTCCTTCAATAAATTGCGTCCTCGCAATTTGAAATTTTTCTTGGAAAATACAAGGTTGAAAAGAGAAAATACCTTTGAGGAAAACCCACATCGAAAATAAGGTTAATAAATATATAACATTAAAAGAAAGCAGGATAAGTACAAAGGTCACCCGATATAGCCCATTATAGGATTCTATGAAAATATGGATATGGAGGAGAAACAAACCATCAAGGTCTGATGGGGAGTTATAGAAAACAGGATTAGGAGAATGTTTAACCACAAGAAAATCACAAACTTGTGATTGGTTAAACGGTCATTGAATCCCCAGTTGGAAAAGTTAACCGACAACATTTTTGTTTTAAGTTACCTTTTATAATGTTGAGGAATTTATTTAGGAGATTTACTAAGAACGTAAGGGAATATACATACTTGTTATGTATACTTTCATTCGTTAATAAATTTTTGCCACAAACCCATCTTTTACTCCAAATGGTAACGAAACTCAAAAATATTCTTTTTATCCTAATTGTATAAGGTTCCAAATATTAACACATACCATTTAGATTAGTAAAACTATTTTGTAATAACCAGGGACTTCCTGTAGGCTAGTGGTAGGAAATAAAGGCCTGTCGCACTTTGATTGTGGGTTCGATTCCTACAGCTTTGTCCGACGCGACGGTTTATTCCCCACCCTGCAGGTTGTCCTTTTCATACAACTATAGTATTCCAAGAATAATCTCCAGAAAAATTTTTAACCTTAAATTTACTATCCAAGGTTCAACTTAATCCACTCCAACCTTTATAGTTATCCAAAATACCTTCATCCAGACTTTCTCTAAAAGGTCTCTAAATTCCAAAATCAATTGTAACATCAGATTCCCCAAACAAAGAAAAGTTTCTCTTATTGTCACATACCAAAAATATGATTACCTTAATCATATTAAAACCTTACTGAAATCAAAAAGTAATGCAGTACAATCCATATATATATATTACATTATTCTTATAACCAGAATATAATCCTTGAGTCCAAAAGCACCAATACATTAGTTATTCTGCTTCAACTGTAGTAATAGCATAAGATTGTCCTTGATCCCTTGTCCTTTTCTGAGGTAAGTTTCCTTGACGCTTAGGACATTCATTTGCATAATGACCCATTTCTCTACAATTGTAGCATTCAACATTGACAGCCTCTTTATTTCCCTTGCAATCACGAGCCTGGTGACCCTTTTCTCCACATTTATAACAAACTCCCATTCCTTTTAGGCAAGTACCAGGGTGATTCTTCCCACAATTATCACATACTGGAAAATCCTTCTTTCCCTTTTTCCCTTTATCTGTCTCTTGTTCCACCGTTCTCTTCTTCTCTTGCTTTACTTTGTTGTCATAAGACTTAGAGAATTCCTTTTCTGTCTTGATAGCACACGAGACAATATCTTCGTATGATGAGAAGGATTGTGATACCAAAGCTCGACGGAGAAATGGTTTTAACCCATCAAAGAAACGATCAATCTTACTCCTTGGGTTACGTATGTAATCTGCAGCATACCTTGCTAACCTTGTAAAGTTAGCCTCATACTTTGCGACATTCTCATCCTCCTTCTGCCTCAGACTCAGAAATTGCCTTTCCATATCTGCTCGATGGTCACGAGGAAAGTATTTTTCTAAGAAAAGCTCTTTGAACTCCCTCCATTCCATACTTGATACGTCGTCATCTTCCTTTGTGTTTTGAATCAGCGACCACCACTGATCGGCATCTCCAGTGAGGCGGTAAACTGCCATGACAACCTTCTCCCTTTCACTACTCCCCAAGGCATGGAATATTTTCTCTAAGGAATTTATCCATTGCTCAGCTACTATAGGATTTGTACTCCCATTGAAGGTTGGTGGTTGTTGCCTCATGAAGCGGTCTAACATTGATCCTCCGCGTTGCGGATCAGGGTGCTCCATACGAGTAAGGTTATTATTCATAACCTGAGTGAGTTGTCCAAGTATGGTAATAAGTTGATCAGCACCAGTTGTATCTCTAGATCCACAATAATTATCTTGATCAGGATGGCAATCCCTACACGGAGTTCGTGCATTGATACGGTTTCCATTCCTTCTACTAGGCGCCATTTCTAAACAATGGCATAAACTAGATTAGTTTATGAATCAAAATACATAATTCCATACTTGTAAAACACTTTACATAAATTGAACTATTTATGGATATAATCCATAATCATAAAAAGAAATTTTTTCTTTGAGGAAGTATATACTCATAACCCTTCATAGTGGTTTGTAAATAAAATGAGAATTATCCTAAGCGTATCCCCCGGGAGTGTCGTAACCAAGAGTGCAGCAAGGCCCGTTGTCGTGCACCAGTTCCCGTTCGAGTCTAGCTCAAAGCGGTGTTTTCGGGTTTTACCCCTAGGTACATCTGTGCCAGAGCCGCCTCTACCTGCTCGTATCCAGGCAGGGATGTATTGCTCGGAAAACTCATATCATCTCTATAATACCAAAATTCTAGGAAGTTCTTCTATACTAATCCTCGAAGCCTATCTTTGGGCTATGCGTTCTAATCAGAGTTTATCTACATCTAGCTTCCAAGGTTAGTACTAAACTGCCTCTGATACCAACTGTAACGCCCCGACCCCAGCTACCCAGAGCCGGTGCATTACTTCGTAACATTGGCATGATCCCAAAAGATCAAGTCTCGAAAGACCGATTAGTTTAGTAGCCTTGGAAACACTAGATACATTCATAAACGTTACATTACATCATAAAGTGAAAAACTACAATAACAAAGTCTCCATAGTCCACACTCATATCCTCTTCTGACTATCCCTGCAGGTCATTCATAAAATACTTCTTCACATCCTGGAAAATATTAAAACATTGAAAGGGGTGAGCTCAGATGCTCAGTAAGGATAACAATAATGCGGAAGCTTTCATAAATAAACATTAACATTTAAGGAAATGTATAACTAAAACAAAAGCCTTTTAAACATGAACTTCAACATAATATGGCAAAAGTAAAATGAGATAATGCCATTTACTTCTTCACATGGATATTCTACTGGTCGAATAATCACATGCAATATCAATAACCACTTTCATAATGATGGAATGCATAATGCCAGACTATCATAACCACGTAGTCAAGGCCTCGTGCCAAGACCACAAATAAGATTTTGTCAAGGCCTCGTGCCAAGACACTAGTTTGTCTCATGAGACCTGCCGATGCATCGAGGAGCTATAGCGGGCTCCACCCGTCACTTATTAAGTCCAATGCATTCCTCATATGAATAGGTTTAAACATATCATAAACCATAACATAATCGTATCACATAAAACATGCATAAAGGAAACATAACATTTCCACATTTCAATCACAAGATATCAATACAACACTTTGATATGATAAAAATGCTTTCAAAACCATTTTTAATACCAAAATAAAAGAAAGTTAAAACATTGTATTTATTTTTCATTAAAAAAATGATGGCTTGTAGAGGAAGCCGAAACTCAAATAATGGTCACGGCGGCGGAGAAGTCGTTGTCGCCGCATAAGTACGGAAAGAAAAACATTCCCTTTTGTCGTTTAGCAAAACGCTTCGTATAAAAAAGATTCCTTTTGAATAAACGTAAAAGTCAAAGGGGTTTATACATCGTATAAAAGAAGGTTGTGTATAAAACCAAATATGCCTCAATGAAAGGAGATTGAGACGAAGTCCTTAAAAAGATCATTTTTTAAAATAAAATAGATCTATTATGTGTATTCACTATAGGTACACATAAAGAAAGTAAAAATACAAAATAGGACATAATAATATCATGACATAATTTGAAAGTAGGAGATTAACCCAAAGAATGGAAGTTGGGTTAAGAAATTCCCTTACAAGATCATTTATAAATAAAATAGATCTATTATGTGTATTAACTATAAGTACACATAAAGAAAGTACAAATACAAGATAATACATAACAATATCATGACAGAATTTGAAAGTAGGAGATTAACCCAAAGAACAGAAATTGGGTTAAGAATTTCCCTTACAAGATCATTTATAAATAAAATAGATCTATTATGTGTATTAACTATAAGTACACATAAAGAAAGTACAAATACAAGATAATACATAACAATATCATGACAGAATTTGAAAGTAGGAGATTAACCCAAAGAACATAAATTGGGTTAAGAATTTCCCTTACCTCGTGTCTGACTTGACTCAACCGTTCTTTAACCTCCTGAATAATAAACTAGAGTTAATATATACCTTATTAAGAACCATTTTCAACTTCATTATCCTTATTATATCACTTATTACAATGATATGAACATTATGTAATTATTTAAGTTAATAATGTTCATTTTGTCGGTATTTGGTTCTTAAGTCAAAAATAGGCTTCTTACACTTACATGTTGTTAATTTGGTCAAAGGTTCATTATATCCAGAATGGTATTCATGATGTAGATATCATATATGTCATATATATCCAGTACATACATTCATTTATAATATTACATCACATTTAGAGGTAAGAAATGAAATGCACCGTTCATGGAGACGGTAAGCCGTACGTACGCATGAACGCTACTTCCATTTCTATTTCATATTTTCTGTAATGGAATCATAATGATATGAGAGTATATTATAATTCCAGTATAATAACATATATAATATCATTAACTTTATCCTTCACACATCCCACATATGGTATTAACGAATCAAATCACTTTCAGGGGGCGGTAGTCCGCGCTTCCTAAAATGAAGATATCGTGTTTTACCCATAATGGAAACCATAAAGGTATGCCCAAAATGAAAAAAACAGAAGCTTAAGGAAAACATAAACATATTATATATCATATATAAAAATAGTGACATCATAATGGCCACCTTTGAAGGTGATAAATGAGTGTTGAACAATCATCGTTTCGGGAGGCAGAATTTCGCCATCCACGGAAACCTTATGTTCTTTAACCATTTGATGTAGTTGTGTGGAAGTGTAGCTCAAATAAATCTTATAACAACATCCTAGTATATTTAAGATACTGGTGTTGTTACAAAAGAAGTAAATAAAAAGAGTTAAGGGGGTTGGAGAAGCAAAATAAAACAAAAGAACATGAGAGAATGAATTACCTTAAAAAGTGTAACTCCTTTTGAGTTGAGCCTAAAGGCTTCCTTTGAAAGGATTCTGCCCAAAGGGAATCCTCTAGGATGAGGAGAGGGATGTGGAGAGAGCAAATGGGCAGGGGTTGGCCGAGCCAATGGCTTGAAGAGTGTGTGAAATGAGGTAGAGGTGGGGGCCTTTTATAAGAGGAGAGGAAGGGCACTTTTGGAAAGTAAAGGAACATTACATTATTTGAAAATGTGTTTCGGTTTTAAAAGGTCCCACATTGATAGAATTCGTGGATAAGGTGATAAGGCATCGAAATCCACTCATCCAATTGGTTTTGGCCATGTGTAGTTCATAGATTTTATATTACCTTTCCATTTTATTTAAATCGTCAAATAATGATGTCATCGCTGCATCATTATTATGTCATAAATAATTAAATTTATTTAATGTCTAAAAATTATAAAAAAAATACTATGATATAGGAAATCTTTTTATCTTTCCTATGACTATTTATAATCAAAATTTGGACTTGTGTAACCCTACTTAAAAATTGTTTTAGTAAAACACTTTATGTTAGTGTCATTTTCACTTTAACATTAAATAAAAAGTAATTTATGTTATTTCCCAACAAAAGTGGATCCATGGGGTCCCCAAGTTAGGCCATGGCTTTTCTTGGTCGGCCATGACACAACCAATGAGGTTGGGACATGTGTCTAGGTCATTTAATATTATTAAAGTATTATTTATACCTTAAACTACCCTAATTACCACTAATCGCGATTAAGAACTTAATAAGTTACTATTCACCAAAAAATTATTTTTATCCCATTGAACCACATTTTACTTCTTAATGACAACCATGTATGTCGGATTTTTGAAAATCAAATCACAGAAGTGGTAATATTTCATTTAAACGAAAAATCAGTTATTTAACAACCACTTAGTGGTTTCACTATTCATCAAAAATTGAAGTTTTTCAGAATAAGGCCAAAATTTCACCCTAAGCTATAATTGATATTCCGAATTGAAAAATGATGTCTATTTTACAAAATTCCAAACATATTAGTTGCATTAATTAATTTTATAATTAATTCCCGCTGTCACAACAAATAGCGTGTTTTTAAGAAACAATTTATATCAAAAGATTGGCAATTGTTTATGTCCAATTTCAATGTTAAATTAATTCTAATGACCACCATTGGATAAAATGGTAAAAATATATTCTAATTATACTTTAAAACCATCAAATATTATAATTTATCACTATAAATTATTTTGATTAAAAAAGTTGTTTTAAGTATTTTTCACTATTTATAAAATTTTAGAAGTTCTCAGAAAAATACCAAAAATTCAACATAGGCTAATTTCGATATTACGAATACAAAAATGAAGTCCATTTTGACATATAAAATTTATAATATTTCAAAAAGAAGGTATTACTATTCATAACGGCTACTTTGATTAGTCGCGGTGTTTTAGAACTCGAAGTTGCGTACAATGCAAGCTATTGTATTACTGAATGAGAAGCGTATCGTGGAAGCTCGGGGTGTTACATTATTCATAACATTTTAATTAAAATAATAATGACTTATGAAAAACCAATACTTATTCTATGATCATTTTTTCATTTATATATTGTCTAAATTGTATTTATTCATTCACGGGTAAAGTTTATATATTTTGGGATAATTTTCTATTCATTACTATTCTTTAGGATTTTTTTTCTATTCTTAAGGGTCAAATTTCTATTCCACAAAAATATAAGATTATCCTATCGGACATTAAATATATTACTAAACACAACTGGGTATGTATGTTTTTTGAAATTAAAATTAGAAATGTGAAAGAATTATTATTATTGTCCAGGTTATAACAATGTGTTGTTTTGTAGACTCATAGATTTATGCATTCAAAATTTATTGGAAAAATCTTGGGGTGTTACAGTAGTTGTTCAAACATTACGTTGTTAGATACATTACATATTGGGAGAGTTTTTTTGTGGTATATGGACTACAAAATCCTCATGTATATTTTTACACAGAGTGATCATAATCTGAGGTAGTTAAGGTGGGTGGAGGAGCTACAATCCTTTGACGTTGAGCTTGAATACATTCCTGGTAATTGCTCAGTATGAGGACTCTGATTTATATAGTGAAACAATCTAGTAGTGAGTGGAATGTTATAGCATTGTTCTCTAAGATACATATAGTGGTGCACAACAGTGAGTGCTAGACTTATCTATCATTTTAATTTGTGACCTCTACCCTAGAGGACAGAGTTATGATGAGGCAACTATCAAATTATAAGGTCTTAGTTCTATAGTAGAGTGTAACTAGTGAGGATACACCTTATTTTTGGATGGTAAGAGAGGATTTGATCCTACATATACGTGGATGAATTTGAGATCCAGTGGATATACATGAGGATCAAATTATGGAGTTTCATGCTTTATCTTGGGTAGTGCACCCTAGATTTAACAAGATGTATTATGACTTGATCCATTAGTACTGGTGCATGGGTAAAGAACAAGAGGTAGCTGGTTTTCATTATGAGGTGTTTTACCCATAAACATGTCAACTAGAACACAAGCGGCTAGCTGGTATTTTACAACTATTATATGGCACCTCGATATTTTATGAAAAATTAACTTTCAATAATAGTAATTCTTCAATATATTTCATTTCACGCAATCATGAGTTTAAAAGAACTATGAGATTCCCTTATTATAAAATGATCATTATATCATAGACATTAGATTATTGGTGATCAATATAACTAACATATGAAAATGTATGGTTAATTCATTGGCTACCAAATTTTTAGGTAAAATATAAATCAAATTTGTATTTGTATTTTTGTATTAATAAATTATGTGAATTATAATTGGTGTGTGAAATTAAGGATATATATATCTGTTATATATTTAATAAAATATTTTTGATAATCATCGAATATATATTTTAGTCATAGGGTATGAATAAACCCTATTTGATGTAAAAAAACCTATATTTTTCAAAAGAATAATTATACACTTTTTAATGGAGAACCACCATTAAATTAATATATTGATGAATTAATAATTTTTATATGAAAGAATTATCATTTTATAATGGATCATGACACAAAAAATTACTCTGGATGAATTTTATAATTTCTTTCTTATAAATTTCATGTTTTGATGAATAGTAAAAATACACAACATTTTAATTGAAACCAACATTTTTCATCAAAATAATTTTTCTAGATAAATTATAATATAGAGTGGTTTAATTGAATAAATATAATATATATTTATCATTATATTTATTATATATCATTATCCTTGATTTTTTCATTGAATTCGGATGTAAAAACATTTCAATTTTGTACAATGTTTTAACTATTAAAACCTATTCTATCCTTTCGACAACATGATTAAATTTAAATTAACTAATGAATATTTTTAGTTTTGAATTATGAAAAAAGGATTCTATATTTGGAATTAGTATGCCCGAATTATGTGAATAACTTTATTTTAATTTGGTCCATTATGAATAGTTGCATTAGTAATTTATATTAATTGGGTTAAAGGGTAAATTGTGTAGTTAAGGGTAAGAATACAAATATAAAATTAACCTAAATATTGTTTTAAAAAAAATTGGAACTTTTTTTTTTCAACGTGAAAATTCTTTGGTTCTAAATGGTTTTATTTGTAGTGAATTAGATAAGATTTGTAAATTTATTTTAATTTATTTGAAGAAAAAATAAATATGTCATAGTTAAATTTTAATAACTTTATAATTATTATAATAATGTTAAACAAAAAATATATTTGATTATAAATATTCATTTGAAAACTGAAATGTTTTTATTTATCTTGATTAATTACTTGAAATTTTTAGGAATTCAATAATTTCCGTAATGACCTATTCATTATTGATGCATAAATTATTTAATTGATGAGTAATCAATAAAATAATTATTATTAAATTGATAATAACCATTAAAAGAACCAAAAAATTGACCAAATATTATTTTTATAGTACATATCGACCATAACAAATCATGGGTAGAGTAATATATCATATGGAGCTTTATAGAAGAGATTTTGACAGTTATATTATTTTATTTAAAGTGACATTAATGTTGTCACATTCATGTTTTCGGAATAATAACATTCATAATGTTGGATTTTCAAGAAGATAAATTCCTATACAATTATTCTTAAAAAATCTAGAAGATTTATATTTAACGTAGGATTTTATTTTTAATTTATATTCAAAAAATCCGGATATTAAATATCTCTACAAAATTAATTTAATAATTATTATATTAATGAAGATAAGAAATAAATATTATTAACAATATTAAAATAAATATAATTTTGCATAATTAAATTTTCCAATGAATCTTCTAGATTTACTTGACATCTTAATAATATAATAAAATTGTTTTATCAAAGTTAACTTTATATCTTTATATTTTTTAAAATCGATGATTTCAATAATGTCAAAATTGACTCTATTATTTGTTGAGAAAAATAAGGCTTTATTAAATTATTAAAAAAGCATATACCATTTTAAAAAATATAAAATAATTAGGATATGGTCTATAATATTCTATGATAGTTATTTATGGTCTTATTGACATCATATATGTAAATTATTATTCTTTTAATATTTAAATATCTGTTACATTAGTAAAAAATTAAATAGAATAACATAGTGTTAATTAGAATATTAAGGTTGAAATTGACCAAAAACATGTTAAAAATTTATTGGTTGATTTTATAACAACACTATCTCTTATTATCTTATAAATTGGGACATTAGGGAGGATTTTGAGTAGGTTTTCATTGTATTATAAGTTATTATTTATGGAGTTTCCAAAAATTCCCCTCACCTCAATTATAAAAGTGAACCTACACCCTCACCTCTTAACTTCACATCGATCCTTCATTCTCAGTCATGGACTAATCATTTAATTTATTAACTTCCCCAAATACATTATAGAGTCTCTTATCTTCTTCAAAAACCAAATCTAGTGCTCTAAGAGGAGATTTAGTTGAATCGTGTTGAGGAAGAGGTAATATCCTCTATCGTTTATTTCAAACATTATTCTTAATCTAATTCATATTAAGGAGTTGTTTCAATAAAATGTAATAACTATATTATCAATTATATTCATATTTGTCATTATAAATATGAAACAACCATATTATACAATCTACCCAACCTATGAAAAATAAAATCACCTCACATGTGTATGTACGACTTACTGTCACCAAACCGTGGTGTAATCCAATTTTCACCAGCCCCTTATTTGGATGCGTATAATGATGGAAATAATAACTATATTTTATTATTATAACAAAATATTGATTAATAAATATTATACACCATCCACTTCAATAACATTCATCAATTATGGTAATTATATCGTCACTCATGCGAACGTATGACCTACCGTCTCCATGAGGCGATGAGATTAATTCAACATGATCTTTATTAAATCATGATTATATAAATGAATTTAATGAATACATATGGTATATATTAATCCAATATTATTCTTTAAATTATAAAACTATATCTTATGTTTGGGAAGTTATCTAAAAAAATATCTGTAAGAAAATAAAGAGGTCAATGCCTGATGGATGAGTAGTAATGTTACTAAAAATGGATGATAATATGATAATATATTATATCATAAAAATTACTATGATTATAGATTAATTTATTGGAAATATTAAAATCATTTTACAATAGATCTGGGTATATAAATGAAAATAAAACCTTGGGTAAAGGATAATATAGCAATCTCATTATTATCTATGATTGTTTATTCGTAAGTATTTACATGGATATATTTATAATCCACATCCATGTTTCCTAAGTATGTATTCCAAAATATTATTTCTTCGAATGTAAAATTGATTAATGTAAATTTTTCCCATTAGTGAATGTTTCATAAATGGTATGAAAGGAATATTTTGTATTTTTTTATATGAGGTACTTTCTTATTTATTGACAAAAGTAATAGAAGAATTTTCTATTTTAATTTATACTACATTAACGTAATTTTACATATTAATAACAGATTCATCCTGTGAATCTTCCATTAAAATATTTCAAGTTAATTTTCAATTTAATTCATTTCATTTAAAATTGTGTGCCTTTTTGAGAAAATAAAACGTTTTTAAATAATAAAGTTATTTTTCTCAAGAATTAATTTCAAGTGTTTTACAAAAATTATTTTCTATCTAAAATGAAATTATTTATTAAGGTTCTATTTGAACTATATTAACCCTATTATTCCAATGGTTTTTCTGTTTATAGTAACTTTTATTTAACAAATATATTAGTTTTATATCGATTATGTAATGATATAATGATGTTTAAAATCCCACATTATTCCATGGATATTCTAGGATGAATTATTTATTTTATTATGGAACAGGTATTAATTATATCCTTATGAGATGGGCATGACCTATATCTGACTCTAATTCATGGGGTAACCATTTATATCTCATGATATAGACATGGATGGAATGTGAAATGATCTTGTTTCAGTAGTATAGGGCTTAAACGGGGAGTGAACTCAGTTCACTAATGAACCATGTCTGTTATAATGGTCATGGAAGTGAGACTTGACTAATATGAAATGATTTTATATGCTTATGTGTATGCCAAAAAATTTCATGTCTTATTTATGACATTTGGTATTACGTTCATTGATTCTTATGAACATTTATGATTTATATCATGGCATAATATCCTGATCCTTCAAATGTAGAATATGATTTCAAATGTTATGTTCTTATATATAATGATTATGATATGATCGGTATCCCCTTAAATTACCCTTACCGAGGATTTGAGCTCTCCTTTTCATATGTTTCTCTTCCTTAGGTTATGAAGAAGGGTATTATACATGAAATGTAAAAAAGAGGCCTAGTGATGATGAAATAAGATGGAGGCAATGAAGATGTCTTATGATCTAGTTCGTTTTGATTCCAAGTTTCTAAAGACACAATACCTATATGGTCCTATCATGGATTTTTTATATTTTTTAATGAATATTCACCAATTCTAAATTAATATCAATTTCTGTAATGTATGGTTCATTGTTGTAGGTTACATAGGAATGGTATAGGTAACCATTAGAAACTAGGAAGAGAAAATAAAAGTAATAACCCTGAGGATATGACGATTTATAGGTTATAATCCTAGTGATTTAAAAATATCATGAATAACCAATGATAAAACATAAATATCCTAAATTGACATTTTATTCTTCATTTTTTGGTTTTCTCATTATGAATATTGTTTCCCATATAATTATTCTTTGTTTTATCCATTGGGTTGGATCAGAGGAACCATGTTAATGATGAATGTGATGTAAAATGAAAATATTTTCCACCTTTGAAATAAAATGTTATGGAATATATAATGAAAAACATTGTAGTTATTCTCACACAACATTCTCGGGTTACGAATCATGTAGGAAATCCAAATGAGCATAGTAGGGAACAAAATTATATTGAATCTCACATGAGGAATCATCCACATTCTTATAGAGGGTGTTCTAATCCATTCTAAGCTAAAAATATACCAGAGCCACTAAAAATATATTTTCAGTTGTCTAATGTTAAAATCATGATAAAATCATCATTGAAGTCATTCGTTTGTCAGTTGAAGATGATCAATGGTTGACCCTTATAAAGAATATGACGAAATGAGATGAAATTGAATCCATGGAATGAGATGAGATTAGGAACTTATTTTTCAGTAGGTACTTTCCTCATACTCTTCAAATAATGTAGGATAAGTATTTCCAATAGATTGATCAAAAGAATGATTAATATATTTGTACATATGATAAAATTTTACAAAACATGCAAGGCACAATTTTTGAATTATTATCCAACCAAAAAGTATTATTTATCGATTATTTAGAGCCTTAAAACCAAGTCTCCAAGGGAATTAACCATAAGATACTTCAAAAACTATAAAGAAATCATTTGAAGTTCTCTCAATGTTGAGATATAGAATGAAGTATCCCATTAGTCCTATGGGTTTAATAAGAATAGAAAAATGGAATACATGGGATAATTGAAGACCACCCTGAAAATAAGAACAATATTCCCTTATGCTCAAAGTGTGGAAATAAACATAGTGTAAATTGAATCCATGGGGCTAGAAATTAATTATGATAGGGAATGAAATTCATAGGGTAGTTTAATGCTAATGCGGTGGAAAAAAGATGACTGATGATGCGAATAGATAAATGGATAAATATAATGCACCTCCCTCACATTAATGTTACAATTGAAAGGTAATGGGTAATTATGACAATCAATTTCCTAATCCAAGGGTAATTGATCATGATCTATGCCAGCAAACACTTATGGCCAAAGATCAAGGAATGTTACATGCAATCTCTATAGGTGATGTGGAGGATGATAATATAATTGTATAAGGTACATATAACATCCACTCTAAAGTATAAAATGTTATATTTGATTTGGGATCTATCATGTTTTTAATTTCAGAATAATGTTTTATGGTTATCACATCATTAACTCAACAATTAGATTTTGAGTTAGTTGTGACAACTCTTAATGGAACAATAGGTGCAACAAAAGATTATAATTATTCTCCAGTTAGAGTATGTGGGAATGTACTTCCTTCAAATATTATGATCCTTATTATAGTGGAATTTGATATGATTATTTTCATGTATTGTATTTCTATATATGTTTCTCAAATCAATTTCCAAGGAAGGGGAGTCATATTTCATATTCCAGATCAATCTATGATCATCTATCGATGAAAGGTTGAGTTTGAGCTTCTAGTGAAAATTTATTACCAATTTTGTGTCTTTATTCCTCTAAATTAATGTTCTCTATATATAATGGTAGGAGAGACACTCAAAATAAAGTAAACACCCATTATATGGGTGTTAGAAGGTGTCTTTGTAGAATAATTTAAATATTTTCCACCATATCATGAGGATGAGTTATCAATTGTACTCATACATGGGGCTATGCCTAATTCAAGGATAACATATAGAATAAACCCAATTGAGTTGTAGGAATTAAACAAGAAACTCTAAGTGAATATTGAAATTGGATTCATATTCCCTAGTGTGTCATGTTAGGGTGAACATGTTCAACTTGTTAAGAGGAAATATGGATCCATGAGACTCTGTGTTGATTATTGAGATCTTAGTAAGATCACATTCAAGAAAAAATATCACATTCTCCCTGACGATGACTTCATAGACCAACTACATGGGCGAAATACATTTCAAATATTGATCTTCATTTAGGATATCATCAATTAAGGTTCAAGAATGAGTATATAACAAATATTCATTCCATACAGTGTATGAACACAAGAAATTTAAAGTGTTTCCTTTTAGTCTTACTAATTTCTCCCATTTTTCATGGATATAATGAATAGAGTATTTAGAGACATTCATTATCAGTTTTTTGTAATCTCTATAGATGATAATATTTTATATTCTAAGAGAAAGGAAGAACATAATTATTACATGAGAATTCTACTGAAGACCTTGAAAAATTAGAATCTTAATGAAAAATTAATCAAGTCGGAATTTTGGATTTAAAATGTTTCAATATTGGGGATACATAATCTAATGGGAGAGGATATGTGTGGATACAAAAAAAATACAAGTTCTTGATAGTTAGCTGATAGAAACAATAGTAACTGAGATCCAATGTTTTCATAGTTTGGCGAGATATTTTCAACATTTAGTGAAATATTTTTCCCAATTATCATTTCCACTCCCCATGTTGACTGAGAAAGGAGTTATGTTCATGTGGATAGAGAAATTTCATTTGAATTTAAAAGTTAAAAAAAAGAGTTTCCGGTGCACCTACGCACATAGTACCTTGTAGTGGAGAACAGTTTTTCTTATACAATGATGCATCAAAAAATGGTTTGGGATTTGTTCTCAGGAAAAATGATATAGAGATAGTTTCCACCTCCTAGAAATTGATAGAACATGAGAAAAATTACCCAACTCGTGATTTGGAGTTTGATATGGTAATCATTACATTAAATATATGCATGCATGGTATTTATGGTGATTGGTGTGATATTTATAATGACCATAAAATTTTAATTTTAATTTTCACAACAAAGGTGTTCAATATGAACCAAAGAATATTTTTGGAGTTGATTATTGATTTTGAATGCTCAATATATTACCACCATGGGAAAGTGAACAAGGTGGTAGATTCATTGAGTCAGAAATACCAGGCTAGTCTTTCTATGATGATGATCACATAATATCTAATATTTATGGCTTTTCAAACGATGGATCTTGATCTTTTAAAGGAACGGGAGAAAGGTTATCTTTTTCAAATGAATTCTAAATCATCTATACAAGTGAATATTAAGGAGGCACAGAAATAATATGTATAGCTACAAATGAAGGTGAGAAATTTTCTAAAATGTAACTTTGATTTTGACTGAGTAATATGGTATAAGAATTAGGTTTGAATTACTCCCATAATAGAACTAATGAAGGAGATATTGGATGTGGACCATAATTATTTATTCTTCATTCACCCATGATGCTAAAAGATGTACCGGGACCTGAAAGAGTTTTTTTGGTGGGATGGTAGGAAAAGAGAATATTCCAAATATATCGCTCAGTGCTTGGTTTTTCAACAAGTTAAGGATAAGAGATAGATGTCTGAGGGGATTTTAAAACCATCACTCATACAAGAATGGAAATGGGAAAACATCACTTTGGACATTGTCATCAGACTTCCCCAAAATTCATAATTCCATAATAATATATGGGTTATAGTTGATGTCCTAATGAATTCATCACATTTAATTACAATTAGATAGGATTTATCTCTTGATAATATTTTCAGAATGTAAGTAATGTATGTGGTAAGACTGCATAGAGTACCATGTTTAATTATACACGATCGATATCCATGATTTACCTTGAATTCTAGTGAAGTCTTCTGTATTATTTTGTTACGTAGTTAAGTTTCTACATAGTTAATCATCCTCCGATAGATGATAAGTCTGAGAAGACAATTTGAACTCTCAATGACATATTGAGAGCTTACTCTATAGATTTTAATGATGTATGGAATCAATTCCTACCTTTTGTGGAATTTTATTACAACAATAGCTTCCACTCGAGTATTCAGATGGCTCCTCATGAAGCGCTCTATTAGAAAAAGTGAAGAACTCTTTTTCTTTTTGATAATGTTTGGGAATGAAATATATTAGGACCCAATATTAATGATGAAATGGAAGAAAATATCAGATCTATTCACCAACACATAAGAGCATCTCAGAGTCAGAAAAAAAGTTCTTCTAAAAACCATAGAAAATTCATGGAGTTCGAAGTGGGTGACACAGTGATTCTGTAAATATATCCTTGTAATAGAGTAATGATATTTGGAAAGAATATAAATGTGATCCTTAAGTATATCATCCCTTTTGAGATTCTAGATCATGTTGGGAAGGTAGCTTATCGATTAGTGCTTCGGGAGAATATCTCTCATGTTTATGTTGTCTTCTATATTTACCTCATGAGAAAGTACATACCTAATCATTCACTTTTACCATGCTACAAATTTTAACAACTGAAGAAATATTATTCTTATGATGATCAACTGATAGAAATTCTGGAATATAGAAAAAATGTTCTACGAAATAAGGCCACTCACTCGGTTAATGTTTTATGGTGGAACCCAATCTTTTATGAAACAACATTGAAACATGAGGTGTGATGAGGTAGATGTAACCTCATAAGTTTATATCTAAGTGATGAATTTCAAGAGTGAAATTTGGTTTATGGGGGGTTTATTGTAACACTTGAATGTTTTATAAAATATTATCCTTAAATAATTTTTAGTCTTCAATGGCTTGCATGGAATGGAATAGTGAGTTTAAACGAACCACAATATTCTGTTAGCATAAAATTACTACCATATTCTTATCATTTGTCTAGTGGGAATAAATATTACTAACTTATGAAAATGTATGGTGAATTCATTGGAAAATAATTAATTATGTAACAAATAAATTAATATATATATGTTATATATTTAATAAATTATTTTTTATATCCATTCAATATATAATTTAGTCTTAGTGTTTGAATAAAGACTATTTGATGTATAAAAAAATATATTTCTCAAAATGATTATTTTATGCCTTTTAATGGTGAACCTCGTTTAAATTAATATTTTGAATAATTAATAATATTTTATGACAATATAATCTTTTTATTTGATATTAGTATTTGAAAATTTACTTTTATAATTTTTTTTATTTTTCTGATAACATTCATGTTATGATGAATAGTAAAAATACAGTAAATTTTAATTAAAATAAACTTTTTCCATCAAAATAATTTATCTGGATAAATTATAATATTTTATTGTTTTAAAGTATAAATATAATATATTTTTATTATTGAATAACATTTATTTCATTAGAATTAAATATTCATTGAATTTTGATATAAAAAAATTTTATTTTTTGTAATGTTTTAACTTTAATAACCCAATTTCTCGTTCCGACGACATGATTAATTTATACATATTTACTGAAAAATATTCATTTTGAAATTTGAAAAATAGATTCAAAATTTGTAATTATTATGATCAAATAATGTAAATTTCTTTATTTTATTTTTAGGTATTATGAATAGTATGTTCAGTAATTTTTCTTAATACTTTGAAATGCTAATTCTGGTAATTAAATGTAAGAATACTGTTATAAAGTTTCGCTAAAAATTTTATTAATAGCATTTAATGATATTTTAGACCTAAAAACATCCTTAGATCGAAATGGTGTCATTTGGAGGCAACTTTGACGAGATTATGACTTTTATTTTATTGTATTTAATGAAAAATTTAATATATCATAATAGACTATTAATTACTATATCATTTTTAAAATTTAGATATACAGAAGATGAATTCGATTATAAATAATAATTTAAAATGTAAATTGTTATTATTTATCATGATAACTTATTTATAATTTTTATTAAATAGATAATTACTTGAAATACTTATACATTATTTATTCATAAATTATTTAATTGATGAGAAATCAATAAAATAAATATTTTTAAAATGATAATAACGATTAAAAGAGACAAACACTTGACTGAATCTTATTGTTCGACTATATGTCAACCATAACCATACAAGGATTGAGATATTTAGTATTTAGATCCTTATAGAAGAGATTTTGACACATATATTATTTTATATAAAGTGATGCAAAAGTTGATAGATTCATGTTTTCCAAATTATATCAATTTTTATGTTGGATTTTACAACATATAAATTAGACTAAATTTTTTATTATGAAATATAGTAGATTTTACTTTATCAAAGTATTTTACTTTTACTTTTTATTCAACACATATGTATGTTAAATAATTATATAAAATCGATGTAGTAATTATTTTATTAATGGAGATAGAAAATAAATGTTATTAACAATATAAATATAAATATAATTTTGTATAATTAAAATTTAAAATTTATTTTATTGACAACCATGTTCTCTTATAAAAATAATAAAATATTTTTTTTGAAGTTAACTCGTTATATAAATATTTTAAAAAAACAATAAAATTAATAGTGTCAAAATTGACACTATTGTATGTTTACAAAAATAATGTTTTATTATATTATTTAAAGATAATAAAACTTTTTTAAAAATTTAAATTAATTATTATATAGAAAAAATATTATAAGGTATTTATTTATTATCTAACTGACATAAAATAAGTAAATATTTCACTCGTTGAATACTTATGTTTTTATTACCCTATGTAAAAATTAAATAGAATTACTAAGTGTTAATAAAAATATTAAGGTTTAATTTGACAGAAAACATGTCCAATTAATTTTAATGAGATTAATAACCCATATCATCTCATATTATAAATTCTAACATTATGGTGGTTTTTGGGTATGAATGGATTTTATTATAATTTTTTTTATGAAGATTCCAAAAGTGCTCCTCGCCTAAATTATAAAAGGGAACCATCTCCCTCACCTCTTCACTTGATGTTGATCCTTCATGTTCATTCATAAACATAGAATTTCCCTTCCCAAATTCACTCGTTACATTATTGTTGTTCTGGTCTTCTAGAAATACCAACTCCAGTGATCTAAGAGGAGATTATGAAAAAGCACATCGATGAAGAGGTAATCTCGTATACCAATTCATTCAAACTTATTTTTTATTCTACTACTTCTATAAGAGTTGTTTAATTATAAGTCAATAATTCCATTATAAATTATCCACCACTATGTTATTATAATTATGAAATAACGATATTCGAGCTTCAATATATTCTACAAAAATAGAAATCACCACTTGAGCGTATGTACAACTTATAGCCTCCACGTCGTGGTGTAATCTGTTTTTCCCCAGATCCTTATTTGGATGGCTATACTGATGGAAATAGATCTATATATGATTATTATAAAATTATATTGATTCAGAAATATGATACACTATCTACATAAAAACCGTTCAACAATTATTGAAATGTTATCGTCGCTAGTGCGTACGTACGACCTATCATCTCAATGATTCAAAATGACCCATTATACATGATCTTCATTAAATCACGATTATATTAATTATTTTAGTCAATATATATGATATATATTATACCAATATCATTCTTTAAATGATATAACTATAACCTAAGAATAGTAACTTACCTCACAAAACATGTGAGTGAAAATAATGAAGTTAATGACTGATGGATGAGTACTAATTTTATTAACAAATAGAAGATTAAATGGTCATATATGATATCATAAAAATGAATATAATTGTTGACTATTTCAATGATATTTTTTAAATAATTATACAGGATATTTGGTTACATACAAAGAAAATTGAACCACATGTAAGGGATAATTTTTCAATCTCATTATTATCTGAGTTTGTTTATTCATATGTATTTACTAGGGTATATTTATCATCCACATCCATGATTCCCAAATATGTATTAAAATATATTTATCTATACTTATACAACTGTTTAAAGTCAATTTCTCCCATTGGGTAATTTTTCTAAATAGTGTGAAAGTAATATTTTTTCATTTTCGGTATGACTTACTTTTTGACTTTCTAACAAAAGTATGAGAAGATTGTTCTCATTCAACTTATACGACATTGATGGATTTTTACATTTCCCTAACACCTACATCCTATTTTGCTTCATTTACATGATTCAGAAACCATTTTAAGTTAAATTATTTTATTGTCATATGTCATGTATTTTTAGGAAAGGAAAACATTTTTGAAAATGAAAGGTTATTTTACTCAAGAATTAACGTCAATTGTTTTATCAAAATTATTTTCCATCTAAGATGGAATTATTTAATAATGTTTTGTTTTAAGTATAAAATACATATAATTCCTATGGTTTGATTTTGTTAATGAGTAACTTATATTTATGAAATACATTGGTTTTATAGAGATTATGTCATCAAGGAATAATGTTTTAAAACCCGACTTTATATGGAAAACAAAAGAATGATTTTTTATGAAATAGGTGTGACCTATAACTTCCTCTAATTTATTCAGAAATGATTTATATCTCATGATATGGACATGCATGGAATGAGAAATTATAAGGACTCGGCCTTATACATTACATAATATTTAATTAAATGAATAATTCATATTGGGGATCTTTTCAGGTTTAGAGTTTTAGGGAATTAAGACATAACTATTACATCTCAAAATATTACAAAGAAGGCACTTCTACCTAGAATCCACATTTTTTTATAAAATAAAAACTCTTGAAAAAAAGTCATGTCTAATTAAATGTTAAAGAGAGCATGGTTTTTCCTTGATCCCATCCTTGACCCTATTCATCTTTACGTCCTGTGAAAAACATTTGAAAACATTGGATGAGAATAAAAGGCTCAGTATGGGTTATAAAATAGTGAATGATAACATTTGATCATAAATACATACAAAACATGAACTCTTTTACTTACCTCATGAAATCATAAGATTTATGAAAGACACATAGAAATCATAAATCATAAAGATAACTTGCGGCATCCATACCATACTTACATTGTAGCTATCAAAACTACATAGGGAGTTACTTTGGAATACCCATCACAGTATATTTCCTAAATCTCTTAGGAGAAACATTCACGTTTACCTTCATCACGTTACTCATGGCATTGGAGAGCTATCTCGGGCTCACCTGCCCTAGGTTTATCACGGAACCACCCGTATACGTAAATAATTCCCAAGAATCATTACACATAACAAAAGCATAAAGGAAAGATAACATTCCACATTGCAATAATAAAATATCATTTCAAGATATTGAAATAATAATTCCATTCTCAAAATCATTTCTGATACCAGAATACTTAAAAAGAGTATTTGGTATTTATTTTTCCTTTTATAAACATTTCGTCTTGTTAAGGAAGCCAAAGATCAAATAATACTCACGGTGGCTGAAAGGTCGTTGTCACCGATTAAAAAAACATTCCTTTTTGTTGTTTAGTAAAATTATTCATATAAAAAGATTCCATTTGAATAAAATGAAAAGACAAAGGGGTTTATACACCGTATAAAATAAAGTCGTGTATAAGAAATGCCTCAATGAATGGAGATGGAGACGAAGTCCCATACCTCGTATCTGACTTGACCCGTTCGTTCTTTAATATCCTGAATAATAATCTAAAGTTAATTTATACTTGTTTAAGACCCTTTTTCAAGTTTATTATTCCTTTTATATCACTTATTACCATGTTATAATGATTATGTAATCATTTGTGTTAATAACGTTCATTTTGTCGATATTTGGTACTTGAGTAAAAAATGGACTTCTTATAATTACATGTTGTTCACGTGGTAAAAGAATCATTATATCCCGAATGATAATAATGATTTGGGTGTCATATACATCATATATATCCAGCATGTATATGTATTAGTAATCGTACATAACATTTGGAGGTACAAAATGAAATGCACCGTTCATGGAGACGGTAAGTCGTACGTACGCATGACCACTACTTTCATTTCTATTTCTTATTTTAATGGAATTAAACAATAATGATACATAGGTATATTATAATTCCAGTATAATATCATATATAATATTTTTAACTCCATCCTTTATACATCCCACATAAGGCATTAACGAATCACATCACTTTGAGGGGGCGGTAGTCCGCACTTCCTAAAATGAGATTATCGTATTTACCCACTATTGAAACCATACAGGATTGATATAAAAGGGAAGTAAAAAAGAATAAAGTAATCATAAAAATAATATATATCATATATAAATACAGTTCCATCATAATGGCCACCATGAGAGGTGGTAAGATGTAATTGAACAATCATCGTTTCGTGAGGCGTCAGTTTTCAATCCACAGAAACATTACGTGCTTCATTCATTAGATGAAGGTGTGTGTAAGTGTAGTTCAAATACATATTATAATAAAAACACCCTAGAATATTGAGGATACTTGTTTTTTTACAAAAGAAAAGAAAAAAATAGATTTTAGGGGTTGGAGAAGCAAAATAAATGAAAACAATTTAAGATAAATTGTTACCTTTAATTTTGGAAACTTCCTTTGGTTTAAACCAAAAGGACTTCTTAAGTGCCTTTTGTCTAAGGTAAGTCTTCTAGGAGGAGGAGAGGGATATAGGGAGCTTAATTGGTCAGATTTTGGACGAGCCAAATGGCTTGAGAGGTGTGAGGAATTGCATTGAAGTAGTCTCATTTTATAAGGGAGAGGAGGGGCTCTTTAGGAAAGAGTGAATATTTTATTTTATAATATAATGATATTCAGTTTCTAATGGTCCAAAAATTATTATGGTCGAAGATAAGATGAATCATAACCTAAATAAAATCATCCAATCAGAATTGGACATGTTTTGGATAATATTTTAATCATTATAATCTTATTTATTTTAATCATTTATTAATGAGGTAAATACTGCATCAGTATTGTGTGATAAATAATTTATTTTATTTGATGTCTAAAAATTATAAGAAAATTTACATGATGTAGGAAATCGTATTGGATATACTCTGAATATTTATAGTCGAACAGATAATTTATATAACCACTTCTAAAAAATAATTTACTAAACGATATTTTTTTTGTCATTTTTGTCTTTTTTTAAAGTTAATTATTTTAAATTGTCATTATCACACCCACGTGGCTTAAAGGGGTCCCCAAATCGACCCAAAGATGATAATGGTCATAAATGACTCAACCAATAATATTTGGACAAGTGTTAAGGTAATTTTGAATGATTATAATATTCTTTTAACCTTGAATTACCCTATTTACCTTTTAGCGTGGTAAATAAAAGCCAAAAGTTACTATTCACCAAAAATTATTTCCATCTTATTGAACCACATTTTACTTCTTGATAACAAAAATGTATGTAGGATTTTTTAAATTCAATTCACAAAAGTGGTAAAATTACATTTAAATGAAAATGTCAGTTTTTTAACTACCACTACGTGGTGTCACTATTCATCAAAAATTGATGTTTTTCAGAAAAATACCAAAAATTCAGCCTAAACAGTATTAGATATTCCGAATTCAGAAATGATGTCTATTTTTACAAATTAAAAAAATATAATTGGAATTAATTAATTTAAAAATTAATTCCCACTGTTAAAACAAATAGCGTGTTTTTAAGAAATAATAACTATCAAAAGATTGATACATGTTTATGTCTAATTTCAAAGTGAAATTAAATCCAATGACCAACATTGGATTAAATAGTAAAAATATATTTTAATTTCACTTTAAAAAAAATTAAAAATGTAATCTAACCATAAAAATAAATTAGATTAAAAACCATTTTTGAATTAAAATACAATATTTTTCACTATTCATTAAAAAATGAACTTCATCAGAAAAATATCAAAAATTTACCCAAAGTAAAATTTGATGTCCCCATTATAAAAAAGGATTTTATTTAGTCAATTAGAATGTATTGAATTAACCAAAAATATATTTAAAGAGGGTTCTCTATTAAAAGGTGATAAATCGGCCTTTTAATGTAAATTACACTTAAAATTAGATTCATTCTCTTTTTATGCCTCTAAATTTTATTAGATAAATATAAATACATGTATAATCATATGATAGTTAGTTTTGTTCATTTACACAAATACAACAGCTAGGAGATAACCACCATTTATAATAATAATATTATATTATTAGTGTGCAACGTAAGATTTCAATGAAACCCGTGGTTGCGTATCGGGTACGCTATCGAACATAGAAACCCCTTTATGCTAAAATTAATATTTAATTCACAAATATTAATAAATATGAAATTATATTATTCTTCATTTACATGGGATGTTACATCCTTCCCCCCTTTTGGAAATTGCGTCCTCGCAATTTTTATCCACTTATCAAAATAAGTGGGGGTATTTATCCCTCATAGCATTTTCAGATTTCCACATTGCCTCTTCAACCATATGGTTTTTCCACAAAACCTTTACCTGATGAATTACCTTATTTTGCAACACCTGCTATCTATGGTCCAGAATATGGAATGGCAGTTCTTCATAAGAGAGATTCTCTTCCAACTGAACTACCTCTCGGCTCAAAACATGAGATGGATCTTGCATATACTTTCTCAACATCGAAACATGAAAAAAATTATGTACCTGGGATAAAATTGGAGGTAAAGATACTCTGTACGCAACTGATCCAACTTTCTCTATAATTTCATAAGGTCCAATGAACTTCAGACTCAACATTCCCTTCCTACCAAAACGCATCACACTTTTCCAAGGAGAAACTTTGAGAATGACATGGTCACCTACCTCAAAAGAAAGATCCTTCCTCCGCTTATCTGCATAACTTTTCTGTCTTCTCTAAGCTGTTCTCATGTGCTTCTGAATAAACTGAACTTTCTCTGCCATCTTTTCTACCAATTTTGGTCCCATCATCTTTCTTTCACCTACATCATCCCAAAAAGCTAGAGTTCGACAACGATTTCCATACAATGCCTCACATGGTGCCATCTGTATACTAGAATGAAAACTGTTATTATATGAAAATTAAACAAAAGAATGATGTTTGTCCCAGAATCCCTGGTAGTCCATCGAGCAAGCACGTAACATATCCTTCAAGGTCTGAATTGTTCGTTCTGAAAGCTCATCTGATTGAGGATGAAAAGCTGTACTGATGTTTAATTCAGTACCCAATGACTTCTTAAGGACTTTCCAAAAGTTAGAAGTGAACCTAGGATCTCGATCAGATACAATGGAGAGGAGAACTCCATGCAACATGACTATCTCTTTAACATATAGCCGAGCAAGTTTATCTAGAGGAAAAGTATCTCTAATAGAAAGGAAATGAATAGATTTAGTCCATCGGTCAACTATAACCTAGATTTCATTATTACCTCGTGATGTCTTTGGTAATCCCACAAAAAAGTCCATGTATATAAATTCCCATTTCCACTCTGGCACCGTTAAAGGCTGAAGCATTCCGTTCTGTAATTGCCGCTCTTTTTTAACCTACTAACAAGTCAAACACTTCACAGTAAAATCAGCAGTATCTCTTTTCATTCCATCCCACCAGTAATATTCCCGAAGATCTCTGTACATATTAGTACTGCCAGGATTAACTGAAAACGGGGAACTATGAGCTTCCCATAACAACTCATTCTTAAACTGTGAATTACAAGGCACACATAATCTCTTTCCAAACCTCAAAACACAATCATTATCAATATTAAATTCAGGCAACTTACCCTTCTGAACCAACTCTACCTTTTTCTGTAACTCACTGTCTTCCTTCTGTGCTTTCTTTATTCTGTCTGATAGAGATGATCTCACTAACACCTGAAACAAAAAAGTAGAATTTCCGGCACCAACAACTTCTATGCCAAATTTTATCAAATCAAAAACCAAAGGATCTTGTTCCAAATGTAGCATGGCTAATGAGACATTACTTTTTAGACTCAAAGCATCTGCCACTTTATTTGTTTTCCCCAGATGGTAATGGATCGTACAATCATAATCCTTGATTAATTATAACCATCTCCTCTATCTCATGTTCAATTCTTTCTGAGTGAATATATACCTCAAAATTTGGTGATCAGTATATATTTCACATTTCACTCCATACAAATGATGTCTCCAAATTTTTAAAGTAAAAACAACTGCAGCTAAATACAAATCATGTGCAGGGTAATATAACTAATGTGGTTTCAACTAACGTGAAGCATAAGAAATTACCCGATCATTTTGCTTTAAGACGCAACCCATTCCTTTCAATGAAGCATCACTATAGATAACAAACTCACCATTTCTGGAAGGCCGTTCCAAAACTGGAGCATTCACCAATCTCCTTTTCAATTCCTAAAAACAATCCTCACATTCATTTGTCCAGCTGAACTTAACACATTTTCGAGTTAACTTAGTCATTGGACTAGATAACCGTGAAATGTTTTCAACAAACCTCTGGTAATAACCTGCCAAACCATGAAAACTATGAGTCTCGGTTATATTTGTGGGTCTTGGCCATTCTTCATTAACTTTTGTTTTTGTAGGATCAACAGTTATGCCATTTTTTCAAACAATGTGAAAAAGGAAAGAAATTTGTTGTAAGCAAAACTCACACTTTCTGAATTTTCCTTAAAGTTTATTTTCTTTTAAGGTTTTTACGAAAACCCATAAATGACATTCATGTTCTTCTTTACTTTTTGAATAAACCAAAATATCATCAATGAACACAACCACAAACTTATCCAAGATCTGACGGAAAATTCTATTCATAAGATCCATTAATACAGCAGGTGCATTGGTTAAACCAAAAGTCATAACTATAAATTCATAATGGCCATATCTTGTACGAAAAGCGGTCTTCAGAACGTCGGCTTCTTTTACTTTCAAGTAATGGTACCCCGACCTCAAGTAAATCTTCGAAAAATACTGAGCACCCTGAAGCTGGTCAAAAAAATCATCGATATGAGGAAAAGGATACATATTCATAACAGTGAGGTTATTCAATGCTCTATAATCAATGAAAAGTCTCATTGAACCATCATTATTTTTAACAAACAAGATAGGAGCATCCCAGTGTGATTTTCTAGGTCGAATGAAACCTTTATCTAATAACTCCTACAATTGTTTCTTTAACTCTAAAAGTTCAATTTGATCCATCCGATAAGGGGGTTTTGAAATTGGCTTTGCATCAGGAACTAAGTCAACAGTAAATTCAACTTCCCGATCAGGTATAATACCAGGAAAGTCATTAGGAAAATCATCAAGGTATTCATTTACCACCGGAGCATCATTAATCTGAAATGTTCCTTTGTTTTCAACAATATTTGCAAGGTAACATTCATTTCCATCTTTTACCAGTTTTTCGACTTCCTGATATATTATCAAATGCAAGGGTTCATTCTTGTACAGAAACTGAAAATCATTCTAAAAAAAACCTCTTTAGCTTTGCAGTCAATCTTAGCATGATAAACAGAAATCTAATCCATTCCCAATATAAAATCAAACTCTACTAGAGGAAAAACAATAATTTTTGCATGTAGATTCTTTCCACACACAAGGACATGAATGTTCTTATGTTTTCTTTTTGTCTCAACATTTCCTCCAGGTGTTTTTACCGTAAGTTCAGTATTCATATCAGGAGATGGAATTCCCAATTTACTAGAAAACTTTTCAGAAATGAAAGTGTGTAGACCCTGAATCAAACAACACATTGGCATAATCTGACCAAACAAACAATGTACCTGATAAAACTTCATTTGATGACCCAACATCTGCTGAAGTAGTTGCAAAGGATTTTCAACCCCTTTCTACTTGTAGTCTTGCTGCATTCCTTCGGTTGAGTTCCTTGTTGGACACTGATTTGCATAATGACCAATTTCATTGCACTTAAAACATTTTACAGACATTAAATCAGATTTTGACTTACCATTACCGTGATCTTTTTCAATGAAATTACGAGCCTTATGTCCCATTTTACCACATCAGTAGCACTTACGTGAATTCAAAAGACATTCCCCAGCATGATTTTTACCACAATTTTCACAAACTGCATACTTAAGATTCTTAACATCATACCTTTTTGAAGAGTTCTTTCCTTTCACCTGCCACCTCGACCTCTTATTTTGTTTTTTGTCAAAGAATACTTGATCATCGGAAAACTCCATTTCCACCATCTTCGCACAATGAAAAAGTTTTTCATAAATTTTGAACTCATGAGAAGCTAAAGCCCTTCGATACTTTGGCTTTAATCCTGAGTAAAAACATTTGATTTTACTATCAAGATCTCCTATGAAGTTTGGAGCATACCTTTCCAGTCGAGTTAATTTTTCTTAATAAGCAGCCACTGAGTCATCCTCCTACCTCAATTCCAGGAATTGTTTTTCCGGCCTAAGATGAACCACCTTAGGAAAATATTTCTTGAAAACATACCTTTGAATTCATCCCAATCAAGAGCATCAATGTCCTCACTATCCCTGATATTTTTCACCATCGACCACCACTAATCAGCTTAACCTTCAAAACAGTAAACAACAAGACTAACATTTTGATGTTTAGAACAACCCATGACATCATAAATCTTTTCTAGTGCTTTAATCCACCCTTCAGCTAGCACCAGATCAGACGATCCTCTAAATGATGGGGGATGTTGCCTCATGAAATGCTCCACTATTGACATGTTCCTCTGTGGATGATCTGGCAGATCTCGTACATGGATACCACCACCATTTATAGCCTGATTCAATTGTTCCATCACTGCAACAAACTGTTCAGCTCCGATTCCGACCATCTCAGGTTGTTGTTTGTAAGGTTTTCTTCCCCCTGATGTCGTCCCAACATAGCTGCCATGTTTCCTCTACGGAAAACCATTCTAAAAAAAGAAATATCTTAGGCGAAGCAACGTGGTAATCTGAGAATTCTATATGATGTCAATATTCACATAATTTACTTTATGGATATTACTTTAACAATATACTAACTCCTAAAGTTATCTAAACCAACCTCTGATACCAACTATAAGGAATCGACCATAAGCATTACATAATATTGAATTAAATTAATAATTCATATTAAGGATCTTTTCAGGTTTAGAGTTTTAGGGAATTAGGACATAACTATTACATCTCAAAATATTACAAAGTAGGCACTTCTACCCAGAATCCACTTTTTTTATAAAATAAAAACTCTTGAAAAAAAGTCAGGTATAATTCCATGTTAAAGAGAGCATGGATTTTCCTTGATCCCATCCTTGACCCTATTCATCTTTACGTCCTGTGAAAAACATTTCGAAACTTGGGATGAGAATAAAAGGCTCATTAAGGGTTATAAAATAGTGAATGAAAAAATTTGTTCATAAATACTTACAAAACATGAACTCTTTTACATACCTCATGAAATCATAAGATTTATGAAAGACACATAGAAATCATAAATCATAAAGGTAACTTGCGACATCCATACCGTACTTACATTGCAGCTATCACAGCTACATAGGGAGTTACATTAAAATACCCATCACAGTATATTCTCTAAATCTAAGAGGAGAAACATTAACGTTTACCTCCGTCACGTTACCCAATGCATTAGAGAGCTATCTCGGGCTCACCCGGCCTAGGTTTATCACGGAACAACCCATATACGTAAATAATGCCCAAGAATCATAACACATAACAGAAGCATAAAGGAAAGATAACATTCCACATTGCAAAAATAAAATATCATTTCAAGATACAAAAATAATAAATCTATTCTCAAAATCATTTTCAACACCAAAATACGTAAAAAGAGTATTTGGTATTTATTTTTTCTTTTATAAACATTCCGGCTTGTTAAGGATGCCAAAGATCAAATAATAATCACGGTGGCGGAAAGGTCGTTGTCACCGCTTAAAAAACATTCCTTTTTGTCATTTAGTAAACCTCTTCGTATAAAAAGATTCCCTTTTAATAAAAAGAAAATTCAAAGGTGTTTATTCACCATATAAAATAAATCCGTGTATAAGAAATCCCTCAATGAAATGAGATTAAGACGAAGTCCCTTACCTCGTGTCCAACTTGACCCGTTCGTTCTTTAATCTCCTGAATAATAAACTAAAGTTAATTTATACTTTCTTAAGAACCTTTTTCATGTTTATTATTCCTTTTATATCCCTTATTTCCATCTTAAAATCTTTATGTGATCATTTATGTTAATAATGTTAATTTTGTCGATATTTGGTACTTGAGTAAAAAATACACGTCTTATAATTACCTGTCGTTCATGTGGTAAAAGGTTCATTATATCTAGAATGATATTCATGATTTAGGTATCATATATATCATATATATCTAGAATGTACATGTATTTATAATAGTACATAACATTTTGATGTATGAAATGAAATGCACCGTTCATGGAAACGGTAAGTCGTACGTACGCATGAACGCTACTTTCATTTCTATTTCTCATTTTAATGGAAATAAAACATAATGATACATATTAATATTATAATTATAGTATAATATCATATATAATATCATTAACTCCATCCTTTATACATCCCACATAAGGCATTAATGAATCACATCACTTTGAGGGGGCGGTAGTCCACACTTCCTCAAATGAGATTATCGTATTTACCCACTATGGAAACCATAATGGATTGATATAAAAGGGAAGTACAGAAGCATAAAGAAATCATAAACATAATGTATATCATATATAAATATAGTGCCATCATACCATGAGAGGCGGTAAGTTGTAATTGAACAATCATCGTTTCGTGAGGCGTCAGTTTGCAATCCGCAGAAACATTATGTTCTTAATCCATTAGATGGAGGTGTGTGTAAGTGTAGTTCGAATCCATATTATATTGACAACATCCTAGTATATTGAGGATACTGGTGTTATTAAAAAATAAAATAAATAAAAAGAGTTTAGGGGTTGGAGAAGAAAAATAAAAGAAAACAATTTAAGATAAATTGTTACCTTTAATTTAGGAAACTTCCTTTGGTTTAAACCAAAAGGACTTCTTAAGTGCCTTTTTCCCAAGGTAAGGCTTCTTGGAGGGGGATATGGATGTAGGGAGCTTAATTGGGAAGAGTTTTGACGAGCCAAATGGCTTGATAGGTGTGAGGAATTGCATAGAAGTAGTCTCTTTTTATAAGGGAGAGGAGGGGCTCTCTAGGAAAGAGTGAATATATTATTTTATAATATAATGATATTCCGATTCTAATGGTCCAAAAATAATTATGGTAGAAGATAAACTGACTCATAACCGAAATAAAATCATCCAATCAGAATTGGAAATGTTTTGTATAATATTTTAATCATTATAATCTTATTTATTTTAATCATTTATTAATGAGGTAAATACTGCATCATTATTGTGACATAAATAAGTTATTTTATATGATATCGAAAAATTATAAAACAAATACCATAATGTAGGAAATCTTTTCATATTTTCAATGAATATTTATAGTCGAAAAGATAATTTATATTACCCCTTCTAAAAATTAATTTATTAAAAGATATTTGCTTTTGTCATTTTTGTCTTTTCTTTAAGTTAATTATTCTAAATTGTCATTATCACACCCAAGTGGCTTAAAGGGGTCCCAAAATCGACCCAAAGATTCTAATGGTCGTAAATGACTCAATAAATAATATTTGGACAAGTGTTAAGGTAATTTTGAATGATTATAATATTCTTATAACCTTGAATTACCGTATTTATCTTTAACCGCGGTAAATAAAAGTCAAAAGTTACTATTCACCAAAAATTATTTTCATCTTATTGAACCACATTTTACTTCTTGATAACAACCATGTATGTCGGATTTTTGAAATTCAATTTACATAAGTGGTAAAATTCTATTTAAATGAAAAAGTCAGTTTTTTAACTACCACTAAGTGGTGTCACTATTCATCAAAAATTGATGTTTTTCAGAAAAATACCAAAAATTCAGCCTAAGCTATATTTGATATTCCGAATTCAGAAAATATGTCTATTTTTACAAATTAAATCCATATAAGTGGCCTTCATTAATTCAAAAATTAATTCCCACTGTTAAAACAAATAGCGTGTTTTTAAGAAACAATAACTATCAAAAGATTGATACATGTTTATGTCTAATTTCAAAGTGAAATTAAATCCAATGACAAAAATTGGATTAAATAATAAAAATATATTTTAATTACACTCTAAACCCAATTAAAAAGATAATCTAACCATATAAATAAATTAGAATAAAAAGCACTTTTGAATTAAAATACACTATTTTCACTATTCATTAAAAATTGAACTTTATCATAAAAATACCAAAAATTTACCCAAAGTAAAATTTGATGTCCCCATTTTACATAAGGATATTATTTCGACAATTAGAATGTATTAAAGTATCCAAATATATATTTGAAGCGGGTTCGCCATTAAAAGGCGATAAATCAGCCTTTTAATGTAAATTACGCTTAAAATTAGATTCATTCACTTTTTATGCCTCTAACTTTATTTGATAAATATAAATACATGTATAATCATATTGTAGTTAGTTTTGTTCATTCCCACCAATACAATGGCTAGGAGTTAACCACCATTTAAAATAATAATATTATATAATTAGGGTGCAACGTAAGATTTCAAAGAAACCTGTTGTTGTGTGTCGGGTACGCTATCAAACATAGCAACCCCTTAATATAAAATTAATATTTAATTAACAAATATTAATAAATATGAAAATATCTTATTCTTCATTTACCTAGGATGTTACAAAAATTATCTCTGATCAATAGTAAATGGATGGAATGGGGAGTGAACTCGTTTCAGTAATGGAAATTTATTACTATAATGGTCTAGGAAATGATAATTTTCAAATATGAAATGATTTTATATAATTATATGTATGCCCCAAAATTTCAGGTCTTATGTTATTACATTAATGATTACATTAATTTTTTATATTGAACATTTATGATTTATACCATTGAATATTATCACGATCTTTCAAATGGGGAATAAGATTTCAAAATTTCATGTTTATAGGTCTAATGTCTCTAACCCAATTACCTAGAGTCGGTGCATTATTACATAACATTGACATGATTACCAAGAATCAAGTCTCGAAGGACCGATCAGTTTATAAGTCTTGGAAAATATATTACACACATGAAGTTCAATATTGCAACAAAAAAATAAAATCAACAGAAATATATTCCATTAGAAATGTCCAAGACTCCTAGCTTATGACTAAAAGTCACTCATAACTAACTATTTCACATTCATACATTAATTTCTGTGTTAAGGCCTTGTGCGAGGACATATGGGCTAACTATAACCGGACCCAAACCCATAGAGCCTCTGTAACCGAACTCCATCCCGAAGAGCCCCTGTAATCGGGCTCCTACCCGGAGAGCCTCTGTAACCGAGCTACACCACGGAGGGTCTGCTATATCCGGACCCCAACCTGGAGGGATTATTATTACCAGTCCCCAACTGGAACATAATAGTTCAACACATTATTCATAAGAAAAGGTTTAAACATAACATAACCATTCGTATTAAAACTATCATATGAAATGTCTATACTTTGTCCATAAACCATGAATGGTATAAAAATAATACACCCACAATCCAACATATCAAAAAACATTCAATACAATATAGAATATTTGTATCATAATAATTCAAATTCAAACATGTTATAAATCCATTAAAGGATGTTGACAAGGATGAAAATGATCAGTAAAATGCTTTGAGTGAAATACCCCTTTTTGATGAAATTGTTGAAAATTCTCACAATTTACCAAGGTAGTCATTTAAAAATTATTTTTGAGTCAAAGTGTCCCATACCACAATGAAACATTTTAATAGAATTATCATTTCAAAACATTCATGTCCATATAATTAAATCCATTAAATCAATTTGAAAACATGGACATTAATTAAAATGGTTTAGAATGATAAATCTTAAAAAATTATAAATGATGATCTAATTAAAAAGACCCTCCCCTAAAGCCACAAACGATTCCTTTTGAAACCATTTTTATAAAATATGGGTATCTATGATAGGTATTTCCCAAAAAGCACATATACATGTAAAATCTCATATAATAATGTGATTGAGGAAATAACCCTTACCTCGTTGTAATCAATCGAGTCGTATGAACAATAGTCAATAACCACTAAATGAATCACAGAATATCATGAATATAAAGAGAATCATGATAATATATATCAAATGGAAGTACACAAAACACCCCATGTAATAAATAATTGGTGAACAATGGAAATCTCATAGAATTAAAAGTGGGATTAGAAACCCGTTACCACGTGTCTGACTTGACTTGCTCGTATGTTACTTGTTCTTCCTTTAATTTTGGAAACATTTTTTGTTTTGAAAAAAAGAATATTTGAAGTGACATCTGCCAAAGGTAAGGATTTTAGGTGTAAGATAGGGATCTTGAGAGCTTATTTGGGCAGGATTTGGACAAGCTATCGGTCTTCAGAGGTGTGAGGAATCACATAGAAGAGAGGACTTTTTATAAGTGGGGGGACTGGTCCATTAAGAACGTGTAAAAATATTATTTTATTATATAATTATTTTCGGTTTCTAAAGGTCCCAAACTCATTAAGGTCAAAGATAAGATGACTCGCCAAAATAAATTAATCCAATAAGAATTGGACAGGTTTTGGATTTTATTTTAATATTTATAATCTTATTTATTTAAATCATTTATTAATGAGGTAAATACTGCATAATTTTTGTGTCATAAATAATTTCATTTATATTATTTCTATAAATAATAAAAAATTACCATGATGTAGTAAAATTTATTTAATTTCCAATTAATATTTATAGTCGAAGAGATGGATTATATAACCCCATGTAAAATTTCATTTACTAAAAGATATTTGATTATGTCATTTTTTCCTTTACTTTCAGTTAATTAAAATATTGAGTCATTATCATTCATAAGTGGCACCATGGGGTCCCAAAATCGACCCATAGAAGCCCATGGTCGACCATGACTCATCCAATAAGGTTAGGACAAATGTGAAGGTAATTTTGTATTATTATGATATTTCTTTTACTTGAATATCCATATTCACTTTTAAGTGCGGTAAATAAAAGTCAAATGTTACAATTCACCAAAAATTATTTTCATCTTATTCAACCACATTTTACTTAATGAGGTTAATTGTGTCTCTCATATTTTGTAAATTCAACACACATAAGTGGTAAAATAATGTTTTATGCAAATTTGCAAATGCTTCTTGGTGGTGGGTGAATGACGGAAAAATGATCAATAAAATTTTAATATATCTAAATATATTATAAAATGACTCAAATTAATTATATTAAACATATATAGGTATTATGTATCTACTTTTACCAAAAATAAATTTAAATAAAAAAATAATTATTTAAATAAAAAGTCGGGTTTAACCAATAACTCAGTGTTTTTCACTATTCAACAAAAATTGAATGTTTTCAGAAAAATACGAAAATTTCTGCCTAAGAAATATTTTATATTCCATATTAATAAATTATGTCTATTTTACCAAATTCGAAAAATATAAGTTGAATTAATTTATTTAAAATTAATTTTTGTTGGAAAAACAAATAGAGTGTTTTTAAGAACCAATATCTATAAAAATATTGACAACTCCTTATTTTCAATTTCAAAGTGAAATTAATTATAATGTCCTAAATTCTATTAAATGATAAAAATATAATCTAATTATAATTCAAATCCATTCAAATTCATAACTTAACACTATAATTTATTTCGATTAAAAAATTGTTTTTAATAAAAATTTAGTATTTTTCACTATTCACAAAAATATGAAAGTTATCAGAAAAATACAAAAAATTTATCAAAACAAAAATTTATGTCATTATTCTAAAGATTAAGTTTATTTTGTCATATTGATAATATAAAATTTTAAAATTTTGGATTTTAAAAGGGTTCTCCATTAAAAGGCGGTAAAATTGCATTTTATGAAAAATGCTTCCATTATCTGGAAAATTGAATTTGTCTTTATATTATGTCTAAAAACCCAATAATATGGATGTTAAAATTCTATGGAGTATATAAAAATCTAAATGTAATTAATACTATCCATAACCATTTTTTGAACGTCTAGTATAGTGATTCTTGGTGTACTGGAATTCGGTGTTGCGTGTAGTGCAAGTTATTGAAATACTTTGATTAGATAACATTATATGAAATCATAGGGTGTTAAATTATCCCCTACATCAATAAATTGAATCCTTGCAATTTGAAATTATTTTTCTAAAATAATAGGTTGAAAATAGAAAATAACTTTTTCAAAGACCCACATCAGAAATAGGGTTAATAAACTTTAGTCATAATAAGAGGGAAAGGGTAATGAAAAAGTCACCACCAACATAGGATTTTGAATAAGAGAACATTGCTTGAAATTATAAACACATAATCGGAGAAAAACGAAAATATTTATAGGGAGTGATTGAGGTAATCAATCACAAACAAGTGTAAAATTGAGGTCCTCAAAGCCATCAATCTAAGATGATTTATATTATCATTGGATAAACAAAACCTAAGGTTTTAGGATAACATATTTTTTGTTATAGTATCCCTTACCTAATGTTTATGTAACACCCGTGGTAAATAAAGAATATAAAATTTCATATTTATCCATATTTGTGAATAAAATATTGAAATGACTTTAAAGGGGACGCTATGCTCGATGGCGTACCCAACACGCAACAACGAGTTTCTTGGGAATCTTACGTTGCACTCTAATAATAAAATAATATTATCTTAAATGGTAGTTAACATGTAGCCGTTTTATTGGCGGAAATGGATAGAAATAACTAAAATATGATTATATATGTTTTTAAATGTTTTTACATTTATCCAATAAAAGCTAAAGGCTTAAAATACGGAAAGAATTCAATTTTAGCTGTATATGCCCTAGTTTTCACAAATGGTTCACTTATCACCTTTTAATGGAGAACTGTCATTAAATATTGTTTTTATCACTCTTATACATTCTTTTGGACCAAATAAAACTCTTATTAATAATCGGGACATCAAATTTTACTTTGTGTAATTTTTTGGTATTTTTCCGATAAAGTTCATTTTTTAATGAATAGTTTAAAATGTTGTGTTTTAATTCAAAACCTCTTTTTAATATAATTTATTTATATGATTAGATAATATTTTTAATTGGTTTTAAAGTGAAATTAGAAAATATTTTTACCATTAAATCCAATAGTGGCCATTGGAATTAATTTCACTTTGAAGTCAGACATAAACTAGTGTCAATCTTTTGATACTTATTGTTTTATAAAAACACGCTATTTGCTCTGACAGCGGGAATTAATTATTAAATTAATTAATGTGACTAATATGTTTTGAATAATGTAAAACTGACTTCATTTTTGAATTCGGAATATCAAATATAGCTTAAGGTGAAGTTTTTGTATTTTTCTGAAAAACTCCAATTTTTGATGAATAGTGAAACCACTAAGTGGTAATCAGGAAAACTGATTTTTCAGTTAAATGAATGTTTACCACTAATGTGTATTGAATTTTGAAAATCCTACATAAATGGTTGTCATTAGTATGTAAAATGTGGTTCAATGGGATGAAAATAATTTTTTGGTGAATAGTAAATTTTTTCATTAATCGCGATTAGAGGTAATTAGTGTAATTTAAGGTAAAAATGACATTATAAGAATGTGAAAACACCATGACACTTGTCCTACACCTATTGGGTGAGTCATGGCAGACCAAGACAAGCCAGCGGCCAACTTGGGGACCCCATGAAGCCACTTTACTTGGAAAATGACAATAATATATTTTTATTTAATGTTAAAATTAAAATGACACAAACATGAGTTGTTTTACTAAAACAGTTTTTAAGTGGGGATACACAGGTCCAAATTTAGATTATAAATATTAATTGGAAAGATAAAAAGATTTCATACATCATAGTATTTTGTTTTATAATTTTTAGACATTAAATAAATTAAATTATTTATGACATCATAATGATGCAGCGATGACATCATTATCTGACGATTTAAATAAAATTAGAAGATAATGTAAACTCTATGACATAAACATGACCAAAACTTATTGGATTGGTGGATTTAGAACCCCTATCACCTTATCCACGAATTATATCAATGTGGGACCTTTTGAAACCGAAAAACATTTTCAAATAATGTAATATTTCTTACTTTCTAAAAGTGCCCCTCCTCTCCTCTTATAAAAGGCCCCCACCTCTACCTCATTTCACACACTCCGCAAGCCTTTGGCTCGGCCAAACCCTGCCCATTTACTCTCTCCACATCCCTCTCCTCATCCTAGAGGATTCCCTTTGGGCAGAATCCTTTCAAATGAAGCCTTTAGGCTCAAATCAAAAGGAGTTACATTTTTAAAGATAATTCATTCTCTCATGTTCATTTGTTTTATTTTGCTTCTCCAACCCCATAAAATCTTTTTAATTACTTCTTTTGTAACAACACCAGTATCTTAAATATACTAGGATGTTTTTATAATATTTATTCGAGCTACAATCTCACACAACTACATCAAATGGTTAAAGAACATACGGTTTCTGTGGATGGTGAAATTGTGCCTCCCGAAACGATGATTGTTCAATACTCATTTAACACCTTCAATGGTGGCCATTATGATGTCACTATTTTAATATATGATACATGATATGTTTATGTTTTACTTATGCTTCTGTATTTTTCATTTGTGCCTTACCTTTATGGATTCCATTATGGGTATACGCGAAATCTTCATTTTAGGAAGTGCGGACTACCGCCCCCTCAAAGTGATGTGATTCGTTAATTCCATACGTGGGACGTATAAAGGATGGATTTAATGTTATTATATATGATTTTATACTTGAATTATTATATACATCTATATCATTATTATTTCTTTCCATAAAAATATGATATAGAAATGAAAGTAGCGTTCATGCGTACGTACGACTTACCGTCTCCATGAACGGTGCATTTCATTTCTTATCCCCAAATGTAATGTACTATCAAAAGTACATGTATATAATTGATATATATAATGAATGATATATCTAAATGATGAATATAATTCTGGAATTAAAATATACATACCTCTCATTTAGTTTTAATTCCATTAATATGACAAAGAAATGAAAGTAGCGTTCATGCGTACGTACGGCTTACCGTCTCCATGAACGGTGCATTTCATTTATTTCCTCTAAATGATTATGTGATTTTATAAATACATGTATATGCTGGATATTTATTATATATATGATATCCAAATCATGAATTTCATTTTGGATATAAAGAACCTTTGACCACACGAACAACATTTAATTGTATGAAGTCCACTTTCAACTTAAGAACCTAATATCGACAAAACAATCATTATTAACTTAATGATTACATAATGTTTATAACACGGAAATAAGTGATATAAAAGGAATAATAAGCTTGAAATAGGTTCTTAATCAAGTAGAAATTAACTCAAGTTTATTATTCAGGACGTTAAATAACGATCGAGTCAAGTCGGACCCGAGGTAAGAGATCATACTCCTCTCTTTCTTTTTAAGTACACACTTTTATGTCATTCCTTTTAAAGCTCATATTTCTTGTTATTGGGATGATATTTTATATTAAACATACTGTAATTTTTATGTTCATGTGATTAGAGACCCTATTCTCTCTCATCAATCCATTTTGGGAGTTTTGTGTGGCGCCGTTAGGCTGCCGAACTTTCGTAAGAGATCTAACCTCTCTCTTTCTTTTTAAGTACTCTCCTTTATGTCACTTCTTTTAAGCTCCTCTTTGTAATGTTGGGGGATTTTCTTTTATATTCCTGTTGCTGTACATTTTATTATACTGTGATGAGATACCCTATTTGATCTCATCAATCCATATTCGGAAGTTTTATGTGGCGTCGTTAGGCTGCCGAGTTTTCGTAAGGGATTTTTCATCTCACTTTTATTCCCGTGAGATTTATGCTACATTTGCCAAAAATTACATTGAGTGGTGTATGTACTGCCCATTATTCTACTCTTTGTGTAATATAATTTCTTTTATGATTATTTACATCAATGATCTATTGTCCTTCTTTCATGGGGTGTATGTTTTGAAAGATACCCATGTCGGTAAGGGAACCTTTCACCCTCCTCTTTTTTAAAAGACTTCTTTAGTTGGGTCTTTTAATTTACATATTGTTATGTTGGGATATGTTCTCATATATCCTTATTGATGTAAATTTTATGTCCAAGTGATGAGATACACTTTATATCTCTCATCAACTCATTTTGATGTGATGTCGTTAGGCTGTCAAGGGAACTTTTTAACCCAATTTCGATTTCTTTGGGTTCAACATGTAGTCATTGAATATGTCATCCATTGAATATGTGTGAATGAACTTTTATTGTTTTACACTTAATATCCACTTATATTGGGTGTATTTATATTTGTCACACATATTTTTGAGATTAATTTGTCCTTAATTTACGGATACCTTCTTTATAAGGGATTTCATTACATTTGACATTTCTATTGAGGGTTCATTGTTGTTATGCACCAATTCACTCTTATATGGTTTATATACTATCCTTTGGAGTATTATATCATGAATCCATTTATTCTCATGATATTATAATGTTCTGACTAAATGTTATTCCTCAATTATTGTATTCAAGTGCCTCTAATTTTGGTAAAACTCCTTTAACCAAAATAACGTTTTAAATGTTTTAATTATTTGTTCTTATTAATATCCATGTTTTCAAAATGTTTTTAAGGATTTATTTATATGGATATTTGTGGTTTAAAATTTTAAGCTTCAAGGTGGTATGGGACACTTTGATTCAAAAATCTTTTTATTAAATGTTTTAAATGGTTTTGTAAATGGTTTCTTTTTCAATGGATTCATTATTTCAATATACTAAAATGTTATATTGTGAGTGAAATGTGGAAATGTTATGATTCCTTTATGCATGTTTTATGTGACACATTTATGTTATGGTTCTTTGGCATTGTTAGGAAAACGGGTGGTTCCGTGATAAACTAAGGGCGGGTGAGCCCAATATAGCTCTCCAATGCATTGGGTAACGCGAAGGAGTGAAACGTTAAGGTTTCTCCGAAGAGATTTATGGAATATACTATGATGGGTATTCCAAACGTAACCAAGAGGGTTACTCCCTACGTAAGAATGTTATGAATGCCTCAAGTTACCTTTATGTCTTATGTTTTCTATGATTTATTCATGATTTGATATGCCTATGTTTTATGGGTAAAGTGTGATTTCATTCTAATGTATATATGAACTCATGTTTCCTTTCCATATTTTTATAACTCTTACTGAGCTTTTTATGCTCATCCCAAGTTTTTTGAAATGTTTTTCACAGGTCAAGGGAAGGGTACATGATGTGATGATAGTGTCAAGTATGTGTCAAGAAAGAATCCATGTTTTATTTTAAATATGTTTCCGTTGATGGGAAGAATGAATACTGTCTTTTATGTAACCACTTTGTCTAAATGTGGAATGTAATGCAAGTTTCATGATCTAATTCTCTAAAAATCTAAACCTAAAAAGATCCTCAATGTGTAATATTGTAATAACTCAAGATTATGTAATGTTTAAGGCCGGGGCCTTATAGTTGGAATCAAAGGTCGGTTTAGATAACTTTAGAGGTTAGAGTATTCTTTAAGCATAAGTGACAATTACCATAATGGTTAGGATTTCAGAAAGAGTCTCAGTTTTAGATAAAGTGAATGAGTAAGTATATCTTATTGTTTATCTTACTCATTAGTACATGATGGTTTTGTTGATATACTCACACTGACCTTTTTGGTTTTAGTAAATGGTTGGATCTAGCAGGCACCAATGTAACAGTGGATGTGAAGGAAACTGTGACAGTTTTTTGAGCAAGCAACTGAATGATATGGGAGCTGCAATGAGAACTCTTGTGATTATCCTCAACCAACTATCTGGAGTCATGATTGACCACCTAAACCTTAGAGATTTCTCTAAGGCATCATATATGCAAGAAACAAATCCCTACGGAAGTACATGTAATAATCATAAAGATAAGTGTGTTCAAAAACCTATGTGTCAAAGATGTGGAAAGAAACACCAAGGAAAATGTTTCAAAGGGAAAGAAATAAGCTATAGATGTGGAAATGAAGGTCATAAATCAAGAACCTTCCATGGAAAAAGGAAGCATCCAGTTGACTCAAGGAAAGGGAACGAAGTTCTTTCTGAGGGATCAATGGAAAGTTTTAAATGTGGTGTGCATGGTCATTATGCAAACACATGTCCTATTAAGAAGTTTCGTGAATGGGTTCACCAAGAGCGTACCAATATTCGTTTACCAATACCTAATTCCATTCCGATTGAGGATGAAGAAACTAACAATGACCAATCAAAGGTATGTACTTTTTCATGAATATTATTTTCCTATTTTTGAATCTTAGGATATGATTCATGATTTTGTTTGTAGGAAATAGGTATTTCGGAATAAGTTGGAATGGAATGGATAATGGATCATGAAGAATGTTGAATGAGTAATATGTCAACACATAAGGGCTTCAAGAGTTATGGTGAAATTCTTAAGAGTATTAAGTCTCTTTTGATGATGGGGTTACATTAGAAGACTTTTTATATTATGTGTAACCCTAATGTTTAATATAGGAAATTTTATCCAAGTAATAGTTATCTTTTATTTTTTGGACATAGTTATAAAGAACCATTTGGGTTTATATGATACTTACTTTTGAGGTAATTATGGGTTGCTATATGTTATGATTGAAGTGAAAGGCATGAGATAAAATTGAGGTTAAATTATGTTATGGTTATTTTTGATGATTTTATTCCTTTTTGGGGAATTATTTGAGAATTATATAGTTTTGGAAAAAGGAAAACACGTAGACCGTGTGACTACCCGCCGCGTCGGACAAAGCTGCGGGAATCGAACCCACAACCAAAGTGCGACTGGTATTTATCTCCTACCACTGGACTACTTGAAGTCCCTGGTTAGTTTCAATGATTTTTTTTATGATTTTATGAATTAAGAGTAAGTTTATTTTGGGTTATTTATGTAAATGATTAACCTATCATGGAGGATATGTGATTAGGTTAATTACTTTTCAAAACGAGACTTTAGGAGCAACTGATATTGTTTGGAGATAAATGTTATGATTTATCTTGGAAGACTATGCGACTAAATCCTTTAAATATTTGGGTTTCAATCTTATATTGGTTTACATTGAATAATTTTATGGACAAATTGTTTATCCAATGGTCCTCGTTGAACTTTGGGTTTTGTTGGAAAAATTTTGGAGGATAAGAATAGATTTTCTTTTTATAAAGGGTTATCCTTTTCTGGATTATCTGACCTTGTACTAACCTTTTTTGGTTTTGGTTTTGGTTAAATCCTAAAGACATGGGATGTATATAGTTATCTCTTGTGGATTAGGTGATTCTCTAGAAGTTTATTATAGTACTCTTAATGCGAACAAGTCTCCCTAAATACTCGTGTTTTGAAAAAAATATGAGTTTGATTAAGGAATATAGTAAAAGTTGAAAGTCAACATGATAAGTGATTATGTTTCCTTATGAATAAATTCCTCAATAAAAAGTAACTTAAAACAAAAATGTTGTCAATTAACTTTTCCTACTGGGGAACCCAACAACGTTTAACCCATCACAAATTTGTGATTTTCTTATTGTTAACTTTCTCCTAAACATGTTTTCTATCACTCTCCATCAGAACATGACCCTATGTTTTCTACTCCATGTCCATTTTTCCTACATGGAGTCCTAGTATGGGTTAACTATGGTGACCTCTGTACTAATCTTTCTTTATTTTAAAGTGATTGTTTTACTGACTCTTGTTCCGATGTGGGACTTTCAAAGATGTTTCCAAGCGCAATTTTAAAATTGCGAGGACGCAATTCCCAAAAGGGGGGAAGGATGTAACACCCTAGGTAAATAAAGAATATGAAATTTCATATTTATCCATATTTGTGAATAAAATATTGAAATGACTTTAAAGGGCACGCTATGCTCGATGGCGTACCCAACACGCAACAACGAGTTTCTTGGGAATCTTACGTTGCACTCTAATAATAAAATAATATTATTTTAAATGGTAGTTAACATGTAGCCGTTGTATTGGAGGGAATGGATAGAAATAACTAAAATATGATTATATATGTTTTTAAATGTTTTTACATTTATCCAATAAAAGCTAAAGGCTTAAAATACGGAAAGAATTCAATTTTAGGCGTATGTGCCCTAGTTTTCACTAAAGGTTCACTTATCGCCTTTTAATGGAGAACTGTCATTAAATATAGTTTTTATCACTCTTATACATTCTTTTGGACCAAATAAAACTCTTATTAAGAATCAGGACATTAAATTTTACTTTGTGTAATTTTTTGCTATTTTTCCGATAAAGTTTATTTTTTAATGAATAGTGTAAAATGTTGTGTTTTAATTCAAAACCTCTTTTTAATATAATTTATTTATATGATTAGATAATATTTTGAATTGGTTTTAAAGTGAAATTAGAAAATATTTTTACCATTAAATCCAATAGTGGTCATTGGAATTAATTTCACTTTGAAATCAGACTTAAACTAGTGTAAATCATTTGATACTTATTGTTTTATAAAAACACGCTATTTGCTCTGACTGCGGGAATTAATTATTAAATTAATTAATGTGACTAATATGTTTTGAATCTTGTAAAACAGACTTCATTTTTGAATTCGGAATATCAAATATAGCTTAGGGTGATGTTTTGATATTTTTCTGAAAAACTCCAATTTTTGATGAATAGTGAAACCACTAAGTGGTAATCAAGCAAACTGATTTTTCAGTTAAATGAAAGTTTACCACTAATGTGTAATGAATTTTGAAAATCCGACATACATGGTTGTAATTAGTATGTAAAATTTTGTTCAATGGGATGAAAATAATTTTTTGGTGAATAGAAACTTCTTTTCATTAATCGCGATAAGAAGTAATTAGTGTAATTTAAGGTGAAAATGACATTATAAAAATGTGAAAACACCATGACACTTGTCCTACACCTATTGGGTGAGTCATTTACGACCAAGACAATCCATGGGCCAACTTGGGGACCCCATTGAGACACATTAATTGGAAAATAACAATAATATATTTTTATTTAATGTTAAAATTAAATTGACACAAACATGAGTTGTTTTACTAAAACGTTTTTTAAGTGGGGTTACACAAGTCCAAATTTTGATTATAAATATTAATTGGAAATATAAAAAGATTCACTACATCATAGTAGTTTTTTTATAATTTTTAGACATTAAATAAATTAAATTATTTATGCCATCATAATGATGCAGCGATGACATCATTATCAGACGATTTAAATAAAATGAGAAGATAATGTAAACTATATGACTTAAACATGTCAAAAACTTATTGGATGGGTGGATTTAGAACCCTTATCACCTTATCCACTAATTATATCAATGTGGGACCTTTTAAAATTGAAACACATTTTCAAATAAAGTAATATTTCTTACTTTTCAAAAGTGCCCCTCCTCTCCTCTTATAAAAGGCCCCCACCTCTACCTCATTTCACACACTCCTAAAGCCTTTGGCTCGGCCAACCCCTGCCCATTTACTCTCTACACATCCATCTCATCATCCTAGAGGATTCCCATTGGGCAGAATCCTTTCAAATGAAGCCTTTAGGATCAAATCAAAGGAGTTACACTTTTAAAGGTAATTCATTCTCTCATGTTCATTTGTTTTATTTTGCTTCTGAAACCCACTAAATACTTTTTATTTACTTATTTTGTAACAACACAAGTATCTTCAATATACTATGATGTTGTTATAAGATTTAGTCGAGCTACACTCTCACACAACTACATCAAATGGTTAAAGAGCGTACGGTTTCTGTGGATGACGAAATTGTGCCTCCCGAAACGATGATTGTTCAATACTCATTTAACACCTTCAAAGGTGGCCATTATGATGTCACTATTTTTATATATTATATATAATATGTTTATGTTTTACTTATGATTCTGTAATTTTTTTGTGTCTTACCTTTATGGCTTCCATTATGGGTATACACGATATCTTCATTTTTGGAAGTGCGGACTACCGCCCCCTCAAGGTGATGTGATTCGTTAATGCCATACGTGGGACGTATAAAGGTTGGATTTAATTTTATTATATATGATGTTATACTGGAATTATTATATACCTCTATATCATTGTTATTTCTTTCCATTAAAGTATGAGATAGAAATGAAAGTAGCGTTCATGCGTACATACGGGTTACTGTCTCCATGAACGGTGCATTTCATTTCTTATCCCCAAATGTAATGTAATATTAAAAGTACATGTATATAATTGATATATATAATGAATGATATATATAAATTATGAATATAATTCTGGAATTAAAATATGAATACCTCTCATTTAGTTTTAATTCCATTAATATGACAAAGAAATGAAAGTAGCCTTCATGCGTACGTACGGCTTACCGTCTCCATGAACGGTGCATTTCATTTCTTTCCTCTAAATGATTATGTGATTTTATAAATACATGTATATGCTGGAAATATATGATATATATGATATCCAAATCAGGAATGTCATTTTGGATATAAAGAACCTTTGACCACACGAACAACATTTAATTGTATGAAGTCCACTTTCGACTTAAGAACCAAATATCGACAAAACAATCACTATTAACTTAATGATTACATAATGTTTATAACATGGAAATAAGTGATATAAAAGGAACAATAAGCTTGAAAAAGGTTCTTAATCAAGTATAAATTAACTAAAGTTTATTATTCAGGACGTTAAAGAACGATCGAGTCAAGTCGGGCCCGAGGTAAGGGATCATACTCCTCTCTTTCTTTTTAAGTACACACTTTTATGTCATTCCTTTTAAAGCTCATCTTTCTTGTTATTGGGATGATATTTTATATTAAACATACTGTAATTTTTATGTTCATGTTATGAGAGACCCTATTCTCTCTCATCAATCCTCATTGGGAGTTTTGAGTGGCGCCGTTAGGCTGCCGAACATTCATAAGAGATCTAACATCTCTCTTTCTTTTTAAGTACTCTCCTTTATGTCACTTCTTTTAAGGTACTCTTTGTAATGTTGGGGGATGTTATTTTATATTACTATTGCTGTAAATTTTATTTTAATGTGATGAGATACCCTATTTTATCTCATCAATCCATATTCGGAAGTTTTATGTGGTGTCGTTAGGCTGCCATGTTTTCGTAAGGGATTTTTCATCTCACTTTTATTCCTGTGAGATTTATGCAACATTTGCCAAAAATTTCATTTAGTGGTGTATGTACTGCCCATTATTCTACTCTTTGTGTAATATAATTTCGTTTATGATTATTTACATCAATGATCTATTGTCCTTCTTTCATGGGGTGTATGTTTTGAAAGATACCCAAGTCGGTAAGGGAACCTTTCACCCTCCTCTTTTTTAAAAGACTTCTTTTGTTGGGTCTTTTAATTTACATATAGTTATGTTGGTATATGTTCTCATATATCCTTATTGATGTAAATTTTATGTCCAAGTGATGAGATACACTTTTTATCTCTCATCAACTCATTTTGATGTGATGCCGTTAGGCTGTCAAGGGAACTTTTTAACCCAATTTTGATTTCTTTGGGTTCAACATGTAGTCATTGAATATGTCATCCATTGAATATGTGTGAATGACCATTTATTGTTTTACACTTAATATCCACTTATATTGGGTGTATTTATATTTTTTACACATATTTTTGAGATTGATTTGTCCTTAATTTAAGGATACCTTCTTTATAAGGGATTTCATTATATTTGACATTTCTATTGAGTGTTCATTGTTGTTATACACCAATTCACTCTTATATGGTGTATATACTGTCCTTTGGAGTATTATATCATGAATCCATTTATTCTCATGATATTATAAAGTTCTGACTAAATGTTATTCCTCAATTATTGTATTCAAGTGCCTCTAATTTTGGTAAAACCCCTTTAACCAAAATAACGTTTTAAAGGATTTAATTATTTTTTCTTATTAATATCCATGTTTTCAAAATGTTTTTAAGGATTTATTAATATGGATATTAGTGGTTTAAAATTTTAATCTTCAAGGTGGTATGGGACACTTTGATTCAAAAATCTCTTCATTAAATGTTTTAAATAGTTTTGGAAATGGTTTCTTTTTGAATGGATTCATTATTTCAATATTGTAACGCCCCGACCCTAGTTACCCAGTGTCGGTGCAATATTACATAACATTGGCATGATCACAAGAAAGATCAAATCTCGAAAGACCGATTGGTTTAGTAGCCTTGGAAACACTAGATATACTCATAAGTTTTACATTACATCATAAAATGAAAAACTACTACAACAACATAATGTCTCCATAATCCACACTCATATCTCCACATAATATCCCTGCAGGTCATTCATAATTTACTTCTTCACTTCCTGGGAAAAATAAAACATAGAAAAGGGGTGAGCTCAAATGCCCAGTAAGGATAACAATATAGCAAAAACTTTCATAAATAAGAATAAACATTTAAGGCAATGTGTAACTAAAACAAAAGCCTTTCAAACTTGAACTTTCAACATAGTATGGCATAAATAAAATGAAATAATGCTATTTACTTATTCACATGGGTATTCTACTAATCGAATAATCCCATGCATTATCAATAACCACTTTCATAATGATTGAATGCATAATGCCAGACTATCATAACCACATAGACAAGGCCTCGTGCCAAGACTACAAATAAGATTTTGTCAAGGCCTTGTGCCAAGACACTAGTTTGTCTCATGAGACCTACTGATGCATCGAGGAGCTATAACGGGCTCCACCCGTCACATATGAAGTCCAATGCATTCCTATATGAAAAGGTTTAAACATAACATAAACATTCGTATTAAAACTAGCATACGAAATGTCAATGAATATGTAAATACACATAAATTAGAGTGTATTACACAAAGATTATAATTATGGGCAGTACATACACCACACAAAAGGTAATGGTGGCAATATGGCATGAATCTCACAGGAATAAGGAGTGAGATGAAAACGCCTTACCTTGTACTTTTCCTTGGTTGGGGTAGGTTAAACTCCTGTATAATGGTGAAATAATTGTTATTAAATTATACAAGAATCATATATATTAATATGATATAATATATGATCTTTTAACATTGATTTGTTAATAATATCTTAGAATTATCGTCATTTCGGGTGTTAACTTACTCATTTTCTTTTATATGTTTTGTTACATAAGCCATGTCTGTTGTATCTTATTCATATCCAGAATGATATCAAGTCCTTAAACATCATTTTTAAATCATCAAATGATAATTATACTTGAATGGATACGATGGAGAATGAATCTCATCGCGTTCGTGGAGACGGTAGTCCGTACGTACGCACGAGCGACAATATCATTCTTTTGATATTAAAATAATATATAAATGGATGGTATATCATATATACAGAATCCTTAACATGTTATATTTATTATTTACATGAGTTACACATCATTATTATACCAATCCAAATAATATTATATTGAATAACAATTACACCACGACGTGGAGACGGTAAGCCGTACGTACGCACGTATGGTGACATGTTATTCAAAGGGTGGATAGAATACTGAATATGGTTGTACCATATTTATAATAACATCACAGTATATAGGAGATACTTGAGTTATTATTTTAGAATGGTAAGAACAAAGAAAGAAGAAGTGGAAGAAGAAAGGAACTTGAAAAGGGGGTGGTGAAAACATTACCTCTTCTTCGGGTTCTTCCTTTTGATTTGATCAAAAGGGCTCCTTAGGTTGGCTTTATGATCAAACTAAGGCCCCTAGGTTGTAGTGAGGGATGTTGGGAGAGTATTTGGGCAGAGTTTGGCCGAACCAAAAGGCTTTGAAGGTGTGAAGAAATGAGGAGGAGTGCCCTTTTTATAAGAGGGGTGAGGGGCACCTTTGGAAAAGCTAGAAATATTAGTTTATAATAAATTCATAATCGGTTTCCAAAGGCTCCAAAGTTGACTATTGAAAGTTTAAGGTGGGGATGGGTCGAAAACAACTCCACTAATAGAATTTAGACAGGTTTGGGTACTTATATTAACCTTATCTTTAAGTATTAACTCTAAGTTAATTAGTTTCACTTTTACAATGTCTCTTTGTATTTTTAAATAATATTGTTAATAAACTTACTATATACATCCAAGCGACCCCCAAGTTGTCCATTAATGATGAACCTATCATGATATAAGTCTCTTGGCCTATCCTTAGATTTTTAGTAATTTAATATCAATTAATAATATAATATTTGTTTTAAGAACTCTTTTATGTCAATTTTGACACTATTCAATAGTTTATTTTTGTGAAACTCAAAACAGATTGATTACTTCGAAAAAAGTCAATTAAATCAATCCTAATATATCATATTATCCGAGAAAATTAGTTTAATTCATTAAAAGTATCATATTATATTTATTTGGGTATTTATAATATCAATTATTTTAATTTTTCACTATTATAGTAATTACTGGATCATCATTGTGTCATAAATAAAATAAATTATTTAATGTTTAAAAATTATAAATAAAATATCATTATGTAGGAAATCGTTTTATCTTTCTAATGAATATTTATAATCTAAAATCCACCGTATATAACCCTATGTAACAATTATTTTACGAAAAGATATATGCTTGTGTCATTTTTGTATTCATTTTAACTTAATTAAAATAAAGTGTCATTATCACATACAAGTGGATCCATGGGGTTCCAAAATAGACCCAAAGATGTAAATGGTCGACCATGTATCAACCAATAGGTTTAAGACAGGTTTTAGGGTAATTTAGTATTATTATAATACTAATTTTTAACCCTTATTTACCGGATTTACCCTTAACCATGGTAAATAAAATATTTACCGCAGTAATTATTCAAAATGTCTAAAAATAAAAGTTACCTATTTACACAATTTGAACATACTGATTCCAAATATGGAATCCATTTTCCTAAATTCAAAACACAGAAGTGGCAGAAATTAATTTAAAATTAATTCCCACTGTCAAAACAAAAAGCTTGTTTTTAAGAGATAATAACTATCAAAAGATTGACACTTGTTTATGTTCGGTTTAATTGTAAAATTATGTCCAATGACCAACATTATATTAAATGGTAAAAATATATTCTAAATATACTTTAAAACTACTAAAATTCATAATTTATCACTATTAATTATTTTGATTAAAAAAGTTGTTTTTAATTAAAATTTAGTAATTTTCACTATTCATCAAAATATGAAATTTATCCGAAAAGTACCAAAATTTCACCTTAGGCTAAATTAGATATTCCGAATCCAAAAATGAAGTCCATTTTGAAATATAAAATATATATAATTTTAAAAAGTAGGCATTACTATTCATAACGGCTAGTTTGATTGGTTGTTAGAACTCGGTGTTGCGTACAACACACGCTATCGCATTATTCAAAGAGAAGCGTACCGTAGAAGTTTGGGGTGTTACATTCTCCCCTCCTTCAAATAATTTCGTCCTCGAAATTTCTAGAATACTATCGCATGAAAATACTCAGGTGGTTCTTCATCATAAGTTCTTCGGGTTCCCACGTTGCCTCTTCCATCTTATGGTTTCTCCACAAAACTTTTACCAGACGTGTCGTCCGGTTTCTCAGTACTTGTTCTCTCGTATCAAGAATCCGGACAGGCTCTTCACAATAGGAGAGATCGGGTTCTAGTTCTAATTCCTCATAGGTGAGTACATGCGTTGGATCAGGCATGTATTTCCTCAACAGAGATACGTGGAACACATCGTGAACTTTGGAGAGGCTTGGCGGCATTGCCAATCGGTAAGTTACAACCCCAATTCGTTCTAGAATTTCGAAAGGTCCGATGTACCTGGGACTCAATTTACCTTTCTTACCAAAACGTATGACTCCCTTCCACGGAGATACCTTCAGGAAAACATGATCACCGACTTGAAATTCCAAATCCTTCCTTCGATTATCGGCATAGCTCTCCTGCCTACTTTGAGCTGCTTTGATGTGATTTTGGATTACTTTCACCTTTTCCACCGTTTCGTCCACCAGTTCTGGACCTATATGTTTTCTTTCACCAACGTCATCCCAAAAAGTTGGTGTACGAAATCTCTTTCCGTATAACGCTTCATATGGTGCCATCTGTATACTTGAATGGAAGCTATTGTTATAGGAAAATTCTTCCAGTGGTAAATATTGATCCCACATACCCTGAAAGTCAAGTGAGAAAGATCTCAACATGTGTTCTAAGGTCTGAATAGTCCGTTCTGAATGTCCATCTGTCTGAGGGTGGTAAGCAGTGCTCAAATGAAGTTCAGTATCCAGGGATTTCTGAATACTTTTCCAAAATATTGAAGTAAAACGGGGATCACGATCAGAAACAATTGATAAGGGTACTCCATGAAGTCTCACAACTTCATTAATATATAGTCTTACTAGACGTTCCAGGGGTAGATCTTCTCTTATAACAAGAAAATGTGCTGACTTGGTAAGGCGATCAACAATAACCCATATTGCATCATTCCTTCTAGGAGTCTTTGGTAGCTCCATGACAAAGTCCATCGTAATATTGTCCCATTTCCACTCCGGTATGGGAAGAGGTTGCATGACTCCTCCAGGCTGTTGCCTTCCATCTTTCACTTGTTGACAAACCATACATCTTGACACAAAATCAGCAATCTCCCTCTTGATGTTGTCCCACCAAAAATGTTCCTTCAAATCTCTATACATTTTTGTGCTCCCAGGGTGTATAGAGAAATTGGAAGTATGAGCATCATCCAGCAATTCCCTTTTTAGATCAGGTAAATCGGGAACACAAAGTCTCTTCCCGAATTTCAAAATTCCATCTTCATACACAAAGTCTCTCAATCTCCCATCATTCACAGCTTTAATCTTCTTTTGGAATTCTTCATCATCGGTCTGAGAACTCTTAATCCTTTCTAGTAAAGATGGTTTGGCAACCATTTGAAAAAGCATTAATGTTTCACCTTCCCTGGTTATTCCCATGTCTATCATCACTAGATCCATGAAAATTGGATCCCTTCCAATTCTCATATTGTTCAAAACTCCATGGTCTTTTCTACTCAAAGCATCTGCCACCTTGTTTGCCTTCCCCGGGTGGTAGTGTATCGTACAATCATAATCCTTGAGTAATTCAAGCCATCTCATTTGCCTCATGTTGAGTTCTTTTTGTGAGAAAATATACTTCAAACTCTTGTGATCAGTATAAATCTCACATTTTTCACCATAGAGGTAGTGCCTCCATATCTTCAAAGCAAAGATCACAGCTTCTAACTCAAGATCATGCGTAGGATAGTTTTGTTCATGAATATTCATCTGTCGTGATGCATAGTCAATAACTCCATCATTCTGCATAAGGACACAACCAAGTCCTTTCTTTGATACATCACTATAAATAACGAACCCATCATTCCCCGATGGTAGAGTAAATATAGAAGCATTGACTAATCTTTTCTTCAGTTCTTCAAAACATTCTTCACACTCTTTTGTCCAAACAAATTTAACCCTTTACGTGTGAGCTTCGTTAACGGGTAAGCCAATCGGGAAAAATTCTGGACGAAACGTCGATAATAACCTGCCAAACCGATAAAATTGCGTACCTCAGTTATACGCGTAGGTGCTGTCCATTCTTGGATTGCCTTGGTCTTAGAAGGATCAACAGAGATTCCATCTTTAGAGACAATATGGGAATGAAAAGAAATCTCATGAAGCCAGAATTCACACTTGCTAAACTTCCCATATAATTCATGCCTCCTCAGAGTCTTCAAGATAATGCGCAAGTGATTTTCATGATCTTCATAGGTTTTGGAGTATACCAAGATATCATCAATAAATACCACCAAAAATTCATCGAGATACTCCTTGAAAACTCTATTCATCAGATCCATGAATACAGAGGGTGCATTAGTCAATCCAAACGGCATTACAGTAAACTCGTAATGCACGTACCTGGTTCGAAATGCTGTCTTCGGAATGTCTTCCTTCTTCACACAGAACTGATGGTATCCAGATCGAAGGTCAATCTTCGAAAAGCATTGAGCTCCATGCAGTTGGTCAAATAAATCATCAATACGAGGTAGGGGATACTTGTTCTTTATCGTTATAGCATTGATCTCCCTGTAGTCGATACATAACCTCATAGATCCATCTTTCTTTTTAACAAAAAGAACAGGGGCTCCCCATGGAGAAACACTTGGGAGAATAAATCCCTTATTACTCAATTTATCTAGTTGTTTCTTTAGTTCGACTAACTCTACAGTGGACATTCTATAAGGGGTCTTCGATATAGGCCTTGATCCAGGAATCAAATAAATGGAAAACTCAACTTCTCGTTCTGGAGGATGTCCAGGTAAATCTTCCAGAAATACATCTACAAATTTTTTCACAACAGGTACATCCTCTATTTGAACATTCCTTTCCTCACCGACAGTTATTTCATTCTCTTCCTCCCCAATAATTGAATTATGTTGAGCTACTGGGGGTGGATCTAAATAAGAATTAGGTGGTGAAGATTCTGCTCTAAAGATAAGGTGTTCTTTATCATTATCATCAAGAATCGTAACCTCTTTCTTCTTACAATAAATCATCGCATCATAGTCCGAAATCCAGTACATACCGAGGATTATATCAAACTCAATCATAGGTCTGACGATGAGATCATCAGATAAAGAAAATTTATGTTCTCTAATGGGGACTGATTCACAAAACTTTGTTGCAATGATACTTCCCTTAGGAGTTTTAACTGACAACTCCCTTAATAAATTAAATTGGAAATATCTAATTTTCTTAGAAAACTGGGAAGATATGAAACAATGCGACGATCCAGAGTCAAATAATGCATTTTCTAAACTAGAGGAAACCATTAAATTGCCTGCCACCACGTCTTTTGGAGCTTCTACCTCTGCAGTAGTGATAGCATAAGCCTGGCCTTGATCCCTTGGCCTTTTCTGAGGTAAGTTCTCTTGACGCTTAGGACATTCATTCACTTAATGTCCCATCTCCATGCAATTGTTGCACTGAACGTTGGTGGCTTCCTTCTTCCCTTTGCAATCAAGAGCTTGGTGGCCTTTTTCACCACACTTGTAATAGACTCCCATTCCCTTCAAGCAAGCACCGGGGTGTTTCTTCCCACATTTACCACATGATGGATATTCAAACTTTCCTTTCTTCCCCTTATTTCCATTACCAGATTGATCAGCAGGCCTCTTCTTCTCTTGCTTTGATTTAAAGTCATAAGACTTAGAGAATTCCTTTTCGGTCTTGATAGAACATGAGACAATGTCTTCGTACGATGAAAAGGATTGTGAGACAGACTCTCGATGGAGAAATGGTTTTAACCCATCAAAGAAACGATCAATCGTACTTCTTGGGTTGCGAATATAATCTCCAGCATACCTCGCTAACCTTGTAAAGTTAGCCTCATACTTTGTGACATTCTCATCCTCCTTTTGTCTCAGACTCAGAAATTGCCTTTCCATATCTGCTCGATGGTCGCGAGGAAAGAATTTTTCTAAAAACAGATCTTTGAACTCCCTCCATTCCATATTTGATACTCCATCATCTTCCTTCATGTTTTGAATCAATGACCACAATTGATAAGCATCTCCAGTGAGGCGGTAAACTGCCATGATAACTTTTTCCCTTTCACTGCTCCCCAAAGCCTGAAATATTTTCTCTAGGGAATTTATCCACTACTCGGCTACTAAGGGATTTGTATTCCCATTGAACGTTGGTGGTTGTTTCCTCATTAATCGATCTAATATTGATCCTCAACGCTACGGATTAGGGTGCTCAATACGGGTAAGGTTATTATTCATAACCTGAGTATGTTGTCCCAGTATGGTGATTAGCTGATCGGCTCCAGTTGCATCACCAGCTCCACTATAATTATCGTGAGCAGGAGGGCAATCCCTACATGGAGTGCGTGCATTGATACGGTTTCCATTTCTTCCACTAGGCTCCATTTCTAAACAATGGCATAAACTAGATCAGTTTATGAATCAAAATACATAATCCCATACTTATAAAACACTTAACATAAATTGAACTATTTATGGATATAATCCATATTCATAAAAATGTTTTCTTTGAGGAAGTATATACTCATAAACCCTTCATAATGATTTGTAAAGAAAATGAGAGTTATCCTAAGCATATCCCCCGGGAGTGTCGTAACCAAGAGTACAGCAAGGCCCGTTGTCGTGCACCAGTTCCCGTTCAAGTCTAGCTAAAAGCGGTGTTTTCGGGTTTTACCCCTAGGTACATCTGTGCCAGATCTGCCTCTACCTGCTCGTATCCAGACAGGGATGTATTGCTCGGAAAACTCACAAAATCTCTACAATACCAAAATTCTAGGAAGTTCTTCTATACTAATCCTCATAGTTCATCTTAGGTCTACGTGCTCTGATCAGAGTTTATCTAAATCTAGCTTCCAAGGCTTGTACGAAACTTCCTCTGATACCAACTGTAACGCCCCGACCCTAGTTACCTAGAGTCGGTGCATTATTACATTACATTGGCATGATCACAAGAAAGATCAAATCTCGAAAGACTGATTGGTTTAGTAGCCTTGGAAGCACTAGATATATTCATAAGTTTTACATTACATCATAAAATGAAAAACTACTACAACAACATAATGTATCCATAATCCACACTCATATCCCCACATAATATCCCTGCAGGTCATTCATAATTTACTTCTTCACTTCCTGGGAAAAATAAAACATAGAAAAGGGGTGAGCTCAAATGCCCAGTAAGGATAACAATATAGTGGAAACTTTCATAAATAAGAATAAACATTTAAGGCAATGTGTAACTAAAACAAAAGCCTTTCAAACTTGAACTTTCAACATAGTATGGCATAAATAAAATGAAATAATTCTATTTACTTATTTACATGGGTATTCAACTAATCAAATAATCCCATGCATTATCAATAACCACTTTCATAATGATGGAATGCATAATGCCAGACTATCATAACCACATAGCCAAGGCCTCGTGCCAAGACTACAAATAAGATTTTGTCAAGGTCTTGTGCCAAGACACTTGTTTGTTTCATGAGACCTACTGATGCATCGAGGAGATATAGTGGGCTCCACCCGTCACATATTAAGTCCAATGCATTCCCATATGAAAAGGTTTAAACATAACATAAACATTCGTATTAAAACAAGCATATGAAATGTCAATACTTTCACCATAAACTATGAATGGTATAAAAATAGCACATCCATAGTCAAACATATCACAAAACCTTCAATACAATATAGAAGTTTTGTATCATAATAAATCAACTTCAAATAATCTTAAAATCCATCAAAGGATGTTGACATAGATGAAATCAAAATTCTTTTAAAAGAAATATCTCCTTTTATTTTGAAATCATTTAAGATCCATATAAAATAAAACATTTTATTTGAAAATATTTTTATAAGCTTGTAAGGGAAGCTTTGAAGATTTTATAACGGTGGAAAATAGGCACACCCGCCGTATAAGTTAAAAAAACATTCTTACCTTAATTCTGTTGAAAAGGTTAAAAAGGACCTTGTTTTGAAAACGACCGAAATATTCCTTTATAAACCACTTATAAAAGTCAAAAAGGGTATAAATGACTTTAACTCATATTCTAGTAAATAGTAAAAATGTTTTGAAATACATTTTTAAGAAACATGGATGGGGATGATAAAGAGATCCCAGTATATTATTACGTATAAACAACCTCGGATAATGAAGAGATTGTGAAATAACCCTTACCAATTTGGTAACTTATGAAACATACAACCCATGAAAGAGGAATCATAAAATGAATATGTAAATACACATAAATTAGAGTGTATTACACAAAGAATATAATTATGGGCAATACATACACCACACAAAAGGTAATGGTGGCAATATGGCATGAATCTCACAGGAATAAGGAGTGAGATGAAAACCCCTTACCTTGTACTTTTCCTTTGTTGGGGTAGGTTAACCTCCTGTATAATGATGAAATAATTGTTGTTAAATTATACAAGAATCATATATATTAATATTATATCATATATGATCTTTTAACATTGATTTGTTAATAATATCTTAGAATTATCGTCGTTTCGGGTGTTAACTTACTCATTTTCTTTTATATCTTTTGTTACATAAGCCATGTTTGTTATATCTTATTCATATCCAGAATGATATCAAGTCCTTAAACATCATTTTTAAATCATCAAATGATAATTATACTTGAATGGATACGATGGAGAATGAATCTCATCGCGTTCGTGGAGACGGTAGTCATTACGTACGCACGAGCGACAATATCATTATTTTGATATTAAAATAATATATAAATGGATGGTATATCATATATACAGAATACGTAACATGTTATATTTATTATTTACATGAGTTACACATCATTATTATACCCATCCAAATAATATTATATTGAATAACAATTACACCACGACGTGGAGACGGTAAGCCGTACGTACGCACGTATGGTGACATGTTATTCAAAGGGTGGATAGAATACTGAATATGGTTGTACCATATTTATAATAACATCACAGTATATGTGAGATACTGGAGTTATTATTTTAGAATGGTATGAACAAAGAAAGAAGAAGTGGAAGAAGAAAGGAACTTGAAAAGGGGGCGGTGAAAACATTACCTCTTCTTCGGGTTCTTCCTTTTGATTTGATCAAAAGGGCTCATTAGGTTGGCTTTATGATCAAACTAAGGCCCCTAAGTTGTAGTGAGGGAATTTGGGAGAGTATTTTGGCAGAGTTTTGCCGAACCAAAAGGCTTTGAAGGTGTGAAGAAATGAGAAGGAGGAGTTCCCTTTTTATAAGAGGGGTGAGGGGCACCTTTGGAAAAGCGAGAAATATTAGTTTATAATAAATTCATAATCGGTTTCCAAAGGATCCAAAGTTTACTATTCAGAGGTTACGGTGGGGATGGGTCGAAAAAAACTCAACAAATAGAATTTAGGCAGGTTTGGGTACTTATATTAACCTTATCTTTAAGTATTAACTCTAAGTTAATTAGTTTCACTTTTACAATGTCTTTTTGTATTTTTATATAATATGGTTAATAAACTTACTATATACATCCAAGCGACCCCCAAGTGGTCCATTAATGATGAACCTAACATGATATAAGTCTTTTGGACGAACCTTATATTTTTAGAACTTTTATATCAATTAATAATATAATATTTTTTTTAAGAACTCTTTTATGTCAATTTTGACACTATTCAATAGTTGTTTTTTGTGAAACTCGTAACAGATTGATTACTTCGAACAAAGTAAATTAAATCAATCCTAATATATCATATTATCCTATAAAATTAGTTTAATTCATTAAAAGTTTCATATTATATTTATTTGGGTATTTATAATATCAATTATTTTAATTTTTCACTATTATAGTAATTACTTCATCATCATTGTGTCACAAATAAAATAAATTATTTAATGTCTAAAAATTATAAATAAAATATCATTATGTAGGAAATCTTTTTATCTTTCTAATGAATATTTATAATCTAAAATCTAACATATATAACCCTATGTAACAATTGTGTTTCTAATAGATATATGCTTGTGTCATTTTTGTATTCATTTTAACATAATTAAAATAAAGTGTAATTATCACTTACAAGTGGATCCATGGGGTCCCAAAATCTACCCAAAGATGTCCATGGTCGACCATGTATAAACCAATTGGGTTAAGACACGTTTTAGGGTAATTTAGTATTATTATAATATTATTTTTTAACCCTTATTTACCGGATTTACCCTTAACCATGGTAAATAAAATATTTACCGCAGTAATTATTCAAAATGTCTAAAAATAAAAGTTACCTATATACAAAATTTGAACATCCTGATTCCAAATATGGAATCCATTTTCCTAAATTCAAAAGACAGAAGTGGTAGAAATTAATTTAAAATTAATTCCCGCTGTCAAAACAAAAAGCGTGTTTTTAAGAGATGATAACTATCAAAAGATTGACACTTGTTTATGTTCGGTTTAATTGTAAAATTATGTCCAATGACCAAAATTATATTAAATGGTAAAAATATATTCTAAATATACTTTAAAACTACTAAAATTCATAATTTATCACTATTAATTATTTTTATTAAAAAAGATGTTTTTAATTAAAATTTAGTAATTTTCACTATTCATCAAAATATGAAAGTTATCCGAAAAGTACCAAAATTTCACCTTAGGCTAAATTAGATATTCAGAATCTAAAAATGAAGTCCATTTTGAAATATAAAATATATATAATTTTAAAAAGTAGGTATTACTATTCATAATAGCTAGTTTGATTGGTTGTTAGAACTCGGTGTTGCGTACAACACACGCTATCGCATTATTCAAAGAGAAGTGTACCGTAGAAGCTTGGGGTGTTACAAATATACTAAAATATTATATTGTGATTTAAATGTGGAAATGTTATGTTTCCTTTACGCATCTTTTATGTGACACATTTATGTTATGGTTCTTGGGCATTATTATGAAAATGGGTGGTTCCGTGATAAACTAAGGGCGGGTGAGCCCGATATAGCTCTCCAATGCATTGGGTAACTCAAAGGAGTGAAACATTAAGGTTTCTCCAAAGATATTTAGGGAATATACTGTGATGGGTATTCCAAACGTAACCACGAGGGTTAATCCCTACGTAAGAATGTTATGAATGCCTCAAGTTACCTTTATGTCTTATGTTTTCTATGATTTATCCATGATTTGATATGCCTATGTTTTATGGGTAAATTGTGATTTCATTCTAATGTATATATGAACTCATGTTTCCTTTCCATATTTTTATAACTCTTACTGAGCTTTTTATGCTCATCCCAAGTTTTTTGAAATGTTTTTCACAGGTCAAGGGAAGGGTACATGATGTGATGATAGGGTCAAGGATGTGTCAAGAAAGAATCCATGTTTTATTTTGAATATGTTTCCGTTGATGGGAAGAATGAATATTGTCTTTTATGTAACCACTTTGTCTAAATGTGGAATGTAATGCAAGTTTCATGATCTAGTTCTCTAAAACTCTAAACCTAAAAAGATCCTCAATGTGTAATCTTGTAATAACTCAAGATTATGTAAGGTTTAAGGCTGGGGTCTTATAGTTTATGAATTAATTTATTCATAGATTAATATATATATATATATATATGACATGTAGAGTTCCCTCTTTTAACGAATTTCTACCACAAACTCATATTTCACCCCAAAAGATAACAGAACTAAAAAATATTATAATTATCAAAATCAACTATCTCTTATTTCAAAAGCATTGTGTTAGTACAGGGCCATATTATTGTTTACCTTTCCTTCAACCATATATTTTCCAAAAAACAATTATCCTGCTATTGAGTCAATTTTCTTTGTTCCACACATTCTTATGTCCTTAATGAAATAGTATTGCAGTAAAATCCTTATATACTCCATAATTATTATAACCAGTAAACCGTTGATACAATATTCAAATGACTTAATTCTTTAATATCATCATAAGAACACTAGTAATTACTCTTTATATGTGGTAATATCATAACTTGATTATTATCCAACAACACCATTTGTGGTATTATATGATGATTTGTACATTGATTTGCCTTGTGTCCCAACTCCTTGCTGATGACTCATTGTACATTTGAAACCTTCTACTTTCCCTTGCAATCACGTACATGGTGTCCTTTTTTTCAACACTTATAACAAACTCCAATTATCTTCAAGAATTTTCCAAGTTGATTATTTCCACAGTTATCACATATGGGAAAATCCTTCTTTCCCCTCTTATCTTTATCCAACATTCTTTCTTCCATCCTTTTCTACTCTTGAATTCCATCAAATCCTTGGGAATCAGAGAATTATTTACTTATCTTTTTAACACATGATACAATTTCTTCATAAGATGAGAATATGTCGTGACTATTTCACTTTTAAATGTTGTCTTAATAACATGAAAGCTATATTACTTCTTAATCTTTCGAACATGCTTATTGCTGGAGTTCTCATTCCTTTTACTAAGAGCCATTTATAAACAATGGAATACTCTAGGTTGGTTTATGAATCGCAATTCATAATTCCAAACTTGTAAAATACCTAACGTAAATTGAGAATTTTATGGATATAATCCATAATCATAACACTATTTTCTTTAAGGAAGTATTTACTCCGAAATCCCTCATAACGGCTTGTAATTAAAATTAAAATTATCCTATGCATGTCCCCTGGGAGTGCCGTAACCAAGAGTGCAGCAAGACAAATTGTTTTGCACCAGTTTCCCTTCATGTCTAGCTCAGAGCTGTGTTTTTGGGTTTTAACCCTAGGTACATTTGTGCCAGAGCCACCTCCACCTTCTCGTATCCAAACAATTATGTATTGATTAGAAAACTCACAAAATCTGTAAAGTTCCAAAATTATAGGATGTTCTAATATACTATTTTTCAAAGTCTATCATAGGATAATGTTTTCTAATCAGAGTTTATCTTAATATATTTCCAAGGATATTTCTAATCATTTTTGATACCAAATGTAACGCCCCGACCATAGTTACCCAGAGTCGGTGCATTATTACGTAACAATGGAATGATTACCTGGAATCAGGTCCCGAAGGAACAATTAGTTTATAATTCTTGGAAAATAGATTACAAACATGAATTTCCACATTACAACTTCAAAAGAAAATCAACAGTAATTTATTCCACTAGAAACGTCCAAGAAACCTAGATTATCCATGCATGTCACTCATAACTAACTTCACCATATCCAGACCTTAATTTCCATGTCAGGGCCTCATGGTTGGACCTATGGGCTAACTTTAACCAGACCCAAACCTCGAGAGCCTCTATAACTGGACTCTTACCTAGAGAGCCTCTGTAAATGGACTCCAACCCAAAGAGCCACTGTAACCGGACTCTAACTCTGATGGTCTTTTGTAACTGAACCCCAACCCGGAGGGATTACATTTTCTGCTCCCCAACCTGGAACATACTCATTCAAAACATAATCATAAGAAAATGATTAAAAAACCTAAACATTCATATTAAAACTTACATACGAAATGTAAATACTTTATCCGTAAACCATGAATGGTATAAAAATAACACATCCACAGTCAAGCATATCACAAAACAATCAATACGATATGGAATATTTGTATCATAATAAATCTACTTCAAAATAGTTTAAAACCCATTATAGAATGTTTACATGGATGAAAATGATCAGTAAAATGAATTGAGAGAAATACCATTTTTCATGAAATTGTTTAAAATTCTCACAATTTACAAAGGTAGTCATTTAAAAGTGATTTTTGAATTAAAGTGTCCCATACCACTTTTAAATTTTTTAAAAGAATTATCATTTTAAAACGTTCATGTCAATATAAATAAATCCTTATAATAATTTTGAAAACATGGACATTAATTAAAAGGGTTTATAAATATTAACATTAAAACATTTAAAATGATGATCTAGTTAAATAGACCGGGCCATAAATCCTCAAAAGATTAATTTTTAAATAATTCTTTTAAAATATGAATATTTATGATAAGTATGTCCCAAAAAATATTTACACATTAATAATATCGGATAATAATGTGATTGAGGAAATAACCCTTACCTCATTGTAATCAATCGAGTCATATGAACAATAGTCAATAACCAACATAATAATCACAGATTATCATGAATAAAATAGAATCATGATAATTATATCAAATGGCAGTACACAATACCCCACATGGAATAAATAATACCTGAACAATGGAAATCTCACAGAATTAAAAGTGTGATAAGAAACCCCTTACCACGTGTCTGACTTGACTCGCTCGTATGTTCCTTGTTCTTCCATTGTTTTGGGTAACATCATTTGGTTTGAACAAAAAGGCCTTTTTGAAGTGACTTATACCTAATTTAAGGCTTCTAGGTGTGGGATAGAGAACATAGTGCTTATGTGGGTAGGGTCTGGAAAATCCAAGGGGCTTGAGTGGTGTGAGGAATGGGTTATGAGTGAGGGCTTTTTATAAGGTGGAGGAGGGGTTCTTTAGAAAAGTGTGAAAATATTATTTTATTATATAAATTATTTCTGTTTTTAGAGGTCCAAAACTCATTTAGTTCGATGATAAGAAGACTCATTGTAGAAATAAATTCATCCAATAATAATTAGACAGGTTTTGGATGTTATTTTAATATTTATATTATTATTTATTGAAATCATTTATTAATTAGGTAAATACTGCATCCTTTTTGTGTCATTAATTATTTTATTAATATTATGTCTAAAAATTATAAAAAATAAAATGATGTACGAATAATTTTTATCTTTAAAATGAATATTTATAGTAAAAAATAAGAATTATATTTCCCCATGTAAAAATTGATTTACTAAAAGATATTTGTTTTTAACATTTCTGTCATTACATTAAGTTAATTAAAATAAAGTGTAATTATCATTCATAAGTGGCTCCATGGGGTCCCAAAATAGACCCAATTATTCCCATGGCTGGAAATGACTCATCCAATAAGGTTAGAACATTTTTTACCATAAATTTGAATTATTATGATATTCTTTTTACCTTGATTTACCCTGTTTACCTTTAACCGCGACAAATAAATGTCAAAAGTTACTATTCACAAAAAAATTATTTTAATCTTAATAAACCATTTTTTACTTACTACGGTGAACTGTGTCTCTCAGATTTTTGAAATTCAACTCATAGAATTGGTAAAATTAAGCATTATGCAAATTTTCCAATACTCCTAGGAGGTGGGTAAAAGACAGTAAAAAGTTCAATTAAAAGTTTTTATATCTATACATATTATTAAATGACTCTAATGAATTATATTGAACTTATATATGTATTATGTATCTATTTTAAACTAAAATAAATTTAAATAAAATAAATAATTATTTAAATAAAAAGTTGGTTTTAACCAATAACTCAGTGTTCTCACTGTTCATCAAAAATTGAACGTTTTCCGAAAAATACCAAATTTTCTGCCTAAGCTATATTTGATTTTAAGAATTCAAATTTTTTTGTCTATTTTACCAAATTTAAAATATAAAAGATTCCATAATTAAATTATTATTAATTTTCATTGTCAAAACAAATAGCGTGTTTTTAAGAAACAATATCAATCAAAAGATAAACACTTATTTATGTCCAATTTCAAAGTGAAATTAATTATAATGACCTATATTGTATTAAATGATAATAATATAATCTAATTATACTTCAAACCCATTCAAATGCAAAATTTAACACTATAAATTATTTCCATTAATAAAGTTGTTTTTAATTAAAATTTAGTATTTTTCATTATTCCCCAAAATATGAATGTTATGAGAAAAATAACAAAATTTTTATCAAAACTAAATTTTAATGTCTCGATTATAAAGAGGAAGTTCCTTTTTTCAAATTGAATATATAAAAGTTCCAAATATAGGATTTAAAAAGGGTTTTCCATTAAAAGGCGGTAAAATTGTATTTACAGAAAAATACTTCCCTTATCTGAAAAATTAAATTTGTTATTATATTTAGTCTAAGAAACAAATAATATGGATGTTAGAATTATATGAAGTATATAAAATTAAAAATTCAGTTAATACTATCCAAAACCCTTTTTTGAACGACTAGTTTGGTTAGTCATGGTGCACTCAAATTCGGTGTTTCCTGGAACACAAGTTATTGAATTACATTGAAGAGATAACATACTATGAAATCAGGGGATGTTACAATATGTATTATGTTTATGATATGATTGATATCTCCATTTTTTACCCTTACTCAGTATTTGAGCTCACCATTTCAAATGTTTCTTTTCCCCAGGTCATCAAGAATGGAATTAAACATCATAGGTCTAAAAGTGGTAAAATTATGATGAAATAAGTGGGATACAAAGATTATGTCGTATGAACCAGTTTTTTATATTTCTCAGTTTTTAAAGACACTCTACCTACCTGGTCATATCATTTATTTGAAATATTTTATAAGGAATATTATTCAATTTCGATGTTATATCAATGTGTGTAATGTATGGGTTATTATAAGTTACCTATTCTATAGTGCAAATGACCTAATGTCGCAATGTATTTCATGGTAGCTTTACAGAGGTTGCTCCGAGGGATTATAATTTCTTATCAATCAAGGATCACAAGGGATTCCAATTTCTTATCAATCAAGGAGACCGCAATGTTGATTATATTAGAATGTTGAATATCCATGGGATAATATGATTTCACGTGTCTCTTGCTCTATCACTTTAGAATGGGATGCTTTATTTTCATCTCATTTCTAGTTGTTTTTTAGAGGGCGCTGGGTAAATAGATGATCCAGAGAACAAGATACCACCCTAAAAAAGATGACCAATTAGAGCGTATGATATAACTGCTAGGGGAAATGATATGATCACACATCTAGGATTTTAGGAGCACTTTGGAGAGAACATTCCCATGGTAGATTTAGCCTATAATAACAGTTATTAGGGGATGATATAGAAGGAACATTATGAGAATTCGTATGATTAGACTTTCCAATAAACCGTGGACTAGTCAGAGGTAGGTGAGGATTCTTTACTAGGACTATGTCTCATGACAGAGTCTTCTAAGAAGGTCTAGTTGATACAATAGCAGATGACTATTGCACAGTCTCATCAGAAATCTTATGTATGACTTTTTAGATGACCACTAGAGTTTGATTATAGGGATCACATTTTCTTGTATTTTTCATCATGGTTGGGATACAAGAGGATCATTAGATAGGGTAATCTTTCATTGAGATATGTTGGTACATTTGATATTGTAGAGTGAGTGGGGTCGGTACCCTATTGGTTGTAGTTACCTTAGATGTATCGAGCCATGAATGAAATATTCCACATATCTCATCTGTGCTGCAATCATTTAGACCCGTCTCACATTTTTCATCTTGAGGAGGTTGATTTTTCAGTTGATTCATTCTTTTAAGAACATATGATTAGTATTGCTAATAGAAAAACAATGGTTCTATAATGCTGGTCAATTCTTATAGTATGTTTTCTATGGAAGAATAGACATTTATAAGATAAGAGTTGGGTGTGGGAGGATGACGCATGTACCCAATGGAAAGAGTTGTTTTTAGATGAATCTTAACCCCCCTTGAGGGGAAAATTAAGGGACGAATTACTTTATGGGGGAAGATTGTAAGAACTCTGGTTTTTCTTGAGGAACAAATATTTTATTTTCACGATAAATGTTGGTTAACTATTTCTTTTTGGACCATACTATATACTGGATCGTGGGATAGTTTGTTGTGCTTGGGAACGATGAGGTTGGAAGGTGGTGGCATGTTCGTACGGAGATTACAGGACACGAAAGTGGGTAAACACGTCGTGTAATCCCATTTCCTGATGTGTAATGGTATGGATATGACCATGCACGATATATAGGGGATTTTCCTTTGCAATTAAAAATCTGGAAATACACACCGTGTAATGTAATTACAAGTCCGGAAATTTTCCAATTATTGTTTTAAAAAATATGCAGTAGCCTCTCATTTACACACTAAAGAAATTTCTCCACTTTTTAAAGCAACAATCACCTATAATGGTTTTGAGATATATAAGTCATATGAGATCCTATTCTGCTGATGTCGGTCACGTTATAACCACATCGGTAATTACTAAATTCATTTTTATCCATCTTTATTTATCAGAAAAAAGGCTATACTATTCGAATTAAAACTCATATACTATAATTTCTCATTCTTCATCCAGTATACAGATTCCATCGAAATTAGGTGAATCAATATGTGATACTAGATGAGAACTCTACTACCGAGATATGATAGGTGGTCTATAAGTGTTTTTTCAGTTGTTGGTGATTTTTAGAGTTGTCAGCCATAATTCCACTCATCAAACATTCCCCCATGACCCCATTTTTTAGAGCGTAACATGTTGAATATGTTATCAAACCAATTAAGGATTACCATAGGTTTCGTTGGGGTGTGTTGGAACCTGTGACCTGAATCAAGGTCACCCATGGGGTTCACCTGTTGTAAATTCCCCAGTTATGCCTAGTGAAACCACCCATGAGGTGGATTATTATTCATTCCTAGTTAGAAGAATCATGGTTATACTTAAATTGAATTTATTGGTTTTATTAAGAGGTGTACTAATTCATTACCTTATGTAATCATTTCATTTCATTCATATATTGATTAAAATGGCTTAAACAGAATTGGTTAAATGAGTGGATATACTCTTTTTATTGTTTTTAAATTTATTGAATGGTTTATTGTGAAAAATGTGACGAATGGGTGGGTATATAGATGTGACATGTTAATTTGAAATGGAATACATGAGTGGGTACACTCATGTGATGTAATTGATGATGTGTGTCGATATACTCACATAGAATTAATGTTTGTAAATTATATAAAATGAATGAGTAGTTGGATAGATTTCATGGATGTCTCTCCATGGATATGAAACATGATTGTGTATGTCATGGGTTGATTATGCCCCTTGGGTCATTATTCCATGGGATTCATTCGGCCGTAGTACCCCTTGGATTGGGATTACTTGGACTCGGGTAGTACATGTTTTTACCCATGCTCCTAGGAATCCAAAGTATTCATTGACCAAAATTCCACCGCGATGCCCATGGGACTCGATTAGAATGCCTTGGTCTTATACACATTGGATGTGGCCCTACATGTTATACACTTCTTAATACAGAAAGGATGTGTGTTTCTTTTGTGACCTCGTTATATGGCAAGGTCATGGGTTTCTAATACATATCATTAAACAGAGAGGATATGGGAAACATGACTTTATATTTATCCATAGTTGTGGAATTGCGATAAACATCATTATATGAAATGGTCATGGGCATCATGATATGGGTGATTGTTCATTAAGGCCAGATAACTTGTTTACATGTTTATAGATGGCTTTTTTAGCGACAACTTTTTATAAATAGATCCTTGAGGGAATATTGGTATTATGTGAATATAGTAGTTATATGCCATAGGAATTTACACTTACAATACATCTTTTCTTACAATTGATATGAATTTTAATATTTTTGTTTAGAAATATATATATAATTGGGTGTAATAATACTATAATGTTCTTCTTACACCGGATTTGGGTCTCCTTGGGTTCCCAAATAGATTATATGGATGTAGGTGTTGATAAGGGAAATCTACCTGGTACAGGTTGTAGACTGTTTCTTTGGGGAATAAGATCATGGGAAAAATCTGAGTCTTGTGATGCTTTGGTCCATTATTTTCATTTTGGTTACTTGTATTATATTTCATTATCATATAATATTATAGTTGCATTCTAGATTCATTCAATCTCTTCATCATTGAATATGTGACATTTATGGATTCATTATGTATATCTGCACTGTCTTACTTTTAAATCATATAATTATTTATTCTATTCAATTATTGAATGTGTTTTAATTACATTATTCTACACTCTATAAATTAGTGAATAATATACCCATGGACTCATTTCATCCCACACTACTAGTTGGAAGCCAATATTATTTGAGGAGTTGCACTAGAGTCCATATAACCAATCGAGCATGGGGAACAATTGAGTGGAATCCAGTTTCAGGACATTACATAGGTGGTCTCATCATTTTACCCATGAGTTTTTGTTTTTTACATCTTTTTTTGTTGTACCACAATCCATGGGGTATGGAATATCCTGATTTTCCCCATGAGATAAGTTATTTATCATCTTTTTTGTTTTGCAGCATGCCATATTTTTCTGAGCGCCCCCTTTTTATTGATTTCCATAGATCAAATTGGTCAACGCCCATAAATACACACCCTTAGATACCTTTTAGTATTTTAGAGGATGTATACCCCATATATGGACACCCCATGGGTATGCGAAATGGAATTTCACCTTATGTTTAATTGTTTGATTTACCTGTAATTCCTATTTTAATTTCATATGAGATTATAAATGGACATTACCCTATTATTAAAATGATTAGTGAATCCAAGTAATATTCTATGTTCTTGGACAACATTGTAATTAGATTTTCCCATGTATTTAATTAAATTATTGACCATGTCACGTTCTAAATGAATCATTGACCTTTATAAATGGAATAGTTAGGTTTTAGTGAATTAAATGCATTTATAAAAATGGATGGCTTATTTATGGTGAACTTCTTTTCCTTAAAATAATTTAATGGATACATTGAAATGAATAAATGGTGGTTAGGCCACATATATTTTTTTTATTCTGGATTAGTTATTTAAAATTGAATGGTTGCGCCTAATTTCTATATATAGTCTTGGTGATCAAGATATATGAGAGGTACTACATCATATCTTATATTATAAATATGTTAATTCCATGATATGGGTTTTGGAATGATGGTAAGTGATCTATTGAGCATGATGGTGTCATGCTCCCATTCATGTGGTGTTGTGCAAGATGTCTCACTCCACGGACACAATTTCGATGGTGGAAATGATGAACCGTGTCCCTTGTTCGGGTGTTGACAAGATGGAACACTCACCATCTCGAGTGAAAAGAATGAAATCTCACAATAATCAGGATATGTGGGGAATGTACCCTATTACATGTGCTTATAGGATAATTATAAATGTAATGGATGTCGGAGTTACACACAGGTCTATCCATCACCTAGTATTCCAGGTATATGGAGACTTTCCATTACACTAATTATGTTCATTTGGGTGGATTCATTATGTAAATATAATATATATAAATTATTAATATATTTATATATAGTGAATGATCAGAAAATAATTCTATCCATTTTTAGAAGCAGGTAGAGTCACCAGTTATCTCTTAGTAACCTAAGTGGGATGTTATTTTTTTATTTAGTAAAGTTAATTAATTATTTATGTATACACATTATTTATTTATAATCATCAAAAGGGTTACTTCCAGACACCATTGGTGGTATCCTTCTAGGATTTTATCTCACATCCTACTCAGGATGGAATTGGTTCCCAAGAAGATTATATGACTCTAGGTATGGATAATGGAAAGTTCCTTGCTTCATATCCTTGATATACATTTCTTATTGATGGATCATAGGTGTAGAAGACCGAGAATATGCTCAGTATGCTTATTGAGTATCATTTTTATCCTTTTTATTTTTGGTATAACATGATTGTTTCTGCCTATCCCTTATTTCATTTTTGTAAATCATCATTCCATGCATCAATGTATATGATCCCACATGGTGGAATTTTACTATTACTCAATTTCTTAGTTATTTAATATTATACTAATTTATTGTTATTTCTTATTATATATGGTTACTTTGCTGTATTTTAAGGTTATACCTGATGTTCCACTATGATATATAGTTATAGACTCCGCATTATACCACCTTTAGACCCCCACTACAAGTCGGTAGCCTCTTGTGTATGAGAAGAAACCCTAGAGTCTATGTGACCCACCAACTCGGGGAATGGGTTAAGTGGATATCGGGTCTAGATGTTACATATGATCACTTTTATATTTGACTTATTTTATGTTTATAATAACTTTTCAAATTATATTCCTTTTATATCCACTTTTAACATTCATAAAACCTACCAAAACATTTTTGGTGTGGTCTAAATCTCCTCCCCCTGCCCATCCAGGGATTCTATGAAGTTGAATAGGGCTTGCATCAATGATTTTTTTTAGAATTATAAAATAAATTTTATTTTTTTAATTTTTATCCCATAATTCCGTCCACTATAGTGTAATATATTCCATTTGGTCTAATACAAAGTCAATGATTTGTGGATATTTTCAAAGAAATTTTGATTCATGGTCAAAGAATGAAGTGGTAAATTTTGGTTGTTTTTTTGGTTCTCCAATCCATCTCCATTCTATGGTCAAACTAACGAAATTTATAGAAGTATCTCATGATAGTCCTCATGGTGAACCATTAACATTGAACATAAACATCCAGAACATGACATATAGCATCATACCTAGATTATCTATTTCCAAAACATTCTAGAAATGACTAAAATGGTTTCTTCATAAGGAATATGTCGTGGTAAAAAAAAACAAAATTCCCATTGAAAATAATTTTTATTTCATAGTATTTTATATTTTATGAAAAAATTGGATTTTTTCCTTTTTTACTCAATGCTATCAATAAGTACATTATCCAAATATCTTTGATTATCTAAAAATTAATTCAAAAGTTAATAGAATTTCTATGAAACTGTGATAGGGTTTCAAAAGGGATGTTTAACATTTCAATATTCGATAATAATTATAAAATACATGATTAATCATATAATATATCTATATTTTTGGTAGGGAAAAAATAATAATAATATTTTCATATCTTAGACTAGTGATCTGGCTTGACAAAACTTTTCATAAGTGTTTGACTGAGATCACTAAGAAGGATCCGAAAGAATCCTTTATTTGAAGGTATTTGTCGATTATATTAATGTCTCAACACTATTGTTGAATCTATACTCATAGTATTATAGAACATTTTTTTCATGATTTAAGAGAAGGTAAAGATAGATTATTATCTCAGTTTTTTGTGTTCTAATAGTAGTCTTGGAACTATGTGAAGTGTCACTTCTTATAAAGAATGAATCATTATATATAGGCCTTAATAAACTAAAATTATCAATATATATATATATACATATTCATAATTTCTAAAATTCTATAAACATTTAAACTCTTAAAACATTCATTTCAACCTCATTAATAATCATTTTTCATTTAAATTATTATGAGATATGTATAAATTCAATAAATCAATCATCTTATCACGAAAGTCCAAACCTGATATCATATACGGGAAGATAATGAGGAAACTAGAATTATGTAACATATCATGATAATCCAATAAAATTTCATTATAATGGGGTTAAAATAACCATGTAATTGTGTAACCAATGGTTGACTATGATTTATCCTTAAACACCATACATTGTTGGTTCATTATGGGACAATTCTGACACCTTTACCACTATTGTGCCAAAATTTGTACCCCTCTCTCCAACAACTTGTAATCTAATCATCTTGAACATAATTTATGAATCTACATTCCAATGAAATATCTAATGTAAATATAAATCATGTAAATGGAGTGGGATGATTATGTTAAGGGAGGAATGATAAGATTAATGACTAGATTCATTTTGATCACCCAGAACACCATCAATAATGCTTTCATCGAAAAACATAAAAGATTCCATAATCTAGAATTAAAATCATGATAAATAAAATGAGGGATACCAATACATTCAATTTAAAAATAATAATTCAACAATAAAATCATAATATAGAATATAATGATGATTGAAGAATAGTACCATATTTAATGTCTAACTTTCTACAAGTTCAACGATGCTGCAACATAGTTGGATTGTCCTCTATGAATGGATCATATCTCCGTCCTGTCAATTCCATAGTAGTTATTTTAATAAATGTTGGATCACCCTACTAAGGATGATATACAGAGATATTTATAAAATTGAATTGAGGAAAATAGGTCTATACTATGTATAATCTAGAGTGAGGGCCATTCTAAGGCCCGAATCAGGATGAAATATTTTACCTCTCTCAGGTAAAACCCCATGACCTAAACACAATCACAATGATACAATTTACATATGATGATCCACCTATGAGTTATAAATGATCATATTTCCTAGATATAAATCAATTTAATAAATAAATGTTAGATATCCTTTAATATTCTACATGATTAGTATCTCTCTCAAACTCATCCTAAGGGAAAACACTATAAACAGATGAATAAAAAGCATAAATTCTTTTGAATATTATATACTTTGTTAAATTTAGTATTTTATTATATTATATGTACTCTACTACAAACCTCAATGTTGAGAGAATTATGTTAGGTCCCTAAGGGTAATGGAAGATGGTCTAGTGTGTGGAGAATTGACTATATAAAAAAATAATCAAATAAATTGATTATTTAAATTTATTATTAGTGTTAATTATTATAGTTAGTTATAAGTGGAATAATATAATGAACCCATGTATTTTTATACATTTTCTTCCAAATTTGGACTAGGCCAGTCTTATACATCTCATCTCAGTGAGATATATGTTGTTTAGTAACTGATTTTTGAATGGGTATAATAACCTTATTACATAATCCCTTTCTACATTGTGGTGGTATTTCCATTATGAACTATATTCACTATAGGGAGTCACATCCAAAATTAAAAACCTTATTTTAGACTACGATATTTACAATATTAATATCTCTTACTTTAGAACTCGGGAGTCACAACCCAAATAAGAAAAAAAGAAATTAATTTTAAAGAGAAAATAGAAAATAGAGTGTATATGGAAGAGATTGGAAATAGTGTTATATATTCGAGAAATTTAGATGAAGATGACGATAATAAATGAAATTACATATTCCAGTTCTTGTGAAATGTGGATATCATATCAAGGAATTAAAAGTTTTAGAATTTTCATGTTCAGCACTTTACAGATTTTCCTAGAGTAGAAAGAATGATCACATTGGACACTATTTTTCAGTTATGATCTATGGTTCTCAAAAGGTTCATTTTCTTAGCATTTATTTTGGTATGATACTTTGAATATTTGTGAGCCAGTAAATATAATCTACAAATAATAACAATTCATGCTCCAGCTGCAAAAAAAATCAAATTTAGAAGAAATAAATATCTAGGAGAGGGAAAATTATCATCCAAATTTTCAATATAATAATCATTAAAATTGTAAAATTAAATACGGAATCGAAATATTTTAAATTTCTCATTAAATGATGAAAAATTCCATCATAATAATATTTAAATTAAACCATACTAAAATTAAAATGACCATTTAGTAGTTTAAATTGAAATGTCAAATCCATTTTTATTTAATACAGAACGTAATAATTATAATATTTATTTATCATCAATTAAATAACAAAAATTAATTTTGAGTTATTTTTTCAAAATTAAATATTAATTTATAAAATATTATCACTTAAAATAAATTCAAAATATAAAAATTTTCAATATAAGAAATATTTTTTATGTGTGCACGTAAAAAAATGAATAAATTTAAGAATATTTGAAAAATAATTTAAATATAACAACAATGCTTATCATGGATTCTATATAAAATATATGGCTTTTTAAAATTTATAAAATAATTAATACTCTTAATATAATCCTAAAATTTACTATATAATGCAAAATAAAAAAATATATAAAGCTTATAAATCTATAAGTAATAAAAAATAATCTAGAGAAAGAACTTATCATGTGTGGGATATGGTTGTTTATTCGGTATTCTTATCATGTCATCATAACATCATCTCATTTTTATTGTAATCACAATACTAAATGTGTAAAATTTATGATGTGCGGTCATAGAAAATATCAAGCAATGGTAGGTATGGTTACCGTGATGCACTGTTACATGAAAATATCACCATGTGGTAACTCTACTTATCAAGAGGTTGTGAATACAATAACATTTGTGAGATTCACTGAATCCACACTACTACATGTGTTTCTTTTAAAATCACTATATAAATCAGTTATCATTGTTAAAAACTGTTGTTGATCTATGCATCGTTACAAGTGGGAAACTTTTATTAGTGCTGAAAAGCAATATTAAAGGGGGTCCTTTATCAGCACTAAAGAAAGTTCTGATAAAAGTGGTCCTTTATTAGTGGTAGTTTTGATCTGTGAAGTGTTTCCTTTGTCAGCAATTCTTTAGGTGACAATAATGGGAACCCTTTATCAATGAATTTTTTGTGATGGTAAAGGTCATATTTTTATAGTGAGAAATTAAAATTATAGCAAAATGCCAAATAAAAATAATCCAATGTATGGAAAATTCATAATTTAATTGATATAAAATTACATCACAAATAAATGAAAAAAATTATATTATACACATTTAAAAAATATATTTGTGGAATAAAATTATAAATTGGAATCACAAACAATCAAAAACATCAATGGTTTCATTGTATTTGGTACCCACCCCCCTATAAAAAAGGTCGTTCATGGTATCAGTTTCCAAACAAACCACCCCAACTCCTGAAAATGAATCGACATATAAAACAATACAATTCTAAGGTTAGTAATACTATATATAAATAAATTAATCATACATATGAAGAAAATACAATAATATAATATTATTTTTAATCTAAAACCACAAATATTGAGTCATACTAGTCACATCATGTATCAGAATAAGGTGTGATTGATTCCTTAAAGTAAAAAAAAATGACATATGGAATGTATAGATAAATTATTAATTAAATATCAATGTGTTTTCCCATTTTTTAGATTTTCAATAGTGATTTTTACTAAAAGGTCAATTTAAACTAAAAAAGTGAAATTTGAGCCATACTTTTCATATCATTTTCACTTTGATGTGATACTGATCTCTACATGTCACAAATGTCTTATGAAACTTTTTTCAAATGTATCAAGACAATAATATTTTTTTATTGATTTTCCATGAGTGAATCATGTTTCAAACTATAATTTCAATTTTAAATGATAACATACACTATTAGTCATACTCAGCACACCGTGTATCAGATTGCGGTTTTGATGATTCCTACATGTCAAAAATTATGAAAGAATAGTTCTCATTTGTATAAAAAAAATACAAATATTTTCCTCAGTTTTGAGTATGTGACATGTGTTTTAAACTAAAATGATAATTTTACATTAAAGGGAACACTTGCAGTCATACCGGTCTCACCATGTGTGGGATTGACATTATCATGAATCAAGCAAGTAAAATATAACCTAAGGTTTTTTCCTAATGTATACAATAAATCCTAATGTGTTTTATTATTTCTATGTGTGTCAGGTTTTATTTTTACTAAAATATCAATTTGGCCTAAATAAATCAACATTGAGCAATACAAAGGATGTCTTATATTTCTTTTATGTGAGATCAATTTCTAAACATCAAAAAATGACATAGGAATCATTTCACAAATGTATACAGGCAATAAATGTATGTTTTATGGGTTTTCAATGAGTAGCACACATTTTGAACTATATATTCAATTTTAAATAGATAATGGAAACTTTCAGTCGTACTGGGCACACAATGTATCAGATTGAAGTGATGCCAATCCTATAAATCATGAATTACATATGGATAATTGAAATAATGTTTAATAATAATCTGAATGTGTTTAATAAAATTTGAATATATTACATGTGTTTTAAATAAAACTATGAATTTTAAATAAAAAGACATACATAGTGCCATATTGGTCACATCGTGTGCTAGATTATTGTGTGGATTATTCATACAAATCTATAATGATATATTGATCATTTTTCTAATGTATGTAGAAAAAAATTTCTTTGATCAGAATTTTTTATGTCATGTTTCATTTTTAGTAAAATGTCAATTTAAAATTAAAATACACCCTTTGAGTCATACTGATCAGATCAGGTGTCGTTTGGGAATGACACTAATTTCTACATGTCCCAAATAAAATATGAATCAATTTTTTAATGTATGAAAAAACTCAGAGCATATTTACTCAGATTTCAATGAGTGACGCTTTTCTAAACTAATGTTTCAATTTTAAACTGATAACAGACACTATGAGTTAAGTTAGAAACACCATATATCAAATTGAGATGAAGCTAATTCCTAAACATCCAAAAATAATTATATGTCATTAAACTAATGTATCCAAAAAATCATATTTTTTTTACTCACCCTTTAGAATGTGGTGTGTTTTTTGGAAAAAAATATCAATTTTAAATATAAAGATTCCCTTGAAGTCATACAAGAAACACCATGCACCAGATTCACATACAACAGATTCATACTCATCAAAAATGGATTTTGGATCATTTTCCTATTATATAATGATAATAAATATGTGTTTTTTTGGTTTTTAGTATGTTACACATCATTTTTTTTAAAATGTAAATTTAAATAGAAAACACACTCATTGATTCATTCTGGTGACATCAGGAATTGATTGATGTGGGAAAGTTTCCCACATGTCAAAAATGACCAATGAATTGTTTTCTTAATGTTTCAAGACAATACAAGTTTTTTTTTTAGTTTTATGTCAGTGATAAACATTTCAATGTAAATTTAAAATTTTAATCTATTAAAAAACACATTGATTCATATTAGGTACACCGTTTATCATATAATGGTGTGTCTAACTACTACACATCGAAAATGAATTATGGATTGTTTTAGTAAAGTATCAAATAATCCAATTATTTTTTCTTTGATTTGAGTATTTGATCTGTGTTATGAAATAATATGTCAATTTTAACTAAAAGGAAACACCTCGAACCATATCAATCACATCGTTTATCATATTGATGTATTCAAAATTATTACATATCAGAAATTACATAAGGGTCATTTTTCAAAAGTATGAAGACAATATGAATGTGTTTTCATAGTTTAGAGCATTTCACGAATATTTTTTACAAAAATTTAAATTTTAACTAAAACAACTAATTTAGTCATATCAGTCGTATCTGTAACGCCCCGACCCTAGTTACCCAGAGTCGATGCATTATTACATAACATTGGCATGATCACAAGAAAGATCAAATCTCGAAAGACCGATTGGTTTAGTAGCCTTGGAAACACTAGATATATTCATAAGTCTTACATTATATCATAAAATGAAAAACTACTACAACAAAATAGTGTCTCCATAAACCACACTCATATCCCCACATAATATCCCTGCAGGTCATTCATAATTTACTTCTTCACTTCCTGGGAAAAATAAAACATAGAAAAGGGGTGAGCTCAAATGCCCAGTAAGGATAACAATATACCGGAAACTATCATAAATAAGAATAAACATTTAAGGCTATGTATAACTAAAACAAAATCTTTTTAAACTTGAACTTCAACATAGTATGGAAAAATTAAAATGAAATAATGCCATTTACTAGTTCACATGGATATTCTACTAATCGAATAATCACATGCAATATCAATAACCACTTTCATAATGTTGGAATGCATAATGCCAGACTATCATAACCACATATCCAAGGCCTCGTTCCATGACTACAAATAAAATTTTGCCAAAGCCTTGTGTGAAGACACTACTTTGTCTCATGAGACCTACCGATGCATCGAGGAGCTATAGCGGGCTCCACCCGTCACATATTAAGTCCAATGCATTCCCATATGAAAAGGTTTAAACATAACATAAACATTCGTATTAAAACTAGCATAAGAAATGTCAATACATTCACCATAAACTATGAATGGTATAAAAAATAGCACATCCACAGTCAAACATATCACAAAACCTTCAATACAATATAGAAGTTTTGTATCACAATAAATAAACATCATAAAATCATAAAATCCATCAAAGGATGTTGACATAGATGAAATAAAAACTATTTGAGAGAAATATCTCCTTTTTTTTAAATCATTTAAAAGTCACACATTTATAAAGGAAGTAATTAAAAGAGATTTTTGAATCAAAGTGTCCCATACCACTTCGAAACTTTTGAAAGGAATTAAAATTTTAAAAACATTCATGTCCATATAAATAAATCCTTAAAAACCATTTTAAAGACATGGACATTTATTAAAAAGATTTAGAAAGATAAATCGTTAAAACATTTAAAATTCTGATTTTGATAAAGAGTACCTTTCCGAAAATCTTAAAATATTCAATTTGAAATCATTTAAAAGTCACATAATTATAAAATAAAACATTGTCTTTGAAAATATTCTTATAATCTTGTAAGTGAATCTTTGACGATTTTATAACGGCGGTAAATAGCCGCACCCGCCGTATAAGTTAAAAAAAACATTCTTACCTTAATTCTGTCGAAAAGGTTAAAAAGCACCTTGTTTGGAAAACGACGGAAAGATTCCTTTATAAACCCATAAGGGTATAAATGACTTTAACTCATATTCTTTGTAAATAGTAAAAATGTATTTAAATACATTTCGAAGAAACATGGATGTGGATGATAAAGAAATCCCAATAGATAATTACGTATAAACAACCACGGATAATGAAGAGATTGCGAAAATAACCCTTACCAATTTGGTAACTTATGAAAAATACAACACATGAAAGAGGTATCATACAATGAATATGTAAATACACATAAATTAGAGTGTATTTCACAACGAATATAATTATGGGTAGTACATACACCACACAAAAGGTGATGGTGGCAATATGGCATGAATGTCACGGGAATAAGGAGTGAGATGAAAACCCCTTACCTTGTACTTTTCCTTGGTTGGGGTAGTTTAACCTCCTGTATAATGGTGAAATAAATGTTATTAAAATATTCAAAAATCATATATATTAATATGATATCATATCTGATCTTTTAATATGGATTTGATAATAATATCTTAGTATTATCATTGTTTCGGGTGTTAACTTACTTGTTTTATTTTATATGTTTTGTTACGTAAGACATGTTTGTAAATTATAGGTTGTATATTATTCATATCCAGAATTATTTCAAGTCCTTAAACATAATTTTTTAAATAATCAAATGATAATTATACTTGAATGGATACGATGGAGAATGAATCTCATCGCGTTCATGGAGACGGTAGTCCGTACGTACGCACGAGCGACAATATCATTCTTTTGATATTAAAATAATATATAAATGGATGGTATATCATATATAATGAATCATTAACATGTTATATTTATTATTTACATGAGTTACACATCATTATTATACCCATCCAAATAATATTATATTGAATAACAATTACACCATGACGTGGAGACGGTAAGCCGTACGTACGCACGTATGGTGACATGTTATTCAAAGGGTGGATAGAATACTGAATATGGTTGTACCATATTTATAATAACATCACAGTATATATGTTATACTGGAGTTATTATTTTACAATGTTAACAACAAAGGAAGAACAAGTGGAAGAAGAAATGAACTTGGAAAAAGGGTGGTGAAATCATTACCTCTTCTTCGGGTTCTTCCTTTTGATTTGATCAAAAGGGCTCCTTAGGTTGTCTTTCTGATCAAACTAAGGCCTCTAAGATGTAGTGAGGGAATTTGGGAGAGTATGTGGGCAGATTTTTGCCAATCCAAAAGGCTTTTAAGGTGTGACGAAATGAGAAGGAGGAGTGCCCTTTTATAAGAGGGGTGAGGGGAACCTTTGGAAAAGCTAGAGATATTAGTTTATAATAAATTCATATTCGTTTTCCCATGGCTCCAAAGTTTACTATTCAAAGGTTAAGGTGGGGATGGGTCGAAAAAACTCAACTAATAGAATTTAGACAGGTTTGGGTACTTATATTAACCTTATCTTTATGTGTTAACTCTAAGTTAATTAGTTTCACTTTTACAATGTCTCTTTGTATTTTTATATAATATGGTTAATAAACTTACTATATACATCCAAGAGACCCCCAAGTGGTCCATTAATGATGAACCTATCATGATATAAGTCTTTTGGCCGATCCTTAGATTTTTAGGAATTTAATATCAATTAATAATATAATATTTGTTTTAAGAACTACTTTCTGTCAATTTTGACACTATTCAATAGTTGATTTTTTGAAACTTATAACATATTGATTACTTCGAAAAAAGTAAATTAAATCAATACTAATATATCATATTATCCTATAAAATTATTTTAATTCATTAAAAGGTTCATATTATATTTATTTGGGTATTTATAATATCAATTAATTTAATTTTTCACTATTTTAGTAATTACTGCATCATCATTGTGTCATAAATAAAATAAATTATTTAATGTCTAAAAATTATAAATAAAATATAATTATGTAGGAAATCTTTTTATCTTTCTAATGAATATTTATAATCTAAAATAAAACATATATAACCCTATTTAAAAATTGTTTTTCTAAAAGATATATGCATGTGTCATTTTTGTATTCATTTTAACTTAATTAAAATAAAGTGTCCCTATCACCTACAAGTGGCACCATGGGGTCCCCAAATCGACCCAAAGATGCCTATGGTCGTACATGTATCAACCAATATGGCTAGGACACTTTTTATGGTAATTTATTATTATTATAATATTATTTTTTTAACCCTTATTTACAAGATTTACCCTTAACCATGGTAAATAAAATATTTACCACAGTAATTATTCAAAATGTCTAAAAATAAAAGTTACCTATTTACACAATTTGGAAATCCTGATTCCAAATATGGAAACCATTTTTCTAAATTCAAAACCCAGAAGTGGCAGAAATTAATTTAAAATTAATTACCGCTGTCAAAACAAAAAGCGTGTTTTTAAGAGATAATAACTATCAAAAGATTGACACTTGTTTAAGTTCAGTTTAATTGTAAAATTATGTCCAATGACCAAAATTATATTAAATGGTAAAAATATATTCTAAATATACTTTAAAACCAATCAAATTCATAATTTATCACTATTAATTATTTTGATTAAAAAAGTTGTTTTTAATTAAAATTTAGTAATTTTCACTATTCATAAAAATATTAAAGTTATCCGAAAAGTACCAAAATTTCACCTTAGGATAAATTCGATATTCCGAATCCAAAAATGAAGTCCAATTTAAAATATAAAATATATATAATTTCAAAAATTAGGTATTACTATTCATAACGGCTAGTTTGATCAGTTGTGGTGTGTGTTAAAACTCGAAGTTGGGTACAACACACGCTATTGTTTTATTCAAAGGAAAGCGTACCGTGGAAGCTTGGGATGTTTCATTTTAAATTTTTTGATGTCCCCATTTAGTCAAAAAGTTTAAAATATTGTATTTAAGAAGGTTTCACTATTAAAAGTTGATAAAAGTGCAATACTGAAAATGAATCTGTTCTTGCATTATGACTAAGAAACTCATAATATGGATTCTAAAATTATAAGGATTATATAAAGTTTAAAATGTAGTTAATACTATTCATGACCTATTTTAATGGATTTTTTTTGTATGTCATGGTGTAATTGAACTCGGTGTTGCGTGTAGTGCAAGTTATTGAATTATTTTGAAGAAATAACACATTATGAATTCTTGGGGTGTTACATTCTACCCTCCTTCAATAAATTGCGTCCTCGCAATTTGAAATTGTTCTTCCAAAATAAAAGGTTGAAAGTAGAAAATATATTTGTTTGAAAACCCACATCGGAAATTGGGTTACTAAAATTTAGTCTTAATATGAGGAAAAGAGAAATCAAAGGGTCACCACCAAATTATAATCTCGATTAGGAGAACATTGGTGGCAATTAGAGACATATAATTGGAGGAAAAACGTAAATATTTATAGGTAGTTATTGAGGTCATCAATCACAAACAAGTGTAAAATTGAGGTCCTTAAATTTATCAATCTATGATGATTTGAAATACCATCTGTTCAACAAAATATCGGGTATTAGGATAACACATTTTTGACGTTTCAAAATATCTTAGTTGAAATCCCACATCGAAAAATGAATTAATGAGGCCTCTATTTAAAATAAAGAGTCGAAAGTATGATGATTACCGAAAATAACACATACTAGGGTTCCATGTAGGAAAATATGGATATGGATGAAAAATCAAACCACCAATTATCTGATGGAGAGTGGTAGAGAACATGGATATGAAAAGGCCAACAATCCCAAAGCCATAAATTAGTGATGATTTAATGTACCATCTAGGAAAACATTTTTGTTCTAAGTTGCTTTTCTTAATGTTGAGGAATTTATTTATGAGATTGGCTAATATCATAAGGAGATATAATTACTTTATAATTAGAGTTTTATCCATTAATAAATTTCTACCACAAACTCATATTTCACTCTAAAAGATAATAGAATGTAAAAAAAATTCTATTTACACTATTCGTATAGGGTTCCAAAATAAAAGAATTTATAATTCATCTACAAGATCTTTTAATAAAAACTACATTATTTAATCTTGGACATCTCGTGGGCCAGTTGTAGGTGATACACCCTTGTCGCCCTTCGGTTGCAGGTTCAAGTCTCGCAGCCTTGCCGGTCGCGACGGGTTGCCGCCCGACCTCCGGGTTGTCCTTTTATGGCAATCCAAAATAATCCAAACTAGAACTATCCAAAATACATCTGTCCAAACTCACAGTCCAACATTTATTAGGAAGGTAAACATAATATAGATCCTTTTTACCCCGTAATAGCATATGAATACCTTCATCATGTATTATCATTTTCCTTATTGATTACATTCATGCTCCCTTATTCCATATAGAATGATGGATATACTTCATTAATCCAAAAATGTTTTAAACCCCAATAATGATGGAATATACAAATCATTAATCAGTTCCAAGGTAGTCAAGAATTTCCAATATAATATATCCAAAACAATCACATATTATTCCAAAATCACTACCTTAGTATCAGAACTATATTATGATTTATCATTCTCTCAACCATATATTTTCCAAAAATTTATCCTGCTATTGAGTCACTTTTCTTTGTTCCACACAATCTCAAGTCCTTAATGAAATAGTACTGCAGTACAATCCTTATATACTCCATAATTATTATAACAAGTACATTATTGATACAACACTCAATTGACATAATTAACATAAGAACTCTAATCATTCCTCTTCATCTGTTGTAGTATCATAACTTGATTATTATCCAATAACATCATTTGCGGCATAGTCTGATGACTGGGACATAGGTTCGCATAGTGTCCAAACTCCTTGAAAATGAAGCATTGTACATTTGAAACCATTATCTTACCCTTTCAGTCACGTACTTTGTGCCCTTTTCCTCCACACTTATAACAAACTCCCATTCCTTTCAGGCAAGTTCCAGGGTGTTTCTTTCCACAGTTACCACATATGGGAAAATTCTTCTTTTCCCTCTTCCCTTTATCCATCTTTCTCTCTTCCATCCTTTTCTTCTCTTGCTTCCCTTAAAAGCCATAGGACTCAGTAAACTCTTTACTTATCTTATCAACACATGATATTATTTCTTCATATGATGATAATACATGGGAGACTATTTCTCTTATAAATTCTAGCTTAAGACCATGAAAGATATGATCCATCCTTCTCTTTGGATCATGTGCATTTCTGGAGTTCTCATTCCTTCTACTGGGCGACATTTCTAAACAATGACATACACTAGATCAGTTTATGAATCAAAATACATAATCCCATTCTTATAAAACACTTAACATAAATTGAACTATTTATGGATATAATCCATAATCATAAAAATTTCTCCTTTGAGGATGTATATACTCATAAACCCTTCATAATGTTTTGTAAGGAAAATGAGAATTATCCCAAGCATATCCCCTGGGAGTGTCGTAACCAAGACTACAGCAAGGCCCGTTGTCGTGCACCAGTTCCCGTTCGAGTCTAGCTCAAAGCGGTGTTTTCGGGTTTTACCCCTAGGTACATCTGTGCCAGAGCCGCCTCTACCTGCTCATATCCAGACAGGGATGTATTACTCGGAAAACACACAAAATCTCTACAATACCAAAATTCTAGGAAGTTCTTCTATACTAATCCTCAAAGTTCATCTTAGGTCTACGTGCTCTAATCAGAGTTTATATAAATCTAGCTTCCACGGTTTGTACTAAACTTCCTCTGATACCAACTGTAACGCCCCGACCCTAGTTACCCAGAGTCGATGCATTATTACATAACATTGGCATGATCACAAGAAAGATCAAATCTCGAAAGACCGATTAGTTTAGTAGCCTTGGAAACACTAGATATATTCATAAGCCTTAAATTACATCATAAAATGAAAAACTACTACAAAAACATATTGTCTCCATAAACCACACTCATATCCCCACATAATATCCCTTCAGGTCATTCATAATTTACTTCTTCACATCCTGGGAAAAATAAAACATTGAAAATGGGTAAGCTCAAATGTCCAGTAAGGATAACAATATACCGGAAACTTTCATAAATAAGAATAAACATTTAAGGCTATGTATAACAAAAACAAAAGCCTTTTAAACTTGAACTTCAACATAGTATGGCAAAAGTAAAATGAAATAATGCCATTTACTTGTTCACATGGATATTCTACTAATCGAATAATCACATGCAATATCAATAACCACTTTCATAATGTTGGAATGCATAATGCCAGACTATCATAACCAAATAGCCAAGGCCTCATGCCAAGACTACAAATAAGATATTGCCAAGGCCTTGTTCCAAGACACTAGTTTGTCTCATGAGACCTACCGATGCATCGAGGAGCTATAGCGGGCTCCACCCGTCACATATTAAGTCCAATGCATTCCCATATGAAAAGGTTTAAACATAACATAAACATTCGTATTAAAACTAGCATACGAAATGTCAATACTTTCACCATAAACTATGAATGGTATAAAAAATAGCACATCCACAGTCAAACATATCATAAAACCTTCAATACAATATAGAAGTTTTGTATCAGAATAAATCAACTTCATATAATCATAAAATCCATCAAAGGATGTTGACATATATGAAATCAAAACTATTTGAGAGAAATATCTCCTTTTTTTTTGAAATCATTTAAAAGTCACACATTTATAAAGGAAGTAATTAAAAGAGATTTTTGAATCAAAGTGTCCCATACAACTTCGAAACTTTTGAAAGGAATTAAAATTTTAAAAACATTCATGTCCATATAAATAAATCCTTAAAAACCATTTTGAAGACATGGACATTTATTAAAAAGATTTTGAAAGATAAATCTTTAAAACATTTAAAAATTCTGATTTTTATAAAGAGTACCTTTCCGAAATTATTAAAATATTCATTTTAAAATCATTTAAAAGTCACATAATTATAAAATAAAACATTGTCTTTGAAAATATTCTTATAAGCTTGTAAGTGAATCTTTGACGATTTTATAACGGCGGTAAATAGCCGCACCCGCCATATAAGTTAAAAAAACATTCTTATCTTAATTCTGTCGAAAAGGTTAAAAAGAACCTTGTTTGGAAATCGACGGAAAGATTCCTTTATAAACCCATAAGGGTATAAATGACTTTAAATCATATTCTTTGTAAATAGTAAAAATGTTTTGAAATACATTTCGATGAAACATGGATGTGGATGATAAAGAAATCCCAGTAGATAATTACGTATAAACAACCTCGGATAATGAAGAGATTGTGAAAATAACCCTTACCAATTTGGTAACTTATGAAACATACAACCCATGAAAGAGGTATCATACAATGAATATGTAAATACACATAAATTAGAGTTTATTACACAACGAATATAATTATGGGCAGTACATACACCACACAAAAGGTGATGGTGGCAATATGGCATGAATCTCACGGGAATAAAGAGTGAGATGAAAAACCCTTACCTTGTACATTTCCTTGGTTGGTGTAGTTTAACCTCATGTATAATGGTGAAATACATGTTATTATATTATTCAAGAATCATATATATTAATATGATATCATATATGATCTTTTAATATTTATTTGATAATAATATCTTAGTATTATCATTGTTTCGGGTGTTAACATACCTGTTTTCTTTTATATGTTTTGTTATGTAAGACATGTTTGTAAAGGATAGGGTTTATATTATTCATATACAGAATGATATCAAGTCCTTAAAAATCATTTTTTAAATCATCAAATGATAATTATACTTGAGTGGATACGATGGAGAATGAATCTTATCGCGTTCGTGGATACGGTAGTCCGTACGTACGCACGAGCGACAATACCATTCCTTTGATATTAATGTAATATATAAATGGATGGTATATCATATATAATGAATCATTAACATGTTATATTTATTATTTACATGAGTTACAAATCATTATTATACCCATCCAAATAATATTATATTGAATAACAATTACACCACGACGTGGAGACGGTAAGCCGTACGTACGCACGTATGGTGACATGTTATTCAAAGGGTGGATAGAATACTGAATATGGTTGTACCATATTTATAATAACATCACAGTATATATATGATACTGGAGTTATTATTTTATAATGGTAACAACAAAGGAAGAAGAAGTGGATGAAGAAATGAACTTGGAAAAAGGGTGGTGAAATCATTACCTCTTCTTCGGGTTCTTCCTTTGGATTTGATCAAAAGGGCTCCTTAGGTTGGCTTTATGATCAATATAAGGCCTCTAGGTTGTAGTGAGGGAAGTTGGTAGAGTATTTGGGCAGAGTTTGGCCGAACCAAAAGGCTTTGATGGTGTGAAGAAATGAGGAGGAGGAGTTCCCTTTTATAAGAGGGGTGAGGGGCACCTTTAGAAAAGCTAGAGATATTAGTTTATAATAGATTCATATTCGGTTTCCAATGGCTACAAAGTTGACTATTCAAAGGTTAAGGTGGGGATGGGTCGAAAAAAACACAACCAATAGAATTTATACGGGTTTTGGTACTTATATTAACCTTATCATTAAGTATTAACTCTAAGTTAATTAGTTTCACTTTTACAATGTCTCTTTGTATTTTTATATAATATGGTTACTAAACATACTATATACATCCAAGAGACCCCCAAGTGGTCCATTAATGATTAACCTATCATGATATAAGTCTCTTGGCCGACCATTAGATTTTTAGGAATTTAATATCAATTAATAATATAATATTTGTTTTATAAACTATTTTATGTCAATTTTGACACTATTCAATAGTTGATTTTTTTGAAACTCATAACAGTTTTATTACTTCGAAAAAAGTAAATTAAATCAATACTAATATATCATATTATCCTAGAAAATTATTTTAATTCATTAAAAGTTTCATTTTATATTTATTTGGGTATTTATAATATCAATTAATTTAATTTTTCTCTATTTTTGTAATTACTGCATCATCATTGTGTCATAAATAAAATAAAATATTTAATGTCTAAAAATTATAAATAAAATATCATTATGTAGTAAATCATTTTATATTTCTATGGAATATTTATAATCTAAAATCCAACATATATAACCCTATGTAAAAATTGTTTTTCTAAAAGATATATGCTTGTGTCATTTTTGTATTCATTTTAACTTAATTAAAATAAAGTGTCCCTATCACCTACAAGTGGCACCATGGGGTCCCCAAATCGATCCAAAGATGCCTATGGTCGTACATGTATCAACCAATAAGGCTAGGACACGTTTTAGGGTAATTTAGTATTATTATAATATTATTTTTTTAACCCTTATTTACCAGATTTACCCTTAACCATGGTAAATAAAATATTTACCACAGTAATTATTCAAAATGTCTAAAAATAAAAGTTACCTATTTACACAATTTGGACATCATGATTCCAAATATGGAAACCATTTTTCTAAATTCAAAACTAAGAAGTGGCAGAAATTAATTTAAAATTAATTCCCGTTGTCAAAACAAAAAGCGTGTTTTTAAGAGATAATAACTATCAAAAGATTGACACTTGTTTAAGTTCGGTTTAATTGTAAAATTATGTCCAATGACCAACATTATATTAAATTGTAAAAATATATTCTAAATATACTTTAAAACCACTCAAATTCATTATTTATCACTCTTAATAATTTTGATTTAAAAAGTTGTTTTTAATTAAAATTTAGTAGTTTTCACTATTCATCAAAATATTAAAGTTATCCGAAAAGTACCAAAATTTCACCCTAGGCTAAATTCGATATTCCGAATCCAAAAATGAAGTCCATTTTGAAATATAAAATATATATATTATTTCAAAAATTAGGTATTACTATTCATAACGGCTAGTTTGATCGGTTGTGGTGTGTGTTAAAACTCGAAGTTGCGTACAACACATGCTATTGTTTTATTCAAAGGAAAGCGTACCGTGGAAGCTTGGGATGTTTCATTTTAAATTTTTTGATGTCCCCATTTAGTCAAAAAGTTTAAAATATTGTATTTAAGAAGGTTTCACTATTAAAAGTTGATAAAAGTGCAATACTGAAAATGAATCTGTTCTTGCATTATGACTAAGAAACTCATAATATGGATTCTAAAATTATAAGGATTATATAAAGTTTAAAATGTAGTTAATACTATTCATGACCTCTTTTAATGGATTTTTTTTGTAAGTCATGGTGTAATTGAACTCGGTGTTGCGTGTAGTGCAAGTTATTGAATTATTTTGAAGAAATAACACATTATGAATTCTTGGGGTGTTACAGTATCTTGATTTTTTTTGATGTGAGACTGATTAATACAATCAGAAATGACATATGAATCATTTTCCTAACGAATCACGAAATGTTTTGAATTTTTCCTTTATTTTCAATGTATGACACTTTTTTTTAAATAATTTGTCAATACTAAACTCATAATGGAAACATTGAGTCATATCGGGCACACAATGTTTTGAATTAAGTTGAGGTAGATTCATACACATCACAAATTAAATATGAATCATTTTACTAAAGTATTATAACAATCCAAATGTGAAATATCTATTTTCAATATTTGTTATGAGTTTTGAAATAAAATTTCAACATTAAATAAAAAGACACAATTGGAGTTACACATGGCCGAACTTGTATAAGATTTACTAGAAGATGATTCTTACAAATCCAAAATGACTTAAGGGATATTTTATTAAATTATCCAAACAATTTGAATGTGTTCTCTCACTTTTTAGTTGGAAAGATGTATTTTTTTACTAAATATTTAATTTAAACAAAAATCCACAATTTCAGACATATCGGTTACATTGTGTGTCATTTTAACAAGAGACTAATTCGTAGATGTCACAAATGAATTATGAATCATTTTACTAATGTATAAAGATAATTCGAGTGAATTTTCTTATTTTTCATAGAGTAACACATGTTTTGAGCTAAATTCACAATTTTAAACTAATAAAAAACTCATTGGAGTCATACTAAGAACACCACATATCAAATATAGATGTGGATGATTCATACATGTCAGATATGATTGATAGAAAATTTTCCTAATATATCAATACAATCTAGATGTGTTTTTTAGTTTTGATAATGTGATGTCAGTTTTGAAATAATATTTTAATTTTAAAATAAAAATATGTACATATAGTTATTCCAAATACACCATGTATTAGAGTGAGGTTTTTATCATTCATACATGTCATATGTGACTTATGGATCATTTTATAAAAGTTTTTAAATAATTAGAATGTTTTTATAAATATTTAGAGCATTATGTTTCCTCTAAACTAAAATGTATATTATAAACTAAACACTTAAACTTTGAGTCATACCATGTACACATTGTATCAAATTGAAATGTGGATGGTTAGGGGTGGTTTATTCCTATATGTGCATGAGACTCTTCAAAAATGTCACTAGATCTATCATTCCAAGCACAACATCTATTTGATTAAAGTGTGGTTGATTCCTACACATCTCAAATGGATTATAAATCATTTTCATAAATCATCAAAATTGACTGAATGTGTTTACATGATTTTTAGTATATAACATGTGTTTTAAAATAAAATTTCAATTTTAAACATCAAAGCTAAACATAGATTATTAATGGAAGTACTATGTATCTGATTGAGTTACAGTTGATTTATACACATCACATCATTTATTTTTATTCTTCAATTCATTCAAAAGTTATGGTTATCTAAAAATATTGTTTTTCGATAGCCTAGATTGTTGAATGTGATAAAGAATATAAATAAAAGTTCATCATCATGACTGTGTCAACCTTCATGAGTGCATAATCATAATACATGAGGGCATCATGAATGTATCTCCCTTATTAATGATATCTATGAAAGTTAAAAAAAATACGTATAATATAAAAATGATAAGAATATTAACTACAAATGTAGATAAGATGATCAAAAATTCTCTAAATAGGTAGAAGAAAATAACCTCTTTATGGTGTATGTATATAAACGAACACAATGTAGTATACTCATTCCATTCCAAACAAATAAATTTCCATTTATGAATATGGTTATTTTCCCAATATAGGGAGTATTTGAAAAATATAAATAATGGATTAATGAATATTTTAAATGAAACTGTATTTATCAACGAAAGTACCTCCTTGAGTGTGCCAGTTTGTTGATTAATAAGATATCATTCATATATTTTGAAACATAATAAACAAACTCTTTTCCACTTGTTTGGTTTTATTAATGATGAAACAATTAAAAAAGAAGTTATTTCTTATATATATTTTAGAGTGGAATGTTATTATATATACCCTAATACATTTCCATGTGATGAGTTTTATATGATTTTTTTTCTCCTGGACAATCCTCATGCAATGATTTTGATGACATTTAAACATCACCATATCATAATATAATTTTCACTACAACATAATATAAATTTTATAACATAGTTTTTAGTTGACAAATCTTTCATTTATTGTATTAAAAACTAATTAGCATCATCACAAGTGGTTGGTTTTATGGGTATCTAAGAATTAAATTTAGAAAATAAATTGTTGGATTATCCAAATTGACTATAACCAGAACCAAATGGTTCCAAAAAAATGAATAAGTAATAAAAATAATGAAAATATATTTTAAATGAATAAATTTTATAGATTTACCCATATATCATGGGTATTAATAACAATATTTCATCTATAAATTTTCATTCAAATATTCCTGAACGATTTCCTATTATTCCTTAATCAATCTTTAGTTCCAATGGGAATAGTTATGTAGGAGTTACGTGATAAATTATGAGCCCAATTTTTTTTCATTGGTTTTTACCTTTGAATAATATAGATATATACAGTTGATAAAATCTGGAATAGTATATAGTCAAAATTAACCATGTAAATCAGCTATTGGAAAAAAAAAATGAAAACATACCTCATTTATACATTTAGGATTGTGACAACTATCCATTCACTCATTGGATTTAATTTTAATTCATAGGACCGATAATGTATATAATATCCTCTCTATAAATCATTTAATCAAAATCAATTATTGTTTAATCACCACTGGTTAATGTTGTATCAATATGGACCTCTAATGTTAGTAAATGTGGATGTTGATTGAGTACTGTAAATTTATTTTTTGAAGATATTTTTGATAGTTTAGGTAGTCCTTTAGATTGTTTTTATGTGATCTTAAATTTCACACATTCCCTTTGTACTTCTATAATAAAATTCATCATTTCACACATTTATTCAATAATAATTATGATTTTTGAATTAATATTAAATTTGAAATAAAATGTTCATTGTTTACATGTATTTTTACCAGATATAATGTCAATGATAAGAACGATACAATATCTTTCTTTTCCATATGAATATCTTCATCATCAATTAGAAGATGTATATTGGTTCTGGAATCATTATCTAGATGAAACCCCACTCTCACATGACCCATTAGAAATTACTTTTTTTTGTAGAATATCTACATTAATATGGTACATGGTAGCCCTAAAAAAAGTGATTGGTGGCTTTTATTGAAATAAATGACAATCATTTTCAGCCAGTATAAAATCATTACAAGTAAGTTATCAGTGTCTTTACAATTAACATTTTAAATATTGAATTATTAATGTATTTGTTACATCTCCTATGATATCCATTTGAGGGGACTCACTCTCCTTAAATATTGTGGGGGGTTGAGGTTCTTCACATAGTTACTGTTCTTGTGTTTTTTATTATCATAGATTTTTCTCAAAGATTTTCTAATAACTTTGACTTCCAATTAAACCATTATTCTAAAAAATCTAATCAAGCTTGCAACTCTTCCATTTTGTTATTTTTATCCCTTATTCATTTTTTTCTCAAAATATGTTTGGGGTGACACACAAAAAATAAAATCTGTAATGTTTTTGTACAATTCATACCACTTCAAGACCATTGATTATTGTTTTTAATCAGTTATATCTGATGATGATTCTTGTGGATAACTCAATAAAAAATATTAGATATTAATTAATTAGTATTATTTATTATCCATTTAATGAAAAAATTATTATGTAATACATAAAAATTATTCCCAATTTTTTTGTGTTTTCATCAATTAGTATCATATATTTATTTACATGTTCCTCCTTCAATACCACAAGACATGGGATGGAGGATTATTTTTATTTCCATTCATCAATCTACATATAAAAAAGTGACATAATTAAATTATTGATTCAGGTCATATAACATTATTATAGTAAATTTAAAATATGTTCCATTTTTTTAGTTTAAAGTATACCCCATCATTGCTCTCTAGTAGGGGTATGTTGGTTTTGTTACATATTGCGAATTTTCATTACTCAATATTTGATTCAAATATTAACAATTCATAATCAATGTTATTAATAAATATATTATCAAGAAATTTATTACTTGTCACAGTGTATCTGAAAAAATGAATCCTCACAATAACTACTAAATATATCCTACACGTTTTTGTTTATCAGGTGGTCATAAATCTATGGTGGTTTTGAGTTTAATTTCCCTTCAGTATAATTGAGATAATACTTCATGATAATTGTTCCAAAGCCTCTATGAGCCTTTGCAATGATCATTAATAAAAATTTCATTTTAGACTCATCAAATATAAATTCACTATATAGGTTATAAATTGTTCATTGTTTTGTTCTTTAGTAAAATAGAGAATTTATATCATAATTTTACCTTAATCTTTTCCCAAATTATTTTCTTAAGCCTGGGCACAACATTTTTTTAAAATTATACATCAAACAGCATATACATTCAAGTTGTGAGCCCAATGTAAATATTGAACATGGCCTTGCTGGGGTTAACAGGAGGGTCAAGTGAATTCTATATAACCTCAAATTTTATGCATTTGATTCTAACCTAAATATTTTTTTTCTATCACTATCTCATGACAACACTCCATATTTTTCTGGTATACTGGTGGTTTATTGACTACCATTTCTTCATCTAAATGAATCATCAATATGTTGTTACTCAATATTGGATGCATTGACATATATATATTTTTGTCACTCCAATACATTAAGAGCACTAACATGTTTAAAAACATGTTGTTCATTGATATTGGGAGCACTATCATATGTATATGTCATTACCTACTAAAGTTATTTAAAATTTAATTTTGATTGTATAAATGATGCCTTGAATAGATAATAATATGAGGTAACACAATTTATATTAAAAAATATAAATAACCATAATATTGAACTCTTTTTTTATGTTTTAAGGTATTTGACCACTCAATCATGTATCTAAATCCCTTTGTTATGATCTCATGTGACATAAAATTCCCAATATATATTGAAACCACATAAAAATGATTATGAAATCCCAATTAAAGGGTTATCCTAATTTGAATTGACATCTTACCCTTCAGTGGGTTTGTATGATAACTTAAAAGTTGACCACAATTAGTTTTTATGATCAAGAATATAAAATACATTCACAACATATGATCCCTTATAAATGGATCATCATTTTACCCATCCTTAATGAAATCCACATTGATGAATCCCAATTCTTATATTATAAATTTACTCTTATTATCATCCCACATGAAAATAAATTTTGGCACATTGAATGTTGTATAATCCAACTCCAATAGTGTTTTGATGATGCAAAAGAAAGATATATTTTCATAAATTGGATTTTTATCCTTATTACCATATAATTAAATCACTTCATCCTCAAGTGTAACTCCACTATTTTGCATTTTACAACATTAATTATGTTTATTTGTATTGAATGTATAACCATTAACTAAATAACCATTATAAAATAATATATACATACTTGGTCCGATAGATACTTGTCAAAGTCATTTTTAAATTCAATCCATATTTTTAGTTGACTTCAAATAAATATTTTCTTGAAAACAACAAAAATATTATTTATTATGTGTATTTGATACCTATATTTTAGCCACGAATTGATTCAAATTCGTAATAATTACTTTTTTGGATTCAATATATGGTGAATCCTCAAAAGTTTATTGAAAAATGTGATGTTTGGACTACTCCCAATCTATAAAAGTAATTATGACAGCCTCTATTTTAGAAATTCCATCACCCACAAGTCCCCTAGTGTGACTAGAGTTCTGTAGAACAATGTTTACTACACCTGACATGACATCAATAAATAATTCAATGGATTCTTAAAAAAATTTCAATAATATAATCTTATGGGTGACTTCAGTTTTTGACATACACTTTCAAAATTTTCAAATACTGTTCAGCGAGATATATCCTTCAATATTATTAGGATCTCATAGTCAAATCTCTCTAACATAGTGAACTATCAAAAAAATATATAATTATTGGAAAAAACTGTTCCAATTCAAATAATATGACAATAATTTCTTTTTTAGATAATTTAAATTTCACATGTTCTATAACATTTCTGAAGATATATTTGAAAAAAATAGATCCTAGGTGATATATGATGAACATTTTTATGAAAAATGTAATGTAAGGAAATGTGAAATAAATAATACATGAAAACATTATAGTCATGAGATTTTATACTATTTAATTTGAAATAAAACCTTCATATGAAATTCTTAGTAGTTAATGAATACATCATAAGAACCTTAACATCATTAAGAAAGTTTCTAAACTGTTATCTCTCATTCCTTGAAATAATGTATGCATCTGGTGGTAGAAAATTCTTATTTTCACTCATCCCTGGAACCACATCTTCACATATTCCCATGTCAATAATGTTCAACCTATCCTCATTTCCATCCTTTTTTATGGGCATTTAGTAACGTGACAATGAAACCGTAAGTTAAATTTTTTTCAACATGCGTAACATCAGGAAATGTTTTACATAAAAACAATTCAATTATGATAATTCAAAAAAACATTTCAATTTTATCAATTAGCTTTTATAAGGTTTTTAAAAATGGATTACCACAAGCAGTGTCCATATATTATATGTCATCAAATAGTTGATCACCTATTAGTGGATATGGTGTTGTACATTCTCTCCAACACACATTGAATGATGTCTCCAAGATATGTATTTGCAGCACAGGGGTATGAGTATATGATATCATAAAAATAGAGTCTTTGATGAATGTATCATCCTAATTTACAGTTTACCATCTTAAAAAACCTTAAAACCTTATGTTTCTTTAATAATATATCATGAAACATTTCCATAAGTAGTAAAGATATTTATCATATTGTACAATGTGGCTTTGAACAATAAATATTAATTTCTGTTGGAATCAAACAATATAACACCTAAATCCCAATTTTATATTTGATCGAAGATCAATGGGTCCAAATAAAAACCAATATCATTACCCATTTGTTTTGGTTCTGTAATACGAATATATAACATAATGTGTTTTTGTTTCATGCTAAACCATATTGTAAATTTATAATTTACCAACATAATTATCCATGTACTGTGAGTGTTTCTTTGAAAATTAAAATGATTCACTCCATTTGGATATAGTTAAAGATATATTTTTCTTAGCTTGCTTCCAAAATTAGGATTCTTGTGATAAATTATCTTCCACTAAGGAGAGCCTATCAGGGGAATAAGTTTCCCATATCTGTTTCTTATATCTATGTTAAATATATATTTAATTGTAATTTCCTCAATTCCATATTGGTTCTTAACCCTAATAATGATTAGAATGTACCATATAACGTTTTTTAGACACATTTCATCTTTCTTGTATCAAGAAGAAGAAAAAATTGGTCATTTTAAGTAATTTTTGGTTCTTGATACGAAATATATTATATGTATTCATTTAGAGGACATACCCATTAAACATAGAATTCATTTAACCTAATATGATTAGTAATGAAGATCATTATCTTCTACGATCATATCATTCAATAGATTAAGTAGTTCACTAAAACTGGCATCACTCTATCTATTTATATATATTAAATTATATAGATTTAGTATGGATGAAAAAGTTGTATATTTAGTACAACCAACATACAATGGAATATTTACACGCCTATTTTACATCTCAAAAAATTATTGAAAATGAAAATGTTCTTCTTCAACTTCTAATTTCATTTCCTTAATATTATCTTCATCATTTCTGACACCTATAATTACATTCATGACACAATATTCATTATTTTACAAAGTTTTAATCATATAAGACAAACCATTAAATGAAGTCTAATCCCATTTATTAGATATATTCAATTTTACCCTTATATAGTCCAATATGTATAACTCTAATCTATTATGTGAGAGATCAAGTGTTATTTGAACTCCCCTCGAATAATTTTTCCATAATAACAATAGAATTTACACAGAAAAAAAATTCAAAGGGACATATGCATGATATTTTTAAAACATGATGGACTCTTTTACCCCATCCTCATATTATTTTTATATATGACATGAATCTATCCATTTTTTCATATCTATACTATTTGATTCTATAATATTAATATTTAAAAAAAATAAATAAATACATGGATTTTATAGGCTTGGAACCCATATAATTATATTTATAAAGAATCATTTAATCTATATAAATTATTTATTCAATGATAATAAGAGTATAATAAGGGGTATTCATATTGTTTTTTCATGATATAAATATTTTATGTAATGGAATGTCTAACATATATAATGTTATAAATAATCAAATTAAATTTTCTTCTATTAAAAACATATATATCTCATGTAGGATTAATTTGACAATACCCTATACTATTAAATAGATTAAAAAATATACAGAAGAGAGAAGAGAGCCATTGATATCAACAAGAGGGCGGTGTTGGTGATTATTCATTTATTCACTTTGTACATGGCATGACATGTGATGTTTCAATGATAAGATTCATAGGATCCAAATGTGATATTTTATAAAATGAGGAATAATTTTATTGGGCCCAATCACATTGCATTTAATAACAAATTTTTTAAGAAAATCTTTAATTTAAATCATGTTAACCAAAATTATAGAGATAGAGTTCCTATTTCCTATTCCCATTTTATATAGTTAAAATTTTATCAAAGGGTACACTCTAAACCCCGTGCTATGAAATTAAATTCATCAAAAACCACTTACCCCTTAAAAACTTTTAATTTTTTCAAATCAAGGTAATAATATCTCAACAACAACATAGGAATTAACAACCATAAATATCAGTATAATAAATATTTACATAATTAAATCACTTTTTATAAAGCATAAAATGAATGTAAACAAGGCAACCACAACTTTTTAATTTGAAAGGACTACCTTATTTTCAAAATACTATTAGGAAAATCCCATTTTTAAGAATAAAATTTAAAAACCAAGATCAAGATATGAAATATTGTATCTATATGTTAATCTATGTAGTATTCATTTAATTCATTCATTAACATGCTAGGAAAAGAAACTAATCTTATTTGGATTGGTAAAGCACTGTATAAATCAAATATCATTTTCATGATCTTAAAAATCAAATGAGCCAGCACATAAGCCTTCAAATGAACTGAATTAACATTAATTTTTTTAGAATGCTAATAAAAATCAAGAAGATAAATTGGTGTTAAATATTTAACATATAGTGTTGCCGTTCGGAGTTCAAAATTAGTGGAGGAGTCGAGCATCTCAATGATCATTATTTTGGATTTATTTTGTTATCTACATTATCATTTATGAAATGACATATCATGGGTCATTATTTTCACACTCTATTGGTGGTACTATAAAATGTATTGGGTTTTGATGTCATTAAACATCTGGAAGCATGTAATAAATTGACGCCACCCATGTTTTCATAATATTGTAACATCACGTTCCTTCATATAAGATAGTTTATTCTTCATCCATAAGTCATCTGTATAACCGATGCGTTCAATCCTTATAAAATGTTTAAATTAATAACAAATTAGTATCTATAATATATATTACTAGAATGTGAAAAAAAATTAACAATATTATATTTTTTTAAACTTATTAATGTAAATAGATGATAATATTATTAAGAACAAAAATAAAACAAAAAAATAAAGCTTATAATTAATGATTATATATGGACAATACCATAAACATTACATAATCCACAGTTAAGTCAATAATTTTATCTTATTTCATAATGAGTATTTTTTAATGTTTAGAATATCATAGAATTAGTTCATAACTATTACATAATAGATCCATACATTACATGTGGATAGTTACACATGAATCCATTTTTTCCACCAATGGAATCCCTTTAAACAAAATAGGATTTATATTTCTGGAAAAAAATCTTCATCACTTCTTCCTTTCAATTACATGTCTTTATACTCTATGGAAAACATTTCAATAACATGGGATGAGCATAAAAATAAATGTAAGTAATATAATATAAAGAATAAAACTATTAGTCCATGAATATTTAAAACACGTGAAATGTTTTTCACAAAATCATACTTTTCACGTTTAAAACAGAAACTCTTTATCATACCTTATGAAATCATAATATTCGTGATAAATCCAATCAAATCGTAATCACAAAGCTAACTTGAAACATATATGACTTACTTACATTATAACCTTCATAACATCAAAAGGAGCAACCTTCTTGGATACATTTGTAATACCCATTACATAATATTCCCTAAATCTATTAGGGGAAACTTTAATGTCTACCTCTATCACATTACCCCAATGCATTGGAGGGATATCCTGGGCTCACCCACCCTTGTTTTATCACAGAACCACCTATATATTTATTTAATTCCCAATAACAATAACATAATCATAACACAAGAACCAAGAATAAATAATAAATAACTTTTCCACTTTGAAAGCAGATTTCATCATTACAAACCACACACTCATAAATGAAATCACATTATTTTAAAATGAAATGGTAAAGTTTTAATGTATAAATAAATACGTTATAGAGACATAAAAGAATGAAATTCCATTCATGATATATATATATATATATATAAACATTCAATGTTATTGAAATAATCAATCCCCTTTTAAAACATAATTAAAACATTTTAAAATAAGATTTTTAAATCAATGTGTCCCATGCCACATTGAATCAATTGAACAAAATTTAATCATAAAATCATGAGTTTACATATTAATAAGTCTTTATAGTAATTTTAAAAACATTTAAATGAAAGAGATTTATTTGTAATATTAAATATTTAAATCATTTAAAATGATCGTTTAGATAAAAATTACATTACAATTTTGAACATTTAAATTATAGGCCACGTGAAAGGAGAACATTTTACATGACATTAAATATCATGAGTATAGATATAATTTTGATAAGTAATGTTATAGGGGTCATATTAACACTTTATAAATAAATAAATATGCATAACATCATGAAATATCTCAACAAATGGATATTGAGACGAATTCCCTAATAAAGATGACATCATTAGATTAAGGATAAATCAATGATATAAATTTGTGTAATAAATATAAATAAACCCAATATAAGTGGATATAATGTGTAATAATGTCATATGTAATTTTCAAATTTTCATTTAAAAACAAAACCAATGACATGGATATTAAACTTAATGAAATGAGATTGAGTTAGGATTTCCCTTTTCTCGAGTCCAACTATCTCATTTGTTCTTCATATTCCTATAAATTGAGTAACTCATATCTATCTGAAGCAAAATGCTTTCCTGCAATTTCCTTATCCCCAAGGTAAGGCTTCTAGATGTAAAATTGGGATGACTAGAAAATATTTTATTGGAATTTGGGTAGTCTAAGGGGCCTGAGAGGTGTGATTAAGTGCGTAGAGGAGGTGGCCTTTTGTAAGAGGAAGGTGGGGAACTTTTGGAAATTCTTGAAATGTTATTTTATTATAAATTGATTTTATAATTATAATCCTAAAAGGTATTTTAATTAAAGTATAATATGTGGATTGGTTTAAATCCTCTCAAACAATAGATTTTCTTCAATTTTAGGTCACAAATTTATCCTTATCTTTTGGTTTTAACCCTTAGTTAAATAAATTGATTCATACCATATCTTCTTGTATTTATACACTATATGGTTAATATAGTAACTATGAAATGACAAGAGAACCTCAAGTGGATTATTAATTAAATTTGAGTAAATATATATTTTAGTTGGATGAATCATAGATTTTTATGACTATTATATCATTTCACAAAATAGTAAGTTTTTTAAAAATTAATTTATGTCAATTTTGACACTATTTCATAATTTATTTTCGATAAAGTAATAGAAAATGATTTATTCAATCCAAATACATTAAACCAAATATTACATGTCATAATAATCTAGAAAATTATTGTATGGAATCAAAATTAATGAATTACCATTACTTTGACATTTATAATTACATTTACTTGAGTCGTTCATTAATAATTTAATCAATACATCATCATTATGTCATAAATAAGTTTCTTTATTTAATGTATAAAACTTATAAATAGTATACCATGATATTGGAAATATATTTATATTTCTAATGACTATTTATAGTCAAAATTATAAGTTATATAACCATATATTAAATCTGTTTTTGTAAAAATTATAGAGGTCTATGTTATATTTCTCTTTACTTTAAATTAATTGTTATAACATGTCATAATCACACCCAAGTGGCTACCAAATGAAAACATTTATGCCTAAGGATTTTTTTTCTCTAATTACTCATCCCATAAGATTTGTACACTATTTCGGGTAGTCTTATTTTATTATAATATTAATTTTACACATATTTTGTTAATTAACCCTTTAAACGCGGTAAATTAAAATAATTATAGAAGTTACTATTCATAATTTTCCATAATTGAAGGTATATATTTACATAATTTTGAACATATGATTCCAAATTTGAAGTAAATTTTTGAAATTTAAAACACAGAAGTTGCAGTAAATAATTTAAAATTAATTCATATGGTCAAAAGAAAAAAAATGTTTTTAAGAAATAAAAACAATTCAATGATTGGAATATGTTCATATACAATTTAAATTTGAAATTAATTAAAATATTAAAAATTGAATTAAATTATAAAAACATATTCCAATTACTCTTTAAAAACAATTAAAATTATAACATAAATAAATCTATTAATTATACAAAAATATCAATTTGAATTAAAATTATGTATTTGAAATATTCAAAAAAATATGAATTTCATCAGAAGAATAACAAAATTTAATTCAAGGTAAATTTTCATGTCCCACATACAAATAAGAAGTTTAGTCTGTCATATTGAAAATATAAAATTGAATAAAAAATTAAAAAAGGGATCTATATCAAAAGGTATTAAAATAAACTTTTATAAATTTTAGAGTATTTGTGCTTAAAATTGTATTTTTCGTCATTTTAAGCCACTAAATTTTATTGGGAAAATATTATAACATTTAAAAAACATTTGAAATAATGTTTTGTTAGTTCTATTCATTATCTCTAATACAATTGATAGGCATTAACTACTATTTCAAAAAACAATATAATTGTTGTATTATTATTCTGTATAACTCAGTGTTGTGTGTAATGTATTAAATTAGTGAAACTCATTATTGCGTCTGGAGTATGATATAATACATTGAATCCCCTTTAAATAAAAATTAATATCTTATTCATAATTATTAATATATATGAAAATGACTTATTGTATAATTATCTTGGATGTTACATCCTTCCCCCCTTTTAGAAATTGCATCCTCAAAATTTTAAAATTGGGCTCGGTAAATTCATTGAAACCCACCAATCAAAAATAATATATTCAATAAAAATACATCATTAAAATAGAGAAATATAAGTACAAATATCACCCTAGATAACACATACAAGGTTCCAATTAAAAAAACATGGCTATAGTAGAAAGACAAAGCATATTGTTCTAGTGGACAGTTATAGGAAACATGATCAGTAGAATGTTAACAATCAGAAACCACTATATTGTGGTGTGTTAAATGTTCATTGATTTCCTAGTAGCAAAATTAAACAGAAAATGTTTATGTTTTAATGTCCTTTTCATATTGTCGACGTATTATTTTTCAAAATTTAATATGAATATAAGGAAATTAAGCTACATGAAAAGTAGAGTTTTATCATTTAATCAAATTCCACAAAAACTCTTATTTTATCCAAAGGATGAGTATTCAGGAATAATATACTTATTAATAAAAAAATATTATTAATCTATTTTTAAAATCTTGAAACAATAACTAAAACCCAAATTATTAGTATAAGATATGATAATCCCCCAAAATAATAATCATTTATAAGGATAAGTAATACTTTTAATCTCCAAAATTAAACAGTAATACACAATGTTCAACATATATGATTTAGAAAAAAAAAATTCATTAAAATCCTTCAAAATAATACATCTATGGTTGAAACCCAAAACCTAGAAGAATGTGATCACATTGTCGTATAAGATAAATTTTGACATTTATCTCCAAATAAAATCGATCTCTCTTAATGTCTCATTCTGAACAATAATTAACATAATCACATATTCTGAATGATTGGTTAATAATTTCCAAAAATAACCTAATTCACATAATTCCACATTTATAATCATAGATTCATAAAAATATAATTGAACAATTACTCAGATAAAATCCCATAGTGTTCTATTTACCTTAATCTTATAATTTTTTTAAAATAGTGAACGTCTTCCAAAATATCATTTATCACGTTGTCCCCAAATAATTTTCCAATACTATGGATACCCATTTTATGAAATATATGTGTCAAAAATAAAATTATTCGTAGTACATATAATATTTAAATTAAAAATAATAACTAATACTAAATAGTGAATTCAGATTGGCCAGTAGTAGGTGATAAAGTCATGTCACACGTTGGTCATGGAATAGAATCCCGCAGCCTTGTCCGATGTGACGGGTTGTCACACGATCTGTGAGTTTTCCTTTTTAAGAAGCTTTATAATTCTTATAAAATTTAGAAATGTGATAAAATCCTCAAATATAACCATAACAAGGTTTACCGTCAAAGGATATTCTATACCATTCATTTTTATTCCCCAAAAGTACTAACCCATAACTAACTCAAAAATAAATGCCTCCAAAAATTCCATTAATTACAATGATGTTTCATAACATAAGACTCAAAATGGGTTTCTAATACATTGATCATATGATCAAACACAATATTATAGACACATGATTCATTCCATAACTCTTAAGGGGACATCCTAATCTCCATAGTTGTGTAAACCATCCTCTAATACCCGCTATAAGGCCCAAGACTTAATCGTTATATAATCATGAGTTAGGTCAATAATTTGAACTTATTTAACATTGAGTTTTTTTCCATGTTTAGTGTTATATAGAATTAGGAAATAACTATTACATAATATAACATTAAATTACATGTGGACAGTTACACTAAGTATCCACTTTTTCCACCCACGGAAACTATTTAATCAAAATAAGAATTATTTTCCTTGATTAAAATATTCTTAACATCTTAGATTCTCTTACCCATCCTTATAACATCTGAAAAACATTCCATAAACATGGGAAGAACATAAAAATCATAGAAAGTATTATAAAATAAGGAATACAAATCTTATTCCATGAATATTTAAAACTCATTAATATATTTTCACAAAATCATTGTTTTCACCAATAAAACATAAACTCTTTACCATACCATATGAAATCATAAGATTCAGAATAAACCCATAGAAATAAGAAAACATAACGGTCACTTGCAACATCCATAACATACTTACATTGTACCTTTAATAACTATATTGGGATTAACATTCATGGTTATGTATGGACTACTCGTGAACGTATATTCCCTAAATCTCTCTTGAAAAACTTTACCATTTACCTCTATCACATTACACATAGTATTGGAGAGATATAACGGACTCACCCACCATTGGTTTATCCTAGAACCATCCATATACATATTAACATACCATGAACCATAACATAATCATAAACCATAAAAAACATAAACGGAAAATAATATATCCACTTTGAAATCACATTTCCTCTTTAAAAGCCGCACACTCATAAATGAAAAAAAATATTTTAAAATAAAACATTAAATTTGTAAAGTAAAAATAAATTCATAATAGTAACATAAAATCAATAAAATTCAAATAATGAGGTATATATAAATAACATTCAATGATATTGAAACAATCAATCCCCTTTTTAAAGCCCAATTACAACTGTTTAAAAAATATTTTTGAATCAATGTGTCCAGTAACACATTAAAACCTTTGAAAATAAGTTAAACATAAAAACATTAATGGACACCTAAATAATTCATTAAAATAATTTTGGAAAAAATAGTCATTACAAAGAATGATTTTGAATAATAAATCCATAGATCATTTAAAACGATGTTTTAGATAAGGTGTGCATTACAAATTTGATCATTTAAATTATATTCCACATGAATGTAGAACATTTTTTAAGAGATTAAATATTATGAGTATAGATATAATATAGATAATTAATAAAAAATGGGAATTATATGCACTTTATAAAGAAATAAATGTGCATACCATTCATATATGTATCAATGAAAGTATATTCTGATGAAGCCCCTTACAAAGATCGCATCATTAGATTAAGGATAAATCAATGACATAAATGTCTGTGAAAAATATAAATACAACCAATATAAGTGGACATTAATTGTAAAAAAATAATAGGATATTCACATATACTATTTAAAAAATAGAACCAATGACATTGATATTTAACTCAATGAATAGATATTGAGTTATGATTTCCCTTACCTCGAGTCAGACTTGTCTCGTTCGTTCTTTATATTCCTCTAAATTGGGTAACTATTATTTATTTGAGCCAAAAGGCTTTTATAAATAGCCTTAATACAAAATTAATGCTTCTATTAGTAATAGAGAGATGTTTGGAGATTATTTTAGCAGAATTTGGAGAGTTTAGGTGGCGTGAGAGGTGTGATTAAGTGGGTAGAGGTGGTGGCCTTTTATAAGAGGGAGGAGGTGCACTTTAGGTATGTCTTGAAATATAATTTTATTATAAATGGATTTTTGAATTATAATAGCTGAAAAGTTATATAATTGAAGAATAAGTTATGTATGGGTTGAAATAATTTCACCCAATTGGTTTTAGACAAGTTTATGTAACAAATTTATTCTCATCTCTTGGCTTTAACACTTAGTTAAATAAATTAACTCTTACCATGTCTTCTTGTATTTTTGAACATTGTGGTAAATATATTTACTATAAAATTCCAATAGAACCTAAAGTAGACTATTTATGACATTTTTATCACTATATATGTCAGTTTATTGAATCATAGATTTGTATGACTCATATCATTTAATAAAATAGTATTTGTTTTAAAAAAACATTTATTTCAATATTGACACTATTTAGTAATTGATTTTTGTTAATGTCATAAAAACATAATTCATTCGGAATAAATCAATTTACTAAAATATAACATGACATAATCATCCAAGAAATTAATGCATGGAATAAAAAATTTCAATTTAAATTAATTATTATAATTATAATATCATTTATTTGAATCATTCATAAATATGGTAATCATAGAATAATAATTGTGTCATAAATAAAATAATTAATTATATATATATAATTTATAAATAAAATACAAAGATGTAGGAAAAATTTTTAATTTTCAAATGACTATTTACAGTTAAATATAGTAGTTATATGACCCTTTAATAATATTGTTTTAGTTAAAAGATATATTTTAATGTTATACTAGACTTTACATTAAATTATTTATTATGACATGTCATTATCTCACACAGGTGGCTCAAAAATAAAAAATGTCCAGCATAAGGAATTTTTGGCCACCCATGACCCATCCAATATGAGTAGGACAAGTGCTAGCGTAGTTTTATATTATTATAATATTATTTTTACCCTTATTTACCTGATTTACACTTTATCTATGGAAAATAAAAATAATTAATTATGTTACTATTCATAATGTTCAAAAACAAAAGGTACATATTTAAATAATATGGACATTTTGATTCCAAATATGGAATCCATTTTTCTAAATTCAAAACACATAAGTTGTTGTAATAAAATTCGTATTTATTATCGTTGTCAAAACAAGAAAGAGGGTTATTAATAAGTAAAAAATAGAAAAAGATTGCCATGTGTTTATGTCAAATTTAAAAGTGAAATTACATCCCATGACCCAAATTGGATTAAATGATAAAAAAATTATCCAATTACGAATTAAAATCAATTAATTTTTTTACATAACTATATTAATAAATTATATGAAAATGCAGGTTTGAATTATAATTCAATATAATATAAATTCATTAAAATATAAATTTCATCATAAAAATAACAAAATTTCAACCAAGATAAATTTTCATGTTCCACATCCAATTAAGAAGTAAATTTTTTTCAAATATAACATATAAATGTGACAAAAATATTTTCAGGATCCTTTCACAATCAAAATTCAGTAAAATAACCTTTTAAATATATTAGAGAATTTTATTCCCACAATTAGACTCATTCTCATTTTAAGCTTCTAAAATTTATTTGATAAATTTTAAAACATTTAATTTTTCAAATCCTATTGTAGATATTTTTATTAATTATCACCAATACAATGGTTAGATGTTAGCTACCATTTAAAATAATAATAAAATTATTGTATTATTTTTCATTATAACTCAGTGTTGTGTGCAATTTTTGATTTCAACGAAACATGTTGTTTCATGTCACATGGATGATCTAATAAAGCATGCCCTTAAATGTAAAATTAATACCGTATTCATAAATTTTAATAAATAATAGAATGTAATATTTTATAATTAAATAGGTTGTGGCAGATTTTGTTTATTTGTATCCAAATTATCTTAAAATAATTTTTAGAAATCACTCTAAATAAAATAACATGGAACAAAAAAACAAACTAAATTATAATAATTTCATAATTACAATGAAAATTAAAAACAAATCAGAAAATATTAAAATTATTGGGGTTCATCATCCTATTAATGGAACCTATTACAATCTAAGTACCTTGAAAATTCTGTCGACCTATCATTTGTAATAACCACCTTACATGACAAGTTGAAAGGGTTTGTGTGGTGGAACGTTATGATATCCATGAAATCAAAGTGATAAATAATAATTAATGAGTGAAAATGAATTTTAATGTGACGGGGAGATTGAACCAAAAATGGATGGAGTCCTGGTATATTGGGTAGATAACATGTGAGGTAGATCGTTCATAAATAGGTTTACTATAAACCCCATTGAAACCAAATGGGATAATTGAAAAAACTTAGTTGATTGAGGGGGAGTGACAAATCAAAAGTGATCACATAACCTGGATTTTATAGGTGTTGATCCATCTGAAATGATCAATGTAGTGAAATAATAGATATTCAGTTCCATGAGCTCTGGAATGTCTCGGGCAAGGAGAAATTTTTTATGGGTCAACATAAAAGACAAGTTTGTCATGTATGAGTGCTTTTAAAAAACATTGATAATTAGTGTTTTTATAAATAATGAAATTACTATCACTGATAAATATGATCAATATCATAATTAAGAATGTTATAATATAATGATCCTTTATTAGTGCTAAAATAATAGCAATGATAAAGATATTTTTTATGAACAATTTTTAGTGCAAAAAAATATCTACTACTAATCAGAAATAAATCAGTGACAAAGGCCTAAATTTTATAATATGATTAATATTATTTAAAAATAATAAAATTTGTACAATTATAAATAATATTTAAAAAATTATAAATATATAATTATAAACATTTAATTATTTATACAATTATAAAGACAAATTTATTTATATAAATAAAACTATATTAATGTAACGATAAATATATATTTATAGTTATTTTTATATAACTATTAGTATAATTATGTAATTAAATATAACAAAAATTTTATATAATTATAAATTTATTTATATAATTCTAAATATATTTGTGTTTGTATTTATATATATTTATATAATTATATATATTAATATATAAATATATCTAGTTTAAATAAAATAAATATATTCATTATTTCAATATATTTGTATATTTTATCTTTATCTATATAGATATTTAATTAATTATAATTATAATATATTTAAAAATGTTTTTATTTAGATATAAATATAATTATATAATTATATGTAGTTATTAATATATAAATATGTAATTAAAAATATAAAAAATATATTTATAATATAAATATATTTATATAATTTAATAATTATTTATAGATTTATTTATTTATTTTAATTAATGACGTAATATTATGCACAATGTCCCAATAGCATTAATAAAAATAAAAAGGTACAAAGAGTGTGAGGGAGACATACATTGTAGGGAAACCCACGAAAAACAGAATCTAGAAGTCAAATTCAACTTCAAGGGTAAGGTTGTGACCCCACTAACCCCTCCCAAAAGGGGATCTTCATAATGAATTTCTTGCTGGATTCTAGATCTTCATTCTCTGCTAGGGATCACTGTCTTAATTTGAAGAATGTTCATCCAAGTCTATTGCACCTATTACCTTTGATACTGCTTTATAAAATTTTTGTTGCATCTATTGACCAACCCTAATTCCCATTGTACTTTCATAAGCCTCTTCCAAAAAAATTCCTACAATGACATATCCTTAGATGAAACAATCACTCTAAATGGATTGGAAGTGGCCAACACAATTCCCCACATATCATCTTTGGAATTAGTCTGATCATTTTCCATAATATCTAGGGAATCCCAACCCTTCTCTTCATTCCTAGACTATTATCCTAATATAATATCAATGTACCCTCTAGAAACCACATACACGTCCTTACCTCATAGTGTCCCACTCTAACACCACAATTTTTTAGGGACCATTTTTGCGAATAAATTAAAATTTATATTTATATCTAGTAATGCTCTAGGTAAATGATTACTTTCATACTAAACAGACTTGTCATACAAAAAATGCAATACTAAGTTGGCGTACGATACATGAAACACTGAGTTGGTACACGATATACGCAACACATACTTGACATATGATACACACAATAATGAGTTTCTATGAAACATATAATTTTTTTGTTTTTTTATCTAAATTAGTAAATTATAACAATGTTGTTGAACTTATTTATATTAATAGTATTAAATAATTTTCAAATATTTTTTATAATTGTTTTATATAAATTAAATATATTTATAATAAATGATATTATATTTGGTAAAGTACTTCTATGTCTAAAAAATATTGTTTTTAATTTAATTAAAATTAAAATAATTTTAGAAACATTTATTAGTTTATATTTATCAAAAAACTCAATTTTTAATTTATAATATCAAAATTATCTTAGGGAGAATTTTTAAAAATTTCTATGAATCTTCATTTTGGATGAATAGTGAAACATATCGATTTTTAATTACATATTCTTATTTTATTAAATTTCATAAATAGGAAAATATTTTTATTAATTAGATTTAAATTTTTAATTATATAATATATTAAATCTAGTATTCCAATATTTTTCATTAAATCCATTTCCACATTTAAACTGGACATATGGACTAAACAAACCTTTGATCCTTTTTTACTATAAAATGGAAGTGTCGTCCTGAAAATAGGATAAATTCTAAAATAATTTTTTCCCACTTCTGATACTATAATATGAAATATATATTCCATATTTTGAATAATAATAAATTATAATTTATAATATTGTCATTTTTTTGACATAAAATACTAGAGATGATGATTAAAATTAAGTACATCAATTTAGAGAAAAAAATAGTTTAATAAAGTACTAAAACTTAAATATAAGACCCTAAAAAACCTAGAAACATTCCCAAAACCAAATTTATGTAGATAGTTATTACATAAACATTCCATTATTGAGTTTTTTGGTCTGGTAATTCTATTTTTAGGTAAGAACATGTTCACGCCATTCTTATTTCTAAAAATTCAATGCAAGTCCTCTTCCAAACATATGAAAGGCCACCAACTATATATCATCCTCACACCTATACATTTATTCCTCCCCTTGGGAATAAATCCTCTCAATGAAGCTTTTTGGCATAAACCAAAAGGAGTTACCTGATTAAGAGGCAGTGTCTTCTCTCTTGCTCCTTTCCTTTATTTTCCTTCTTCAATGCGTACACTCTCTTTATTCAATTATAGTTTGAAAAAAATTATCCTCTATATACTAGGACATTTTTATGCACTTTTTTTATACGTAATCTTATACACACCTCAACGTAATGGATGTTGAACATACTATATCTCTGTACAGTGAACTACTACCTCATGAAACCAGAATTGTTCATTTGTCCTTTACCACCCATCATGGTCAAAATTATGATTGAAAACTATTTATATATGTAATATATTATATTTATTATTCATTTAATCTTATTTATTCATTTTATAACACACATATATTTAATTTTCATTTGGTGTTAATACAATATTCTAGTTTGAGGAAGTGTGGACTACTACCCCCTCAAAGCGAAATGATTTATTCACACGCTACATGAAATGTATATTATGACTAACATGAAGGGATAATCTATGGAATTTTAACATTTTCAAAGGAGAAACAATGTTTTTGTTTTCCATTTGATAATGTAATATAAAACTTATGTATGTATCTAGTACTTCTAATGGTACTAAACAGATGGGTATTTCGGACTGGATCACATGTGATCATGCGAATGTTATTTTATAATAACATGGGTTTGGGTGAATAGGGTTGAAGAATTACTATATATGTTATTTACATACTTTCTTTCAATATGTCAATAAAAATGGAAAAAGCATTCATGTGTACGTAGAACTTAAAATCTCCATTAACGGTGTATTACATTTCATACATTATTATGATATAGATTATTTTAATATAAATATAATTTATATATATGATTTATATATGATGATATAAATTCTTGAATCATGTTATAAGTAAAAGTAAAAACGATATAACAAATTTAGACACATGCCAAAAACGAAGAGAATATTACCTGAAGTGAAACCTTAACATAAGATCATTAACAATTAGGCAATACGATGATAATAAAAACAAATATAATAATAGATATAATAATATTATTCATTAAAATAAGTATAATAAACATATATTTGTTATAGTAGAATCGGTTATGAGTACGGAGAGAGTCAAGACAAAAGGTTGGGGGATTTCATCTCACTTTTAATTTCTGTTAGATACATGTTATGTTCACCACACATTACATGGGTGTGGTGTATGTACTAACCATGATTTAATAACATGTATCATATAACTAAATTTATTGGTATTAATATATCAATTCTATGATCCTTTTTTCATGGGGTTTAACTTTCCAATGAAACCAAATCAGTAATACTATTTTTGTCTCAATTTTTCTTTCGTTGAGATTCTTGTTTTTTCAGGATCCAAAACACCTTTTTAGGGTTATATACATCAATTTTATAGGTTATATAATGAATATAATTATTTTAAAGAAACATTAGGATTATGTTAATTTCCTTTTCTTAAATGCAGAGTATGTCACCAAATTATCATGTAATAAAAGATTATTGAGACAATCTTACTAATTTATGAGATTGTTTAAGTTTATGCATCCCTTGATGAAATATTATCATACATATCTAAATAATTTTCAATATTTTCATTATACTATGTTTATTTATGATAAATGTTATTGTTATTTCAATTTTTGCACTCTTTGGTACTTAAGATAATGGTTTTTATGTAAAATATGACCATCACTATCTTCAGTCGGTAATCATTTGTATTCCAAAACAATATTTTCAGAAATGGTTTCAAAATTATTTCAATATATACAAGAATATAGTTTTAATGGAAAAATTATTTTGAATTTATTTTATTGTTTTCATGGCTTCCATTATATGTTTACGATGCTATTTTAAAAAAAATACATTCAAATGTTTTTATGTTATCAAAAGCATTTTTCAAAGAAGAAATGATATTTTCCTCAATGATAGTTTCTAATAGATTTTTGAAATTTATTTCCCAACTAAGATAAAATCCCTTAGTGTTTCTCTTTTGTTTTGGAGAAATTAATCAATAATTTCATTCATATTCTATCTCTGAATGGATTATGTTTTGATGGAATGATGTTATAAAACCCATTTCACTTTCATGGGTTATATTCTTTTGAAACACACTTCTTTTCATGTCTTGTGTTAACTATGAAATGATTATGAAACCTTTCACTATCCATAGGTTCTGATATGTATACATGTTTCTGATATGCATTTCAATTTTGGGGGTTTTGATATTTTATTTAAAAAATTGTGTCACATGTATATATCATTTATTTATGTGGTGGGTGGGACCAATATATACATCCAATGCATTGGGTAATGTTTTATATCTCATCGGTTTAACTAGGATGGTCTAGGGAGTGAACCATGACTACAATAATGGTAATGTGAGTGAACCATGACTGATAAGACAGTATGAGGAGTGATCTAAAGATATTATGATGGCCATGGGAGTGAATCATGACTACTATTATGGGATGGATAATGAAACCATGATACTAAGATAGTTATTAAAGAAATTCCTTGGATACTATGGAAATAATTAAAAGCATTTGTTTTTTCCAAAATTCCATGTCTTACTCATATGTTATTCTTTCATGTATTATGTCATTTAATTCCATACTATTATTCATGTCTTATGAACTTCCATGATTTATGCCATGATTCGTGTATATGAAATTTTATATGAACGGTATGGTCTTATATTTTCATGATCACATTCTCATACACTTATTCTTATTATTATGATTACATGTCTTCCATGTTTACCCTTGTTGAGCATTTGGGCTCACCCATTTTTAGGTTTTCTTCACTAAGATGTGATGATATGTATTATGTTTGATGTGTCTAAGAAGGGTTCTAGTCAAGAAGTACCCAATATGAGATACTATATCTCACATATGTATCAATGATTATGTTTCTATGTTTCCAAAGGCACTATCCCAACTACGTTATTTTTGTGTCTATTTGTATAATGTTTATGTATTACAAAAATTTTATGTAATATTATTGTTTGAAAAGCTAGGGTCACTATAACCACATTAGAGACATAAATATCGAGGCATCCAATATCCATCTAAAAGTTATTAGGCATAGTTTGTTAATCAATATATTGCTGACTCACCACACCTCCCACATGAAGAACCAAAAAATATACTCCACTTATATCCTACATTTTAAGTCCCCATACAACCAGGTCCGCCAATGTAGTAGTTGTTGTAATGTTTCAAATTTTATGATGGTACAATACCTTTCAATTTCTATTTAATTCATTGGATTTGAAATAATATGAATGCCTAGTAAGGCAATGATGGAAAAGAGGGTGTTAATAGATTGTTTAAATCCTTTTACCTGGTCATTTAGAGGAATCAATTGTTCTTCTTGGTTAGTATAAATCATTTATCCTAGTATACACTATTAGAGTAAACTCTATGGGATATTTCTATGCACAATAGCAGACCTCTTTATTTTTACTAACCACAGGACCTAGTATGCATATATATGCATGTGATATAGAACTTTTAACAGAGATAAATGTGCACTATGACAAAGAAAGGGTTTTCTTAGTATAGATATGAGCATATGGTCCTTAATTGTCTATGTAATCATGTGGCCAAACGGTGAGACCGAGTTATGTTGTAGGAAATGTCTACTGTCCTCTATTTCATTATTAACCAAAACAAATTCTTCTTGCTTAATTTTATATCATACTAGAGGTCCTTCCTTATGCCATTGAGATATACTCCATGTTTTAGCAATAATTTAAGGCAACATCCTGATATAGCCTTGATCTCAATTTTTTTTTTCTTTATGGATAGCCATCGAGAATTCATCCCTTCATTAGTTTTATTACAATATAGGAAATGATAAGGGAGGATACTATATGTGGATTTTACTAAAATCATAAGGTAGAGTGTCTATACCATTTCCCTAAAATTATGGGTTTTCACCTTTTTCAATCGTGCTACACACCCAATCTACCAGGCATTGCATTCTAAATAGAAATACTATTAAATAAAATTTTGGAATATTGTTTAATATATGTCGTAACATCATTATACTAGGTTGGAGGTTCTTGACATCTACAAAAACAACCCACAGGGTGGGTTCCACAATTATTCGATGGATATTTTACCCTTGGGTGAGTTTAGTTCTTTTTTCATTATGGGAACTGAATATTATAATAAGTTGATTGGATAAAGGCTGTATGCACTTTAAATCACCATATAATTTGTATAGAATATATATGAAATGGTTAATACCTTGGAATTTATATGATTATAAATGGATTAATTAAATTATTAATTAAATGGTTTTGAGTATAATGGAGGGTTTGCGGTATAACACTGATGGCCTAATAAAATTCCATGGACATTTCTACTCCTCAGACCTGATTACCTATTAGGAAACAATGAAAATTTCAACTCATTGGTTCTAAAAACCTACCAGGATACCTAGGAAATTTATCCTCTTATATCCAACTACATAATAGGATTCCTTGTAAATTTATACTCTGTGGATTCAATGACCTAGTAGGATGTGTCGGTTATTTCTACTGCTTAGATATGACGAACTACTAGGATTCATTGTGAATTTATACTCATTAGATCCAACTTACTAGGGTGTGGTGTACGTTTCTACTGATAAGATCGTTTATTTTGTAATATTGTTACTTGAATTAATGGAATTTAGTTTTTATGATTGTTACCATGATTAAGAGTTATCCCTTCAAATTTATTTTCTCGATCACTGTGATCCTTGATAGACTGGACTTGTTATAGACACCATTTGTGTTGGAATACTGAGTTCTATCTCACATCCATTTAATGATACAACTTATTTCCCATATATAATTCATGGATATAGATAAGGATTGGGGAAAGTAACTTTTTGGTGATGGTTGGTTGATTATTGCATAGGAGCAAGGGGCCCAAGATCAAGATATGGATCATGATCATATCTAGAGACATTTTTATTTAGTGTATTTTGTAAATTTGATTCATATATTGTATTTGATTCCGGTTGAATGTATTTATTTAAATTTTTATAACTCACTAACATACACATAATTTTTTATATGATTCTACCATTGGATTTAATTATTATTATTATTGTCAATATGATTTATATTTTATTTTTGGTTGATATTATTAACCCATTTGTATTCCATTATAATCCCATCATGTTACTCTGATAATCAGGATAGATTCTTTCCAAAAATCCATCATATACCCTCACTGCTAGTTGGAATCCTCTAGAGTAAGGGGAGGAACACTTGAGGCATTATAACCCTATCATTTTGGGGAACTATTTAGTGGGAATAGGGTCCAGGTGTTACAAAGTAATGTTTATGGAGTATATTTTATTTTGTATTACCATTTTAGAAAATTATATTGGTGACAAGGAAATAATTTTAATTTGGAAATAAGCTATTACAGGGAGTATCTAACCCACATATAGGGATAATCCAAATTTCCTGAGATTGGATATGATGTTCTAGTTTATACATGATAAATTTGAATTGATTACATCATTGGGTGATGTACATTTTATGTGATATTATAATTATTATTATGTTGGATTACATTAATTCCTTGAATGCCATGGAAAGGAAGCATTTATCATGAATCATTCTAGGAATTTAGTGAGTTAATATGTATTGCACAATTCTATTCCATGTAGGATGCATTACCTAACTTCGTGATACCAATTATATATTCCTTGAGTAACAAATCAGTTATTATAATAATTATTTCCAAGGAGACTACTAAAATTAATCGATTTTATACTATTAATTCATCCACCAAATAGTGTTTTCCAGCATAGATTTATCTTGTCACCTAATGTAATAAATTATGTAAGATTGATTCATGGAAAATTTTCCGAATTAGTTGAAATATTATATGGCTGTGATTAAATAGATTCCATATTTCTATTTATAATGTTTATGGTTCTTTATAAATTGATAATGGTAATATATTTATTTAAGTATTTTTAAAATATTTTTAATGTAAATAAATACTAATTAAAATGACTTTAAAATTAATAATGAAAAACGTTTTTGTTAAAAGGAGATTCCAATTTCAAAATAAAGGGTGTTTCCTCCATAACAAACAATCGACACACTACATACCAGAACCCCTAGTTTTTAGAAGATAAATTAACACCGAACTATCCATATTGGTTGGAAATGGGTAATATCTCTTATTCTCTTATAATATGTATGTCACCCAAAGATATATTTTGATGCAGACATAGTAGTGTGATTCATATATTGGATGTATTGTTCCTATCTCATACATACGGCTATGATCATGTCCTTGTCAAATATTCATTGAGGTGTGTTATTATAATCTAGAGATAAATTCCACCGAAATATCCCCCATCTGTGCACCATGAGGGTTGTGATGAACATGCTCAAGAGTTGTGGGCCCTAGGTCACCCATAATAACTCTTGTCATTCAACTTGAAGCACATCCTCTTAAACCTATTATGGGAATTGATTCCAACTTCCACGTGGTTTTTCTATTCATTAAACAGACTATTTGGGTATCCCCTCGACCAACCTTGAATATGGAAGAGTTGACACATATGATTTATCCGAAACATCCACCCACGTTTTTAGGGAAATGTGGACCATATGCTGTAGAGTCATGGATATAGTCAATTCTGTCGATTTGTGAGAATCCGGATACAACTCTAGATTGGAGAGTGATGATTAATATGTATATTCTATGAGATTCTTCCCATAAATGATGGGATTTTATTATTCATAAGGATTGTCACCATGAGATGGCCTGGAGGCATTCACACACAACATTCTATCATGATTTTTATCCTAAGACGCTGGCATCCAATAGAGCAAGTGATTTCATGCACTTTGAGTAGGGAACATTATATGTCCGGGACTATTCTTACCATTTTATTGAGATCGAGCAATTCACATCTAATTTTTTAGGTGACATTTTTTCAAAGGATAATTGATTTGAAGATGGTCTCATGTGTGTAATACAATTTCATGTGAATGTATTTCGACATACAACCATTACTGAAATAGTAAATAAACCAATGATTTGTGAGCATAACCTAAGGCAATCCACGACTGTAGAGTACTGTAGTTCATCTCTTCGACCCAATTGTGAAACATCAGGTTGTATGAAGTAATGATTTGACTCCTCTCATGAGGGGAATACCTGATAAAGCATGATTTATGGTTGTTTTATATTCTTTCACAAGTGTGGGAGGAAAATACACATGAGGATAAGGAGTGGTAGAAATTATGTTGAGTTATGAGGTTCCATCGGGATGTGTAATATAAAGTGGTTTTGTAGGAACATCCATCCATTATTCCATTAGAGAGGTTTTGCACTGACTACATGTTCACGATCCTGGTAAATAGATTCTCATAATGTGGGGAGCTGGAGTATGACCGGATTATCAGGCCTCGGTGGTGGTTATGGTTGGGGTAGCTAGAAACTAGATTTATAGTGACATTATAGTGGGAAATACCTCGGTAGTCAAGTTGATACTCAGGGATGCAGATCAGATCATATGTATACATTGAAACTAATACCTAAGGATAAAATCATTGGGTTGTCTATAGTAACAATTATTATTCTATTCGACTCTATATTAGTATCTTCTTCATTTTTGGTGGAATTTAAGAGTGTATTCTAGTGCATGGAGTTCCCACATTAGATATGTGGATGAATCTTTGTATGGAACATCTTTTTCATGAGATTATAGGGTTTGACATCATTATCAGGATGTACTATTTGGTTCCCTATAATTAATATGTTGAATTATATATGAATTGGGTAAATTTCACATCAATATAGGGTTGGGTTGTTATTCAAAAGGGTTAATGGAATATCTAGGTAAGAAGAGTTTGACTCGAGAATTGTGGGTTGGGCACGATGATGGAATAAATTACTAGATTATATCTGAATGATCAACGAATGAATCAAGATGATTTCTCTTTATTTTAGATAAAATGATGGATGTTTTCCTCTTTGACTTTTCAGGACTACCTTTTAAGAGATTGGTAGTGTTTTCCATTAATCTTGTTTCCAGAACTACACTGATATCAATTCATCCTTATAGGATATTGACTATTGTGTTGAATGAACTCCAAAGGTGGCTAGAAGACATAGGATTTAAAGGGTTTATATGTCTCAGTTCTTATCGATGGGGTTCTCTGGTCCTTTTCACTAAGACGATAGATGAATCCTTTTGTTTATGTCTGGATTACTCAAAATTATATAATTTTACCTTTAAGAATTGATACCCCTTTCCCCAAATATATGATCTCATGAACTATCTATGAGGAGAAAGGGTTTTCTCTAACATTGATATTAGACAGGGTTATCATAAAATTTATTTAGAACATCATATATACCATGTACAGAATTTTGAAGTTAATATAGATCTTATGATTATTTGGTCATGCCATTTGGTCCCAATAATGCAATATAATTTATCTTGGAACTAATGAATCTGGTTTTCCATCCGTATTTGTATACATTTGTCTTGGTATTAATGTAAAATATATTGGTGTTATTCAAAAAAATTCCATGACCTAGAAAAATATCATGAAATCAGATTGGATACACTAATATAGTTTCATTAATATGATAATATCACAATGATCCACTTTTCGATTGATAACGTTTACATCCTTTGTCATTTTATCTAAGCGATAATATTATCATTTTATCCAAAGACGGTGATATTTATAGGTACATTAGATCTTTACAAGAACATATTTGATATACATGGTTTCTTATGGATGTCTGGTTATTATAGGTGATTTCTAAAAAACATATATATCCAAGATTCACATAATACAGGGTTAAATAAGAATGGTGTGAAGTTTATATGGTTATAAGACTATAACACATCCTCTTTGGTGAAAAAAGGTATACTAACATCAATTTGAATCCTGATTCTTCCAGAGTGAAGAAGAAGTTATACAATATATTTTTATTCATCAGGTATCATGATAAGAGAAGTTAAGATGTTGGATGAGTGAGTCTTGGCATACGTGTCTTTTCAGTTTAGGTCACACGAGATGAACTAATTGATGCATGATATCGAGTTAACCACTACTGTATATGACTTACATTTTTTTGTTTAATTACTTACTAAGAGAGAGTTTTGTGGTGTATAATAACCACAAAATCCTAAAGTATATATTTATAAAATGTGGCTTGAATCATAGGAACCAAATTTTGGTTGAATTCCTACAATATTTTGAAATAGTTCCTGCTTATATGTTTGGAAATAGAAATGATGTTGTCGATACATTATGTAAGAGGACTTAGACACATGTAGTTCAAAAAGCCTATAGTGAGTGTAAGATTATGTACTTGTTATCAGAGATACACTTGAAGGTAAAAATAAGTCATGGGAAGACATTTATCTCATCCTTATATGTGACTTCCACACTTCTAGATATGGTTAGGATGATACATCTATCAGATTCTGAGGGCTTGGTCCTACGGGACAATGTTTTTTGTGACAACCCACCTTTTGGTTATAACATTGATGAGGATGACATATCGTATATTCACATGCGTTTATGGGTTCATACAGACTTACAAGAAGAGATGATATGTGAATTTTATTCCTCAACTTGGTTACTACATCCCAGTGTCAACAAGATGTATTGATACTTACATCACCAATATTGGTGTCCTAGTATAAATGAGAGATAACCATCGATAATTATTAGTGTTCCACCTATTAAAATGTGATGTTTGAACATTAGTGATTGGTATGACTCTTACGGTAATAATCCATTATCAAGATATAATGGGACGATATCACGGTGGATTTTGTGACATGTTTTCCAAGAAAACCATGAGGAAAAGATTCTATTTTGTGTATTTGATGATCAATGGAAGAAGGTCACCCACTTTGTACCAATTCACGTGGACTTCCTAGTGAATGATTTATGAAGGGTATAAATATGGGGGATCATAAAACATAATGGAACACCAAGTTAAATCATATATGATTAGGATTCTCAATACATATCATGGTTCTATAAGGTGTTGAGTAAGGCCTTGGGTATACAGATGCTTCTGAGAATTACTTATCACCCTCATACTGACATTCATAAATAGAATATGATTTAGGTATTAGAGGTAATTCTTCATGAATTTTTCCTTGACTTTGAGGGTTTTTGGGAGAAACATAACCCTTAGTTTAGTTCACTTATAATAACATATTTCAAGATACCATCTAGATGGATCATTTTGAGGACTTTCATGGTAGGCCAGGCCAATTACATTTTTGATGGTTTAAGGTGCAGAATGTGTCTCTACATGGACCACATCTCATTCAAGAGACTACAACGAAGGTTTAATTTATCATGAAGTTCATGATGACTACCAATTCTTCTTATCAGTCATATGCCTACAACCATCACGACCACATGAATTTAAAGACATTGATCTAGTTTTCTTATGTTTCTAACCATGGATGGTCCATCAACAGATTCATACATAAGGTATGATATCTCCTTGATTCATTAGAGCTTTTTGAGGTTTTGAATTGAATTGAACCCGGGGCTTACAAGAGATCACTTCTTCAAATATATCGATATATATAAATCATTTTTATGTGTCTTGTCTTCTTCCCTATTATCTTGACTGGATTTATTTCTAATACATAATGGATGTTGAGTTATAAGTGTGAATATTTTGTGGAGTACCCAATATATGTTATTGATTGAATCATAAAGGCTATATGAGGTATGATATTTCCTCTTATGTGGTTTATGTGTTAGCAAGATCGAGTATAGAACGAGTCCTAAGAGTAGAAGATGACCTACGTGCTTGGTGGATGCAAATTTTCATTGATGATTCATTACAACCATCATTATTCCAACTCATGTACAAGTCACATTATAGAGGGAATGATTTAAAGGCCTGATTTTTTGATGATAATGAACCTTTCAATTACAGCTTAATTCCTTTATTATGACCTAATATCAATACCTAGTAAGGATATAGAGGAAATAAGTGTTTTTATTTTTTTTATAATCCTAGATATTCTTCTTTTAGAATAAATAGCTGGGATGCATTGTTTGTAGAAGTCTTATAACATAGTCTTCCTAGTTAGAGTAAACTATGATTGGTGTTTTAGTTCATAGTTGAGGGTCACATGATTTTACCTAACTGTTTGACCTAAGTTTCATCCGTGTTTAGGTGTTGTGGACTTTATTAAATAGTTAAAATGAATGTTCATATCAATTTTTTTCAACCCTGTTCTATGACCATGTGTGGGGTCACTTGGGAAAAATATGGATTCTAGTTGGTGAAAGGATTGTGCAACCCTGCTGTCAAACAATGTGACTAGGTTATAAATGGGGTAATGTCTATTATTTCATATTCCCTTATTATCCTAAAACCCTTATTCCTTATTTATTTTTCAGAATAAATCATTTAATCATTTCTCATGTTGAGAGAACCATCATGATTCACCTCGGATATAAGGTATCTTTTAAATGTGACCTTAGATTTAACTTATGTTCATCTAATTGGATAGCCAACAAGAATTTGTGGGTTCTTCTATTTTATTCTGATATAGGACAAGAAAAGGACTAATGATGGATGAGGAATGTACTGTGGGAATAGGGTATATTTTCTATACATTTTACCTCGATGTCTAGTTTTATATACCATGTTAATGTCATGCTACAAACCAAACCATATGAGGGTCTCTTTTGAAATTAATATACTCTTAAATAACATTAACAAATATTTTTTAATATATTCATTGATTACATTGTAATGGTTTGGGAGTTATTAAACTCAACTCGAACCACCCACTAGTATATATCTCATATTTTAAAATGGAAATGTCACCCTTATGGTAAGTCTAGATCTCTATTTTTATGGGAATTGAATATGGTAATTAGTGTATTGTTTAACAGTTATAAAAATAATTAAATCACATTTTCATTTTTCTAATAGATTTCATAAATGGTTAATGCATTAGATTCTATTTGAAAATGAATGGATTATTGAAATGATTAATGAAATGGTTATGATAATAATGGAGGGTTCACAGTATGACACTAAAAACCTACAAGGATTCTTTTGAAATTCTAATCCTTTGAATAACCAACTAGTATGCCTTGTATACTTCAACTCTATAGATCAAATAAACTAATATGATCCCTTGTAGATTTAAAATCCATGTATTTTAAACCCCACTAGGATGACTTGTACATTTATAATCCTCGGATATGATAGCCTACTGGGATCCCTTAGACATTTATACTCTTTAAATCTGATGACCTACTAGGATACCTTGGAAATTTATACACCTCTAATCTGAATACTAAGACTCCTTGGAAATTTATACTCCTTGAATCATGGTTTGAATATAATTGGTACTTGAATACATGGAATATATCATTGATGTTGTTTACCGTGCTTTATATTTATCCCATTTGATTTAGTTGCTTGATCACAATGATCATTGATAGACTAGACTTTTCATATACGCCATAGATAGTGACATGTTGAGTGTTATCTCACAACCTATTTGGGACTCCATTTAATTACTAGATCGACATCATGGATACAAGTAGGAATAGGAAAAGTGACTGCTAGGTGATTCTTGAATGATTTTTTCATAGAACAAGGGGAGCATAGGACCAAGCTATGGCTCGTGTCGCTATCTAGGTAAATAGTTTTTTTACTTTTTTTACTATAGATAAATTTATGGTATTCAGTGTTTTTTTTGTGTATTTTCTATATTTTTTATATATCCATAATAAAACATCACTTTTTATAGGAATGTTCACTTTTATTTTATTGTTATTATTATTTTTAATACTATTTGTATAATTTATTTTATGCTACTGGTTTATATTATGCTTATAATTTTTATTTAATTTTTAAAATTTCACTATGTTACCTAGTTATGATGGTATAGTATCCCCACCAAACCATCATATACCCATTATTCTATTCAATCGCCTCTGGCATAGAGGGTGGTGTGCTTGATGTCTTATAAGCCTACTAGTGAGGGTAATCAATTAGTGGCTCTTGGGTTGGGATGTTACATTGAATATACACTCACTAAATCCATGCTCCTAAAGTGTAGGCTCACTGTCCACCAACTTATTCTTTCCATATTCCACATGATACGTGACCTCACCTACTTTATCAAGAGAGTCACACCCCAACATTAAAAATTGATTTATTTTATTATTCTTCCGGATTTGGTACTCTTCGGTTGAGGTTCAGGTTGGGCCTCAAATTAACTTTTTGAATTTTTTATGTCCTGGGTGGGTTTTTTCCGATACATAGTTAGTGCACAGTTAAGGGGAACTCTGCGGCTTCACCAATGTAAACATGAGAATCTTGGTTTGGGGCCAAGGTCATATACAATGTCTAGGGAAATAATGAAAGAATCATTTGTTTTTGTTATGGAGTCGGGAAGGGGTGTTTGGTGTGGTTGGAGAGCAGTTTGGAAATAGTGAAACCAGCCTGTGTAGGTTTCCCCTCCATTCTAGTAGCACATGAATTGTTTGTGCACAGTTTGGTAAGCTATGTATCCAATGTATGATGAGTCCATGTCATTAGAAAGTCGTAATTCTATAATATACCCTCCACTCCTTTAATCCCATCTCAAGACCCTACCCTTGGCTCCATTATTGGCGCACTACGGGGTTCCAAACCCACCATCTCCATGGATCCTCCCCTCCATGGATGTATCATCCATGTTCTAAGGTATTTATTTAGGTTTTTTCCAATTTTCTCATCATCTTCTCCTTTTATTCTCTCCCTATTGAGAAAAACGCACCTCTTGTTGGATATTTATCTCTTGGTGAAATTATAAAAGCTATGGTTGAGGTTTGGTTGGTGTTTCATTGGATATATTGTGTGCAGATTTTTATTTTGGAATATTCTTCCTTCTTCGAGAGTTACATCGCATCCTCACTCCATTGATATAGGTTTTCCCATTGTTATCCTTTTTGATTCATTCCATTTATTATTGTGGATTTTTAAATGGTATAAACATGTGTTTTGAATGCTTTTCGTTCCTTGTTTTTCTTCTTATAATGTTTTTATGTTGGAAAAAATTAGTTTATGTGGTTTTAAAAAAATTTCATCAATTATGTCACGTTGTTATTCACACAATGTATTCGTTAGAATTTCTTGTGATCTTTTAATAAAATATTTCTGTTTGGAGAATTGTTTATCCTTGGCTGAGTAATGATAGCATTGGTAAATTACTATTTTGATTTTGTTTGTTAATATTGGTGAATTTTGAGTCTAATTATTATATGAGGGTTGTTGTGTTGGTTTTGTAGAATACATAGTTACTTTAATGGAATACATTGTATGATTTCATGAAACAATTGACTTGTGACACTAGATCTGGGAATATATATGTGTTCCAATCTAGTACACATGGATTAGAACACAAATGAAAAGGGTCTGGGATGAGTTTACGCAATATAAAAACCAATATTTCAAAACACTTATCCCACCACCATCTCTTCTTCGTCAAAATCTCAATTCTTTATAAATAGTCCATTTATTTAGAAAATTACACAAAAGTGATTTCAAAATTGAATTTGATGTTATGGACAGTATAAAACATTGAGAAAGGGGTAACTTAGAAATGGTAAAAATACTTGTTTAGCATTTGTTTATTTTGTGTTTTTTCATATTTGTTTCAAAATGGTATGGGAAGTAGAATTTTGATTTGAATCTTAAAGGCCTGTTTGACATTGTTAATGTAATAGTGGTGTTTAATGAAATTTTGTAAATGTTTAACATAATTTTTGTGATATATGTGAATTGAAAGAGTTGATGTCCCAGTTATCACTTTATGATATTTCGAAATGAATTATGGATTTGAAAGTACAAATTCCAGGTTGACATCATAGTTCATTTTTTGATAAATTATTTTAATGATTTAGTGATATGATGAACCAGTTCGCACATGTGTATATATTGTTGTATATTGGTCACCCCTATGAAGAATTTCCGTATATGAGTTATCACGCAGGTGTCATCGAAGTTTTGTTTAGTCAGTGCGGTGGGGACAGGTAAGGTCATTCACACATGCGAGGGCGTTCTACTTACATAGTTTACTATTACCATTGGTTTCCCTGGCATATTTTAATTTTTGGGTGATGGATTCTTGCCAACCATGATTAGACGGATTGGTACCCCCATTGACATGATTGGGATTGGTGGTACATGACGATGGATTGGTTGGTTTAGGGTACCTAGTTTGTTATAGACTTTGGAGTCTCACCATATGTGGGTGGGTGAGTCTAATTTGTTTACGTCAATAGATCACTCTAAATATTTTTCATAAACTCCCACAGTTACGATCTATATTCACTTTTTTATATCCTATATCACTTGGTTCCTTTTTTACACTTCTTGTTTACTTCTCGTATTGATTGGTATTGTTATGGTTGGACTTTGGTTTGGATTTTCCATTTAAAATTGAAACCAATTTTAAAAAAGGAAATGTGGTGTGAAATATTTTTAAAAAAGGAAAGTGGTTTTTGTTTATTTAAAAATTAGAAAATAATATATATATATATATATATATATATATATATATTTCAAACTACTATTAATGGATTGTCTTTCATGAAAGGAACTGTGTTGATTCTTTGGTGATTGTTTATTGAGTTGTTGAGCACACACCCTACATTACCATTCACTATCAATATACCCAATCTATTTTGTAGGTTCAGGTTCTTATTTTATGTTTTCACTATTTGAATAGTTTGTTTCAGAGGTTTGTGGCAACTAGGAGGTCGGGTGAAGATCCTCTTGTTTTGGTCTAGTTTCGATTACTATTCCATATTATTTTGATCAGTTGTTGTTGTATCAAGACTGACTTGTATATTTGTCTGAGATTTAGTTATTCTGGTTTCATATGAATGTTTAGTTTCTTTATTTTATCATTGTTTAATTGGGATAAATCATTCCGTCTATATTAACATTCATTCTCGACACCATTTTTCTTCCCGTGGGAATCTGAAATGCCCTTCAGCCCATGTATCAGATCGGGTTAGATGTCAGGATGAATGGAATCCTTGGTTGGTTCATGAAAAAAATGTATTAGAGAAGGACCTTGTTATTATAGGTGTTAGGTAGATCATTGATAAAACTGTCAGGACTGAATTGGTAGGTATAACAATAGTTTCACAAACTATTGGTTGTTCTAATCCTTCATTTGTCAGGGGTAGTCTTGGATTTGAGACTTTTGTCTTTGTTTTGGATATAGGGATTCCAATGGAGTTGATTCAGTGTCATGTTGTGATCTCACATTGTGTAGTGAACCATGTGGAGTCTTATTATATGGTTCAAGTTCCACTTAGTTGATGATGCTTTCATAGGTCATGGGACACTATCATGTCGACTGGTTAGGCATGACTATTTGTTCCCCATTTAGGTATCTTGGAAGGAGATGCTTATTTTCTTAGTCGTGGTTGATATGAGTATGATTTTATAATCAAAATGGTTTTTAAAATAGAAAGGATTTCATACAAATGATTTCATATTCAGAAAATGGGGATTGATAGAAAATGTTTTGGGTTTAAAATTTGATGAATTCAAAGTTTTTTATAATGAAATGATGATCGTGACCCTTCGTACTCATATTTAATGTTTACATATGTGTGGGTGTTTTTGGAATGTTAATTTGGGAATTTGTGTTTGGGTAATGTTAGTGGAATTGTGTTGCTTCATATGTTATGGTTCATGTGATTCCATGGAAGAATATTTTAAATAATCGTATTTTCCTTATTTTTCTAAAATTTATTTAGAATGGAAAAATATTTTGGAAACTATTTATGTTTGAGAGTTTGTGTTTCGGTATTTGGAATGTGGCTTTGAAAGTAGGACATTCTAAAATTTAAATAAAAGGGTGGTTTTTGAGAAGGGGTTTTTCCTGTATTTGTGTGGATTGAGATCCTATTATCATTGACATGAGGTGTTATTTTGGTAATATTTTTTTGGGAATATTATTTTAGTTTTTTATTTCTCGTGATGATCAGAATATTCCTCTTAAAAAGGACCCCAAAATTTATAATGATTCATTCTTAGTATTTGTTTCTTCTTGAGGGTTTCTAATTTATCATAGTGATCAAGGACTATTTGAGGTAGTAGAGTAGATTGAGGATGATTAGTGTCTTTAAATCATTGTAAAATCCAGAAGCTATTAGTGTCTGTGTCATTATGGGGATGTTCAAAAGTTTAGATTTTGTTGAATGGGAGATGTTTTCCTCTCCATCGATAATATTTTGGATGATTTGGGAAGTTATTATACCATTCATTGTATGATATTTTATATCTATGGATGTGATGAAGATGAAAAGGAAAGAACTCATGAGTATTCATCAAGGATAGATAACAGTGATAGCATATGTTGACCAATTGGGGGAGATGATTTAATTTTTTATAGAGGTATTATCATAGGATCTACTAAAGGCATCTCTTTTCATTGGGTTTATTCATCTTGAGATCAAGGCGAGATCTGTCGAGAAGTTAGTGGATGAATCATTCCTAGTATAGTTTTTTTAAGGCCTATGCAGTTGGGATTTTTGTGTCTCTCATTACACATAAAAGTTCCACATCTATATTGGTCGGCATGAGAGAGGGACCTATCATTGTCGAGTCTCCTTCATTGGTTTCAACATGTTTTTATTTTGATCACTCTATCAAATTCATTAATTGTGTCTAGTTAAAGCATTCAAATCCATCTTGTCACAATCCTATAAGGGTATTACATCATTAATGCTATTTGGGTCATCTGTAGAAGTTTTGTATGATGTGTTTCCTAAGTAATTTATCTTGATTGGATTATGTTAGCACCTGAGTTTTTGGAAGTGTATGCTTCGGTCCTCAAGGATCCAACCACATACCTTGGTGTGAATCTTGTGCATAGTGAAGAGTCTACATGGATAATGGAATCCTTGATCATGTTTTTGACTCTCATGTCATGGTGGAGACATTCTACCATTCTTTGTTTTAATTTTATATTTTTTTAATGTTCATAATTTCATATTAAAAGTTCGAGGAATTGTTTTATCATATTCCGAGTAGTTTTGTTTATAGAAATATTGATCCTCAAATCATTTGATATTCTTTGAGGATAATCATCCATTGTGTCGGTCGATCTTGGTTTTTTTAAGTTTTTTTCATTTGAAGATATACATGATTGTGGAAGATATTTATTGTGTTTTAGATCATGGTGGGATTTGGATATATTCCGTGGGGGTACCCTAGTGTTGGGGGATTCTTGGTTCGTGTTGGAAGTTCACACATTTGGAAGGTCCAAGGATGTGTTTTAATGTTGACCATGTTTGTTGGCCCATTATGGTAGGGGGAGCCCTCTCATGTTCTCTCATTTTTCATCTATTGTGGTTCCCTATAAAGCTATTAGGTGTGACTTGTGATTTAATATGCCACCCCAATGTTTGTGGTTTCTTTAATGTTTGATCAAGTATGTGATTGTGTTTTTTTTATGTTTTGGTTGTCTGACTTTATAGGTAAAGAAAGTGTTTTTCTGGGAAGAATTTTCACTCCCTGACATTGTAAATCCCATTATTTTACTATTTTATTGTATTTGAATCTTTTTATTTTAGGTTCATGTTGGGATTGGGTTATGTTTTTTGCATTTTGGAAGTCCGGGGTGGTTTTTCTTCTTGTAGAATATTAGAACATTGTTAAGTTAACCCATTTGGATTCATCTATGTAACCATGTGACTCATGGTTTGGGATCTTGGTTATGGGTCATGGCCTGCCCACAGTTGTGGAAACTATTCCACGAGCATGTGGTTTGGTTTTTGAGTTGGGAAGTGGGATTTGGCATAGTTTTTTTATAGTTTAGAAACTGTGTGAGTAGGCAATGATGGGTTCCCCTCGTTTAGAGTAGATCACCCATGGTTAGTGAACATTTTGGTAAACCATTATATGTTTCCTAATCATTAAAAAGTTGGAATTACCTAATATACCCTCCCCTCATTTTATCCCAAATCAATCCTCCTTCTGATGGTTTGTTTTTTGGGGCACTAAGGGGTCCCAAAAACCACCTCTCCATAGCTTCTCCTCCTCTATAGATTCATATTCCAGGTTCTATGGTAATTTTTTAGGGATTTTGTCCAATTTTCTCCTCGTATTCTCCTTATATTCACTCCCTCTTGAGATCATGGCTCCTCAAAGTGGGGATTTCTATCTTGGCCGAACCTTATATGTTGTGATTGATGTGTGGTTGGTGTTTCATCGGATCTCGGGCATGTGGATTGTTCTTTTGGGAATATTCATGATTCAATGAGAGTTTTTTTGCATCTTCATTACATTGAGGTAGGTTTTTCCATTACTTTACAATCTGATTTATTCCATTCATGACTGTAGATTTATAAATGTAATACAAGTGTGTTTTTCATTCATGTGGTGTGTTTATTTAACATTTTATGGTGATCTTATGTTGGAAAAAATTAGTGTAAGTTTTTTTAAAATGGTTCCTCAATTACTTCACATATTTATTCACATATGGTGTTTTTTTTAAAATGGAAGGTGTTCATTTAAAAATTAAATTGTCTGTTTTAAGAAGTTTTTGGCCTTGGTTATGTTACAATTTAATTTTTCATTTTCAAATTTTATGTTGTTTATGGAAATTGGGGTATTTTGTGTGTAATTAATACATGTGGTGTGTTGTGATGGATTGAAAGTAAGTGGATTTCTTTTAAAGGTAATATTTTGTTGATTTCTTGAAACACTTGACTTGTTACATTGGATGTGGGAACATATATGTTTTCCCAATGAGCACACATGGATGGGAAAACAAATGATAATATAATTGGATGAGTTGACTCAACTTAAATATTGATAATTCAGAACAATTAATCCTCCTCCATTCTTTACTCAAACTCTTAATGCTTTACTAATGGTCCATTGATTTCCAAATCAAACTAAAGTGGTTTCAAAATTGAATATGAAGTTGTAACCCCTATAGAACTTTGAGAAAATGATAAATTCTAAATTTTATGAAATCGTTTTAGGAATACTTGGATTTAATGTTTGTTTTCATCATGATTTTAAAATTTGTGTTGGAAGTTGAATTTAGATTTGGAACATAAAGCCATTTTGTCATTGTGAAGGTAAAATTTGGTTTTAATGTCATTTTAGAAATGGTTTATTGAATTTTTTTGATATATTGAAATTGATAAAGTCGACAGCCTAGATAACACTTTATGATGTTTGTAATTAATTTGGTCATTGAGAGTAATAATTATATGTTGGAAACATAGTTCATTTTAAGAAATGACTGTAAATCTTGTGTGATATGATATCCTGGTTGGCCCATGTATAAAGATTTGTATATGTCAGAAAACATTACTAAGGATCTCCTCAAATGGGTTATCATATATGTTGTTTAGGTGTTTTGGATAGGCATATGTGCTTGTGATAGTTATGGTGAGTCATGGGTGATAGGGACTCCTACTTACATGGTGTACAATTACAATGAGTTTCCTAGATCTAATTTAGAGGATTGAGTGACACTTTGGTTTCAAACACGATTATATGGTTTGGTACCCCCAAACTTGTTAGCACTTTCTGTGAGGTTCCACTAGATTTTTTTTTGTTTAGTGTGGCTAATATCATATAGCCTATGTAACTACACCATACGTCTCAAGGTGTGTCTGATCTGAGTACGCCCAACGATCTCTCTATGGATGTTTATGAAATGCCAATGGTCACTATCTATATTTTATTTTTTATATCATGTAGCTCTGTGTTCCTTGTTTACAGTAATTTTTTATTTCAATTATAGTTTTTTATTGTTATGGTTGGACTTTGGCTTGTGTTTCGGTTTAAAAAGGGTATCCCATTTTGAAAATATAAATATGGTGTGAAATATTTTTAAAAATGGAACATTGAGTTTTTTTATTTACAAATTAGAAAAATCTATATATATATATATATAACAAGTTTTAATGGACTATTTTTTGGGAAACGGACTGTGTGGAATCATTGCTGGTTGTGTACTATGTTGTTGAGCTCACACCCTACTTGTACCATTCAGTGTTGGTAGACCTGAGCTGTATTTCAGGTCCATGATATTGGTTTTTGTGCTCATTTGTGGATTAGTTTGGTCTTGGGGTTTTTTGTGACTAGGAGATCATTTGGAAATCTTATTAACATGGTCTAGTTTAGTTTTGTATTATGTTATTTTAGGTTCATCTGTTGTAGAATCCAGATAGCCTTGTATATTTATTTTAGATTTAGTTATTCTTTGATCTTCTTCTTGTAGCATTTATTAATTTGATCCTAGTTTAATTGGGTGAAATTGTTCCATATGTGTTATCTTTTATTATCGAAACTAGTTACCATCCTATGGGGATCTGTAATTCCATTCGGGCCATGTCTCGAATTGGGTCTGATGTCGGTTTGGATGGTATCCCAAGTTGGTTAATGACAAAGAGCCAAATGGTCAGCTCCATCTACCAGTTTCACATAGACCCATATACATCAATCGGCTCCTATAATACCGTAGGGGACTATAAATAATCAAAACCATACCTATATATATTAGTATAAAACCCATGATATCTCTACACCAACATAGGGAATTAGGATTCATCTAGATAGGATAATTATACATTGTAGTTCCAGGGGAGGGAAACAAAGGAAAGAAAACCTGCAGATGCTGAGGCTCGAAACCAGGACCTCCTCAACTCACCACCAGAGGTACAGAAGGGGATAAACCACTGAACCAGACCCTATGGGGCTCTATATTGGATAATTAATTTGATATAATATTAGCACTAAAAGCATTTCATAATTGTCCATATATTGGGAAACAGGTGATTTTCCATTTTTTAGAAAATTGGAAGTGGAGCCCGTGTAGAGTCTTTAAAGGAACATTTATTAATCTTGAATTGAACATATGATAAACCCCCATGATCAAGATATTTATTGCCATTGCTACCTCCATAAGTCAAGAAAATATCTCCATACAAGTCAACCGAGTCAGCATCAACACCATCAAAAGACCATTAAATCATGTCCATTACATTTTTGTGAGTATTGAGTCTTGTAAAAGAACAACATCATGTGTTTTACTCCATTTTGAGCTCTAAAATTGTTAAATACACCATTCCCATCCTTCACACCATCAAGATGGAATCTATGGAAAATAATAATAGATGGGTCCTAATATCCATTTCTCTCATCAATAATTTCGTCCTTGGGAAGAATAACTTGTTATTGATCTCCACCATCCACATTAGTATGATCCACCAAATAGGAATTAGGATGATTCATTTTATATTTCTCTATACATTGAGAATTTGAGATATTCCTCCTACCATCACAAATCATAACTCCTCCATTATTCAATTCCCCAATAAGAGGCATTTTGAATATTCAATTCACAATAGAATTTCCATTTTTCTTACAACTGGTACTGGTAAGATTCCTTTGGACTTCTGGTTCCAAGTGCCTAGTATTTCCTCATTTATTAAAAAATGATGTTTTTATTTCAATCCCTATTAATATTTTCGGTCTTCTAACATCATCTTGGAAAATATCAGAATTAGTAAGAGTTGATCGATGATCAATTTCCTCTAGCACTCTAGAAATATTCCCAAATAGAGCTATCTTAGATTCTTTACCAAATTAAATTGGTGCCCCTAATATATATGTTTTGTCCGATAGATATTGAGGATTCCATAAAACCCAGGGAATAACATGGATTCTTATCCACGTTAGAGTGATAGATTTCTTTATCAATGACATATTGAAGAAGAAATCCCAATATTAAATTCTCGATAATATAGGTCTAAGGTTACAAATACTAAACCCCACACTATATATTTGAGATCATCAGAATGAAATAAAACATTAATAACCCTTTACCTATCGATATAATATTCCATATACAAAATCCTCAAATTATAAGAATCTAATTCTTTAGCTCCTTGATCTTCTAGGTATTTTCCATACCCTGAAAATTCAGCCTTGCTAGAATCAAATGTTAACACTACTCAATATTCTCCACAATGAACTTTTGATTGATAATAATGATTGCCAGAGATCCCATTCCATGACTTTAGTGTCACCCACACTACATGAATCAACAAAAAATGTTCAATCCTCACCTTTTCAGTAAAGGAATCATCGTTAACTTATTTATGGGGTGACATGCTCCTACAAAATTACATCCACTGACATAGTTGTAGATACATTCAGAACAAGATCCAAGTACCTCTTTCTATTAACCAACATCAATGTACCATGAAAGAAATCATCCAGACTGAAATAACAGTTTGAACGTGAGGCCATCATGCATCAAAAACCTAATCACCATGAATATATTAATATATTTAAATATACTTATTTATAAATCAGTATTTAAAATTATAAATATAGTTAACATATTTATAATTCAAATATATTTATTGTTATTTTATTATCCTTTAAATATATTATTACGTATTTAAAATAATTATTATAAATAAATATATTTAAAACTGTTTATATAAAATTATATATATATATTTATATAATTATATTTATTGAATCTGGTCATGTTTTTCCATTTACTTCCTAATCCTTGTTACTTTTATTTTATTTTCTTTTAATAAATTTTGGGGACCATGGACTTTTAATTGGTTCGAACTGCTTTGGGTATAAGTATATATTTTTATAAACATAGTTATTATAATTTTATAAATATAGGAATATTTTTTTTAATTTATAATTGTAATAACAAATAAATATTTTAAAAATATTTTTTTCTATAATTATAAATATATTAAATTTACATACCTATTTTAATATATATTTATTATGATATAAATGTAAATATATTGAGTACATTTATTATATTTTTATAATTATTTAAACATATATATATTTATTTATAAATAAAATTTTAAAAAACATATTCATAATTATTTTAATATACTAATAAATATATTTATATCATAATATTTATTAACATAAATATATATAATAATATATATATGTATATAATTATATAACTAGGATGTTTTAGTATCCAATTGTTCTCAATCATAAAATTTAATAGGAAAAATAGTAATGTAGAAACAACAATTGAAATCAAGAGGCAAAAAAATGCCACCAAACAAATGTGGAAACCCAATGCCACCCATAAAGAACCAGAGTGATAACCCCAACCAAAAAGAATAAAAATTAAGTCTAATGACCAATAATGTGCTTTCCCAATCCAAATAAGAGTAGATCTAAGACCATTTGAATATAGAAGACCTAGCACATGTCCCATCCCTCAAAGCAGCTCATGGGACACCCCTCAATATTCATTATAACCAGGAAACGTAGATAACCACATGAATCCCATGACTAGTGTCGCTCCCGAGGTGACAACTCTATCCTGAGGTCACCTGCATCTTGAGGTAATATTTTCTCTGCATCTCTAGACTGAGGTCTCCACATTCATAAGACAACACCGTCAATCCTAACCACCATCTCCGATTGAAACCAATCAAAGATGTTTCCCATTTCCAACTAGTATCAATCTCCTTCCCCTTGGATGAGTATGGCTTCTTCTGATTGAGTCATAGAGAGTCACCACTATATATGTGAATATTACACCCTAAAACTTCCATCCCAGTATCTAATCGACACCATTGGGATCCTATGCTCATCCAAAGACTTCCGAAAAGATCATCGTTGGTTTCTCTCCCATAACTACTTCCAGGGTTCCATACCCTCAAACTCATGTAGTCAACATGAAAAAAAATAACTCCATAATCTCATCAGACTCTAGTCATTTAATAGTCACCCTACCATCCAAGGGTTCATTTCTAGCCTATGATTTGATAACCCCCAAAATAGAAACTCTCATCTTGAGATCCTAGGGTTTTCACCCCTCCATTATAAATATATTAAATATATTTATTATTTCATTATATTTATTAGGATTATTTAAATAAATATATATTAATTATAATTATAAGTAACTATATTATATATATATATATTCGAGTGTGTGTGTGTGTGTGTGTTGTTATTGGGGGTAAAATTACAACTAAACGCACAAATACCACAAATGCATCGGCTAGAAAAGTTGGTCATAGCCCAATAGGGATATCCTTCACATCAAACAATTTTTATTATAATTTAATAATAATTTAAATATTAATTTATTAATTTATAATTATAATGATAGATTAATATATTTATAACTATTTTTATATAATAATAAATATATTTATATATTTATATATATTATTATTAATATATATACATATATAATTATATATATAATAAAATTATTTATAATTTTAATACATTTCTTATTATTTTATAATTATCTATTTATATATTTAATCTATTATGATTTTATAAATAATATTTAAAAAAATATTACATATGTTTATAATTTTATAATTTACTATTTAAATTAAAATATTATTAAAAATATTTTAAATGGATTAATTCAATAAATTTGAAACATATTTAAAATATTAAAAGGTAATAAACTGAAAATGAATTAATATTATTCATATAAATTACAAACATATTAAAAAAATTACTTATATAATAAATAAATAAATGTATAAATAAATATGAAAAAATAGTTAAATTCCACAAAATATTAAAAATCCAAAAATATAAAAACAGAAAAAATCATATAAAATTAAATAAAATTTGAAAAATAAAATCTAGAAATTAATATAAACAATATTTTAAGAATTTAATTCATTTAATATTATCTACACGAACTGTAAACACATACAGAAATGATGGAAATATTAAAAAATGCACTGAAATAGAAAGTAGATATGGGGTACACTACGAGGAGGTTCTTCGATGTATATTGGAAGACGTTGATTCTATGATCCATGGAAAATAAAGAGTGATGTTTCCTTTCTAAGGAGGTGTTTGTTCCTCCTAAGAAAGCTACAATATGGGTTGACAATGAGGCTTAGGTGCAAAATGCCTCTTCGGTGACCAAAGCAACAAGGCATATCCTGGTTTGCCTCGTTGATCCTATGATTCCCAAGTTGTATATAATATACTATTCTTAAATTCTCATGATTCAACGGCATTGTAAAATAAAATGATATCAAGAAAGGGGTCCATTGTTATTGTTGAAGCAAACACCCAATTATTTGAAGAGCAGCATAATGAATGTGGATTCTCACTACTAGCCCGAGTCTCAGGTCCTCAGAAAGCATCGACATTGGTTACATGAAGAAATAAAAAATTTCATGCATAAATAATTGTGGATTCTGGTAATAACACATAATTTTAATTGGTAAGGGTCTCTACCAAATTTTTTTCCCGTCAGAATAAAAAAAAATCTTATTTGCGGCTTCGGTCTAATCCCTCTTAAGACTGGTTTTCTTACACTATAAGAATGGGTTCCTCTTTTGGATCCTCACTCATCCAATAACACCACTAATCAAGCATGGATCCATAATAGATATTTGAATATGTTATGGTAGCACATTCTAATTTTTAGGAATGTTGCCGCAGTAGTGGGGAAACCAGTCAAATAAGTTAAAGAAACCAAAATAGTTAGATATGGAAACATTTCAAGTGATTTAGTGGAAATTGATTTATCTTCTTGTGTTATTTATACTATATTTTTGACTACTAGGGACTTCAATATGGAACTCTCAATCCAATTTGAATGGCTACCATATTTCCATGGGGTTTTTTTCAAATTGGAAATCCCATTAAACACTCTCACAAAAAAATTAAATGAACAAATTATATGAAATATTGTCATGTTTCTTCAATTTGTATACTGAATACTATTTCTGTGGACCCAATGAGGGATCATTATGGTCATAAGAAAGGAAAAAATGACATCCAATGTAAGGATTGTTATATTAGAGATCAAAATATTAGAAGTGGCTCTTTTTATAATATAGTCAAGATTGGGACTGAGAGAGAATAAATGAGTGTGGATGTTGTTGAGAAGAAAATCTCTTAAGAGCCAAATGCTGAACATAATAAGGCTAGATAAGGGGATTTATCATTGGATCCCACCGCATGGGATAAGATTGTATGGGATGAGATTCCAGTTAATCAAGTGGTTGAAATCCAAGAAAAGGTGGATACAAAATGAGTCAAGAAAACATCGTTAATTAAAAATCAAATGAAAAGACTATGTTGGTGGATAGAGAAGGATTTAATATGGAACCTTCTAGGAAGTTAAAGTCTAATAACATGGATGTTTAAGATCCTATTTTGCATCCTTCCTCCATTGTGGTTGTTGGAGACCTTTAAAATGAGGCTGCAGTTATAAATTTCTCTAACATAGTGATCCCTTCATTACCAAGCATGAGTCCAGCCAACTCAAATTCTTGTTTCATGCGTAAATTTCTATGAAATCAATATGAAATTTATGGGAAAATTTATTAGAAAATATGACCTTGGAAATAAGGTAATGCCTCCCTAATCCAATGACGTCACTGAATCGGAAAATTAAGAATCACACCAGACATGGAAGAAAACCAAATCATGGAAGCGGGGTTGTCAACCTCATAGTCATGGTTGAGGATGTGGGCGTGTATATTAGGCTTCTAATAAATTACCCTCGAAACCAATGTTATATTCTTATTATAATGAAACTGACAATTAATGCCTCATCCAACATGAAAATTAATTATAAGAAAGCCTTTCTATAGGTCGGGAGCATGGACGTGGGCATGTTAAAGTCATGAATTGGAATGAAATGGGTGGGGAAGAGAGAACGATTGGATATAATATTAGGGAAAAAATTGGTCTCTAATTTTTTGATGATGGAACTGATGCTCTATCAGAACCCATCCTCTCTTTCCATTTTCTTCATTCCAATTTAAGAGACTTTGTCCATTCATTGTAAAATAAAATAAAAAATGCACATAAATTTCTTATTTATATAAATTCCATACATTTTAAAATTATTTCAACATAATAAATAAAATTGATTAAATAATAATTTGATAAATTAAAACAAATTAAGAATAATACTTTGTAAAAAATATATATATTTATATATATAAAGAAAAATTCCAAAAAGATATTATATAAAAAATTAAATATATATATATATATATAAAGCAAAATAAGTACATTCCATACACACAAATGTAGACATGTTATATATATATATATGAACATCTCACATACATGTGCACGTATACATACAAAAATATACAATTTAACACATACAAAATATTTATGTACACATACACAAAACCCACACACACAACATAGTGAATACATATATATTCACATATAAATAAAAATAAATATATATGTTATAATATCACATATTAATAGTACATAATTTAAATTTATATTATTTTTTGAATTATATATATATTTATATATATTAATATATCATATTTATATTAATTATATACATAAATTTTCAAATTAATGTATATAAAATAACATTGATTTAATAACAGAAATATGATAATTTTATATTATTTATAAATACTCTTTTATTAATTTTTTTATCAGTACAATGGAAATATATTATAAATATCCACATTTTTTAATGCAAAAAAATTAACTAATAAAGTGTACACATTAATGATCACATTTTTAGAATAGATAAAAGATACCTTTATCAGCTCTTTATTTGCAATGATAATGATTGCCCTTTTATTACTGATATATCATTACTGCTGAGAAAATATGGTGCCTGATAAATCACGATATATTATAGGGTCATTTCAATGGTTTTATATATGCATGTGAAACAACATTTCCATGATGTGTAAATGTTGCAAATTTCATTTACGCACTGCTTGGAAAGAATCAAGAAAGATGAAATGAAAGATCCTATAAGACTGAGAAGAAAATGTAAACACAATATAAATAGTTTTAATGATGAAATTTTTTTATTATAGATCCAAAAGCGACTCTACTGGTTCGCTTAATTTCAAATAAAAAATTTCAAGCGACCTTCACATAAAAAAACTCGTAAACATGCCAGATAAATTTTATTTGTTACTTTCATAATGTGGTAGATGAAAAAACACTCTCATTGTAAACTGTAATTATAAATATACAATAAAATGAAATTATAAAATTAAATTCATGTCAATTACACATGTTATTGTATAACAGATGCTACAAAACAAATATGGTATCCATCATAGAGTTTAAGACAATAGCGATCACTTCCAAAACATGGGGTAAGTGGGTATGATACATGTCGTAAGTTGGAGAAGGACATTGAAGGTTCATTGATGGTTTAATTTAATATTAGATAAATATCACTGTATGGTGGTATGTTAATCATCGAAAGGTGGTATGTAAATGTGGGTTTCAAAAAAAACATCTATAGTCTGACATTTCTGTATTTGGCTATTTTTCACCCATATAATGATTTGAATAACTGGTCTATTAATAATACTTAAATGTATATAAATTTGAGATATTTACCAAATATAAATGAACACATCTAAATGATATCTATAAAACATGTAATGATTGAAAAGTAATGAGATTCATGATTTGAAAACTGTACAAAAATAATGAACAATTAAAATACATTGGGAAATTTTTAAGGTTTCAAAATAATTTTTTTAAACATCCATGATGATTAATGGAATTTTTAAATAATTATTACACTTATAATGATGAAAAAATATGTTATTGGGATGTAAATATAATAGGATATCATTTAAATAAAAAATAAATCTAATTCATGAAATTCTAGAATTACCAAACTATTCAATGAAAATAATTAAAATCTTAAACCTATTAAACAAAAATTTCCATATTTTATTTACTTTAATGAAATGTAAAAAAATCATTATATATCTTATAAAACATGTTTCAGGAGAATAATAACTATATATCTCATTTTATAATTATTTAGTGAAATAAAACTATGAAGTATTTTGACCTGAAAATAGTTCTTGAAACAAAAATTGCGCATTATGTTGACATATAAATGAGATGATTATAGAGATAGAATTAGGATTTTTTGTAGATGAATAAAATATAGATATATTTTTTATAATTCATACAAAATATTAATTGTAATATTATGATCACAACAACTAAATTTATAATAAAAATAATGAGATATATTTAGAAAATTTTTTAGCCTAACATAATAATAGGGTTATTTTAATATTAAAAAACATATATCATAAAAATGAAATCAAACAAAATAATATACACGTGAGAATATAATATACGAAAAAAAATTATCTATATGAATTATTATTGGTTTCTTGTGTTTATATGCTTCTAGGACCAGTATTATGATAATTGTTTATTAATGTGCTAGATTCCTATATAATCCTAATGTATCTCAGTTAAAATCCATTATGCATATAATAGGTATGTTAAAGAAAGATTTAATTGTGGATTTAATTATACTAGGAAATTTTTGTTGATTTTCTTTGTTACTCAAAAGTATATTTTTTAGGATGTTGACTTGATAGAAACATCACATTAGGTATGCATCACCTTCTTGGTTAGAATCTTGTTTCTTGGATTTAAAAAAAAATTGTTTCAGTATCAACTATTAAAACTAATCATATCTATATTTCATTTAGTTTCTCAAAATATTAATGATTTATTAATAATTTAGATGATTATGGTTTTACTTTTGAAAAAATTCCTATTCATTTGACAATTAATCATTTATTTGTTTTTCAGAAAACCCTTTAATGTATTCTATTACTATACATATAGATATGTTTTTTCTTTTTTAAAAGATTATATTTATAAAGGTGATTTAATTATTGAATTTATTCCAAATTAAAATAAATTAGAAAATAATATTAATGAAATTTTGGATTCCCCAATATTTGAAAAACTATAATTTGAAATTGGTATTGGAGTCTAACCCTTATAATAATTCTTACATTATGTTATTGTATTTCTTAATAATAATTAAATTCTTATCAGGGTTTGTTCATTTGGTAATTTATACCATTTAATGATAGTGTATTCAATTAATATTTTATTATTATAACATTTTCCTATACCTCACATTGTAATAAAAATATATTTAAGATGATTGGGTTGAATAAAAATGACACATGAATTCCTCATAATCCATCTTAGTTTGACGGAAAATCATTATTTCTACTAGGTATCATGAATGGATGTTTAACATAAATAGTTAAGCATATAACACTATTTGGTACTGCAAAAATATTACACACTATTAGAAGATAACCTAGATACACATACATGAAACAATGCTTCTAGATATGTTATAAATTACAAAGTTATCAATAACATATGTTGTGTAGTTAACATTTTTATGCTTCTTCACGTATCTTATTGAATGAAAATTCCTAAAATTTGGATGATTGTACATGTAACTCACCATGTCTCATGAAAATAGAATCAAAATAAGATAGGAATTATTTAGAAGAGTACCAAGACGTCAAAATGGATAAAGATGAAAACAGGAACCAAATATTACACAAATTTACAGGCATTCTGAATATAATGAGTTCTCATTAAGAAGATTGTTAAAACACCATACTTGTTATACCTATCTTACGAGATCTACCAAATAAATGGAATACAAAGAAGGGTTAAATTGTTTAAATATGGAACTTGATGGAGTACACTCTTGATGAACTGATTGGATCGCTACATCAATATGTATTGAAACTAAAGAAAATAAGTATAAATATATGATAAAAATAAAAGGAGAAACATTTAAATATGGGAATTTTTTTTCTACATAATCATTCAATTCATATCTAAAGGATAGTGAAAAAGATTACATGTCTGAAATTATGACTGGAGTGTAAAACTGAATGAAAAATAAATGGTTCAAGAACCAAATAAGAGAAAACCCGCAAACATATAAATTCAAGGGAGATAAGAAAAGTATTAATGATTATAATATTATAAATGTTACATATTTTGAGTATAATATAAATGTTAATATTAAGAATGATTATCCATAACTAAAGAATAATTCTAAATAATAACCAAAGGAGAAAAAGATCTCAAAACAAGTTTTATTTATTCAAAATTATTTAATTTCGAAGAACAATCGAGAAATGATAAATATCACTCTATCTTCTCGTTGGTGGATTCACTTAATTATATAAGTTATGTGGGAATTTATTTTTGTTTCTCTAATTTTGTTTATTATTCGAAAAATCAGAATGTATGTTGGTTAAATGATTATATTTAAATATTAAAAAAATGTGTTTCCAAATATGTTGAGTTGTATAATAATATTAAGTAAATTAATGAAAACATGTTTCTGAAAATAAATTAAATTTATAAGAGAATGAAATATTATGAATTGATACTTATTCTTCAAAATATATAGTTATGGATAATTTGACATCAATCATGATTTGAATGAAAATTTGAAAAATGGAAGCTGATAGTCTTAGTAAAATATTGTATTATTTTATTCAACTTCACAAAAAAAAGCATAAGTTAATTTTTTTGAATGAACTAAATAAAATATGGTATTGGATATGATAGGAGACAACCTAAAATGTATAGAATTTATTTTATTAAAATAAAAAATGTTTTTACTTCTACATTTACTTGTTTTAAATGTGGCAACGAAGGACAATATCCAAATTACAATTCTCATAGATTCAAACAATATTTTTGATTTAAAAAGACTCATAATCCTGAATTTGTGTTATCAAGAGTACCATACAATAATTTTTTAAATTATTTATGGGTACCTAATGATTCTATTACTAATTGGATTGGATCCAATGTTTATTGGGTAACAAAATTTTCACATATGATAATTTTGCAGGGAAAATTACAAAAATTTGTTATGAACAATATATAGTATATGGAAAGTGGATTCTATAGGAATATGATGAGAAACCCATCAATGTTAGCTACTTACAACACATGTGGTGAAGGATTATATATGTATATGTAATAGAAATAAACAAAAACTATATGACTTTCTATGGGGAAAAAATCATTATTTGAGGAATATTAATAACTCAATTGGTTTATTTTATTTCAAATGATATATTTTAAATATAATTTATATTGGAGTAAAAAAATTGAACATTGAAGAGGAATCATTTTGTTATGATCCTCATGTGGAAGATGAATATATATATTACTTGTAAAATAAAATAATAAAAAAGAAACAAAAACAAAAAACACTGTAATGCAAATAATTTCAATGTTACATGATGTTGTATAAAAGGTGGGGCACAACTGATGTGGTTGATGACTTGGTGTTTAAGACACTTTTTTTGACATCTACAACATGTGGTAAGACAGTACCTTTCATGCAATAATTTTGGGAAAGTCATGGTAGGTTCATTAGTGGTTTATGATAATCTTAGAGATTAGTAGGGATAAAGTAGTATGGAATTCACGGCAAGTGGTATGGAGATGTGGGTTTCAAAAAAAATTCAAATGTGAAATTTCATTATTCTGCAAATTTATTCCCATCTAATCATTTGAACTAGCTTCCACTACTATTGATATGGATTTTGAATGTTCATGAAAAAAAATTATCAATTATAAAATAACATCATGATCTATGTGCTGTTAATATAGTCCACTTTTATTAGTTCTAAAAAGTAATCAATAATGGTGGTAATTTATTAGCACTAGTTTGGAACTGAACAATGGTCACACTTCCCAGTGTGCTCTTAAAATTATAGCACACTACAACAACAAATAAAGATGTATATAATAAATTACTAATTTAATTAACATAAATATTACATAAAAATAATATAAAAAATATATTATGGATATTTAAAACATTATTTTTTAAAATTACGTAAGCATATATTATTATAAATATTTAAAAAAATATCGATGGTTTCGTTAAATTGGGCACCCGAACACCTCCCAAAAAGCCTGATTATGGTATCTATTTCTAAAAAAAACAACCCCAACTAAAACCAAATAATCCAAATGTATATGAAACAATTTCATTTAGTAGTAATAGAATATAGAAATAAATTAATCCTAAATATTAAAAAAAACATTTATAAAATGTTAATTTTAAATAAAAGGACACACTTGGAGTCATACTAGTCGAACCATGTGTCAAATTGATTTATGAATGATTCATACACACCACAAATGACATCATAATTTTTTTATAAATTGTCATGATAATAAAAATGTTCTTTTTGTATGTCACATGTCTTTTTGACTAAAATGTCAATTTAAAATGAAAACATGTATTTTAAGTCATACTAGTAACATTATGTGTCTTTTTGATGTAATACTAATTGATACAAATAACGAATTAATTATGAAACATTTTCCTAATATATCAAGCTAAAATGTTTACATTTTCTCAGAATTCAATGAGTAAGACATGTATTGAACTAAATTTAAAATTCTAAACTGATAATAGAGACTTTGAGTCATACTAGGATAAATGTGAGTCATATTATGGTGTGGCTAATTCTAACATACCGAAAATGAATTATGAATCATTTTCATAAAGTATTAAAAAAATTAATGTGTATTTTTATTTTGAGTATGTGACATGTGTTTTGTTGTAAAATGTCAATTTTTAATAAAATATTAAAACTTAGAGTCATACTAGTTTCACTATGCATTTGATTGACCTGTGTATACTACCTAAATGTGAAGAGTGAAATTAATATATTTTTAATATAGTATAAATGGAATCAAAATATATTTTATTTGTTATGGGTATTTAAAATGTCATTTTTTTAAAATGTCAATTTAAATTGAAAACACACACGTTATGTCATACTGGTCATATCATGTTCCAGTTTAATGTGAGGTTTATTCCTATATTCTTAAAGTTTAATATGAATCATTTTCCAAAATTATAATGATAATTTTTGTGTGTTTTCATAGTTTTTAGTGAGTGACACATGATTTGAACTAAATTTTCAATTTTAAATTTAAAATAGATTCATTATATCATGTTGGGTACATCATGAATTAGATTGAGGTGATGATGTTTCCTTCAACACAAAATGGACTTTTAGATTGTTTTCATAAAATATCAGAACAAGCTGAATGAATTTTAACGGTTTCAAGTATTTGATGTGTGTTTTGACCTAAAATATTAATTATAAATAAAAAGACACCATTGGAGTCATACAAATTATACCATGCATTGGATTGAGGTTAAGTTGGTTCATACCTGTCCAAAAGGACATACAACTTTCATTCCAAATGTGTTAATGTAATCAAAATGTTTTCCATTGGTTTGTAGTATTTTTTGTATTTTTTTTTAAAAAAATCGATTTTAAATAAAAAAAACTCAGTTTGAGTTATATTGGTCACACCGTGAATTGGGTTGAGGTGAGGTTAATTTAAACACATCAAAAATGACTTATGGATCATTTTCATAAAATATCAATGACATATGAAAATATTTTATTTATTTTTAGTATGTCAAATGTCTTTTTTACTAAACTATAAATACTAATAGAAAACATGAATTGGGAGTCAAAACAGAAACATCATGTGAAAATTTGATATGATATTGATTCAAACTCACAAAAAATGACCTATAAATCATTTTCACAAATTATCAAGACAATTTGATACTATTAATTGATTTTAAGTGAGTGACTTGTGTTTTCATCAAAATTAACAATTTTAAACTAATAATAGACACTTTGAGACATTCTATGAATAATGAGCTTCAGATTGTTGTACTAATGATTCATACACATCACAAATAAATTATGGATAATTTTCCTAAAGTACAACATAATCCAAATTTTTTCTTACTTTTGAGTAGGTGACATGTGTTTTGAACAGAAATATCCATTTTAGTTGTTAACACACGCTTTGAGTCATAGCAGACACATAATGTATCATATTGAGGTATGGATGATTCCTATATGTCACAAATGACTTGTGGATCATTTTTCTAAAGTATCAAAAAATGAAAAAAAAATCATCATTTTTGGTGTGTGATTAAATTAAATAAAATATAAATTAAAACTAAAAAATACACTTTCAGTCATATTGAGAACATTTTTCATCATACTTAGGTAAAAATGATTTAGGTGTGGCTGATTCTACATTGTTCATGGAAACATTCATGGAAAATATATTAAGAAGACATACATCACCATTCATCTATTTAAAAATCCATTAGATGATGAATCCTTAAGATTAACTTCTTGTTTTAGGTAGTATACATTAACCACTTTTATTCAAAAGGAACATGTTCTATCGTTTCTAGAATTTTGCAGATAATTAAAACCAATGTACGATGTCCTAACAGGTCATTAAAGAAACAGAATAAGTATTTGAAAAGAATTAAAAAGGAAATAAACCTAAAATTATTATATATCATGATGAAAAAATTTTCTTATGAAGTTGTAGTAATTTTCTTTTTGAGGATGTATGTTTACATTAATGACTAGTTTCCCGATCACCATTATCTATATTGCATCCTTGAATTCCAATCTCTCATGAGCTCGAGAATCTTTGAACATGTTACTAGCTCTATCATACCAGACACACATGGTATTGGGTTCAGGTAATATGATTATTACACACCACAAATGACTTAAAAATCATTTCCCTAAGCTATCCAAATATTCATAATATGATCATTTTGAGTATCTAACGTCTGTTTTGAACTAAAATTTAAATTTTATTATAATTACATACATTTTGAGTCATATAGAGAATAATTTTTATAATATTGTGTTGTGTTTGATTCATACGAATCACACCTTATCTTTTTATTATTCAATTCATTCAATATTTGATGTTATCTAACAATATGTTTGTTTTATAACCTGGAATATTGAATTCATTGTATAATAAATAAAATTTATTCGTCATGAGTGCATCATCCTTATTGATTGAATAATCACAATAAATGAGTGAATTAGGAGTCTATCAACCTTCTTGATGATCTCTATAAAAATTTCGAAAAAATGTATCAGTTAAAAATGATAACTAAAATTAACAAACAAATTATATAAAATGATGAGAAAATTCACTAAATAATTAGTAGGAAGTCACCTATTCATGATGTCTATATAAAATTTGACACAATATAGTAAGCCTATTAATTTATGAACAATTCTATTTTCTCTTAAGAATACAAGGAATTTCCATATCTTGGGTAATATTCAAAAAATTTAAATAGAAAAAGTATTATTTAATATTTTAAATGAAATTTTAATTATGATTTTAAATATCTCTTTGGGGATGATATTTTGTTGGTGGAATATGATATCTTTCATAAATTTTCAAACAAAATATCCATAATATTTTAAATTAGTTTATTCCAAGATTTGGAGAGACATTGATAAAAATAAGTAATTTTTACATATGTTTTTATACTGTAGTTTTTCATATATAACCTAATACTTATCCATTTGTAGAAGTCGATAGGCTTTTTGTGCCCATGGATTATCCCGTTACGAACCGGATATGGAATCCACCATCAATGACAACAAACACGGCCCAAGGAAAGGCCCGAAGGGAGTTACCTATCCCCACGGGCTTTCACAAGTTCCTGGCTATCAAAAAGTCTGGTTTGGGAATGATTTACCCGAGTATGAAAGCATAAAACATAAAAAATAATCAACAATTAGAAAATGAAACTTCCCTGCTAAATTTTTTTAATAGGTCCAGATCTGAACACAATTGTTTACATACACAAAAAATGTTCCAAATACAAATAATGACAACAGCAAGACATCCCCATGGACTCCACACGACAAGTGGGTCATCACCCGTAAGCCTTCTCCGCAACTCCGGCCCAGCAATGGAGACTAACACCCTGAACTGCCATCACCATTAGCCTTCACATTTCATGAGTGAAGAATAATAAGGTCTACATACACCCAAGGTGTGTAAGTAGGGTGTGATACTAAGCCCAATAGGATACCACCTAATGATTCTAAATAGAATGCAATACAATGTGAAAAAGAAAGCAGTTTTAATATGCAAAGAAAATCAGTGATAAAATCTATAAAATGCAACTTCCAATTGATAACAGTTTTCAAGATAAAAGTTTCAGAATGTTCCCATATTTAAATATAAATGGGAGACACTGTAATGTACTGCCAAAAACACCCACAACAAGGGTAAATAACACAAATCCTATGATCAAAAAATTGGGAATTCCCCTAGGCAACTATATAGTATCGGGCCCTATGTACCTCGTACCTCGGTGTAAAATATCACAGTCACAAACATTTCTCATGCATGAGCCACTAGTATGGAACATACCCATATCCTATTGGTCCCCAAATATCATACCCATTGTTTAGTTAGAGTTATTGTTATCCATTTTCTCAGTGAAACAGGGACACAACCCATCCGGTCCACTAGTCGTACTAGTATATATCTTCCCACCTAAGTACCCGAGATTCCCCTTTTGTGCTCAAACAATTTCAGAAAAAAACACACATCCTAATGAATATAAAATATCACTACTGGTCACAAACAAACAATACAGTAGCTACACACATTTTTTACCATTTAAAACACACAATAAAATATATTGATTTTCAATAAAACAACCTCTCAAAATATCCCATTGTTCTGCACCAAATTATCTTTAAAATAACCACTTTACACACTATGTGAACACTTGTGAGTCATAAAAACAAAATTTCATTTCAATACCCTTAATGAACCCAACAATTCAGTTATGGGGCAACCCAATGTGAACCAATAATTTATATTTTTAATAACCACCATTTTCACACAAACATGGCACTTAAAGCCCATTTGCTTCCCAAACACCATATAAACAAACTTTTGCTGCAACAACCAAAAAGAATAAACATTAAAAAATTATTTTCAGTCTTAATACAGTTCAATAAAATTACCTAAGTAATTATAGGTCAGCCCAAAATGAACCTATAAAAGATTTGTATGAAAAACCCCCAATTTTACCAAAAATTTGAATTTAAAATTCATTTACATAATAAATGAAACTAAAATCAATTTTTACAGAAACATTCAGATTCAATAAACATTAAAATACCATGAACACAGCAAGCTAATTCATCAAAATTGCATGCACAATGGAATCACCTACCAACCTAACCAAAACCCTTGAATCTCCGTGCAAAAATCAAATCGCAACCCCGCCGCACCAAGAGAGACCTAGTTCAAACATAAAACCACATGAATTGGCCAAGAAACCCCAAAGTTAAACCCTAGGTTAGAAAACCTAGTTTATGGACATTAGGAAATTAATTATAAGCGAATTAACCCTAATAACAATGAATGATACACAAAGTAATTTGAAAGAGGAAAGAAAAGGACTCACTTACTTGAAGTATCTTGAAGTAATCACTCAAAAACACTAGTAGATGAAATTTAAAACATCCAAAATTCATGGTTCGTTCAAAAAAGATTTATTAGGTCATTTAAGAACTGTAATGGAGGAAAATTATTGAGAATTGAGAGTGTTATGAAAGAAAGACTTCACCTCTTCAAATATGGACAATTTGAGGAATCCTATGATGTTCGGCACAAAATCGCGATTAACCAGAGCTCCAATGAGAGGGGGAGAGAGTTTAGACACGTGACTGGGTTCAATGGGCTAGGTTGAGACTTTGCATCACTGAAAAATCCCAAATATTGAAAATGTTATAACATAAACAATATTCATTTTTAAAACAGGAATTGGGCTCTCGGGCAGGCCCAACCCCTTAGATAAAAAATCAGATAAACATTGGTTATGGATTTAAAAAGGCTCCAAATTGCCTTGGTGGTGTTAATAGGTTTGGGAGGCCAAGTAGGAATTTGAATGGATGAAAAATGTTTAAAAATGAAAATGTTATAAAGGAATCAATATTTGTTTTTCAATCGGCAATTGGGCTCACGGTGTGGCCCAATTCATGAAAACTAATCTATTCCTCCATAAAACCTAGAGAAACCCCCCAAAAAAGCAAGAATGTAAATTAAATTAAAATTACCTTTAAAAAATGTCATTTATGTGACAATTATCCCCACCATGAAGGACTTTCTGACTTGGAAAGTCAACATGAAGCTTGGTTGGGAAACAAGAATGGGTACTCTTCCTCGACCCAGGACTTTCGCTCCCATGTATCATGTGTATCGTTCCAATGCTGCCATAGAACCCGAGCTAATGGAATATAATTACCTCAAAGTATCTTCTCTTGGGAGTCCACTATTTTCACTGGCCTCTCAATAATAGACAAGTCGTGCTCTATCTTCAGTTCTATCCAACTCAACACATGGGATGGACCTAGGTTGTATTTGTTCAACTGAGAGACGTGGAAGACATCATGGATGGAAATCAACTGAGAAGGTATGGACAACCTATATTCCACCTTTCCAATACACTCGGTAATCTCAAAGGGCCTGACATACTGTGGAATTAGCTTACCTTTCTTCCCCAATCAATGATGGCCTAGACGAGGGGCCACTTTTAAGAATACCATGTCACCCACCGAAAACTCTTGGTCTCGATGCCTCTTATCAACATAAGATTATTGATGACTCATAGCTGTAAATAAGACCTGCTTGATCAATGTGGCCTTCTTAGAAGTCACCTGCACAAGGCTCGACCCCAACAGTGAAGTCTCACCTAACTCATCCCAACATTGGGGGGACCGACATGGCCAACCATAGAGCACCTCAAAAGGGGACATTAGAATAGATGATTGGTAACTATTATTATATGAAAACTCTACCAATCCCAAATGGCTATCCCAAGAACCTCCAAAGCCTAGGACACATGAAAAAAGCATGTCCTCCAAAATCTGATTCTCCCGCTCTGTCTGACCATCCGTCTAAGATTGGTATGACATGCTCATCTTAATATGAGTACCCAAGGCCTTATGAAAGCCTTCCCAATATCGAGAACTGAAGAATGTGTCTCTATCTGAGACAATAACTAATGGTACACCATGCAGTCTCACCACTTTCTGATGATAAAAATGGCTCTACTCGTCCACTTTAGTTGTATCTTTTATTGGAATCAAGTGTGCTAATTTTTTCAGACGATCAATCACCACCCCAATGGAATTCTTACCCCGAGGTGTATGAGGAAAGCCAACAATGAAGTCCATGGAGACATCATCACACTTCTAGTTAGGAATGGGTAGTGGTTGGAGAAAACGGGAAGGCCATTGGTGCTATACTTTCACCAGCTGACATGTGTAGCATCTCAAAACAAAGTCTGTTATGTCCCATCTCATACCAGGCCACGAAAACATCCGAAAAACATCATAATACATCTTAGTGGAACCCAGATGGAAAAACCACTGAGACTGGTGGATATCTTGCATCATCAACTTCCGCAGAGATAATGGCACTATTGAACGGCCCTTGAAGAACATGATTCCCTCAGGAGATGATGAACAATTAGAGGATGTCTCTCCACCATGAAAAAACTTCTTTGACCACCGACAAAGATCATAATTGGGATGTTCCTGCTGAATCAAATCAAATAGAGAAGGAGTCAACAGGATGCTCTCCATGAATGCCCCTCCATTGTGTTCCCAGGTCTCCACATGCATCTGAGAAAAGAGCCCCATCAATGTCCACTCATCACTAGACTTCCTCAAAGCCTGCACTAGAAATATTCTTCTCAAAGCATCGGCCACCACATTACCCTTTCCTTGGGTATAGATAATTTCAATGTCGAACACCTGCAAGTGCTCAGTCCAGAGATGCTACCTGATGTTGAGGTCCTTCTGTGAGAAGATGTTGGCTATGCTTTTGTAATCAAATTAGACCACAAACATCTCCCCAAAAAGGTAGTGACGCCATTTCTTCAAAGCATGCATCACCATTGTCAACTCCAAGTCATGGGTAGGGTAGTTCTTTTCATGTTTTTGGAGTTGGCAACAGCCATAAGACAGCACGTGATTATCCTATATAATAATTCACCCAAGACCCTTACATGAAGCATCACAATAAACCACATACCCCTTCCCGGCCTCAGGAAAAATCAGAACAGTGGTGGTAGTCAACCGACTCTTCTACTCCTCGAATGATACCTGAAATTCTACAACCCATACAAACATCACCCTTTCTGGTTGAGCGCAGTCATCGGTGATGCTCGCTAAGGGAAATCCAGAACAAATCGCTTGTAATAACCAGCAAGGCCAAGGAAACTCCGGATCTCGAACACATTCCTCGGCTGCTACCATGATATAACAACACTAATCTTCTCGGGGTCCACTAAAACCCCCTGCTCAGAGATCACATGCCCTAGAAATCTCAATTCCCTAATCCAAAAAGTTCACCTTGACAAATTTTCATAGAGGCGGTGATCTCTTAATGTACCCCAATCAATACTAAAGTGATGTTCATGTTCCTCCTCAGAGATATTGTATACCAGAATTTCATCCATGAACACCACAACAAATTAATCGAGATACTGATGGAACACCCTATTCATAAGCTCCAAAAAGTCTACTGGAACATTGGTCAATACGAAGGGCATGACCAAATACACAAAGTTGTTGTACCTACTTCGGAATGCTTTCTTTGGGATATCAGACTCCTTCAACCTGAGTTACTGATACCATGAACGCATGTCAATCTATGAGAACCACTTTTCCCCCTTGAACTGATCAAACAAATCATCTATTCTGGGAAAAAGGTATTTGTTTTTAATTTTTACCTTATTCAGCTTCTAGTAGTGAATGCACAACGGGAGGGATCCATCCTCCTTTTTTGCGAACAACACAGGAGCGGCCAATGGAGAGACGCTCGGGTGAATGAATCCTTTGGATTCTAAGTCGTCCAGCTATATCATTAATTCCTTCAGCTCAGTGGGGGCCATACGATAAGAGGTAAGAGATATCGATTGTGTTCTCAGGGCCAGATCAATTGAAAACTCCACATCCCGCTCCTGGGGTAAACCTTAAAAATCATCCGGGAATACCTCCAGAAACTCATTCACTGCATGAGGTAGTGCACCTTCAGGGAAAATACCATTATCTAGAATGAGAAAAGATAACTAGAAGATAACACTTCCCAACTCTGGGAGTGGAGGCCCCACGCGAACTGACCGAGGATCCCATACTCCATGAAAAACCGGACGACCCCCATCTGGTGTCGTGTAACTCACACACCATCTGTAGCAATTGATGTGTCCATGGAAGTGTACTATCCAATCCATATCGAGTATGAAATCAAAAATGTCCATATCTAAGACCAATATGTCCCACTACATCTCGACCCCGGACACAGAAAGTACACACGAGGGTCACCTAAGGCCCTACTCCTTTTTCTTTCCCAGTGTTGTCACCAACTCCATCGTGAAAGACATCAACTCAGTTGGAAAATTCAGAATGTCCACAAAATGGGAACAAATGAATGAAACAGGGGAACAAGTATAAAAAAAGAGTAGTATCTATAAAAGTTGTGATCAGAACAGTACCACAAACTGTCGACGGTCCCACCTCTAATCCTACTGGTGCCTGATTCACTGCATGGAGATGTCCAGTATCTACCTAAGGATGACCGCTAGTATATGGTTGTGCCCTAAACTAGCTCTGCCCAAGAAGATAATCCAGCCCTTCCACTATGACCTCCAAACCGAAATCTCCCAGTCCTCGATGGCTCGGACTATGCGGCCACTCCTCTTGAGGCCACTGACCCTGCCCCACATGGGAGTGGACGTGCCACACCACAGAAGCACTGAAAATGCCCCTTACCTCCACAATAGTAACAAGGCATCGGTGGGAAGTGGACATGATGGTCAGATATGCCCAGGCATCCCACATTGGGGGCACACAACCAATATTGCATCAGAATCCACAGAATAAAACTGTCAGGAAGAGTGGCCGGAACTTCCCCCTCATTTCTTCACATGATCCCCCCACTACCTTTTCTTCTATGAGGAGCTACCACTTCCCACTACTGATACTAAACCATAGAAACCAGCCCTGACTTTCATATCAATGTCCACCATGTACGCCCGATTAATGACCTCAGTAATGGTCCTCAACTTAAACAAGAACACAGGGGAGTATATCTCTGCTCACAAGCCTTTCTCAAACCTCTGGGCCTTCTCATGCTCATTAGAGACAATTTTTGGAGCATACCGGATCAGCTCAGCGAAACAGTTTGCATACTCCATCACAGATATATTCTCCTAATAAAGTTCCATGAACTCTCTAGACCTAGAATAAGCCAATATCTCAGGGTATTACTGTTCATTAAAGACAACATTGAAATCTCCCTAGCGAATCTGCTCATTTTTTCCAGCCTGAAGAACTGACTCCCACCACTTACGGTTGTGACCCTCCAATAGAAAAGAGGCACATTTCACCCTGAACTTCTAGGGGGTTTCCAGGAACTCAAACATAGACTCGATCTTCTCGAGCCATTCTTATGCTTCCTGGGGTTTTGAGCTCCCTCATAAGGTTGGAGGCTTGATTTTTAGAAACTATTATGCTTTATCTTTTCTATGACCTGTCTCTTATTCCATAATAGGAATAAGAGTAGGAGCTGGTCCCTGTCCCAATGTTTGGATAGCCTGAACCACAGCCTCCAAGAGCATCTGATCAATCGGTGTGGGAGAACTCTCTCCAGCATCCTCCTGTGGGAGCGTGGGATCTTTGCGAGGAGGCATGATGCTAAAAAATGCAACAGTCACAATACAATAGTCTATACCACAATTATGAAAATATTAATCAAATACCTTGAATATAAATAAACTAAACACATTCCAATAATTAAATAAACAACTACTCCACATCCGCATGATGTCCACATGTGGTATGCAACCCACATGTCTCACCTGGAAGTGAAGTCAATCCATAAATTTCAAAATCCCTTGGTGACTCAAGGTCTTCCATGAGAGGTGCGGGCCAAGCACCCTACTCACAACCAAAACCCCTAGCCCCAATAGTCCTTGCCCATGTCTATCCCAACACATCCCAACATATCAATATAACCCAAAAACTTTAGCCTCCTCGGATACCATTTTTTCACGAACCAGATATGTTCGCCACCATTAACGACACCAAACCAGGATTATGGAAAGTCCCTAATGGTGTTCCCTATCCCCCCGGTCTAGAACAAGTGCCTGGGTATCAAAAAATCTTGTTTGGGAATGATTTACCCAAGTATGAAAGCATAAAACATAAAAAAACAATCAATAATTAGAATCTGAAATTTCCTTGCTAAAAATTTATTAACAGAACCAAGTCTGAATACATATGTTTAAAGACACTAAAAGTGGTACAAATACAAATAATTACAACATCATGAAATCCACAAGGACTCCACATGACAAGGGGGACATCACCCGCAAGCCTTCTCCATAACTCTGCCCCAGCGATGGGGACAAACACCCTGAACCGCAATCACCCTTAGCCTTCCCTTTACCTGAGTCAAGAATAAGAAGGTATAATTACACTCAAGGGGAGTAAGTAGGGTGTGAGCCTAATCCCAATAGGATACCACCCAATGATTACAAATATAATGCAATACAATGTGAAAGGCAACCAGTTTTAATACGCAAAGAAAAGCAGTGATAAAATCTAAGAAAATAAACATTCAATTGATAACAGTTTTCATGCTAAAATTTTCAAAATGTTCACACATTTAAATAAAAATGTGGTCTACTATAATGTACTAACTAAAACACCCCACAACAATGTTAAATACCACAAATCCAATGAGCACTAAAACTGGGAATGCCCCTAGGCTACTAGATAGTCTAAGGCCCTATGTACCTCGTACCTCGGTGTAGATTATCCAAGTCACAAACCTTTCCCATGCACGATCCACTAGTAGGGAACATACCCATAACCTAGTGGTCCCCAAATATCATTCACATAGTTTATTTATTGTTTTCGTTATCCATTTGCTCAGGGAAATGGGGACACAACCCATCCGGTCCACCAACCGTACTAGTACATATCCGCCCACCTAAGTACCCGAGATTCCCCTTTTGTGATCAAACAATTTCAGAAAACAACAGACATCTATATTCATATAAAATATCACTACTGGTCACAAATAGATATTACAGTAGCTGCACATATTTTATACCATTTAGAACACACTATAAAATATTTTGATTTTCAATAAAATAACCTCCCAAAATATCACTTTGTTTTGCACCCAAAGCTCTTTAAAATATCTACTTTTCCCACTATGTGAAAAATTTTAAGTAATAAAAACAAAATTTAAGTTCAATGCCCTTTAATGAAACCAACAATACAGTTTTGGGGCAGCCCAATGTGAACCATGATGTTATATCTTTTAAAAACAACCATTTTCAAACAAACATGGCACTTAATGCCCATTTTCTTCCCAAACACCATTTTAACAATGATTCGAAGAAATAACCAAAAAGAATAAACATTATAAACATGATTTTCAGACCTAATACGGTTCAATAAAATCAAATAAGTAATTATAGTTCAGCCCAAAATGAACTAATAAATGATTTGTAAGAAAAACCCCCAATTTCACCACAAATTGGAACTTAAAATTCATTTGCATTATAAATGACACTAAAACCAATTTTTACATAAAAATAAAAATGAAATAAACATTAAAAAACCATGAACAAATCAATCTAATTCCCAAAAATTTCACACACAATGGAATCACCTACCAATGTAACAAAAACCCTTGAATCTCCGTGCGAAAATCAAATCGCAACCCCACCGCACTAAGAGAGGCATAGATCAAAACTAAAACCACAATAATTGGCAATTAAAACCCAAAGTTAAACCCTAGGTTCAAGAACCTTGTTTCAGAACATTTAGATACTCAATGATAAGTGATTAATCTCTAAGAACAATGAATGAAACAAAAAGTAATTTGAAAGAAGAATGAAAATGACTCACTTACTTCAAGTATCTTGAAGTAATCTCTCCAAAATACAATTGTATGAAATTAAAAATAGCCAAAATTTAGGTTTTGTTCGAACAAGATTTATTATGTAATTTAGGAACTGTAATGGAGGAAAAATATTGAGAGTTGAGAGAGTTATGAAAGAAAGACATTACCTCTTCGAATCTAGACAATTTAAGGAAACTTCTGAAGTTTGGCACAACATCGCGATTAACCAGCGCTCCAAATAGGGGGCAGAGAGTTCATACCCTCAGATGGGTTTAATGGTCTTGGGTGGGACATAAAATCACCTAAAAAAACAAAATATTGAATTTTTTATATCATAACCAAAATTCATTTTTAAAACATAAATTTGGCTATCGGGCAGGACCAACCTCTTAGATAAAAACCCAAAGAAACCTTGGTTATGGATTTATAAAGGCTCAAAATTTCCTTGGTGGTATTAATAGGTTAAGGGAGGTCAAGTTGAAATTTTAATGGATGAAAAATGTCGAAAAATGAAAATGTTATAAAAGAAACAAAATTTATTTTTCAATATGGAATTGAGCTCATGGATTGGCCCAATTCATGAATACTCATCTATTCCTCCTTAAAACCTAGGGAAACCCCCAAAACAAAGAAAGGATGTAAATTAAATGAAAAATACCTTTAAAATATGTCATGTATGTGACATTTATCCCTTCCATGATTTTTAGGATATTTATACACTACAATAAGTTAATAGAAATTTCATTGAAACATATTATTAAATTTATAAATTTATTTTTAAATGTAAAATGTGGCATGTAGTCTATTAAAAATTGATATATGTCATCAAGTAAGGTAATTTTGTTGGGTATACATGCAGTGAATCCAGAAAATAAAACAGTGTAGTATCCAAATTGAGTGTAGTGAGTAACCAATACAGCCTAAAAATGGAATAGGTAATGAAAAAAATGAAAACATATTTAATATAATTAAATTGTAGATTATAACCCTTGAATCGTGTGTATTAAAAAGATAATATCATCTTTATGTTTTCTTTCCAACATTTATGTTAGTTTTTCCACTACTAATCCTTATTTCATTGGTTACAATGAGAATAATTACTTATAAGTGATAAAGGAATAATGAATCCAAATTTAAATTCATAGGTTTTTGACTTTAAATATTATTGATACCTATTATTACAAGAATTATGAATAGTATTTATTTAGAATTAACATAGTATATTAGATACTGGACAAAAAATCCTCAAAACACACCTCATGTATACATTTAAAATAGATACTCATAGAAATGAATTCATGAAGTGTCCATTTAAAATATCATGACCAATATATCCTATAGTAGCCTCAACATATATCTGTTATTCAAAATTAATTTTGGTTTTATCACCACTTGATAACATTTTATCCACATGAACCATTAATGTTCATAAATTTAAATGTGGATTCAGTTAGGTAAATGTACTTTGGGAAGATATTTTTGATTTTATTATTGATCCTTTAGATCATTTTGATATGATTTGTTGACCCCATTCTCCTTTTCCTTTTCTAATAAAATTCATCGATTTAGGAGTTTTTTCATTAATTGTGAAATTATTTAATGACAAATTAATTTGAAGTGAATACCAAATTATCAACATTTAATTTTACATTATATAAAAACCATTATATAAATGTTCTAATATCCTTCTTAGATGTATGAATCTCTACATTATCAATTGGAATAAATATATTGATTCTCATCGTGTGAGATACATGAATATCTACTGTCCCATAGCCTTTTGGATGTTATTTTTGGTGTAAAATATCTCAATGGATGGAATACATGGTAAACTTTACTAAAAGGAAACCGGTTTGTGCTGATAGATATAAATAAAAATAATTTTATCCCTATAGAATATCACTATGGGAAAGGTAATAGTGTGTTCCTCATTCACATTTCAAAGAAACAATTAGTACATTATTGAATATCTATTCAAAGACAGCCCTTCGAGGGGAACGTCTTACCTCGATGCTTGTGTGGTGTGGGGGTATCATCCCATAGTGGTTATTATTATGTTGTTTATTCACATTGATTCCTTCCCATAATAATTTATAAAAACATTATCTACAAATTAATTTTTTCTTATATAGATTCTTATCCTACCTTAAACTCTTCTATTTTTTAATCATTATCCCCTATTAATTTATGGTCTCCAAATATGTTTACGGTGACAACCCAAAAACCTCACCTCTAACATAGACATAGTATTCTGGATGTTTCATGGCCACTGATAGTAAATTTTAATAGGGTGTAAATTTTGATGATTCTTGTGTCTAAGTCGAAGAAATAGTAAAATAAATAATCACTATTTTATAATTCCTATTTATTGAAAATTATTAAGTCGTACTTACACATTATTAAAAAAATAATTTTTCATCTGCTAATATCATATGTTTATTGACATGTTTCACCATCCATGGCACATGATGTGGTGTAGGTATTATTATTTTAAGTCATATTGATAATTTTCAGCACTTAGTTTTCATTTCTTAAATTAAAAATCCTTGACTAATGTGATTAATAAACATATTTTCATGAAATGTATTAACATTTACAATGTACCTACAAATATGTACCCTCTCAAAGATCACTAATTGAATCCAATTTTTATTGGTTTATTCGGTGTATATACATCTCATGAGGGTGTGGGTTTATTTCCCCTTTAGTATCATTGAAATGATACTTTGTAACAATTTTCCAAAACCATAGATGACCCATTCCAATTAGTATTAAAACAAATATAATTTCTAAGTCATTTACTATAAATAAACTCTACATGGGATAACCAAGTGTAAATCAAAACATCATTAATTTTTTATTAAAATAAAGAATGTATATCATAATGTTACCAAAATCTCTTCCCAAATTACCACCATAAGAGTTGGCATAACAATGTGCCATAAATGTACATCAATAGACACACACATTTGAGAGATGATGAAAAATTAACTATTGAACGTGGACATTTTGTAAAACCCCAAGATTTCATTGTATGTTATTTTCATTAAACTAATTCAATAGTTGACACTACAGGCAACACCAAGTTCGAGCGCACCACGACTAACCAAAATAGCCATTCAAAAGCAGTTACGAATAGTATTATCTGAATTTTGAATTTTATATACTCCATAAAATATTAGAATTCAAATTATGTGTCTTGTATACATAATATAAGAACAATTATATTTAGACAAATGAAGTATTTTTCAAAAAATGCAATTTTACCTACATTTAATGGAAATTTTTTTTGAAACCAATATTTGACACTTTTATATATTCGATTAAATGAAAATAAATTCTTATTTATAATCAGGACATAAAAATTTATTTGGGATAAATTTTTGGTACTTTTTTTATTACATTCATATATTGATGAATACAAAAAAATATTTTTAATTTAAAATAACTTTTTAATCGAGATAATTTATAGAGTTAAATTATGTATTTTAATGGTTTGGAATACAATTATATTATATATTTATCATTTAATAAAATTTAGGTAATTATAAATACCTTCACCTTTATATATGAGATAAACACATGTCCATATTTTGATTGTCTTTACTTTTTCAAAACTCGCTTTGCGGTGTTGATAAAGAGAATTATTTTTAAGTTAATTAATGAAACTTATTTGTTTTGAATTTGTTAAGATATAATTCATTTTTTAATTCTGAATATCAAAATTATCTTAGGGTAAAGTTTTGGTATTTTTATGAAAACATTCAATTTTTTGAGGAATAGTGAAAAATACTGCATTATAGTTTAAAACTGACTTTTTATTTAAATAATTATATATTTTATTTAAATGTATTTTTAGTCAAAATATATATATAATACCTATATAAGTTCAATTTAATTCATTGGATTCATTTTATAATAAAATTAGATATTTAAAATTTCATTGAACTTTTTACCGTCTTTTACCTACCTCTTAGGAGAATTTGAAAATTCACATAAAATAAAATTTTACCACATCTGTGAGTTGAATTTCAGAAATCTGAGAGACATGGTTAATATCAGTAAGAAAAATTTGGTTCAATAAGATGAAATTTCATTTTGGTGAATAATAACATTTGACTTGTCTTTACCACTGTTAAATGTAAATTTGGTAACTAAGGGTAAAAATGATATCATAATTATTCTAACACATGTCCTAATTCTAATAGATAATCATAATTCGACCAAAAACTAGATTAGGAATGAAATATGAACTTCTTTGGTCCACTTGGATTAGAGTAGGGCAGTTATTATTATTTTATTTAAATTAGAGTTAAAAGAGTAAATTTGAATGTTTAATAACTAAACCATTTTTAATATAGGGATTCCTACAATATAAATTCATCTATAAATATTATTTAGAATGGTAAAAAGATTTTATACTTAATATTAATTTATTTATAATTTTTCTAAATGAAATAATATAATTTATTTATGACACAATGATGATGCGGTAATTACCTTATTAATGAAATGCTAAAATAATTGATATTATAAGTAACCAAATAAATGTAAATTCATACTTTTGATGAATTACACTAAATTTATAGGTTTATATGACATTTTAGGGTTGTTTAAATACATTTTATTCTATGAGATAATTTTTTAATGGATTTCAAAATAATCAAACACTAAATAGTGTAAAAATTGACATAATTAGTTTTTTTAAAACAAATACTATATTATTAATTGATATAATATTCATAAAAATATATGGATTGGAAAAAGGACTAAGTAAAGGTTATATATATTAATAATAAACCACATGGGGTTCTCTTTTATTGTTATAATATGTTTATTAACTATATAATATAAAAATACAAAGAGACATGGTAAATGAAAAACTATTTAACTAAGAGTTAAATCTAAAAGATAAGGTTAATATGATGACCTAAACCTATCTAAAACATATTGGTCGAAATATTTTAGACCCATACACACCATAGAAACTAAATAAATCATTTTGGTTCCATTATGAACTGAAAATTATTTTATTATATAATAATATTTCAAACTATTCCTAAAGTGACCCCCACCTCTCTTAAATAAGGGTACATCCCCTTCTCTTAAATTCACACCTCAAATGCCTTTTTGGTCAGCCAAACCATGACCAAATATCCTTTCAACTTATTTTACTTAATCCTAGAGGCATTATATTGGTCATAAATCCATCCTAGTGAGCCCTTTTGATCAAATCAAATGTAAGAATTTATAGAAGGGGTAAATATTTCATCACCTCATGCAAGTTTTTTCTTCTTCTACTTATTCTTTCTTTGTTGTTACCATCCTTTAATAATAAATCCAGTATATTCTATATATATTGATGTTATAATAAAAATGGTACAACAATATTCACTATTCTATCCATTCTATAAATGACAAAAGTCACCATACGTGCATACGTACGGATTACCGTCTTCACATCATGGTGTAGTTTGTTATTCAAGCACTTCATTATTTTGATGGGTATAATATTGAGTATAACTGATGTAAATAATAAATATAACATGTTAATGATTATTTATATATGATATAACATCCAATTAAATATGATTTCATCTTAAATATAATGATATTTTCGCTCATGCGTATGTACAGATTACTGTCTCCACGAACATGATGAGATTCATTTACCGTCATAAACATTCAAAAATAATTTAGAATTTATGATTAAAAATTATTCTTATGAAAATAATATAATTTTGGATATGAATAAAATACATCCTATCCATATCAAACATTTCTTACGTAACTGAGTAGATAAAAGAAAACATATCAGTTAACACACGAAACGATGATACTAAAATATTATTAACAAACAAATATTAAAGGATCATATATTATATCATATTTATGTATATAGTTATTTTATAATTTAATAAAAATGATTGAACTATTATACAGAATGTTAATGTACCCATGACCAATGAAAAGTACAATGTAAGGGGTTTTCACCCCACTTTTATTCCCCTGAGATTCATGCTATATTTTCCACTAATACATTTTGTGTGGTGTATGTACTGACAATTATTATATTTTTTGCAAAATATACATTAATTTTTGGGTATCTACATCATCATTGGATGATCCTTCTTTCACGAGGTTTATGTTTCATAAGTTACCAAATCGGTAAAGGAATATCAAATATCAATTTCCACTAATTCGGTTTTACGAAAACAACGTTGATTACAATACTCCATGATTATGTGTAAAATTTATATTTATTTACATATGTTTTAATTTACACTCCCCTTTTTATGGAAATACATTTGATAAACATAATCAATCCATTAATAAAATCTCAAGTCATCGATATAAACTTGAAAGGAGTAATTTTAACTCAATTTCTATTCATTGAGTTAAACATCCAAGTCAAGGGTGTTGTTATTACAAGAATATGTGTGAATGACCTCTAATTGATTTTCACTGAATATCCAATCATATTGAGTGTATTTATATTTTCCACACATAATTATTTCATTGATTTGTCTTTATCCTAATGATTCTATATTTATAAAGGAATTAATCTCAACATACATTCCATTGAGAATTCATTATTGTTATGTGCATATTCACTTTTATTTGGTGTATATACTGTACTTTCACATAGTATATCATGGAACCCTTTATTCTAATGATATTACAATGTTTTTATTACCTCAATTATTTGTATTCAAGTGTCTCTCACATGGTTAGGAACTCTAACTATAATATCATTTTAAATTTTTCAATATTTTATTCTTCTAAATCATTCTCATTAATATCCATGTTTTAAAAATGGTTTTAAGGTTTTAATTATATGGACATTAATGTTTTAAAATTAAATTTCCTTTAAAGAGTATCAATGTTTTATGGTACACTTTGATTCAAAATCTATGTTAAACAACTTCTAGATAAATCGTGAGACATTTAAATGTATTCATGAAAAAGGGATATTTCCCTAAAATTCTATTACTAATCTTTTTCAACTATGTAAACATTCTTCACATGATATTATTATTAATCGAGGTTGATTTATTAGGATTCAAATCTTTTATACTGTATTGAAGGTTTTGTGATATGTTTTACTGTAGATGTATTATTTTTATTCTATTCATTGTTTATGGATAATGAATTAATATTTCATATGATTTTTTTAATACAAATGTTTATGTTATGTTTAATACATTTCATATGAGGAATTCATTGGAATTAGTAAGAGATTGGTGGAGTCCTCAATAGATCCTCGATGTATTGGTAGGTCTCATGAGAGAAACTAGTATCTTGGCATAAGGCCTTGACAAAATCATATTTGTAGTCTAGGCATAAGTCTTTGACTATGTGGTTATGAAGTCTAGAATTATGCATTCCATCATTACGAATGTAGCTATTGACAATGCAAGTGATTATTTCACTAGTAGAATATACATGGGAGTAAATAAATTGAATTATTTGATTTTATCTTTGACTTATTATGATGAAGTTTAAGTTTAAAAGGCTTTTGTTTTAGCCTTATACATTTCCTTGAATGATTATGCTTATATATAAAAGTTTTTTCAATATTGTTATCCTTACTAAGCATATGAGCTCACCCCTTTCTAGGTTTTATTTTACCTAGGATGTGAATAAGTATTTTATGGTTGACATTTATGGATAGGCTAAGGATATAAGTGTGTTTAAAAATGGGGAAAAATGTTGTTGATATGTTTATTTAATGATGGAATGTAAAACTTATGAGTGTATCTAATACTTCTAAGGCTACTAAACAGATCAATATTTTAGGACATGATTCATCGTATCATTCTAATGTTATGTAATAATGCACCGAATCTGTGTAACTAGGTTTGGGGCGTTACACATTTGGGGTCAAAAATTTGTCTATGTGCATTCTATCCAACATTGAATTCGATTTCTTTATTTCTCACATTAAAAATATTTGTTGTCACCAACATGTTACTATTCTCCTATTTTTTCTGGGACACAGGTTATTCACCATCTACTAGTTTTACAACTTCAATGTTGTCAATAATTTTCCCTCTAGATTGGAAGCATCTACATGAAAAAAAGGTTGTTGTTCCTCTACATTTTTAGAATCAGCATGTTGAGAATCCTATTGTTCATTAGGATTGAGAGCATCAGCATGTGCATAATTCATTATCTACAATAGTGGTTAAAAATTTAATTTAGAAAACATTAAGGAAGAAGTGAACAAATAATAATATGTTGTAATGTAATGTATATTAAAAAAACCTATACCCTGATTATTGAACTATATTTTTAAAAAAGGTTTAAGGGATTTTACCCCTTTATCGAGTATCTAAATCCTATAATTGTGGTCTATTATTATATACATGACATTGTCTACAGTAGGACCACTGTGAAATTATAGAGATTTCTAAATGAAAGGTTAAACCTCAATTTAATTTACATCTAACCCTTTAGTGGTTCTGGATGAAAATATAACAATTGATTTATTTTGGTTTATTGTATTTGACACAAAAAATAGTAGTATATCTTATGATTACATTATAATTAATTCATTGTTTTCTCCTTCCATACAGAAATCAGATTTTGTGAATCCCAATTAATATATTTCATCAACACTGATATTATCTTCCCACTTTCATTGAAAAATTTAAACATTACATTTTTTAGAATCCAACTGCTGTAATAGTTTTATTATGTCATTATAGGAAAAAATATCAGAAATTTTATTTCTATCCTTCGTACCAGATACATGAATCACTTTAAAAAATATTGTAACTCCACTATTTTCATGGTAATAAGTTAATTATGTTCAATTATATAGAATGTATATCCATTAATTCAATAAGCATTATAAAACGATACATTCAAACTTTGTCCAATGGATATCCATCAAAGTCCTTATGAAATTGAATCTAGGTTTTCTATTTAATCCTTAATAATATATTCTCTAATCCATCTTATTAATTATTGATTATGTGTATTTGATATCTATCTTTCATCTCTTATTGGATACAAATACCTCGGAATTACATTGAGGGTTTCAACAGATGGTTCATCCTCAAAATTTTTATGTCAAACCTAGTGCTGACCAAGTTCTCATCCTATAATAATAATTATGAAAATATATACTATTGAAATTTCATCACCAATTAACCACATGGTGCGATGAGATTCCCTTAGACTAATGATTTCCACATGGGACAAGTAGTTAGTACCAAATTCATAGGCTTCTTCAACAATATGTCACTCCATAACATAAATATATAGATGAATACAATATTGGAATTCCCTTTCAAAACACTCATATACCAGTAAATGGGGTACATCCATTTATAACATATAGGAACACATAGTATAATTCCTCACACCAAGTAAATAATCTTGTGAACCATCATATCAAAGATTCATGGAATTAAGAACATCTCCAATTCAAATAATATGACAAAAATTTCACATTCCATAGTTGCCAATTTAATTTGGTCTATAACCTTCCTTAATATAGATTTGAAAAAGAAATTGGAATTAGTTAATATATGATTTTAATTCCTGTGAAAAATGAAACATATAGCTATGAGAATTAGTCGTTGTATTAAAATAAGAAAATGATTTTATTTTAGAACATGGAACTTTAAATTAATCATTAAAAATATATTCTTGATATTTGATTAATACCCCTCTATAACCATTACATAATTCATGATGTTGAGAAATAAATACCTCTCATATGTGGAAAGATTTTATGAAGTTATAGGATGTAAATTCTATTTTTCACTCTTCCCTAGCACCGACTATTCCTCTATCCCTATCTCAATAATGTCCATCCTAGCCTTAATTTCATCCATAATTTTTTGGAATTCGTTTAGTAACATGGCAATAACACAATAATATAATTTTTTCACACGCATAACTTCAATATAATTTCTGACATAAAAACAATTCTAGAATGGTAATTATAAAAATGATCACTTTTTCCACAAGATTTAATATGGTTTTTGGAAAAATGACTACCCAAAAAAGTGTCTATATATATTACATTCTCAAATAGTTAATAACCTATTTGTTGATATGGTGATTTAAATATTTCTAAACTCTAATCGAATGATTTCATCCAAGATCATTACTTATTTTATTGGGGTAAAAATTTGTGATGTCCTAGAAACATAGTCTTTAATGAAGGTTTCAACCTAATTGAGTGTGTGCCTTGTTCAAAAATCAGATATCCTTTATTTACTTTAATTTTATTTTAAAAAATCCAAAATAATAAAAATCATTTATCATCTAATACAACATGGATCATAGTGTGATATCATAATTTCTATAGTAATCATATAATGTAACACCTAAATCCCACAGTAATTTCAAATATTTGATGAATGAATCCCAATGAATAGCAATTTCATTATCCAATTTGTTTTGGTTTTTAAATAATGAAAGATAATATAATTTATTTTAATTTCATACATAAACAGAGTGGAATGATATTATTTAATAATATAACACTCAGTATACTGTGTGAGCTACATTGAAAATCAAAAGGATTCACTCCATTTGTAGATAGAATATGTTTAATATTTCCTGTATCATTTCCAAATTTAGGATACTCATGATCCATTATCATCCAGTGAGGAGATGGTGATGATAGAAAAATATTCATGTCATTATTTATTATATATTCATGTCACATAAATAGTATTGTAGTCTCCTCCCTTTTTATAAGTTTCCTTCCAATTACATGATTGGAAAGTTTCATAAATCATTATTAGAACCTCATTCATCTTTCTTGTATCTAGAATCACCATAATTTTACAATCTTTCTGTTCTTTTTCTTCCTTTATAAATGGTGTAAAATCATTAGGATAAGATAATATTTTTTGGAGATCATACACATAGAACATAAAATTCTTTTAACATTATTTATTTTTAATGGAAATTCATTATCTTTTTTGGGAATTTCATTGAATATAGAATGTATTTTAGTGAAAATAGTGTCTCTCCTTTCATTTCCTTCTTTTTAATTATATAGATTCAATATGGATAACATTCTAATATATTTAGTACAACTAGTATACAATTCCATCTTTAAACAAAATATTAATGTATCAAACAATTTTTGATAATCACAATATTCCTCTTCAAGTATAATATTAATTTCCAAAATTTGATCTTTATCATCATTCAAACATGTAACCACATCCTTGATATAGTCTACTAAATTTGTTACTTATATATTTATAGAAGATGATCTATAAATTGATATCATATCTAAGTCACTAGATACATTTAGTTTCAACCCCTTTTGGGAAAAACATTTGTAACAAAAATCTATTTCATGATAGATAAAGTGTTCATCAAACTTAAATTTACAATTTATCCTTGAATAATAATAGTTTAAACATAGAAAAATGATTTTAGAAGCATCCTGTGAATGTTATTTTGAAAACCTAATGAACTCTTTCACCAAATCCTAAAAAAATTCAATTTATTGGAATCCATAAATATCATATTTATATCATATTTATTTGATTTAGTAATATTAATATTGAACATAATAAATAAATTTACCAAAATTATGAGCTTGTAACCCATAAATGGTCATTCTTAAATATTCAATTAAGCTACATGGTGTAATTTTTCTTAAGTAATATGAGTCTATTAAAGGGGTAATTATATTTTTTAGTGGATGAATCATTGAGTAAAATGAATGTGTAATATATATATTTTTACGAAGAATCTAAATATATTTTCATTTACTGAAAAACACAGGCATCTTGCATTGGATTATTACGATGATATATCATATGATTAAATAAGAAAATAAGATAAAGGAAAATAATTGAGAAATTTCAATAAAAAAGATGGAGGAGTTGGTGTTTATTAATTGATTCCCTTGGTGTGTGGAGGTACATGTGGTTTTTCATTGATAAGATTATTTGGATATGAGTTTGATCTTTTTTATATGATGAAAACATTGTTAGGGACAAATCACATGCTCTTAAGAACCTAATGTTTGAAGGAACTCTTGAATTTAAATCAAATGAACCATAAGTCTCATAAAGGGTGATAATAAATTTTTTAATGAATATTTTTTATATTAATTTATATAATTTCCGGAAATTAATTTTCTTTTAAGGATTTAATGGAAAAATGGTTTTTAGCAGAGAATTTCGAAATATCTTGGAAATATTGTTTTTAACATTTTAATATCACCTTTTTTTTTAAAAAAACATTTTATCTTTTCATAATTTTGTCTTTAACATTTATAGTGAAATTAAAAACTATATTTTTTTACATTTTTAAATAGATTATGGATGCTGGATTCTACATTTGGTGGGAGGAAAATGGGAATGAATGAATAGATGGATAGAATTTGTTCGACTAAAACTCACCTCACTAAAGTCATCCCAACTATTCATTACTACTTGGATGTAGCATATTTTCATGGAGGCATCAATGAAATCAAATTATATATTTTCATTCAACTGTTGTGAGACATAGTTCATATGGGATAGTGGTAAAAAATATGGGTTAATAAAAAGTAATTTTTGGTGAACAAAATATATATGTACCCTTGTTGGAAGTCGAAGCCCTAACCCTCCAAAAAACATTTTAAATGATATTTTAATGATTGGGGAGGATTTTTTGAGGATTTGTGAAGTAGTATACGATAGGATGGCTTCTGAAGACATATTATACCTACTGTTAGAAGCAAGAGTTTTGGAAAATATCTCCTCCAAGAAGGCTCTCATTTCCCAACTCCTCTTTGTGTTTCTTTTTTTAATGCATGTAACATGAGTTTTTATCTAATAAATATTCGGTGTTACTATCATATCATTTATATATTTTTCATATTGGTGACAGAATTGTTGAGTGGACACTAGATATGGTGTTTTCCTTTCAATCCTTTGCTTATGAAAAACATATTAACTATGATAACTCTACCCCTAGAAGAGTGATTTATCTAGTAGTTGATCAAATACCTACTCCCTAAATTTTTTTATATTGAATCTAAAAAACATTCAGTAACTCATAAATTGTGATCAATTAATTGATATATTTTTTCTATTGTAGTCGATCTACATGAACTTGAATGCAAGGCTGGACTTGTGTACATCTTGTGAATGAATCATCAATGGAAAGATAAAATAAACTTATGATAGAATTTTCTAGTTTATTTCTCATCTATAAGCTCAATTAATTCATAAATCCAGAGAGGTTATGATTCCCTAATTTTCTATTGACAATAATTTGGATTTTTTATCACAATCAATATTGGGTGTTGTAATTGAATGTCTCAAAGTTAACATAGGGCTCATTTTTTCTAATTTTGGTGGTTGTGTTATTTTTCATCAGGGGTGGGGACTGAAAAGATTAGGGGATAAAAATTGAATGAATTATAATCATATGGAATAATGATAAATTAATGGTGAAGGGGTTGAATTATATTTACTACATCTTATCATATTAGTGTTTTTTATTAAGAAGTTGTTCCATTGATTGTTTCATCTCATTTGATTGTTTTGTTTATTGTCTGAAAAATGCAACCAAACCCCCTATAATTCTTTCATTTGATATAAATAGATTTATTATTTTATTAAACCATATTAAGGGTTGTTTATTTTACTTACTCCTCAAGATAATGACGTAGGTTAGCCACCGTACTACACATAATTATATCAGAAATATGTTGAGAGTGTGTGAGAAAATGCATATCAAATTGGCACCATTTCAATGGAGGAAAGTGTTTTATTCAACCTCTTTTAGGTATGTTCTTTGGTCATTTCATTCCATTGATTCTTTTATTCTACTCCATTTTATTTTACTCTTTTTAATTCCCCACCAATTCTTGTTTGGACCATAATTTGAAATATAATTCAATTATATTGGTTTCTGTGACATTTTGTTTCAATATTTTGTATGATTTATGATACAATCTAACCCTAAGAATATCATTGATAAAAACCATGATATTTAATGCATCCATAGGGCTAAATATGAGAATATTGGTCTACGGGAATTATTAAAATATTCCTGAATGGGTAAATCCTCCACATTAGGAATTTTTAAATAGGAAACTTATATGAAATCAAAGTTAAACTATATCTAATGTTTAAAAGACATAAAAATAAACATAATTTAACCACTCAAGAGTTTACTAAACTTGATGATAATTATCTAACAACATGCATGGCATACCAAAACTTCAATTCAAACTTTGAATTAAAATTTAGATTGATAAACCTAAATCCAAAATTTCATGTGCTCACTAGAGAGGATCCAAACAAACATTTAAATAAATTTAGTGTATTTTGATCAACACTAAAACAAATAAATGTCTCTGAATATTAAATCAAATTAAGGAATCTCCCATTACCACTTGATGGAACTGTAAAATATTGGATGTATCACCTACAACATTGGGATCTTAATTCTTGGAAATATTTCAAACATCATTTATTGGAAAGATTATTTCCATCATCAAGGAAAATAACAATTCGAAAGGAGATATATTGAATCAAGAAATAATAGTGAGAATCATTATATGAGTACTCTAATCGGTTCATGAAGTTAGGTGTAAGTTTTATACATCACCAAATCAGTGAATAAATCCTCATCCAGTAATTCAACAAAGTTCAAACTCCCATTGAAAGGAGCATAGTGGATGTCGCAGTAGAATTATCATTAATGGAAAAAACCAAAATGGATTCTCAACCATTGATCATCAAGATGGTAAAAAACTCCCAAGAATTCACTGATCGAGGTATAATAGCTATAAGGGGAGTACATCAGGTAAGTCCCACTAATATTGAAAATAATTTAAATAATACTAATTAGGATGGTTTGTCATCTATGTTATGAAAGATAGAATTGTTCCAAAAATTCCCCACCCCCACTTCTGTGTTGATTTTTGTCATTTTTTATGCACCTGAACATCCAATAGATTGTCCAAAATTCTAAGAGACTAATTATTGTGTAGTAATATTCCTCTGGAAAACATTTAGACAATAATATAAACCCCCAAAAAATAGGTATGATTCCATCACATAAACATACAATCAAGGATGGTAGGATCACATTGAAATAAAGAATAGATGTGGACAACAACAAAGGGATCCTTTTTATCCAAACATCTAGAATCCTCTAACTTACTAACAAGTCTTTCAACAACTATACAAGATATTTGAATAAAAATAATTAAACAGTCCAAAAAATGCAATCCCCAACAAATGGTATATTCTAACATTGATGATAATATGAATCAAATTGTTCTTAATCAACAAAATGAGATGAAGTTCCTAGAAAAATAGTTGAGGGACCAAAAAATGAAAATGGGTTAGATTAAAACTTCCTCCCATGATTAAGGAACAATAACTCAAGAAACATTCCCTCCAAACTGACTCAAAATCCAAAAGGGAATGTTAGTGCCCTCACATTGAGGGATGGGAAGAAAACAAGTGAGAAAATTGTTCTTATTAGTCCACTGAGATTCACCCATATAAAGATTATTACCCCATCATCACTGGTCACAGAGTAACCAAAGTAGAAAACAAAATGTAAGATGAAATGTTATAATATTCCCAAAAAAACCCCTTCTATTTTCCAAATAGGGTTGTTCAATCAAAAATAATGGATGAAGATGAAATGAAAATAGAGGTTTTGGAAAAATGGAAGTACATTGAGATAAATTCCCTCTTTCTTGAGGCAATTAAGAAAATACCATGGTATTCCAAATTCATAAAAGAATATTGTACCAATTGAAGAGGGATTAAGGTAAAATAGAGGATTATTTTTGGAAGGAATATTTCTTCACTCATTAAACCAACTCAAGTAATTCCAAAAAAGGTCAAGGATCCTATGAAATTAACCATACCATTCACCATATGGGTGTTACACTTTTATGATTCATTATGTGATTTAGGATTGTCCATAAATTTTATTCCTTACTCTGTATTCTCTTTTTTACAGTTTTTTTAGTAAAAGCCGATAAGAGTAGTGGTGAAGTTTGTGAATAATGATAAAACCTATCCATTAGGTGTCCATGAAGATGTTATTTTTCGTGTAAGATACACGATCATTCTAGCAATTATCTATGTTCATAACATAATGGATGATAATATAGGTTCATGTGCTTCCATTATTTTAGTTTGGACCTTAATTAAAACTAAAAAAACTATCATAAATGCCTTGGAGGGTACATTTATCATGGATTATGGTGATGATGTTGTGAAATTTAATGTTTTAGACTCCATAAATTACCCCTTAGAGGACTATTATGTAATTTTATATCCAATTTAGAACCTCCATGTAAAAACCTCATTGATTTTGATTGTTTTATGATTATGGAGATTATGAGTATTGGTTCTAATTTTAGGTCAATAAGATCTTACAAACCAATTTATAATGAAAAAACCTATATTGAATGTTCTTTTGTTGTGGCCAAATATTCTATTTTTTATCTTGGTCACACTGATTATGCAATGAATGTTGAGTATGCAGATGGATTTTATGAAATATTACCTGATTTTGATAATTTCCAATTTTAAAGTGAGGTCCATTGTTGAAATATCTTACTTCCTTCAGTATATACATCCATGAATCTCCCACTATAATTAAACCCAATATATTTCCACCAGATCTCAAAAACTCTTACTTGTTTAGTGGTGAGAGATTTCGGATAATAATTGATATCAATCACTCAATTGAACATGAAAAAGAAATTCGAATCAATTGACAGAGAAACTTTGTCGAATCAAGTGGACCTTGGCTGACATATCCATCATTATCCCCACCATTTTAATGCATATATTATTTTGGAGTATGGTGATAAACTAAAAAGGCATCCCCAAAAGGGACATAATCATAATCTTATGGACATTGTCTAAAAAAATTTGAAAAATTGTACTAGGTGGGTGTAATTATACCATTTTATATTCCCAGTGGGTGAGCCCTATCGACGATGTACATATAAAAGGTGGTGTTACTATTTTTAGAAAATTGAGGGAGGAGTTACTTCTAATGAGGTTGAAAATTATTTTTTTTGGTGTATTTATTTTAGGAATGTAAATCAATCCGCTCGCAAGGACCATTTCCACCTCCAATTTATTGATCAAATGCTTGAGAGACTTGCTGGGAGGACACAATATTGTTTTTTGGATAGATTTTCTAGTTATTTTTAGGTCCCTCTTAATATGGAGGATCAAGGGAAGATAATATTCAATTGTCCCTTTGCTACATTTTCCTATAAAATTATTCCATTTTGAGTTTTCAATGCCCCAGGTACCGTATTGAGATACATGGTGAGTGTTTTTTGGGATTTTCATGTGACATGCATGGAGGTATTTATGGATGATTTTAGGGTTTATGGAACATAATTTGATGAATGTATATTTAGATCAAGAAATTTTTTAAATCATTATATTAAGAAGAACTTGGTTTTGAACATTGAAAATTCTCATTTTATAGTAGTGGATAGTATTGTCTTAGGAAATGTGGTGTCCAAACATGGGAGAGTGGTTAATATATCTAAGGTAGATATTATTTAATCCTTACCCTATTCTTCATGTGTGTGTGATATTAGATATCTCCTAGGAAATGCAGGCATTTATCAACACTTAAAAAATAATTTTGGTTTCAATAGGATTTTGATTCTCTATTTGGGGATTATTTTACGTATTCCATTGATGCGCTAAATAAGAATCTGACCACTCCACTGACTATACTCCGTCATGGTGGGAAATTACATTTGACCTTATTTGTGATGCTTCAAACTTCATAGTCGGGGTTTTCTTATCATAGAAGTTGTAGGGAAATTCAACTGTGATTGAATATGCTTTGAGAACATTGGATTCATCCCAATCAAGATACAAAACCACAATAAATTAGTATCTCACTGTCATATTTTCGTCGTTGAAATTCTATACATTTTTATTGGGCTCTAATGTTGTTGTTTGTTTGACAAATGTAGCTATGAAGTACATCTTGGAGAACCCAAATTTAAATATTAGACTTTTCTAATGGATGAACCTTTGTCAAGATTATGATATAGATATAATTGAAATGAAGGTTGTAGAGGCCATAGTGGATGATCACATGAGAATGATTATTGAAACACTAGAGGTAGACACCTTGGACAATGTAACACTTTGAGACACATTTATCGATCATCATATTTATGCACTCTCATGTACAAATCCTCAGTATATGGATTTTGTGAACTACCTTGTTTCCTATGAAATTACATATGATTTAAAGAAAAACCAAGTCCAATAATGAAAAACTGATTCTTAGTTTTGTGTGATGTACGATCTGTACCTCTGGCGCATCAATAATGTTCATGTTTTTAAGAGGTTTAGGTAATATGTGTGAGTATGTTTTAAATTTATTCCACCCAAGTTAATATGAGGCCACTTTGGACCCCATAGAACAACTAGGAAAGTCATAGACTATAGATTATATTGGATAATGTTATTTCATGATTCTCATTAGTTTTGAAAGACTGGACCACATTTTCATCACACTAGACATATTTCTAAGAGACACGAGTTTCCCCAACAACCCATATTATTCTATGAGAATTTTGATATATGGGTAATTGATTTTATGTGTCCTTTTCTTGGATGATTTGGTTTTTTTAATTTTGATTTCCAATGATTAGGTTTTCAAGTTGGTTGAGCATAGGGTCACTGGGACTAATGATTCTAATGCTCTAGTGATTTTTTCAAGGAATATATTTTTTGGTGGTTCAGAGTGCTAAAGGACATAATAAATGACAAAGGGACAAATTTTTTCCATCATAATATTTCTTCCCTTCTTCGGAGGTATGGGATGACACAAAAAATATCCACACCATACCACCAATAGAAAAATGACCAAGATGTGGTCTCAAATCGGGTGTTCAAACAATATTTTTTGATTATTTTATCCAAATGGGAAGGATTGAAGTAGGTACTTGGATGATTTGTTCTGGGATTATATGATGGTATTCTAGATTCTGATTTGTATTTCCTTGTTTTATCTTGTATTGAGAAAGCATGTCCTCTCTCTATAGAGGTCGAGCATTGGTAATATTGGGTTATAATTAAATGAATCAAATATTAAGACAAATCTGGAGATCAAAAAAATATGAAAATTCAATAGCTTGAGGAGATCTGATTTTCATCATTTGAGAACTCAAGGAACTTTAAGTAAAGATCAAAAAAAGCTCATGAAAAAATGATACCACTGAGGGAGTTTATTGTATGATATACAATTAGTTTCTATAGTTTGCGATTAATGATGACACATTTTATGTTTCGTTATAGATGGTTGGGCCCATAACATGTATCTAATGTATTTATTTATGCTGAAGTGGATATAACTCAAGAGGAAATAAGAAGAATCTCTATAGTGGATCGGTTGTAGTTGAAGTAATACATTGTGGTATTCCCAACACATGTAGTTGTTATCGTCACCCTATAGGAGCCCTTCAATCACTTGAAAAAACTAGGTTGTCCCTTACGCTATAAATTTTATATTAGATTTCCTAATTGTAATTCTAAATTCCATTTTAATTTTATCAACACATATTCATATTGAAGATAGTGTAACATATTAAGGGAGTTGGAGGGGATGAAATTTTGTGTAGATTCCATAGGATTTTTTTGTACATTTATTATTTTATTTCTTAAAAAACCATGAAAAACAATAAAAAAACAAAATCATTTCAGAAGCCCATTACATCCATGGAACTGGTTTAGATTACATTTTTTATTTTTCAACCATCATAAAATGTATGTTGAAAATGATCTAGTTTTCATCATTGATTTTTGATTTTTGTGAAAATTGATGTTTCTCATTGATATGTTTGATTGTGTCTTTATTATGACTTCAATATTTTTGACATTATTCATTACTTGAAATTTGTGGGAAAACTAATTCATTTAATATCTCTATTCACATCACACTCAATCTTGACTTGTGAGTTTATCATACCCAATTGAAGCTATCTAATGTGTAAGTAAAGCACTTCAAATTATAACATGGTCTTTTAATTAATTAAATTATATTCTGATAATTTCCATTACAGAACCATATTAACCTATGGGTGTGTACCTATTTTCAAAATATTGTAGACCCTAAAATAGATAAAAAAATTCCTAAAAACCAAAAAATCTAAAAAATTCAATAAATAAGGGAGTGAAGAAATGTACAACATGTGGGGATATTTTGGTAGGGATATTATGGTTTGAAATTTGAGAAGGCTTAAATGAGGGGGTTTTAGAATTTTATTGAAAAGTAAGTTGAACATGTTATATGGAATAGAATTATGTAAGAATAAAATTTTTTCATGGCATGAATATACTATATAAAGTGTGGAGAGGCAAGCATGAAATGATTGGCACACACACACATAAGAAATTTGTGACATAGTTAACTCGTATGATGTTTCCACGTGATTATGTTCATTGATTTTATTAGAATTTTTTGATATAATTATTGTGACAATTACATATTGATTTTTTGATGTTGACTTAATTTTTTGAATATTGTAATGCTCATATTCCCATCATGGATTTTGATATCTCAACACGCCTCATTATCTAGATTTAATGAAATGAAGTTTTTAGCGGGATCTCAAAAGGATAGGTGTGGGGGATTTAAAAATACATTTCATTGTTTAATATATTTTTGATACTAATTTATTTAATTTCAACTCATTAATATTATATATATGATTTAATGAAAAAATGTGTTTGGGCGAGAATTTCGAAATAACATGTAATTTTAGGTTTTACCATTTTAATATCACCTTTTTGTATTTGTTATAATATTTCATGTTTTCTGAATTTGGACTTGAAATTTTGATGTGATATTAATAACATGATTTTATAAATTTCTTATTCATACTATGGAAGTAAGATCACATTTTTTCTGGGATTAAAATGGGCATGAATGAAGAGATGGGCAACATTTAGTGAACTATACCCCACCTCAATAATGTGGATATAACATTTTCAATACTAATTTGAGTTGGCAGAAATTTTTAAAGTAATTAATGGATTCAATTTTGAATTTTAATTTAAATAGTGTAAAACTTTGGTTCCATTGATTTTGGGTAAAAAATGTTGTTCAATATGAATTAATTTTTGGAGACCAAAAGATTCATGTACCCTTTTTATAATTCAAAACCCTAGACCTCCTGAACTCAATTTAAATTAGATTTTAACTCTTTGCGAGGATTTTAAGAGGTTTTTGTAAGGTGTAGAATTGAGGGTGGCTCCAGGAAACAACTCAAACCTCTTGGAAGTAGTAATTCCTTTTGAAATGATATCTTCCAAGAAGGCTCTCCTCATTCACCTCCACTTTGAGTTTCTTTATTTTCATTCTTGTAACATTATTTTTTTCTCAAGTAAATCTTTTGTGTTATTATATTTTCATATTTATATTTTTCTTCTTGGTGCTCTAATCTGTGAGTGGATATGAGATTTTTTATTTCCCTTTTAATATAATTTTTATGAAAAAAGGATCCATAATGATAACTTCGGCCCTAGAACAGTGATTTATTTCATAGTTGATCTAATCCCAACATCTTTAATTTAATTATTTTTTGAAACAATAAACTTATTATAAATCATAAATTTTGATCAATTAATATAGGTTTATTTTCAGTTGAACTCGATCTACTTTCACTTGACTGTGAGGTCAGACCTGTGAAAATCATGTAAGTGAAACTTCAATCACAATTTCAAATCAACTTTGGAAATATTTTAGGGTTAATGTATCATCCCTAGTCTCAATTAATTATAATCTCCAGATAAGATATGATTTTCCTCATTTTCCCTTTACTATAAATGGGATTTTTTATCCCAATTTATGTAGAGGGATGCGAATGGATGTTCCAATGTTAATCTATAGCTCATTTTTCCAATTTTGTGGTCGTGTTAATATTCATAGGGTTTGAGGATTAACAAAATTATTTGATAAAAATTGAATTAATTATAATAATATAGTATAATGATAAATTAATCGTAAATGGGGTGAATTAAATTTACTACATCTTCTCATATTGGGGATTTATTAGAAGTTGTGTCCTTGATTGTTTATTCTCATTTGTTTGTTTTGTTTATTGTCTAAAAAATCACAAATAAACCCCCAAAGTATTTTCTAATATTTTTTTCATTTTATTTATTATATTATTCAATCTTATTAATGGATTTTCAATTAATATCCTCATCAGAAGATGGACGTAAGTCAGCCACTATGCTACACTTAGTTAAATCCCAAATATTTTGAGAGCATGTATGACAACGATCATCCCTTGGGTCCCCATGTTCCATTCCCATTTCTGGTAGTTAAAACTTCATCAAATATAATATTCAAAAATCCATTACAAATTTATTCATTAGACACCAAATTTCACATTAAAACAATACATTTACTAGAAAAAATTTAAAAAAATTAAACAATACATGGGGCATAAAAAAATCACTATCATCATAATAATGATTTTAAAACATAAATCACCATTTATAAAACATTTAAAGAGATTATAAAAATAAAAAAATATATAATTTTAGTTTTAATGGACTACTAACATATAAAAATAAAATTTTTGGAATTTTATTTTTAAGAACAACAATTTAAACCCATGTTCAAGATATCGAATTTCAGTTCCTGAACCACCCATTGTTCTAACACATGTATGCATTTATAAATATAGATACCACTCATCCCATTGAAAATTTTTACAAATAATTTTTTCGATATAAAAAATAGTATATATATATATAAATCTTTTTATACTTCATCTAATTTTTTCATTAACAATAAATGAAAAAAAAATTCTTCTTCAGCTTGTTAAAGAACTGTAAAAGTCAACTATCATTTTCAAAAACTAAAAAATCTGTTGATCCATCATCAAGAATAATTAGACATATAAAATTACAATTAATTATTAGATAGTGAATAAATATATTAAGAAGATAGAGCAGTGTTAAATTTATAGTATGTAGTATAGGATATTGGAGTTCAAAATTAGTGGCAGAGTCGAGCATCACAATTCACAATATATTGGATGTATTTTGTTATTTATGTTATCATTGGTGAAATTACATGTATTGTGTCAATATAACGATACTACTTTGTTGGTAATGTATTATGTGTTGGGTTGTTATGTAATATAAACTTCTGATGGCATGTAAGAATTTGAAGCCACCCGTGTTTGGGTTATATCTTAACGTCATGTTCTTTTGTACATGATAGTTCATTCTCCATCCGTAATCCATGTGCCTAACCATTGTGTTCATGCCACATGACATGTGTAAAATGTATAAATTTTTTATATATATATATATTTAATAAGAATGTTAAAAAATATTTAGAGATATAAAAACATATTAATTACATAACAAGATAAAATTACTAAGAATAAACATTAATAAAAAAAATCATATTAATAAATAGTATGTGTAAAAGTGTCAAAATTATCCTGAAATATTTTTTATAAAGTGCTATAAATATAATATATTGTACCCAATTATACAAACTAAATATACTCATTTCATAATTACTATAAAAATTAATATTAAATCATGATATATGTACATGATTAGGGTTCATCTGCATAGTAATGGAAGAATATAGGAAAAAATGTTTTATTTAAATATATGGAAGAATTATAGGTACATGGAACATGGATCATATTACCAACTATGGACCAGAATCCACTATTTACATATCATTTCAATGCACAGCCTAACATGATAAGTGATAATGGTTTTTACGGTGCAAAGCTGGGAGGTTCATGTAATCATAGTGAGACATAACAATGAATGAGTGAAATTAATTTGAAGATAAGATATAGGATGAACCAATAATAGATTATGGAAAGGGGTATTATGTTTTAAATCAGTGCGGTAGACCAAGGAAAAATAAGACAGTTCATGTGCGCCATTTAGTCCAATTGTGAAACATAAGTACTAATAAAGATGTTCGAGGGTGAGCAATGAATCACAAGTGATCACATACCTTGGATTTTTAAGGAGTTGATTTATATGAGATGACTGAGGGAAAGAAATGATAGATATTTCATTCTATAAATTTTTTAACAACACAATTGAAGAGAAATATATTAGTGTTCTATTTAAAATATCGTGTTGGGTTTTATCAGTGCTTTTTAAAAATTGCAGATAAATAGTTGTTTTATTAGAGGTAAAATAATATCCCATGTTTTTAATTGAATTAAAGGTTTTATGCCCTTATTTTTAGGTATCCTCGTCCATATATGGTTATTGTTTTTTCAATTGAATATTGTTTTCATGGTGGTGATGTCAATTGGGACGAGCTAGCAATGCTTCATCCTAGTGGATGAAATGATATTGGCCTGATAGAGGTGATGATTTGGTTGTTTCTAGTAATGATATTGTGTCATCATTGGTGAAAATATAAAAATTATGGTGATAAAATCAGGATCTTAGATTATGATATCAATATGTGGATAGTTTGCAGTTAAAGTAATACGTTGTGGGATTCCCTACACATGTAGTTGTTATCGTCACCCTGTATGAGCCCTTCAATCACTTGAAAAAACTAGGTTGTCCCTTACCCTATAAATTTTATATTACATTTCCTAATTGTAATTCTTAATTACACATTAATTTTATCAATACATATTCATATTGAAGATTGTGTAACATATTAAGGGAGTTGGAGGGGATGAAATTTTGTGTAGATTCCGTAGGATTTTTTGTACATTTATTATTTTTATTCTTAAAAAACCAAGAAAAACAATAAAAAAACAAAATTATTTCACAAGCCCATTACATCCATAGAACTGGTTTAGATTACATTTTTGATTTTTCAACCATCATAGAATGTATGTTGAAAATGATCTAATTTTCATCATTGATTTTTGATTTTTGTGAAAATTGATGTTTATCATTGATATGTTTGATTGTGTCTTTATGATGACTTCGATATTTTTGACATTATTAATTACTTGAAATTTGTGGGAAAACTATTTCTTTTAATATCTCTATTCACATCACACTCAATCATGACTTCTGAGTTTATCATACCCAATTGAAGTTATCTAATGTGTAAGTAAACCACTTCAAATTATAACATGGTCTTTTAATTAATTAATTTCTATTCTGATAATTTCCATTACGTAACCATATTAACCTATGGGTGTGTACATATTTTTAAACTATTATAGACCCTGAAATTGATAAAAAAAATTCAAAAAAATCTAAAAATCTAAAAAATTCAATAAATAAGGGAGTAAAGAAATGTACAACATGTGGGGATATTTCGGCCGGGATATTATGGTTTGAAATTTGAGGATGCTTAAATGAGGGGGTTTTAGAATTTGATTAAAAAGTATGTTGAACATGTTATATGGAAGAGAATCATGTAAGAAGAAATTTTTTTCATGGCATGAATATACTATATTATGTGTGGAGAGGCAATCATGAAATGATTGGCACAAACACACATAATAAATTTGTGACATAGTTAACTCGTATGATATTTCCACCTGATTATGTTCATTGATTTTATTAGATTTTTTTGATACAATTATTGTGACAATTACATATAGATTTTTTTGATGTTGACTTAATTTTTTGAATATAGTAATGCTCATATTCCCATCATAGATTTTGATATCTCAACACGCCTCATTCTCTAGATTACATGGAATGAAGTTTTTATCGGGATTTCAAAAGGATAGGTGTGGGAGATTTTAAAATACATTTTTTGTTTAATATAATTTTTATACTAATTTATTTAATTTCTACTCATTAATATTTTATATATGATTTAATGAAATAATGTGTTTGGGTGAGAATTTCTAAATAACTTGTAATTTTAGGTTTTACCATTTTAATATCACCGTTTTGTATTTGTTATAATATTTCATGTTTTCTGAATTTGGACGTGAAATTTTGTTGTGATATTAATAACAAGATTTTATAAATTTTTTATTCATACTATGGAAGTAAGATCACATTTTTTCTGGGATTAAAATGGGCATGAATGAGGAGATGGGCAACATTTAGTAAACTATACCCCACCTCAATAAAGTGGATATAACATTTTCAATACTAATTTGAGGTGGCAGAAATTTTTAATGTAATTAAAGGAGTCAATTTATAATTTTAATTTAACTATTGTAAATATTTGATTCCATTGATTTTGGGTAAAAAATGTTGTTCAATATGAATTAATTTTTGGAGACCAAAAGATTCATATACCCTTTTTATAATTCAAAACCCTAGACCTCCCAAAGACAATTTAAATTAGATTTTAACTCTTTGGGAGGATTTTAAGAGGTTTTTGTAAGGTGTATAATTGAGGGTGGATCCAGGAAACAACTCAAACCTCTTGGAAGTAGTAATTCCTTTTGAAATGATATCTTCCAAGAAGGCTCTCCTCATTCACCTCCACTTTGAGTTTCTTTATTTTCATGCTTGTAACATGATTTTTTTCTCAAGTAAATCTTTTGTGTTATTATATTTTCATATTTATATTTTTCTTCTTGGTGCTCTAATCTGTGAGTGGATATGAGATTTTTTATTTCCATTTTAATACAATTTTTATGAAAAAAGGCTCCATAATGATAACTTCGGCCCTAGAACAGTGATTTCTTTCGTAGTTGATCTAATCCGAACATCGTTAATTTAATTATTTTTTGAAAAAATAAACATATTATAAATCATAAATTTTGATCAATTAATATAGGTTTATTTTCAGTTGAACTCGATCTACTTTCACTTGACCGTGAGGTCAGACCTGTGTAAATCATGTAAGTGAAACATCAATCACAATTTCAAATCAACTTGGGTAAACTTTTAGGGTTAATGTATCATCCCAAGTCACAATTAATTATAATTTCTAGATAAGATATGATTTCCTAATTTTCTCCTTACCATAAATGGGATTTTTTATCACAATTTATGTAGAGGGCTGCGAATGGATGTTCCAATGTTAATCTATAGCTCATTCTTCCAATTTTGTGGTCGTGTTAATTTTCATAGGGGTTGAGGATTAACAAAATTAGTTGATAAAAATTGAATTAATTATAATAATATAGTATAATGATAAATTAATGGTAAATGGGGTGAATTAAATTTACTACATCTTCTCATATTGGCGATTTTTTAGAAGTTGTGTCCTTGATTGTTTATTCTCATTTGTTTGTTTTGTTCATTGTCAAAAAAATCACAACTAAACCCCCAAAGTATTTTATAATTTTTTTTATTTTATTTATTAGATTATTCAATCCTATTAATGGATTTTCAATTAATATCCTCATCAGAAGGAGGACGTAGGTCAGCCACTATGCTACACTTAGTTAAATCACAAATATTTTGAGAGCATGTATGACAACGATCATCCCTGGGGTTCCCATGTTCCATTCCCATTTCTGGTAGTTAAAATTTCATCAAATATAATATTCAAAAATCCATTACAAATTGATTCATTAGACACCAAATTCCACATTAAAATAATACATTTACTATAAAAAAGTTAAAAAATTTAAACAATCCATGGGGCATAATAAAATCACTATCATCATAACGAGGATTTTAAAACATAAATCACCATTTATAAAACATGTAAAGAGATTATAAAAATAAAAAAAAAATATAATTTTAATTTTAATGGACTACGAACATATAAAAATAAAATTTTAGGAATTTTATTTTTAAGAACAACAATTTAAACCCATGTTCAAGATATCAAATTTGAGTTCCTGAACCACCCATTGTTCTAACACATGTATACATTTATAAATATAGATACCAATCATCCCATTGAAAATATTTACAAATAATTTTGTGGGTATATAAAATAGTATATATATATTTAAATCTTTTTATACTTCATCTAATTTTTTCATTAACAAGAAATGAAAAAAAAATTCTTCAGCTTGTTAAAGAACTGTAAAAATAAAATATCATTTTCAAAAACTAAAAAATCTGTTGATCTGTCATCAAGATTCATTAGACATATAAAATTACAATTTATTATTATATAGTGAATAAATATATCAAGATGATAGAGCAGTTTTAAATTTATAGTATGTAGTATAGGATATTGGAGTTCAAAATTAGTGGCAGAGTCAAGAATCACAATTCACAATGTATTGGATTTATTTTTTTATTTATGTTATCGTTGGTAAAATTACATGTATTGTGTCAATATAATGATACTCCTTTGTTGGTAATGTATTATGTGTTGGGTTGTTATGTAATATAAACTTCGGATGGCATGTAAGAATTTGAATCCACCCGTGTTCGGGTTATATCTTAACGTCATGTTCTTTTGTACATGATAGTTCATTCTGCATCCGTAATCCATGTGCCTAACCATTGTGTTCATGCCACATGACATGTGTAAAATGTATAAATTTTTTCATACACCACCAAAACAATAAATTAATACAATAGTTTTGTATAATTAAATGAAAAAATATATTCTATATCCATTGGATTGTTTTTTAGGAAAATATGATCAATATAGTTAAATTTATAACTAAATAATGATACAAAGTATGGACCAGTTTAAACAAAAAAATTTTCTTAAGACTAAAAGGATGTTGTATGTTTGGATCAAAATATTGACATGCAATAGAAAAAAATTATGCTTTTGTTGTAGTTTAATAAAATTAAAATACAATATATTTTAATTCTTATAAAATTGGAATTATAAAATTCTGATTACTACTACTCATGGTATAATTAAATCATAGTGATGTATTCATAACTGGTTTTCATATAAAATATTATAAAGGTCTAGTAATAATAAAAAACATACATCATTAACAAGTAATCAAAAAAAGAAGTCTCATGAAATAATACAAAATACAAGAAAGAACATTCACAAATAAATTCAGTTATGAGGAAAAAATATTTCATTACATTTTCACCACCTATTAACAATCTCAACCCTAAAAATTAAAATAATATTAGCTACTACTAGTATGAAAAAATCATATAAAAATGATAATCCTTGGATATAAATACTTTTCCACAATTATAGGTCCAAATGATTTTTTAAACTTGTACACAAACCACATGTGAATGTAATGTCCAATTTTTATCACATGTACATATAGATATCCACTATTCATCGAATGATTTGATATGATTAATTGGGAGTGATTTTTTTAAAAATAACCTTCCATTATATATTGAACTTTATTATTTCTTCTTTTCTCATAGGTTGATTATTCATTTTCATGGCCCACTTTTAATAAAAATCATTTTAATCAATGTAAAAATTATTTGTTGATAAATTATATATTATTCTGGTGTTATGATACCCATTATTAAAGGGTGATCTATGTTATTTTTATATAGAAAATAGTTCATTTAAGAAAAAATGATCTATAGATAACAATAATGAAAATAATATAATGACACTTAAATAACAACAAGGTAACACAATTCGTGAAGTATCTTTATAAGCTATGTTATCCTATGAAAAAAATATTTCTACCATCAACATTAGAAAAATATACAAGAAAAATATGGATCCAATATGTTTATATTTTTTACCCCATCAACAAAAACCACATATTCGAAGGGTTTTATCAACACGTTTATAAAAGTACCAATGGAGAGTGGATTTATCAGTGATAAAGTAATAAGTGATTTTCTCAATGGAATCCCATGGGCGATGGCCTTAATATAGGGATCCTTCTCTATTTATGGTAATTTTTGGATCAATTGCCTATTTATTTCTTAGTTGTGATGGCAGTTGGAACATGCTAGAAATTCTTCATCCTAGTGGATGAAATGATACTGCCCTAATGGAGGTGCTGATTTGGTTACTATTAGCAATGATGTAGTGTGAAAACTGGTGAAAATATCATATTGATAAAGATAACATCAGGATGTGATATTGTGATGTCAAGATCTGGATAGGGATGACCTCAGTTGGATGTAAAAAACCTCATTATGATGTGATGTGAGAAAGGCTTTGGTAACTATTAAAAATATTATTTGTAAACTATCTCTTTTAGATAGGGATGGGATTTTGTCTTTTGGGTTTTTGGGAAAAAATTATGTTGTCTAGAAGGTTCTCCTTAAGAATCAAGAAAATAGAGTATTCCTTCTAGTGGATATGTTTGAGACGTAGGGATGGTGTGATGATGTTGACCCCGACAGTTGTGGGATGCTCGATGGTGGTATTGGATTCCAAAAGGTGTGACGTTCTTAGGTATCATGGGTTGTCGATCAAATGATATGTCAACATTGAGTAACTCTCTTTCATGATGTTTAGACTTTGTATCCTCTGATTATGGTCATCAGGGAAGACCATAATTTTTCAATCAATAATTCTAATGTTAACATCAATATCTTTAGGAATATGTTTTTTATCAAAGATGATGTCCTTGGTTGGAGTGTTATCGGCCTTTCTCGCTGATATGGATGGGTGTGTGATGTCTGTAGGGATGGCTGTTATTAGCTGACATCATTGAAACATCAGCTATTGAAGGTGATTCTGGTCCATTGGGATACTATTATAAGGGTTATTGATCCATTAATAATGGATCTACGGTTCATGATAGGTGTTTATTTTTTCCATTATATTTATATTTGGAATTTTATCTCAAATTTATTTTTTGTTAGAAATGATGGGCATGATTTCTATAAGTAGTTAACGATTGGTAGAAACTTGGTAGCAGGGGAAGAATAGATTATGTGTATGGTGAGGTGACCTAATATTCAGGGGTTTCATCACAAGGGCTGCGATCAGCCTCGACTTTTGGTCTTTATGAGGGTTTATATGATAGTGTTCACTGATGCACTATGCATGGATTGATGATGATATTCTATGATGATAGGAAGTTCAGAGGCATTCTAAAGGTTGTAGTTGTAGGTGTATAAGAAAGAAAATGATCTTTATCATGGGAAAATGTGGCGTATTGGACTTCGGTCTCCTATGAGCAACCATGGGTGATTAATGGCGTGTAATAAATCAAAGTTGGGGATGTAAGTATGTCAGTTCACCGAGGAGTGGAGAGGTTGGTGGGTATCCATCGACAATAAATCATGTTCATTCCCCCCAAGATGGTGGTGGTGACATAGGTAGATGGTGTTAACTGATGGTGATGTGAGGTAGAGACCCATCCGACATTGGGGGCGACTGAAGGAGGTATCCATTGGGATACACATTATATATAAGTTATACTTTACTATAATCTACAGAAACCATGTGCGGCAGGGTGGGGGGGATATAGACTGGGTCATTTTCTTGGTGCATTGTGTGAGTGTTTGATTGATCGTAATTATATCTTCAATATAAGTCCCATCATTACACGTTACATAATCTTGAGTTATGTCAAGAAATCACATTGATGATCTTTTCAAATTTAGCGATTTTGATAATTATGCCATAACTATTACATTACATCTCAAATATTACAATGTATACACTTTAACACAAACCAATTATTTTCACAACAATAATACACATTAGATAAAAGAATAAATATTTTTGTTATAAAACTCTTCATGAATTGATCCACTCTCTTACCCTTCTTTATACCCAATGAAAAACATATAAAAAATGTGGGTTGGGAAAAAATAGATCAGTAACGGATATAAAATAAGGAAATAAAACATTTTTCCATCAATACATACAAATCAATGAAACAATAATTTTCAATAATAAAACCTATGGTCTTTACCATATCTCATGTAGTCTTCTAAATTATGAATAACACAATGAAATCATAAATCATAAAGGTGACTTGTGGCATCCATAACAGAACTACATTGTATCCTTCACATCTATATAGGGAGTTATGTTTGGAATACCCATCAAAGTATATTACATAAATCTAATAGGAAAAACATTATTGTTTACCTCCATCACATTACCCAATTCATTGGAGAGCTCTATTGGGATCACCCTCCCCCAGTTTAGCATAGAGACACATGTATATGAAAATAATGCCCAGAACCATAATATAATCACAACACATACAACAAGAATAAAGGAAAGATAACCTTTCCATATTGCAATCCCAATATATCATTTCAAGATATTGATATAAACAATACATTATACAAACCATTTTCATTACCAATATATGTACAAAAAAGGTAGGTGGTAAGTATTTTCCTTTTAAAAATATTACAACTTGTTAATGAAACCAAATATCAAACAATGGTCATGGAAACAGAACGGTCATTGTCACCATGTACATTAAAAAGAAACATTCCCTTTTGTCGTTAAGAAAAAATATTAGTAAAGGAAATATTCCTTTTGAAAAATATTTAATAAAATAAAAACTAATAGGATATAATCATACACTATAAAAATAAGGTTGTGTATTATCCAAAATATTATTTAATGAAATGAGATCAATCCGAAGGCCCTTATGAAAATTCAGTATCCTAATAACATTACATAAAAGTATAGAAAATGAGTTGATTAGAGAGAAAAGGGAATCTCATCACTTGGAAATAAAATGGACTAAAATAATTGTATAAAATAATATATCCCAATAAATGTAAATGTAAATTAATATAAATAACATAAAAGAAGTATTTGGCTAAAAGAGGAGGGTGAATGGTTCCCCTAACTTCAGTATGACTTCTTTTGTTCATCCATTATATTCCTGAATAATAATATTAGGCCAATTAATAATATATTTAGGACAATTTTCATGTTTATTATTCATTTTATGTTACTTATCATCAAGTTATAAAAAAGTACATACTTATTTGAGTTTATATCTGTTTTTTTCTTGATATACGGTACTATAGTCGAAACTGAACTTGATAAAATTACAAATTTTCCATGTTGTGAAAATTCCATCTTCTACAGAATAGTATTCTTGATTTAAATATCATATTTATTAATTATATATATATATATATAATATTACATATCATTTGGAGATAATAAATGAAATGCTTCGTTCATGGATATGGTAAATCGTAAGTACACATAAATGCTACGTTCATTGCTTTTTCAAATACAAATGAATGAAAAAAAATCATTTATAATTATATTATAATTCTTGTATAATATCATTTTTTATAAACTTTTCATATTTTTATTAACTCCATCATTTATATGTTCCATACATGGTATGAATGAGTCAAATCAGTCAGAGGGGGTAGTAGTCCTCACTTCTTAAACTGAAATTGTCGTATTAACATATTATTGAAAGAATCATATTATTCATTAAATAATAAAACTGAAAATAGAGACAATATAAATATAATATATGTACTATATAAATATATTTCTTTCATAATGGCCATGATGAGAGGTGGTAGGGGAAAATTGAAGAATCATCATTTTGTGAGGCAACAGTTCTATGTCCACAAAAATAGTGAGTTCATATCCATTAGATGGAGGTGTGTGTTTGAGTAGTTTTAATCCTTATAATAAAAAATCCATTTTTATTTAGGATATTGGTGTTGTTATTCAATCCAATAAAAAATATATAATAGGTATTTTAGAAGTAAAATAGTTAAAAATAACTTTGGAGAAGACACTACCTCTAAAAATGTGAAGCTCCCTTTGATTTGAGACAGAAGTCTTATTTGAATTGCCTTCTGACTAAGGTAAGGATTATAGAAGGTAGAGAGGGATTATGGGAGCTTATTTGCGAAGAATGTTTGTGATCCATGGGGCATGAGAGGCCTGATTAAATGGGTAGGGGTGATGCCCTTTTAAAAGAGTGAGGATGGGCAGTTTAGGATTATTTTGAAGTGTTATTTTATTATAAAATAATTTTCATTTTCCAAATGTCCAAAAGTCACTTAATTCAAATATATGATTATGCTGGTTCGAAATCCCCTCAACAAGTAGGTTTTAGACCACTCGAGGTTAGGAATTTATCCTTATCTTCTAACTTTAACACTTAGTTAACTAATTTTACTCTTACCATTTCTTCATTTATATTCATATTATATGGTTAATATAGTTACTATAAAACACTATTATAACATCATGTGGTTTATTAATCACATTTTCAATATTATATAAATCATTTGGCTGAATATTATATTTTTGGACTATTATATCATTTAATAAAATAGTATTTGTTTTAAAATCTCATTTATGTCAATTTTATTACTATTCATATCTTGACATTTTAAAAATTCATAACAACATCATTGTTTCCAAAAACATTATTAATAAAAAAATGTCAATTCATAATCATCCATAAATTTTTTTGATGGAATAAAATGTTTCAAAAAATTAATTTGATATTTATAATCTCATTTATTGAAATTATTATTTAAAATGGGAACCTTTACATCATCATTGTGTCAGAAATAAATTTATTTAAATAATTTATACAAATTATAAATAATATTCCTTGATGTGGATTTTTTTTTAATTTTATAATGAATATTTATAGGCAAATAGATCACTTATATAACACCATATAATTTTTTAGTAAAATATTCATGTTTTTGTTATACTTTTCTTTACATTAAATTAATTCTTATAAAATTTCATTTACACATATATCTAGCTCAATGGGGTCCAAAAATTCACCCATGGATTCCCATGTTAGTAAATGTATCATCCAATATGATTATGAAAAGATTAATATTGTTTTAAATTATTATGAAATTATTTTTTTAACCTTATTTAACAGATTTACCCTTTATCCATGGTAAATAAAATAATTATATAAGTTTCTATTAAAAATATCCAAAAATAAAATATATCTATATACATAATCTAACCTCATAATTATAAGTATATAATCCATCTCTCTAAATTCAAAACACAGAATTTTCTGTATTTAATTTAAATGTAATTATAGTTGTCAAAACCAAAATCACGTTTTTAAGAAATAATAACTATCAATAGATTTTCATGTGTTTATCAGCAATTAAAATTTGAAATTAAATACAATGAACTTAATTTAATTAAATGATCAATATATAAAACAATAATATATTGAAACCTATTAAAAGAAAAATCTATCTATATAAATATATTAGATGAAATAGCCGTTTCGAATTCAAATGTAGTGTTTTTCAATATTCATTAAATTAATAAACATTATCTAAAAAATACCAAAATATCATCAAAAGTAATTTTTTATGTCCCCCTTCTAAAAAATAATTTTATTTTCTCAAATAGAACATAGAAAAGTAGAATAATATATTTAAAAAGTGTTCTCTATCAAAAGGCATTACAACGAACATTTAAAAATATTATAGTATTTTTAATGATTAAAATATTATTCATTCAAATTTTAAGCCTATAAAATTTATTGGATAAATGCAAAGTCATTTAATAATCATATTTTAGTTAGTTCTGTTCACTCACTCCAATGCACCAGTTAAGAGTTAACTACAATTTAAAATAATATTAATTTTATATAATTTTTTTTTGTATTACTCAAGGTTCTGTGCAATATAATATTTCATAGAAACCTATTGTTGCGTGTTTAGTATGTTCTCATAGAATGTTTCCTATTTAACATAAAACTAATATCATATTAATAAAAATTAATATATATGAATTTTTATTATACCATTATTATATGGGATTTACATCCTTCCCCCTTTTTGAAATTGAGTGCTCGCAATTTAAAAATTGGGCGCGGAAACATCATTTAATGCCCTATATCAGAAAAGTAGTCAATAAAACTATCACAATAAATGAAATTTTGAAAAGTAAACTGGATACCTGATAAAAACCATACTAGTATTACATATAGGAAAACATGTATATAAATGAAAAAATAACCATCTTGTTCTATTTATCCCCCTTTATCACCAAAATATAAAGCCTATGTGGTATAACTTTTATTAATATAATCAACTGAAATGATGGGGAATAACATGGAGTTTTAACGTCAAATCATGGAACTACAATCTAAAAATTATTTTGTTAAGATTTATGCAATATGATTCTATGTAAAAAAATGAAATTTGGATTGATATCCCCATTGGTCACACTTTCATTATTGAAATGATACCTAATGTTGATATGTTTGGATCTAGAGTGTTTTACATAGATCATGGATATAATTATTTCACTCTAATTGTCACAAAATATACTTAATATATTTTTAGTTTCAACATCATTGTATACTTGATTAACATCCTTAAATAATAACTATGTGCATGTATGAGTGGTTTCCACATATTCTACTTTGGATGTTATAAGTGTCACTTAGTTCTTATTCCTACTTTACTAACATAGACAACCCTTACCAATGAAGAAAGATCTGCTTGATGTGGATTTTTTCAATTTTCAATCACCTACCTAGTCTATATTTGTGTATCCATGTTACTTTAAAATATTATTTAATTTCTAATACAGGTGGCAATTAACTATTCCCTTCACATATCATAGAATTATTTTTTCCTAAATAACGTGTCACTCCCATTGGACGCTTTGAAATCACGAAAAAAGTGTAACAGAAAATCCTATATTTAGTATTGAATATATAAAATATAGAGGACATCTAATAAATATAATTAATTTATTTTGGTTAACCTTACTTCTATTATCATCTTTTCACAATTCTGTTCCAACCAAAATATCTATCAAAAAATATATTGCATCATTAATTCCAATTATTTTCAAAAACTATTTGGAATATTTTTATTTTGAACAAAATATAATGTTTGATTTATTTTCACTATATTTAATCCTATAAAATAATTTTTTTTCTCAACATGTAAATCTAAATATATTTATTCATTTATTTAAAAAAATTCCACAAAATAGTACTCATGGCCATTATAAATGATTATATCATCCACATATTCAATGAAAAGTAGTGTACCTATTGACAAAAAAATTATATATAGATTTATTTCATCATTTTCCATGGTGAACCCCGTTACAATAAACCAATATTCATGTTTTTAGTACCAGGATGATTGATCATGTTTCAATCCATATAATATTTTTCTTGGTCTACATAAAATAATTCTATAATATTCCAGAATAAAACCATCAGTTTTTCAATAAATAGTGGTCCCTCATGATCACAATTTAAAAAAAAATGAATTTGCATCTATTTGATACACATTTTAGTGATTTTATGATTCCAAAACTAAGTTAATCCTTTTTATTTAAATACTTTTATAAGATTAATGGTTTCATTAACGTCAATGTCTTCCATTTGAGATTATACTCTGTATAATAGTCAGACCATATTCCTTATCAGTGCTATTTTTTTATTGAATTTATTTTTAAACACCCATTTGTTGTTTATGAAAATTTTTTCTATTCATATTAGGACTAGATCCCATGTTGAATATTGTCACTGTAATCCTATTCATCATTCAAACATTGTATACATTCAATTGTATCTACATCTTCACCGACTATTTGTGGTTTAAAAGGTCATATGACTATTTTTTGATTTTACAATATCATCTTTATTCTCACATGACCATGATCTCATTGTTATCCAATTATGATCTCGACATTAAAATGATTTTTAACCTATGAATCTAATTAATTTCACTACTGATAACATCATTTACAACATTGGAATCTTCAAAATAAACATAATTATAAGCTATTCTATTCTCATTTATTTTCTCAACCTACTAGTTTGAAATATTCATGTTTTTATCATTTAATATAGCAATTTATATTTAAGATGATTGGTGTCATTAACAATTTTTTTTAATAATTTTGATATTTTAATTGTCCATAAGTGTAAGAAAAAATTATTTTCTAGTACCTATACTCACTTCCATCATATAATCACCCCATAATATCACTTTCATCAACTTTCTGTTCAAATATTTTTAGCGTTTTAGATTTGATACTTATAAAACATGGAATTCCAAGAACATTAATTTAGTTTTCCAATGGATTCTTTTATACCAATTTACATAAGGATGTAAATGTATTGTAGTTCTCAAAATACACATATTTTTTATCTGTATATATGCACACATAGCCTCATGCCAAAAAATATGGAATTTTCTATTTAGAAAGAATTGTTTAGCCCATATCCACAGAACCTCTATTCATTATCTTTATAACCCCATTTTTTGAAGGAGTATAAGGTGTGATATATTGATGATTTATTCTTTATTTATCAAGGAATATTTCAAATTCAACACATCTAATCTCCTTCTAATTATTAGATCTCAATTTATTAATGTGATGTCTCAACTCTTCTTCATCATGTATATTAAAAACATTGAACATATCAAATACTAATGATTAACTATTATATAACATTAAATTTGTCATTAAAGTTAAATAAAATTTTATTGTTATGAAATATACACCACATTTTATTATCCGTGTCCCATAGGTCCATATAAGTCCGTGTGTATATTCCCCAATGGTCAATTGGAGTGAATTTATACCATCTATTGGGTTTTATAAATTATCATTCCCTTTAGGCATGTCACACGCACATCATTTTGTTATCCATTTAACTTTGGAAGATCTATCAAAACATCATGATTCACAATTTTACTTAAAATAATTTATCCCAAATGAGTAATCCTTCTATGTCGTAGTAAAAATTCGACGTTTCACTCATATAATAAGAATTAGTATGATCACCAATCAAAAACAAGTTGTCATTAGTTATTTTTCCATGATAAATTATCATTCAATCCTTAAATACACTAATGAAACAAGAATATTTATTGATTTTAACCTAATTTCCTTCACAACACATCTATCAAACACTAGAGATAATTTTATTCAACCTCTTCATATATAAAACATATTTTCATTTCATATTTTGAGGTTTTATCTGAGAGATACCAACACCATTAACTTTTTAGGAGCAATCATTACCAAATATTAATTTTCCACCTTAATTATTATCCATATTCTTTAAAATCCATTTATCACCAGTTATGTGGGAGGAAAACCCATTCTCAATAATTCTTTTATTTCACTTGAATACAATGAAACCTCAATAAGTCATTTAATCTCTTCCTTAGGATTCCTAATTACATTTCCATTATCAGCATAAATAGCCGATCTTGGTTACCATGTCAAATATATATCTTCAAAGTGTCCCTAATTATCAAAAAATCCAAAAACATCATAAATATATTAATATCTATTTTAATTTTTTACACAGAAAACATTTTAATTTATAGTCTTTCATCTCTAAACATCCATATTTCCCTCTTCTGGATGAATCCCCCAAACCTCATACCTCATCCCATGTTTCTAAATGATGAACACATATATGTAGGATTTTTTTCCAAAAATCTCAAAGAAAAACAGAAGTATCATTGAAATTTTAATCTCCTTTTTTCATAAAAATAATCTTGTTGAATTGACTATTTTTATTTTCTACAATATATTTTCAGTTTGTACTTGGCTCTATTTAGGATGAAATGTGATTCCGAAGTGACTATTTTTTCTTAAGAAATGATTGATTGTTTCTCCCAATTTTTATTCACAAAAACATGAATATATTTTGAATTAGAACCTGCATAAATATTGGAAATATAATTAATATAATTCAAAGTTATAGATTTAATATTTTATTTTGTGAAGATCTACTCCATGGATTTGGATGATTTATTTTTAAATTCAATTAATATTTTGAAATACTTCTTCAATATAATCTTATCTTTTTTAAATTCAATAAACTTATACAACATCTTATATAATTTTTTTTATTTCAATGTAAATTTTTTTTCAATATATTTTATCATTATCTCCTTTTCAGCATATATCAACAATTTTTTTGATGTCATCAATACGGGTTGTTTTTTCATTTCAATGACATTATATTAATTATTGTGATTATTTATATCTTCAATGATAATTTTATTTTATGTTTTTTGCATAGTATTCTACTAATGACATGTTTCATTCCTATAATTCAATTTTATTTTCATCTCATTTGTTTATTAACCATCTTCACCAATACTTGAAGTGTTAAATCATTTCTTAATAGGAACTGAGAAATTTTTAAAATTTTCACCAAACTCATAATCATATACACTACTAGATGATTGGATAACATATTATTCTTTTCAAATAAAATTTAATATTTTCTGATTGAACATTTTCTTATTTACCTTACTATATTTCGATAATAATTTTAAACTATTACCACATATATTTTTGAATGTCTCAACCATATTTTTAGATTCATAAAATGATTACTTATTCATTGGATAGATAATTTCAAATTAACCGATTCAATTACTCTTATAACACCACAAAGGATGATTGTATATTCCCCTTTTATTCCCCTTAATAAATAACTTTAAAATGATCTAAATATTTCTTTGATGGACTTTTTCATTCATATCATTTTTACTGTCACTTTAGTCATCAATGCTAACATATTATTATTTTTTAAACATTCTCATGGATTCAAGATCCTTTTAATATTTTTCATTTTTATTGGAAGAAGTTATTTTTCATTAAATACGCCATTAGAATTATATGACATTTATCAAAAGAATTGTCATCTTAATCTCTTATTGGGGAGATCTTATGATGAAACCCTTCCAAAAAATCCTCATAAGACAATTGAAAATTATAGATTTATAGTGTTTTAACAAAATTCTTTCTATATCAAATATATTAATTTACCTATGTGATATAGTCATAAATGTTCTCTTCCATAACAATCATTACTTCATGGAAATTTCTTATCCTATTATTTAGTTTAGAATCATTGACATTCATATTTACATTATAGATTCTTTTATGCTTGTCCCATATTTATCTATGAGATTGATGTCCGATCACTTTTTTGTAGATAGTTATTTATAGGGACATGAGAATAGAATTTTGTGATTTTAGAACATTATTTTTATTTCATTTTTTGACTATATTCAAAAGCAAATTTCCTTAAATAGGTTAAAAATAAAATATATCATCATATATAACCAACAAGAAAAAATATAAATGATCTGGATACATTTAGTTCATCCAACAGTGAAATTTTTTGATATAAATTGTTGGAACCCCATATTATTTACTAAATTTTCATTATCCATTTTTGTCACATGAATGATTAAATCAAAGGGACCATTCACTCTATTATCAGTTGAAGTGGAAATTAATATATTACTCCACTAAGATAAGTATAGATTATTAGATTCTAGTTTTTATAAATTATTATTAATTAAATCATCCTCTATATATTGTAAATATTGAATACACTCAAGTAAGTATCTACCACACTTAAGTATATTGAAAAAAAGAGATAAAGAACGTGCATATTATTACAAGGTTTAGCCATTTCTTGGTTAACCAACTCCTTGATGTTGTTACTTAGTCACCACAATAATGAATTATCCAATACAATAAATGAAAAATTACATGTGTATGATATTGTCATAGAGAAACACCATACCAGTACACAGTCACAACAATCTATTCTGATTCACAATACATTCATTCAAGAATATGTAATTATTATGAGAAATATATTATAGATAATTTGGTTTCTTATACAACAAAAAATGTAGATCTCCCTTGTTATGACATCATAAATATCTAGAAATATATTCAAACATCATGAAGATATGATTATAATCTAATTCATGATTCTTAGACACAAAAAAAACCTATTGATGATCAAGCTATAAAAGATTTTGATAATTTATTCTATGATTCATGATCTTATCTATTTTCTTATTTTCATATCTTTTTTATTTTCCTACACTTTAGGATGTTTTTTTCATTCTTCAAAATCATCAATTTAAGATAAACATTGAATTCCAAGAAATAATTTAATTCTAATAAGATTTATCGTGACTCATTAATCTTGAAAACAACTAAATGGAATCATACAGGATGATCTCCTCCACTTCCACATCAGATTTGTCTCACCAACATACAACACAATTGTAATTACACATATCTTCTATTTCTTATTTTGAATATTGTATAGATTTATTTTTGAGACTTGGCACTGAGACGAAATGTAATTATTATTCCCGGTTCGCTAGATATAAATGTTTGTAATATATTAAATATATTAAATTTCATGAATGTGTAGTTTGAAAAAAGGTTTAATATGTTTTAAATGGGTGCTTATATTAGATATTTGAGGGGATCAACAAGTTCAAAAAGAAGGTTTTACCCATTCCAGGACATAACCTTTTTCATCTTGGAGATTTTATGTTAAATTCATTGTACGTGTAAAATCAATAAAACAAATAATTAGTTTACTGTATTTCTTGCTCAATGAAGTAGAAACTAATGTGTCTCTAAATTTAATTTTATGTTTGAATTCAAGGGTTACTAGCATATTTGTGTAACTATTTGAGAGTTATTAGAAAGAGGGTTGTGGGATCTCAATCAAAAAAATTACCAAAAAATCATAGATTGGTGATCGACGTTCAATGGAATCAAATTATCCCACCAAAAATAATGAAATCGCTTCGTTTTCATCATTATTTTATCTAATCATGGTACAATGTTTCTAAAATTTACTCTTTCCTCATTGTTAATTTCTATGTAATATGTGAATTAGTAAATAAATAGATTTGTTCATAGATCAATAATTTTGTGGTATGGAATTATAAATGGAATTTTGATTTGGATAATTTCATTGTGATGGTTAATTTTTGTTGTGATTATAATGGTAATGGGTCAAGGAAGTAAAAAACATTAGTCGAGGTACATTTCTCCGGTTTGTGGTTATATATTTCTTCCCTAATTATTTTTTCTTCATGGGAATTTTTTATTTGAACCGTTGTTCGATGTATATGGATTAAATCAATTAATGTGAACACATATCTGGGCATAATGATCTGATATTGTTGATTTGTGATTATAACAACACAATGTTTGTGTGGCAGTGAGAGTGTAGATGGATTGGATGACATTGGATACTAAATTTCACGATGTTTAGCATGCAATGGATAAGAACATTAAATGGTGTTTTACAAACAAATAAAAGGATCAAATATTAAAATGATATGGTATCAAGAATCATCGGTACATCGATCCAAAATTTAAAGTGTTCTTTTTACCATATTGAAGATCATGCAATCAGTCAACAAAGTTGAAACCAGATATGGGAATCAACATTTTTTTGATAAAAATCAGGTAACTTAGAGCCACATGCTGTGTGGGAACCTCCATATAGAAGATAGGGATTTTGAAAAAGAAATTTATCACATGGTGGGTGACCCAATCACACAGTATGTGATCTCTCCCCAGTGGCTCATCGTGTACCTCAGAGGGTACACAGACATAGGGTGGGGTACATTGGTAGTGGAACAATATGTACTACCCTACATAGAAACAAATTAGGAAAAGTACACGGGCTAATCTCTGGACAGTTACATGGGAAGAGTACATGGGTATCTGACATGCATTGAACTAGTACACAGACACAGGTAAGAGACGTAGGCTATTTTTACATGTAGTACTCATGGTCATTGGAAACGTTGTGTAACCCTTGTACATATTGTGTATATTCTAGAACAAGGCCTAGTGCCAATATCTTTTGTATCATGGGAATGATTCATTAGGGTTCATTCCCTATATCCATTACTATAGGGTTAGTATGAATCCCCTTCTACACAAAAGACTTGGATTCCTCTAGCATAACATCTTGGATAGATTTGTTGGACTCCTTCTGTGAGCCCCAGAGTGATATCCTTTATTCAGCTTCATGCCATAGGTGGAGTCCTTGGTATCATTATGACCGACACTATATAGGCATAAATCCTCTACATAGAGGGTTAATCAAGATTGAGTTATTGGTATACCTAATGGCATTGGGTTTTACACTAATCTTTCTATCACGTCTATTCCAAATTCTAGTGTGTACTTATAATTGGGATACCAGATGAGCTATACCACATGAAGGACATTATAAGTGCTTTCAGAAAATGGAGTGTGTTCCCTTAGAAGAGTGATATGTGAAATAATTGCGCTATAATCCTAGTATAGAATATTAAAATATTCACTTACCTTTATACTGTGTGTCTTTGTTGAGTATATCTGAATATTCTTTTTATATATGTTTTATAAATATAAAATATTCTAGAATAATGGTTTCCCTATATTGTATTCTTTGTGGTTTCAAGGTGTCCTATTGGGTGTTGTTATACTCATCCCGACAATTTATTTTACCACAAGTGTCATTTTTTGTGTGGGTTATCGACCTTTAGACATGTTGTAGAAGGACCAATAACAAATGGTGCTTAGTAAGACTGAAAAAACTAAGGTGTGTTTCTATGGATTTTTGAAAACAGACCCCTGTTATACTTTCATATTTTACTTATTTTCAGACTCGTTGTGGTGGTCTTTTATTTGGCTCTATTTACATTCCTTTACATCTTTTTATACTCTAGTTGTGCGATTTATATGTCTAAATGCATGGATGCTTAGTTGTTTTTACATTTCAACATTGTATGGGATTAGAGATATGTGCTTATGTATCAGTACATGGGATAAGGCCTCCCAAATTCGTGACATTTCTAGTCGATTATATTCGTCATCCCTTGGCCAATAGAAGGTGGTCATGTAGAGTCATAGCACGAGGTACATTGTGAGGGATCATGTTAGTTTTTTATCATAACATTGTCAGGTCTACGATAGTACTAGTGTTTGTGAGTTTCATTTGGGGAAACAATGCTAATAGTTTCGATCTTGGAATTCAGTCTAGGTAATCTAGTACTGGTTCAGTGGCTGATGAATTCATACATCAAGACTCTGATCAACAGACATTTGACTAGGTACATGGGAAAATCGTTTGTAAGGAAAATTGATACATGTATCATATGTTAATGGATTATGGTATATATGTCCTTCATTATTCATCTCTTGATATATACTCATTAAATATGCTTTGTTTTGTTTAATTTCAGGTTGCCTCCACGACGTATGAACTTTGGGATTCATCCCTAGGATCATGAGTATAATCCCCTCAATGATGATCCATACATATAGTGACCAATTCCAGAAATGTTACCTTCATGTGGTGCTCCAGCTGTACAACCACCTATATAGAAGCACATGGTACACAAAGTAGGAGTGGAAGAGGTTTGCAAGATGGGTGAACTTCATGAGTTTCAGTGATAGATACCACTCAGGTTCATGGGGAGCCTGACCCACAAGTTGTTGGGGACTAGGTTGAAGTAGTGACTAGATTTTTTCATCTGGTCGGGACACTATCAGAGAAGATAGGATTCCTAGTGGTGAGATTTTGTCATGGATCAGCAGGATAATGGTGGTGTTTGGTGACCAAGTCATACGATGAAGCAACTCTTTCATGGTTAGATTTTGACCATCTCATTAGTGATTAGTTCTCACCAGCCTCACTATGGGTTGTAGGTATCTAGAATATTCTTCATCTCAATCAAAGAACAATGATAATATCTGAGTATATATCTAGGTTTACCATTCTCTCCTCATACTTTAATGATATGGTTCATCAAAAAAATTAGGACTCAGACCTTTGATAAAGGAATTTGTAGGGATATCTAAGCTAGTGATATGAATCTAAAAATTATTACCTATTATATGGTGATAATGATAGATTTTTTGGTTAATAGATTCATGGATAAGCAGATACAACTAGTGGTTGCAGGTAGTGGGCATACAAGAATAGAAATCATAGTAGTAGGGATATGACTCAAGTCATTGAGACTTGGGTATGTGTTTCATTTTTGGAGGAGGTCCAAGGATGGATGATATGCATTTTAGGGATCAGTGGTTGGGTCCATTCATCCTACAGAGTGGTGGTGTTTATTAGGAGAATGTAGTGTTCATATTGTATGAGATTTTTCGACCCACTATTCAGCTGATAGAGAAACCACTAAGGGGTTACTAAGGTAGAGGAAGTGGTTGGAGTAGATAGGTTAATAGAGTAGAAGTTGTGGTAGAAGATATGGTAGATCACCATGAGGTTAATGATTCTTTGACTTCTTACCATAACCACCGCTAAGTGGTCCACGCTAGACTAAGGGAGCCGGATGATTAGGGTTGTGACAACTGCAGGTCATCAATGCTAACTACCCAGAGGAAACATGATTAATTTTAAGTATGATCTATGTATTTTATAACATAGGTGTAGTACTAATATACATAAGTGTTGGCCACTCCTTTCATTACACCTTGCTAGTTTGAGACTTAGAGAATTTGATTTATCCCTTGGCTGAACATTGCTTAAGAAGACTCCTGCTAGAGAAGAGTCAGTCATAACACACACTTTATGATGGTGTGACCTGACTCTTGGTGGAGATATTTTCTATTGGTACCTCTTTATAGAACTAGTCGGCCTTAAGATGGAATCTCAGGTATGGGCTAGTTATCCATGTTTCATTCCCAAATTGATTGTTTCATGTCTAGGGTGTGTTGTGTCCATAGTGATGAAACTAGGTTCTCCATTATCAATGAAAATAAATCCCAAGAAACACTGGATAGAACCATTCATAGCGGGGTGTATCTGATTACTCACATGTTTTCTAGAATGTCCTGTGGTGAAGTGGATGTTATGAGTTACCAATTTCTAGCTGTGGTGGTGAAGTATGAGTACATCATCCCTGAGGATATTTTATGATTATGTTCCCATAGAGAGATGGATCCCAACATTGATCTACACCATCATATAACACAAATATCTGTGTCTTTATATTATAGGGCTCACATAGAGCTTCCCGATATGAGGGTGCAATTGGAGGAAAAGTAGAGGAAAGACTCTATTAGACACGATTTTTCACCCAAGAGAGCCCCAGATTTGTTTGAGAAGAAGGAAACCAAACTTTTGATGTTATGCATGAATTATCGGTGCTTGAACCAGGTGACTGTAAATAACCAATACCAACAAACCAAAATCTTTGACCTCTTTTATGTATTTAGTGGGTAACAATGGTTCTCAATGGTTGACCTCAGGTAAGGCTATCATGAGTTGTGAGTACGAGATGAGGATATACAAAAGACAACATTCATATTTCTCTATGGTAACTATGAGTAGTTGTTTTTCTTGGCATAAGTAATCCCATATCAGGGTTTATGGGACAAATGAATTGGATCATTCAACATTTTTAAACCATTTCAAGGTTGTATTCATTGACGATATCTTTGGTTACCCATCATCTGAGTAGGGTCACACAAGAGAATTAAAAATGGTCATTGACACACATCAATATCACACTAGATTTATAAAATGATCACGATGATTCAATAATGGATTCAAGAGTTCCTAATTCAAGGGCATGTTATCATATCATATGGAGTAGATATGGACCCAACCAAGGCAATGAGATTTTATCTTGGGAGCCAACCAAGATCATGATGGGGGTATGGAGATTCCTTAGGTTACAAGGAAATTACCATTGGTTCATACCTAATTTCATTTGGAAATCAACACCCATGAAATATTTTACCTTAAAGGGGATGCCTTTCATGTGGATAGACATGCTCCTATAGGATTTTCAGAAAATGAGGTAGAGTTTGAATAGAACTCCTATATTGAGATTGTCAGAGGAGGGTGTTCTGTACGTAATTTTATATGATGCCTCATGGATAGGGCTTGGTTATTTTCTGATGTAGATGTTGGTGGTGATTTCATATGGTTCATGTAAGTTTAGACTGAATGAGAAGAACTATGTGACCCATAATCAGGAGTTAGTAGTGGTATTCTTCACACAAAATATGTTTCCAGACTACATAATGAGAATTCAGTTTATCATATATTCTAAACACATGAGTCTCAAGTATATATTCTCTCAGAATGATATTAACTTGAGATATAGTTGACCTCATGAGTTCCTCCAAGATTATGACATGATATTTTTTATAATCTAGGGAAGGGGAACACCGTATTATATTCTATCATCATGAGAACTCATTCAGAGATTCTAAATGAGGCATCAAAGTAGTAAGACTCATTGTGTTTATCTTCGTAGGATGAAGCTGGAGTAGAAACAGTAGTGTCTGTGGTTTTTACCCCTAATATTTTATATAATGTTTGGGAGACACAACATGGGGATGTCGACAATGAGATCTTACATACTATAATATTAACTAGATATTATACAAGTGGGTTTTATGAAGGTGGGGAGCATATCTTTTTTTTAAAGGATGCATGATGGTAGTAGTGAAGTTGAATTAGTTGGTTATAAGGGAGTTTCAAGCATTTCCTTCGGTTGTACATCCATTTTTAGCAATGATTTATTGGGACCTCTAGCATTAGTTCTGGTGAATAGGGATGAAGAATGGAATTGAAGAGTTTTTCTCTCAATGCCTCAATTTTCATCATGTGAAATATGTTCAACATGTTCTGGTAAGATTAGTTCAAAACACTAAGGTACCTGATTGGAAGTGGGATGGGATATATATTGAATTAGTGATGTGATTAACACATATTTCTAAGGGACATGATGCCATATGGTGATCATATAAAAACTCAGCAAGTCATCCCACATAGTAGAAATTCATGAGAAAGGTCCAATAGATGGAATGAGATGACTCTATGTGTATGATATAATATGAAACCATGGAGTTACATCAATGATTGTATCTAACCATGACGATTCCTTCACATCACAGTTGTTTGAGGTATTAAATGAGTCATTTGGGACTCAAATAAACTAGATCGAATCATTTTACCCCAAACTATTATATTGAAAGAGGAAACCATTCATGTTCATGAAATGTTTTTTGGATAATCCATGTGGGACATTTGACATAGTTGGGAAGACCAATAACCACTGGTGGAGTTTACATACAACAATTGATACCATTCCACCAAAAATATGACATCATTAATGGCCTTGTATGGGTGACCCTAAAGGCCACCAATTTTCTAGAAAATCCAAAGTGAGTGAGAACTTAAGGGCTCGAAGATGGATTACAATACTACTGAGAAAGTGTAGATCATCCAGAAGTAGATGAAGAATACACAAATCAATCAGAAGACGTTTTTTTGATAAAAAATGGAGGCCTTTGGGGTTTGAGTAGGGAGATCATGTGTATCAATGGGTTTCACATCAATGTAGATTATAACCGTTTCGTAGGAGAGTAAATCTATCATCATTATTCATTGACACTTTTTAGATACTAAATATATTTGGTGGGGTGGAAAACTACTAATCCCAGCCTCCACAGTTAGATAGGGTACACATCGTCTTTCAAGTGTCATAGTTGAGGAGGTATGTTCATTACCCATAGCATTTATCGACTGGGAAGAGCTAGAAATCAAGGAGATAGATACATTTGCTATGTGCTCTATAGTGATTGAGTATCGATAGGAGAAGATCATTTATGGGTGACTAATTCATTTATTGTGTGTCTGGTGGATGAACAAGAATCATCAAGAGAGCATTTGGGAGCGAGAGGCTCAGATTCATTATCAGTACCCACATATATTTATATTACCCCTATTTTGGCTTTTTGATATTTGAATCCCCATGGTGGGAAGAATGTAATGACTATTATTTTTAATTTATAATTTTTGGATATTTAAATGATTTTTTTTGAGACCAATCACTGAGACGAAATGTGATTATAAGGCATGGTGTTCCAAAAATAAATATTTAAAATAAATTAATTATATTAAATATCAAACACATGTAGGATTCCCAAAAAAATTAGAATAACTAATAAATGTGGTACTTAATCAGAAATCTTAGTGCATCGGTGACTATGGAATGTGGTTATTACCCTAGACATGATTTAACATTGGTCGATATAGATCATTTTTTGAATTTTTTTTGCTGTTATAAAATAAATATAATAGATAATAGAATAATTTGAATTTTTAATTAAATGATGCAATGAATGATGTCTCGTTAAATAGAAATTTACATTGGAATTACAGGGTTATATGCACAACCCTGGAATTGTTAGTGTTCCTTTAGAGAGACCATTGGAGGATCCCTCTCAGACAATTGACAACCAGATCATAGATCATGGATCAATGTGCCCATGAATCGGAGGATCTCATTAACGATATAATGTTGCTTTAATTTTTCTCATCAGTTAGTCCAAAAAATGTTATGAAATTTGTTTTTATTGTATTTTTTCGATGTTCATAATTTCTATGTGGAACATGAATCAATCGACCCTCATATTGATTGTCATATTGGTAATTATGTAGGATGATATTATTATATGGAGTTATATCGTGTGAATGTAACTGTGATTATATTATCATCATTTTTATTATAATGCAGAAGGGTTGAGCCTAATTAAAAAAATTGGTTTACTTTTGTTCCTCAGGTCTGTGGATTTTTATTTCTCCCTTGATTATGAATTCATCACAGACATTCATCATTGGGACCATAAGTTGACATATATAGATGATATCGATTATTTCATACTCATTTCCTTGTTAAATGACTCAACATTGTTGATATTGGGTAAAAAAACAGAAAAATGGTGTGATTATGGAAGTTATAATGGATTAGACAACTTTGGATATTCGATTTTACATTCATCGACATGAAATGAGGAATAAAATTCAGCAAAATTTTTTGAATGAATTAAAGGGATGGATATTTTTGTTGAATGATGGAAAGAATCATTGGGACTTGGATATTGAATTTACAGAATGATTGTTTCTAGACCGAGGACCATATGAGTGGTCAATAACATCAAAACCAAATCAATGAATTTGAAAAAAATTCATGATACATGGCGTACAACTCGGAGCCACCTGCCATGTGGTCCCTCTTTATTGTATTAAATGAATATGATAAAGTTATGTATTCCATGGTGTATTACCCTATAATATGGCACATGATCTCTTTTTGGTTGCTTGTTTTGTACCTTAGAGGGTACCCACACATGAGATGTGGTACAAAGGTAGTGGCACGCCATGTAATCCCCTAAACAGACATAACCAGGGAAAAGTATATAGTCTATGAATTGTTCTGGTATATGAGAAATGTACATGAGCTACTTGAATTCCATTTATTGGTACATATACATGGGCATGATACACATGCCATTTACATGGGCAGGACCTAAGGTCAAGGGAAATTGTCTATAACCCTTATACACATTTTGTACTTTCTAAATCATGGATTGGAGCCCTTATAAAATGTATCTTGGAAATGTTCTGATAGGATGTGTTCCTCATATCCATTACTTAAGGGTTATTATGGAATTGACTCTTACTGATAGGATAGTGATCCTTTCAGTAGGACATCATAGATAGAGTTGTTGTAATCCTCCAATGAGGCCCTGAGTGAGATCCTTTTTTCATCATCATGCCCCTGGTGTATTTCTTAGTATTATCATGACTTACACTACCTGAGTTCCAATAATCTACATACCGAGTTTTTCTATATAGAGTTGTCAGAATATCTAATGGCCTTGGGTGTGATACTCATATATGTATAATATATCTTCAGACTTCCATAATGTACTTCTAATGCCAAGACTTGATGAGGATTACCTCCCAGATGGACATCCTTAGTGCTTTCAGAATTATGAGTGTAATTACCAGATGATTAATATGTGGAATCTTTGAGATGGAAACCTAGAATGGCATATTATGGTTGGTACTTACCTTTATATTTTGTGTCTTTGTTCATTATATTTGGATATTCTTGTATTAATTTTTGTATAAATATACCTATGTAGATATGAAAATGGTTCCATTATTGTATGCTTTATGGTATTGGGGTGTCCTATTATGTATTTATATACTCACCCCTACATTGGATTTTTCTGCACATGACATGTCTTATACCGAATATCGAAATTTTGATAGATTCATAGATGGACTAGGACCATACGGTGCTTACTTAGACTACTCATACTGAGGTGTATTTCTTTATTTTTTTGAAAACATTATCCAATTTTACATACAGGTTGGACATGTTTTTGGAATCTTTTTAGTGGGATTTTATTTGGTCCTACATACATTTATTTACATCCTTTCATATTCTAGTATTGGGATTCAGTTGTATTCATGCATTGTTGTTTTGTTGTTTTTACATTTCATCATTTTATTAAATTTTTGATGTGTTTATGTGTGTGTTCATGTACATAGGGTATGGTATCCCATGTTAGTTATCTACATATATATTGCTAGTCTATATCCACTGTCATATTAGAGGGAGACATGGGGAGTCAATGTATGGGCCCCATTTGGTTGGTCATGAAAATGATCTCCCCAATATTCTAAACATCAAATAACTACTTGAATTTAAAAAATTTACCTTTCTAAACATCCTTTTATTAGGTATATCATCAAACCAATCTAGAACTTATTGTAACTTCTGTCATAGATCACTAATAATTCAGTAAAAACAAATTTTCTAATTATTGGTAAAATGCATATTCATATTGTCAATTATTAGCTCAAACTCATCTTCTGTAAACTTTACTCCGAAGATAATCAAACATGGAACACAACCCAAAAGTTTTCAAACTAAGCTACCAACATTACCTTGTATTAATACAAATTATAATTCGAAAGCTTATTTTCCGTTAATAACAACACAACATCACTACATATGATATCCATATTTAATATATAGATCTTATTCATTTACATTATCAAATTTTAGATTCACAATAAGTTTTCAGATAAAACAAGTGATAAAATAAAATAAATATAAAAGGTGGTAATAATTTTATAAAACACTCATGAATATGATTAAAAACAATTTAGTTGTGATATTTTAGACATTGATGATCAGTTCATACATCTTTGATTTTTATTTCTTTAAAACACTTGAATTTGGTAAAACACAGTTTTTATATACCTGTATTTTAATACATGGTTTATTGGAGAAACCTAACCTTTACAGATTTGGATGAATGATAACGTCAGACATGTTGTTTAGAAATGGATATATAGAGAAAAACATGAATTTCAAATTGAATATGTGGTCATAATTGTCATGTATAATATAAATTGGATGCACTAATCAAAAATGATTCTATACTAGTATTGAAAAAAAATACAATACAAGAACATGTTCAATTGAACAATATACATAGTGAGGTGGATTAATCCAATGAATCGTCCTTTTTATGTAGTTTAAAATTTTATATGTGGATCTGGGAGATATGTTTTACTCCTATATATCAGTATCTTCACTCATTTACCCTTATTTTATTCCATCTATCTCATGAAATTAATCCAATATTGTTTAAAAAAAGTGAATTAATTATTTGAATAACAGATTTGACGTAATATATTAATTTTTCCCCTGTAAATCACTTGCAATAGATAGGAATTATATATTTTGGAAAATCATGTTGTCATGATATTACTATTCAACAAGAACATTAATATTTCACATTAATAATAGAGTTTAATACTCATCCAAATTTCCAAAAATATAACTACTTCAATGTTTCATATGTAAATATATATTGTTTAAAAAATTGAGACAAATGAGTTCTTCGTAAAAAAAGTGTATTTACACACTTGTTTTCAAAAAATTTGATAGAATAATAAATTTAAAATCAATAACACCCAATTTCTATGTATTCTATAATATGATCAATAAATTTAATTATACATTATTTTTATAAAAAAAATATTCTAAATATATAAAAAACATATATAATGTTATTTACCCTGTATTTTATGTGAGTTTAGTGAAATATTTTCATTTAAATTATAAAAAAAATTCAATAAAAACCCATATGATCACTCCCCTACACATGGATTTTGCAATCCTGGAAAAACATAATAAGCGAATTATAATTTTCATTAATATTAAAAAATGAGGAATGAACCAATAATTCCTAAAAACTATATTCATCATATTTATTTTTTGAGATTAATTCCCCCTTATAATCTTCTCACATTCAAATTAATTAATTCTCAAGAATTCACCCATGCACAATTCTTATTCCCCAAAATTTTATTTTTTATTCCACCCTTCTCTCAACTGTGATTGATATTAAAAATTATTCACATCTCAATATAATTAATTCCAAAATATATTCTAGAAAAAACTATCACCTCTCCATAATAGAGACAATGGTGGTGTCCCATTCATAAGGATTTTATATTGTTGTAATTCTTCCTATGGGATGGTGGGAATGAAATTAAAATTAAATGTTGAATGAGTTGGTTTTGACTCTTTATTATATTTCATTGTTATTCACAAATCCTCAAAACAAAATACCCCACTTAATCTCCTATAAAAAAGATAAACCATCAAAAAACCCTTCATTCGTGTTTTGGAATTGGGTCAATAATCTAAAAATAAAGTACAATGAAGAATATTATAATATATTCTATCCAATTTTTTGTAATTTTATTTATATTTTATTTTTTATATTGTATGTAATTTTTTGGGCAATAGGATTCCAATGTGCTATACAATGAATAGTAACTAATGTCTGCTACATTAATGATCCAAATAATATTTGAATCTATCCACCCATTACTCAAAAATGTGATGCAACATGAAATTAAACACCTGATATCCCTTCTACCAGTCATATTCTTGAAACAATCATTCCATGTTAATAGTGTAAGAGGTATGTAAATATATAATGCTTTTGTGACGTGGTTTCAACTGAAAAGGGTGTTCATGGATACATCAAGATGAACAACTACCGATGTAAAGTTATGTCTCAAGTATATACAAAGGCTGGCCATAAATGAAAAAAATCACAATAGTATAAAACAACATTTACCAAAAGAATTAAAGATGATAAAAAATTGTTATTCAACATACCATTAATCAAGTTCACCCAAGAATAGAAGTACTATGAAGAATGTGTCAATTCCATTTAAAACACCTTGTTTGATAATGAAAAAAAAATTTATACAATAACTGGTGAGGTTGGAATTCAATAATTGATGAAACTCATAAATATGCATTGAATTCTAATTTGAGGGGGTAGTTATAATATCAACAATCACGCAGACTCATGATTATAAAATCAATGAGATTGCTCAATAATAAACTCAATTTTGTAAAAAGATTTACGACATGTCATTTCAAACCAAGAAGAAAAAATAACTATTAAAAAAACAAAATGGAATAAATATTAAAACCATTAATTTCAAGATCCTCCAAAGAATCTATTCCCAATATTAAATCTCTTTTAAGTTATTTTCATGATTTATAGTTAAACACTATTAAAAAATTTAATTCAACATTTGGAGATGGACTTGAAAAACATAACATAAATTTATTCTTAAATGGGTGAAAACATATATTTTTATCATTATTTTATTCTATGGAGCAACATATTCAATATACCTACATAGTAGAATGAAGAAGACATCTGATTTTTACATGATTTTTGTGCATGTTAGTTCGATGGGTTACATGTGTCATTACATGAATCGACTCTTGTTTCATTGCATTTGGCAGGGGGTAGGCCATTGTTTCTCTTTAAGTGTATATGGTTGGGTGACCTCCAATGATTTATGGGTATAGTGACACCCATCATTCATCCATCTAACCATGTATTTTTTAGAGGGATGTGAACCCTGCCACTGATCTATCTACATAGTGATTTCAATAAATTTTTTATAATATTGGGTTAATGGTGTTGTGAGTACCTTTCAAGCATCGTTGGGCGGAAGCTCATGGAGTGATGGTGTGCGGGTAACCATCATCTGGTCCTACTCACATATTTCTATGTATGAAGGATGTGTTATCTACCATATTGTGTAGGACCAAAAAAACACATGTTCTTTGTAGGGGGTGACACATAATTCTTGAAAGGATTTATTGTTTCCTGATCTTGTACTAGGGGTGATGAAAAAAATTTATGGTTGTTCATATTGGAATTTTGAGTCTTCCCAGAGGTGTGATGATAGTGTAGTGAATGCACAGACAATTATGTCCTCTAGATCATGCCATGGCCTTTGGGTCACGTTTCTTTCAATATTTTTGACATCTTGTCATTAGGGTCTTATAATGGGAACCCAATTTTCCCATTTATTTGAATGGGTTTTCGTTTTCTTATTCAACAATGGGTGATTGACCATCAATTATTTAAAAAATTTGAATCAATAAAAAAATAAAAGTGGAATCATTATTTTATCCATGCACAATAAATGTTTTTAGGTATCTTATATATATGTAACTATTTTCCAAAATTTATTCACACACAGATAGACAATAAAAGCATTTAATAAATGATAAAATTTGGGAAGATATAAAAAAATATGGATGATATGATAAAATTTGGATTAACCATCCTAAAACGGTGTTGTAGTTTGGTTGTACGTATCTTGATTGTTTCAGTTATTCATCAACCTAAATGGTGTTTTATGGGTGTGGTTTTAGAGTACATACAAGCATAACATGTTCCTTGTAGTGTAATTTCTTAATCAAAACTACATTTTCCTGATGTCCCTATTTAAAATATTTTTATTTTCCACCATTGATTCAATTAAAAAATCATTTAGATGTAGGTTTTTATAAAATGGGGTTTCCCCATTCTATTTAACATGAATGAATATATTATTCATCATGTGATGGTCTTGATTATTACGGGATGAATCTTTTTTAATGGACAGATCATGTGGTTATTCATTACATTGTGTCTCCTTATCTCCCTCCTTATATGAATCATGGAATATAACAATGTGTTATTCAAGTTACACTTCACATTCATCTATTTTAGTCACTTCTTATACAAGGTTCTTCTATTTAAAATAATCTATAAATTACTCTAGTTATTTTTCTTCAGTTATTCCAAAACATATTAAATTGATAAGAAGTTATATTTTAAAAAAAATTGAATCAAATTAGTCAATGATTTTATTTTCAACCAATTTAATCACTACCGATAGTATGTTTTAATTTAGACGAAATTTTGAAAAATATTTTAAATTGGGTAGCTAGAAATGAAGCATTTTATTAAATTTAATTTACTCCCAAAGGAGTTCATCTTCACTATCTAAAGAAATTATTGGATATACTAAATTTTTAATGAAAAAAAAGAGTGATCTGGTTACATTTCAATTTTAGTTAAATGCTATGAAAATAAATTTGAAGAAGTATTTCCATTAATATTTTTTTATTGTTCTTTCAATTCTACTTGCAATGCCTTTTGGTGTTGGTTAGTAGGGAGCGATGGAAAAAATCGTCCTCCTCCCATTTTCAAAATACTATAATATTTCCAGTTTGTTATATTATTTAGTCAAGGCTTGGTATAATGATGTTGGTTATTATTTTTGATAGTTGGGTGACACATTTTATTGTACAGTTTGAACAATATTGGGATATCATTGATTAATGGTTTGTTAAACTCTCATTCCTTCATCAGCTGACATGTTATCCTTCTGCTCCTCCTCCAGATTCATAGTGATGTCCAATGAAATATGATCCTTTTACATCACCTTGAGGTTCTTGATTTTATTCGAAAAATAAATATGAGGTTCAAAAGGCTCTATTTTATTAATTTATTAATTTTTCACTTCACATTCTACTTCACTCTCAGACTCGTTATCTTCACATTCTCCAATGAGTTAATTGATATTTTTTAAATTTCTACTTCACCTAGTTAATCCTATTCTAATGATGTAATATACATATATTTTTTCAGAAACGGATTCTTTTATGTTTTATCTTCTCATTGTTTTTATGCCCTCTTCCTTTGGTCCTCATAATGTTTAGGGAAAATTTTTACCATGTAATGATTGCAATTATTAGTATAAAATCTTCCAAAATAAGTGAGTTCTTGATTTTTGTGCTCCATCTATGATTGTTAATATTGTTGAAATGATTAATAAAATGGTTATCAATAAGTGACCCATTAGGTAAATGGATATATAATTTCCATAATCTAATTCTATATATTTAAGAAACAAAAAAAATGAAAGGAGGAGAAAACGAGGTCATGATTTTAATTATGGATTTCAATTATGAATGAAGCATGTGTCCCTAAAACAGTTCCAAAAATTGATGCATGGAGGCTTGTGTACTTTATAAATTTATAAAACATCTGAGGTGTGTAATATGGGCCTAAAATGAATTATAATTCTGAGACAAGCCGTTATATAATATTCAAAATGTACTCCACTCTATTTAGTTTTTGAAATTTATAATATTTATTTTTTTGTTAGAAAATATTTATAACTTTTTTTAAAAAAAATACATATAGCTGGGAAATTAATCATGGTGGCGATAACTAAATAATAAATGTAAAATACAAAAAGAGAAAAATAATAATGAAAAGCGATGATAAAATAGGTGGATGAAATGATGGTCAACAAAAAAATCCATTTCATATTATTCTGACCATAAATTAATTTATCATTGTTTTTGGAATTATTATTAATCTCTTAAACAAACTAACTAAATCAAGTGATTTATCACTTCAATAAAACTACTACAACCTTTATGATGAATAGCACTTCTTTGGAATGAATCTTTTAGGGAAGCTGTATTTTCGAAAAAAATCCATGAAGACACAATGATATCTTAGTGAAATACCACTAACACTTTTCCTTTCATTACACACTCTTTTAGGGTAAACATACAATGATTGAAAATAAATAATTAGTATGAATATGAATAATATGAACAAGTATCATCATGATTTTTGAGGATTCTTTTCACTTGATCCCATGACTGAAAACATAATATTGGACTGAAAACTCAATATTTGCTTCTATCCATTTAATTTGATAATGTAGTTAGTCCTCAATGATAGAGGTGACAGATCATGTAAAAAAGGTAATGAAATTGAAATTATGTAGATGAAAAGAAACATGTAAATAGGCATTCACAATACAATTATTAAGAAGATAAAACATTATAGGGATAAAAAATACCATAACATGAAACAAATGGCCAAAAATTAAAATAGAAGTGAATAAGGAGGGATAGAATCATAGTACAAACACATAGACGCAGTTATTTTTGAATGTCCATGATCAATGAAATTAGAAGAAGACATTAAGAAGAATAATAATAAGAACAGTTAATGTACAATCCACTAAATAGAACATCACTCCTGAGCGCAACTCCTTTGGCTTAGATCCAGATTAATTCACTTGGAATAGGACGGGGATCACTCTATATGATCCCATTATTCTTTGATAATCATCTCATCAAGATAATATTCATCAATCATATAAGATTTGCGGTTGAATATTCCAATGATCATTGAATCAAATGACTTTCCCCAAAGCATTGCATCTCCACCAAGTAGCACTTTCGTCAAATCGTTGATCACCCACTTCGGTCTCACTATATAGTTGGTAAAATTTTATTATTTATAGAAGCCATAATCTCAATCAGCCTAAACCTTCATGATCATTTGATTTTTAGTCCATAAAAAATAAAATACTCAATCTAATTTTAAAAAATATTTCTATTATATATATATATATCTCTGTGTGTGTGTGGTTGTTTTTGTTTTAATGTATACATGCATGTATGCATGTATGCATATTTTAAAAAAATACACAAAAAATGAGTCTATGTAAAAAAAGTGTATTGTCACATGAATATTAAGAAATTGAGGTCATAAAATATATCTATTGTGAATATAGATTTAAGGAATGAACTAAAAGTGTAAAAATCATTGAAAATGTAACTAATCTAGTATTTTGAGTACATGACATTATTTTCAATTATATTCACCATTAAAATTTAAGAAACGACCTTATATAAATATATATATATATATATATGAATGAAAATAAATATTCACACATCTGTAAACAGATAAGGGAAAACAGTTTAACATGTTAATATATCAATGTTGGATATATTGGAGTTGATGCTTTAGAACCAAATTTTATTTGTTTTGTTATTTCAGGTGTTAATTAGTTTTTAATATTAATAATGTTATTATCACATTATTATATCATATGTGTTAATTTTATAAGGGTAATTGTCATAATAAAAGGTCATAACAATAGACTTTTATAATGATAATCTAGAAGCCTCAAGATACATTTGTTAAAAATTTGTTCTATACTAATATTATGTTATTATACATTTCACAAATGATATATAATATCAGATGATGAGACTCTTAGGACTTTGAGACACTTTCTCAGGGTCTACACCCAAGGAAATTTTCAAAACGAATATTATATGATCATTAGCCACCATTAGGAAATCCAAATACATGGGTCATTGTATGTTCCAATATGCGAACGTGTGTAATGGTACATAGACGTTAATACTAATATTTATGCATTTCATCAATTTCATACTTCAATGTATTGATGAAAATTTTGAATATATATTCCTATATAGGGGTCAGATATGTTGAGTGTGCCACAAATAATATTACAATAATAAGTAATACAAGAAAAGAATTGTCCAGTCTATGTTTTGTGAAAGTTGTTATCTAAGGTCATTTTGTTGAAAAAAAGGAACTGCATGTTTTTGTCATGGTTCATTAAATTCTATCTAGAATATCAATTTATAAAAGACAATAAAAGTGATATTTATCACATCTGTTGATGATAAAAGCATGCAACCTACTTGATTAGAGATATCATGATATATATATTATATTTCAATATGAGAATATATATGTGGTAATTATTGTTTCAAAATTTAACTTCTTTCTCTAAGGAAATCAGGACATGTTGTTAGATGCTAATATTCGACTTTTTCTATAACATCCGAACTCCATTGAGAAAGGGATCTTATGTTCCACACACTAAGTGTATTTGTAACCATATCTAAATTTTATATGAATTCAACATCTTCAATTAATATTATTATCGTACAAGGTTTAATAATCATCCATGTATGATTAATTGTAAATATATTTTCACTAGTTATTCAAGAGAGAATATATTTTTTAATTTAATGTTTAATAAACAAATAATGTAAATTTTAGTGAAAAAAATACTTATTTATTTATAGTAAGATAATAAAGTGGTATTTAGTTCTTTAAATTATTATTCATTATTCAACATCGGATAAATATTTATGAGGATGTGATCTGATTTAATATTCCGATGAGAAAATACATATTATATATTATTTGAATAAATATTGATTTATTTATTTAAGAAAAATAATTGTTACATTATTGATGAGTTTCGCACAGGTCATGAAAATAATTATAATATTATTATTTTTGACATGAGGTTTTTTGAAGATATAAATAAGTATTAAGTCCCTTGATGTAATTATTATTTTCATAACTCAAGATAAATAGAAACCCAATAATGTTTTTTTCAAAACCAATTTTTCATTGTGCACAAAGAAAGTATAATGAGAATTTTTTCAATACCTAAATAAATTAACTCCTAGAATATTCTCAAGAAAGTAGATTGATCCAACTCATCACCAACCACTCATTAATAGTGATATCATGGTGTGTCCATCTAGTAAATAATTTATACAAGGATTTTTATAGGTTTGTGATTCTATTGTCAATCACCACTAAATGTGGTATACACTAGAATCATATCACAAACCAACCCGAGACAATTTTTTTCAGACACCATAGCTAGTGTATGTCAATGACCAAGTTAGATTCTCAATTCCCATGGACTAAAGAGAACAGCCAAGCCAAGAATTCACCCAAAAAATTAAATAAAACCAGCAACAAGTTTTTTAAAAAATTTGTAAGAGACTAAATTGGATTCCCATGTTGAAAAAAAATGCATTGATAAAAATAAAAAATAAAGAAAACAAAACTCAGGCTTATCTCCAAATCCATCACAAGAAACATCCCATATTATTCAGAATCCATAACGTAAGATTCATAAACTATAATATCCAAGAACTCCCACTCGTAGACTATTTTATAAAATAAAAAACATTACATTTTCAATTTTTATGATGATAATTGTTACCAAATTTTTCTATCCTAACCATAGGACATCAAAAAAAGATTATCACTTACATTCATGGGGTCTTTTTTGGTATAGAGTTTTAGAGAATGGGGACAAATCCTTCATAGAAAATAATCATGCCATAAAATGAGCATTTCCCTTACCTGACAATTATTTTCTTTTTTTACATTAAGACATCATCATAATCCAGATGAAATCCTTCTATACTATCTTAATACGACATCATTGTTTATAACATGAAGAAAAGGAAACAGAAGAAGGGTGAGATATAATGCTCAGTAAGGGTAAACAAAATAATAAACAATTGAATTTCATCACTATGATTAAGAATTGCATAAAGGTATGATGACATAATCATAGTGAGTGATTGAATCATTAATAAAATCAGACCCATCAATACATAGATCACCAAATATTAAAAATGGATAAATAAAAGGTCATCATAATCAATAATCATGAGTCATGTGACATTAATAATGATCAAAATAAACATTATAAACCCATAACAAGAAATTAAACCCTTTTCAGTAACATGGAGTATCATATTCACAAAACCCCTTCCAAAAACGTTTAATGGGAATAACCATATGACTGAAATTCTTTACAATAATTACCCAATGAATTTGAGAATTATCTATGTAAACCCATCACATAAGCTATAACAAGATAACCCTATGCAATCTGGTCTGACCATCATATAAGTTTTGATATGATCACATGAAAACATTTCAACTGCCCCATTGCATAACCTATAACATGATCTCAAAATGCTATCTAGGTTAACCCAATTATATTTAATGACTTTTAACCACAACGTGAAATATATATATATGTATATATTTTAATTCATGATAAAACTCAATGAATTATCCATTATTCTTTCAAAAAACGGATTAAATCATGAATAAATGGGTTTCATGTCAGTGTATTTGAAACATGATCAACCCATGTAAATGAAATTGGTTCTATAAAAATATAATGGAAACATTATTAATCCATGAAAATATAAACATGTTCTATAGAAATATCATTAGAATAATCATAATCCATCCAGAAATGAATTAGGATGGAATCATTACAAGGTATACCCAATTGATGATTAATAAAAAAAAAGGTTTGTTGATTTTGATGAATGGAAATACAGTTAAATTTCATTAAAAAAATCTTCATGAAAATATATATTTCATTTTGAAAATATCTTTTAAAAACCCAAAACATTTAGAAAATCATCCACATTGAAATTTTTTAAATATAAATAATTTCAAGAATATTAAGAAAAACATTATTTAAAAATTATCATATAAACATTGAAAGGAAGATTAAAATAAATGAGGATCATGTTAGTGGGTTATTCTAGACATTATGTATAGATCAATCATTTTTATGATGAAGAGGTCGAAAATGATCGGTAATCAAAAAATGACTAGAAGATTCCTTCGAAATTTTTTTTTTAAAATAAAAAATTGTGTAAAAATTTCTATATATATAAATTTAAAAAAGTTCCAACATTTATATAAAATACATTTCTAGAAGAAAATAAATTTTTGGCAAAAGAGAGAAAAAAGTCAAACATTATTAAAATAAATTCAAAATTAATTTAAGTAAACAAGTTTGAAGAAATTGTAATATTATATGAAAATATCATGAATAACCAAACTATAATATAAATAATGGTAATGATAAAATTTGAACATCTAAGACCTAATGATACACAATCTTGATAAATGATAATATTGTAACAAAAGACTCTTACAACATTGGTAACATTGAATCACAGTCCCCATGAAAAAACAAAATTAAATATTACTTATAATATAATGACAATAATGTTATTCATGATATAAAATTTTATGTGTATATTTATACACCTCGTAAAATAATATAGGGGTATAATATAACAATCACCTCAATGAAAAAAACTGGGAAATAAATCACTTGGTCATTGGTAATATTGAGATCGTTAATCCCATAAAATAGAGATAATAAAATTCATATATAAATAACAATAAAATTATTTATAATAATTATAAATTACATTCATCTGAATTATATATATCATACAACAAAAATAAGTTGTCAATATGACATATATCTCATATTAATAAATGTGAGATGAGAAAAACCCTTACCTGGATTCTGATTTATCATGTGTTTCATTATCATCAAAAAAAATAAACCTATGTTACTTATTTTATTTCTTGACAACCTATTTTAAATTTATTATTACCTTTATTTCAATTATTAAAATTCTATATATAATTACTTAATCAAATAATTTTATGTTGTGTATTTTGATAATATTTGGCTTATGTATCAAAGATGACTTCGGTAGGTTGACTATAGTCAGTGAGGTCATTATTTAAAAATCACCCAAATAATAGTAAATAATTAAATATTATATTCATAGATAAATTATTCTTTTTAAATCCATCATGAAATATGGTTATGAAAATTGAAATAATTTTACGATCATGGAGATGACAGGCCATACATATGTATGAGTAATGATTCCATTTGTTCAATGTTCATTATGAAAATAAGTAATATAATATTTTATATTTAAATAAATATAATAATATCATAAATAAAATATTATTTAATTATATATAAAAATAATTATCATTCATTTGATTTGGTGAATAAAAAAGAATAACATATTTATGGACGAGGCAGTAATCCACAAGTCTACAAAAGATGTTATCATTTTTTTAGTGACCGAATGGTTAAAAAAGAAAATGATTCATTATATTTAAATAGTTATACATATGATTTTTATATAGTATAAATTTAAATTATATCACATATGTTTAATACCATTACCCTTATTACATTCAATATAATACTTTAGTAAAAAACGAATCATATCGCTTCATGAGAAGGTAGTTCATCGTAGATACAAGTGACATTATCGTATCCCTTATAGAATGTAAAATATAAGAAATATGTTATAAAATGACTCAAAATGTATAATTATTTTATAAAAATCACATATAAATATTATATACATCAACATAATCAAACTTATGAGGTGGTAATGGAAAAAGAATAACATCATTTCAAGAGGCCATAGTACACCATACACAAAAATGATGAATTCATAAGCAGTTTGATGGAAGTGTGTGTGGTGGTATGTTTTACTATAAATATAATAAAATCTCAATTTATGATTTATAATGATGTAATTATATCATCATGGTATAAAAATAATTTGTATAGATGAAGAAAGAAGTAAAATGATGACGCTTATTGAAGAACATTACCTCTTCTTTAGGTATTCACCTTAAGTATGCATTAAAGTTGTGAAAGGTTGGATTTAATAGAAAAATGTGGATTCTATGAAGATTTTAGGGAATTTTTTATGTCATTTTTCAGGGTTTGGATGATACAAATGGTTTTAATGGTGTTAAGAAGCGAGGAGAGTTAAGTCCCTCTTATAGTTGTGGAGGAGATTCATTCTAGTATATATTAGATCTAATTCACTATTGGTAGGTCAAATTCACCTAAAGTGGATCCAATATTGATAATTAATGGTTTTTGGGTATTATATAGTATATAAAAACCACTTCTATATAATAAAACAATTTTATTTAACATTTTTTCTATTAACACAAATGTTTTCTTATTTATATTCATTTTGGGTTTTCAGTATAGAAAATATTGTTCGAGCCAATTTAATTTTTACACTAAGACTAATTTGAAGTGTGAATTATTAGATAATTTATAATAAAACATGATATATATTATATCCATTTATTAATTAAAAATTATATGTGGGTTGAAAATTAATTGTAACAAATTCCCATGTAATTTTCAAAAACAGAGCTTTAAAATTAACCATGATAATAGAATTTTTACTACTTAAGGGTAAATATACACATTATAAAAGATCATTAGATCCATTAATGGAAAATAAATGATATTTATTACCATTTAAAAATCACATCATAGAAGATAAGATTTGAAATAATTTTAAATCATTTATTAACATATAATTTATTATAAAATAACATTATAGTCAATTTTGACATTATTCATTTAAACTGAATTTATTAAATATCAAATAAATTATGGAATTAGAATATATTATTATTAATATTTTTGAATACAATATATTCATCTATAAAATAATGGAATGAAATAATAAATTCTATTTTCTCAACTTTTAATATTTTCAGTGTAATTGTTTCTTAATTATTAACTAAATAATTGTTGTGTTGTTGTTTCATAAGTATTTGCAGAAATTAATTAATATATAATACAAATAGAGAAACATTATTAGGATATAGTCAACTCATATTTATTTAAAAATATTATTTTTACACTAACCCGATAATGTTTTTCTATCTATCCCAAATCATTATATAAATTTATAGGTAAAATGATCTTTTTTTTTTCATTACCTAAATTATTATATAAAACAGTTTAATGGAAAACTTCCCAAAAAATAATTAAAAATAATTTAAATGAGAATATTTGTTAAAATTTTTCCATACAATGCATTTTATAGTAGTTTTTATGTCATTTTCCATTTATGTTTAATCTATTCGTAATCATTTTTCAACAATAATCTATGTGATTAATTTTATCAGTTTTCACTAATCAAAATGATATAAAATTAAGTAGGACATATTAATCATTATAAATTATATTGATTCAAAATTTGGAATCAATTTTTATAAATTCAATTTATATTTTTGTGAAGGTTTAATTTAACATTAATCAAACATGAGGTGAGACATATGGTTTTTAAGAATAATATATTTTTAAATAAGATGATTATATATTAAATTTATGAATAATAATAATAATTTATTGAAAAAATTTAATATTTCTAATTTATAATCTATAAATTTCCATTATTACATTCCATATTATTGATTTTTTAAATTATTTAAAAATAATAAACATTATGCATTTTGAAACATTTTATTAGAAAAACTCAATTTAAACCCCAAAACAAACATATACAAAAAACTGATATAAATTTGATTCATAGTAATTAAGTTGATGAAATATAAATAAATTATTCATTTTTACCTTAAAAAATATTAATAACATATTATGACTTTAAATACATTAATTTATCGAAATAAAAAGGCTTTTTATAAAAATCGTTATTTTATACTCTTCACTTGAAAATAAATACTTTTCGATGATTTCAAAAATTTATTTCAAAGTGAATTTTGATATTTTCATTACAAAAATGAATTTAATTTTATAAAATAATTTTTTTAAAACATGGGAAATTATTATAATATTTTATTAATGAAAAGTAATAAAAATTATTTTTGATGAAAAAATATTTTTGAAGAATAAAACCATGTAACTAAGAAATGAATCATTATTGACTAAGAATTTATTAGTGATTTATATTAATTAATACACACACACACACATATATATATATATATAGTACAAATTATTTAATAGTAATGATGTCCTCAAATTTAACGGCTATGTTTGAACTATAATATATATCATCGGTTGTTTTTGTTTGGTGTTTCAAGCTGAATATTCTATCTAACATAAAAATAACATGGTTTCATGTAATGAAATATAAAATAAGAGTCGCGGGTTACATGATTTTAACATATTGTTATGAGTAATCTTAGATAAACATTGTGTAACATTTTCTTTTACACTATCAAATATAATTTTATTCTTTTATAATTCATAATGTTATCGAAATACCACACATAAAAGAAAAGAGTAAAACAACTACAACTGATTTGGATGAACTAATAACCCTATAGAAAATCCAATATACCTAGATGATTATTACCATGTGGAGAAAGGTTACTCACCATCCAACATCTCAATAATTCACATTTAGAGTGGCCTGGAATAAGAGCCCATGAAGTGGGATTCTCTATAATTATATACTAAAATTGAAAAATCCAGCCAATATATATATAAAGACCATTTATTAAATAATACATAATTTTTATTATAAAGTCATAAATGAATTCTATTACATTTTAGTGTCATTAAGGTTAAAATATTTATATAATTAGGCCATCACTCTTATATAAATAAATATTACATCCCAAAGTGGTCACTACCACCTAGTATCTATTTTTACTACAAAACCATATATTTAAGATATTACATGTTTCAATTTCTTATCATTTACTCACAATTTTCATATTGACCAAATATTTTTCACAAGTCATACTTAAGATTATTTGAAAAGCATTTTAAAATGTGGAATGAGAACAAAAATATCAGTATGGGACACAAATATAACGAAAAAAATATGTTAGTCTTTGAAAATATATTAATATTTTTATTTTTTAAAATAAGCATTAGATTCAAAATAAAAATTTCATTACCCAATAAATAAAAATCTCTTACTTAATCATTTAAAAAAATAATAATAAATCTTAAAATAAAAAAATAATCTTCTTAATTGTTTATTTGTAATCATGAAAAAATAAATATTTTTTTAAAAAAATAGTAATTAGTAAACACTTTTCTGTAAACATAAGATCATTAACATACCGTAAAAAATTATAATATTTTCCTAAAAACCATTTCTAGGATTAATAAATAATATATGTAAATTTTTACATAATTTTTATATCACTCATTCAAATGGAATAACCTTGATGGTCAATATCCATCATGATCATAACATATTGTATTAGGGGGAAATAACTGACTCATCAATTAATGGTTCATAAAATATATACTCATCTATGGTTTATAATAAAACCACACATCCATGAATTATTATGTAACCACACATAATTGGTTATTAAAAGAACCAAAAATCATTATAAATATTGAAAAAAACATTAAAACAATTATAACACATGAAATATTATATACTTATAAAAATTTTCCTTACATCCAATAGAATGACATTCTTGGATATCAAAAAATATATTCCATTTATAACCATTTCTGAAAATACTGAAAATAAATGAAAATATAGTTTTTAAATGAATAAAACAATGATTTTGATAAATAAATTCACCTATTAAACAATGGTTGTGGTGGTAGTAAAAATAATTAATGCAATAAATGTGAAAATAAAACAGTATTTTTTCGTTTCGCAATTAAAGTCAATATGTTCCATATAAAATATTGAAAAGAATTATTTTTTCAAACATTTTTGAGAATGTAAAAAAATGGACATAATATTTCATCTCTCATTATGTTATTTCAACATAAATAGAAACAGAAAATAATTTTATGTGTATGTACAAGGAAGGAAAATATTTAGAAAGTATATCTTTAAAACATTTAAAACATGGGTTTTAAAGCAATGTGTCACTAACCTCGAGTATAACTCCTCACGTATGTTCCTTATCATTCAAAAGAATAAAAATATGTTAATTATATACTTTACTATGTAAAATTTTAATTTTAATTATTCATTTTGTTTTAATTAATTCATTATCACTTAAGTTCACTTTTGATGTTTTGATGATATTGGACTCAGATATTTAAAATGACATACGTAGGTGGTGTATGGTTAAAGAGGTAATTATTCTATCATCTACATAAATATAATCATGAAATTATTTTCATTTATATTCATAAATTTTATATTTATAACTAACCATGAATGCAGTTATGAAAAATGTAATACATTACAATCATGGAGATGGTGGGTCGTACGTACATATGAGTAACCTTTCCTTTTTCCAGAAACAATAATGGAGAGCAGGTAATTAATATTTTATATTTAAAAAATAATTTTTATATGATCAATACAAGATTATTTATTTAAATACAATTATATATATTTATAATCCAATGATGTGGTGATGATAAATGAATGACATCACTTTGTAGAGGTTGGCCCGTATGCATGAACACCATTATTATTTTTCATTAAATTTAATGATTAGTCATTATATTATATATTTTCTTTATATAAAAAAATATAACTTTAAAATTTTATATATTAATCAAATCATTCATTATAAAAATTCATGGGGGGTGGTTATGGAAATCGAATTACATCAGCTCTTGAGGCGGTAGTCCTCCGTACAAATGAACGATGGTTTCATTTCTCATTTTATAGTACATGTGATGAGTACTGGTAATAAAATTAATGTAACATAATATTAATATATGATATATATATATATATATATATATATTTATCATTTAGGGTATAATTTAATTTAGGAATAAAAAAAAATAATACGAAAACATTCTGTTAAAAGTTATAACTCTTCTTTGAACAACCTCTTTTTCTGGTCACCTTAAGCTTTATGAAGTTGGTATTATATGCAAAATAAGAAATATAGAATGTGGGAAGGGAATTTTTTGAAGGAATTTTAAAATATATTGGATGAACCGAATAGTAATTAATGTGTGATGAAAATATGAGAGGGGGATCCCTTTTTTAGAGAGGGGTGGAGAATTCTTGGAATTTCATAAAGAATTCAATTATTATAAATTATTCCTCATAGAAAAATCGATAAAAAGGATATATTTAAAATATAAGATAATTATGATTCAATAATGTATCATCCTATAAAATTTGGTCATGTTTATGTATCATCCTCACCAATATAGATATTTAACCCCCATTATCCTTTTTGACAATTTCCATGATATTAATTCTTTTTACTCTTTCAGGGTAAGAAAACAATATAAAAGGGAAAATTAACAATAATTATGACATGGATGATATTGTAAACCATATAAATTTCAATTAGAAAAATATTTTATTTTTCAAATTTTTAAATCATTTAATAAAAAATTATTTATCATAATATATCATAAATGTCAATTTTGACCTATTCATTTAATTCGACTTTGTAAACAACGTAAAAAAAATTATTTTTAATATAATCATATAAAAGAACTCTAAAATTTTATATTTATCTAAAAATTTCATGTAACATGATAATTTCTTAAAATAATATTAATTTTAATATTTTTTAAATTCATTTATTTTTTTTCCTATTAATTGATTAAATATTTTTGTCTAATTTACAGAATCATTTAAGGTAATTATTTCATTAATAGCTATTAGAAATAAGTTATCTTTGGAAAATGAAATTATTTTTATTTAAAATAACAATTTATAAATGATCATACCCTATATTTATACATATTAATAAAATTTAGAGATAATAAAACAATAAGAAATATATTTTTAAATTGCATTTTCATAAAATAGTATAAAGGTAGAAATAAAAGAAATATAAAATGATGATGCAATATTTTTGAATCATAGATAAAAATTCTAAAAATCCACTAATAAAATATAATAAAATCATTTTCTGGGTTCATATTTTTGTCCTTATCAAATTATTTTTAAAACATAATTACACCATGTAACCATATAGAGGTGAATAAAATTCAATAATATTAATTTTCATAATGACCATAAATAAAATATACCTAGGAAAAAATTACATAACTCATTATTAAAAATATGGAATTAATTTTTAATATTTAATATTTATAATTTGAATAAATTATTTTAATAATAAAATGTTATATGCAAAGAAAACAATTTTTATGAAAAAATATATTTATATATATATAAAATGTATTTATAAAAAGATAAATCGTAAATTTAACACAATGAATATAATTATATTGTTAATAAAATATAATAACTATTAAACCCTTCTAAAATAGTGTAACTTTATAAATTTTTTTAAAAAAAATATTATTTTCAATAAAAAATCGTATTTTTCACTATTAACTGATATATTTAGAAAAATAATAAAATTTAACACAATGATAATTTAAAAATAATTATTCCAAAAATGATATGATTTTTATAACTACATTTTCTAAAATTTCATGAAATTTATTATAATATTCACTTATAGAAATCAATAAAATAGTTTTTGATGAAAATTTATTTTTGAATAACAAAATGTCATTACTATAAATTGATTTATTTTTTACTAATCATTATTCAATAAGATTGTATTCTATATGAAATTTATTTATATTTATTAATGTGTTTAATCATATTCATACCCACTAATTCAATTACTAGATTATAAATGTCACATTTAAATAAAAACTCTTTTATCGTATATCCTAATTCACAAAAACCAAATTGTTTTGTGTTATGAAAGAAATAGAGCATATTATTAAATAAAACAAATCCGGTTGTTAGATTGTCTAAAAATTAATAAATCGAATCCTCTAAATTTTCCATGATCTTAGTAATTTTGGGCTTGATATTTGAAAAAACCTTTTTAAAAAACAGACATTGTAAAAAGGGTTATTAAAACATCCTATTAAAAAGAGTGAAATAAAAATATAAAGGTCAACTAGAATAGCACATAACTTGGTTTATAAATAGGATAACATTAGTAGGATGTGAGAATATAGAAATTGAGTAAAAAATAATGACTAAAAAATGATGAAGATTGATATAGATCATTGATCGCAAGAAAGAGAATGATCATAGGGAAAGATAACAATAAAAAACCATAATCCAAAGAGGAATGATAAAGACCATAAATTCATTAGGAATTGAGATAATAAGATAATTTTTTTATTCCAATATCCTTTTCCTAGAGTTGAGGAATTACTCTAACATATTGTCTAGGAAATGAGGAAATATACATACCTGATAAGTAAAATTTCATTCTTTAATAGATTTAAACCACAATGTCATATTTTTCTCCAAACGATGAGTATTCAAGATGATTTTTTTTCATACCTGAGAAATGAAATTCAACTTATAATAGATCACTTAACCATAGAAATATAACAATTTATTCCTACATTTTTTATATATTAACAATAATCAAAATGGTTAGCACCTGATAGTTAAAAAAATGAATACACCTTAATATTAAGGATTGACAAATTAATCACCAATGATGAAATAAAAACACCAAAATTTTATCATACATCATATGATAAATAAATAACCTTAATGTAATGTCCCTGACCCAAACACCACTAAATTGATTCCCCAGGCCATGTTTCTAGATGAACTCAAGTGCGCCTCCCAATATTCTAGACGTTGCCGACTAGCAATGATGGTCTAGTAGGATACAAGGGGGTATTATACCCATTTCACTAGTGTAAGAAACACAACAAAACTGTTTAAATAAAAGAAAAAATCAGAAACAACCAATAACATGCATAATAACCCACCCCCTAACTGGGTACACATTATATACAATAGTTAACAAGTCATTCCATGATATAGTTCCAAGAACAAAACCCCCAAAAGGAAGAGATATAATGGCATCCCCCAAACAGTCTTGGATCCATGTCACAGACCTCATCCGTACACATACCATACCCGACTCACATTCCAATCATCTTCCCTTTCCCTTTTTGTGACCAGCATCCATGATATCATTCTAGGAACCCAACGGTGGCCCAACAAGGGTGAGAGTATTACTCAGTAGGCCACAACCAATGGTGTCTACAAAATATCCAGTAAAAGCAGATAGTGCATGTAATTAATTAATAATGCAAAGTAAAGGTAAATTTTTCCATGGTCAATTATAATCTATGGTCCATTAAAATAATAATACCATTAAATCATGGTTCACTACTTATTAATCCCATAGTTTAATATATATTTCTCATGTGTTCAATGTATTAGGAATGATCAATATTCTCAAGAATATGAAAATAAATTCAATTCCTATATCAGTAGTATTCGCATGATAAAAACCACATAATCAACACCTTGAAGCCTCAGTATAGGTGGAATGAATCCATTAGGGGATTATAACTATGTACCCTTCCCAGAACCAGGAATTTCTGGGTGGAACTAGAACCTTGTTCCAACTCAACCTCTGAGAGTAGAACATCGAGTCTATACCCCACTCTACCATGTCACATGAACCTAATTATTAATCATTCATCACAATTGACCACATAATAACAAACATAGTCAATATAATTTTCAACATCCTTTCAATGTCAATAAATGATAAAATAACATTATACATAAATCCATTAACACATTTATCATTGATATCACATAACCCTTTATCCCTTTATCCCATTTCCTATTGCTACCTCACTATGAATATTCAAGTATAAATATAATTCCTTATCATATTCCCATTAATCTCATTAAACATATTTAAATGTCAAAAAAAATTCCCTTAACCTTTAACCCACTATAAAAAACTATCCACCATCTATTAAAACTCATTAAATAATAAAATTAGCTACTTGCTAAATCTCTACATCCTTATGAATTATTTCCACACCATACATTTCTGTTAGCCTAAATTGGAAGGTCAGCACACCCCATAAGTGGCTCTAATTTGGTCAATTCATCATTCATACATCCCATGGAGATAAATAGGGGTTAAATTAGTCATTTAGACACCCAATAAACCACATATTGTTAATGGAAGGAACAACACATCAAAAAATAAACAAGAATGAAACCCTATACGCAGAAATCTATGAATAAACCATAGGATATAACTTGTAGACCACCTACACTGAATACATTGGATAACACACTCTAAATTGAGGCTATAGATCCCTATTCAAACACCCATTGAAGAATCAACCTTAATATCCCTGAAAAAAGGTTTTAGATATTTGGATTGGGAGAAGGAAGAGATGAAAACCCTAAACGAAAAAGAGAATCAACGGTGGGATTAGCCTTACCTGAATCTTCAATCCACAACCAACGACACTCCAAATCGCCCTAATATAAAGGATATTATCCTATGGAAGATATTGAATATTTTTGGGCATCAAAAAGGATCAACGGAGAATAAAGGAGGAAAATCATGAGTGGAACATAAAATCCTATAATGGCGTTTTTGTGATTTTATAAAAGTTACTAGGCTGTATGATTTATCAACATGGTATTCCAAAATGGTCACAAAATGTGTGGATTATACACTATAAAAAATCCCCTCCCATGGTTACATGTGATTTCCACATGGATTACACACACTATTCACAAATAATGCAACATTCCCAGATACTCATTTTCTTTCATTTTTGTATTTCGAACCACGAAATACCCCCAAGACATCTCATTTACAATGAAAAACTATTATTTGACCAAACTATGTAAATTAAAATGAAACATAATAAAAAATAACCTTAAGGGAGATTTGGAATCATACATATAAAATTATTCAAAATATTCTAGAAAAATATTAAAACCCCTAAACCAGAAGGATTTGATCACCTATTCTTCTAAGATCAGTTTAATGTTTATCTCCAAAGAACATCAATAACCATTGAAGTCCAATACGAAAAACATATTGTCCATAATTATATAAAATCCATGATAAATTAAACATTTTCAAATAGAATATAAGTCACCATAAACCCACAATAAAATCTTATATCATTCAAAGAGATGAATTAAACGATATTTCAAAAATAAAATCTCATATTATTCTATATACCTTAAAAATTAAATTGATCCCAAAATTAAAATTATCTTCTTATGAAATAAAATTAATCAACTAATCACTAAATAAATTTTAAATACCATGGCTATTTAAATGATAAATCATATGTTACCAAAATCAACTAAATATTTACCTTTAATAGTATATAAGTAAAAAAACAATGTCATAATATCCAATACATCATGTAGAACAGTGGTATGTGTTGCAACCTCATCGCCCTTCATTTTTGTGTTCAAGTACCATTTTTTTTCAAGCATTTATGGGATTTAACATGAACTATGGGTTTTTATTTTACTAAAACTATATTAATACAATTCATAAAATGTTCCTCAAATTATGATGAACATCCCAACAAGTTATTTTAATATCTTAAATATTAAAGATGGTTTAATCCACAAAGTTCTATCATACCTTTCGTCTTGCATGCTCAAAAATGTATTGGTATTCTTCTAGAAGAACTGATAATGTTAAAACAAAGGGATACTTATACATTAACCCAATAAAATGTATCTTAATACTTCATTAGTCATTGTAAAATCCCCTCACTTAAGAACTCAAATAGGGTGGTTTATTTTATTGACTATGTGACCAATATTATTATTATAAACCCATAATTGTATCCATATTTCTTAATTCAAACTCAAATGAAAACATTTGAATTTATTGTGATATCTAAATCCTTCCATTAATACCATCAATAAGGAATCGACCTTAAACCAAACATAATCTAGAGTATTAATTTATGAATTCATTCAATTAAATGTAATGATATTTTTGTTTTAGAGTTTTAGTGAATTTGACCATCACCCTTTTTGAAATAATTATTACATCAAAACATGAAACTTACACAAAATATCCATTTTTTTCAAAACAAAACTTTTAGGATATAGTAATTTTTATTTTCATTACACATCTTAAAAATGTTAATCCTGACCTCATCATTATACTAAGCCATCCTCAAAACCCTATGAAAAAATTGTAAAAAAGTTATGAGCACTAAAATATTAGTTAAGGACATAAATATAAGGAAATACACAAGTTTTTTCATGAAATATTTTTTATTTTTATATTTTTTTCAATACAATCAATGGATTTAAAATTAATCAATTAATTTAGAAATAAATAAATTTCTCACCTAAAATTTTTCATAGAAAATTTCATAATAAATCATAAAGGAAAAAATAAAACTTATAAAAATTAATTTTAAATCCTAAAAAACTCCTAATTTTTTGTCACAAATGTTTAATTTTTATCCGTAATAAGCTGAAAATACTTTCCTTTAAACATAATCATATTATCTTACCATAAAAAATTATAGTATTTTTTAAAAATCTTGTAAGGATATATAAATACTAAAAGTAATTTTATTAATCATATTAATATCACTCTTACAAATGGGATAACATGCATGATCAAATTCCTTCAGGATCATTACCTAATGCATTATAGGGATATAATAGAACCACATTTCCTTGTTTTATAACATAACCACCGATCCTTGGTTTATAACATTACCACCCATCCATATTTTATAACAAACAACCCATCTGTGGGTTATAACGTAACCACCCATTATTTTAAAAATCCCCATGACACAATACATAATCATAACACACGAAATATTTATTACATATAAAAATATTCCTCTCACCCATAATAAAAACAATTCCATATATCAAAAAATCCATTCCATTTAAAATTGGTTTTTTTAAATATCCTTAAAAAAGGAAAATATGATATTACATTGAAGAAAACATGGAAAAATATAATTTCGTCCAAATATAAAATAATTGTGGCATTTTTATAAAATTCCATTAATGTTGTATACGTAAAAATAGAACATTCCTTTCATCTTTTTTATATAAAGACAACATGTTCTATTTAAAATAAATAATAATAATAATATTTCAAACCACTTGGAGAAAGTCAAAATTGATATAAATTTCGTTTATAATAATATTTTTTACATATAAATTTATATATAAAATTAAATTAACTAATTGGTATGGAATAAAAATATTTATAAAATAAATATTCAAAAAATTTAAAATGAGGGTTTTAAAATATATTATTTGTTACCACAATCCTAACTCATCACATATATTTATTATCTTCCTTAATAATAAAATTATTCTAATTATTTACTTTAATAATAACCATTTTCAAGTAGATTATTAAATTTTTATCTAATACCGTTTTATATTTAATTACTAAACCAATTATGTTCACATCTCTCATTATGATGATATTAGACTCATATGTCAAAAATGTCTTATGTGGGTGAAAATTGTCAAATAAGTCATTATCACATCATCTCAAAAATAATTATCAATAAATAATTACAATTTATATATATTAATTATACTTTTAAATCTAACCATTAATTTTGGATATGAAAAATGAACTATGTTACAATCAATAATATGGTAGTACATTCATACACATCAATAATGTTTCTATTTTTCAATGTTCACTACTGAATGAAGGTAAATATTATTTTATAGGTCCTGAATTATCACTATATAAATAATACCATATTTTATATATAAATAAACTTATATATATAATCTATACGATATGGTGATAAATAATAAATCACATCCATTCTTGGATGTGGTAGTCCAAAGGTACGCACAAACGAAATTATCATTTTCACATGAATGTAAAGGTATGAAATTAGATGATATAATATAATTATAGAATTATAAATATGTCATGAATATTATATATATTAATATATACATAAATCCATCATTATATCCAGCTGTGAGAGACAGTGATGGAAAAATAACTATGTCGGTTCATGAGGCAATAGTCTACCGTACACACGAATGGTGGTTTAAATTTCCATTTGTATGAAGATGAGATAGATAACTGTTGTCAAATTGACCTAAAAATATCAAAATATTGAAGATATTTTTATTTTATATATTATCATTTTTTAAAAATACTTCAAATATGAATAAGAATAAATAAATATAAAACATTCGGTTCAAAGATATACCTCTTATTTAATCAACCACCATTTATTATCATCTAAAGCACACTATGGTTGGTATTTTGAAAAAAATTAGAACACAAAAATTTGGGAATGGATATTAGGAATAAATATTTTTAGTTATTGGATAAAAAATTATATTTAAATAAGAAAAATAGGGAGAGGGAGTGACCTTTTTAAGAGAGGTAGGGGCATTCTGGGATGCTATTAATATATTAAATTTATAAAAATTATTAACCATTTAAAAATAGATGAAAATAATTTATTTACAATATAATAATTTTAATAGTTTAAATACTGTTTATAATAATATTTTAACATTTTTAGGTGATGTTTTCTCCCTTATATTTTTTAACCACCCATTAACCATTTTCAAAATTATCAGGATATTAATGTTATTACACTATAGGGTCTTGAAAACTACTAAATTTTATAAATTCACCACAATTAGGTCGTGGTTTATATTTTAAACCATATAATATTCATTTGGATGTTGATAATATTTTTAGTAATTCTAAATTTTTTAATAAATCCTTATTTATAATAAAATAACATTGATATAATTTTTTGAAATATTTATCTAATATGAATTTGCAAACAACATGGAAAAAAGAACTATCATATAATCTGTTCACATATATATAATATGATATATTTAACTAGAAATTTCATAGAACTTAATATTTAATTTAAATTACATTACTTTTTATATTTAATAAATCATTTATTTAATTATTCTACTAATTGAAAAATAATGTGTTGTCCATCCTTAAAAATTTAAATAATTATATCATAACTACAAATATTAAATAAATTTCCATGAAAAAAACATTTATCTTTCAAATAAAATTTTATAAGTCAACACACACTTTGATTATCCCTATTTAAACATTTTTTAGATAATAACACAAAGTGTATGATAATTTTGACATTATATTACATAATTTTAATTATATGTCCAAATCAAAGAAATATGGACAAAAATTACCACATTTTTGAAACTAGAATGGAAATTTTTTAAATAAACTCTCAAAAAAGGATAAAGATAAGTGGTGGTGCCTTTTTCAAGTCATTATAAAATAATTTTTATCCGTAATTACCTGATTAACCCTCACCATGGTGAAAAAAACTATTGAGGATAAAATTAGCAATAAAAAATGGACCTATTTACTAAATATGGAATCCTTATTCCGAATTTTGAATCCTTTTTTCATGATTAAATATATAAATGTAGTACAAAATTATTTAAGAGTAAATCAAAAAATTCAATGAAATCAATTTTTTACGTATATAAATTTATATATATCTGTATAAATATCTTAATACACATATTCAAATATTCTCAAGTGAATATGTACATATATATGTTTATATACTCCCATATATATGTTCATGATCACCAAAAATATTATAAAACATTTAAACAATAAATACAATACTGAAATCTCTTGAAACCGAGATATAAACTACAGTATAAAACAATAAAATCCTATATATCACACAAAAAGATTTAAAACATAACTAATCCATTATAAAAACACAAAAAACTTATAAAACCATTAATGGAAATAATAAACCAAAAAACAAAAATAGATGTATAATGCGTAAGAAATACCTAACCATTACCTCATGGGAAAATTACTTTAATGGTTATAAATACACATTGTAAAAGGATATTAATTTTTTAAATCACTTTAATTCATTCAAATATTGAATGAAATGGATAATTTCAATAATAAGTATTTCAAAAATACAAATTATAATTCATATTACATGGGAAATGGAAAATCATGGAAGCACCAACCTTAAACGATCATAAAAAAAAACAAAAGCTATTGAATAATGATAAAGATGACTTGGGGAGAAATCCGTTAAACTTAGATACATGAATCCACAAAATTTAATCATGACCACCACTATAGGTTTCATCATGTATCATGTATATTGAAGGGAAGAATAATAAGTAAGGTAATATAACATAATGAAGGTTAAAGATATAGATCACCCATTACATGGATATAATGAGCTCAAAATTGCTTGGAAGAATGTTAATAATCATATGAGGAAATGAGGATGGTTTTGTACATGGGACCTATTAGATGGGTTTAATAAGGGAGAGGTATTGGAGGTATATGGAAATCCATACAATATTTTACTTCATTAAGGGAAAATTAGAAATCTCAAATTATAAGGCCTCATCTGTATCACATGGTTTGATTTCATGTTTAGTCAAACCATGCATCCACTATGTACCCATATCATGAAAATTAGCGCACCACATAGTTTTGATACTTTTTTAGGAAACGTGTTCACAAACTATGAGACATTTCATCTCTAACTTGCAGACCCCTTCTAAATGGTTGTTTCATGATTATCACCAGTCACGTGTTAACTGTAAGATGTGAATAAATTCATAAAATTTCAAAACGTTCTGAACCAAAATCAACTCACTAATGTAAAAAATAAGTTAATTAAGTAAATTAAATAACTAAGAATATGTTTTTATGTGTGTGAAATTTATTCCCACCATAACCCATTATACACCCAGAATATCACTGAAGTCTTAGTGGATGACAGAATTTTTAAAAGATAATAGAAAACATGATGCCCTTCCAGATTAAAAAATGAATATAAAAGAAAAAAACATAGACCGAACCACATCCTGTGTATCATTGATAAAATAGAACATGGAACCGAAAACCAAGAGGTAGAATCCAAAAACTAAATATCTCAAAATCTCTCCCTACCATATAAGTCATCCACATATCACGGTGGGGTAAACAACGCCTGATATTGATCATCGAATCTAACAACTAATCCAAAACTCTTTAAATTAAATACATCATTCCGAAATGTGACATAGGGGTACAAAAAGATATAAATAATACAAGGAAATTATTTATCTCTTGAAAATCAACAAAAATGATCACTAATGGCTCAAGTCCTCCCAAAGAAATCACACCCAATCAACCATCAACACTTCATTAGAACGATGGTATGTGAAGAGATACTCATCCAATGAAGACAAACTAGAGTGAATACAATTTGGAAACTACTGAGAATGTCTCAAAAAATATATACATCAATAATAAGGAAATGGATATATCCTTGAGTCAAGAGCGTATGACCTGTGACTCCACTCTCAGAACACTAATTTGTGGTGGACCCCACACAAAATAGAACATAACACCCATCAAAGACATTAAAATACAAACAACCAAGTCATACCACACAATAGAAAGAATAAAATATTCTCTGAGGCTCACATTTCACAAGGACAATTATCACTAAAATAGATAACACTCTCTATGTAATAATAGATGTTGTACAAAGAGAATCATCAATTCAAATTTGTTTCAGAACCTACAACATCTATGTACCCTACATTTGGTTGCCTTAATATTGTGGTCTAACAATTATTTCCAAAATCATGGTAAAATTGGACAATGCAAAATGAAATCATAAATGAAAACTATCATCCTTTTATAGTTATTTTTCATAGGCCGAATCAAAATAACATGAAACATGAATCTATGCATTCATTTTTCAAAAAATCAATTCAAATGGAAGCAACCCAAAGTTGAAAATGTATATAAAAAACACATTTTTTAAAAATAATTATACCTTGAAAATATTTCACCACACTTAGAAAAATATTTAAAAATAATTTTTTAATATTTTAAATGTAGAAAAATCAACATCACAAATAGGATGTCTAAAAATTTTATAAAAATACACATTATTTTCAAAAAAAATTATAGATTCTAATAAAATCATAAACAATACAATTATAAACATATTTGATAAAACACAACACAATTTAACATTTTGAAAATTTATTTTATTTTTATTCAAAATAATCCAAATTTATTTATTGTAATATTTAAAATAGTTTACCATTTATAAATTAATTCAAATAATTTAATACACCCTATTTTCATGCATATTATTTTTGACAATACCCTTGAGATTTTTAAAGTAAACTCTTTCATAGATTTAAAACAAAACCCCGCAGGAAAATTTAAATAAAATACTACCATATTATATTAAGAAAAAAATCTAATTATCTCTAATTTATCTTAAATAAAATTATGTAATATTGGAAATGACATTAGAGGAACGAGAAACTAAGAAATTCAAGGAGGGTTTAGTGGTTGGGTATAGTTTCCTATCATGGTTTTTGCGATTGTACAATAACTATGAAACCACCATTAGAATCCTCATTGGACTACTTACACATGATTCAACAGATTTACCAGACCTTGCGTGAAAACTTTCACCTCCATTTCGACTCACATTTTCACCCCAAATCATGAAATAACTTAAAATGGATTATAGACCAGACCCAAAGACAAAAATACCATACATTAAAATAATTTTTTACAGAGTCAACAAAAAATCATAGAATCTAAATATGAATCCTAAAATCATATAGTTACTCGAGCTTCCTCACGAGCAGTGGTGATTAAAGGCCAACCCATGACCTACTTCAGGTGATTCAAGGATACTATCTCCAATATTCTAGACTTCAAAAATACATCAAGGGATTCAAGAATTTATTCCCACCTAAGAACATTGACTCTTAACCATTTTTCATGAAGAAAATTTAGTCTCCCATCTGACATATACCCAATCTAACTTGTTTTAAGGCATGGAGGGGCTATATCAATAACTATGTGAATTATACAATCATCGATTAATGGGAAACAACTCGGCATGAATTATTTCACACAGAAATTAAATCAATATTATAGTGAATATTTTATTAAAATTTCTTAGTGATTCATCCGTATATTGGACATCAATACAGATAAAAATAAATAAATATAATGGGAAAATAATGCTCATGATAACATCTCCTCACCTCTAAATCCATCATTAGAAATTATATTATTATTGAACATCTATAACACCATATATATATATAATCACCACCCATAAAAATAGGATTAAAAATATGGATTTTAAATTTGGATGAACTACAAAAGAAATAAAAATTGAAATACCTGAATCAAAATCCCCATGAGACCAAAGGTCACTCTCCATCCAATATATTTGGAATACACCTCAAAATACTCATGGTAAAAATGACCTAGAAGTGATTGTCTTCATAATTAGAGCCTAAACCAACATGGTCTACACATTCAATATAAAAATAGTGGTGTTGGTAGGTTGTGACAAAAATAGCCTAATAGGGTTTCACTAATGGGCCCATGCATTATATTTTTCCAAAAATACCCGAAAGGTTTATTGAAATACATTTATTAGATAATAGGTTCTTATTAAAAAATTTAAAAAAATTCAATGGGGTTTAATATTTTGAATTTTTTTTTATAATCTAAATAGTTAGAATTAATTGTGCTTTGTAAAAATTATTCTAAAATTCTTAGTTATTTCTTTTGATAAAAATATCTATTTTGTTAACCCAACACACAAAAATAGTCCATAGATCATATAATTGGCCTTATGGAATATAATGAAGAATAATCACTAAAATTTGGTATTCCATTAATAAACTACGAGAATCAATGATAATGGGGTATAATGCATGATAGATACACCACTCACATTAATCAATAAATATATCACCAGTCGGAGTGGGGTTCTTATGTGGGAGGTGAATTGATGATCCTATAAAAATTCCTATAAAAATCAATCTTAAAACAAAATCCACCAATTTGAAAAAAACCTAAATAACTAATATTGTATAAATAACTAATTTTAAATATCTCAATAACCTCTAAAGGGATTTATCAAAACATGGTTAAAATAAATTGAGATTTTCAAATCTTTCATCATTACACCACTAACATTAATCAATAGATATATCATTGGTAAAATATAGATGTCATAGTTATTCAAGTGATATAGATATTAAGGATAAAAGAGATCATGAAAAATTAAATGATAATACACAGTGGAAATAAAAAATAATATGTTCAATCCAAATCTAATAAACTGACCCCGCCACTTGATAGTAACCCAATGTCAATCGTGATTATTAATTTTAAGTGGTGGATCTAAAACCAAGATCATGTAAAATGAGTATGACAACACATCAGGATATCTAGGATGTCATCAATCCTCATTCAAATTTTGTTGTGGTAATATAATTGTTATGGAAAAAAATAGAATCAAGGTAATATTTAATATAGTATATGGTTATATCTAAAAATAAAATATTAGCAGTACTCAAAAGTAATGTAATATAGATATGTATATATATATATAGGAGATTCTATGTATCATTGATGTTAATCCTGTTGTAGTCGATTAGCAAGGTTATGTTCTCTTTTTCCAATGCCTTCACATAGTTCTAAGAGAAAATAAAATGATCTTATGTGTTATCTAAGTCATTTTAGTGATTAAAAAAGTGCTTGTTGAGGAATTTGAATCATATATATGTCCTATTTTATGTCCATTAAACATTTTAATATTTTTTATATAGAAAAACAATACATCCAAAAAAAATTGATTTATAATAATTAATGAATCCCTATATTCTATACAAAATATGGACACCTTGAATGAATTGACATTTCATTACACTTTTCATAATCATCCTTTGTAATATATAAATTAAATATAAATCTAATTAGACATGGTCTCTCTAATTATTCCATGCATATTTATAATTCATCCTTGATCCAATACATAAGAAAAATATCTATTTCATTTACGTAACTGGTTATGCAGTCGATTATTTTCACATACGGTCACATTACATCCAAATTGGGTCAATTGAAGTCATTATTTGGCCACTTCAATAATTTACCAAAATTCAAGGTTTTTAATGTAGATTTTTTATTTCATCTCATGTTCATGTATTCATAACATACTGTCACTTCACTTGTAGTTTCTAGAAGAGTTTTTGATATTTAATCCATGATCAATCAGTTGGTCGTACAGTAGATCCATTTATTCATACATTTACTTCCATAAATTGTTAAATATTGTTTATATCCATATTTATTCATGTGGTAGATTGTTAGTCTTGATATAGAATTCTAATACATGTGTGGTCAATTGAGTTTTATTTGTGGTTAATTTACAACATTATATAAGATTTCAAAATTTAGAAAATTTGTATATTTATCTAGAAAATATGTTTCTAATATATAAAAGATAATATTTAATAATAAATAAATGATAATTTTAGATAATTAATCAAAATATTTTATAGTTAATGTAATGAATCTATCCCTATTTTATGAAAAAAAATTATTAAATTAATTTAGATATAAATTAAACCGATAAATAAACATTTTAAATACTTATATCATATTTTTACACTCTCTTTTGAGATTATAAAAAAATTAAAAGGTCATAGAAAAAATATATAATAAAAGTGAGGAAATTTAGAAGTAAAAGCCAATGCAAAGGAGTGAATAAATATATTGTATTATAAAAAACAAAACAAAAGCTACATAGTAGTCTTTAATAAAAATCTTAGTCTATAGGTTCCTTAGTGGTGGATGTATCAAAATTTTATTTTCTTTTATTGATAGATAGCGGGGGAGAACATGTTAGTTCATGTTGAGGAGAAGTTGGAGCTCTTAATATTAGAATTACATTTGGGATAGGTCTAATATGATGGATAACCCGAGGGAGACTGAGACAAAAAACCCATGGGATATATAGACGATGGATTGGTATACTAAGATAAATGTGGGTAAGGGAAGAACTCTGGTTTTATCAGTGCCAATTAGAAAGAACTCATAAAAGGGAGGCTTTTATATGCACTTGAAAAAAGCACTGGTAAGTCTTCCCTTTATCAGCACTAACAGAAAGAACTGATAGAAATGGGACATTATCAGTTCTAATAATAGCACTGATAAATGTTTTTAATATAAAATAAAATTTATTTATATAAATATATTTTAATTATGTTCAAAAATAATTTTTATATGCATACATTAAATAAAAAATTTCTGTTTATCATGTTTATTATGTTTATGTTTAATTTATGTTTATTATGTTTATTTTTTTATTCAAATAGTTATTATATAAATATTATAATATATGTTTATAATAATCTATATAAAAACATTATAATATATTTATATATATATAAATAATAATTATATATATATATATATAAATTTATGTTTCCCATTGAATGTGTCAATGTATGCGTAATGGACGTTCATATTCAGCTCATAAATATGTTCATTGTTTACCCTAACATTACCCTTATATATAATAGTTAAATACATGGTTTAATTGTTCATTTCTTTATATATGGTGCTTTATGTTCTCATAAATACTTAATATCAGGATAAATATATTTAAATAAAAAATAAATGTATTCATTATATTTAAAAATATATATATTTAGTTATATATTGTTATATACTTGTTACATATATTATATATAAAAATAATTATTTGTATCTAAGAAATATAAATATGTTTAAATTATTATAAAATTAAAAATAATATTTTCACGATTAATATATATTTATGAATACCATTTGAATATATTTATTTAAAAAATTAAAATTAATATATAAATTTATTTTAGATTCATCTGTTTTTAAATGTATATATATATAGTTAGTTATTTAATTATAATTTAAATTATATATATAATAAATATAATTATTATAAGTATAATTTTATAATGTTATAATTATATTTATATAAATGTTTATTTATTTAAATATGTCATGAAATTATAAAATAAATATCTAATTAATTCATTAATATTTAAATAATTATCAAATTGTAATTAATATATTAATTATATATTTATCTATAAAATTATAAATTTAATAAATATATTGGTTACAATTTTATAAATAAGAATAAATGTTTTCTTTTATGAGCGCAATACTTTTAGCGCTGATAAAAGACCATATTTATTAGTGCTAAAAAAGTGATGATAAATGTATGTTTTATTATCGCTTTTCAATTTAGCATTGATAAAACATACATTTATCTGTGTTTTTTACAATCAATGATAAATTCATCCGCAAATGTTATATGTGAAGCCCAAATTCATCTCCTTCCTTCCACACCACTCAAGCTCTCGTAGAAGATTAACCATGTGTCACCCGATCCTCTTTGTTCTCCACTTCTTCCACCATCTCCACCTCCTCTACCACCACAAATGTTGACTTGTCCTCATCCTCCTCTTCCTTTGCATACTCCACCTCTTTCTCCTCATCCATCTCTGCCGCTATGAATGCATCTTATTACTCCTCCACCACCATTACCTCCTCTTGCTCATCCTTTTTGCCATTGGTAACTCCTTCTCCTCCTCCGCCACCACTGCCAATGTCATTGCCACTGCCACTGCCTCTTCCACTTCCTCTTCAATAGACTCTACCACCTCTTCTTCTATAGATTCTTCCAATTAGGGTAATCTTCTTTCTAGATTAAATTCACTTTGTCTTCCACTTTATGATATAATAATTGCATCCACGGTTTGGTTGTTCCCATGGTTTGGTTGTTATCGATATTTCATCATAATTATTATGAATAATTTGGGATATGATATCATGTTGTTTTCATCAATATTGAGTGTATATGTGATTTCAGGGTCAATTTTAGCATTCATGGTGAAAATAAAAAAATATCTCTAGTTTCAGGATTAACACACTTGGTTTAAAAAAATGCATACCCCAATAAGTTGGGTCTGTAACCATTGCGATGGATTTTTCATGGGTAGTGGACAGTTATATAACCCATGTGGTCAAACCATGCACAATTATTCTTCCCCAATGAAATTTATTTTAATATCCCTTATATTTTTCATTAATCTCAATAGTTCGTACCATTACAGTATGGTTGATTAAGAACGTTTTATGGTGGTTTTACATTGTTGGGTGATGTTTAGATAAATTATTCAGGCCTTGTTGTGTGGTCTTGTGTGTGGAATGTATATTTTCATGTCATATAAAATTTTATTTTTGGATGAATAAGCTGATTTTTGTGTTCATAAATTGTTTTGAAATGGTGGTCTCCCTCTTCATTTTGTATTGGGATATTTTTTTTCTATAGATTTTTTTAATGTTTCTTGGTTCTTAAAACTCTAAACAATGGTTTATTTGTAAAAGAAATTTTAGTTTTCATAATGTTTATAAAATGAATTTTATATCATTATTGAAATTTAAAAAGAAATTAAAATAGATGGAAATGTTTTTGAAATGATTAAAACTTATTAAAATGATTTGATGGTAAAGTGGGATTTCATTATGTAAAGTGAAATATTTTCAAATCATGTGTATTATTTCGGTGAAAATATTCCTCGGACACTTTTTTAAATGTGGCAACCTAAAGAAAATTAATTTTTGTGAGTGTTGAAATTTTAGTGAATCATTTTTACAAGGTGAGGGACTATGTCCAGAGAGTGTGTCTCTTTAAAAATAAGTAACATGGAACATTTATATAAGTGGTGTTTCTTTAAGGAATAGTGAACATATTTAATGACATTAGAATGTTTTGGGTTCAATAAATTTTGGGCATTTGATTTCTTTACATGGAATGAATTAAGATTCATTGGTTTTTATTATGAAATGTGAATAAGATTAATTCATATTTACTATGTGGTATTTTCTCCTCTCAGAAAGGTCTTGACAATAATTTAAGAAACATCCCCTATTTTGAATTATATTCAAGAATATGTGTATCTATTTCGGTTGTGGGATTTACCCAAATATCATATGTGGTGGTGAATCCAGATCATCTATTTTATTAGGTTTTCATAAATTAACATCCTTCATTTCATAGTGATTAAAGTCCTCCTTAGGTTGTGAAGTGGTTTGGTTATTTTCCATAATCCCACATGTTGAATTACCCAATGTGGAGTAGGATAGTTTCTTATTTTGGAATATGTGCATGTTGAGTTGCAATTTCCTGAGGCTTTGAGATAAATTTTATTTTATGTATTCCTTGGTGTTTTATTTTTCCTCGTATGTGAGGGTTTGATTATAGATGTTGTGAATATTATTTAGTATTTTATGAATCATTTTTTTGTCTTCTAGTGTTCACTATTTGATGGTGCTCTTGCGTTGTGATGTCCAAGATCACCCATTTACTTCAATTTTGTGACCCATGGTTATATAAACTGTATAAGGATATGGTAGGAACTTCATATTGGAAGAATATTATTTCAAATACATCATATGGGATACCCAAGAAAAAAAAATTATGTGTATGGGTTTCATTAGAGTTTTCTAAGGGTACCTAGGTTGTACGTATATATTAGAAAGATCTGTAAAACAAACCCTCTCATAAATATGGGAGGCCTAAATTATTTTTCGAAATAATCCACTAATGAATTTTGAGCTCAAATTATCCATGATAGGTGTGGTAAATATGTAATATATAAAAATTACTAATGTTATACAAGAGAACATGAAAGGATCAAATATTTTGTTGTTGGAATGACATATTGGGAAATAGAGGAATCCCAAAAAATTGGATAGTTGGTTTGGGAAGAAACCTATGAGAATGAATTGATTTACAGGTATGTATAGTTACTTAAGGGTGAAAGTAGAAAAACATTTGAATTATAGTAGAATAAAGGAGAGTGGAAAATTTACGCCACTGTGAATTCTGAACATCATGTGGAATGTTATCATAAGTGAGCGTTGAACATTTAGAGGGGATCATTGTGACAGTGGTATACATGGGGTGGGAACCAAATAAATGGGGTTCTAACATAATGTGTCAACTATGTTTGTGAAGTTAGGACTAATGTTTTAATAGTTTACTATAATGTAAAAAGTGTCTCTATTGGGATTCATTTCTTCATGAAAATGGCTAAGTTGATCTTTTAAAACAATTCAAGTGTTTAGAAATGTTTCATAAAAAATATATGTGTTCTACATACCCATTTTTGGTTTTAAATGCCATTAAAATGGTTTAAAAATGAATTGTGGTTTTCATAAAAAATGTTTGGAACATGTTTGTTTTTTTAAAAAATATTGTGTTATTTTAAAGAGGAATACGTGTAAATGGGTTTTTAATGAGATGTCAACTATGTTTTTAATGGGTTTTAAACAGTTATTTTCCAAGAGTGTTATTTTTTATTAATAGTTTTTAATGGGATTAAACTATGTAAATGGTTATTAAAAATATGATAATTGTTATTTTAGAACTAGTTTTAAAAAGACTGTATTAGTTTAGCATTGGTTTATTTTTAAATCTCTGTTTTGTGAATTTATTTGGTTTAATATTAATATCACAAAATCAAATTGGATGAATATATGTAATAATTGACTGATTCCAATCATTTGAAAAAACTGTATGAAGATGGTGTTAAATAGTTAAACAAGTTTTCATGAGACCATTCATATTATCGTTATCAAATCCTTTTTTCATGTTTATGTTGTTTTTATTCCACATACGTTAGTCCAGATGAGTTGGAAGAGTGTTTTATATTAAAAAGAATATATCAATGTTATAAATGTGGGAATAAACATGTGTAATATGTGAATGTAACAAGTGACTAGAATAACACAACATTTTATTTATCATTTGATATGATTACAAGTGTTGAAAATGAAGAAGACAATATTGTGGACTTGAATAAGGATGTTAATGATAGTGAAGATCATATTAAAGAAATGACTGGGACAGTTGAAGTTGAACTTCATGATTTCCCAAAAATTTATTTAGATGATAAAGACTTGGGAAAAGACATCATTATATGATTGTTTCACTAAATAGACAACATTTTCTATCATACAAAAGATGTATAATTTGAATGAATTCAACAGATAGAGTGACACCAGTTTTACAGAATTACTTTCTCTCTTGAATGAAATGCTTCCAGGATACAATGAGTTCTAGAGCTGAATATAAGATCCCAAATGAATACTATGCTCGATAGGTATGATCTGGTAAATTATACATGCATGACCGAATGACTGTATACTATTTTGGTATGACCACAACTCATTTATATAATTCCTAAAGTGTGGTGAATCTCGATACAATAATGATGAATCCAGTCCTATGAAAGTTGCATGCTACTTTCTAATAAATCCATAATTTAGGCACCTATATTGGATGTGAGAAGATTACAAGGAAATTGAAGTAGAACACAAAAAGGTGAATTATAGATGGAAAAAAATGGCAATTGGTAGACTCTCCTTAGTAGAAGATAATTTATCATGAGTATCCTAAAATTGGAAATGAGTTGAGAAACCTTCATATGGTGTTATCTATAGATGTAGTGAATCCATTTGGTTTTCAAAGAAGCACTCACATTACAAGGCCATATATGTTAGAAAGTTATTTCTTTCCACCATGGTTGTGCATGAAATGAAAACAATTCATGTTATCTATGGACATATCAGGACCAAAATAATCTGATAATTACATAGACATTTATTTTGATCCACTGATTGAGGATTTGAATTTATTGTGGGATTTAAGTTTTATGAGGTATGATTCTTATAGTAATAAAAAATTAACATTTTGATCCATGGTGTATGGGATGATAGATGAAATTCTTACTTATGGAAATTTTTCATGATATAGCATTATAATAACTCTTGGGTGTCTTTTCTTCCAACAAGATTCACAATAAATTAGGTTGATACATTAATCGAAAATTGGGTTTCTTGGACATCATAGATTTTTACCCCAATGAAATTAGTACTGATCTAGGAAGAAATCATTTGATAAGAGATCAGATTATCCTAAAACACTATATCCTATAAGAGGTGATGAACTATTTGGGAATGTTAATCATGTAGAAAATGGTTTCGGTAATCCATTTTGGAAAAATAATACCAAAAATGGTTAGAAAAAGAAATTATTCTATATCACATTACCATACTGATATTTTTTGTTTGTCAGACATTTTTTTTTAAATGTTATTCATGTTGAAAAAAATTTAAGTGATAGTGCCATCGACATTTTTCTATATGCACCCAAAAAAACAAAGGATGGAATTTAGTCTATGGTGGACATTGTTCACATGGGAATATGAGAAGACTTTTCACCATTGAATGGTGAAAAACCAACATTTCTTCCTCCTAATATTAAGACTCTTTCTATGTAGGAGAGATATCAGTTTTTCAACTTATTTAATGATGTAATGGTTTTATAGGGGTATTAATCGAATATCAACAATATCATGTCAATTCACGATTTAACGTTCAAATGTATGAAATCACATTTCATCCATGTTTTGATAGATGATATAATTCCTATAGATTTACATTTCATTTATTCCAAGAATAACCTTCATACATTAAGGAATCTATCTTTCTTATTAAAAGTTATATGTTTCAATGTTATAGAACCGACAAAATTTCCGAATATAGAATTAGAAAATATCATCATATTATGTGAATTAGAAATGTTTATCTCAAAAAAAATTATTATATATGATGGTTTTTAGAGGGTTCACATGGTTAGAGAGATTCGATAATGTGGTACTATGAACTATAGACTGACGTACCCCATTTAACAGTATATGAAGATTTTGAAAGTGTGTGTAGAAAATCGAAGTCGACCAAAGGGTTGTAATTAAGAGTGATAATTTTTTTAGGAAAGCGTTTAATTTTTTACCAAATACCTTCCCATTGTGAAAAGAATTGGTCTTACGAAATATCATCAAACAATGTGACCTACAGGTGATGGAATTTCATGGAAGGTTGTTTTCACAGTAAATATTACAAATTATGATTAGGAACATTTTTACATTTTTCTTAATACTGTGGATTTTGACCCATTTTTTGAAATGAACAATTTAATTTTTAGGCATTAAAATCCATCAAGGGATGAAGGATGGATATCCAATAAACCCAATAAAGAGTTTTAGGATGGTTTTAGGACCATATTTTAAAGGATTCAGATGAAAATCCAAAATGAATTTTAGAATGAATTTGATGGTTAGCCGGTGGACCATGTGTGTAGGTATTACCCTACAATGCTTGGGTAATTAATGGTTGTACAATCTATATTAATGAACATGATGAAGAAAGTACCCGAGATAATAGTGGAGTTACACTTGTGGCTGAAGTGATTCATGTTTTAGTTGCTAAGGACAAAAATCCAATTTAAGTGAATATTACATACATTGGATTCATCTAAAAAATATTGGAGTTGGTTTATTTGACCGTCTGAGTACTGAAATTTCAATGCAAGTGGGTTGATAATAGTCGTGTTGTAAAAATAGATAAGTTTGGATTTCTGAATGTTGATTTTAGTCAAGAAAGGTACAAGTAAGAACCATTTATAATGTCATAATAGGAAGTAAAAGTTTTCTATTTCCCAGATCTCCTGATGAAAAACTGTTCATTTGTTCTATAATCATCTAACACCACTGATTAGTCAGATGAAAATTCAATGGAGGGTGACCCATTCATTGTAATGTTGAAATCATTTCATTTCAATCCAAATGCATATAGTGTTTTTATGTCCGAGGAGACTATAATGAAGGAATTTGGATAGTCGATAGAAGGGTAACGTCACTTGACCATTTTAAAAAATAGAGTTCAATAATCAGTTTATATATTTTTTAATATAATTTGTATTAAATTATGTTCATATATGTTCACTACTTATATTATGTTATCTAAATTAAATGTTACACCATTGTTGTAGATAATGACTTATGCATGTGATGATGCTCCCAATCCCTAGGCACAACTGGTTTGTCAACCCGGTGTAGCTCGCAGTGCAGATGAACAATTGGTTTCTCAACATGTTTCTGCAAGTTAATATCTATTCGCTACAGCTTTTATGTTATCTAAATTAAATTTTAAACCACTTATACAGATATTGACTTTTTTACATGTTGATTCTCCAAATTCTGAGGCACAATGGGTCTATCAACCTACTGTGGCTAGTTGTGCTGAGAAACAAACATATTCTCTACCTGTTGCTGCTCCAAGTGCAGAGGGTCAACCACCATCCACACATGATGAAACTATTCCTCCATTTTTGTATGATCATATTGATGATGGTGTGTCCTATGAAATGAATGGTTATGAAACACCAGCAACATTGAAATAACTGGAGCACCATAGTTTCATGGTATAAGAAAGAATTATTAAGGCTAAAGAAAAAGGCATCAAATACAAGATTGGAGGAAATAAGTAAAGAGGACAGTTAACACCAACAAGTCCATGTTTAGAATTTACATTAGAATCATCACTGGATAACACCTAGAGATGAATGTCACATCATGGAACCATGTTGTGGGTGAGATTAAGACATTGGTGTGGGAAGATATTATGGTTATATTATGATATAATTTTTTAAATTTTCGAAACATTAAATAATGAATCATTTACTTACACATCATCATCACTTTTTGAGTGCATTTAGAGTATATAAATCACAAAAATACTAAATCTTAAGGGTTTTTGAAAAGTTTGATAGAGTTTTTATCACACTTTGAACAAAATAAATTCATAAAGATGCTGATGGGAAATATAAACTACACACACCTCTTATTTGTGCACACCTAATTACCAAAACACCATGGGATAAGTTTACTGTCTGTCATGAGAAGTAGTCCTTTCCGCTACATTGTGTTAGGTAATACAATGTTTGATAGTACATGTATTCATGAATTTTTTTGAATGTGTTTTATTTATGAATCAGTAAATGAGTGCTGAAAATAAAAAACATTACTCAAAACCATCATACCCCTACTATAATCCAAGGATGGGGTACATATCAATAGAAACAAATTAGTACATATTTTAAATCTAAAATAATAATATTATATGACATAAAAAATAATAAATATGTTATTTTGTTTATATGTATCATGAAGAGTAAAATTAAAAATATACTTCTATCCCACTCTATGTACTATGGATGTTGGCGTGTGTAACTAATGATGATTTACTAATAGATTAAAACACACAAAAAGTGTGGGAAACATGAGTAAGTACGAAAAAATAAAAAAAATCATTAAATATCCATTACATAACAATGATTACTTACTTTCCAATATTTATTATCTGAAGTAGTCATATGAATCAACAACACCCTCACTAGATATAGACATTCTTTTAGTGTCCTTGAAGCAACCAGAAAATTATGGTTGCATCAGACATGTGAGTATTTGGGTGACACCCAGAACTTATTTAAAAAAACAATAGTAGAAACAAAGTGATGAAAATAAAAAGATGAAAAAAAAGATTAGATATACATAATAAAAAAATTCCAATGGGAAGGATATATGATATCAAGTTTGATGGGGGGACACAATGAGAAGAAACAAAAAAAGAACATCTCATGCGTGAAGATCCTACCTCACCCAACCTGTTTTGAGGTGAGCCATTCCACTAAAATAAAATTATTAATTAAGTCAGTAAATTTTCTAAAAATTGTTTTTCTGAAATGTGAATCACATTGATACTAACCATTAATACTTTTCATGTATATATACTCTATAGGGTGAAAATGAATATGATTTATACCTATCGACACCTACCCATCACCTTGTAGCATGAGTTGTCGTGTTAAATATCCTAAATGACATACTACACAATATAACACTTATGGCTGGTCATGTTAGAGTGCCAACTACTATAGCACTACTACTGCGCATTGAGATACTTGTTCCTATTGATGATGCAGATATTCATACGGTCCAACAAGCTCTTGGAACATTCATTGAATGGCCATAACTTCTTGAAAATACTTTTCAATATTGTGGTATTAATTCTCGAGATAACTTTCATGCTAAACCATAAATGTATAATGAAAAAAGGTCAGAACTGATGCATGTTATTACCAACATACAAGGGGAAGTGTTGAAATGAAAGTACTATTCAAAGACCTCTCAAGGATCAACCAAATGATCAACACGATCTACCCAAATCACCATAACACCCCATTCAATATACACATTTATTATCATTAAAGGATCATGAGGATACAATGTTGAAATATGTTGGTTCTAACATAATTGATTTTGATGCAAATATGTACAAAGGGGAAGATCCACAGTTCATTGGTGTTGAGAGTGAAACTGAAATCGTCAACTACGAATGGTTAGGTCACAAAGTCGTAAATGTAGTCATGATGTATGTTTTCTTGATTTTTTTTCGAAATATTATATACTGTGTTTATTATGACTAAATACAGTTAATATTTTTCATTGGCATATACATGAAAATAAATTAATGGAATTTCCCTTTGAAGAGAAATTTTCACTTGATACTCATCACATCACCTCATCAACTAAAAAATATAACTTCAAGATAGTGGGTTAATCAATGGCAGGCCTGCTCATATAATTTAATAGAAAAATTACAGATGAGGGCCACTTCTAAATTTTAAGGATATAGGGGTTAAACCTTAAAACATAATCATATGAAATATATTGTAATTTCATCTATTACATATTCATTTTTTTTTGTTTTTAAGCTGTATTGGAGGCTCATTGAGATCAATTAGGATACTCCAATGATTTAATTTTCTTTATCAATACATAGATATCCAAAAAACCAACCACACATGATGACACTTTTCAATTTTTAATTCACTACCTCCAACAATTTAGAACTATACATCTTGTTTTATAATTTATACTATCTTTTAATGGGGATTCTATTAGGATAGGGAAGTGCATTAATATCTTCTATATCATGGAATGATGCTATGAGAAAAGGACAAGATACCACACTTGTTCTACAAATGGATAATTATCATGGTATATACAATAATATTTCACTATTGAAACTCATATTAAAAATATTACTTATTTTTCTCAATGTTTTTTCCTTGTCCAAAACAAACAAATGGAAAAGACTATGGTTATTATGTATGTAAACTTATGAGGTATATCATATTCCATGAAAAAATAAAATCCTAGAAGAAGTATTTTCAATGATAATTTCTATTTCATATAAAATATTTATTAATCTTATTTTTATTTATACTTTTCTAGTACTACAATGACTACCGAAAATTTACAAATTCACAAGATGATAAAGATATGCTTTAAAATGAATGGGCAACATACCTAATGGAAGAATCTACAAAAATTGCGTGAATAAGGTACAATTATAAAATAATTTTGAATTTAATAATATTTTGTGCCTTATCATTCTATTTGTTTGATAGAAATATTATTATTTGTATGGGATAAATTTCCCACTGAAAATCAAGGTCGTTTGTGGTCCAAGTTTTTTTACTAAATGAATTTCATGTTGGTTGGTTATTAAAAATAATTTGGTGGTTCTCATTTAAATGGTATGTGCATTGTTGATAGAATACAAAAGATAAAAAATATCCTAAAGGGGTTTTCCAATCCCATTAGCTTTTTGTGACTTCTTGTGACATAACAAGCATGAAATCATACTCAGCTTTTATTTTTTTCATCAATTTAAAGGGTTTCTTATACAAAAAAACATCGACTCAATCTACAATATTGGCAGTTCCCCTATTTTGTCACCCTAGTGAAGAACCATGTAATAACCCAATATTTTATCAATAGAAATCACTTATTATAATTATGAAATATAATATAATCACATTAGGAAACACAATGACATATAACGTTACTTAAATCTATGTGACCATTAAACATAAATTTTTCACTTATGTGTTTTGAATTATGAAAATCTAACATAAACGGTTTGGATCAGTAAGATGTTTGGAGTCCGACCGGATGAACATAATTTTTTTGAATAGTTCTCTAACCTTATGAATAGTAACATACCCTTATGAATAGAGGTATGACACTTATGAATAGTATGTCTTCTAGAATAACAGTAACATTATCCATGAATGATTAAATAAAATTTAAGCATCTTATAATTGACAATTTAACCATATTAAATGTATTCGTATTTTTATAAGTCAGAAATAATTAATTATTATTAAATAATTAATTAAATCGAAAATATATTTTCCTTAAATGTTTGCAAAAATTAAAAAGTCATTGTCTTTTGATTTTACGATAATTTTATAAGAACTTATATATTATTTAAAAGCATTATGAAATCAATTTTAATTTTAAAATGGGTACATTTTCAATTAAATTATGATTAAATTAAAAATTAAATTAATAATATTTATAAAATAATTTTTTAGAAATGTCTTTCTTGTTTTTATTATACACATAAAAAAATGTAGGGTGAAGTGTTTGGATTTTTTTGAAATACTTGAATTTTTTGGTGTGAAGAAAAATATTATAATTTACTATAAATGCTAAATACAAAAATTATGATGTCATCAGCTGATGTATTGATGATTTAAGTCCATTATCTCAAACTCACAAGCACAAATCACTATTATTGTTCATGGAATTATATATATTACTTGTCTTGAGGAGAAATAATAAATTGATGAATATAATATTACGAAAACCCCTCTCCCCTGCACCATAAATACCACCTTTCACACACTCATTTAATCACACCAATAAAGATTCTAAGAATGTCTAACCTCTAGAAAAATATCTTCCTTATCCCCTCCCCCATATCTGGAGCTTCTTGTCTCATCATAATACCAATATGAGGTTTCTTTAAGTAGGAATAAATAGGTAATACCTCTCTCTCTCTCTATTCCTTTGTTTTTCATTCAATGTTAACTTATTTTCTTAATGTCTCCCACATATCCTCATCCACAAATTATGGTAAGACCAATATATTTAATATTATTTAATTTTATGATACTAATATAATAATATATCATCAAACCCCCTTATCTTTTTTTAAGAATGTAAAACGTTGTCTGTGTGGTGATAATTTATCACCTTCAAGAACAAAATGTTTTCATTTCCCTTTACCACATTCAAATATTGTAATGAAACCAATTTTTTGGTTAAATAAAATTATTTTCTATGTATCATATCCAATTTAATGTTCTGGAACCATCTTATGTACATAATACTGAAATATTAAACAAAACATGTTTATTATGGTGGAAAAACTTCTAGAATTGACCCAAACAATCATTATTCATGGTATATAAAAAAATTGATTATAATATCATTAAATTTTTTAAAAATATAATATAACTTAAAAATAAAAATATGGTTGTTGATCCTATTTTTATATGAACTTCAATTCATAAATACATGTGAACCATTCAAGAAAACTATAAAAACATACATTCTCAAACAATAAATTTAAGCTTTATAACTCATCCAAAGGAACATAAAAGAACTTAATGGAAGCATAGTAAACCAAATATAGGTATAAAAGGTTATATAATTGTTAATTAATAAATATAATGTCATTATAAAAAACATTAATGTGAATAAAGCGTTCCTCTTCAAGGTACAAGGATATCCTCAAACCAAACATTCATAATTCGGTTTCTTCGTCATTCACTCCATTTCCGGTACGGTTACTCCATAAAAATATTTTTCTCATAATAATCTCACATAGTATCAGATATAAATGTTTCCCACTAATGTTTTAGTGAAACAAAATGTTTTCCAAAATAATGCTTCTTTCAAAACCATATCTTTTACTTCTCACTCAATATTGATGGTTCTGGTATCAAGTATGTCATTCCAACTTTCTTTTGAGATACCAATGTTTATGAATGTTTTCTTATGAAACTAAACCCATTACATTACATGGGTTATTTATGTTAAATATTTATATATGTTCTTTGTGGAATGCATGATAATGAAAATGGTATGATGTGACGAGTGAGTCTGGAGTTATAAATCCCAATATGAAAGTTTGAATGTGATGTGTGCCCCTGGAATTGTACTTCACTCTAATGCATTAGGTAATGTGATGAATTCAATGAATTAAAGGGAAATGATATTTGAAAAATATTATAGCATTGTTCACAATGATTTTTGTTAATTTACCACTATACATGATGTTTAATATTTATGCATTTCCACATTTCATGATTTTTATTAATGATTCTTCTCATGTTCATGATCATTTACCTATGTTATGATTTTTCTCACCCATTGATATTTTTATATATATATCCTATTAATGGGATTCTATGTCACCAATATTTTATGTATATCCTCTTGTTACAATGTGTACTAAGAAGATTATAATTTACAGTAAGAATCTGGAGAAGAATGGATTGTATAAATTTTTACGATTTATATTGTAAATGCTTTGTAGGGTCCTTCTTTTGAAAAGACAATAAAACTTTGGATCCTAATTGTGTAAAAATATTATGTAGTTTATCTTCCAAATTATTTAATATTAGTTTAAAAAAAGGCATGGTCACTATAATTTGTATTAGAGGAATGGTTTAGTTAATTTAGGAATTAAGATTAGTGAACCCTTGAGAAAACCTCCAGTATGATAGTAAGTACAATTATGAACACAAGAAGATTTACCATGGGATCCCATAGGTTTTTATTTTAGTGTAAATTGTACAAATGAATATTTTATTTATTCAATACATGTTGACTTATGTTTCTTTCAAAACATTTCTATTTTAGAAAATGGGAGGACCTTGAAGAAACCAAGACAACAACCTGTATTAAATTTCAAATGATTTGGGATGTGGAGGTCAAAATTTCATGGTGATTCTTACCCAATTATATCTGGTTATGAATAATAACCTGAATAATATGGAATTTCCTCCATCAGATATTATGTAGAAACTAGATTTCAAGTATTTTATGTGGCAACGACCAATGACATTTAGTTGGTCTTATGATCCACTTGTTGTGGAATAGTGGATCAACTCCATGGATACGATATTTTTTTCATCACTATTATGAGACATAGAATGTGAATCTAGCCATCGAACATCCAGATAGAGAGACCCACTAATGGTGGGCTTTGGTTAAGAATATAAATTTAGATGACGAAATTCAAGAGATGGAATGTGAAGACACTAATATAATATTTCTTAACATGTACTTCTCATAGAATCCTCACATGAATATAGAGAGATAGAATTTAGAGAGATCCGAAAAAAGGATGGTTAATATATCACAACCTACGAAGAGAGTTTCAAAAGTATTGATAGGTATGCTTCGGGTTTTGTTATCAACAATGATATAAAAATTTATATATTATTTAGTGGTTTAAAACCACACATTCAAAAGGCTCGGGAAATATGAGACTTTGAGTGTTATGGAGAAGTTGTTCGATGTGATATTAATTTAGAGATGGATTTTGGAGAATGGTCTCCGGACTATTGTGATAATAAATGAAAGATAGAGTTTCAGGAAGAATGATATAACGATTACGGGGGGAAGCAAACACAACCACCCACATGAAAAAAATGTGGGATGATGCCTCATGGGAACTACCTCAAAGGGATGAAGAAATGCATCAAGTGTGTGAAATAAGGACACCATGCTCAAGAGTGTCATGAAGTTGTGATAATGAAGGATAATGTGTGTGGAAGAATGGAGAGCACAACCCATGATCTGATTCAAAAATTGTAGGGTGTAAGGGCACTATGCAATCTAGTGCACTATACCTCAAGTCCTCAATGGTAATCAGTGTTAGTAGACACAAATTCCAAAGAAACAAGGGAATGATTATTCCATCACTATTATAATAGTGGATCAAGATAACTAAGTCCTACGAGGTACACTTCCTATTCACTCATGAATGGAAAAAGTCTAATCTGATTCTTGATATATGCAATCCTTTATAGCATCCATGTTTTCTAGAACTATAGAATAAAATGCCTAAATCCTTGACATACATATAAAATTAATAACACTGTGGTGTGAAATACTTGCAACCCAGGTGTTTGACTATTTTTCTCTTGGAGTTTTTGGGAAGAGTCTTCCAGTAAATCTCCTAATACTTCCATTGGTGGAATTAGATTCTATAATGGGAATGAATTGGTTCTCATTATATTGAGCACATATAAACATTATGAAAAGGAAATAATCTTTTCATATTATGAACCATCCCATACTCCTCTACAAATGAATGTAAGATCATGAATATCCTTTGAACAATCGTTCAATGGTGTGGGTGTTGATTCCATATGAAGAGACATTCCTCACTCAAATGGTTGAGTCAATGGAAAGTGTAAACCTAGAGGAAATTTCCATCGTGAGTGGATACAATGACATATTTTCTGAAGATTTTCTATGAATTCCCCTATATCTTGAGGTAGGGTTTCTATAGAACTCATACATGGAGCTACTCTTATATCAAAGTGTCCTTATAGGATGACTCCTATCAAAATGGAGGAGTTAAAGAAGAAGTTTTAAAAGCATTTGGACAAAGGGTTCATAGGCCCTAGTGCATCACCTTGGGATGTTCATGTGCTACCTTTAAAGAATAAGGATTGATCAATGCATCTTTCCTTTTATTATTGGTAACTCAAAAATATCATTATAAAGAACAAGTATCATTTTATATGTATAGATGACTTGTTAGGTCAGATAAAAGGAGCTTAATACCTATCAAAGGTGGAACATTGTTCTGAATATTATCAGCTAAAGGTGAATCATGATGATATTTAGAAAACAAACTTCTATACAAGGTATGAGAACTGTGAGTTTTTTGTTATTCCCTTTAGAGATAATAATTCCTCTATAATCATCATAGATTTGATGAAAAAAATTCTTCACCCATCAAATAGAATAATTTTTTCTAAACATTATCGATGATATTATCAACTACTCTATGAGTAAGAAGGAATGTGAAGAACATCTACGACATGTGTTGGCAACATTGAGAATGTATATGTTTTATGGAATAATCATAATGTGTGTCTTTTGGATAAAGAAAGTCATTTTCTTGGGACATGTGATCTCAATTGAGGGAATTTCGGTCGACCTTTAAAAAACAAAGGTGATTGACTAATGAACCATACCCTGTAGTGTCACATAAATATGTAGTGTTCATAGATTAACTAGGTATTATCGATGTTTTGGAATAATATCTCATTATTATCTTTCCCAAAAACATTGTTAATAAGGAAAGGGGAGAAGTATTTCTAGATAGATGAATGTGATAAAAGCTTCATGGAGATAAAGAGAAGGCCGATCACTCAACCATTATTCACATTACTGAAGATTGGAGAATGTTTTGTGGAATATAGTGATAATTCAATGAAATTATTTGGTTGTCTACTCAGAAAAAATGATAATGTGATAACCTATTCCTTGCGACAATAGAAGATCTATGATTAGAACATCTAGACGCATTATCTAGAGTGGGAAGCCATGATTTTTTCATCGAAATCCTTGAAGTACTAACTTTATGGTGAACAATGACATATTTATTTATCATAAGGGCCTCAAGTATATATTCACAAAAACGTAGGTCAAGATGCTTAAATGGATATGGTTAAAGCTAATCAAGGACTATTATTTCTCTATTCATTATCATTCTAGATAGGGGAGAAATGAAGAAGATGATTTTAGTAGAAATGAACCTGCTACTCTATCAATGTTATAGATTGAGAACGATCCTTTCTTCATGGATATTCAATGGATGTTTTTGGAAATCAAAAGATAGGAGGATACATGGTAAATTTCCCAAATAATTTCCCAACCATCTATCCAAGGGAAGATTAAGGAGGCACAAATGGTTGATCCAGTAATGCATACGAGGGTGAATATAGTAAAGCAATGGAATCTCCAAGAGTTCCATATCGATGATGGGGGCATGACATGATTTTAGAATAAGGTTTTGTGTGCCTTCATCGCTAGAGATAAAGAAGGAGCTATTGGATAATGCAAATTGATCAACATTATTGATCCATCCTGTTAGAACAAAGATTTACCAAGATCTCTGTGGACACTTCTAGTGGGATAACATGAAGAATGTGATTTCCGAATAAATATCGAGCTTCATGGTATGTTAAAAAGATAATATATAGTAACAAATGTCCAATGGGATGATGCAACCACTGCCTATACACATGTGGAAATTACAGAATGGAACTACAGAATTTTTTTTAGGTCTCCAAAAGAAATCCAACCGAAATAATGCGATATTTGTAGGGGATGACTGATTCACGAAGACTACACATTTTATCACTATTCAAGATGATCTATCTCTTGGAAAACATGAAAATATAAATGGGATGGATGTGGTGAGACTATATGGTGTTCCAAAAATCAATTGTCTTTGATCGTCATCCCATGTTTACATCTATATTCTAGAGTCTTTATCATGCATTGAGTACTAAATTAAATTTCTGCACCGCATATCACCTCCAAAAATATGGCCAATCGAAATGGAATATTTAGATTCATGAAGATATGCTGAGAGACTGGTCTTTAGAATTCAAAGGTGGATGGGATCATCATCTCCCAATGGTTGAGTTCACATACTACAATAGCTTTAGCTCGAGTATTCAGATGGCTCTATATGATGATCTTTATGGAAAGTGATGTAATCCTTCAACCTGTTGAGATGATGTTTGAGAAAGAAAACTACATGGACTAGATCTTGTTCAAAATATGAAAAAGAAGGTTCTAGTCATCCAGAATCACATCAAAACATATAAGAGATAGTAAAAGAACTATACTAACAATCGTTGATGGGACTTGGATTTCGTCATTGGAGATAAAGACTCCTTTCGAATTTAACCATGGAAGAGACTCATTTGTTTTTGAAAAAAAATGGATGTTAAGACCAGGGTACATTGGACCCTTTTAAACCATTGACCACATATGATACAGGGCCTATCGGCTTTCAAATCCAAAAAAATGGCCCATGTTCATGTTGTGTTTCAAGTGTCACTCCTAAAGAAGTACATACTAGATCCTCAACATGTACTTAACATAGAGGTAGTACAACTTGTATATGATCTCTTTTATGAGGAGCAGCTCATGATGATTTTGGACTAGAGAGACAATGTTCATTGTAAAAAGACACCCCACCTTGACAAAGTGTTGTGGGGGAACCATAAGTTTGAAGAAGCAACATGGGAACCAGAAGAGGCGATAAAGGAGTAGTACCCTCACCTGTTCATGAAAAATGAACTTTAGATAGAGAAATTTCAAAAGGTTGTGTTGAAAGAATGTAACGACCAAATTACATATCAATGAATACAGCTTCTTATAATTATTCCTTATAGTATAATAACATTAGGATAAAAAATGGCATATAATGATACTAAATACATTGTGATAATTTACCATAAATATGTCACATCTGTGTTTTGAATTTCGAAACATATAGGATTGTGATCAACAAGATATTTAGAGTCCAATTGGGCATACATTATTATTTTTTGAATAGTAAGAAACCCTTATGAATAGTAATATTACATTTATGAATAGTAAATTGTTTAAAATAATTGTAGCCTTAACAATGAATGATTAAATATAATTTAGGCATCTTATAATAGACAATTTGGCCATAGTAAAAGTATTTATATTTTTTTCAGTCATAAATAATTAATTATAAGTAAATAATTAAATTAAAATAATTTTTTTTCAATTTTATTCATAATTTTAAAATTAAATTCCTTTTGGTTTTAATATAATTTTATAAGAACTTATGTAATTTATAAAAGCATTATGAAATCAGTTTTATATTTAAAATCTATACTTTTCTGATAAGTTATAATTTTAATTAAATATTAAATTAATAATATTTAGAGAATTAATTTTGAAAAATGAATTTCATTTTTATATTCTACAAATCAAAAAATGGTTAGGGTTATTTTTTGGTATTTTTATTTAATACATGAATTTTATTTTAATTGTAAATTACGCCAATTTACTATAAATGCTAAACACATGAATTATGATGTCATCTGTTGATCTTTGGATGATTTAAGGCCATTATCTAGAACTCACATATACACATAATATTATTGGTCATGTAATCATCACTATTACTTTTCTTTTGGATAAATAATAAAGTAAATAATATAAAATCGAGAAAACCCCTCTCCCTCCACTATAAATACCACCCTTCTCATTATCATTTCTTCACACATCTCAAGCTTCAATACAATTATATAATCTACACAAAAATCATCCATAGACCCTCTCATTCATCCAATATCTTTTGATCTCATAAAATGATCAATCTGAGGCTCTTTAGGGGTGATTGAAGATGTAATTCGCCTACATCTATTTTCCATTACTTTTCTTTCAATTTAATGTTCTTTTCTTAATATATCCCCATCTATCGTCATCCACATGGTATTATAACTCCATTATAATATATATTTTATAATTTTATGATAATAATGGAATAATATATCATCCAAACCCTTTCTCCTATTTTTTTTATTTTAGACAGCAAAACATTGTTAATGAGGTGTTATTTTATCACCTTCAAGAAAAACATGTTTTCATTTTCTATTACCAGCTTCAGATATATTCATTATAACCATTTTTATTGTTGAAAGATATTATATTATATGTATTATATCATTTATAATGTTCTGTAACTAACTTATGTACATATTACGAAATTATTAAACAAAAAAAGTTCGTTGTGGTCGAAAAACCGCATGAATTTTCCCAAATGATCTTTATTGAATTCTTATATAATGATTCATTCTCATGTTATATAAAAATATTATTAAAAAAATTATTCAAAGTTCTGTATCATCATCAATAACATAAAATTAAAATTCAGGATGTTTTTCCATGTTTTTGATGAACTTCAATTCATAAATACAAGTGAACCGTTCAAGAAAACAATAAAAATGAACGTTACCGGACAATGAATTTAATATTTATAACTCATATAAAGGACAATAAAAGAACTTAACGAAACTAGTGTAAATAATATTCATGAATAAAATGTTATTTAATTGTTAATTATTGAATATAATGTTATTATATAAGACATAAAAGTGAGTAAAGCATTCTGATACAATGTGAGGGGAAATTCTCAATCCTAACTTGCTTTCTTCGTGTTCTCCCTCATTCACTCAATTTTCTGTATGGTTGCACCTTAAAAATATTTTTTCACTCATAATCATACCTTTTATAGAATATAAATGTTTTGAAATAGTAATTATTTCAAACAAAATGTTTTCCCAAAGAACTCTTCTTTCAAAACCACAACATTTACATCTCACTCAAGGTTGATGGTTCTTGTATCAAGTATATTATTCCCTATTTCTTTTGTGGAACCATAGTTTATGAATATGATATTATGAGATGAAATTAATTCCTTTATAGGGGTATTTATAGTCATTATTGATATATGTTTTATGTGGAATTCATGATAATGAAAATGTTGTGATTTGAAGGATGTGCCCGATCTTATATAGCGCAATATGAATGATTGAATGTGATGGGTGCATTCTGAATTATAAATAATTCCAATGCATTGGGTAGAGTTATGAATATCATGAGTTAAATGGAAATTATGTTTTAACTTGATTCATGCATTTTTCACAACTATGTGTTGTAGTAGACCACTAGACATGATGTTTCATTTTTTTGCATTTCAACATTTCAAGTCATTTATTAATGCTTCCTCTCATGTTCATGATCCTTTTTCTATATTATGGAATTTCTTCAACCATTGGTATATTTTTAATATCTATCCCCTTACTAGGTTTTTATATCACACCTTTTCGATGCATATCCTCATATGATTATGTGAACTAAAGAGTTTTCAAGGGACAATAAGAAGCTGGATAAGAATGGATTAAATAGATGTTTGTGTTTTATGATGTAAATGTAATGTGTGGTCCTATATTTCCAAGAGAATAATCCTTTAGAGTCTCATTGTTTTATAATATTATGTTTTTTATCTTATATATGATATATCTGTAGTGAAATAAAAGTCCTAGTCACTATAAACCAATATTTATATATTCATTTGGAGGTCATGAATATAAGATAGTATGTTGATAACTCGGACAACTAAAGATATTTTGAATGGGGGATGTTATTTAGTGGCAAGCATACAAGGATCTATGTTTTTTTCATATTCTTTTAAAGTAGGTAGATTGATCATATGGAGTATGTCATGTATCTTTTTTAGGTTTAGAGGTATGGGTGCATTGAAATCAGGCAAAACAATATACGTAAACCTTGATATGAAACCTTAGTAAAATGATCTATGAGTCATTTTTGACATGTATGATTCAACCGCACCTCAATATAATGCACGGTATCACCAATATGACTCCAAGTGTGTCTTTATTTAAAATTGACATTAATTAATGTAAAAAACATAATTGGCAAACTGAAAATTCAGAAAATTAATTATGATTGGTTTGATACATTGTGAAAATGATATATCATTCATTTTTGACATGTTGGAATGATCCACGCCTCAATATGATGAACAATGTCATCAATATGACTACAGACATGTGATGTTATCTAAAATTGACATTAATTAATGTAAAAAACATAACTGACAAACTAAAAACCATGTAAATGCATTCTGATTGATTTGATACGTTAGTAAAATAATCCGTGTGTCTGTTATGACGTGTTGGAATCAACCTCCCCTCAATCCCACCCAATGTGTGATCGGTATGACTAAAAGTGTCTGTTTTGACATTAAAATAGTCATTTTACCTCAAAAATGGTCACTCACTGAAGACCAATGTAACAAAATATATTTTCCTTCCAAATTAAGGAAAGACATTCATATGTCATTTCTGATGGGTAGGAAGTAGTCTCATGTCAAAATGATAGACAATGTGACTGGTATTACTCAATTTTCATGTTTTCAGTTTGTAATGACATTAAAAAAAAGAAAACTGGCATACTAAAAAACAATGAAACGAATTTCAATTGATTTCATACTTTTAGAAAAAATATATATCAGTCATTATTAACTTGTAGGAATCAAATATACCACAATCCTACTGACGATGTAACTGGCATGACTCCATATGTGTCTTATTAGATAAAATTACATTAATTAAAGTAAAAAAACAAAACTGCATACTAAAAATTTTGAAAACTCCTTCAGATTGTCCTGATACTTTAGGAAATTGATCTGTAAATCTGTTGTGACGTGTATAAATAATTCCCATCTCAATCCAACAAACAGTGTAACTGGTATGATTAAAATTTTCCTCTATCTATCTAAAATTGACATTTTAGCTCAAAATGTATACCTCACTGGAAACCATGAAAACTAACATTGATTGACTTAAAAAACAAGGATAGTGATTCATTAGTTATTTTTGACATGTATGAAGAAGTCTCATGTCAAACAATTTCACGATGCCACCAGAATGACTCAAATTTAATGTTTTGAGTTTGAATGTGACATTTTAGGAAAAAAAATACTAATATTATTAAAACTGATGAAATTCATTCCATTTTTTTTTGATACATAGGAAAATGAATTATCAGTCATTTTTTATGTGTAGTAATCAACCTCATCTCAATCTGATTCATGATGTCACCGATATGATTCCAAATGTGTCTTCTTATTTAAAATTGACATTCATTCAAGTGAAAACACACAACTAACATTCTAAAAACTGAGAAAACACAATTGTATTGTTTTGATACGTTAGATAAATGATCCATGAGTCCTTTTTTATGTGTATGAATCAACCCCATATCAATATGATTAATTGTGTGACCAGTATTTTTAAATTCGTCCTCTATCAGTTTAAAGATGACATTTTTTATCAAAACGTGTCACTCCCTGAAAACCTAAAAAATGCACTTTCATTATCTTCAAAATTAAGGACAATGATTCGTTATTTCATTGTGACTTGTATGAAGCAGTCTCATGCCAATCCGATGCACAATGTGATTGGTATGTCTCAAATTTCAGGTTTTTGGGTTGAAATGAAATTTTAGTAAACAAAGACTACTAACATATTGAATATTGGGGAAATGCATTAAAATTATTTTGATACATTAGCAAAATTTTCTACCACTCATTTTTTATATTTAAGAATCAACCACACCTCAATTTGATGCACGATGTCATTAGTATGACTCCAAATATTTCTTCTTGTTTTAAATTGATATTAATTAAAATAAAAAAACTGACATACTAAAATCTAGAAAAATGCATTTAGATTACGTTTATAATTTAATATAATAATCCATGATGTATTTTTGATGGGTAGGAATTAACCCCACCTCAATCTGAAAAACAATTGTGATAGGTACATCTAAAAGTGTCACCTATCAGTTTAAAATTGACAATTTACCTCAAAATGTGTCAGTCAATGAAAACCATGGAAATACCCCCTCATTTTCATAAAAATTAGGTACACCAACTCATATGTCCATTGAAATGTGTATTAATCAGTCTCCTGTAAAACTGATTCATGATGTGATCAGTATGACTCAAATTCAGTGTTTTCTGTTTGAAATGATATTTTAAATAAAAAACAGAACTGACATAATAAAAAATAATAAAATGCATTAAGATTGTTTTTTATAATCTTGGGGAAAAGATCCATTATTCATTTGAGAGATTTAAGAATCACACCCCCCCCCCTCAATATGATGCATGGGGTGATAGTTATAACTCCAAATATGTCATTTTAATTAAAAATTTACAAGTTTTACTTCATTTTTCCTATTAATGTTTAATTTACTTCATTATAGTATTACTAAAATAATATTTGTTTCCATATATTTGTGGAACCTTTTTCTCGAGTTTGGATTATTTGTGCGGCATCTATTACCATCATAGGACATTTTTAATAAGGGACTATAGATTTCAAAAGAGGAAACATTTAAGTTTGTAATTGTTTTTTCAGAAAATTGAAAATTTAATTTTATAAAAAATTAATTAGAATATATATAGAAGTGTTTTTTTGGTATATTACATGAGTGAATTTTTTTTATTCATGATTTAAATTAAATATATATTGAATTTTTTTCCAAAGGATTGTTTGATCTTCTTATTTTTTTAATCATTGCATCATGAATGTGGTTTTTTATATACAATTGGTAGTTAATTTGTAGATGGTTTTTTCTAGTTTGTACATGTTATTTTTACTGGTTTGATTATTTTGGACTACTATTTTGTTAATGTTTTTTAGGTTGATATGTGTGTTGCTATATAAATAGCTAACCCATGCAGGGAAGCCTTTATTAGCTCTAATTGAAGTGGTGATAAAGGCCCCCTTTAATAGCAGCTCTATTATCAGTGCTTTTCTAGCACTGATAAAGGCATTTTTGAGCACTGATAAAAGTCTATTTATTTTGGTATTGTAAGAAGTGGAAACATAGGTAATAGGAAGAGTTGTAGGTTCTAATGTTGTAGTGTTGGATGGTAAATGGAAATTCTCTTTAATAATATTGATATTAGTCACAACAATAGATCAATTTTTAGTTATTCATAAGAAATCATCAGTGTCATTCATAAATTAATCCAATAAAGGAGAAATAACCAATAGTGTTTCTACTCTGGACCTAAAATCCTTGGTTAAAATATTCCTTTAGATATAATTACACAAATATAAATATATATTCTTCATATTTTACTTGGTGAAAAATATTCTCATGTAATATATAATGTAACATTCTATAGTTTATTTTCCTTTTTAGTCTCAACAGTCTCTATCTAAATAATTTCATATAATTCTTTTCCTAGCGAATCTTGATCCATATGAATTAATTTATTAGCGTAATTGAAACTTTTCAAAAGATTCTAAATATCCTCTTTGTCTATAATTTTAATTATATCTTCATCAGTAGATATAGTTGCTGGAGAAGGGGCAATTCATGACGTACCTAAACCAACATTAATATATCTCTAGTCTAACATATGAATCGGGACAATAAGTTCCTCCAAGAGAGTTCCAACATATTCTATGTGGCTTTTGATCTCATGACCCATAGGATAATGTTTATGAAATAACATCAGTTGAATGTGAGAAAAAACATTAGAAAATTTAAAAGACAATTCTTCTATTATGATAGTCTATCTAGAACTTCACAGACTCAAAATGATTTCCAATAAGGCATAAAATAATTTTTTTTTGAATTGAATGATGTCAAATGGGTACATTATATAGATTTAAGTAAGTGGAAGAGATGGGATATGGATATGGGTGAATTCATTATATTCCACATTTTCGATATTAAACATATGTATATCATCATTTGATGTTTCAAATCAAGCACTATATATATATATATATCAAGAATTGAAATATTAGATTATTCAATAGGAACTATCCCTATATAAGGATAGGAATCATATATTGGGAAATCATTGATTGGTTCATTATATAAATGATATGGGGATGGTGGCTCTTTTAGTTTTACAAGAGTTATTCAAAACATATCATACAAAACATCAAAAACTGTGAGGTAAAATCTCCTTTGTTCTAAGAGAATATGTGAGAACGATTTTTTTATTCTCTATCTAGATCATTTGGTAAAAGAGGAATTCCATTTCTATCATTTTAAGGTGGAAAACCACAATTAGTATCATTCCCGCCATCATTAATTTTGGGGGAATACTCTTCAATAAGAGATATAGAGTCATTGATTTTTGATCCTATTATATTAAGCATTAAATGAATTAATTAACCTATATTATCATTATGATTATTACTTGAATAAGATATATTAGGTATAAAATTAAAATAACTAGGAATTTCCTCCCATATCAAGAGATACTGCACCTTCCATTGGTCATGTATCATTTACAATTTTTTTGACATGTATATTTATTATTTCTATCCTCATAAGCCCTAAAGGATTTTTTATGATCATATACCATATATCATCCACATTCATCAGAATAATACTCAGCCTAAAAAACATTATTAGGTACCAGACCTAGATACCCTATTTCCATTTCTTGGTTGGATTCTTTATAGGGTTGTGTTATTTATATATTTTATTTTCAACCTCAACCCACATTTTCATCTAATGGTCTCAATCAATTTTTATCCTGTTTCAAATGTGTTGATTTAAAATAATACCAATGGAGATAATAGTATTCTCCACCCCTTGAAGAACATGTCTTTTATACTGTAACATAACTATGATAAATTTATATATGATACTGAATTGAATCTAGATAAATACATTTTTAACTATTTTATATGTATCATACTATATATAGGTAGGACTATATCAACTCCATACACCGTCACATAAATAAATAATATGTCTTGATATAACAAAATGATAAAATTTACTTTCCTAGGAAAAATAGAATGCAAAAAAAATTATGCATTAGTCTGATCTTACAATTGATTCTACATCACATGGCCTTTTAGGAATTATGTTACTAGTGATCTCTTATTAAGATCATTTAAACTAAAACAAGGATTATTGATAGGTTAATTACATCGATTTTATTTATATTCACCTTGATACAGTACTCATAAAATTACAACAACAAAAATTGAAGAGAATAAATGTTCTTTAACATCTATATTTATTCTACCGTGATCTTATTTTTCACAAGTTTCAAAAAGAATATTCACATTTAAATCATTTACTAATGGAAAACAGTGGGTTATTTTTTATATATAAACAACTAAATAGTACAGTTTTATTTCACCACACTTGATAAAAAGTATATGCATGATCAAAACCATTTTAAATACACTTATTTTTTAGGAAATATTCCTTAGACTACATATGTGGCATCAATGGTTTTATGGTTTCACTAGAGCATTATTTTAATATCATAGTTATACCCAATGTTTTTGGAGTTTCATCATTAATAGAATAATTCATTCTAACCACTATTGAATGTGATGAAATGTTTAGAAGGATAGAGTTTTTTTAATAAGGTCTGTTCGAAATTGAGAAATGTTGAGGTTTTGTGAGAAGTTATCGATTTAGATTCTACCTAAGGATATTTAAAAATCATTTAAGTATTTATAAATAGTAATTTTTGCGAATAAAATAAAACATAAATAAAATAATTAGAATAGATATAGTAGATCATGATTATCCATGTCAGTACGTTCTACCATATTATTAAAAATATAAAGGGAAGTAATTTATTTATCCATTGGTTCAAACATTTAATATACCATATGAATATATTTTTGAAACTAGGTTACACATAAATAAATAATAACGATATATTTCAATGATAAATAAAATAATTATTAGTTAATTCAAAAAATCCAGAGGACATATATTTATTAAATAATTAAAACCCAAATTTAAAAAATGAAGAATATAATTATTATAAATAGTTAATCATTTCAAATTCATGTATTGTATTATTTAATTTCTCATCATTTATTGGCTCTATATTGATTTAAACACGTTGATGTTCAGTTCTAATGAATTAAACTGTGATATCCCCTTATTAAAAATGATCTCTCAAAAAGTGATGTATTATATAGATAAGTTTTTTCCAAAATGAGAAACAATATTGTTAAAAATATTAATAGACCTTATTTATCACAATTTAGTGGGAAATGTATAAATTTATAGCCATAATATAGAAATTTGTGTTTCATCCACATATTTTTTTCATAAAAACTACCTCCAACTTTGTATTTAGCTTCTATTGTGGATAATGAAATATAATTATTCTCATTAATAAACAAATATAATAGATACTTGATTAAAAAATGGAATATTTTAATGGTATCCTTTTTATATAACTTTCATCCACTAAAACCAACATCAGAATAGCCAAGAAATTCAAAATCATTTGCTCAATAACAATATAGTCCAAAAATAATTTTATTTTTAGATACTTAAATATTATTTTACCAGAATTAATATGGAATCCACTAGTGTATTTGTAGAAATAAGAAGCACTATATATTTTATTAAAACTATATGTTAATAATTATAAACATATAATTATACCTTTTGAAGAAGAATAGTCAACTAGTTGTTTAGTTTTATCTGAATTAACATTATATGTTGTAATAATTGGAGAACCATTTATTTATGGACCTTAGTTCCAAAACACATTAAATTATCCTTTGTATATTTTAGTTGATTCAGTATAATTTATTTCTATTTTTTAAAAATAAAAAATCCATGGTTGAAAATTAACTCACCCATCAAACTCTTTTCAAATTAATTTTGAATCATTTTTAATACAGAATACATAAGCAGTTTTTGGACAAGAATGAAATAATATAATCAATAAAAATTTAAACAACTAAAAAGTAAGTTTAAATCTGTATTGTAAATTGGAAATGATAAAATATTCCTTTTGAAATTCATTTATAAATCGATAAATAGATGATCATATAATACCATGTTCTAAGAGCATGTTTTAAACCCTAAAGAGCATTAGAATAATTTAACAATAGAATTTGGAAAATGTTGGTTTTGAATTATTGGTGGCTAATAAATACAAAATCCTAAAAATTATAACCATTAAGGAATTAACTCTTAACAATTATTTGATATCATTTGAAATTAAGATGTTTTGTATAGGAATGAAAAATTATAATGGATTCATGTCCATCTATAGGTACAAGGGTTTCTTCATTATCAATTTTTTCTTGTTGAATATGAAAATATGCAACCAAAATATAACTATAAAGCCAAATTCCTCGATCTTCCTTTTATGCACCCATATCATGAAAATAGTTAGGTTGCAATTTTCTAATCCCAGTAGTTCCCAATAATTATTTATTTCAAATAGATTTAACACTTTAAGAATTTTTATCACCCATTTTTCATCAGTAATTTCTTCAATAATGTTATTGGGTAAAATGTGTGATAAGAAATACTGATTGTTTAATCCTTTTCAAGGAGAATCTATGATTTGGGTTTCTTTATCAGGATCAGCTAAAAAGATAAATAAAGGATGGTCTATATAGGTTTTAACATTTATGGTAATGTGTACTTGGTTTATTAAATTATTCCACATGGTTAGGAATGTCAAACTAGTATTTTCTGGTATATTTTTTAGGTAAATTAAAAACTATGTCAGAGGATGTAGAGTTTTAATTGCTATTTGTATTTTATATATCATCATAGAGGTTTTATACTACATGATTAAGCTTATGAGGAGATATCTCATAAAAATTTACATATACAGATTCTTCAACAAATTTGGTTCTATTATTAATGACTAAATATGCTCTACTTGAGGTTGAATATCTTTAGAAAGTACCTTCATTTCACATACACGATTTTTTTCATATTGTAAATTCTATTTAGAATAAATACATTACATCCAAATAATCACAAGTAATTTACCTCAGGTTTTATATTATTCGATCTTTTATAAGAAGTCTAATTTAAAATTAATCTAATAGGAACCATGTTAATAATATAAGAATTTGTATAGATTACATAATCCAAAAAGTAAATAGTTTTTTTATACTCATTACGTATAATTAGAGTAATATCTTGAAGTGTCATATTTCTCTTTCTATAAATCTTTACATATATGGTGTTATAAGTGTAGAGTATTTGTATTTATATCCATGTTGAAATCATCGAATCACAATCTCAGGATTCTAAAATTCATGACCCCGATTGTTTCTTAATATTTTGATTTTTATACCACTATGGTTATATACAGATCTAGATAACATAAAAAATCGGAATAATATTCACTTTTGTGTGCTAAGAAAAATAACTATCTAAATATTGTGCAATAATAAATATAATATAGGAATAATGGTTAACACCATGGATAGAAACTCTCTAAGGACCAAAACAATCCTTGTGAACCTGTTCTAGAGGTAGCGAGTTTGAAACCACTTTATTCAGAATGAATTAAATCTTGTGTTACATTATTTTTTGACATGTATTATAAAGACTCTCTGTAGGGAATTTCAGCTTAGGAATCCCCTTTACTAATCCAATCATAGTTAGATTTATAAGTGTGATTATATTGTAGTGATGTAGAATTCTATTCCACAACCAAATTTCACATTAAAAGGAACATACGATAGAAATGTTTTTATAAAATAAATAACATAAACCAACATCATAAATATTATAATTTCATAATTTAATAAAAAATGATTATTTTTTAGATTTATAAATATTAATGGAATTATTATCAAATTTAGGATTATTGTCAATAGTAAATAATTGTTAAAAAATATGAAAATAATATTTTAAACTATTGATATAAAAACTCTATAAATTAGAACTAATTCAGAGTTACCGATTTTTCAAAGTCCAATAATTTTTTTTCTATCATTAAATGTAACATGTACACCCCCTATAGTCACTATATTATTGAATCCAGAGTAGTATATAGTCATATTATTGGAACATCCATTGTCCAGATATCATAATATCTTACTAGACATCTTTTTGAATTTTACCTAAAAATGTAAATAATGAATTATTTTGGTACCCAGATTATCATGATTCATGGGAACTTATAAAATAAAGATATCGGAATCTACATTTCTTTCATAGGTTGTCTAGTAAATGTTTTTACGCAATTTTAAGAAAATATCTTCATTAGACAATGTTAATGAAGGTCATTTACATATATAGAATAACATTTACAAATTATGTTATTATTATTTGAACTAGGAATTTTTTATACAACATCCATTGATGTTTATAAATATATCCAACAATAGATTTGGTTTTTTATGGTTTTTGATTTTTCAAAATCATTTTTATGTTATTGGTTCGATTTGTAAACTATTATATATCATTTATTATTTTATTATTTTAAAATTTTAAAATTTATTCTAATTATTCTCAATGAATATATTGGAATTTTTATCTTTTTCTATAGAAGATTGCATTTCATATTTTTAGATAAAGCATCCTTATTTTTTGAATTATTATAATTATATTTTAGTTCATTCATAGTGTAATTTAGTATAGAAAAGTATTCAAAAATTTAGTTATTATACATTTTAGTTTCTTTTATTATTTCATTATCAGAACACATAGGTGAAGATATATGCAATTCAGATGTCATGGTCATAGTTATTTAACTTTCTTGTTCACTTGAATCACTTTTATTAGAGATAGAGTCGCTGGAGTTATCCTATAAAATTCTCTATTATTTTTCATTTCATGAAATAGTCATTTTTCACTATCATCATAGTACTTTTTTGTACCTAATCATTGAATATTCATTAGACAGATATTGTTTCCTTTTATTTTCATAGAAATTAATTTCATTGGAGGAGTCATATCTTTTCTAGTAAATCATCGGTTTTCATCTCTTATCATTCATTCCTATATTATTTAGTTTTCATAAAAACATCTTCATTTAGTAATATTTCATGATTATTTTTGAAAAATGATCCATTTGATCAACACACTCAAAATATGACTCCCTTCCACCCAAATCCACTTTGATCAATTACTTTTCTTTAGGAACAGATGTTTAAAATGCTATGGTTTTCTTTTTTTTGTTCAACATAATCGTTTAGAACCTTTTGTTCATCTTCCTAAATCGTTAATTTTTAAATCAGATAATTGACAGGTTGTTTTCAAACATAAAATGATTATTTGATAGAAGAAATGATACTTTTAATTTGTTTTGGTAAACAACTCATCCACCTTAATACTTGTTTCATGTCATCCATGGTTTTTATAGGAACCTTAATTGTGTTGATGATTTTATTAAATAAACAATAGATATAAGAAATGGTATCCTAATGTTTCATTTTAAAGGAGTTTCATTTCATAGAATATGTATTTAATCACATTTCTTATTAATTAAAATTTCCTTTATAAGAAACAAATAAAGTATCTAAATTATGATATGTAGTGTCCTTGAAAGATATCTTATTAAATTATTATTATCATAACGAATTGAATAAATTATTAATATAATATCAATTGAAACCATATGAAGCTTTTGTTAGCATTCCATTCATTCCTATAAGTATTGTTATAAAAAGATGTGAGATTAGTATCTTGATATTAAAGATTCATAACCATTGATTCAAAATTATGTTTGGAGTAGAACACACAATAGGGGGTTGAATTGAGCTTCCAATATTTTCTTTAAAATATCTTACAACAGAATCTTTTAATTTTTAAAACATATAAATATGTAATAATTTAGGTATAATTTATTTGGTTTCTCTCATTACTGCTCAAGGGATTAATCAAAACTAATTTATATTAAATTAATATTATATAATCTATAGTTATTAATAAATTCACATAAAATAATATATATATCACCTATGAATATTAGTTATCATAGTTATTCATGTACTATTAATATTAATATTAGAATTGATAATGAGAATGTAAATAAAAAGTCAGAGTAAGAATAATTGTTTTTACTTATATAGTTAAGAAATAGTCCTCTCCACTTGATTGCAACCCATTTTCAAGAATGTTTATTTATATTAACATGAAAATCCATAACCCGGATTAGGATTAAAGAGTTGTACTACACACAAGTCTATCGAGGCAATGTCAATACCTCTTATAACATTGTTCATGGGAATAAAAATGCGAATGAAAATAAATATATAGTATCAATGTAATATTAATTATGATATATGAGTATCGAATAAATAGATATAAAAAATGCATGGACAACTCAATTTTAAGCTAAAATAGAGTGATAGAGAAAGAGAAAAAGAGATTGATAGAAGATTCGATGCATTTTTTGAAACATATCGAGATTCAACTGAACAATAAAATCCACTTCAATTATCCCATTGTATTATTTTTTTTGTAAGTAAATATTAAATGTTTATATGTATTATCTAATTATTTTCATTGATGCACAACTGAAGTATTGTGTCAATGAATTTGATTTATCTCAAGTTTCTTCTTAGATTATAATATCAACTTTTTCTCCTTTTAAATATATAAACTCTACTTCCATATAATAGTTAATGAATAAAAATTAAATGATTCTTATATTCAATATAAAATCATAATGTCATAATGCCTTGGTTTTTATTTAATTCTTCTTGATTTTCTATAAGAAGATATTTATTAAATGCTACTCCCATTAGAAACATTCAATCCAATTATTCAATTCCATCTTAACACATCATGGTTAATTCAATAATTAGAGAAAAACTATGGTTAATTTATGTAATATGTCATGTTGTCGATTATTTATAAATGTGTTTGGTTCACATCAATGTGAATTTTCAGGAATTCAATGTATATAAAATTCAATAAATTTCCAAAATTACAAATTGTTCTTATAGTTTCATGATTGCATCTAATTGTTGATAAGTTATATCACGAAATCACTATATTATCTCTTCTGTATGGATGAGGAGTTGGTTTAATATTCCCTATGTTCAATTGATCATTCATACGGTAAATCCTTTAACTCATACAGTCACATCCACATTTTTTGAAATTTTTATTCATTCCTGATTTCTTTATGAGGATGAATAGATGTCTTTACATAGATTATCAGGTACATATGGGGTCTTTTGAGCTTCATTATAATTTCAATTCAGGGATTTTTTGTTACTTTGACACATATAAATTTATTCTCATTTATAATGATAATATGTTTCTAATATTAGAAAAATCATTAATAATTAATTAAACATTATTTGAGATCACTAAAATATGTTTTGATAGACCAATAAACCAATTGATAATGAAAAAAATTAGAGAAAAACAAATAGATATTAATTACGTTAATGTAAAATCCTCAAAAATTATTGTAAATATAATTTATAGTGAAAAAACTATATAATAAATAATTTAAAATAGTAATCAGGAGAGAAACACCCTAATGAAACCTCAGATACCGGGACATAGTAGTTCTACATCCCCCAATAGTAGATTTGTGATTTTATCTATGTATCCATCTATTGGGTGAAACACATAACCATGTTACTAGAATGACTTGTAGTGGGGCCTCATCCTATCTAGGTTAGAATCCCCAAACACCCATATTTTATGTAACATACTACCCATACTCATTGGCATAAGATGTGGCATATGTGCTACTAACCATAGGTTAGATTCCCTGGACAAAAATGGTTGGTAATTAAGGCCATTATTTCAATACAAGAATCATGAGGGAATGATTTACCCTTATTATAAAAAACGAACACAAACCACAAATATCAAGAAACAAATAAAAAAATCAATTCCCATTTACATAAATGATTTTTGTACCAAATCCCAATTGAAAGAAAACTAACAATTCCATCAATAGATAATAAAATAAGGAATCATATCAGCGTTAGAATAGAATATAAAGATATAGTAACTAATTATTAGAAGTAGCCAAGTGTCGCCACTCCCGACTAGGACATGAACCTACTCATAGCACCAACTCCAAAAACCACAACTACCAAATCATGGTGCCCCACTAGAAAAATTTGAAACTAGACCCTTTCATATATCAAGGACAATAAAAACTACCTGTACACAATAGTGAATATCTTTTGGTAATTAATCATATCCTATATGCAATCCAAATTATTTTTCCCACATGCCACAAGTACCATAATTATGACAAAACATATGATATAAAACAGTCAAGAATAATATCAAAATAGTAAAATGTCTTCACAATATAAATTACATCACACAGACCTGATTTATAATATTATATTATTCATAAAATTGATATTTATTTCAAAAAAAAATTATAATTTCATAATTTATAGTTTGAAAAAATCATCCATATTCTCTCATAGACAAACCCATTCATGATGAATGAAACCCATATGTTCACGAGTAGTGGATCACCCTTCAAAAGGCCATCTATTGGAAGCATATTTCTCTTTATTCAATTTCATTAAACATTGAGAATGAAGCCTAATTTAAAAAATACTTATTCAACCCAATAATTAACACACACCAACTGGTACCTAACCATATGTCACTAAAATCCCATTATTCCAAAACACGTGTCAAAAAATTATTCATTCAACAAAACCCTTCTAATAAATTTAGCATGCCCCATTTGGGAAGCAACAATATTCCAATTTCAAATCTGACATGTAAGAAAATCGTCATTAGTGTTTTACTAGTGAAATCCCAATGGAAAAAAGTCAATAAATCTTTTAAAAACCAAAAATACATCATGTACAAAAGATGTTTTAAGGAGGAAAAACAACTTAATAGAGTTTATTTTGAATGAAAGAGAATATAAAATTCTTTTATATAACCCATTACATCAAATTATATATAACTTATATGAAGATATATTAAAAAACTCATCGAATTATCATAGATCTGTGCATTACACTCTGATCTATGGTTTTGTTCTATACAAACTATCAAGATTCAAGATAATAAAGAAGAATGATCTCATATCCTTTTATTTCCATAATCGAAGGCTCAAAGATTCTACCTAAATGGAGTCCATATATCAAAGAACGTTGGAAATTTCCAAGGGTATCCCTAGAAATCAAGATGGAGATAAAGGGAACAAAATGAGGGTAGACAATAATAAGATGGATTAAAGCTCACTTAGCCTAGACTACTTCTTGGTCTAAAGTATGAATTAATGTTTTTAAATCATTCAGAGGTCACATACACTAATATTCTCATCACCTCAGTTTTATTTTCATAAAAAATAACTCACATCATGAATGAGTTTTATATAATGGATGGTTGTTTCCACTCACCGGATGATGGACTTTTATATGTTTAAGGAACTCATGACAACATTATTAGATTATTCATGTCTTGAATATTCTATTCTTATCATGAATGATTTCTATATTGATAGTTCCACTGATTCTTGAAAAATAATTTGTATTACATATATACAAACATCCCAATTACCAAGAATGGGAAAATAGAATTAAATGACAGCATACCTCAAATAGGGGGCTTTAAATTCTCCCCACCAGTGTGTTTACCTTACACAAGATGCTGGATAATGGTGTTGTCGTTGAAAAACTCATGTCATTGCTCCCATAAATTTTTATTATCATTCCAGATTTTATTCTTGACCCTAATGATACTACCATAAAAATCATACCAAAGAACTAGAACTCCATCGCATGGTATTTTATTATATGTCCTAAATAAATACCAGTTAATGTATAAATATCCAATAACACTCAATAGTTACGTTATCCCATCTAATCACCTGGAGATGATCTCGATGATACTTCTATAGTTAAGAAACATGCTAGATGATATAAAATGACACTAAATGTAGATGTTAAGGATAACAAATACATAACCTTTCAAATCCATTCAAAAACCTTAAATGGTCTAACATACCATGGAGCTAATTTACTTTATTTCCCAAGTGACAATGACCATTTATTGTTGAAACATTCATGTATACATGTTTACTCAAATTATTGTTTAATGGTTGATGATAATTATTTTCATAGAATTTTTTATCTTTCATCCATATATATTCAAATCTAGATAAGTTGGATTTTCTCCATAGTCTCATAGAAAGGACGTTGTCAAATAAATTATGTATCACCTATTTCCACCCAATATAATGAAAAACGAATTGGACGGACATACAAAGCCCAAAAAATTACTTCTTTTTTTCTTCCTGATAAATATTATTATAGAATAATTCCTCTAATGGCATATTATCTTCCCATGATCCACCAATGTCTATAAAAAAAGATCTGAATATATCTTCCAATGTCTGAAATGTACATTTTGATAACCCATTTCCATGTGGATGATATTCTATGCTCTTGTTCGGTTGAATTCCAATATATTTTTGTAACCATCACCAAAATTTAGAATTAACACTAGGATCTCTTTCAAATAACATAAAAAAGGGAACACCATGCAAACATGCCTCTTCTCGAATGTACCACTTTTCCAAATCCTACACCATGTTGGAATCTCTAATAAGGAGAAATTGTGATGAGTTGGGAATTTGATCTATAACCACCGAAATAGAATCATGCTTCCATAAGGATCATAGTGTAACTAAAAATATGTCCATTTCAATATGTACCCACTTCTATATGGTTATAGGCATAAAAAATTGAATAATACAAGGTCTTTGAAGCTCTTGTTTTACTTGTTTAAAATATGGAAATTTATTCAAATATTATTCAATATTGTGTCTCATACCTTACCATAAGAAATGTTCTTTCAATGCCATTTAAATCTTCCCAAAAATCAGATGAATAGCACATTCTGAATGGTGATTAGTGGAAAGATTCTATTCCTATAATGACCAAGGAAATAAAATATGATTCAAAAAATATATAAAAAAGTTTTCATCATTTGTCCAGTTGTTAGTAGTATCCACACCATCATGGTTTCATCTAATGTTGATGAAATGAAGATTTTATATTTGAGAATCTATTACTAAATATCGAAATTTAGGAAAAATTTTAACTACAAAAAAAATGGTATGGTCATCCAATGCGACACAATATAGATGTATGTAAATAATCATGCTCATCAACAACCATTAGTCAGAAGATTCTCAAGCCACTTTGCTATATTATATTCTAATAAATGCCTCAACTATAGAAATCCCTTTACTGGGTGTGTATAACAAGTTGAAATCAGACATATAGATGTACTTCAACCATCTCTATTTCGTCATGTTCATGTTTTTAGAAGAAAATATTTATTTAAAACTCTTATAAATAGTGTTATTTTGAACTATTATCCAAAGAGGTAATGTCACCATAACATTAATGTATTTTGATTTGTAGTTAATTGTAAGTTATGAATCACATAGTTCTTCTCAAGCATTAAATATTTCCTCAAACCATAGTACAATTTATGATACCTATAATAAACACAACCAATGCCAAATCTAGATGGATGTCAATGTCCCACATAGTACTTAACTAGTTTTGAAAAAAAAAATTAGTTGGGTGCAAATGTGGGATGATCATTATGTCTAAGAATATTTTCTAATAGTATTCTTTCCTTGTGAATAGAAGGAACTTTTTTGTCAGATTAGTCAAGAGAGAAGAGAGTCTTGAATAATCCCAAACCTATCGATAATAATATTCAACTACTATTAAAAAACAATTTATGTAAAAAACCTTCCTTGGTTATTTTTAAGAGTCTACAGCTTCTATATTTTCGTGAGTCTACTAATGATTATTTTTTATAAATGAAACTCCAAATGAAATTAATTTTATGAATCTATAATTCTCAATTATAAGACATAGAATATAATTTATGATCCCACAATGTGTTCAGTACAATGTCTATGTGTTCCTCATAGTCGTTCCTTCATTGAGTGTAAAAGAAAATATACTAAAATATTTCCATGATAAAAGAATAATTTTGACTATTGAAGATACAGTTCATTAAAACCCTAATAAACGTAGGTTAATTTGAGATACCAAATATCCTGAAATCATATTCACAGTGAACACATTGTCTCTAAAATGTTGTATTTATAATATCCTATTTTCCGACCCATAGATAATGGTACCCCAATTGTAAATTAATATTTTACAACCCCTTGGATCCCATTATATTATTGAATATAAAATCTATTTTAGGAATGGGATATCATTTTTTTGATGATAAATTGATGGTGATTACGATAATAAACACATAACCACTGAGAACAGTCATCCCTCTTTACGAATAAACCGAGTGTATCATAATGTGATGTACTATATCTAATAAAGAATTTAATTTCTAGCTCATTTAGATAAAATTTTACTCTAACATATCTATTGGATACATTCAATTATAGTTTTGTGAAATTGTTATTCTTCTTGGAATTATAAGAATTGAAAATTCTATTTCTAGATTGGGTGTTAACGTAGATAAATTTTTCAAAAATACATCCGTGTATTGATACAAAATGGAAGGAATGGATCCATTTCCTATTTAATCAGTAGTATACAAGGTCTTTTCTATATCTAGTAAGATATATTTTCCTCCACTTTCCCTAATGGTCCCGCTATACCACTTTTTATATTCCAAGCCCCCTTGAATACATAAAGTTATCTATCAAGGGTTGTGAATGTCACTTGTAGAGAATAATTGTCTACATGGGACATAAATTACACCACCTAATCCATCCCAAATATTAAATCAAATTAAAAGAGTTCAGAGATCATATACTCTCATAGAATATATATTTCATCAATGTTAATTAAACCATATGGGTATTTTAATACGTTGAACTCCCTCTTTGCAAGAGGTGTATTGATACTCATTATATGTGACTAATTTCCATGAATATTCCAAATTTTCTAACCTCAAAAGAATCAAAGAATTATTTTAATGATATAGTATCAAACATGACATGTATAAGAGTTGTGTGTAGAAGAATGTTACCTTACACCATACTGGTACCCTTTTTTCACTCTTAATAGTTATTTATTCTCCATATAACTTCCACCTAGATGTCACATGATTACTGTATTCCCTATTAAGGTGATCTTAAAAGAATAAAATCATTCTTGGGGTTATCATGGTTCATCTAGGACTATGTATAAGAAATAGTCTAAGAAAACTGGTTTTCAGAGCATACAAAGCCTGGGTAGGAGCAGATCTTGTTCCTTTTTCTGAACTCTGGTGTTTATGATAACAATTCATGATATTCTATGTCCTTCTATATTATTTTAAATTACTCAATGGTTCAATGAATTCATTTTTTCCTTTGAAAATGAACTATACCATAAATAGTGTGGTTCATTGTTATTACATGGTGGATAAGAGACTAATTTAGTGGATTGATTTTCTACTGACATTATACCCTATGAAAAACTCTTTCTATTGTGTTAATTTATCATGATGAAACTCTTACCAAGACATGGATAGTCAAAGGTATCCCCTATACTAGGAATAAATGAATGTTCAATTTATCCTTCATGTTCCATAATCACCATTTTTACATAGTCTGTAATATATTTCATTACTATATTAGAGTGAAACTCAATTCAAATAGCTCCCTCAATGATCTTATCATTCAATATTTTTCATCCATCTGCTTATATAGAACGATGAAAAAGGACAGTGAATTTATTTGTATATTTATTCACTTGAATAATTCCTTTTTCCAATTTATATAATTTTACTATTTTTACTATCTATAAAGTATTTATTAAGAAATTATTATTAAAAAATTCAATAGTCCTTTCCAAATGGTGACTTGATCCAACAAAGATTGAAAAATTACGTCTCATCATAAATGTTCTATGTCCTCTAGAATATATGTTTCTTGTATAAGCTTTATTTTTTCTGATCCCCCAATAAATAAAACATTTCGGATATCCTACTCATCCATATCTTTTCTTTCTCAGATCAAGAATCACTATGAATCATTAGTGTATGTGGCTTTAGATTATTTCATGATATATTTACATGATTTGGTTTTTCCGTACTAATTTTTTTTATGTTTAATGCTTTATGATTGGAAATTCCAATTTTCTTTCTACTAACCCAACTCATGGAATTAATAAGATTGATACCATTTGTAATATCCTTTCAAAACACATTGGATTTATAAGACGGTTAGGTGATACTAACAATATTTTTCATTTTTCTGACACCAAAGGATGGAAATAAATTGCATTGATTTAACACAAGAGAAATGCGGGAAAGATTACCCTTTTTATAAACACACACATATAACCCACACATATCAAGATAAAAATAAAATAATACCATTTTTATTTACATAAATGTTGTATTCACCATAATACAAATGTATTAAAAGTGGAAAATCCATCAATAGATAATAAAAAATGAAAATATATCATAGTAATAATAGAATAGTAAGATATTGAAACGAAAACATCAAATAGAAAAAGACCTAAGTACCATAGTGGCACCACTCCTGAGCAGGACATGGACCAACTCCTTGCACCAAATCCACCGACTATTACAACGACATCTAGGACTGCCACTAGAAATGTAAGAAATCAATCTCCTTCCAATATCATGGATAAATACATCTGTATGTCCACCAAAGTGCATATATAAGTGGTGAGTAATCATACCCAGTTGTAAACCATATTACTTCTCCCAGATGACACTTTGAACATACAAATGTAAGCTCATAGGACATAAAACATGGTGAAATAATATCCAAAAAGAAAATAGTTTTCACAATATAAAATATTGTAGATGAAACGGTTTTATAATTGATGTTTTAGAAAAAAAAAATTTCTATTTCCAAAAGAATATTTGTTCATTGTAAAACCCCAAGTAACCATGGTATTTTTCCCTTTGGATAATGCATTTTCTTGCGTTGTACGCAACATGGAATTTCAACACACCACAACCAATAAAAGTAGCCATTATGAATAGTAATACCCACTTTTTGATATTTTATAAATTTTATCTTTCAAAATGGACTTCATTTTTGGATTGAAGAATATCAAAATTAGCGTTGTGTGAATTTTTTTTTTCAGAAAACATTAAATTTTTGATAAATAATGAAAAGCACTGCATTATTGTTTAAAACCAACTTTTTATTTAAAAAATAATTTATGTTATTTTATTTTATTTTATGTCAAAATAGATATATAATACCTATATATGGTAAACGTAATTCATTTGAGTCATTTTATAATATGTTTAGATATATAAAATTGTATTGATCTTTTTATCGTCTTTTACCTACCATATAAAAGCATTTGAAAATTTGCATAAAACAAAATTTGACCACTTCGGTTAGTTGAATTTAAAAAATCCAAAAGACACAATTTACATCAATATATAAAATGTTGTTTACTATGATGAAAATAGTTTTTCGGTGAATAGTAACTTTTTATTTTTTTAACAACGGTTAAAAGTAAATATTGCAATTAAGGGGAAAATTGATATTATAATTACTCTAAAACATGTACTAATTCTATTGGATATGTGTAATTTGATCCAGAAAACCTTACGAAAAAAACATGACCCCCTTTGGTCCACATGGATTAGATTAGAGCATTTATTATTATTTTAATTAAAGAAGAGTTAAAAAATTTAAATTCAATTTTTAATAACTAAAACATTTTTAATATAGGGTTATAATAAAAATAAATTAGACTATAAATATTAATTAGAACGCTGAAAAGATTTACTACCTAATGGTATTTTATTTATAATTTTTATACATTAAATAATTTAATTTATTTATGATACAATTATGATGCAGTAATTACCTTATTTATGAAATATTAAAATTATTGATATTATAAATATCCAAATATATGTAAATTGAGACTTATGATGAATTAAACTAATATTATTGGTTAGTATGATATTTTAGGATTGGTTAAATAAATTTTATTCGAAGTGATAATGTTTTTATAGCTTTCAAAAAAACCAAATACTAAATATTGTCAAAATTGACATAATTGAGTTTATTAATAAAATATTAGATCCTTTATTGATATAATATTCCAAAAAATTTATGGTTCTTCCAAAAGACTCAGATAAGGTTATATATGTTAATACTGAACCACTTGGTGTTCTCTAGAGTTGTTATAGCATGTTTATTAACCATATAATATAAAAATACAAGGAGTCATGGTAAATGATAAACTATTTAACTAGGAGTTAAAACTAAAAGTCATGGTAAATAGGGTAACCTAAACTTATCTAAAATATATTGGGAGATTTTCAACCTTTCCCCACGTTAGCCTCAAAATAAATCATTTTGGAGCCATTAGAAACATAAAATTATTTTATTATAAAATAATATTTCAAACATTTCCAAAAGTGACCATCACCTCTCTTATAAAATGGTACTTCCCCTTCTCTCAAATTCACACCTCCAAAACCATTTGGATCGGCCAAATTATGCCCAAATATCCTTCCAAATTCCCTTACTTCATACTATATGCCTTCCTTTGGTAAAAAATCTTACCCAAGGAAACCTTTTCATCAAATCAAATGGTCGAACTCGAAGAAGAGGTAAATATTTCATCACCTCATTCAAGTTATTTTCGTCTTACACTTCCTCTTTCAATGATGTTTCCATTTTAAAATAATAATCCTAGTATATTATACATACTATTATATTATTATAAAAATGGTACTACAATATTTATTATTCTATCCATCATATGAATGAAAAATTCACCATACATGCGTTAGTATGCTTTACCCTCTCCACGTCATGGTGTAGTTGTTATTCAATAACTTATTTTTTGGATTGGTATAATAATGGTGTATAATTGATGTAAATAAAAAATATAACATGGTAATGATTATATATATATGATATAACATTCAAATATATACAATTTAACCTTCAATTTAATGATATTTTCGCTCATGTGTACGTATGGATTACTGTCTCCACGAATGCAGTGAGATTCATTATCCATTGTAATCATTCAAGAATAATTTTCATCTGATTATTAATAAAAATTTATAAAAACTAAATATAATTATGGATATGAATCAAATACATCCAATCCATTACAATCACGACTTATGTAACAAAACATATAAAGGAAAACAATTTAGTTAACCCCCGAAACGACGATAATACTAAAATGTTATTAACAAAGTAATATTTTCAGATCATATATAATTTCATATTTATATATATGGTTCTTGTATAATTTAATAACAAATATTAAACTGTTATACATGAGGATAATGTTCCCTCGACCAAAGATAAGTACAAGGTAAGTGTTAATTCTATAATCTCTTTACTTATCCAAGGTTGTTAATACATAATCATCCACATCAATGGTTTCTTAAAAATGTAATTCAAAATATTTCTACTATTTTATAGACTATGGGTTAATGTATTTTATACACTTATTTGACCATATACATTTTGAAAGTAATCTTTCTATCATTTTTAAAACAAGGTACTTTAGGACCATTTCGACAAAATTACCGTAATAATTTCCATTTTTAAATTCTGAGGTGGCTGTGAATATTTTATGCCATTATAACATCATTGATTCTTCCCATATAAGCATATATGAATATTTTCAAAATAAATGTTTTCTTTTCTAATTTTATGACTTTTAATTTATCCCATAATTGGAAGCGGTATTTCTCTAAATAAGTTTTGATTCCATTTATGTCAACATCCTTTGACAAATTTTACACTTTTTTCATGTTGATTTATTTTGATAAAAATCATCCATATTTTATTGATGATTTTGTGATATGTTTTATTTTGGGTGTGTTATTATTACACCATTCATGTTTTATGGATAATTTGTTGAAATTTTGTATGTTGTTTTTAATAAGAATGTTTATGTTAGGTTTAAACCCTTTCATAAGAAGAATTCATTGGACTTAGTATGCGGCGGGTGGAGCCTGATATCGCTCCTCGAAGCATCAATTGGTCTCATGAGTAAATCTAGTGTCCTAGAACAAGGACTTGAAAAAATATTATTTTTAGTCTTGGCACAGGGCCTTGACTATGTGGTTATGATGTATGAAATTATTCATTCCAACATTATAATATTGGCTATGGGTATTGCATGAGATTATTCGACTAGTAGAATATCCATGTGTATATGTAAAGGGAATTATTCGATTTATATTGGCCATACTATTCATAATTCTATGCTTAAAACACTTATGTTTTAGTCTTATACATTTCCTTAAATGATTATGCTTATTTATGAATGTTTCCACTATATTGTTATCCTTATTAAGAATCCCATCTCACCCTTTTCAATGTTTTGTTTTTTCCTGGATGTAAAGAATTATATTATGACTGACCTGCGGGGATAGTCAAATGAATATCGATGTATTCAATCGAGAAAATTTTGTTGTTATTTTTCACTTTACAATGTAATGTAAATATTATTAATTTATCTAGTACTTCTAAGGATACTTAATTGATTGGTCTTTCTGGATTTGATCACTTGTGATCATGCCAATGTCAAGTAAGAATACACTGACTCCGGGTAACTAGTGTAGGGGTGTTACAATTGGTATCATAGGATGATTAGTACAAACCTTGGAAATTATATTTAGATAAACTCTGATTAGAGAACATTAACTAATGATAGGCATTGAAAATTAGTAATGAAGAAATTCCTAAAAAATTTCTATTAGATAGATTTTGTGAATTTTCCATGAAATAAATACCTATCTGGATACGAGTAGGTAGAGGTGGATATTCCATAGATGTACCTAGGAGTTAAAACTCCATCAAGGAGTTTCGAGCTTGACCCGAGGTATCCTGCTACAACACAACGGGCCTTGCGGCACTCTTAGTAACGAAACTCCCGTTGGATATGTTTTGGATAATTCACATTTTCATTACGATCCATTATAAAGTATTTGTTAGTATATAACTCCTCAATGAAATTTTTATTTGATTATGGATTATATCTATAAACTGCTCATTTTATATTAACTGTTTTACATGTTTTGAATTATGTATTTCGATTTGTAAACTAATCCAGTGTATGCCATTTTTTTGGAAATGGATACTAGTGGAAGGAATGTGAATTGTATCAATGCACATAATCCTTGTAGAGATTTCCCTCCTACTAAATATTATTATATTGGAGCTAGTGATGCAACTAGTGATGATTAGCTTATCACCATACTGGGACAACTCACACAGATTATGAATAATAACATTAGTCGTATGTAGAATTATGATCCACAACGTGGAGGATCAATGTTAGACTGCTTCTTGAGGAAAAGACCACCATCATTCAATGGGAGTACAAATTTCATGGTTGATGGGAAAGGGATAAGTTCCTCAAAGAATATATTTCATTCATTAGGGAGTAGAGAATGTGAAAAGGTGTCATGGCCATTTCTCGCCTCACTGGAGGTACAGATCAATGGTGTTCATTAATCCAAAACACAAAGGAATATGAAGAAGTATCAAACATTTAATGGAGAGAGTATGAACAAATTTTTATAGAAAAACACTTTCCTCATGAACATTGATAGGATATGGAATGAAAAAATTTTAGTCTGAGGAAAAAGAAGGATGATAATATCTCCATGTATGAGGATAACATTAAAATGCTAGCAAGGAATGCAGAAGATTATATACGTAACCCTAACAGTAATATTGAACAATTCTTTTATGGGTTAAAACCATTTCCATGTTGGGTATTAGTCTCAGAAGCCTTTTCATCAAACATAGATATTATCTCATGTTCTATCAAGACCGAAAAGTAATTCCATAAGACTTATGTCTTTAAAAAAACCCAAGAGAAAAAGAGAACTATTGACGGATTTGAATATGAAAATAAGGGTAAGAAGGGAAAAATTGAATACTGATACTGTGGTAAATGTTGGAAGAAACACCCAGGTACTTTTTTGAAGGGAATGAGAGTCCATTAAAATTATACTGAAAAAGGACACAAAGCTCGTGATTGCAAGGGAAAGAAATATGTTTCAATGTTGAATGTTGCAATTTTAGAGAAAATGAGCATTATGAAAATGAATGTCCTAAACGCCAAGAATACTTATCTCAGGAATGACCAAGGGATAATGGCTAATCTTAAGTGATCACTAGTGCTAAGGATGAAGCTCTGAAAGACATAGTAGTAGGTAATTTAATGGTTTCCTCATGTTTATCCATGGATTTATTTGATTCTGGGTCATTACATTGTTTCATATCTTCTCAGTTTACTACAAAAATTAGATTTTTTCAATTTTAATTAACAAGGGATTTTTTCAGTCAAAATCCTAAGGGAATTATAATCACAATAATGTTTTGGGAATCAGTTCCTGTTAGGGCTTAAAAAATTTCTTTACCAGCTGATCTAATCTCTATATCAATTATTGAATTTGATTTAATTCATTGAATGGATTGGATTTCAAACCATGATGCAAAAAATTATTGTAACCAGAAAATGGTTACAATTTTCGATGATGATAAGGAGTACCATATCTTTATAGAAGAAATGTAACCATGTGATTTTTATCCAGATCCAACCCCTGTAGCTCCACTAAATTCAATCATTGGTGAGGAAGAGAATGAAATAATTATGGGTGAGGAATAGGATGTTTGAATAGTGGATGTTCCTACTGTGCAATAATGTGTTGTTGTGTTTCCAAAGTATTTACCTAGACATCCTATAGAATGAAAAATTGAGTTTCCCATTGATTTAATTCATGGTTCAAGGCCCATATCGAAGACCCCTTATAGAATGGACACTATGGAATTAGTGGAACTATAGAAAAAACTTGAGGAATTGTGTAATAAGTGATGTATTCGCACTAGTGTTTCTCCATGGGGAGCCCCTATCATTTTTGTTAAGAAAAGAGACTGATCTATAAGGTTTTTCATTGACTATATGGAGATCAATGCTATATAATAAAGAACAAGTATCACCCACCTCGCAGTGATGATTTATTCGACCAACTTCATAGAGCTCAATATTTTTCAAAGATTTTCCTTTGTTCTGGATATCATCAGTTGTTTGTGAAGAAGAAAGATGTTCTAAAAACAACATTTAAAACCAGTTAAGGGCATTACAAGTTTATTGTAATGAATTTTGGATTGACTAATGAAACCTCTGTCTTCATGGATCTAATGAATAGTTTTTTCAAGGAATATCATGATGACTTCATGGTGGTATTTATTCAGGATATCTTTGTATACTCCAAAATAAATGAAGATCATGAAAATACATTGTGTGTTTTTATAAAGACTAATAGATGAAATGAATTATATGGTATGTTTACCAAGTGTGAATTTTGGTTTCTGGTGATTTCTTTTCTTGACCATATTTTCACTAAGGATGGAATCTCTGTTGATCCTTCAAAGACCATGGAAATCCAAGAATGGCCAGCACCAACAAGTATAACAGAGGTATGCTGTTTTATTGGTTTAGCAAGTTATTATCGACGTTTCATCCACAAGTTTTCATTTTTAGATTTCCCATTAACCAAGATCACATGTAATGGGGATAAATTTTTTAGGACAATAGAATGTGAAGAATAATTTTATGAACTAACATGATAATTAGTCAACGGTCATATATTGACTCTACCATCAGGGAACGGTGGGTTTGTTCTTTATAGTGATGCTTCCAAAAAGTACATGGTTATGTCCTTATGTAGAATGATAGAGTTATTGCATTTGGTTCCAGACTGCTAAAAATTCATGAGAAAATCTATCCCACTCATGATCTTGAGTTAGCAGCAGTAATATTTACTATGAATAAATATAGACACTATCTCTATGGTAAAAAATGTGAGACTTATACTAATAACAAGAGTTTGAAGTATATTTTCCCGCAAGAAGAACAAATCATTATGCAAGGAGATGGATTGAACTACTCAAGGATTATAATTTCACAATACACTACCACCCGGGGAAGGAAAATAAGGTGGAAGATTCTTTGAGCATAAAGGATCATGGAGTTTTGAACAAGAAGAGATCTGAAAGGGATCCTATTTTCATGGATCATGTAATGATGGATATGGGAATAACCAAGTAAGGTGAAACATCAATTCTTTTTCAAATATTTTCCAAACAATATTTACTAGAAAAGATAGAATGTTCTCAGACTAATGATGAAGAGTTTTAAAATAATATTAAATCTATAAATTATTGGAGATTGAGTGACTTTGTACATGAATATGAAATTTTAAAATTTTGGAAGAGACTTTGTGGTCCTGATATACCTGATCTAAAAACATAATTGTTGGATGATTCTCATAGCACCAATTTCCCTCTTTACACTATGAGAACCAAGATGTATAGAGTCTTGAAGGAACATTTTTGGTGGGATATCATGGAGAGGTAGAATGCTGATTTTGGGTCAACATGTATGGTTTGTCAACAAGTGAAAGCTGTAAATAAACAGCCTTGGGGATTCATTCCACCTCTTCCCATACATGACATAAAATGGTATAATATTACGATAGACTTTGTCATTGGGCTACCAAACAATCCTTGAAGGATTGGTGACATATGGGTCACTGTTGATCATCTTACCAAGTTAGAAAATTTTCATGCTATAAGAGAAGATTTATAATTTGAATGTCTAGAAAGGCAATATATTAATGAAGTTGTAAGACTCAATGATCTACCCCTATCGATTGTTTTTAATTGTGATCCCCATTTTAAATTAAGATTTTAGAAGTGTCTTCAGAAGGTATTGGATACTGAACTTCTTCTGAGCACTATCTACCCCCTCAAATTGATGGACAATTAGAACAAACTATTCAAACCATAGAAGGCATGTTGATATCATTCTCACTTGACTTTCAAGGTATGTGGGATCGATATTTACCTATGGTGGAATTTTCATATAAAAATAGCTTCCATTCAAGTATTCATATGGAACCATACAAAGTGTTTTATGGAAAGAGATATCGCACACAAACTTATAGGGATGATGTCAGTGAAAGAAAACTCGTAGGCCCAGATTATGTTGATGAAACAATGGAAAAGGTGATGATTATCCCAACCCACAACAAAGCAGCCCTAAGTTAGCAAAAGAGCTATGCCAATAACTAGAGGAAGGGTTTGGAATTTCAAATAGGATATCGTGTTTTCTTGAAAGTAACTCCATGGAAGGGTGTTATACGTTTCGGTAAGAAGGGTAAATTGAGTCCCATATAAATAAGAGCTTTCAAAATTATAGAAGGTATTGGTGTTTTAGCTTATCGTTTATAAATCCCTCCAAGTAACTCCAATGTTCATGATGCGTTCAAAATTTCACTTTTGAGAAAATACATGCCTGAACCAATGAATGTACACAGTTATGAAGAATTAGAACTGTAACCCGATCTATCTTATTGTGAAGATCCATTCAAAATTCATGATACAAGACAACAAGTGCTAAGAAACAGGATGACTCATCTGGTAAAAGTTCTATGGGGAAACCATAAGATGGAAGATGCAACGTGGGAACCTGAGGAACTTATGGTGAAGAACCACCTGAAAATTTTTATGCTCTAATATTCATGGAATTTGGAGGATGAAATTATTTTAAGGAGTGAAGAATGTAAAACCGCGAGCTTCTATGGTATGTTTCCTTTTGAATAATGTTGCAGCTTGCGTTGTATGCAACATGGAGTTTTAACACACCACAACCAATAAAACTAGCTGCTATGAATAAGAATGCCAACTTTTTGGAATTTTATAAATTTTATTTTAAAAAATGGAAATAATTTTTGTGTTCGGAATATCTAAATTAGCTTAGGGTGAATTCTGGGTATTTTTCTGGAAAAACTGAATTTTTGATGAATAGTAAAAAACAAATACGTTATTGTTTAAAAGTAACTTTTATGTAAATAATTAGTTATATTATTTTAATTTATTTTAGGCCAAAATAGATACATAATACCAATATATGTTCAACATAATTCATTGGAGTAATATTATAATAAGTTTAGATATATAAAATTTAATCGAACATTTTACCTTGTTTTACCCACCTTCTAAGAGCATTTGCAAATTTATGTAAAACATTATTTCACCACATCTATGAGTTGATTTTAAAAATCTGAGAGGAACGGTTGATATCAGTAAGTAAAATGTGGTTCAATAAGATGAAAATAATTTTTGGTGAATAGTAACTGTGTACGTTTTTCACCACAGTTAAAAGTAAATAAGGCAATTAAGGGTAAGAATGATAATATAATTACCCAAACACGTGTCCTCATTATATTGTATAAGTGTAATTAGACCAAAAACAACCATACGAATAAACTACGAACCCCTTTGGTCCACTTGGATTATATTCAGACATTTATTATTATTTAATTTAAAGAGGAGTTCAAAAAGTTAAATTCATTGTTTAATAACTAAAACATTATTAATATTGGGTTATTCAAAATATAAATTCTACTATAAATATTTAGTAGAAATATTAAAATATTTCCTACATAATGGTATTTTCTTTATAGTTTTTAGACATTATATAATTTAATTTATTAATTACACAATGATGATGAAGTAATTAACTTACTAATGAAATAGTAAAATACTTTATATTATAAATATCGAAAAAAAATAAAATCTAGACATCTAATTAATTAAACTAATTTTATAGGATATTATGATATTTTAGGGTATATTTAATTAATTTTATTCGATGTGATAATGTTTTTATAGCTTTCAAAAAAATAAATTCTAAATTGTGTCTAAATTGACATAATTGTGTTTTTAAAACGAATATGCTATTAGTAATTGATATAATATTCCTAAAAATATAAATTTCGGAAAAAGGTCATAGATATGTTTATATATATTAATAATTAACCGCTTTGGGTTCTCTTATATTGTTATTGTAAATTTATTAAACATATAATATAAAAATACAAAGAGACATGTTAAATGTCAAACTATTTAACTAAGAGTTAAATCTAAAAGATATGGTTAATATGGTGACCTAAACCTGTCTAAAACATATTGGTTGAACGGTTTTTGACCAATACCCACCAAAGGCTCGAAATAAATTATTTTTGAGCCATTATAAAAAATTAATAATTTTATTATAAAATATATTTAATGTTTTTCCTAAAGATACCATCACCTCTCTTATAAAAGTGTACTTCCCCTTCTCACAAATTCACACCTCCAATTCCATTTGGCTCGTCTGAACCATTCCCAAATATCCTCCCAACTTACCTCAATTCATTTTAGAGGCCAATATTTTGTCATAAATCCATCCTAAAGAGCCATTTTGATCAAATCAAAATGAAGATCCCAAATAGAGGTAAATATTTCATCACCTCTTTTAAGTTATTTTTTATACCACTTCCTATTTCTTTGTTGTTTCCATTATAAAATAATAACTCCAGTATATTCTACATACTATGATGTTATTAAGAAATTTTACAACCATATTCATTATTCTCTCCATCAAATAAATGACAAAATCACCATACGTGCTTCGGTACGGCTTATCGTCTCCACGTCATGGTGTAATTGTTATTCATTACATTATTTTTTTGGATGTGTATAATAATGACATATAATTTATTTAAAAAATAAATATAACATGTTAATTATTATTTATATATGATATTACATTCATTCAATTTCAGAGTTAGTTGAATGACATTTCCACTCGTGCATACGTACAGATTACTGTTCCCACGAACGCTATGAGATTCATTCTCCATCGTAATCATTCAAGAATAATTCTCATTTGATGATTAAAAATAATTTTTAAAAACACAATATAAATTTGAATATGAACATAATACATCATATCCATAACAAACATGGCTTATGTAATAATACATATTAAGGAAAACAAATTAGTTAACACATGAAACGACGATAATACTAGAATTTTATTAATAAATTAATATTACTATATCATATATGATAACATATTTATGTATATGGTTATTGTATAATTTTATAATAGTGATTTTAGTATTAAACAGGTGGTTAATGTACCCTTGACCAAAGAGAAGTTCTAGGTAAGGGTTAATTATGCATTCTCATTATTTATTAGAGTTTGTTAATACATAAGTATCTACTAGGATATCTTTTTCTTCCAAATCCATGTTTTCTTAAAAATGCAATTCAATAGATTATTAATATTTACTAGACTATGGGTTAATGTAATTTATACCCTTATTTTACAATATATGTTTAGAAAAGAATCTTTCTGTCATTTTCCAAACAAGGTAATCTAATAGCTTTTCAACAAAATTAAGTTATGAATGACTTTTTTAAACATATGCAGCGGGTGAGACTATTTTCCACCATTATAACATTCATCAATGTTTCCCATACAAGCTTATATTATTATTTTCAAAATAAATGTTTTCTTTTATAATTATATGACTTTTAAATGATTTCAAAATAAAATGACATATTTCTCTAAAAAATATTTGATTTCATCTATGTCAACATCCTTTGAGGGATTTTAATCTTGTTAGAAGTAGATTTATTATGATACAAATCATCCATTTTTTATTGTAGGTATTTTGATATGTTTCATAGTGGATGTGTTATTTTTACACCATTCATGGTTTACAGAAAAAGTATTGACATTTTGTATGCTATTATTAATACGAATGTTTATGTTATGTTTAAATCTTTTCATATGAGGAAAGCATTGGACTTAGTAAGTGACGAGTGGAGCCAACTATAGCTCCTCAATGTATCGGTAGATATCATGAGACAAACTAGTGTCATCTCACAAGGCCTTGAAAAAATCATATTTTTCATCTTGGAACATGGTCTTGACTATGTGGTTATGATGTCTGGCATTATGCATTCCATCATTATGAAATTGGATATTGATATTGAATGTGACTATTCAACTACTAGAATATAAATTTGAATAAGTAAATGCCATTATTTGATTTAAATTGGCTATATTATGTAGATGTTTATGTTTAAAAGGCTTAAGTTTTAGTCTTATGCATTGCCTTAAATATATATGCATATTTATGAAATATTTCTGTATATTGTTATCCTTACTGAGCGTCTGAGGTAACCCATTTCTATGATTTATTTTTCCTAGGATGAGAAAATGTATATTATGACTGACCTATAGGGATAATCTAAGGAATATTAATAAATTTAATGAAGGCAATGTTTTTGTTATTTTTCATTTTATAATGTAATGTAAAACATATGAATGTATCTATTATATCGAAGGCTACTACATTGATCGGCCTTTCAAGATTTGATCCCTTGTGATCATTCCAATGTTATTTAATTATACACCAACTCTAGGTAACATGGATCGGGGAATTACATTCATAATTCCCAATTTTCCTTAATCACACATGTTCTCCCACGTAAAAAACCATGCACGAAGAATGAAATCCCTATTTGAACATGTTGTGGTACGTCCTGCAGTATGTCTTCTTGTGGGGTCATATATCTCCTTGTGACCTTACAATAAGCACGATGCAGTATGTCCCTTTCAACAAAGCCTCATACAATGTAATAATAAACACCCACCAAACTATTCCTTCATAAAAGTAACCCACAACCCGTTATTCCAAAACATATGTTAAAACAATTTTTATTTATGAAAGATCTTCAATTCAAATCAGTAAGTCCCTTGATATAGACATCCATAATCCAATTTCAATGACAAAAATTAATAAAACCATTTAAACTATTTTACTAGTGAAACCCCATTGAAATAAAGCCTATAAGTAATTTTCAATCCTAAAACCCTTTGAGTCCCAATTAAATTAAAATGAGAGAAAAACCACATGCCAGGAGTTTATTTGGTATGAAGGATTCCAGATGATTCTCTCTTATCACACTTGCATTTGATTTGATATTAAATCCAAATAATAAATTATAAAAACACATAAAATTATAGTAGATCTGTGTAATACACACTAATATCTAGTTTCATTTAAGATAAATTGAGGAGATTCAATATAATATTGATGAAAAATATCCTAAAATTTTAATTCCATATTTTAATGCTCAACGATGTTTTGTAATCAGATCCCTGGCATATAATTTGTCCAAAAGTATACTAAGTTTGCTTTGTATGTCAAGAGGAAGAGAAAGGGAAGAAAATTATTGTTCATAACCACATGTAGGCTTAAAAATAGATGGTATTGGACTAATTCACAATTTGAATTAGGAATTCATGACTTGAATTCCTAAAGAGGCCACATATACTGATATTTTCATTACCTTTGGTTTTTCCTCAAAAATACTTTCAAGTCTTGAACAAGTTTCATGTCATGGATGGTCGTACCCATTAACCATATTGAACACTCCCATGTGTTTACGAAATTCATTTCATCGGGATAGGATTATTCATATCGTGAATAATAAGTTCACGAGTTAAATACACAATTCACATGTTGAATACATAATTCATGATGTGAATAATTCATTTATCAACATTACCATTTCATTCTCTAAAATAATTTGAAATACATCCATGAAAATATCCTAATGACTCCAAATGTTAAACAAAAACAATAAAATGATGGTGTACCTCATACCATGGGTTCTGTAGTTTCCTATAAGGTCTAAAACATATAAAACCATTAAAAAGAGACTCCATTAAAAAATAGATAAACATGTTATTTATAAAACTTTTCTTAATTAATTTCAAAAATCCATCTTCAAATAATGAAACGTCCCACACATTCCTTATTAATAAAAAAATGACTATCATAATATAATTTCAATAAAACGTAATAGGAAACATCTACAAATAATATCTATAATAATAAAAGGAATATTAATAATGCTATAATTATAAATACTATATAAAATAACAAGTTTACCATTAAATTATACTTCAGAAATTGATGTCATAAATCCACTATAAAAATTTATTTTAATATTGAATCGAAGCATCAAATTTAAAATTGGATGATTCCCCTTAATGAAATACACCTCTAAAATTTTGATATATATATGAATATACATATCTCAATGTATATATTGAAATATTATCATGTGTAGAAGCACACACACACAAACACCCATACATATGTGTATGATCACAAGAAATATTGTGATACATTTGATCAACAAAATACATTTAAAAATATCAAGAAACCAAGAAGAAAACCTCAAAAAATTAATATTAAATTCTAAAAAGTTAAAATTAAAAATTTAAATCATTTATAAATCATTATATAATCACCAAATATATGAAAAACTATCATTACACATAAATAATCCCAAAACAGAAATTATATTCTATTTTATAAAAAAACTCTAACAAGTTCCCTTTTGTAAAATTAGTTTAAAGGATATATATACCAATTCCCTATACAAATCATTTTTTGAATTAATTTAATGAAATTCAACGAATACATATAAATATCCATTAATATGGGCAATCTATTAAAATACCACAGTATAAAAAATATTTCCCGTAAAAGTGATAATAATTGAATCACATACATTATATATACATGTAGGAAGTGGAACACCCTCAAATAAGGAAGAAAAATACCCAAAGAGCAAGGAACCAATCGTAAAGTAACAAAACCGCGTGATTTTTTCTAGCTTAAAACCCTACGGTTCGGCCAATACTATGAATAAACAGTGGAATATTAATTAACAAGGAAAAATGAGGGTATGAATGAGGAGGTGGAGAAGGAACAATGACATGGATGGAATTGGCTCTAAATCGCAACAAAAAACCCTTGAATCCAAGGAGGAGGAGGATGGGGAGGAGGAGAAGTGGGTTGTACGTAGGGGACCGTCTAGTTGGGTGTCTTATGGGAGAGTGATATGAGGGATAAGGGACCCAAATATAGATTTATTTTATTAAGGGAAAATTAGAAATGTAAAATTTTAAATCGCTTGGTGAATCGAGTGGTTATGCTCTATGGTTGGTCAATCTATGTTGACTTCATTAGGCAGTTGAATGGGTTGGGTACTATTATAAATGTGGGTTCCCAAGACACATGTTTTTTAGAAATTTTTTATTACCATAAAAATGTGTACAGTGAGTTTTCCATGATGTAAAAATACCATTATAGTGTAAATATATCTAAATCATTAATTTAATTGGAAATTTCCATATATTTCATGTTGTATCAAAAGGTTATAGATGGTCCCATGGTATAATGTGAACATTGAGATACAATTAAATTAATCTTAAACATATGTCCTATGGTATATATAAATCATACTGACTAGACATAGTAAATTTTTGACTATCTAGTTCTAGGGGATCCTAAGCAATGAGGCCTCTTCTCATGAAGTGAACACTTGGTGATTTGGGGTTGGTGAGATCATAAGGAAATACTCGAAATTGGAACAAAACTTGTTTTGGGTGTCATTGGATGTTCCTATATATGATCATGAGTATTTTTCTCCTAACCTATGATCAATACCAATTAATTTAATTTTATTTCATACATTAATACATGTAAAAAACCATGATAATAATGTCATCGTAAGGTATCTTGTATTCAGGGTGTCATTGGTATTATGGCATTGTTTGGATGATCAAGATATAATTTTTCACCTTTTTGTTGAGGATGTAATATCTCCTTTCTACTTTATCAAGATGGTAGTACCTTCATAAATCCATTGAAATGGTGTTTATGGGTAAATCCATCTAGTAAAATCAATAAATAACAAAGAAATAATGGATGATGATATAAGTGTGTTTACTGCTTTACATGATATCTAATGACACAAAGATTATATTAAACAATGTGTGTTCATAGGAAGGTTATAATTACAAAAACTACTCATTATATATTTATTGGTCATTATCGGTTTCTAGACTCCACTCTTGGTCTTTGAAAAATATTCATTACTATCGAGATAAGGTCCTAGAGGGTCACACAAAATAGTATATTCAAAATTATTCCTTATTTTGATGGATTGGAGTTTAGGACATGGTGGACCCCAACACTAGTGATTGAGACATGTCTAAGAATATACGATCACTAAATGGATAAATAAATCTATATTTTTAATGTTTTGAATAATTAATATTAAATTTATTAATTTAATGTATTTATAAGTACAATGTAAGTATATAAACAATATTTTATGTACACTTTTTATTTTAATATTCAATGTTCGTTTATTATTTATGTGAATGAATAGTCAGGTTAATGAATTTATTTTGACATGAAATTCATTTTTTATATTAAAACTAAGTGATAAATATATAAATTATATTTTTTACTCAATTATCTTGTCATAATATATAGTTTATAGTTTATATAGTTTGTAATTTATATTATGAGGCTGGGGAGCCAATTCCATATCTTTTTAAACTGCATTATATGGGTGATGAGAGGATCTCATCCTATAAACTATAAAAATTTTAATGGAAAGAGCCTCTCTATATTCTCGCTAACAATAAATAGAGATAGAAACTCACATTCTATGTTCTTGATTTCAATAATTCTTCTAAGATCGATCGAACAATGTTGTAGTGATCATTGGGAAGTTGAAGGTGTCTTCAAAACTCTTTGCTTGCTAAAAAATTTGGAAAATCGAAATAATTGTGGTCTTTTATATTTTATTTGGATGATATAGTGGTATATTATTTTAGGTACTTCATTCAATGATAACTAGTGAAAAGATAATGTATAAAATGGAATCCAATCAAAAGTGTTATTTATTCAGTTTATTTTTTTCTTAAATCATTCACATATAAGTCAATGGGTTGTAACTGAAATCTCTTCACCAGTGACAACATAGTTATGTCGATCATGAGTGAAATTTTTTGAAATCCCATATTTTCAAGATTCTACTATGTGACAAATTACAATAATTAGAATCAATAGGAAAACATGTTAATTTTTGCTATGAAAAATTAAATTTGCAATTAATTTTGAAGATGGAGTTGTTACTGTCCAAACATTATAGATGATTATTCAATTTGAAACCGAATGGATGGTTTACTGCCAACTAATGTTTTAAATACAAATTGAAATTGAGTTCGAAGGATTTATAATTTTAATAAAATAACTTTATATAATATATTTTATTTTACTTATCAAAAAACAACAAGGTGAGTGATTATTATAGATCCCAAACAATGGGAGGATTTTTGATGGTTGGAATAGTTATTTTTGATGTGGATGGTTCTGCCAAATATTGGTAGTAAAATAAAAAATTATAATATAAAAAATATTATATTAATTTTTTATCAAAATCGTATTCAATTGGTTATAGAATTTTTTGAAATGGATCTGGTTGGTTGAACTATGAAATGGTTAGAGATCAAATTGGAAAGGGCTGTAGAAAAATTTCTGTCAAAAAGTATAAAATCATAAAAAGGGTTTTTCGGGTAGCTTCTCCCAGATGTGTCTCAAACAACAACCACCCCACCTCCGTCATGTAGGATACCCACTATATCACTAGTTGTTCACTAAGACGACTTCTTATAGACACCATTTCTATTGGGATACCTCCCTACCTCCGATGAACCTCAACCATAATCACCAGGAAGCTCCCTAAGAGGACACTACATGTGCCTCTAGACACGCAACCTGAGTCATCGACCTTAGATCTATAAGATAATGTGATCATATCCTCTATACATTGATATTTGTGTGATATCAGTGTGCCTCTATAGGATAAACGACTATACTGCCACTGTGGAAGCCTCATGAAGCTCAACACACACCAAAATCATACCTGATTGGTCTGCACCATGTACACCCTACTAGAGAAGAACCTACTTATGCCTCCAATCTTCTTAGTTCTCACCATCCAAGTAGAAACTCCCTAAATATATCTTTTCCACTGGTGTTGAACCCCCCACTAACATGATCCCGGCGTGCTAATGAGAGTAACCAACATCTCTACCTAGATTCCACCGACATGCATCCTTCAGTGTCAGATTCAATGGACACCTACCCAATAATTTCACCTCCACCTTATATTATAGGACCTATCATGGTCCACCGAATCCTGCTATGCCAAAACATTTTTGGTGCCCTCTATCATGAAGATTGATCCATTGTGTGTATCCCCTATCACAATGCCCCCCATGTTGGCCTCCTGTTTTGAACAGACTTACCCAAAAGGAAGAAGATGGACCCTTTCTGATCTAGAACGAATCTAGATCAGAATGGACCAGTCTAATATTAGATCGGGCGGGTCTTGCGTGACTGAGTCGACCGCTTTTAGGCAACTTAGGGGTCGTAGAATTAAATAATATATTGACACTCACATATATTTATATTTATATAGTTTAAAATAGTGTTTAAATTTTTTTAATACATTTTAATAACAATTAATTTAATAATAAATATTTCAAAATAGTTATTTTTTTATATATAAATAAATTAGTTAATGGGATCAAATAATGTACATTTTCAATTAATAATAATAGTGAATTTTTTTTCATTAATGTTTACATTAAAAATAAATTATTGCATGATTCATTTTATTAATGAATTTATTTAATACATGGGACATTATGGTGTATTAACATATCATGATCCACAGACTGACCAACAAATGCTTGATATTTATTTATTTACATAATTATTGATATTTCTATTTGTAATAATTATTTTAATAAATGGAAGTTTGTGTGTCGTATTTTTGTCATTATATGTATAAGGGCCAAATGCCCAGATAATAGTTTTTATTTTTTCGGCTTTCCTGAAACCCCCTCACCTATATTCGAGTATTTTTGTAAAAAATGAGGTTGAGAAATGATGTAATTAGTGCCATGATTTGGCGACACACCCGATAAGAGTTGGGAACATTGGATAAGAGTGTGTTTGAACTCGAGTATAACTAACACAACTTGTTATGTTTTCCCTTGGTTCTAGGTTGATCAATAATTGACAAAATGGATCCAACATTTATATTGAATTATGATCACATCTTCTAATTATATTTATTCATGGTTTATTATTTTATGTCTGTGTCTTATAAATTTGATCACATAAAATAATATGAATTCATGCATAGAAAAAATAAACATGGGACACACTGAATAGTTTTTATCAATTCTATGATCAATTTTTAGTGTGATCACATAGTACATTCTTATGAGATAGAAAATGATTTCAATTAGTCATTTAATAATAAAACCATCCATGAAAATGATGTCACCAATGAATCCATCATTTGAATTTGAATGAATGTTGTTGTTCTGGGTGCTCGTCATATGATTTTGGGGGTTCCTCGTACTACTGAGTTTTTGTTACATGAATGAAGAGTTCACATAACTGATGTTGGTAGTAAAAAATTATCCAAAGAAACCTTGTTGCAGCTTTAGCAGTAAGTGTCGATTAAATAAGTTTTATAATTTTTTATGTTGGGACTTCACTCAATAAGTCATTAATATATGAGTTATTGTGGTTGTCTAGTCAAACACCTAACCTGATCTATTAGAGTCGTTGTGTATGCGTAGATTATTGATTTTAGGGGTGGTTCAAGGGTCATTGCCAATATAATACTCAAATGATAGAGTATTCTGATTCTATTAAAATGAGTTTCTAGACATCAATAAAATTGTGAGAGACATTTAATGATTTAAATAATCAGTAATTTCTAATCAGTAACCAAGATAAAAGTAAAATATTTTATTTCTTATATAAATTTTCTAGTGATTCCACATGTACCCTGTGATAATATTGGAAACATAAATTTTCCAAGCATGTATGAATTTTCAATATGTTGTACAAGCGCTTATGCAAAGTACTAAGCCATCTAAAATTCAAGGTGTCAGTGTCTCCAATACCTGTTATGCTACCATGTAAATCGAGGGCGAGAAAGATGACTACATGGGACTCATCTATTATTAATAAGATGGGTTTTTCATAATTCTTTCAATAAGGTCTCATGTTTGTTGTAGATACAAGATCTATACATGGATGATTTCACATGTTATATCATCTACAATATTCATTCAAGGAGATGTTTAAGTGAATATATGAATATATGATGATTACACCAGATAAGTTTAAATCAAATATGGATCATGATAATTAAATGAATCATTGTCTCATATCATTTTCACCCATTTACTCAAATTTTGTTTAAGATTAAAAATGAACTGTTAATATAAAATGATTCATCACCTATTGGTTAGTGTTATGTAAAAGAAATTTGTGACATCCACAAATGAAAATTTATTAAACAGTAGGTTATTTTCTTTTCATATATCGATAGAAGATTAAATGTTATGCACTGAATTTAATAATTAAGTTGTCATTTATTCTCCAGGTATATTCACCACTTATAAGTAGTGACTTGGTTATACTTATTTGGTATTAAATACAATATGGATTTTATATATAATTATTTGAATTCATTATACATGTAAGTAATGAAACATTGCAAGATGTATGGTCTATTCTCTTAAAATATGAGAAAGGATGGTTCTTGAGTTAGTGGTGAGAATAACAAAGCATTTAATTGACAATTAAATGGTTCTAGTGTAAATTCTGTTATGTATTTCCAAAAAAAATTATCTCATGTGTCTTTTGGACGTAATGTGAAATTATAGACTTTCTGGGGAGAATGTTGTCTAGGGTTCTCGATTCTTAAGCAATGGTGCTTTAATGATATAATCATTGGAAATATATGATGAATATTAAATGTAAGACTCAAATACCCTATTGTGTAAATACAATAATTTATCTAGAAAAACAATGTATTTATCAATAATATACCTAGTATGGTTTTGGACTCTTCCAAGAAAAATACCATAGGTATTATAAACACACATATGTACCTATTTTTGGGAACAAATACCTTTACAAATAAAGGTCATACACAAAGAATTCAAAACTAGTTCATCTATTGAGAATGAACTATTTCTAGAGTAATCTAGTGGTAATTATACATAATAACATTCCATTAAGTTTTTTAGGAATGTGAAAATTAATTATGTCATATGAATGGAAATAAGATAAGAGATGGTTCAAGATGACTGGTGGAAGAGTATGTTGTCCAAGCATTCATTGATCAATATATTGTAGTATGGAGTAATTCCTAAACGGACATTACATTATCCTCATTAGGGATATGATTATAATATGGGGGAACAATGATGAATCGTACATGTAAAAATTGACTAAAAAATATATCATGTAGTTAATCCTAAAATCACATTGCCCTATACACATCAGATTCCTGATGTATGTAAGAGGAGGATCGATATTAAAACTCCCGCATTTTAGATTCATTCATTTTTCATGACAAGCTTTGAATATAGTGATCATTTCAAATAACTGTATGAAAACTATCATGAAAAATGGATATCACATGAGTAATATAATGATGGAAATCCATTATTCCATCAGAATAAGTGTTTACATGAGAAACGTTTTTTAAGAATATAAATAACCTTCTATAAAAAGTGAAAAAAAACCAACGCGCAACTATAGTAGTCATCCAAAATTTTTCCAGGGATATTATAAGAATACCAATGATACAAATGATATAGTCATGTTATAGACTATATTTCTATTAAAGTGTTCATGTATCAATTTGAGATTGTGGGGGTAATATTAACATGAGTTTCATCAATGTTATAGATGCACACATAGTTTTCATATGAACCCGTTCCACAAGATGTGCAGAAAAGGAATATTCCATATTCATATTCTGTGTTAGATGAGTAAACCCATGGAAAGGGTTTTGAATTAACCAAGGTAGATGAGATGTTATTCATTGAGAATAATAATTCATACATGTCAGAAATCTGTAGAAACTAGATAAAATTTATAAGATCAATTAAAATTGAATAACAAATTCCCTTGGGATTAGGACATATTGGGCCCCACCACTGGGTTTTAGAATATGTCTGAGGATATATGATCCCAAATAGAATAAATAAATACATATTCTATAATTTTAGAATTTTTGGTATTGGATTTATTTATTTGAATTATTTATAATTATTAATGTCAATACGTGGAAATCAATTTAAGAATGAATATTATTTTAACATTCGTGTTTGGTTTAATATTTGATGGAACAACAGTAAATTAATAACTAAATTTTTTCATATAATTTAATTATTATATTACATGTAAATGATATATATATAAACGATATTTATGAATCATTAATTTATTCATAATATATTGTTTATAATTTATGTAGTGAGTAAAAAATACTCTAGGTTTGGAGATCCAGTTAAAGATATTTATAAACAAAAATATATAAGAGAGGATAGGTTCTCATGCAGTAAAATATTCACTACTCAATGGTGAGATCCTCTCCCCACTCTCTCTCACAATTCATGGGGAGATAAGCTAGTTTGGATGTGTCATATCATAACACATGTACTCCTTACAAAAGAGAGAAAATGTATTTTCAAACATGAATGAAAATTAAACTATGTGTTTTTGATAACTAAAAGAATAGAATTCTTATACTAAATGACTATTCTAAGTTAGTTGATTATTTATAACTTTCAAGGCTTCTAGTCTAACACTAATTGTGGATCAAAGATCCACCTCTCAACTTTCAATATTTCCGAATCTACTTGGTTCCATTATATGAATTAAAATATGTTTTCCACATGATGTATCCAATAAAAACATGAAGATAAATACATATTTTATTCAATTATAAACAATTACTGAAGTATAAGATACACCTTTCTTCTTTGTCCCCAATCTACAATTATAATTTCAGTTGACTTTCATTCCACATGAAAATAATTCAAAGTTAATCTCATTTATCTACTTATGTAACAATAGATTTTGGGAAGGATAGTGCATTAGTGTTAATGAATTGGACATAGAAGTAGACCTCATAGCCATGGAATTACTCCTCTTGATCACCATAAGGGATGAATAATTTTTATAGTTGACATCCATATCAGATTGGGGAAAGAAAAACAAAATTATTTGGAGTGATTTTTTCATTTAATTCGTATTGTATTTAACAATAAAATTGGAACATATTGGTGGTAAATAATAATGAATGAGATCTGTCAGTAGTTCTTGGTTAAAAATGAACACAATAGATCCATTCCTCTCAGTGTACCTGATCATATTGAGTACATGAGGTCCTTCTTGATTCCCTTATTCTATCCTTCAACTATGCAATGAATTATTTATCTTATCACTCTCTTTCATAGCACTCTCATGATATAAATATTGTAGACAAGTTAAATCTTTTTTCATCTTTTTAAAAATTTATTTTATGTAGTAGAGTAGACATCAATGAAAAAATCATACACTATGCATCTTGTGCATCATCTATATGTTTTTAAATTTATCTTTATCCACCTTCCTTGATCCATGAGGGTGATCAGTAAAGAGTAAGGACACTAAAAAAATAAGATTCCACTCTCAGTGTTGTACTATTAAAAATTGAATTTATTTCATCAAGAATATATAGAAAGTCATGATATATTTATTATACAATATTGATCGGAGTGATAATGTTTCAGCAGTGTTGTAGATTTCCATTTTTTCTATAACGAATAAACATTAGTAGTAAGAACGTTTTCCTGATTTTTGATTTACACATTATTGAATACGTTATTAAATTATTAAATGTCTCACACAATTTTATCAAACACTATAGTATCAATCACTAGTAAAATCAGAATACTTTTTCACTTGAAAATCACAGTGAAAAGGTTCCCTCAAGATTATCCTTCTATATTAGAAGATATGGATACAACCCTACATAGAGGGTTTTATGTTGGGCACAAGGAAAGAAAGCTTCATTAACTTAAGCTTCCATGATCTGTTGAGTGAGGTCCCAGTTTATCAAAATTACAACCTTGATTCCCTAAATTCATTGACTCTAAATTTATAGTAATCAAGCTATGGATTCTTATTTTCAAACAACATGAATTTAATCAATCCATTATTCAAATATGAACTCCCTAGTAGTAGTATTCACCCTCAAATAGGGCTTAGAAGAACCCCATACACTAACTTTTTATTAAATGTAAATGATGGAAGTCATTCAGGAAGAAATATTACATTGATTGTTTTTATTATTTATTAAAGAATGTAATAATTTACTTTTAATTATGTTCATACTATTTTTTATCACTCACAAGCACAAGTTCATTACTCTAATACATTCATTTCATCTTTATTAATTTTTCATCGTTTTATTTTATATCCTCCCATAGTTATCATGATTAATAATAATATAATTAACAAATCCTAGTGGAAATAAATTACCTTATAGTTCATGAGCATCAAATACTAGTTGATCCATTTAAACTCATTGGATCAACCGTGACCTAGGGGCATCAGATTTGAGTTAGATCTTGACTCGTAACATAGATTATTCCCCTTTAAAATGTTTTCACACCATGTCTAGGGTATGATCTTGTCTTGGCATGGTCCATGTGATATGGAATTATCGTCAATATTATAATCATACTTGCATCTAGGTGAGGGGGTCTCATAAAGAACAATATACATAAAAAATAAAATTTATGGACACACATAACCATACACATAATAAATGAAAAAGTTTGATGCACATATCATTATTAAAATAATTTAATTTTATATGCATCAGATGTAGTTAATAAATAATAAAATAATATAAACCTAAACTAGATAAGTACTTTCATTACTTAAGACATGTCAAAGGGTAAAATAAATTCATGATAAAATTAAATTATAATAATTTATTTGTTGAGGGATATTTAATAAATGAAATTTAATAATTTAATTCGAATAATTTATTTTTGTTCATACCAAAAATTAATTTAATTTAATTCCACACATCATTTAATTTCCTTAATAATATATTTGTAAATAATTTATAATCCAAAAAATTAAATTAAATTAGTTTATGATATTTAAAATTATTACCAGGTGTCTCAAAACCCACACTAGTGAATTTGGGGTCTAGGTGAACCCATAATGTTCCATTGTGGGCTGGAAAGACCTTTTGTAGGGTATTTCTAGGTAATGAACGCCTCTATGGCCAATTATAAGATAGTTTAGACATGTCCTCACTTGTTGGAGTTTTTATGAGCCCGATTGAGATAATATGTACCATTGATGTGCTGGTGTTCAATAAAAGATGGTATCAGTCATGGGGGAGGTGGGGTTCCCACTCTTCAAGAAGCTAGTTTGGTAGAAACAACTGCATGCAATGTGGTGATAATTGAGGGATTAGGGAGGGGACACCATAAGATTCTATATTTGATGAAATGGAACAATGATGTTGGTTGATGAGAGTAGATGACAGTGATATATGATAAGGAATGATCTACCTGTTATCATGGTTGAAGTTCATGCACACTCCGGTGGGGTTGGCGGTATCATCTGGAATGATGGATTCATCTTGCAGTGGTTGGAGGAGGATGGTATAATAGAGACTGTGATGGTGTCTGGGGAATAGATTTTTATTTTTTCACATTTCATGTTGTCTCTCCACAACTACACCCATGTCTTTTCTTTTAATATATTATATATTTGTTTTTTTGGATTGATTCAACATATTCTATCCAGAAATTTTTGTTTTATCCCATTTTTATTTTACTTATTTTGTAGGGTTGTTAACCAGTGAACCAAAAACAGACTTACAATTTTGTGGAATTATTGGATAAACGTTGATATTGTTTAAGGAATTGGAAGCCGTGGGGGGGGGGTGCTGCATTTCCCGTATCTCCCTATAAAATGGAATTATCCTTCTCCCCACATCTAAATTATACCAACTTTCCTAAATCCACTTCCCCCTCTCTAAAAATTGACTTTTCCATGCGGTGGATTTGGTATTCCAAAAGAAGGGTGTTTTTTGGGAAGTATCATTTATAGGTATTTTTTATTTTATTTATTTATTTATTTGAATACTTTTTAGTTCTAAATATTTCTTTTTGTTAAGTAGTATTTTTAGTTCTAATTTTCTATAAGGTTGATTAATTAGTTATATATAGAATGGAATAATAATTTTTATTACTAATTATAAAGTATAGATTATAATATAATATCATAGGTTTTAGTATTGTGATATTTTTGTAGCCTAAAGATTTTGTGGTTATCTAAGAAATAAAATACCTGTTGGGATATAATCAAGTGGATTTGGCTCAAACATAGATGTAGCTATCAGTAAATCCCAAAAACATCACTTTGTTTTAGTAATGAACGAGAACTGGTGCACAACAACAAGCCTCGCTTCACTCCTGGTTTGACACTCTTATGGGATTTGTTTATGAGGAATCATATTTTCTTTAAAAACTACTAAAATACCAATAAAAAAACAAATAAATAAATTTATCAATCAAAAAAAGATAGCTATGATGTTATTTAATAAAATTCCCAAGGAAAAAGGCCTTAATGAATAAAAGTTATTCATAGTAATTGAATTCTTTTTTGTCATTTTTAATGATGTTATCTAGTAAGTAGATTAATTAGTTATATATTGTATAGAAATAACAATTATTGTAATTAATGATTATCTAGAGAGTAATTATTGATAAAATATGATTAAAAATAAATACATATGATTAGTTAATTATAATTAACTAATGAATATAATATGATTATTGATTAAAGAATAAATAAATACATAATGAATAACATTATATTGATTAACTAGTGATTAAAGAACGAATGATTATTTAAAATGGTACTAATAAACATTGGTATCATTTTTTCAAATATAAAAATATGTAATAAAATTTTAGTATCATAATAAATCTATAGTTTATAAATAGTAGGTTTTAATTGTAATGATTAATTATAAATTAATTACTAATTTAATTAGGATTAAAATATGAATACAGGAAATTTTAAGATAAAAATACTTATAATTGATAAAAGGAAAATTATGATTATATAAAATGAAATTAAGAAGAAAAAATATATTAAATTACACATGAAATTTTTACATCATACAGGTAATAGCTTCACATTTTTTAATTAATCATTTTTTGGATGAGATGAGCATGACATCAGTAGTGAGTTAAAATCTAGCTTATTTTTATTTGGTATATTAGGGGAATCATCTGAAGATATCTAATTAATAAGATAAGTATATACTTGTAGATGATGTTATTTAGATATCAAATAAATATCAGTTGGGTTTTACCTCACATTCGATGTTAGGCTCATATCATCGAAACCACATTTTGAGGAAGAATATTTGTATTTTTTGGATGTTTTAAAACATTCATGTGTAATTTAATTTGTTTGTTCTTATATATTATATAGCGGTTCATGAATGATTATCTAATGATTAACTACTTATTAAAAAATTATTAACTTATTAATGATTAACTTGTGATTAAATAATTAATAACATGGTAAAAATTATTCTAAGAAACATTAGTATCATAGTTTAGGATATAATAAAATGCTTCATAAATTTAGTATCATAAATGTTATATAATTTAGAAATAATAGTTATTATTAGCAATGATTAATAATTGAATAATAAAAAAATATCATAGGATTAAAAAATAAATCTATATAATGATTAGATAATGATACTTAAGATCATGTAAAGTGAAATGAAGTAGAATAAACACATTAAATAACACATGGATTATTTTTTACATTTAGTAAATTCATTGATATTTTTTAATAGAATGTGGTGTAGATTTGATTAGTCTCAATTCTTACATGAGGTAAAATTTGGGATTCTTTTCAATTGGAATCATAATAACATCTTTAAAGGATATATAATTAACCTTGTAATTTGGAAAAAAATTTGACCTTTTTATGACATATAAGATATCATCTATGATAAGTTATTACATGGTCAAAAAAATTATTTTTTTTAGATAATTAAATAATGTTCAAATATGTTATTAAACTGTAAATAAACAATATGATGGATTTTATCTTGTCAAATGTGAGACTCAACGAATCCAAACAACATTTCATTGAAAAAAGCCAAACACATTATTTTATGTCATAAATAATTAATGAGTTATTTAATATGTTTTTTCTTCTTAAATTCGCAGTAGATGAATATAATTTTGATTTTCTCATTGATAAATAATCTAATTTGATATTTCCTCTCCTTTTTACATTAGTTTCCAAAACATTCAGTGACTTATATTATAAAAAACCTTTATATAATGAATCATTACTAGCATATTTCAGGGAATAAAAAGGTGCCCTAAAATAACATTATAATAAATATTATATAGTCAACCGTCATTAGTAATATCTATTACACTATCCTAATTTTGATAAATGAAGAATTTTATATGTAGACAGCCATGTAATCCAATGTAGACTGCTATGGGGAGGTTATTCAAACTGAGAAAGGAGATTATTACACTATAGAAAAAATAACAGTGGTAAGTACAGCTGATTTGGTAACCCTATGAAACTATCAAGAGAGAATTCCTGGTCATATAAATATCGGACCCGATCAAGGTATCAAGTCTATAAGCAATAGATATTTCCAATTCCTAGCAATGTTATGGCATATATCTTGTTCATTGGTTTCTAATGAGCAGTGGGTCTAAGAAATTATTTTTTTTCTCAATGGTCAGATTTTACCATGATAGAGTTATATGTTGACATCTATATTGTACTACAAAAATGATAATTTGTACGATGACATAGACTTATAAGAGTGGTTTAATACAGTCCACCCCATGAAATTGAGACTATTCCAAATAATTTTGAAATAGACAACCTATATGATCTCCTAGATATAGATTTCTATCCAACATCCAATGTCGATTTTAGTAATGAAAAAACAGTTTATGACAACATTCCCATTAAAGAGGGAGACTCAGATGTTAGGGGTGAGGTTTTGAGAAATGCATTAGTTGTACAGTACCCTCAACTTACAATAAATAATCCACCACTAATTGCCTATTGGTTAGTAGAAAAGACACATGTTACAAAATTAATTAATAATTTTTTCAAACTAGTAACTCAGTTCCCCATAGTTATACAATATTGGTTTAGTAAGATAGAATAAACCATATTTGTTGGAAGGAATTTTATTTGTAATGATTCATTAAAAATCGAGATAACAGGATTTCATATTGAGAGAAAATAAATCTATATAGTTCATGAATTAATCCAAAGTAAATATCTCATATGGTGTGAGAATTATGGGGGTTATTGTATATTTTACATGAGGGAGATTCTATAAATTGCATTTGGAGGATAGATAATCTCATGGATTGAGGCAACTCGCCCTTGCTTTTATCCAAGAATGGCACAAGATCATACCTCATTGGATGCATAATTTGTGGCATCCATGGTTGTTGAGATGATTAGGACATTCCATGATGTTATTATATCCCTTGTGAAAGAGAGGATACAACATTAATTTGGTTATAAGATTTTCTATAATAAGGCATGGATGACGAAACAGAAGGTAATTTTCAAGGACTATGGTGAATGGGATGACTCATACCGGGTGTTTCCAAAATTGTCAGCTATACTGAGGTATCATGACCGTGTTTTATTATATATTTACATAAATTAACATGTGTCTCACGATAACTGACTTGATCTATATCATGTTTAATTTCATCAGATGTTCTTGGCATTCCTCCCCTATATCACCACATTTTGTTTTAGTAAACAATTCAATCATATTTATGGAATGTTTTTATATAGAAACTACAAGTACATATTTTTTATTTCGGAAACCCATGATAGAAACCGTTAACCTATTGCAGTTTCCATTTCAATTTTATAGAAAGGAAACAATGAAACATGGAGTCGGTTTCTGTCATGTATAAGCCACCATTTCACCAACATTCGGGGTGTTTGTTTGTTATCTGATTGGCATAGGGAAATTAATGAAGCAATAAATGTGTATCTTAATACCTGGATATACTCAAATGGACATCATCAGTTCTGTATTCGACACATTTATAACAACATGGATAAAAAATTCCACAACAAACTGATGAATAATGGAATCATGATGCTTTGTTCGCATTATATTTGTGAATTTTTAATATTTCAATATAAATATATAATCTAATTATGTGAAATATCATCTATTATATGTAGAATAAGAGTTATATCAATGCTATTTTGAATAATTTTTTGATCAAATCAACCAGGTGATTCAATATATTAATTATCAATGATGCTGATTTCAAAATATAAACGGACATTGAAATATGACAGAAGGAAGGGGTATTGTAACATGACTAAAAACAAAATTAAGTTCATAAATGGTGTCCTCAATTGGATTCTCATTCTACCTATAACTACCTAGTTCATTAGACATGATATCCTTGCATGAAGTACTTTATTTATAGACAAAAACTAGCATCAGATGAAATACAATAGGGGATAAGGTACGAAGACACTTTCTACGAGAGATTGAAAAGGGTATTAAAGAAGCTTCTGGTTATCATGTCTACCTTATTTGAAGTATATTCTATAGTTTTAATCTTCATGTGCATTCATACCCCATGAAAAATCGCATCGGTGAAAAAATGGTGCTAAATACTAGAAATAAGGCAATGACAATGTGTAATCTTTTAGGTGTAACAATTTCCATGCACACATGCCATCACATATTGTGCCCTTGTGAACACATTCTATGAAGCATATATTGATCTAGTGTACTGAATTAACACCATTACTTACTGTTATGTTTCACCATGGATGCCTATTGGGATGTTTCGTTAGGTCCTATTGCCTGATGGTTAGCTGACAGTGATACCTAACATCAAACTGTTGCATCCATATGGGAGGCTGAAGGCCAGAAGAATGCAGAATGAGATTGAATGGCCTCAAGAACATTGGTAGTTTATGAGACACACCATATGTCAATAGTAATTTCATAATCGGATATGATTCCCTAACATTGTTTGGTCTATTTCTCACTCTCAGCCACAATGATGTATTTTTTTCATTGTGAGATTCTCATATTGTAATTTATATTTTTTATCTCTTATTTTTTCATCAGTTTTATGATCCTCAATACCCTAAAGCATAGTACTAAACCCGAAAACATCTTCCCTATACCTTAATATCCAAATTATAATCCCTGAGCATTAAAACTGTAACCCAACCCCAAATTCATTTTCCTTATTTCTTAAACCTTACAAAAAATCCCAAAACCTAGACCCAAAACTCAATATCTGAAACCCTAATATATAAATCCTAAAAACATAAAAGATGAACTTTAATCCCCAAAACAAATTCTCTTTACCAAGGGTTTAAAAACATTACGTGTTTGATATATTAATAATCTTTTATATAACGAAATAATAGTATCATATATTACTGTACAAGAAGATAATATAAAAATTCATTAAAATAAAGATTATATTATTAAACATCCATTTCAATAGCTGTTACACTATTAAAAGAATGGTCATAAATACTTTTTATGTATAGAGTCATCATTTACCAGTGTGTACTACTACATGAATGTTATAAAATTTGTTAAATGATATTTTCATATTACAAAACCAACAGTGTATGAGAGTACATCTGATTTTGTATCACTAAATGATCTGAAAGAATGAATATGTGGGATATGTACAATGACCCAAGAGGAATAGAGACAATAGTGGTGGTGATGGAATGAGTTTGCATCATCACCATTGTCATTGTCACTATTACTCCAGAGACGTGGTTCATTTCCTACAAATTCATTCTTGGAGATCAGTTAGTGTTACAAAATCACCTTTACATTTGACAAAATATTCATGAAAAATACAATCATGTGGAAAATCATATATAAATTACAATGAATAACATTTTATAATAAACATCTACACAAAAAACACAAATTGTTTGTATATATAAATATATAAAACCATATCATAAAAAACACCAATTTCTAGGTAAAATCATAACTGAACAACATGTTTGTAATATGATTTTCAATACATGAATACATGCCCCATTTCATTGGTAAAAATAACTTCATGATACAATGTTATAAAACATGGCAGGTCTGGAATTATACAAGTCACACAATTCTACTGTCCATAACACTATATTTACAATTTACACATAGGAATCCTTTCATTTGATTATATGTAGATGGATGATACCATAATACTCACTCATGAATGTTACCATATTTTTCAAGTCCTGCAAGAGGGTGGTTCGGATCGATCTAATAGGGCGTGTTGAGCGCACAATTTTCATCATAGGTAGCCCCCACATGACGTTGGACCATACATTCATCAGGATGGATTCTACAACATTGATGTATAAGATTTAAATTTTTAGAACATCACCTGCTTTCTACCAATATAAAGAGGTGGAGACCAGAGACACAAACTATCCACCATCCTGAGGGCTATATGACAATCACACTAGTATGCTATAGTGATTCTGGGTCATTCTTTTCTAGGGGAGAGCCTTTATTCGACCTACTCATATATCTTTGCCCAACCATGCTCAACGCTTGTTAGGCATCAAAATTTTGTCCGACTGTAGGGCTACATAGGGAGCGTCGATATGAATACCTTGGTTTGAAGTACAGATTCTACATTTACCCGATGATGCAGACAAGAAGTCTATCATTTGTTACACCTATTCATATGTATTATGGATAATTGGAGGGACCATGTGTACTGATCACTCGTGGATGCACGTGCACATGATGTATCTACACCTACATGAATGGATTTATCAGTCCCAGACGTACTTATGGGGATCAAACTACATGGAATTCATGTACCATGCATTGTATAATCTATCTCAGAGGGAATGCACAGGTCTCAGGAGATGTTTCATCCTTATTCAGGTGTGGGAATTAATCTGCATCCTTGCATTCCACACTGATTGTTCTAGTCATTCGATCGAGATGGATGTGCCGCATGATGCTCTAAATGGATGCTGATATGATCACTCATTTCTATTTGTTTCTAATTATCTTAGGATTTTTTTATGTTAATTTCTCATTATATTTCACTGTCAATGTCGTATTTTATAGGTGGTGTCATCAAAACTAGTCCAATACAGTTATGAGACGCCTTTTGGGTGTATATCGTCCATAGTTGGACTACCTTTTAAATGAACATGTATGTAAGTACAATATATCACTATCTAAAAAATATGATAATATCATCTATTTTAGTTTTTAGTTAGAATATTTTTTGATAATGTAACATGTCATTTCAACTATAACAACTTCTTATACAAGACTATAACGGACCAGTTTCTAGCATATTGTACTGTTGGTATTGAGGATTCTATGGTTGTAGTGCCCCTCATTCACTTATATATTATTGACAGGCATCTGTCTAACAAAGTCATGTGCTGGTTTTTCAATGCTTAGCTGATTCCATTGCAGCCAAGAAATTAAGAGAGTCATGATGGGATTAAGGTGAAAAGAAGGCAGGATGAGGACATGGGATGATTTCATGACTGTTTTCTCAACTACTGGTATAGATGTGAAGAGTTTCATACATAGGATGTACCAAAAAAATTATTCATTCTTTCAGAGTAGGATAAGTATGATCCATGGAATAGACAAATGTCTATAATGTATCTTTCCCGACACAACAGAGTTATGTAGACGATGGTAAGTCAATAAACATCCATTATTTTGGTAAATAAACTATTCTCTAATTATTTATGAATATCTTTACTGTGTATTCACTCAAATTGTTTTGTTCATATGAGTGATGAAGACGATAGGTTATTTAGCTCGGCATCCATCCATGCCGATGTACTGGAGTTGAGGTCATCGTACTATTCTTTTTCTGAGAGCATCTTCAATAATCAAACCTAGAGAGAAGAGGTTCATGCCCAAGTGGAACATCCTGTAGTAGCAGCTGGGGTTGAGGAGCCATGACAACAGAGATGTAGACAAGATCCTACTTCACATGATTCCTCACCTATTCCACTGGTACTGGTCGGCCCTCTAGTAGTCTAGCCTCATCCTATTAAAGATGTGCTATATGTGGCATGGGATCTATCATTCTTGAAAGGATAACTGAAGTTCTCTCCATCTTAGGTTCTAGATCCATCACAACATTGGGGTCCAGATATATCACAGCCTTTGATTCTAGATCCATCACTGCCTTAGGGTTCAGATCCATCACAAACATGGTGTATAGCTCAATCGTAGGCTTGGTTCCCCACTGTGATGATGGTAGGTCCTTCTACCACCCTAGTGGGAGATGTATCAGAACGGTACTACAAGATGCAGTTAATAGCTCCTCCCACTGACAGATATGTGTAGGATGTGACAATCAACATTATAGTGCTCGTGGATCAAACGTCTATTGGTCATCAGACTCCATAACAAACTAGATGTGTATGACCTATTCGCAAACCACCATGTGGGAAGTAATCTCCACTCTATAGACACAGACATTAATTGTATATGTTCATTTATATTTGTTATGTCTATTGAAATTATAATACAATTATTAATATAATATTATATTATATTTTTTCTAGTATTTCTATTTTCATTTATATTTTAGGAATAATTTATATTTCATAGCTTTCAATGATGAGTATATGAAACATAGTTATAATAATTAAATTTCATGTAGATAAATTTAATATCTGATAATATATAATATATAAAATATAAATAAAATTTAAATAAAATATAAAATATATACTAAAACATAAAATATTTTTGAATATAAAGAGTTATATAAATTAAATAAATAAATGAAAGAATGACGATGAGGATGATAATCCACATACATGACATTGAAAGCCTTTAAAATATATACTACAAGACCCATATATATATAAATAAAAAATCTACTACTTGTTTTATGATTAATCAATCTTTAAAATTTCATTCATATTGGTCTCATAGTTTATATTTTATAGGCTAAAAAAGTAACATTCTTAAGAAATTTTTCTGTTTCATGTATATGGATTAGAAATCTTATAAATTATTTTTATTACAATTTGTAAAAATTAGTTTTTTTCTCTTCTTCTTTATATGATTAATCAATTATTTTCATACTGGTCTTACAATTTATATTTTTTAGGCTTGAATATTCAAGGGCATGAATCTCTTTTCTGTTTCAAGTAGGTGGATTAAAATGAGTAAAATTCATTTATCATCATCTATTTTTTAAAAAATATTTTCATTTTGAACTATTTGTTATATTTTTAATCAATATTTAAAATTTTGTTAATATTGGTCTTATATTTTATATTTTATGGTATATCAAAGTCACATACTTGAAACATTTTTATGTTTATAGTTCGTGAATTAGAATTCTTATAAATTATTTTTCATCATCAATTTTTGGAAATTATTTTTATTTTACAATAATTATTATAGGTCTTATCAATTATTAAAATTTAATTCTTATTAGCCTTATAGTTTATATTTTATGGGATATAATATTTATGTACATGAAAAATTTTTATGTTTAATGTTGGTGGATTAGAAAGCTTATAAATTATGTTTCATCAACATTTTGTAATAAATTATGTTTACTTTTGACTACATTATTTAGTTTCAATCAATTATTAATATTTCATTCATATTGGTCATATATTTTATATTTTTTCAGATTTAAAATTCACGTACTTGAAACAATGATTATTTTAAAAATATGTGGATTAGAGTGCTTATAAATTATTTTTAATCTATATATTTTATGAAATTATTTTTATTTTAGACTACTTGTTATATGTTTAACGAATTTTCAAATTGTTGATTAATATTGGTCATATAGTTTATATTATATTGGTTACCAAAATCATATACTAGAAACATTTTTATGTTCTATGTATGTGAATTAGAATGTTTATAACTTATTTTTCATTTTAAATTTTTATAAAATTATTTTAAATTATTACTACTTGTGATATGTTTAATGAATTTTTAAAATTTCATTCATATTGGTGTAACACATTATATTTTATAGGCTAGAAAATTTGAATACTTGAATCATTTTTTAGTTTTCAGGTAGGTGGATTAATATTATTTTAAATTATTCTCCATCAACAATATTTAAGAAATTATTATTATTTTCTACTACTTGTTATATTTTTAATAAATGTTTAGTATTTCATTACTTTTTTCATTATAGTTTTTATTTTATTGGCTAGAAAAGTCCCTTACATGAAACATTTTGACATTTCATGTTGGTGGATTTGAAAACATATAAAATATTTTTCATCAACATTTTTTAAGAAATTATTTTTATTTTCAACTAAATATTATATGATTCATCCATATATAAAATTTCATTCATATTGGTTATATATTTTCTATTTTAGAGGGTAGAAAAATCATGTTCATGAATCATTTTTATGTTTTAAGTAGGTTGATGATAATTTTTATAAATTACTTTTCATTATCATTTTTAATAAATTTATTTCTTTTTGACAACTTCTTATATGTTTAATCCATGTTTAACATTTTATTTATTAGTCTTATAGTTTATATTTAATAGTTTAGAAATGTAACATACATGAATAAGAGATAAATAATGTTGAAACATTTTGTTATATATATACACACATAAAAAACTAATAATAAATCAATAAAATTGTCAATATAAAAAATAATAATATTTAAAATAGGAATAAATTATTTTTTAAGGAAAATAAGGTATCACTGATCCCGCCATTAAGGAATACTTTTAAAAATATTTTTAACATATTCTATTATTAATTTTTCATATAAAACCTATTAAAAAATAATAAAACCTCACCAACTCCCTCAGGTCTCCTTCCCAATGTATCACCGATTATGCCCAATGAAAACCTCTTCTGGACACCATTTTAGTTTCCCATCCTCCCTGCCTCTGGAGCACCTCGGTGAACATCCCCCCAAAAGCTCCCTAGGATGGCACTGCATGTGCCTCCAGATACTTGACGCAAGTCACCGACTCCACCTATCGAAGCTCCTATAGTCCTAAAATATATCCTTAGGTATTTGAGGGTTCATTGCGCAATTCTAGTGGAGTAGTGGCCAATCATGAAACATCTATGACTCACATGGATTGGCCTACACCCGAATCAGACATTGTTTAACCACCCATTCTACACCCTATAAGAGAAGCACCTTCCAATGCCTCCAATATTTGTAGTTCTCATTAGTAGATCAGCCTCTCCATGAATATATCTTATCCACTAGTGTCAAAACCCCCATTGGCTAGCGCCCAATGCACTAATGACACCGACCAACCCTGCTGCCCAGATCCCCTAATGTTCATCACTCAGGGCATGATTCACTAGACACCATCCCCCTACAGTCACCTCCAATTTATATGTACAGACCTCTTGTGGTATGTCTCTCCCCACTCTGCCCAGACATTCATGGTTCCCTTTTCTGAGAGGGATCATCCCTTATGGGTAACCCCTACAACAAATCTCTTCATGTTCCCCTACATTATCAAGGGGACCAACCCAAAAGGAATGATGTGGACCCTTTCTGACTAAAAAGAATCTGTATCTGTCCAAACCAGCCCAATATTTGTTGGCGGTGGGTCTATCCTGACTCGATCGGCCCAATTTTGGTAAAATAGGTGCCTTAGAATTAAATTATATATATAGACACAAACCTATTTGTATATTTATATATTTCAAAATTATGTTTAAAAATTTGAAAATAATTTTTTATAACGTAGATTAATAATTTATCTTTTAAAATATGTTATGTTTAGAAATATAAATAAATTAATTGATGGGATCAACTGATGTATATATTTAATTAAAAGTTAAAATAAATTTTTAATTCATTAAAATAACCCTTGAAAATGATATAATTAAATATTAACTTTATTAATGAATTTAATGTATACATTTGTGTTTAATGTGTATTAATAGTTCATGAGTCATAGACTGACCAACAGATGTTTGGTATTAATTAATTTATATAATCATTGAAATTCCTATTTGTAATAATTATTTTAATAAATGGATATTTCTGTGCCTTCTTTTTTCATTATATATATAAGGGCCTATAGGCCCATATAAAAGATTTTATTTAATTATGCATTCCCGAGACCCCCTCACATGTATGCCAGTATTGTTGTATAATGATATTTATTTGGTGCCATGATTTGGAAACGCACCCAACAAGAGTTTGACACATTATACAACAGAGTGTTTCAACTTGAGTATAAGAAACATGACATGATATATTTCCCCTTGGGTCTAGGTTGATCAACAAATCACTCAAGGGATTAAACATTAGTTACAAATTCTGATAACATCATCTAATTGCAATTATGCGTGGCTTATTATTTTCTGTATGTTTTTTATAAGAAATCACATAAAACAATAAACAAAATGCACAAAAAAATAAACATGTGGCACAATGAATATTATCAATCAATTCCATGAACGTTTTTATTATGATGAAATTGTACTAGATTATAAGATAGAAAATTATTTCAATTCAACGGGTAATAATAAATCCATCAAAGAAATATCATGTAACAACTTTCTTTAGTTATTGGAATATGAACTAAACATATAGTTTTTGGTGCTCGTTATCCAATGTTGGGGGTGCATCATACTACCAAGGAGTAATTATGAGAATGATTAATTGACTTATCTGAAGTAAGTAGTAAAATGTATCCAAAGATACCTTGTTGAAACTTTAGTATTTAGTGTCGAGTAAATCAGGTTTATGATTTTAGATGTTGGGACTTTGCTGAACAGATCAAAGATCTATGAGTTTATGTGGTTGGTCAGTTAAGCACCTACCTTGATATAATAAAGTAGTGGTGTATTCCTAGCTTATAGACAATGAGGTGAGTTTCAAGAATCCTTATAATGGAATACTCAAATGATATATTACTCTTATTATATTATAACGAGTCCCTAGAGTTTTATAAAATAATGAGAGATGTTTAATGATTTAAATAACCAGTTATGTCTAATCTGTAGCCAATGTAAAAGCACAATCTTGTATTTTTATAGAAATTTTCTAGTGATAACCATTGTACACAATGATAATATTGGACAAATAAATTTTCAAAACATGTAAGAATTTCTAAAAAGTAGTACATGTACTTTCAAAATGTACTACCCCATAAAAAATTTAATGTTTCGGTGTCTCCAGTACCTATTAAGCTACCACGAGAAGCGAGGGAGAGAAAAATGATTATTGGAGACTCTTTTATGACGTATTTTTTGGTTTTTTCATAATGCTATCACTAACGTCAAATTTCAATTGGGGATAAAAGATCAACACATGGATGATTTCACATGTGGTATCATCTATGATTAGATTTTAAGGAGACTGTATAGTGAATATTTGAATATGTGTTGATTTCACTAGATAAGTTTAAATTGAAATATAGACCATGATCATTATATGCATCCATGTATCATATCTTTTTCACTGATTTACTCATATTACATATATTATTAAAAAATGACAGGTATTGAGAAAATGAATCATTAACTTTTGGGTAAGGTTCACCATGAAATAAAAATATTAATAAATGATTAATCATTAGTTATTATCGTAAAAACGATGAATGAAAACGAGAAAATGACAATGGAAGGCGTTATTTAAAAGGAACCATTCCATCTTACTAAAATAAAAAGCTACTTAAATAGAGTTTATTTTCTTTCCATAAATCTATAAATGTTTAAATGCAATGAAATGAATATATTAAGTAAGTAGTCATTTCTTCTCTAGGTATATTCACTAATTATAAGTAATGATTCAGTTTTACCTATTTGGTATTAAATTGAATATCGATATTATATATGTGTATTTCAATTCAATAACCAAGTATGTAATGAAACGTTTCTAGAAGTAAGGTATTTTTTTCAAGAAGATGAGAATGGATGGTGTAACACCCCAAGATTTTATGAAAAATATTCTTTTAATTTCATTAATGTCTTTTGTTGTATGCAACACCATGATTACCTTGCGCTATACGCAACACCGTATTAGCTTGCAGTATACGCAACACTTTTCTTGGCTCTTGTTATACAAAATTTCACGTTCGTTTGATAGAAGTTATTCTACGCAACATTGAGTGTATATATATATATATATATTCAATGTATAAATAAAATATGGTTGGATTTTGTTATATGCAGCAACAAAGGAGTTGTGCACTACACGCAACCCTGACTTGGCTTGCATTACACGCAATCGCGACCTTCCTCGATAGCGTGTGTTGTACGCAACACCGGGATTTACTAAACAACGATATATTTTTATAATATTGTTATGAACTAGCCGTTATGAATAGTGTTAACTAAATTTTGAATTTTATAACATTATTATTCATCTTACACATTTGTAGAACATGGTATAAGAACAAAATAAATTTTTCGGGTAAAATAAGTATTTTTCAAAAAATGTAGTTCTGCCGCCTTTTGATGGCGCACCCACATTAAATATAATTTTTGACATGTTTATAAGTTCAATTTGACAAACTAAAATTATTCTTTTGAATCAGGATATAAAAATTAACATTAGATAAACTTTTGATATTTTTCCGATAACTTTCATATTTTAATGAATAGTAAAAACACGCTATATTTTAATTAAAAACAACTTTTTTCATCGTAATATCATATGTGGTTAAATTATAATATTGAATGGTTTTAAAGTATAAATAGAATATATTTTTACCATTTAATATAATGTATGTCATTATCATTGATTTTACCTTGAATTCGTAGGTTAAATCAATTTAATCTTTTGCAATGTTTTAAATAAAAACCCGTTTTCTTTCGACAATGAGATTAATTTTAATTTATTTTCTGCATCTTTTGTGTATTGAATTTGAAAAAATGGATTCCATATTTGGAATCAGTGGGTCCAAATTATGTTAATAAGCTACTTTTTATTTTTGGGCATTGTGAATAGTAACTACGGTAAATTTTATTTACTATAGCTAAAGGTAAATCGGGTAATTAAGGGTAAATATAAGATTATAAAATTATCCTAACACTTGGAAAAATCCTATTGGAATGCAAAAAGTAGACCCATATAACCTAAGGGTCGGATTAGATTCATTTTATGGACTTTTTTCCATGAAAATAATTTAATTATTATTAAAACCAATGAAAGTGACAACATGTCACTTTCTTAAATCTTATAAGTATAATAATTTTCATTTAGTGATAAACTTCATGAAAATTCAAACATGAATAGTCTCCAGAAATATAATACAATTATCTACATCATAGGAATTTATTTAGAATTTTTTATGGATTAAATAATTATCATTTATTATGACACAATGATGATGCAGTAATTATCTTATTAATGAAATATTGACATAATTGATGTTATAAATGCCCAAATAAATGTAATTTGAGACTTTTTATTACTTACATTAATTTTATAGGTTAATATTACATGTTATTGTTGATATAAGTAACTTGGTTCAAACTTATCATTCTGTTATGAATTTCATAAAACTCATGTCCCAAATAGTGTCAAAATTGACCTAAATTAGTTTTTAAAACAAATATTATATTATTAATTTTTATTTAATTCCTAAAAATATAAGGTTAGGCCAAATGACATAGATAAAGATAGATATATTAATAATAAACACCTTGGGGTTCGTTTGTCTTGTTATGGTAAGTTTATCAACCATATAGTGTAAGAAAACGAAAAGACACGGTAAAAGTTAAATTATTTAACATAGAGTAAAATCTAATTGATAAGGTTAAAATAATAACCTAAACTTGTCTAAATCCTATTGTATGAGAGGATTTAGACTCATCCCCACTTTATCTTCGAAATAATACCCTTTGGAACCATTATAAACCGAATTTGACCTTAATATAAAATAATATTTTGAGATTTTCCTAAGGTGCCCCTCTCCTCCCTTATAAAAGGGCACCTCCCCCCTCTCCTACTCACACCAATTTGAGCATTCAAGCTCGGCCAAACCCTGCAAAAATCTCTTCTCCACTTCCCTAGTATCATCCTAGAGGTCCTGGTCTTCTTCAAAGACCATCCTTAGTTTTTTAAGTGGAGGTTAAGTGAAGGCGCGTCAAAAAGAGTTAATATCCATTACCGATCTTTTTCAATTTCTTTCCTCTTCAACTTATTCTTCTTTAGTTGTTTCATGGTAAAGCTATAACATCAGTATTTCTTATATACTTATATGTTATTATAAATATGAAACAACTCTAATTAACCTTCTATTCGTCCTACGGAAAAAGGAAATCACCGCGCGTGCGTACGTACGGAATACCGTCTCCACACCGTGGTGTAATCTATTTTGCACCACCACCATAATTGGATGGCTATAATGGTGTAATGAGTAACTATATATTATTATTATAAAGTGATATTGATACTGAAATAGTATACAAACACTTCAACACAATTCCAAGACCATGGGAACGATATCATCGCTCGTGCGTACGTACGGACTACCGTATCCACGACACGATGAGATTCATTATCCATGTTAACCATTCCAGAATGATTATAAAGTATATATAGTAAATAATAATGAGATATATGACATGTTAAATCTACTGGATTTATGTATATATATATTTATGTCATCAACTTACTTCCATTAAAGACAATAAGGAAAGGAAAACAGTGTTCATGCGTACGTACAGACTACAGTCTCCATGAACGGTGTGTTTCATTTCATTTATCTATTTATTATATATATATATATTGAATATATATGATATATAAATCATGTTCTATATTCTGGAAGTAAGTAAATCATGATATAAGTAATAATAATGTCAAGAACAACAAGTCCAAACACCTACAAAAAATGAAACGATTTTACCCAAAACGCTTCTTTAACTTAAATTTACAAAAGAACGGGTAATATAAAGTCATAAGTGAACCATATATGATATAATAACAATGAATATGATTATTTAATAAGTTAATGACATTATTTAAATCATTATACAGGAGGTTCGGACACTTACGAAGCAAATCGGAACTAAGGTAAGGGAAATATCACAATCTCATTTTTATCCGAGATTGTTTATACTTTGGTATTTACTAGGGTGTATTTTATCATCCACATCCATGTTCCTTAAATATGTAATATTGTTTCCATCCACATACAATAGTTTAAATCCAATTTTACCCTTTGGTGAGTTTTTACTAAAGGATATGAAAGGAATATTTTTTCATTTTTCTTACGAGATACTTTTTGACTTTTCAGACAAAAGTACGAGAAGAATGTTTTTTAACTTATACGTCATGAATGTATTTTTAAAACATTATTTACAAGAATCTTCATTTACAATTTTTACAGATTATTTTTAATCAACTTCTTTTAGTTTAAAATTGTATGACATGTCAAGAAAGGAAAAATGTTTTTGAATTTGGAAGGATATTTTCTTCAAGAATGGAGTTCAAGTGTTTTATCAAAATTATTTTCCATATAAGATAATATAGGGTTATGTTTATATCCCTATTATTACATTTATTTGATTATGTTGTGATGGAATTATTTTTATGAATTCCTTTATCTTATATGAATTGTTCTATGATGTCACGATGTTTAAGATTCCCATTTTTATAACATGGGTTATGCAATGATGTATGATTTATGATTTTGTGGCACACATAATAATGGAGTCATTATGAGATGGGTGGGACCTATATCTCCCTCCAATGTATCGGGTAAAGATTTTATATCTCATGAGATAGACATGTCTATAATGGTAGGTTATACCGGTTCAGTGAAACAGAACTGAAACGAGGGTGACTCGGTTCAGAAATGGACTTTGTCCACTAAGATAGTCTTGGAAATGAGTATTGACTAATAAGATATGATTCTCTATGATTATGTGTGTTTTCCAAAAAGTTTCATGTTTTAAGTTATGATCATTGGGATTAAATTTCACTTCTATGATTTATCCCATGTTATGATATTATGATCTCTTTTGTAGGTTAATATTTCCAAAAGATATGTTCTTATGAATATGACATGATTGATATTTCTTTTGTATACCCTTACTGAGCATTTGAGCTCACCCTTTTATGTTTTCATTTCCCCAGGAAATAAGGAAAGGGTTTAGGTTTCAAAAAAAGAATATCATTATGGGAGATGTTGAAGATCTTTCACCACGATTAGAAGATTATATTCCGTGTTTCCAAAGACACTAAATTATTACGGTCCTTGTGTGTGTGTTTTTCTTATGTACTAAGTATTCTGAAAAGGTAATGTAATGTCTATGTACGTTAAGATTCGGGTATCTACAGTTGGCATTAGAGGAAAAGTTTAGTCAACCTTTGGAAACTAGGATGCGAAAACGTTAGTGAGATCCCTAGAGATATTTCTAAGTTATGTCTAGGGATGTCTCTAAGGATAAGTATACATATAAGATATAGTCCTAGAACTATGGTAACGATATTAGATTAAACCAAAGATGTTAGATATTGAAGTTACTCCCCCTTTATTATGATTTTTGCCTCTCACTCTATTCTTTTTGGGTTTTAGAAAATGGCTGGAAACAAGATGATTCACAATAATGGGGGATACGATGGACAATGGAATGATATTCTTCATGAGAAACCTAATGAAATGGGATTTGGAAGTCCAAAAAACATTATTATGCCGAATCAGAAATCTCATTATATGATCAATAAAGTAAAATTTGGTAAGATTCCTGACTCAGCTAATAAGAGAATGATGGAGTTTCATGATGATCATAGAGCAAAGAAAGTTCAATTTCCCCTATGTAAATCATGTGGGAAGAGGAATCAAGGAGAATGTTTCAATGGAACTGGAAGATGATTTGGGTGTGGAAAAGATGGACACAAAGCCAGTAAGTGCAAAGGAAAAGGTTCAGTTAACCCCATGGACAAGGATAATGGTATTGCTAGGACATCAACAATGATTAGATGTTTTAAATGTGGAATGTATGGGCATTATGCAAACCAATTCCCTAATGGAAAATCTAATGAAGAGAATCAGCAAGGTTATATGGGTAGTATTTATGTGGATGATGATGAGGAGACTACAAATGATATATGAGCTGAAAGAAGTGTTGAAGCTCAGTTAGTTGTTTTAGAAGGTAGTGGAATGATTGTATGTTTATCGAGAGTTATGTTATATAGTTAATGGTACTATGGAATAAAGAATCATCTAAGGATTGTTACAATATTGTTTTTCCTAAAAGTATTTGAAATTATATGTTGAATGGTACCAGTATCCATGGAATGTTATTCATATTTTTTTTAAAGTAGATGATATGCGCATAAATAAGGAATAAGAAGATAATGAGATGTTTGATTGTATTCATGAGCTCATGATTGATATAAGGACTAAGTGATATCGTGGTTTGAGTATATAGAATTTTGAGGATTTTGGTATGTGGAAAGTGTTAACTTTTAACTGCATTCATGTTTTCACTAAGGTTCAATGGGTTCATTTTTTAAGAGAATACATGATTAAGGCTTTCGAATGTTTTTAATGTGACCAACAAGACATATCTTATGATATATAGGGATCAACGATGGTATTAACATGCTTCATATATGAAATATCTGGTAATCGTTTTCACTATAATATGAAAATGGACTGCAATATTATGGATAAGCCTAAAGATTGGAATGGATTATGTTGGACATAAGTTAGTATTGTTTAAGGATAGAACCTTTTTTCGATATTATTGATGGGATGATATAGTGATGTAGTTTTAGAAAAAGGACAACCTGCAGGACGGGTGACATCCCATCGCGTCGGACAAGGCTGTGGGAATCGAACCCACAACTGAAGTGTGACTGGCCTTTTTCAACTACCACTAGCCTACAAGAAGTCCTTATTTAGTAGAAACTAGTTTTATTATATTAAGCAGTATAAGTCCATTTTAGGAACTATATAAGATTAATCTCACTATAGATGGACTTATGTATTTTTTTGATAATTTTATAACCTTTTGATTGAGACAGATGGAATGACCCATCATTCTATCACATGATCTACTAACACATCATGACTGACAAATTCAACTTCATTTCTTTAAGAGATTAAGTGGAAATTGTCCAATGAACGACAAACGGTGAGACTATACCAAAATCACGAAAGTATTTCTTCTAATTCCAATTTCATCAACTTTAGGGAAATGATCTTGAAAACCAAAAATGTTGTCCTAGTACTCTTATATCTGATGAATCATATGGTATCTTAGATCGTCACAAATTTATGGCTTTGTGATTGCTGGATTTTCCATATCCATGTTCACAACCACTCTCCATCAGAACATGATGGTTAGATTTCTCATCCATATCCATATTTTAACCTATATGGAAACCTAGTGATTAGTTTATTTGGGTAACCGTTACGTTTCATACTTTTGTTTCTAAAGATTGGTTTTGGTATTCCTTTTTAAGATGTGGGTTTCTATTAAAGAAACATTCGAATAGTAAACCATTTATAACCCCGACAAATTTCGAGGGTGAAATTCATTTTAAGGGGGGTAGAATGTAACACCCCGTGATTTTATGAAAAATATTATTTTAATTTCATTAATGTCTTGTGTTGTATACTACACCAAGATTACCGTGTTCTATACAAAACACCGTATTAGCCTGCAGTATACGCAACGCTTTTCTTGGCTCTTGTTATACACAATCTCACGTTCATTTGATAGAAGTTATTCTACGCAACATTGAGTATATATATATATATTAAATGTATAAATAAAATAGGATTGGATTCTGTTATATGCAACAACAAAGGAGTTGTTCACTACACGCCACCCTGACTTGGCGTGCATTACACACAATCGCGACCTTCCTCGATAGCGCGTGTTGTACACAATACCAGGTTTTACTAAACAATGAAATATTATTATAATATTGTTATGAAATATCCTTTATGAATAGTGTTAACTAAATTTTTAATTTTATAACATTATTATTCATCTTACTCATTTCTAGAACATGGTATAAGAACAAAATAATTTTTTTGGGTAAAATAAGTATTTTTCAAAAAATGTAGTTTTGCAGCCTTTTGATGGCGCACCCACATTAAATCAAGTTTTTGAAATTTTTATAAGTTCAATTTGACAAAATAAGATTCTTATTTTGAATCAGGATATAAAAATTTACATTAGATAAAGTTTTGATATTTTTCTGATAACTTTCATATTTTTATGAATAGTAAAAACACGCTATATTTTAATTAAAAACAACTTTTTTCATCATAATATCTTATGTTGTTAAATTATAATACTGAATGGTTTTAATGTATAAATAGAATATATTTTTACCATTTAATATAATGTATGTCATTAGCATTGATTTTACCTTGAATTCGTAGGATAAATCAATTCAATCTTTTGCAATGTTCTAAAGAAAAACCCGTTTTCTTTCGACAACAGGATTACTTTTAATTTAATTTATGCATCTTTTTTGTATTGAATTTGGAAAAATGGATTCCATATTTGGAATCAGTGGGTCCAAATTATGTTAATAAGATACTTTTTATTTTTGGGCATTGTGAATAGTAACTACGGTAAATTTTATTTACTATAGTTAAAGGTAAATCTGGTAATTAAGGGTAAATATAAGATTATAAAATTATCCTAACACATGGAAAAATCCTATTTGATGGCTAAAATTAGACCCATATAACCTAAGGGTCGGATTAGATTCATTTTATGGATTTTTTGTAATGAAAATAATTTAATTATTATTAAAACCAAAGAATGTGACAACATGTCACTTTCTTAAATCTTATAAGTATAATAATTTTAATTTAGTGATACACTTCATTAAACATCGAACATGAATAGTATCCAGAAATCTAATACAATTATCTACATCATAGAAAATTATTTATAATTTTTAGGGATTAAATAATTATCATTTATTATGACACAAAGATGATGCAGTAATTGTCTTATTAATGAAATATTGACATAATTGATGTTATAAATGCCAAAATAAATGTAATTTGAGACTTTTTATGACTTAAATTAATTTTCAAGGTTAATATGACATGTTATTGTTGATATAAGTAACTTGGTTCGAATTTATCATTCGGTTATAAATTTCATAAAAATCATGTACCAAATAGTGTCAAAATTGACATAAATTAGTTTTTAAAACAAATATTATATTATTAATTGTTATTTAATTCCTAAAAATCTAAGGTTCGGCCAAATGACTTAGATAAGGATAGAAATATTAATAATAAACAACTTGGGGTTAGTCTGGCTTGTTATGGTAAGTTTATCAACAATATAGTGTAAGAAATCAAAAAGACACGGTAAAAGTTAAATTATTTAACATAGAGTTTAATCTAATTGATAAGGTTAAAATAATAACCTAAACTTGTATAAATCCTATTGGATTAGAGGCTTTCGACCCATCCCAATTTAATCTTCTAAATAAGAACCTTTGGAACCTTTATAAACCGAATTTGACCTTAATATAAAATAATATTTTGAGATTTTCCTAAGGTGCCTCTCTCCTCCCTTATAAAAGGGTACCTCCTCCCTCACCTCCTTACACCAATTTGAGCATTCAAGATCGTCCAACCCCTGCCAAAATCACTTCTCCACTTCCCTATTATCTTCCTAGAGGTCCTGGTATTTTTCAAAGACTATCCTTAGTTCATTAAGTGGAGGTTAAGTGAAGGCGCATCAAAAAGAGGTAATATCCATTACCGATCTTTTTCAATTTCTTTCTTCTTCAACTTCTTCTTATTTAGTTGTTTCATGGTAAAGTAATAACATAAGTATTTCATATATACTGATATGTTATTATAAATATTAGACAACTCTAATTAACCTTCTATCCGTCCTACGGAAAAAGGAAATCACCGTGCGTGCGTACGTACAGAATACCGTCTCCACGCCGTGGTGTAATCTATTTTCCACCACCACCATAATTGGATGGGTATAATGGTGTAATGAGTAACTATATATTATTATTATAAACTTATATTGATACTGAAATAGTATACATACACTTCAACACAATTCCATGACCATGGGAACAATATCATCGCTCGTGTGTACGTACGGACTACCGTCTCCACGACGCGATGAGATTCATTATCCATGTTAACCATTCCAGAATGATTATAAAGTATCTATAATGAATAATAATGAAATATATGACATGGTAAATCTAATGGATTTATGTATATATATATATGTATGTATGTCATCTACTTACTTCCATTCAAGACAATAAGGAAAGGAAAACAGCGTTCATGCGTACGTACGGACTACCGTCTCCATGAACGGTGTGTTTTATTTCATTTGTCTATTTATTTTATATATTTATATATATTGAATATATATGATATATAAATAATGTTTTATATTCTTAAAGTATGTAAATCATGATATTAGTAATAATAATGTCAAGAACAACAAGTCCAAACACCTACGATAAATGAAACGATTTTACCCAAAACGCTTCTTTAACATGAATTTACAAAAGAACAGGTAATATAAAGTCATAAGTGAACCATATATGATATAATAACAATGAATATGATTCTGTAATAAGTCAGAGAAATTATTTAAATCATTATACAGGAGGTTCGGACACTTACGAAGCAAATCGGACCTAAGGTAAGGGAAATATCACAATCTCATTTTTATCCTAGATTGTTTATACATTGGTATTTACTGGGGTGTATTTTATCATCCACATCCATGTTCCCTCAATATGTAATATTGTTTCCATCCACTTAGAATAGTTTAAATCCAATTTTACCCTTCTGTGATTTTTTACTAAAGGATATGAACGGAATATTTTTTCATTTTTCATACGAGGTACTTTTTGACTTTTCCGACAAAAGTACGAGAAGAATGTTTTTTTAACTTATACGGAATGAATAGATTTTTAAAACATTATTTCCAAGAAGCTACCTTTACAAGTTTTCAAGTTTATTTTTAATCAACTTCTTTTAGTTTAAAATTGTATGAAATGTTAAGAAAGGAAAAATGTTTTTGAATTTGAAAGGATATTTTCCTCAAGAATGGAGTTCAAGTGTTTTATCAAAATTATTTTCCGTCTAAGATAATATAGGGTTCTATTTATATCCCTATTATTACATTGATTTGATTATGTTGTGATGGAATTATTTTTATGAATTTTTTTATCTTATATGAATTGTTTTATCATGTCACGAGGTTTAAGATTCCTATTTTTATTACATGGGTTATTCAATGATTTATGATTTATGATTTTGTGGAACACAGAAGAATGGTATCATTATGAGATGGGTGGGACCTATATCTCCCTCCAATTCATTGGGTAATGATTTTATATCTCTTGAGATAGACATGGCTGGAATGGTAGGTTATACCGGTTCAGTGAAATAGGACTAAAACGAGGGTGACTCAGTTCAGAAATGGACTTTGTCCACTAAGATAGTCTTGGAAATGAGTCATGACTAATAAGATATGATTCTCTATGATTATGTGTGTATTCCACAAAGTTTCATGTTTTATGTTATGATCATTGGGATTACATTTCACTTCTATGATTTATCCCATGTTATGAAATTATGATCTCTTTTGCAGGTTAAGATTTCCAAAAGATATGTTCTTATGAATATGACGTGATTGATATTTCTTTTGTATACCCTTACTGAGAATTTGAGCTCACCCTTTTATGTTTTATTTTCCCCATGACATAAAGAAAGGATTTAGGTTTTTAAAAAAATAAGATCAGTATGGGAGATGTTGATGATCTTTCACCACGATTAGAAGATTATATTCCGAGTTTCCAAGGACACTAAACTATTACGGTCCTTGTGTGTGTGTTTTTGTTATGTACTAAGTATTCCACAAAAGTAATGTAATGTCTATGTACGTTAAGCTTCGGGTCTCTACAGATGGTTCCTGACTCAACGGTGGGAAACACATAAATTCTAATGACCATGTAAATGGTTCTAATTGAAATTTTAATAAGTGTTACCAAAAATAAAATCTAACATATCCTTTGGACATAATGTGAGATTATTGATTTTATAGAGAAAAAATTTAATGTGGTGTTTGATTCTCAAAAAATAGTTTTTTAATGCTAGAATCCTTGGGAATATAGGACAAAAATTAAATGTAAAACTAAAATATCATATTTTGGAAAGATAATACATTATAATTAAACATAATTTATTTTTCAATTATATACCTATTATGATTTTAGACTCTTCTGGAATAAATACATTAGGTATTATCAACACACTAATTTACCTATTTTGCGGAAAAGAAACATTTTGAAATTAATTTAAGGAACAATGCTTAAAAAACTAGTTCTACTAGAGAGCTTGAACTATTACAAGATTATGCGATTGTTGTGTATAATTAATAAGATTCCTATAAGTGTTTAAGGAATGAAAAAATAATGTATTGTATATTCCTGGATAGAAGATATGAAATGATTCGAGCTGGTGTGCCTAATAATTTCTTGACCAAGAATTCATCAATTAATATAATGTAGCATGGAGTAATTTTCAATTGAACATTTCCTTCTCCATAATAGGGATATGAAAATAATAAGGAGGATCGATGATGAATCTTACATGTGATCATAGATTAAAAAATATATCATTGAGTTTTTCCTAAAAACACATTTCCTTATACACATTAGAATCATCATGTATGTAAATGGAGGATCAATGTTAATGCTCAAGAATTGTAGATACTTTCTAATTCCACGACATGGATGGAAAATATTGACCATCACCCATAACCATATGTAAGCTATCATGGAAAATGGATATAATATGAGTTATAGAATTATGGGAATCCAATATGCCATCATACCTTGTTTTTAGATGAATTTTTTTCAAAAGGATATAACGAAACTTTTGTTAAAAGAGAATAAAACCCAATGTTCATCTAAAGTATTCATCTAAAATATTTCCAAGGATATTATAGTAATTCCTAAAATAAAAATTAAATAGTCATGTAATAGACTATATTTTTTTAGTAGTTTTCATATATCAATTTGAGATTGTCGGGGTAATATTAACATGTATTTGGTCAATGATTTCGATGCACAAATAGTTGACATATGAACAAAATCCACAAGAGGTGCGGAAGCGGAATGTTCCATATACAAATATTCTGTGGGATTGGTAAACCCTAAGAATGGTTTTTAAATTCACAATGAAAGATGATAGGTTATTCATTGACAATAATAATTCTTATAAGTCAGAAATCAATGGAAATTAGATAAAATTGATAAGATCAATTAAAATTTAATAACTGATTCCTTGTACCTAAGTACACGTGAGTTATTTTTTTAATACTATGATGGGTATTTTGGTGATACTAAACATGGATAGTACAAGAGTGGCACTATTAAGGATTGTTAGGTAACACCAAGTCGTTATGCCTAAATCCATTATAATTATACTTATCATAGCTAATTTATACGATAGTTTTACTGAGCATTGGATGTCAAGACCACCAATCATGAATGTTTTATATACAACATAACAATAAAAAGATTTTGATTCCATGTAATTTCAATAAGGGGTGAATGTTACTAAAATATATTTTACGATTGATGTAATCCTCAATATCATAGAATATTCATTTGGAATGAATCACTTCTATATGTATATAAGAGTTTAGTGGGAGAACCATTTATTTCTATGTAAAATATGTTTGATAACATAATGAATGTAGATATTGGTTTTTTAGTTATTTTATACTATGATAATGGTTTCTCTCTAGAGATTTTCTTAATGTAGAAACCAATGTTCTCTGGTAGGAGATCCAACAAGGTAGATCTAATAGTTGGTCAAAACAATTCAATATTATAATGAAAATGGATTGGAAAACAAAAGTTTGAACCAATCAATAATGAACTGTTTCCAATGTCACATGGCATAAATAATTCCAGGAATATATCTTTGGGACATATAAGAATTTCAAATTGGTGATTTAATTCGATATGTTTTTTAGATGGATCAATAATTTTTTCCATGATATGTATAAGAAATGATATTTCCATCATATACTTCATGACTAGAAAATATCTGTTATATCCAAGAGAACTATAAGTAACATAGTCAGAGATTTCTAATTTCACTGGAGGAAATACAAAAGTTATATACCTGGTATATCTATTGGAATTAATACTAGTTATAAATAAAGATATTAGTATTCCAATATATCAATATGATTTAATATTGAAATTAGGATATGTTACTGTGAAAGATAAGTTCAATTCATCAAGTCGTATTCATGCCTATAAATACCAAGCACGTTGTAGCTTTTGAGGAAACTAAGAATTAGTGTATTAAACATAATGATTTATTCTATTTTTTGGAATTTCACCTATTATGTAAATTATTATCATAATATAATTTTTATAACATTACTAACCAAGACGTAATGTTTGGATGGTGAAAAAAAGTACATATACTCAAGGATTACAACTCTTGAGGAGTATTACTCAAGGAGATGAGGTAACACATAATAGAATAGCCTTGTAGTAGAGACATGGATGACCCAACAACTAAATCCAGGAATCATCAAAAACATGATCTTAATCATGTGATAGCTAACGAGGATAGTTAGCATGTTGGATCTACTGCAAGTTGGAGTGTTGTAAAAGTGGGTTCCCTAGACCAAACTCTATCAATACATTTTAATTATAGTAACATGTGTCAGATGACTTATTCCTGATGTAAAATTACCATTATAATGTATATATTATTTCATCCAATATTTAAATATAAATTTTCATAGATTACTTATCATGTCAATATGTTGTTGAAGTTTTCATTTTATAATGAGAACCTTGAGGTACTATGAAATTAATCATTAACATATTTCCTATAGTCTAGATACATCTTACTGAATATACATAGATGATGTCTAGATTTTATGTTTTGGGGGATAATAAGAATTGACACAAATTATCATAATGTTCAAATATGGTGATCATCTGTAGGTTTGATCAGGAGGACATAGCCACCATTAAAAGAACCACATGTTTTGGGTGTCATTGGATATTTCTATCTATAGAAATCTGTACCTTTCTACAATATTGGGGTAATTATCAATTTGTTTCATTTTATCACGTTCTTTCATGTGAAGAAGAAATAATGATAATGAAGAAATTTCTTTGTATCTTTTGTTTGGTTAGTCATTGGTGGTGTGATATTTTTTGAATGATAATGATATAAATTTTCACTTCGGAGTTGAGGAAATAATTTCTCGAGCCTGGTTGATCAGGATGGTAGTAACATCAAAAATCATTGGTCATGGTATTTGAGGGTAAATCAATATAGATATAAGAATAAATAATAAATTATAAAAGGACTATTACAGAAGTTTTTGTCAAACTGTATGATATATTTAATGACAATGAGATAATATCACGCAGTGAGTGTTCATATGAAGATTTTCAATTCTATGACTAGTCCTTATATTTGTAGGGGCTATGATGGGTCATAAAATTTTACTCCTGGTCTATGAATATTAATTAATAATATTGAGAGAAGGTCATAGTGGGCCATACATAAATGTGCATTCAAATGTATGACATATTCTTATGAATATATGTTTTGGACATGGTGGTCCCCCACACTAGGGTTTGGTATATGTTTGAGGATAAATGATCACCAAATGAATAAATAAATTAAAATTATTCAGGCTTAGAATATTCACTATTGTGTTTATTTATTTATATTATTTACAATTATTAATGTAAATATAGGAAAACTAATTTACCAAAAAATATTATTTATCATTTCAGGTTCGTTTAATTTTGGTGGGAATAGTAATTCACTAATGACTCGATTTTTTCAGGTAATTTATTTATTATATTACTAGTAAATGATAAATATGTGAATTATATTTATGAATAATTAATTTAGACAAAATATATAGTTCATAAATTATGTATCAAGAAATAAATATTCCATGGTTGGGGAGCCAATTCTTGATATTTTGAAACGAAACTACATAAGTGTAGAGCGACTCTAATGCCACAAATTTTTCACTACTCAATGGTGATTATCTCTCTCTAATCTATCTTCTAATTAATATAAGGATAATTTGTCTGTATGTGTCATACCAGAACACATGTTATCCTTATAAAAGAAACAAAATTTAATTCCACACATGGTATAAAATTCCACTATGTCCAAAATTGACAAAGGGTGATTGTTTTTTATAGTAGAAGAAACATAATACAAGAACTAAACCACTATGTAATGTCATTTGATGATTTCCAACAACCAAGGCATATACTCTCACACCAATTGTGGCTCCAAGATCCACCTCCACATTTTTAATATTTTGGAATCTACTAGGTTCCTTTATTTGAATAAAAATGTGTGAGCCACTTTATTTATCCAAAACTCAACATGAAGATAAAGACATATTTCATTCATTGAATAAAATACCTGAAGTATAAGCCTTATATTTTTTATTTTTAAAAACTCTATAATTATTCTTCTAGTGAAATTTCATTCAAAATGATATGTAGTCAACCTTATTCTAATTTACCTCCCTATGTATCTTTGGATTTTGGGAAGGATAATGCATTAGGGTCAATCTATTAGACATATATCTAGACCACATAGCAATGAAAATCTTCCTCTTGTTCACCAAAAGGGAAATTTTTTTTGTACTTTACATCTATATCAAATTGGGGAACCAAAAACAGAACATCAGGGAGTGACATTTTCACGTTATTCATATTGTAATTAAAAATAAAATTCGAAAATTTTGGTGGTTAGTAGGAAATAATAAGATCATCCACTACTTCTTGGTTCAACATGAACCCAATTACATTAAGTCCCTCAGTGTACCCAGTCTTATAGAATACAAGAGGTCATGCTTGATTCCCATCATCTATCCTACAAATATACAGTGAAATACATATATTATAACTTTATTTCCTATATCTCTATGGATATAACTTTTGCAGATGAGTTATCATCTTGTAGTCATCTTTGTCCAAATGCATTTTTTATAGTTCACTACACATAGATGAAAACTTGATACACTATACATCTAGTGCTACATCTATATGTTTTCATTCTTTTTGTATCCACCATTCTTGCTTCTTAAGGGATATCAACAATAAGTGAGGACTCCAACAAATATATATTCTACTGGGGGCATAATACTATTCACAAGAGCATATATAGCTTCATGAAGTTATAGATAGTCATAATATTTTCATTATCCAATATCGATCATAGTGATAATGTTTCTGTAGTGTTTGTGATTTCCATTTTTCTATATAAAAAATAAACTTTAGTAATTAGTACATTATCATGATTTTTGTTTTATACAGTATTGATTAATTAATTAAATCATTTATTATCTCCCACTATTTTATGAATATTATAATATAAATTATACATATAATTATAATAATATGTCACTTGACAATCATAGTTCAGATGATTCATGAAACTTCTCCTTGTATTTTACAATTTATAGCCACACCCCTACTCAGAGGGTTCTAAGGTATGAACATGGAAGAAAAATGACATTATCTCAGGTTTCCTTGATCTATTTAGTGAGGTCTAATCTTATCGAAATTGTATCCTTGATTCACTCAATGCTTTTCCACTAATGTTATAAAAATATAGATATGGATTCTTATTTTCTAACAACATGAGTTATGTCAACCAAACATTTACTTAATAACTCCCTAGTAGTAGTATTCACCATAAACTTGGGATAATGATCACCCAATACACTTAATTTTGTTCATATGTAATTTATGGAAGTCATTAATGAATTAATATTACCATGATGGTTTTTAATATTTTTTGATGAATTTAATAATATACTATTAATTATGTATATACTATGTTTTCTCACACACAACTAAACATGAGTTAATCTAAATCATTCATCACATCTTCATTAATTTTTTATTAATTATTTTATTTGTTACTGTTGTGATCATGACAATTCATAAAATAAATTACATTCAATGTGGAAATAAATTTCCTAACAAGTATTGTGAATCTAATATTGGTTGATATATAGAAACACAATTGATCAACCATGAAATATGGGCATTAGAAGTGAGATGGATTTTGACTCATACCATATATTTTTTCCCCTTTCAAATTTTTTTCACTCCACATCTGTGATACAAAATTGTCTTGGCATGGTCCATGACATATAGAATCACTGTGAATAGTATAAACATACTCGCATCCTGGTGAGGGGGTCTCATGAATAAAAATAGACATAAAAATTAAAATTTATGGACACACATACCCATATACATAATAATTGAAAAATGAAGATGTGTAGGTTATCATAAAAATAATTAAATATTTTAAGCATCATATGTAGTTAACAAATAGATAAATGAAATTACCCTAGACTAGCTAATGATGGTTACTACTTAAGACAAGTCAAAGGGTTAAATAAAATATTTATAAAATTAAATTATAATAATTTGATGACCGACTGATATTAAATAAATAAAATTTACTAATTTATTTCAAATAATTTATTTTTGTTCACACCAAAAATTAATTTAATTTAATTCCAAACATCAATAAATTTCTGTAGTTATAAATTTATTATAATTTTTAATCCAAACACATAATATTAAATAAGTTATATATATTTAAAATTATTACCAAAATCCTCGGAACCCACCCTGGCCCATTGGGGGTCCGGTAGAACCCATACTGTTCCATTATTGGCTGAACATACCCCGTGTAGGGTAGTTCTAGGTTATGAATCTCTACTATTTTCCATTATACAATGGTTTAGACAGGTCCTAACTTGTTGGAGTTTGGTATGATCCAATCAAAAGAATACAGATTGGGGCTGTGTTGATGTCAGATAAAATGGGGTACTAATTATGGGGGTGGTGGGTTTCTAGTGCTTTAGGTAGTTGATCAAGTGGAAAAAACAAAATTCATTGTTGTGATAATGGAGGGACGAGTGTGAGGACATTATAGGATGACATATCTGACGACATGGAAGAATGATTCTGGTCGATGATAGCAGATGATTGTGATGAGTGATAGAGAGAAATCTCCACAAGGTCGTGGTTGAATGTTCTACACACTACAGGGGGGTTTGAGGTATCATCTGGAATGATGTCATCGTCTAGAAGTGGCTGGAGAGGGAGGTCGTGATGGATACTGGGACAGTCTCTAGTGCTACGATTTTTTTTGGAATTTCATGTTGACTCTCAGCCCCCGCCCCCAGGTGTTTTCTATTGATATATTATTTAATTATTTTTGGATTTATTTCACATCTTCCAGCCACACAATTTTGTTTAATCACCTTTTAATTACCCTTGTTTCGTTGGTTTGTTAAACCATTAACAAAAAAGACCAATGATGTTGAGGAATTATTGGATACTTCTCGATATTGTTCTAACGAAAGGAAGTTGACCAGATTCCAATCATAAATACGAAGTGGCTTAAATCCACTAGTAACATCACTGGAAAATAACATGAAAACACAAACAGATATAAAGACACACACACATATTGTTCTTGATATTTTATCACCTATAAAACAGATTGCAATCTGTATAAAAAATTTAAGAAGGCACTATCATGGACATTATAAATCAGATCATCATGTGGTCTATTACATTGGGATCGAAATGGATCCCTCTAAATGAATTTATATAAAATAAATTTTTCCATGATTTGAACAATCATGTAATTACACTGATACAAATTGATGGTACTCGGGTGCGTAACTGATGCTAATGGGCTAAAGATTTAAAAATATTCACCAATGATGAGATGAAACTTCATCATCTATAGATATATGATCATTAATAGTGGTTTTACGGCCTCAAGTGAATTATTAACAAAAAAAATTTAAAATTAATAGTTATCCGATTTCAATTAGCTACATGTTTTTCATTTTCATGTCTATGGTCATAATTTATATAAGGATTTGAGCTGAGTCCCCTCTATATTATCAACACATGCTTTCATGTTAGACCCCCTAGTTTCAATTATCAAATTATTTATTCTTTAAAAGTATTTAATGAATATGGGTGATGATTTGGAGGGGTTGAAAAACATTTTTAATGATTTATGAGATTTTCTAAAGGTACACAATTAGAGAACAATTAGTAGAAACTATGAAAATAATATGGGAAACATTGAAAAAAGTAATAGGGGATTCTGGGTAGGCATAAGGTTTGGTTCATAGTTTTTCCAAACTATGAAGACATCCAAGTGTATCTTTGCAATGTGAGGTAGATGTAATTTTCGTGGTTAGTGCACAATTTGTCTAAAAATGCAAGACAGATGTGTGAGGTGATCCTTATAGAAGTGTTCAGTGCACGATTGGAAAAGAGTCTGTCAAACCCTACAAGACAATTATTCACAGTTAAAATTTATCATCCCAAAAAAGTGGTTATAACACATTTTCACTAATAATAATCTATCTTTCACTACTTTCAACCCTTAAAAATTTCTTCTTCCTCCCAAATTATATGGAGACTTTCTCCTTCAATTTAGAAGAAATATGATTGAAAATATTGGTGCATTGAAGCTCGATTCCCATCAAAATTCTTTATTTTTGGTTGTTTTCCTTATATATTCTACCCTTATCTATGTTTGATCCATAGATATAGTTCGTTGGATATATATTTATAATAGTGGGTACATTTCATGATGATATGTGGCTATTTTGGTGTCAGGGAATGAGGTCTACAGTCAGTTTTTTGAGATTCAACCTAATTTTGGTGAGGAATTCATGTTGGTCCTTGTTTTCATCATAATTCCCAAAGTATGGGTCTCCAATATAAACCCCTATTGACTACAACATGAACGATTTATTTTAAATTGACAATTTCAATGGAAATTTTGTGTCAATTTTTTTTGAATTGTTTTATGGAAATCCACTTCCATGACAGTTTATGGAATTTTGAAAATTGGGTGTTTTGGTTGAAAGTTAATTTGGTAACATGATTTTAAAATGAAGATTTTATAATATTTTATTTGATAGGATTCAAGTATTAGTGTTTTCATTAGCATGATATATTTATTTAATCGTTTTGATAATTATTAGGTTGTAATGATTGTTGGATTAAATGGTTAATTATGAGTTGAATTGTATTAATATAGGTTGTGAAGTATTACCATCAAAGGGATGGATTAAGGACATGAAGTTCCACCATCAATGGTAAAAACCAATATAATGTGGTTGAGTATGTTTGTTCGTATCTATGTGAAGTGGAATGGTATATGTCAATTGAATTTGAGAAATGGTTAACTGATTTGTTTGGTTTCTTTAAATTAGAAACCATTTTGGAATGGAAATTATTTTATATTCGGATATTATATATTTCAATTTTTTAATATAAATTGGTTTACATAAATGGGATAACAAGTTCAATCCTATTGGATTTAGTAGAAAACTCATATAGGTAAAACATAATAATTTTCATTACTCACCAATTTCTTTGGAACATTGGTGATTTTGTAGATATTATTTTTTAATACATAGTTAATGGTAAAGTATCACACATCTTTCGGGGTGATTCCTGACATTTTGGAATTGATTATCAAGTTGGAGCATGGAGAATGTTGGGATATTTGGATTTGTGCCTTTGGTTTCATTGATCATTTTGGTTTTGTATTATCCTTTGGTACTCTATTTTGGTAATGTTGTAATATGGAATTGGAGTATTTGTTATTACATTGAGTATTATTACATTGTTATCCTGAATCATAAAGTGGGTTTTTGTACATGGTATACTTCTTTTGGTTGATTTATTTTAAAACATAAAATCACCCCCAATTGTTATAAATCCCAAGGAATTTATTTTCAGCCTTTAGCATCATGGGGATGTTGCTAAAGCAAAAGTATAAATTTTCCTCGAATCAATCCAATGAGAAGGGGAAGGATGTTACTATTTGTAATATATTTTTTGGTTTCTAACTTGGAAATGGTATGAGTTTTTTCAATCCTTGAACATCATTTATTTCGGTCTTGTAGATGACAAATATTTTTGTTTAATCCTTGAGTTGGGATAGTATAAAGGAGTATTATTTTCATGACATGAAATTTAGAGCATAAAGATATGTATCTAAACTGCTTATGTTGAACTTCATGTTACTATGGAGTTGGGTAAATATTTTTTTTGGTGACACTTATAGGAGTTGTGTCCTCATTGTCCTGGGGTAAGACAATGAGAATAGTGTGACATGAAGTGAATGAAATAACATCCTAATAGGATTGTATATTTAATTTTGAGTAATGATTTATTTTTTTGATCAAACATGTTTATTTTTAATAAATGTTGATTTTTTTTTCAAATGTGAACATTTGAAAATGAAATTATTTTGGTATTTTAAAGATGGATAGATTTTTAAAAGTATAATACAATTAAAAAAATTATTGAACATCAAAAAATAAAGACTTTTGGGAAGAAATGTTGTGATATATATGATGTGGTGGAATTTAAAGTTGTGATGACTTCAGTTTATAGGGAGCGATAATTATGGAATTTTTTTTGGATATAGAAAATGGCACCTACTAGGCATCGTAGAAAGAAATAGAAAGAAGCTAAATAGTATGTGGTTTCACCTGAGATATAATATGATTTGATAGGATGGTTGTAGTATAATACATCTCAATAGTAGAGCTGATATAGCCGTGGTGATTCCAAGAATATCAAGACCTCTAAGAATGTGTAATATTAACATGGGAATAAATAAAATAGTGTACCGAGTAAGAAATTATATAGATATAATCAAGTTATTATGTATGATCAATCTGGAACATCAATTAGGCTGGGAACGATTCATTTAAATTCTACCCTTATGAAAGATTTATTGGATATAGGTGCATCTCATTCAATTACTGCTTCTCATACTGTGGATTTATTGGGTTTACATGTTGATATGATGCCTTCAATCTTGAAACATCAAACTCCACTTGGTCAAAGGGAATGTCAAGCTGTTGTGTGTAGATAATGTTTGATAACTGCTATTGGAAATGATTTTACATTGATAATTCTATTTTTGAGATATATTTCTATGATAAAATCTTTGATATGTATTGGTTTACAATGTTCAAGACTCACATCTACTTTTATACCCGAGAGGTCAGTTTTACTACTAAGGATTGCATGGGGCATCTCTTTAGAGGAGACTGGATTGAAAATGTTGTTGAAACATTATTTATGGAACCATCGTTGGAATAATATTTTACCAGTTGGAATTAGTGAATTTGGATTCAGTGTAAGATATTAAGAAAAGTGGATTTCCACAGGTTGCTGATAATGTTATGGTTTTTAAAAAAAATAAATTATAAGTTTATCACCCAAAATAGTTTGAGATATTATGATTGATCTCTTTGATAGGACCAGTCCCATTTCGCCTCAATCATATTGGATGGAAACAGATGAATTAAGATAACTAAATGTGTTTTTGGAGGAGTTGGAATGAAAAGGGTTCATTCAACCTAGCATGCCCCCATGGCATGCATCAGTATTGTTTTTCAAAAGACACACAATACTATTTTGTTGTGGGTGTATTATCTTATGACTAACAAAGATAAGATAATGAATAGGTATTCAATTAAACGAATTTATGATCATTTAGACCAATTTATGTGATATAATTAGATCTCTAATATTGATGTGTGCTTAAGATATCACAAATTACAAGTTCAAAAAAATGATATTCGAATTACAACTTTCAGGATTAAATAGAGTCATTTATATTATGTGTTTATTCATTTTGATCTTAAAAATATATAAGAAATTTTTAACGAATTGATGAACCTGATATTTTAATGTAATTTTGATTCTTTTGTAGTGGCTTTGTGGATAACATTTTGGAGTATTCAAGGACAAGGATGAGCATGTGAATCACTGGATGGTAGTTTTTGGAATCTTTAGGGATCATAATCTGTATGAAAAATTATAAAAGTATGATTTTTGGATACAAGAGGTTTGTTTCCGTGGAAATGTAATTTCTAATATACATGTATTTATGGATGCCTAAAATATAGAGAGGAAATTATATATTGGAAACATCTAAAGAAGATATTGAAGATACATAATTTTCATGGATTTGTTTGTTATTATTGATGATTTTCCACGAATATTCATGACTATATTCTACTATGAATGATTTTACAAGGAAGAATGTTACATTCCAATAGAATGTGGAATGTCAAAATTGTTTTAAATAGTTAATGGTTCACTTTCCATCTACAAAAATATTTATTTTTCAAGAATCATGATAAGGGTTTGTTGTGTATTGTGATACAACAAGATAAGGGTTGGGATTTGTTCTCATATAAGAAGATACTTTTCTTTTTTAATCGATTTAGGAAACAATGGTCACATGATAAGAACTACCCCACAAATGATTTGGAGCCAGAATCTATATTTCATTCATTGAAGTCGTGTTGTCATTACCTCAATGGTGATACATTTATTTTTTTTACAGAACATAAAATATTAAAACATGTTTTATTAGAAAATGGTTTGTACCCTAGTCAAATAAAATTGATAGAATATCTATAATGTTTCAGATTTTACTTGATGTATACCTTGGGTAAAATAAATTCAATGACTGATGTTTGAGCATATAGTTATATGCTTAGTTGGTGATAGTGGTGTCATATAAGTTGGATTATATCTTAGTGATAGGAGACATGAGATTGGATTTCGAAGACCAACATAGTTCAATGGGTTTCTTTCAGATTTATTTTTTCAATAATTGGTGGAGAAATTTTAATAGAAACATACATTCAATTTTGAATTGGTTGGAATGTGGTCAACAAACTGTAGCAGGGAGACCATTGGAGTTTGGAAGCTGGAGGGTAGTTCAGTCTTGTTGTTTTGAAATCATATGTTGGTACCTATGTATTGTTAGGGAAAACTTCTTCACCCATACCACCATTCAAGACAGTCTGTTTGTCTAGGAATATAGAATATTCATATGTCATTAAAATTATATTTTTGGTGGGTTAGCATGAAAAGGAAGGTTGCCAAGTTCATTTCTAGACACCTCACCTATCATCTAGTTTATGCAGAGAATCACAGGCTATAAGTTATGATGATGTTGATAGATATTCCTACTTGAATATGGGAGCATATAGTAATTTATTTTTTAACAAGTCTCCCATGAATGATTTATAAACACTATTCTATATGGGTTATAGTGGAGCATCACACAAATTCATCATGTTTCTTATTTATTCTTCAGTATGATACCATGTTAGACTTGTAAAAAACTTCAATTGGATAAGTTTTTAAGAGAAATGTATTTTTTTCGTTCTATAGTATTAGAAAAATAACAGAAAATTAAATAGCATTCCTTGAAATCCATACAACAATCTCTTTGGAATCAGTTTCTAATGATAATTGTGTATCATCCTCTAATGGATAGAAAATCCAAAAGGATTATAAAAATGTTAGAAGGCATGATTTGGGCTTCTTTAATGGATTTTTATTACTTATTCATGGATAATTTACCATTAGTATATTTATCTTATAAAAAAATTTATCAGTAATTGTTACATTTGGATCCTTTTGAATCATTGTATGTGAATTCTTGTCTCAAACCAATTTACCATGTGGAAATAGGTGAGACATCACCGGTTGTACTGAGACATGTTCAATATACAATGAAGAATATTTAGTTGATCAATAAAAGAATGGGGATGACTCAAATTCTTCAAAAATCGTATCCGGATCATATTTAACGATCATACTCATTCGAGGTGAGTTATCATTGGTTATTGAGGATATCTCCAAGGTTTGGGAATCATTGTTTAGTGAATTATGGAATATTATCTTCTCGATACATCGGAGCTTTTGAGCCACATGAATGGTTTGATGAGGTGTCATATCAGTTGGATTTTCAACCATGGATAAGTGTAGTGCATAATGTGATTCATGTATTGTAGTTGAAAATGCATCTGCTATATAATGACCATGTGATTCAATGGGATCACATTAACCTAGATTCAGATGCTTTGTTGGTTCATGTGTCGGTACTAATTGAGAATAGTCATGATAATGTCTTATATGGGAAAATAATTAATGTAAGTTTTTTTTCTGTATGCATTGCCATATTAAGGAAGATACATGGGAAAAAGAGAATGAAATGGTCTAGTAATGACCCAAACTATTTTAGTAAAATGGTGATATTATACATTACGATGATCTAATAACCAATGGTGGGGAGAATTTAACACCCACGGTTGCATGTAATTAACCATTTCATAGTGATTTTAATGGTTTTAGTGTGTATTGGTGGTGTTTGGGATGGTTTGGATGATTTCAAGAAGTTTTGGGTGTTTTCAAAAGGATCATTTTATGATTATGGATAGTATGAACTATGCATCTCTAATTGGATACTGTGGAAATTGAAACCTGGGATTTTCTAAAGGCATATGGTTAAGAACACAGTTTTTTCAAACCTTGCAGCAATGTGTGAGTGACTATGTGGGGTGAGGCAAAGGGATTTTTCATTTTTGACACACGGTTAGGAACACAGTTTGTCCAAACTGTACAACCATGTAGGATTAACTATATGATGTGGGGAAAAGGTATTTTTCTTGATTGACACATGATTTATCTAACCATTCAAGCCAAATATTCTAGTCCCTCTGTGTGGTAGAGGTTGGAACATTGTTGTTATATCTCTGTGAGCCAACAGTGCGTGGAAAAAAAATTATATCCTAAAAAAAAGATCTCGCTCCTTTTAATGTATATACCTCTATTTTACCAATTTATTGGATACTACTACATCATTTATTCTTACCAAAGGGTTTTAATACATTATCCATCAATTTGGAGGTGATATAGTGGAAAATAATGAGGCTTTGAAGATCGATTCCCTTGGTATATCTTTTATAAGAATGTTTCCTCAGATGCACTTCTATTCACTATCATGGATTCATAAATATGATCCTTTAGGGATAGTTCTACAAGATAGGATTCCAATAAAGATGACACATGTCTATGTTAGTTTTAGGGAATATGATTTAAGGAATTTTTTGGGTGATCTAACCTGGTTTTGTTGAGGAATTCATGACATTCATTATTTTCACCACAATTACTAAGGTAGGGGGATGCACACTCAACACACCTTATCAATGATTGGAGAATTTCGTTAAAATCAATTATTTTATATGAATTTTTTGTGAAATTATTGGTAATTTATTGATGTAATCTATCCTTGGGGATTGTTTACGGAATTGTGAAAATTAGTTGTTTAGGAAGAATGTGAAATCAGTAACATGATTTTAAAATAATGATTGTAAATTGTTTTTTTGGTTTTGATTTATGGAAAAATGATCTCAATAAAAGGATAGATTTATTTTAATGGTTTGTAAGTGATTATGATGGAATGACTGTGGGATTAAATGATTAAGAGTTGGTTAAATGAGATGGTTATTTTTCATGAGGTACCACTATCAAAATCATTGAGTAAGAATGTGACGATCAAATTTTTATGGTACCCACCAAGATTGAGTGGTTTAGCGTGTGTGTTTGTGGCTCTGTGAAGTAAAATAGGTTATTTCAATTTCATTTTAGAAATTATTTAATTACTTTTATAGTTTCTTTCTTTAATTTTTTTCATATTTTGATATAAATGTTTTAAATTGTTTATGTAAATTGGTATATATAAATGGGATAACATGTTCTATACAAGTGGCATGAGTGAGGAAATCATTTAGGGAAAACTAATTAAGTTTCATTACTCACCTAGGCTTTAGAACATTGGTGCTTTAGAAAATACTATTTTTTCAGACACGAGTAATGTTAAAAAATCACACCTTTTCAATGGTGCTTCATGATACTCGGGAATTGATTGTGGAGCTGAAGAGAAGAGAATTTTTGGAGATGTGTGGTTGTGTTAATGATGTTTTTGTGCTTCGTGGTTTTTTCTTACACATTTTTACACTGCATTTGTTATGGTGTAGTATGGTACATATGTCATTAGTATTACATTTTATTATTTTATGATGTCGTAATACATCATATATTTATTTTTTGGTTTTGGTATACTTCGTGAGTTGGTTTTATTTTCAAAGACTAAATCATCTATAACTGTTATGAAACCATTAGAATTTATTTCAACCATTTTGATTTTTGGGGATGTCACTTAAGGCCATGTAGAAATTCGAACTTGATTTAATGCTATGAGGGGAGTGATATGTTTCACTTCAATAACCTATACAAATGTCAAAAAAATTCTAGGGGATGTCACAGAGAAATGATGATTCCGTTAACACTACATTAATCACCTTGATCACACACCTTTAATACTTGACGGTGTTATTGGATTGATTTCTCATATAGAACCATTCTATTTTTAAGATATGAGATGAAAGATAAGGTCTCCATTATGAATGAATTAATAGTATTTATAACATAGAATCTCCTCTTCATATATAGTGGGAGGTAAAATACACATAAATTCTTCCCGGACCCCCCAATATCCAACACCCACAAATTTGCAAATAATGGCTATTTATGAATAAATAACTACATAATAAACATAATTTATAGTTTACCTACTACTTTTAATATATAATTATTATATTATTTAATAAAATGGAGCCATTAACTTGACTCATATTTCCCACAATATTATACAATCCATGAATATTGTTATAATGTTTGTTTGTATAATATTTTTACGTGTATTCACATAACACCTTGTTAATACTTGTAACAAATAAATATAACCCAATTATTCTATATGATAACAAAAAGGAGTATTTATATTCATTGGGAAACAATAATACTTGGAAAATTATAGGAACCTAAGGTGGGGCCCACAATGCCCTAAAAACATATTCACCAGAATTGGGAGGATTCTTGAATACTCTATTGTGTGTGGGCCTCTTGGACTAAATCTCAATAAAATTGAATATTATTCACAAACCAATAGTGAAGTATATCCACCCACCAAGGTTTCTAATGTGGTAAGGAATATTCATATCAACAATCACAAGCCTGCAAACACACACTATGTAATATAATATCTTTTTCTCTTGATATATTTATAAAGAAGGATGAAAAACATGTGTCATCATTCATTATTGATTTTTTATTTGTTGATCTATCATTAATGACTTACATTTTTCTACCCTGACATCGGACTTAGTTAAGTTACTACTATCCTGATCAACTAGGCAGTAGAAATGAATTCTTCAATTTTAAAGGGAAAATTTCTATATTAATCCTTTATCCAATTCAATACCACCATTGACACACCAGCATAAGGTACCTTTCCAAGACATAAATTTCATGGTTTCTTCACTATAATAATGAACATGGTAAAATTACACATATTGATATTAAACATAAATTGGAGACAAATACACATGTACATAGGTAGAAAACCCAATGACATCCAAATTATGTGGTGTTCCAATTGGAGGATCTATCCTCAGGACCTCATTAATTGAGATTACCAACTAAAAACTTCATGATGAGATGTTTCAATGCTTATGAGCCCTTGAAACCGATTGTTACACATCATTTGTGTCCTATTTGTATGATATATCAGGACCGTAAGATGAAAATTTAGGATTATTATATTGTATCTCATAGTTCTCATTATAGTTTTAATAATGTTATTTTGATTTGATGGGTAATCTAAGGACATTACTAGAAATATAGAGGATATAGAAGTATCTACAATATTTTGGTAAGATAAATACAAGAAAATATAAAACAATAAACATGTAATGTTAATAAATGTTCATACATATGTTTGGTTTAGGGAAGCCACAATTAACATAATGTTTGATGCTGATGTGAAATAAATATAAGAGATACCTGAGAAAATAGATGGGATCAGTTAGCATGAACAATGTTATAGTCCAAGGTGTCCCCCCTTGGGCCGAGTGTGAGTTTATCCTAAAACATATAAACCTACAATAGAAAATTATCATAATAAATGAATTTTTTTATCATAATTTTTATTTTCAGGGTTAATTCTACAAGAATACATTACTTTGATCACATAATACATAATTTACCCATAATTTATGAATAAATTGAAATAAATCATTCATTAAAAAAATTATTTTATATGTGGAGATTCAATAAAATAAAATAAAATAAATATTCATGAAGAAATTACTACAATAAAATGGCTATAAAAATATAATTTAAAAAAGTCCCACATTTAAAATGTTATGTTGATATATCCTTTCACTATCAACATTATAATAGAATTACTAGTAATTATTGTTTGATATAACTCACTCCAAGACACAAAGATTTAATGTGGAGTCCTAAATAAGTTTTCCAGATGAGACAAACAATTTCAAAACAAAGGGAGAAGTCTTATCTATACTTGATATTAATTAAGTGGAAACATTTGAGTAAATAAAAGAATATTATTTTAGGATTGAGGATTATATTCAATGGATCAAGGAGATTTATGTTAACATTATTGGAAAAGAAGCACCTACTAGAATACCTTAGAGTAACTTTCCATTCCCTCACATAATATACAAGAATGAAAATATTGGTCATTTCCCATTTTATAACCTTTAAATTGTTTATCCTAAAACAAATGGAGAATATTATTGGGGATTCAAAAAAATAACATGAGATAAATAAATTTAAAATTCATTATCAATTTTTGTAATACAATTTTCATTTAAAAAATTACCTCTTAATTATTATCAAAATGGAGAACCACATGACCTCCACTATTCCAATTTTAACCACTCAATATAAGGAAAACCAATTCACCATCTCATATATCTAGGAATGGTATTGTCACTTTCAAATTATACTATACCATGAGTGGAAATTTTATGTATTGGAAACTCCAATTCTTGAATCCCTTTCTAAAGTGGTTAGTGAAGATGAAGTGTATCTATTCCTAAAACACATAGACTGTTAGGCATATTTAAAATGTTTCATTATATTATCTATTTATAGTGATCTCATTAATTAACATTAAAAAATTATTCATAAACCATGATGACTAACTTTCAGGATCTTTATCAAGAGAATTAGAGACAAGATTGTTGTGAGATCTCTAACACACTATTCTTATAAATGATTTGAGTGTTAGTGATATTGGGTATTCATGAAGTCAATATTATTGGATACATATATCACATCGACATATTAGGATTCAAGATCCCTGATGAGATACACATTGGTCCCATTTTTTCATCACTTATTAATGGTTTCTCTAGTTTTATTGTGAATTATAATATGATAAATAGTGATAATACTCTTTCAAAAATCATTACACTGATTTTTTAGTTTGGTAAATACATGGGTCATGGAATGTATGGTTCTTATGATGAACAAAAGGAAGAATAAGGTAAAGGATCCAAGACTCATTTAATGTAAACTTCTCCTAATCACCAACCTTTATAGAAAAGGATGATTGACAGATAGTTTAGGGAAACAAGAATTATGTTTTCCTTGTGTATAGATAAGAAATTGGAGGAATAACTATACCTAAAAAAACTTGATTATGATTTTGTTACATTATTTATTTAGTGAAAAATTTCCATACATAAAATTTGGGTGTTAGATAAAACTTTTATTATGTGTATCTGAATTAAAATTCACTAACAATGTAGACTCGAGAAAATTCTTAGAGGAGAGGGGAATAATTGATTATTCAATAAAACACAACTAACTTCTTTGGATATATGAGAATTACAACAACCATTTATAATAAGTTTCAATTCATATTGGTTATAAAGTTTAGTTATTATATACCAATTGTAACAAATAAACTATTTTATTATTCCTCTCTAGATAAATTTGTTTTTATGTTATTGTTTCAAAATAAGACCTCTTTCATTTAAAAAGATAACATATTTTTTGGTATGGTGCATTTAAATAATCATCATTATATACTATATTAAGAAAAATAGGTATTATAAATAGGTATTGAATTAGGTTCACATGAATCATATCACACCCAATTGTGGAATCAATGCATTCTTAATGTAAACAATAATTATTTGAAAAAGACCTATCAAGATAATTAATTATATTCCTTTGAACTAAACACACATGAATGTTATCTCACCTGTCTATATGGTAAAATGAACATGACACCTTCTGGTGGGAATAGTGAAAGGTCTATAATTATTTTATAATTGGCACACATTAATGTGTGTGGACCTTTTTCATCAACATATAGAAGTAGATATTCTTACTTAATAACTTTTATTATTGACTAAATTAGTTGTGGATAAATATAAATAATGAGGTATAGTTTAAATACTTTAAAAAATTTAATGATTTCCATAATTAACATTAGTATCTATAGATTTTGAATATCATATCGATGGTATTTTCAACATTTAATAAGAGCTTCAGATTCTATATCAGCTCACTCCACCTTATATTCCATAGAGGAATGGTGTTAGTGAATAGATGAACCATACCATTATTTACATGGTAAGGACAATTATTTGAGATTAGTATATTATGCTAATTTTTTAAGATATGAATTACATACTATATAATAAACACAAAACCGGGTACTATCTAAATGTGCATGTAGAATACCATATATGTTCATGTATTTAATGAAATTTGTCTATTCAAAAAACTCATTTATTAGGATGTAATGCATTTTTTAATACAATATATGTTATCAAACTAGTACCTCTGTCATGAAGTGTATCGTTATAGGGTATCCCATGGAAGTATGTGAATATTATTTATATACACTCTTAAGAAAGAAAGTAACCATTTAAAGATATGCCACATTTCTTTTAAGGGAGAAGATCATAAAAATTATATTTAGTGAAAATTGTAATCAATAAATTTGATTCTCAAGATATAAAAGTGTTAGAAAAGTATAATTTGTCAAAGGTCTCAATAGAGTATGTTATCTCAAAAACACATGCACTACATTAGAATGCCATAGAAGATAGAGAACTAAAAATGTATTGATTTCTAGTGTTCAATGTTGGTTTATAATTATTGGATGATAATAATGACCCTATTTCCCACAAGGATGATGTGGAGTTATCAAAAGTGGAAATATAACAAGAATTCATGAATTATTAGATTGATTCTATATAGAAAAACCAATTATATTTTCGGGTTGAACCACTAGTTGAAGTAAATCTAGTTGTGTTAAAATTGGTATTTAATAGGAAATTGAAAAAAGTAGGTATAGTGAGTATATATAAAGGAAAAATAGTGTATAATGAGTTCAAATAGTTTTTACGTATTGGATATGAATAATCCCATTCAAGTGTTGTCAAGTTTAAATTTTTCATTTTTGTAAATTTATTACTGATATCCATGTCAAGGAGATTTTAACGATGGATGTGAAAACATATTCTTTAATGGAAACAACAAGGGAGATGACTATAATACTCTACTAGAAGGGTTTGTTACTCAATATATTTCCTTCAAGTTGTTAATTTTATTAAGGATCATTTCTGGAATAAAGAAATAATCTAGGTCCTTGAACATTTGGTCCAATAAAGATATTAGATAATTTAGTATGAGAGATAGTAACATAAGGAGATTGCATCATTCAGGGACATGCTATTTAGTGGTTTGCATGAAGACCGGGTTGCTGAAGACTCAAAAGATTTTTGAACGTCTAGGGAATGCTTCACCCAAGAGACCGCGGACCTCCATAAATTGGAATAACAAATATTATATATGATAATAATTGCATGGGGAATACAAAGCTAGATGTAGTCTACTATCCCAAGACTAGATAAGGGGGATTTCCCCCATCCAAATAAACCATTACTCAAGAGATGGATTTTATTACACCTAATTTGAAATCAAAATTTTCTACAATGAATGTGATTTATGATACACATGTTTCCCCTATTTCTTGCATCATTCCCCATGCCTCTGTACGTTGTAGAAAAGGATCAGCCCCAACCCTTTTTAAGCATCCCGATCTGATAAAGATGAAGAAGGATTGTATGGAAACTCTAATTAACCCATGGCACTAGTGTAGGGTTTTAAAATTAAAGGTAATGGAAAATATCTTCATGATAATTATTTTAAATAAAATGATATAGAGAAGGTATGGACTCATAATTTTCTTGATTTACTCGTTTCTGAAAGAGTAACAAAGATTGTGGTGCACCTGCTACGAATGTGACGAATGAAGATAACTATAATTTAAGCTCTAATGAGTGGGATATCCCATGGGTGAATTTAAAAACATGTAAAAGGGGTCTTCACCCTTGTGTCCTAGGCACAAGCTCCTCTTGTAATGGTATGAGCACTCACACTTTAGTTTACTGATAAGCATTTGGAATTTTTTTGTTATTAGTTAGTTAGTATCCTCCTCACTTTTGTTCTTTTACACATTTTTACACTTCCATATTTCTTACTTTAATGGGACACATGCCTCATTCAGAAAAAATGTGAGCCATGTGTTTACAAGTGGTTTAGTGGGAGTGCAATTATATTTGTAGAAATATATTGTACTGAAATATTTCCCACTATAAATAACATAATAGTCTTACTATCTGTTACGTACTTGTTGAAAAATTTATTCTCTATGATTGAATTAGGTGATGAAACATATATTCATTGTATCTATATCATTTTTTATTGATCCATGATGCTCATTGGGTTATGTAAAGGTTTATAAATATACCATATACTAAATATATTTACTATATAAAACTCAATGCAGGTATTCATTCCTATTTCAAAAGGTACAAATATTTCGATGAAAATATGTCCATAGAAATAATAGTAAAGAGAGAGAATGTGTAAGATCACTTATGATTATATGATAGGAACAATCATGTATGTCAGGTTCTGTACTTGGCTAAATGTTGACTATGTATATATCATGGTATGTTGTTATAAAGATGATCCATGTGAAAAATATTGGATTCTTGTTAAGGATATCCATAATTATATGAGGTAAACTATGGACGTGTTCCTAGTATATGGATAGAATGAGGAGCTAGTCATTAGGGTTTATATAGTTTCTATCATTAAAATATATTTGAATGATCTGAGGTGACAATCCCGAGATGTCTTAAATCTCATCAGAGGATCTATGATCCAGATGATTTTAATGTAGCCTACTGTCAAAAATTCCATAGTAGAGTAAGAATATATAGATTATTCTTATAAAAAATAATATATATTAATATGAAACACCAATAAGTATCTTGATAAGGAACCCAATAGTTAATACCATATCACATTATATTGTGATAATACTATAGTTGTGGCTCTTAGATACGAGATAAGGTCACACCAATGGATGAAGCGCATACTATGAAAATATGAAATCATTAGTTAATTTCCATTGATGGGTGAAAACATTGTGATTATAGTTATTATGGAGGATAATATTGTAGACCCATGAACATAATCCTAGTAACAGTAGAAGAATGATGATCATGAGAGAGCTAGTGTACCCATGGTTTTTAGTAGTTTCCACTACTATAAGTGAGATTTTGTTAATATTTGTTCCCTTGAAAAAAAATTATACACATAATGATTATTTGTATTAATTTTTTTTAATATTAAAAATGTTCTCATAAAATCATGATTTTTCATTCTCATCTCATAGTATGTGATAATGTTCTAAGGGTAACTATCACACTAAAAGGTTATAATAGCTCTATACTATTTTTGGAACATAGATGTTCAGTGACATTATAATTAAATACATGTTCTATAAGTATATAATAACATTTGATTGGATTATAATGTTATAAGATATTAGGGATTTTTCACTCATAGGATATTCAAATACATTCACATGGCATACACCATTGTTTAATTTTCAAAGAAGGGTGTAATGAGAACATGTCATGCAAGTAAAACTAAACATTCATATATGTCATTGGATATTTCGATATACATTTATGTGTAATGATATATTGAATTTATGATTATTATTAAATCATATCATGAGTAAAATAACTTGATGTACTGATGAAATACACGTTGTGATATGCTATTTCATAGGTAGGATATGTTGCATGCATCACAGGTGATATAACATTAATTAATAATTCAAGATGGATTTTTTCCTTCCCTATTTAGTAGATTTTGATATCTTGGGTAATTTTATGGAAATATAACTAACTCATTAATTCCATATCCATGTTGTTTTTTTAGAAATCTCATATTGAAAAATTCATAGAAAGAGACATCAAACAAATAGGTTGATGACACAAACATGGAACCTTCTTTATTAGAGATAGTATGATAAAATAATTATATTACATAGTGTGAATTCATATTTGTTTTTAACTATTTTGATATTTAAATTATTTTTCTACGGGTCCCATGGAATATATCTCGATCGTAACCTTGGATTTTAGGCATAGCAGCCTTGTTCCACAGAGAAAACGAACTAGATGGTCAAAACTATGTGTATTTAGAACCTCTGTTGAATTCTATATTAAATTGAAATGTTGAATAGATGTTACATTCATACATGGATTAATATTTATTGATTTATGATTTAGAATAAGTATTCAGCCAATGGTTATTTACAAGAATATATATAACATATGGATACTTGCATTCAGGTAATTTCATTATCTTCACATGTTTCCAGCTTCAATTTTCTACATCACGGTACTATTGATTCTGTAGATCATTGTGGAGGGAAATAACATAATTTTCAGAGAAGGATGTTTCTTTTATTTAATGTATTTTGGGTATAAAAATTTAATGTCCTTCCGAGGTTGTCCAATAGTTCTTAGAACACTCGAGTTGGTTTGGGATTTTTGTATAAGAACTGGGCTTTTCAACTATATGATTTGATATTTTACAATGTTAAATGGGGTTACATGAGGATTACTTTTTATCCAGACAATTTTCATGATCTATTTACATAACATGAATTGTGTGTAGAATGATTAATTGTTACATGAGGTGAAAAGAATAAAATATCAACTGTTAATTAAAAATTTATTTTTTTGGTGTACCTAAGTCCATTCGATTTCAAGACATGTAAAGGTGTAAAAATTTGTGTAACTATCATGAGGATATCTTATAGTGTTCTATTCAGATGAAAATTTATTTCATTCATCTATGAATCCTTTATCTATAAACCTTAAAGAATATTTAGGTGATCTTTCGAGTGTATATTTGATTCGAAATGAACGATTCAGTATTTGGACACTCTGGTGATTGGGTTAAATCTCTTCAGGTAAAAAATAATTATTGATTCATTGTTTCTATGATCGGGGTACAATCAATATTTGGTGTTGTCCGAATTTTTGACCCATGGTGATTCTTCTAGTTGTTTCTTTATAGATCCATTGTGAGATCTTATTTGTGGGGAAAGTCATTGTTAGTTGTGGTGTAATGGGTGTGCATTTTTGAGGTATGGGAAATTTCCTCTAATATTTCAAACCTTTTTTTGAATTAGTTCAATTTTAGGATGTAAATATTGATTCTATGTCCATTGTTGCCATTGTTGTGTCATTCTTTCTAGTGAATCCTTTCATGGGAATGTGCGACCGTGGGATTTTGAGGTAGGTGATTCTATCTCTAGACTATGTTGGTGAAATGGGTAGATATTATTTTATAAATTATTTTGTTAAATGAAGTATCATGATATGAATGATTGTTTTATGTGTGTGGAACCAGGTTTTTTAAAGAATATTTTCTTCAATTTTTGGGTAAAAGGAAAAGGGTTTCCTGTTCATTGAGAAATGGTATTATGAAATGGTTTTCAAATCATGATTTGATGAAAATGGACTTATGATTTTTTATGAAAAATTAGAGAACATTGGATGAATTAGAAATATATGAGGAAGGTATAGAAATAGGTCTCATGTACTATCATGGGATTATATCATATAGATTGTCACTACTCTATAGGAAAGTTGTTATAGGGACATGTTTTACATATAAAAGGAAAAAAATTTAGGCTATTACTCTTTTCTTTAGGCTCGATACAAATTTCTAGTTACTTTATGCATATGAGATTCAATATTTTAGGTAAAAGTTTCCTAGATATCTAGTACTAGTGTGATCCTTGGCATGTTGTAAATTGTGCTTCTTGGACAATTTCAGATTTTAATTTTGGCTTATTCTGTTTTGTAGTACATACATATATATTATTAGAAATGTGATACATGACATTATTGTTCTAACATGACATATTTTCTATGATATTTTCTTATGAAATTATTTGAAACTTATTTATGAACATTATTTTGAAATCTGGAAAAAAGTGAAATTAAACCATACTGCCGTTTTTTTATAAAAACTATTAAAATATTATCATTCATTATTTAATTATAGTTGATAATGCAAGGATTATTGTTCAGATACGTGATATGGAACACCTAGGTGAGACCCTAATGATCATGTTAGCTCATTCCCTACATACCACTTCTATGGTACGTTGACTGAGTTGTGTATTTTGATGTAGGGAATGGAGAGACACTACAATGAGGTGTTATCGTATTTTTTCAGTTGGGATGGTTAGCTGGTGGTGTGATGGTGGGAGTCTGGCAATGCTACCACAAGGAGTTGTATATATTTCTTATTTTGGTATTACATTATGGCTGGACATGTACATAGATATTTTTTATTCTATTGAGTTGTTTGGATTCTGATATTTTTTCTATATTATAGAATACATTCATCTTTTATCCTATTCTATCTATTGTATATTTTTTCCATTTTTTCATCTAATATTGGGATAAATAATTTCTTTAGTTTTTTTTTGATTCTTGGATTATTTTTTCCACCACATCGAGATCGATAATTCCCTTCGAGTATGTAGCATATCGAGTCAACTTCCAATTTAAGAGGGTATTCAGTTTGGTTTTTTAAAAAATGGAATTAGAGGCCATTTTTTCGTAGGAGTCCATGTCTTATGATGTTTGGTAGATTGGATATATGAATTTTAGGAATACACAAGTATGTTATGGTGGGATATTGGCCTTCTCTTGCTTTGATGAGACTCATGTTACCATGGGATGTTCATATGTGTGTCTCTTGTATTGAGTTATTGATGCTAATATAAGTTTTTAATTATGGGTTTTTAGTTTGAAAATATATTAATATAATGTCTGATTGTTTCTTTTTATTTGGTTTACAAATGTATTCCTCTAATATGATTTTTTCATGTTCCTCAGAATGGTGGTAATGATTCTCCTCAAGTGAATCATCTGACGAAGCATAACATTATTGAGGATTTAATGTAACGAGTTTATGTTGTTGACAAAAATGTTTATGAAATCATATAACAGAGTAGTTGTGGTGTACCCTAGAGTTGTAAGTGAAAAAGATCAGTCACATATGTTCTTGTGTGAGAAACCACAACACTTTAAAGGCATGAATGAAACTTAAGTGTTGGAGTAATAAGATGATAAGATTGAAAATATCTTAAAATTACTAGAAAAACTGGACAATATCAAGGTGGGGTGCGAAATGTTCATACATGAGGGTCCTATAAAGTGTTTCGGGATTCTATGGTGCAGGTGGATAGACATAAGATATTGGATAATAAGGGTTTCAAGACTCTCTTTTAAGTAGTTTTTTGCATAGTCGTTGAAGGTGAACAAATATCTAGTGTTCCTATCATTATAGGAAGGAGATAATATGGTGTCAGAATACACCCAATGGTATACTGATCTAATTCATTTTTCAATGGATGATGTAACGAATGATCGGATGAAAGGTTATAAGTACATACATAGTTTACAATAAGATATCAAATCATTTGAATTCATACTAAAACATCGTAAATATACATAGAAAATATGTAATCAATAGGATTGAAATTATGAATATGGAAGGAAATAAGGGATATTCTATCCCTTGTATACGACCTCATGGATGCATCAGTGGTGTGCCAAATAAAAATAGAAATTGGAAGGATAATCACAGGAGTAGTGGAGGTGGTTCTTAGCAGAAATCCACTTCGGCACATCCAGTTGTTTCTAATGGTGTGCCAATGAATTTCTATTAGTATGTAAATTTCATACACCCATGAAACTATTTTCCTTTTGATACTAAGAAGTTGAACATCTATGGATGTTATTTTCATTTTCATCATTATAGAAAGTGATGTATACTACTCAATATGGAATGTGATATATAGCTTTAACGGCCACTCTAGTGTAGTTAGATGTTTTAATTACTATAAGGATCCATCCATAGGCCCCACTGGTGAAGAAAATTCACACGGTAGATGAGTATTCAATGGAGGTATACTTGGGTTCAGTAAAAGTGAGAGGTACTATATATTTTTCATCCATAGCAACATTTTCTTTGTTTGATAATGGATATTCCTAATCCTTTATATCTAAACATTTTGTTGATATTCTTTACCTTCCATTGAAACTTGTTTCCTTTGTTATATAGTTAGTGAAACCTCTTTGGTAGTGGACGAACTAGGGGGTTTGATTTCCTTATTTTTTTCTATCGATAGGTGATACAAAGTTAGTCTTTTATTATCTTATTCTGAATATAGATCTATTTCACATTATCATCAATATAAATTTTCTTATTTATCATTAAGATTTAATTGATTGTTATCATCATTGTAGCTTTCTTCTTATGACCTATGGGACCCCATGACTGTTTTAGGAAGACCGTGGTCCATGGTCATTCCACGGAAAACCTTCTCACCCAGAGCTCAAGAGTTTAATGTCTACTACTGTAGTTGATATCGATGATGTTTCTTCCATTTTTGGTCTTTTAAACAGAAATCAAGGTTTTCCAAATATTTTCATAGAATATTTCACTAGGATTATCCAAATATGGAGGTAGAGTTGATGATTGACCTGGTGTTAGGAACACAACTGATATCCATACCTCCGAATCAAATGGAACCAGTAAATCTAAAAGAGTTCAACCCAAAGTTGGAAGACTGAGTAAAAAAAGGGGTTTGTTCTCCAAATTGTTCCAACATGGGTAGCACAAGATATCATTTACAAGAATAAATATAGTTCACTATGTTTGTTAGTGTACTATCAGGATTTGATTTGGGAATTGATTATGAAATAGTAACCTTGGTCTCATGTAGATGATTTGTTTGATCAGTTAATGGATGAAATGTGGTTTTTGAAGATTTAACTATGAAGAGGTTATCATCAAATAAATGTTCGGGAGTGTTCTATACTAAAGATGGATTTCAAGACAAGTTATGTCCATTTATAATATCATGTGATTCATTTTGGTTGGAATGCCAATATTGCAATTTTTATGGATTTGATGAATGTGATATTCCATCAGTATCTCAACACTTTTGTTTTAGTGATCATAGATTAATTTTTTATTTAATATATATTTGGGTGTGAGAACAAGTAATATATATTTTTGGTCATACAAATCCCGAGGATTCTCCCTTTTTATGCAATTCTATCTAAATTAATCCTCTAGATTTTTGAAGTGAAATTCTTAAAAATTGTGATTTCTAAGTAGGTCTTATCAGTTGATCCTTGTAAGGTAATGTCTATACTTTCATGTGAAGAACCATGAAATTTATTTGATATTTAGATTTTCCATTTTCATGTTTGATAATACTAATGGTTCATCAATGATTTCTTAAATATATGATCACCTTTGACATCTTTTTGCAAGGAAGGAGTGAAATTCATATGTGATGCCAAATTTCAATCATCGACTACATACATCATATCCTACTCTAATATTACTCGATACCAATATGTCGTATGGGGTTTTATGTTATGATTCTAGTACTAGTTTGGGTAGTGTGATCATAGAGGATGATCATTTAGCATCATACTAATATTTTTGACATTAAATTCTTTAGAATAACTACCCACTCCATATTTGGATCCTTTAGTAGTTAGGCATGTTATTATGTGTTTGTGGAGTTATATTTTTTGCGTAGGGATCACAATTTTTTTCACCATAATATTTTGAGATATATCTTTTCTCAGAATGAATTCAATCATAGAAAATGGTGGTGGATGGATTAACTTCATGGGATTGACTAATATATCACCTACACACCTAGGAAGGGGAATGTCATGGTTGATGATGTTAGAAGGAATGTTTTTATATCATTCTATTTAAGAATTGAAGGATGATTGTAAACTTATGTGGATTTATTCTTAGATACATATGGACACTGAAGAGGATGTTTCATGAAGGGTTCTAACCATTTTTTAGTTATCAACTGCTCTCCTAGAGAATATTATGAAAAATAAGTATTATGACAATGGTTGAAATGGAATAAGAGAAACACTATAAGGTGGGGAGACTATTTTGTGTTGGTATCTCTCTTCAGATTGTATTCTCATCATTGGGGATCAGTTTTTCTTCACAAATTCTATAAGGATATGAGTTTCTTTTATTTTCATGGTTTTCACTATTCATTAATCAATGAATTATAATGATTTATTATGGCTAGGGATGTTTATTGAAGTGGTGGGGTATGAATCACAATTTTTTTTATTTTGTGTCTGATTAATACACCCACCAACATACCAATGAATAGAATTTTAAACAATCTTGTTTTCATCATCCCCTTCTAGAGATAGTTTGAAATGGGATGAGTTATTCATGAGAATTGTTATTAGGTCACCATAGAATCCCTGAGGTATGAATTATATTTTTGTGGTGATTTATTTTTTGATAAAACCACCTCATTTCACTCCGATCAGGGACATAACTACAATTGACGATCTGGGTAAGTATATGTGCGTGAAATTTATTGGTTACATGGGGTTCAATTATAATTTTTTAGATATGGATTCAATGATTACTTCATGTATTTGGTTATGTCTTCACGAAATAATGATGAATTAGGTTAGGTTGAGTAAGACATATCATCGATAGATAGACAGTCAGATAAAGAATTATATTCAGATTTTTGAGGTTATCTTTCATGAATGTCTCTTGGATTTTAGTGGATCATAGGATTAACATATGGGATTGGTTGAGTTTTTAAATTTCAATGATTTTCCATGTATTATTTTTAAATATTATATAGAATTAATAAGATACCAGGATTTTTGACTGTGTGTGATTCCAAGGCTCGAAGTGGCTGGACTAAATGTTTGAAATAAATTTTGAAGATATTAAATAGAATGGGCATGAAGTTATCTTGAAAATGTGGAATAACATTTAAAATGGTTGATGGATCAAAAATATAATGGCACCGTTCCTTTTAGAGTAGCAATGTTACCTATGATAGGTCTTAACATTGTCTGGCGTGGGTCAACTGCAAAAATTAGTTTTTAGACATCCAATAGAAATTTAAATAAATTAATAATTTATATTATTTGAAACATTTCGATAATGTAGAAATTTTTATTAACATTTAAGTAATAAAAATCATATGGCTAAAATCAAAACCACGAAAAACATCATATAAACCTCTGGAGTTTGGGATAAGAGCCAACCATGGAAAATTATCGATGAATATAGATGAACAACGACACGTAAATCGTTATACCTCATGATAGAATGACAAACAATGAATTATCTTCCTCTTCAATGAAAATTGTGGTTGGGTTTAGTTATATTGATTTAGTTCATCCTCGTTCTTATATTAAACGATGAATGTGGATCTACCCACAAACATGTTCAACATTGGATCATGCATTCTTTTAAGAGGGTGTTACATTCTGTTACTTTTAGGGATTCATTTGAGAAATTGATTTTTGATAATTGTTATTTTATCTATTGATTCATCCAAGTCAATCCTTTTAATAGGAGATAATCGACGCTGTCACGAATGACAGCGGAGGTGTGCTCCTCGTGTTTATTGATATCTTCCTCCTTTAGACCATGTGTTCTTCACATTCTTCATGGGGGTGTAAAAAACGTATCATTTCATGTCAGTTTCACAATGAAACAATCCCAAATTAGAGATCCAACATCGTGATGACTCAAAAGAGATGCATTGTTGATGGTGGATGATGAATCGACACAGTTTAGATGAAATCTTTCTTTGATCGCTCATTATCTGAATGATCAAATCGAGTTTTAGGGGCCGATCGAACCCCTGAAACCTCTTGAAATGTTGATATAATAGTAGAGAGACCTGAGATATTGGGTATCAGGGCCATAGGATAACCATGTTGAGGATCGGAGGAGCCCTGTTGGATGATGATGAAGAATGATGTTTCAAGAAAATTTTGATCAACATGGCTTTAATCTAAAAAAACCCACCCTGTAGGGCTATCCAGCGGTGGCTATGGATTTTTCCTTACCAACAACAAAGAAAAAAACATGCTACCGGGAGGACATGGTGTCTGGTCCCCTCCCAGTGCTGGCTGATGTTCCGAATGACTGAAAGCAGAGACATGACATGTGGCCACTATCACATGGCATGTGGGTCCTTACACGGACACAGTGTGTATTTAGGAGGATTAATGAACACAAGGTGGAGTATATGCCATGTAAGCCACCAAACAGCTTGAAGAGGCTGATTGCGCAAGACACCCCATATACCGGTTACACGGGTTAGCATAGACGATTTGATGCCGTGTACGAGCACGCAGACACGTACACAGAGGGAACCCCAGTTACTCGAACATAGCGTGTGTTCTATCCAGGATGGTGTGTAATTACCATTCTCCATGGAATGTTCCCTCTGACACTGGCCATTTTTAACACCCCATTCTTTCATGGTACGTTTCCCTTTGAATAATGCAGTAGCGTGTGTTGTACGCAACTGGGTGTTTTAACACACCATGGCCAATCAAACTACCCGCTATGAATATTATTACCAACTTTTTGAAATCATATAAATTTTATTTTTCAAAAGGGCTTTATTTTTGGATTCGAAAATTCTAAAATAGATTAGGTTGAATTTTTGTTATTTTTCTGAAAACATTCAATTTTTGAGGAATAGTGAAAAACACTTTGTTAATGTTTAAAAAATAATTTTAATTTATATATTTAGTTATTTTATTTTAATTTATTTTTTTTCAAAATAGATATATAATACTAATAAACGTTCAATGTAATTAATTGTAGTCATTTAATTATAAGTTTTTATATATATAATTTTATCGATCTTTTTATCTTCTTTTACCCACCTTCTAGGAGCATTTACAAATTTGCATAAAAAAATATTTTTACCACTTCTATGCGTTGAATTTAAAAAAATTTGAGAGACACAGTTGACATCAGTAATTAAATTGTCTTTCAGTAGGATGAAAATAATTTTTTATGAATAGTACCATTTTATTTTTTTAACTACAGTTAAAAGTAAATTGGATAATTAAGGGTGAAAATGATATTATAATTTCCCTAACACATGTACTGATTCTATTGGATATGTGTAATTATACTAAAGAAACCATAGAAATAATTTATTACCCCCTTTTCTCCACTTTTATTATATTAGGACATTTATTGTTATTTTATTTAAAGAAGAGTTAAAAGAGTTAAATTCAATGATTAATAACTAAACCATTTTAAATATAGGGTTATACATAATATAAATTTGAGTATAAATATTCATTAAAGATAAAAAATTATTTCATATATAATTGTATTTTATTTATAATTTTTACACATTATATAATTTAATTTATTTATGAAACAATGATGATACAGTAATTACCTTATTAATGAAATATTTAAATAATTGATATTATAAATATCCAAATAAATGTCAATTGAAACTTCTGATAAATTCTACTAAATTTATAGGTTAAAATGAAACGGAATGGCTGATTGAATAAATTTTATTAGTAGTGATAATGCTTTTATAGATTTCAAAATAATCAATTACTAAATAGTGTCAAAATTGACATAATTATGTTTTAAAAGAAAATACCATATTATTAATTGTTATAATATTCTTAAAAATCAATGGTTCAGCCAAAAGACTTATATGGTGATATATATGTTAATAATTAACCACTTTGGGTTCTCTGGTCTTGTTATAGTATATTTATTAACCATATAATTTAAAAATACAAAGAGGCATGGTAAATTTCAAACTATTTAACTAATAGATAAATATAAAAGATAAGTTTAATATGTTAACCCAAAATGGTCTAAAACATATTAGTTGAGTGGTGTTCGACCCAAACCCAAATTATCCTAGAAATAATAATTTTGTAGCAATTAGATACAGAATTTTTTTTACCATAAAATAATATTTCAAACGTTTCATAAAGTGACCATAACCTCTCTTATAAAAGGAAACTTCCCCTTCTCATTAATTAAAACCTACAAATCTATTTTTCTAGGCCAAAACTAGAACAAATATCCTCCAAACTCCCATCACATATGTCTATAGGGCTTCTTTTGGAAAAAAATCCAACTAAAGATTCATTTTAATCAAATCAAAAGGAAGAACACGAAGAAGAGGTAAATATTTCATCACTTCCTTCAAGTTCTTCTCTTCTTCCACTTACACATTCTATGTTGTTTACATTATAAATTAATAACTCTAGAATCTTCTTCATTCTGTGATGTTATTATAAAAATGGTACAACCATATTCATTATTCTATCCATCATATTAATGACAAAGACACCATACGTGTGTATGTACGACATCTCGTCTCCACGTCGTGGTGTAGTTGTTATTCAATATATTATTTATTGGATGGTTATAAAAATTATTTATAATTAATTTAAATAATAAATATAACATGTGAAATATTCTTTATATATGATATAACATTCAATTATATACGATTTCACCAATAATTGAATGATATTGTTGCTCATGCATGCGCACAGATTACCGTCTCCACGAATGCAATGAGATTCAATCCCCATCGTAATCATTCAAGAATAAATTCCATTTGAAGATTAAAAATAATAAAAACATTATATCATTCCTGATATGAATGCAATACATCTTATCGATAATAAATTTCTTACGTAACAAAACATATAAAGGAAAAACGAATCAGTTAACAGCCAGAATGGAAAAAATAGTAAAATATTATTAATAATGTCATATTAGATGAACACATATGAAATCATATTTTTGTATATATTTATTTTTAATTCAATAACAATTATATAACTATTATACATAAGAATAACATACCCTTGACCAAATTCAAGTACAAGGTATGGGTTAATTCTACAATCTCCTAACTTATCTTAGGTTGATAATACATAGGTATATACTGGGACCTCTTTATCCTCAACATCCATGTTTTCTTAAAGATGAAATTCAAAAAAAAAATACTGTTTACTAGACTATGGGTTAAATTCATTTACAACCTTATTTGACAATATAGGTTTTTAATGGAATCATTCCATCATTTTCCAGACAAGGTACTTTATGACAATTTCGACAAAATTAAAGTAAGAATGTCTTCTTTTCTATTACGCGGTGTGTGCGGCTATATTCTTCCATTATAACATCGCTGAATCTTCCCATACAAGATTATATATGTATTTACAAAATAAATGTTTTATTTCATAAATATATTACTTTTAAATTATTTTAAAATAGAGATATATATTCTCTAAAAATAATTTATTTCATCTATGTCAATATCATTTGATGGATTTTAATTTTGTGTGAAGTTGATTTATTATGATACAAATCTTCCATATTGTAATGATGGGTTTGTGAAATGTTTAACTGTGGATGTGTTATTTTTACCCCATTCATGGTTTATGGATAATGAATTGACATTTCTTATGCTAGTTTTAATATGAATGTTTATGTTTTTCTCCAACCTTTGCATATAAGGAATGCATTGTACATAGTAAGTGACGGGTGGAACTCGCAATAGATCTTTGACGCATCAAGAGGTTACATGAGACAAACTAGTGTCTTGGAACAAGGCCTTGACAAAATCTTATTTTTAGACTAGGCACAAGGCCTTGGCTATGTGGTTTTTAAGTCTAGCATTATGAAATTGTTTATTGATATTACTTGTGATTATTCCACTATTAGAATATCAAGGTGAATAATTGAATGGAATTATTTGATTTATATTGGACATATTATGTAGAAGTTTATGTTTAAAAGGATTATGTTTTAGTCTTACACATTTCCATAAATTTTTAAGCTAATTTATGAATTTTCCGCTATATTGTTATCTTTACTGAGCATCTATGCTCACTCCATTTTATGTTTTATTTTTCCAAGGATGCGAAGAATTATATTATGACTGACCTGTGGGGATAGTATTAAGAATATAAATGTAGTCAATGGAGACAATTTTTTGATGTTTTTCATTTTATAATGTAATGTAAAACTTATGAATGTTACTAGTACAAACACGGCTACTAAACTGATCGTTCTTTTAGGATTTGATCCCTTACGATCATACCAATGATTCGTAATAATGCACCGACTCAGGGTAACTCGGATCAGGGAGTTATAGTTGCAATCATAATAATTTTAGTTGAAACCATGGAAACTATATTCAGATAAACTTTGATTAGGGAACATTACCCTAAGATAGGATTTGAAGATTAGTATAGAAGAATATCCTAGAATTTTTGCAATATATTGATTTTGTGTATTTTCCAAGAAATACATTTCGATCTGTAAACGAGCATGTTGAGGCGGCTTTGGTACAAATGTACCTAGATGTGAAAACACTAAAAAGGAGTATTATGCATGACCTGGGGTATGCTGGTATAGGAGAATGGCCCTTGCTACACTATTGGTTATGACACTCCCAAGGGATATGCTTAGGATAATTTACATTTTCATTTTAACACATTATGAAGGATTTATGAGCATATTTCTCCTCAATGAAAACATATTTATGATTATGGATTATATCAATAAACTACTCAATTGATGTTAACTATTTTAAAATTTTGTAATTATGTATTTAAATTCATAAACTAATCTAGTGTATGCCATTGTTTATAAATGGAACCTAGTGGATTGAATGGGAACCATATAAATGCACATAATCCATGTAGGGATTTCCCTCCTAGTGGGGATAATTATAGTGGAGCTGGTGATGCAACTAGTGTTGATCATCTTATCACCATACAGGGACATCTCACTCAGGTTATGAATAATATACTTACCTGTATGGAGCACCCTAATCCACAATGATGTGGATCAATGTTAGACTACTTCATTATGTAGTAACCACCAACATTCAATGGGAGTAGAAATCAATTGGTAGTTTCTCAAATGATTAGTTCCTGAAAGAAAATATTTCATGCTTTGGGGAGTAGCAAAATTGAAAAAGTTTCCATGTAAGTTTATCACCTCATGGGAGATGTAGATCACAGATGATACTTAATCCAAAACAAAAAGGAAGATAAATAAGTATCAATCAAGAAATATGGGGATTTTAAAGATATTTTCATAGAAAAATAATTTCCTCATGACAATCGTGTGGATATGGAAAAGAAATTTCTTAATCTGATGCAAAAGAGTGATGATAATGTCACAATGTATGAGGCTAACATTACAAGGATACCAATGCATGCAAGATATTATATACATAAAACATGGAGTAAGACTGGTCGATTCTTGGATGGGTTAAAACCATTTCCCCATCAGGAATTAGTCTTACAATCCTTCTAATAGTATAAAAATATTGTATCATGTGCAATCGAGAAAGAAAAGGAATTCCCTATGTCTTATAACAGTAAAAAAAAGAGAAAACTAGATCTTCTAAACACTCTAGAATAAAAATTAAAAGGGGAAAAGGGAAAATATGAATACCCATCCTGTGGTAAATGTGGGAAGAAATTCCATGTTACATTCTTGAAGGGAATGGGAGTTTGTTAGAAGTGTGGTAAAAAAGGCCACCAAGATCGTGACTGCAAGAGAAATAACGATGCTGCCAATGTTGAATCATACAACTATAGAGAAAAGGGGCATTATGAAAATGAATGTAATAAGCACCAAGAGAGCATACATTATAAAAGGCCAAGGTAGCATGGCTCAGATTATGTGATCAGTACTTCTGAGGGTGAATCTCCGAAAGACATGGTGGAAAGTAATTTACTGGTTTCTTCAAGTTTTTTCAATGATTTATTAGGTACTGGATCACTGCATTGTCTCATATATTCCTGGTTAGCTATGAAAATTAGATATTTTCATTTTGATTAACAAGGGAGTTGTCAGTCAAAACTCTTAAGGGAAGTATCATCGCAACATATTTTTGTGAATGAGTTCCCATTAGGGAATATAAATGTTCTTTATCAGCAGATCGCATCATCATATCCATGAATTAATTTTAAATAATACTCAAAATAGATTGTATTTCAGACCATGATGTGAAAATTTATTGTAGGAATAAGGTTGTTATAATTTTTGATGATGATAAGGAGTACGTTATATTTAGAGTAGAAATGTCCCCACCTATTTCGTATCTAGATCCACCCATGTAGCTCTAATAAATTCAGTTATTTGGCAGAATGATAATGAAATAATTATGGGTGAGGAAAATAATGTAGAATAGAGGACTTACCTCTTGCGCAAGAATATGCTGATGCGTTTCCAGAGGATTTACATGGACATCCTCTAGAACGAGAAATTGAGTTCTAAATTGATTTAATTCCTTGTTCAAGGCACATATCGAAGACCTCTTAGAAAATGGCCACTGTGGAATTAGTGAAACTAAATAGTCAACTTGAGGAATTGAGTAATAAGTGATTTATTCACCCAAGTGCTTCTCCACGGGGATCCCCTTTCCTTTTTTATGAAAAAAGTTAGATCTATGAGGTTTTGCATTGAATACAGGGAGATCAATGATATGAAAATAAATAAAAATTATCCCCTACCTCAGATTAATGATTTATTCGACCGAAATTATAAGGCTCAAATTATTTCAAAGATTGACCTTCATTCTGAATATCATTATTAGTGCGTAAAGAAGGATGGCTTTCTGAAAACAACATTTTGAACATGTTATGGGAATTACTAGTTTATAGTAATGCCTTTTGGATTGACTAATGCAGCCTTTGTCTTCATGGATCTAATGCACATAATTTTCAAGGAATATATGGATGTCTTTTTAGTAGTATTTAATGATGATATCTTGGTATACTCTAAAAGCTTCGAAGATCTTGAAAATAACTTGCGGTTTATTCTAATGACCCTTAGATGAAATAAATTTTATGTGATGTTTAGAAAGTGTGAATTTTGTCTTCAAGATAATTCCTTTATTGGCCATATTTTCTCTATGGATTGAATCTCTATTGATCTTTCAATGAAAAAGGCAATCCATGAATGGCCAGCATTGACCAGTATAACTCAGGTACCCAGTTTTATATATATAGCAGGTTATTATTGACATTTCGTCCAGAATTTATCCTGGTTGGCTAACCAATTAACCAAGATCACACGTTAAGGGGGTAAATTTGTTTGGACAAGAGAGTGTGAATAATGTTTTGTATAATTTAAGAGTAGATTAGTCAACACTCGTATTTTGACTCTACCATTAGTGAAGAATTGGTTTTTTATTTATAGTGATTCTTCAATGAGAATATGTGGTTGTGTCCATATACAGAATAATAGCGTTATCACCTATGCCTCACGACTGCTAAAAAATCATGAGAATAACTATACCACTAATGATCATGAGTTATGAGCTGTAATATATTCTATGTATATATTTATACACTACTTTATAGTGAAAAATGTTTGATTTATAATGATCAGTAGAGTTAGTTGTATATTATCTCGCCAAAAGAACTCAATATGAGGCAAAGGAGATGGATTGATCTACTCAAGGATTATGATTGCACAACACACTAACACATGAGGATGGAAAATAAGTTGGAAGATGTTTTGATCTGAAACGATCTAGGTGTTTTGAACAATATGAGAGGTCAAAGGTATCATATCATTATGTATATAGTAGTTATTGTTATGGTAATAACGATGGAAGGTGAAGGATCAATAATTATTAAAATGGTTTCCAAACCATCTTTACTAGAAAGGATAAAATGATCTTAAAATAATGATGAGGAGTATCAAAATAATATTAAAGCCGTAAATTATGAGAGATTGAGTGACTTCGTATATGAAGATGGAATTTTGAAATTTGGAAAGGGACATCATGTTCAAGATATACCTGATCAAAAAGGGGTTTTTTTGAATTATTCTCGTAGATCCAATATCACTATAAACCTTGGGAGAACTAAGATGTATAGAGATTTTAAAAGACATTTTTGGTGGGACAACATGATGAGGAAGATTTCTGATTTTGTATAAATATGTATTGTTGGTCAACCAGTGAAAGCTGGATGGAAATAGCAGGGATGAGTCATGAAACGTTTTCCCATACCTGAGTGATTATGGGATAATATTATGATGGAATTTTTCCTGGGGCTACCAAAGTATCCAAGATGGAATTATTCAATATGGGTCATTGTTAATCGTCTTAACAATTCATCAAATTTTTTTCTATAAGAGAATATTTACCACTTAGACATCCAACAATACTATATATAAATGAAATTGTAAGACTCCATGGTGTACCACTATCGATTATTTCTGATCGTGATCCTAATTTTACCATAAGATTTTGGGAAAGTCTTCAGAAGGCCTGGGGTACTAACCATTGTTTGAGCGCTGCCTACCACACTCAAACCAATGGTCAATCAGAACAGACTATTCAAACATTAGAAGACATGTTGAGATCTTGTTTACATGAATTTCAAGTTATGTGGTATCAATATTTACCTCTGGTAGAATTTTTTATAACAATAGTTTACATTCAATTAATCAAATGGCACAATATGAAGTGTTATATGGAAAGAGATGTCGCACTTCAACTTGTTGGGATGATGTTGGTGAGAAAAACTCTTAGGCCCATAACTTTTTGAGGAAACAATGGAAAAGGTGAATATTATCCAAACCCACATCACAGATTCCCAAAGTAAGAAAAAGAGATATGATGATAAACGAAGGAAGGATTTTGAATTTCAAGAAGGTGACCATGTTTTCATGAAGGTATCCCTATGTAAGGGTGTTATATGTTTTATTTAGAAGATTAAATTGAGTACGATGTACAGATAACCTTTCGAAATTTCTGAACGAATTGGAGGTGTAGAATATCATTTGGAAATGCCTTCAAGTCCCTCCAACGTTCATGATGTGTTCTATGTATCACTGTTGAGAAAATTAATAGTTGACCCAATGCATGTACTCAACTATGAATAATTAGAACTGGACCTCGTTCTGTCTTAATGTGAATTGCCTATCAAAATTCTAGATACCAGAGAACTAGTGATGAGAAAATGGATGACTCATCTGGTAAAGGTTCTATGGAAAAACCATAAGATAGAAGAGGCAACATGGGAACCCATTGAATATATGATGAAGAAGCTTCTGAATCATTTTATGTAGTAATATTTTAGAAATTTCAAGGACAACATTATTTTTAGGAGGGGAGAATGTAACACACCAATTTTCCACAGAACGTTTCCCTTTGAATAATACAGTATCTTTTGTTGTATGTAACATGAAGTTTTAACACATCACCACCAATCAAACTAGCCATTGTGAATAGTAAAACCCAGGTTTTAAAATTGTAGAAATTTTATTTTCAAAAATGAGCTTCATTTTTGTATTTCTAAATATCAAAATTCGATTAGGGTGAATTTTTTGTATTTTTCTGAAAACATTAAAATTTTTATGAATAGTGAAGAACACTGCGTTATTGTTAAAAACAAACTTTTTATTTAAATAATTAGTTATTTTATTTTAATCTATTTTAGGTCAAAATAGATTCATAATACCTATATATTTTCAACACAATTCATTTGAGTCATTTTATAATAAGTTTAGATATAAAAAAAATTTAAAATTTTTACCGTCTTTTACCCACTTTATTGGAGGATTAACAAATTTTTATAAAACATTATTTTACCGCTTCTGTGAGTTGAATATAAAAAATCGAAGAGACACAGTTGACATCATTTTTTTAAAATGAGATTCAACAAGATGAAAATATTTTTTGGTGAATAGTAACTTTTTATTTTTATTACCATAGTTACAAGTAAATAGGTTAATTAACAGTAATTAAATTTTAATTACCCTAAAAAATGTACTAATTCTACTGGATAGGTGTAATTCTACCAAAAACAACCTTAGTAATAAAATATAACCCCATTTGGTCCCCTTGGAATAGATTAGGACATTTATTATTATTTTATTTAAAGAAGAGTTAAAAGAGTTAAAGATAAATTTTAATAACTAAACCATTTTTAATATAGTGTTATACATAATATAAAATAAACACTAAATGTCCATTAGAAATATAAAATGGTTTCCTCCATAATGGTATTTTATTTAGATTTTTTAGACAATAAATAAATTATTTTATTTATGACATAATGACGATGGAGTAATTACCTTTTTAATGAAATATAAAAATAAATTATATTATAAATATCCAAAATAAATTTAATAGAGACTTCTAATGAAATAAACTAATTTTAAAAGTTAATATGAAATTTTATGTTTTATTAAATAAATTTAATTTGTAGTGATAATGTTTTTATAGATTTAAAAAATTTCAAATACTAAATACTGTCAAAGTTGACATAATTGGATTTTTTAAAAAAGTACTATATTATTAACTGATATAATATTCTTAAAAAAATATGGTATAGCCGAAGGACTTAGATATGGTTATATATATTAATATTTAACAACTGGGGGTTCTCTTGTCTTGTTATATTATATTTATTAACCATATAATATAAAAATACGAAGGGAAATGACAAATGTCAAACTATTTAAATAAGAGTTAAATCTAGAAGATAAGGTTAATATGGTGACATAGACCTGTATAAAATCTATGGGTTGAGAGATTTTCGACCCATCCCCACCATAGAGTCTAAATAATTCATTTTGGAGTCATTAGGAACCAAATATGATTGTCATGACCCGCCTTCACTAAAACGAGGGAAGGGGCAGTAGATTTCCAGGCCTTTTCCTTCTTTAAGTTGATGGTGAGATAATGACCCCCGAAACTTGCCTTCAATAGGTCCCGAAGTGGTGACCAACACCAAGGTTATATAATCTCACTAAAAATGGATTGATATACCCTTTTTACATTTATAGGATTGAGAGATAAGATAACAACCCCAACAATACCAAAGATGAAAGTAAAGGTAAAGCCAAAAATAATAACTCGTTCCCAAATGATTGTTCAATAGTAAATGATACAAGCCACAAAAAAAGACTCTGATGGTAAAGTTCCAAGAAAAAGGAAGACGACAACAGCAACTGCCCCAAGGTCTGATCTAGTACGGTCTTGCACGATCCCTGAAGTACTCCTGGAAACCTGAAAGTAGTTTTACATAGGTAGGGTGAGCATACAAGTACACTCAGTAGGGAGAACCAAAGACTCTTGTGCACATGTAGAGGGGAATTCTAATTCCCTGTGAGAAATGAAAAACCAAAACACCTAGTAAGGAAAAACTATCCACCCAAGTCTCATCAAGGAACACTCCCCAAATAATGCAATGCAAGTAATTATAGTAATAGCACATCGATATTTGGGTATCCCGCACCACTTTCCCTCTGGTTATTGAAGACATCATACGCATCGAACCAATCCTGCCATTCTCACCGTAGTCCCACTGCCAAACCCCACCTGCACACACCTGGGTCAGAACCTCACCGCAGTCCCACTGCCAAACCCCGCTCGCACACACCTGGGCCACAACCTCACCGCAGTCCCACTGCCAAATCTCGCATGCACACACCTGGGCCAGAACAACTACTACCACGCCCGAAGACACCTATTCCATAAACACTAATGCCATGCCCAAAGACGACTGGGACTCATCCCGAAGGCACTTGGAAAACAACATGCCCATAGACACCTGGGCCAACCACCACAACTACCTCGCCCGAAGATTGTTGGTCTAATAATGGGACTCGGGCCATCACAGCCTGCCTGAAAAGTCTTGGGCTATTCGGTAAAGGGAGAAAAAAGGAGCTAATAACCAGCCACTCATATGAGTGTTGGGAAAACAAACTCTCCATGAAATGGGGTGTTCATCACTAAGTGCTCAACATTGGTGGGGTGCGAATAAGAAACATAAAAGCTACAGATAAATGTATAGGTAACAAATAATCATCCCATCCTAGGGGTTCCAGAACCTAACCACAAACACACTTGTTACTATTCATTCTCAAAAGAAGCCACAGCACTCACGGCTAGGTCACAACTCATTCCCAACTAATTTCCCACTCATCCATTCTTGTTTTCATGTTCAGGAGATCCCATTAGAGTAAATTCTGCACTACCAGGCAACTAACAGGCATAACCACAAGCCGATAAGCATCCACTCCTGGTTCTCTTGTAATGTTACAACACCAAAATAGGATTAGTGAGATCCCTAAATGTACGAGAACAAATGAAAACCTCACAAAAGGGATAAGTGAGATCCATCGATGTACTAGAAACAATGAAAAACCCGAGACACAGCCCCATGTCCTCAAACCAAAAACCAAAAATTTCTCAACAATAGAGGATTCCACCTGAGTATGTGTCACAGCAGAGCAACCACACACCTTCAAATTCACAACCAACAACCATGCCACAACAAAATATCCCATCCCGGTTCACATATTCCCATAATCACCAGGCAGACCAACATACCCACCACCAGAGTGGAAAACATACAAGTTCTATCACATCATTCATTATGTTCTTCTTTATGTTTGTTTATCGGGGTGGTCACACATGGATTCTTGTTTTACTGAACATCCATTTGAACCAACTGGGTTTACGTGATTAACCAATTTTCAGGTTCATCCATTTAATACTCCTAGAAGACAATTGTTCATTAGTGCACAAGGAAATACCACCAACTGCCAGGATTTTCAATGGGCATAGGCCCACACAATTCACAACACATACAACATAAAAGTAGTACTGCAGAAACATCGATCACACCACCCTTCATTATTTAAAAGCCCGTTCATTATCATCATTATGTTTGGTTTCATAAACTCACACAGAGACAAAAGCGTACACACCCCGCATGATACACAGAAAGAATATGCAAAGGAAAACCCTACTTGATTGGTCAGATATCGAAGTTCTTCTCCACGCGCCAAGAATCAGGGAAAATCACGACTCGTATTGGAGGGACATCGGGGACTCCAAACATATTAAGACGAAAGGAATCCAGCCAAGAGGAATAACAAGGAAAAATAAATTCATATTCAGTATATATATAACATCCCATTGTTTCGGGATATGGGTATTTTAATGGCTTTAAATTCATATGGTGGTTCCCCCATGTGGTAGGGTGGTTACACACAAAAGAATTAATTGTTATTTAATTCTCCATTGAGTAGGACCATATGTATTTATTGGGTATTAATTATGGGATTTTAAATGGCTTTGAACCACTTGAAAAAAAGGTTTAAAGGACCAAAAGAGGTGTTACGAGAGAAACTGTAGAAGAGAAACTCGACAATGCAGGGTGACATCGATCAGTCGCCCCGATGGGTTGCGCCGATTTGTCGCATCGATCGCTCGCATGCCGAAATGATGTCCTACCACCGAGACGTCATCCTGAGGATCCAGAATATGGAAAAGGGATGTACCGCAGGGGTCTGGGTCCTCACATCCGATACCTCTCAAAGCATTCTCTCCCTCGAGAATTTAATATAAGACTTGATGAAAGGAGGGGGGGTTCGAACAACCACCCTTGAAGATTCCTCTCCAGAGTGAACATGAACCATTATATTCACCGTAAAACAAACTATTAAACCCTCTGGTCTTGTGGTGAGGGGTTTCCCTTCCTCCATGTTATGATACTATCCGCTTTGGGCAGCTCTGACTCGCCCGCACGGATTTAGGCGCATCCACTCTAATGTGTGTCAACTAGGGATTAGGTCCTACCCTCCCCACATATTAGGATACTTCACACACATCCACAAAAAATGGAACACCACACATTCCATATTTAACAAGGTAAAGCGTTCTGTCATAACAAGTACAAAATAGAACAACACAAAAAACCAATCATCGTTGGGTACTAGGCATGCATCTGTTCTTCCCCTTCACATGTACTTTCCTCAAGCCCACCATGCCTCCACAAAAAATGAAGCAATATAATGGTTTGTCCACGAAGCACCTGCTCCTCACGATCCTCGATCATCACTTGTCGCTCCAGGAACGTTGCATTGTCTTTGATATCTAGCTCTCCCCAGTCAAGTACATGTGAATCGTCCTATAGATACCGACGGAGCTAGGACACATGGAAGACCACGTGTATCCTCAGTATCACCGGTGGAAACGCTAGTTGATAAGACACTTCTCCGAACCACCGCAACACTTCGATGGGTCCGATGAATCTGGGAGAGAGCTTCCCCACCTACCGAACCTCAATTTCCACGCAGAGGGGAGACCTTCTAGAACATGTGGTCCCCGACCCCGAACTCCAAGGGTCTCCTCCTATTATCAGCATATTACTTATCTCGGTCATGTGCTTCCTTCATCCATTCTTGTATAAGCTTAACCTTCTCTATTGTGCTCTGCACTTCTTCCGGGCCATGAACACTCATTTCCCCAACCCCAGTCTAGCAGATGGGAGAGCGACAGGGCCTCCCGTATAAGGCTTCGAATGGATCTATGCCAATGGTAGATTGATAGCTATTATTTTAGGAAAACTCAACCAGAGGCAACTGCCGCACCCATGATCTCCCAAAATCCAGAATACATGCTCGTAGCATGTCCTCCAATGTCTGGATGGGGTGCTCTATCTGTCTATCTGTCTGCAAGATATAAAGTAGTGCTAAGACGTATCTGAGTCCAAAAGCATGTTGTAATCCCCTCTAGACTCATGAGGTAAACCATGCATCCCTTTCTGAGACTATGGATCTGGTAAATCCATGTATCCACACCACCTCATCCATGTACCTTCGTGCTAAATAATTTACTGAACCCAACTCCTTGATCGCCAGAAAGTGGGCCAATTTCATCAACTGATCCCCCACTACCCAGATAGCATCGCAAGATCCTAGAACCTTGGGTAGCCTTGTGACAAAATCCATATAGATTTCATCCCAATTCCATTCAGGAATGTCTAAAGGTTGCAACAAGCCTCCTCAAACACGGTGTTCATCCTTCACCGGCTGACACACTAGGAACTTTCCTACGAACTCTACTACTGCCCGTTTCACCCCGGGCCACCAGAACTATCTCCTCAGGCCCTGATACATATTGGAAACTCCCAGGTGCACCGCTAGGGCTGTGTTGTGGAACTCAGTAAGAAAATATCAATGCATTGCCTCTGGAACCAATAACATTCTTTGAAAAAAGCATCCTGTTCTGACCATCCTCCTTCCACCCTTCCAGAGTCATTCCCTAGTCAACTCGATCATGAATCACTTCGTTTTATGAGTCTCCCCATTGGGACTCTTCTACCTACCGCAAAAAAGAAGATTGCACTGTCATCTAATACAGAAAACCTCTAGCACCTTCTATCCTATCATCCATTGTAGGGAAACCAACTCCTCTATCGTCTTTGAAGTATATGCTGACTCTCAGACTGCATCCTTCTGCGACTTTCTTCTCAAAGCATCTTCCACCACATTTCCTTTTCTCGAGGTAGAGGAAATATCATAGCCGTAGTCTTGAAGGAATTCCATCCACCATCGTTTTCGTATGTTCAGGTCTCACGAGGAGAAGATGTAATTCAAGCTTTCGTGTCCCGTGAAGACCAAGAAGTGCTCCCCAACGAGGTAGTGCCGCCAAAACATTAGTGCGAACATGACCATCGTGAGATCTAGGTCATGGGTCGCATAGTTATGCTCATGGGGATTTAACTGCCTAGACCCATAGGAGATCACTCTTTGATGCTGCATCAACACACATCAGAGGCCTTTCCATGAAGCATCACAAAACACCTCATATGCTTCCCCTTCATCTGGTAACCTCAACACTAGGGCACTAACCAACTTCTCCTTCAGATAGCTGAAGGTTTCCTCGCACTACTCGTCCCATACGAAAGCATGTTTCTTCTTGGTCATGAATTTCATGGGTGCCACAACTCGGGAGATGTTGGGAACGAACCACCTGTAGTAACCCGCTAACACAAGTAAAATACAAACCTTCTCCACGTTCTTAGGTGCTGCCCAAGAAACAATGATCTTGACTTTCGATGGGTCCACTACAATCCCCTGCTCAAACACCACGTTCCCAAGGAAATTGACTTCTCGCATCCAGAACATGCACTTGGACAACATCCCATTGAGCTGGTGCTGTTGGAGGACCTCCAAAACTGTTCTCAAGTTCTCAGTGTGATCCTTCTCTGATCTTGAGTAGATCTAGATGTCGTCAATAAACTTGACTACGAACTGGTCCAGATATTCCCAGAATACGGAGTTCATGATCCCCATGAATACCACTGGAGCATTTGTAACACCGAATGTCAGGACTACCAACTCAAAGTACCCATATATACACCTAAAGGCAGTCTTTGAGATGTCTCCCTCCTTCACCCTCACTTGGTGATATCTAGACCATAGATCGATCTTCGAGAACAAACCTTCTCCCCTCAACTGTTCAAAGAGATCGTCTATCCTTAGGAGAGGGTATCAATTCTTGACTATTACCTGATTCAGCCTTCTGTAGTCTATGCACAACCTTAGACCACCATCTTCCTTCATCATGAACAAGACTGGACCACCCCATAGTGACACACTTGGATGAACAAAACCCTTATTCATCAGATCATCGATATGTATCCACAACTCCCGCAACTTAGAAGGTGCCATCCGATAGGGAGCCATCGAAATCGGACGGGCACCACGTTGCAAGTCTATCCCAAACTCAACATCACGTTGAGGGGGCAGAGTTGACACCTCTTCAGGGAAGACATCCATAAACTCACTGACGATCTCTAGGACTTCCACCATTTCTGCATCCACTAACTCCACTGATTTCTCAGCCAGCAAGGAGAGGAGGGGTTCTCGATGCTTTCTTCTTCCCTAGAAACTCTGCTTGATGATGAAAGTCACATGTCGGCTGCCCAAGTCTAAAAACAAAATCCTTCATCAGAAGCATTCAATGAAGGAACATACTGAGAAAAGCAAGTCAATTCCTAGGATGACATCATATGGTTGTATCTGCAACAGTAGAAAACCCATGACTGACTAATGAGGCTCTATCATTAGTCTACATCCTTGACAAACATACAACAATTCGGTCTGTCCTCCGACTGGCGTGCTTTGTACCAGGGCCACTGGAAGTCTCTCAACATCTAAACCCCAGAGCATGGGCCAGAATAACTTTAACAAAGGAGTGTGAAGCTCCTGTATCGAACATGGAAAATGAATGGGTAGTAAAAAAGCTGATTGTACCTCGAACGACCTCTGGCCCTACTGGAACAACTGCCTCTGTGGCATGAAACTACCCATGCCCAGCTCCTCTACCTCTTGGCTGTCGGCCACCTCCCCGACCGTGCCCGGGTCGAGGTCCCTGAGGAGTGACCTGAGGTTGGCCACCTCCTGCAACATCTGCCCTCAAAGGGGCGGGAGCTCGCTTCCCCTTCTACTGCTGCTGAAAGGGCCTAGCTTGGAACTGCTGCTGCTGAGGTGGGTGCTAGACCTGCCCACCCCCACCATATCATACTCTCTTCAGGAACTAGTTTCGAAATTGCCCATGGTTTCCACATATGAAGAACCTCGGTCTCGGGCCCGAAGGGAAAGGGCGAGGACCGGGAGACTAGAACTAGAACTGCTACGGCCTACTCCCTACTGGTCAGATCCTAGAGGGCCCTGATGCTGGAGGTATGCTGCTGACAGCCTTTCTCTTTGACCAGCCCAACTGGATCCCCTCTCGTGACTCACCTCCCTGCGTTTGCATCCTCTCCACCACTTCAGCCCTCTTCTGCACCTCCATGTATGTCGTTAGGGTGAAGGGGATAACATCGTACTGAAGAGAAGGTCAGAGTGCCTCCTCTAAACATCTCGCCTGAGACTCTTCAACCAGAAAGAGTTCCGGAGAATAGTGAAGGAGATCCTTGAACTTGATCCCCAAATCTCTCACCGACATACTCCCCTACTAGAGGGAGAGTAGTTCCTGCCTCTTCTCGACCATCATCATGGAAGAGAGTAATTCCGCCTGGAACTCCTTCTTTAAGTCAGCCCACACAACCTCACCTTCCCTCTTCTCTCCAAGATAAAGCATCCACCACTAACGTGCTGCTCCACACATCTGCTTGACGGCCAGAGGAACCCAATACTCTGTCGGAGCCCGAATCAGGTCGAAAGAGATCACTAGCTCCTCTAGCCAGCTCTCCGTCTCCATGTACGAGGTGCTTCCCTCATACATCCCAAGGGTATTTCACTGAAAGGCATGAATGTCATCTGAAACTGGTCGACCTCCTCTTCTTGGTCATCCCTACGTCGATCAGCCATGTCAAACTTTTGGGACTCGATTTCCCACACAACTCATGGTCTTCTCCCAGCTTCCATAGTTGCAAGGAAAATAAGGAATGCCTAAGCCCGAGTAGTGGAGAATACTATTCTCAAATTGTCATAGACACCTATATTTATTTTTAATCCCCAAGACACCCATGAAACATAAGAACACAAGTCATTATGATTCATGTATCTTTCCTAGGGTCTCTAACCTGCAATCAGTGTCACCTCACATGGTCGTTCGGTAGGACCAAAGTCCTTGCATCAGATCATGGGGGGGCCTAAAATCTCATGTCCTAGCCGGTCATTCCTAGCCTAATACATGAACCAAGGTCAACCAACACTGTTTCCCTACAATCCCATGAAATCCTCACTATTATTAACTCTAGAATCCATCATATCTCTCAAACCACTCCTCTAATACCATTCTTTCACGACCCGCCTTCCCCAAAAAGAGGGAGGGGACAACAGATTTCCAGGACCTTCCTTCTTTATGATGAAGGAAAGATAATGATCCCTGAAAAACACATTCAATAGGTCCCAGAGTGGTGACCAACACAAAGGGTATAAAATCACACAGAAAATGGAAGGCATTACCCTTTTTATTATAATAGTATCGAGAGTTATGATAGAAACCCAAACAATACCAAAGTTGAAAGTAAAGGTAAATCCAAAAATAATTACACGTTCCCATATGCATGTTCAACAGTAATTTATACAAGCCACAAAAAAATACTATGGAGGTAAAGTACCAAGAAAAAGAAAAATGACAACAACAACTCCCCCAAGGTTTGAGCTAGTATGGTCTCGCACAATCCCTGAAGTCCTCCTGGAATCCTGAAAGCAGTTTTACATTTGTAGGGTGAGAATAAAAGTACACTCAGTAGGGAAAACCAAAGAATCTCGTGCACAAGTGTGGAGGCATTCTAATGCCCTGTGAGAAAAGAAACACCAAAACACCTAGCAAGGGAAAACAATCCACCCATGTCTCACCAAGGCACACTCCCCAACTAACCAAAGGAATGTAAAGTATAGTAATAGAACATCGATATTTGGGTACCTCGCGCCACATTCCAACTGGTTATTGAAGGCATCATATGCAATGAACCAATCCCTTCATTATCATCGCAGTCTCACTTCCAAACCAGGCCCGCACACACCTGGGCCAGAACCTCACCATAGTCCCACTGCCAAACCCAGCCCACACACACCTGGGCCGCAACCTCCCCGCATTCCCACTGCCAAACCCGCTCGCACACACCTAGGCCATAACAACTACTCCCTAGCCTGATGACACCTGGGCTAGAACAACTACTGCCACGCCCAAAGACACTTGGGCATCATCCCGAAGAGACTTGGGAAACAACCTGCCCACATGCACCTGGGCCAACAACCAAAACTACCTCGCCCGAAGAGTCTTAGTCTATTTAGTAAAGGGAGAAAAAATGGAGATAATAACCAGCCACTCATAGGAGTATTAGAAAAACACCCTCCCCATGAAATGAATTGCTCGGAACTAAGTGCTCAACTTGGGCGGGGTGTGAATAAAAAACATAAAAGCTACAGATATATGTATCGGTAACAAACAATCATCCCAACCTAGGGGTTCTAAAACCTAACCACAAACACCCTTGTTACTATTCATTCAAAAAATATTCCACAACACTCACGGCCAATTCACAACTAATTCCTAAACTAATTCCCCACTCAAAAATTCTTGTTTTCATGATCAGCTGATCCCATTATGGTGAATTCTACTCTACCAGCCAACTAATAGGCATAACCACAAGCCCGAAAAAAAACAGCCAAATAGAAATTTAAGCATCCACAACGGTTCTCTTATAAAGTTACAACAACAAAAGGGGATTGGTGAGATCCCTCAATGTACTAGAAACCAACTAAAACATCACAAAAGGGATAAGTGAGATCCCTCAAAGTACTGGAAACAATGAAAACCACGAGACACATCCCCGTGTCCCTAATCTAGGAACCAACGATTTCTCAACAATAAAGAATTCCACCCGAGTTGTGTCATAGCAGAGCAACCACACACCATCAAATTCACAACCAAAAAACCTGCCACAATAGAGGATCCCATCCCCGTTCACATCATCCCATAATCACCAGGAAGAACAACATACCCACCACCAGAGTGTAATACTTATAGGATCAAGCACATCATTCATTAGGTTCTTCTTTCTGTTTCTTAACTGGGGTGGTCACACAGGGATTCTGGTTTTACTGAACATCCATTTTAACCAACTGTGTTTACGCGATTAACCAATTTCCAGGTTTATTCATTTATTCATCATAGAAGAAAACGTTTCATTAGTGCGCAAGGAAATACCACCAACGGTCATGATTTTCAGTGAGCATAGGCCCGCACATTTCACAACACATACAACATAAAAGTAGTACATCAAAAACATCGATCACCCCCTTCATTATTTAAAAGTTAGTTCATTATCTTCATTGTGTTTGGTTTCAAAAATTCCAATAGAGAAAAAAGCATACCCACCCCACATCATACACATAAAGGATAGGCGAAGGAAAACCCTACTTGATTGATCAAAGATCGAAGTTCTTCTTCACAAGCCAAGAATCAGGGAAAAGCGTGACTCGCAGGGGAGGGACGTCAGGAACGTCAAACATACTAAGAAGAAAGGAAGAAATCCAAGATGAAGAAGAAGGAAAAGAAATTCACGTGAAGTATATAGATAAGATTATGTTCTTATGGGAAATGGGGATTTGAACAACTTTAAATTCGGATCGTGGTTCCCCACGCGGTTGGGTGGTTAGACACGATGAAATTATTTGTTATTTAATTCTCCATTGAGGAGATCCCTCGAGATTTATGGGGTATTAATTATGGGATTTCGAATGGCTTTCAACCAATTAAAAAATGTTGAAAAGCCAAAATGAGGCGTTATGGGAAAAACTGTAGAAGAGAAACCCAACAAGGCTGGGTGACACTGATCGGTCGCCCCAATCGGTCACACTCCAAAATGACGCCCTATCACCAAGATGTCATCCCTAGGATCTATAATACGACAATGGGATGGAATTAAAGGGTCCGGGTCATCACAATGATTTTATTATAAATTAATATTTCAAAATTTTCCACAAGTTACCCTCCCCCTCTTATAAAAGGACATTTCCCCTTCTCCCAGATTCACACCTCCAAAGCCATTTTTCTCAGCCTATCTATTCACAAATATCTTCCAAATTTCCCAAACTTCATATTTGAGGCCTTACTTTATTCAAAAATCGATCCTAAGGATCCTTTTTGATTAAATAAAAAGGAATGACCCAAAGAAGAGGAATATATATTTCATCACCTCTTTTAAGTTATTTTTTTCTTCCACTTCATCTTTATTTGTTGTTTCCATTCTAAATTAATAAATCCTGTATATTCTATATAATTATATGTTATTATAAAAATGGTACACAAAATATTCATTATTATATCAATCATATTAATGGCAATGTCACCATATGTGGGTCAGTACGACTTTTTGTCTCCACGTCGTGGTGTAGTTGTTATTCAAGACATAATTTTTTTGAATGGGTATAAAAATTACGTATAATTTATGTAAATAATAAATATAACATGTTAATGATTATGTATATATGATATAACTTTCAATTATATATGATTTCACCTTCAATTGAATGATATGGTTGCTCGTACGTACGTATGGATTACCATCTCCACGAACGCGATGAAACTAATTCCCCATCATTATCATTCAAGGATAATTTTCAATTGATGATTAAAAATAATGTCTAAAAACTTACTATCATTCTGTATATTAATCAAATACATTATTTTCATAAAAAAATGGCTTACATAACAAAACATATAAAGGAAATATAATCTATTAACACCCAAAATGACGATAAAACTAAAATATAATTAACAAAGTAATTTTAGAATATCATATATGATATCATATTTTTGAAAATGGTTATTTTATAATTTAATAATACTGATTTAAATATTATATACCAGTTTAACGTACCCTCGACCAATGAGATGTACAAGGTAAGGGTTAATTCTACAATCTCATTACAAATATGAGGTTGTTAATACGTAAGTATCTACCGATACCATTTTATCATCGACATCCGTGATTTCATAAAAATGTAATTCAAAACATTTTTACTATTTACTATACTATGGGATAAAGTCATTTATAACCTTATATAACATATATGTTTTGAAATAAATCTTTCTGTCATTTTACTAATAAAGTACTTTATGCCCTTTTCGACAAAAATAAGGTATGAATTTCTTTTTTTAACTTATATGGAAGGTTCGACTATTTTCTACCATTAAAACAGCGTCGAAGATTCTCATAAAATATTATATGAATACTTTAAAAATAAATGCATTATTTTATAATTATTTGACTTTTAAATGATATCAAAATAGAAATAAATATTTCTCTAAAAAAGTTTTGATTTCATCTATGTCGACATCCTTTGATGGATTTTAAACTTGTTTGAAGTTGATTTATTATGATACAAATCTTACATATAGTATTGAATGGTTTGTGATAAGTTTGAATGTGGATGTTTTATTATTACACCATTCATGGTTTATAGAAAATGTATTTACATTTCGTATGCTAGTATTAATATAATTGTTTATGTTAGTTTTAAACATTTTTATATGAGGATTGTGTTGTACTTAGTATGTGACGGGTGGAGCCTGCTGTAGCACCTCGATGCATCACTAGGTATCAATAGACAAACTGATTTCTTGGCACAAGGCCTTTATGAATTCTTATTTGTAGTCTTGGAACAATTCCTTAACTATGTGGTTATGAAGTCTGGAATTACAAATTCAATCATTATGAAGTTAGCTATTGATATTGCATGGGATTATTCGACTAGTATAATATCAATGTAAATAATTAAGTGGAATTATTTGATTTATATTGGCCTTATTATGCAGATGTTTTTGTTTAAATGGATAATGTTTTTGTCTTATACATTTCCTTAAATGTTTATGATTATTTATGAATTTTTTCACTATATTGTTATCCTTACTGAGCATCTGAGCTCACCCCTTTCTATGTTTTATTTTACCCAGGATGTGAAAAAGTATATTATGACTAACTTGTAGGGATATTATTGGGAATATTAATGAAGTCAATGCAGATAATTTTGTTGTTATTTTTAATTTTATAATGTAATGTTAAACTTATGATTGTATCAAGTACTTTAAAGGATACTAAAATGATCGGTCATTCAGGATGTGATCCATTGTGACCATGCCAAGGTTATGTAATAATCCACCAACTCTGTGTAACTATGGTCGGGGCATTTCATTGTTATACATAGGCAATACCAAGAGTCGTGAAATATGATGTGCAACCCATTCTACACATAGTGTATATTCTTGATCATGTATTGATCCTCTTGTCCACCATTCCTTGGTCATGTTTCCTTAGGGTTAGTTTCCCTTTTTCTCATTCACCAGAATATCCAGTATCGTTTCCATCCACATGAGTATGGTCCATTAACTTGGACTTTCCAAGATAGAGTATGGTATCCCTCTGAGAGGCCTGGAGTGAGATCCTATATCTATTCTTAACACTAGATTGAGTATGGTGTAGACATGACTGATCCAACAAGAAGCCAATCCTCTAACTAACAAGTCAATCCGGATTTTTTATGGTATTTACCAAGGCCGTAGTAGTGATTCTCATCACTAAATCATGATATTTTCCAACTCAGGAGTATGTTCTCCCAAAATGAGGGTATTTATCTCTCATGGAATTTCTTGTTGAGAATTACATCTTAGACAGAAATCATTAGAAATATCAGACACATCTAGTGAGTTCACCAAGATGAGTACCTTATGGAATCTATGTAACTGAACCCCAAGCATGGGTATACTGTGTTGTGACATTTCTATAGACTACGGGTCTGGGATTTGATTATATTTGGATGTGTTTCTCTTGATATATATTTACTAGACAGATATTGTACAGAGATTATTGTACCATTACTTTGTGTATTTCATTCTGTTTTGGGGGTCCTCAACTGAGTATTGTAATACTAACCCCTACAAGGGATTTTCCCTCCCGTGTCATGTCTTGTGTATATGTGTGGCATTTTGACGAATTCCAGGGTGGAATTGGACTGTACAGATATTTTTGATTTCCCTACAGGATGAGGTGTTCCTATAGATATGAGCAATAGTCCAAGTACATATTTGTACTTATAGGATAGAAATTTTAGTTTTCAAACTCTTTCTTTTGGTGGGCTTGTATTCTGGCCAAGTTAACATTACATACAATACTTTCTGTTGTAATCAATTGGTTGGGTTTAGTTTCATGCAATCATTTTGTTACTCAGTGGTTTTTTTCATTTCATCATTGATGGGCTTGGAGATGTGTGTGTGTATATAGGTAATTAGGTAATGCCTCCTATTTTGGTTATAAGTCTACTCTGTGCTAGTCACCACCCCTTGGCCCATTGGGGGTGAGCGTGGGGGTTTTGGGCACTATTGTGCTAGTTCTAGATGTGAAAGTCTTTCCTAATGATGTTCTAGGGCTACCCCCCCATAATGGAATCAAATTTTTCATCGACTTAATTACCAGGATGGCACAACTATCCTCACCATCGTAGTAGATGAATCCCACAGTGCTTCACGGGTTGAAAGTGCAGTTGGAGGATCTTTAGAGTAAGGGATTCATAAGACCTATTGTTTCACCCTAGGTAGTGTAAGTTTTGTTTTTCAATAATGAAGATGGGATTTTTGAGGTTTTGCGTGGATTACTAGCTCTAGAACTTGGTGATGGTGGAGAACACGTATTAGTTGTCGAGGATCAATGACCTCTTTGATTAGCTATGAAGGGATCATTGGTTCTCAAAGGTTGACCGCAGGTCGAGATGTCACGTGCTTCAGGTATGGGAAAATGATATACCAAAGAAAGCTTACTGATGCTGCTTCAGTCACTATGAGTTCTACTGATTCCTTTAGGCATGAAGAATTACACTAAAGTGTTTGTGGGATATTTTAACCTGATCTTACATCCATCCATAGATTGGTTCATAGTTGTCTTCATCGATAACATCTTTGTGTACTCGGCGTCAGAGGAGGAGCACATGAGACACCTGTAGATGTTTCTACACATACTTTGAGAGCACCAACTTTGTGGTAAGCTCTCAAAGTTCCATTTTTAGATATTGGATGTACACATTCTAGGACATGTTATCTCAGCAGATGGAGTAGTTTTGGACCCGGGAAAGGTGGAGGCATTGTTAGAATTGGAGGAACCTCAATGCGTGAAGGAGGTGTGTAGCTTCCTTGGTTTTGCAGGATATTGCAAGAGATTCATTCATAATTTCTCCATGATATCAGAACTGATAGCCACATTGAATAAATAGAGGGAAACACTATTTGTGGATAGAGAAGTTCTAATAGGATTTCTAGCTGTTGAGGATGATTTTGATGTGTGCCCCGATAATGAGATTACTGGAAGAAGGTGTCGAGTACGTAGTTTTCTACGATGCATCAAGGATCAGGTTTGGTTGTGTAATGGTTCAACGATATTTAGTGATTGCTTATGGTCCATGCTATCGTTTTCAACAGGAGTAGAACTGCGTGACCCAAGATCATGAGATGGAAGCAGTAGTATTCACATTGAAGATGTGCCAAAAATCCCTTATGGGTGAATGTATTATCATCTACATGGACCAATATAGCCTCAAGTATGTATTCTCAGAGATGGAACTAAATAATAGGTAGATGTTATGGCTAGAGTGCCTCAAGGACTATGAGTCTGATATTTTATATACTCCTGGGAAGGGGAATGTTATGGGAGATGCTCTGAGTATGATATCGAGTTCGCGGCTATTGAGTGTGGTGACAGAACAGTTGACCTAATTATAGTAATCCTTTATGGATAGAGAGGATGAAACTTACGATTAGTGGATGGTTTTCTTCCCTCCAATCTTAGAATGAGTTTGGGAGCACAACTTGGATATGTCGACAGTAAGATTTTACATTCTTATTTATCCATAAGACATAATCCCAGTGGATATTTTCACGATGGGGAGTACATTGTTCCATTAATATGATGAACTGTTGTGCTAGTGGAATTGTAGGAGGAGGTTATGAGGGAGTTTCATTCATCCCCCTTGGCGGTACACCCTGGCATTGCAAGATGTACCAAGATCATCGATGTCAATTCGAGTGGTTAGGTATGAAAGAAGGTTGTATAAGAGTTTGATTATCGATGCCTTATATTCTAGAAGGTGAAGGTTGAGCGCCTGCTTCCTGTAGGGTTAGCTCATCCCCTAGAAGTTCTAGAGTGGAAGTGAGATGGAATATTGATGGACAGAAACACTGTCTTACCACTAAGGGCCAAGATACATGATTTGAAATGGGTTATCATTGACCGACTCACCATGTCAACCAAATTTCATGATATTAGGGATTTTATTTCATTTGAGAGACTGGGATGCCTCTATGTGCAAGAGATAGTTTGGCTTCATGGAATCCCTTCAATGATAGTCTTAGATCACAACGATCATATCACATCCCACTTGTGGAAGAGACCGTTAGAGGTGTTGAGGACTCAGGTACTCTTGAGCACAATGTTCCACCCCTAGAAAGATTTTTAGACGGAGAGTAACATTCAGGTTCTAGAGGATATGTTGAAAGCATGTATCTTGTGCATTGGTAACACTTGGGAGGACCACCTACCACTGTTGGAGTTTGCGTATAACAATATCTACCACTCCACCATTGGTTTGACACCATTTGAGGCTTTATATGGTAGAACATTCCTGTCACCGCTCTACATGAAAAATCATAGAGATTCACCACATATGGGTCCAGATTTGGTGCGATCTAACACTGAGAAATTGAAAATCACCCTGAAGTAGATAAATACTAGTCATAGCCGAAAGAAGTCTTATGATGATATACAATGAAGACCTCTGAAGTTTGAGGAGGGAGACGATATATTCCTTCAGGTATCACCTTGAAGAGGGTTACAAATATTTGGTTGGGGTGGAAAGTTATATCTAATGTTTATCAGACCTTTTCTGATACTACACATAGATGCCGAGGTGGCCTACTACATAGCACTACTGCCACAGTTTTATTGGGTACATGATGTCTTCCACATGTCGCAGCTGAGGAGGTACGTGCATGACCCATCACACATCATCAACTGGGGCGAGTTGGAAATCCAATATAGAGATTCTTTTTTATGTATCCTATGAAGATCAATGATAAACATGAGAGTATCTTTCATGGGTGATTTATTTCCTTGATGCGCATCAAGGGGCAGTAAAAGAACCTCCAAGAGAGCTTCTACGAGTAGGAGGCTTAGATTCGTGCCCAGTAACCACATCATTTTGTGTAGCCTTTTTTTTTAATTTCTGGGATGTAAAGCTCTAAGGTGGGGAGAATTTCAAGTGTCATATTTTCCATGTATTATTTTTTAATTTTATATTTAATAAATATGAGATATGATTTTTGAAGGTTTGTGATTCATAGGCCTGTAGTGCCAAAAATAAAAGTTTGAAATAAATTTATTATCTTTTAAATAGTACATGTGAGCATTTTTTCAAATAAAAAGATGAATAACATTTAAATGGGTGTCGGGATCAGAAATATGAGGGCATCGTTGTGTTCAGAGCGGCCCCATTACCATACGTAGGGCCTAACATCGACTGGAGCAAGTGGACTATAAATGTTAGTTTTTTAAAATTATAATAGAAAAAAAATAAAATAATAATTTATTTTATTTTAAATGGTTCCATAATTTAGGGATTAATTATTCCTTTTAAATAACCAGGATCCCAGGGTTAGAATCATAAACTAGGAAAACTCCCTAGAACCCTCAAGAGCTTCGGATAGGATCCAACCTTGGATGATTCTTGATGAACGCTGATGAATGATGATGAGTGGAATGTTCTGTAGAAAGATAGAATCCTGGACGATGACCTCTCTTCAACTTCAGGTATGATTTATATATGGGTCTCTTATTTTGATTTAGGTATTCCCCATTATTTGATTAAATGATAGGCACAGATCAACCCATGAAAAGGTTGATTCGTGGATCTTGCATTCTTGTATGGGGTGTTATTTTTTGTTTCTTTTGGAGTTTGACTTGGAAAATATTCTAGTGAATATTATTGGATTATATTTTGATTCATCTGGCTTAATATTCTCAATATGATAGAATTTACATTTTGGAAAACGATGACTGAGGTGTGATCCACTTTTGTAAATTGATTTCTTCCACTTTTTGACCCAGCGTTCTTCGCATTCATCACAGGGTTATGAAAAACGATTCATTGAACATCTGTTTCGCAAAACAATTGTCCAAAATTAGATATCCGACATCATGAGGACCTAATGGAGGTACAATGATGATAGTGGTAGATGGATTTACATAGTTCAAAAGAAATCTTTCTCTGGCTGTTCTTTGTGTGAATGATCGAATCGAGTTTTTGATGCCAATTGGACCCTTAAAACCTCCTGAAACGTTGATGGTATAACATGGTGACCTCAAATATTGAGAATGGTGACCATATGATATCTAGATCGAAGATCATAGGAGCCCTGAGTTGTGATTAAAATGAATGACATTTTAGGAAAATTCTTATCAACTCTGCTTGTATCCCGAAAAACAAGCCACATAGGGATGGCCAACGGCGACTAGGGCTGTTACACTGAACATGGTGAAGAATGAGACATGCTCTTGGGAGGACACAATGTCTGGGCCCCACACAATGGCTGTTGAAGTTCCAGATGAGAGGAAGCTAAGACACGACGTGTTACCACTATCACACGACATGTGCGTCCCTATGCGGACTCGACAGGTCTCTCAAAGGATACACAGACATGGGGTTGAGTGCACACCATGTAATCCACCACATGCCAGACATGCCTAGTTATGCAAGACACCCAATATACCAGTTATGCATGACACCCCATGAACTAGTTATATGGTTTGGCACACATGGGATGAATCCATGTACGAGCACACAACCGCACACATAGAGGGAACCTTCGTTACTTGGACATGGCATGGGGTCTTCCCTACATGGCATGTAATTAAAATTATACATGGATTGTCCCTTCTGAATAATACCATTATACACAGGCAGTACCAAGAGTTACGAGACACTTCATTTGACCCCTTATAAACATCGTGTATATCCTAGAACATGGATTGATCCTCTTGTCCATCGTTCCATGGAAATGTTTCATTTGGTTTAGTGCCCCTTTTTCTCTTCCCCTAATTGATATGTATTTTTTTCCATCAATATGAGTATGATCCCTTCATCAGGACTTTCAGAGTTAATGTTAGGTATCCCTCTGTGAGGCCTAGAGTGGGAACCTCTATCCATTCATGACCCTTTGTGTAGTCAGGTATCGATGTGACTAATCTTACATGATGCAAATCCTCTACTCAATAGGTGAATCCAAATGAGTTGCGTTATCCACCATAGACCTATCAGTGATCCCAATCAGTTTATTGTGATCTATTCCAACTCAAGAGTGTGTTCTCCAAGAATGATTGTATCTACATCTCACGCCTTTTCCTAATGAACAATACATCTTTGAAGTACACCATCAAAGCTATCAGACTCATCGTGTCAGGTCTCCCGGATGAGTTCCATGTGAAATCTTTGAAACTGAACTCCTAGCATGGCTATATGGTCGTGTGACATGTCTTGAGATTATGAGTCTGGGTTTTGAGTATATATGGATGTTTTTCTCTTGATATATGTTCTTTTGACATATACTATTTCGAGAATTTTGTACATTTACATTTCATATTGATTTGTGTTTTCAGATTCCTCAAATGTGTATTGATATACTCTCCCAGGTACTGGATTTTCCCGCACGTATTGTGTCTTCTGCCGATGAGTAAACTTTGGACAGAGTCCAGGGAACACAAAGACCGATCCAAGCATTGTGAGTTCCCTATAGGATTAGGTGTTCCTAAATCTACAAGAAACCATCCTAGTACCTCTTTTTTCTTACAGTTTAGACATTATAGTTTACAAAATCTTGTTTTTGGTTGGATTGTATTCATTTCTTGTTTACATTCTACAGTTTACTTTCAATTGTAATCTGTTGGATAGTTTTAGTTGTACACATGAATTTTTTCCATAGTGGTTTTTCCCATTTTAGCATTATTCATCATGGGTATATGTGCGTGTGTATAGGTTCTTAGGCAATGCCTCCCATGTTTGTGATATTCTTACTGAGGGCTAGTCACTAGCCCCTGGCCTGTTAAAGGTGGTCTTGGTGCGTCAAGACACGGGCCCCACTAGGACGAGCAATAAAAAATATTCAGTAAATGATAGTTACCATTCATCAATCAGAATGGATCCTTTTTAGGCTTTATTTAATCGACCATGAGGATGACCGATTTGTTGGGTAGAGGTGGGTGAAGGTTCTTTAGTGGGACTAAGTTTTCACAATGACACTTCTTTAAGGATTTAGGATAAATGCCAGGTCGTGGTTTTAATGTTGATTAGATGTAAATATTATATATATCAACGAATTAATCCGTAGATTCTTTCATATATGTAAGGGGTTTTCTTGAATTTTTCTAATATTTTGGTAACCATTGACTTGGAAAATAGGGAAACCTAACTCTAAGATATTTTGGACTATTTGAGGCCGTTGAGAAACATGGGTAGGATGCTTATTAGTTTCAATTTCTATACTATTTAATAGGAATTCATGATTTTTTACACATAATAATGCATTGAAACTATCATACATACCCATGTCAAAATTTTAGTGTGGTAGATATTGAGTTAGAGCCACATTTTCCCATTGTTTGAGCCGCCAATTGAGATCATTAACTCTTAAGTGAATGTCTTTCATGGGAAGTCAATTCCATTAGTCAGAGTGTTATAGAATTACGTATTATATTCTAATGAGAGATGGATGCCTGGATCTATGATTAGGGAGTTGTGGCATCAACTATTTACAGGTATTCATTCTTCCACAAGACATCCCAAGGATGAAAATTATTATAGTGGGGATTTTATAACATCCCATTACATGCTTTCTGGTAATTAGATTGTCTTTTCTAATTTTTTTTCTCTAATTTGGTATGTGTTGGGACTCTTGAGGATAGATAATTTTTTTTGGGAGAAATAACTTATTGTTTGGTTATAAAGGTTTCATGAAATTAATGGAATCTGGGAATAAATGTGCAATGTCCTTACAAGATTCTCCATATGTTTGAAGAATTAAAAAGTTGTTTTGGGGTTTTTGCAAAATAATATGGCATTTATATTGAATTCAAGGTGTTACCATGATATGTAATAGGGTTGCATGATGTTTACATGTTATCCTGATACATGTTGTGAACCCTTTAGACGTAGTGAAATGAGTACCCACTGTGTACATGTTATATAACATACAATGATTTAAATATTAGTTTTTTATTAAAAAGTAATAGGTTTTAAGTCTACATGATTATAGTGGATTTAAGAACACGAAAATTGGTTACACACCATGTAACAATTAGGATGCCATCATTAAGGAAACTACTTGGCAGAAATTTTATTTCATTCATCATCATCTCCTTGGCCTCAAGATGTAGATGTATTCTCTGGTAATTTTTGGAGTCTCCATTAGATCCCGATTGATCCATTAAATGTTTGGCCAAACTAGAGGTTGGGTTGTATCTCTCCATATATGAAATACATTCTTTTTCATTTTTTCATTGATTGTAGTGGCATTATTGCATTGTTTTATCAAATTCATTTAATCGTTGTGATGTTTCTACTTGTTTCCACATATATATATTGTGTGATATTGTTCCAAGGGACAATCCTTGTTGGTTGTGGGGCAGTGGGTGTGTGTTCCAGAGGTATGGGTAATTTCAACTTCTATAAAAACCCTTTTTTATGAATTTGATAAATTATAATACGATTATATAAATTACAGGGCCTTCATTTCTATATTTTCATTCTTAATTTTGGTGAATCATTATATTGTAATGTGGGACCCCATGTTTTAAGGTTGGTGGTTCCATCTCAATTATATGTTGTAATCTTTATTGCAATTGTCTAAATTAAATTATTTTATTAAATTAAATGATATGATATGTCTAATTTTTTATTGTTTTTTTGAACTAGGTGCTTTCTATAAAAGATGTTTTCTCTTGGTTTTGGGTAAATGGAAAGGGATTTCAATGTATTTTGAAGTGTTTTTCAAATCCTTATTCGATGAAAAGGGTTTGATGAACTAGTTTGGAAAATTAGATACCATGGGAAGACTTGGTTACGTAGGTGGAAGGTATAGTAATAGGTTTTATCCAATATTGGGAAAATTTTTCATGGGTATTATCTCTTATATTTAGGCATGTTGTTTTAGGGACTTGTTAGAATTGTTGGGGGCTTTAATTTTGGGGTGTTCTTATTCACTCTATACTAAATTTATTTGTCTAATGTATTGATTCATTCACAATTGTATATGTTAAGAACAATTATCCTCGATATCCTAATCTATTGTGACCCTTAGAATGATGTTACCCATGATTCATGGCTAATTTGGGGTTTTACAATTTTTTTATACTACTTTTTTGAGCCTCCTTGGATTTGATATGAAATATGAAATATGATATTTTATTTTTAACATGAAATTTCTTGTGAGATATTTTTTTATGAAATTATTTGAATCTTATTTACCAACATTATATGGAAATGTGGAAATCGTGCAAATTAAACAATTTTCCCACACTTTGGAATAAAAAATTGATAAACTGATGGCATGTCCTATTTTCATTAAATATGATAATTCATGGATTATTATTCAAATACGTGATATGGAAAACATTGTGGAGACCCTAAAAATCCCATTATATCACACTATGTTTACCTATTCGACAGTGCACAAACCTGGTTATGTCTTTAGATACAGGGGAATGACAGACACTACAATGAGTCAGTGAGGTTTAAGGTCATCTGGTACGGGTATGTTTTGGTGAGATGGGGGGATTCAACACATGAGATTAGGTGGAGTAGTGAGTTTTCTTATTTTTTGCAGTCTTTTTGGGTTGGACTTGTTCTTGGAGATTGGTTATTCTATCGATTTGTTTGGTTTCCCATGCTATTTATATGTTTTGGAATATATTTATCTTTTTGACTATTTTCAGTAAGGCATATATGTTCCATGTTGTCACTTTATAACACTATGAAAATATATAAATATTGAACAAAAAATCAAATTAAAATGATGATAATGCCAGATATTCTCTAAACTCAGTGAAACCAAGCATAATGGAATAATCATAGTTTTCATAAATCAACATGAACATGTCATAACGTGATAGGAAAAATAATATTTCAAATCCCATGATACCAGATCTTCCATGTATGAAATAATCCCCTTATCACCCCATTGAAATCATAATAAGGGACCCACATGTTGATGAAAAACATATTTTTCTTATAGGGGTCACTGATCCCATGGATTGTGTAAACTCATAAAATTTTAAATGTTCATTTTCATAACCTATTATTCATATAGAGGACCCTCAACTTATTGTGGAAAATAAAATTACAGGGAAATATACACCGTTAGAGTAACCAAAAAATTCCAGGACTAGGGTGAAAAAAAATCCATACATAAATCTCTAACATGGAGGTTCCATTCCCTAAATCTAGAAGGGGTAGTAACTGAACGAAGTGTTTGAATATCCCTATACTAATAATTAGTTGTAATATTCAACATTTCTTAATCCAATCATACTTCTAACATCCCTTCCTCATAATGGTGAAATCTTTAAAGAGAAAAGGAACTCTATTCACACATATTACCTTAGAAACAACACCTAATAATGAATTAATATTCACTATTAAATAGTATTTTGATAATTGGTTAGATTGGTCTATTAAAATATCTGATACTTATACCTAGGTTAGAAGATATGTAAAAACATTGAAATGTTATGTACACAACATGTATTTTATCTAACCATAATCCATGATCCTAGGGTAATAACCATGTGTGTACTACCATTATCTAGTCATGAACCCCCAACATATACAATGTGTCACTAATAAGGCCTTTCATGTTCATCCCCAGAGTCACTGGCCATGTACCCCATGGATTGTGACTTGTGACATTGAAAAACATGGATTTACATCCTTTCTAACATGGTGGGTAGAGCAGAAGGGTTAGTTAGTATATATAGGGATGAGACCATAGTCATGCATGTAACAAAACATATAATGTGACTCTCAAGTACATGACATATGAATCATTTCATATATGTCAAAATGTACTCATATGTTCATGTTTCTTCCCCAAAACCATCATGAAATTCTCCCAAACATAAAATGTTTCTGAAGCTCAATGTACATCCCTCAATGTTCTCTAGTATTGTCATGTCAGGTATTCAAGGAAAACAGAGTGTGTAAATTATGATCACACACAATGTGATATTATCCCTTTAAAGAAACCATAGATATGATCAAAATATGGGACACTTAATGTTCTATGTTGTAATATGACATAAAATATTAATACTTATATGTGATACATAAATGTGGACTAAAACCGCACATGTTGTAATATTTATTAATACACACCAGATAGTTATATATTCCTTAATAGATATATTTTCATTATCATTCACATATCTATTTCCATCATTCTTAAATCATTTATAATCAATGCACTATACACCATGTCCTAGCAGCACTTCCTCGCCACCAATGGTTGTCAATACTAACACAAATTACCATCTTCAATATTAGTCCAAACAAACATGAATATGGATCCATTTTCCATTAAACTCTTTATCAGTTAATTATTAAGGATCCTCTTTAATTCTACAACAATTATTCCTGAATATTTATGGCCCTTCACAACTACCATGTTTCACTCCCTCTCCCATTATCAAAAGTCACGATCTCAAAACCATTCATCATTGTACAACTGAACAAGGATAATTTTAATAGTATTTTTTACCCAGATAAACTGAATAAGGATAGACTAATAAATCTTTAATGAAGATATTAGTTTTTTTCAATTCTTACCACTAAAATTTTCATTTGAAATACATTCATTAACAGACATTCATGAATATATAGTTCATAATAAGAATCTTTATTAACAATGGGTTGTGGGGATGATCTCACTATTTTAATGGAATAAAACTAATCAATTAATGTAATTATAATTATAATATAATGAAAAATTAATCACAATACCAAAATTAAAATCCTATATCATAGTTATTCATTGACACTTAAAAAATCACTCATTAATACCACACAATTCCACCTTAACTTCACATCATCATGATATATTTATCACAAAATTAATCCCATTTCCATACTCTCTAAAACATATTAAGATTTAATATTTGTGATTTATTACCATAATAATGATGTTTTAAATTTATACTAATAATTTTGGAATTTTTTCAATATTAAAAAATCAATAATTTACTGAGAGAGGCCTGGTTCTAAGCCTAAAACCTCAAATAAAGATTATGCAACTCCTTGGTAAATACCCATGAACCTAATATAACAATATTTTTACTAGTTTTTATCAAAGTGTCTATTTGGGAGATATCAATATTTTTACATGAGGGATACTTATTTAGTTATTAAATATACATTAAATAACCCTTAAAATTTGAATGACCTAAAATCTCACAAAAAATAAACCCAATAGTAAACACACTAATCTGTATTCAATGGATGAAAAGAGTTTTTTCAAAAATAATTTATTATAGTGAATTTACCATTTTATAATTTGAAAACTTCATGGATAAACATATAAAATATGATCTAAGGACTATTTAATGAATAACCTAGGTTGTTATAGTGTAAGCTATGAGAAAATGCATGTCCACAAAATTTTATAATGAGACCTGATAAATTATGTTTTTTATAGAATATAAAAATTTATTCATAATACCTTTTATTATTATATTATAATATTTATTTGTATTGGGAAAATTTCAATACATATTTTTTAGAATATTTTTCTCTGGGAAAGAAATTTGGGGTTATTCCAAAGCTATAATATTAGTTTAGAAAGGCCGTAGAACATGAATAAAAATTTTGTTGGATAATTTTTTGGTAATAAAGGCACGGTTTAATTTTTATTCTATTAAATATTAAATCAAAAAAAGAATATAAAAAAATTTAAAATTTTATCGAATTGTTTTATTATATCAATAATCCTGAAAATAATTTTTTTTTGATTTAAAATGATGTTATTTTTATTGATTTTTTAAAAAAATAATATAATTAGATTTGAAATAAATTTTTGAGGAGTTTAATAATTTCAATTGATATTTATTTCTATGTTTTGAAATGTATTTTAATGTATCTAATAAATTTGTTATGGAATTTTTATAGATTATGTCTTCCTAGAGGAGTCCTAGTAAATTCTAAATAGAGGGATATGAATTATATTTGATGTGAATCATGCTATTGATAAATGTGTTTTCAAAGTGTAAATTCAGAAATTTAATGTTATGGATGGAGATTTTGGTCTTGTTATAAATCATTGAAGATACTAGATTCAATAATACAAAGACTGTAATCATCTTGGATATCTAAGGGATTTGGATTCCTGATGATCAGTGTAGTTATCATAAGAAATTGAGGTAATTATTAAAATTCTAGTCATTATTGAGACCTCAAGGATAAAATTAAATACATTAAAAAATGATTTATGTTGAAAATGGGTGGATTTAATTTTTTAGGACAATAATAACATGTTAAAATAATGGATTTTTTAAGGCAATGTTTATTAAATAATAATAAAATGAAACTAAAAAAGATGTATAAGTGATGGTTGGTTGTTATCCTATAGGGTAATCAAGAGATAATAAATTAATCTAGTAATTTCATTGGGAATGAATTGTATCATTAAATATTATCCTCAAATGACATAATAAAATCTCATTGATTTAAAATAGTCCTCTATTATGATGACCTTTCAAACAATTTTTTTGGCCACATGTTTTAAATAGAATGGTTATCTATAGCTATTAGGATTGAAACTATTATTACAATATTTTAGAGAATGGATGCTTCATTATATTTTACTGAATTTAGTAAAGGGGCATAATTAGTAACATTAGTAAGACTATTATGATTATTCATGAATAAATATTCACTAGAAAAAAGAATGAAATTGGATAAATTCAAATATAAAATTATAGGTGTTACCTGGAGAACATCCTATCCTATTTATTTAACATATAATATTAGAATACCACTATTAGTCCATCAATGTGATAATACAAGGATCTTTAATAGTTAATGGAAAATATTTCTTACTCTTGTTATGGTTTTGGTTGGATTATTCATCTTTGATGATTCTATAATAGAGGTTCTAAAATGAAAGGTAGAGTTATTTACTTTCATTCATAGAATCTCTCATCACAATTGGATTCATTAGAGGTAATGTATACTTGTTCATAAGAATAAAAAATATGTATAATAAGGTTTAATTATAAAATATGTAATAATTCTAGTGATTTGACCAAAACTATGTAGGAGACTTCATCAGATCACATACCAGAAGAGTGAAAACATTTAACAGTGGACACTACTGGTATTCAATAAAATTTAAAATTAATGACAATTTTTAAATTAAAGGTGGTGGTTACCCATTATTAAAAATCTTATTATGAATGATTCTTTATTTGGGAGAGAACTATAAAATACTATATTAATGTTTAATTTTTGGGACCTTGAAATTTTAAAATCATGTGTACTGTTTCTTTGGGATTTATATGGTATAAGAGGATTCAGAACACTGAATAAAGGTATTATCTATATCAGTATCTATATATTGTTATAATTTCGTCATAAATATCATTAAATTAACCCTTGTGTGTGGGTTTATAAGTTCATAATGTTCATATCATTGTCAAAATTTATTTTTAGATCTAGTTTGGGTTGTGTAGTGATGAAAAAAAGATTCTACGGTAGTGTATGATATTATATCACTATGTTTACCTGAATAACATTACAATCACAATGTCCTGAGTTAGTAGTGGGGTTGATCACTTTAAAATACAATAACCATCATTTTCTTTGTGGAATATTAATAAACATTACCTAGTATGAGATTGTGATTCATCAAATATATAAAATCCTTGGATCTCAATAGTAATAACGAAATCTAGAAATACCCATAGACCTTTAATGTTTTGGAAGTTATTTTAGAGAATAATCCATATTTTTGTGGCGAAGGATCCCAATAATGAATGAAAATTATGGAGTCAACTATTTGGGGCCTTTTGGAGAAATGGTTTCAAATGAGTTATTAGATTTTCAAAGAAAAAGGGTGGTGTGTTTCTTTTACAATGATTCATCAAGAGTATCCATCAAGCCCCAAATGTCAATGTGCTTTTGGATTATTAAATAATGTAGATAAATCATTTGAATGGAAACATTAATTTTATTTTGATTTTTTTTAATAATTTATTTGAGGTTTATTTTTTCCATAATTTAGAAAATAATGAAAGACAATAATTCTTATTTATGGGTTATTTATCCAAGTGACCCTAAATGGATTACAAAAAAAGGGTTACTACTTATGGTCTAGAATGTTAAAATGATATTGATTTTGATTGTACATATTTAAAAAAATTTGAATGTGTAATGGTATAAACTTGTCGAATAATTTCTCACCCTACCCATCCCAACTGAAATGTAGAACTATGAGTTTATGATCTTAAATAATAGTCATCTCGGGTAATTTGAGATAGAAACTTGTGCGACGAAGTAATTTAAAAATCATAAATATCAGTTATATTCAGATAATTATTATATATGTGGTTTTATAGTGGTCCTTAAACCATTATATTCAATAGATATTTTGAAAATATGAAACATCAATTTGATCAATTCATAAAACATTATCTAGAAGTTACTGATCAATCATATGCTGTGATTTTAACTTTAAACAAATGTTTTTATATTTAGATAATAAATTTTACAAATTTATGAATAATATTTTTATATTACGGTTGAGTTATCATGTTCATAGAGATATAAATATTTGGAAAATATATCCTTTTATAATGATGTAGTTGGGAATTCCTTTTGATTTACACAAATTGGGTCTCTTTCAGTGGATCTATTTCTAGGATTGAGTTTAGTGTGTCCGATAATGGAAAATTCCTAGTTTATTAAAAAAAATTGAGACTATTAAAATTATATTGGATTCAAGAGAGTTGTTTCATCACAGTATAATTGGATTCTACATGTGATTGAGTTCTGTAAAATAATTACCAAGAATTACTCATAAATATAACTAGGAAGAAAAATATGACCAGACCATGTTCTGTTAAACCATTGAAGGATAATATATTTATTTGGAATTTTGTATGACATATAGTTATACATTTCCTTTGGAATGAAATATAACATGATTTGTATGTCTTGGATGAAATATAATCATTTGGGTTCCTCTTATTATCCTTATTGAAGAAGGTGGTTTTTTATAAATCTTTGAGAGAACAATTCGTCTAAATTCCTAATAATCTAAATGTGATTCTAAAAGGGTTGTTAATCTAATTTCAAGTCATATTATATGGTATCATGGTAATGTTTCTCCAAATTTGGAGTGGAATTATCTAATAAGGGATACTTATTATCATCTATATTGATTCAATAAACTTCCTAGAATCGTACTAGGCAATGAAAGTTATATGGTGGGGGTGAATTTTGATAACATAAATTTCAATTTTTTAGTTATTATTATTAATTTTTATTCAATTTCATAATTTGAGTTTGAAATTTAAAATTTAGAACTTTTGGATAAATTTTGATAATACATGGTTTTGTTTTACAATTACACTATCCATGCATGTAAACCATGTAGGTTATATTTAATCTTCAAATATATAATGTGTCGAGGGTTCGTGATTCTATTAACCAATAAACTAAATAATAAACCCTCCAACACATAAATATTTTAAATTTCAAAAATATATAATAATAAAACCTTCCAATATTTTCACTCCTAGATTTTGGGGACTTCCAGGGAATCCATCTATATTTTATATCCTCTTATTATTTCACTATTAGTAGTGGACTCCATCATTTGGAGTAGATTATTCAAGGATAGTCACTAAAAATATCTTCCTCACTTCATCTCATAACTTCTTATTCCATCACATCACTATAATATGTCTACAGAAACACAGGGCTTCCCTCTCAAATGAAATTAATTTTCAGTTTTCAATTTCTAAGGCTTATAATAATCATCTATGGATCCTTCTTTATCTATTTTTCTCGAATAATATTATTTAGAATAATATTAATCAATTTATTGTATGTGAATCTATTAAAATAAGTTACTGATGAAACCATTAATGATTTCAATTGATAATTCTTGTTTTGAGTAATACATAATTTATATTTTATACCTTCGATGATTCTATGGTAGTCATGTTGTTACGTTCCCTTAACATTCAATTTGTGTGGAAAATGAGTTCTATAAAATGATTGAATTCATTTTTTGAAAAAATATAACAAATAAGGTGATACTATAAATAAAAAAAATTTATAATGAAGTAGTTAATTTGTTTCATAAAATGAATTATTTTATTTATTAAGGATAGATATCTTGTTTTTAGTGATGTTTTTAAAATATAATAGTATAGTTGGATATTTAGTAGGAAAACATGTTTTATTTGTTAATAAAATTATTCTTTCTACTTTTTATTATTTTAAAGGGTATTATTTATCTATAATAGAATGAACTATTTAAATATTCCATTTTCCCAAATATTTTGAAATTTTTAATATCATTTTATTATTTTATTGATTTTTTTCTTCATGTATACCATTGAATATAAGTCAATTTTATATTGTTCAAATGATTTTGAATTAAATTGTGAACTGTATAGATTACGTCCTTATATTATAATGTAATGGGGTATTTATTTGAAGGATTTTCTGAGGCCATGTGTGATATTTTTAAAATATTATTTTATTTTTTAAAATTTATATTGAATTAATTTGACACTCCCTTTTCTGATTTTCATGGGAATCGTTGGGAAGATAAGTGGGAATTATAGAATCAAATGATATTCCTCTTTGGGAGGTTATGTGAGAACAAATCTGGGGTATGTGTAGTTAATATCACATCTATTATTTCATTAGATGTATTTTTATTCAGCCTAGTCCAAGATTTCGTCAATTTTGCTGAGACATTCTTCCCATGATATATGAGATATGAACATCAATTTAATTTAGTTTATTAAAACTCATTATTATTTGTTCCTAGAGTGTTTAATTACAAAAAAGTTAGTTATGTAACATTAATGGAAGAAAGAAACATTTTATTCTATAAGTGATGATTTTTACTATTAAGGAAATTTTAATTCTTAATTTTAATTTCCATCAAATTAATAAATTATTTTATTTTAAATTTATCCATATTTTTATTATAATTTCCACTTGTAAAATTGAATTGAATTTTTAATTGTTTTCCCAAGAAACCTATAATTTTTTATAAGTTATGATTAAATAAATTAATTTATTATCCTTTTCTACTTATTCTATAAAATAAAACTTTATTCTCTATACATTTATTTCAAACTAGAAAAACATGTTCTATTCGTAAAGGTTATACAAAAAAAATTTTGTGGAAACTTATATGTTATCATCATTAAAAACCTGTATATATATTTTTGGTGTATAAATATTTACCCATATTTTATATATAATAATAGAAATAAAAATATTTTAGATAATTTATTTCTCTTTTCCATTTGTTAGTGTACAAAGGTTATGATAACTGTAAATAGTTTCCATATCACATTATGGTCGCATCTTGCTTATATATCATTTTGGATATAATTTTTTTGTATCTATATGTATTAATCCTATTTTTATTCACATTATCTTTTGTTTATACATTTTTGTATATATGATTGGTTTATATATAATGATTGGATGTATACATATTTTTTTCATAGTTATGATTATTGTTTACGTTTATATGGTTTGTTATGAATTTTATCTAAATGAATTGCTTTATTTTTTATTCATTATTTCAAAATAATTTATTTCACACAATGGACTCCACCATACGATGCATTCATACAATATTCATTATTGGAATCCATTCTTAAGTCTTATATTTCAATCAGTGTAATAATTCCCAAATGTATGAATTTAGTACCCGATAACATGTTTCTATCTAATGTGGTTGAGAATTAACACTAGAACTTATAGTAAAAAATATTCTCTTTGGGGTAGGGTAGCCTCATTTAGTACATTACACTGATTTAAAATAACATGAATATTTAGGATTTAGTCATAAAACCAATTATGGTATAATTTTGTTTTATTTTTTTATGAAGTCTAATCAAGAATAAATGATATACAATTTGTTTTATAATTCCTATTAATATTTGATCTCATGAATTAAGTGACAATTTGTGTGATTTATATGTGATTATAAACATTATGTCACACTCATACGGTAATATATTTTTATTGATGGAGTCAAAAACAGAAAAACATTCCCTTAAATTGTGTGATAAAATGGTGAGATAGCCATTATGTTTTATTAAAGATGATTTAGTGAATGTTGAATTATTTAACATTCAAATGTATTTTATATACATGAGACAGATGATGAAAAAATACTCCATATACTTGGAAATCCATTTTTCATAATGATAAATTCATGTATCGACATTCATAGTGATAATTGTTATTGAGAATTGTTAGTGAGTATGTTAAAAAAAATACATATCATGAAAAAACATTAATGAAGATGTTTTATAGGAGGGATGAAGCCTTAAAACTGAAGTGGATTCTACCATTCACAAATTGGTAGAAAGAGTTACTATATGGAAGGAAAAAGAAGTTCAATATATTATAATATAAAGCAAAGTTGTATGATCAAAAGAAAATTGGATATATGAAAAGATACTATAAAAAGGGAGAAAAAAAAGGATAAAAAGAATGTTCAGTACACGAATTAAATGGTCATTTAATGGGATTAAATAAATAATGGAGGTCAATTTGATGAAAGTGAAAACGTATCAATCTCAAGGACAAGAAAAGATTATTTCAAAAAATGAAATAAAATCCATCTATGTGTAAGAGGCGAATCATAGACCATAAATTATTCATATTGTTTAACTTCTTTCAGTTATTATATTACATGAAATGGTGATGTAATATAATGATGAAAGTCATTAAATAAATAACAAATGTGAGGACACCATAATTTTAATAGTATTATGGGAATATAATATTATAAATAATTTTCTGAGTTTTTTTAGATGTTTTAAGTAATTTTTTTTAATCGTTTTATCTGTAATATAATTAATTATTTAGTATTACTTGTTCATTTCAGGTAATTGTGCCCAAAATGATAGTGTAAAAAACTTAATATTGAAAATATAAAGTAGATTAATTTCAATGGATATGGGAATGTTGTTTTAAATTTATTAACTTTATATTACATATATTTTCTAATTAATTAACTTATAATGTCTTTTATAGTAGGAATTGAAAGCCACACATAAATGTTCACCATATATGTGATTTATTATGCAATGATTTGTTTAAAAATTCTATCCAATCATGTTTTACTTATTATTTTTGTGTAAATTGAATGAGTAAAATGATGGGAGGTTGGGAACAGTTTTAGATGAAAATATTGAGTTCATGAATTTGGATTTCGAGAGATTGAATGATTTTTGTAGATGATTTTCTTCAAAATTATGAGTGATTTTTAAAAAAATATAACATTGAGTATTTTTGGATAACATTTATTTTATAAATTGTGTTTATGATTTTTTTAGATATAGTAGAAAAAATAAAAATATGAGGTTGAAAAAGATTAAGAAATTAAATTTGTTGGGCCTATTGTTAACCTACCTTGACCCAACATGATTTAACTATTACAATTAGTTTCTGGAGGATATTGATAGCCTATATAGAGTTGATAGTTTATTTTGACATATAAGAATTCTATTTATTGATATATTTAACATTAACTACCCACCCCTAGTATTTTTTTATCTATTAAAATTATTATGAGGAGGACATAACAGAAACATTGATTTATGTGTTTGAATATTCATCATTATGTATTGTAATGTATATGATGATGGCCAAATAAAATAGGGAGGGGCTGAATTGTATATTTAAAAAAAATTCATTTTTATCCTTATAAGAAACAAATTTTAACTAGGTTAAATAAATAGTATTCAAAGAACATATTAAGTATTTAATTAGTAATCGTACACAGTCCTTAGGTCATATAAATATTGTTAGTAGTAAGAATTGATCACATATTTAGAGTTTGATAGTATTAACAGAATTAAAAATTTTAAATAGAGTATAAAAACCATTATAAAAATCATAAAGGTTATCATATATACGAGTAATATAAAAATTATCATAATCAAGATTTTGAATGATAACAGAATACAAAATATATATGTATATATAAAATGTATCAATTATTTCTATTATATGCAGCAAAAAATATAATTGATTAAAATTATTTTAACCCAAATAGAAGGGTATCCTATAAAATAATATAATGTTCTCCTATTTCATTATTACAATAACGTATATATTTCTTTTACGAGGGAAGACCTTCAATATGATGATTGTTCTATCTAACTATCTCTGAAAGTACTTGATATGACGATCAGTTTGTCTATATATCCATGTGATTCCTCGATATGATAAATGAACTCTCTCACTATCCCTATGAGTCCTCAGAAAATTTCACATGGTTGGACATTGAAAATGAACCAAAAGAGACTAAGAAATTTCCAAACTAAGAAAAAGAAATTCATACCTGAAATCGTCACTGTTTACGCATGATTTGTAAAATCATCTCACATAATCTTGATCAAATATCATCAAATGAACCTCTATTTATTGGTGAATCTTTAATCTTCATCTTGAAATCCAACAGTCATATTGGTCTCCAAAGGTCATATTTTTCTAAGATTGTTGTAAAGACTTGGACACCATTCAATGAGAGCCTAGTAAAAATATAAATCCTAAATTCATTTTGTTTTTCAACATTACAATGATAATTATTTTTCATAATGTAACAATTAAGTCCTGTGAATATGATAATAAAATTGAATTTTAAATATAGTATATTATATGAGTATTGATACGATCATTATCAGAACATATTTCAGTCTAAAAATAAATATTTTTTCATTATTAAAGATTTAACTTAAAGCCTTATTTATTGTTTAATAATTATGAATTCGATATTAATTGTATTCAAGCTAAGTATGTTAATAATAAAAAAATTATTATGTTTATTTTTAGGAGTCATAATGACATAAAATAAGTATTGAAATAGAACTATGTTTTTTTATAAAACATGTTTAAAAACATATGAACATGGAAAGGTAGTAATGTAATTTTGAAAGATGACGTTTTTAATTTCCAAAATAAAATGAATAAAGACGTCTTTAATTTAATTTTTGACTCAAAAATATCTTTTTTTAGAAACCCAAAACCCATAACAAAGAGAACTAAAAATTTAAAAAATAGTACTTTATTCAATGGAATGTAGTTAATATTCAGAAAAAATAATTGATGTATAACACCCTTATGGGTTTATAAGAAATATGAATATGATGGATATAATTTTTTAATATTATAAAGGGAATCCCCAAAAGTATGTATTCTCCCAGTTTCTTGTAGATCATCTCCTTTTATTATCAATCTATATTTGGAAAAAAAATTCTCTCATTTGGTATGAGAGACTCCCTATTTATTAAAAATTTCTCCCCCATTGCAATTTCAAAAAATAATGGGGAAAATTCATGTGTTTCATAATAACTATTAAACCAATATATATAAAAATTTAAAAAAATAAAAAAATAATCAACCAAAAAATTAGAATGGATTATTAAGTGATTGATATCTAAAAAAGGTTCTAATACAACTAATGTTTTAGAAATTTTTTCTTTCATTATTATTTATAAGGTTTTATAAAATCATATTCATTTTAGTAAATTACTTTTATATTCCTCTGACATGGATATCATTTCTTCTTGAGTCAAAATAATTTTTTCTTGAGACAAAAACGTATCTTACTAAAGATAATTATATTCATCTTGAACACAATGTCTTTCAGATAGATCTTCATTTTGTTTTTCCAATGTAATAATATCATCATTTTTGTTTCTTAGTTTTATAAATTATGAATTTAAATATTTAACATCCCTTGAAAATATTTTAATTCAGGAGTCTGATTATATATAGTATCTCTACACAATTTTAGAATCATGACACTTTGAAACATGACTTTAGAAAGTATCTTGATAACATCCATTGTTTCTTTCAAGGCATTTTTAAAATCCTCTAAATGTTATTTATGAAGTTTAATATCTTCATCTGTAACGACCCAAATTTTTTCAATGGAAATTCTCTTCTTATAAATATGTCATAAAATAACATGAAAACACAACAGAATGAACTACTAAGTGATAAGTAACCTTTAAACATATGTTTGTCACTTTTATGTTTGGAATTTGGAAAATCTGACATTCACTGTTGTGTTCACGATGATTTTTGGGGTCTAATGAAACAAAAATAATTTTTGGGGAATAGTAACCTAACCTTATGAATAGTAACATACCCATATGAATAGTAATTTGACCCTTATGAATATTAAATAAAATCAACATTACCTAAGAATAATAAAATAAAATTTAGGCATCTTAGAAAGTGAAAATTTGACCTTAGTAAACGTTATTGGTATTTTATAAGTCATAAATAATTAATTATAATTAATATTTTAATTTAAAAGAATATTTATTTCCCTAAAATGTATTCATAAATTTTTTAATCAATGTCTAATAGTTTTTAAATAATGTTATGAGACCATATGTAATTTTTGAAAGAACTATAAAATCAGTTTTAATATTAAAAATTGTTTTTTAAGTAAATTATGATTTTAATTGAATATTAAATTAATAATATTTAGAAAATATTTTTGAAAAATGGACTTCATATTTGTATTCAGCATGTTGAAAAATTGTTGGGGTAAAATTTTGGGATTTTTCTGAGATACTTGAATTTTTTATGAATAGTAGAATCCGATAATTCACAATAAATGCTAAATAATGTATTAATTGAGTTATCGATGATGTTCTGCTGATGTAAGCACACTTGGTTCAAGATTAAATTATAAAATTACTATTCTTTCTCTTTAAAGACTCACTATTCCTTGTCTTAGGTGAGATTAATAAACTAATCAATTTTATATTAAGAAAACCCCTCTCTCCTCCACTATAAAAGCCACCCTTCACTCCCTCTTTTCCTCACACCTCTCAAGCTCTATGACTTCTCTAAAATCTACCCAAACATATTCCCTAGAACCTCCCCCACGTACAAAAGTTGATGGTCTCATCAAATGACCATGACTATCTTCCTTAAGGAGGATCTCAAAAGGAAGATTTATGAGGTAATTTCCCTCCCTCTTCTCCTTTAATTTCCTTTCAAGTTCAAGTTCCTTTCTTGATCTCTCCCCACCTATATTAATCCAAATTGTTTTATAACTCCAGTATTATAAATATACTGTAATTTTATGATTTTAATGGGATATTATATCACACCACACTATTTCCCTCTTCCTTTTATTTCATTAAAGAAAACGTTGTTCATGAGGTGTTAATTTATCACCTTCAAAGATGACATGCTCTATTTTACTATTTCTACCTTCATATCTGGTCATGAAACCATTTTTACGGTCTAAAAAGAATATTATATATGTATTAAGTTCTATTTTCAGTTCTGTAAATAACCTATGACCATATTACTAAGTTAAAAGTTAAAACAAGTTTGTTGTGATCCAAAAACCGCTCAAATTAAAACAAATAACCATCATTAGATTCTTATCTTATGATTCATCCACATGGATCTAATATAATTCATTATAAAATAATTAAAGCTACTATTATATCATTAGTAACATGTAATATCATTTCTGGATTTTTACCCATGATCTACCCAAACATCAATTTAAGAATACTAGTGAACCACCCAAGAAAAACCATAAAAACGAACATCCCCGAACAATGTTTTTAAATTCTATAAGTCATCCAAAGGTACATAATATGAAATAATGAAACCATAATAAACCCTATTAACTTACACATGGTTCTGTATTTCTAATTAATGAATATAATGTCATTATACATGACATTAATGAGAAGGAGGCATTCGGGTATAAGGTAAGGGGAAATCTCAAACCCAATTTTCTTTCATCAGGTTCTACTTCTTTCACTCCATTTTTTGATATGGTTACTCCCCAAAGATCATTTTTTCATCATTTCCATTACTTTTCTGGGATATAAATGATTATCACTGGTTTTTATGCCCATCAATTTTTTTTCCAAATGAACTCTTCTATCAAGATCTCACCTTTTACCTCTCATTCAAGGTTAATGGTTCTTGTATCAAGTATGTTGTTCCCTCTTTATTTTGGGAACCCAAAGCTTATGAATGTGTTATTATGAGATGAAACCCATTACATTCCATGGGTTATTTATGTACAAGTTTGATATGTGTTGTATGTGGAAAGCATGATAATGATAATGTTATGATGTGACGGGTGCGCCCGGAATTTAATAGTGCTCCAATGCATTGGCTAAAGTGATGAATCTCCTGAGTAAATGTGAAATGAGGTGTGAACCAGATGATAGCTTGGTTCACAAGTATGTATAGTCGTCACCACTAAGACATTACATTTCATTTTTATGCATTGCCACATTTCAAGTCTATTATTTATGATCCTCTCATGTTCATGATATTTTTCCTATGTTATGATTATGTTCATCCCATGATGTATTGTTCGTATCTATCCTCTGATTGGGATTTTAGCTCACCAATTTTGATGTATATCCTCATTTGGCTACATGTACTAAGGATAGGAAAAGTGCCAAATAAGTAACTATAGAAGAAGAAATTAAATGAATGTTTATGTTTGATGTTGTATTTGTTATGTATGGTTCTAGTTTTCCCAAGACACTAAAACTTTGGATCCTCTATGTGTAATACTAATATGTTGTTTATCATTTAAATGATGTAATAGTAATGTATGAAAAGGCGGGGTCATTATAGTTGGTATCAGAGGCAAGGATCGGTTAATTTGGGAATTAGGATTAGTGAACCCTAGAGAAAACCTCTAGTATGAGACCAAGTAAAAATATGAACACAAGAATATTTACCTAAGGATACCATATGTTATGTTTTTGGTATAATTATATAAATTAATAAGTTATTCATGACTTGTTTAATTATGTTTTGTTCTAACCTTTTCTATTTTAGAAAATGGTGGGAACCAGGAAAAATCAGGCCAACAACTCATGCAAGGGTCAATGCAACGATTTCCCGAACGACATCCCTAATGATTTGGGAGGTGGAGTTCAAAACATCATGGGAATTATTACCCAATTATCTTAGGTTATGAATAATAACAATAATAATGGGAAACATCCACCTTCACCGAAGAGGGAGAAACTTGCTATTGAATGTTTTATGCGGCAACGACCACCGACGTTTAGTAGATATTCTGATCCACTAGTGGAGGAACAATAGTTAAACTCCATGGAGGGGATCTTTTCTATTCTTCACTGTTCTGAGGCGGAGAAGGTGACTCTAGCTATTTATCGTCTAGATGGAGAAGCTGATCAATGGTGGGCTTTGATTAAGAATACCAAGCCAAGAGAGGAAATTGAAGAGATGGAATGGGAAGACATTAAGATAATGTTTCTTAATAAGTACATCCCATGAACTCTTTGCACGAATATGGAGAGGGAATTTCTAGAGCTCAAGAAAAAAGAAGGAGAATCTATAGAAACATATGAAGAGAATTTCACAAGGTTCGCAAGGTATGCTTCGGTTTTTGTTATCAACAATGATATCAAAATTGATAGATTCTTTAGTGGATTAAAACAACACCTTCGAAAGGCTCATGTGATTCGAGAATTTGGGAGTTATGAAGAAGTTGTTTAGTTTGCTCTCAACGTGGAGATGGAGTTAGGAGAATGGTCCATTGGTTATTGGGATAAGAAAAGAAATATGGAGTTTCAAGCTGGTGGATCTAATGGAAAAGGTGGGAAGAAAAATCAACGACCCACATGCCAAAAATGTGGGAAGTTGCACAATGGGAACTGCCTCAATGGGATGAGGAAATGCTTCAAGTGTGGGAAATAAGGACACCATGCTCAAGAGTGCCGAAAAGACATGAAAATTAAGGATAATGTAGCTGATGAAAGGAGAGAACCACCCATGGTTCAATTCTACAACTATAGGGAGCTAGGGCACTATGCAAACTAGTGCACTAAACCTCGTGCTCTCGAGGGTAATCAGTGTCATCAGCCAGCAAAGCCAAAGAAACAAGGGGAGGCTTATGCCATCACTACTATGGAGGTGGAACATGATAATGAAGTCATAAAAGGTAAACTTCCTATTCACTCATGTGTGGCAAAAGTATTATTTGATTCTGGTTCTATGCATTCCTTTATATCTTGCAAGTTTGCTAGAACTATAGAATCAAAGCCCCGAAACCTTGAAGTAGAGATATCTATAAAAACACCAAGTCCTGCAATCATTTCATCCCAAGTGTTTGACTCTTCTCATGTTGATGTATGTGGGAATATTTTCCGGAAAATCTAGTAATAATTCCCTTGGTGGGATTCGACGCTATAATGGGAATGGACTGGGTCTCGTTATATAGAGCACATATCAACTGTCAGTAAAAGGAAATATATTTTCATATTCTGAACCATCCCATGCTCCTCTATAAATGCAAGGAAGATCATGAATCTCCTTTGAGAAATCCTTCAATGTTTTGGGTGTTGATTCCCTTTGAAGAAGCAAACCTCACCCAAATGGTTGATTCGAAGGAAAGTTCCAACCTTTAGGAAATGCCCATCGTGAGGGAATACAGTGATGTTTTTCTCGAAGACTTACCCGGAATTCCCCCGGATCGGGAGGTAGAGTTCTGAATTGAACTCATACCTGGAGCTACTCCTATCTCGAAGTGTCCCAAAATGATGGTTCCTATTGAACTGGAGGAGTTAAAGAAGCAGCTGCAAGAGCATATGGACAAAGGGTTCATACGCCCTAGTACATTACCTTGGGGTGCGCCAGTGCTCTTTGTGAAGAAGAAGGATGGAACCATGTGGCTGTGTATTGAATATCGGGAACTCAACAAGATCACCCTAAAGAACAAGTATCCTCTCTCGAGGATTGATGAATTGTTCGATCAGTTAAGAGGATATAAATACTTCTCAAAGGTGGATATTCGTTCTGGATATCATCAAGTAAAGGTAAAGATGGATGATATTCAGAAGACTGCCTTCTGTACAAGGTATGGGAACTATGAGTTTTTGGTGATGCCCTTCGGACTTACTGATTCCCCTGCAATCTTCATGGATTTGATGAATAGAGTCTTTAGAAATTACCTCGACAAATTTGTGGTACTGTTTATTGATGATATTCTCATCTACTCTAAGAGAATGGAGGAACATGAAGAACATATTAGACATGTGTTGGAGACATTGAGAAAGAAGAAGTTTTACGCCAAGATCAGCAAGTGTGACTTTTGGATGAATCAAGTCACATTCATGGGACATGTGATCACAAGTGAGGGAATTTATGTGGATCCTTCAAAGGCAAAGGTGATTAAGGAATGGCCTAGGACCTCTAGTGTCACAGAAATCCATAATTTTCTTGGATTAGCTGGGTACTACCGACGTTTTTTGAGAATCTTCCCGTGATTGTCATGCCTCCTAACTAAGTTAACAAGGAAAGGGGTAAAGTATGTCTGGACGGAAGAATGTGAGGGAATCTTGAAGGAGTTAAAAAGATGGTTAATCACTACTCCTCTACTCACACTACCAAAAAGTGGAGAAAGTTTTGTGATATACAGTGATGCTTCATAGAAAGGGTTGGGTTGTGTACTCCTGGATAATGATAATGTGATAGCCTACGCCTCACGACAGTTGAAGATCCATGAGAAAAACTACCCGATTCATGATCTAGAGCTGGCAGTCATGATTTTTGCCTTGAAATTTTGGTGGAACTACCTTTATGTCGAGAAGTGTGACATATACACCGACCACAAGAGCCCGAAGTATATATTCACACAAAAGGAGCTCAACATGCGTCAAATAAGATGGTTAGAGCTAATCAAGGATTACGATTTCTCTATTCACAATCATCCTGGAAAGCCGAACAATGTAGCTGATGCTCTAAGCAGAAAAGAACCTGCTACTCTATCCATGATGAGGATTGAGAAAGACCCTATCTTCATGGATGTGCAATGGATGGATTTGGAAATCATAAGGGAAATAGATACATCATACCTTTCCCAAATGATTGTGCTACCATCAATCCAAGAGAACATTAAGGAAGCACAAAGGGATGATGTGGAGATAAAAAAGAGGGTGAATGCAGTAAAGGAAGGGAAGCTGCAAGAGTTCCATATCAATGATGATGGTGTGATTTTCTTTGGAACGCGGCTTTTTGTGCCTTCATCATTCGGGATAAAGAAGGAGCTATTGGATAATGCACATAGCACAACTTTCTCTATCCATCATAGGAGTACGAAGATGTATCCTGATCTCCGAGAACACTTCTGGTGGGATAACATCAAGAAAAAGATTGCGGAACATATATCAAGGTGCTTGGTATGTCAGCAAGTAAAAGCAGAGCGACAAAAGTCCAATGGTATGATGTAGCCCTTTGCCTATGGCCATGTGGAAATGGAAAAATGTTACTATGGACTTTTTCACGGGTCTCCCGAAGACGTCAAAGGGGAATATTGCGATATAGGTTGTGGTTGACCGACTCACAAAGACTGCCCATTTTATCACTATTCAGGAAGTCCTATCGCTTAAACAACTTGCAATGATATATGTGAAGGAAGTGGTGAGACTGCACGGTGTTCCACTCTCAATTGTCTCTGACCGTGATCCAAGGTTCACATCTATGTTTTAGAGGAGACTTCAACATGCATTTAGTACTAAATTAAATTTCAGTATGATCTATCACCCCCAAAATGATGGCCAGTCTGAAAGGAATATTCAGACGCTTTAAGATATGCTAAGAGCCTGCTCTCTTTAATTCAAAGTTGGTTTGGATCAGCATCTCCCATTAGTTGAGTTCTCATACAACAATATCTTCCACTCGAGTATTCAGATGGCTCTGTATGAAGCTCTTTATGGGAAGCGATGTAGAACTCCAACCTGTTGGAATGATGTTGGAGAACGAAAGCTACTTGGTCCCGATCCTGTTCAAGAGATGACAGAGAAGGTTCAAGTCATCCAGAAACACATCAAAGCTGCTCAAAGTTGGAAAAAGAGCTATGCTGACAATCGTCAAAGGGACTTGGAGTTCGACGTTGGAGATAATGTCTTCCTTCGAATATCTCCATGGAAAAGAGTCATGTGATTCGGGAAGAAAGGGAAGCTAAACCCAATGTACATTGGCACCATTGATATCCTTGACCGCATAGGAGTTGTGGCCTATCTTATATCACTTCCACCGAATATGGCTCAAGTTCGTGATGTGTTTCATGCATCACTACTGAGGAAGTACATACCAGACCATGCACATGTACTAAACACAGAGGTGGTGCAGCTGTAAGATGAGCTCTCCTTTGAGGAGCAGTCAGTAAAGATTCTGGATCGGAGAGATAAGGTTCTATGCAACAAAACAACCCATCTTGTCAAAGTGTTGTGGAGGAACCATAAGTTTGAGGAAGCAACATGGGAACCAGAAGAGGCAATGAAGGATAAGTACCCTCACCTGTTTGTGTAAAGTAAAATTTCGAGGGCGAAATTTCTTAAGGGGGGAAGCATGTAACGACCCAAATATTTTCAATGGAAATTCCGTTCTTATAAATATGTCATATAATAACATGAAAATGAAACAAAATGAAATACTAAGTGATAAGTAACCTTTAAACATAAGTTTTTCACTTCTACGTTTGGAATTTTGAAAATCCGACATTCACGGGGCTGTTCAAGATGCTTTTTGGAGTCTAATGAAACAAAAATAAATTTTGGTGAATAGTCACCTACCCTAATGAATAGTAACCTACTCTTATGAATAGTAATATTACCCTTATGAATATTAAATAAGAGTAACATTACCTATGAATAATAAAATAAAATTTTGACATCTTAGAAAGTGACAATTTGACCTTAGTAAACGTTTTTGGTATTTTATAAGTCATAAATAATTATTTATAATTAATTAATTAATTTAAAATAATATTTATTTCCCTGAAATGTATTCATAAATTATTTAATCAATGTCTAATAATTAATAGATAATGTTATGAGACCATATGTAATTTTTGAAGGAACTATAAAATCCGTTTTAATCTTAAAAACAGTTTTTTAAAGTAAATTATGATTTTAATGGAATATTAAATTAATAATATTTAAAAAAATATTTTTGAAAAATGGAATTTATTTTTGGATTCTACACATCAAAAAATGGTTGGGATAAATTTTTGCGATTTTTCTGAGATACTTGAATTTTTTATGAATAGTAGAATCTGATAATTCACAATAAATGCTAAATAATGTATTAATTGAGTCATCGATGATGTTATGCTGATGTAAGCCCACTTGGATCAGGATTACATTATAAAATTACTACTCGTGGACGTTCAAGACTCACTATTACTTGTCTTAGTGGAAATTAATAAACTAATCAATTTTATATTAAGGAAACCCCTCTCCCCTCCACTATAAAAGTCACCTTTCACTCCCTCTTTTCCTCACACCTCTCAAGCTCCATGACTTCCCTAAAATCTTCCCAAACATCTTCCCTACTACATCCCCCACGTCCAAAATCTTTTGGTCTCATCCAAATACCAAGACTATCTTCCTTAAGGAGGATCTCAAGATGAATATTTAAGAGGTAATTTCCCTCCCTCTTCTCCTTTAATTTCCTTTCAAGTTCAAGTTCCTTTCTTGATCTCTCCCCACCTATATTTATCCAAATTGTTTTGTAACTCCAGTATTATACATATAATGTAATTTTTTGATTCTAATGGGATATTATATCACCCCACACCCTTTCCCTCTTCCTTTTATTTCATTAAAGAGAACGTTGTTCATGAGGTGTTAATTTATCACCTTCAAAAATTGCATGCTCTCTTTTTCCATTTCTACCTTCAGATCTGGTCATGAAACCATTTTTATTGTTGAACCAGAATATTATATATGTATTATGTTCTATTATAAGTTCTTAAAATAACCTATGGCCATATTACTATGTTAAAAGTTAAAACAAGTTCGTTGTGATTCAAAAACCACTCAAATTAACCCAAATAACCATCATTAAATTCTTATCTAATTATTCGTCCACATGGGCATAATATAATTAATTATACAATTATTAAAGATACTATTATGTCATTAATAACATGTAATATCAGTTCTGGATGTTTACCCATGATCTATCCAAACATCAATTTAAGAATACTAGTGAACCACCCAAGAAAAACCATAAAAACTAACATCCTCGAACAATGTTTTTAAACTCTATAAGTCATCCAAAGGTACATAATATGACATAATGAAACCAGAATGAACCCTATTAACGTACAGATGGTTCTGTATTTCTAATTAATGAATATAATGTCATTATATAGGACATTAATTAGAAGGATGCATTCGGGTACAAGGTAAGGGGAAATCTCAAACCCAATTTTCTTCCTTCAGGTTCTACCTCTTTCACTCCATTTTTTTGATATGGTTACTCCTCAAAGATCATTTGTTCATCATTGCCTTTTATTTTCTAGGATATACATGTTTGTCACTAGTTTTTATGCCCATCAAAATGTTTTCCAAAAGAACTCTTCTTTCATGATCTCACCTTTTACCTCTCATTCAAGGTTGACGGTTCTTATATCAAGTATGTTGTTCCCTCTTTCTTTTGGGAACCCAAATCTTTTGAATGTGTTATTATGAGATGAAACCCAATCCTTTCCATGGGTTATTTATGTAAATTTTTTATATGTGTTCAATGTGGAAATCCTGATGATGATAATGTTATGATATGATGGGTGCGCCCAGAATTATATAGCGCAATATGAATGTTTAAATGTGATAGGTGTGCCCAGAATTATATAGTGCTCCAATGCATTGGGTAAAGTTATGAATCTCATGAGTAAATGAGAAATGATGTGTGAAATAGATTCTATCTTGGTTCACAAGTATTTGTGGTAGTTAACCACTAAGACATGATGTTTCATTTTTATGCATTGCAACATTTCAAGTCTATTATTTATGATCCAATCATGTTCATGATCTTTTTCATAGGTTATGATTATGCTCACCCCATGATGTATTGTTCTTATCTATCATATTACTGGGATTTTATCTCACCACTTTTTATGTATATCCCCAGGTGGCTACATGTACTAAAGAGATGACAAGTGCCAAATAAGAAGCGTTAGATGAAGAAATTAAATGAATGTTTATGCTTGATGTTGTAATTGTTATGTATGATCCTAGTTTTCCCAAGACACTAAACCTTTGGATCCTCTAAGTGTAATTCTATTATGTTTTTTATATTTTAAATGATTTAATATTAATGTAAGAAAAGGTAGGGTCTTTATATCATCAATACAATTAGACAACATTACAACCTTATTAAAAGATATATCGTGAGTATGAGACACTTCTTACATAATTCTCAACTAAACATTTAATAGACTCACCTTTATCTACAAGATTTGTACATATGAATTATCTTTCATTTTTAGAAGTTGATTATTCTTTTGAAATATATGTTGATTCTTTGTATTCCAATTTTTATTTTTACATCCAGAGAAGGTAACATTGAAAAATTTTCGTCTAGGTATATTATATAAAATTTATTAAAATGGATTTTTTATCAGCATATTTTTCATCATTTTTAATATATTGATCTTTAACATCTTTATTGTAAAAATATATATTTTAAATTAAATTTTTTTTCATACCCTCACCTTTTACTTCAACATACACATCAATTTTTTTATACTAACTATATTATTTTTTCCTCTTTCATTGGTTTGATGATCTTATTGATGTTTTTGTTTGGATCATAGAGCACCTTACCTATAGGGTCAAACTATTTGAGAAAACTTTTTAAAACAAAATCTTTTTTCATTCCATGTTTTTAAAATAGGTAACAATCATATTGATAGCCTTAGTTTCATTAATAATAATTCCAACACTAGGATTTTTCATATCGGTCTTGGCAGATGGAAATGTAAGTTTACATGAATACTTTTTAACACATTTCCTTAAACAATCAAGTATTTGAGATTTATAAAATATTTTATTCATCATATTCATCATCCATGCCTCTAAATGTATCTTATAATATTCTAAAAAAACATTTAAAGACAATTCTTTAGTTGGGTGAATACTGAATTTAGGATCTCCTACCTTATTTTATCTCTTTTTCTTCATCCAATATTCAAAAGCATCATCATAAAATTTATTATTCATTATGGTTTTTTAGGTGAAGTGGACTCAAATATCAGTGTTTGATTCTTTAACATTGTTTCCAGATATATTTAATTTATTCTTACCACCTTATACATTTTTTAGATGATTCAGCTTTAGGAACTATTTCAAAATACTTCTATGATTCTTCAACAAAACAAAATATCATCATTTTAATTTTATCATTACTGATAGAAGGAATATTTAACTTCTTCAATGTAAATTTTATCTTAATCATGAATAAATATATAAATTTCATCAATAACAGAAAATGATTCTCTGAAAAAATAAGGATCTTGAATTTTCTGGCACAAGTCTTCATATATCTTAAAGAGAGAAAGATAAAATCCATCAAATTAGTTCTTATCATGTTAACCAAAAAATACAAAATAAAAATTTTTGAGACCTTAATTTTTTCCATATAACCCTTTAATTGTATTAAAAATATTTCACCCAACAATCCATATGATTATTTTAAGAGTTAAATGATAAAAATTAATTTTTTTCATAATATACGAATAAATAATCATTGGTTCTTTTCTAATTGAAAGATACATGGTTTTCATGAAATTTTTTATAAGGAAAATATGCATCTCATTATGAAGGCATACGAGTGGGGCTATCATCTGCCTTAATCAACATATTATACTCCTTTTAATGAATTTGAAAATATAACTTCCTTTCCTCATTATTTAATAAAAAATTAATGAAAGTATAAATTTCTCAAATCACATTAATAATTAACTGATCCTGATAGTTATCTCATTTTTTCAACAAAAATAAATTCACAATCATGATGTTTCATAATGCCATTCAATGAAGAATTTTACTTATCATAAAATTTTATACTAACTAAACTTCAGAAAAAATCACCATTTTATTCAAATCCTTTTGAGGCAATACATTTGTTGAGGATACTGATGAATTTTTCATGTATCCAAAGAAAATATTTCTAAATAGAGTGATTAATCAGACTAGTTTATTTGAAGGGGAATAGAAGTTCAAGCAAATAAAACTGAGATAAAAAAAATTAGAAATATATGGGGTCCACATTATATTAGTGAAGGAATGTGATGGTTCAAATTCAATGGTTGATATTAAAACCTTTTGGTCTTACAATTGTGGATATCGAAATATAATGAATAGAAATAATCTCTTTAGGTTTTATTTTAAAATTATATAATTCTTAATTAATACTATATGATTTTATAATATGTTTCAAAATAATATTATATTTAAAAATTTAAAAATAAATCCTCAAAAATAAAACTGAAATCAATATAGTAAAAAATAATAATTTATAAACAATACACTATAGAGTTGGAATATTTTATCATTGTTAATAACATATTCATCATTTTTGTTAGACAAATAAATTTTATTTTGTTAAAACTAAATATTATTTTTTTAGTAAATTTTGTTCGAGCATAAATAATATTGACTATGAAAAATATCTATATGAAAAAAACACTGAGTATTTTTTAATAAAATTGAATATATATACTCCAATTATGTGAAGGAGAAACTTAATGTAAGGAGATGTGAAAATAATAAGTATTGAATGATTAATTTATTTTGATCGTTTCTAGATTATTTTTAATAAATTAAAATCATTTTTAATGTATTGGTTTTATTAAAATATCATAACCTTGTTGTTGAATTTTGATAAATTGTTAAATTTTATCTCCTTCAAGTGTGTGATCCCTAAGAAAGTGGTTTCTAATATCGATGTGTTTTGAAAGTGAGTGATGAGAAGGGTACATATATGATTAAATGAAACTTTTGTTGTCACAAAGTATTTGAGTTTTTGTTAAACTCAATCTATAGTATCTGACTATGTGTTGCATCCACAACACTTGAGGACAACCACTTCCAGATACCACATATTCAACATCAACAGTTGAATCTTCTGTAGAATGTTTATTTTTATTATACCAAGACACTAATGTTTCTCCTATGAAATTAAAAGTACATTAATTCCTCTTTTTATCCATTATACAACAATAAATTCAGTATCCAAAAAACATTTATTATTAAAATTATTTCCAAATATTAAAAAAGTCTTAAATCCATGGTTCCCATTAAATAAAGAAAAATGCTTATAACAAATTTTAAAAGGGATTAATTTGGATTTTCATGGTATATTTCAAATAATAATACTAAAATCATTATTTATGGTAGACTATCCATCATGCAATGTAAGCATCCAACCATACCCTTTAAAATATGTTGATCATCTAGTGGTCTAACTTAATCAGGATTTAGAGTATTTTATGTACCAAGAGGAGTACTAATACATTTGGTTTTTTCATATCCATAATTATTAAAAAGATATTTTATATACTTATATTGAGATATAAAGGCTCCTTCTAGTTTTTGGGAAATTTAAAATCCTAAAAATTTGGTTAACTAACCCGCCATACAAATTTCAAACTCATATTTCAAAAGATCTACAACGAATTAGTTAAAGTTTTTTGAGTTGATCCCAATATTATTTTATCTACATAGACTTTAAAAATCATCATTTTGTCTATTTTATTAAAAATATTCGGTTCTACAGCTTCATAAACAATATTACTTGGAAAAAATCACATTAACCAATTATACCAAAATATAAGTTATTTTTAAGGCCATATATTACTTTGGTGAGTTTTAAAAAATATTCAATATGATTTTTATTTCCTATACAAGAAGGTTTTCTGACATAGAATTCCACTTGAATGTATCTCCTAATAAAGTCACACATTAGATCAATTTTTAAATGTTTAAAATTGAAGAATGATGTAATGGGAAGTAGAATATGAGTATGTTCAAGCATATATATCATAGAATATGTTTATTAATAATCTATTTTCCCCTTTTCATATTTTCTTTAACAACATGTATTGATTTATTTCTAATAATTATGCCCTTTTCATCATGTTTGTTCAAGAAATCCCATTTTACCCCATTTACTGATGTTTCATTAGGACACTCAACCAAGGTCGAGAAATTATTTCATTAAAATTCATTAACATTATATTGCATAACCATTATCAAATATTCATAAAAATAAGCCTATATAGTATTTTTAAGAACCAATTTTGAAAGAGAAGAAAGATTCTTAAATTCCATTCTTAATAAACTTCTACTCCTTACTAGTTGATAAAAATTTCCAATGATACTATTAGTGGGATGAATTATAAGAAGAAACTTTTTTCTTGGGTTTTGAAAAAAAATTTATTCAACCTAATTTATAAACTATTCTTGAGGAATTACATGAGGAACTGAGTCCTGTAATGTTTACATAAAAGAGTAATTTTTTAAAATTGTTTGAAATTTTTTCAAACCAAATTAAGATGTTGGTTTGGTGTGATTAAAAACATAAGGATTAGTTTGATCAAAATTAACATGTATTAATTCACTAATAATAAATTATTTTATTTCAAAAACACATTATTACATATAGATGATGGAATTGACTAAAAATATCGATTCATCTGATTTGTGGTTAAATTTATGTAAATTATCTTTCATATTCAAGATGAAAACATTGTATCAAAATACTTGAAAGCAAGAATGTTTAGAATTTATTCATGTGCAAAACATATAAGGATTTTTATTCAGAAAAGATCTAATTAAAATTTGATTTATAATATAATATGGTGTACTAACACATTCAACCAAAATGATGTTTTTTGATTGATTATTAAATCAACATGGTTCTTTATATTTCATGAAGAATATGATTTATTATTTATCCAATAGAATTTTGTTGAGGTGTTCTAGTAGTTCTGAAGTTTTGTGAAATAACTTTTTTACTACGAAATGTTTCAAAATAAACATTTACAAGTTCTCCTTTGTGATAACTATGAATAGTTATTGAGGAAATGTTTTTACCATTTTTTAATTTGGATTAATTTTTTTATAATAAAAAAAATGATTAGAATAAATTTTTATAAAATATACACAAATATATCATGTGTAATCATTAAACAAGAAAATTTAATAGTATTTACCCACAATAATCTCAGTTTGTGTAGGGCTGAATAAATATATATTCACTATGTAACACCCTGAGATTTTATGAAAAATATTATTTTAATTTCATTAATGTCTTTTATTGTATTCTACACCAAGATTAACTTGCGCTATACGCAACACCGTATTAGCTTGCAGTATACGCAACACTATTCTTGGACCGTGTTACACACAATTTTGATAATAGTTATTCTACGCAACATTGAGTATATATATATATATATATTAAATGTATAAATGAAATATGGTTGGATTCTATTATACGAAACAACGAAGGATTCTTTCACAACACGCAACCCAAACTTGGCTTGCATTACACGCAATCGCGACCTTCCTCGATAGCGTGTGTTGTACGCAATACTGGGTTTTAATAAACAATGTTATATTATTATAATATTGTCATGAACTAGCCGTTATGAATATTATTAACTAAATTTTGAATTTTATAACATTATTATTCATCTTACACAATTCTAGAACATGGTATAAGAACAAAATAAATTTTTCGGGTAAAATAAGTATTTTTCAAAAAATGCAGTTTTGCCGCCTTTGGATGGCGCACCCACTTTAAATCTGGGTTTTTGACATGTTTATATGTTCAATTTGACAAAATAATATTCTTCTTTTGAATAAGGATATAAAAATTTACATTAGATAAAGTTTTGATATTTTTCCGATAACTTTCATATTTTAATGAATAGTAAAAACACGCTATATTTTAATTAAAAACAACTTTTTTCATCGTAATATCTTATGTGGTTAAATTATAATATTGAATGGTTTTAAAGTATAAATAGAAAATATTTTTACCATTTAATAGAATGTATGTCATTAGCATTGATTTTACCTTGAATACGTAGGTTAAATCAATTCAATCTTTTGCAATGTTTTAAAGAAAAACCCGTTTTCTTTCGACAACGGGATTAATTTTAATTAAATTTCTGCATCTTTTGTGTATTGAATTTGGAAAAATGGATTCCATATTGGGAATCAGTGAGTCCAAATTATGTTAATAAGCTACTTTTATTTTTGGGAATTATGAATAGTAACTACGGTAAATTTTATATACCATAGTTAAAGGTAAATCCGGTAATTAAGGGTAAATATAATATTTTAAAATTACCCTAACAAATGTCAAAATCCTATTGGATGACTAAAAGTCGACCCATATCACCTAAGGGTCAGATTAGAATCATCTAATGGACATTTGTCCATGAAAATAACTTAATTATTATTAAAACCAAAGAAAGTGACAACATGTCACTCTCTTAAATTTTATAAGTATATTAATTATAATTTAGTGATAAACTTCATGAAACTTAGAACATGAATAGTCTCCAGAAATCTAATGAAATTATCTACATCATATAAATTTATTTATAATTTTTAGGGATTAAATAATTATCATTAATTATGACACAATAGTGATTCAGAAATTGTTTATCTAGTGAAAAATCAAGAATATTGTTTTTTTAAACTAATAGTGACCATAAAATGCACAAATACCTAACCAAAACTTATTTTCCATGTAAATGTAAACCATAAACATCCAATGGTCGAATATTTGACCATTTGGAGCCTTATAAAAGTGATTGTGACCCTTATATTATTTTATTTTAAATGATACCAAATTTGTCACCTTCATAATTTAATAAATATAACAATTTAAATATTGTGATTTTAAGATGAAAAATTCGAGTAAAAGTATTATTGTGAAATCTAATATATTTATCTTCATCATAGGATTTTATTTTAAATTTTTATACAACAAATAAGTATATTAATTAATTATACAAAAATGATGTAGTAATTATTTTATTAAGAGATAAACCAAATAAATGGTTTTAAAAATAATAAAATAAATATTATATGAACTATTTAATGTGATACACTAATTTTATAGATACATATGACCTTTTATTAATATATTAAAGCTTTTAGTTCGAACATATCTTCTGTATATATTTTATTTAAATTCAAATAAATGAATAGTGTCAAAATTGACACTATTGTTATTTTACAAAAATAACATATTATAAAATTGTTTAAAAATCACAAAAATATTTAAAAAATATAAATTTATATTTATATGGTATATAATGTTATAAAGTAAAAAATTATTGAAAATTCACAACAAATAAGTAATTATTTGTTATAATTTAAAATTTAGAATTTTATTAACACAAATAAACTTAAATAGATTAAATAAGGATAAATCAAAATGAAAAGGTTTAAAATAAGATCCAAACATGTCTAAATTTGATTGGTTTATGAGATTACAACCCTATCTCATCTAAGCTTCGAATATGAGTCATTTTTGGAGTTTTTTAAGTGGGGTTAGATTTATTATAAATTAATATTTTTAAGAATTCCTAAGGTGCCCCTCTCCTCCCTTATAAAAGGGCACCTCCTCCCCCTCCTCCTCACACAACTTTGAGCCTTCAAGCTCGGCCAAAGCCTGCCAAAACCTCTTCTCCAATTCCCTAGAATAATCCTAGAGGTTCTGGTATTCTTCAAAGACCAATCTTAGTTCCCTAAGTGAAGGATTCAAAGAGGCATTTCAAAGAAGAGGAGGTTCGGACACTTACAAAGCAAGTCGGACCTAAGGTAAGGGAAAATATCACAATCTCATTTTTATCCGAGATTGTTTATTCGTAAGTATTTACTGGGGTGTATTTTATCATCCACATCCATGTTTCATCAATATGTAATATTACTTCCATTCACCTACAATTGTTTAAATCCATTTTTACCCTTCGGTGAGTTTTTAGTAATATGTATGAAAGGAATCTTTTGTCGTTTTTCGTACGAGGTACTTTGTGACTTTTCCGAAAAAAGTACGAAGAATGTTTTTTTTAACTTATATGGCATGAATGTATTTTTAAAACATTATTTCCAAGAAGATTCATGTACAAGTTTTCAAGTTTATTTTTAATCAACTTCTTTTATTTTAAAATTGTATGACATGTTAAGAAAGGAAAAGTGTTTTTGAAGTAGAAAGGATATTTTCCTCAAGAATGAAGTTCAAGTATTTTATCAAAATTATTTTCCATCTATGATAATAAAAGGGTTCTGTTTTTATCCCTATTATTACATTGGTTTGATTATGTTGTGATGGAAATATTTTTATGAATTCCATTATCTTATATGAATTGTTTAATGATGTCATGTTGTTTAAGAATCCCATTTTTATTACATGGGTTACACTATGATGTATGGTTTATGATTATGTGGCACACATAATAAAGGATTCATTATAAGATGGGTGGGACCTATATCTCCCTCCAATGCATTGGGTAAAGATTTTATATCTCATGAGATAGACAGAGTTGGAACGGTAGGTTATACCGGTTCAGTGAAACGGGACTGAAATGAGGGTTACTCAATTTAGAAAGGGACTTTGTACACTAAGATAGTCTTGGCAATGAGTCTTGACTAACAAGAAATGATTCTCTATGATTATGTGTGAATGCCACAAAGTTTCATGTTTTAAGTTATGATTATTGTGATTACATTTCAGTGCCATGATTTACCCCATGTTATGAAATTAAGATCCCTTTTACAGGTTAAGATTTCCAAAAGTTATGTGCTTATGTATATGATGTGATTTATATTTCTTTTGGTTACCCTTACTGAGCATTTGAGCTCACCCTTTTATGTTTTCTTTTCCCCAGGATATAAATAAAGGTTCTAGGTAAAAAAAAGGGAAGATCTATATGGGAGATATTGGAGATCGTTCACCACGATTAGAAGATTACGTTCCGAGTTTCGAAAGACACTAAACTATTACGATCCTTGTGTGTGTGTTTTTGTTATGTACTAAGTATTCCGCAAAAGTAATGTAATGTCTATGTACGTCAGGATTCGGGTCTCTACAGTTGGTATCAGAGGAAAGGTTTAGTCAACCTTTGGAAACTAGGATGCGAGAACTTTAGTGAGATCCCTAGAGATATTTATAAGGTATGTCTAGGGATGTCCCTAAGGATAAGTATACGTATAGGATACAGTCCTAGAACTACGGTAACGTTCATAGAATTTAACCTAAGATGTTAGATATTGAGGATACTCCACCTTTATTATGTTGTTTTCCCTAGCATGATTTTTGCCTCTCACACTATTCTTTTTTGGGATTTAGAAAATGGCTGGAAACAAGATGATTCACGATAATGGAGGATATGATGGACAATGGAATGATATTCTTCATAATGAAATGGGATTTGGAAGTCCAAACATCATTATTATGCCGAATCAGCAATCTCATAATATTATCAATAAAGTAAAATTTGGTAAGTTTCTTGACTCGGCTAATAAGAGAAAGATGGAGTTTCATGATGATCATAGAGGAAAGAAAGTTCAATTTTCCCTATGTAAATCATGTGGGAAGAGGCATCAAGGAGAATGTTTCAAAGGAACTGGAAGATGCTTTAGGTGTGGAAAAGAAGGACACAAAGCAAGTAAGTGCAAAGGAAAAGGTTCAGTTAACACCATGGATGAGGATAATGGTATTGCTGCGACATCAACAATGGTTAAATGTTTTAAAGGTTGAATGTACGGGCATTATGCAAACCAATGCCCTAAGGGAAAGTCTCATGAAGATAATCAGTATGGTCGAATGGGAAGTATTTATGTTGATGATGATGAAGAGACTACAAATGATATGTGAGATGAAAGAATTGTTGATGCTTGGTCAATGGTTTAAGAATGTAGTGGAATGATTACATGTTTATCATGTGTAATGTTGTATAAGAAATCAAATGTTACTATTGAATAAAGAGACATCTAAGGATTGTTAAATTGTTGTCTTTCCTTGAGTTATGAAAGTGTATGATTAATGGTACCACTATCCATGAATGGTAATTCAGATATTTTTAGAATTTAGATGTTATGCGCATAATAAAGGAATAATAAGATAATGAGGTGTTTTATTGTATTCATGAGCTCATGACTGATATAAGGAGAAGGTTATATCATGGTTTGAGTATAGAGAATTTTTGTATTTTGGATGAGGAAAGAGTTAACTTTTAACTGCATTCATGTTTTCACTAAGGTTCAATGGGTATTCAAGAGAATACATGATTAAGGATTTTGAATGTTTGGAATGTGACCAACAAAACATATCTTATGATATATGGGGATCAATGATGGTATTAAATCTCTGGTAATCATTTTCACTATGTTATGAGAGTGGACTGCAGTATTATGGATAAGCCTAAAGATTGGAATGGATTATGTTGGACATAAGTTAGTATTGTTTAAGGATAAAAGTTTTTTCAATATTATTGATGGGATGTTATAGTAATGTAGTTTTAGAAAAAGGACAACCTGCAGGACGGGCGACAGCCCATCACGTCGGACAAGGTCGTAGGAATCGAACCCACAACCGAAGTGCGACTGGCCTTTATCGCCTACCACTGGCCTACAAGAAGTCCATATTTATTAGAAACTAGTTTTATTATATTAAGCTGTATGATATATGAAGTATAAAGTCCATTTTAGGAACCATATGTGATTAATCTCAATATAGATCGACTTATGTATATAATTTTTGCTAACCTTTTGTTTGAGACAGATGGAATGACCCGTCATTCTATCACATGATCTGCTAACACTTCACGAATAACAAATTCAACTTCATTTATTTAAGAGATGAAGTGGAAATTGTTAAAGCCACGAAAAATAGTGAGATTGTACCAAAATAAAGTAAGTATTTATTCTAATTCAAATTTTCAACTTTAGGGAAATCATCTTGAAAACCAAAAATGTTGTCCTAGTGCCCTTATATCCGATGAATCAGATGGTACCCTAGATCATCAGAAATTTATGGCTTTGTGATTGCTAGCTTTTCCATAGCCATGTTCCCTACCACTCTCCATCAGAACATGATGGTTAGATTTCTCTTCCATATCCATATTTTCACCTATGTGGAAACCCAGTGATTAGTTTATTTGGGTAACCGTTACATTTCATACTTTTGTTTTTAAAGATAAGTTTTGGTATTCCTTTTTACGATGTGGTTTTCTATCAAACAAACTTTCAGATAGTAAACCATTTATAAACCCGATGAATTTCGAGGGCGAAATTCATTTTAAGGGGGGTAGAATGTAACACCCTGAAATTTTATGAAAAATATTATTTTAATTTCATTAATGTCTTTTGTTGTATTCTACACCAAGATTAACTTGCGCTATACGCAACACCTTATTAGCTTGCAGTATATGCAACACTATTCTTGGACCGTGTTACACACAATTTTGATAATAGTTATTCTACGCAACATTGAGTATATATATATATATATATTAAATGTATAAATGAAATATGGTTGGATTCTGTTATACGAAACAACGAAGGATTCTTTCACAACACACAACCCTGACTTGGCTTGCATTACACGCAATCGTGACCTTCCTCGATAGCGTGTGTTGTACGCAATACTGGGTTTTAATAAACAATGTTATATTATTATAATATTGTCATGAACTAGCCGTTATGAATAGTATTAACTAAATTTTGAATTTTATAACATTATTATTCATCTTACACATTTCTAGAACATGTTATAAGAACAAAATAAATTTTTCGGGTAAAATAAGTATTTTAAAAAAAATGCAGTTTTGCATCCTTTGGATGGCGCACCCACTTTAAATCTGGTTTTTTGACATGTTTATATGATAAATTTGACAAAATAATATTCTTCTTTTGAATCAGGATATAAAAATTTACATTAGATAAAATTTTGATATTTTTCCGATAACTTTCATATTTTAATGAACAGTAAAAACACGCTATATTTTAATTAAAAACAACTTTTTCATCGTAATATCTTATGTGGTTAAATTATAATATTGAATGGTTTTAAAGTATAAATAGAATATATTTTTACCATTTAATATAATTTATGTCATTATCATTGATTTTACCTTGAATACGTAGGTTAAATCAATTCAATCTTTTGCAATGTTTTAATGAAAAACTCGTTTTCTTTCGACAACGGGATTAATTTTAATTTACTTTCTGCATCTTTTGTGTATTGAATTTGGAAAAATGGATTCCATATTTGGACTCAGTTAGTCCAAATTATGTTAATAAGCTACTTTTATTTTTGAGAATTATGAATAGTAACTACGGTAAATTATATTTACCATAGTTAAAGGTAAATCAGGTAATTAAGGGTAAATATAATATTTTAAAATTACCCTAACAAATGTCAAAATCCTATTGGATGACTAAAAGTCGACCCATGTCACCTAAGGGTCGGATTAGAATCATTTAATGGACATTATTCCATGAAAATAACTTAATTATTATTAAAACCAAAGAAAGTGACAACATGTCACTCTCTTAAATTTTATAAGTATATTAATTTTAATTTAGTGATAAACTTCATGAAACTTCTAACATGAATAGTATCCAGAAATATAATGAAATTATCTACATCATATAAATTTATTTATAATTTTTAGGGATTAAATAATTATCATTAATTATGACACAATAGTGATGCAGAAATTGTTTATCTAGTGAAAAATCAAGAATATATTTTTTTTAAACTAATAGTGACCATAAAATGCACAAATACCTAACCAAAACTTATTTCCCATGTAAATGTAAACCATAAGCATCCAATGGTCGAATATTTGACCATTTGGAGCCTTATAAAAGCGATTATTCCCCTTATATTATTTTATTTTAAATGATGCCAAAGTTGTCACCTTCATAATTTAATAAATATATCAATTTAAATATTGTGATTTTAAGATGATAAATTCGATTAAAAGTATTATTGTGAAAGGTAATATTTTTATCTTCATCATAGGATTTTATTTTAAATTTTTATACAACAAATAAGTATATTAAATAATTATACAAAAATGATGTAGTAATTATTTTATTAAGAGATAAACCAAATCAATGGTTTTAAAAATAATAAAATAAATATTATATGAACTATTTAATGTGATAAACTAATTTTATAGATACATATGACCTTTTATTAATATATTAAAGCTTTTATTTCGATCATATCTTCTGTATATATTTTATTTAAATTCAAATAAATGAATAGTGTCAAAATTGACACTATTGTTATTTTACAAAAATAACATATTATAAAATTGTTTAAAAATCACAAAAATATTTAAAATTTATAAATTTATATTTATATGGTCTATAATGTTATAAAGTAAACAATTATGGAAAATTCACAACAAATAAGTAATTATTTGTTATAATTTAAAATTTATAATTTTATTACCACAAATAAACTTAAATAGATTAAATAAGGATAAATCAAAATGATAAGGTTTACAATAAGATCCAAACATGTCTAAATTTGATTGGTTGATGAGATTACAACCCTATATCATCTAAGCTTCTAATATGAGTCATTTTTGGAGGTTTTTAAGTGGGGTTAGATTTATTATAAATTAATATTTTTAAGAATTCCTAAGGTGCCCCTCTCCTCCCTTATAAAAGGGCACCTCCTCCCCCTCCTCCTCACACAACTTTGAGCCTTCAAGCTCGGCCAAACCCGGCCAAAACCTCTTCTCCACTTCCCTAGAATAATCCTAGAGGTTCTGGTCTTCTTCAAAGACCAATCTTAGTTCCCTATGTGAAGGATTCAAAGAGGCGTTTCAAAGAAGAGGAGGTTCGGACACTTACAAAGCAAGTCGGACCTAAGGTAAGAGAAAATATCACAATCTCATTTTTATCCGAGATTGTTTATTCGTAAGTATTAACTGGGGTGTATTTTATCATCCACATCCATGTTTCATCAATATGTAATATTACTTCCATCCCCCTACAATTGTTTAAATCCATTTTTACCCTTCGGTGAGTTTTTAGTAATATGTATGAAAGGAATCTTTTGTCGTTTTTCGTACGAGGTACTTTTTGACTTTTCCGACAAAAGTATGAAGAATGTTTTTTAAATTATACGGCATGAATGGATTTTTAAAACATTATTTCCAAGAAGATTCCTGTACAAGTTTTCAAGTTTATTTTTAATCAATTTCTTTTATTTTAAAATTGTATGACATGTTAAGAAAGGAAAAGTGTTTTTGAAGTAGAAAGGACATTTTCCTCAAGAATGAAGTTCAAGTATTTTATCAAAATAATTTTACATCTAAGATAATAAAAGGGTTCTGTTTTTATCCCTATTATTAAATTGGTTTGATTATTTTGTGATGGAAATATTTTTATGAATTCATTTATCTTATATGAATTGTTTTATGATGTCATGGTGTTTAAGAATCCCATTTTTATTACATGGGTTACACTATGATGTATGGTTTATGATTATGTGGCACACATAAGAAAGGATTCATTATAATATGGGTGGGACCTATATCTCCCTCCAATGCATTGGGTAAAGATTTTATATCTCATGAGATAGACAGGGCTGGAACGGTAGGTTAGACCGGTTCAGTGAAATAGGAATGAAACGAGGGTTACTCGATTCAGAAAGGGACTTTATCCACTAAGATAGTCTTGGCAATGAGTCTTGACTAACAAGAAATGATTCTCTATGATTATGTGTGAATGCCACAAAGTTTCATGTTTTAAGTTATGATTATTGTGATTACATTTCACTACCATGATTTACCCCATGTTATGAAATTAGGATCGCTTTTTCATGTTAAGATTTCCAAAAGTTATGTGCTTATGTATATGATGTGATTTATATTTCTTTTGTTTACCCTTACTGAGCATTTGAGCTCACCCTTTTATGTTTTCTTTTCCCCAGGATATAAATAAAGGTTTTAGGGAAAAAAAGGGAAGATCTTTATGGGAGATATTGGAGATCTTTCACCACGATTAGAAGATTACGTTCCGAGTTTCCAAAGACACTAAACTATTACGATCCTTGTGTGTGTGTTTTTGTTATGTACTAAGTATTCCGAAAAAGTAATGTAATGTCTATGTACGTCAGGCTTCGGGTCTCTACACACTAACATTAATGTATAATTAATTGAGTCTTCGCTAGACGATTTAAAACTAGAGTTTTCTTTCATACCATATTGACAAGGGTCACAAACTTAAAAAGAATCCAACTTATGATTTTATAGATCATTATCACATAAATTCTTATTCAACATATATATGTTTCTAACATTACATTTTGATATCCTTCTACTTCATTAGAATGATTGATCATCCATTAACTCTAGCAAGGTAAGTCTAGGCTCTTAAGGTATTCTAATTTATGGGTATTAACATTCTCATGCAAGTGAGAAGAATGAATGTATTCATCCTCAGAATTATTTACTAAAAAACTATGATTCCCAAAATTCACAAGGTAGCCTTCATCACCTAATTGATTTATACAAATATGGTTGTGCATATGTCCACTAAAAGAAACATTTAAAATTAATTCATTACCAAGAATAATATTACTTCTTATACTAATAATTTTCAATATGAATTACCTTTGATGTTTACATATACCCCAATCATCTTGATGATATTTTTAATGAAGAAAATTTTAGCAGTTATATTCCATGTGGAACTTCTATGATTCTACCATATGTTCTAATCATTGGTACTATTATTATTTTCTTGAAAACAATAACTTTTGATATTATAAACCCAAAATTACCTAGGTATGATGTTGTTTGAAAATAATATTTTAGCTAACCACATCTATCCTCTATTATTTTTATAAAAAAAATTTCCTTATAAAAAAATACTACATGAAATCATAGCTATTGAATTTAGCTTAAAGGAAAATTTCTTCTCTAGTTACCTCTACATTGGGATTTTGTACCAAAGGGTGGAATTTAATGAAAAAATTAGTAGTTATAAATAAATGTTTTTTTAAAAGTAAAACCAATTATAGTACTTTTTCTGTGAGGAATACATTTTCTATACATTTTTTCAATGATATATTTACCTGTGGTAAATTTTGAAAAAAGTTTTTTCAGTTAAGAAATTCTGAAATCTAACTTTATAACTAAATCCTTATTCTCAAAAAAAATTATTTTATAATTGAGATAGTTTTCTAAATAATATTTATCAAAATTAATAATATTAATATATTTATAATGTATATCTTTTTCAGAAATTTTATTATCATGATCTTTATAAAAATATAATATTTATTTAGTTAAAATATAAATCCTTGAGTATGCCTTATAATGTTTTTCTTTAGCATTTTCATGTTCATAGAAATCATAAAATTTGGATTTTATAAAAGTTTAGTAATACAAGAAACTCATTTATGGGAATATAAGGCATTTTATTCATTAAATTAGGATGATTAATAATAGGTCTATATTGAATTTCTCTTATTATTAGTTTTAGGATACATTGAATTGAGTGATATGATTGTTAGGTCCTCAGTAGTTTTTACCTTTTCTAGAAGACATAAATTTTCATTAGCTATTTTAGTGAGAAGAACAATATTTCTCTAATATGAACATTCAATATGAAAAGAGTTATTAGAAAAAGAACCACTACGGGAAATCCTTGTTTCCTTTTTATTTATAAATTTCATTCACATTGATTAACATAATTTATTATAATTAAGATTTGAATTTCTATCATTAATTTTGTACTTCATCAGCATTAGAAAATGTAGTATAATATGTAAAACATTTTTCCATTCAGAACAATTAACTTATAGATTTTACTATTCCTATATCTGTTACTCTTCATATATCTATACTAAAAATCCATCCTATGCACAATCATGATTATTCTTCGAGCACGATTTGAAATTTCATTCTTGGAATGATGAAAATTTCTTGAATTAGTGTAGACAATTATATTCCTTCTTTTTGTAGTGTTAAAAACATTATCAAGAGTTTGATCTTTGATAGGATTTATAGTAGTACTGAACAAACCCCACCATTATTTTTTTTCCTTTCTCAATATCACTTTTTATTCTTCCCTTATATTGGGAAAGGGTTCCAAATAAATCATCAATATAGAGATTTTTTATCTTCCATGATTCATAAATATGGGTTCTTTCAGATTCCATTTCATTGGGAATGATATCTATTATCTATTCTATAATTATTTAGACATCTAATCCTTTATATCCCATAGATTGTAGACTGTTGAAAAATTTAATGAACCATCTATGCACCTTCTTATGTTTTTCACCATGTAGAAATTAAAATTATTGATAGATATCTCAATGAATTAATCTTATGGTCTAAAAAATAAATAACTTTCATAAAGCAGTTATCTATATCATTTTCCATAGGCTATTAGAAAATTCACATTAAGATATTTGACTATGTATGCTTCTAAACATTGAAAATAATAATGTATTTATGACTCAATATTTTAGTTGATATTCTTACATCTCTAGATTTGTAAAGGTAATAAAATCATTGTTTGGGATATTTTAGTCTCATGTCAGCATTACAAAAGTGTCGAATCTAGAGTTGACAAAAATGTATTTATAAGATCTCTCAAATATTCAAAATAAGATAAATAATCAATTAGTGGTATGTTTGGATTTAGGTAATATATAAAAATTACAATTAAAGCGCCCAATTTTTAGATAATACAAAAAATCTATTTCCACAAAACTCATTACTGTGTAAATGTTAATAAATTTTTTTATCAACAAAACTTGTAAAGAAAATATTTTAATGTAATTAGATAGAATTACTTATTTGGTGGATATAACCTTCTCGGATACCAATTTTTGGATCATAATATATATAAATATGACTAAACAATATATGGGTGGGTGAATTTAATGTTTGAAAAATATCATTTTAAAAAATATAAAAACAAAATTTATCAAGGATAACAAAATTGTATTAAAAAACCCCCTTATGTATTAAATGGTAATCAAACATGGACCTTGGGTTCGATAGAAATAGTAATCAATAATAAGTGATAACATATTCAGAGATTAATTATATTCAGTGGAGAAAAAAAATTAAATAGATTGTACATAAAAGTATCATTTTCAGAAAAGTTACAATAATTCTATGTAATTTGTAATATATCATAATCAAGATTCATTGTGTTAATTGAGTATAAAATATAAATTTCAATATAAAATATTTCACTTTTAAATTATATGTATTATAAATTTTAAAATTATTGTAAACAAGAATTTTAATTGATTACACTTCTTTAAACCCAATGCGAAGGTTATTCAATAACATAGGATAAATGTATCGAGATTTCTACATATATGTATTTCTATATTTCCCTTACAAAGGAGGACCCTCGACAGAATTAATGGTTTTTCTCTCTATCTATATGATCCCTAGATAGAATGATCGACCTGTCTCACTATCCTTGCGGGACCTTGATATGATGATGTGATTGTCTTGCTATCCCTCAGTGCCCTCGAATGTTTTCACCTGGGCATACATAAGAAATTCATAGCATTAGTGTCTAATAATTTTCAAGGAAAATAAAATGAAATTCACACCTGCAATATTTAGTTCTCTTTCATGGTATCTAAAATCTTCTCACATCATCAAGCTTCAATATCATTATATAAACCACTAATTATTAGTGAAGCTCCAATGATCATATTGAAACTCCAACATTCATATGTGATCTCTGACATTAATATTTTTCATATATTTTTCAACGACTTGGACACCTATAAGTGATATCCTTTGAAAAAAAATATCTAAATCATTTTTTACACTATTACATTGTAAATTTTTTTCATAAAATAGTAAATATTCCCTTTTATTATGATTATAAACATGAATTATAATTATCATATATTTCATTAGTACTGATATGATCTTTATTAGTACTGGTTTTAGTATAAAAATGATAATTTTTTCAATAAATAAGACTACATATAATACCTTATTCCATATTTGAAAAAAATGAATCTAGTATTTTTCATATTCGATCTCAGTACGCTATTCATAATAAACAGAAATAAGTTTATTTTCACGTGTCATTATATGTTAATGCATTTATTGTAAAAGAAATATGTTCACATACAAAACATGTTAATGAAATTATTAACATGAAATGTTAGTAATGTAATTTAGAGAGATGATATTTTTTAGTTAAAAATGAATATAAAATTCATAAGTTTAACTTTTTACTCAATACTTTCATGCATGAATTCTATTGATTTTTTTACATAATTTAAAATATTTTTAAAATATAGTGGATTTTGAAGTTTTCAAGTTTGGGTTGGAATGAATTTAAAAGAAATCATTTATCAATTGATTAATTATAACTCCTATCTCAAATAATTATAATGTAAATATTGTTATAAAAAATAAGGTAAATTAACATTCTTGAAAAATGATTTCTTGATTATATGTTTTCAGGTGATGCTTAAAGGTTCATTCCTCATTGATAATTGTTTAGTTTTTTTTTCATGATCATCAAATCTGGAATATGATTTATTTTCATTATGATAATTTTGAGGTTGATTTTTAATGATGGGTAAGATTGTAATTTTGGGGAAATGATATGTATACGCTTTCACAAAAATAATTTTTTTTACTATAAATTTAAGTTAGGATCGTTTTGGTATTTAATTACTCTAATTTTTTGGAAAATATAGATGGGTTTTGTTGAATATTATAATGATTTTTGGTATTGTTAAACAACCTCAATTACATGTGGATATATCTTAATGTAATAACCATGTAAATAATATTAAAATAGAGAAGTATAAATACATGGAATTCAACAATGGTGGAAGTTTATTTCTTCCTTGAACTCGATTGAGTGTGTTTGAGGAATATCACTTGAAAAAAATATAATTACTATTACAAAGAACATACACTAGTAGAAATATCATTGACCATATTAAGTTGATTTTTGAATCCTATATGGGTGTTATCACCTTCATATTGAATGATGAACAAAAATTTAGGAAGAAGAGATTCATGAACATTTCTTAAAACTACTGATAATAAATTCTAAAAATGGATGTGATCAATAAACCCAATCCCAATTGAATAGATCTCTCTAATTTAAATAGGGATAGCCAGATTATCCTCATTTTTAACACATCACATGCATTACTTTTCATTGAGTGTAATGTTCACTGAACTCATTTAAATTAATAAGTTAAATTATTTAAATAACCAACTCCTTGTTTGTAAACGGATGAAACTATTTGGGAGATATAATATATACCACGAAATTATATATTCATGTAATTCATATTATATATATCATATATATATATATTATTCATGCATCATAAGCATGATAACTAAATGTACACTATATATATAATATCATATATATATATATATACTTAATGAGTCATATGTATGTGTACCTGAATCTTATTAATGAAAATTTTATTGCACATCCAATAATCTCCCACTTATACAAAAATATCATAATGAATTTATATAAATCTATATAACTCCTTTTGAATCCATCCAAACTCTTTTAGATATAGTTTTTTCATAAAAATATCATCATTATGAACAAATACTTTGTCCCAAAATTTATCCTGATCCAAAATCCAAACTGTGTCACCATGTGAGCCTCATCAACAATGACCAGAAATATGTAATATCTATTTTATAAATTGTGGAAAAGTGATTCATCTAGAAAAGAATCAATGCTAATCATGCTAATTAGTGGTCTTTTTTATTACTATTAATCATTTTAAAATATATAAAATAACAAGTCCACCATAGGATGTATCATGGAAATCATATTTATACCTATATAATATATTTTTTCATAACATTGAGTTCCCACTAGTCCTTTAAAACAAAAATCTAGTATTACCAACTCATTTTTTCTTGATTCTATGAAAAAGGTTGCACATGTCGATGCATTAATCAGATGTAATTCATCTTTTTTGATGTTTAAATCATAATTTTCTCAAACAACTAGTTGAAAAAAAATCATATTTTACACATCTAACCATGTCCATGAATTTCCATTGTCAAATTCTATCATGTCCATATGTTATTACTTATAATACAAGTGACGAAAATAATATCTTGGTTATAATTAAACTAATGAAATTATATATAACATACCCAAACACCCCAATATTAATTAATTTATTTTAAAACACGTATAAATAGTGTATCATTGTATAAATGTTTTCATGCATTGTATCTTGCTAACCTCATATAAGAGGTATTGATAATAAAAACACATACCTAATTATATCGATGACTATATAGCATTTCACGAGATATAATTAGGAGGTTCAATAAAATCTATAATGATTAATAACTACCCCTTTAATATATTCTTCAAATTTCATAGACAAATATTCATATAAACTATTATATTCTATTCATACTAACCTTATAATATCATTACATCCAATAAAACTGTTTAATGATCATCATTTAGGAATAAACCAAAGTCATACATTGAGGGGATATTATAATTTGACAATTCATATAAAATAAATTAAAAAACATATAAAAGAATTATAATTAGATGTTAAATTTATTGTAATAACATGGTATATTTAATTCCACCACAACCAATCACGTATGTGTCATATACATATATACATTTCAGGACCCTTATATAGTTGCTGCTGTAATGGTTTCATCAATGGATACAGTACATTTTCAACTTTATCCACCTATATGATCTTTACGAAACCCCACTCAACAATATCCCACATCAGATATTGTTTGAAAAATATTTTTGTGCCTATTGTGATACAGGGGTTCCTTTTCATGAGAAAATGTACCGGGGTTATTTAAATAGAACTCAATTTCTCCCTTGATGCTAAGAGGAAATCCATGTTTACTAATGAACTTATTAATCCAAACAGTTTCCTTTACATCATCTGATGTAGCAATTCATCCTAACTCTATTATTGAGTATACTATAATGGATTTCTCATAACCCATCCCACTGATATATCCAACTTTTATTTGAAATAAAAATATATATTGAGATATCTATAGATCTTTTTTAGATTAGAAATTGAATCCATCTTACTCTTTAGAAAATTTTTATACACTCCACTAAAGACTAGTATTGTATCCTTAGACCTTCTCAGGTACATTAGAATGTTCTTTAGAGTAATTCATCAACTCTCACTAGGATTATGTTGGCATCTTCTAGTTATTATCAATGATTAAGAGATATCAGATCGAATAAGTAAAATATCATACATAATAGATCCTATGAATGAATCATAAGAAATACCATACATCTTTTATAAATACACCTTATAAGAGTTATCTATTCTAAACTAATTTATTACATTACCAATATATTTGTTTTAACTCATCCAAAACAACAAAAAGTAGAAATATATGATTTGGTATTAGTATCCTAATGAAAGTTTATAAAAAAATTGACGTTAAAAGTTCTATTGAATTTAATTTAATACCAATTCCCACGAAAACATACATAATAGTTTTTTAGAAAATCATTAACATTAGTTGTACTGAAAACTATCATAAAATTTAATTTTAAAAAAAATATATTCTTTTATCATGGAAACTAATTTTATAAGTCTTAAATAAACTCATAAACATATATTTTTGGGAAAATGGTTGTTAAAAGTCCTTAAAACCCCATTTTTTATGGTTTACATGAAAACCTACAATAAACATTCTTTAAAGAATATATCAGCATGCAAAAACATTATTTTTATTTATCTAAAAACCCTATATCTCGACTAAATTTGTAACCCAATGTCTTTGACGAGCCTCAATGACCTATGATTCTCTATTTTAGTCAATTTTAATCTTTTTTTATGTTGTTTCTCTTGAATATTCCACCATTCATTCTTATTTGACAATCCTCAAGCTATTACAATTGAACTAAAATTGTGATTTTTTGTTTTTGTTGATTCTGTTTTGTAATTCATTTTTCACTCATTTATCTTCAATATTGTATTTTCACTATATTCCTGTAGTCATTCATTGATTTTATCAAAATTTAAGAGGTATTTTGCTGTATTACAAACCAATTTTTTTTAATATAAATTATGTATAACTATTTGTTATGGTAATTTTTGAGTTATTAAATTTCTGATATTTTATTATTTTCATAATAATTATTTATTATGATAATTTTTTTGTAAGATATCATTCATAAATATTTATATAATGGTTTTTATGTTATTTTCCTATAATTGTTTTTATAATTGTTTGTATAATTTATTATTGAAAAACTACTTTGAATGTTATTTTTGTATAATTTTTTGTATAATTTTTTGTATAATTATTCATAAATAAAAATCTAATTTTAATAATACCTTTTATGTTATTTTTTATTTATTATTTTCAATGAATATAGTGTGTAAGATCAATTACATAATATTGTTTATTATGATAAATTTTTATAACATTTTGTTGCTATTTATTATATGTTATTTATTATATGTTATTTTTGTTTTATATATTATATATAAGTGTTCATAAGTTATTTTTTATATTTTGAATATAAAATATGTATAAATTATTGAATATAAATTATTTATATTTTTTTAAAGGTAAATTATTTATTATTATATCAAATTATTGATGATAAATTATTTATAAAATGTTTTCATCATTTTGTATAATTTTTTTAAGATCAAATTATTAACAATACTTGACTATTATGATTTTATATTTCTATTATTTAAAATTTTTCTATTATATATATACCTAAATTTTCATATGCTATAATGTATTCACATTTTATATTTTGATATTTGTTTCTAACGGATCTTTATCAGATAAATTTAAAAAGATCAACAGATGAATATGAAAAAAAGTTAATTATTTCATAGAATTATCTAGATGAAATCTTCCGAATAAATATTTTATTTTCATTTCATGTGAGAAGAGTTTTAATATGTGAAAGTTAAATTCCAAAGAAATTAAGGATCACCTCATTTGTTCTGGTTTCAGCTATAATTATATATGTTGGATCTATAATGGTGAATTAACATAAAATTCATCATCTAATATTGATGAAAAGAATAATAATGTTATAGAGTCACATATTAAAGTATTAATTAATTATGTAGGCATTGATGTAATTGAGAAAAAAACAATTGTTCAGTGATTATTTGAAGATTCTAAGAAACCATTATTCTCTATTTTCACTACATTTATAGTGTTATTAGAAGTTATGAAAATAGTTAACAATTAATTAATAAATGCTTTGAGTGATAAAAGATTCTATGAATTTCTTGAATTTTTAAAAGAGCAGCTTCCATAGGTAAACGATCTTCCATATTCCAATTATGAGGATAAAATATATTAATCCCATGATGATTACAACATAAAATGATAGATGATTTCTCAAACTATTGTGTGTTCTATTGGATGGAATACAAATTCTTATCAGAATTTCCTAATGGTGGGACATCATGATATTAGATGGATGAAAAATTCATCTCTAATTCATTATTAGGTATTAGAAAAAAACAATTTTCTAAATAAATTAGGTTCCTTAAAAATAATTACAACATTAAAGCATGTATTTATAAATTAAAATGATGAAAAAGTGTTAATATGACATATATATTCGTATATATCTAATGGTATATTATGTTCAACTTCTTATTAATAATAGTGGAAGATATTTTTTAAACATCTATTGATTTTTGACGTGAAGTTATAAACCCCACAATGGAATTGTTCATGGATTGAATGAATCTATAAGGGAGAATCGGTATCCAATATAGTTCATGGCCTATTTTTTATTAGTTTATAATTTTACTGATAGATATTTATGAATAAAAAACATTTTATGATGACATTAAGGATTTATAGATGAAAAAACAAAGAAACAATATTGATGTGTATCTTCCTCCATTGATTGATTAGTAGAATGTTTTACGGGAGACATTTGTTTTATTTTTTGATGCAAATAAGAACAATTATTTCAGTTGTGTACTATGATAATTTTCTTTAAAAAAATTTATATGGAAACTAATTTGGATATATTGTTAAGGGACATAAATCATATCCAATTAGTAAAGACGTGACTTTATATTATCAATTTCAAAATGGAAGAAAGATAATTTACATGGTATGTCAATGGGTTTTAAGAATTTATCGTATTTTTCATAGATTGAAAATATAATTAAAAGTTTATAGGAATATTATCTCTCCCCACAACCATTGTTAGTATAAGAATATTACAACAAAGTGAAAAATATTGACTGCACATTTGGAATGAATGAAATTTATGGACATCAATGAAATATCTAGAATAAATATTATATCTCATTTGAATTAACATATTAGAGTTTTTATAGATAAAACATAACATTAATGTTATGCATGTTGAAAAAAAAACATATTTGATAGTTTCATTGGACCTTTTTTCATATTAAATGAAATATAAAAGATAAGTTTCATGCTAGGTTGGACTTTATATCCATGGGGATAAATTATGATTTATCCCCCCAACTATAAATGTAAATAGAACATATTTACCTCTGGCTTTCCACACATAAATCAAGTGTGATTAAATTATTTTTTTATTGTTTTCATGGTATTAAATTACCAAATGCATATTATTAAAATGTGAATAATTTATTGTTATTGGAGGATTGAAAATTAATAGTTATGAAATCTCATGAATTTCATGTATTAAAGAAAAAACGTATACCAGTGGCACTGCATAGTATATTTTTGAGACCTCTATGAAATACTATGATGATTTTAGTTTATTTTATCAAATAAATTTTTAGAAAATTCATTGTTCCAAATTTTCTAGATTTTTTCGAGAATAAAGCTCCACTAAAATTTTTTCAAAACAAAATTTATTTCCCACCCAATTTTTTTGATATAATGATCTATCTGGTGATTCATTTTGTATATGAGATAAAAATGATATTTCCTATTTATTTACATTAAAGTTGTCTTTTAAAATGATATATAAAATGTTCTAAAGGATATAATAAAAATAATCATCAAACTGAAGCCTTTATCTTTAAAAAAATATGTATCCGAAGAGGTCATTGAGTTATGTACTGATTATTTGTATGAAGTAGAGAATATCGGCCTCCCCGTATCTTACATCAGATAGTGGATAGTGAAAGAAGAGGGATCTTTGGTTCAACGTCAAGGTTTATCCCATGTGATTATGGGATATTGGTTCATCATTACATTTTTAAGATAAAAAATGAGGTTGAACCATATATATCATTAGATATTATTGAATTAAAGGTATGATATCACAAAAAAAATGATAATTGGTTGGTGAATGAGCCAAACAATACATTCATTTCATTTATTAACGATAAAATCAATACAAATATATCTATATAAAAATTTTGAAATGGTTATAATAGTGACCCTCCGATAATGTGATCACATGGCATGGTTTTGATATTAATGGGTACGCATTTTAAATAAAATAATTAGGATTACAATCGAAATTTTCAAAAATAGTGTGGTAATGGTTATCCCTGAGGCACTGTATTTTTCAAATTTAAATGAAAGAAACCCAATTTCTATCTTCATGAAATATTTTGGACATCTTTTGGAGATATGGGAAAGTTATAATTCTAAATTTCAAGAAATAGTGTCTACGTGTAACTGAGTTGATATTAATAGTGGTGAGAAAAAAAATTATTATTGGATTACAATTGTTGATTTGAAATGTTTTAGTTTCCAAGAGGAAGAATTTTTCATGATGAAACCTATAAATAAATTAACTTATGTCCTTGAATAATAAAATGATTAGTGGTACATCATTTATCAAGGGAAATGAATTCACTTAGGAGATAAGGAACCTAAAGATGATATGGGTTAATGTGACGTTTGTTCATCAATTATGTGAAATATTGATGATAACAATTACATTAATGAATTCATATTCTATTCTATATGATATAGTCAAGATGGAGGGATATAGGACACCAAAAAATTACTCCCATAATTAGTTAGGTAAATATTTATATTTTATTTATTTTTTAAAATTTATGTTTATGAGAAATATAATTTTTCATTTTGTTGTTTTACTCTATATATATTGATTATTTATAATACTTTTGTACTAAATTTCATATGAAAAAACGATGAATAAAATAATTTTGATTGAAATAATGTCATACATCCTTATGTTTGGGTTTAATTTATGTATATTAAAATATTATTTTAACGGTGATATTTAAATTTATAATTTTTGATAATTACTATCTTTTAGGAATTAATTTTTATATTTAATATTTTAAATTGTATACTTTTTAATAATAATTCTTTCATTATTATATTTTTGATACATACCCATGTGTGAAAAAAAAATTACTTACATATTTTTTGGAACATTATTTTTAAATATTATTTTTTCTAAAAATATGATGGTATACATAATATTCATTATCTATTACATTTCAATGATAGACAGAGAAGCATGAGAACATTTGATGAGTTATATGAATATTGTTTTCTTATTATTAAATATTGAATAAAAAAATTATTTAATTAACGTAAGTCATTAATTTAATATTTTTTTAAAGTATTACTATTTAGCCCCTAACAACTGATATGTTGTCTTATTCACCATAGATAATGATTTCTAAAGTCGGTAGACATGATATTACACATTTACCAACACATTCACTTTCTTGGGATAACCAAAGAATACATATAATAGTTTATGATAATAATATATAATGACATAGATTTACCATGTATTAGTTTTGGATATTACGTCGATTAGGTATGAGACCTGGAACAAATATGGAGGCCTAGTGTTCATATAACAAATTATTAAAATATTTTAAATATTATGTTCATGGCAGTTTCAGGAAAAAGTGAAAAAACTCCTGAACAAGTTCCTAGATCAGAAATCTTAGGGCACTATTGAGTTCAGAATGTGGGTTTTAATCTAGGTGTGACATAATCATTGTCGATGCATTCCATTTGTGAAAACGTTATCATTGGTGAAAATAATTAAAATAAATAAATTAATATAATTTTTTTTTGATTATTTTGACATATTAAATTTTTTATCCTATATTCATACGACTATATGATTTCCTTAGGTTTTTCTTCTCAAACACTAGAGATTCAATAGAATTTTAGAGAGAATTCCTAAAGAAAAATAATATATCAGGACAAGATCATGGACCATTGCACCAATACTAATTTCAAATATCATCAATTATGGAAATAGAATTATTTTTAATCAAAAATCGATCTAGACTCGAGGTAGGACATTTAATTTTTTTGTATCCCATTTCTTAATCTTAGTTGAAATCATATCAATTCATAAATAAGAATTATTATGTGTATCATTAGTAGAATTAAATTTATGGAATTGTTTATTTATTTGATATGATCTATCCCACATCATCTGCCTCTTTTTATGAAATCAAATCATTGTCAAACAATTAAAAACTAAGGCTCATTCCATATATTTTGTGGTTTTTTTAGTTGTCCCTTATTTATTTATTTGGTCAAAGTTGGTGTTTCTTTTGTCCAATGGTTTGAACAATACCTAGTTTACAATCATTTCATGACTGTTCTTCATCATAACAGATTGAAACCGCATGTACGTAATGAGATCGAGGTCGTGGTTCGATGATCCATGACAATGATGGATAGATTGAGGTATAATGAGTCTAAATAATGTTTTTTGACTTCTTGGGTGGAGAACAGTGATTTTGATGTTAGAGTTGTGTAACTGATATATTTTTAATGGAATATTATAGAGAGAAAGAGATGGCATGACTTGTTTGGCCTACATCCGAGATCTAGTGAGGGATTTCTAGCTGGAAACAAGGTCGTGATAGTGCATGTAGAAGGTAAAAGAATAAATCTATAAATACGTAAAATCTAAAACAATGTGATGTGAAACTCATGATTACACACTACATGGGTCCCTCTCATTGGGGTATAGGGTTTCAGGATAATGTTAAGGATAACAAAAAATTTGACCCTTATGACACGGTGTGTGACCCCACCGTGATAGATCAGCATGTACATTGAAGGGTACATAGATACAAACATGAGTAAATGGCTAGTGGTATGCTATGTACATGGATATAGACATGACCAATTGTACACTAGTTGGTGCACAAGAAATAAATGAATACAATCATAAATAAGAAATAAGGTAATGGTGTTGTGTTTGTCTACACACTATATAATTTTTCTACACACTGTGTATATTGATAACTACATTACAAGGGAGGCTTCACCACATGGGTAGGATTGGGGATAATTGAAAACAATTTATAACCCTTGGTCATGTTGTGTATCCCCATCAAGAGTGGTACTAAAGGATGTTTTAGATTAGTACTTGATTTAGAGAGATTTCTTTCAGAAAATGTTGTTTAGTGTTTCGAGTTCAACTTTTTGGATCGGGACACCAGTGTTAGTCTGATGACTGATGTATCCTTATACAAAGAGTAGGATCACCTACTATTTGGCATGATACATGTAAAAATTGTATGTGGGGATATTTTTCGGTACATTTATCATATATGAATGGGTTGTGTTTTCCATGTCCTTCTTCAGTCTTCTCCTCAAACAAAATTTTTTTAATATGGTACCTCTTATCATATTTCAGGATACCTCCATACATACATATATCCTTGATTCAAATTTGTGATCACGAGGATGATTCATTTAATGTTGAACCCTTTTGTTTGGGGACATTACTAGAGACAACACCATAGGTTCGTTTACCAGCTATACCACCACCCATTGAGTAGTAGCTAGCACTAGAAATACTATATGAGGGTACATGTAGGTTGAGTGTGTTTCATTTGTTTGAGATAATGAAACCTCCCATTATTGGTTTATTCTAGAACCCAGGTGGTCGGGAACTATAAATATGCAGTCACCCATGTTTTTCACCTTGTGAGGATGCATACATATCTGATGCAGACTAGACGGAGAGTACTCCTCAGGTCTTTAATGGGAAATGGTGGAGCTTACTAACGCATACACATGACTAGATAACTCTCTCTTGGTAAGTCATTGAGAATTGATTTTGGGAGGTGTTATATATATCCACAGTGGGATCAGTGCGCATACAAGTTCTTCTGGATTTATAGTCGGGAAATATGATTGTGGATGAGTACTCAACGATGTTTACTGATATCTTGCATTACTCCTAGGATATGTTGTAGGATTAGTTCTTCAGGGATTAGAACATTGACTAGGGATTGCACTGGTTCATCCGGGACTTGGTGGTATTCCATTTCAATCCAACCTATGATGGGGTTCTAGATCTAGAGGTGGTGGTGGAGAATATTATGGTATGGTAGGAACCAACAATGGGTGCTTCTAGTGGGTACCTAGTTGCTGCAACACAAGAAGAAGAAAGATGACGACAATCACATTGATCCAAGAATGTCAGATACTTCAAGTGGTGATCCCATGACACATGTTGCGTGGAACATGGCTCTCAGGGTGGCTCAAATCATCCAAGGGAGAGACAATGTTTCTTTTGTGATGGGTGAGGACATACAACTGGGTATTTTCTCGCCTATCATATTACTGATCATGAGAAGATAAAGAAAACTCCAAGATAAAGGAAGAGGTAGTATTAGGTTGGTCTATAGGGTTGTATATGTGCAAGTATAACTGACTTGGAAACATGTGGTAGTTTCGGTATTCCCCTAATTACAATAACCACCCCTAGGTGGTCTGTTCTAGGAAGAGGGAGATGGAGGATATGGATGAGTCTAGTTACAGGTTATGGAGTCCTATTACCATGAGGATCCTAGGAAGATATGAGGAATGATATGCTACTTTAAAAATTATCAAAAATACTGATAGACATAGTCACGAGTCATTACTTTTTTCCACTTCTCTAGTTTGAGACATAGAGATTTCTATTGATCCATTATGTCGACCCTTATGGTTGGAGTCTCAGACATGTGGTGACTCAACAATTGTGAACTTGTGAAAACAGTGTGATCTTATGCTTAGAGGTATGATTTTTAATAGGATCTCTTTGTAGAAACACTCGGTCTTTATGATGTAATCTAATGTATGAAATGGCTATCTATGATTCATACCTATATTGACTGTTTTATGTGGAATATGTTGTGTGTACATAGTGACAGAATTAGGTTTTACATTATGGTTTAGAAGGAAAACATGGTGGTCTAGGTCGTGAAAAGACATATGATATTACAACCTATTATTGATAAGTTGGATATCAATACTATTGGAGTGGTGTATGATATTTTCTATCAGTTTTATGTACCGATGGTGAAGTATGAGGATGTATTTCTGGAGGGTGTACCAGGCTTACATCCCAATCAATATCTAGACTTCATTATCGATATACATCCTTGGATGGCACCAATATTTTCACTATCATTTCACATGGCTCCCACAGAGATTTGAAAGCATAGGGTGCAGTTGAAGTACTTATTGGAGAAGTTATTTTTGAGACCTTGTGTTTCCACCTAGGGAGCCCCAATGCTTGTCACCAAAAGGCAGAGAAGATGTGGATGTTATTTTATACTTAAATATGATTGAATTATGTGGCTGTGAAAAATGTGTACACAATAGTGGGAATTGATGAACTCATTCAGCAGTTGAGAGGGACGCGATGGTTCTCAATGAGTGACCTTAGATCAGGCAATCTCCATCTCTGAGATAAGAAGAGGATATACCAATTACTGAATTTAAATGATTTTATGGCAATTATATGTTCTTTATGAATATACGTATAGGTAAATTGGGGGAGTCTTGAATCAGTGTAAACAAATTTTACCGATATTTTTTATTCTGTGACACCTTTTTCCTTCGAACCTATTGACTTATTATAGGGAATAGATCATCTGTATTTAAAAGACAATTATAAACTATGGATGTTTAAAAAAAATGAAGCACAACCGAACGAATTTATACATGGTTCACCCTCTATGTAGGTTCCTATGTCCTTGCAATGTTTAAGATGATCTACGATAGACATTATCAACTATAAATAAATAAAAAATAAATAGTTGGTTGGACAGGTATCATGTTGATTTTTTTTTTGATAGGTATGACCCTTTTCCCAAATTATAATGGAATCTCACTAATGTAATTTATACTAGATTTCCACCAATGCTTCACATATACAACCCTTGTAACAGTGAGATAGATCACTTGGACATCAATATTACACTGGATTATAAAATTAATATTCCTCTTCAAGCCACTGAGAATAAAATAATTCTGTACATTCTCACTTCAAAAGAAACACTTTTAATTCCACTTAATATAATAAACATCAATGTGTTCTATTCAGCCCTGTATTGTCTCGTGATATATAGAATAAAAAACATCTAATTCTTCTAACAACATTAATAGATTGAACAAACAAAGATATATCATGAAAATAAAAGTTATATTCTTATTTACATCATTGAGAATTATTGCTTCTGCTCAACAAAATTCTTCCACACTTCAACCTCATGTGTTTTTCATTCAAGCATTTATCATCATCATATAAGAATATTTATTGCATGAAATTATCGACACCATTTCTTTGTATTACTTATGATATAAAAAATTCAAAACCATGTGTATACCATTGATCTTCTTTATGTATGTACACAATTCTACACCTTCATAAAAGTCAAATATTTTTTGTGACCTTATTCTTAGGATCCATTTTCTTGCATTGAACGAACTCAAAGGATAATGAGTGTGATTTTTATACTTGTCCACAAGGCCAACACACACACACACTTTCATACTTTCCTTCACACTACAATTTTTCCATGCTTGCATATCATCATTTAAAAAACGAATAATCAACAATGAATATATTCATCTATTGTTTCATGAATTTAACTCATAGCATGTCATATCTATATTCTCTATGCAAAAAGATTGGTACAAGCGCCCACCATTTTTATATTCATAATGACATGATACAACATATTTTTTCCTTCAAATAACATGAGTAATGAATAATTATTACTACATTGAAAACCTGAAACCTCAAGAAAATTTCTTTAGAGTGTCACATTGATCTCTATCTTAACAAGGATCAAACACACACACTATATCACTTAAATGGTATTAAATAAGTAAATGTATGTCATATCACCATATAATGATAATTATTCTAATCATGTATTTATGACCATGCTAAATTGATACTAGATTTAAATCGTCTTCACATAAAAGTAACATGTGATTCTCAATATTCTTCTAGATGGCTCAAAAGATTGACTATTACATGAACCAAATACTCTATATAATTTTCTTCACCTAACAATAGTTCATAGAAAGTCAATGCACATTGTCTAAAACAAGGAAGATGCTTGTGATACCTTCCAATTTCTTTATGAATCATATATTTGTGAGTCTCTCTGATTGTGTTTTGTACTATTTGAGCACTCACTTTATACCAATTCTTCTCCATCACGTAAAAGAGTACATGATGCTTCTACCTTCTTCACATAATACATGTGTAAGAGGTTATTCAATATACATAACAAAACATGTTCAACCACATAACCAGGTCAAAGTATATCACATCATCATGTGATCAAAAATATGAATACAAAGCACATACACATGGAACCTACTTCAAAAATATAAAATGTGATATTGGATCTATTTCTCTATCAAAACTACACTCTTCTCTCATATTTGAGATAAGATATCAATAAAAATGACCCACCTGGATGGTCTTTATATTAAATAATTAATGAAGTTCATATGAATGAAAATTATATAGAGTCATCATTTTCATCATTATCACAAACACTACAATGTCTTAGGTTCAGTTATCATCATATCAATATCACAGATAAATCAATACTTCTCTAATATATATTTGTAAATGATTTGATCTTCTTTTTATCATGAAATCTAAATTTCACGAGATATTGAATATATTGGAAAATATATATATCATTATATGAATTATTGACTAAAACTTCTATTGATGATGCATAGAAAAGACCCAATGCGCTGATAATCTTGAATGATATTGGCATAGAAGATGACACAAAGAATTGAACAGATGGCTCAAATTATAAGATCAGATAGATCACAGAGTTGTTATTCCTTATGAACTAAAGTAACGTGAAAATTAAAATGATCCCACATTAATATGTATCCTAGTTGTGGGCTAATTTTTAATACCACATGCATTGTTTGCATATCAAAAATCAGTTATTGATCCCATCCCCCCATTACACCAAAGCACTGCCCTATGCGTGGTTCCCTCCTCCTCCACTATGTCACCCCGCATTATGGATAACATGTACTTGTGACCCCTGTGTAGGTGATCCAATTCCCATTCTCTTCCATGGACATCCCATGCTGGATAGTTAGGGGTCAACTGCCCACCTATGTAGTGGTTTCATTCCACTTGGATGACTCATACGTAGCCCCCTTTTTTAACATTAAAACCATTAAAAACATTTCAACAAGGTATAAATCCAAATTCAAAGATGACCATACTAAGTTTTTCATCAAAAAAATTAATAACTATTTTTCATGGTACGAATTCTTTAACAATCATTCACTAATCAAAAATTTTGTATTATCAAAATATGATTCATTCTAATATCTTATATTTCTTCAATATAATGATTATTGATAACTATCATCATAAGAGATTCATGAACCATGTTAAAAATTGAATTCCCCAATTAAAATTATAATCATTTTTTGGAAATTAGGAACATGTTTTGGACATTAATAATGGATCTACCATTGCCACACATTATTGTTACTTTATTTAAAACAATCTCTTCCAAAAAATGCATCTTTTACAACATATAAAACATTCTAATGAATAATTAAATGGTAAAATCTCTATACATAAATCATTGTAACATGGAATTTTAATCAAAAAATTATATTGACGATAATAAGAACCAACATTTTACTTTAATCAATTTTGGATCATAAATATCCTATTGTTAATTTTTTTTCAACAACCATTACACTTTCAAAGTTAATACTTTCTTATCCCCTTTACATTACAAAAAACCCCAATATTTATCTATGGGAAATAATTCAGTTTATCTTATTTTGTAGCAATTGAACATTTTATATTTTCTCAATCAATCTCTTTATTTCATAAGGGAATCAACTTACTAAAATATTCACATTGATATTTTTGAGTGAACGAATGTATCACCTTTTTAATGAAATGGGTCATTAATTAATCAGATACAAGTATGTATGATCTAACCAGATGTAGAAATCATGTATGGTCAATTTAGACAACAATGATTTCAATAAATTCATAGAATATGACACTAACAATGAAACCTTATTTTAGTGGTTGCTTAAAACATATTAAACTAGTATCTTGTTTGAGGAAATGTTTCCATTCCCAAAATATGATATCATTAGATAAATTAATTTCTAAAAATTAAAATTTTAATGTTATAAAAGTTGTGACCTTAATGTATTTTAATTATTAATATTTTACTCTCCTAAATGGATGATCTTTATCCATATTATTCATCATGAATGACTTTATTCCGGAATTATCTTCAAGAACAATTTAATTATTAATTGAAGAAAAGAACTCAATGATGTATAACCTCATGGATACTATATAATGTTTTTAAAACACTAATATCTCTATAAATCCCCTTGAATATTTTAATCACCTTAAATTCCCTATATAAAATAAAGAAGCACAAAATATACACATCAAAATGGTGGTTCTTAAATTATTTTTCACTTAGAGTAATAATGATTATATTTATTTCTCAAAAAAAATCTTCATTCAATTCTACTCTAAAATTTTAAAAATTCATCGCGCATTATTCATATTGGAATTTAAAAAAAATTTCATTTAAGGGATGAAAGGACAACATGATTTCCTTAAATTTCATATTACATTGAATAGGCATTTTCAAATTAATAGGTTTTCCAAATTCATTCTTCTATTCCTACTGTAGTTTTTTCTATTTTCACCTACTCTAGACCTATGACTTATCATTATTTTCTATATACTATGAATATTTGGGTATTGACTCATTCTTCGCACTTGAATTTTAAACCTAAGAAACAATTGGTGCTTCTACATTGTTCTTCACAGGTTTTATTTTTTTATAAAACCTTGTCATGTAATTGAAATAAATATATATAGAAATTATGCACCATCAACAAAAAAGTCCATCAATAATAGGGTTATCTATTTTTAAAAAACTCTCCCAAAATTATAACATTTAATCTTTATTTTGATGAACAAAATTAATCATTTTACTTGATTTTGAGAATAATTTATTCTTTTTATTTATATTACTTCCACCAACATTGGTATTTATGACATGTCTACAAAGGTCCATTATATGGTATTTTCATTTACAATAGTGGAATATTTTCATTTTCATGACTTTAATAACAACATTATTTTTGGGTTTAGAAATCATTACACTTTTCATAACTATCGTCTCCTTCTCAAACAACAGGGAATATTTTTCTTCATTTATTCTCTCCAACTACATTTAATCTGTTATCATATTCATATCAGCACATGCATAGTGCATGGTTGGTACATACCATTACTCATTATAATTATTATAAGGCCCCAGCCTTAAACCATACTTAATCTTGAGTTATTACAAGATTACACATTGAGGATCTTTTCAGGTTTAGAGTTTTAGAGAATTAGATCATGAAACATGCATTACATTCCACATTTAAACAAAGTGGTTACATAAAAGACAATATTCATTCTTCCCATCAACGGAAACATATTGAAAATAAAACATGGATTCTTTCTTGACACATCCTTGATACTATCACCACATCATGTACCTTTCCCTTGACCTGTGAAAAACATTTCAAAATCTTGGGATGGGCATAAAAAGCTCAGTAAGGGTTATAAAAATATGGAAATGAAACATGAGTTCATATATACATAAGAATGAAATCATACTTTACCCATAAAACATTGGTACTTTAACATACCTCATCAAACCATGAATAAATCATAGAAAACATAAGACATAAAGGTAACTTGAGGCATTCATAACATTCTTATGTAGGGAGTAACCCTCTTGGTTAGGTTTGGAATACCCATCATAGTATATTCCCTAAATCTCTTCAGAGAAACCTTAACGTTTCACTCCTTCGCGTTACCCAATGCATTGGAGAGCTATATCGGGCTCACCCGCCCTTAATTTATCACGGAACAACCCGTTTCCATAACAATGCCCAAGAACCATAACATAAATGTGTCACATAAAACATGCATAAAGGAAACATAAAATTTCCACATTTCAATCACAATATAACATTTTATTATATTGAAATAATGAATCCATTCAAAAAGAAACCATTTCCAAAAACATTTAAAACATTTAATAAAGAGATTTTTGAATCAAAGTGTCCCATACCACCTTGAAGCTTAAAATTTTAAACCACTAATATCCATATAAATAAATACTTACAAACATTTTGAAAACATGGATATTAATAAGAACAAATAATTAAAACATTTAAAATGTTATTTTGGTTAAAGGGGTTTTACCAAAATTAGAGGCACTTGAATACAATAACTGAGGAATAACATTTAGTCAGAACATTATAATATCATGAGAATAAATGGATTAATGATATAATACTTCAAAGGATAGTATATACACTATATAAGAGTTAATTGGTGCATAACAACAATGAACCCTCAATAGAAATGTCAAATGTAATGAAATCCCTTATAAAGAAGGTATCCTTAAATTAAGGACAAATCAATCTCAAAAATATGTGTGACAAATATAAATACACCCAATGTAAGTGGATATTAAGTGTATAACAATAAAATGTCATTCAAACATATTCAATGGATGACATATTCAATGACTACATGTTGAACCCAAAGAAATCGAAATTGGGTTAAAAAGTTCCCTTGACAGCCTAACGACATCACATCAAAATTAGTTTATGAGAGATAAAAAGTGTATCTCATCACTTGGACATAAAATTTACATCAATAAGGATATATGAGAACATATCCAAACATAATAATATGTAAATTAAAAGACCCAACAAAAGAATTCTTTTAAAAAAGAGGAGGGTGAAAGGTTCCCTTACCGACTTGGGTATCTTTCAAAACATACACCCCATGAAAGAAGGACAATAGATAATTGATGTAAATACTCATAAACGAAAGTATATTACACAAAGAGTAGAATAATGGGCAGTAAATACACCACTCAATGGAATTTGTGGCAAATGTAGCATAAATCTCACGGGAATAAAAATGAGATGAAAAATCCCTTACGAAAACCCGGCAGCCTAACGGCGCCACATAAAACATCAGAATATGGATTGATGAGATCAAATAGGGTATCTCATCACATTACAATAAAATGTACAGAAAGAGGAATATAAAATAACATCCCCCAACATTACAAAGAGGAGCTTAAAAGAAGTGACATAAAGGAGAGTACTTAAAAAGAAAGAGAGAGGTTAGATCTCTTACGAAAGTTCGGCAGCCTAACAGCACCACTCAAAACACCCAAAATGGATTGATGAGAGAGAATAGGGTCTCTCATCACATGAACATAAAAATTACAGTAAGTGTAATATAAAATATAATCCCAATAACAATAAATATGATCTTTAAAAGGAATGACATAAAAGTGTGTACATAAAAAGAAAGAGAGGAGTAGGATCCCTTACCTCGGGTCCGACATGACTCAATCGTTCTTTAATGTCCTGAATAATAAACTTGAGTAAATTTACACTTTATTAAGAACCTTTTTCTAGTTCATTATTCCTTTTAGATCACTTATTGCAATGTTATAAACATTATTTAATCATTTAAGTTAATAATGTTTGTTTTGTCGATATTTGGTTCTTAAGTAGAAAGTGGACTTCTAACAATTACATGTTGTTCATGTGGTCAAATGTTTATTATATCCATAATTGTATTCATGATGTAGATATCATATATTTCATATATATCCAGTACATTCATGCATTTATAACATTACATAATCATTAAGAGTTAAGAAATGAAATGCATCGTTCATGGAGACGGTAAGCCGTACGTCCGCATGAACGCTACTTTCATTTCTATTTCATATTTTATAGAATCGAATAATAATGATATAAAGGTATATTATAATTCCAGTATAATATCATATATAATATCATAGTTCCATCCTTTATATGTCCCACATATGGTATTTAACGAATCAAATCACTTTGAGGGGGCGGTAGTCTGCACTTCCTTAAATGAAGATATCACGTTTACCCATAATGGAAACCATAAAGGTATGCCCAAAATGAAAAAAACAGAAGCTTAAGGAAAATATAAACATATTATATATCATATATAAGAATAGTTACATCATAATGGCCACCTTTGAAGGTGTTAAATGAGTATTGAACAATCATCGTTTCGGGAGGCAGAATTTCGCCATCCACGGAAACCATATGTACTTTAAACATTTGATGTAGTTGTGTGAGAGTGTAGCTCGAATAAATCTTATAACAACATCCTATTATATTGTAGATACTTGTGTTGTTACAAAATAAGAAAATAAAAAGTGTTTAGCGGGTTGGAGAAGCAAAATAAAACAAATGAACATGAGAGAATGAATTACCTTTAAAAGTGTAACTCCTTTTGATTTGAGCCTAAAGGCTTCCTTTGAAAGGATTCTGCCCAAAGGGAATCCTCTAGGATGAGGAGAGGGATGTGGAGAGAGTAAATGGGCAGGGTTTGGCCGAGCCAAATCCTTGAGGATTGTGTGAAATGAGTTAGAGGTGGGGGCCTTTTATAAGAGGAGAGGAGGGGCACTTTTGGAAAGTAGGAAATATTACTTTATTTAAAAATGTGTTTCGGTTTTAAAAGGTCCCACATTGATATAATTCGTGGATAAGGTGATAAGGGTTCTAAATCCACCCATCCAATAAGTTTTGGACATGTGTAGGTCATAGAGTTTACATTATCTTCTCATTTTATTTAAATCGTCAGATAATGATGTCATCGCTGCATCATTATGATGTCATAAATAATTTAATTTATTTAATGTCTAAAAATTATAAAAAAATTACTATGATGTAGGAAATCTATTTAGATTTCCAATTACTATTTATAATAAAAAATATGACTTGGATAACACCACTTAATAATTTTTTTTAGTAAAACATATCATGTTTGTGTCATTTTTACTTTTACATTAAATAAAAAGTTATTTATGTCATTTCCCAACCAAAGTGGCTCCATGGGGTCCCCAAGTTGACCCATGGCTTTTCTTGGTCGGAAATTACACATCCAATGAGTTTAGGACATGTGTCAAGTTCATTTCATATTATTAAAACATTATTTTTACCTTAAACTACACTAATTACCTCTAATCGCGATTAAAAACTTAATAAGTTACTATTCACCAAAAAATTATTTTTATCCCATTGAACCACATTTTACTTCTTAATGACAACCATGTATGTCGGATTTTTGAAATTCAAAACACAAAGAAGGCCCAATTTCATTTAAAAGGAAAAATCAGTTTTTATAAGTATCACTTAGTGGTTTCATTATTCATAAAAAATTGAAGTTTTTCAGAAAAATCAATTAAATTCACCGTAAGCTATATATGATATTCCAAATTCAAAAATGTATTCCATTTTACAAAATTCAAAACATATAAGTAACATTAATTAATTTAATAATTAATTCCCGCTGTCAGAGCAAATAGCGTGTTTTTATGAAACAATAAGTATCAAAATATTGACAGTGGTTTAAGTCTGTTTTCAAAGTGAAATTAATTCCAACGACCACTATTGGATTTAATGGTAAAAATAGATTCTAATTTAACTTTAAAACCAATTTATAAGATAATCTAATCATATAAATAAATTAGATTAAAAAGAGGTTTTGAATTAAAATACAACATTTTACACTATTCATTAAAAAAATGAACTTTATCGGAAAGATACCAAAAAATTACACAAAGTAAATTTTGATGTCCCGATTCTTAATAAAAGTTTTATTTGGTAAAAAAGAATTTATAAGAGTGATCAAAACTATATTTAATGACAGTTCTCCATTAAAAGGTGATAAGTGAACCTTTAGTGAAAACTAGGGCATATACGCCTAAAATTGAATTCATTCCGTATTTTAAGCCTTTAGATTTTATTGGATAAATGTAAAAACATTTAAAAACATATATAATAATATTTTGGTTAATTATATCCATTCCCTCCAATACAACGGCTACATGTTAACTACCATTTAAAATAATATTATTTTATTATTAGAGTGCAACGTAAGATTCCCAAGAAACTCATTGTTGCGTGTTGGGTACGCCATCGAGCATAGCGTCCCCTTTAAAGTAATATTAATATTTTATTCACAATTATGGATAAATATGAAAATGTCATATTCTTTATTTACCTGGGGTGTTACATCCTTCCCCCCTTTTGGAAATTGCGTCCTCACAATTTTTAAAATTGATCTTGGAAACATCCTTGAACATCCCACATCGGAACAAGAGTCGGTAAAACAATCACTTTAAAATAAAGGAAGATAAGTATAGAGGTCACCCGAGTTAACCCATACTAGGATTCCATGTAGAATAACATGGACATGGAAGAAAAATCAAAGGGTCATTTTCTTGGGGGAGAGTGATAGTAAACATGTCTAAGAGAAAGTTAACAATAAGAAAATCACAAACTTTTGATGGGTTAAACGGTGCTGGGTTCCCCAGTAGGAAAAGTTAATAGATAACATTTTGGTTTAATGTTACTTTTTATTGAGGATTTTATTCCTAAGGAAACACAATAACTTATCATGTTGACTTTCAACTTTTACTAGATTCCTTAATCAAACTCATCTTTTTTCCAAAAGACGAGTATTTAGGGAGACTTGTTCGCATTAAGAGTACTATAAACAACTTCTTAGAGGAGATCCTAATCCACAAAAAAGAACTATACAATTCCCATGTCTTCAAACCATAACCAAAACTAAAACCAAAAAGGTTACTACAAGATCAGATAATCCAGAAAAGGATAACCCTTTAAAAAGAAAATCTATGCTTAATCTCTAAAATTTGTCCAACAAAACCCAAAGTTCAACGAGGACCATATGATAAACAATTTGTCCATAAAATTCTTCAAATTAAACCAATCTAATATTGAAAACCAAATATTTGAAAGATTTAGTCACATAGTCTTCCATGTTAAATCGTAACATTTATCTCCAAACAACATCAGTTTTTCATAAAGTCTCATATTGAAAAGTAATTAACCTAATCACATATCCTCCATGATAGGTTAATCATTTTCATAAATAACCCAAAATCAACTTACTCTTAATTCATAAAATCATCTAACTAAAAATAATCAGTTAAACTAACCAGGGACTTCACGTAGTCCACTGGTAGGCGATAAATACCAGTCGCACTTTGGTTGTGGGTTCTATTCCCGCAACTTTGTCTGACGCGACGGGTTGTCACACGGTATACGTGTTGTCCTTTTTCCAAAACTATATAATTCTCAAATCATTCCCCAAAAAGAGATAAAATCATCAAAAATGATCATAACATATTTTATCCTCAAGTTTATCTCATGCCTTTCATTTTCCAGCATATCATATAATAACCCATAATTACCTCAAAAGTATGGATCATATAAACTTTAATTGTTACCTTTATAATTATTACCTAAACTTCAACATCGATTGGTCATCTCGTATATAATGCATTACAGAACATACCAAGGTTCAAGTGGTTGATCATGACTCCTTGGTAGTTGGTTTAGAACAACCACGAGTTTCCACATTGAATACCCCATTTCATCCAGTCTCTTAATCAAAGAACCACCACAGTTTCCTTCAAACCAATTGTCGCTTTGGTGCCTGCTAGATCCATCCATTTACTAAAACAAAATAGGTTAGTGTGAGTATATCAACAAAATCATCATGTACTAATGAGTAAGATAAACACTAAGATATACTTACTCATTCACTTTATCTAAAACTAGGACTCTTTCTAAAATCCTAACCATTATGGTAATGTCACTTATGCATAAAAAATACCCTAACCTCTAAAGTTATCTAAACCGACCTTTGATACCAACTATAAGGCCCGAGCCTTAAACCTTACTTAATCTTGAGTTATTACAAGATTACACATTGAGGATCTTTTCAGGTTTAGAGTTTTAGAGAATTAGATCATGAAACTTGCATTACATTCCACATTTAAACAAAGTGGTTACATAAAACACAATATTCATTCTTCCCATCAACGGAAACATATTGAAAATAAAACATGGATTCTTTCTTGACACATCCTTGACACTATCACCACATCATGTACCTTTCCCTTGACCTGTGAAAAACATTTCAAAAACTTGGGATGAGCATAAAAAGCTCAGTAAGGGTTAAAAAAATATGGAAAGGAAACATGAGTTCATATATACATAAGAATGAAATCATACTTTACCCATAAAACATAGGTACATTAACATACCTCATCAAACCATGAATAAATCATAGAAAACAGAAGACATAAAGGTATCTTGAGGCATTCATAACATTCTTATTTAGGGAGTAACCCTCTTGGTTACGTTTGGAATACCCATCACAGTATATTCCCTAAATCTCTTCGGAGAAACCTTAACGTTTCACTCCTTCGCGTTACCCAATGAATTGGAGAGCTATATCGGGCTCACCCGCCCATAGTTTATCACGGAACCACCCATTTTCATAACAATGCCCAAGAACCATAACATAAATGTGTCACATAAAACATGCATAAAGGAAACATAACATTTCCACATTTCAATCACAATATAACATTTTAGTATATTGAAATAATGAATCCATTCAAAAAGAAACCATTTCCAAAACCATTTAAAACATTTAATAAAGATATTTTTGAATCAAAGTGTCCCATAACACCTTGAAGCTTAAAATTTTAAACCACTAATATCCATATAATTAAATCCTTAAAAACATTTTGAAAACATGGATATTAATAAGAACAAATAATTAAAACGTTTAAAATGTTATTTTGGTTACAGTAGTTTTACCAAAATTAGAGGCACTTGAATACAATAATTGAGGAATAACATTTAGTCAGAACATTATAATATCATGAGAATAAATGGATTCATGATATAATACTCCAATGGACAGTATATACACCATATAAGAGTGAATTGGTGCATAACAACAATGAACCCTCAATAGAAATGTCAAATGTAATGAAATCCCTTATAAAGAAGGTATCCTTAAATTAAGGACAAATAAATCTCAAAAATATGTGTGAAAAATATAAATACACCCAATATAAGTGGATATTAAGTGTAAAACAATAAAAGGTCATTTAAACATATTCAATGGATGACATATTCAATGACTACATGTTTAACCCAAAGAAATCGAAATTGGGTTAAAAAGTTCCCTTGACAGCCTAACGGCATCACATCAAAATGAGTTGATGAGAGATAAAAAGTGTATCTCATCACTTGGACATAAAATTTACATCAATAAGGATATATGATAACATATCCCAACATAACAATATGTAAATTAAAAGACCCAACAAAAGAAGTCTTTTAAAAAAGAGGAGGGTGAAGGGTTCCCTTACCGACTTGGGTATCTTTCAAAACAAACACCCCATGAAAGAAGGACAATAGATCATTGATGTAAATACTCATAAACGAAAGTATATTACAGAAAGAGTAGAATAATGGGCAGTACATACACCACTCAATGTAATTTGTGGCAAATGTATCATAAATCTCACGGGAATAAAAGTGAGATGAAAAATCCCTTACGAAAACTCGGCAGCCTAACGGCGCCACATAAAACTTCTGAATATGGATTGATGAGATAAAATAGGGTATCTCATCACATTAAAATAAAATGTACAGCAAGAGTAATATAAAATAACATCCCCCAACATTACAAAGAGGAACTCAAAAGAAGTGACATAAAGGAGAGTACTTAAAAATAAAGAGAGAGGTTAGATCTCTTACGAAAGTTCGGCAGCATAACGGCGCCACTCAAAACTCCCAAAATGGATTGATGAGAGAGAATAGGGTCTATCATCACATGAACATAAAAATTATAGTATGTGTAATATAAAATATCATCCCAATAACAAGAAAGATGATCTTTAAAAGGAATGACATAAAAGTGTGTACTTAAAAAGGAAGAGAGGAGTAGGATCCCTTACCTCGGGTCCGACTTGACTCGATCATTCTTAACGTCCTGAATAATAAACTTGAGTAAATTTAAACTTTATTAAGAACCTTTTTCTAGTTAATTATTCCTTTTATATCACTTATTGCAATGTTATAAATATTATTTAATCATTTAAGTTAATAATGATTGTTTTGTCGATATTTGGTTCTTAAGTCGAAAGTGGACTTCTTACAATTACATGTTGTTCATGTGGTCAAATGTTTATTATATAGAGAATTGTATTAATGATGTAGATATCATATATTTCATATATATCCAGTACATTCATGCATTTATAACATTACATAATCATTTAGAGGTAAGAAATGAAATGCACCGTTCATGGAGACGGTAAGCCGTACATACGCATGAACGCAACTTTCATTTCTATTTCATATTTTATAGAATGGAATAATAATTATATAAAGGTATAATATAATTCCAGTATAATATAATATATAATATCATAGTTACATCCTTTATACGTCCCACATATGGTATTTAACGAATCAAATCACTTTGAGGGGGCGGTAGTCCGCACTTCCTTAAATGAAGATATCACGTTTACCCATAATGGAAACCATAAAGGTATGCCCAAAATGAAAAAAACAGAAGCTTAAGGAAAACATAAAAATATTATATATCATATTAAAAAATAGTGACAACATAATGGCCACCTTTGAATGTGTTAAATGAGTATTGAACAATCATCGTTTCGGGAGGCAGAATTTCGCCATCCACGGAAACCATATGTTCTTTAACCATTTGATGTAGTTGTGTGAGAGTTTAGCTCGAATAAATCTTATAACAACATCATAGTATATTGCATATACTGGTTTTGTTACAAAAGAAGAAAATAAAAAGAGTTTAGGGGGTTGGAGAAGCAAAATGAAACAAATGAACATGAGAGAATGAATTACCTTTAAAAGTGTAACTCCTTTTGATTTGAGCCTAAAGGCTTCCTTTGAAAGGATTTTGCCCAAAGGGAATCCTCTAGGATGAGGAGGGGGATGTGGAGAGAGTAAATGGGCAGGTTTTGGCCGAGCCAAAGGCTTGAGGATTGTGTGAAATGAGGTAGAGGTGGGGGCCTTTTATAAGAGGAGAGGTGGGGCACTTTTGGAAAGTAAGAAATATTACTTTATTTGAAAATGTGTTTCGGTTTTAAAAGGTCCCACATTGATATAATTCGCGGATAATGTGATAAGGGTTCTAAATCCACCCATACAATAAGTTTTGGACATGTGTAGGTCATAGAGTTTACATTATCTTCTCATTTTATTTAAATCGTCATATAATGATGTCATCGTTGCATCATTATGATGTCATAAATAATTTAATTTATTTAAAGTCTAAAAATTATAAAAAAATTACTATGATGTAGGAAATCGTTTTATATTTCCAATTACTATTTATAATAAAAAATATGACTTGTATAACACCACTTAAAAATTGTTTTAGTAAAACATATCATGTTTGTGTCATTTTTACTTTTACATTAAATAAAAAGTTATTAATGTCATTTCCCAACCAAAGTGGCTCCATGGGGTCCCCAAGTTGACCCATGGATTGTCTTGGTCTTCCATTACACATCCAATGAGGTTAGGACATGTGTCAAGTTCATTTCATATTATTAAAACATTATTTTTACCTTAAACTACACTAATTACCTCTAATCGCGATTAAAAACTTAATATGTTACTATTCACCAAAAAATTATTTTTATCCCATTGAACCACATTTTACTTCTTAATGACAACCATGTATGTCGGATTTTTTAAATTCAAAATACAAAGATGCAAAAATTTCATTTAAATGGAAAAATCAGTTTTTATAAGAACCACTTAGTGGTTTCACTATTCATCATAAATTGAAGTTTTTCAGAAAAATCCAAAAAAATTCACCCTAAGCTATATTTGATATTCCGAATTCAAAAATGAAGTCCATTTTACAAAATTCAAAACATATAAGTCACATTAATTAATTTAATAATTAATTCCCGCTGTCAGAGCAAATAGCGTGTTTTTATGAAACAATAAGTATCAAAAGATTGACACTTGTTTAAGTCTATTTTCAAAGTGAAATTAATTCCAACGACCACTATTGGATTTAATGGGAAAAATTTATTCTAATTTAACTTTAAAACCAATTCATAAGATAATATAATCATATAAATAAATTAGATTAAAAATAGGTTTTGAATTAAAATACAACATATTACACTATTCATTAAAAAAATGTACTTTATCGGAAAGATACCAAAAATTTACACAAAGTAAATTTTGATGTCCCGATTCTTACTAAGAGTTTTATTTGGTCCAAAATAACGAATAAGAGTGATCAAAACTATATTTAATGACATTTCTCCATTAAAAGGCGATAAGTGATCCTTTAGTGAAAACTAGGGCATATACGCCTAAAATTTAATTCTTTCCGTCTTTTAAGGCTTTAGCTTTTATTAGATAAATGTAAAAACATTTAAAAACATATGTAATCATATTTTAGTTATTTCTATCCATTCCCGCCAATACAACAGCTACATGTTAACTACCATTTAAAATAATATTATTTTATTATTAGAGTGCAACGTAATATTCCCAAGAAACTCGTTGTTGCATGTTGGGTACGCCATCGAGCATAGCGTCCCCTTTAAAGTCATATTAATATTTTATTCACAAATATGGATAAATATGAAAATTTCATATTCTTTATTTACACGGGGTGTTACAATTATGACCACTTTTGTCTGAATAATAATAAAATTATTCAAGACAACCTAATCAATTCTGGGGATAATGATTCTTCTTCCTCTATGAATTATACATCAATTATACAATATTTTCCTTCACATTAAATATGATCCCTTTTAATACTATCTTTACTTAGCTATCAAACAAATAATAATTATTCCAACAATCAATGGACTATGCCCATATTTCGAACAACACTAACAATAGAAAAAAAAATTGATTTCTTCTTATTTACGACAAATTTTGTTATTTTTACATGCTGTTTATTTGGGATAATATGATTATTCATATAATATTAATGTGTGGAACATGAATTTACACTCTTATTCATATCCACCATTGATGATATTGTGGATTTATAATTAATATTCATCACCAATGTTTGACCCGAATTATTTATTGAACCTGTACATACAAATGATACAATATTAGTATTAAGAGTATTATCTGGAACATAGGTGAACGATTTTAATGAGCGGTCAATAGATTTATTGTTAGATAATATGTAGCTCTTATTACCACTTGAATGATTCTTGATACTATTAAGTATCTTTTTAGAATAAAACTATAGAATCCTTCTTAATATTAGAATTTTGTGATGATTTATCTTGATTGTTCTCATGATTTGTGAACTTGACCTTCAAGTCAATATATTTTGGATTTAGTGAGTTCTATTGGTTTTAAATTGATTGAACCTTATATTAACATTCATTATGGGAAGTATATAATAATATTTCTTTTATATTTTCTAAATTAACATCCATTTCAAGACAATTTATGTTGAGTAAATTTTTCTCATCCTCAACAAATATCAATATTTCTTCCCATTGACTATTCACTTTATGAACATGATCATCATGAATTTGATTTTCAATTAGGATAATATTATTCAACTATTTAACTTTCCTTGTATTGACCTCAAAATGGGATTATTTACATTTATAGATGTTCATTAACATTTCAACAATGTAAGGATCACTTCTATTTGAATAATTTCATTCACATACTTCTCATAAACATTCTATCATAATTCATCTTAAATGTAAGTGGATTTTTCATTGTAATGCAATATATAAAATTCATTTAATTTTTCAGATTAGTTGAATGTATTATTATTGTCTCTAATTACCAAATGAGATTCCTTGATATTCATCAACATTTTGTGAGATTCTTCATGGTTATGAATCATCTTAGTAAGGACCTTATGAGTTACTTCATTCCAACACACATTTTATTACAATTCTACATCAAAATATGAGAAATGTTCATTTTAAAGTGATATTGTTTATTCTTTATGTAACACCCTAATTTTATAGGGAACATATTTTTAATAAGATAAATATTAATTTCAGTATTTAAATGAATCAAGTTAAGAATTCATTTCAAATAACAACAAATTGGTGTTTGTATCACACGAAACTGACTTGTCGTACATTACATGCGACACGAACATAATGTACATCACACACAACATAGAGTTTCTGTGAAAAATAATTTTAAAGATATAATTATTTAAATGATATAATTATAAATGATCTATTAAAAATTGTAATACTAAAAGTAATAAATATTTTAAAATATTTATTAAAATTGTTTTATATAAGTAAAAAATTTTGAAATTGAAAGATATTATTTTTTTGTAAAGTCCATTTAAATATTAAAATAATGTTTCTCAAATAAACCATTTTTAATAATACAATTAATTTTAGATGCATACAGAAAATAAAAATGATAAAATAAAATTCATTTTTGAATTCATAACTTCAAAATTATTTTACGGTGAATTTGTGAGATTTTTCTAAGAAACCTCATTTTTTGACAAATATTGTAAAGAATGTCTTTTTTGTTAAAATATACATTTTTATTTAATTACTTATTAATTTTACATGTTACTAAAAATATATTTTATGGTAATATTATATTATAAATACATCTATTATTACAATTTAATTCAATGTAATCATTTTAAATTTGAAATTGAATATAAAATATTAACAAACTTATGAACATTTTTCTGCATTAAAAACCGGTTATTTTGTCACGTCTTTGGGATTAACATAATTCAAAATTTTCCTCTTTTATGAATTTAATTTCCAAAAATTATCATACACCATTGTGTTTAGTATAATTTTTGGAGTCTAGTAATACCATATTAATTTTTGACCAAAATGATTAGTAAAGGTGATTAAAATTAATCACAGTGATTTAAGGAAAATTAAGCTTATTTAGGGATTATTCCTTAAAATTAAGGCCCCAAATGAACTATAAATTTATAAAAAACCCATTTTATGTTCATAGTTCTCCATAATCATTCCATTATTGAGTTTAATGTTTTTAATGAATTTTTAAGGTAAGAACATGTATAAGCATAACTTCTTTCTAAAAATTCTAAGTGAATCCATTACCATTCCCATAAAAATCCACACCTCTACCATTTCATCAAAAATATCAAACCACTTATTTTGAGAGAGTACCTAAAAATCGACATAAAATCATCCATATAATCCTCTTAGAATACATCCATTGGATATATGTCCATCCAAGGAGGCCTTTAGGAATAATCTAAAATGAGTTTCTCGATCAATAGACAACATCTTCTCTGAAGTCCTCTATATTGTTTTCTTTATCCACCCATACACATCCTTTTTACCATTATTCTATAAAAAAAGATATATAAAATATTCTAGTATGTTGTTTCTTTACGGATTCAACCTAAACATAAATAGAACTCCATATAATGGATAATGAACATACTATTTATGTCTACGACAAACTACTACAGCACTAAATGACGATTGTTCAATTTTACTTACCACCATTCATGGTTTCCAATATTATTGAAAATAAACATATATTATATATATATATATATTACATTTTTATTGTCATTACACTAGTTTAGTTTTTATTTATAACATACCATTATGGTTTCCATATTATATATATACGATAATTTCGTTTGAGGATGTGTGGACTACCGCCCCTATAAAGAGGTATTATTTGTTCATACATAACATAGATGGTTTTAAGGGGGAATTTGGGAATAAATATGATAAATATGATATAATATAAATGGTTTGATAATGAAATATATATATATATACATATCATTCTTTCTCTCAACATGACAATTAGTCATAAATAGTGTTCATGTGTACGCACGACCTATCGTCTCCATGAACAAAGTTTTCCATTTCATACATATATATTATATAGATTATTATAATACAAATATAATGCATCTAAGTTTTATTTATATCACGTTTAACATCATTTAGTCACTATATATGTATAATGACAAACAATATAACAAATTAAGACACATTCGAAGAACAAAGTAAATATTACACATCGTGAAACCATAACATAGGATCATAACAAGAAGGTAATATAAGGTCATAATAAAAAATTATAAAGTATAAGATATAATTATAATATTTCATAAAATATTTTCAATAAATAATTATTTGTTACATGGGTAGTTTTCATGAGTTTGACAAGATTCAATACCCAAGGGAAAGGAATTTCATCTAACTTTTTATTCTCTTGAGATACATTCTATGATTGCCACACTTTCCTTTGGTAGGGTATATATAATTCCCATGATTTTATTATATGTATATTATACCTATATTTATTGGAATAAATAGATATTTTTTGTTAACTTTCATTTATTGGGGTTAGGTTTAATAAGTTACTAAATCAGAAATTTTTTGTTTTCTCAATTTTCCTTCGTCCAGACTCAATTTTTGTTTTGAACATACAAATTAAGGCGTATTTGCTTCCATTTTACATGTTATATCATTAATACCCTTATTTTAATAAAATTTTAAGATTAATGTAATTTAATTTTCTTACATGAAGATTATGATCACATCTTACAATGTAGTATGATTTTATTGAGATAATCTCAATGCATTTGGAGATTGTTTACATTTATGAGTTTTTTGAGGAAGTATTTTGATCCATATCTCATGAATACTCATGTGTTTCACTCTACTCTATTTATTCTAGGGATCCTCATGTATTATTTCCATTTTCACACTCTTTTTTAGTTCACATAATGTTCTATGTAAAATATGATTATCCCTCTCTCGGGTCAGAAATCTATTGTATTAAAAAAACATATTTTGAAAAATATATTAAAAAATGTTTTCAAAAATGTTTTTGAAAAGAACATTGAATCCCATGTACAAGTGAAAAATATTTTCAAACTGTTTTGTTGTGGTAAAATATTTCATTAAATGTTTTCAATTAAATTTTTAATTGAAAAGTTTTACAAAAACATATTATGTTTTAAAATCATTTTCAATACAGAAATGATATTTTCTCCAAAATATTGTTAATAGTTCTTTTAAAAATATCTCCCATAAAAGGTAACATCCATTGTTGTAACTAATTCCTTAATGGTGAATGTATTAAATGTTCTGATTCATATTATTTTTATAAATGAATTATCTTTTGATGACATGTTTTTTATGGAACTCATTTCACATTCATAGGTTATATGCAATGGAAACCTGATTCTGTTTATGTGATATGATTATGAAAAAATAATTATAAAGACTGTCTCATTCCAGAGGATATTACATGATTACATTTTTGTAATTCCCATTTCATTTGATGGGTTATGAAATGACTATTTTTGATCTTATGCCACAAGTATGTATGATTTCATTATGAGACAAGTGGGACCTACATCTCCGTCCAATGCATTGGGTAAAGATTTATATCTCTTGAGGTAGACTAAGATGGTCTTGGGAATAAACCTTGAATAATAAGATGACCATAGAAGAGAACCATTACTACATATATGGTATTATGAATGAACTCATGCTACCAATAGTTCCATGAGAGTGAACCATGACAAACTATATGTTATGGGGTCTGAAAAAATACAACCTAGATAGTCTTGGAAGTGATGCCTTAGATATAATGGAAATAACAATATATGATTATAAGTTTTCCAAAATACCATTTTTAATTTGTATTTTATAATTTAATGGGATATGTTCTCTATTTCATTATTATTCATGTCTTATAAACTACAATGATTTCTACTAGGATTCACAGATATGATTATTTATATGTAGTTTATGGTATTATTATTTCATGATAATATTCCCATACCCATATTCTCATGATTAGGATTGTATGTCTCCCATTTTTACCATTATTGGGAATTTTAGCTCACCAATATTTATGTTTCCTTCCCCAGGTAATGAAGGTATGTTTTATGTTTGATTTGCCTAACGAGGGTTCTAATGAAGAATATATTAGTGGTAGATAATGTCGCATATTTATGTATCATTTTTTATGATTCGAAGCTTCCAATGTCACTATAATATTATGGTCTTCTTGAATATATTTCTATAATATTTAAGTATTCAAATAAAGTTATATAATGGTAATGTATGTTAATATTTGGGTCGTTATACATTAGCATCAATAATTTCTTTTGAGATGTTTACATATTTGAGACTTATTTTCCATGGATTTCTCTATATTTTCAAAATCAATTTAATGTGTTGAATATTCATCATATATTCCCCTTGTAAAATAATGTATATTAGTGAAATTAAGAGAATTAAATTTCTTCATATAATATTTAACTTTTGAAAAAAAATCACTATGTGATTCAATGATTACTATTTCATCACCACTTGTTCCAGGAACAACAAAAGGATCATTATCTACTGATTTAGAAAATACATTTGATATAATAGAATTTTACAAATATTTATTTTTTGATGATTCCTATTTCTTCATCCAATTATTTCATATATTTCTTCTCTCCTTATTTGGTCTGTTCATCAGGGTTTTTTAACAAAACTTCATGTTGTCGCTGATAGAGATAAGAACTTAACTTCTCATATAATAAAGCTCAATTAATATATTGAATTTTAATATTCAACTAGTATATGTATGATACAGACAACTGAGACAATAAATTGATCTAATAAAAGGTGTATCCTATGCTATGATACCAATTGAAGTACCCAATGGATCATTCATGTACATTGAGAGGTTGGGGGTAATCGGTGTACAAAATGTTTACTGCCATTTTTTTCCTTTTTCTTACCCCTTTTTATTTGAACCTATGAACATGTTAGAGTAAATCGATATTCTATGTTTTCATACACAATTATACTATTTTAATGAAAATAAATAAATGAAGCATAACACACAATATTTTAAAAGGGGTTTTCCCCGATGTGGGTGGCTACATCGTTGTGGCATTTGATATAATATGTGACACATATTCTCCACTATAAATAAATCAATAATTATATTTGGGTTGTTCATATATAAACCAAAAACCATCATGGATAGGTATAATCCTTTTCCAATATTATACTACCACCTAACCAATGTTCTTTTTACTATAATCCATCTAGTGCTTCTGAAATACAACACATAATGAAATTATAATGCTCACTAAGAATTCATGCTTCCCCTGCAACACAAAAATGATCTTCCCTTTTGAGCCACTATGAATAAATTAATTCTCCAATTGCACATGTCATCAAAAAATCATTGAATTCCACTGAATATAATAAAAAAAACTACATGCCTGCTAGTTCAGTATACTCTTCTGAATTGTTGAATATAAAACCTCCAATTGTACTCACTGTTGTAATAGAATGTGCAACTGAATTCAAAAAAATAATCCACTAGTTGTACTCTTATTTTCTTCACTGAGAAGTATTTCTTCATCACAACTCAATTATTACACTAATCAACATTTTGTGTTCTTCATGAATATAATTATCATCATCATGTGAAAATGATTAATGCATATAATTTTATACATTATTTATGTTTCTTATTTATGAATAATAAACACACAATAATATGTATACATTTCATCATATTAATGAAAGTACACAATGATACACCTTCCAAAATATAAAATTTTTTATGTGACCTTCTTCATAGAATTCTTTGGTCTTCCTTGAATGAAATGAAATAAGTATGAGTATAATTTTGAAACAATGTTCACATGGAAAACACAGACACATAATATCACACATTCATTCACACTATACTCTTTTAGTGCATTCCTATCAACATATTAATGTTAATAAACTAAAAATAATATATCTACCTTATGGGTCATGAATTAAACTTATTTAATGTCATCCACATATTATTTATTGATACCAAAATAGTACAATCACCTAATGGTGCTCATTACACATTTACATGATACCAATTAGTTGTTCCTTAAAATTATGTGAGTGCTGCCACATTATTTATTCCAAGAAAAAATGATGCCTCAAGCTAATTGCATAAGATCTTTACACTATTATAACATGAATCTTCATTTTAGTTATGGATCATTATTTTGGGTTGTATTTTTTGAAAAAGGAAGAAATGAGAATTCTATGAGAACACACTAGGTACATATGAGTACCCACCATGTACCCAGGCACCACATACAGCCCCATACGGTCCATGTAACGGCTGAGTACATGGTCGTGTATGTGACATGGAAGGCATCATATGTTGGGGTCCGGTTGAGGCTAATAAATGTTGTGTACATTATATGATCAAGTTGTGTAATTTTATTTTAATCTTTATGTTTGAATGGGGTCACATCTCAGCTCGAAAACCTCTTTATCTCCCATTTGTTCACATAGGATAGCGATGAAACTATAGAGAACTTTGATCTCCTCCTAGTTCTATGTATGAGCACCAATTTAGGCGTCATCAGTTTCATTGGATCCCAACCGGTGATTTCTCATTCCCCCAAGATACATTCTCCTTAATTATTATTCTCACATGAGTTATCAAGGGATGATTGTTTTTACCCTTTTTGTAGATCTTCATTATTCTAGGCCAATCTATGGGCCGACGTAAAACATTGTGGATCTTATGACATCAAGGTAGGTGGTTTGTGCATTTATATTTATCTATGGATTAAATATTCTAATGTGTCGTATAACAACATTTTTGGTCATCCATGATTGTGAAATTTACCATATTATTTACCTATAATTGTTTAATTGATTGAAAAGGGGTATTAGTATATGTGTAAGGTTAGATTCCTTGATTACGGGATAGATCATGGTTGTGTTTCCGTATTTTGACCATTTACAGCTATTTGGCCAAGGATCCCTATGACGCGATCATTTTTCCCTTGACTTGAATTTCATAAGATGGATTTTGATTGATTATATAAATAAGATGTGTTATTATGGTGAATGTTAGTCATGTAGTTTTTATAGATTACATGTTTTACCTTGTTATGATATGTGCGCTATGTTTCTAATACGCAGTGAGAGCCTTGGAACAGGAAAACAATAGTGATTTCCATGTTTATTTACATAAAACCATGAGAGACATGGTGTAGAATTTGACCCAATGGTATTGACAGTTAGAGCTACTCATTATCTAATTTATGATATTTTAATGTCATGTTGACCTAGGGGTATTTACCATGAGAGATACCTAGAGGTAGTTTATATTTTATTAATGCAATGTTAGCCATGGAGTGTGAATTTTGAGAGCTACCTAGGTGGTTATTTGTAAATGATTAGTTCTATGGTTAACCAAATGGTTTAGACCATGAGAGATTTCCCATGGGGTTGTTTATTAATGATTGAATGATTGCAATGAGTCAGCCAAGCCTAAGCTCATGCTTGGAATCAGTCTTACATGATTGTTTAGATGATCTTCTAAGACATCTATTGTAACTATTACTTGGAGGGATATAGAGATTAGTCTAGATCCCATGATACATTATTCAATGGTTGGAATAAATAATAAAGGAAAATTAATGTAATTGAAACTATATGATTGTTTTCTTTTTTGTACATTCTAGTTTATTAAATCATTTTATAAATATTTCTGACTATATATATTCCATGATAGTATGACATTGATATTTTTTGGGTTTCCTATTTTGATTCGTCTCACACCCTATTTGGGTCATGATTTTGGACCCAAAATAATTATATCGTTGCATGTATAGATAAACGAATATTCGCTTTCTCATCAGGTACTTGATTTCTATCAGAGATGGAGAGCATGGGAAAAGCTGTGGCTTGGGATGCTACTAGAGATTACTAATTCTCTATTGTACTTGGTAATTATATCATTTTTCTACATTGTGACTTTTTTGGATGCTTTCCTAGAAACTTGTGACATGTATCATATATATATGCTCTATATGATATATTATTATCAGTCTTCTATTGTTCACTATTGTTTTATTGTATTACTACTTCTGCTATTGCTTACTATTTTCTTTCAATAGTTTATAATCTTCCAATGAGGGCAGATTTTCCCCACAATCACACTTTGGCCCTCGCTACTAGTCAACATCCTTTGGCATTTTAGAAAAATCGCTTAAGGTAATGTGACCAACTGGGTTTGGGGAACCTTTGGGTGTCTCCCAAACCTAAGATGTCAGAAATTGGTATCATATGGTTTTATTTTCTACTTTACCTTACTACATGGAGCATATAGACTGGGATAATAAGGAAAAGCTAGTTTGTAATAAGTTTTTCCCGAGAGTTGTTAACCCGTGTATACGAAAAGCCTAGTTACCTTGATTATTGAAAATATTCTTGTTTTTCAATTATCGTAGTTGAATTGATTTTTCCATTGGGGGATACAAATGTATTTTTTTGTTATCATTGATATTATTGAGGTTTTATTTCTATTTCAACCCGATGAGATGAGGGTATTAAATTTTCTTCATCATATATGCACTTACTAGAGATCACATGTAATGCATTCATGTCATGCCATTTAGGGAGAATTACTATTTGGATGTTATTGTGAAATATGTTTTACAAAATCTGCACATTGTTGTGAGTTATTCCATGATAGTAATAACTGCTATTTTTATATGGTATTGATATATGTAATGTTTAATTAGGTTGGACATCAAAATTTGGTCCCTGAGGTTTTATGGGCCCTCTTGTTTTGGAATTTGGTGGATTATGTTTGAACATTAATTGCATTCTATTATGTAACAACTTGAAAAAGGATTCCAACCATGAATCATGGGGAGTATGTTCCCTCATAGATCCAAACATGGTATTCCATGGAAAAATTATATGTTTTTAAAGGTTCCAAAGATGTTTATGAGGTTTATTGTCTAGAAACCCAGACAACACAACATGTGGTGTTATGAACACGCACCATGAGTTATTTTGTTATGGAAGAAACATCATTTCTTATATACACTCCCAGTATATTATGTACATTCCATGTAGTTTTTTGCCATGTGACTAATTATGTGGGCATATACATGGGGTTGGTAAAATCTTGGTAGAACACACCGTGTACTATGAGTACTCCCCGGGTAGTAAGAGACCATGTATCCAGTTGTGAGACTAATGACATGGGTGGATGAAATTTTCATTGGAAAAATAATTTCTAGCTTTTAAAAACCATGAGGAAAATGACCTTGTATCCATCTGTTTGACTAATGACATGGGTGGATAGAAAATAAGTAGTATATTCCATGACTTGGGTGAACATGTCATGTACTGTTACTCTATAAGAGATGCGTGTAGTTATAGAGATGTATAAGAACATGGGTATGATGGAATATTAATTTACACACCATGTCATAGGAGGAACATTACATGTGTATGGGGGTAACATGACCAGGATGTAAGAGGTACACCCCATGATAAAAGCTTCAGGTAACATGTCGTGTTGAGGTTATACATGTTTTGTAACTCTGTTTTGTAAAACGTGAATTTTATCCTTCTCTTGTTCCATCCAAGAACATCTACATTTTTTTATTTGATATAATTATATGAGGTGGGTTCTTATTCATGAATATTAATTCCACCAAGACGTCCTCCAATTGTACGCTAGTTATAGGGCTATTATCAGACACTAGAAATGGTAGACAGGGTACTATCAATGAATCACCCCATTGTGCATGTCTTGGCACCAACTATTATACTGGAAACAGGTGCGGATGCATAATTTCATGAAGGATTTTTGAGGATGATACAGACATTCTAGGGAGCACCACATCATACCCCAACTATGTAAAAGTTGACGTGAGTGTTCCAGTAGCAGCATCTCCCACTTTTTCAATGTATGGATGAACACAGGCTGCAAAGTCATTGTAGGAAGACTTGAAATATATCATTGATAATTTTGAGACACCTATTGAGAGGAGGGTGATGTTCGTAATGTACAGAAAATTATATTCTTCCAATAGAGAGTGGGATTTTATCTCACAGGTGGGATTCCATCAGGATAAGGATTGGATATATATTCAAAGGACCTTCTATGATTACTTCAACCCCATGCTATTGTGGGCCGATTGTGGCCAGGAGATCATGGATTTGTTACATGGTGGTCTTTCAATGTTGTATTATTCTTCATTCATTATATAGATTTAGTGGTTCACACCTATTTTAGAAGGAAATGATTTTTCTTTATCTTGGTGTTTTGGGGATCATCTCATGTATGGCATCTGATAGCAGGTGAATGTTTCCAAGATGACTTCCATTTTTTCTATAGTAAACCAGGTGTTGAATAGTAATCATAATCTGGGGGTGTTGGGAGTAATGATCCATGGTAATTACTCCTTCGATAGATAGAAGGAAGAACCATAAGGAGCCTTTGTTTTGTGATTCTTGTTGTAGGTATGTATCTACAGGTAGACAAATGAGGTCAAACTAGTGAGGGATGTGTGGCCACATGAGACTTAAGTGCCCAAGAGACTGAGATGAGTGCTGATCTTGAAGAAATATGGGTTATGTTCATAAATTTTTATCACTTTTTGACCAGAATTTTCTAAGGGGGTATCGTTTATGCTTCCACATTCATGAGCTGGACCGCCATTCTCTCCTCAGTTTGGGAACTGGAGTTCATCAGGTCATTCAACCCTAGAAGGTGGTCATGGATGGGGTATCAAGATGTCAGGTTTTCTGCAACAATATGGGGGATCTGCTCAAGGTATTATGTTAGGTTCTTAGGGTCATTGTACAAGTCAAAATTTTGCAGTAGAGAAGACCCAACAAGAGCTAGATCTCAGAACCTCTACATTTAGAAGTGCAATTCTAGTTTTCTCAATTTTATCTTATGACATTTTTGATGTTGGGGATTACCATAGTTTTATATCTATTCCCATTGTGGAGAGCATTGGGCTCTTTATCTTCTTATTAGATGATGTTATGATGCTAGAAACTCTATTGAATATTTGCTCATCTAGTGTACGCCATTGCAAGGAGTTCCCTCTTGTGGTTGTTGGGTGTCAATAATTATGATTCCTCTATGTCTTCGAGATAACATACATTGATGTCATTATGATAATGGACTGGTTAGTCTCCTTTATGGATTTTTCTAACTTCTATTTCCAAAGGGTGAGTTTCACAACACCAGAGGGAAAATCTATTCTACACAAGGGTTATTGGGATGTTAATGAGAGTTGATCTGGACCCCAATATAATAATATGGGAGGAATTACCATCCCGATTTCTAGTTTATATCTAAATGACAAGGGGACTTCTCAGTTGGAATTTCCTGTAGTAGTGTATCATTTCAGAGAAGTATTTCTAGAGAACTTTACAGGAATACCTCTTGCGAGAGTGATAAACTTCTCTATTGAGATTTTCCATGAGTGGAACTAGTTTTTATTCCTGTATATTGGATGGCTACACAAGAGTTACATGAGCACATGAAGTATTTAGATGAGTTGGAGGAAAAGTGTTTCATATGACCAAGTACTTCCCCCTGGGGTTATCCTATTTTTTGGTATGAAGTAAGATGATTATCTTAGAATATTATTGGATTTTATGAATAATTACTAGTAGATGATAAAGAACAGATATCCCTTGACACGGATGGAGTATCTCTTTGATCAATTTATTGGAGCCCGAGTGTTTTCTATGATTGACAGGTGATTTAGTTATCGTAAGTATCATGTTATACCATCATAAATACCTATAACAACCTTTCCGAGAATTTATGGTCTATTCAAGTATTTGTTTATGCCATTCAGCCTCAAGACCTATCAGATAATTTTCATGGAATTTATAAACCGAGTGTTTCATTTTTACTGGGATTCTTTTTTGGGATTTTTGTGGATGAAAACATGGTGTACTCTCACACTTTACATGACCATTTCTTCTATCTTGTGATAATATTGAGTATAGTGAGAGAGAATTAGTTATATGTTACACTCTAAAAATTCAACTTTTGGATGCACTGAATTAACTACATGGTCCATGTTATCTAAGATGAAATAGTATTAGTAGACCATGAGAAATTGAGGGAAGTAGTTTCCTAGGAGCAGCTGAAGAATGTCTTTGATGTACATAGCCTTTTTGGGCTGGCTGGTTACAATAGGCACATTATACAGGACATTTCATGATTATGAGAACAATTGACAGGCTTGATTAAGAAGGTCTTGAAGTACTTGTGGATATATTTGTATAATTCAGACTTTCAAGAGAAGATGAGGTTATGGAATTCAGAACTGATACTATTTTTTCTAGAGATGTGAATTATTTACACAATGCACTGCGATGTGTTGGGTATCATGCTGGGAGCTATGATTATGTTGGGGAATGGAGTCGGTGTGTATAGTTCATAGCTATTGAGGTTGTTAGAGAGGAACTACCTGATGGACGATATTGAGTTAGTGGTAGTTGAACATGATTTATTTTGTTGTAGACAATTTCGTTTGGGAGAACAATTTATGATATAAATTGACCATAAATCATCAATTATAACATTAAAAAATGAGATCTGAATTTCAGATAGCGAAGGTGTCTGGAGTTCCCTCATTATTTTGACATTGATCTTACCTAGATGCCTCAGAAAGGAAATACAATGGATTATTACTTGATCACAAGGACGTAGATATAGGCAGTTTAGGAGGACCTTAGTGAGTGGAAGCTTATGCTTATGTTCTATGAGATTCATTTTGATGTGAAAAATTGACATGGAAAACAATTCTTTCGTTTATAGATGTTACCAATACACTACTAGATCGAGTGAGAATGATGCCGATATCTGAATCGGAATGCATATTACTATGAGAGAGTGTGTCATGAGTGGGCTATAATCTATGTTGTACCATAGGCGAGGATGAGTTTTTATTCATGGGCACGTGTGGTTGACAGCCGACATATCGGAGTAGTGGATGCAAGATTTTAATTCATCTATTTGGGTAGTTCATCCTAATTTCACCAATGTATATCGAGATTTACACTACCAGTATTGGTGGCAAGGCATGAAGGGGGTTGTTGCCCAATTCTTTTTAAGATTTTCCTCTGGTTAGCAGTTGAAGGCTGAGAATTAGTGCCTGATAAGGCTTTTACAGCAGTTACCCATTCTTTAGTGGAAGTGTAATGAATTCATGATGGATTTCCAGATAGGTTTACCAAGATCACCATGAAGAAATGATGTTGAATGAGTTGTTATTGACAGACTCACAAAGGATTCCCATTTCTTTCCGATTATGGACCTCTTCAGTGATGATGATCTTTAAAGTTTTTAAATCTGAGAGATTTTACATTTGCATTGGATTCTGCATTCTATTGTTTCAGAAATGAATTCTCAGTGTACCTGGCATGTCTACCAGTGACTATAGAGGGATTTGGGTATATAGGTACCTATGTGGACAACCTACCATCCCCTAGCATATGGACACTCTGAGCACAAAATTTGGATTTTGAAGGACATGCTTTGAGCATGCGTCCTAGATTTCAGGGACTCTTGGTAGAAACCCACTACCCTCATAGAGTTTTCCTATAATAACAATTTCCAGGAAATGTTTTTGATAAAACCTTATGAGTCATTTTAGGGTAGTCCAGACCGATAACCCCTATGTTGGTTGCAGGCAGGAGAGGAAGTGATACTTGGACCTCATCTTTTCCAAGAGACCATTGACCAGATCGAGTTTATTGAAAAGAGGGTGGGTTATGCAAAATCTTGCCAAAAATATCATGATGATCTACAGAGATGACTTCAAGAGTTTGAGATCAGAGATAACGTTTTATTACGTGTCACACTATGGTTTGGACACATGAGGATTAGAACATAGGGGATATTTTCACAGAGATACACTGTGCAGTATGAAGTTTTGGAGAGAGTGGGGCTGATTTCCTATTAGTTGATGTTAACCCAAAGGTACCAGGATATGCCAAACTATATTCGGGTTTCTCAACTACGACATTAATTTTAAGACATGTCAAACTTTTTTTTTAACCAAAGGAGGTTGAGTTGGAGGTGGATGAATTCTTTGAGGAGCACCCAATATGGATTGGGGATCACAGAATGAAGGTTACATGTGGCCTCTACTTTCCTTTCGTACCAGTGCTATGGCAGCATGGGAATGTAATGGAGAATAATTATCAGAGGGAGGATGACAAACGATTACTATGGGCAGTGTTGTTTAAAGATTCTTCATCACCACCCATGGAAGGGATATTAGGGGACATATTTATTTAATGGGGTATGACATTTAGGACACATATCTTCATTTCAGTTAGGGATATATATTTCCGTTTTCTTCTGAAGAAAAAGGATGTAATTTGAATTTTCGTAGTACACGTCGTGTACATATGATCACACACCTAGTACACTGGTACATCATACAATCACTTTTTGGTCATGTAATAGATATGTACATGGACCTGTATTTGTCCTATAAGGCCACTTAATGTGAGGGTTGGTGACGCTAATACATGTAATGTTCATTATTAGTGTCCAAGTAGCAACCGAGTAAATTTCTGTGAGTGTGTCCTCGAAGACCGCTTAATGTGGGGGCTTGTTGAGGCTAATACACAACCTGTACAATAAATGAGAACACCCCTTTTATTTTATAAATTTTTGTGGGGTCACATCTCATCCATAAAAACCTCTACTTCTCCAATCGTTTTGTACAAGAGATTGATGGAATGATGGGGAACTTCGAGCACCTCCCAGTTCTCTGTCTGTGATTCAATTGGGATGTCATTGGTTGCATTGGATTCCCACTAATGATTTCTATTTTTCCATATTTATTTTCTCCATGATTATTCTATCCCATGAGTTATCGATAGATTATAATGTTTACACATTTTTTAGATTTATGTCATTCTAGGATGACTCAATGGCCGACGTTAATGATTTTTGGTCGTCCGACATGATGGATAGTGGTTTATGAATTTATTTGGTTATATTTGGATTATATATGATAATGTGTTGCATACCCACATTAGGGTATTGATTGACTGGGAAGTTTTCTCTATTATATACCTTCTATGGTTTAATTGACTGTAAATGGGTTTTATCAGATGCATAAGGTTAGATTCCATGATTACGGGACACCCCATTACTGTGTTTCCCTAGTTTTACTATTTTTGTACATTTAGACTAGGTACCCAATGCGGCATACCATTTTTACATGCCATGAATTTATTCTGAGGGAGTTTTATTGATTATATGAATTACATGTGTTATCCATGTAGTAGTTATACATTACATTTGTTTCATTATTATGATATGTGTGCTGTTTTCCAATGGACCGTGAGGGCCATTGACTAGGAAAATAGTTGGGGTTTCCATGTTTCATTGAGTAGAACCTTGAGAGCCTTGGTTTAGACATTGACCCGGGGGTATTGAATGTAGGAGCTACCCAGGAGGTTATTTCTGATTAATTAATGTTATGTGGGAATAAGGGGTATTGACCTTGGGAGCTATACATATAGGTAGTTTGTATTTTAATGATTCGATGTTGACCTTGGGGTATTGACAGTGAGAGATTCCCAAGTGGTCATTATTAAATGATAATTGCTATGTGAAACAAAAGGGGATTGACTGTGAGAGCATTCCATGAGGTTGTTTATGAATGATTGAGTGATTGTGACGACTTGTCCAAGCCAAACCACAATCATGGACTCAGTCTAACTTCATTGTCAAGATGATCTTTTGGGACGTCTGTTGATACTATTACAAGAAGGGATACAATGGTTAGGCTAGATTCCAAGATTAATTTTACAACAGTTTGAATAATTAATATATTTTAATGAATGTTATTTAATTCTCTAAGATTTTTTATATTTGAGTAATTACTAGTTTCTTTGATAAAATTATGAATATTTACAGCTGTATTTATTCACTAATAGATAAGATCATATCAGTTGTTGGTTTTTTACTTGGAATCATCACACATCCCATTTGGGTCGTGTTATTGGACCAAAACAGATTATATGGTTGAAGGTATAGATAAGGGAAATCTCTTTTCTTCAATAGGCACAAGATTGTTGTTGGAGTTGGAGAGATTGGGACAAACCAAAGGCATTCAGAGCTGCTGGAGTTTACATTTTTCTATTGTAATTAGTTTATGTATAATTTTATAGCATTATGGCATTTTTGGATGCTTTCCTAGACACATGTGACATGCATCATTTAAGAGGCTACACTTTTTATATTGTTATCAGTCTTCTACTATTTACTATTTTTGTATGGTATTACTGCTTTCTCTTTTTTGGTACTATATGATTTCTGTTGTGTATACTCTTCCATTGAGTGAATTGTTTTTCCACCATCACATATTTTCCCTCTATAATAGTTGGTAGCCTATTAAATTTGGTGAAAGCTGTTTCCGGTTATGTGACGAACAGGGAAAGCAGCACCTTTCGGTGGCACCCAGATCTGTGACTTTACACACATAGATATTCTTCTTCACTGGAATCAAGAAAATGCATTGTATACCTTAAATAGTATAACAAAAGGAATTTTCATCCTTGTTGTCATGAAATATGGATTATTATCATCATTTATCTATGACCATTCTATAATGATAATGTATTTAAATGAGTTTAATGAGAATGAAACATGTAAATACAGGTCTTCTTATAGTATGATCATAAGATTCAATATTTCAGGATCTAGGTATTTTTTGTAAAATTATTCATGTAACAATAGTTCATTTAAACTCACTATACTATGTGAATTCCACGTAAGGCACTTGTTTTTCTATCTAATTGATTCTTCTATCACATCTTAATGAATCAATCATGGTGTTCTAATCATAGGTCAAACACTAATTTTACACTACATCTTCACCTTCACGTAAAAGAGTATTCCATACTTCTATTATCATAACGTAATACATATGTAAGAGGTTATTCAATATACTACACAAAACAAGTTCAATTAATTAACTAGATAGGGTTACTTCACATAATCTTGTGATAAAAATATGACCTATAAGAATATACACATTGAGATTCCTTCTCAAATAAAAAATTCGAGATCAGATCTATTTCTCTCTCAAAACTTCACTCGACTCTCTAACATGAGATAAGTTATCCATTAAAATGATCTGCTCAGATATTATTTATAGTAATAAATTCATCAATATTGGTTGTTAAAAAAATTATGGAGATCCTGCCATTCCATCATCGACTCAAACACAGAATAGTCTATTGTTTAGTTTGCATGATATCACCAACAAATATAAAATAATATTTTTCACATTTATGATTCAAAATGATTTCATATACATTTTATTATGAAAACTTAATTACATGATATTCAGATCAGATTTGAAACAAAATATTACTAAAATAGTGATCATAATTCTCAACTATACATTCGGTCGTCATTTCATAGAGGAGGATCAATGAACTGAAACTCTTGGATTATCATGGTGAATAAGATGACACATAGAATAGAATGAATGAATCAGATAACTCTATCAGAAAAATCACACTATTGAATTAAATTTATCTATTGAAATGGGATAAAAAATGACAATCATCAAATGGGCTCTTCTCCACAAATGTCTTTTTAATACTTCCCTTATTGTTAGCTGATCAGAAATCGGTTACTAAGCCATCCCATTACTCCCAGGCACTGCCCAATTCCAGGCACCCTCCTCCTCTATTGTGCCAACCCTGTATAGTGTATCACCTACACTTCATCCTCCATGTAGTTTCAATAATGAACACCATATTCTAAGGTATTCCTATACTAGATTGGTAGTGGTCGACTTCCCACAAAAGTAGTAGTTGTAGTCTCCTTGGATGTCCTGTATGTAGGACTATTTTATAACATTCAAACTATTTAAAAAATATTTCAATATGGTAGAAATGAAAATTCAAAACAAAAATATAAAAATGAATTATTTATACAAAATAATTAATATTTTCAAGGATACTTTTCCTTTACAATAATTCGATGATCATACATTTCGGATCATCAAAATATGATCCATTTTCACTTTTTATATTTCAACAATTTACCGATGATTTATTATTATCATAATAAGATCTTATTGAACTATAGTATACTATGTGAATTAGTCTAATGCAATTAGTCACATTTTTTGGACATTAGGAACATGTTTTGGGCATTTATAATAGCTCTTCAATCACCACACATAATTGATTCTTTATTTAAAATCAACTCATCCTACAAAAGAATCATTTGCAACTTATGAAAATATGTCAAGGGAAATAAAATAGTTGTATTTCCATACTTAAATCACATTTTCATTGAATTTTTATCAGACACATATACTGAAAACAATTACAACACTAATAAAACATTAATAAATTTGGGTTCTTCACTTGGTGATGATGTTCATTATGAGGAATGACAAAACAATATTCACATGACTAATGAACTAGATCTTCACTCCAATCATAGACTGGTTCATGGTGGTATTCATGGATTAAATCCTAGTGTGTTTGGGGTCGGAGGAGGAGACTAAAAGACACTTGAGTATGGTCCGGGACACACTTCTAGAGAATTATCTTTAGGGGATGCTCTGAAAGTGTTTTTTTGAAATCTAGAGGTCCATCTTCAATGATTGTCATCTTAATGGTTGGAGTAGCCGTGGACACATCAAAAGAAGAGGCACTGCTTTCTTGGGAGCCACTCACTTTTTTTTAACAATGTATAGAATTTCCTAGGGCTGGTAATTTACTATTATATGTTTTTACCTAATGTATCCATAGTGGAAGATCCCTTGAATGATTTTTCCTGGAAGTGGAATCCATTAGTATGGATGAAAAGGAACTAGTAGTGTTTTTACAAGCTGACGGAGAGGTTTATGGGCATTCCCATAATGGGATTTCACTAGAAGGGTGTCGAACACACAGTGTTCCATGATAGATTGGGGACAATAAATAGTTTTTTTTTTCAGAATCATATGTATGAATTATTCCAATGGTTCACATTAGTTGATTCCAGAAGACAAAAACTACACATCCAATGATCTGGAGTTACTAACAGTAGCTTTTCCACATAAGATGTGCTGACGCTACATTATTTGAGAGTGGTTTATAATTTAAATTTATCATAAGTGTCCTAGGTATATCATCTTAGAGAAGTATCATAACTTGAGATAGAAGCAATGACTAGGGTTCCTCTAGGAATATCAATTCATAAATTTCTATACATCAATTAAGGGGAACATGATGATAGATTCCCTATGTAAGAGATATTGTTCTAAGTTGTTGTGCATGGAATCAAATCAGTTTTCCATATTGAAGTTGACCATAGTGTACAATGAAGGCACTTAATATCTTAAATTGATGGTTATTACCCCACAAATTTTAAAATGTGTTTGGTATTCTCAGTGTGGAGATACCTACTTTGAGACCTTACATATTCAAATATCCATTGTACATTCTCATGATGGATATTATGTTGGTGTGAATCATATTATTGTTTTCAGAGGATGGGTGATCATTACTATGATGCCGCATTTGGAGGTGAAGGGAGAGATTCATACATACCGTTTGGTGGTTCATCCCGGCTTTGAGATGATATACTAGATGCATCGAAGTAAGTTTTGGTGTCCAAACATGAAGAAATGAGGTTCGGAGTTTGTTACATGATTCATTGCATTTCGAAAATTGGTGGCACAACATTGGGTTTTGCTCAACCCCTTGATGTACCTAAGTGGAAGTTGGATGAGATTTCCACAGGCTTCATGATAATCATACCACATACTTCTAGGGGACACGATACTATCTAGGTGATAGATGATTGAATAACCAAGTCACCCACTTTCTAGCTATTTGTGTGAAAATTAGAATCGAGATAATGAGATTACTCTATCTGCAGAAGATATTCCAACTCCTTTTTGTTCCATAGACAATTTTAAATGACCATGTTGCTCACTTCACATATCATTTATGCATGGTATTAGAGGAGGCCTTTGAAACTCAGTAATTTCATAGAATATAGTTTCATCCCATACTGATGGACATATATAGAAGACCATTCATGTATTCAAGGACAGTTTGTGGGCTTGTATGGTATAATATGGCCATATTTTGGAGTATCACCTACCCTTTGTGGATTTTGCGTACTATAATTAGTACTATTACACTATTAGTGTGAAACTATTTATGGTTTTGTTTTGTTGAAACTATGGGTCACCACAATACTGGGATTATCCATGTGAGCTTGCACTCATGGGCCTGACGTTTGTGAAAGATACTATAGAAAAGGTGTAGATCATCCTAGAGTAGATAATGACTAAAAAGATCTATCATAAGCCGTATATGGAATGATGAAAAAGACCTATAGAGATTGAGTAGGGAGACAATGTCTTATTCATGGTCACACCATGACATGGATTGAGATGATTGTTCCCTGGTGGCATGTTATCTAGATGACTCATTGGAATTTTATAGATATTTCATAGACTGTGTGTGGTGTAATTCCACTTTTCTCTAATATTGTGGTTCTATCAAGTATATGAAATCATCAACATGTTGCAGAAGAGGAGGTACATGCATGAACAATTACTTGTTATCAATTTGGGAGATATGGAAGTCATGGATATAACTACATTTATAGTGTACGTGGTGTAGATTAAGGATTGATATGATAGGATCCTTCATAGATGATCTATTCCCCTCATGTATTTCAGATGGTAGAACGAAAATCATTAAGAGAGATCCTATGAACAAGATAAAAAAATACAAGAAATGTAACCTAATATTTTTGAGTTGGTTTTTCCTTTTTTAGAAGAAAAATAAATATAGTGGTGATAATTAAATTAGTTGGATTTTATGAATATTTTTTCTGGAAAATTTATGGATTATTTACCAAGAAATTCATGGAGACTACATGTAATAATAAGGATCAGTGTGACCAGAATAAATCTATAAAATATATTAAATAAATTAAATTGTATGAATTCAACATTTTCTTAAAAAATTTGAAAAAAACTATAATAGGGACCTAGAATAAAGTCTAAGTGAAGTGTTGAGTTCTAAACGTGAGTTTTACATAAAGCACGTTGTAATATTTTTTATCATGCGATCTTTGTAAATAAATCAACATGGGAATAGGTAATTAATATAAATAAATTAATTGAGTTGTTTTGATTATTTTGACATAAAAAATAATATATCTTATAATTATAATGTTATAGGATTTCATTACGGTTGCCCACTCAAACCCTATAGATTCAAAAACATGGGGATATTTCATAGTGAAAAATGACTAATCGGGATCAGATCATGGATTGTAGGACCAACAATGTTCATAGATCCCATCAATGATTGAAAGACAACTTTTCATCATCAATGTTCGATCAAAAATGTAGGTTAAATTTTTGATTTTTTTTAATTTTGTTTCTTAATCCTAGATGAACGATCATAAATTTCATAAAGAGAATTGATACACACATTGTTGATAGAATTAAATAGTTGGAATTGTTTACTTGTTCATTTAGATTTATCACTTTGTTTCCATCCTTATACGATAATGAATATTTAACAAATGAGTGATGGATGAGGTTCATTATTCATGGTTAATGTCTTATGGATTCATACCCTTTCTATTCTTTCATTTATCATTTTGTTTCTTTTGACCAACAGTTCTTATAAAACCTGGTTTACGATCAATGTGTGACTGTTATTTTGGGAAACAGATTTAAACCATGGGTATGACATGTGATATAAATTTCCTTTTTAGGATAAACTATGATTTATATGGACCAAGGGATAATGAGGCTGAATTGAGGGTTCTTCCTATTCTAGTGAAGTGCACAATGATTTAGAAGTCGGAGGTATGTTCTTTATCTATTTGGAATACTAGATTCTGGTGAGAAATTGATGATAGGGCTTGGTCAACCCAGATCCAAGATTTAGAGAGTTATTTTGGGATATAAATGTGGTGGCGATGGTGTGCGAGAATGAATAGAGATGAAACCTCGGGAGCTATAAAATCCCGATCAACATGTCGTGTATGTCATGATTATATGCCATGTGGGGATCTCTCAGAAGTGACTAGGATTTCAGTATAAAGTTAAGGATCAGACGATGTGTGACCCCTATAACATAGAGTGTGACCACTCAATGATGGATTAGAATGTTCCTTAGAGATTACATGGAAATGGTAAGGTGTAAATAGCTAGCGGAAAGTTGTGTAGTGGGACATGGAAATAACTGCCTATACACTGATTCGTACACTAGGAGGTCAAGTACACGGACACAGTTGTGCAATATGAGTAGGGTGTCATGTGTCTATATATTCCATCTAATTATCCTAAATTATTTTTTTGTAGAGACATACATGCCCAGTTAGGATTTACAACAAAGACAAGATTTTGGATTGATGGGAACATTATGTACCCCATGTACAAGTCGTGTACCCCAAGTACACGCCATATATCCCTAGTACATGTTCTGTAACTCCTTAAAGTGATTTTATATATATTTATTTCATTTTTTATGACAAATCATGGTTGATTATTTTTTCAATGTCCATTCCCTTGACTTTATTATGATGAATTATATTCACATCACATGATTGTGACCCCATATAGAGGTTGAGTATTAAATAGATTTATGAGGTCCCTCCATTAGGCTGGAGTGTGATACTCTATCGCATTTGTTCCCTAAGTGAAACTTGAGGAATAGGTGTGGCCTCTATATGTATGGGATTGATCCTCCATCTAGAAGGCCATATTGGAACGGTTTTTGGAATTATTTTCATATAGTCCCCTATGTAATAGGTTGATCTAGATTGGGTTTTTGGTGTCATCCAATAGTTCTGGGAAGGACCCCCATTCTATGTAAAAGGGTTTTCTAAGAGAAGTGACATTTCATTGGTAGGGAATAATAGTCTATAACTCTTCTTCATGTATCGGTGATAATAGCACACATGGAGTGCGTTCTCCTAGAATGAGTGTTTCCTTGAGAAGAATCCTATAACTGGGAGTTGGTTATGACTTCCTAGTGGTGTGGTGTCATTCCATATTATATATAGTTGTTTTTGATATATTGAAAGAGATATATGTTTTTGAGATTTGTAGACTATGTTCTTAATGTTTTGTGTTTTCGGGTATTCCTAATAGGTATTGTTATACCCATAAAAGCATGGTATTTTTCCACACGCGTGGTATCTAATGTGGACGATGACCTAATTGACGATTTCCTGAGAGTAAATGGAGTGGGGGATTCTGATCTAGATTAGGAAATACTGAGTTTTCTATCATGATCTTAAATTTCACTTTAGTCATCTTCCTTAGAGCTGGTTGCACTCTTTACAGTTTTTGGTTGTGCATGTATTTAGACACGTTTTCCCATTTCAATACCTTACTTTCATACTCTGATGTGGGATCTTAGATGTATTTATGCCTTAGTATTTGTTGTTTTTCCTTTCTTAATTGTGTGGGCATGGAGATATGTTTCTATGTACATGTACTTTTGGACAATGACACTAATTTCTAGGACAAGCCCACTCGGTGTTGGCCACTATCCCCTGGACTATTGGAGGTAGGCTTGGGGTAGTCATGGTCCAAACCTCGTCATGTTGAGTCGTCATAGAATAACCTAACAAGGGAAAATGTACTGACATTTTGAGTTATATCTCTATAAACATCCATTATTGAATACAAATTTTATATCATAATTGGAAGTACATAAACAATATTTAAAATAGAGAAGGTGTTGGGATTTTGAAGTGGTAAAATATTTTAATTGATTTATTTTTATAATATTATATGACTTTTAAATATTATATATGTATAATATTCAATGAATTTAATTACAGATGACCTTACAATTTCATGAATCTTATGAAAATAAACACATATATAGAACATTAGTGGTTTCATGATGGAGATATTTTAAATCAGAATTTAAAAATATTTATGATTTTGGACCATTACAGAATGATAGACCCTGCCATAATTTTGAGTATTTAGATGAAAATAGAAGAACTAAATTTCTCATTTAATGACATGATAATGCATTTTTAGTATTAAAATTAATGTACAATATAAAATTTCTTACATATTTATTGATTAATTATTATACTTTTTTGTAACAAGCCTCCTAGTTATCTCAAAGATATATCTAGGTGAAGAATGTATACCCTCATAAATTATCACATGGAGGGAATCATTTAATAGAGGTGAAAATGATTGTATAAAAATGTGATGCATTAGGAGTCTAATTATGTGATTGTTCAAAAGAGTCCCATTTCATTCCTCTATCACGACCACTCACCATAAAGATTGAAATGGGTGAGAAGGGAATAATTAAAAGTATATTATAATAAAATATAATGAAATATATGATAGAATTGTATGAAATTAATTTATATTTTCCTGTATTTTTAGTTTTACATAAGTTAATAACACTAATATACCATTTTAAATAACAATTTAGGATGAATATTAAATGTAATAGATACATGGGAATTTTATCACTAATGGTATGATGAAAATCATACTCAGTTCTTTATGAAGAATGATTTCCCGAACTGAAAAATTAGATTCAACGCAGTGTTAGTATTAGGAATGTTTTTGTCATCATAGTAAGAAATAAAATAACCATAAATAGATTCCTTAAAAGACAATCTAAAATTACTAAAAAAATCTATGGGTGGTCATATTTAATCAACTATGGAGTCTATTTTTGAAATAATAATTAGACAACCACAGTCTACGCAGCCTCCAGAGCATACACATTTTGCACAATCAGATCCTCTAGCTCCTCATTCTAATCATACATTATAATGTGTGTTTTTAGGTATCCCAATAAATTTATTGTATAATATGTAGTCGTACATATTTTGGGAATTATATTCATCACAATATTTTTACATTGAGTTCGTTAATAATATTATTGCATGATATTATAGATTTAAATATCTACCTCAATTTCTTATATAGAAGGTTATCAAAGTCATAGATTTTATGAGTTATTTTTGTATATTGTCAAGCTAGCATTCTTCATTATGTATCATACTAGGTTTTCATTGTTTTTTAAATATTATTTACATGTTATTAAAAAATACATATACTATCTTAATATATTTAATTTATATAGGAGTTTGTAAAATAAAATGAACAAGTAGAAAAAAAATAGAAGGTTTAGGAACCATCAACTTCAGATAATTAAGATATTTATGATGGGTTATAAATATTACCATAGGTTTATTATTTCAAAGAAAATATTTAATCATTTTGGATGAAATATTATATATTTGGGAGGGATTATCCATTTATAAAATTTATAAATGATCTCAGAGATTTAGTAATTTATGTTGATCTTAGTGTACATATATTGCATTTGTTTACCGTGAATTTAAATTTGTGTTTAAATTTTTTTTCTTTAAATTAATAAAAACTTAATTAAATTAAAATATTACTTATTATATTTTTCATCTACACATTAATTGAATTAAATATGACACCACAAGTATTTATGATATTTTAGATCCAAAATAATTTTCAGTCCCTATTCAATATCTAAAAAATCATGTTAATTATATATATATATATATATATATATATTCTAGATTACATGATATGGAGGATGGGTGATAGTTTTTTCCATTCCTTGTTGGCAAAGAAGTATTAGATAATTATGAAATAATATTTACTATAATTTAAATATTAATTAAATTTTTATATCATAGTGGTCACTAAATGATAGGTATATTCTACCCACATGAACGCACATTATATTGTGGTTTCTATTTATTATGTGGTGTTTATAAATGGGTTAAAACATTTTAAAACAAATAAGACATATTCCTTTTATGCGTAATTTTAATTATTATTTTTATAAATGTTTTTTGGTTGATATATTGAAATTTATGTCATGGAAAAAGAATAACAAAGATTGCCTGATGATAAACAAGACAAATAAAATCCAACATGTAATTTTTGTTAATAATATTTCATATTATATAATATTTTTCTTATATATATAAATATGTTGGTATTTTTATTTTCAATATATTATTTTATAACCACAGTGTCATCATCAAAAAACGGATCGTAGAATGTTGTTGTTTAGTTTTAAGATCAATATTTAATATAATCACAACTAGCACAACAACTAAATTTGATAATATTTTTTGTATAAACTAATCTAGGCTTTATATCACAATGTTATAATATTTAATATTATAAAATTCTTTATTGTTGTTAATTTTCCACGATGTCTATTTGTATACCAAATAAGAACATATCCATTTTTTATGTTTATTTTTGAAAATTATTTGTTAAGAATTATTAACATTGATATTATATGGTATGTATCATTTAATTAAAGATAAAAAATAAATATTAAAACAATCATTTTCTTCTTATGTTTGTATATTCGGATTGTTTTTACAAGGACACTCTGTATTATATATTTTGTTATGGATTTATAAAACAATCAAAAGAGTACCAAAGTCATTTATTTAGAAATATATATAAGGTATGTCCTTATTAATTAATGTAATGAGTATTTAGAAAATCATTTCATTCTTTAAGTTAGTATATTATGATTATTTTTATAGATTTGTGCTCTAAGATATAAAGGCTTATGGGTTTATCATATAATCAATACACTAATAATGCCTTTAATATACATTGATACATCAGTTTACCTCTTTTAATTAATGATTTATAAATTATTATTTTAAAAATTTATTTCTTCATTAATTTGTTATACTAGGTTTGTTTTTAGAGGTTTTATCTATACTATATAATGTGTTATACATTATGAAATATATCCAAACAATATAACAGACATTAATTTTAAATGATATATCACATATTTCTCTCTTAATTATCATTTATAAAACAAGTATTTAGAAAAACAATTATGCTTTATGTAGTTATATTTTTTATGTTTTTATAGGTTTTTTCTCTACAATATAAATGATAATGGATTTATAAAAAAAATCCACATTACACTAGCCTGTCATTTAGAATGATACATCAAGTATTTCTATTTTAATTGAATTTTTAGAAATTATTATTTAGAAAATATTTTACTTCTATAATTTTTTATTTTCTGATTATTTTGACAGGGGCATTCTCTAATTTATAAGGCGTTATGAATTTATTAAAAACATTTGGCACTACACAAGTCTTCTATTTGAAATGATACATCAAGTATGTCTCTTTTAATTAATGTTTTAAAATGAGTATTTGTATAATCATTTTCTAATTTATGATGGTATATTCTGTCAGTTATTATATAGTTTTACTCTATTTGTATGAAGTGTTATAGATTTATAATACAAACATCAAAGTACACAAGAATTTAATTTTGAACGATATATCTGGTATGTTTTTTAACTTTAATATTTTATATTATTTTTTCATTAATATGGTTATTCACTAATATATTATGATTTTTGGATTTATAAAAAAATATCTACACTACATAAACCTTTAATTTAGAAAAATACCTCACATATACTAATGGATATGTGTAACTAATTCATGCCCTCATACGAGTTATAAAAAATTAAATAATTAAGGAGACATGGAAATATTTTATGTCATGTAACTCTAGAATAAAATCATTATATCATACAAACATAACATTATAGAAAATTATAGACATAACAAAGAACATAAAAATAATTAAACATTGACACACAAATCAATAACAAAATTATATTGCATGTTAATGATATAAGAATTTATAAATATATCAATATAACCAAACTAAATATCCTATAGATAAAACCGTAATTTATAATAATTATAAATTCGAATTGAAAATATTTTCATAATGTAAATTTTCAAAGATACATAAACAATAAGATTTTAAAAACGAAACATAAATTCAAACTATTACAGAAATTATTTAAAAACTACATGAAAATTAGTTTATTAGATATATAAATGTATATTTAAAAACAATCCATTAGTAATTCTAAATCAAAAAAATTATTTTAATAATTTATTTGGGTAAACAATGGAACAAAATGTGCTAGGAATAACTATTAAATTCACTAGATCTTTTGAGAACACATACACTATTAATTGGAAACATGTATCTATATAATGATCTCAAAAGATTTAATGACTGATTGAAAATTATCCTTTTCGTTATTGAAATCATTTTTATGGAAAAATTTGGAAACTGTTCTAGTTATAAATTAACAAATAACTACAATAAATATAAAAACCAAATTATTAAAATCATGCTTAGGATGATTAGAAAAATTTACTCTATAATGTATTCCATGAAAACCAAGGGACTCAATATCTTGGTCATCCATGATGACACCTTCAAATTTATAGACCATCTTATCCCACAAATTGATAAATTCTTCCAAAAAGATCCTCCTCTCATTGAAGCCACACACTTAATTGTGTTATTTCTTTTTCAACATAACCACACTATTCCTTTTTGTGGTTCAATAAAATAATACTCTCAACCTCCCTTTCATACGCCTTCTGTGTGGTTTGGAATTCCACTACATTATCTAAAATCTCTATACATGAATAAAGGATGATCTCATATGATTCCATTTACTCTCAAAATGCATTTAATATTATTCTGTTCATAGACGTATCTCTTTTCTACTAATGAATATGATTATTGGTCATATCATCACAATGATTTGGTTCCCTTATTTCAAAAACCTCCTTTATATTTTAATCATTATGATAAATTAAACTCTCTTGGACTACCTAAACATGATCCATGGAAACACTATCCCTAACCTTATTCTTTTTTGATGATCGAGTTTCAATCAGCTTTGGTAAATGAGACTAGACATTACCACTATTGGTAATATTTCCATTTAGAATAATGCAGCCCCTTATATATCTTGTTTTTCGTTCCATCATTTCTTCCTCAATGGTTTTTGGAGACCTATCCCTTGTCCTTTATTAATAGTATCTACCGAGACATGCCTTGAAATATTAAACACTAATCCAGTTCCATAGAAACTATGATCCTTCAAGTGGTTCTATGTACGATTTTTTTAGATATTTGTCTGTATCGCATCCCACTTATTATATTCCAATCATTTTAACTATAGGTTCAAAAAGTATTTTATTACCTTAATATTTGATTTAGTTCTTCTCAACCTCATCCCACATGTCCCCTTCACCAAATCCCTACTCCCTCCACATGAACAACAAAAAAATTGCCTAATACATACATTCTCCCTTAGATACCATCATGTCATTATCACTATCACGAACTTACCCTACCTCTTTGTAGCTAACTATTTGATAAAAATTCATTCGATTATCCATTATCTCAATAGTAGACACAATTGTTTTTCATCATTAAATCTTCCAAAGATATTCAAAACCTTTAGTTCTAGAGAAAAGTAAATGGATCACACTAGAAGGTGATATTTTTTGTTGCACTATTGAAAATAAAATGATCAGATGAATTCACAACAATAAATTCACTCCTTGGTGTTCCCCTATCCATGAGTAATACAATTATAATTTCCTATGAAATACGATCTTGATCACATGAATCACCAATCAGAACCACGTCCATTTGACCATCACAAGGAACGAACACCCCTCTCTAATCTGTGTCCATATTTTAATGGACATTCATAACCTCATGACTACAAACTTTTGTAGTATGCTCCATTTTCTTGAATGAAAAAAACAATTCCACACTCTATTAAAAAAACAATTTCTTATAACCAAACTATTCTCCAATAGCAGTCCAAAAAAATCTAATAGAACCCAAGGGACATATATTTCAACATTAATTAATTTAAAAATGGGATGACTAACAAAAAATATTTTACTATTATAGATAAATATACTCCAACATTTTTTACTAACATTCAAATAATTGCATGATATTTAAACAAGAGAGGAATATCATGAAATTTAACCCTAATGGTCATGGTTGGGGAATAAATCTTCCTTTAGAAATCATAAATCTACATGAATAGTGTGAATATAGATCTATTTCAAATATGAGTAGCATTATACCATTATTCAACCAGATCTTCCAATAATTATAATTATATTATTATATTATTTTGAGCAAGAAGAAAAAATATTGATCGATATTCTATCAGCCATGATTTGAAAATAAATATATCAAAATCATCCACCAATGGGTGATGATGTTTGAACAGTGTAATCCATGTCAATTTTAGGATTTAAGTATCCCTTATGAACACCATTTATGAATTTCAATGATGCATGAGTCCATAAAATGTTTTGGAACTTTATGGAAAAAGAAAGATCGAAGAGAATGGAGAAAGGCTATTTTGATTAGATAGAAGAGAAAATATGTGAAGTCGAGCCCCATCAAATGATGAAAAAGTTACCTCCGCCACAAGGGGGAGGAATTGGAACATCGTCTCTCACCATATGGGGAAGCGTAGTGGTTTGGCGTAAAACAGTATTCTCTTGGGATTCCTCATGGTCATCTAAAAAACCAATATAAACCATTAAATAACATTTCACAACCAAATAGTATAATAAAACAAACAAAATAATTGTTGAGTCGATTTCTTAATTTACATTTTCTAACTCCTTTTATGAATAAATAACATAATACATATTATTTTACATACCCTAATTTAAATAATTGTTTTTTTTATTTGTAGATGTGACGTCATATTTATGTTTTATATCAAAATATTATTTTTTAATATTTTAAAATTATTTATTATTATTTAATTTCAAGGTTTTCAGGTTTCATATGCATAAAGAACATACCAATGTTTAATATTCTTTTACAAACTATCTATGATCATATTATAAATTATATGATCAATTTTTTTAAATAATAGTTTAAAAATTACTATTTAGACAACCATTTTATAATTTATGTTGGTATATCATGTTTGTTTTTAAAGGGATTTTTTTCTAATTTCTATTGTTTTTTATTGGGTCTAAATTTATTTTTAGTATTGTAATTGGATTTTATTTTTTATTACAAACTTCTATATCTATTTTTTAATAAACTAATATTGAAACATTATAATAGATCTTTTAAAAAAATTAGTAAGAAATCATGTTTAAACTGACTTCCCACAATATTTTTTATATGAATTGATGTGGAAAATATTATGAAAAATTTTCCACAAGAAAATAATAGGAATTAAAACATTGGTTTCTAGTAAAAGTTGATATTGAAAGGTTCTATGTGAGATTTTCCACATTGGATCTATAATAAAACCAATGTTAAAAAGGTTTACTTTTGGTATTCTCTATGACAGTTAATGTTATAAAACAAATTTGGAAATAAATTTCAAAAATTAGGTTCAAAAAACAATTTTGAAACATCCCTTAAATTCACATTTATTTAATTCATAAATGTTAGTTTTATGAAAATATATCTTATACATGTTATTTATAACATCTCATGCATAAAAATAAGATAAAACATTAGGTTAAAAAATTTAAATTATTTTGTGGAAAATACATATCTAATAGTTAACTTCAACGATATATCATTATTGGTCTTCATATCCTTTATATATGCTATTTCACCCATATCATTCCTTGAAAATCATTTACCCACCCACACCTTCACAGGAAAAAGTGTCGGGAGGTAATTATCAATAATAATTGTGATGTCTATACAAAATATAATAAATACTAATATACCAACACTAATACACATATATAAACAATAATAATCCACATTCTTATAGAAACCAAAATAATTGATTACATCATCAAACAAGATTTTCTAACTCCATGAAGCTTACTCCAATATATAAATAGTCCACTGTAATTTGTATACTATAGAAAAATAATTTGCAACATTAAATGATTTAGGATATATCATCTATTAATCCTATTCAAAATCTCTATTAAAGAATTTATTTTTTAAATAAATTTGATATGTGTCATAATCATAATGAGCTACAATATAAAAGAAAACATTTGAGTGGAATTTATCCATGCAATAGGCTAAAAGGTATCATCATTATAAATAAAATTAATTTTATTAACCATTTCCACCATCCATTCTTTATTGGTAGACATTATACTATCCATATCATTATTCTTATGTGAAATCAACATTATCTTTATGAGACATACCCGGTTTAGAGCATCCACAATGTTCTAATCATGGATAGTGTATATGGATTCTATATGGATCTCAACCATTTATTTGAATCATAAATAAAAATGTAAATTCATTATGAATTATATACCTATTCTATTAATATTAATTCTTCATAATTGGGTTTGATAAATGCATGTCTCTTGTGTTCCCGAAAAATCCAACCAGACCATCACTGTTCATGTGAAAATTGACAAAGATCTTCTTCCACAACACTTTGTGGAATTGGATAAAACAATTCACCATTAATACATTCTTTTTATTTGATATAAACTTCCCCATGTTCAAAATTCCTCCAATGTTAACCTTGATTTATGTGTTTCTTGTTAAGGAATGTTACATTTTTGGCACCAAACACTTCGTGCTTAGTGGTATATTAGAAATATTCATCTATAGTGTCTCTGGGATAACAAAAAATAAGTATCAACTACAAATAGGGACAATTTTATTATAAAAAAATCCCTATAAAATTTATTCACAACCCTAAATCCACATAAATTAATTATTGGGAAGTCTACCATACCATATGAAATTTTGGATCTTTATGGATTCTTTAGACCTAACGTGGTATAATAAGAATGTAGTTTACACCAATTAATATCCCTAGAAGGAAACAATAAGGTAAAGAAAACTCATCATAAATAAAACCATGTATAACAATGTATGATTCATTCTTATAGAAAATCCATTATATTGTGGTGATTCTAGAGGTGTGAGTAGTAATCCATTTCTATTATCTATGAGATTCATTGCAAATTCCTAGATTATGTACTCACCACCATAATTAGATCAAAAAATTTTAATACTTATTCCTTGTCTATTACATTCATCATTTTGAAACACATTGAAATTTTAATTCTTTTTATACCTTTACATCATCATAAACACATAAAAATACTGGAAAAAAATATTAGTAAAAGTAATGTAGTGGCTAAAACCACAACATTCTTGAGTACACATTGGTCAACAAACATCTATTTGTATTAGATCCAATAATAAGATATCTCTATAACCATTTATTCTGATAGGGGAATTGGTTATTTTTTTTTAAAAAATAGGATATTCATGTATAAATTGATTCATAATCTAATGAGTCAAAATATATATCTCTATAGTGACATATATTATGTTTCATATCTATGTGTCCATGGAGACATTGAAAATGGTATTTGGGAATTGAATCAACCCTATGCTTCTTATTCTAAATGTTAGAAATAGTATTATTTGTATCAGGAATAATAAAACCATTAATTATATTCTCAGTTACATAAATTATTTCATTCTTATATATAGAAAAACTATTTTTCTTAATAAAAAATAAAAATAATATCTTTTCCAACAATGTCACATAAATAAAATTTATTATTATAATAGGAATGTAGTAACATTTTTTTGATTTTAGTACTAATCAACTAAGTATACTTATATATTAATTATGACATCTAATATTGAAAAATTTTATATATTACTTCCAGGAACTATGTCACCCTTCATTAATTCCTTCTAATTTATGATTCTATATTTTAAAGAAAAAATGAATGACACAAACCTATTATATAATACACCCGAATTACACATGGTTGAATAAATATATATATAAAAATAAAATTTTGGAATACTAAATATTTCTCATTGATAATAATTCTCAATTCCAGAGACCAATATTTAATTGTTCTATAGGTTATAAAAATTTGTAATCTCAAACTGATTATTATAAATTACTCTGTAATATACAAGAAATACTTATTATTCTGATATAATTGAGGTCTTTAGATAAACATGCTCCCACAAAAAGATATGACCATATAAATCACATCAATTTAGTGAGAATAGATTTATATTTCACTATTAGATGAGGCAAGTATAATTCTAATATCCCTACTTAGTTATATTTGTATATAATGAACCCAATCATAATAGTTGAAAATCATAGACCATTAATTAGATGAATCATTAAATATATCCACCACATAGATTCATCCCATTCAATTCCTATGGTATCCTAATCATTTGGGTTTCTAATATAGGTGTATCCCAATGCAAAAAAATATTATAGTGAATAATATAAGGGAACCTAGTTAATTTTGAAATTTTCTCCAAATAGGAAATACACAACTTTTTGTTACATTAATTCCTAACATAAGATAATACATAGAAACCTAATTAATCATTAAATGACCCAGTAATATGATCAAGGTATTGTTGCATGATTATCTGGAAGGAATATAAAACCTATATTTAAGGGGTTATTAGTTCTCACTAATTTAATATACATAATATTCAAATTAAATTCATAACTATTACATCGTATGAAATTTATTGTCGCTTTTTTGTATGTATTATTAAACAACATTAGCTTTGGAATCCCTATTTCAACCACTAAATAAATTTTTTCAAACAACATTATTTGTTAACACATGACACAAACCAATTTTTTTATTAATCACTCAAAAATATAATCCAGACACATCCATAAATATCCAAACGAAAAATTTACTTAATTTACATGAAAATTTCAAGTAAATTCAGAGAGTTATAAGTGAATGATAATATCTACATGAGTAATCCTAGAGAGATATATATCTAACACCATTCCCATTTATTGAAATTTCATATTGTAGAACCCATGGTTTCAGGTACATGACAATTTTTTATGAATATTGAGATTTTAAAGTACTAAGGATATTTTTTCAGAGTTTATGGGATATTTATTCGTGATTTTTAGGTGTTTATGGGGGTGCATGGTTTGTGAATGGTTAGTATAAAATGTACACCATATTCATAAAATCATTCAACATATTTTGGGAGTAATTGGGATGGTGCATGATTGACACACAGTTTGGCCAAACAATAAATGTGCCTAGGTGAAACCATGAAACTTAAATCAGAGGGGAAATCATTATTAGTACATGAAATTACTAACCATGTGAGCCAACTCTGATAACAAACCACCTGACATATAATTTTCACCTTGAAATTTGTCGATGTAATTTGAGTTAAGATATAGACCATTCATTAATCCCCTATTCTCTAAGAATTTCATATTACGTTTACACCCAAGGATTGGTAGAATTTTAATTAGAATGAAAAAGTGATTATTTGGTGAATCAAATCATGTAATAGATTGAGATTGTTTGGAAAGTCACCATTTTTTTAGATATATTCTTCTTTAATCTCCTAGAACCTGATAATTAGTATGTTATAGAAATATATATATACTATTATGGGGATACTAAAGAGTTATGATTGTTTTTATGGATGGATATATCTTCTAATATGGTATCTATAAGATTGTAGTGTTGTATTTGTTTTTCAGTAGTTTAGAGGTTGGTGTATTCACTCGTATCTCAATTTGATTAGGAACATGAAGGATTAGTTTTCATTTAATAAATTTCATGATATTTTTGTTATATTATTTTGTGATTGGAATTATAAACCACCATTGGTTGTTGTATATTAATCATGGAAATTTAAGGGCTTGTTGGAATGTTCACTTTTGTAATAATTTTTATATAGTACTTTTTAAATTATGGTTTTGTTTTACTCATTTGAAATTATTATTGAAATTATATAAATAATGAAAGGTGTTATGTGGAATGGGTTTTCATGGAATTTTTTATGCATGGATGTGTGAGTGAATCCATATACATGACCCCATGGAAGGGTTGTGTTCAATTTAGGAACTTGGTATTGGTCACCATGTGATGACTTGGTGGATTTATGGGATACCACTCATGAGAATGTAAATATCACCTAGAATTCCATTGGTGGGTGTTGATTCATTGTTATGGTGATGAAAAAAAGTTGAAAAATGTTTTATACTGTGAAAAAAATTCTTCACATAGAGATATTTACTATTTCATTTTAAACTATTTTATCTACTTGTTAAATTGTCTTATATAATGTGTTCTATGAATTTATTATTCTAGTGGTGTGAGTAATGAAGCCATACAGGAAATCATAGTATGATTAGACTCACCCCTTTATTAGATATTATTGTGAATTTGTACATTTCACTAATCGAGACATAGATAAAGGAAAGGTATCTTAGTTTTTATTGTGTAATATTAGTACCATGGGAAGGACATGTGAATTTGGAGATTAGAGTGGGTTGGATATTTCTTTTTTTTATTCCACTAAGGTGTTTTCTAGTTTTATACACTTTTGGTTTTTTTGATTATATATTTTGGTTTCAACATTTTGTCTTATGTATTTCCATGTTTAAATTATTTTTTGAATTATATTATTATCTCATTCATCACATAGAGGATTGAAAGTATCCAATCCCATTTTTTGGGAAACCAAACTACAAAGTGGTGGGACATATTATAATCTTTCCATGGGATTAGTAAATATTCCACCTCTAGAAAAATGAAATATTATATAATTTCATTGTGATTCATTTGAACATATGATATGAGATTGTATGACACCGCCAATAGAATGTCATAATTACAATTAGATGGTTCATCTTCAATATTATTGTCATAGTGCCATGAGTTTGGGTTCTAGGGACCCATCACATGGTTCTTAAACATCATTGAATTCTTTGGGATGGGTGTAATAGAATAATTCTCATCATCGGATCTGAATGATCCAAACTGATTAAAATAATAGCATGACTCCTCAAACAATACATTCTCAAAAAGGTAATAAAGAGTAATGAATATTGAGTATAAAGTTGTATATATATAGGAAACTAATCTCAAATTATCAACAAGGTATTTCATTGTTGGGGGGTATGATTCCTTTGCATTGTACCCTTATGGAATATTTGTTTGATATGGGAACATTCCACTAATTAGTGACTTCTCATGTTATTGATGAAATGGATTTGGGTGTGGAGATGATTTATTATGTTTTGAAACATAATATTCCTCTTGTCTAATAAGAATGTCAATTAATTGTGCGTAAATATTGTTCTATAACTATCAATGGGGATTAATTGCAATAAATTTTCTTTTTTATTGAGATGGATGTATATAGATTTATTTTGGGTATGGATTGGTTGATTTTTTTCAATTAAAATATCAATTATTATTCTATAATGGTTATTTTCCAATCACATTGTGGCATCAACTGTCTCATTAAAGGACAAAATAATGTAATGGTAGGTAGAGTACAAATTTTGCACGACTGGTTGGAATAATATCATATTTTTTGGAAGCACTAGCTTTGGAATCTATAAGGGATATCATAAATTGATTTGTTCCAAACACCTTTGACCAATTTCATTATGTTCTCATGAAATCTTTATAATTATTCCAGCTAGAATATAAGTATATTTTACAATTGATCTCCTAATAGGGACCCATTTGATTTCATGTACATCTTAAAGGATATATCCAATAGAAATGAATTGATTAAAATTTTATTTACAATTATTGTAAGGAAAAGGGTTCATTTTAACAAGCACATCCCCTTGGGGAGAACTCGATATTTTTGTGAAAATATTGGATCTAAAAATTAATGTTTTTGTGGATTAACATAAACTAAAATAAGTTATGATAAATAATTAGTATTCTATTAATTGAATCAATGTCATTTTGAAAAATTTATGGATGACCAATGGTTCTCTAAAATGGACCGACATCTTTGGTATCACCAACAATGAGTTTGTTAAGAGGCTTTTCTAAGTACAACTTTGAGAAGCATATTTGTGAATTATTAATTTGTCATTATGAATTTTGGTATTACGAATCCATTAGCTCTATTTTTAGAATTAATGAATTGAATATTCCAAAATTTTCTGGAATACTTTTTGATGGCATCAGTTAATGATATACTAGTGTATTCGAGGAAAAGAAGAGATCATGAAGAATAATTGGATATATTGTTGGGTATCTATCTATAGAACCTACATTATTCTATTTTATCAATATGTAATTTAGGGTCACAAAAGGGAAATATAATTAGCCATTCCATTTCTAAAAAAAAGTTTTGGGGATCCTAAAAATATAAAAGCTATTATCTCAAGAATCCATTTAATAATTTCATTGACATATGTAACATCCTTTGATTAATAAGAAACTAAGAATTATTTATTACATATTTTTCATTCATGGCCCTACCAATGAAAATTTCGATTAGTAAATACGTTCCATTTCAATGGAATAATAGAGGATATAAATCATTTTAGGAAATTGAGATTATAATTAAATCATAACCTACCATAATATTTTTAATATCTACATAGTTCCATATAGTCTACTGTGATTCCTCATGATATGGATTTGGTTATTATGTCATTTAGGGAAATCATGTTGTTTCTTATGGCTCATTGAAGTTACTAGTGCTTGATTAAAATGACCTAACCCAATATTTTAAATTAGATATAGTTTTATATTAAATTAATACAATGTGGCATTATATTTTCTCTTATAAATTTATGGTATTGACAAATAATAAGATATTGAGACACATTTTCCCATAAAAGGATTTGAATATAAGAAAAATAATATGGATGAAATATCTTAAAATTTTTGCCTTCAATTGGTTGGGTACATTAGGGATAAAAATTAAATATCATATTCAATAAGTGGAAAGTCATATGATTAGAAGGCTAAAATGTCTTTATATCAATGTTAGCTTATGTTGGTCGTAACTGATATGCATATGGTTTATGAAGAATAATGTTATGTTGTAGATTACTTTTTAATTTTTATAATTTATAATTTGGTTTATTAGGATAGGAATTACTAAAAAATAAGATCCAATATATGTTACCATGAGTTCAAAAAATCATTGTTTGTGAGACCATCATGTGATGCAAACTGAATGAGAATTTAGTGTTATAGTTTAGAATTTAGATTATAATACCATTTCATTATCACTAATAACTTATCAGTGCCTAATACAATTCAAAATTGTTTGTTCATCATGGAATTCATCAAATATATATATAATTGAATGTATAGTGATTTTAGGGTAGCATGGAATGAGCTGTAGTAGAGTACTTATCGAGTTGGATTACCTGGCAGCCTGTCAAGGTAGAGCATCAACAACCAACGAATATATTTCAATATTTATTCATTCCAAAGTAGAAAATGGATTTTATATCCATGTATTTTATAAGGTTTTGACCAAATATGGTTAGGAAAATAAATTCCACTTGGTTGATTGTTGATTTTCTCACACTTTTTTCTCACTTCATCCCTAATCAGGAAACTAATATGGTGGAATACTAGTCTAACATTTATATTCAATAAATTGTAATGATTCATGGTGCTACAGTCTTGGTTGTCACTGAATGAGACCCCGTGATCACCTGTCAATTTGGGAAGACCATATATAATCCTCTTGGAACCCACTAGACTATGAGTGCTTCTTATCATCCACAAATGGATGGAAAATAGGAATGGATTATCTAAATGTTGAATGACATGATTACGGATTCTATGATGTATTTTTTCGGCTCAAGGGTGGATCATATACGTTTAGAATAGTTTAAATACAATAATGGTCTTATAGACATGATATATATGGATCCATTTGAAGCATTGTACGACCATCCCTATGATTTTCTAATTTATTTTTTGGAAACATGTGTGGCTTATCTTATTGTACCCAACCTTAATCAAGAGACAAAAATGAATATTCAGTTGATTAAAATGATGATGGAGATGGATTGGAGACATTAGAAATTATATGTGAATAATCATTGACGTCTGTTTCAATTTTGTTGAGTGCTCATGTGTTTTCGAGTATCTCATCAAGACTTGGGAATCGTCATTTTAGTAATAAGGGAATTTTATCCGCATGGTTCATAGTCCCTTTGGAGATAATTGAAATTATTTATGAGGTGGTATATTGGTTTTAGTTTCTTATAAAGACAAGTTCAGTGTAAACTATGTTTCATGTTTCTTAATTGAATTAGAACTAACCTGATCATGACCCAGTGATTCAATAGGATCAAATTTACCTTGAACTAGATGACACGTTTACTCATATGATGATCTAGATTGTGGATAGGATGAAGAATACCTTTCATTTAAAAAAATCGTAATAGTTTTGGATTTATGGTATCATTGTCGGATTTAGGATGAATTATGGTAGCATGAAAAGAAAATGTCAGAGCAGTCACCCAAACTCTTCTGTGACTACACTAGTATTTTTCATTTTAGGGACATGAAGACCAATGGTGTGTAGAATTTTCCACCCCCTTAGTTTTACATAAAAAAAAAATTAATTATAAATGTTGAGATTATAAAATAATTGGGTTATGTATGGGGTGTTTCTTGGTGTTTAGACATGTTTTTGAGGTTTTTTGGGAGGTTTATGTTTTTTCACGGTTAATAAAAACTATGAACCACTTCATAAAACTATGAAACATGTTTTGGTAGTAACTATGGGTCCCTAGGTGAAGCTTAATAATGTTATGTAGAGTGGAAAATATGGTTGTTGAAATGGTTGTCTAACTATGTGATCCAACTATGTAAGGTGTATCCCCAGGACAGTAGCACACATAGTTGGTACTTGGTTTCCTGAAAAATGAAACCTTACTAATTAGTTTAGAGTTTGAACAAAAATTTCTTTTGGATATAATGTGAATGTGGAACCAATCCCTTCATTAAACATGTATTCTATAAGGATCTTGAATTCCTTTTTCTCCCAAGTCTTGTTAGACATTTCCTTTCAATATTTAAGTGATTCTTAGGAAAATCAAATCGAATTGAAGACTGAGATATATTACTATGTGATCGTTCTTTAACAGTAATCTTACTTATATTTTTATACCCTCTCCTAAAATCATATATATATTTATTTTTTGATTGATCTATGTTTTATTATGTTTTTCATATTGAGTTATTATTGGATCTATTTATAGATAGGAAATACAATGTGGGTTCTATAGAATTGTACAATCATTATTCATTTAATCCAACCATTGAGAGGTAGGTAGCCTCCCTCTCATCTCCACAGGTCATAAAACATGAAGTATTAATTTTATTTTAATGAATTACTTGATATTTTAGTGTAATATATGTGTCATTATTGATAAAAACCACTATTAGTTATGGGTAAGAAAATGTGGAAACTAAATGGTTTCATTGAAACTTATATTTGGTGTTAATTTTAAAATAATAATATAAAATTATGGTTTTGTTTGATGACTGGAAATATTTGATGGAAATCATTGAAATTAAAAATTGTTTTATGTTGAATGGGTTTTCATTGAATTCAGCAAACATGGTTGTGTGAGTGCATCCATTTTGGAATCCCAACATTTTATTACATAAACATTTAATTACATCTAGCAAACTAAAGGATAGTTTAATGTTTAGTTTCAGCTTAATATGAAAAATAAGACATAAAGACATAAGAAATTATTCAAATCCATTTAAATTTATTATTCATGGGTTTACCATATGTTAATTTTATTACATATCATATCTAGGGGACTAACATCATGTAAAGGGGTGAGAATGAGCTCAGCTGTGGAATAATCAAGGGATATATAGATCATGTGATCATGAGGCATATCATTATGAAAAATGTCACGACCCAACCCTACCCGGGATCGACCCGCAACTACCCCAAGCCTGCCTCCATAGGACAGGGGCTAGCGACTAGCGCTGAAGGCACAACAACTCGGGGAGGCCTTTGCCTAAGTATCTGTACACGCACACACGCAGCACACTCAATGAAAAAGTACAGAGTAAAAGAAAAGTCAAGTAATGAAAAGGGAAACTGCAATATATAAACCACAAAGTGCATCGACCTCTACAAGTACAAAGAAAGATGAAGGTGCACTGAAAAGTAAAGGGGTAAAACATGCACTGAATCAGAAAAGTGCCACAACCCGGCATCAGGTAAACAGAAGAAAATAGCTGGAAGGGTCCCCCACATGGAACCTGACTTCGACCACCGCACGCGGTCCAAGATCCCAAGCTCCTAAGCTCCTCTGGCGTCACGACCAACCTGTCCGTCGTCTGCAAGGGCACACCATGTGCGGGCAAAGCCCAAGCTGGGGTGAGTTTATAACTACTCAGTAGGATACCCCGAAGGCTCAAGGGAGCAACAAAGGACATACCGAACGGTGAGCAGTAGAGAGAACATGAAGAGTAAAGGAGTAAAACCAAGACTACAGTAAATAGTAACAGAATAGAGTCTAGCTCAACCCAACAAGAGGAAAGAAGGTAGACTCGACCAGAAACAAGGAGCTTGAAACAGTGAGAAGATGAACATCCTGTCAAGTCTTTGCTACCTATAGCAAGAGAGTTGTCTCGTCCAACCATGAGAAGCTAGACACGGAAAGCATGTGGCATACCCCACACATCTTCGCCTCTCTTGGAAGGAGAATAACCAAACCCAAGAAGTGGGTACTGGAACAAGGTATATACATGTCCTTATGCTCAATCAAGAATCCCTAACAGCTTCGTAATGGGATCTCCATCCCGTAGCTCTGCCCAATATAAGAGTGGCCAACAATCCCAAAATTAACCCCATCGATGCCCAGTATCCCTTATGTCTGCCCCGAACCGCAGGCCAAGGGGCTCAATCATCGTACCTCGACAATATCCACTTTTGGGCGGCACTGACTCACCCACACGGTTTTAGATCGCATCATAAGAACACATCTCGGTGGGGAAAGTGTCCCTTGTACTTGAGGGTTCTAGGGAAAGTAAAACCACACCTCGTCATTGCCCTACAATCGAGAGGTTTTCTCAAAGACATAGTCATCACAACACTGACCCGTATAACCAAGGGTCCTGCTATGGTAATCACGGAGGAAAGCCACAAACTAGGATAGATGAAAGGACTGAGCTTGGAATGCCAACAGGTGTCACACTGCCCAGCCCTGCTGGAGGGTAATTCATAACCATATATCGGGTGACCCACTAGCCAGCCCTCCCAGAGGGTAAACCCTAATACATCATCAGGCGACCCCCTTCCCAGCTCTGCTGGAGGGTAGACCTTAATACATCTCCAGGCGACCCACTGCCCAGCCCCGCTGGAGGGTAGACCTGGAATAAGTCGACAGGTGATCCACTACCCAGCCCCGCTAGAGGGTAGACTTGGAACTAGACGACGTGCGACCCACTGCCCAGCCTTGCTGGAGGGTAGACCTGAAATAAGTCGACAGGCGACCCACTTCCCAACCCCTCTAGGGGGTAGTCCTGGAACTAGACGACGGGCAACCCACTGCCCAGCCTTGCTGGAGGGTAGACCCTAAGAGGTCGTCGGGTGACCCAATTACCAGTCTCTGCTAGAGGGTAAACCCTATGTGCGTCGGGTGACCCACTGCCCAGTCTCTTCTAGATGGTAGACCCTAAGTGCTTCGGGTGACCCACTGCCCAGTCTCTGTTGGAGGGTAGACCCTAAGTGCGTCGTGTGACCCACTACCCAGTCTCTACTGGAAGGTAAACCCAAGAATTCGATGAGTAACCCGCTGCCCAGCCCCGCTGGATGGTATAACTCAAAACTGCCCTGGCCATCCCTACTGGAGGGTACAACACTGGCCAATCGAACACGGAGTGGGTATCGCGCAACCATATGACTCCGGAACAAGACTAGGGGAAACCACTCAACCCTGCTGATCTAAACCATTGAGCACAGAGCCGGGGGGATAACTCAACCTTGATGGTCAACAAACAAGAACTGAGGGACCCTCTACGTCCCGAGAGGTCAGAGTACACAAAGCAGAACACGACACACACATGGGGCCCACACGACATGTGGCCCCAAGTCAACCCCAACCAAGAACATGAACGGTCTCAGGTACAAACCACACGTACCTCCAAGAGCTCCCGTATACTCCCTAAGTATACCTCATTTTTAGCCCAAGGGCTATCGTGCACACGACACCCAACGTCAACGCGAAGGCGTGACGTAGCATCTCCAACTTTCGTCCTCAACGACTGGGGCAAGACCAACCACATCTTATGACCCATTTACATCACTATCCCAAAAGTGCGCGATCACAGGCCAGGGGTCCTCTATAAACATGGTAGGACGAACCACCACCGGAGCGCCTTTCATGCTCCACATTTAATAATATCATGAAAGAGGCTCCTCACAGTCAAATATATCATAACGTTGTAATACTCATGAAAAAACACGCGAGATCGACTACTTACTCGCCTCAAACGGATATCCAATGGAAAAGTCGCCAACACTGCCTCACGCCCCCACGACGTCCCGTGATCCCGAGCCTCGGCCCCAAAAACAACCGTGCACATCGCACCAATGTGATCCCCTCTGTAAAACATGTCAAAACCACTACTCACATGAGTGCAACGGATATCCAGAGAGAAATGTTCATTTCGGTGCACCGCACTCGAGCGGTGCTACGTGGGACCGGCATCCCAGTCCTGAAACTCAACGGACGGATCACACCGTTGTGATCCTCTCGAAAAAGTACACAAGGTAGAATGTTCACTTGTCCAAGACAGTCGCCCAGTGATAATGATGGAAAATCACAGCCGACTCCCCAAACGGCCCTCGCAGGGCCCAGACTAGTGTGTGGAATTAGGGAAGGCGGATTGCACTATTGCAATCCCCTCGGAGAAACACCTACAACCAATTGCTCGCACGCCCCGAACGGACGTCCGATGAAAAAGTCGTGAAATGCTACATGAAGCTCAAAAGAAGGGTCATGGGGCCCACGCCTCAACTTCGGCCTCAATGCCCAAAATCTCCCTGGAAAGCTTCGTCCCGGCGCCAGGGTCCCAATGCCATTGACCTCGCTTAAATCAGACGTTGGACGCGTTCGCGCCGTCCAAAACAAGTTTCCCCTGAAAAAACGACAAAACAATTAAAGGCGTGTCGTACCTCTGAGGCCCCTCGTTTCGAGCTTTAAAAATTACCGAAACCATCTCAAAACGTTCCCCTCGATGCAAGTTCCACGCTGCCACTGGCGGTATGCAAAATGGATGCCCGTAGCGAAAGCTGCGGTCGTCGGAAAATAAAGGGGGGGGGGGCGGAACACCCTTGGGTCGGACCAAGCCGGCCGGCGGCCCGGCCGCGGGTCCAGTTCACTCCGCAGTGGCCAACTGGCCACGGCCCATTATCACCCGACCGGCTAGGATGGCCGGTCCTGCTGCCCCCATGCGGAGACCCACAGTTCGCGGGTCTCTGTTTGCCGAGCTCGCGCCGCGATCCAGGCTGCCGCCCCGATTCGGTGAGCTCGACTTGCCGCGCCGCCGCGCTGAGGAGCAGCCGCCACCGCTGCTGATTCCACTTCCTGCCCAGCTGAGGATCCCGCTCTCATCGAAGCCGGACCGCCGGTGTCCGAGAGCCATGACACCGCACCATCTGCTGGAAGCAAGCCGTGCTGCCGCTCAAACTCGCCGGAAACCGAAAAACCCGCAACCTTCGGCCGTCATTTGCGATCGACTCCGAACTCAGATTTTCGATCCGAATTATGTGTCGGAAAGGAAAAAAACTATACCTCGCATTCATGGGATTCTAATTGACGACCTAACAACAACAGACACATATAATTGAGCTTGATAGATGGTTTGGAAATTAAAACGCAAACCAATACTTCCTACCTCTTGGGCGATGCCCGGAGCTTCATGGGGAGTCTGCCACTGCACCGTTGCCTTGCCGGAGTTTCCTCGCCGGAGGTGGAGGAGGAAAGAGAGAGGAGGGGCTGCCTTGAGGGGGGGGGGGGGGGTTCCAAGGGAGAACAAGGGAGGGGAGGGAAGAGGGAGGGTTTAAATAAAATATAATGAATTTTAATTAATTAAACCCATAATTTTCCTCGCATTCGAAACCATTGGCGAGGTCAAAATTAAACCTCCCCTAGGGTAAAAACCACCACCTGGGCACAATAGAGGTCTCAGAATTTGATTCCGAGATTCCGTTTTAATGTTATAAAAGTTGAACGCCCAAAGCCGCCAAATTACGAAAACATTCCTGGGGACATTTATCACAGAGGGCCCGTGCCCGTAAAACTTATACCCCTCCTTGGGTAAACAGCACATTCCGAACTCAACGGTGCCCTTAGTTTTCCAATCTGTGCCACCTTTTATGATATACTCGACTTTAACCATTAAAAGAAGAAATTAATTAATTAATTTATCCGTTTAACATTCTGAAAATGATCGAGGGGTCCAAACATCCCACACCGACATGTTTTATGTTGTTTATAGGGTAAAAACCCCCTTATGGACCCATCCGTAGACTTATATCTCTGATCTGAAGCACTATTTAGGAGTTATCACATTTATTTGGTGTTTCCAGTGTGAGTGCACTGAAAATTTAATTCCAACCATTTCGAGGCTCGTAATCGCACGCCTTCTGATGGCGCTGATATGGAATATCATCATTAATATTCCAGAGTCTTCCACAACAAAAACTGGGTTCTTACATCATTCCCTCCTTCATGATTTTTGTCCCCTAAAAGCAAAACATGGGAACAACTCAGGGTTCTAAGACCACACCATTCTCTCCCATACCCAAAAGAACCCAGGCACAGCTTTGTGTCACCACACACAGATCAAAGGATTTGATCCATTCATACGAGGTCGGCCTTTGTCGATGACGTGCATAGGAGCGAGCACACATCTCCTCAGGTAAGCCATGAGGGATACGTCATGCACCCACACCCGACCTTGGGGTTAGGGCAAGGCAGTAGACAACCTCTTCATCCCTTTGCATGGTCTAAAAGGACCTGTAGGCTCTCAGGGGTAACTCACCTCCCCGACCAAACATCTACATCACACACCATGACTGGAATCACTGACCACAATTGGAATAAGGCCTAGTGATTCCCTCCTTCAAAATATCCATATGGTGAAACACCCATAGATATCTGGTTACACAAGATTTCACAGTCGATGACTCTCATCCAAGGCTCTATTACACACTTGGAAGCGAAGGAGGCAACACCATCGACTAAAGAAAAAGGTCCCACGCCTTTTACCGTACCAACACATGGTTACACCCAACGCCCTGCATCACCCTGGTATCAACTCAAGCAAGGAGAGGGGTTAAAAAGAACTTCACACACAGAGTCTAACAATTCTATTGCAAGAAGTAGAAGAGTCGCAAGGGGCACCTCTCATCATCTCATGCTCTGCAGGATCATAGACATCCAAAGCTCTCGGTTGACTGTGGTCCCAACTGTCAGCTCTCGGAGCCTGACATGGACCACCTAGTGGTGATGGGAAGATCTCGTAAAGCCATTCCCCACCACAGGCTCCTCCCGCTCCTCTACAAGCACCACCTCTCTGTGTACTACTCCGATCACGGTGTTGCCTCCATCATGGTGGTGCACCTGCAGCCTGTCCGAATATCTCTGCATGCATGGTCAGGGAGTCTCTTTCCATGTGACCTCACCCATCGCAAGCATAGCACCGACTCTCCCTGGGCTACAGTGGTGCCCTCTGGCGCCACTGTGCTGTACGACCACACCCCTGAGTCTGGTTGTCAGAAAACCACCTACGTCGAGGTCCTGCTTGTCGACGCCCACTAGCGGTGACAGACGTCTCGGATCCAACGTGCCTGCTGCCACCACCAACTCTAGAACGTGAAAGGAAGCTATCTGCCACCAGTGCCTGCTCTAGCACCCCGACATATGTGGAAATGCTCAAGGTTACTATGACATCACGAATCTCTCAAAGGAGACCATACTCAAACTTATGTGCTTGGAGGTTGTCTTCATCGTCCATATCTGGGTAAAAGTGTGCACGGTCTGTGAAACTAGTTGCGTACTTGGACACTATCATCCATCCCTGCTGAAACTGTAGGAGATCCTGAATCCGAACGGAGCGCAAGAAGGAGGGGAAAAACTCCCAAAAAAATGACTACTGAATGTCGCCCCAAGAAAGAGATGACACGTCAAAAAGATGAGTCACTAGACTCCAACAATTCCAAACTGCTCCACAAAAAAGGGTGGCTGCCAAAGCCACTCTCTGATCTATTGGCGTCTGCACAAGCCTGAAAAGGCGAACCACTGTATCTAGCCAAACCTCTGCTGCCTAAGGGTCTGGCTCACCACTAAACCTCAGCGGTCTCTGCCGCTGGAACACACGGAGTGCGCTCAACCTGCTCTCAAGCTTAGGCTGATCTACTTAAGCTTAATACTACTCAACAGGTGGGGGTGCTACTACCGGCCCACCCGAAGAAAGGGGCTCGCATGATGGGTCCTCGACTGTGGCCTCGTAGCTCACGGGGTCATAGTTACGAACCAAAGCTGGTATCCTGGCTGACTGTCTTCGCGGAGACATCCTGAATATTATCAAGGAGTGCCACGGTCAGATTAGCATATATGTATATACCGAAAACAATTATGGGGAGCTGACTCAAGAAGGACAGTCATGACTTCGTCCTATGTGTTGCACAAACAAATTCCCCTGCAACAAGTGTCTCAGCATGTCGAGTCAACAAGCGGGTTATCAGGGTCCTGGTGAATGGATACGTCGACCGCCGCACCAATACTGGACTCCCTGGCCTGAGATCCACTCTCAAGACACATCAGCACTATTTCCCTATATCCCAACCAATTCCTCTTTTTGTGATGTCCTCACAACGTCCTAAGGAATGAACCACCTCGGATACCACATTGTCGCGACCTGACCCTACCCGGGCTCGAGCCACAACTACCCCAAGCCCGCCTCCATAGGCCAGTTGCTCGTGACTAGAACCAAAGGAAAAACAACTCGGGGAGGCCTTTGACTAAGTACCTGTACATGCACACACGTAGCACACTCAATGCAAAAGTGCAGAGTAAAAGAAAAAACAATTAAAGAAAAAGTGAAACTTGTATACATAAACCACAAAGTGAATTGACCCCTACAAGTACAAAGAATGCTGAAGGTACACTGAAATTTAAAGGGAAAAACACGCACAGAATTAGAAATGTGCCACAACCCGGCATCAGGTAAACAAAAGAAAACAATTGGAAGGGTCCCCCACCTGGAACTCGACTCCGACCACCGCACGCGGTCCAAGCTCCCAAGATCCTATGCTCCTCTGGCGTCATGACCAACCTGTCCGTCGTCTGTAAGGGTACACCATGTGCGGGAAAATCCCAAGTAGGGGTGAGTATATAAACACTCAGTAGGCTACCCCTAAGGCTCGAGAAGAAAAAAAGGAGGTACTGAAGGGTGAGCATTAGGGCGAACATGAAGAGTAAAGTAGTGAAACCAAGAGTGCAGTAAATAGTAACAGAAGAGAGTCCAGCTCAACCGAACAAGAGGAAAGAAGGTAGACTCATCCAGACACAAGGAGCTGAAAACGGTGAGAAGATGAACTTCCCGTCGAGTCTTCGCTACCTATATCAGGAGATTAGTCTCATCCAACCACGAGAAGATAGATACAGAAACCACGTGGCATACCCCGCGCGTCTTTGCCTCTCCTGGAAGGATAGTAACCAAACCCAATAAGTGGGTTCTGGAACAAGGTATATACATGTCCTTATGATCAATCAAGAAGCCCAAACAACGTCGTAAGGGGATCTCCGTCATGTAACACAGCCCAAGATAAGAGTGGCCAACAATCCCAGAAATAACCCCATCGATGCCAAGGATCCCATAAATCTACCCTGAACTGCAAGACAAGGGGTTCAATCACCGCACCTTGACACTATCCGCTTTGGGCGGCACTGACTCAACCGCACGGTTTTAGATCACGTCATAAGAACGCATCTTGGTGGGGAAAGTGTCCCTTGTACTTGAGGGTTCTAGGTAAAGTCAAACCACACCTTGTCACTGCCCTGCAGTCGAGAGGTCTTCTCAAAGTCAAAGCAGTCACAACACTGACCCATATCACCAAGGGTCCCACTCCGGTAATCATGGAGGAAAGCCACAAACTCTCCTAAAAGAAAGGATTGAGCCTGGAATGCCAATAGGTGTCCCACTGCCCGGCCCTGCTGGAGGGTAATTCATAACTAGATATCGGGTGACCCACTGCCCAGCCCTACCGGAGGGTAAACCCTAATACATCATCAAGCAACCCACTGCCCAGCCCCACTGTAGGGTAAACCTTAATACATCATAAGGCGACCCACTGCCCAGCCCCGCTGGAGGGTATACCTGGAATAAGTCGACAGGCGACCCACTGCCCAGCCCCGCTGGAGGGTAAACCTAGAACTAGATGACGAGCGACCCACTGCCCAGCCTTGCTGGAGGATAGACCTGGAATAAGTCGATAGGCGACCCACTACCCACCCCCGCTGAAGGGTAGACCTGGAACTAAACGACGAGTGACCCACTGCCCAGCCCTGTTAGAGGGTAGACCCTATGATGTCATCGGGTGACCCACTGCCCAGTCTCTACTGGAGGGTAGACCCTATGTGCGTCGGGTGAAACACTGCCCAGTCTCTACTAGAGGGTAGACCCTAAGTGCGTCGGGTGACCCACTGCCCAGTCTCTGGTGGAGGGTAGACCCTAAGTGCCCAGGTGACCCACATCCCAGTCTCTTCTAGTGGGTAAACCCTAGAAGTCGATGAGTAACCCACTGCCCAGCCCCGCTGGAGGGTAAAACTCAGAACTGCCCTGGCCATCTCTACTGGAGGGTACAACACTGTCCAACCGAACAGAGTGTTGGTATCGCGAAAACATCCGACTCTGGAACAAGACTAGGGGAAACCGATCAACCCTGCTGATCTAAACCATCGAGCACAGAGCTGGGGGAAAAACTCAACCATGTTGGTCAACAAACGATAACCGAGGGACCCGCTACATCGCGAGAGGTCAGAAGTATGAAAAGCAGAACACGGTACACACATGGGTCCCATACGACGTGTGGCCCCATGTCAACCCCAACCAAGCGCACGAAAGGTCTCAGGTACAAACCATACGTACCTCCAAGCGCTCCCGTATACTCACAGAGTATACCTCATTTTTCGCCAAAGGGATATCGTGCACATGGAACCCAACATCAACGTGAAGGAGTAACGTAACATTTCCAACCTGCCGCTTCAACGACTGGGGCACGACCAACCACATCTTATGAACCATTTACATCACTCTCCCAGGAGTGCACGATCACACGCCAAGGGTCCGCTATAAACAAGGTAGGACGAACCACCAATGGAGCGCCTTTCATGCTCCACATTTAATAAGAACGCGCAAGAGGCTCCGCATAGTATAACATATTGTACCATTGTAATCCTCGCTGAAAAACACACGAGATCGACTACATACTCGCCTCAAACAGATATCCGATGGAAAAGTCACCAACTCCACCTCACGCCCGCACGACGTCCTGTGATCTCGAGCCTTGGCCCCAAAAACAGTCGAGCGCATCACACAAATGCTATCCCCTCGGTAAAACATGTCAAAATCACTACTCACATGAGTGCAAAGGATATCTGGAGAAAAATGTTCATTCTGGCGCACCGCAAACGAGCGGTGCTACGTAGGACCCGCATCCTGGTTTCGAAACTCAATGGATGGATCACACCGTTGCGATCCTCTCGAAAAAGTACAGAAGGTAGACTGTTCATTTATCCAAGACGGTCGCTTGGTGATAATGATGGAAAATCACTGTCAACTCCCGAAACGGCCCTCAAGAGGCCTACACATGCATGTGGAATTAGGGTGGGCAGATTGCACCAATGAAATCCCCTCAGAGAAACACCCAGAATCGACTGCTCACACGCCCTGAACAGAGGTCCGATGCAAAATTTGTGAAACGCTACACGCATCCCAAAAGACGGGCCTTGGGGCCCGCACCTCAACTTCAACCTCAATTCCCGAAACCACATTGCAATGCTTCGCCCCAGCGCTAGGGTCCCAATGCCACTAACGGCGCTTAAATCGGACGTCGGACGCATCGCACCGTCCAAAACAAGTTTCCCCCGGAAAAACGACAAAACACTTAAAGACGCGCCACGCCTCCGATGCCCCTCGTTTCGATAATTAAAAATTCTAGAAACCATCCCAAAACGTTCACCTCGATTCAAGGTCCATGTTGCCACTTACGGAACTCCAAACAGTCTCCTGTAGCGAAAGTTGTGGGCGTCGGAAATTAAAAAGGGGGGGGGGAACCCCTTGGGCCAGAACGGCGCGGTCCGGCCAGTCCGCCCGCAGCCAGCCCCCGGCCCGGCCGCGGGTTCGGTTCACTCTGCCATGGCCATCTGGCTGCGGCCCGCTGTCATTTGACCGGCCAGGATGGCCGGTCTTGCGACCCCCAAGCGGAGACCCGTAGTTCATGGGTCTCTATCCGCCGAGGTCACGTCGAGACCCATGTCGCTGCCCCGATCCGGCGAGCTCGGCTTGTCGCGCCACCATGCTGAGGAGCAGCCGCCGACGCCACCGAGTCCACTCCCTGCCCAGCCGATTAGCCCGCTCGCGCCGAAGCCGGACCGCCTCTGTCCGAGAGACCTGTCGTCGCACCATCCGTCGGAAACCAGCCGTGATGCCGCTAAAACCCGCCAGAAACCATAAAACCGACAACATTTAGCGGTCATTTGTGATCGACTCCGAACTCGGATTATCAATCCGAAAGATGTCTTAGAAAGGAAAAAAACTTACTTTTCATTCATGGGCTTTTAATATATGATCCAACAACAATAGACACATATAATTGAGCTTGGAAGATGGTTCGGAAATTAAAACGCAAACCAAGACCTCTTACCTCTTAGGTGATGCCCGGAGCTTCATGGGGAGTCCGCCGCCGCACAGTTGCCTTGCCAGAGTTTCCTCTCTAGAGGTGGAGGAGGATAGGGAGAAGAGGGGCTGCCTTGAGGGGGGTTTCTCCCGGGGAGAACAAGGGACGGGAGGGAAGAATGAGGGATTAAATAAAATAAAATAAAAGTAATTAATTAAACACATAATTTTCCTCACATCCGAAACCTTTGGTGAGGTCAAAATTAAACCTCTCCTAGGTTAAACACCACCTCCTAAGCACAACGGTGGTGTTGGAATATGACCTTGAGCTTCCTTTTTAATGTTATAAAGCTGAACGCCCAAATCCGCGAAATTACAAAAACGCCCATGGGGCCATTTTTCACGGACGGCCCGCGCCCGCAAAACATATACCCCTCCTAGGGTAAACAGAACATTATGAACTCAATGGTACACTTGGTTTTCCAATACAAACCAATGTTTAAGAGATACTCGAGTTTAACCATTAAACGAATTAATTAATTAATTAATTTATCCGTTTAACGTTCTGAAAGAGAGCGAGGGGTCCAAACATCAAGCGCCGGCATGTTTTATGTCGTTCCTAGGGTAAAACCCCATTCCAGACCCATCGGTACACTTATATCTCTGATCTGAAGCACTGTTTCGGAGTTATCCCATTTATTTGGTGTTTCTAGTGTGAACGTACTGAAAATTTAATTTCGGACACTCCGGGGCTTGGAATCGCACACCGTCTGAAGGCGCTGCTCTGGAATATCATAAAGAATATTCCAGAGTCTTCCACAGCAATAACTGGGTTCTTACAAAAAATAGGTATAAAAATATAACCTGATAAAGTGTATATGTGGAATATATTAATAAAATGAACATGAACAATGACATGGAAATGTGACTAGAACATTTAAATGTGACATTCATAAGTATATCACTAAGGTTTTGAACCTAGGTTTCATAAATATTAATTAGTATGGTTATTCCCCATGGTCTGGTAAAACATATTATCTCTAGAGAATAAAATATTTACCTAATTTATTGGAGAATTATTAGTGTTCACTCTTCATATATCTTAATTTTTTGTGAGACACGTAGATCAAAATAAATCATTTCAATAAGAACTCGTCAAAAATAAAGAATGTTTTTCTTATCAAAATCAAGGTGTATAAAATTACAAAAATGTATGATCATTAAATAAATATTTAGCCCTGGTATAGGAATGTGGGGTATGTATTGGTAAATCCCCAAATCAATAAATCATTTTTCATCTAAGTGAATACCCATGGATAAAAGAATATTTTTGTGAATCTATAAAAATAAAATAAATTAGATTTTCTATAGTAAAAGAGAGAATTGTTTGATTTAAATTCAATAGAAATGATGGTTATAAAATGTGGTTTTAGAAAAGGGTAAAATGGGGAAGAAAAAAGGCATACCCTTGAGAAAATATTTTTATCACATTAATGGGATAATAGAAACTAGGAAAAAGAAATATGTTTGCAAAATAGAATACATTCAACAAAATGGAACTTCAATGCGAAAGAGAAGTGGGGATTTCAGTTACATTAAAGAGTTGATCCTAAATCTTGATGATTGAGACCATGTGTAACAACCAATTATTTTATGTAAATAATTATATGTAAATGGTTTTAATTCATCAATATGATGGGTTGTATAGAACCGTTAGTTTAAATGAATCATGTTATTTTATATATCAATTAAAACACATCCATAAAATTAGTGTGAAGATATATGAACAATATATTTATAAAATGAATATTATTTTATAACTAAATATGAATGTATTTATAACTTATTATAAAATTATCAAACATGTTTTAGTAATGTATCATTATTCTTCAAAAAATAAGTTTTCGTATCGAATATGTTTTCCACCTTTTTATTAAATAATATTAATTTTTAGAATAAAATAAATTTGAAAATAATTATATAATTTTTTAATGATATATGTAAAAAATATGTTAAATTTTATTTTATGAAAACATTTTTTAATGAATAGTAAATGGAATAATTATTATTGAAAACTGTAATTTTTTAAAGAATTTACATAATCAAATAATGTTTCGGATTAGTTGTAAATTTTAGTTTTTTTATTTTAATTTAAAATAATCAAATTAATTTTTTGGAATAGGATTTTTAAAATTAATTTATTATAAAAATATTTTGTGTTTTATAATGGATTTTATTTCTGAAATACAATTTTTCATGGCATTTTACCAACATTATTTAAAAATAAATTTAGTTAATTATGTTTTTTTTAATTTTGAAATGTTGATAAAAAATTGATATTAATAATGTCCTAATTTAGTGAATAGGTCCCTTTATAGTTCAATATGAATAAGAACCTTGGTAAAATTTGATACCACAAAAAATGGTAATTTGGGATAAAAATAAAATGATAAATATTATAAAATGACCCTATGACCGGAAAAAAATTTATTGGATGAATCTAATTTTACCCATAATACATAAATATAATAAATAGTGCTTTCAATGGACATTTATCAAGGAAAATAACCAATATAATATTTAAATCAATGAACGTCACAAAATTTCACTTTCTTTGTCTTAAATGTCCATTATTTTTTCACATGGGGTCAAATGAATGTTATGAAAGAATTTAAATTTAATTTTTTATCTTAATAACATTATATTTGTGATAATTTGGTTTTGAATAATTTGGCCACATAGATGATATTAAGATATTTATAATATTTTATTTATTAATACATTAAAGATGTCACATTTACGTTTTAAATATTATATCATTTCTAATATAGAGTAATCAAAAATTTATATTCATTTAAATTTATTTATTTTAAAATGACGAAGATTTATATTCATCATGATATTTTATTTTTTATTTGTATGGAAGAAAATGGTATATTAAATAATTACACAACATTGATGCGGTAAAATATTTCATTAATAAAGAGATCTAATAAATGTTATAAAATTACTAAAATAAATAAAATATCAAATAATTAATGAAATAGAAAAATTTTCTATGTTAACTTGATCTATTTTATATATAATTGAACTTTTTTTCTAACATATATTTTTATCTTGAAATTTTTAAATGTCTACATAAGGAATACTGTCAAAATTGACAGTAATAATATTTTATCAAAATCATATATTATCAAATTATTTAAAAATAATAAAAAATATTTGAAAATATAAAATAATTATAATATGATCTAAAAATTATAAATTTATCATTTATGGACCAATTTAAATCAAATATGTAACAAGTATAACCTTTTAATATTGAAAATCATTCCCCCTTAGTTTAAATTATAACATTTTAAATAAGGGTTAATTATCATGATACGGTTTAAAATAGTACAAAAAATTACTTACAATTAGTAGGATGATGATATTAAAACCGTATATCATATTATCATTGAATACATTAAAATTTGGAGGGATTTGTATTGTGATTTAATTTATTACTAATTAATATTTTGCAAAATTTCCAATGTGGCTCTCGCCTCAATTAGAAAAGGGAACCTACTCCACTACTTAATCACAACACATTGAGCCTTCATGACCAACCATACCACAAAAATATCTCTTCTAAAATTTCCTATATTCATTATAGAGATTTTGATATTCTCTAATCACCACCCCCAATGTCCCTAATAGTATATCTAAAGGAATCTCACTGAAGAAATGTATTAATCTATAGAAACTATTTTGATTGTATTTCATCTTCAACTACCTATTAATATATTTTTTACTTTACAATGTAATAAATTATGAATGAAATATATTTTTATCTGTTATTATGATTATTTAAAATATATATTCCTTTTTTTATCCATGTTAAAAAAAACTTACTGTGCATGTGTATGTATGATTTAGAGTCTCAATTCAGTGGTGTAATGTGTTATAGCATCCCAAAATTATTTTGAAGGGTAAAATAATGGAAATAATATATAAATTATATATAATATTTAAAAAATTATATTAATCATATAAGAAAAATTATTATACAATTCTATTCCTTATCATTTCACTATTGAGGGAATGATACTAATGCCTAGGAATACATATGACATACCATCTCCATGATGTTATGTGATTAATTTTACATGTTTAAAATTTGAGAATCATTATTTAAATGTATATAATGAAAAAATATGATATATATTACATTAATCTCATTTTGGATATGATGGATCTATATCATATTAATAAGAACTAGGACATATATGTCAAAATATGCATACGATAATGAAGTATTTACACATGAATGAAAAGTAATAATGAACTATTGTAAAAAATGGTTATAAGATGATATAACAGGATCATATATGTTATAAAAAATTTTAATATGGTACTGGTATAAATTATATACATTCTTAAAACCATTATACAAGAGTTTTAGATAACTATGAAAGAAATAAAACCTAAGGTAATGGTTATTTTCACAATATCATTATTTTCATGATTGTTTTATATACATATATGCTCGGGAATATTTATATTCCATGTCCATATATTTTAAAAACGTTTTCCAATTTTTTTACTATTAATAAACAATTTTTTAATTCATTTTTAAAAAATGGGGAGTTTTTACTAAAAATTATGAAATGATTATTTTTTTTCCTTTCCAAATGAGGTACTTTAGAGATTTTCTAAAAATGTATGAAGGAAATTGTTTTTAACTTATTTAGAATGAATTTATTTTAGTTTTTTCAGATTCCTTAATTATATTAATATTCCCTTCTAATATTACATGTTTAATTTCTATGCAACTATTCCACTTAAAATTTCATGGTAGAAATGATACATTCCTCAATAATTATTTCACATGTTATCTCATGATTTTTTTTCCTCTAACATATAAATATTTGATATTACTTATGATTTACTGGGGAAATTATTATATAATTATATACTTATTAATATTTTTATTGGATTTTCCATATGATGATATGATAATTATGAAACCCATTTATTTTCCATGGATTATGCTATGATCAATTGTTTATGAAACTCGTTTCATTTCATGGGCTCTGAAATGATAAATGAATTATGGTCTTGTGGAACACATAAGTATTTTTTCATTATGTTCTATGTGAGACCTATATTACCATCTAATTTATTTGGTAAATATTTATATCTCATGAGATGAATGTTAATGGAATAAAAATTCTACCCAGTTTAGTAATACATGACTAGAATGGGTGTAAACTCTTTTCAGTATGTGACCTTGTCCCCCAAGATAGTATTGTAGTGATCCTGGTATAATATGAATATGATTTTATATTCTAAAATGTATTTTATAATCTCATTTCTTTTGTTATACTCCCATGAATTATGTTATTAATAATTTATGTCTTATAAACATTAATGATTTATTCCATAAATCAATATCAGGATCCTTAATATTCAAGATATATTATCAACCGTTATTTTTATGTTTTTATGCCCTTATGATTACATTGTCTCCCTTGATTTACATTGATAAGAATATGATCTCAACCTTTAATATTATTCATTTTCTATATATATAAAGAAAACTATTATTTAATATGTTTCAAATACTTGGTGTAGTTATGTAGGAATAAATGGGAGATGATGTAGATACTTTTTCAATCAGTTGTTTATATTTTCTTATTTCCATGGAAAAAACACCTATATTGTTATGACATGGTGTTGTTAGGTTTTGTAATGAATATTATACTATTTGGATATAATAAATATATATTAAATTATGGTATGTTATAATAGGTGTTTGAGAAAGGTTTAAATGACCATTGGAAACAAGGATATGAAAATAGAATTAGATCCTTAAGGATAAGTTAATTTAAGGGATATAATTGTATAGTTTTGTGACGATCATAAATAACCTAGGATAAAACATAAGGTTTCCTATATCACAATTTCTTATAAAATTATTTTTATTAATTGTTTTTCCTACTACAATTACTATTTCCCACACTACGATTTTTCATTTTAGTTAATGGTTGGAATTGGAAGGAACCATGTTAATGATGATTATGATTCTAAATGAAACTAATTTACCCTTGATTAATGTATTTTTACCAGGTATTGAATGAAAAAATTTAATTCTATGAAAAGACATCATTATTAATCTCTAAATCATGCAAGACATAAAAATGAGCAAAGGATGGAACAACATTATATTGATTCATTCCTATAGAATCATTCACCTGAATTAAATCGGTAATCCACACTAATGTCAAAAAAAATTGATTTATAACACTGAATAATGTATTATTGGTTATCCAATTTTCTGAACATTGGAATGTAATTTCTGAAATTCTATCATTTAGAAGGATAACTGAAGTAATGTTGAAAATGTATCATGAATTTTAAGAAAAAAGATGAAATTGAATCCATGGATTGAGATGAGTTCAAGAACTTATTTTTTAAATAAGTACTTCCCATATATTCTTTGAATGAATAAAGATATGAAGTATCATGATATTAATAAAAATGGTGATGAATCTATATGTACCTACAGGGAAAATTTTCCAAAAAATTCATGGCACGATTATGTAATTTTCCTCCAACATAAGAGTAAGGTTTATCGATTATTTTATGTCATGAAACCATATCTCTGGATGGATTTATCCAAAACTAACTTTAGTAGCTATACCAACATTATTAAATTTTCAATCATGTTTTATTTGGATATTGGTGTTACCCATAAATCCTATCATTTCGATGAAAATAAAAATCATGGGAAAATATAAAAACCATATTGAGTAAAAGGCAATATTTTCTTTTACTATTCTCAATGTGTGGAAATAAACATGGATAAAAACATCTGAAGATGATTGGTAAATGTTATATGTGTGGTAAATAATGTCATTACTCAAATGACTACTAATTTGATGTGATTGATATATTTATTTATGTGAATATAGTAAGTATAGAAAGAATTCAACTCCAACACTTCAATTTTACAAATGAATGGAAAATTTGAATTATGCAAAACAATTTCCAAATCTGATGGTTATTGATGATTATCAATGTTATAAAAATTTTAATGCCAAATAAAAATGAAAATCATGTGTAATCACTACTAGTAGTGTGTTGTATGGAAACGATGTGGTGAAATGTAAACATACCATCCACTATAAAGAATCTAATATTTTATTTGATTATGGATCCACTAACTCTTTTATTTATAATGAATATTATAATGGAATTGATGCATTACCTAATAAATTATATTTTTAGGTACATGAAAAATCTTATAATGGCATAACAGTTTCATCACAGTTAATAATTCCACTCCAATTGATTCTTGTGGGAATATACATCTTGAAAATATTGTGATCCTTACTTTAGTTAAATTCAATGTTATTATTTGAAGGTATGGTATTTCAATATATGTAGCTCATATCGATTGATAAGAAATATATGTCATATTTCATATTAAAAAAATCTAGGACAATATACCAATATAAACATAAATATAGACTATTAATAGAACATACGTTAATATTGTGCGAGTTGATTCATATAAATGATAGTTATCTATCTCAGATGGTTAGGGAGAAAGTCAATATAAATGATACACCCATATTATGATATTTTTTTGATGTCTTTATTGAAAAATTCCCATTATTCCACTAAATTGTGATGTTTATTTTTCAATAGAACTCATACTGGGTTATATACATAGTTCATAGAATATTTATAGAATGGACCTAATCATGTTGCAGTAATTAATGAAAACTCAAAGAGTGTCTTGAAAAGGGATTCGAAAACGCTTGTATGCCACTATAGGGTGTACCTATTCTGTTTATTATGAAAAAAACATTGATCAATAAGACTCTTAATTGATTATTGATAACTTAATAAGATCATTATCAAGAACAAATATCATCTCCCCCGTATGGATGAATTATTTGATCAACTACATAGTACATACTTTTCTAAAATTTATCTTTGTTTAGGATATCTTCAATTGAGTGTCTAGAATTAGAATATATCCATGAAAAAATTCATTACATGGTATTAACACTATGAATTTATAGTGATTCATTTTGGGCTTAATAATTCCCCTATCATCTTCATGAATTTCATTAATAGAGAATTTAGAGACTATCCTGATCAGTTTTCGGTTGTCTTTATAGATGATATTATTCTATATTAAAAGGGAATATAATAACATGAATTTAACTTTAGTATTATACTAATGAACATGAGAAATGATAATCATTTTAAAAATTTACCGTGTATGATTTTTGGCATAAAAATATTGCATTCGTGGTACCAAAATATCAATAGATGGGATATCTGTAGATCCCACAAAGAAAGAAGTTACCTAATGCTAGCCTAGATTAATATTCATAACTTATATCCATAGTTTTCTAGGTTTCAATTGATATAATAATTTTTTTGCATTATATATCTTTATCATCTAATATACTAACCATGTTGACTTGGAAATGAGTTATGTTATTATGTACAAAGGAATGTGAAGGGAATTTCATGTTGCTGAAAACAATGATAGTCAGTACACATGTGCTCACACTTCCCTATAGTGAATAAAGGATTTTGATTTATAGTGATGTATCAAATAATATAATGGAATATATAATTATGAAAAATGGTATGTTGATATCTCATGTGTCAAAAAATTAAAAATCCATGAGAGAATTACCGAACTAATCATTTGAGTTAGCGGTAGTAATTTTTTTCATTAAAGATATTGAGGTATTATTATTTTGGATAAGGGAATAACGTATATACTGATAATAAAAGGTTAAATTATATTTTTACTCAAAAGGATCTGAATATGGTCCAAAAATCTTTGTTGGAGAGGATTAATGATTACAACATCTCAATACATTACAACATCGGGAATGAGAACAGGGTGGTAGATGGTTTGAGTCGAAAGTTCCATGTTATCCAATGTATGAAGAGTATTATAAAAGATACAATATTTATGTACTTTCAATTAATGTATGTTGAATTATTTATGGAAGATGACAAATATTATTTTGATCATATTAATGTTCAACTATCTATACAATAGATTATTAAGGGGGTGAAGAATAAATATATAGAGTTGAATGAGATGGTAACAAATTTTATAGAGTTATACATTCATTATGATGGAAGAGTATGTTTTAGGAACATTGTTTGTAATCCTCCCATAAAAAAATTAGAGAAGAATATATTGGATAAGCCACACATTTTATATTTTCTTATTCATCCAGGAAGCACCAAAATGTATAGGGACGAGATATATCATTTCTTGGGGGGATGGGCTGAAGAAATATACCACAGAATAAGTTTCTCAGTGCTAGGTTTGCATATAAGTAAAGGCATGTGGAAAAATTTATATTGGGATGTTAAAAAAAATACCCATACCCAAATGGAAATGGGAAAACATCACCATAAATTTTGTAAATATACTTCCAAAATTGTCTAAAAACCATAATTTTATATGGGTTATAAGTGATTATCATATAAATTCGACACAAATCCTTTCTATTAGAAAATATTTCTAGCATGGGAAAATTTCCGTAATATATATAATGGATGTTGTAAAATTTCATGGAGTTCCAATTTCTATTATATCGGATAAGAATCCAAGGTTTACCTTGGAGTTATAGATATTTATTCCTCGGGATTTCGATATAGTGTTAAATTTCTTCACTACATATCATCCTCATATAGATGTTAAATTTTAGAGGACATTTAAAATCTAGAAGTCATGTTAATATATTAATATATGAATTTAAAATGCTATTTGGATCAACACCTAACTTTGTTATAATTTTCATACAACAATAGCATCCACTCCAATAGTCAAATGGTTCCTTATAAAGCCCTCTACTGTAAGAAGTAAAAAGTTCCAACATGGAATAATAAATTGGCTGAAATAATGCTATTATGTAACAATATGAGACATTAAAATATTTTAATTTTTGAATAAATTTTATTTTGTTTCTTGCTTTTAAATTTACACAACAGTATGTTAATCATACGCTACAAACAATAATGAGTTGGCTTGCATTATTGGAAAAACCATGTTTGACCTAAAAAGATTATATGAATAATTTTTTTATTAAATATAATATATTACCTAGATATTAAATTACCAGTTATGAATAGTAATAACAAAAATATTATTTTTATTTATTCTATATAATTTTAACATTCAGCTTATGTATTTTCCTTACAAGATATAAGAAAACAATTCAGTCTGTTAGATAAAAGAAGTATTTTAAAAAAAATGATGTTTTGCAACCTTTTAATGGAAAACCAATTTTAAATTTAATATATGAATATTTAATATATTAAATTTTGAAAATTAATTTTCTTATTTCAAATAAAAAAATCATAATTTTCATTGGATCTATTTTTTTATTTTTCTTATATGTTATATGTTTTCGTGAATAGGTAAAAATATTAAATTTTTACTGAAAACAAATTTTTTTATTCGTAAAATTTTATATTGATAAATTTTAAATATGAATGTTTTAAGGTATAAATAGATTATATTTTTATCAGATAGTCCAATTTTGGTCATTTAATGTTTTTTCTCATTGAAACTTCACATAAACATATGTCCATATTTTGATGGTTTTTACGTTAAACAAAAACCTATTTTCCCATTTGGTCATCATGGATTAATTTAAAATTAATTACTCTAACTTATGTGATTTAAATTATGTAAAATGTTTTCAATATTTTAAACCAGTGGTTCTAAATTATGGTATTGGATTATATTTATTTCTTGAATATTCGGAATATTAACTTTAATAAATTGTTTTGTTACCACTGTTAAGGCTAAGCAAGGTAATTAACGGTAAAAATTTTATTATAAAATTACCCCAAAAACTATAAAAATAATATTGGATGAATAATTAGACCCATGTATCCTATGTTTTAAATTTAATCATTTAATGGAAACCATAAAACAAAAAATAAAAAAGATGTTATAAAAATTAAAGAATGTTAAAAAATGTCACAAAATCATTTTATATAAGATTATTAAATATTATATAACAATAATTATGGGTTAACATTGATTATAAATAGTTCCTGGAAAGATAAGAGAACAAGCTTCATCATAGTTATTTAGTTATGTTTTTTGGATTTTAAATAATTTTCCTTAATGAAGACACAACAATGAAAGAGAAATTATTTTATTGATAGAAATATCAAATGAATGATATTTTAAATTTTAAAAGAATAATAATTTGCATTTAATAAGGCACTTCACGAATTTTATAGGTTACCATGACATGTTATGATTTTATTAAATTATTTATTTCTAAGTTATACTTCTTTTAGAAATTTAATTAATGTTAATGAAGTAAAGTTTTTCAAAATTTAAACTATTCATATTTTCTAAAAATAACATTTTATTAAATTATTGAAAAATAATTAAGATATTTAAAAAGATTCAATGAGATAATTAAAAGATTTAAAATATCATAATGTTTAAATTTAACTATAATATAAACCATGTAGGTAAATATTTGTAACTATGTAACATTTAAAATATTATTATCACAATTAATATTAAATAGATTAATTGATGGTTATTTAAAATTATACGTTTTAAAAAAAATGAAAACTTTTATAAATTTTATTGGTTGAGAAGATTTATACCCATATTGATCTTATCTTCTAAAAAAATCACATTGTATCCATTTTTAATTGAAAATAACTTTTTATAAATTTAATACTTTGAGTGCTTCTTAAAGGTCCCCTCACCTCTATTATAAATGGGAAAATATCCATCCCCTATAATGAAACCTATAAAGACATTTCGCAATGCCAAGCCCTTCATAATCACCTTCCCAAATCAAAATAAATTCATTCTGGATTCCATATTCTTTCAATAAATCCATCTTATGAAGTCATTTTGTTCAAATAAAAAGGTGATACACAATAAATAATTAATTGTTTTATCAACTCTTTGAATGTTCTATTCTACATCTAATTCCTATTATTATGTTGTTTCCATACCAAAGTAATAAATATAATATCATATACAAGAAAATATATTATTATAATTATGTATCTACCAAATCCCTCCATTTTAACATCATATGAAAAACAATATATCCATGTGTGTGTACGTATGACAAACCATCTCCACGATGTGATTTAATTTGTTATTAAATACTAATATATTTGGATGGGTATAAATATGAGTGAAATGGATATATATAATTAATATAACATGATAAATATTCTATATAATTAATATAACATACAATTATAAACCATTTAATCGTTAAGTAAATGATATCGTCGCTCGTGCGTACGTACACCCTATCATCTCCATGACGTGCTGAGATTCATTCACCATGTTAACCATTCAATTATGAATATAAAATTAAAATGATGAGTTAAAAAATAATTATGAACATAAAATCATTAGTTATATGAATAAAATTAATCCTTTTCATAAAAAAATGTCATATATAACAAAACATGCACAAGAAAACAAAATACTTAATACCTGAAATAATGGTAACACTAAAATATTATTAAAAAATGATAGAAAAGGATCATATATGATACCATAAATATAGATATGGTCTTGGTATAATTTAACAAAAAATTTCACCATTATACAAGATGTTAACCGACCTTTTACTAAAAGGCAGTATATGGTAAGTGATTATATCACAATCTAATTATTATTCAAGATGTTTTATTCATATGTATCTACTAAGACATATTTATCCTCCATGCCCCTATTTATTAAAATGTATTTTAAAATAATATTAAATTTATAATAAATTCATTTTTCCCCTGTTTTTCTTTTTATAAATTTTTTTTCAATGATTCATTGCATAATTTTACAAATGGGGTACCCTAAGACCTTTTTGAAAAATTAAGGAACAAATATTTTTCAACATATATGGTGTGAAAAGCTATTTTCAATCACTATGGCTTCTTAAAATTTTGAATTTTCCCATGAAATTGTACAAGGTTATATTCAAAATAAATTGTTTCATTTATAATTGAAATACATTAAAATTATTTCAATGTAAAAATAGATATTATCTCAAAGAGTTTTTATGATTTGTTTATATTATTTTAATCTATATCAACTTATTGTGTTTGATTTTATGCCTAATTGAGTTTGATTTATTATGATAAAATAATCTTTATGGTATTGAATGTTTTATGATATTTTAGAACACAAGTGCGATATTTTTATTCAATTCATGGTTTATGGATGAAGTATAGAAATTTTGATTGCTAGTTTTAATATGAATTATTATATTCTACTTCATTGTTTTCAGAAGAGGAGTGAATTACACTAAGTAAGTGAAGGGTGAGACCTGCTATAAACCTTTTAGGCATTTGCAGGTCTCATGAGACAAACTAGTGAATTAGTGTGAGGCCTTGATTGTATGGTTATGTATGGTCTTGGAATGGGGCCTTGACATTATGGTTAGGATGTCTAACATTATTAATTTTCTCATTGTGAGATTAGTTATTTATATTTTATTTGATAATTCAACTAGTATAATATCCTTGTGATTTTTTAAATAAAATTATTGGATTTATTCTTTCCATATTCTACTCAATATTATGATCAAAAGTATTATGTTTTAGTATTAAAACTTGCCTTAATAATGTATTCATATTTAGGATAGTGTATACTATATTGTTTACCCTTATTGAGCTTCTGAGTTCATACTTTTCATCTGTTTTTATTTTCTAAATATGCCAAGATGTGAATTATGAATAATTTTTTGGGTTATACTAGGAGAATATTGGCCTTCTCAAAATAATTTACATGTTTTATTTTATTTTTTGAATTTTAATGTAAGATTAATATATGTTATCTATTTTCGAAGACTGCTAATCTAGTTGGTCCTTTGGGATTTGATTCCTTGTAATCACGCTAATGTATTATGATAATGATCTAACTCCAAGTATCTCGGGTCAAGGAATTATAGTTGGTATCGAAGAAATGTTTAGAAACAATATTTGAATATATATTTATAAAATAATAATTATGGATCACTACCCAATGATAGAAGTTGTTGTTAAGTAAATATAAAGATTCTAAAATTTTGGTAATATAGAGATAATGTATGTATTCAGGAATATAAATCCCCCACAAGATATAATAAGTTAAAGTAGTTCTGTCATTGTTGTACCTAGGAGTAATAACTTTGACATGGTTTTCTGGGCGTGACTCTGGGTATCCTGGTTCACGATAAAAATCTTTACTACAAACCTAGTTTAATACACAAGGGAAAAATTCATAGGATAATTCAAATTTTATTTACCTACAATTATGAGGGATTTAAAAGTAGTGATTCCCCCAATGTATCCAATGTTTATGATTCATTGATTTATGATGAACAAATTATTTTTTTCTTCAATACCATAATTAGATTTATACAAATTACATAACATTATAAACTAATCCAATATATTCCATATTATATAAATTTTTCATAGAAGAAAGAATGTGAACCCCACCAATTCAAATGATCCATAGAGTAAGCCTGATCATATCTATCAAGGCATTAAGAATAAAATTAGAAGGGAATTAGTCTCCCATGTATTCTCATCATAAGAATGGAATAATATCGTATGTTAATAAGATAATTAAATAATTTTCCAAGCCCTATGGATTTTATTGTAATTAAGAGAAGAAAAATATGGAATAGTAAAATTTTGATAAGGGAATGAATGGAAATAAGGATTTCCACAGACGTGAAAAGTATGTAAAAATCATCATGGTAATTTCTTGATGGGAGTGTAATTTTTTATAAGTGTAGAGAAAACGGAAACTCAAGTCATCTTTTCAAGTGTAAGAAAAAATTATTCAATTTATAATCCTTCAATTGAAAGTATATGGGACTTTATGAGAATAAATGTCACAATCTTCAAATGAATATACCCTAGATAATTTAGTTGGATAATGAACAAGTTGGGATACTACTATAGATGAAGAGGAATGATTAGTATTCCCATACAAAAATTATGTTATATGAATATTTTATTAGCAATGTGTTGGTTATAGATGTTATAGAGCATATAAGGATTGTATTACAGTACTATTTCATTATGGATTTGAGATTGTATTATACCAAGAAATGTGACATTGATTAAATTTAAAACTTTTGGAAAATATATGTTTGAGGTAAATATACCCTTAATATTTTTTTGATATTGAGATAATGATATTTGAATAAAGAGAATATTGATTTGAATAATGTATATTATATATTATTGACTAATCTGTAGCAGATTAATGGTTTTATAATTCCATCAATGTTGGAGTTTGAATTTTTCTTTGGATTTAAGCAGTATATCCAATATTCCATGTTTTACATAAGGAATAACGAAGAATGAACATATTCAAAATGATTTTATGATAATTCAGGTTATTACCATATTTTAAGAGAATATATGATGAATGTATTCAATTGTTAGGTATGTGCAAAAAATATCCACATTATGTTATGTTTTTTTAGAAATTTAGTGACATTTATTACAAATTTTTGGAATATGAGTTTGGATATAATTGCATTGGATATATCTAACTGTTGTAAATGATTATTTTGATCATTGGATAGTATTGTATAAGGATAATTAAATTACTTATTATTTTATGTATTTTTATAAAAATATAGTTTTAAAAAAAGAAACCCCACTTGTCGGGTGACAACCCATCGCATTCAGCAAAGCCGCGAGACATGAACCCACAATTTAAGGGAGACAAGGTTGAATCACCTACCAATTTCATTCGTGATTTTTTGGTTAGTATATAATAGTTTTATTTATTTTATTAGCATGAACTATGAAGTATACATTAATTTTGGGAAACCATTATGATTAATATAAATTTAAAATTGATGAATTTTATTATATTTTTGAGTTAAAGAACTGTTTGTGGAAGAAATTAATTAACGGATGAAACTCTAATTGTCACATAAATATTTTTCCATAAGCTAATCATATATGCAGTAAATTAATTATTCAACATCAGGGATAGGATATTGTAACCTAAATAAGATATATTAGTACATTTTATTATTAACAAAATGGTCCCTTAGATCATCTCATAGTTATAGAATTTTGACTGCATACATTGTTCTAATGTCGTTCTCTATCGTCCTATAGTAGAACATTATAGTTAGATATTTCCTTCAGGTCCATATTTTCCTACATTTATCCCTTGTATGTGTTATCAATATTGACATTAATACTTCCCAATATTTATTTTAATTATGTGATCTTATTAATTTTTTTTTGATGTGGTATTTCAACAAATATGTTTTCAAATGTCAAACCCATAGTTTTCGATCCCGGTTTTCAATTATGATAACACAATTTATTGAAGAAGGGTAAAATATTACACCCCAAGACTTGATAATAATTTTATTTTTGAAAAAAAAAAATTTATTCTTTCTTTATTCATATATAACACCATGTTAGGCTTTTACTACACAAAATAATGAGTTGGCTTCCATTACACACAATGCATAGTTTTACTGAACACATGTATAATAATAAAATATTATTATTTAATATAATATATATCCAAGATACTAAATAAGAGGTTTTGAATAGTATTAAACAAATTAAGAATGTTATTTATCCAGTATAATTTTAAAATTCATCTTATATATTTTCTACAAATGATATAAGAAAAAAACATCATTTTTTAAGAAAAAAGTAATATTTTTCAAAAAAATGAAGTTTTTCTGCCATTTATAGAGAAAAAATTATAAATTTAATATTTGAAATATTTATGTATTAGATTATAAAAAATAATCTTATTCCTTTAATGTGAAATATCAAAATATACTTTGCTAATTTTTTTTATTTTTCTGAAAAGATTCATGTTTTGATGAATAGTGAAAAATAATAAACATTAATTGAAAATAAATTTTCCAATTGAAATAAATTATAGTGTTAAATTGTAAGTTTTAATAGTTTTAATGTATTAGTAGATTATATATTTATCATTTTATCAAATTTTCTTCATTGGATGCAATTTTACATTGAAATTTCACGTAAACACATATCAATTTTTTGAGGGTATTTACATAAATAACATGTTTTTGCATTTCATCAACGTGGATTAATTTGAAATTAAATTAATAAATGTAATGTATTTTATGTGAAAAAAATGTATTCAATATTTTTAATTAGTTATTATATGTTTTTTAATAGGTTGAATATAATTTCTGTGGAAATAATGAATAGTAAGTTTAGAACTTTTTTTATTGTCATGGTTAAGGATAATTTGGGTAATTAAATTTGAAATTAATAAAAACACATACCCTAACACATTTAGAAATACTATTAGGTGACTAAAATTGACTCTTATCACATATATTTTAAAATTTAATTATTTAGTAGACAATTTTCCTTAAAACTACATAGATATTATAAAAACCAATGAATGTAATAAAATGTCACACTGTCATTTTATATATGTATATTAAATTTAATATTGAGATAACATGAAGATAACATTGATTATAAATATTTTACTGCAATATAAATAATTATATACACCATATTATTTTATTAATTTTTTTAGACGTTAAAAATTTACCATTAATGATGAACCAATAGTGAATTTGATATTATTTTATTAGTAGAAATATCAAATAAATGATCTTACAAATAATAAACTATATATAATTTGAATTAATTAAGGTGAAAAATGAATTTTCATGGTGAATATGAAATTTCAAGAGTATATTAAATAGTTTTTTTTTGAATTTGTAATTCTATTTGGATTTTATTTAATCTCAATGAAATGAATGGTGTCAAAATTGAAAATATTGATAGTTTATAAAAATAACACTATTAAATTATTTAAATATCATAAAAATATTTTAAAACCATAATTTGAATATCATAAGGTCTAAAATTTCATAAATTTTCCATTTATGTACAATTTACACAATACATGTATGTAATTTTTAAAATATTATTTCAAAATTAAAAATAAATATATTAGTTAAGGATAAATCAAAATTATAAGGTTTAAAATAAAATGAAAACATGTTTAAATTTTACTGGTAGGGAATATTTATACCCATAGTCAAATTATCTATTAAGTAATTCACATTTTATATATTTGTAATTGAAAATTACTTTGTATTAATATAAAACATTGAAAGTTTCTTAAAGTTCCCATTACGTCTCTATTAAAAGAGAACATTTCAATCTATTTTAATCATACCTCTAAATCCCTTTATATCCTCCATTCCCTAACCAATTATCTTCCCAAAATCCATGAATTCATACAGGATTCCATACTTTTTCCAGAAATGCATCTTATGAAGTCCATTTGTTATAGTCAAAAGAAGATACCCAAAAAGGGGAAATTGTTTTATTAGCTCCGTCAATTTTCGATTCTTATTATATTTACTTTTCCGATGATGTTTCCATACCATAGTAATAACTATAAATTAATATACATTATAATATGTAATTATAATTATGGAACAACTGTATGTCTCCATTTACCCATCATGTGGATGACAATATCACCATGAGTGCGTACATACAACTTACCACATCAACGTCATGGTGTAATTTTTTATTCAATATTTATTTATTTGAATGGGTATAATGATGAGTATAATGGATATAAATAATGAATAAAACATTATTATTATTATTATTAATTAAAATACAGTCCAATTTTATATCATTTAACCATTAAAGGAATGATACCATCAGACGTGTGTATGTTTGACCAACCTTATCTACGACGTGGTGAGACTCATTGTCCATGTTAACCATTTAGGAATGATTATAAAATTTATATAATGATTAAATATAATAATTATAAACATTATATAATTCTGGATATGAATAAAACACATAATATTCATAAAAACCTTACATACACAACAAAACATGCATAAGAAAACAAACTAGATAAATCCTAAAACAACAGTCATACTGAAATATCATTAACAAAATAATATAAGAATATAATATATAATATTATCAATATGTATATGTTCATGGTATAGTTTAATAACAGGATTTTACAATTATATAGGAGGTTATAATACCCTCTACCAAAGGAATGTATATGGTAAGGGTTTATTTAACAGTCCAATTAGTATTTGTGATTGTTTATATATAAGTATCTATTGAGACATCATTATCATCCATGTCTTTGTTTCGTAAAATATAATGTAAAAATTTATCAAAATTTTTAAAAGTTATTTATACCCATGACCGATGTTTTATTAAATGTTTTGATACAAATCATTCTATTTTTTCTGAATGAGGTACTTTATGACATTTCTAAAAAATTAAGGAATTAGGGTTTTTTTTACTTATACTGTGTGAGTGAATATTTTATTACATTAATATGGGTTAATATTTTAATGTTTACATTATAATATTACATGGTTATTTACAAGAGAAATTTTTTCTTTTATGATTTTGTGTCTTTTAAATGATTACAATTTAAAAAAGCGATATAACACTCAAAAAAATATGATGATTTTATTAGATTATTTTCATTTATGTCAAATTCAGTGGTTTGATTTTAAGATTAATTGAGGTTTATTGATTATTATAAATTATTCCATATTTTATTTAATGTTTTATGATATATTTTACTGTGGGTGTGCTATTTCTATACCATTATGGTGTATGGTTAATGTATCAACATTTTGAATGCTAGTTTTAATATGATTATTTATGTTATGAATCACACATTTCATAAGAGGAATGCATTGGACTTAGTAAGTGATGTGTGAAGACCAATATAGCCCATTGATGCATCAGTAGGTTTTATGAGACAAACTAGTGTATCAGAATGATTCTATGAGGGGATGGTTATGTATGGTCATGGCATGAGGCCTTGACAATGTGGTTATGATGTCCAACATTATGCATTACCTCATTATGAGATTAGTTATTGATAATACATGTTATTATTCAACTAGTAGAATAAATATGTGAATGTTTTAATGGTTTTATTTTATTTATTCGTGCTATATTATGCTGAATGTTATGATAACAAATCAAGTGTTTTTGTTTTAAAACATTCCTTTAAATTTTATGCTTATTTTTGATAGCTTCCTCTATATGGTTTAACCATACTGAGAATCTGAGCTCACCGCATTCGTAAGACTTATTTTCCTAGGATTCCAAGATGTGTATTATTATTTATAATAATGGTTAATCAAAATGAATAATGTAATTGCCAAAATATTATCCATGTTGTATTTTATGTTTTGATCTGTAATGTAAGGTTCATGTATGTAATAAATTTTCCAAGACTACTATACTGATCAGTACTTCAGGATTTGATTACTTGTAATCATGACATTGTATTAAAATAATTCATCATATCTAGGAATATAGGTTCAGGGAAATACATATTTGGACCATATATAGTTGAGGAAATGATAGATAAATTCAAATTTATTTAACAACACATAAGACTGACATAGAGTTGAAAACAACTTATATTAAAAATCGACCAAAAGAACTACAGTTTGAATTTGGTGACAACGAATATTTATGAATATCTCCCCATAACAGAGTTATGAGATTTCAAAAGAAGATAATATAATAAATAGTTATATTGGTCCATTTAAAATTCTTGATCATGTAAAGAAGGTATACTATAGATTAGAATGCCCACCGAATCTCTCCCAATATTATGATGTGTTCCATATATCTCCATTGATAAAGTAAATACCTGATCCTTAACATTTAATAAAATCCCAAGTAGTACCACAAACAACATGATATTTCTTATGAATAACAATGGATAGAGATTTTGGAATGTAGATAAACAATTCTATGAAATAATATCACTCAATTGGTTAACGTTTTATGGTGAAGCCATCAATTTTTTGAGGTAACATGGGAAATTGTGGATGAGTTACGGTAGAGGTACACACATATTATTGTATAAGGGTGAAGATATTTTATGGAGAAATTAATTTTATCTGGGGTGTCAAGTGACACCCTTATTTTTTAAAACAATTTATCTATAAATAATTTTAATTCTTTAATAACAATTGTTGCGAGAAATAGTCATTTTAAACAAAACATGAAATAAAATATTTTCATTGTTTTCATGCTATTAAACTTGAAGAAATAATTATAAACAACTAATTAATGAAATAAATTATAATTTCCATCTACTAATCAATGTATTCGTACGTTCATAGAAAAAGATCAGACAATTTAAAGTAGTGTCAATTATTTATTCGAAAACTATAATTCAATCGAAAATACGTTTTTATACTTTTTATGAATGAATATTTATTTTAAAAATGGAATGAATTTTAGAAAATGATTTTAGTTTTTTAATTCATCATTTATAAATTATCTTAAAACTATTTTTGGAAAACATTAATTTTTTAATGAATAGTGAAAATACTGAAATTTTTTAAACGGTATTTTAATTAAATTATTAACTAGGTAAACTAATTTTTTGGATTATTGATAAATTTTATTTTGTTAATTTTAATTTAATATAATCCAAAAAAAAATTTAAAATTATTTTATACATTAAATTAGTATAAAAACATTTTATCATTTAAAAGGGCATTTTTATGATAAACTGTTTTTATAACATTTTACCAACATCATTTAAAATTAAATTTTGAATATTATTATTTTTTAAATTTCAAAAAATATGTTCCAAAATTATATTCATAATGTAAAAATTTATTGGTTATTTCGCTTTTTTCAATATAAATAGTAAACTTGGTAAATTTTATTACCACAGTAAATAGTAAATTAGGTAATTTGGGTTAAAAATTTAATGATAAAGTCTGTGAAGTGACCGTAAATAATACAAAAATATTATTATATGAATAATATTTTATCCTTAACACATATATTTTGAAATTAATTTTTTTAATGGACATTATCCTAGGATAATTACTTATAAAATTTTTAAATCAATGAATTAAATAGAATGTAACTTTCTTTGCCTTAAATTTACCTTATATGACCGGCTAAGAAAAAATGTATGTTATTGAAAAATATAAATCAAAATTTTTAACTTAATAATCATATTTTCATGGAAAATATTTATTTTCATCTTTTTGGCCCCCTTAGATGATATTATGATATTATAATTTTTTTATCATCAAATTTAATGAGGAGACATTTATTTATTAAATATTTTATAATTATAAATATATTGATTTGTAATGTATATATTAAAATATAAATATTATTCTAAAATACTGATGTTTAATATTAATAATGATAATATTTTTTTAAATTTTTCTCATGAAATAATTATATTAAATAATTACACAACACTAACGTGGTAAATATTTTATTAATGGAAATATCAAATAAATGTCATTAAAAAAAATTGAAATGAATATAATTTTAACTAACTACTTTAGAAAAATAATTTTAAAGATTACACTTATATCATTGTGATTGATAAAATAAATTTTTTTTCAATGTCACCTTGTTATTTAGATATTTGTAGAAGTGTATGTAACAAATGTTATCAAAATGGCCACCAATGAAATTTTTTCAAAATAGTATTTTATTAAATTATTTAAAAATCTTAAAATTTATTCGAAAATACAAATTATTTATAATATGGCCCAAAATGTTATAAATGATTCATAAATAGTCCAATGGACATTATATATGTAAAAATTACGACTTTTTAATATTGAAAAGTTGGTTACCTTAGTAGAAATAAAAATTGATTAATGAAAGTTTAATTGAAATGATATGGTTTTAAATAAAACCAAAACATGCATAAAATGTATTGTTTGATGATATCATATCCTTATCTCATCTTATATTATACTAAGTGGAATTTTTGATGAGTTTAGGTTTATATTGAATTTATTATATATTAATATTTTGAGAAATTATAAAAGTACCCCAGACCCCAATTATAAAAAGGCATGCCCTCATTCACTTCATCACATGACATTGAGCCCTCATGCTCAACCATACCCTAAAAATTTATCTTCCAAAATTCCTAATAAAAATTATATAGTTTATGTTATTCTCAAAATACCTGCCTTGTTGTTCCTATGAAGATATCTAAAGTATGTTCTCCAATAAAAAGGAATTGGTTGATGAAATATTTTATATATACAGAGGAATTAAAATTTACGTAACTATGTCCTAGAAATGTAACCCCTTAAAATATCCACATATGCTCTAAGGGTATGGGGTGATATGGTGGTAGTTTATTGGGGGGGCTCAGCTAATTTTGTTTGAGTGGTAATCTCTAGTAACATGAATTCTCTCATAGGTGATTTCATTTCCACTTCACTTATTTAAGCTCATATTGGGCTTCGTCAACTGATAACCCCAGTGATGCAACCTTCATCCTATATTCGGATAAAATGGGATTCAAACACCATGATCCTACTGGTTGAGGCCATTTTTTCCCCTTTTAACATCAGTAATCCTATTTAATTTCTACTTATAAAATCTAATCACATATGTAAAAATATAACTAATGGGTAGAGTTCCATCCGGTAAAATTGACTAATGGTTTAATTTTGAATCACGATATTTTACAAATTTACATATAATGGTCAAATACTAGTGGTAAAATTTCCCCTTACTCCATATAAACTCCAATTCATCATTTCATTCAATATTCACTAAAATTATAAAAAAGATTATATACTTTCAATTTTTTAAATGATCATTGGTTTATTATATTTATTATTCATTTCAGTAGTGTTGGATATGGGATCGATGATTCCAAATGATTGGAGCATTCCATATTTAAACATATTATCTTTTCTATTGTATATTTTTTGTCAAGTTATAAAGTTTGTTATTTTCATTTCTTTTATAGATAACCAATGTAATGATATTTGTTAATAGGATAATGTTTTTTAGTTCCACTATATTTTTTATATGTATAATATTATATCATACAAGAAACATTTTCATAGGAAAAAATATATATATTGAAAATCCTAGGTTCTTATACTCATATATGTAACCATGTGGAAGTGGTGTGTGCCATTGGTGAACCATGTACTGGTCACCTAATGATGAGTTGGTGGATCTATGAGAGGAATTTCATTTGTATGAAATTGTCACATATGAATGGTTGAAATTTGATTGGATATATGGTCTAAGGAATGAGAAATAATTGAGAATTTTTTTATTCTAATTAAAAAAAGTATCCCGTGGAACATAATTACTATTTTGATATAAAATATTTTACCTACTTTAAATTTTTTTATTAAAAGTTAGATAATAGGATTTTGTCAGAGTGTTGTGGGTTGTATTTCATTGAGGAAATCCTATTAAGTTTTCACTCACGCAATAAATGGGCATTGTTGTGCGTTTCTAGATTTTATCTATCATGGAATATCTAACAAAAATGTATATTAGTTTATTATTTATTCCTCTTGATTCCTTGGTAAGGGAATGTGGAGTTGGATATTTGATTGGGTTGGGTGTTTCTTGTTTTTATTCGAGTTGGGTGTTTTTATTGTTTTGTGGTGTTTTAGTTATTTTCTATTATGTATTTGGATTTCTTCTGATGCATTAATATTTTTTGATGTTAATTTATCTTTTGAGATGGATTATATACACATATATCTTATATAGTATTTTTTTATTATCATTTATATTGTCTGGGTGTTTATATTATAAAAAGGAAAATCATTCACAAAATGTTCTTGATGGCCTTATAATTTGTTGCAATATTTATGTGTCATAGAGATATCATAAAAGGCCAATAATATAAACACCTCATCTCAATCTAATGAGTAGGGTCATGATATTAGAGATATCCACTAGGTATATGGTGGTTCGACCTCACATCCCTCTACCCATAGAGACTTCACAAAAGAGGGAATTCAATTTTTGAAAATAATAATTCCTAAAATTCAGAAAATATATTCTATAACAATTCATGATTTCATTACTAAAAATAATAACTAAGGTCACAGTTGAAGAAAGCTAAATATTAGGGACTTGTACCTATAATGTAATATAGGGCATTAAAACCTAGAAATAGTTTTAAAGTTAACCATAATGCATAAAAAGTATCGAAATTTCTTAATAATTTTACTCAATTTGAATATAAATGGAATCTTACAAATAAATAAACATTTTTTCTATTTTCCAAATTATTTGATAAATATTTTTGAATAAATTCTAATTATAAATAATTTATAATATTTAAATAAAAAAAATATATTCAACATAATATGAACTCTTTCATATTATATATTATATATTATATATTATGTATATGATATTTCATTAAATATGAGCATTTTATAATTAAAGTTATATTATGTTAATATGTTATATAATCAATCATCATAAAATATATAAATTAAAAACATTTTAAAAATTAACTTTTATGTTTAAAAAAAACTATTTTATTTCTAGCTAATAAAGATTCTATATAATTATGTATAAGATAATTAAAAATATTCGAATGAAATATATTGATAAAATGTTTCTTAAATATTTAATTAAATAATTAAAAACTGTTTATAATTAATAAATTATTCATAAATTAAATATTCCTGAAATACCTTTAATATCGATAAATAAAAATTTCATAATACATTAAATCCATATAGAAATATAAAAATATATATTTTAATTTATTTCTATTTACCCTTACGAAAAATCATTAATTTTTTAAAGGGTAACAAACCTTTTCCCTTATATTGGTACTTTATGTAAGGTTAAATCATCGTCTTGAACAATTATGTAATGTTTTGTTAGTGACTACTTTTATACCACATAATTTCATCCTACGGTGTAAAGGAAATACACATATTACAATTATGCATCCCATTTTTCATAAAGATAGATCGGGTGACCCTTGTGTCGAATTATTCCACATAATGGTAACCTTAATATTTATTGTACTACATAATGGTAAAAATGAAATACCATTATTATGTAGCTTCTATACATGTAAGAACAAATGTATGTATGAGTTACCATTATATTTACTATCTCTAAAAAAGAAATATATAGGCATCATTTGTTTAGAACTTTTTAATAAAAATTTTCCCTCTATACACATCATTAAATAAGGAAAAAATATATTTTCATTTATATTGATAAAATAAAGGTATATTACCTTTATACATTTTATGAAATGTTATTATTTATTTTTTAGTCAGAGTATTCTAAAAAACTAGCTATAAAAACATTATTGCATCTTAAGATCTAATAAATATGATGGGATTGATTTAGTCATATAATAATTATATGTAATGGAAATATTTCAATCCATATTTAATAATTAAACATATTAATTATCCAAAAAATAGAAAACCAAAAATACAATTTATTCATTTACTACAACATATATATTTTCCCTTGATCTCAATTGAGTGTGTTTGAAGAATATTTTTGAATAATGAAGCCTATGATTCCTAGATTTGTGGTTATATATTAGTGTAAGGATCCATGATCATATCAAGATGATATATGAATGTTGAATGGGTGAATGAACCATCATTTGAAATAGAAAATAAAACACTTAGATGAAGAGAGATTTGTGAACCCTCCTAAAAATGATAATCACAAATCCTTACAAAAAAGCACGATCAAGATACCTTCCCAAAAAATAATAATTTTTTTTCTTTTAATATGTGATGTTGAACACTATACATTTTTAAATCATTTCATGAACAATGATTTTACGGAAAAAATACACATTGATCTCATTTTAATGAATAAATTCAAAGTATTAAATAAACCAACTCTGTGGTTTTAAAATGATGAAACTATTTGGGAGATGCATTACATTAAATGAAATTGTATATGCATCTCATACATATTTGGAATAATATATACATCATATATATCAATATCTTATTAATGAAATGTATGATTGGTAATTAAATGTACAATATAAGTATAATATTATTTGTTATATATTTATATATTTCATTAGTGAAAGTATGTGTACATTCATCTTATTATTCAATATTTTAGTGCACATACAACATATTTTATATATTTAACGATATTTTTATTATAACTTAATTTATGTATTATCATGTTAATTTCACTATTTTTATCATTTCATTTCTTATGTATTATTTCCATTATCACATTTATATTTTTGTAGGGTTTAGAAAATCATGACATGTTGAGGAAGAGTCTATATCATGGTTTGAACGTGCGATTATGTGATGAGTAACTCATATGGAACTCTGAAATTATGAGACTGCTTGTGAAAAATTTAGACAATACTTACGTTGAAATAGGAACCGTAGGAACTACTTCATCCATGCTGATGTTCTGTATATTATTCCGTAACTAAATAAATAAGGTTTTTAATATATATTTAATATTTGTGTGAGTGAGAGAAAATAGAGAGTGAAAACAGTACATTTTAATTGACCATGGTCAATATATAAGGACTCAAACAAACTACTTCCTGATTTGAAGAGTATTTAATAATGGTATAAATATATATTAAAATATGAGATAAAAACCATGTATAAAATGATTGGTAAATATCAAAGTTTTTAGTGATTGGAGATTTGATCTAAGTATTTATAGAATCGCTGCCATGTTTTCATAATACTCATTACGGTTTCAAGGCATATAAAAAAATAATTATAGAATTTTTTAATTCCTATTGATAATTTTATTGGTGATTTGATATCATGAAAATGTTTATTTTGGATAATATTATAAAAATATTAATCTAAAATAACATTAGATATGTATTGAGTAATTATAATCAAATTCGGTGACTTTTGGAATGCCACCATTTGTCCATATAAACCACAATATGGATAGAGGAATTATTTTCAACATTGAAAGGGAGACACATTAGAATTAAGAGTGAATAAATTTTAATATAGGTTTTAAGATCTTCATGAATGTTGTAAACAATTAAATTACGGTTCTTTTTATTTTCCTTATCTAACTTATATATATTCATAGATTTAGGTGAAAACTAGATAGTATATTCCAATTTTATATGGATATGTGTAATTAAGTCTTATGTAATGGGGATGTTAATTTACTCTTCATTGTACATTTTTATAGTTCATATATTCATTAATTTTTCAAATATTTTGTTTTTCAAGATTTACCTTATCTTTGTACATTAATTCGGAAATTTTCATTTTATGAATAATCTAATAACATGAATTAAATCTTTATCATAAAATGAGTTTGATTGTGATTTTTTAAAAACTATTTCGGGCTCACTAAATTATTAAATAAATCAAATTCCCTGATAATGAAAAAATAAGAGATTAATAATTAATAAAATGAAAAGACCAGGGGATGGTTATGATTCAATTCAGACATCAAAAATATTATCATTAATGTTATTTGAATCTTAAATATATTATTATATTGGATTTATAAATCCTAATTTTGTATTCATGATTTTATGATCACTCATTTTCTTTCATTAATCAGGTGTTTATCTTGACATTAGAAATTAATTTTTTACTCTAGGGATCAATAACCTTTATTGGTTCAAAAACAAACTAACCCCATACAAGGTGTTTATAGTTTTTTTTAAGAAGGGTAAATATAAATTTGAAAACTTTAATCTCACGGAGAATTAATCAGTGCCCATTGGGGGTTATTCCATTTTTTGTAGTGTAAATATTGAATAAAAAATATCCAAGACATTAATGTTAAGAGAAAAAATATAAGGAATCATATTTAGTTTCAATATATAAAATCATTATAAATTTATGGAATATAATCCCTTATATTCATGCATTCTATACCAAAAAGAGGACTCCCCTGACCCACCAATTATAGACCAGTGGTGGAAACAAGCACAAATATGTCCACTAAATATTAGTGGGTATTAACTATGAATTTAAATATTTACCTACTATTTTGAAAAAATTTCAATAATAATATATATAATATAAAAAATATTTAAATATAAATTATTCATATAATAAAATTGACTCTAAAATAAAGTAAAAAATTTAAATGTAAAAATTTAAATAATTTTAAAATCACAAATATTTGTAATCATAAATATATATGACACAAGAGAGGATTTAATAATAAAAACTCTATTCCATCAGAAATCGATATACTACCCAGATCTAGAATCTAAATGCATATTACATCATTATCTGCTAATTATCATTAACTAAAGAGTTTAATACAACATATCACATAAAAGGTTTAAAAATAAAACATATTATGGTTACATTCCTAAATGATCCATCACTTAGATGTGCTATTTTTTATGTGCATCATCAATAGATTAAATGTAGAAACAATCAACATCACTACAATTTTTTTCCATTCATAACTATTTTCTGATTAATCTTATTCAAGGCACATAAAGTTTAATATCTTCAATTTATTGGAATAATATTTTTTATGATTATAGATATCCTCACACATCACAATCCCAACCCCAATGCATTGTACAAGGTCCAGGCACTGATTCCAAATGTGCCCACAGCTTCCACAGATGATGCTTCTTGGCCCTAGGCCCGAAAGGAAAGGGAAAGGACCGAGAGATGAAAAATAGAACTACTGGGGACAGCTCCCAACTAGCTGAAACCTAAAAGGCCCTGACACTGTATTCCTTCTACTGACGAGCATTCCCACTGACAAACCCAACTGGCCCCCCTCTCACAAATTACCTCCCACTGTGTTCATCCTATCCACCACTTCATCTATCTCTAGACTTCCAGGTACGTCAGTAGGGTGAAGGGAGTAAAAGAATACTGAAGATATGGTGGGAGTGCCTCCCTAAAACGTCTCTCCCTAGACTACTCATCTAGAAAGCGGTCTGGAGCAATGCGATGGAGATCGTTGAACATAATCCCTAGCTACACCACTGACGTACTCCCCTAGTGAAGGGAGAGTATCCCCTCCCTCTTCCCATCCTTCATCATAGAAGAGTGGAATTCTGCCTTGAACTCTCTTTAAAAGTCATCCCACGTATCCTCATCCTCCATCAACTCTACAAGATAGTGAATCCACCACTGACATGTTACCCCCCCAACGAATATGGATCACAGCCAGAAGAACTCAGTACTTTATCAGTGCCTGAATCAAGCTGAAATCTATCACCAGCTCCTCGATCTAGCTCTCTATCTCCATCTTTGAGACGCTTCCCTCGTTCTTCCCAAGGGACTACCAATGAATGTGAGGATGGTTCATCTACCATGGATCATCCAACTCCTCTTGGTCATTCCTTTTTCCGATCATCTAGATCAAACTTATGGGACTCGATTTCCCGCACTACTCATGGTCATCATGTAGGTGACATATCATCAAGGTAAACAAGGGATCCCTAAGCCCGTGTTGTGTTGAAGATTGTATTAAATTTTTTTCATAGACTCTGTTCATTTAAAATCCCCAAAATACCCAAGACACACAAGAACAAAATCCATTATGGCACATTTACCTTTCCTATTGTCTCTACCTTGCAGTTACTGTAGCCTCACTTGGTCATTCGGTAGGCCTAGATTCCTTGCATCAGATCACTGGGGGCCCTAAAATCACATGTCATATCTAGTCATCTCATTCCAATTTCACTATCCAAGACTTCTTAACACTATTTTCATACCATCCCATGCAATCCTCACAGTTCCTAACTCATGAATCCTTCAATTCTCTCAACCTCTCCCTTTGATACCATTTTGTCATGACCTGACTTTACCAAGATGTGGGAAGGGACAAAAGATTGCCAAACGCTTCATTATTCAAGTTGAAGGAGAGATAATGAACCTACGACCAGCCTTCAATAGGTCTCGGTGTGGTGATTAGCACAAAGAGTATAGAATCACACGAATAATGGAAGGAATTACCCTTCTTATTTAGTAGGATCAGGGGATAGAAAGCACATCCCAAACAACTACAAAACTAGATGTAAAATAAATTCCTATACAATACATTCCCATATGAATGTTTAAATAATATGTTCTACTATACAAGAAAAAAACAAAGGTAAAACCCACATATATGAAAAATAGGAACATCATCTGTCCCAGTGGCTAAACAAGTTTTGTCCCGCACTGTCGTCAATGTACTCCTAGAAACCTGAAAGAAGTTTTATATACATATGTTGAGTATACCGGTATACTCAGAAGGGAAAATTAAAAGATCTTGTGCACAAGTGGGGATTCATTCAAATTCCCCTTGAGAAAAGGAGATAATCAAGCCCCTAATAAGGAAACTATCCACCTGAACCTCACCAAGGAACAATCACCAAATAACACAATTCATGTAATGTAATTATAATAACACATCGATGTTTGGGTACCTGATCCCACATTCACACTAGTTATTGAAGACATCATATGTGTTAGACTATTCTCGCCATTTTCACAATAGTTTCACTACCAAACCCTGCCCGCACACACCTGGGCTGGAACAACCAAAACATCCCACCTGCAAACACCTAGGCGTCAATGACAACCATGCCCGCAGACACCTAAACTAGAACAACTACCTCCGCACCTGAAGACCCCTAGGCCTCATCCTGAAGAATCTTGTGAAACAAAATGCACACACAAACTACGGATAAACACCACAAAGATCCCTGCCCGATGAATCTTGTGCTATAATGGACATCAGTACATCACTTCATACTTGAAGAGTGATGGGCTACATGGGAAAGGGAGAGGAAAGGGAGAAAATAACCAGAAAATCATAATGGTATTGGAAAAAATATCCTCCCCCATTGAGATGATGGTGTTCGAATTATGTGCTCATCTCAGTTGGGGCGCGAATAAGAAATATAAGAACTAAATTTTACATATATGTAATCATGCACTGTTCCCAAACTAGGGGTTTCAAAACCAACCCATAAACAAACATCATCATTACAATTCATTCACAAGAAGCAACACAACCACAACCAAGTAGCAACTCATTCACAGAAAACAATTCCCCATTGAACCCATTATTGTTTTCATATTCATGTGATTCCATTTAAATAATTCTTCACAAGTGGGCAACTAACATGCATAGCCACATTCCACGAAATGGAAAACTACTATGCATAAATTTAAGCATTGACACATAGTTCTCTTGTAATGTCACAACAACAAAAGGGATCTGTGAGATCCGTTGAAGTACAGGAAGCAATACTAGCCCCCCCATATGGCCCCATATGTCCATTGATCCACAAACCAATGAATCCACCACAATAGAGGATCCCATCCACACCCATACCACCCCACAAGCATCAAGAAGTTCAACAACACATGTTTACAAGACAAAGAAAGGGTTGTTTCATATTCAAACACATCTTTCATTAAATTTTCTTCTTCTGTTTGGTTAACAATGGTGACCACAAAAGGATTATTATTCACTAGTCATCCATTTAATCAACCAGGTTTACATGATTAATAAGTTACCCTATTTCTACCATTCAATCATGGAATTAAACCGAAAATAGAGGATCATTAGTGAACAAGTAAGTACCACTAATGACCACACTTTTCAATGTACATAGTCCCATAAAATATGAAACATATAATCAAGGATAAAAGAGTACATAAAAAACATCAAAATCACCCCTTCATTCTTAACAATCACATTTGTTATCTTCATTACGGTTTGGTTTAATCTAACCCATAGAAACCTTAAAATAACCACCCCGCATGATACATAATAAAGAGAGAAGAAGGAAGAACCCTACTTGAATGATAAATGATTGATGTTTTTCTCCACATGCCAAGAACATGGTATGAATGACATGCAAGGGTGGAACTCAGAGGACTCCAAGAGTGATCAGAAATGTTCCAGCACAAGCGCACCACTTGCCTCAAGAAGGGGGAATCCAATCACACAATGTAAAGTTAAAGAAGACAAAAAAAGAAGAATAATAAATGAATGAATTCCCATGAGATAAAGAGGCAATATCCTATAGTTATGGGATAATAATTTTGAACGACATTATAGGCAGATCATGGCTTCACCACGCGGTTGGGTGGTTATACCCAATGGAATTAGTTGTCATTTAAATATTCTCATCGGAGAGGTGGCCATAATGGTTGTGAGTTAAAGGGTATCTTTTTATTATAGGAAACGACCAATAGGGGTGGAATTGGAAAGTACAGAAAAAGTGGGTGAAATTGATGAAAACCACACATTTTGGTAAGTCAAGGATCGCTTGAATCGTGGGGGATTTTAGATGTCATTTATGGGCTTTAAAAGGCTTTGAAAGGGTGTATTAAAAACACTATTATGTTGAAAGATACGTTGTGGGAGAGGAAATAGAACAATCACAAAGGGTGTGTCACCATTTGGAGAGACACAGTAATAGTGCCACGATCACGGTGCCACCATCAGTGGTGCCACCATCACGGTACGATAGCCATGGTTCCACCATCACAGTGCCATTGTTTCATTGTGCGACCGTGACCAGTGCCACAATCATTGTGCCACCATTATCGATGCTACTGTTTCTCTGGAACTGTTTGATGGATCTATGCTTCAGGAAGAGTCTCTAATTTTCCACTTCATGGGTTATTACATACCCACACCATGAAAGCTAAAATTATTTGTGATGGGGTTGAATTTGGTATACACTATCCATAGTTCTTTACTCAATTAAAATAAATCATTATATACTGAGAAAAGGAACATGTGTTTGTTTATGTCTATTAAACTCCACCAACCAAAAGTAGTTGGATAATATCTGGTATTTCCTTATAGAGGTTGTAAAAATTTAGATCCCACATGAAGGATCATACCTAGATTTATCTTTATTTTCCTTATAAAATTTAAATTTTATTAGTAAAACATGAATCCCACTCACTCCTATCTTTTTTATCAAATACAACATGATCAATTTTCTTACTTATGTAATTATCTTTTATAGGTTTATGATGGAATGAGGATGCCCCCAAATACTATATAAATAGGACTAAATCATCATGGTAAATAGTGTTCATAGTTACATTTATCTTATAAACTCTTGACATTGATTTCCAAAACATGTTTTGAGCTTTAAAATACAATTTCATGTCGAGTCATGAATTACTTCTTTACTTGACTTATATAGAAGAAAATAGTTTCGTTGGAATCTTGAGATTACATGTTAATGATTTGTAGGTTAATTATATGTAATGATTAAACTAGAAAACTGAATGAATAAATTGGAATAAGGATATTTAAATGAGGACTCATGATTTAATGAAAATTTATTGATTCTTTTAAATGAAATTTCCCTGTCATTTTTTCTCGATTTGATTTTATAAAATTTATGTGAATTTAATTTTTATTATTAATCATGAAATGAATGAATCTATTAAATAAAATTTCTATTTCCCAAGTTTATTTATTGACCATGTACTTCAAATTTATTCTTGAGTCTATTTATTCTATGATCCTGAGATATTTCACCGACCAAAACAATCATTTGAACTAGTCAAGGTTATGAATTGAAGAAAAAGTATTTAAATTTATTGACAACATTGATTATAATCCACTTATCCTTAAAATACACCATTTCTATTAATTCATGTATCCAAAAATCACCATCAATAGAATCTTTATTTTTATCATATGTAGTAAGGTGTGGGATGTGAGGTTTTTTCTAAGAATAACTATCTAAAAAGGTATTATAAAATTATAAAAAATATTCAAGATGGTGCACAACACAGTTATTTTGTTTACATTAATCAAGATGTTAGTTTGATTTTGGTGAAAGTGGTAGTTATTAAAAATTTATCGGGGGTTATTTCATTGCACTTTTACATTTAATATAATGAACTATAATTATGATAATAGCCTTATCTTTTTTTCATAATTTTTTATCATCAATTACTAAGAAAATTAATCCTTATATTCATTTTAACCTTTAATGAAATCCATCATGATTTTATAATACCTTTGTGTTTACAATATGGATAATGTAGTTTTTTAATAAGACTATGTATAAGGATCATATTCTCATTATATGAGCATAAATCCAATTGAATTGTATGATGAGAAATTTGAAAAAATATCCAAGTGTGTTAAATTATGACTTTTCATGTTTAATAATAATTAATTGAAGAACGTGAATAAATTAAAGGAGTAGTAACTTAAATTTTTAATGGGAAAATATAAAATAAATTGGTTCATTGTTTGACTAAAAATTGAGACATTTTATTTATATTTGATGTGAATTGCGAGAATTTTATTTTACATTGATAATATATTGATTTTATTCTTTGGGAATTTGATAATTGGTACCATTGGTTCCCATTGAATTTGTTGGTGATATTTTATGCTCGAGTATAAGCATGGTTTAAGTGTGGAATAATTGATAGAGATAATATTTATATAATATTATATAATTTTTCCAATGATTAAATCCCTAAAAATTTATTTATTTGTGATTATTTACATCAATTTTGGATTTATGGTTTTTTTTCTAAAGGTAAAAATTTCTTAATTCTACAATTTTATCAAATTATTATCACGTTGGTATTTCAAGAATAACCTCAAAAATAAAGATGAAAATTGATTTATTATTTTTTATGGAATTCTTGATTTATTGGATTCAACTTATTCTTTTGGACCATGATCAAATTCAAACATCCATAAATATTAAAAAATTCAATCATTTCGAACATCTATTCTTAACGACAGTGTGGAACCCACCTTAGTAAATGTGAACTAATTTTTTCTATAGACCTCCAATTGTGGGGATTATATATGTACTTGAAATCTTGATAAAAGATGTTTTTTACCATCAAATATATTAGATATATCCTTTCATTAATGAAGATATTGGAAACCCAAAATAGTATGAGGATATTGGAAACATTCAATCAAAAAAGAAATTACCCATTCATTGGGTTATAAAATTCACTATATGCATCCAAATAATTTAATATTTTTAGGATAATATAAGACATAATTTTGATCATATTATATGGAAACATGATGTGATTTGGAAATATGGTGGGCATAATAGCATCAAAATTTATAAAGCCATATTCTGGAGTTGAATCTATTACACCTTTTTCTTTTCTACTAGATTTTTTTAATTTTGTTAATTAATATTATATTTTAAATAGAATTTTAACATATTTTTTTATATAAAATATAATTCATTCATGTTTTTTAATATTGGTTTCTCTTTTTCCACATATCCTTATTATTCATATGTATCTTCATCACTTGCCTTTTCTTGTTTTCATTTATTATTCAAATTTTAAATTGTTATTTCATGTGTGAGTTTTTATCCTCTTTCTCATACTCTTTATTTTATTTTATTTTATTTTATTTATTTCTAATTAAAACGTGACCTCATACCATAAAAGATGTGGGGCTAACCTGAGGCATGGATTGAGGCAGGTATGTTGAAATTTCATTTATTCGGCATTTAAATTCCTATGTTTTATTATATTTTTTATGATGAAGAGTGTTATGTGTTAGTCTGGTTAACTTCTACATCAAATTTCATATCAATCAAATTTATATTCTTTAATTAAATAATTTCCATCACTTCTAGTAGAGATAATCTCTTCTTGTGATGGATTTGATCCATTTAGTGCATGAAATTACATATAATAGAGCTGAGTCCAAGGAGATGTCACACTCTTGATCAAGGTGCTCTATTATCCTAGATTATATGAGGAAGTAAAATAAATATTTCTGAATTAATATTAGAATTCACTCCACTATATAAGACAAAATTAATTCATTAATTATATGTCAAAATTAAATTATCAATGTTAATTTAAACCCCAAGAAAGAGAATGATGTAACCCACCGATCAAACCTAAAAAAATTCATTAATTACTAATCTCATTCTATATTTTCATGTTAGTTTATTTTTTAAAATTTAATTTTTCGTCAAAAATTCATTTCATTATAATAATATATAAATAAATTTAGTTTTTGTGATATTGAATAAGTAAGAAAATAACTAAGTATGCTCCCCATGTGAGACAACCCTGGTCAAACTCTGTGCAGTATTAAGAAAAAGAATTTTTTATTTCCATTCCCTATGATAGGAATTCATAAATTATACTGATACTTAATAGGCATGATGAATTACACCCTATAAATTTATGTTTTCCATTAGAGTAGTGATTTAAATTTTATTTTTCTGAAATCTTATATTTTCCAAAAATTGACAGAAATGTAATCATTGGTACCACTAGAAATTGAATGTCGGTGTAACATACCCTTTTGAAGAATGACGCGATTCATTTATTACATGATTATTATGGAAATAATAATATCTTTTGGGGTAAATTGAACATATAATGTAAATATTGATTTTTTGAAATAAAATTATCTAAAGATATTTATTTTATAAATAAAATTTTTTAAACAAAATAATTGTTCCCTATTTAGTGTTCATGACATAAAAATTCAATTTCCATTGACTATGCATAGAAAAAAATATATCATATTAAACCTTATTTTATTGGTAATATGATCAAACCTGTAAGGTATATTTATATAATCCTAGTGATATCTCATTTCCATTATTAATTTTATATGGTTGTGCCTTAGGACATTCAAGTCTAATAATGTTTCTTCTTTATTTTCGTGGATAATTATGCCATATCTGATATATTAAAATGAGAAAGGATTGTTATATATTTTCATTTTATTGATGAATTTGATACAATTTGAATTAATATCCATATTATAAATTATATACCCTTGGCTATTTATAGATACTTTTCATCATGATACAACTTCCAGGGATAATAATAAAATTCATATTATATAAGCTTTGTTGGAAAATTCATTGTTCATAATGTCTTAATGATAATCATGTAAATGTAACATTGTGAAGATGAATTAAACCCTATAAGGTAATTCTTAAGTAAATGATTGAAATATCTGTGATATATACTTATATAATTTACATGATATCATAGAACGAATTTGATGGGCCTTACCTTATGTTACTACAATTACCTTATAATAAGCGATTAAAACATTAAATTACCCTAAAAGGATGTATCTTGGAAGATAATTTATTATTGTCGGTATGCCTATATTATGAATGTATTCCTACATGGATTACATGTACACGTTAAAGGAGGTATTTCAGTGTTTTCCATAGATTCATGTCCGACACATGGAACCAAAATTATTGACATTTAATATATTTAAATTAAGTTATTGTGATCTAAATGGAAAATGAATTGATTAATATTTATGAATATTTATATTTCATATACTACCTATTCTTTGTTTATTTTTTATGAATATTAAATTATGTTTTATTTCATATACAGTGCTAATAAAATGAATCTGATTTGGACCTAATATGAAAAATGGAGAGCCTAGAAAAAACAAAAGAATAAGAAAGTTGTTTTCTTAACGTGGAGTTCCAAAAACATAATCCAAATATATATCAAACATAAAAGATATGAAACAAATAAATAACATTCAAAACAATCCATTTCCCATGAACCTATGGATTATAAATTCCCTTCCAATTTCCAATTTTAAATTCTAGACTTTTGGAATCAAAATTCATAGCTCCTACCTCGCATTAATTATACTTACATGATGATTGAAACCCTAATGGCTTAAATGGATTAAAAAAAGAGAGAAGCTTGCCTAGATATCTCACATTATTCATTTAATTCATTATATCATGTTCAAATTGCGTTCACACAACTCCCATATATGAAGAATATAGTTGAACATATAGAACTAATTCTCGAACAACTATATGTTTTGTGTCACTAAAAACTTGTAAGAAACCGCTGGACATCAATGAAAACCAGATATGATATATTCTCTTGTTTCTCTGTCAAAACTAGGATTTGTTTTAATTAAAAATTCCATGAAGCCCATTCCAAGGACATCAATTTTTTTCCTCTATTCAAAAACATAGTTTCGTTAATGATTAGTGCACAGGGGACTCAAAAATCATGAATTGAGATTACCTATGGAAAATCTATAAAAATTATTGTAACATAGTCTCAAATTCCCAATGCATTTATATAAAGGATGGGAAAGATTTCTTCCTTCATTTTTTGCTATGAATATGCACTATCATCACTCTAACCTATGTATCAAGAATAGTTTAAAGTGTATCCTTGCACGTTTCTCTATAACCCATGATGAGAATAAAAATATATTTTTAATCCATCTTTATTATCTCCCTACCCCAGAAATGAAACACGAGCTTGATAACATGTATAATAATAATAATCCTTACCATTACATATTTTTTTAACTGAACAATTACCCTTAGGTATCCCAAATCATAATCTAAAAACCATCTATTGTAGTTACTCCATTCGTGACACAAACATCCGGACTTTATGAAATTAAACTACATAGTATGGTCTCTACAAACAACCATAAATTATAATTTTTCTATTGATTTCTATTTTCCTATAGGATATGTTGGTAACCTAATTCACATTCCGCCTAACATAATCAATATTCCATCCCTCCCTCTAGATGTGGTTTCTCAAAACCCAAATAATATTTATGGAGTGTAAAACCCCTTTTATAAAATATTTCAAAGTATCCAAAAAACAATAAAATATAGAGAATCGATAATTTGTAAAAACATATGTGCCTTCCGCCATGTGAAACGAATTTGGGGATTTTCCCCAATTATATGTTAACCTACAACCATCCTTTGTTGATGGTCCTATGTTTACTCATTTATCATGTGATGAGCATGAGGTGTTATACATGATGAGTGTAGGACATCCCCCGCATGTTATTTCAGAAAACCTTCCATATGTGGTGATCCTAGGGGACCATATTTTATGAGTTTATGATGCCTTATGCGACAAGCATAATAATACTATGTGATAAGCCTGGGATCTCTTCTCCCATTATTTATTTTGTGTGTCCAAGACTATATTCCGATGTAAAAAGATTGAGATGACTATTTTATGAGTTTAATAAAATTGTATGAAGGGAATCATATTTTCCATTCTCCCAAAGTAACATTCATAAAATTCTAAAGCTACCTAAGTGACGAGTATATGACTATTTTTTTGATATGTAGAGAATGAATCTCTGGATAATCAATGGAATCCATAGGTGAAAGGTATATGTTTCCTTATATGATGAGATAATGATGCCTCATGTGATGTGAAAGAGTTTATATTATTGATAATCATTTGTTTCATATTTTGTTGAACCTAATATAACATATTTGATGAGCTTACGTTGCCTTATATGGTGAGATTTGGATTAACTATAATTAAAATCATGATTTCCTATATGAAAAGAATTTATTCCCTTATGGGCCATATCGAGGAGGAAATTAATAGATATCTAATGTTCATATCATTGTCGAATGGTCCTTAAGGACTCAACCTCTACTAAATATTATGTTACAACTATTAATGAAATTTTTGATGGAATTAACCAGTGTATAATTAAATCTGGAGATGAGAAAAAAAATTCACAAGCATGTCTAAGTATTATTGTAGGAGACAAAGAGCATGTGGAAAACATTATTGAGAAATGTAGTGAAGGAAGAGATGACATCCCATCATCACATTTCTGTAAAAGAGTCGAGCCCATTATAACTAGTTGTGAAAAGATACAATTATTTGGATAGTAATAATACGGGACTATAGGATTGTGACCATCCTAAACATAGATTGATGACGTGAGAGTGATGATCCTATGGAAATGAATTAATTCACAAAAAATGGTGAACAAGACTTGAATCATATATCTTTAAACTGGTAGAAGATTAGTTACATAGGACTTCATGATAGAATGATATCACTATCAATGAGAATATTAGGAATCACCATAATTGGAAAAGTACTTATGGTTGTATTCAGTGATTTATATTGAAGAATTTCAAATAATATTTAAGGGAAATATTCCTTGAACTCCAAAAATAAGTATGGGGGAATGAGAAACAATCATATGATAGTCTCACATAATTATTCCTAATCAATGAATACTACCTCTCCATGGATCCTAGGTATCCCACCCTATCTCCCCATTAAAAAATATTCAACTCAGGGCCATTATGTCCATCTTGGACTATTATGAGTGTGGAGTAGTCATTCCCACATGGGAAAGGTTTTGGGAGGACCTTGATATTGTGTCCCCCCAATGATAGTATGGAAAATTTTAAAAAAGGGTAATGTTTCCCCCATCATCAGTGTTAACCATTATGGGAGTCGTTCTTTAGAACAAACTAATGGAATATTCTCTTATATCGAGGATGTATAGGACATCCAACTTGATCTAGTCACAACTACATTCAAGGAGTGACCAAGATTGACACCCAATATTATGTAACTACCTATGTAAATATGACCTAATGGAACCCAAACATATAAATCCATTACAATATAAATCTAATCCAATATAAATTGTATGACAGCCACAACTGTGATAAGAAACAAAGCCAAGTTGATAGAACATTATTCCAAAATCTTTAATGGACCCTTCAACAATAAATGTTCCCCTTTCTATCCTGCCAACTGTAAAGGAAGATATATAATCTAGAAAGTGATCAATACCCCAAAAACACATTGGAACAACTAGTTTTACTCTCTAGAAAACTGGTTCCATGACTAGCCATCATCATGGTCAGCCTAGTGCTGAAGATGTCGACACCCATAAAGGCACTCTATTAGGTTGTGTAAATACACGTTGTCTTAGAGTTACACCCCATGACATAAAAATTACCATGTAAAAGATCCATGTGAATCATAGAAGCTCACATGCACTGGGATCCCACACTAAAAATGAAGGATTAATAGGTGAAATAATATTAGGAAAACCCTAATTATCTAGAATCATGGAAAACAGATGACACATGAAAGATATTTCCACGTTTTACACCATAGGTGGGGAATATACCTATGGGTTAAGGATGTCCATCCGTGATGTGAAGGTCCATAATGTGTTTGTCTCCCTTCATAAATATCTATATGTTGGGAACAAAATGACTTCTTAATAATTAATGTATGTATAACAATGATTACCTCTTACCATATTTATTATATCATAATCTACATTTTAGAAATGTTAATCATTAAGAATTATCTAGTTCCATTCAGTGAACAATAATATTTGATCAATTCAATGCCAGTTTATGGACACTCTCACCAAAAAGAGGTCAATGACTTTGTATCCTACATGTATATGGTGATGAGGTTGGTGTCAGCTCTATAAAATGACTCCTACACAAAAGGATTTATTGGATGCACCCTCACTCATCTAATGACTAGTAAGAGAATAGGTCAGTCTCACACCCTCCTCTAACTTGAATAATGTCTCATATAGATTTTTGGGGTGATAAATATAAAGGATTCCATCTTTAGCGAGACAAGGATGACAAAAACCAACATAAAGTCATGGCTACTAACAAGATATCAATTGTGTTTCTCAATATTATTGGGTCAAAATGGATATGAGATGACAAAAATAGAACATGTTAGTGAATTTTATATTATAATGTATCAATTGAAACCATTATGAAAGGTTCTCAACTTAAAAAAACAATTCACAAAGCCTCTTATAAAAGAAATGAAATGATCAGACTCACTCTCAATCCTATGATATTTTTATGATACTATAGGTTATTAAAAAATTATATCCAGCTTGAATAAAAATGTACATGTAATATATAGTGTAAATGATTATTCCATTTAGCATATAGAATCAATAATAAATATATGAGATATAATTAAAATAATTAAAAAATAATACAAATTGAAAGAAGGTATAAAAGGATTTTCTTTCTATTACAATTAGTAGTAGAATAGTCAAAGATGTTACAAATATTTTATCCTAAAGAGTAGGGTATCCTTTCTCCTTGGATAATATTTCTATCCTACCCACTTTGGTAATCCCTCGATAAAATGAGTGACATGTTCATCTAGATAACCCATAAAGCCCCTAATTCTAAAGGAAATCAAAACCTCTATCATTAAAACACATTAAAGACCTCGATATGATAATTAGTTACACTATATACATATCCCCAGAAGCCCTCAATAATTATCATATAATTGGAACTAAAATGACAATAAGAACATATAGAAATAGAAAAACTAATAACATGACATTAATATTGTGTAATTTCGTGGCTTTCTCACAAATCATATGGAAGTAACGCAATATCTTTCATGAACATGGATGTAGTTAAATTTTTACAAGTTGTTATGTCTGATTTAAATGACAGACTATTTATTGGCCTCAGGTTTCAACAGTCGTATTTTGTCCAAAGGTAATATTTCTTTAGAAAAATCAGAGGTATTTGTACACCTGTCATTATAACGGTAATATTGAAATAGAAAAAAAGAAATAATTTTGATTAGTCTGTAAAAAACTCAATGAAATTATTTTGGTTAAATAATTTTTATATGGAAATGAAACCATGAGTACGATTGATATAGAACATTTGTTTTGATAAACGATTAATAATTTGCATGTGATAAATGTATAACATATGTATGATGAACAAATTTAGTACAATGGATAGAGTAAGCATGATAATCACATTTGATATGATGGCCAGTCTCAGTATGATAGTCATAGTCCGTACGATAGACAAAGTCAATATGATAGGTAATGTTAGTATGATACAAAAAGTCCATACATTAGAAAAATTAAGTACTATACATAGATTCAGTATGAAATACATATTCAGTATGATAGGAACCATTATAATGATAGGCATAGTCAGTACGATAAATAAATTTAGTACAATAGACAATGCCAGTATGACAAACATAGTCAATATGATAGTTTAAAGAGATTTGTGATTTCCATAACCAATGATTTAAAATTAAAAATAAGACTTTTGACATAACAATCTCTACCTATTTAGAATGAAAAATATAAAAACTAAAACTAGAAAGAATTAATAATCTCTCCCTGATTTATAAAATCTCTTCAGAATAAATAAATCAATACAACTATCCTCTGCCATAGGTAAATAATACACTAATTATTTTATTTATATATTTTCTTTAGTATTGATGTATTATATTTAAGTAAAGCATTAATAATTCTACCCCCTTGTAAATTTGACAGCCCTTTTATAAAACATTATCCCCCTTTTGGAATTACAAAATTAAAGGAGCAGTCTTGTATGGCCTTGAATGGTTAGAGAAAAAAATTCAAAATAATAGAAATGAAATCATATAGTTCATTGAATTTTCAAAAGTTCATATATATTCAAAAGACAATCATGAAAGAAAGATACAAAAAAATATTCATTTTTTTCTCTTTTTTTCATCCATAATCAACTCATGAAGAATGGACATCTTATTATTATTCTCTTTCTTGTCTTATAGGATAGAAACACCCTCCGGATTGAGAAGCGCTTTTTGGTCTGCAAATAGTTGATCATGGTTTTTGATGGTATCTTCATGAATTATGATTAATTCTTAAAGATTATGAATTCTGCCTTTCATATTCTTATTTTATTAATCCAAAAATGTATTTGGGTTCATTAAAAAAACTATTTCATCCATGAAGTATAAAACCTTTGAGAATTTTGACTAAAACGCAGTGAACCTTTCATGCAACTCATTCGCTAAAAGAACAACAGCACCATGTGTTTTTGGAATCATATTTAACATATAAATTATTCCCTTATAAAGAATATTCATAGAAGTAACAATTTAATTTGAAATACTCTATAAGTATTCAAGATATTCCTCATGTTCATTCGTTGAGAATTCTATTTTTTATGACCATTTTCTCATGTTGTTGCAAGCCTTATTGTGAGCAATAGAACTATCTCTCAAAACATTTAAATTGGCCTCTATTAACATTACACTTTTTTAGAGCTCTCTTACTGAACAAAATTTCTTCCTTTGATTTTATGTAAGGAAATAAATCATTCATTCTATTATAAGTATGTAGGGAATATTATTATAAATTCTTTTTAATACATGGTCAATATAGTCACTTTTCTTCAATGAAATTGTGTGTTCTAAATGTGTATCCTCGTAGTACGATTCAAATTCATTTAATTGGCTTGAGTCATTACCGTGTTGTTTTCATTATCATTTATTCATTTTCTTTTCAATTATATTTACTTTTTAAACTCTTGGTTCATCAACATTATCACCAATTATAATGGTTCTCTCTAAATGAGAATATTGAGCTATTTGCGTGATCAGAGAAGAACAATTTTTGATTGAGATTCCATTGATTGTTCTTGTGCATGATTGGAATGAACATCATGTTGTTGAATTCCTTCACTTTTATTGAAGGGATTATTCTTTAATACTTTTCATAGGAATCTGAAGGGTTTCCCTATGAAAGTCATATTCCTCTTCTTATCCTTCTTGTTGTGAAGCCGATTTAATAACATCTTGTACTATTTCCTTTTCTACTTATTTCTCTCAAAGATTTTGTATGATCAGTTCTTGATGAATTCTATCTGTCAGTTGAGAACATTATATCTCAACACTTTTTTGAATTTTGGAATCATCCAAATAATGATATTTTCATTAAAAAAATTTCTCCTTCTCCATAGCCTGTAGAGTATCTTCTTTTCTCATATTATCAGCTAGAGATTCACCTGGATCAATCCTAATATGGGGATCACCTTATTTTCTCTCTTTTTTATCCTTTCTAAATTTAGCTACATCTTCATTACTATATTTGGTTTTCTTCTTTTGATTTTCACAGATTTCAGCATCTGACTTATGAAACTAAAATTGTTGAATCTGATTCTATTAGAAGTCATGCCAATTTATTTGGGGCCCATTCTTCAACATCATGGACAATGAGTTTTCAATATTCTCCAAAAATAACATTCAACGTTTCTATTGTATTCTTTCTTATACATGAACCCTTCTTCTCTTTCAATTCTATTTTGATAATAATATTTAAAAACATGAAACATTCATGAATATACAGTGTGAGAATGGTTGGATATATAATGATATAAGACATAATTGCACTAGACTTCACATTCTTGAATGTTTTGATGATTTAACCCATGAGATTTACCTTTCTCATATTCACAAGGGAATATAACATAAAGATATCAAAAACATTAAGAGTATCTATATACCCTTTCCTAGGAATAATAAATCCTTTTATTCAAAAAACAATAAACTGGTTGTCTATAGAGAGATGGGGTACTTTTATTTTATCTTCAATGATAATAAAAAAGTGACTTTTCACCTATTTCCATATTAAACGTACCAATATCCTCAGGTTACTTTTGAGAAAGACATAATGAGTCACCTTTAGTTTAATCATTGAGAAAATGTACATCTTGTTCCACTGACATAGAAAAAATTCTATCATACAAAATGTTTTTATCATCTTCTCCTTATCAAATTACATTGTATCGTAGAATTTTCTAACCTCCTCAACAAGAATCATATCCTGAGATTTGGGTTTCTCGACACAATTATTTTCCCAGTCGTGAATGAAAATAATAATTTTGATTTTTGAGTCATCAAAATCAATGAAATATTGAGAGACTAGCCTTTCACTAAAGAAATTCACTTCTATGAATGTATTTGCAGACATATCGGTAGGAGTGTTGGTAGAAGACGGACACATAAAGGTGATTGGAAAACAAAATGATTGTACCAAGTCTTATGAAATGTAACAAATCATTTCTTTGAAATATAAAGAAAAAATGTGGGTTCAATGAGTGGGTCCTTTATTTATAGTAAATTTTGGGTGATCGTTGGACTTCTATGGTTGAGAATAGAAGAAAAGAATCCATTGGTTTAGAAATAAAGAGTATTTTTTAAATATAATTTAATAAAATATATTAAAAACATTAGAAAAAATAACAGAAAATAATATAATTTCAAAAACAAAATAGAATATACCTGTCAAGACTTCAAGTGAGTTGTTGGTTTCATACTATTATGAAAATAATAACATAATACAATGTAACATGAATTAGATTTGTTCTGATACTGTTGGAAAACAATATCAATACATTAGTTTGTCAAGGAAATGTAAAATAAATAAATTACAATAAGTTTTCTGGATCATGAAAAAAAGAGTTACCAATGGTTTTCATGGTGATGGAAAAAAAATTTACCATAGGTTGTCAAGACGATAGGCAGCCTGCTAAGCCGATAGGTAGATGGTCAATCCGAAAGTATAAGTTTTAAGCCGATGGGTAGAATATTAAAACTAATAAAGGAGAATCCAAATGACATAAAACAAATATAAAACAAATAATGGAACAAAATGAATAAATAGATTTATAATCATAAATAAAATTTTCAAATACAACATATAAAATATTAAATATTTAATAGTAATAATAAAATTATAATAAAATAGTAAAATAGATTAAACAAAGTGTAAAACAGATAATGTTCACCCCCAATAATGTGGAGTGTTTTAATGTAAGGAGGTTTGAAAAAATTGGATGTAGATGTGAATGATTATTTTAATGTAATCATTCCTAGATTCCATCTAATATATTAAAATCTTTCAGAAGGTAATGATTTTGTAAAACTAACGGCTAGGTATTCTTGTGTTCCGATGAATTATAAAATAATATATCCTTTATTAGTGTGATCCCTAAGAAAGTGATAACTAATATCTATGTGTTTTTTTGAGATTGATGTGGATAGTTTTTACTTAATGAACTGTAAATTGTGTAATCCCACAATATTTTAGATTTCGTAAAACTCATTCCATAGTTTGAAACATTGTGTTTCATCCCCAACACATGAGCATAACAATTTACAACTTCGATATATTTAGCTTCAGAAGTGATGAGTGCAATTGAGTGTTTTTTTCATGATAAAAAAATTAAGGAATCTCCTATGAAATGAAAACATCCATAAGTAATTTTTCAATCCATTATACAACCAACACTTAATCATCCAAGAAACATTTTAATACCAAAACATTTCAAATGAATTGAAAAGTCCTATATCCAAAGTTCCCTTTAATTATCAAAAAATCCTTTTAACTTATTTTAAATGGGATTTTTTGGGATTTTATTGATATTTAGAACATAATAATATAGAAAACATTATGTCTAGACAACTATAAATTTGTTATAGTAGACTTCTAATCATCTATCCAAAAGTTGGTTTGATAAACTATTTTCCAATCCTCATTAGTGTCAAGAGTTTTTGAGTTTCCAGTGGGAGTAATAATATATTAATTATTGTCCAATCCATACATTTTGAGTAAGTATTTTATAAACACAAGATGAGATATATAAGTACATTCTGTTTTTGAGAAATTTGAAAACCATGAAAGAATGTTAATTTACCCATCACACCCATTTTAAACATAAACTTCATTAGATTCACAAATGAATCTCTTAATGACATTTGAGTTGATCAAAAAATTATGTCATCAACATAAATTTGTACAATCATATGATTTTTTTTCATTCTTTATGAAAATGGTTGGATTATCGATTCCCTTGATGTAATTGTTTTCTAATTAAAATCTTGTTAACCTATCATACCAAGCATTAGGGGCTTATTTATGTCCATAAAAGGCCTTAGTAATCTTGTTAACAAATTAAGAATGTTTTATATCTTCATAACCTGGGGGTTGGTCAATATATAATTCCTCCTATATATATACATTAATAAAATCACACATGAAATCCATTTGAAAGAGTTTGAAATTAATGAATATTGTGAAGTCTAAATGAATTCCAATAGATTCGAGTCTTGCTACAGGAGCATCATTTTCTTCACAGTATATGACTTATGGTTGATTTTATCCATTACCAGCATGTCTCTCTTTATTTCATTCAATGATACCATTTTCATTGCATTTCTTACTAAAACACCAATTTACACCAATAATAGATGAATCCTTAGGTTTTTCAATAATGGAGCAGAATTTGTTCCATTATAATTCAATTAGTTCATCTGGAATTTCCCAAATCCAATCCACATCATCTAAAGCCTCATATGGAGTATTTGGTTCGAATTGAGATAAACAAGAAAGATGTTCTGTTTCATTTCTTATAGAGTTTTTTGTCCTTACTGGTTGATTTACATAGCCAATGACATTATCATTGGGATGATTCCTATGTAACATTTGATTTGGATTTGGTAAAACCTGATCATCAACATAAGATAAAATGTATTTAGGTGTAAATGTCAATGGAAAAATTTCTTGAGTATTTCCAATGTTGGAAGAATCTTCTATCATAGGATGATATTCAGTTATGGAAAACACATCAGAATCAATATTTTTTTTGTTATTTGAAAACAAAAGGGTCTGTGTCATCAAACATAACATGTATGTTTTCTTCAACTACACATATATTTTTATTAAAATATCTATAAGACTTTGAAATGGTGGAATAGCCTAAAAATATTATTTCATCACAATTGGGTGAAATCATATTTATGTTAACATTTATATTTAAAATAAATACATTGCAACCAACAACATTGATGTCTGAAACATTTGGTTTTCAGCCTATCCATATTTCATATGGGGTTTTGTTATCCAATTTTCATATTAAAATTCGACATATAGTATAACATGTAGTACAAGCAGCTTCTTACCAAAAATGTTTTTCTATTGAGTATTCATTGAACACGGTTCTTGTTATCTCTTAAAGAATTATATTTCATCTTCCTAGAACACCATTATTCTGAGGTGTTCTTGGTGACGAAAAGTTGTGTGTAATACCATTATTACTAAAAAATGATTCAAATTCAGAATTTTAAAATTCTCCACCATGATCACATCAAAAAGTTATTAATGGTATGTTTTTCTCATTTTTAACTTTATCAAACATGTTTTTATAGAAACCAAAAGGTTATTATTTTTTAAATAGAAAATATACCCATGTAAATCTATTATAATTATCCAGTAGGACAAATACATAATAAATGCTTCCAATATTTCCAATATTCGTAGGACCAAAAGTATCTATGTGCACTAATTGTGCCGCTCCATTAGTTGTGAGATCACTCATTGATTTAAATCTTGTCTTATGTTATTTTCCATATTGAGAAGGATAAAAAATGTTAAAAGAATCAAACCCATTCTCAGGTAGATCATTATCAAGTCTTTTCATAGAGAGTTTATTAATGATTATAAAATTACATTGTCCTAGTCATCTACTCTATAACCAAGATTGCTCTTCCATTTTACTAAGAAAATGTACGTCTTGGCTCCTAAGGTATTCTATGTTCAATATGTAAACATTATTATACCTTTGGGTGGATAGATTGAATTCATCCTCAGAATTTAGAACTATACTTTTCTCTTTACTAAAAATCAAAAGGTATCCTTTATCACATAATTGAATTTTAATAATGAGGTTTTTCTTTTGTCCATCAACAAATAAAACATTATAAACCAAAAAATTACCATGGATACCAATATAACCTATACCAAAAATCATTCCGTGGGAATTTTCTTTGTAGGTAACATATCCACCATTTTTCTTGAAAATATTTTCATATAAGTTCATGTTTCTAGTGATGTTCCTGGAACATCCACTACACATGTACCATGTATTCTTATTGTTTTTTATGTTTTTGTCTTGAATTAAAAATAATTAACATTTTGGAATCCAAACTAGTTTTTATCTAGAAATATTTAGAAGAAAAATATTTGGAATACAAATTTGTTTTGAGAAGTGAGAATTATGGAATCATAAATATAGAGTTTTATTAAGGGTAAAATTTCATTCACAATGTCAACCACATTCACATTCGTGGATGAATTGAGTACTTTTGGGGAACCAAAAAATTATTACTAACAAATGATTTTGAATGAGTATAACAAATTATAGAACTATTATTTAGATGACGAATTTGGGAATATATTTAATCAAAATCATTCCTTCTAGTAGTGAAATTAGATAAGAGTTTATTTAAAAAATTATGATTTTAGTCTAATGACCATGTTCTTATCCTCGTTTATGTTAGTTTCAGATTTGAGTTTTTTAACTAGAAAACTTTTCTTGGAATTATATTATCGAAATCATTAGAAATTTTGTTATTTGGAAAATTCACTTTTTAAATTTTTTTAGAAAAATATTCAATCTAATGAGTTTTTAAATGATGATCATTAGGGATATATTATATTTATCAAGTTAACATATCCATCCTAGTATTTTTTATCTGATGATTCTAGAAACGTTAAATTTTTTATTTTCTAAAACTATAGAAAGTATGGAAACATATTTATATGAATTTAGAGAATTATCATTCTATGATGAGGATGATTCTTCATCAGAAGAATAATATTTATTAGGATAATTGGTAAACAAATATATTGTAACACCCGAGACTTTTATGATATACAAATCATCAAAGGAATCTTTTTCTAGACACAACACTTGCTTGCCTTGCTTTACACGAAATCACGACCTTCCTCGATAGCTTGCATCCTACGCAATACCGAGTTTCACTAAACAACGATATACTATTAAAATATTATAAAAAACTAGCCATTTTGAATAGTAATAACCACTTTTTAAAATTTTATAAATTTTATTCTTCAAAATGGACTACATTTTTGGACTCAGAATATCGAAATTAGCCTAGGATGAAATTTTGGTATTTTTCTGAAAACTTTCAATTTTTGATGAATAGTGAAACTACTAAGTGGCTGTTAAAAAAGCTGAATTTTTCATAAAATTTAATTTTACCGCTTATGTGAGTGGAATTTCAAAAATCCGAGAGACACGTTTGATGTCATTAAGTAAAAGGTGGTTCGATGAGATGAAAATAATTTTTTGGTGAATAGTAACTTTTTACTTTTTTTACCACAGTTAAAAGTAAATAGGGTAATTAAGGGTAAAAATGATATTATAATAACCCTATCACATGTCCTAATTCTATTGGACAAGTGTAATTCGACCAAAAACAAACTTAGGAATAAAATATGACCATTTAGGCCCACTTGGATTAGATTAGGACATTTAGTATTAATTTTTTGTAAAGAAGGGTTAAAATAGTTAAAATCAAAGTTTAATAACTAAATAATTTGTAATATGGGGTTATACATAAGATAAATTAGACTATAAATATTCATTAGAAATCTAAAAAGATTTCCTACATAATGGTTTTTTATTTTTAATTTTTAGACTTTAAATAATTTAATTTATGTATGACACAATGATGATGTAGTAATTACCTTAATAGTAAAAAAAATAGAATAATTGATATTATAAATACCTAAATAAGTATAATTTGAGACATTTTATGAATTACAATGATTTTCTAGGTTAATATGACGTGTTAGTATTTAGTTTATTAACTTTTTTCGAACTTATCATTCTGTTATGATTTTCACAAAAATCAATTACTAAATAGTGTCAAAATTGACATAAAATAGTTTTTAAAAAACAAATATTATATTATTAATTGTTATTTTATTCATAAAAATCTATGGTTCGGCCAAATGAATTAGATAAGGTTATATATATTAATAATAAACAACTTGGGGTTCGTTTGTCTTGATATAGTATGTTTATTAACCTTATAGTATAAGAACACAAGAAGACACGGTAAAATTAAAATTATTTAACTTAATGGTAAATCTAAATGATAAGGTTAAAATAGGAACCTAAACTAGTTTAAAATCTATTGTATGAGATGATTTCGACCCATCCCCACCTTATCCTCGAAATAAATCAATTTGTAGATATTTAAAACCGAACATGACTTTATAATAAAATAATATTTTTAGTTATTCCAAATGTGCCCCTCTCCTCCCTTATAAAAGGGCACCTCCTCCCTCCCTTCCTCACACAACCTTGAGCATTTAATCTCGGCCAACCCATGCCATTTTCTCCTCTCCATTTCCCTAGAGACATCTTATTGGTCATGTTCTTCTTCAAAGACCAATTTTAGTGCCCTAAAAGGAGGTCTCAAAGAAGCACTTCAAAGAAGAGGTAAACTCCATTACCGATCCTTTCCAATTTCTTTCTTCTTCAACTTCTTCTTCTTTAGTTGTTTCATTATGAAGTAATAACATCAGTATCACTAATATAATGATATGTTATTATAAGTATGAAACAACCCTATTTAACTATCTATCCATCCTACGGAAAATGAAATCACGGCGCGTGCGTACGTACGGAATACCGTCTCCACGCCGTGGTGTAATCTATTTTCCACCACCACCTTAATTGGATGGGTATAATGGTGTAAATAATGACTATATATGACTATTAAAAAGTGATATTGATTCTAAAATAGTATACATACACTCCAATACAATTTCACGATCATAGGAACGATATCATCACTCGTGTGTATGTACGGAATATCGTCTCCACGATGTGATGCGACTCGTTCTACATGATATTCATTTCATAATGATTATATAAATGAATTTAATGGATGAATATGATATACATTACACTAATACCATTCTGGGGATAAGATATCTATAACCTAAATAGAAGAATAAGAATTTATTTGACAAAACACGCATAAGAACAAAAAGTTATAAACACCCGAATAACAAGTAGCAGTGAAATATTACTACTAAGAAGCTAAGAATATGACCATATATGATATCATAAAAATAAGTATGATTCTGTAATAAGTCAATAACATTATTTAAATCATTATACAGGAGGTTCAGACACTTACAAAGAATGTCGGACTTAAGGTAAGGGAAAATATCACAATCTCATTTTTATCCGAGATTGTTTTTACTTTGGCATTTACTGGGGTGTATTTTATCATCCACATACATGTTCCCTAAATATGTAATATTGTTTCCATCCACATACAATAGTTTTAATCCAATTTTACCCTTCGGTGAGTTTTTAGTAATGAATATGAAAGGAATATTTTTTCGTTTTTCGTACGAGGTACTTTTTGACTTTTCCGACAAAAGTACGAGAAGAATGTTTTTTTAACTTATACGACATGAATGGATTTTTAAAACATTATTTCCAAGAAGCTTCCTTTACAAGTTTTCAAGTTTATTTTTAATCAACTTATTTTATTTTAATGTCGTATGACATGTTATGAAAGGAAAAATGTTTTTGAATAAGAAAGGATATTTTCCTCAAGAATGGAGTTCAAGTGTTTTATCAAAATTATTTTCCATCTAAGATAATAAAGGGTTACATTTTTATCCCTATTATTACATTGATTTGATCATGTTGTGATGGAAATATTTTTATGAATTCTTTTATCTTGTATGAATTGTTTTAGGATGTCATGATGTTTAAGATTCCCATTTGTATTACATGGGTTATGCAATGATGTATGATTTATGATTTTGTGGAACACATAAGAATGGTATCATTATGAGATGGGTGGGACCTGTATCTCCCTCCAATTCATTGGGTAAAGATTTTATATCTCATGAGATAGACATGGCTGGAACAGTAGGTTATACCGGTTCAGTGAAGCAGGACTGAAACGAGGGTAACTCGGTTCAGAAATGGACTTTGTCCACTAAGATAGTATTTGCAATGAGTTTTGACTAATCAGAAATGATTCTCTATGATTATGTGTGTATGCCACAAGGTTTCATGTTTTAAGTTATGATTATTGGGATTACATTTCACTTCTATGATTTATCATGTGTTATGATATTATGATCTCTTTTGCAGGATAAGATTTCCAAAAGTTATGTTCTAATATATATGATGTGATTGATATTTCTTTTGTTTACCCTTACTGAGCATTTGAGATCACCCTTTTGATTGTTTTATTTCCCCAGGTCAGGAAGAAGGTTATTAAGTAGAATATGCCAAAAAGGGACTCTAGATATTATGAAATAAATGGGAGGCAAAGTAGATTCTTTATGAACCAGTTGTTTATAATTCCCAGTTTCTAAAGACACTATACCTATACAGTCCGTTCTTGGTTTTGTTAAATGTTGTAATAAGTGTGCTTCAATTCTGATGAAATAACAATGTATGTAAAGTTTGGGTCGTTATATTTGGTATCAGAGGAAAGGTATAGTCAACCTTTGGAAACTAGGATGCGAAAGCCTTCGTAAGAATCCTAAGGATAATTCTAAGCATAGAACACAATCTTAGAGTTTTAGAAATGGCCATGAATAACCTAGGATAAGACCTTAAGTGTGAAATTTTATTCTTGATTATGTGTTTTTCCTATTATAATTAGTGTTGCTCACACTATTCTTCTTGGTTTTAGTCAATGGCTGGAACCCAGAGGAACCGTGTTAATGCGGAATGCAACGGGCAATGCAATGATTGTCCCCCTGAGCAACCAAACATTATGGGAGATGGAATGCAAAATCTTGTAGCCATGCTCACACAACTTTCTCAAGCTATGAATCATGCAAGATTTCCAAATGAGCAAAGGAAGGAGCAAAATTTTTTTGAATCCTTCATGAGACAGCGTCCTCCTTCATTTAGAGGGTCTACTGATCCATTAGTTGCTGAACAATGGATTAGAACTATTGAAATGATATTTTCAGTTCTTCAATGTTCTGAGCACGATAAAGTCATCTTAGCGGTGTATCGTTTGGAAGGTGATTCTGATCAATGGTCGAATCTTATTATGAATACGAGGCAAATGGATGAAATTGAGTCCATGGAATGCGACGATTTCAAGAACATATTTTTCAATAAGTACTTCCCTCATATTCTCCGAACGAAGATGGAGAAAGAGTTTCTTGAACTGAAGCAAAAGGATGATGAATCTGTTGGTACCTATGAAGAAAATTTTACAAGACTTGCAAGGTACGCTTCTGGTATTATTATCCAACCTAAGAGTAAGATCGATCAATTTTTTAGTGGATTAAAACCAAGTCTTCGAAGGGCCTTAGCCATAAGGGACTTCAATAGCTACGAGGAAATCGTTTGATGTGCTCTCAAAGTTCAGATGGATATTGGAGTAACCCATCAATCATATGGGTTTGATAAGAAGAGGAAAATGGAATTCAAAGGAAAACTTGAAGAGCACACTGAAAAGAAGATGAACTTTCCCTTATGCACAAAGTGTGGAAAGAAAAATGGAGGGAGTTGTCTTAAAGGGACAAGTAAATGTTTCAAATGTGGAAAGGAAGGTCATCGGGCATTTGAATGCCGCAATGATGGGAAGAAGATGTCTAATGATGCAAACAAAGGAAGGGATGCACAGAATAAACCTACTACACTTCAATGTTTCATGTGCAAGGAGATGGGGAATTATGCTAATCAATGCCCTAATCCAAGGATTGATGATGATGGTCGACTTCAACAAACTCTTAAGGATAAAGACAAAGGAAAGTCACATGCAATTTCATATCAGTGATGTGGAATACGATAACGATGTGGTGAAAGGTACACATACCATCCACTCTAAAGTAGAAAATGTTTTATTTGATTCTGGATCCACCCACTCTTTTATTTCTGAAGAATTTTCTAAGGAAATCACCTTATTACCTCAACAGTTAGATGTTGAGTTAGCTGTGACAACCCCTAATGGCACAACAGTCGCATCAAAAGTTTATAATTCTTCTCCGATTGAAGATTGTGGGATAGTGCTTCCTGCAAATCTTCTGATCCTTCCTATAGTGGAATTTGATGTGATTCATGGCATGGATTGGCTTTCTCTACATGGATCTCATATCAATTGCCAAAGAAGGGAAGTTACATTTCATATTCCAGATCAATCTACGATCATCTATCGATGCAAGAATGAATATAACCTTCCAGTGGAAATTCCTTCCATCTTATGGGTCTTGATTCCACTAAATGAAGGTTATTTATCTCAAATGGTTGGTGAGAAACTCACGATTAAGAATATTCCCATTGTACTAGAGTTTGATGATGTCTTTCCAGAGGAATTACTGGGTCTTCCACCAAATCGTGAAGTTGAATTTTCAATAGAACTCGTACCGGTTTCTTTGCCTATTTCAAAGACACCTTATAGAATGGCCCCAATTGAGTTGCATGAATTAAAGAAGAAACTCCAAGAGAATCTTGATAAGGGGTTCATATGCCCTAGTGAGTCACCTTGGGGAGCACCTGTTCTGTTTGTTAAGAAGAAAGATGGATCAATGAGACTCCGCATTGATTATCGAGAACTTAAAAAGATCACTATCAAGAACAAATATCCTCTCCCACGCATTGATGACTTATTTGACCAACTACGCGGAGCTCAATACTTTTCCAATATTGATCTTCGTTCAGGGTATCATCAATTAAGGGTCAAAAGGGAGGATATACCAAAGACGGCTTTCCGTACAAGGTATGGACACTATGAATTTATAGTGATGCCATTTGGTCTTACAAATTCCCCTGCTATCTTCATGGATCTAATGAATAGAGTCTTTAGAGACTATCTTGATCAATTTTTGGTAGTCATTATAGACGATATTCTTGTCTATTCAAAGAGCAAGGAAGAACATGAAGATCACTTGAGAAATATATTGAAGACCTTGAGAAAGGAGAAGCTTTATGCCAAATTTTCCAAATGTGAATTTTGGCTTCAAAAAGTTTCATTTTTGGGTCACATAATCTCAAAAGTGGGGATATCTATGGATCCAGCCAAAACAGTGGTTATCAAAAGATGATCAAGACCAACAACAGTAACTGAGATCCGAAGTTTTCTTGGTTTGGCTGGATATTATCGATGTTTTGTGGAAAAAATTTCAAGATTATCTAATACACTCACCAGGTTGACTCGGAAAAAAGTTATGTTTGTATGGACGGAGGAATGTGAAGAAAATTTCAAGGAGTTGAAAAGAAGGTTATCTAGTGCACTTGTGCTCACACTGCCTTGTAGTGGAGAAAGGTTTGTGATCTACAGTGATGCATCCAAGAAGGGATTGGGGTGTGTTCTTATGAAAAATGATATGGTAATAGCTTATGCCTCACGACCGTTGAAAATACATGAGCAAAATTACCCAACTCATGATTTGGAGTTAGCTGCGGTAATCTTTGCATTAAAGATTTGGAGGAATTACCATTATGGTGAAAGGTGTGATATTTATACTAATCATGAATGTTTAAAGTATATTTTCACACAAAAGGAGCTGAATATGCGCCAAAGAAGATGGTTGGAGCGGATTAAGGATTATGACTGATCAATCCATTACCACCCTGGGAAAGAAAACAAGGTGGCAGATGCATTAAGTCGACAAGACCATGCCAGTTTATCCATGATGAGGATCACAAAAGATCCAATATTTATGGATTTACACTGAATGGATCTTGGAATTATAATGTAAGGGGAAAAATCTTATCTTTCTCAAATGAATGTTCAACCATCTATACATGTGAAGATTAAAGAGGCACAGAAAGAAGATGTTGAGTTACAAAAGAAGGTGAGAAATGTTCTTGAATTCAACCATGATTGTGATGGGATAATAAAGTTCAGTAATCGGGTTTGTGTTCCTCCCATCGCCGAATTTAAAAAGGAGCTGCTGGATGAGGCTCATAGTTCTTCATTCTCTATTCATCCTGGAAGCACGAAGATGTATAGGGACCTAAAAGAGTACTTCTGGTGGGATGACATGAAAAGAGATGTTGCTGAATATGTATCTCGATGCTTGGTTTGTCAGCAAGTTAAAGATGATAGACAGAAGTCTAAGGGGATGTTACAACCATTACCCATACCCGAATGGAAATGGGAAAACATCACTATGGACTTTGTCACAGGACTTCATAAAACATCCAAAGGCAATAAAGCTATCTGGGTCATTGTTCATCGTCTTACAAAATCTGCACACTTCATTGCTATTAGAGAGGATTTCTCTCTGGATCAGCTTTCCAGGATATATGTAAAGGAAGTGGTAAGATTTCATGGTGTACCACTTTCTATTATATCTGGTCGGGATCCGAGGTTTACCTCAATGTTCTGGAGAAGTCTTCAACATACTCTGGATATAGAGTTCAGTTTCAGCACTACTTATCATCCTCAGACAGACGGTCAGTTTGAGAGAACAATTCAAACTCTTGAAGATATGTTGAGAGCTTTCTCTATGGATTTCAAAGGTGGTTGGGATAAACACCTACCATTGGTGGAATTTTCTTATAATAATATCTTTCACTCCAGTATTCAGATGGCTCCTTATGAAGATCTCTATGGAAAGAAATGCAGGACTCTAACTTGCTGGGATGAAGATGGGGAAAGAAAGCTATTAGGACCTGATCTCGTTGATGAAATGGCAGAAAAGGTCAGATCTATTCAACAACACATAAGAGCAGCTCAGAGTGGATAGAAAAGTTATGTTGACAGCCGAAGAAAATAACTATAGTTTTAAGTGGGAGATAAAGTGTTCTTATGGATATCTCCCTAGAAGAGGGTTATGAGATTTGGAAAGAAGGGGAAGTTGATCCCCATATATATCGGTCCTTTCAAAATACTGGATCGTGTTGGGAAGGTAGCTTACCGATTGGCGCTTCCACTGAATCTCTCTCAAGTTCATGATGTGTTCCATGTATCTCTCCTGAGAAAGTACATACCTGATCCTTCACATGTAATTAGCTCAGAAGTTGTACCGCTGGAGCATGATCTTTCTTATGAAGAACAACCGATAGAGATTCTGGATCTAGCGAAAAAGTCCTACGAAACAAGACCACTCTATTGGTGAATGTTCTATGGAGGAACCACCAATTTGAAGAAGCTACATGGGAGCTAGAGGATATGATGAGGGAGAGGTATCCCCATCTGTTTTTTACAAAGTGATGAATTTCGAGGGCGAAATTCATTTTAAGGGGGGTAGAATGTAACACCCGAGACTTTTATGTTATATAAATCATCAAAGGAATCGTTTTCTACACACAACACTTGCTTGGCTTTCTTTACACGAAATCGCAACCTTCCTCGATAGCTTGCGTCGTACGAAATACCGAGTTTCACTAAACAACGATATACTATTAAAATATTATTAAAAACTAGCAGTTATAAATAGTAATAACCACTTTTTAAAATTTTTTAAATTTTATTTATCAAAATGGACTTCATTTTTGGACTCAGAATATCGAAATTATCCTAGGATGAAATTTTGGTATTTTTCTGAAAACTTTCAATTTTTGATGAATAGTGAAACTACTAAGTGTGTGTTAAAAAAACTGAATTTTTCATAAAACGTACTTTTACCGCTTATGTGAGTGGAATTTCAAAAATCAGAGAGACACACGGTTGATGTCAGTAAGTAAAATGTGGTTCAATGAGATGAAAATAATTTTTTGGTGAATAGTAACTTCTTACTTTTTTTTACCACGGTTAAAAGTAAATAGGGTAATTAAGGGTAAAAATGATATTATAATTACCCTAACACATGTCCTAATTCTATTGGACAAGTGTAATTCGACCAAAAACAATCTTAGGAATAAAATATGACCATTTAGGCCCACTTGGATTAGATTAGGACATTTAGTATTAATTTATTTAAAGAAGGGTTAAAATAGTTAAAATCAAAGTTTAATAACAAAATAATTTTTAATATGGGGTAATACATAAGATAAATTCGACTATAAATATTCATTAGATATCTAAAAATATTTCCTACATAATTGTATTTTATTTGTAATTTTTAGACTTTAAATAATTTAATTTATGTATAACACAATGATGATGCAGTAATTACCATAATAGTAAAAAAATAGAACAATTGATATTATAAATACCTAAATAAGTATAATTTGAGACTTTTTATGAATTCCAATAATTTTCTAGGATAATATGACATCTTAGTATTGAGTTAATTAACGTTTTTAGAACTTATCATTATGTTATGATTTTCACAAAAATCAATTACTAAATAGTGTCAAAATTGACATAAAATAGATTTTAAAAAACAAATATTATATTATTATTTGTTATTTTATTCCTACAAATATAAGGATCAGCCAAATGACTTAGATAAGGTTATATATATTAATAATAAACAACTTGGGGTCTGTTTGGATTGATATAGTAAGTTTATTAACCTTATAGTATAAGAACACAAGAAGACGCGGTAAAATTAAAATTATTTAACTTAATGGTAAATCTAAATGATAAGGTTAAAATAGGAACCTAAACTTGTCTAAAATCTATTGGATGAGAGGATTTCTACCAATACCCACCTTATCCTCTAAATAAATCAATTTGGAGCTATTTAAAACCGAACTCGACTTTATAATAAAATAATATTTTTTGTTATTCCAAAGGTGCCCCTATCCTCCCTTATAAAAGGGCTCTCCTCCCTCTCTTCCTCACACAACATTGAGCCTTCATGCTCGGCCAACCCCTGCCATTTTCTCCTCTACACTTCCCTAGAGACATCCTAGAGGTCCTGGTCTTCTTCAAAGACCAATTGTAGGGCCCTAAAAGGAGGTCTCAAAGAAGCACTTCAAAGAAGAGGTAATATCCATTACCGATCCTTTCCAATTTCTTTCTTCTTCAACTTATTCTTCTTTAGTTGTTTCATTATGAAGTAATAACATCAGTATCACTCATATACTGATGTGTTATTATAAGTATGAAACAACCCTATTTAATCATCTATCCATCCTACGGAAAATGAAATCACCGCGCGTGCGTACGTACGAAATACCGTCTCCACGCCGTGGTGTAATCTATTTTCCACCACCACCTTACATGGATGGGTATAATGGTGTAAATAATGACTATATATGACTATTAAAAAGTGATATTGATTCTGAAATATTATACATACACTCCAATACAATTCCATGATCATAGGAACGATATCATCACTCGTGCGTACGTACGGAATACCGTCTCCACAATGTGATGCGACTCGTTCTACATGATATTCATTTCATAATGATTATATAAATGAATTGAATGAATGAATATGATATACATTACACTAATAACATTCTGGAGATAATGTATCTATAACCTAAATAGAAGAATAAGAATTTATTCGACAAAACACGCATAAGAACAAAAAGTTATAAACACCCGAATAACAAGTAGCAATGAAATATTACTACTAAGAAGCTAATAATATGACCATATATGATATCATAAAAATAATTATGATTCTTGAATAAGTCAATAACATTATTTAAATCATTATACAGGAGGTTCGGACACTTACAAAGAAAGTCGGACTTAAGGTAAGGGAAAATATCACAATCTCATTTTTATCCGAGATTTTTTTTACTTTGGCATTTACTAGGGTTTATTTTATCATCCACATCCATGTTCCCTAAATATGTAATATTGTTTCCATCCACTTACAATAGTTTAAATCCAAGTTTACATTTCGGTGAGTTTTTAGTAAAGAATATGAAAGGAATCTTTTGTCGTTTTTCGTACGAGATACTTTTTGACTTTTCCAAGAAAAGTAAGATAAGAATGTTTTTTAACTTATACGGCATGAATGGATTTTTAAAACATTATTTCCAAGAAGCATCCTTTACAAGTTTTCAAGTTTATTTTTAATCAACTTCTTTTATTTTAAATTCGTATGACATGTTATGAAAGGAAAAATGTTTTTGAAGAAGAAAGGATATTTTCCTCAAGAATGGAGTTCAAGTGTTTCATCAAAATTATTTTCCATCTAAGATAATAAAGGGTCCGTTTTTATCCCTATTATTACATTGATTTGATCATGTTTTTATGGAATTATTTTTACGAATTCCTTTATCTTGTATGAATTGTTTTATGATGTCATGATGTTTAAGATTCCCATTTGTATTACATGGGTTATGCAATGATGTATGATTCATGATTTTGTGGAACACATAAGAATGGTATAATTATGAGATGGGTGGGACCTATATCTCCCTTCAATGCATTGGGTAAAGATTTTATATCTCATGAGATAGACATGGCTAGAACGGTAGGTTATACCGGTTCAGTGAAGCAGGACTGAAACGAGGGAAACTCGGTTCAGAAATGGACTTTGTCCACTAAGATAGTCTTGGAAATGAGTCTTGACTATAAGAAATGATTATCTATGATTATGTGTGTATGCCACAAGGTTTCCTGTCTTAATTTATGATTATTGGGATTACATTTCACTTCTATTATTTATCCTGTGTTATGATATTATGATCTCTTTTCCAGGATAAGATTTCCAAAAGTTATGTTCTTATGTATCTGATGTGATTGATATTTCTTTTGTTTACCATTACTAAGCATTTGAGCTCACCCTTTTGTATGTTTTATTTCCCCATGTCAGGAAGAAGGTTATTAAGTAGAATATTCAAAAAAGGTACTCTAGATATGATGAAATAAATGGGAGGCAAAGTAGATGCTTTATGAACCAGTTGTTTATGTTTCCCAGTTCTAAAGGCATTATACCTATACGGTCCTTTCTTGGTTTTGTTAAATGTTGTAATAAGTGTGCTTCAATTCTTAAGTAATAACAATGTATGTAAAGTATGGGTCGTTATATACATATTATTAACCAATTTAATATTGTGACCCTACCCATTTAGCAAAGATAAGGATTTTTGGCAAGGAGACAAATATTCTTGTGATTTTGAGATATCACTATCTGAAGATTCATTAAAAGAATCACCTCCACTGGAACACCACGTGTCATTATATTTCATGAATTTTTCTACTTAGACTTCCAGTAATTCTTCTTATTCTTCTTTGAATATATTTCCTTTCTATCCTTTTTTTTTGTATTGGGAAACTAGGTTGAATGTGTCAGTCCCTTTAAAAATCCTAGTTTGTTTCATCAGACTATTTTTTTCCTTATTAACACTGTATGTATTTCTATATCTATATTGTAAATCCTTTTATCCCAATATTTTATTAATTATTCAAGGAATTTTTTCAAGATCATTCATTTAGTGTTTTGTATTTCTGGAATCTGATAAAACATCAACCTTCCTCATTCTTGATTTAGTTCTCACTGGTGATTGAGATATTGCAGGGTTCGATGTAGTAGTGATTGTTACCCCACATTCTTCTTCTTTTAATTTATCTACATTTCACATAAGTTTTTCTTCATATTTGTATAATGTTCCAATGATATCATAAAAAGTAGGGTTAATAATATTTTTACACTCATCATCTACAGTCCTCTTGGATTCCAATTCATTTGGCATAATGTCAATGATCTTATCGTCTAAGAATTTATCATCTAAATTTTCATCTCCCATAACATGATGAATATAAATAATTGGTATAAATCGATTTTGAACCTTTACTATAGGATCTCCATATAGAAATTCAAAATCATGACATACATCTCTTTGCATTTCTATTCATGATTCAACAACATTGGGAGTACCAGATTGTGTAATTTCTAATTTATTCCATAATCTATTTGGAGGTTTACCTAAATAAATTTTACTATAAATGTTCATGGGCATATAACATAATAAATTATTTTGTACAATATAATTTCGCAAAAATTCATGTTTTTTCTTGAGCAGTAAACATCCTATCTTCTTTCTCTGGGATCTTATATTCACCAGTGAGCTTAACAAATTTTTATACACTACTATTTAAAATAAATTACTTCATTTGATCTGTCCAATATTCAAAATAATTACTGTTAAAAATAGGTTGTTTTATTGGATTGAGGTTTTCAATTGAACTAACATTATTCATGACTACAATCATAAATAAAAAATTTCCTTTTTCCACAAATAAGGTTAGTGTATTTTGAAAACAACGTCATAAAAATATAGAAAATAGTGGAAAACCTTATTTTGATATGTTTTTTTTATCAAAATGGATTGTAAATGACACAAATATAAGAGGGTTGAATTGGATATTTAAATATTTCTATTAAGTACATTTAGTAAGGTTATCAACATAAACTAAATCAATTTAAAACCCTATTATAAATTGAATAATTTAATCGGACTAACTCTCAGTCCTCAGATATTGTTATGAATCTATAGGTTATGAACCAATTGTATTCAGAGTCAATACAAATATCAGTGTAATATATAGTGTAAATTATTCTACCATATAGATTATAGAATGAATTTTATGAGTATGAGTTGTAATTATAAAAATTAAAAAATACTATCAATAAGAAGAAAAAATAAAATGATTCTCTTTCAATTACAATAAGTATTGAAAAGGTAAAATATTCTACAAATCATTTATCACAATGGTTTGGGTATCCTCTCACCTAGGATAATAAGGCTGTATTTCCAATGCTGGTAAGCCCATGATATGATTATCGACATGTATTTCTTGTTATCCCTGAAAGCCCAGGATTTTACTGGTAATCATCACCTCTATATTTTAAACACATGAAATCCCTAGATATGATGATTGATTTCACTTTTTTTTATCCCTAGAAACCCTTGATCATTATCACCAGATCATACACACAAAGAAAAATATATCACTTATTAAATAACACATACTATGACTGATTCATTCAGGTTTTTTAATTTCAAGGCTTTCACCCGAAGCAAAGAGAAGTCACACAATCTCTCTCTAGAACATGGTAGTAGCTGAAGTTGTTACAATTTTTATATCATCTTCAAATGAACTATTATTTATAGGACTTAGGTTAAGATAGTAATATTTTTTCAAATGGTTATATTTCACAAGAAAACTCCAAGGGAATTTGACACCTCTCTTAGAAATGGTAATATTGAAACAGAAAACATGAAATCTTTATGATTAGTTTATAACTAACTCTAAAACATAGTTTGGGTTATCACAATAAGTATATAAAATTTATAACATGAGTATGATTGATGTAGAACATTTTATTTTATAAGAGAAAAAAATTATGCATTTGAAAAAAGTATAACATAAATACGATTAACAAATTTTTTACAATGGCCAGATTTAGTACGATGAACAGAGTGGGTATAATCGCCAGAGTCAGTATGACAGACAGATTGAGTAAGATATATAATGTCAGTACAATAAATAATTTATAGCATGATAGGAATCATTAGTATGATAGGCAGAATTAGTACAATATATAGAGTCAGTATGATAGACAGAGTCAGTATGATAAGAAAATTTATTTAGATTGAAAAAGTCAGTACGACAATCAATGTTAGAACGATAGAAAAAGTCATTACAATAAAAAATGTTGGTACGATGGTCTAAATTTATTTTTGATTCCCATAATAGTTGACATAAAATTCAAAATAAGACTTTGGAATGAACAAATATATGACTATACACTTCTTAATCCCTAATATTCTCACTATGAATCACAAAATATGCCTCCATAAGATTTTTTTTGGAAAAAAATGAACCTTTATTAGATCCATCTACTAGCCTACAAGGGATGTCTATGAAATTTCATATCCTTGAAAATAGTCTCTAAATCATTAACTTAACATGATTTTTGTGGCTTAGTATCCTGACTCATATGGATACATCAGGATCTTGTAGTAGTTCTATATTGAAAGAATTATTTTGTTATATTGGATTATTGAATTTTAATATCCCCACAAGAAAATAAAATATAAGGGTATCATGAAGGTAAAAAATTTGTATTTTCCTACAGTGATGATAGGTCAATAATCCTTTTCATTCAAATAATTCCATGTATTCTCAACCATTTACCATTTTAACAATGAGTTTTGTTACTTTCAATCTCCTCATAGACTAGTTGAGTGATATTGGTGATGTAGCATGGGAATTACATCCACATTGAAAGGATACCAAATGATTGGTGAATCCTTCTATAGGAATTAACACCCATCAATAGTGGTAGAACATTATACATGAATGTCCTTCTAAAGTATCAATTTCAAGCACTATCTCCTACGGTATCAACAATGGTAAATCAGTGGCCAAATTTTTCATTTTCTTAATAGAAAATAAGCCATCTGTTGTAGATTCTGTGACCACTTCTTCACTTATAGAGAATAATATGTACAAGAAATTCAGTAATTATATCCTCTAAGGATATCATCCTAGGTGTCGGGTCAATCAAGAAAACTCTATTACAATCCAACTATAAAACAGAAATCTAGTAGTCTTAAATCAATAAACCCCCACTTAATAAATTCTTTCTTCCAATAAAAATAGTAATGAATGTTGTGGATATAACCACACAAAACATATTCTTACATTCCTTGGGTTTCCAATGTTAAAGAATCAATGGGACTTCTTATTGCTACTCCACAACAAGTCTTCTTAGTGATATAATTGGCTTTTCACACGATATTTTCATGATGATGCCCCTCATGATGACTTAATTAATTATCGTAGAATTGTCCAGAAAGTTTTAGATAATAATAGATATACAACACACCATTAAAGGATGATATAACATGAGTAGACAGATCATTTTTCACCACCACTTTTATTAAGAAATACAATATTAACCTCCTTCATATGTATATGTTAATTGAGAAACACCTTTCACAAAATTACTCTTTATGTGGCCCGACACAAGGAAGTATAGGGAATCATGTGAAAACCCTTATCTTATACTTTTTATATAAATTGGATGGCCTTTCCTTTTTTTGGTACCACTATCTAGTACCATGATCAGCGACCAACTATAAATATATCCCATGATAATTCCATTACTAGTTTGGCCCCACCATATATAAGATTAGTTCCACTAACCTCTCAATGTTTAAAAAGAAGTTAAATTATTTTTTCATCAAAATTACCAAAAAATGGAAGGTATTCAGTTTCTCCATTTATGTATAAATTCCCAAAGAATTATTTATGGGAATATGTGTCTTGAATGTATATGATGATCAAGTATATACCCTTATTTCCTTGAATTATAAAAGATGATTCAAAGAATTCAATAAAATATATCATCAAATTAGGATGTCCATGAATTCAACCACGAAACAATCTCTCCCATTACCATCCAATATATCAAAAAGGACTAAAGTATAAGAATTTTTTTTAAAGTCCCAAAACCACTATATAATCATTTTATAGGTTTCCTAATATAAAAAACCTTATATTACAAAAAATAAACTGGGGAATATTTCCCATGTACATGCACAATAATAAAATATATACCTTTTGTAGAGTTGATGAACTATGCATACTTCTTGAAGGATGATCACGATCAATGCTTCACCATATATTTCTTATACTAGAACATTACCTTGATCTTGAAATTCAAGGATACATGAGATGATGACTTGATGGCACCTCATTACAAATTTACGTTCAACATATTCCTTGGTAACACCATGAATGAGTGTTTTTTCTTCAACATTTTTCTCTAGGACAAGGTATATAATGGTTTAGTGAAACTAGGTGACCCTTCCACGCAATATTCATATGTCTATTACACCCTTAAAAATGATGAATATTCTATGGAATTAAAGAATGTCTCGTACATGGTTCCCATAATTACTATGACTAGATAGAATAAAATTAAATCACTCAATCCCACATGACTATTAACTTTTTTAATAATAATATAGAACCCTTCATGGGTAGTATGTATTATTCCGTAGTAATATCCACCTCATGTGCCTATAAAGAACAAAATAATTGGTTATATCCTAGAAACGTTGAGTATAAACCACTTTTAATACAAAAGACATTGTAAAATCTCTTGGATTTAATTCCCCCACATTAGGTGAAATTTCCATTACCCATCCATATTTAGAATACTCAACTAATGTATAGAATATTCATGCATCGTTCAATTCCATTAGGTTGGAAGAAGACTGTGAAAAGATCATATATTTATCACATTAGTTATTTCCTCTATACCATCATCGATGCTCTAATAGAAATGGAATATACTCCCATAAAAAATAATATCATAGGATTAAACCTGGAAATTTTAGTCTATGCTACTATGAACAAAGAATTTGATTTCCTGAATCAACAAAAAAGCACTTTATAATAGTATTTTTCAATGTATTTTTTAAACTATTTGATTGGTTTATATCTATCTCAGTCAGAACCAAGGAAGGATCATCCAAAAATTTCCATCTGATGATATAATAAATAAATAATCTTATTACTTAATGATGTCAACTCAAGAATCCATACCTTATATAATTATTTTTAATGTGTGACCACTTTTAAGAAAAAATATTATAGTATATTAGAAGTATGACAAGATAAATGATCTCACAAAAATTAATTCTATACCCTCAATACTTGATATTATTTTACTTATAATGATATTTATAAATCCCTTATTCAGTCACTAAATAGACCAATTATGTTTGAGAAAAAATAGGCTACCACTGAAGGCTACCATATACATGAATCTAAGAATAAAGATTGAGAAGATGAAAGAGAAATCATACAGGGGCACATACTACCACTATATTTATCAAGAAATATTAATTTTATTTATTTTCATCTATGTTTGGTTGAATATTTCTCAATGATCAATATCATCCTAACATGATCACTCTATAATCCATGGTATCCATAGTCTTAACTAGACACATGAATACTTAATATTCAAGGATATTTCATGAGTTACTATAAAAAAATATTAATGTCCTACTACATACCCGATTTAGTTATTTGGTATGAACTACCAAATTCATAGTGGCCTTATAAGACATTATTTTCAACACCATACTAGGAAGACCTTGGATCCACATTCATTCAAACATCCCCTTGTACTATCACTATTTCCTCAAATAATCCCTCAATGGAAAAGTTGGGGCAATTCAAATTGATAATTCACCCATTAGACCAAGTTAATCACATTGCGTTTATAATAGGAATTACAAATGCAGACTATATCAATTTTAAGTTAAAGAGTGATATACTATTAATGCTACTAAATAACTTGACACCCACTTTGAATGATCCATAAGATAACCTGATGTATAGCATTATTCTACCCATTCACCATCTAAAAGAAAAAACATAGAATTCATGAAACATTTGATCAGGCCTAATAATAATGATTTCACATAAAAACATGTTATAATATGAAGGGTATTCTCCTAGGAATATTTAAAAGGAAACTAACATTTCCTATTTTAATGTTTTTATCCATGGATGAAAATAGACATCTTCAGATTGTATATTATAAAAATGGTTTGACTCACTAAGAGTCAACCAAACTACATTGCTTATATATCAAGGTTTTACTACACTGATGATGAATACATTGTTTATTGTCGAAAACCTATTTTTCAGTTGCCCCTATGGAACTATAAGTAAAATAATATGGGTTTTAATATTATGCTACTTTATAGGAATGTAATTTCACTTTACAGTCTCCCATGACTATGAAGTCAACTACACCCTTAAGGGATTATATTTTTTAATGAATAATAAATGGAGAGGCCCCTCATTCAATAGTAGAATGAGTTTACACAACCATTGAAGAGATGAAAAGGTGAAAACCATCATTGAGGAAATTTGTGGTCAAAAATGATAAGTGAAATAAATCCTTTCAATGAACCATAGCTCTATGTTGAAAACAAAATAAAACACCATAAAATATTTTCTCGGAACCGTATGGGTACTCCATGGCCAGATCTATAGGTCACCATCCCTTAGAATAAAAATCATGATGGCCATTTTAGTTTCAAACTAACACCCAAAAATATGCATCTATCCCATGGATACACGGTTTATGATAATGTTGATATGTGGATAAATAAAAAACTCATTCAATATGTTCAGTACCCCAAGTGGATCGTTAAAATTTTCCTAATCATGAATAAGAATATATGTATCAATGTGTTTATAAACTTATTACACCTCAACCAAAACTACCTGAAGGACCACTTCTTCATACCTATTTCAATGCTAGTGATTGATGCAATAATTGGTTTTACGACATCACTTTCTGAGTTAAATATTCTAGGTATAAACAAATTTGTACTGATATTAAAGGTAAAGAGGTCACTTCATTGACGGAACCTTGTGGAACCTTCTACGATAGGGTGATTATCATAGGATTGAAGAACATCAGGATAACATACCCATCATCCATGCATTATATTTTTATGATTCTCCTTAGAAAAAATAGAATTCCATATGGATGGATTGGATGTAAATATTTTCTAATGACTTCACCACTTCAATAATTTTAAAGAAATTCATCAGTTGTGGCCACCACCTACGATGTATCCCATTAAGACATAATTTGGTTTTACCTATAGTTAGATTATTGGACTAATAATTTCATATAGAGGAATCAATATTAACTTAAAAAATAACAATTCCATCATTTGAATTAATCATAATAATAATTTTTGAGATATGGGAGGACTAAAAAATCTAGAAAATATACATATATTTCCAAGTTACACCCCAATATTTTTATGAAATATTTCACTTAAATAACTTGGATTATTTGATAGCTTTCATTACATAGAAATGAATGTTTACACGAATCACATAACAGTATTTAAATATATTTGTGTCTATTATCTCCAATTGTTGCATTGGATGTAGTGAATAGTAATTACTAAAATATTAAAATAATATGGTCAATAGAATTAAAAAATTAAATCATTAGTTATCAAGTTAATATAACTAAAAGAATTGTTTGAAATTTTAATTGATGTTTTTTATCAATTTTTATATGAAAAAATGTACTATTATATTAACAATTTAAATTAATCATAATTGAAGAGTAATTTTAATGTAATTTATTTAATATTTTCTTGATCAAATTTTTTATAAATTTCATAAATAATTTTCCAAACATATTATAAGAATTAATATAGTTTAGTTTTTAAATGTATTTATTTTCTAAAATGATGTTACAATATCATTATGCACACATATATATAAATTATTTTCATTAATTTATTATTGTTCAATTAAATAAAAATAACATAATATTTAGAATCAACAGGTAACATTTTGGTATATAAATCAATTTAATTTTTGGTTAGTATTATTAGTACCAATGGTAAATTTAATCACCTTGGTAAAGGGTAAATAAGTTTGATATTACTTAAAAATAAAGGATATGACCATAATGTTTTTTCCAAATTTTTTATGGATGAATAAATTTCGAACATAACACATTAGGTATAATATTTAGGATTTAAATGGGCATTTTTCCATCAAAATGACGTATATTTTATTTAAATCCCAGTGAGTTGCAAAATGAAAATCTCCTTTTAATATCGCTAATGTTTCCATATAGAGAAAAAAGTATGTTGTTTAAAAAAAATTATTTATAATTTTAGATTAATGATATTATTATCATGAGATAAAATTATTTTAAAATTTTATTATTTACATAATGATCTAAACTTCTTATGAAAAACAGATGCAATATTTCGAACTTTAAAAAATTTATAAAAAAATTATTTTAAAAATATTAAAAGTTATATAATTTTAATTATTGAATGTAAACCATGAATTTTATAAATATATTTACCTATTAGCGAGGATTATTAGATTTATATTCTAATTCCTACTTTTTCTTGATGTATATAATGTTAAATTAAATTAATAGTGTAAAAATTGACCAGAATGATAGTTTATAAAAAATAATAATTTATTACATTATTTATAAATTATAAAAATACTGAAATAAGAAATGGTTGATAGAATATAGTTGAATATATAATAAATAGTACAATTGTAAGATAATTTTGACCGTATATTTAATAATCAAAAATCATTATCTTCTGAAAAGTTGTTACCATAATTAAAATATAAATTGATGAAATTTGGGTAAATCAAAATGATATGCTTTTAAATTACACAAAGACATGTATAAATTGAATTGGTTCATCGTATTACACCCCTATCCCACTTTATCTTTGAATATATGGCCATTTATAATCGTATTTGTGGAGAACAAATTTATTAAAATTTAAAATATTGAGAAATTATAAATGTGCCTCTCACCTCAATTATAAAATGGAATATCTTCCCTCACTTATTTCCACCATTTTTGAACCTTAAATCTAAAAAAATATTCCAATTTCTCTTATCTAATTCTAGATACACATTCTAGTGTGTATGATCTTCCCAAAATACCATCCTTAGATCCCTTTAGAGGTGATCTAACATAATCTTTTTAAAGAAGAGGTAATCTCCGTACATAATATATTTATTTTCTAATATTATTTACCACCTCCAAATATATGGTATTTATCATAAAATAATATATTAAATATAATAAATATATTTAAAATATATTATTATTTATAAAAAAATGTTTTTCCCACTATTTTTTATCAAATGAGAAGTAAATGTTTCACTAGTGCGTACATACAAAAAACCATCTCAACGTATTGATAAAATCCATTTTTCATCACCATATTTTATGGATGGGTATTATGAGGTGATAAAATTTTTATATAAAATTTTTAGGAAGTAATTATACATCAATAATTGTAATATAATTCAAACCTTCAAATAATCCAATTATTTGGAAAAAGTAGTGACATTCGTGCTTACGTGTGAACTACCTCCTCCACGGAGAAATGTGATTTATTTTTCCTTTCTAATTTAAATGGATTTTAATGAGGAATAATTTTACTAATACATATGATACATGTTATATAATAAAGATACTATAAAGGGAATCAATAATAACTATTATTTTATTCCATCTGTCGAATAATGAAACCAACATTTTTTATGTACATAGAACCTACTATCTTCATAAATGGTGTAATTAATTTTCTATATATAACTTTATTAGAAGAAAAATATGTATATAAGAATATATATTATGTTTATATTATTATATATATTCCATAGGTGATGGAAAATAGATAAATGTAGATGTTCCAGAAATACTGAATGGAAGTACTCTTGATAAATGAAACTCTACCCACCCAAATATAATAATTTTAATAAGTAATTATTAATAAAAGGGAGTGTTGAAATAATATAATGGTATAATATATCATATAATAAATATAAAAATGAATATTCTATAGAATTATAATAAATTAAAATTTATATGGGAAGAAGTCAGAGTTATTTTTATGAAAGTCAAACACGACGAAAGAATTTTTTGTTGAAATATCATTATTTATCCTAAATAATTTTTATTAATTTATAATTATGATATATCATGATATCCCTCCAAAGATAATTATTATTTTATTACCAAATAATTATTTTATCAAAATAATGGGTTTCCATTATTTTCACAACCTTCTGTTCTCAATAGATAAAAAATTAAATTTCTAAGGAATGACGGATTCATATCTTTCCTTGAAAAAACAAATTTCTTCAACATACATGTTTTATAAAAATGAAGTAATGAATAATTTTACATATCCCCTATTATTTTTTAAATTTATTTTTTAAATTTATTGAATGTAAATTTATTTTATTTTATTAACGTTGTACATTTTGACTTTTCTGACCACTTTTAATGAATGAATGTTTTTTCGACTAATATGACATGAATTAATTTTCCACCACTGTGAATAAATTTTAATTTTAGTCTTAATTATCATTTTCATACGATTCAATTCTAATAAATTTTTTTCATTATAATTGGTTAGGATTCTTAAATAAAAAATTTCAAAAATTTAATGTGTATTTTCCTGACAAATTTTTTAATGATCTTTTTTGTTATTTCCTTTCATGAACTACCAAGAAATTGATTTAAAATAAAACATTCCTGAGATATGATCCAATTATACCAACATTATTTGTTATTTAGATTGTTTATGAATACAATGACACAATTTTTTTGTTACTTATATCTTTCCTATGGGTTATGCTATGATTAAATGATGAGATGTTTATGAAACCCATTTCCTTTCCATGGGTTATGATATGATGAAATGTTTATGAATCCAATTTCTTTTCATGAGTTATAATATGATTTTTTTCTGATCTTGTGTAAAAAATATAAATGTTTTAAATTATGTGATTGGTGGAACCTATATGTTTCATTAATGATTAGGGTAAATATTGATATCTCATGGGGGAAATAGGATTGTAATAGTGATTGAACCTATATTGGTTAGGGATTATATGAACTATGATATTATTGGGAGAGAACGTTTACTATAACAATGGTTTGGGGAATGAACCAATTCCATTATGAAAGCCTTCGAAGTGATCCTTGACTATAAATGAAATGATTTTCTATTCTTATGCGAATTAGTCAATCTCATTTATTATACCTATGTTACGCTCGAAGGTCTCAAGCAATTGTAATCTGTTATGATTCATGTCTTATGTAGTGCCATTATTTATTCTACGATTCAAGATTATGATTCATTAATTTCCTAGTATGGTTTTAAAATGTTAATCTGTTTTTAAACACTTTTTCTCATGTTATGCTTATATAGTAATTGATATATCCTATATTTATCCTTGATAAGCATATTAAAATACCCTTTTTATAGGGCTCCTTTCCCTATGATATTAAGAACAATATTAAGAATGATATGTATAAAAAGGGTTAAAATTATAAAGAAACAAGTGGAATAAGATTTAGAAATTTTATGTACCAATAGTTAATATTTTTGAGCTTTCCAGATAAAATATTCTTATACGATTCTAGCAAGAATCAAAATGTTATTTAATGAATATAAATCTATAATGATATAATATATATAAATAAAAAGTGTGGTTCAATACAGTTGATATTTGAGAAAGGATTAGATAACCTTTGGAAATTATGAAAATAAGTATTTAGTGATATCCCAAGGGATATGTTAAAGGATAAATATATATATAAGATAAAATCATTGTGTTTTTGAAATGATAATGACTTACCTAGGATAAACCAATGGCATGAATGAATAAGGATTCACAATTTACATTTACCATAAATTATTTTTTTAGGATTATTTTATTTATCAACATTTATATTGTTTCACAAACTGCGAATTTTGTACATAGTTAATGGATAACATCAATGGAATCATGTCAATAATAAATGCGATAAGAAATGTAATGATTTTCCTTAGTGGAAATTGAATATTATGAATGGTATAATGAAAAATCTTATTAATATTCTAATGAGAATTTATGGAATTAAGATTCTCACTAAACTTATACTCGTAAATGAGGAAACAAGGTTCTACAGAGACATGGATGAGGAATAATTATCCTTCTTTTAGATTGTCCAATGATACCCTAGTCACTGAGTTATGGATTAGTACCACTAAAATAAATTCCATTTTCCATTGTTTTGAACAAGATATAGTTATTCTAGCTATTTATAATATAGAAGGAAAATAATGTTAGTTGAATAATATTATTAAGAACATTAAAAAATTGGAACAAATTTAATATAAGGTGTGGGGAAAATATTCATTTTTTTAATAACTAATTTTCATATATTCTTATTTTTTAAATGGAGAAATACTTTATTGAGTTAAAAAATATGAATGATTAATCTATTGGTACCTGTGAGACAAATATTAGAAGCATTGTGTTGAATTATTCTAATATTCTAATACAACATGAATTTATGGTTAATCAATTCATTAGTGGATTAAAACATAGTGTAATGAATCTTATTTTCCTTAAGTAATTTTTTTATTTTTTTGGGAATATTATGAGACCAGGTGCTGAGATGGCGTGTGATTCGGAGGCCAAGTGAGCCTAGAACAACTCATCAAAAATTGATTACTATTTAAATAGGTCGCATGAGAATTTGTCATGAATAAAAGGAATAACATCTAAATGGGGGATCGGATCAAAAATTTGAGGGCACTATTGAGCTCAGAGCAATGTCTATACCCTAGGTGTGACATAACTCTAGTGGGAACCATTCTTCTGTGAAGAATCCTTTAAAAGGATATAACTGTAATAAAAATAATTAAATAGAATATCTTTTATTCTAAGATCATAATATATCACAAACAGTAACACATATTGGAAATCTGAGATCACAATTGAGTTTATAATCGGGATGTTTTCCTTACGAAGAGCATTCCATCAACCTGCGTGGGTCGGAAATGAATGTTAATTTTTGGAAGTTATTAGAATATAATAATTTCAAATAATTATTTTATTTTTAACATTTCATCGTAAAATAGGTGTGATGCAATGCAGCGACTCACGGATGATGTAAGTCAGTGAAACAACAACGCTGAAATGAGTTTAATGTTGAAAAACATTTATCACCGAATCACAATTAACACTAAATCAATTATTAATTCCCTATCCATTATAGGTGAAACATTATTAGGTGAATGATCCTCATGAATTTCCTTAGGATCACTACAGATGATGAGTGTCGAAATCCTCTCTTTGGAAACCGGATGACAATGAGGACATGGCTGATCGATATCGCTGATGGAAGGATCACCATCAATGATGAATCCAATTCTTCAACTAATCCAATCATTAGATAGGGGTTAGTTTTAATATGTTTTCATTCCTCATTCGATTTTCATATGAAAATCAAGGATTAATAGACCACCATATTCATCCATGGGTCATGTGTTTTGCTTGCTGGGTTTTACCTTGCGGGGCTTACGGAGGATTGTTTATCTGATTCATATTATAATTTTTTGTTGGTTTTTGAAAATTTTTCTATTGGTAATGAACACTGATCGACACAAACATCGATTGATGTCCCTTCCTATTTGTTATTTCATATTTTTCTACCTCTATTCTTTAATTTGTATGGGGATTCTTTATTTGTCCTGTGAATCGAAAATTCATGAACAATTTGATCATTACACTCCACTTTTATGGTGCAATGATCCACTGTAATCGATATGGGATGGAAACTGCACGCCAGAGGTCCGATGACGCTGGTGAATGGATTGAGGTGGTGTGGATGATATCTTTGATAGAATAAAATTGCAATGATATGGATCATGTCATGGATTTGAGCCCCCAATAGTGAAGTTTGCGACCCAATTATTGAAATTGTTGATCAATCCCAAAAAAAACAGAGCAGCGGGGCAATAGTGGTCACTAAAAGAAGGTGGTACCCAGATGGCACCAGTACTTGTTCATAGTGTTTCAACCACCTAGAAAAAGGTGTTCACCATCTCAAAAGACGAAATCAGAAGGGTCCAAGTCAGTGTGACATCAAGCAGCGTTGGGGAGACACGACTAGGGGTTTCATGGTCTTGTGGACTGGCGACAAAGCAGGGTGCCACATCGAAAATTCTGGAACACTATCCCATAGAATGCATACGGAAGTAGTAGAAGACTCAACAACCAACCACATTGACCTAGCTGGGATGTGGCAGCCGATGTTTCTGGGTGAACTGAACCAGCCTGCATACAAGTGAACTTGGTTGGAGCCTGTGGTCTAGGCTAGGGCAGTCCTGGTGGGTCGTCACGACCTATGACAGGTCGTGTTTTGTATGTCTTCCTAGGTCAAATCATACCATGACCCAAACATCCCATTTTCAAAAAATTTATAGTATCCTTAAAACTCTAAGTCTAGTTGTTGAGTCGTTTGCGGTGTTGGGGACCTTGAGACAAGGAAGTACTTTTTAGATGGCTTGGTGGATTCTATTTGGATTATAAGGTGATGATAGAGTTATATTTGTCTTTCTTATGAGGGATTGATGTACGATCTGAATCTCATCATAAAGGGTGATATTAGAGATTCAGATTGTACCCTTGGTCATCTTTATGAATGTTTTATTTTGGATCAGTTTAATTTCATAGATAATGACTTGTATTCAGAAGTGAGTTTTCTCATCGCAGCTTTGATAGTGACTCAGTGGTATGGAGAATTTATCACACAAGGAGGCCTAGTCCCAACTCACTTCTCTTCACGGAATATTAGATATGGTTTTTTGAATATATTTGACCAATATTTACCAAGAAATATATCCCTTATATTGGATGATGTTTCTAGTAGTTCTAGGATGTCCCCCAATGATCCCGAGCTGTATTCCCCCTATCTGTGTATGATGATCAGATTCATTCCTTCATGACATGATATGAAATAGATTCTTTGGTTAGTTCTTAATGTGTTCACTTTTGGAAGTCCCCAAATTAGTGGGAACTCTTTATGAGGGTATCTGATGACTTCATAGATGGAGGATACTATTCTATCAGAACAAGCATACCATGACAAGTATCAAGTGACCAGGGATTATCTATGATATCGAGAATCTTTGTCTTTGCGAGACAAGGTATCTTAGAGAACTTCATGATATATTGAGACCATATATTCTGTCGGTTAATATTTGTAGACATGTAGTATATGCTTACTATCAGATAGGTCGAAGAGTGAGATATCCTGGAATATAGAATTATACGAGAGTAACCATATTGCTGGTAGTGGCTGTGACCTTTAGTCTTTGAATCATTTAATAGTATACCAAGATGTTAGTGTTATTTTTGTTGTAAACATACACCAGTTTTGAGATGATTGTTTCTTCTTGGAGTTTATTTTTTGTAGAATTTTACATTGTGTTTTTGGATTCCCTAATGGGTATTATTTTACTCACCCCTGCACAGGATTTTCCTGCACATGTTGTGTCTTGTGTAGACATACGGCGCTTTGATAGTGTTATAGGAAGACAAAGACCACGGGGGTCATTGTTTGATAAGAGAGAACAAGGTGTGTTTTGATGGATTACGAATAGTATTGTATTTTAGTACGTTACAGTAGGATCTGGAGGGATTTTCTATAGATGAACTTCCATACATGTGTTATAGAATCTTTCTATTAGGGGGCTTGTATTTTTTCCTAGTTGTACTTTACATATATTATTTATTTCATAATATGTTTATGTGTTGTAGTGGTATTCATGCATTTTCTTTACTTAGTGTATTTACTTTCTAGCATCTTTGGATCAGAGTTTTGTGTGCATGGAAAAGTTTATAGGAAAATGCCTCCCATTTGTGTGATATGCATACACGGTGCTAGTCGCGAGCCCCAGAACTAATGCAGGAAGGTATTTGATAGTCAAGGAATAGACCATGGGAGGATGGGTCATCATAGATTGGTATCAAAGTGGATTGGTAATACCTTATGATACCAATGTCTACGAGTATGGTTTTTGGATAAATTATTAAGTGTTTGAGATCGGATTTCAGCATAGGAAATCTAGTGTTGGTGCGACAATAGACCTGTCCACACACAAGGACCTTAAATTATGCTTCTTAACTCAATAAATGAATACACTATTTGAAGGAATAAACAATGTTACATGCCTATTACAGGAATTGATGGTGTTTTACATGTTATTTTTGTGCTATCTCAAAAGGTGTACTCTATCAATCATGGTACATTTGTTTTACTTCATGAATATTCCACAAAGATAGTCTGGTAGGATTCCACCGTGTGATCACAGTGATGATCCCTGAGGAAACAAGGTTTGTGTGGATGGATTTTTACTAGATACAACACATCTTGGTGGTGTACTAGCTATACCACCACCTATATTGTAGAACATGGTACTCACAGTAACAACAGATGAGATGTGAGGGATGATCTTACATCACGAGTTTCATTAATAGAGACACATCATTATCTGAAGTGAGCTTGTATCACATGCGGATAAGGACTTCCTTAATATGGTGACTGTGTTTTCCATCCAATCTAGACACTGTATGATCAGATGGTGGTCCTAGTGGTAAGCCTTCTTCATTGTTTAGTATGGAGACAATGAGGTTTAGTGTACCTAGTCCTTCGATGAGGTCACACTTTTGTGGATATAGTTTGAGAACATTTCTGAGAGATTGTTATCTCACTATAAAATCTAAGGGTTATGTGTGACCAAGAGATTATATAGCATTGTAGTGATGACATGTCGGTAACTCAGTATTCATCGATGCATATTGACCTTTCCAGATACTCTATGAATATGATACAACAGATACATTAGGGATCAGACCTCTGAGAGAGGATATTTAGGGACATCTGAGCCATCATTATTTTAATGTGAATTATGAATTATGATAGAGTTCTTGAGAGATCCATTGTGAATCAATTTCCTTTGGATGAGCGGATACAACCAAAATATGTCAGCAGTGGGCCAGAAATAGCTGAGACCTCACCACCAGGATGCCGATGTCAATCTTAGAGACATTGATGTTCCAGAAATGATGAGAATAGGTCCTAGGATAGGGGATCTATAAGCTATGATTCATAGGGTGAGTCTGTTCGGCCTAGGGAGAGGATGTTGTTTTCATGAGATGGTAGGGGACATCTCTCTTGAGATTGTCCAACTCGTCATGCTGCAGATAAGAAAATAGTGAATGTGCCACTGATGTAAAGACAGTGATAGAAATAGATAGATCTACTAGATGGAAGATATGGAAAAGGATATGGGGGAGAATCATTAGATGGTATAGATTTTGACTTGTTATCACCACCACCCACACGTGGTCCACACCAGGCTTAAGAAGCTGGAGGACAGAGGAAGATATAGAAACATGCAGTCATTCAATATGACTGATGAGCTCTTGAAATGATTTTTGTTATGACCTATGTCTACTGTTAGATTCCATATTAATAGAAACCAGTTTTAATCATTCTACCTTGTAAATAATATTAGTGGAGACCTAGTGATTCTGGTTAAATTTTTGAATTGACACTTACAAATAGAGATACCTACAAAATGGGAGATGATAAACATACTAGTTTAAATAGTTTTACCTAACCCATGAGGAGAGATTTTTGGTTGTGACCCCATGTTCATAGCATCAAGTCCTTAAGATATCATTCTTGGGATGGATTGGTTATTGGCAGTCTCTGTTCCGAATGAATGTTTTAGGAAAAAGGGTGACGTATGTCAGCAGTGATGGAATGGTGTTTTCGTTGGTTAGAGAAAAATGAAACCCAAATAGTAGGGAGATAGACTTATGTATTAATCTAAACCCTATGAAATTACTGATATCTGCATCATAATATTGGATGGATTTCACAGAACTTCACGGGCTCAGAGTGAATATGGAGAAATTGCCGAGGAAGGGCTCAGTGAGACACATTGTTCATGGATATGTGTGGATTAGCCATACTTTTACCATGTGACCATGGAAAACTAGTATCCTCTAACAATGGGTTAATGAACACATGGATATATAGAAAGGGGAATCCCTTCCTGTGGATAGGAATCTGGTCGCCAATATTTCAACAATTTAGACAGAGTTTATGAGAACCATAATCTTGAGTTTTCAAGAGGAGGGAGTCAAGTACATAGTGTTCTCGAAACATCAGGGAGAGAATATGGTTGTGTACTAATGAAGAGGAAAGAAGTTATTGTCTGTGGTGTATATTAGTTGATACCACGTGAGAAGAACTCTGTAACCCATGATCTTGAGTTGGCAACATCAGTCTTCACATTGGAGATGTGGTGACACTACCTGGTGGGTGGGTGGTTTAATATCTACTCATCACACAAGTGTCTCAAGTGTATATTCTCCTAGAAGGTACTGAGTTTGAGATATATTCATTGGATAGAGTGTCTAATGGACTATGACATGAAGAGAGTACATACTCCTTATAAGGGAAATGTTGATGCAGATTATCTAAGTAGGAGATCCATTTTTTAGTTTCTGAATTATGCAATAGAGTAGGTGGCCTAATTACATTTATCATTCAGTAATAGAGATGATGAAGCTAACCCCTAGTCAGTTGTTTTTCCACCTCCACTCTTTATGTGAGTCTGCAATACTCATCTCAGTGATAAATATGTTGTGACCTTACATTCCCAGTTATCTCTGGGCAAATTCCCCTTATGGATATTTGAAGGGATTGGGGAATGTTATTTCTTTCAGAGGATGCATAGTTAGATAAATTTATACCTAGTGTGGTGAGATGAATATGTATATTCATGTGAGTGTTTCGGCTGACACCGTGGATGATAGGATGGGATGAAGTCGAGCTCACTTATTGAGATAACTTTTTAATGCTTATTTGACACAGTTTCATGGTTTTTCAACTCAATTTTTCAATCCCCATAGGCTTGGTAGGTGTTTATCATTATCATTATTGTAGTACTTCGAAATATGATGGAAGAAATATTGGTGGAAATTGTGACAGGTTTACCATGTATGTCCTAGAGACACAATACCATCTTGGCGATCATTGATAGACTCACCAATTAAGCCCACATCCAAACTACCCCGGAGAATTGTTATATAGAGATATTGGTATACCTCTACGTGAACTATATAGTATGACTCCAGGAATTTTCATCGATGATTGTTTCAGATTGTGATGATAAATTTACATCCTATTTGTGGAAGGGATTATATGAGGTGATTACAATGAATATGTGGATCATCTAGGAGAAGATGATGATTTCACAAAGCTATCTGATGTTTGTGTTGATAAACGTCAAAGACCTTTGGTGTTTGAGGAAAGAGTAAATGTGTTCCTTCAGAACTCATCTCATGTTGGTGTATACCATGTTTTTATTTTTGAGGACGTAAAGCCTTAAGATGCCTAGATTTTAATGACATTGATTTTACAGATTATATTTTTAGAAAATTATTGGGTAAATAATGAGACCATGTGTTAAGAAAGTGTGAAATTATGAGGCCTAGTGTGCCTGGAACGTTCTATTATAAAATGTTAAATTTGTTGTAATTCCCCGACCCTAGTTACCTAGAGTTGGTTAATTATTACATAACATTGGTATGATCACAAAACATCATGTTTCTAAATAATGAATAGTTTAGCATCCTAGGAAATACTAGATACATTAATAAGTTTTACAGTACATTATAAAAATAAAATGTACCACATAATAGTATCCATAGGCTACACTCATATCCCTTATACTATCCCTCCAGGTCAGTGATAATATACTTTTTTCCCTCCTTAGATTAATAAAACATTGAAAGGGGTGAGCTCAGATGCTCAGTAGGGATAACAATATAGCATAAGCATTCAAAAATAAGCATAAATATTTAACGATATGTATGACTAAATTAAAATCATTTTAAACTAGAATAGAAGCATAATGTGGAAAAGTTAAAATCAAATAAATCCATTTACCTATTAACATGGATATTCTATTAGTTGAATAATCACATGCTATATCAATTGTCACTTTGATATTGATGGAATTCATAATGTCGGACATCATAAACACATAGTCAAGGCCTTGTGCCATGACTATAAAGAAGATTTTGTCAAGACCTTGTGCCAAGACACTAGTTTGTCTCATTAGACCTACCGATGCATCGAGGAGCTATAGTGGGCTCTACCTGTCACTTAATAATTCCAATAAATTCTTAATATGATAAGGTTTAAACATAACATAAACATTTTTATTAAAAATATAATATGAAATATAAATTCGTTATCCATAAACCATTAATGGATTAAAAATAAAAAATCCATAGTCAAGAATATCAAAAAACCTTCAAAAAAATATGGAAGTTTTGTATCAAAATAAATCAACATCAAATAATATTAAAATCCATCAATGGATGTTGACATTGAAGAAATCAAAGCATTTATTAAGAGATATATCTCCTTCAATTTTTAAATCATTTAAAAGTAATATATTTATAAAAGAAAACTTTTATTTTGAAAATATTATTATAAGATTTTATGGGAATCATCCACGATATTATAACAGCGGAAAATAGCCACACCCTCCGTATAAGTTATAAAAACTTTTTTACATTAATTTTGTCAAAAATTTCATAATGTACGTTTTTTGGAAAATGATGGAATGATTCCTTTCAAAAAAATTTATAAAATGTAAAAAAAGGGTATAAATGAATTTAACCCATATTCTAGTAAATAGTAAAAATGTTTTGGAATACATTTTTAAGAAACATGGATGTGTATGATAAAGAGGTCATGGTAGATACGTACGTAAAAACAACCACAGATAATAAAGAAATTGTGAAATTAACCCTTACCTAGAACTTTTCCTTGGTAGAGTGTATGTTAACCTCATGTATAATGGATAAATAATTGTAATTTAAATTATAAAATAACTATATAAATTAATATGATATCATATATTATCTTCTAATATTTCTTTGTTAATGATATTTTAGTAGTATCATCCTTTCCAGTGTTAACTGATTTGTTTTATTTTATATCATTAGTTACATAAGCCATGTTTGTTATGGATAGGGCGTATTTGATTCATATACATAATTATATTATGTTCATAAATATTATTTTTAATCATAAAATGAAAATTATTCATGAATTATTACGATGGGGAATAAATCACATCGTGTTCGGGGAGACGGTAATCCGTACGTATGCACGAGCAACAATTTAATTATTTTTATATTAAAATTGTTTATAATTGGATGTTAATTAATATATACAAAATCATAATCATGTCATTTTTTTTATTTACATTATTTATACTCATTATTATTCCCATACAAATGATGAAGTGTTGGAATAACAAACTACACCAGGACGTGGAGTCGGTAATCTGTATGTACACATATATGGTGACATTGCCTTTTATATGGTGAATAGAATAATGAATATGGTTGTACCATTTTTTTAGTAACATCATTGTATATATAAGATACTAGAGTTATTATTTTATAATGGAAATAAAAAATAAATAGGTGGTGGAATAAGAAACAAATTTTAATGAGGTGATGAAATATTTACATCTTCTTCGGGTTCTTCCTCTTGATTTGATCAAAAGGGCTCCTAAAAAGGGATTTCTGAATAAAGGAAGTCATCTAGGTTGAAGCGAGGATAGTTGAGAGAATATTTGGGCAGGGTTTGGCTGAGCCAAATCGTTGTGTAGGTGTTAATTTCAGAGAAGTGGATGTTCCATTTTAAAAGAGAAATGAGGGTCACTTTAGGATATGTTTGATATATTATTTTTTAATAAAATCATTTTTGTTTTTTAATTTCCCAAAAATGTATTATTTAAAATTTAAGGTGGTTATTGGTCTAAAAACTCTCAACCAATATGTTTTATATAGGTTTAGTTCATCATATTAACATTATCATTTAGATTTAACTCTTAGTTAAATAGTTTGACATTTACCATGTCTCTTTATATTTTTATATTATATGGTTAATAAACATACTATAAACTACCAAGAGAACCCGAATAGGTTCATTAATGACATATATAATATTATTAAGGGACTTTTGCCGATCCTTATATTTTTAGGATTATTATATCAACCAATAAAATAGTATTTGTTTTAAAAAATCAATTTTGTCAATTTTGTCCTTATTTAATAAATGTTTTTTCATAAATTCTTAAAAACTTTTTAACATCAAAATACTTTCGTATGTTCAATCCTTACATGTCATATTAACCTAGAAAATTAGTGGAATTTATCGAAAGTCTCAAATTAAATTTATTAGGATATTTATAATATCAATTTCTTAAATATTTTATTATTAAGTTAATTAATACGTACTCATTGTGTCATAAATAAATTACATTATTTAATGTCTAAAAAATATAAATAAACTATAATAATGTACGAAATCAATTTATCTTTCTAATGAATGTTTATAGTCGAATTTATATTATGTATAACCCTATATTAGAAATGGTTTAGTTATTAAACATTGAATTTAACTCTTTTAACTCGTCTTTTTATAAAATAATAATAAATGTCCTAATCTAATAAAAGTAGACCTAAGGATCATATTTTATTTATAAGGTTGTTTTTTGTCAAATTAAACTTATCTTATAGAATTGAGACATGTGTTAGGGTAATAAATTAAACATTTTTACACTTAATTACCCTTTTAACTTTTAACCGTTACAAATAACAGTATAAAGTTACTATTTAGAAAAAATTATTTTCATCTTATTAAACAAAATTTTTCTTACTGATATCAACTATATCTTTCATATTAATGAAATTACACTCATTTAAGTGGTCAAATTATGTTTTATGCGAATTTTCAAGTGCTCCAAAGAGGTGGGTAAAAGATGGTGAAAAGTTCAATAAATTTTTATATATCTAATTTTAATACAAAATGACTCCAATGAATAAAAGTGCACATATATTGGTATTATGTATCTATTTCGACATTAAATAAATTTAAATTAAATAATTATTTATTTAAAAAAATTCCTTTTTAGAAAATATCAAAGTGTTACTATTCATCAAAAATTGAATGTTTTCAGAAAAATACTTAAAATTTACCCTAATCTAATTTCGATATTCAGAATCAAAAAATGATGTCCATTTTGAATGATAAAATTTATAAAATTTAAAAAAGTGGGTATTACTATTCATAATGGCTAGTTTGATTGGTCGCAGTGTGTTAGAAACATGAAGTTGCCTACAATGAAAGGTATTTCATTATTTAAAGGGAAACTTATTTCGGAAGCATGAGGTGTTATATTCTTCCCTTGTTCATATTATTTCGTCCTTGAAATTTCTAGAATACTATAACATAAATAAGGATTTGGGTTGTTCTTCATCATTTGTTTCTATAGTTCCCACATTTCCTCCTCTATCTTATGGTTTCCCCATAGAACATTTACTAGACGAGTCATTCGGTATCTCATCATTTGTTCTCTTGTATCATGAATTTTGACAGGCTCTTCAAAATAAGACAGATCATGTTCCAGTTCAATTTCCTCATAGGTGAGTACATGTGTTGGTTCAAGGAAGTATTTTCTCAACCATGATATGTGGAACAAATCATGAACTTTGGAGATACATGGAGTCATTTCTAAATGATAAGTTACAACTCCAATTCGTAGAAGAATTTCGAAAGGTCTGATGTACCTATGACTCAGTTTACCCTTCTTATCGAAATGTATAACACACTTCCATTGATATAACTTCATCAAAACATGGTCTCCTACTTTAAATTCCAAATCCTTCCTTTTATTATTGACATAGATCTTTTTCCTACATTGGGCTGCTTTGATGTGGGGTTGGATAAATTTCACATTTTTCATTGTTTCCTCAACATGTTTTGGGCCTATGAGTTTAAATTCACCATCATCATCCCAATAAGTTGGTGTGCGAAATCTCTTTATATATAATGCTTCATATGGTGCTATTTGAATACTTAAATGGATGCTATTGTTATACGAAAATTAGACTATAGGAAAATATTGACCCTACATACCTTGAATGTCAATTGAGAAAGATCTCAATATGTCTTCTAAGATTTCCATTGTCCATTATAAATGTCCATCAGTTTGAGGTTGGTAAGAAGTTCTCAAACGATGTTCAGTATCCAAGGCCTTCTAGAGACTTTTCATGAATCATGATGTAAAACTAGGATCACGATCAGAAAAAATTGATAATTGTACTCCATGAAGTCATACAACTTCATTAATATATAGTCTTGCTAGATGTTAATGTGGGGAATATTTTCTTATAGTACGATTGTTTTCTGAATTGGAAAGATGATCCACAATGACCCATATTACATCATTTCTTCTAGGAGTCTTTGGTAGCCCCATGAAGAAGTCCATCATAATATTATCCCATTTCCACTCAGGTATGGGAAGATGTTTCATTTATCCTCTAGGTTATTTCCTTCCAGCTTTCAATAGTTGACAAACCATACATCTTGACACAAAATCAACAATACCCCTCTTTATGGTGTCCCACCAAATATGTCCCATAAATCATTATACATATTGGTGTTACTAGGGTTTGTAGAGAAATTGGCGCTATGAGCATCATCTAACAATTCCATTTTTTGATTAGTTATATCGGGAACACAAAGGCTTTTCCAAAATTTCAAAATCCCATCATCATATATGATGTCAGTAAATCTCCCATCATTCACATCATTACACTTCGAGTGACACTCCTCATCATTAGCTTGATAAAATTTTGTCCTTTCTAGTAATGTTGGTTTGGAAACCATTTTAAAAAGTAATGATGTTTCACCTTCCAGGATTAATCCCATATCCATTTTCACATGATCCATGAAAATAGGTTCCCTTTGAACTCTCATCTTCTTCAAAACTCCATGATCTTTTTTACTCAAAGCATCTACCACCTTATTTTGCTTCCCTGGTAGTAGTTTATTGTGAAATCATAATCCTTGAGTAGTTAAATCCATCAACTTGGCCTAATGTTGAGTTCTTTTTATGAGAAAATATACTTCAATCTCTTGTGATCACTATAAATCTCACATATTATCCCATAGAGTTAGTGTCTCCATATTTTTAGGGGAAATATTATCGATTCGAACTTAATATCATGAGAAGGATAGTTTTTCTCTTGAATTTTTATCTATCATGATGCATATGCAGTAACTCTATAATTTTGCATAAAGGATAATCCAATTCCATTCGTTGAAGCATCACTATAAATAACAATATGATCATTCCCTAATGGTACAGTCAAGATAAAAGAATTGAATAATATTTTCATAAATTCTTCAAAACACTATTCACTCTCTTTTATTTATACAAATTTATCCCCTTTACATGTGATCTTGGTTAATGGGTAGCCAATCTGGCATAATTCTGGAAAAAAAAAGCCGATAATAACCTGCTAAACCAATAAAACTATGTACCTCAATTATATTTGTCGGTGTTGTCCATTCTTGGATTGCCTTGGTCTTTGAAGGATCAACAGATATTCCATCCTTAAGGACAATACGTCCAAGAAATGAAATCTCTTGAAGCCAAAATTCACACTTCCTAACAATCTATAATAAATCAGTTCTTCTAAGATTCGTTAAGATAATGCATATGTTATTTTCATGATCATTATAGATTTTGGAGTATACCAGTAAATAATCAATAAATACCACTAAAAAGTCAGAAGATATTCCTTGAAAACATTGTTCATTAGATCTAGGAAAATTGAGGGTGCATTAGATAGCTCAAAAGGAATTACTCTAAACTCGTAATGAATGTACCTGGTTCGAAATGCTGTTTTCAGAATATCTTCCTTCTTCACAAACAACTGATGATATCAAGATCAAAGGTCAATATTTGAGAAATATTCAATCCCATGATGTCGGTCGAATAAATCATCAATGTGAGGTAGGGGATACTTGTTCTTTATTGGTATAGCATTGATATCCGTGTAGTCAATGACCAACCTTATAGGTTCATCTTTTTTCTTAACAAAATGTACAGGGGATCCCCATGGAGAAACACTAGGGCGAATAAATCCTTTATTAATCAATTTTTTCTAGTTGTTTCTTTAGTTCCACTTACTCCACAATGGTCATTCTATAAGGGGTCTTCGATATGGACCTTGAACAAGGAATTAAATCAATGGAAAACACAATTTCACGTTCTAGGTGATGTCTAGGTAAATCCTCTGGAATCCCATCAACATATACATGCACAATAGGTACTTCATATATTCAAACATTATTCCCCTCACCCAAAATAATTTAATTCTCATCCTCCCGATTAATATAATTTAGTAGAGCTACTGGGGGTGGATCTAGATAAGAATTTTGTGGCGACATTTCTGCTCTAAAGATAACATACTCTTTATCATCATTGAAAATATTAACCTTCTAATTCTTACAAAAAAATTTGCATCATGGTATGAAATCCAATTCATATCGAGGATTATAAAAAATTAAATCATGTGTATGATGATGATATCATCAAACAAAGAAAATTTATATGCCCTAATGGGAACTGATTCAGAAAACATTTTTGTGATCATAATTCCATTAGGATATTTTACTGACAACTCCCTTGTTAAGTCAAATTGAAAATATCAATTATTCATAGCAATCTGAGAAACGATGAACCAAAATCAAAAAACACATTGTCTATACATGAAGAATCCATTAAATTACATGCCAACATGTCTTTCAGAGCTTTGACCTCTTTATTAGTGATAACGTAAGCTTGGCCTTGCTCCCTCGGCCTTCTCTGAGGTAAGTTCCATTGACACATAGGACATTAATTTGCATAATTATTCTTTTCTCTACAATTGTAGTTTTCAACATTGACAGCCTCTTTCATCCCCTTGCTATCGCGAGAATGGTGGCCTTTTTCACCACACTTGTAAAAGACTCCCATTCCCTTAAAGAAATTACCTAGGAGTTTCCTCCCACATTTACTACAGGATGGATATTCAACAATTCCTTTCTTCCCCTTATTTCAATTAACAAAGTTCTCAGTAGTTCACTTCTTCTCTTGCATTTCTTTAAAGTTGTAAGACTTAGAGAATTCTTTTTCTATCTTGATAGCACATGAGACAATATCATCATATGATGAGAAGGATTGTAATACTATTTCTCGATGATGAAATGGTTTTCTCACATAAAAAAATAGATAAATATTACTCTAAGGGTTATATATATAATATGTTGCATGTCATGTTAACCTTGTAATGTTAGCCTCATATGTTACGACATTCTCATCCACTTTTTTGCGTCAGACACAGAAATTGTCTTCCCATATCTGCTTGATGGTAATGAAGAAAGTATTTTTATATGAAAATATCTTTAAAATCCATATATTAAATATTTGATACTCCATCATATTCCTTTTTAATTTTAATCAATGAACACCAATGATCTGCATCTCTTGTGAGGCGATAAACTGCAATGACCACTATTTCCATTTCGCTACTCCCCAAAGCATGAAATATTTTTTCTAAGAAATTTATCCATTTCTCATCTTCGAATAGATTTTTACTCCAATTGATTGTTGGGGGTTGTTTCCTAATGAATTTTCTTAACATTGATCCTCCACATTGTGGATCAAGGTGCTCTATACGGGTAAGGATATTATTTATAACCTAAGTGAGTTGTACCTATATGGTGATAAGCTGATCAGCACTAGTTGCTTCACCAGCTCCACTATAATTATCATTATTAGGAGGAAAATCCCTACATGGATCACATGCGTTGATATAGTCTCCATTCCATCCAATAGGTGAGATTTCTAAACAATGGCATACACAATATTAGTTTATGAATCTCCATACATAACTCCAAACTTGTATAACACCTAACATAAATTGAACAGTTTATGGATATAATCTATAATCATAAAAATGTTTTCTTCGAGGAGGTATATACTCATAAACCCTTCACAATGGTCTTAAAAGAAAATGAGAATCATCCTAATCATATCCCACCTGAGTGCCATAACCAAGAGTGCAGCGAGCCCCGTTGTCGTGCACCAGTTCCCGTTCGAGTCAAGCTAAAAGTAGTGTTTTGGGATTTACCCCTTGGTACATCAATTCTAGAGCTGACTCTACATGCTCATATCCAGATAGGGATGTATTTCTTGGAATACTCACAAAATCTCAACAATACCAAAATTCTAGGATGTTTCCCTATACTAATCCTCAAAGTCTATCTTAGGGTAATGTTATCTTATTATAGTTTATCTAAATATAGTTTCCAATGTTTGTACTAATCCTCATCTAATACTAACTATAACACCTCGACCCTAGTTGCCCAAGGTTTGTGCATTATTACATAACATTGTCAGGATCACAAACGATCAAATCTCAAAAGACCAATTAGTTTAGAAGCCCTATAAATACTTGATACATTTATAATATTTACATTAAATTATAAAATGAAAAAAATAAAACAACATAGTATCCATAGGAAACACTCATATCCCTTATAATATCCATGTAGGTCAGTCATGATATATTTATTCGCATCCTAGGAAAAATAAAACATAGAAATGTGTGAGCTCAGATGCTCAGTAAGGATAACAATATCGCCGAAACATTCATAAATAATCATTAACATTAAAGGCATTGTAAGACTGGAAAAGTCTTTTAAACTAGAACATCTGTATAATATGGAAATGAAAAAATCACATAATTCCATTTACTTATTCACAAGGATATTATACAAGTCAAGTAATCACATGAAATATCAATATCCACTTTCATCATGATGGAATGCATAATACCAAACTTCATAACCACATAGTCAAGGCCTTGTGCACAGCCTACAAATAAGATTTTGTCATGTCCTTGTTCCAAGACACTAGTATGTCTCATGAGACCTACAGACGCATCAACGAGCTATAGCTGCCTCCACCTGTCACTTGCTAAGACCAATGCATTCCTCATATTAAAAGGTTTAAAAATAACATAAATATTCGTATTAAAACTAACATAAGAAATGTCAATACTGAATCTATAAATCATGAATGGTATACAAATATCCCATCCATAGTCAAACATATCAGAAAACATTTAATACAATATGGAGTATTTGTATAATAATAAATCAACTTCAAATAATCATAATATTCATTAAATGATGTTGACATAGATGAAATCAAAACTTTTTAAAAGAGAAATATCTCTTTCTATTTTGAAATCATTTATATATCATATAATTATAAAAGAAAAAATTAATTTTGAAAATATTTTTATAAGATTGTAAGGGAAGCCTCGGCGATCTTATAACAACAGAAAATTTCCACTGTCGCTGTATATGTAAAAAAACATTCTTACCTTAACTTTGTCAAAACGGTAATAAGGTACCTTGTTTGGAAAAACACCGAAATATTCCTCTCAAAAAAATTATAAGAAGACAAACAAGGGTATAAATGACTTTGACCCATAGTTTAGTAAATAATAAAAATGTTTCGAAATACATTTTTTAGAAACATGGATGTTGATGAAAAAGAGGTATCCATAGATACTTAAGTAAAAACAATCTCATATAATTAAGAGATTGAAAAATGAACCATTACCATGTACTTTCCCTGGTCTATGGTAGGTTACCCACCTGTATAATGGTGAAATCATTGTTATTAAATTATAAGAGGACAATATACATTAATATGATATCATATATGATCTTTTAATATTTCTTTGTTAATGATCTATTTGTTATATCATCGTTTCGAGTGTTAAGTGATTCGTTTTACATGATATGCTTGGTTATGTAATCCATATTTGTTCTGGATAGGATGTATTTGATTCATATATAGAATGATATTATGTTCATAAACATTATGTTTAATAATAAAATTAAAATTATTCTTGAATGATTACGATGGGTAATAAATCTCATCTCCATCGTGGAGAAGGTAATCTGTATGTACGCACGAGTGACAATATCAATATTTTATTATTAATATCGTATATAATTGGATGGAATATCATATATAAAGAATCATTATAATTATATATCTTTTTACATTATTTATACTCATTATTATATCATTCCAAATGATGAAGTGTTTGAATAGCACACTACACCACGACATGGAGATGGTAATTTGTACGTACACACGTATGGTAACTTTGTCATTTAAAGGATGGACAGAGAACTGTATATGGTTGTACCATTTTTATAATAACATAAATATATGTAGAAGATATTGGAGTTATTATTTTAGAATGAAACAACAAATAATGAGGATGTGGAAGAAGAAAAGAACATGAAATAAGTGATAAAATATTTGCCTCTTCTTTAGGTTCTTCATTTTGGTTTGATCAAAAGGACTCTTTAGTAAGGATTTATGACTAAAATATGTCATCTAGGATGAATGTGGGACATTTTAGAGGATATTTAGGTTGGGTTTGGATGATCCAAATGGATTTGAAGTTTTTAATTTGAGAGAAGGGGATGTTACCTTTTATAAGAGAGGTGAGGGTCACTTTAGGAAAATCATGAAATATTATTTTCTAATAAAATAATTTTCTATTTCTAATGGCAAAAAAATGATTTATTTAAATGATAATGGGATTATTGGTCAAAAAACTCTCAACTAATATGTTTTAGTAGGTTTATGTAATCATATTAACATTATATTTTATATTTAAATCATAGTAAAATATTTTTACATTTACCAGGTCTCTATAGATTTTTATATTATACGATTAATAAAAGTACAATAAACTACCAGGAGAACCCCAATATGTTCATTAATGACATATATAATATTATTAAGGCCCTTTGGCTAAACCATATATTTTTAGGAATATTATATGAACCAATAATATAGTATTTGTTTTAAAACACAATTATGTCAATTTTGACATTATTAAATAAATTATTTCTGTTAAAATCTTAAAGACTTTATTACATCAATCTAAATTGATATACTCAATACAAAAAAAATTCCTTCTCTACGGAAGGAAATAGGTCTATAATCATGCAGTCTCCTATTTTGATAATCTGCTCAATAGCCCGGGTATTGATTTTGATCATCACCCTGATGTGATTCCCAATCTGGATACTGAGGAAGAGAATGTTATTCTTAACAACATTCCCTTGGACAAAGAGATTAAAGATTCTGTGTTTAGTATTAATTCGGATGGTGCCCCTGGACTTGATTATTTTAACAATGGATTTTATCAAAATCATTGGGATGTCTTACAAGAGGAGGAATGTTGCATGGTTAAATCCTTTTTTTCTCGTGGCATTCTCCCTTAAGGTCTCAACTCCCAATTCCTGGTGCTTATTCCCAAAACTGAAAATGTTGATGATCTCCACAGCTTCCAACCTATCTCTTTGATAAATTCCCTCATGAAAATTATTACCAAACTCATTTCCAATATAATTGCTCCTATTAGTAATAGAATTGATTCCTGGAATCAATTTGGTTTCATAACAGGCAGATCAATCCAAAATTGTATTTGTCTTTCCATTGAATCAACGAATCTCCTCAATAGGAAAAAGAGAGGAGGGAATGTTGCCATAATGCTTGATATTTCCAAAGCCTTCGACACTATTGATTGGAATTTTATAATTAAAATCCTAGCCAACTTTGGCTTCAATGATACTTTCTTAAACAATATCAGAACCTTACTTAATTCGTCCCACATATCTATCCTCTTAAATGGATCCCCAAAAGGATACTTCAAATGTTCTAAGGGGGTTTGACAGGGGGACCCTCTCTCTGCCATCCTTTTCTCCAATGCTGAAGACTATTTAAACAGACATATCTCACAATCAGTTGAAAATGGTGACCTTAATCCGATACCTGCCTCCAGGAACATGAATGCTCCATCTAACCTCTTGTATGCGGATGACATAATCCTTTTTTGGAAAGGGGAAAAAAGGAATTTAATCAATTTAAAAGTCATCCTCTCTCACTATGAGTCTGTCTTTGGGAAACATATCAATTGGAAAAAATCTTATATTTACTTTGGAAAAGAGTTCCCCTCTGGCAGGAAAAGCAGGATCACAAACAATCTTGGCATTAAGGAAGGAATGTTTCCCGTTACATACCTGGGTGTCCCTATCATTTGTGGTAGACCTAAGGCTAACTATTTCTCTTCTATCATTGATCATACTCTTCGGAACCTTTCATCCAGGAAAGGGAAAAATTATTCTATGGCTGGTATAATTTTCTTGGTTAAATCCACTATTGTCTCTAAACTTGTCTACTCTATGATGATTTACAAATGGCCGGTGAGTATCTTAAAACGCAATAATACTGACATCAAAAAAAAATTTGTCCAGGGAGTAATCTTGAAAGGAAAATGGTCACCATACCCTAGTCCAGCTATTGTAAACCTATATATAAGGGTGGAATTCGCATAAAAAATCTGACTTTAATTAATGATTCCCTTCAGGACAAGCTGACATGGAACCTTATTTGTAATAACACGCCTGACACTTACTTTCTTAGAGCTCGCATTCTTGAAAAACTGAGGAACAAAAATTTTTATTTTTGCACATCTTCTATTTGGCCTTCCATCAAACGTTCGTTCAATGTTATTATGGCTAATTCTAGATGGATGGTCAATAAAGATTCCAACTTATAATTTTGGCTGGATAATTGGACGGGCTCCCCCCTTATTTCTTTATTGTCTCCTGGTTACTCCCCCTTGAACATCAATGATACCATAAAGAACATTATGCACTCTCAAAATGACTCTCTTCCAGATGAAATCAAGAACATTGTTGACTCCTACTCCTTCTTGTAAAATGATGATTTTATTATATGGGAGCATGCGCATAATGGAATTCTAGACTCTAAGAGTTATTACAACTTCCTTTTCAACAATGATAAAAAATTTCTTGATTGGTTCAAAAACTTTAACAATGCATGGATAAAACCCTCGAGATTCACCTTGGTGTGGCGTATTGCACATGGTAGGATTCTTGTCGACTCCTGTCTACAAGCTTTCAGGGTCAACCTCTGCTCTAAATGTTGTATGTGTAATCAGCATAGTGAGGATATCAATCGTCTCTTTCTATCTTGTGATATGGATTCTGCTATATGGAACCATGTATTTGATATATTTGACTGCAGATGGTTGTTTGGTTCATCTCTTACTTCGCAGATTCAAAGATGCATGAAAACCTTGGATTCTAAGCAAATCACGAATCTGTTTATGGCGGGTATTGCAGAGATTCTTCATGTGATCTGGTATGGCAGGAATGACTACATATTTCGCAAAAACATATTTAATCTCAATGCAGGTAAAATGAAAATTCTCATTGCTATTAGAGAGGCGGCCTCGATTCAGAACGATCACTGCTCTAAATCTGTTAGAGATCTTTGGATCTTGAGGCTCATTGGTGTTGATGGGAAATTTCATCATCCCAAATTTACGATGGAAGTTTTTTGGATACCTCCACCTACGGGGTGGATAAAAATAAATGTGTACGGGGCCTCCAATGGCAATCCGGGACCAACGGGTTGTGGTGGCATCTTCATAAATCATTTCGACCAGATCCTTGGATGCTTCTACGGCCCATGTGGATCTGCCTCCTCCTTAAAAGATAAGATGTGGAGTGTTATCCATGCTATCTCATTTGCTAAATCCCATAATTGGATCAACATCTAGATTGAGAGTGATTCATCTACCATTGTTCAAGCTATTTAGAAGGGTACAGTTCACCTAGCTTGGAAGCTCACTTCCCGCTGGGTTGACTGCCTTCATTCTCTCTCCTCCATCAGCTTTATTGCAACACACACTTATAGATAATCCAATAGGATTGCTGATGCTCTGGAAAACATGGGTGTAGCCCATGCTATTACGTGGAGTTATGATCTCCATGCTGAGTTGATCCCACATTATATTCGTGATGTAAACAAAACTCTACCCTTTCATCTGGTGTAATCCCTCCATTTTTAATAAAATTCCTCTGGTTTACTTCAAAAAAACTGAATACGAACATGTCATATTATCCTAGAAAATTATTGGAATTCATCAACAGTCTCAAATTCCCTTTATTTGGGTATTTATAATATTAATTTTTTAATATTTGATTATTAAGGTAGTTAGTGCATCAATATTGTGTCATAAATAAAATAAATTATTTAATGTCTAAAAATTATAAATAAAATATCATTATGTAATAAATAATTTTATATTTATAATGAATATCTATAGTCTAATTTATATTATATATCAACTTATATTAAAAATGGTTCAGTTATTAAACATTTAATTTTACTATTTGAACTCTTCGTTAAATTAAATAATAATTAATGTACTAATCTAATCCTAGTGTACCAAAATGTTTATATTTTATTTCTACGGTTGTTTTCTGTCTAAATACTCTTATCTGATAGAATTAGGATATGTGTTAGGGTAATAGTAATATCATTTTTAACCTTAATTACCATTTTTACTTTTAACTGTGGTAAATAAAAGAAAAAAATTTCTATTCCCCAAAAATTATTTTCATCATATTGAACCACATTTTTCATAATGACATCAACCATGTCTCTTGGATTTTTGAAATTATACTCATAGAAGTGGGAAAATTATGTTGTATGCAAATTTGCAAATGCTCCTTGGAGGTGGGTAAAACAGGGTAAAAAGATCAATAAAATTTTATATATCAAATATTATTACAAAATGAATCCAATAAATTTCATTGAACATATATAGGTATTATATATCTATTATCGCCTAAAATAAATTTAAATAAAATAAATATTTATTTAATTAAAAATTCGGTTGTAAACAATTTTTTTTGTGTTTTTCAATATTCATCAAAAATTGAACTTTTCAGAAAAATTCAAAAAATTCACCAAATCTAATTTTTATATTACAAATACAAAAATGAAGTCTATTTTCAATGATAAATTTTATAAAATTTCAAAAAAGTTGTATTACTATTCATTACGGCTAGTTTGATTGGTCGAAGAGTGTTAGAATCTTTAAGTTCCATACAATACAAACTATTGAATTATTCAAAGAAAAATGTACCGTGGAATTATGGGTTGTTACATTTTTAAATAGTGTATGTGATAGGTTTTTTTGGAGATATTGGAATAACATCTAAACTTGTGCCCGGATCAAAAATATGAGGGCACTATTCAGCTCAAAGTTTTAGATTTACCCTCTGTGTGACATAATTTGAGTCGGCACAAGTCTTCTACTCAAAAACTCGAAAATGACAAAACTATAAATAAAATAATTAAATTATTTTATTTTATTTTAAAATCCTAATTACTCATAAACTGAAACTCGAATTATAAATATACGACAACTGTTGAATTTTTAATGAGGTTTTTTTCTTAGTTAGATCCTATTACTGACCGGCGATGCTGGACTACGAAAAATTATTTTTTGACATTTTAAGAATAAAATAATTTGAAATAATTGTTTTATTTTTAGCATTTCAACATTACATAATTGTGTTGATAAGTAGATACTTAGTGATGATCAAACTCAACTACACGAAAATGTTGAAATGCATTTAACACTTAAATGAGTTTAACGCTGAAACACATTTATTTATAAATTGTGTATTCCTTCATTAAGCCTTGGAAGGGAAAAAATATTGTGGTAATGATCTTATAGAACATCCCTGCGAACAATGGAGAAGAGACATGGAGAAATCCTCTCATTGGAAAATGGCGAACGATAATGAGATGATGAATTGAGTTCACTTTTGGACGTATCTTTATCAATTACGAATCCTCTTCTTTGACTAATAAAAACTCTAGATATAGTGTGTGTTTTAATTTGTTTTCATTCCCTATTCATTAAACCTAAGATAAACAAGGATTAATCAACCAACGAATTAATCCACGGGTCGTGCATATTGTTGGTTGGGTTTTACCTTGTAGGGTTTATTGGGGATTTTTTTTTTATTTCTGAATATCATTTATTATGGGATATCATTAAACATTCAAATGACAAAAAAACCTAATTGACATGAAAATTGGTTGAGGTCTATTCCACATTGTATGTTAATGATTTTTTCCCTTCATTCTTCGTTCATCACTTGCGCCCTTTATTGGGCCTTTGACTATAAAATTTGCAATCAATCGATTATTGCACTCCTGATTCCTAGCGCAAAGATATGATATTGCATATTAGGTATGGAAATGGCTTGACCGAGGTGTGACAAGGATGGTGGGGAATGCATCAAGTTTGTGTATAAAATATCCCCAATCGAATAAATTTACACAGGGATGGATCATGGAATGGATTTGATCTCTTGATAGTAAAGCTTGTGCCCCAAGGAATGTAGCAGTGGCAGATCACAGAAGGGGAGACACTAGAGGTGGCACACTATGGTGAGCAGTGATCGAGTGGCCACCTTGAATAAGGTTGTCACCAAATCTTTGGTCAGTGGTAGAATGGAGTGTCGAGGCATGGCTGCGAGATGTGACGGGAAGCCACAACTAGGGTAGACTGTAGTGGAGTGGACCGACAATGTGTTAGGATGCCACATTGGACCGTCTTTCATGGGGGTTCATTGATTGCGTGTAGGAGGAGTGATAGACTCAACGACCAACAACTTTGACCTAGAAGGGATGTAGATGCTTCCGTATCCAGTTGGACAAAACCGGGCTGCATTTGATCAGGTCGGGCTGGAGCTTGCGGGTCTGGCCTAGCTGAGGTAGGTCGGTCAGATATGGTCGGAATAGACCCAAACCCAATTGGCCCCTTTCAATAAAAGTCACGTACTGGTAAATCCGTAAGTCTGTATGATGATCTGTTTGTATATTTTGTACCCTCATGACGGGTAGGTCCTTTGAGATGGTTTGTGGTTTTTTAGTAAATCCAGATGAGGCTGACAGCATCCTCTTTTTCATATTATGAGGGGTTGACATGGGATCTTGATCTCCTCATAGAGGGTGATAGTATAGAATTAGATCATACCATTTTTATTCTCTATGATGGATCGATGAAGGATCTCCTTACATTAGAAGTGAATGACCTGTATTCTGAAGTGAGTTGTCTCATCCTGACATCGATAGTAACTCTACATGCTGGAGAATGTATCAAACTGAGAGGCCCAGTCAGTCAACCCTTCTTTTCATCGTACCTTATAATGGGTTTGTGGTATAGTTTTTACCAATATTTTAATGGTAACATGTCCCCTATGTTTTTTAATGCTTCCAGTAGGGCTTTGATGTCCCGTAGTGAGCCCTGCTCTTAAGAGCCCCTATCTCTGTATTGAGATCAGATTCATTCTTTAGTGAATTGGTCTGACTAGGTTGCTTCATGCAGTTCATGTATTTTTTTCATTGGGAAGGGCCCAAATTTGTGGGACAACTTTTCGTGGTCCTACGATGATGTCATAGCTCAAGGAGTGAGTTCTCTCAGAACTATCATACCATAACCAGAGTCTTGTTACCATGGAATGGATGCGATATAGAGTCTGCTTGCCTTGTAAAGACAATTTGTCTCAGGGAATATCATTACATATCCATATCATATATTCTATTGGATAAATCTTTTAGACTTGTTCTACATGATTACATTCTACTAGCTTTAGCAGCGAGATCTTCTAGAATCATGATTGCTATGAGAAGAACCATATGTATTGTAGTGGGTGAGACCTAGTGTCTTAGAATCCATTACATGTTTACCTGGATTTTCTTATTATATATGTTGTCAACATATACCAATGTTGAGATGACTATTTATTCTCAGCGGTGCTTCCTTTTTGGACATTATCTTTTTGTTTTAGGTTACCCAAAAGATTATTGTTTTACTCACCCATGATTGGGATTTTCCATCACATGCCTTTTATTGTATAGAAGGTCGAATCTTTGATGGTGTTCGAGGAAGACTGGGAGTAGGTGGTGGATTTTGTAATCAGACAGACCAAAGTGTGTTTCGGTGGCTTAAAGATAGTATTCTAGTTTCATTCCATGCAGTTGGATCAGGTGGGGTTTTCTATGAATTAGAATTCATACATGTATTAAATACATATTCATTTTTGTGGTCTTGTATTCTATCCCAGTTGTACATTACTACATTTATTTCTATTGTATTATTTTATTGGGTTGTAGTTGTATGGATTCATTTTCATTACTTAGTGTTTTTACATTCCATCATATTTGGATTGGAGTTGTGTTCATGTGTACATGTTCTCAGGTAAATGCCTCTAATTTGTGGGAGATGCATACTAGGTGCCACTTGCCAGCCCAAGCCTATCAGAGTTGGGCATGGGGTGATCATGGCATGGGCCTTGAGGATAGGTTGTGAAACAAACACACTAAAGGGAATTAACCATAATGGACCTAATGATCTATGAATACATTGTTTGATGAAATATCAATTTGGAGATGGATATTGGAGTTATTCATCAATATTATGGGTTTTTCAAGAAATGAAAAATATAATTAAACAGATATTCTAAAAATCAAGGAAGGAAGAACACATTATTTCATTTATTCTCAAAATATGGTTGTATACATGGTTGAAATTTTCGTAAGGTAACGACTAAATGTTTTATATGTATAGAAGAAGGTCATCAAGGAATTCACTATTAAAGTGAAGGGAAGATGTTAGTTAATAATTCTAATAGAGAGAAATTTTCACAGAATGCATTTCCCACACTATAGTGTTTTAAATATTAGTAGTATGGAAGTTTAGAAAAATAATGGAAAATTATAATGATGATGATTATGTTTGATGTCAACAACCTCTTAAGATAATAAAAAATTGAAAATACCATGTTATGGTAATTTTTGCTGAGGGGTATGGTAACAAATTGGTGTAAGGTACACATAACATCCACTCTAGAACTAATAGTGTTTTATTTTATTATGGGTATACCTACTCATTTATATATAAATAATTTTCTTAGGTTATCACAGTTGACCTCAATATTAGTTATTAATTCAGCAGAAAAAACCGTAAATTTTATGATGATCACATTCCATGTTTATGATTATTCCAGAGTTGATGTTTATGGGAATGTGTTTCATAAAAATATTTTCATGTATCCTTCACTAGAGTCCAATGTTATTTGGGAAATGGATTGGTTTTCATTATATATACACCCCATCAATTTTCAATGAAGTGACGTTAAATTTGATATTCTGAAACAATTGATGAATACTTAATAGAGTGATGAAAAATCGTAAATCCAATAGAAATTACATCCATTGTATGGGCCATGATTATTATTCATACTAGTCATTTATCATAGATAGTTATGGAGATGATTATCATCCATAATATTAATATTGTGTGGGAGGTTATTGATATATTTTTAGAATAGCTTCAGAGTCTTCCCTCAAATTGTGATGTTCAGTTTTCAATAGAAATACTACCTAGAGCTACACTTATTTCCAAGAATAAATAAAGAATAGACCCAATTGAGTTTAATTAATTAAAGAAGAAACCCCAAGAGAATTTTGAAAAGGTATTCATTCAGACAAGTGTGTCACCTTGTAGTGAACCTTCTTTAATATATAGGAATAAATATGGATAAATGAGAATATGAATTGACTATCAAGAACATATCAACATTGCTATCAATAAAAAGTATCATTTACCATGTATTTAAGTTTTGTTTTCTCAAATGTGAGAATTCTCTTATTTGGAGGATTGATATATATTTTGTTAATCATTAATTGAGGGTCAATAAAAAAGATATATCCATTATAGAATTATGTATAATGTATTGACACTAGGAATTTTTATTTATTCATTTTGGTCTTACTAATTCCACAACTATCATCATGGATTTAATGAATAATGTTCATATATTTTCATTGATTAGTTTGTGGTAGTATTTATAGATGATTTTCTTGTATATTCAATGAGTAAGGAAGTGCATGATGATAACTTTTGGATTTTTTATAAAGTCCCTAAGGAGGGAAACCAATTATGAAAATTTTTTCAATTTAGAATTTTGGAATTAAAATGTTTCATACCTGGAACATACAGTATCACATTAGCGTATATCAATAGACCCTTAAAAAGATATATGTTAATGAAAATTTACCTAGACCAACCATTATTACTAAAATCTAGTGTTTTCTAAGAATGAATGTATATAACCAATGTTCTTTTTGGATAATATTTCACAGCTATAGAATCCACCCACCCACATAACTCTGAAGGGAACAAGTTACTTTAGACAGATGAATATGAAGATTTTTTAATGGAATGAAGGGATGGATCTTCAATAAGCCTATTATTACACTACCCTATAGTGTATATGGGTTTGAAAACTATAGTGACACTTTTTTTACAGGATTGGGGTGATTCTTTATGCATAATGAGATGGTCATAACTTATTCATCAGAAAAATTTATTGATATTGAGAAAAATTTCCCAACTCATAATTTGGAGTTAACTGCGATAATTATTTCATGTAATATATGGAATATTTACAACTATAATTATAGGTGTGACATATATAATTCTCAAAAAATATTAATGTTTAAATTTACAAGAAAAAAGTTGAAAATGCGTGAAATAAGATGGCTATAGCTGATTAATGATTACGAATAATCAATAAAATACCAACATAAGAAAGTGAATAAGGTGGAAGGTTCATTAAGCCAAAAGGATCATGATATCTTATATAATATATGGATCAAAAAAGGTCAAATATATATGGATTTGTAATGATGGATCTAGAAATATTTCTGGGGGAAAATATTATCAGTGTCAAAAGGTTGTTCAACTATCAATTTGTGTGACAATTAAAGAGGCACAGAATGAAGATATTGATTTGAAAAAGATGATGATAAATATTCTTAATTTATTTTCTGATTGTTATTTAATAATATGGTTTAGTAACCATCTATCATTTCCATTATCACCATACTTTATGATGGACATTTTATATGAAGCTCATAGTTAAATTTTCACTAATCTTATTGGAGTTATAAAGAAGTAATGTAATTCAAAGGAGTGTTTTTGGAGGAATGGAATGAAGAGAGATAATTAAAATTATCATTCTTTGTTCTTGGTATTTCAACATGTTATGTTTGAGAAAAAGACAGTTAAGTTTATATTACAACCATTACCCATTCAAAAATAGAAATGGGAAAACATCACCCTAGATTATTTCATTAAAACTCCCACAAACATCTATTGGTAATAATGATATACAAGTTATAGTTCATGGCATTATGAAGCTAGCACATTTAATTTTCATTAGAGATTATTTATCTCTTGATCAAATTACACTATTATACATTAAATAAGTATATATATTTCATGATATACTATAATCCATTATATCTGATCATGGTCATTTTTTACGTTGATATTTATGAGAAGTGATGGGTATGCTTTAGATATGGAGTTATGTTTTTGCACTTTTTATCATCCTCAGACATATGGTCAGTCTGTGTGGAACATCCAAAACCATGAAGAAATTCTGAGAACATTCTAACTATATTTAAAAGGTGTTTAGTATAAACAACTTCCATTGGTTTAATTTTCCAATAATACTAAATTTCATTCCGGTATTTATTAGTATCTTTAGGATGATCTATATGTTAGTAAGTGAAAAACACCAACATGATAGTTAAAAAGTTAATAAAGAAAGATTTTGGTACCTAATGAATACATGAAGAAGGAATATAATGTTTGATACATTCACCAACACATAAAAGTATCTCATAGGTCTAGAACATTTATGATGATAATCATCGAAATCATCAATAGTTTTATGTAGGTGATAAATTATTTCAATGAATTTATCCATGGGAGAGACTAATTCAATTTTGGAAGATAGGAAAAATAATCCACAAGTATACTGGTTATTTTTAAAATGATGATCGTATTAGGATGGTAGTTTATCGATTATCATATTCCGAAAATCTCTCTAATGTTCTGGATGTGTTCCTTGCATCAGTTTTGAGGAAGTACATACATGATTCATCATTTATAATGAAATAAGTGGTCATACCACTAGGTAAAGTTCATTATTATTTGAAAAATATGTATATATTTGGGATCATAGAGGGAATGTTCTGTGAAATGGGACTATATACCTACTTAATTTTTTGTGGATGAACGACAAATTTAAGGAATCTATATGGGAACTTGGTGATGTGATGAGGAGGACGCTTCATTGTTTGTTTGTATCATTATATAAAATTTCAATAGTGATATACATTTTATTTTGGGAATAATATAACACCATGAGAATTTTTTAAAATACTTTCCATTAAATAATTTATTTTCATTGATAGCTTCTGTTACACGTAAAAATCAGATCAGATGAATGACATAACATTAATAATATTTTATATCTCTATTATTGCATTGCTCCTAGATTGGTATGAATTAATATTAATAAATAAATTATAAAAAATATTTTGTCTAAAAATTTATATAATGAATTCATTATTTATCAAATGAATATAATTTAAAAAATATATTTGAAAATAAGTGTTGTTTTTACTAAAAAACTGTTTTTCACGTAATAATGTTAGATATTGATAAATTAAATTAATCACTATTGGTGAATGGTCATAATGAAATATATATAGAATTTAATTGATAAATATATTTAAATAAATAATAAAATTTTTCTATGAATATAAAAAAATAAACAAATCTGGTTTTGTGCTAAAAAATTAATTTTCCTAAAAATTAGTTCTGGTCACATTTTTTATAGTTACAATAAAATTTATTTATTCCATTTATTTTTCAAAAATTGATAAAATGAAATAAATATTTATAATTAGTATGTACATATTTGATAAATATACCCCTTTTATTCTTTTCAATATGAATTGTAACTGTGGTAAAATTTATCACCATGGTAAAGGGTAAATATGGTTAATCTAAATTAAAAACAAGTGATCATTCCATAAATTTTCATTCAAATTCATATTTTTCAAATATAATTCTACCTTTAAAACAATATATTAAAAATTTATATTTTTAAGGGACACATGTAAATGAAAATGACTTTTATATAACATTAATGAATGAATGCTAAAAAATGTCACTTTATTTGTTTTTTATATATATTATGTTTCCTCCAATGGATAAAAGTAAAATATAAAACAATAAAAATATCCACCTTTACCTTAATAAATTTATTTTCATTATATAAATCATTTTTAACATTTACTAATTATATTGTGACATAAATTTATTTTGCAACACATGTTGTGTATTACTCTATTTAATAAATATTATAATAATAGATTTAAAAATATTAAAATTGATATAATTTTAATGAGTTAATGTGAATAATAAATTTCATTAATCTATATCATTAATTATGGTTCTGAAAAATATTTTTTTTCTTACCCCTTAATTTTAATGTCATTAAAATTATATTAAATGAATTTTGTCAAAATTTACAATATTCATATTTTATTAAAATAATATTTTATTTAATTATTTAAAAATAAAAAAGTATTGAAATAATATTAGGTGTATATTATATGGGATATAATTTCATAAATTTTCCATTTATTGTCCAATTTTCACATTATATTCTAATCTTACAACCCTTTAATTAATAAATATTGACCAAAGTAAAAAATTAAAATTTGTTAACTAATGGTTATTCAAAATGGTGAAGTTTAAATTTACCCCATAACAATTATAAATTATACTAGTTTATGGGAACACACTTATATCCTGAAATATATATTAATCCCTATCCATTTGGAAGCATATAAATTGATAATGAATTTATTAATATTTAATCTTTTGTGAAATTCCAAAAGATCCCTCACATGAACTATAAAAGGTAACCACCTTACCCTCCACTTTACATCACTTTGGGAATCATATATCAACAAAATTCATCCAATTTTTCATCTCAAATCCCCAATATACCTTATATATATTCCTTTCATTCCAAAATACCAATCTTAGAGCCCTTTTAGGGAGGACGAAAGGATTCATTTCAATGAAGAGGTAACTACCTTACCCAATCAGTTTCATTTCTTCTCTATTTTAGATCCACTAAATATATAGTAATTATTGTAAAATAATAAATTTATTATCATAAACATTATAAATTGTTCCCATGGTCATCAAAACACCTTTATTCTCCTTATTTACAATCGAATTATATGTGAATGTATCACTCATTTGTATATATGGGTTACTGTCTCCACACAACGATACAATTAATTTTCCACCACATATTTTTGTGGATGGGGTTTTTATGGGTGTAAATGTTTATATTTTTTTTAATGAAATAATTACTCTAATATAATGATAATATCATTTCCACCATCTTAACATACAATAATTTGGGAAACAATATAGTGGTATGTGCGCACTTGTGGACTACCACATCCCTGAAATGATGGGATTCATTTTTCATTTATATTTTAGATGGATATTGAAGAAAGAAAATTTGAGAAATATATATGATATATATGATATAATTATTAACTTATAATGGTGAATTAAAATTAACATTTCTTTCCTTCCATCTATCAAAAACAAAAAACAGTGTTCAAGCCTACGTACAACCAACCATCTCATTTAACGATGTAATTGATTTATATATATCTAAATTTTATGTACTGATCTAAATATGTAATAATAATAATATATGAAATTTATAAAATTATTTATACTCTATAGGTAATGAAACAAATATAAATCTATGAGGACTCTAACTACTTAACTAAAGTACTCATGATAATGAAAACAATTCATATCCAGAAATAAAAATTTTAGTAATTAATTATTAAAAAAATAGACGATTGAGATGATATAAAGGGATGATATATGACATTATTTTTAATAAAATAACTATTATGTATAATTATAATAAATTCAAATTTTCTATACATGAGTGTAGAATGATTTTGATGCAAAAAAATCTCGAGGAAACAGTTTTGTGTTATAATGTCATTATTTTTTACGATTGTTTATTATGAAGTTATGATGATGAAATATTATAGTTTAACTATGTATTTACTGATAAATTTTATTCTATTTAGTTTATTTATTAAAAAAACATGTTTTCCTTTAATTATCCTCACCTTATAATAAATAGTTTGAAGTTTATTTAATCTAAAACTGACTTCATTTCTCTATTTGAACAAAATAAAAATTTATTACATATCAATATACTCAAAAATTGATTTGAAGGAGGTTAAAACTATTCTAATAAAATTATTTAAATTCATTTTTACCCATGTATAAATTTTTACAAATTAATTTGAATGTAATATTTTTGTTATTTTCCAATTGTTGAACATAACTATCATTCTAAAAAACATGTAAGGAATATTTTATTAACTTACAATGCATGAAATAATTTTACCACCATCATGAATAATTTATTATATGAAATTTATATTATAATTTTATGTTGTTTTTCAAATGAATATGTTTTCTTATAATAATGTGAAGTTTTTTAAATAAAGGATTTCATGAATGGAAAGTGTATTTTTTTGAAGAATATTTTTAATGATATTTTTAGGATAATTTCATTAATAAAAAACTGTGATTTAACTTTTTATTTATTGGGGAAATTATCCAAATATTCTATCCTTATTCTTTCTATGGTTGGTTCTTAAATATGATAACACAATGTCAATTAAATCCATTCTTTTTCCAGGGGTTATACTATGATGAAATGATAAAATTTTTCTGAAATCTTATTCTTTTCCATGTGTTCTCCTATAATAAATTTTTTATAAAACCCTTTTATTTTCTTGTATTCAAATATGATGAATTAAATATGATATTTTTTATAGATATTTATAAAATAATATTTTTTTATAGATGGGGACTATATCTCCCTTCAATGCATTTTGTAACGAATGACATCTCACGGTATTAATAATACTTGATTTGGTAGTAAACCAAGATCAAATAGAGGCTATGTACACTATTAAAGAATTGGGAATAAATATTTACTACAATTATGTTTTGATTAGTGAACTCATTCCACTATGATAGCCTTTTAGATGAACTCTAACTACAAAGGAATTCATTTTTATTCTTATTTTATGCGCCAATATCATGTATTATAACTATGTCATAACCTCATGAGGTATTTTCATTGATTCTATTTTGAATCTTGTATTATGAACTACAAATATTTATTCATTAACATAAAATCAGGATCTATGATATGAAGATTATAGTTTTCAACTGCAAAGATCATGTTATTATACTATTTTCTCTTGTTATTCTTATGTGACAACAAATTTATCCATTAATTACATTTATGAGAATATGTACTCACACATTTCAAATGTTTCCCCTATATAGTTTATGAAGAAATATATTAAGTATAATATGTCTATGATGGGTAATAGTTATGATGAAATAAGTGGGAGATGATATTTATAATTTCTGAAGATTTTTTAATTTTTCCAAATTTCCAAAGACCATAGACGTATGCCATTATGGAATGGAAAAAAATGTTATATATTAAATATCCATATATTACGGTATAATATCTATGTCTGAATATTATGCATCACTATATTTCACCAATTTAGTGATTAAAATTAATATATTTTTTATGTTAAGGTTGAATAGAATCGCTTATCTATGTAAAGAGTAATGGAATACGATGTTCTATAATATCAAGTAGTATTTTACATTTCATTTAGTTTTTATGAAACCTATATAAGGGAAACCTTCGGTACTCTATGTAACCACCCCAGAATGGTATCTCAACAACCATATATACCATAATAAAAATGAAGAAAAATCTAATTGTTTTTACAATCTACGTCACATGTTTATAGTCATTTAGATTTGTTACAATCCATTTTAAAATAACTATATTTCATTGGCCTTCGTGGTTACAAAGCTATAAAATTATATATCAAAATCCTAGATATAATAAATCAACCAAACAAAACCATAAAATGTTATCCTAAATTTTCCCATTTTTAGTTAATGATTGGAACAATGGGATTAACAACCAGAGTTATTTGAAGAATAAAATTATATTAATTTTTAGAAAGGATACACAAAAATGAGTATATATTGCATTACAAAAAAACTATGGACTTCTTTCATAAAATGAATCCCTCAATTTATCTTCAGGTATACACGAGCCTGAGTTTTTTATTTTTGGCACCGTATTCAATATGCAACACCAAAAATAAACGAATGATGATATATAATACCCATATAACCTATATTTCAATTGGGAAGTAATAAATATCACTAAATACGTTATGATATATATATATATATACATATTTTATTCTTATTATAAATTATCGATACATTTTAAATGAAGAATCAAATAATTTTTGGTGATGAGGTTTTATTTTCCTAAAATATGTTAGCTAGATTAATTATTTTTATTAATTTTCATTAAAAAATATTATAATAAATTATATTAAATTTTAAAAAATTAATTTTATGAAATGGAATTTATTTTTTAATTATAATTTTAAAATTTATATATGTCGAAATTTGGGGACTTTTCAGAAATTATCGATTTTTGAGTGAAAATGGTGAAATACAAATCTTTGTAAAAAGGCTTTCTTCTCATAAAATTAAATAATCTAAAAGTACCAATTTGTTTTGGACACTTTTTATTCTAGAAAATTAATTATTTTGTTATTTTTAATCCATATAAATTTGTTAGAAACCTATATTTTTTATAAAAAAATCATTCTACCAAATATCTCATCATCTCTGTGAGATTAATGTGAATTAATTTTTTTTTTCCAATTATATGAATAATATTTACAAAAATGGATAAAAATATATGTAATAATATGAATTTATAATTTATAATTAGGAAATTTAAAATTCTTACATTAAGATTTAGTGAAAATAGTTAGAATTAATCATATCAATTAAGGTGAAAAAGAGTTTACCTAGAGATTTTACTCAATAGGAACAATGAGCTATAAATTTTTTAGAAACCTATTCGAATACCATAATTCGACCATTCCGACATTTTATAGTTGTTTTGGAATTTTGGTTCAGTTTTCTATGAATGTGCACTATACAATAAGTTCTGTAACAAAAAAGAAAAAAATGAAATGTTTTTTCTTTTGAATATCCATAAATATTTTGTATAAGGAAAAGAATATATGTTATGTTATAAAAATTATCTTAAATAATGATTTGTTTTTTTATATCATTATAATAAATTTTAAAATTCATTTGAGATGAAAAAATTATGTCATATACCTAATGAACCCCAATACAATAATTTTTTTTTGCAAACAATTAACTAAAATAAATAATAATAACCATATTAAAATTTGAGTAAATTGAATAAATTAATTTTATGCATTAATTTTTTGGTTGAATAAATCTTATTACATATGTTTATGAATAGTATATTCTAATTTTATAATTGTCTTGTTATTTTAAAATTTCTATTTAAATGAATAAAATCAAATTCTATCATTAATGTTATTTAATGATAAATTAAATATTAAAAAATGATTTAAATTTTCTAAAAAGTTATTTTATTCTAATTTATTTATAAATGTTATTAAGGATTATATATGTTCTATTCATGTAATTATTTATATTTTATAGTCAACATATTGGCCTAGGAAAATAATAACATTGTTAGCACAATTACAATTGATTAATGTTTTTGCATGTTACATGTGATTATGTTAAATTTAATTTCTAAAAAAGGATTTTTTATTGATAAATTGGATATAATACTTAGAATTTTTTTTTTAAAAATTATATAAAATGGATAAATTTTATTATTTCGTAAGGGAAAAATTAGTTTTTTTAGAAAATAATTTATCTTAATGAAAACCAAAAATGTAAAAATATGGATACATAAGAGTTATGGAAAAACATGTCTAAGACATTTTTTTATGTTTTTATAGAACATTTAATATATAAAAATCTTGAATTATAAATTATGGAGAAACTTTATGTAACATCGACCTCCTAATAATGAATACTTTTGAAGATTTACAAGAATGTTGCTCCTCCTAAACTATAAATAGGAACTCACTCCCCTCACTTATTAAAAAAATTCAAGATATTTAGATCATTCAAAATATAACCAAATAACATAAAAACTCCAATAACCTCCTACCAGGGGCCTTTGATGTTGCATAAAGGCAATCTTTCATGGATTTTGTGCAAAATTGAGGATACCTGATGAGGTGGTAATGTTCTTCAACGAGTGTATTGATTTTAATTCTTTCTCCACATCATTGAATTATAATTATAAAAATATTATATAAAACCTCAAAATAATCCATATAATGAGATGATTTTTTATAAGGGTTTGAACTAAAACCACACACAGTTTCCTCGAATGGGTTATAAAATCTCTATTCATTTGTTCAACAAACTCCCCTCACAAAACGGAAAAATTTTGATTTTACATCACCACAACTCAAGGTTGTGTATTATAATGAATATAAAGGTTATATGTGATATTAATAACATATATACTACTACGTAATAATTATATAATATATAACTTATTATGTTTTATTTTGTATGAGATACGATAACATCACTCTTGTGAACGGAAGACATCCACCTCACGAAGCGATGTGATTCATCATTCATTGATGTGTTACATTGATGCTAATATGGGTATATATTTTTAAATATTTTAGATAATGGAAATTTTTATGATATTAATGAAATATTTATTATTTTGATATATAATATATCATTTTTTGTTTTTAATTTTTACTCACTAAAAATGAGAGTGTCTTATTTTGACATCTGGACTACCACCTCCTCGAAGAGATGTTAATCATACTATCATCACAAAAAAATTACATATATTAATATAAATAACTAAATAATATAGTTTTTATGATATTATGTAAATTATGTAATGATAAAATATTACTAACCTTCAATTTGTAATGATCGTTGAAAAATGGAAATGTTACTCAGGTGTACGTAAAACCTTCCATCTCCATGATAATAACGTTAGTTCTTTTTTTATAATTATATTTCATTATGGGTTTAAAAATTAAAATTTATAGATATATGTAATAATTATTTCAAAATTATTATTCATGACATATTTAAATGACAAACACTTTTATAATAGTTATCAAATCTAATTATTTCTTGACACACAAGATGAATATAGTCAAAACATACCATGTAAACGTAAATGAATAATTAATTTTTTATAAATAGTTAATAAGTGAAATAAAATTAATAATTAAATTTGAAAGTGATATCAATTAAAAAAATAATCATCATATTTTTATTATTAATGATGTTAAATTATCACGCGACTGGTCAGACTCATGTTAAATGTTTTTCTTGAATTACTTTTATTTTGGGGAGATATATGCCATTTTCACAATATAGTATTATTCTGTGGTGTATATAATTCAAATTAATGAATTGTAATATCCATATAACAAAATTTATGTGTATTTATTTGTCTATTATATTATCTCCCTTTATCGAGGTTTACAATTTCAATGTTACCGATGCTATACGAGATTTTTGTCCAAATTTTCCACATTTGAGACCATTGTTTTGTTATTTAGAAATCTTAATTTATTTGGTGTCTATACTTATAGATTAACATTATATATCATGAATATCCTTATTTTAATTATATTTCATATCTCTTTTAATGTTTTTCTATTTTGGATATTGCGATTTAATGTAACCAAAGTGGTTTGAGTGCTTTGTTACACTCTCATTAATTATTAGGATAATATATGATTAAGTATAAGATTTTGATATCTTATAATTCCCAATAATTATATAATATTTTATATTAATTATATTTTCATTTAATAGTACCATTTTCAACAAATTATTTCTTATAATAGTTGATAAAATGCTTAAAATAAAACCTGAATTAATTTATCTCTTCAGCCATAAATCTTTTTTCTTCCATAATAATGTTTTTTAAAATTTTAAAATTATTTATTAATGTAATTTTACACAATATATCTTTAAAAGAATAGTTTTCTATGTAATATTCTTATCACTTTCCATTCAAAGAAACTTTTCAAACATTTTTATATTTTAAAATGTATTCTCTTTATGACATGTATGTAATTACTAGTATACATGACTATCATTTCAATAATGATTACATTGAATGTTTACAAAGATATTTTTAAATAATTATTTTTATTAATATTCTATAAATTTTTAGTTTTATAAAATTAATTTGAAGGAAATAGATTTTCAATAATTTTTATATTTTAAAATTTGATTTTCCAAATGAATAGGAAATTTTCATCATGAATATTTTTAATGATATTTTATTAGTATTTCCAGTCATTAATGTTAAAACCCACTTTTTATTACTCCTCCAAGGGGGATATTTTGTAATGATACCATCCTCATTATTTTATATATGGATTAATATTGTTTTAAATGTATTTTTATAGAACCCATTTCTCATTCAACAGGTTAATCATGTTTCATATAGATTATTATAGAACCTATTTCCTTTCTATGTCTTAATAATTTTTCATAGATAATGAAATGAAACCCATTTTATTTCTATGGTTTAACTATTTTATGAAATAATAATGTGAGTTTCTATGTGTTTTATGGTGAAATTGAATATCTATGTACATTAATCATGTTTTGGTTCATGGACATTATTTAAAACAGGGTTGCAAAGATAAAACATGTTGAGCCAATTATATCCTACTAAATGGGGTAGACTAGATAGTGTCAGATGATACTGTTATAATAGATATCATGGGGTGGCTAAGATAGTGCTGGTTGATCCCATTAAAGCATATATGATGAGGTGGACTAGGTAGCACAGGGTGAGCCCGTTATAGCTTATATGATGGGTGTAACAAGATAGTTATCTAATTTATTTGATAATGATTATATAGGAATTATGTCACATGGTTATTCCAATTATTAGGTATTTGAAATGGTTTTATGAATATAATACCCATGGTTTCTGAAAATGGTTTTAATTTCCTCATATTGGTTAATAATGTTTCATATGATCAATATTGATACCAAGTGGATCATTATTATATATTCTGGTGATTATGGACTTTCTTCCATGTTTTTAAATTTTATAATACAAGTATTTGTGTGTACGAGTTATTTTATGATTCTCTCATGTACTATGATTATGTCATCATACCCATATGCACTTCTTATGTACATTGATTGTATTAAATAACTAATGCTCATGTTTACCCTTACAGATTAGTTGAGATCACCCTTATTATATTTATATTTCCTTCTGATATAAAGAATGAAGTTTGAAAAAATGTATACAAAGGATTCATATGGATGATGATTACTTAATTTTAAATAATAAAATATGGGTTATGTAAGAGAAATTATAATTTAATGACATGGGAATTTTATATATAGGATTTTATCATAATTTTATAAAAATATAATCCTAAAAGGTCCTCATGAATGTATGTGATGTAATTTTTTCATTTCATTTTTTAATGTTTTTATGTAAAAATGGCTCCCAATTTTCAACATCAAAGAAGGAATTGTAAAGTGTATGATTTCATCACTAGATTCCGGAGTGCAGGTTATGGGGTGTTATATATGGTATCAATATTTTGTTAAGATAACATTACAAATTATGATATTTTCATGTCATTCTATCTTAATAGTTATGAATACCATCATTGTTCTATAATATTAACCCTGATCATGATCTAAAAGAAATAGAAACCCCATTTTAGGTTTTAAGTGGTAAAAATCATGATGTAATTAATGAAATTTTAGGAGGGGTTTAATTGGGTTATCATATATATAACCCCTAGGATCAATATTATATATTATTAAAGGATGAATTTTATTTAATGTTTAGGAAAAAAATACAACCCATATGCTGGGTGAAAATCCATCGCATCCATCAAGTCAGTGGGGTTTGAACCCATGAATAAAGGATGATATATTTTTTGTTCCTACAATTAGGGTTGGTGATTTATTGGTTATAATGATATTTTTATTGATAATGTTTAATTTTATTTTTGGAAACATATATATTTTATTTGAGGAATAATATTTTATTTATCATGCAAGAATATGTGATCATATCCTTCTAATAATTGTGTTTCAAGCATAGTTAGTTAATGTTTGAAGAGTATTATGAATTTTTTTATGGAATGATTTGGTTTGAACATTGGCTGATACTATTGTAATTAAGTGATTAATGTATAATGGGTTTCATTATCTTAATACATGTGATCAAATTTAGTTTTTTTTAATTCTAAAGAAAGGCAGAATATCTTGTCACTCATTAAGTATTATGTGGTCCTTTGATGTTTTATTTTAGTCCTTCATCCATTTAAAAAAAAGAATCCTCAAATATGGATAATATATAAAAGAAGATGATATTGTTGATGAAATAAATTAAAGGATGAAAATTTACTCCCAAACTAATCATATTTTCATATACTATTAGTCTGGATAGTAATAGAATTTAACAACTATAGAAAATAATCTTGAAAAAAGTATTTTCCTAGTACCTTCAACTTTGATGAATCAATGGTCTTTCAGATCATCACATGTTTTTTGTTTTAAGTCCCCTAACTTTCCATTGATCATTGGCGTTAATAACTCTCTAGAATTATTTAGACTTTTCTTCTATTCCATCCTCTTTTCTTTAATTTGTAAAACTAGTTACATGTAAATCTATAAAACCATTGTATTTACCTTACACTATAAATAGTATGATATTTGATTTACCTTTTTTATTATGTGGGTTAACTACAAATGTATTTTCATATTTCAAACCGTTTATTACCAAGATACAGTTAAAATATTGAGGAAGCCATTTATTAATATGGAGAGAATGTAACACCATGATATATTAAATTGATAAAATTATATTATATAGAAAAAGGACACTTAAAAATACTTATATCTTATGTTACACACAATTTTGTGTTCATCTTGTATTCTCCATTAGGTAATGATAATATTGTATGTAGATCATATGGTTATTCTTTTTAAATGGGATTTCAGATTGTTTTATGACTTAGATGGTCAATGTTACCAAAACAGGTTTTAATTTCATGTTATGGGTTTATAAGATTTCTTATGATCGAAATTGATATCACATGGATCATGGTTATTGATACTGATGACTCTTAAATTTTCCATGGATTCATATTTTATAATCTAGTTATTGATGGGTATGATTTCATTTATAATTCGATAATGTACTCAAATTATGATTCCATACCATTAAGAACTTTTTATTATAATTGATTACATTTAATTTCAAATAATTATGTTTACCATTATAGTGCATTTTAGTTCACCCATATAATGTTTCATTTTCCCCAGGTTATAAAAATGATGTTGAATGAATTATGCCTAGAAGGGATTTCATATTGACAATGATGATAACTTAATGTGAAATAATAAAATCTAGGTTATGTAATATAAATTATCATTTGATGATATGTGAATTGGTTATGTATGATTTTTTCCTAATTAAATAAAAAACTAAACTTAAAATGTCATTTATAATATATGTGACTCCATTTTTCCCATTAATGTTGTATTGTTTGGATAGAGAAAATTGGTAACAATTATCTACATCCAAACAATAAATTAAATGTTTATGATTTCAACATCAAATTTGGGAGATATGGATCAAGAATATTCTACAGGGACAAGATGGTCCTTAGATTTATCTGTTAGATAACTATAATGAGTTATGGATTGAAAAATTCTCTTACCTCACACACAACCTCAGAATAGGATCCCTTGGATTTACACTCCCTTGAAAAGATCATTCTTTTTATCAGTCATGTAATTCGATACTCGAGGGTATAATTTAATTTTCCCCGCTAAATACTCTAAATCACCATAATCTCAATAGGGTTGGCCTTGTCGTTTTATTCATCAATCCCAAAAGGACACCATGTTATAGTTGTTACTCATATTAGAAGGATTAACGAATATGGGATCTGATTAATTATCAATCATAACAAAATGTTATTTGGACCATGGTATTAACGATTCATGGATGAATGTGAATTATGAATCTATGAATGTCATAAAATAGATCAATGGAGAGAAAACTATTTGAAATCATGAGCACATAGCCTTTCGTCAGGGAACATGTGAGCTGATAGCTCCACATACATTTTCTCCAATGGTGTCTCATATCTAATGATCCCAAAATGAATAGATAAATGCTTGGGACTATTTGGGTAAGTCCATCACCGATCTAAACTGGGATGACTTTTAAATCCATGTGGATCATGTGAAAGGGATCACTTGTTTCCCTCTTAATGATTAGAGTCCAAATATGTATCAACTCACCACCCGTTCTGCTTAGTTAAGGCCCAAAAAATAACCATCCCAAAAGAATAATATGATTGGATGTATTCTTTGATTGCATACCTTCAATATAGAGCCATACCTTCAAGACAAGTTTATGGAGAGAAAATTTGATACTGTATAGTGAAAAGTTTCCTCTATAAAGGCCCAAACTCAATGAAGTTACACTATAGACATATATATAAATGTATTTTCCAATTTTATATATAATGGAATGAAATCCCATATGTTTTCCAGTAGGTACATTCTGGGACATGTGAGTCTCACCCATCTTGATTAATGCTCAACAACAAGATCTGAAGGATGTGTTATTTGCAACCCACCATCATTGTTGACATCATGAAATTCAGTTATAAGTGTCATTCATACTAGATTAATTTATATTTCATTAATTAGATACCAATGATTCTCTACACTACATGTATCCTTATCCCTTTTCAGAGTGGGTAATTGATGTCATGAGTTCTTACATTCAATGGTAACACATCAGTGTAGATTTATCCTCACCAACACTAATTAATTCTCAATGTGGGATGAGTCTATTACACTCATGATGGAAAAAATTGTGCCTATGATTGAATTAATGAAATATTATACCATTTATCAGTTTGGGGTCAGTCACACCATTATTATGGACTATGATACCATGTTCTTAGATACATAGAGGAAGAAAATATTTTCCAAATATAGTATCTATTATAATCACACATAACATTACCACCCATAAGAAAATGTATTTATTGAGGAATTGAAAATAATACTCCCTATAATTAAATATAATATTATGGGGAATAAAATGAAGGGAAGTATTAACAATATTTCTAATGATCCAAAATAATTATGGATGATGACTCATATTATAACCCAAATGATTCCATACTCTATAGTGTATGGAACAAAATAAATTCTACCAATTTAGATTCAATTTACAATAACCTATTTTTTAGTATATGACCATTTGGATGTGGGTAGAATGTCCTAATTCCTTCTTACCAAAATATATATTATCAATGAGACCAATCTCAGTTTTACACAAAACACCTAGGTCCATTGAAATAATGTGTCCTCAGTCTTCAACAAAATGGTCCACCTTTTATCCTTTATCCAATGAGATTTAGTATAGTCCTTGTGAACAATAATGATACCCCAATTAAAACCATAAAATTTAGAGAATAACTAGGAATTCCCATTCACTATTCGCAAGTTTTATTCAATTGATTCTTAGTCAATGATGTACATGGATTTGGAGCACATCACACCACTAAAAAATAAAATGTTACTCAAAAAGTAATTTTTGTATCCATCTCATCGGTCTACTAAATCACCAATATAAAATGTTAACTATATGATCATAGTCCTAATAGCATTAATTTATACTACACATATGCTTGCAACCAACCAGTATGACATTAAACATCATACCACATGGTCAATTTTACTTGTACAAAAACATCCTAACACCCATGTACTCACTATAAGACATTATACTATACAATCAAGTCTATTATATATGACATTAATATTCATAGAATTATTCCCAAGAACAAGACCCAAAACAATAATGTATGTCAACCAAGCTATATGGATATAAACTAAATAACAGATCATTCTCACTATATGATGTTAAACTACATGATAAATATATGGGAAAGGTGATATTAATATACATTAACTTTATTCCTAACTACATAACATTAACATACATTCAAAAATTCTTTATATATGATGCCTAAACTAGCGAAATATCTCATTATCCTTTGTTTATTGGAAGACCAATGTTATGGTGTCACTATCCTATTTCTCCACAACCATAATATATGTGTGTTGATTCTTATCTCATCGAATATTTAAGGATTCTCTGATCTATTATCCTAAGAACAACTTTTATTTATATATATTCACTGTTTACTTTTCATTATTATTAGTTACCTTTCATCATGTTCCCTATCCCCATCTAGAATTAGGATAGTGATCCTATTATGTGATGAATTTTTCCATCCCCTGTATTAACATAGCACTATGAGGTTATTAATGTTATATGGTTTAGAACCTATGATGGTGAACTCTACTCAAACATCCAATTCACATTGCCAATACACCACAACTATTACATGATTTAGATATCAATAAATCTATAATTTTAAAATGGACACCCCAAATGTTATGTAATAATTATTCAAAGGCCATCTTCTTATCATAGGTAGAAATCCTGGAGGTGTTTTTTTAGAAATATAAGAGTTCTAACATTTTGGTGACATGGTCAGTTGTAGAACCATATTTTCTTTCCTAATACCTAAAAATGTGGTTTTGGGACTTAGATTTTGAAAACATAGTCAGAAATAAAATATGATCTATATTTCACCCCCTATAATCAAAATTTTAGAAATCATGATTATTTATTATCAACCATCCTTTGTTCTATTTTAATTTCAACACCATCATCATTTTCACCACTCTCAGTCATGCATGTTGTTCATGTATTTTGGTATTTTTGTTTATTCCCCAATAAGGATTATCCATTATCTCATGTTTATTGAGTAGTTGTTCAAAATTCTTACCCAGACCAATCCAGTCCCATATTGCGATCTCAGGTGACATGGTTGATCTCCTTGAACACCATAGTTCCATATTGAGAATTAATATCATGGTCTTAGTGGTTTTAGTTGATTATTTCCCAAAAATATGAAGGAATTGTATTTATAAATATAATGATCCCTATTAGTTAATGAATAATATATTTAAAATACGAAACCAGTTTAGACACTTCTATGGTTTCTTTTTAGAATTAGTCCTTCAAATTCACTTTTTGATTCATTATTTCCTTTGTTCTACATAGATAATATCAACCCTTTTAGTCCAATTTATATTACATTATTTTTCATTGATTCAAGTGGACCAGGAATCATGACTATTAATAGTTTTAATACCCTTTTGATTTTATCCATATGGAATTGGGCCATTCAATTCATTTTGGGTGATTATTTTCTCTTCATGTCATACGAAATTCCGTGTATCTCTTCTCAAAGATACATGACTATATACTTTATCATTCCCCTGATAATCCAAAATATAAAATGTTAAAATTAATTTCCAACATCTTTTCCACATTATGTTAAAATTTTGAGTCTCTGTCGTCATTATATCATGTTAAATACATTTTCATATATCCTTGATGCATGACGTTAAACGTCCGAGAATTGTCCCCATCACATGACTAAAACAATGTGATTCATTGGATTATCATCTAAGAGGGTGACGCATTTTTTATGTTGGTATCCTACTTTCCACCATCAATAACTAGATTAGGGTTTATTCAAAAAATAATATATATTTAGTTATTTTAATCTCTCATGTTATAGGCCTAACAATGGATATTATCCCCTCTTCAACATGTGAGTTTGATCCAAACATAAGTATCTCTCCCCCTAAACTACACATGACTTGATTCCCACTATATGGGTGAATTAAGGATAAATATATTTACCCTAGATATCCTAGATATTAGTTTCAAACTATACAACTCCATAACTGTGCTCAATACCAATTTTACTGGGCCCTTCACCCTTGTGTGTTAATGTAGTGTCACATTAAGAATGATGTAGTCCAAACATTATGAACTTAAACGATGAAAAAACATAATAAAAGTTTATGTATAGTCATTTTCTCCAATATATAACAAGTTTCCCCCTAATTTGTACAAAATAAGCTATAGAAATTATCAGTCTAAGATCTATGATCGTATTCTAGGAATACCCATTTTGAATGATGTACGCACATAAAAAATAGTAATTATTTTCTCCAAATTCTATATCCTTATAATAAGAACTATACACCCTTTGTATTCAATATATTAGAACTTTGGGGTTTTAATTCAATTTGGACATACCCATTACCACAAAAAATATGGGAAATGGTACATTCAATATAATTACTAGGTCCTTAAACCACTTACACCGCTATCATGGGTTGATCTTCACTAACCATGAGTGCTCATTCATACCAGGTTCCCCATTTATCCTCTTATATGGATCATCTCACCCATTGTTAATGATGTATGACCATAAAAACCAACAACCACTACATTAAATATGTTGATCCTTAAACCCCATCAAACAATAGTTGAATAGAAATTGTTCTAAAATACCCAAATCTAAAAGTACAGAGTCTCATATGGATAAAAATAATTGAAAGGATAATTAAGAAAAATTAAATCTCAAGCTCACTAAGATATCCCCTTTCATAATAATGAGGAAGTGTATAGCATGACAGAAAAAGGTAAACATATTTCTTGTCTTCCCATACAGACCAAAAAAGAATAGATATGTATGTTTTCCCATTTGTAAAGGAAAAATATTAAGTAAATCCTTCATTACATTCCACCATAGTCCTAGATACATGAATTTAATCTCTATAGAATCACACAATTTCTATACAAAATTAAACAATATAGTTTAGTTATTGACTGTATGACCTTAAAGGGAACACTCATGTTGTCAAATCATCAGGACCTTGAACTATGCTCATGCCATTTGAGGTTGGTCTATAAAAATATTAGGACCCTGATTAAGGTTGGGTCCCCAACCCATTCCCCTATCATACTGATAATAATAAATTTGGTGAAGGAATTGTGAACAATAATTATATGAGTCTTACATAGATATTTTCCACATTTTATAGATCATCACATCTCATGGTCCAGATTTCATGACAATAAAAATCATTGTTATTAGTATGAATCAGATGATCTGGAATAAGAACCAATCACTATGAACCATGACATTAATCATTATGTCCTCCCTTAAAAATTATTTTTTCCATTGTTGTGAATTCAATTAACCCTGAGTATCTGTAACTCAATGTTGGTAAATAGAATTTCAATTTTTCCAAGAAGCATGAACTTGAGAATCAAGAATGTTTTCCTCAAGGACTCGTATATTGGCATTGGGACCTAAAATTCATGAGGGGTTTTTTCATTACCCAATGCCCTATATACCATCCTTCCTTAGATCCATGATCTATGATCGAAAATTGGGATCACTACATGGTCTGAACAAGATGGATTTAAAATGCTAGCAAAAAAACACCAAATCCACCCCATCAAATGACATAATATTTTCTGTTAATCATATGTGTTTGGGATTCCATAATGTATAGTTCACCCAATAGTTATTTTTCCTACATGACAATGTAACCCAAGGGAGTACAAATCTCTAGGTTATCTTGTTATCTATCACAACACATTATTTCCTTGAATATTTTATCTTACCATCAAGCATTCATTTCCAAATTGACTAACATATTGTGATGAAAAACCACTCCAATGCTCTAATCTCTATCTATGCTAAACATACTGATGGATTAATTAATATAACATGATAATCCCCAGGTTTCAATGATATGTTCAATGGTCTATCATTATATATTCAATTATATTATAGATGACATGGTTCTGAAATTCTTCTTTTGAACATGGAATATTTTTAAAATTAGCCTATCAATCAACTCCATTGGGATTCTTATTTTTATGGAATTGTTTATATTCATCCACTCTTGTTTTTCACAGGAAGAGTATAAACACGGGCAGTGTAACCCTATCATTTATTTCAGTATATTGGAAGGTTTAGTCAACCATTTTCCCTACATTTTATCAATTCATCCTATTTTCATTAGTTATTTTAGTGGAAAATGTATTATCCCAACCTAGACCAACCCATCATTATTTTACACATTCATGTGATATGATTAGCCTTTTATCACCCCTTATTTCTCCAACTGAGTATTAGTCACATGAGAATAGGAGATTTAGATGTTTTTTCTCATCCTCAAAATTGAGAGGACTCATTTTCTACCTCAACGTGTTATATTAAAATGGATGTTAGAAATCAATAATACATGATGTATACCTATTGAGTATAATCTATATGGAATGAATAAAAACAATATGATATATCAATCTATTCTCAAGAGGTCAATCACTATGAAATGTGGATTCCCAACGATGCCCTTCCCTAGTGTAAGTCATATAATACACATTATTCAAAAATATATATTCCATGATTCCATTTTAATGAAATATATCGTTATTATTGGATATTATATCTAGAGAACAACAATAAAAAACATATTATTCCCCATATCATTTTTTCTATAGTTCCTCCATTGGGTTGTCCTATATACTTTCCTAGCATCAAGATAATGTATTTATCCTATGAGATGAAACACCATGAATGAGAATAAACTATCATCCCATTATGGTTATAGTTCTACAACAATAAACTCAATTAAAACATTTTTCAAGAAAAAGAACCTTAAAATCTTTCCATCTACCCATGATTTTGTCCAAAAGATCCTAAGGCAAAAAAATAATCCTAGATTCACTTTTCCTCTATTGATCATCAAGTCATCTCACTTATTTGTCCTAGTTTTATGAAATAAAAATGTGTTCCATACATATATGGTATAAAAACATAAAAATGATATCATTTTTTTCAAATATATTTTTCCATAATCAAGATATACTTGGGATAACTAATGATATCCTTTATAAGTTATGATAAAATCTTAATCTCATGTCCCTCACCTAGTTGCAAGTTTCATTTTCCTCTCCATATTGCTTCACATACTAATGTTTTGTGGGGATTTTTGATATATTTGAAACATTTATACACAATAATAAGTGTTAATTATCTCTCTGTAAGAATGCATATTTTCCAAAATCACACTTCTATTTCAAATTTTTAGGCCAATATCGACACTCATAAACCAATCAGATCTCCCATACTGATCCCACAATTTATCAAGGGTTTGTATACCTTCTAGGGAATATAACCCACACGAAATATACACAGAATAGATTATTGGAATCCCCTACTGTAAAAAAACATTGAAAATTCCCAAACCCTTTTCAAGGAACCCAAACAATAAGATACAACTCCAGCAAAATGGTAGTGGGAACTATGTGCTAAAAGTAGTCAACAGTAATACTCAGCCTACCTTCCCTCTTCAATATATATTTTAGACTTCCCATGTAAAAAATTTACCTCTCCCACATTCCTTTTTCTTATGTATAATTCTATCACCCATAGCGTCACACCCCATGTGTCTCACACAATGATATGTCATTCAAATATTAGAATCACACTAAACTAGTCCACACATATTGAATAGTTCCATTTGAGGTCAATGTAACATTTATACCCCACCTATCCAACATAACACAATTCTCACATATATGTATATAGACATATACTAATCTATTATTTTCCAAATCGTGCATGAATGATACTGTATTATATATTTATAAATTTTTGTTTAATAAAATTTTTTAAGAAAAAATTTTAAATATTAGAGAACGTGAACGAGTATACTAATTATTTATTGAAAAATAAATAAGGAAACTCATCCATATATCATAGATTGTACTTAATTACAAAATGGACTATTATCTATCTATATTGAAGCTGAATTTATCATGCTTAAATGTATTTTTTCATGATAATTAATCATTTTGTTGTAACCTGGACACTCCCTCTATTTCCTCGAATTCATGTCTACATAACTCACCACCCTACACATTAATCCTACCGTTATTGTCTTTATAAACCACTATTAAAAAAAATTTAACCAAAATGACACTTACCCTCGCTAGTTGATACTCCAACTGGTGGATGCTCTCTTTATTGGATGTTAAAAAGACATAATGCTTATAAGATTACTCCTCCAACTGAGTGATCTTCAACATGGTCCTCCAATGAAGTGAGACTCCATGATAGATAGAATAATATATATAATAATTACATAGTATCTACTCTAGATACTCCTGGCCATACAAGATATCCTAAACCAATTATTTGAGTGTACGATATTTGACTCCACAAATCCATATGCTCATTATCCCATAGTGAAAGGATATAATCCTTCCTATTAGCTGGCTTGATGAAATGAAAAAAAGAAAATATCTTATGATCCTATATTCCACAAAACAGAACATATTATTTTCTTCAGGGATGTCGGATCCCATATAATACATTTTCTTATGAATAAGCACGTATGCAAAATAATCCATGATCAATGTTGTGATAGGATTGTTATAAGGCATACTCTCTTTTAGGATAGGATCTATTTGATGATGAAGGATTGAATACCCAATCTCATATTCTTTGGGATGGGTCACTTCTATTTAGTTATGTGTAGATTCCATTCCATGGTTTCCTCCTCCTAATATGGATACCACTATTGAGTCATGGAATGTTCATCATGAAAAGGTATTTATTTGGTTAATTTTTCCATTTTATTTTCCATGTTTCGTTTAAAATTATCAACAAATGGGATTCAAGTGCTTTAACAAACCATTTTATTTTCATGGGGTGATATACAATTCCTGTATCATTATTCATTCATTCCCATACTATTTCTAATGATGCATTTTCCAAGAAATTCATCTTTACAAATATTTGTGATAGAAGGAATGGTTAGGTTCATGGTCTCCAATGAATTCTCTACCACATACTTCCCAAACATAGGTAAGAATATCAATAGGAACCATATAGTATTTCTTACGTCTGCATGTTGACTGTACAATACAAATTGAAATTGAGTCAGTATAGTGTTTGAGAAAAATATCAATGTATATAATAAGATAAAATTTACATCCTGAAATGGATTTTGAATATATTATGAATCTTCACTTGACCAAGAGATGGTGAGTAACAAGATACATCTTTTGGTGATTTGTCTCATAATTCATGGATGCATGGGGGATTCCAAATACATTTCATGAGTGGAAACACCCTGAAATCTATCATATCATCTCTTATTGGTGATCCATGAACACATATGATAATTAACCTAGAATTATTGAGATATCTGGATAGAGTCAAGAGTTTAAAAGACCTATATTCTTATCTGATCCAGTGAAAACTATAACAATTATTCAAGGAGTGAAATAAAATCACCCACACTAGAAGACTACTGGTTTGTGTTTCATCAAGAGGAATCTTTTTCACTGGATGATTTAATTTTATTCATGAACTAAAAATTCTCAATCAATAACTTCTCGAGGTACTATTCCACTATCCTTTCCTTAAAACATATTGAACACTTGATCAGTAAAGTGTTCACAATCACCATACCATTACACTAACTAATCCAGATCCTGAATATATGTTCGTCAATCCTTCCAATAATCCTTTTTATTGATATTTTTATGGTCAACCTCTAGTATCGCTTCTCATAGATTCAAAATTATACCCCATAACTATTCCACTTTGATGATTAAGTGTTTTAGGTCCCACAACCATGAGTTATTTATGAATATTACATCAGTAAGAACTTATACGATCCACAATGATATTTCCTCAGAGCTATGCTAGAACCTGGCATAAAATTATTGAAGGCTTCACCACACTATCATGCCCACTTTCATGGAACACCACCCACACTATAAGCATCATAATAATGATGTATAAGAGGTATCAAGACACTAATTTTTTATTCATTTAATCCCCAACCTCACTTCATAAAAAACACTCTCCAAGATATGGAACGTCGTTTTCTAGGCTTCCCTGTTTCACTTTTATGATTAATCTTCTCATACTACCAATCACCCTAACTCTTATGTAGGGTATGCAACATATGAGTTTTTCATGTGGTTCATGATTAATTATCTTGTATAATCCATTTTTGGAAAAAATAAACATTTACTCAATCTCGCAGGGATAAGATTTCATTTGAAATGTTGTGTGAATATGAGATTATTCATGGAGTAAAAAAAAATTATATATACTATTTATATTATGGATGTATTAATACTAATAGTAGAACTATTATGAGTTTTATAACTCATTTTAGGTGTTTTCATCAGTGGACATAACCAAAATAAGACCTCAAAAGGATAGGTAAGACCACTATTCAATGATACCCTACTAGTCATCAATGATATCCCAGTATGAGATGGATTAGAGCAGATAGATTAAATGATCCTAGTTTATGAACCAAGAATCCTATCCATCCTCTTTAATCAGTATTATATAAATCCTGATGCCATTGAGGGAAATGTCCTAGAGAAGGACTTTGTATGATAAATTTCATTGGGAAATTCATAGCCCCAAAGTAATTTATGACCCATCTATATTTTAATTTTATGGGGCCTAAATGGTACATGATCATGTATCTAAAAGTGACATGCCCAAATAGGTTGTATATAATCACCAGGAATGGGATCAAAAAATTAATTCCATTTCCACCCACTAATGAACCTTCCATGATTACAGTACAAATTTGTACACATTTGAATGTGTCTCTAATAATAATCAAGCTTCAACAAAGGAACAACACTAGAAATGCATTGATCTTAACATAATGGATATAATATATTACAATGAATCCATATTGGTAATACTTTCCATTCTCTAAAGTAACCTAGTATAATCCCATCCATCTCTACTACTAGATTCTTGATAAATATTTTATTCTTCATCATATATGGTACCATTGAATGTTGAGGAAAATCCCGAGGAATTTATTAATAGTGATATCCATATTAAAGGAGGGGTTATTTCATAACACCCACATAATGATATGAAGAATCACATGTACAATAAATGTTATCTTCTCTATAACCCCACAATAAATGATTTCTGATAAACAATCATCATATATAAATAAGAATATTTGGATTTTTCTAATTTGGTGGCTGATCCTCCAGATTATACTAATTTCTATATAATATAGATGAAATGTATTATTTGTCTTGACCATCATCCCATCATATCAGGAATTAAATAATATTGATTATAAATATAGAATTTGTTTTTACATGTATCATCATTCAACTAAATTACCCAAATCTCATCAATAAAATCTTCAGATGTTTTGTGGACTCAATATTCTTAGACACATTGATTTGTAATGTTCCCCCAATACCATAGGTTTTTTTTCATCTCACTATCCTTGATGAATGTTAGAGGTGTTAACATAGAAAATTTTGTAGTAGTGTTGTGGTAACTTCTCTAAAATTCGTGGTGTGTCATTTATAATTCATGACTGATTTCAAATATTCAAAAAAATTACAGACTATAGCCTTTCATTAAAAAACTGATTGTTGGGATGTTCAACAAATATATGTATCTTGAGTTTTTAACCAATGATCTGGGGTATCTTTATTGAAATCTAATAGAAAAATATCATCATATAAATTGATGTTGTACAAAGGTAATTGGTTTTTGATGTGGTACATTGTCTCCCCACTATACCTACAGTTTATAAAAAATTATTTTTCCCTATTAGATCTCCTAGACAGAATGGTCATTATGTTTTTAGTAATTTCATTCCTCAGTATGGAAGACATTTTATCTTCTTGACTAGCCATCGAGTGGATTATTTAAAAATTCACAAAAAATACATCGATAATTTATTCTTCACAAGACTTGTGTGACAATAAATATATTCTTCATGATGATCATAGTAAATCCTCTTCTTGAGGATTCATAAACACAACCCAATAGGGAAATTCTAGGGATCCCTATTTGTTGAACCTATGATGTATTATTTAATGAACATAACAAGCCAATGTGAAATTCCTAGGTATTCTTCAGCATTGAATTTGGAGATAATTATATGATTATTTACTCATGTGATGATAATGGTATGTCTTATGTGACAAGAATAATGATCCCATGTAAACATTATATGATCATACATTCACCCCCTTAGGTGATGATACAATGATTATAAAATTCCTTAAGTGGTTTGAATATGATACCGTATGGGAAGAGCATTAGATTATTCTAATGATGATCAACGGATTAAATCGGTGTAGCTCCTATCTTCTGATGATTAATATTTATATGATTCCTCATGTGATAAGGATGATTTGAATTTAGTGAAGAACTACGGACTCCCTAGGAAATTTTTCTGTGACACCATCAGTTATGGGAGTACATTTCCATATGTTATTAGAAATTGATGGCTCCAATATTCAATTGATGATTCCATACATGAAAAACATAGTATTTCATCATGTTGCATCTTGAGTAAGATAATTACATATTCCCAATGCCACCATGTTTTTTAAGAGTTCATAATGACACATTATATATAAATAATGGTGTGGGGATTTCTAAGTTAGCTAAAGATGTTATTACTGGTGTCAACATGAATATAGAGTTAGCATTGGAATTCAAGAGCATGTCCAATATCCATCAGGGAGACGTGGACTACATAAAAACTCAGTAAAGGAATCCCTATAAGAAATAGTTAAAAATCCCACCATCTTATTCTAAGAAATGAGATAAACTATCAACCATGGTGTAAAAATGATATCCACATTTGGAAATAAGTAATTAACGAATACATGATCACGACCCTGAAAGGCACTGTCATAATACACGAGGCCAGTGGAATAGAAAAAAAGCATTAGAAAACATTCTCACATGTGGATTTATGAAACAGTGCTATAGGAGGATGATGACCACTTATTGGTAATGATATACTGTCACCCATCCCTTATAATTTTGGAATGTCCATATCCCTTTTTTGTATGATCCAGGTAATGGTAAAAAACATATACCCATGACCTTTAATGTTTAGAGCTAGATGTTGGGATGTGTCTATTTTATATTTTTATTAAAAAATAAATAAAGTATACAATGGAACTTCTTGAAAATATTTTTAATGATAATATATATATATATTACGTCACTTTAATTATCAATAGTGTACTTTTCAATATCAATAATCCTTAGTTCTGTTTAGGAGTCTCAACTTAATCATTGAGCATATTTATAATTTTTTGTCATTGAATGATAAACATATACTTGTAGATGTTGGGTAATGTGATTCGATATTTTTACTAGTTTTTTATGGAATAATTTTATTCATATATGTTTCATTGGTTTATTTTAATTGTTATATTCCAATGGCCTACAATGGTCATTATTATTTTTGAAATAGATTAGGACACCTTTTATATAAATATAGAACATGTTAAGTCCATTGAAAAATAGAATATAATTGTTCCTCAATATTCATACATGTATTTTGTGATTAGTAAGTATTTTTTTGAGGTGTTTGATTAACCTATTTGGGAAATAATTAGGCACCCAAATTGGTTTCCTCACAAATTGTTATAAAATTCCAGTAAATTATTCTGGTTATGGGAAAAATTAATTGATTGCGCATTCAAAACTGATGAAGTAACCTGTAACTATGTGTTTATAACATAATTATGATTGAATATTGAGTTTGTGGGGGTGATTTGGGATAAATATCATGTCAACATTATTCTTTTTTTCTATAATTCATTATGAGTTGGTGTGAATAACAAACATATGTATGGAATCATAATATATTTCTTACATGTGTGCCTATATAGAAATTCATCTTAGAATTAAATAAAAATAGATATTAGTTGAAAAATAAATAGTAAATAAATATGGTTTTCATATTTATTATTTATAATGACTATTTTATTATATAATTCTATTTTATTCACGTTAATTAGAAAACCATTATATTTGTTTTTTCAGTTCACTCTTTCAATACTCTGTTATAATGTGTCTTTAAAAAGGCTATTAATATTTTATGAAAGGTTTGAAAATGACTTTCAAAAATGTAAAATTATAATAAATAGGAGATGGGGTTCAAACTATATATAGTTTTTGATGAATTATATTTACGAATAGATTGACTCTTGAATATGGAATACGTTGTGGATATGTACATAGATGTAGAGTAATCCATCATTATAAACATGTATAGTTTTACTGGAAGGATCCAATGATAATTTTTGGATTGTTAGGTTTCTATGTACTTCTTTTTTCTTAATAGATTTTTCTTTTCTACTCTACAATGTGGATAATGAATTATAATAATGGAAACCATCTGATGTTATGCTTCCTATGACCTTTTGTTTTGAAATATCTTTGTAGAAGGTCAAAATATGTATTACATAGATTTATTTCTCCCATAAAATAATTTCAATACTATATCACCACGAATCATGTCTAAAAATATTTATGCTTGAAAACACCACCAAATAGTGGTTGTATTAATTGTAGTGTAAATAAGGAATAATGAGAGGCAATGTTTGGAAATAAATAAAAGGAAGAATAAAATTTCCTAATGATATTGGATAGTCTATATCCTTCCAACAGAACTCACATGATATTTTTTATATTCATCTCATGTTAGGAGACTATTAATGTGAAATTATCAAAGTGGGATATAAACGAACGTTAATCCTAATTTATCCTTGGAGGGAATGTACTATCATTAATGTTAGTAATTTTTAATCTCCTATAATTCTATAATGATACATCTATAAAACATGGAGTTCAACTATAAGAAAATTCTAAAAGATAATAATTTACTACGTCTCCACTTTTACAAAGTCATTTTTTATATATGTTAATTAATTATTTGATAGAGAATTTATTTTATATTTTTAGAGATTCAGAGTTAATTTAGACATGGATCATAGAAGTATTGACTCTATGATAGGTAAATACCTAAAAGGATAAAATGTTTGATTTTCTATCAATGTGTTATAGAATCATTTAGGGGTCCATGGGAATTTTTCATTATATTACATAAATATTGTTTAAAATATCATAAATAACACAACAATGGATGATTTGAGCATATGGTGTTGGGTTACTATTATTTTAGAAATGAAAATTTCATACAAGATAAGTTATATCATATTAAAAAATATTAGATTGTTGATTTGTTAAATGATAAAATTGAGTGATTTAGGTTGTTGAAGTTGTACAATTGAAAACATAAACACATGTAATATTAATTTAGCATGAATTATTTTTTAATATTTTTTATAACAACCTTTAATGTTTGAAGGAAAAATTTAAATAGATATAGTTCTATAAGATGATGTTATGTAGGATTCTACAATATCATTTGGATCATTAAAAGTGTACAAGATTAGTGATTTAGTATGATAATTATTAATATAAAAGATGAATTTGAATGAGTAAATATAATTCTATTATTCTATCAACTGTGAAATTTAATTAAATCTTGAAAATCTATCGTGATTATTGAATGTTGAGTCATGAAATCATTAGGACAAAATACATAACATTTTATATCAATTTATTTTTTTTATTGGAAGGGGTATATATTTTTTATTTAAATGAGTTATAACCATGATATTATTAACTCCAAGTAATAAATAAGGTGATTATACGTTATGTTTTCCAAAAAAAAATAATTATTTGGGGTATGTTATAGGATCACTCGGTCTTAATAATACAATTTTCTTTATATAGCTTTTTTGAATTAAGTAGTTATTTAAATTAGAAATAATTTCTAGAAATGGTGGTAGATAATGAATTTTGGTACATAGGTTTTAATGAATCATAATTAGTAAATTTTGGAAGTATGGGTATTTTACAATATTCTATGTGTCATATAATTCTATAAAAATCTTTATTATATTTTTTAATTTATAAATTTATTAGTATTATAAAAATAAACGTTATTTTTACTTAACCATGGAAATGTAGAGATGATGTTGCGATGTAATGTACATGGGAATAATTTTGAAATTTATGTTACCTTAGAATGTTCTAGTATTGGTATCGCATAATCTATTAATTCCCTTAAATTTTCACCTCTAAGACTAATTTATCAGGGAAAAGGGATGTATTTTTCCTTGATCAAGTAGTGTGAATATGATTTTCAATCATCATTATGAGTGATGGGCTATATTGCTGATGAATAAAATTTATTTTTATCTTAATGAGTATCTATATATGATATACCTTTTCCAAATTTATTTTTAATCATTTATTATTGATTGAGTCAAGGAATTATAGATATTCGATTATATTAGTACTACTATTTGGGAAACATTTGGTCATAGAGAGATACTCGATGTTATGTTCCATGATTACAATTCATTAAATTATTTTCGTGGTTTGATTATTTTACCTATGAGTATTATGGTGAGGTATAAATGGAATATCACTCATCCAAAATCACTATTCATCTCGGAATTTTGAAAATGTATCCAAAAATCCATCAATATATCTGGTTGTAAAATATTAAGTGAATGATTATTGAGTTTCTTTTTGATTTTTCACTTGTCAACAAGTAAAACAAAGTCACTAAAAGTTATTCTGTGTCTTGTATCTGCTTCCTCTATCAATATCAAAATTTGATATGGTTATGATGCATTTTGAAACTATATTACCTAGAAATATAAAAGTTCAATAAATTTGATGTTATAATTTTTATTACTTTTCAAATAAGGATTTTTTAATACCCAACCATGATTCTTCTTCCATTGGCAAAAAACAGATGTTATATGTTTTGGATGTTGTAATTCATCAAAAAGTCTAATGAGTATTGTTACTCTTCTTACCCAATGATTTAGGTCAATGTTATATCCAATGATAGATAAATAACTTTGTACTCAATTATAACAATATATATCTAATAACCTTACACTGGTGGTAAATCATAGTAAACTATTAATATTATTGATGATATGATTAGGTCTTATAATATTGATTTTTTTTGTTCATCAAAATATCACATATCACTTATAGAGATTCATATAATGATAATTATTTGTCAGTTATTTTGATGAATCCTATAAATTCATTATGTGGAAAACAATTTCATTATCTCATATGTTATATTATGACTACTAATTCAACATTTACCAGGTCTGATATAGTTAAATAGATGATAAAACATGTTCAACTAATTTAGAATCAATTAGTTCTTTTTAAAATCCCCAAATGTTTTGTGTAAATAATTTGGGGGAAATATTGAACATTAAGGTTAGTGAACATGTTTCCCTTAATGTAAATGCTTTATTATGTACCTAATAAATAGAGAATAAAGAATGTATCACTATAGGATAATAGTGTTTTAGCAGCCTTTTTTCATGGCAAATCTAGGAAATACAGGTAAATATTATTTGATAACTATTTTATAGGTGATTTTTTAGTGGTATTTTTATAAATATTCGCTAAATGATTATAAAATATTATTTAAAATTGTTTTTAAAATAATCCCAAAAAATTATAATTATTTTTAGCAGTTGTTTTTTCAAAACCTCTGCAAAATTGCAGAATGTTTCATTAAAAAATTATTTATTAATTAAAAATTTATATTTATTATTTACAGTAACATATAATTTATTATTTATAATTATAATTATTTATAACGTGTAAATTAATTAATATTTAAAATTATTAGTTACCAAAAGTTTCATACTGAAAACAATTCTTTAATATGTTGAAAAAGAGACCTCAACATCAAATGACAATGTCATTGGATTTGAGAGTCAGTTTTAGCTCCACAACCAATCAGATCATAGTTTATGAATTGATTCCAGACAAATTACATTAAAATTTGGTGAAAACTAGAGGAATAAATGTTATTATAATTTTAGAAAATTAATAAATCGAGCTGAATGGAAATCTGACAAGACTTTTGATTCCCGTGTCCTTTTGGGCTCTACCACTTATCAAATAAAAACCAGTGATGTGATTTATTTCTTGTAGGTGTAGGATCAAATATTTAAGCATTGTACCCATTTTTTGATACCCAGAAGGTCCCATATGTCCTGTAAAATAGAGTTTTAATGTCACCGAACCCAATATCATAAAATTAAAATTGTTATAACATCAAATTCAAATGTCCGTTCGGCATCTACCACATACCGTATTGATGCTCATTTCATGATCATTGATTTAATTCATTGTGGTACTGAAGGAGTCCTTAGTCATATTTGATGGTCATTTTAGTGTTTTTAGGGGTTTTAGAGGTTATTAACATTTTATGATTAACTTATTATCTTATTTATTATTATTAACTTATTCATTTAATATTTATTTATATATTAATTAAATAATAATTACTTAATTAATTAATTATTATTTTTTATCTCTTATTTACTTATTATTAATTTATTTATTTTTTATTTATTTTTTTAATATATATATATATATATTACATATTTATTATTTAGACCTAATTTTAAAATTTATTATTAATTTATTTTTAATTAATTAAATAATTATAAATGATGAATTTATTATTAAATTACTATTCCTTTATTATCTATATATTATTGATTAACTATTTTTTCAATATTAATTAATTATTTAATAATTTTTATTTATTTATTTATAAAATATTAAAAATTCAATATAAAATATAAAATATTAAACACTAATTTTTAATTTTTAATTAAAAAATATTATATATTAATTATCAATTAAAAATTATTTCTTACTATTAATTATTATTTAATAATTAATAACTTTTAACTTTTAATTATTAATTATTTATTATTTGGTTTATATATTTATTATTTATTATTATTTTATTATTAATGTTTATTTTATTTTTAATTTATAAATTATTTATCTATTATTAGTTAATTATTGATTTATAAATAAATAAATAATTATTTATTTATTTATTTATTCAATATTCATCAACTATAAATTATTTATTAATTAATTAATTATTAATTATTAATTATTAATTATAATTTATTAATTATTATTTATTAATTCATAATGATAAATTAATAATTATTAGTTATTAATAAATAATTTTTATTAATTAAATATTATTTATTATTAATTATTGATTATTAAATATTAAGTATTAATTAATTAAATAATTATTAATTTATTTGAATATCCATTCATTCATTTATTTAAATACTCATTTATTCATTTATTCAATTTATTATTTATTATTTACTATTTATTATTTTATTGTTAAATTATTAATTAATTATTTATGATTATATTATTATTCAATATTTATTTATTTAATTAACATTTATTTTTTTATTTTTTTATTATTAATTTATTATTCAAAAATTAATAATTACTTATTTATTAAATGGTTATTATTTATTTATTCATTGTTTATTATTTATTATTTATTATCAAATATTTATTAATTTAAAATTAATTTTTATTTATTTATCTGAAGTTATTTTATTTATTTATTTATTTATTATTTAAAAATTACATATATATTATATGTCATATATTATATATTACATATTATATATTACATATTACATATTACATATTATATATTATATATTATTTATATTTTAGATTTTAGATTTTACTATTTATTATTTACATTTTACATTTTACTATTTATTATTTATTATTTATTATTTATTATTTACCATTAAATATTTAATATTTAATATTATTTTTTTAATTTATTTTATTAATATATATTTCTTTATATATCATTCATTTATATTCTATTTATTTATTATTAATTAGTAATAAGTATTTATTAAATAATAATAATTTCTTATTAACAATTAATTAATAATTATTGATTAATGATCATTGATTATTGATTATATAGTATTTATTAAAAAAAAATTATTAATATTTCATTAATGTGAATTTGTTTGTTATAAATTTTTTTTCCAATTATTTGTTTTTACAATTAATATATATATTTATATATAAATATATATAATAATATAAAATTTGGTTTATTGACCTCTAGAAGAACCTACTAGAGTAGTAATGTCTTTCGAGAATAAGCAAGAGGTAAGGGGTCACACAACACAGAATTTCTATATATGGCATAGACATGTGCATAAACATGGGATTGTGCATGGAGATTGGAATGAGAATGGTAATAATAAATAAATAATAAATAATACAAAATAGATAAATAAAATAATAATAAATAATAAATAATTAAAAAATAATAAATAAATAAATAAATAAATATAAAATAAATAAATAAAAAATAAATATAAGTAAATAATTAATTACTAAAATAAAAAAAAAATTAAAAATTAAAAAAATTAAAAACATTTCCAAATAATTTAAAATAATTATTTACTGATGGTTTGAATTAATATTAAAAAAATTCTGCTAAATTGTTCTATATTGGTTTTAAAAAACTGTCGTTGAGTTATAATTTTGTCATAGTGTTTGAATTTTTCGATTATAGATCCCTCTAGGTAATAAATAGAATTTGGGAAGCAAATAATAGGCTAGTTATAAAACCACAATATTGTGTTTATTCATAATATTTTATATGATGCATCATTGAGGAAATAAACAACTGATATTTCCCATGTGATATTATTCAATGATTTCAATCATGGTCTAGATGGTTCCATTTTTGGATAACTTATGTGTAATATTTATTGGTGTATAAAGGTAATGAGAAGGAAGGTTATAACATTGGATTACTTGTGTTTTGGGGATATAAAAAATTATATGAGATTTGAAAACACATGGACAAAAATAATGTGCAATAGTTTAGAATATTTCCACACGAGGCTAATTGAATATAATATAGGTTGAGTTTCCTAATTGCATGGATTTTGTACTGAATGCTAAAATTTCACATAATTAATCATTTTATTTTTTGATCATTAAATTAGTAAATGATTGAATTAAATGATTTAGAGTAATTATAATTTTCGAGGAAGTGATGTAGAGGACTATAGATCAGGAAAATTGTAGGGGAAGATGAAGTCAAGGAACAAGACACATGTTGGCTGTGACTGGGAATTCGACAACACATTTCAGGCCATCAAATTTCTAATGATTTTATAAGAAATTTTCTGTTATAGTGAATGAATTTATATAAATAAACATTTTTAAAAAACAAATTAATCCTTAAAAAATCACATATATGATTATTAGGATCCATCAACCTGAAACATTGCTTCCTTTCTCTCACAATCCTTTACTCATTTTATCATGGATTTCATTCTGTTACATGGATGTGGGGATCTACTATGTTCAATGTAATACTACTATTAGAGAACTCCAGGAAGTGGTTTTACCATTCCCAAATTTCTATGAACCTAAATTTCTATGAATCAAATCAATAAATCATTTGATGCCAACCATTGAAAAATTGGATTATTACCTTAAATTGTACCTTCTTTGAGGACATACTAGACTCTTTTAATGGAATTAATGATTTACATTTGTTTTTTCCTTCCTCATTAAATTTTTCCGTTAATAAAGTGTCATAAACACTATTTCCCCTCATCCAGGATAACGAAGTCATTTCAAATAGCTGTATATAATTCCATTGTGCATAAGAAGTGGGTTCATCATATAATTTTGAAGATGAACTCTCCTCTTTCCCCATACTATTATAGTGTAAATTTCTATATAATATTTGAGTAGAGAAAACCTAAACTGAGAATCATAATTTTCATAAATATAATAATTCTAAATTCATGATTTATATATGTTTACAATATTAAATGAAATTATTTTTACCCATTTTTTTCTTATTATTTTGAAATTACATTAATATATTTTATACCTACTATGAATAAATGTAATATTATATATTGTGGGTTTATTTATATTTTTAATGGGTTTGGGATATTTATTTCACTCCCTCCATGTTCCATTTCCCTTAAAAAGTAATATAGTTATGATTTATTTTATTAATATCCTATAATGATTATTATTAAAACTCATACTATATTATACCATATTTTATATACCAAAATTTCATTGGATGGTTATAAATAATCATATAATATTTGAATATCAATAATTTTATGTTATATATCATATATTAAATGACATACCCATAATATAGTTGCAGTTAGTTTTTGGAATAATAAAAAGACCTAATAGGGTTGTTACATTCCTATTATATAATCCATTTTCTTATATTACATTGAAGTGTTTCTATATAGATAATAATGGGAAAAAATAATAGTTGTATTAGACCCTAGATAATCAAGTCTATGTATATGATGGAAATACTTGTGATGCATACATTTTGTAATAATTGGAGATTATGTTACAAGTAATTAATGAGATGATATTGTATGGAATGGGTACTCCATCTACCTATATTATAGATGTATATATATAATAGGGTAATAATATGATGGATCCTACTCAATTTCGTACAATTCCCTATGGGGATGTGATTTTAGAACACCTTTGATCTAAATAGAGGTTTCTTGTACACTCAAAATTTTATACAATGTCCCTCTATTATTCATTACATCATACATATATTCCTTGTTCAGGTTGAGGGACATATTGTTTAGTATTCCTTGGTGACTCATTATCCACATTGGAAATCATGTTTTTTATATTGAGTTTATTTTAATTCTATTTCCATTCTTTTAATTGAAATTATATATGTTGGTAGTTAACTTTTTGTGCAATTCACACACAATTAATTTAATGATTATTATTTTGACTCATTTATATAATTATTTCGTACATTTTGTTTTAGAATAGACTGGTAGGGATCCTGTGGTGAATACCTATATGGTATGATATAATGAGAACAAAAATATATTCCATTTGGTATTCAAGTAGAAAATGTTTTACATGATACAAGTAAATTAAAAAAACCAGATCTTTGTAATCTTTAGGGTTTGGAGGATATATTAATTATCTTCTCATGATTATAATTATCTATTCCATAAAACATATATTTTTCATAGTTATATTTTTTATATACAACCAACTTCAATGAAAATAACCATTTATTTCGTAGCATTATATTACAAGAGAATCATGAATATATTACATAGGATATGTAAAAGTACAATTTCTTTGTAAAAATAAATAAATAACATAATAACATTTGAATATACAAAAGTTCTTGGTCTTTGAGAAATATCACAATTGAGAAAAACACAATAAGATTTAAAATATATTAGAAATAAATTATAATTTTATAAATTAAATTTAATTAACATTGATATAAAATTATGTGAATGAATAATGAAAATAATTAGAGGTATTTATAGGATGTACAATATTATAAGACCATTTGAGTAGTTTTTGACCATTGGAAAAGTGACATGAATATTTGGAGAAGTAAAATTATCAAAAATAATACATTTATTAAAACAAAAGTATTATAAAAAATACTAGAATATTATAAAATGATTTCTGAAATAATGTCACCAAAAGCGTGTAAAAAGTTAAATACTAATAATGTATGTTTTAACTTATTTAGTAAACAATTAATTTCATATTAAGGTATAAATATTATAATTACCATAATTTGGATACTTTTGGGATAAAAATAATAACATTTTTTGAATCATTGTATTCAAATTTATTTAGTTTCAGTTTTTGGTACCTTTTTTAAAAATTGAAATTTTATGAAATAGTAAAAAAAATTGGGTATTTTCATATATGATATGTTTTATAACATCCTTATGATTTAAAAAATATTTAGTAATTTATAACATAGTTTTCATAATAAAAAATATATTTAATGGGAAAAATAAAACATTTAATAATTATAAACATAATTAAAAACATAAAAATAAATTTTTGCGGCCTAATTTAAATTTTGAAGAAATTATTATTTTTTATAACTTACATTAATATAATTTTGCAAATATGCCATTCATTTGTTTGAGTGTAATTTTTTTGATAAATTATATATTATTTTACTAAAATATCTATTAAAATATGTAAGAATTAGTATTATTCATATTATTGATCCAAAATAATGAATTAATTAGAATTTTATTTAATGATAACCTCCCCCTTGGCTCTATAATCACTCCTCTAGTACCGCATTCTCCTCACATCGAAAATATCTTTTATTGAAACAATCACTAAAAAATATCTTCATCAATCCACTTATACATGATTTAATGGTCTTAGTTTGATTTAAACGATCTATTATAATGATTTTTGACTTCATCTAACAAAGTAAACTACATGGAAAATATACAGGTTTCACAATGAATGTCTCAACCGGGAAGCCACTTAAACGGTGTCCCATGACAGTTGGACACATGGCCACATGACTACCTCCCCATATGCCAAAATTTTCTGATCAGAAGCATGGTTTTAAAAGTTGTATAGTGGTGATACTATACTCTATCGGTCAATAATAAATATAGTGGAATAATAATTAAATTAATGAAACAAAATATAACAATAACTACCATTCAACAATAAATCAGTTCATAATCATGCATGAACATACTACAATATAAAACAGTAGACACACAAAAGGTAAAACATAAACATGCAAAATGAAATAAAAAATATACCCAAAGATTATCACCTTTATCATCTTGAGAACCATCACAATCGTGTGCTTTTAACCACCTATATACATGATTAATATCACTTATCACAATCCATGATCCAAGTCCTATAACCAAGAGGTCTGTTTGGGTATGAAGTGGTGGCCCACAATAGGTGTGAAATATTCTCAGTAGGTCACCACAAATATTGTTTTATGCAATCTATTCAGTAAATATAAAATAATGTTTGTGTAAGTATAATAATAAAGGAGACAGATTAATACGTGTAAACAAGTTGGCCTAAAGATCCTTTCGTATACATGGCCAACCATCCTTCTATCAACCTTATATGGACTACCTATGATTAATATTCACCATTAATATAGGTGTATGTATATATAATTATTTATTCATATATATGCACTATATATGTAAATATATTTATAGTCATATCTATAAATAATTGTTTGTATCAAGGACTAGTAGTGAAAACGAGAACTACTTACATTATCTTAATAACATGATAAGGTTCTCATTATGATTATATGATCATGACCCCGAGAATCAAAATTTATGAATAATATGTTGAATTTAGGACCCAGAACTATAAGCCTTATAATCTATGTGTAATGATTATTATATTTTTTTTCATCATATATGTAATTAAAAGGTAAATATCCATATATAATCCAATTACAAATCAAAGGAGATATACTTCATTTGACCCGTGATCCCAATCATGAAAATTCATTATCAGAAAACCATGTATCACCCACGTCATGTCATAATCTTATTTAACCAATAAGAACATCCATGGAAGACCATATCATGAGTCAATGTATTGCTCATGTTGTATATCAGGTAATGATACCAATCATTCTACCCCATTAATTCCGCATCAGGAACCTGGTCTCACTCCTAATGCATCATTATTCATATAAACACTAATCCCATCAATGGTATACAACATTTGGGGACTAGGTATCACTCATGGAATGGTACAATAACATTTACCAACAATCCTCTCCAAGGTAATCCACTAGATAAGAAGGTCTAGCTCATGAAATATATCATGTCAGGCAACCTATGAATCCATCTTGAGTATTGTGTATTAGGGACCTAGTATCGTTCATGAAACAACATAAATCATTAAACCCCTAAGATTATACATGGTATTCCTCAATGTAAAAAACGTATCACTCATGGTATGATACAATTCATTTAACTTTTGAGCCCATCCAAGGAATTCCTACATTGGAATATAATGTTCAGTCAAAGTCTAATATAATTTCATTTATCCTATGATGCCATCCAAGGTGATCCATATAAGGAATTATAGTATCACTTAGTACATAATGTACATTCATTTTAATATTTCAATTATCTTATAAAAAATTATATAAGGAAATCAATGCCATAAAATAAGATAGGGCCCATAAATACAGTCCATTCCATTATCAATTATACTATAAAATTATATCATATCATTTATAACATTCCAAAATTCCATGGGAATAACCCACGTATCAGCACCATATATAATTTCAAAATTCATTAACAATTATTTCTCCATTATAATTAATTATAAAAACACAATCATCATTATCAATAAAAATTTATGTAATTTATTATTAATGGTTTACCAAATCAATTTAAACTTACACGACACTACATGCGCCTTAAAGACCATCCATAAATCACCATTAACCAACCAAAATATCATGATTCCATTCGAATGTTTAATTTAGGATTAAACCCATCCACTATATGAAAGAATTAAATTCTCTTGAAATTATCAACCACTTCAAAACACAGTATATTTCAATCTCACTATCATTGAAATTATTGTCCCTGAGAATCCTTGCAGAAAGTTGAAAACATCATACTACATACTTGAGTTGTGATGTTTTTCTCAAATTCATGGGTTTTATTTACCATTCCCTGCACACAAGCAATATCTACATTAAACATGTGGCACTTAGGCCCCTAAATTCGACCAAGTGATCACATTTAAAACTAAAACATCAAGACGATACATACTTAACCCCATCTACCCTATTCCATTATCAAAAAATAAACTCCTTTATAGTCTAGTAAATGGTTCCCCCAATATGTTTAAGATTATAATAGTCAATTCCATGTTACATAACCCTCCCCTATTGGAATATACTATCAAAATATGATAGCATCTCCATAAAAACACATTCATCTTGATACTCCACTCATAAAACCATGGAACACATGAAAACATGAGCTCTGGTCCTACATTATATTGAAACAATTTAGTCATTGTCGTCCATGTTTAATTGATTGTGATTTATTTTCCTTGAATGTTTCCAAAAGACCCTTTAATATTTACCCATCCCATCATAATAGTGTTCCTAATGCGATGCCTCAAAATCCACGACAAACTATTTTATATGAACCCTACTTGATCATCATTTAGTTTTCTATTTCAATCATTCTCACATTCCATTGTACAAATATCACAAAAAATATATACCTAAGACATTATACCAAAGATTAGTAAGGCCTTTATGAGAATTCTCACCAGATCTTGTACATAGCTTTTGATGATGTCTAATGGAAAAACCATTCCTTGTTCAAAACCATATTTAAGAAATAAAGTAATAACTACATCATTTTCAATTCAATATCCATCCTTCATCATAATAAACATATCAATTGAGAACTACCATAATCCTAGGGTAACCATGGTATTATCAAATGGAGTCTCTGAATCTCATTAAAGGTAGTATATATTGTGGATATTATGATTGAAATCTCTGTATATAGATAATACGTCCAAAAAACTAGAACACTAACCAATAACCAAGGTGGTATCTCACATGAATATCAAGTCAATGAATAGGCTGGTGTCTATGAACCAATCCAAGGAATTCCTACAGAGTAATCCAATGGTTGCTCATGAAAACCATGCATATTTTGAGATCTAGGTCAATGATAAAGGTCAAGAAAAAAATATGTAGTTTCCCAAATATTTCTATAAATTTCATAAGTATTTAGTTCCATTTATCATGGATCTCTAAAAAAATCTTCATCCAATGATTTATCTATGATATAGTATTCTCAAATATGGGTCCATTTTCTAAACTAAAACGTCATTTGATTAGCTTGTAATATAAATGATGTTGTCACTATGTACTCGGGATAATGTCAAGATAGAGGACATGATTTTATCTAAACCCAAATCAAACAGATAAATTTATGAGGATTTTTATAGATAAGAGTTTCTAGCTCTCATGATCCATGACACATGAAAACATGCCAATTTTTTTTAACAACCCCTGGATCAATGTCTCCTCGTGATGTGTGACTGGGATAAACCTTGGGTCTACTAACTCAATACACACTAAAGCTTTTCTCATACCCCTATGGTATAATATCAAGGTTCGTTGCCCTAACACATATGTTGTACATAATGAAATCCAAGTATGAAAACCTTGGTCCTTTTTCATGATTAAACATTGAATGTATCTATCAGTCCACTCCAGGAAAATTATTGGGAATCATCTAGCGTAATAAAGTATGTATTGTTATAATGATTGATCAATTAACCTAAAATATAGATGTACCCATTATCATTCTATGAACCCATTGAAGTATCATATTAACTCTCCAAATTATACAATGGTTGGGTACACAACCAACCACCTTGATTTCATGTTGCATTTTAAAAAAAATCGTGTTACTAACTCTTCAGTGTACAAGATAACTTAAGTATAATGACCCTAAATATAGTGTCTACTATTGATTTAATCACACACAAGACTTTAAATATTTTTCTCCATGTCTTCGACCTGAAATATAGAATTTAAAAATTCAATAGAATATAGAATCCAGTCTGACAATCTCAAATTGTTCATTAATGATCATGTTCCCTCTATGTGGAAGAACATTTGTAAACACATTATATGTGGAACTCCCAATCATCACACTATCCTTGATATTATTTTCAAATGATGGGAATTCATCCCACAGATCACATTTTATCAACCACTGAATACAACTTATAGATATAGACAACATGATTATAAATAATTCCAATTGAAGTGGAATGAAAAATCCGCCACATAAAATTAGTCTATATTAGTCATAAAATCCAAAAACCTCTGATAATAGTGGTTATATAAAACACTCATTTATCCAGCTTCATCCACTAATAGTTGAATAACGAAATTTCTCTAATGCTTTTATCACACTACACTATTTCTAATATGTTAATTTAGAATTTATATTCTCATAATTCAATCTAATAAATCATGAAACCATGAGTTCTAAATGATTACATGACCCTGTTGCTCAAATAGTGTGTTATTTAACACATAAAATCTTAAATCGATGGTAATAATGCGTAAAAATAATTTTATAGTGATATCAAAACGACACAATAATATACATACAGTCCTTTCATGAAATAGTGTACACATGGATCAACTAAGAGCCAGTTTATCCATAATACTATTAAAATTCTAATGACTATCAATTCACACTCCCTGATAAAACAAAATAGGCCACCTGAATAAAAAATTAACCAAACATATTTGAGGCATGACTAACCCAATGAACTAGAAAATTACCTGATTATTACATCCTAAAAAAGATTATATTTCTAAGTGAACAACCATTTACATAGGGGTGTTATTTCATCACCATGTTTCTTAGTCAGGATAGATGATAACCAAATTGAAACAGTCATCTATAAACTAAATGTATGCATTTACCAAAGAAAATTTACCTTAAAGGGAACTACATTAATAAGGTTGTACCTTAACTAAAGTGTAATTCATAGGAATAGGTAACATGTTCACTCTGAGAAGGTTACTAGGACCTATAATCTATCATTTAAATTAAGAAAAAGTAAAATAAATACAATTAATATCTATGTGAAGGGATAACTCTTCCATTCAATGAACCTCTAAAGGAAATTTGAAGCTAACCCTTACCCAAGGGTTTATATAATAGAAGTCTCTAGGAATATTATTTTTATTTAATTCAATTGATACTTATTTCGTTCAAAATTTTATACATTCAAAAATAAGGGATATCAAATACAAGTTATATAGGTAAATATATGTTTCACTTTATTTATCAAACACCATACAACATAATAAGAAATCATGTTATAATTTATTTTTTAATATATTTAATAACAACATATCTTTATGTTCATACACTTATTTTATTTTAATGAAAATTTTAATTGGAAGCTATGGAGGATTAACCAATTTAGGTTCTAATTAAAATTTTATTTAATTAATGCCTCATAATAGTTTAACTAAAAAGAAAATAAATAGTCATTTTCCAATGAAAGGGATCAGTTTAGTCAGATTACAATATAGTCATATCCCAAACTACATGATCTTCCCCTGATGCATGGGTTGGATAAACCCATATAAGATCTATTTACCATGTCATAAGACATACATAATTTCTTGAATACCATAAGAAAATATTAATAATAAAATGTAAAATATAGCTATGATACCACTTTGCCACATCCAGACCAGGAAGCCACTAAAATGGTTCCCTTAGACGATCGTTCACATGGACTCATGCACACCTTCCCATATTTCAGAAGGTTTTGAGTTGAAGTGATGGTGTAAAGGTTGTAAAATGGGCTTAATATACTCTATGGATCAAAAATAAATATATCATAATCATGAATAATTTATTGTAGTGGAATATAAGAACAAATGACATTCCATAATAAAATAATACATAATCATTCATGAACATGATAAAATGTACAAAAATATATATACAACATGCATAATGAAATGAATGAAATCCCAAAAGGTTATCCCCATGAGAATAAAATAAATCTTTTCAATCTTGTGATCCAATGCTCCAATATACACGAGTAACAACACATAACTTGATACTTGATCAATGTACGACAACAAGGTGTCTATTAGGGTACCAATCGGCAGCCCAAACATTGGGTGAGATAAAAATAAATAAAAAATACAATAAATTTATATGTCCCCAGCCGTAAAACTTACTTAATCTTGAGTTATTACAAGATTACACATTGAGGATCTTTTCAGGTTTATAGTTTTAGAGAATTAGATCATAAAACATGCATTACATTCCACATTAAAACAAAGTGGATACATAAAATATAGTATTCATTTTTCCCATCAACGGAAACATGTTTAAAAAAAACATGGATTCTTTCTTGAAACATCCTTGACACTATCATCATATCAAGTACCTTTCCCTTAACCAGTGAAATTTTTTTCGAAAACTTGAGAATGAGCATAGAAAGCTCAGTAAGGGATATAAAAATATGGAAAGGAAACATGCGTACATATATACATAAGAATGAAATCATACTTTACCCATAAAACATAAGCACTTTAACATACCTCATCAAATCATGAATAAATCATAGAAATCATAAGACATAAAGGTAACTTGAGGCATTCATAACATTCTTACGTAGGGAGTAACCCTATTGGTTAAATTTGGAATACCCATCACAGTATATTCCCTAAATCTCTTCGGAGAAACCTCAACATTTAACCCCTTCACGTTACACATTGCATTGGAGAGCTATATCTGGCTCACCTGCCCTTATTTTATCACGGAACCACCCGTCTTCATAAACAATTCCCAAGAACCATAACATAATCGTATCACACAAAACATGGATAAAGGAAACATAACATTTCCACATTTCAGTCACAAGATATCAATAACACATTAATATAATAAAAATGTTATCAAAACCATTTTCAATACCAAAATAAAAGAAAAGTAAAACAGGGTATTTATTTTTCTTTTAAAAAAAATTTATAGCTTATAGAGAAAGCCGAATCTCAAATAATGGTCACCGTGGCGGGGAAGTCATTGTCGCCGCATACGTATGACAAAAACATTCCCTTTTGTCATTTAGTAAAAATCTACACATAAAAAATAGTCCATTTGGATAAACGTAAAAATCAAAGGGGTTTATACACCGTATAATTGAAGGTTGTGTATAAAACAAAATATGCCGCAATGAAAGGAGATTGAGACGAAGTCCCATACCTCAGGTCCGACTTGACTCGATCGTTCTTTAATGTCCTTAATAATATACATGAGTTAATTTCTACTTTCTTAAGAACCTTTTTCAAGTTCATTATTTCTTTTATATCACTTATTACAATGTCATGAACACTATGAAATTATTTACGTTAATATCGGTCGTTTTAACGATCATCGGTACATGAGTCAAAAATATTTTCTAATTTCACTTTAAAACCAATTAAAAAGGTAATATAATCATATAAATAAATTATATTAAAAATTGGTTTTGAATTAAAATACAACATTTTTCACTATTCATTAAAAAAATTAACATTTTCAGAAAAATTCAAGAAATTTATCCAAAGTAAATTTCAATGTCCCAATCATAAAGAATAAGTTTATTTTGACAAATATAGCTTATAAAATTTTCAAAATATTGATTTAAAAATGGTCTTCCATCAAAAGGCAGTAAAACAATCTTTTTAAAATATTAGTGTATTCCATGATTAAGATTGGATTTATTCTCATTTTAAGCTTCTAAAACACTATCTAATTCATTAATAGACATAAATAAAAATATATATTATTCATTACTTACTTGGGATGTTACATCCTTCCCCCCTTTAGAAAATTGCATCCCCGTAATTTATTTACTTATCGAATTAGTGGGGGTATTTATCCCTCGTAACATTTTTAGATTCCCATGTTTCCTCTTCAATCATGTGGTTTTTCCACAAAACCATTATCTGACGAATCACCTTATTCCGTAACACTTTCTCCCTATGGTCAAGAATCTGGACCGGTTGTTCCTCATAAGATAGGTTCTCTTCCAGCTGAACTACCTCTGGACTCAAAACATGAGATGGATCTTGCATGTACTTCCTTATCATTGAAACATGAAAAACATTTTGTACCTGAGATAAAATCGGAGGTAAATCCACTCGGTAAGCAATGGATCCAACTCTCTCTAGAATTTCATATGGTCCAATGAACATTGGACTCAGCTTTCCTTTCTTCCCAAATCGCATAACACTTTTCCATGGTGAATCTTTGAGAAAAACATGATCACCTACCTCTAAAGATAGATCCTTCCATCGGTTATCCGCATAACTTTTCTGCCTGCTCTGAGCTATTCTCATGTGTTTCTGTATCAGCTAAAACTTTTTCTGCCAACTCTTCTACCAATTCAGGTCCCATCAACTTCATTTCACCCACTTCATCCCAGAAAGTTGGAGTTCGACACCGCTTCCCATATAATGCCTCAAATGGTGCCATCTGTATACTGGAATGAAAACTGTTATTATATGAAAATTCAACCAAAGAAATATGTTGGTCCCAACTTCCCTGATATTCCAAAGAACAAGCACATAGCATATCTTCCAAAGTCTGAATTGTTCGTTCTGAATGCTCATCTAATTGAGGATGAAAATCTGTACTAAAATTTAATTCAGTTCCCAACGACTTCTGAAGGCCTGTCCAAAAGTTATAAGTGAACTTGGGATGAAAATCAGATAAAATGGAGAGAGGAACTCCATGTAACCTGAATATCTCTTTATGATACAGATGGGAAAGTTGATCTAGGGAAAATTTATCTCATATGGAAAGGAAATGAGAAGATTTAGTCAAGTGATCAACAATAACCCAGATTGCATTATTACCTCGAGGTGTCTTCGGCAATCCCACAATAAAGTCCACAGATATATTTTCCCATTTCTACTCTGGTACTAGTAAAGGCTGAAGCATCCTTTTTGGTAACTGTCGCTCTGCTTTAACCTGTTGACAAGTCAAACACTTCATCGTAAAATCCGCAATATCTCTTTTCATTCCATCCCACCAGTAATACTCCCACAGAACTCTGTACATCTTAGTACTAATAGGATGAAATGAAAACGTAGAACTATGAGCTCCACATAACAACTCACTCTTCAACTGTAAATCTCAAGGGACAAACAACCTCTTCCAAAATCTCAAAACACAATCAGTATAAATGATGAATTCAGGAAACTTACCCTTATGAACTAGCTCTACCTTTTTCTGCAACTCACTCTCTTGCTTCTGTGCTTTCTTGATTCTGTCTGATAGATAAGATTTCATTGATACTGAAACAAAATAGAAGGACATCCTGAACCAAAAACATCTATGCCAAAGTTCATCAAATCATTAACCAAAGGATCACGTTCCAAATACAACATTTTTAAGGAAGCATTACTTTTTCAACTCAAATCATCAACCACTTTATTTTCTTTTCCCGGATGGTAATGAATTGTACAATCATAATTTTTGATGAATTCTAGCCATCTCCTCTGTCTCATGTTCAATTCTTTCAGAGTGAATATATACTTTAAACTTTTGTGATCAGTATATATCTCACACATTACTCCACAAAAATGATGCCTCCAAATTTTTAAAGCGAAAACAACAGCAGCAAATTCAAAATCATGTGTAAGATAATTTTCCTCATGAATTTTCAACTGTCATGAAGCATAAGCAATTACCTGATCATTCTTCATTAGGACACAACCAAGTCCTTTCAATGAACCATCACTGTAGATAACAAACTCCCCATTCCAAGAAGAAAGTTCCAAAACTGGAGCATTCACCAATATTTTTTCAGTTCCTGAAAACAATCATCACATTCCTTTGTCCAGATAAACTTAACACCCTTCCGAGTTAGCTTAGTCATTGGACTAGATAACCGTGAAAAAATTCTAACAATCAGTCAGTAATAGCCTTCAAAACCAAGGATACTACGAATCTCAGTTACATTTGTGAGTCTTGGCCATTCTTCAACAACCTTTGTTTTTGCAGGATCAAGAGTTAACCCATCTTTATAAACAATGTGACCAAGGAAAGAAATTTGTTGCAACAAAAACTCACACTTGCTGAATTTCCCTTACAATTTATTTTCTTTTAAGGTTTTCAAAATAACCCTTAAATGTCTTTCATGCTCCTCTTTACATTTAGAAAACACCAAAATATCATCAATGAAAACCACCACAAACTTATCCATGAACTCATGGAAAATTCTATTCATTAATTCCATGAATACAACAGGTGAATTGGTTAGCCCAAAAGGCATTACTACAAATTCGTAATGGTCGTATCTTTTACGGAACGCGGTCTTCGGAATATATGCTTCCTTTACCTACAGCTAATGGTACCCCGATCTCAGGTCAATCTTTGAAAAATATTGAGCTCCCTGGAGCTGATCAAACAAATCATTTATATGAGTCAAAGAATATTTCTTCTTTACAGTGATGTTATTCAAGGCTCTATAATCAATGAAAAGTCTCATTGAACTATATTTCTTTTTGACAGATAAAACAGGACCACCCCATGGTGATATGCTAAGTCGAATGAAACCTTTCTCTAATGAATCTTGCAATTTCTCCTTCAACTCTAAATGTTAAATTTGAGCCATTCGATAAGGGGGTTTTGAAATTGGCTTAGCATAAAAAACTAAGTCAATAGTAAATTCAACTTCCCGATCTGGTATAATTTCAAGCAACTCATCAGGAAAAACATCAGGATACTCATTTTCCACTGGCACATCATTAATCTGAACAGTTCCTATTTTTTCCATGATGTGTGCAAGGTAACATTAATTTCCATCTTTTACAAGTTTCTCGGCCTCTTGATATGTAATCAATAGAAAGGGTTCATTCTCGTACACAAACTGAAAGTCTTTCTGAAAAAAAACTTCTTTAGCTCTACAGTCAATCTCAGCATGGTAAATAGTGATCCAATCCATACCCAGGATAACATCAAACTCTACTAGAGGTAAAACAATAAGGTTATCCAGTAGGTTCTTTCCACAGATAAGGATAGGAAGATTCTTATAAATTCTTTTTTCATCAACATTTCCCCCTGGTGTTTTTACCACATGTTTAGGAGACATTTCTTGAGATTATATTCCCATTTTACTAGAAAAGATTTCAGAGATGAAAGAATGTGTATACCCCAAATCAAACAACACACTGGAATAATCTGAAAAAACACTCAAAGTACATGATACAACTTCATTTGATGGCCCGACATCTACAGAAGTAGTTGAAAAGGATTTCACCACCCCATTCTGCTTGTAGTCTAACTGCTTCCCATCACTCGAGCTCTTTGTCAGACACTCATTTTCATAGTGACCCATCTCATTGCACTTAAAATATTTTACTAACTGCAAATCAAATTTGGACTTACCGTCACCTTGATCGTTTTCAGTGTAATCACGAGCCTTATGTCCCATCTTACCACATTGGTATCACTTTCCAGAATTCAGAAGACATTCCCCAGCATGCCTTTTACCACTTTTATCACAAACTGGAAACTTAGTTTTCTTACCGTCATACCTTTTTTGAAGAAATATTTCCTTTCTCCTGCCACCTCGGTCTCTTCACATGCTGGTTGTTATAGAACAGTTGATCGTCAGAAAACTCAATTTCCACCTACTCAGCACATCGAACAAGATTTTCATAACTTTTAAACACACGAGAAGCCAATTCCCTTCGATAGCTTGGTTTTAATCCTGATTAAAAACAATTTATTTTACTATGAATGTCTCTGATAAAATTTGGAGCATACCTTTCCAATCGAGTGAACCTTTCTTCATAGGCAGCCACTGAGTCTTCCTCTTGCCTGAATTCCAAGAATTGTTTTACCATCCTAAGTCGAACAACCTTAGGAAAATACTTCTCAAGAAACATACCTTTGAATTCATCCCTATCGAGTGCATCAATCTCATCAGTGTCCCTGATATTTTTAACCATCGACCACCACTTATCTGCTTCACCCTCCAAATGGTACATAGCAAGACAAACCTTTTTATTTTCTGAACACCCCATGACATTGAAAATCTTATCCAGTGCATTAATCCACCCTTCAGCTAGCACGGGGTCAGATGATCCTCTGAATTATGGGGGATGTTGCCTCATGAAATGTTCCACCACTGACATGTTCCTCTGTGGTTGATCTGGCTGATCTCATGCATGGATACCACCACCATTTATCGCTTGAGTAAATTGCGCCATTACTGCAACAAACTGTTCAGTTCCATTTCCATCCATCCTAGGATGCAGATTCAGAAGGTTATGTCCATCTGTATGCCTTCCTAGAACTGCTTCCCTATTTCCTCTGCAGAAAACAATTCTGAACAAAGATGTCTTAGATGACGAGACATGGTAATCATCAAATTCTATATCATTTCAATTTTACCATAAAAAATATTTTTGGATATTCATTTAATTGAATTCTTACTCCTAAAGTTATCTAAATCGACCTCTGATACCAACTATAAGGCCCCAGCCTTAATACATACTTAATCTTGAGTTATTACAAGATAACACCTTGAGGATATTTTCATGTTTATAGTTTTAGAGAATTAGATCATAAAACCTGCATTACATTCCACATTTAAACAAAGTGGATACATAAAAGATTGTATTCATTTTTCCCATCAATGGAAACATATTTAAAATAAAACATTGATTCTTTCTTGATACTTCTTTGACACTATCATCATATCATGTACCTTTCCCTTGACCTGTGAAAAACATTTCAAAAACATGGGATGAGCATAAAAAGCTCAGTAACAGATATTAAAATATGGAAAAGAAAACATGAGTACATATATTCATAAGAAATAAATCATACTTTACCCATAAAACATAAACACTTTAACATACCTCATCAAATCATGAATAAATCATATAAATTATAAGACATAAAGGTAACTTGAGGCATTCATAACATTCTTACATAGGGAGTAACCCTCTTTTTTACGTTTGGAAAACCCATCACAGTATATTCCCTAAATATCTTCGGAGAAACCTCAACGTTTAACCCCTTTGCGTTACCCAATTCATTGGAGAACTATATTGGGCTCACACGCCCTTAGTTTATCACGGAACCACCCATCATCATAAACAATTCTCAAGAACCATAACATAATCGTATCACATAAAACATTCATTAAGGAAACATAACATTTCCACATTTCAATCACAAGATATCAATAACACATTGATATAATAAAAACGTTATCAAAACCATTTTCAATACCAAAATAAAATAAATTTAAAACATGGTATTTATTTTTCTTTTAAAAAAATGCATGGCTTGTAGAGGACGCCGAAACTCAAATAATGGTCACAGCGGCGGAGAAGTCATTGTCGATGTATATGTACAACAAAAACATTCCCTTTTGTCATTTACAAAAATTCTACGTATAAAAAAGATTCCTTTTTGATAAACGTAAAAGTCAAAGGGGTTTATACACCGTATAAAATAAGGTTGTGTATAAAACTAAATATGCATCAATGAAAGGAGATTGAGACGAAGTCCCATACCTCGGGTCCGACTTGACTCGATCGTTCTTTCATTTCCTGAATAATAAACATGAGTTAATTTATACTTGCTTAAGAACCTTTTTCAAGTTCATTATTCCTACTATATAACTTATTACCATGTCATGAACACTGTGCAATTATTTAAGTTAATATCAGTCGTTTTAACTATCATCAGTACTTGAGTCAAAAAAATGCTCTTTATAATTACAAGTTGTTCTTGAATCCATTATATCCAGAGTTACACCCATGATGTATATATCATATATATCATATATATCCAGTATATACATGCATTTATAATATTACATAACATTTAGAGGTATGAAATGAAATGCACCGTTCAAGGAGACGTTAAGCCGTATATATGCATGAACGCTACTTCCATTTATATATCATATTTAATAGAATTAAAACATAATGATACATTTTAGTATTATAATTCCATTATTTTATCATATATAATATCATTCAATATATCCTTTATACGTACCACATATGGTATTAACGAATCAAATCACTTTGAGGGGGCGGTAGTCTGCACTTCCTAAAATGAAGATATCGAGTTTAACCATAATGGAAACCATAAAGGTTTGTCATAATTGAAAAATATGGAAGCTTAAGTAAAAACTAAAAATATTATATATCATATATAAATTTAGTGGAATCATAATGTCCTCCTTTTAAGGTGTTAAAAGAATATTGAACAATCATCGTTTCGTGAGGCAGAAATTTGCCATCCATGAAAACAGTATGTTTTTTAACCATTAGATGTAGGTGTGTGTATGTGTAGCTATAATCCTTATTATAACAACATCATAGTATATGGAAGATACTGTTTTTGTTACAAAAGAAATGAATAAATATATTTTAGGGGGTTGGAGAAGCAAAATAAAACATAACAACACAAGAGAAGACACTGCTTTTAAATCGGGTCACTCTTTTTTATTTGAGCTCAAAGGCTTCCTTGAGAAGTCTTCTGCCCAATGTGAGGCTTCAAGGAGTAATAGAGGGATGTGGAGAGACAAAATGGGCAGGGGTTGGCCGAGACAAAGGCTTTGTATGTGTGGGGAAGGTGGTAGAGGTGGGGGCCTTTATAAGAGGAGAGGAGGGGCACTCTTGGAAAGTTAACAAAAGATACTTTGTTATAAACTGATTTTTGGATATAAAAGGTCCCAAAATTATATATTTCAAGGATAAGGTAATAATCGTTCTAAATCCACCCATATAATAGGTTTTTGACATGTTTTGGTCTTATATTGTACATTATCTTTTCATTTTATTAAAATCATTAAATAATGAGGTCATCGCTGCATCATCTTGGTGTAATAAATAATTTAATTTATTTAATGTCTAAAAATTATAAAAAAAATATCATGATGTAGGAAATCTTTTTATATGTCTAATTAATATTTATAGTAAAAAATATGCCTTGTATAACGCCATTTAAAAATTTTTTTAGTAAAAAAAACTCATGTTTGTGACATTTTTACTTTAACATTAAATAAAAAGATATTAATGTCATTTTCCTCCCAAAGTGGCTCCATGGGGTCCCTAAGTTGACCCATGGATTTTCATGGTCGGCCATGACAAATCAAATAAGGGTAGGACATGTTTCTTGGTCATTTCATATTATTAATACATTTTTTTACCTTAAATTACACTAATTACATCTAATTGCGATTAATAAACTTAAAAGTCACTATTCACCAAAAAATAATTTTAATCCCATTGAACGACATTTTACTTCTTAATGACAACCATGTATGGAGGATTTTTGAAATTCAAAACACAGAGGTGGTAAAATTTCATTTAAACGAAAAATCAGTTTTTTAAGTACCACTTAGTGGTTTCACTATTCATCAAAAATTGAAGTTTTTCAGAAAAATACCAAAACTTCACCTTAAGATATATTTGATATTCCGAATTCAAAAATGTTTTCAATTTTAAAAAATTCAAAACATATAAGTGACATTAATTAATTTAATAATTAATTCCCCCTATCAGAGAAAATAGCGTGTTTTTATGAAACAATAAGTATCATAAGATTGACACTAGTTAAAGTCCAATTTCAAAGTGAAATTAATTCCAATGACCACCATTGGATTAAATGGTAAAATTATATTCTAATTTCACTTTAAAACAAATTAAAAATATAATCTAATCATATAAATAAATTATATTAAAAATAGGTTTTGAATTACAATACAACATTTTTCACTATTCATTAAAAAATGAACATTATTAGAAAAATAACAGAAATTTATCCAAAGTAAATTTCAATGTCCCAATAATAAAGAATAAGTTTATTTTGACAAATATAGCTTATTGAATTTTCAAAATATTTATTTAAAAATGGTTTGCAATCAAAAGGCAGTAAAATAATCTTTTAAAAATATTAGTGTATTCCATGCTTAAGATTGGATTTATTCTCATTTTAAGCTTCTAAAACACTATCTAATTAATTAATAGTCATAGATAAAAATATCTATTATTAATTACTTACTTGGGATGTTACAAAATTTATTATAAAATATATTTAGTGGTTATAAAATTAGAAGTCTACTATTATATTAATATATTAATGAAAAATATAACTATAAATAATTTGCGCTAGCGTTCCTTTAGGACACCTAGCCAACCATATCTGCTTCAACCTAAGCCAGAATATATATAAATAAGTGTCACCATATTTATAGGTATATATACAATATTTTATGTATATATTTATACCATATACATAATAATATATTTAGGGATATCTTTATATATATGGTACTTACCATGGCATGAAGAGTAACCCTGGTGCCCCTCCATAATCATAATAACATTATAATGGAAACATTATGATTATATGGGTAGGATACTAAGAATCTAAATTTATGAACAATAAATTGAATTTCGGACCTATGTTTATAAGACATGGAATCCATGTGTAATGATAATCATATAATGTTTTTAGGTGTTTTGTAATTAATTCCATATCAAGCTTGGGCAATTTAGTTAACAACCAAAAGTAATTTAATTGATTTTACATGTTTTCCCTTCCAAGTAATTACTCACTAGGAACCCAAATATATATAAATTCATGTCATAATCTCATTTGGCCTATGGTAGCATCCATATTTTTCAATAATAGGAGTCCAAGTATTACTGATGGCATTTACAATGTCATATAACCTATGAGCCTATCCCTATAATTCTGTATGAAGAACATAATATCAATCATGGTGTGTCATAATTATTTTATCCAAAGGGCATGTCCATGATATACCACATTGAGAATTAGTAATTTCTTATAGAGTGGTACAATATAATTTGATTTTTTTCTATTTAATATTTAACCACTAGGGAACCATTTACTATTCATGGAATAAGTCACATCACAAAACCAATATGTATGTTTTGGGAATTCTGTATAAGGATCCCAATATTACTCATAGTGCATATTAATTCATTTAACCATTGATCCAGTCCATTTTATAACACAAAGAAATATAGTTGTTTCTCATGTTTTAATATAATTCATCCAACCACCATCAATGGAATTTCGAATTGGAGAACCTATGTTTTCTCGAGGATTAATATATTTTCATTTAGATAATGAGCCCATTCTTGGTGATCCATATAATGTACATAAGTATCCCTCAATGAATACTATAATCTCATTATCATATTCCATATAACATTTTAAATATGACATGTATACATCTATATAATAAAATAAGATCGATCCAAGGAATATAATTCATTAAATTATGAATTTTGCTATACAATTAGACTATTTAATATTTGACAGACAAAAAAGGACATGGGAAGAACCGATTATTCAACAACATCTATAATCTTATAATTCATTAAAAATACAATTCAATTATAATTAATTCTACTAAAACATTCATCATCATTATGGAAAGTGTATTTAATCGATGATAAATATCTTATCCAAACCATTTAATTTACATTGGAATATCACAAGAAGGTGTCACTCACAACACACCCAATGGTGTGATTAAATATAATGGTTAAAAACAAACAATGTAGAAAATTTAATTGAAATCGCCTAATGTGATGGTTTTGGTTGTGTTCTTCGACTCCCAAACATACTAAAATGGTTAATGGAAAACAATTTTTCATTCATAATCATTAAATTTTATGTATTTTATTTTTTAGTAGAAACATGCATAATGATAAACAATCAACATAATAAAAACAATTTATAAATGAAAAAAAAATAATGAAAAAATAAGTTAGACCATCTACATCATAATAATGATGGTCTACTCATCATATATCTTGATTTTTTAGATGAATCTAAATAAAGTGGTTGAATATAAAAATATTAGGAAAATAGGTAAAATGATATCACAAATGAATTAATATTCCCTATGGGAAGATAAATAAATAATGTAAAAACTTATTTAGGAAATCACTAAGAGGGATAAAAGATGACGGAGGAAAATATTGAATTTTAATGCTAGATGAAGGAGATACATCAATATTTAAGAGTATATCTAAAATACGAGCTCAAATTTGGATTTAGTGTTTGGAAATTGAGGGAGAAATAAGAGTAAAATAATATAAGGGCTCAAAGGAAAAATTGTAAAATCACCCTTTTCAAATGGGTTCATAGTTTAGTCACAATATTTTATAAATCATGTGCCTAAAAATTTTAATGTAATGTTTATGTTTCACAATAAATTTTGTATAGGTGAACAATTTGACAAATAGTAAACAACTCAAATTGACATACTGTCCACGTTCTCCACTCGCTCAGAGGATTAGGATTACTATTAGAAAAAATGTCTCCGACCAAGAGATGCAGATGGCATTTATTAAAATGGGTTGGAAAGTTATCTTAAAAATATTTCATGGTTAAAATAATCATGTACCTTGGAAAAATAGGCCATAGGGTTGAGGGACATAGTTATCTCTACAATACAACAACCGTGAACCTAGGGTTATCTCTCTCGAAAAATAGGCCTCAGATACCAAAACTCCAAAAAAAATCTAGATATGTGTGACACATTCCAGGACATAAAACCTATCTAAAAACATTAAATTTTTGTTATCAAGGTCCCATAAATTTTATCCATTAATTGATTCAATATTTTCACCATCCTCCAAATGAAAATAAAATATTATCTTGTAATTTTCAAACAGTTCAAAACAAATGAAATTACCAAAAAACCCATGTATTTTTATTTTAATTATACTAATACCACATCCATAACAAATGTAATCATTCATGTATCTATAATTCATTATCTAGTTACATTGTCTCATTTTTAGGAAGCTTAAATATTTTTTACTTTTCCATTTTTTATAATATATTTAAAACCCCATTCTTCTATGGTAGTAATATATTTCTCATGTGAATAGTGATACTTTATTTTCACTTAGTCTCATTATGGATTATTTTAATGTTATATTATGGTATATAAAAATTATTTATAGTAGAATATAATTATTTTTAATATTTAATAATTATAAAATAAGAATCATATTTGTAATATTAAAAAATTATCCAAGGTTAGATTATGAATTTAAAATAATATTTTCGAGTAATTATTTATAAAATATTACTATATACTACAATATTTAACTCCAATAACTACAGAATGACATCAGAAAAATAATATAAAAAATTATGATTTCATTTAACCATTTTACAATGACGACCAACCATTACAATTACATCATATAAAATTAGAAATTAGGAATTGAAATACCAAAAAATTATTAACTTAACATTATTAATTTAGAACATAATAAAATAAATATAAAAATGGTTTAATAGAGATAAAATAAATATTCACTACTGTTTAAATAATGTAATTTAATCATATATCCCGATCATTAAAATTATTTATGGATCAACCAAAGAAACTCGAACTCAATTTAGGCGGACTTTCATGATATTTTTTTCCTTGTTCGGTATGTTCTCTATTACACACACACTCTCTCTCTTTCTCACTTCCCATTTCACCTTTTTTCATATACAATATTTATATCCCTTAAACATCATGTTTACTTATTTTTAGTTATAGTCATTCCATTTTGGATTACTTTATATCTTTTCCTTAAAAAAAATCATATGATATTTACATAGTGAGCTATTCTAAATTTCTTATTCTCCCTTTAATTATTATAATTTTTTTCCAACAAACTTTTTCCATACCTTAATGGAATATAATTATTATTTTTTTATTAATTGTAATATTTTAACGTCCAATAAAACATTTTACCAACCTATATTGGGCATTTAAATAATTAATCATTTGATTTAGCTTTCTCTCATTAGTATTTAAATAATTCATTACATATATATTAATTTCATATTTATAATTTAATAGTGATTTATTTATACTTTTGGCCAACATATGGATGAAATATTATGATGTTATCTTTGTTTCAAGAATTATACCCCACATCAAAAAAAATATAGAAGTTCTTTATATCTCATGAGAACATTATATGTGGATATGAAATGGTTAGCTTTCTCCACTTTATTATGAATGTAAATAATATGGATAGCTTTTTCCATTATGTTATGATGTCTTGGTAGTGATCCTTGAATTTTTTCAATTATGAAAATCCTTATGATTTTGTATTCAGGATTATAATGATCCTATTATATTGGAATATTATTTTTTATTTACATGTGATATTTTTTGATCCTCATCTATTATGATTCAATGATAATATTACTTACTCTTGTCTCTCTAATGGGTTTGTAGCTCACCCCTTTTTTTATTTAATCCTAGGATATCGAATAGAGGATATAAGTATTATTATCTCAATAGGATAATTATGATGATGAAAATAAAAAATTACATTGTTTAATTAAATTATTTTTATTATATGCCTAACTTCCCAAATTCATATGACTAATAGATTTATTAGTGTGTTTTATAACTATTTTATATGAAAAATATTGTTAACTTATGTATATGAGATTTGGGTTGTCATATTTTGGAGATACGTATTTGGTTATCTTATGGTCGATGTAGCCAATGATCTTATGAGTTGTTTAAGAGTGACATATAATTATATTATACATATTTGAATTCACATTACATAAAAACTGATTCTTATCCCAGTCAATTAGGAATATGTATGTTTATAGAATCCTTTAAGTCATTAACCATATATATATATATTTTATTCAAATTTTGGTGTAACTATATACATACATTGGTTTGGTTATGTGATTAAATGGTATTACTAGGAATTAGGTGACCAGGTCACCAGTTACATATAAATTATATCATTGTATATGAATATTCAATACATTCCATATTAATAAACACCTAAGAGCCATTAAATATTAGTTTCTTTTGATAATGGATAAATAATTATCTTATTTTGTGAATGATCTTCAATATTACCGATAATGTTCTTTAGAACCCATTTTATACATATCATAATTAAAACCTTTATTCATAACCTAGAGGAATATAAACATATCATTATGTGAGATCAGATGACTAGTGAGGGTAACCATAATAGATATAAATTGAGGAAAATCAGCGAACATAAGAGAAATATATGGTAATGAGGAAATGGCCATGAACTATGAAATCATACCAAGCATTTTATAGACCATTAATCATGAGTTATGTCAAAATGGAATATCATAATAAAAAGAATGATTCGTAAGAGAATGAGATAATCAATAATATATCTTGAGATAATATAATGAGCATAAAGTATATGTTTTTTAAATACATATATGAATAAAAAATATCTTTATTCATGTTTTACTTCCTAGACTATCATTGTGAGAATATTCCAATCCTGGATTGGGTTTCCTGCCCATTCTAATAATGATTATGTATAGAGTTACACGGTGGATTGGGTTCACTAGACATTCAATTTTATATTATCTCATGAGATTTCATGATTTTGAAATTTCCTTGGAGGGTGATATAAGTATAGAACCACATTTGTCATAATAAAAAACATATATATATCTGTGCTATTAGATCATCACAACATTTATAATTTTATATTAACATCATTATCTTAACAAAAATAAATGTGTTTCATGATAAATATTTAAAAGATTTTCATAATAGTATAAAAATAGAGAAGATTTCATTGATTTCATAATATAATATCCCTTATTAGGAATAAAAAATCATAAATTATGTGTACATATATGTAAAGAACTTATATTAAAGCATTATAAACATTCTGTGAAAGATAATTTAAAACAAACATTTTATTTTAGTAACATTTAAAAACTAAAAATTATAAGGAAATTTTGAAAATGATTTCCATTATAAAATAATGGAAAATTCTAAACTAATTTCAAATTAATTGTTAGTTAAATTATTCTGGTAGAATCCCTTCATGAATTTTTTGTTCAAGAAAAACATTCTTTCCACTCTTTTATAATGAAATTAAAGAGATATCTATAACGAAAATGACTTAGAAAATTATTTCTAATAATTTTAATTAATAGTAAATATTAATATACAATACTATTGTAAAAAATTTGTGTGTAGATAAAAACATGTAAAAACAATTTTTTCCTTAAAATAGATATGTAATATAAATATTCTCATAAAAAAATAGAGTGTTATGAATGGGTTTTATGAAAGTATTTATTTCATTCCATGTGAGAAATAGAGGTGGAATTGAATATAATACATAAAAAATATATAAATAACTATATTAAAACAAAATATATTATATTGAAGACATAATTAGCTTATAATTATTTCAATGTAGATTGTAGCACAAACAATTATGATAAAAAGTGAGATTTGAACATAAATTATAAAAACATTTTTAACCATAAAATTAAAATCTACATGAAATATAAAACCCTTTGTGGGTTATTAAATACTAATAATTTCCTTAAAATTATAAAAAATTGCATTCATGGATAGTATATACACAACAAAAAATAAATAATATGTTGAAAATTGAACATATAAAAATAAAAAGAAACTATGATAGTAAAACCATTACCTCAACTACCAATATTCTTCATTCATCCTAAAAAACCATGTATAATAAATTTAATAATATTATATATCTACTCAAAAAAACATATTAATAGTAATTTTATTATATATCATTCCCTTATAATTTCAAATCACCAATTCATTATCAATTCTTCATTATAATCAATATATAGTTGATAACTATTCTATTTTCCATATAGAGCTCAATTTGATGAATCTAGTACTTGCACCGTGGTATTAGTTTGATAATATAAATAATATTATTTGTGTAACAAATATTATATTTATTAAATATATGAACAAGTAGAGCCATCCATTTAAGGTGCTGATGAAAAATGAAATATGTTGCTTCCTGGAGGTGGTAGTCTGTACCTATAAACGAGCGATGTTTTAATTTTACATTATTTGAAAACGAGATACCAAATGGTTTTATCATTTATGTTTTTATTATAGAAAATTATATAATTATTTTAATGTTTTATAGAAAATGTTGAGAAGGTATTATATGAGATAATCTTTAATGTAGTCATTTAAGACAATTATATCTTCTTTGGGTATCCTCCTTTAGTTTACATATTATGCCTTCATATGATAGTGATTTATTAATAAAAAAAATATTTTATGTTGGGGGGATATTTTATCTGATATTTCATTACATCTTGGTTGATACATGTTGATAAATTTATGTGGGGAAGTGAAAATATGATTTTCCCTTTTATAAGTGAGAGGAGTGGTGAGAGGAGTGGTACACTTGTAAATACATCTAATAATAAAATAATATAATTTCATTTTTGGGGGAACATGGCACAAAAAATTATCTTTTTAATATATGATAATTAATTGTCAAAATCATCTCATGAAATAAAATTGATTCATGTAGTAAGGTTTATTTTTCACTTAATAGTTAGGTTAAACTCCATTTTTTCCTTACTGTTGTGAATAACCTTTACAAAGATAACTTTTTTCTTTGAATGAAATTTAATTTTACTCTATTAAATAATATTTTTTCCTGAATATGTCAAATATGTAATATATTTTATAAAATTTAATTTCAATAGTTTGTATAAATTGATTCTAATATATTCAAATAAAAAACCCAATAACAATTTTTTTAAAATTAAATCATTAATCATGAAAATTAATTTATTATAATAATTTTTTTCATAAAAACGGTTAGATGGATGTTTCCATATTTTAATTAACATATAATATAAAACTAACACAATATCCACTCATAAATAGTGAATAATTTAATTTATTATAATTAACATGAATTTGGCCCCTAAAATAGTTTTATGAAAAATAAACAATATTACTTCCAAATTATTTTATTCATATATTTAAAAAATTGATAAAAATTGTATGAGTCGTAATTATTTTTTATAAATATATAAAAAACTATTTCATTGTTTTTATACTTTATATAATATGTATTAGCTTCAAAATGAAAACATTTAGATAAAACAATGTTCATAAACAAAGAATTTCTATTTAACCAAGAATTATTATTCTATTATTCCTCATAAATACATAATTATTTTATAAATTTACATAATTGATGTTATTATAAATTAAATTATTTTTATTAATAATTTTAGTTTATATAATTCCAAAAAAAATTATATTAAATTTAAGAAAAAAAATATAATTCTACAAAATAGTTCAAAATAGTTTGTAAAAATATTATGGTATTTCATGAAGATAATTTTACCAATCTAATGAAGAATATTATTTTATTAATTTTATTTAACTATTAATTAATTCTATTGATTTTATATTTTAATAATGTATTATTCACCTATGATATCTGTTACTTGTATCAGATTCTATCAAACACATTTAATAGATTAATGAATAATATATTCTATGATATCAAGTTGTTATAAGGTACCCTGATGGTTTATATGTTTTCTTCGAGGGTTGAAATATCTTAAAATATTTTTTATGTATATATATTTCATGTAAAGGTATTTATAAATTTTCTAAAATATTTTCGTGAGTTCTAAATCAATATAAAAATAGGTAGAACACTTAAAAAATATATTTTGATTATCAGTTAAAATTTACAATAACCACTTCTAATTGGGATGTAGACTTAATGTGTTATGGTGAACTATTTTTGATAATTTTTTTGAATGTGTGTTAAGATAAATATATAAAACCAACCTATATACACCATCTAGGGATACTATCATTTGGACCATATCCATAAATAACATGGGAGATATTATTGAGGAATAAAAATATTCCATGATATCATACTAGAGATATAACTAAACATATATATCTTAATTTAATAATAAAACTATTCTAAATAAAATTATGTATGTATTTCATAATTTTTCACCACAATCACAATTCTACAAGATATATTGTAACACTCGTTTATATCATCATCTATATCAATTTCATGTACTATTTATAGTCTTTAACCATGAACTATGGGTGAATAGAGATATATACCAATATTGGTTAGCCAATCTGCTACCATTAATATTTGTTGAGAAGAGTAAATACATATATATCCTCCTCTAACTCTTCTTAATATTGTGTGTTAGTATAACGAAAAGCCTAGAAGTATTCCTTTTCTATAGGTGTCCACCGGACCATTACCTAGGTTATGGGATCAACTTGTCCTGATAAGAATGGCATAATAAAAATGTCTTATTTGGGATTATTTTTTGCTACTTATATTAAACATTCTTTTGTTAATAATTGATTAATAATAGAAATGGGATCTAGATATAGTATATGGATCAATAAGTGAATCATCTAGAAATTTAAAATATTTATCTATTATATTTTAAGAATTATATAGTGTCACATTTTTAATATATTAAATTACAGGTTATTATATTGAAATTTCATTTCATTTAATAATTTTTTATGTCTTGAAAAATCAATATATAAAAAATTAAATTATTAATTAAATAATAGTTTATATAGACTAATTTATCAAGAAGTTGATCTAGGGATGATCTAGCTAAGATCAACTAAAAAAATTCATTCATTCTTGTCGAACCATTAAGAAGAAAGTACATTTATTAATTTAACATAAAACTATAACTAGACTAAATAATGTGTCAATATAAGTTGAGTAATAAGAAATAATAAAACCAAATAAACAATCTATATAGAATTCATAAGAAACATCTGAACTATAATCTATGATGTAATCATATATTTCAGTATAAATTTCCACATAATTATCTCATTGACAATCAAGAAGTATTTAAATATCCGTGACCTGATTTTTCTATTAACCATATCATAGAAACAACAACATCAATATCAAAATTATGCATCTCATCCAACTCATCATAATTTACCCAATGTATCATCATTATACTTCATAAGATTATTATACCATTGATGAATTTATATAAAAAAATTCCACTAGATATAAATTATTTGTTTATCATAACTCATTATTTACATCATAAAAATTAATAGGCAACTCTTAAATACTCATGACTACATTTTTGGGATATTATAATTACACCAATATATTTATTTTTCATTGAAAATATTAGTATTGTTGTATTTTGTGGTTCATATCACATTTGTTCAAGCATTGGTTGTCTAAAATCATGTTAATTTTCTAAATTGATAACATTTCTCAATATATATTTTATAAATTGAACTCTCTTATGTTATAACATAGTAACACAATAAAAAAATCAAAATGTATTTAATATTAACTAATTATACTTTATTAAGTTATTCATTCTATTTATAGACATTAATTTTTACATATGTATCAAGATCCCACAATTTCATAAGATTTTAATTATTATATATGTATTACGTAATGTTTACCCATCATTGAGGTCAATTTGAAGATTAATACAGATGTATATAAAAATGTTTTATTATGTATAAAATATCTCTCTCAAATTAATATTTTCTTTAATTTATTTATATTACATTGTATTCTCTTAAGTTCTAACATACCCATATCACATGTATAACTCATCACCATTAATATTATGATAAATACCATCAATTAAAATGAATAAGTTGGTTATAACATTTTTAATTTTAGAAATATTACATCCATTTTAGGATTATAAAAAATTGAACACATAATCCTCATTTACCATAATGATTTAAAATTAATTTTTAATTTAAAATATATACGTAAAAATATCCCATCTAAAATTAATCTGATTGTAATTAAAGTCATAATTCGATGATAATCCATTATATAAAATTAATTTATTCATTCAAATTTATCAATAAATAAATAAGTTTAATAATAATTATTTAATAATAATAAAAATTCTACGTTAATAACTTTTGAATAAATAATATAGAAAAAAAATAATTATAATTATCACATTAGGGACCGAAATTTTTTACAAAAAATGAACTGTTCTAACAAAGGAATAATTATTCAATGATTAACAAAAAAATTCAACAGTGGCTATAGAAACATCATTGATTCTAATTAATTAATTAAGATACAAAAATTATTCATAATGACCCAATTATTGTTAAATTATTTATGGTCATTAGATAGTTTTATAATTATATTTTCATTATCAAAAATAGATAATCCATGTGCCAGCATGCACATTGGATGCCCTAGATGAATAAGAGGTTCCATCTGGCTACACCAGGAACTTTGAAATTATAATATTTAAAAATTAAAATATCTCATGGTTAAGATTTAATAATATTGGGAACCACATGAACAAATTGTATTCATCAAAATATATATGATCTATTCATCATATGACATACATCAAAATGGTCACTAAAATATACAATGTAATAACCCCATTCCAGCCAACACCCAATGGGTGTAGAAACATACTAAATCCCCTCATAATATGGAAACCCTACTTGTGTCAACAATAGTTAATGGAAATATAAAAGGAATAATACATTACCTTAATCGGATTCTACTTGCATCCCCTACAACTTGAACTCAATTTGTTAGTAATATCAGTCGTCTCAAAAGCATTACGAGTACCACAATACTTGAAATGCTTCCAAACTTGCTTATTTTCTAGAGGTACCTAGTTAATGTTGTAGGGGAGGTGTGTATAATCTAGTACCTGTCAGGAATAGTTATATCTAGGTGTAATTGGATTGTTCACAAAACCTGTTGTGTTTTTGACACATGGGAGAATTGTGTTTGGTTGGACCTAGAGTGGTTATTGGCCATTAGGGGGTCACTACAGAAAAAGGTCCAATATATACTATATTCCATATCTCTAGGGTCTAAGAACTAAGGAAAAATTAATATCCCACATAGTTTAGGGATAGTTCCTTCCACATGTCATTTGTTAGGGGAAACCATCTGATATGTTTCAAACTCATGAGGGAATTGTGCTTACTTGGATGTAGAGTGGTTTTCTGAAAATGTGGATTTGTTACATGAAAATTTTTCTTTTTATACAATGACACCCATGTTGGCCAATAACCACTCTGATTCTTAGATAAAAAATTCCATTAATTCTATATAACCCTATTTGTTATCATTAGTCGAACGATATGTGGGAGGAAATTCCCCATTATATATCGGATCCTACCCACATCTCCCATAACTCAAACATAGGAGCTCGTGAACATAAACAATCATAGAATTGTTATGAGTAAAACTTGAACATTGGATTAGGGGTACTCATAAATATTATTAGATAGAAGATATATCTAAGGTTTTAGGTTCATGTTTTGATGTTGGTGGGTAAATAATATATATGAATGGAAAAATTCCTTCTATACGTCATTAAACTATGGCCGACACTAGTGTGGTTTCACAACCATGGGAGAAATAGAATAGATGAAAATTAGAGTGGACATTTGATAATTGGGGGGATTATTACATAGTTGACCTCCACATTGATACATGTCAATGGGAAATCAATTTAATTTTATAATCAAATATTTGATGTATCCCATGTTCTACAATATGCTAATGCACAAAATCTGTCGACTAAAATTCTACGGTAACCTTTAAACCATTACATTATGATGAAAATGGATCACATGTATTATCCATTACCTCACCAGGACACCTCCACCTACCACCCGTGGTATAAAAAAAGTGGATATAATGTCACTCAATGTAATAACAAATATCTCAAGGAATATTGATTTTATAAGGATAAAAAAAAGTAAACTTTCACTCAGTAAATAAAAAATATATTTAAAATTTAGAGTGATGGTTAAAATATTATAAAATATATAAAAAATACATTTTTTTCCATCCATATAAATGTTGATATTATATTCTTATTATATTGATATCATTATTATATACAAAAGTTATTTTATTTAACACCATATTATTTAAGGTTTTTTATTATTCATAAAATTATATAAATAGGTATAAAAACATCTCCTTAATATATGTATAAAAATAAACAACCAAATTTCATAAAGGGTATGACATTAGATTAATTCTCAAATTTTGAATCAATAGATATGATTAATTCATTATGAATTTTAGGTTTTAACTGTTAAATTGTAGAGAGTTGTTGCAAATTTTGAAATATATATTTTAGAATAATATGAATACATTGATCAAATATAATTAATTTAAATTTAATTATAATCATCATTATACAATAACCAAAATCAATAGATTTCATATCCAAATTCAAGTCACTGAAAATATAGGATAATTATTTAATTTTGATTCTTATAGATCAACATAAAGGAACATTAAAGTCAAATAACTATACTTGTTTATTATTTATTCCATGTTTCATAGTGAACCCTCTTTCTTCTATGGTGGACTCAAAATTGGGAGAAAAAACTGAACTTATATATATAAAAATTAATCTAATATATGATGTTATTTATAATTTTTGGTCATACTAGTATTTTTTATAAATATTATTTATTTTAATAATCTCATCAATGATAGTAAATTTCTTCATGTTGATTTTTTCGTCAAATTTCACCCCAATGAAAAATCTCCATTTTAGAATCATTGATGAATTTAATCTTCAAATATAAAATTTAGTATTTTCTAAAATTATCGTTTTATTAATATTAAATAGAGTTGATTGATTAAATATACCACTAATCATTTCAAAACACCACTACTGGGTGAATATCTGTTTCTATAATCATTGTGTATCTTGTTAATCTATTATGGTGACTTTCCTAACATCATTAAAGATGAGTATTTATGGGATGTTCATTAAAGACCACACCATTTATAGATAAGGATTATATTATCTTTAGACGGAAGAAATTAAATAAGATATAATGAGTAGATGAGGTAGTTTAATTATTAATGGACAACTAATGTACCAAACAGGCTCGTACCGAAGAAAGATTTTATTATATTCACTGAAAAATAAAATACTACAAGATGATAAATAATAAAATATAATTATTATAGTCAATGAATACTCACAAATAATATTTGTACAAATATGATATGAAAATTCTTGTTAAATTTGTAATTAATCTAATTTCATGAAAATATCGATGTCTTACGATCAATCTTTACCATAAAAATTGAATAATCTAACCCATTTTGAGTTGTACTATTAATTAATTGAGAGGAACCTAATTAAAAGTTATATAATGATATCTACATATTCTCTAAAATCTTCTAATGATGAGGATGGAAATTTTGGTGCTAGATTTGAAAATATAATCATCCAATGATGTTCCCCTAGATTACAACACAATTATTTAGTTTTAAAGGACATCATATTAGGTTCTCCAAATACTGAAAGCTTGGAAGATGATTCTTCTTTTTTTTCTAGAGAAAATCCATATTAGAGTTATTCATTGGTGAGTAAAATCTCTAGGGGGAGATCTATTTTGCATAATAATAATTATTTCTAAACATTGTAAAATGATATAACATAGGAATATATTACTTGGGTTTATTATATATGGTTCTCAAAATTTCCATTAAATGAATAATAAATCAAATATATTACACTTAATATTAATAAAAACGTTTTTATTATATCATGAAATAATTTAACCTATTAATAATTTTAACATCATTTTTACATTATGAAAATAAAAACCATATTTATTTTAATGATATTTAACAATTATATCATTTTCATCATTGATCCCTTAAATTGGACATTACACCATTCAATTCATTTATTAAACCTTGAGTAATAATTTTATTACAAAATAAGTATAATTTATTCACTAAAAAGATATATATTACCTTCATTGTCCTATAAATAAATATATATTTATTTTAATATTTTACTGACATATATATTCTTACTCGGATATATGTGGTGATTGGATTTTTAATATCATAAAATCCAAAATAAATATTTTTCCAAAGCCTTGATAATTGTATTTATGACAACATTAAAAATAAATATTATTTAAAATATCTCTATTGATACATTTAGTGTGTGTCCCTCTTGGACTCATTCTTATTGGAATTATGAATGATTTCAAAACATCAATGATCATCATGTAGATTTACATCAAGGAAACCGTAGAGAATGATGTTGAGCATTTAATGAAAAACCCACATAATAAAAGTAACTATATAATATAATATCCTTTTATTGGAATCTCGTCAAGAACATCCCTCCCACCTATTATGAAACTATCATCTTACGATACATTTATTTGAATAGAGAAATGAATTCGTCAATCATGAAGACCATGGATCTTATATGATAGTTTCATTAAAATAAAGGGACTATGTTATCATATTCCATTCATGTAAGGTAATAACTTTGTCTTGAATTATTCATTAATTCTACATCACTAATTAATCATGTTAGTTCTGATAAGATGATGACCAATGGTTTGGAGGTGGTTGAATTGACCATTTTTATAATATAAATGAAATAAATTAATTATTTATCAAATTTATGAGAGTTATTTATTTTTTCTAATTTACCAAAAATAAAATAATTATAGAAATGATGTTTTTATAGTATATTGTACCAAATTGATACTAATCTACTATTATAACTCTTTCATCTATAATCGATACATTTTTTAGTAATCTAGTTTTTGAAGGCGAATCGTAACCTATTCGAAAAGTTATTTTTTTAGAGGAAGAATAAAAAGACGCCTGAAATTTGTTTAGATAATCAAAACCTAATTAAAAAAATTAATTATGAAAATTGTAGTCCTAACCTAAACATTTATGACATTAGAAACTAAGAATTATGATCTAATGAAGATAAGTGGAAATTCTTTTCTTTGTAAAATCATAAATAGAAAAATGGATAGAACACAAAAGATAAAATGGAGTATTATAGGCTCATGAAACCGGAACAAAATTGTTAAAATTATTATAATACACTAGTACAACATCATGAGTGATTGATCTACTTAATTCTCCCCAAATATGTTTGAATAATTCATAGGACTTTTTATTTATCCCATGATTGATGATCCGGTAGTAGAGAGAAATGTTCAACACTAGGAGAATGTATACCACTTCACAGTATTACATTTACAATTCTGAATGGGATCATGGAATAATCATAGTTAGGGTATTCTATCACTTTTTTACATCCTTTGAATTTAAAGGATTTATTCCCCTTAAAAAATAAATTTTACATAGTCGATATGTTATTATATTTTTTAAAATCATCAAATTACAGTACTTGATAATAAAAAATGATAGAGAATGTTATAAATTATTATTCCATGATAATTGTTAAACATATGTGAATATTAAAAAATAAAATATTTATTCTAACCAATTTTAAATTTTCAGAAAAATAAATTTAATGTTCTAAAAAATATTACATTAATGATAAATCCTTGAAAAATCACATGGTCAAATTTAAAATATGAAATTAAAAACATCATTATATTTAAAATGGGCAGTAAACATGTAATAAAGATTAGAAATTAATTATTCAGAATTAAATATATTTAAAATTAATATAATGGGTTTAATATCCACAAATAGTAATTTATAAATAATAAATTCAATAAAATAAATATAAAATAATACAATTCTCTTTTTGAGTATAATTTCTTTGGTTTCATTTGTTATAGTAAAACACACATGGATCTATATAAAAACATTTATTAAAAATTTGGAAACACATAAATTATTGTACAAATAATTAATATATATTTATAAATATTATTTTCTATTTGAAACATAGGTAATAAACTTTCAAAAAAAATAATTATTCAAAAATTGGAAAATAGGGAATAATTTCAAGTAGGATTTCACAAAACTACATAAGAACATTTCTTTAGGGGGTTTTCCATTAGAAATTTTCTTTATGTGATTTAATTAACATTAAATAAGAATATACATAGTTTTTTCACATAATTATGTCAATGTATCATATTATATGTAGGTTATTACATTATGAGATTCATAACATAGGAGATTCATGCATGGGAATTCTTGAATTCTGAAAATATATAGAATGAATTTTTGAATTTTAAAAAAAAATACATTTTTGAAATTAAATTCAAGATTGGTTCCATTTGAATTATATTTATAAAATTTAAGAATCTATCCAAATAATCTAAAATAACCTTAATTGTATTAGTATCACATATTTTTTCATAAAAATTAACAAAAAATCTATTCTTGTAAAAAATAGAAATCATAATGAAAAATTCAGTAACCACAAAAGCAACTTCAGAATTGATATATAATGAATAAAAATTTCATGAATTATAATTAAAAATAGAAAATATTATTATAATTTCTAACAAAATAATCACCCACTTTTGATATATGTATTTTATATTATGGTAGAAATACATAGGGTAACTGATTCTGGAATATCATCTACATAGATCACAAAATGGCTATATGAAATTCAAATTAGAAATGTTGATTATGAATTTGATTAATGATGTAAATTTATTTTCAATATGAGAATGGTAAAATCATATATAAATGATTTATTAAGGTCTAAAATGACTTATTTATTCTAGGAACTCAAAATAAAACATGTATATTATTTTATGAAAAATACAAACATGGAATATAAAGATAAATTATGAAAATAATATAACCATATTCTTAAGACTATGTTTAATTCAATCAAAAAATAATTAAATTTAATAAAACATATAATAGGAATGACATAATTTTTTTTAATTATAAAAAAATAATGTGGTTGAAGGATCAACAGAAATTAATGCACCAATTTTATAATTAAAAATACATGATTAATTTCAAAAACATCTTCCACATTCATTTTTCCTCTCTTAACCCATGATATGATGAACCCTTCATCATTGATTCCATCAGTGACTCAATGGGGAGATTTTGGTCATACCCCTTTTATGTGACCATTACAAACTAGTGTTGATGGCGTGGAAGGAGTGTGGTTGTTCATAGAGGTGGTCACAAATCACTCATACAATTTTCTTTGAAATAACATCCCAAGTATTCTAGGAATTCTTCTTTCCTCTCATTATGCGGATTGTGAGGAAGAAATCCTAACGATTGACGTTTTAGAGATGAATATATAGGATTTTTGGAATCCCATTAAGTGAATTTGGTTTCTAGGGTTTTCCTTGAGAAAACATGTCTTCCGGTTATTAAGTCTATTAAGTTTTTATGAGATATGAATTTTTTGATGGTGGTCGTAGAGCAATCTAGAACATACTTCTTTATTAACATGTACTATGGAGATGACGTTTTCATGGTGTGGTCATGGGATATCCATTTTGGGGGCCAAAAGAGTTTCTCACTGGTAAGGTGGTCATTGGATGTCCATGTTGTAAGAGAGGCTTATTCTATCACTGTTTGGGTCCATCCCCAAGGGATTTACCTTACATTCCACAACCCCTTCATTCAAAATCATTGATAAATTCATTATGATCATTATTGTGTTGGATGAAAGCACATGGTTTTTAGAAATGGTATTAGGCCTTAAAAGTTTTTTCGAGCTACATATGGTGAAGGATCTCCCATCAAGATTTCTTTTAAGGGAAGATGATGGTTTTTACATATAGGTAATATATTCTATTTTCATAGATTCTTAGGTTGTACATTGTATATCAAATTTAGTGACATTTTGATTAGTTTTTTAGATGTTGGAGGTCATCCATCCATGGGTATTTTTGTGATTCCTTCCCTTTCCCCATCACAGGTTCTCATACCCTCTCATCAAAGGTGATTTTGGTTCACAGTCATAAATTACATGCCCTGTTAGGCCACGCTCACCCGCCTTCAAGTTTTACTTATTCTCCAATAAAAATAGAGTTATTTTAAAATAACATATGTGTGCCACATGTTCCCAGACCATGATTGAATATTATAACCTTTTCTACATTAGTTACAGTTGCCTATTAACATGTAATGAGATATATGAATCATGTAAGGCCTAAAAACTTTTTATCATAAAAGTAGAATTTATGGTTCTTCTATCCAAGACTCCCTCTTTAGGTCTGATTGTTATAATTAATTGTTTAAAAAACATATCCATTTTTTCAGTGGAGCGCTATGTGAACTACAACCCTCCTCTTAACAAGACTATCTATATTATCCATCTAGTATTGGAGATTGTGTCAAAAAGGGATAGTATGCATGAGTTTTTGTCAAAGGAATTGGCCGGTGATCATTCTCCCGCAATGAAGTTAGTGACCATAAACCTTCCTTCTTTTGATTTTAATATTACTACACATACGAATTTAAAGAGATATCATAACAGGTTTTCTACCTATAGGAGAATCAGTGGAGCCGATGGATGAATTGGAACCCTTGAGTCTCGAAGTTGGGAATGGTGTGTAAATGTCATTTTCTTCCATAGAAGGTGGTAAAAGTACTAGAGAGTGAGAAAAAGGGATATCCATCTATTTTACAAGAGTATTTTTATGAGAGTCCTCAGACTGCAAGGCCACAAATCCTATTGTTTATTTTTCTCGATCATAATATAGAATATATGGGCCACATAAATTCAGGAGAAAAGTTCCATTATATGTAATTAATTTAAATATATTCTATATAAATTCGTTTCTACATTATAACAAAAATATAATGTGAAACATCTTCTGTTTCTATCCATAGAGATGGGGTTTTTTGGCATCATGCATGCATCCCCAAGAAATGTTTATATAAAAATATTATAGAAAAGAGATGTTTTAGTGGATTTCAATGATTATTACCGCAATTAAATATCATCTAAAATCTTCATGAGAGGTATCATGGACTTCATTATAATTATTTATTTGTGGTGTGATATGACAGATAGGAAGGAGCCAAAGAATCATCAATAGATGTTCTAATTGCAGATCTTTCCTTGTTTTATAAAGGAAATCTTAATACATAATAAGCGGCTTCACAAAAGAGAGGATGAGTGGACTTTTGTTATTTTTTCAATTCATGACATCATGGGAACCATGTCCATTAATGTACATATGGATTTGAGAGATTTAGGTTGTTGGTTCACATGGAGCAATAATAGAAGAGGGAACATGTGAATATTTATTTGGTCAGATTGGTGCCTCTCCACTCTATAAGGCATCAACTCTTCTTATTAGAATGTTATGCTTCATCTCACTTTGACATTATCAGATCACTCACCACCGGTGGTCCTACTGAATAAGGATGATAAAAGTGATATGTGAATTGTCACTTCTCATAACTCGGTTCATATGGAGGGATTCATGAAAATGGTATATGAGTCATGGGAAAAAGTGGTTATGGTTTCCACATGGGAAGGTTTATCTAATAACCTTAAACCCCTTAAGAAATTTATGTATGATTGGTTGTCTTGGAGACCAATGAGGGTGAATAGTCTGAATGATATCCAATATGACATTGGGAAACTTGAGGAGATTCTACATGAATCATGGGATGATGATACATTATTATCCATTTTGGAAAATAAAAACCACATTTCTGAATGAATTATTAAAATAGAGAATATATGTAGGATAAAATATAGAGCCATTTGACTGGATAAGGGAGAGAGAAATACATATATCATCTAGGACTGTGTGAAAGAAAATAGAATGTTCTTGAAGATAAATCTAAAACTGAATCCTAGATTATACATGACAAGGATGAAGGGGGATCTGAAATTGGTTTTGGATCATTTCATAGACCTACTAGTAAGATAAAAATCATCTTATAATGGACGATGAAGATGATAATTTATAGAGAATGATTTTTTGGACATTATCCCAAGACTAGTAGACGGGTTGAACAATGATATGATCTACACTACTCTTGATAAGGAAATGATCATTGATCAGGTCTGCAATGTAATACATGATTGTTAAACTAGATTGGATGGCTTCCCTGGATCATTTTGTAGGGATGCATGGGATATTATAAATCTCTATTTGGGAACTAAAATAAAGTACAATATTAAAGAAATATGTATGATAAGTGTCATGTGTGTTTTAAATATAGTCCTCATTAAAAAGATAAAGGATCCAATGACACAAAATCACTATAAAACTATTTTACATTTCTATTTTCATTTTTAAAATATGGACTTCATTATCAATAAAATTCTTAACCACTTTCTCCCATTGTTGGTATCATAGTAACAACATTGATTTGTGAAATGGTGGTGCATTAGAGGGGAAATTGGTATAGCTCAAGAGATAGTTTATAACATTTATAAAAACAATATTAGTTCAAACATTATGGTTAATGTGTACATTGAAAATGTGTATAATCAACTTGAATTTAGTTTCATTGTTAATTTCAGTAGGGTGTTTGGTTTCTGGTAATGGGATATTTACCATCACATCAGATGAATTGCATTACCATGGATTTCTATATCCATAATGTGAATAAGGTTTGTTTTCTTCAAGTGTGTTAAAGGAACCATGTATGTGGACTCCTTTTTACCATATCTCTTCATTCTAGTATTGGAATATCTTATAAAGAATATCATGAATGGTTTTTATGAGTGATAGGGATGGGACTTCAATAAATTAAACTGAAATGGTTTGGTTCCCATATTATGTTTACTGAAGACATTAATTTTCTCATTATTTATAGAAAAATAATAAACTTGTGGGTTTATTAAAATTATGGAATCATATAGAAGATGAAGCAACCAAATGATTAATATAAGGAGGAGAAATCTGTCTATTTATTAAAATTGTTCAAGTAGCCAAAATAGATCCATTCAAGATAAATTAGGAACAAAACGGTGTAAGATAAAAATATTTTATATATGGTATGATATATTAGATGGAATTATTAATAAAAAATTAATTGAATACACTATTAATTCGATCATAGGGAAAATATTCTACTATAATAACTAGTTACATTCATTCAGAGCATGGTTAACACTGATGAATAGTGTCATCACTTCTAAAATTAATCATACAGTATATTTCCTCATGAATCTAAATTAAACTATATAAGGTATAGAAAAAAATTAATTTCTTCTATTTTGGATACACACCACTCTGGGAAATTCAATTGGGTGTCATGGAAGATATTATCTAGGTCAATTTCTAGGAGTGGATTTAGCCATAATAATGTCGTAGATACCATGAAAACCATGAATGAAAGGCTATAATGAGATACATTTTAAGGGAAATTAATGTATACTATTTTTTGAGAGACATGTATAATGAAAAGTAGAACATTTTAGTATAATGGAATCGAAAACTCCAATTGGGAAAAAAATAAGTTAGAGCCTCAAGGATTCATATGGGTATTTACTATCATTAGAACAGATTCCCTGTCCTTTCGGCCCTCACTCTAGGGGGGGGGGGATTTTTTATTCTTAGAAAACGAGAATTAAAAATTTTATGATCAAATATATACATGATATATTGGTTTTAATTTCTACATAAAAGGAAAGATGAACAAGGATACATGAACAACATATGGTTGGATCACATGAATTTCTTAACCCCAAGAGGAAATGTGATTAGAAATCTCTAATAATGTCACACATAGAAAACATTTTCCTCACATGATCAACTAATAATCATTTTATGCACATATGATTGGACATCATGATCATGCGCATTCCCTCAAACTTGTCAATTTTGTTTTTTGATGCATCTATGAATGCACCGACAAGTGGGGTGACTATCCCTCAAATTGAACACATGCCATCACAAGATCCATAAGTGATCATGAAATAAACCAATGTAATGCAGAGTGTCTATCCAAGAAACATATTGCATGTCAACGCAAGACCCATTATTGAACATTTCATAATGTTATAGAAAACCAATGGTAAAAGGTTAGAAGTATTGTAAAAAAAGAATGAAATGGAAAAAATCTTCATGAATGGAAAACCTATTCAATTTTTCATGAAATGTGGTTATGTTCCATTGCGTGACCAAATCATTGATTATAAAAAGTCTCTTTGACATGTCAAATTGGTCTCACGGATAACTGATGACAAGAAAACATGATCTCACGAAGGGACATATGAAAGTATCCCTTAATCATGTGAAATCCTCTTTGAAAATCCCATTTCTCTTACAATGACTCCCATACATGTTATATTAATCTCACAAATATCGTTGACATGCCGTCATGATCTTGTAACATGTCCCAGACAAGTCTCCCTTGATCTTGAAGAAGATTATTTTACAGTTGTCCTTGTCTAATGAAGACTCCTTGTCATGTTATCAGGATCATTATAGTTATCATTGATATTTTAAAACTATCATGTAAAATCACTTTTAAATTCTAAATTTATAATAAATATGTCGATGATAAAGTCATTTCATGGTAACAGTTTTTCATTCAATAAATAGATGATGTGATGGATGACCTATAACAACATCACGAGATGCACATGTTGTTATGCCCCTCCACATATAGGATCCCATATTTTTGATATGGGTGATGTGTAAAGAAGAATCTATCTAGAGATTTGAGGATTATAAATTCATTCCACTAGACACAAAAAAAGTATAGGCAACACAATAGATATGGAACGACAACATTAGTGAAAAATCATGAATAAGATTCTTGGGGTGGAATGACATGAAATTTCAAAGCTCATCCGCTAGGTAAACCTATGGAACAACATAAGGTATTTAAAGACATGTATATGTTCTTTGTATGATCATCATATTGATTATGTGAATAAATTTTGATGCTCTAGAAAGAAAATTTAAATGAATTTCCACATGTCGACATGATCTTGCAAAACCTCAACATGCTAAATATTTAAAAAAATTAACGCATATAAAAAATAAAGGGTGAATATGACACAATCCATACAGGAAGGCAGATACACAGATTTTCATGGGAAGTATAAGGCCCTTCGAATTCCATATCTAAATTATGTGTCAAGACCCAAAACATTCAACCAAATCAGGAAAAATTACCAGAACATATCAGCCAGATCATGTGAATAAAACTGGATATGTCGTCCATGTCATGCAAAGTCCTCCGGACATGCCATTCGAGTCACATGATGTCTTATGAACAAGTCATCGAAGTCACCCAAATTCCTCCTGAAATATCAACAATATACACTGTAGTCCTCCATACATATCATCCACTAAATGTGAAGTCCTCGAAAGATGTCATTGTGATCATTAAATACCCTTGTACATGTTTGTGTTAATCTGGAAAAGGCACATGAATGTATTAGTTATGTTATGTGATAATCCTACAAAAATGTTAGCCAGATCATGCGGTATACCTTTGATACTTATTCTTAATTCATGAAAATCACATTGGGATATGATATCCTGGTAAAAAAGGTGCTCAGTATATTTCATAATGGCTATTAGGACATGTCAGGTAGACAAATAGGACATATGAGAGAGAGACTCTGTATATGTCTAGAAAAGACCTGCCAACTTGCTATGATTTTCAGGATGACACCACATGAAATGATTCAAATCATGACTATTCCCCTAGGGCCAGTGTCGTCACTACCCTGATCCCACCTCTGTATGGACAAGTGCTGGAGACTAGCACCGAAATAATTATCCCATGAGTTATAGGCATTTTATTGAGTACCTGCACACACAAACATATACAGAACCACATCCCAAATATCTAGAAAGAAAAACATGCATTTCATTAAACAACCATTAAGTAAATGTACATGTTGTATTTAAAATGGGCCAAAATACAATCCAAAATATAAGAAAAACTATAAATAGGAATGTATAAAGGATCCTTGAAAGTTATCTGCTGAAAACCCCGCCTGATGGGTATGTGTGGATTAGCTGTCGGAAGCTATAGAAGTATGCCCGCTTACCTAATATCAAAGGGCACCATCGGGTTCAAGGTCACCAGGTCCTCCATCAAGGCGGCGGTCTTCTACAATATACACAACATGTTCTAGAAAATCTAGTGTAGGGGTTATTAATAAAATAATCCATTGGGTCCCCAAACCATATTGGATAGACCTCAAAACAATCCATACTAAAAACCAAACATGATGATAATAATGAATGAAACCTTACACTAGGTATAAAATTTAGTAAGAAAATTTAGACTATTAGTCACATCGTTGAACACCTTTGGGCTACTGGAGAACTCCTCACTAATGAGCACTATGGGTATGTCGTTTCACACAGATCTGTTCCAATACAGGCCTTGGCAGGTCACACAGAGGAGCTTCCCTATAACCTTGGATTATTGTGGTAGTCATCCATGATATGTATCATATGTATGTTGGGTCACTTGGAGCCTCTCCCCATCGTATGAATGATAGATAACACAGATCCACTTCCACCATGGATGTCATACTGATGTACTCCTCCCCATGGAGTACTGTGGGTCTCCTGGGACACACAGAGTTGCTCCCCTCCATGGTAATGTTGTTTCAAAAATATCCACTTCCTGTTGGGACATTGTTGTTGATCCACACTAGGTATCATTCTAGTATTCATGAGGTCTCAGTCTTCCATATAATATTCGCACGTAGTGCGCTAGATTCTAGGAGAATCGTTCCTCATGTCGTTCATCATATATTGACTTCAATTTAAATACCCCTTAGATTATTCAAAAATATCCACATCAAGACGAGGGTTCCAATGCTACAAACAGCTCATCAATTGGATGCTCGGTTTGGATGTTACTGGAATTTTAGTAATGAGGGGCATGTTGTGTCCCGACATGTTCCGACCCAATCCGACCATCAAATCCAAATAGGATTTTCCCCACTAACCCATTCCAGGGGACCGAAATGCCCTAGTTTGTTTTGACTAACCTGACCCAAACTGGTTTGGGTCTAGGTTGGCCATGTCCGGCATTGCCTCTTGGACAAGCCCATTTATACTTTCTGGACCAGACCTGGTTTGGCTGGTGGTCCATCCTTCCAGGTTCCCCAGCGTCCCAATCTCATCTGGCATGTCCTTCAATATACGGGTAGGTCTGTTCCACCACCCATGCCACCCAACGATACAGTATTATGTCGTCTACCTAGCTAGCATGCCCCGATCTGGCCCGCCTACCTATGTGGCCTCCTATACCCAACATCCTATACCCGGCCCGCGAGTGTAGGAAGGTTCTTCATCTAGCCCAGACACTTATTGGCATCTATGACAGTATATCGTGGCCTGCTAGTCCAGAATTTTTGGGGGTACACACACAGTCCAATGACTAAGTGCCAATAGGGTGATGCAGCCTATGAGTGCAGACCGCCCAGTCCGATGTGGCCAGTTGGATACATCCCTAGTTCGCCAGCCATCGACCATGCCACTAGCAGATCCTACTTCCTCTCCATGGAATTATCCAGCCACGACATCCACATTCAGTGAACCATTGTGTGGTTCCACCACCTGCTCATGGCCGCTAACACAAGCCACCACCGACGGGTTCTTCCGCAGACCGCGATGTCCACTCCCGTTGTCTGTTCTTCATGCCATTTGTGCCTCCAGGCTCCATGTTGTGCCACCTTTTCTACTAATGCCTAAAACCATCATTCCACCCTTTCAAAAGGTCATACATTATGAATGAAAAATACAGAGGGGCTTGGTCCTTGTTCATGTTATCTCATTCCCACTAAATTAGTGTTTAAACATAGGGAGAATTGATATTTAAGTTCTACCCAAAAATAATAATTACTCTTAGTGAAAAAATCCAAAGAAATCACCATCCCACATGAAGAAGATATCCACGGATCAACCTATTCATGGGTTGATCTACATTCTTCTTTTTAGAACAAATAATATGGAAATTAAAAAAACCACACCTATATCATTTTTTTCATTGTTGAAGAAATATGTCCATGGGGATTCAAGTTTTGTTGTCGTTCGATGCTCTCCAGTCCCTTTCATTGAGGTGTGTCGATGTCCTTGGCGAATCACTAGAGTTCATTGTTCTTCATTGGAGAGAATTATCGTCGTTGGTTTTTTTTAGATATTTTACACACTTTTCTTAATTTCTTCAATGTGCTAACCGATTAAAAGAATGCACATCGCAATGTTTCAGTTATGCTGCTTGGTCACGCCGTTACGATGATTCATTTGTGAAACAAAATATTTGTTACACTTCATTAAATAGTTGGTAACACTACATGTTTATGAGCCATTAATGAGATTTATTTAATGCGACTCATCTTCATTTGGTTGTTGCACCGTAGTCCTGCCATGCCACACCCAATGGTTTGGAAAAAAATAACATTTTTTTGTCTTTTATTTTTTTCCGAAATGATTGAATATTTACTTTTCTTGCCATCCCTCACCGGTCGATATTAAGAACATTCAATACGAATCTGGTAATTCTAATTTTATTGGTTCCCTTGAATCTTTGATCCGATTACTGGTTAAAAAGTTAGATAACCCCGCTCGAATGTTTATTTAAATGACCATTAAAAATAAGTTAAAAAAATTAACTTTTTCCCATTCACCCACAGTGGTCATGGTTAAGATCCTAATAAGGGAAGCATGACCTAAAAAGCACAATATCACTCTCGGAAATCCAATATGTGTTACTATATAGGAGTTATAAGGATTTAAAAATAAGATAATTTTTTCTTAATTATTTTATTTACAACAAAAAAAAACTAAATTCCATTGTTGATTTAAGTTGGGCAATGTTATGAACTCCATAAGGAAAGAATACCCTCATTAACTCAACAGTGTTCTCAGATTTTCAATCCGAGTCACCGTGCGAGAGTTATAAGTATTTTAAATATAAAAAATTTTATTTATTGTTATTCCATTTTTGGGATTTTTCACTAGAGGCATGTAATGACTAAACATAAGTCGTTTCTAGGGCAAACACACCATCCTAAATGAAACAGTGCCCTCAGATTTATGAACTGGGCACCCTTCTGAGATTTATTCCACTTTTTCAAGAAAACTGCTCTAACACACTATTTAAAACATAACAATTTTCAACATATCATTTCAGGTACCCAAGGGATTGGAATCGCACATCGTCTCATCACCTAGTCTCGATATAATTCCATACATTTAAAAAGAATACAAAAAATTTCTGAGAAATTATAATAAAAAATTCTATTTTATATATACAATCCTTATCCAAAATGAATTCTATAGAATCTTATTCCTATCCAAATAGTATACGTTGGACACCTTCCAAATTCCTAAGATCCAATGGGCATCCACCATGGTGTATGTCTCTCCACGTCTCAAATATTCTTAACTCTTGGGACTGAATTCATCTATATGTGTGAAAGCCACCATCATCCACCAGCATGTGAGATGTCTACAAAAACATGGGAATCCCTTTCTGTTTACAAACTGGACACCCCACCAAGTACCTCAAACTCACCAGCATATTAGGGAAAAAATCAAACAATGAGGACTCTGATTTAGGTTATAAGAAGGATACTGAAGAAACCTTTTTAAGGACCTAAATTTGTATCTAACACCCCATTAGGACCTCCCATTTAATAATTCATAAATGCATATGCGATGAGTATGATCAGTTTTTATCCATTACTTTTCATATCGATAATGACTCGTGTGGCCTTAGGGACTTGTAGAAACCTTATCACTTGCATCGTAAATTACCCCCATCAAAGGAAACCATAGTTTTTAGGCCTCATTCAGTGACATGATGCAATTTACATCATACAAGGACATTGAACTTATTGTATGACCTAACGTTAATTCTATATTAGTAATACATGGTGAAATAACCCTCATGGGAATAACATATTTTTTACGACCCATTATAAGGTTCAATATATACCGAACTACATTTACTCCATTTCCTATTATAAATAGTATATGTAGGATTACATCCCAATGATCAATCTCAATACTCGGTGACTAAGTTCCCTCATATGTATCCTTTTCACATGAAGGAAGACTACAATTCTAGGGCATTGATGAGCTATATGGGATTTTATTTAAGTTAAAAATAGATTGCGTTGAACATATCATGATGGTTCAATACCATCCTAAAATCTCCAATAACATCCCTATATGATATTAAAATATAATGTGTCTATTTATATGACTTACAATTGTAATTAGACAGCCATTTTTATGTTATGATGGGGAAAATTGGGAATGTTATAAACATTGAAAAGGTATCATTAATAAGACCCCCTTTACAAATTATTTAAGTCATCACTTGATCATGTTTTAGGTTACCCATTATCATTCCATGAGTTGGAAGAGATTCATGAACATATATTAAATAAATAAAAGTGTCCTAAAAAACATTAATTTCCCCAAAAATTGTGTAATGAGTCTAGTATCCCTTCCTTTTAACCGATGTGAATTCATTAGTTTCATTACATCTAAAACCACAAATGACCCCTACCATTGGAATGTACGACTCTACCTATATATTAATGTGGGAACCATTGTTAGTTTCAATGAATGAATACATATTAAAACCAATGTGAATGGTTTTGAAACTATACATGAAGCCCCCAAATAAATTAAAAAATATTAAACAAGGTTGGTGAATCTGGTGTGAAAGAATGACAAGAAATAATAAATAAACCATTATAGGCGTCTGAAATTATATCCCCTAAGACCCACTAATAACCATACCATAATATTTCATCTATCAAGAGAAACAATAACCATTATCCTACTATATAATTTATTGTCAATTTAATTACATGTTTATCCAACATATAATTTAAAACTAATAATGAAAAGAGGATTCATATATTTAAAAGAATAAATACCGAACATTGTAACAAACAATTTAGTGTTCGTGGATTTATTAGAAAAACCCCAATCATTCCATTGATAAAATTGATGTCCAACAATGAATATTAATTATATCATGAAGATCATGTAAATCCAAAAGGACTTCAAATTTGTAAAATAATTACCAAGAAAATCACTTATGGAACCCAAAACTATATCACCCACATAAAATTTTACAATTAGAATTTCATTTGAGATTATTTTAATTAAAATACAAAGATGATAATTACCATTCATGAAAATGTTATTCTATAAAAACAAATATAATCTCTCATAACAATACTGATGTTCTTGTTTGATACTATAAAAAGATATAGAAAATTAAAAAACATAATAAAGAAAAAAAATTCATAACCATGGGGTTAAGAAAAATAAACTTTTTTACAAGTAGAAAAATATTAAAAATCATTTTTAAAATAAATTTGATAAAATTTAATACCTATAGAAAAATATAAGAAGATTGTAATAGAATCTATCCTAGAAACACATGATAATAAATCTTCAAATATTATACCTTCTTCTTGAGTGTACCCTAAGATAAAAAGTCTCAAATTAATTTTGAAAATCTACCTAGATTCATCCTGATTTTTTTATAGAGATAATTTTAGTTATAATTACCTGTTTATCACTATGAAATTTATCTAATGAAAAATTTTCATATCTAACATACGAGTAATAAAATTATGCATAATAATGATACTTAAAACCATTTAATGATTTAGACTGATAATTAGGATCATTTTTAAAAAAATAAAGTATATTTCAAAAAAATAACTTAAATAATAATATAAAATTTTAAGAACTAAATGAACATTAAGAATAAGAATTTTAGTGGGATGTTAATTTTGAATCTTCTATAATGTAAGATCTGACCGTGTAGTGCTATGCACCCCCTTTAGTTGTTTCATTATTATCTAAAGGTTTTTCTTCACCAAAATATCACACTTTAAAATAATCATAAAAAGTTTTATAATTAGAATTGAGTTTCACATTATCTTTATAGAATATAATATGAATAGATTCTTCAACAACCATAGTTATTTTATTATAAAATGTATAAGTATAAATGTTATAATAATAAACAATAAAAATAGAGTCCCAACTTTTTGAATTAAAAATATCTTCATTGACTTTTTATTATAATATAAAAAAATTGCATCCAAAAAAATTAAAATAACAATCAATAGGATTTTTTACCATTAAATATATCATAAGGAATTTCATTATGAATGGTCTAAGAATAGTTTTATTTGAGATATTATAAGAATAAAAAAAGTCCTCTTCCCAAAAATATATCGGAAATTTATTTTCACATCACATTATGTTCTCCATTTCAATAAGAGTTCTGTTTTTCCATTCTACGACACTATTTTTTGGGGTTACAAAATTTTAAACATTATGAAATTAAGAATTATTTTCAAATAATAAAATAAAAATATATATAAATCTCTCCTCCTATATAAATATGAATAGAAAAAATCAAATCAAATTATTCATTTTGAAATAAATTAAAAAACTTAATAAATCAGATTAAAGTGTAATATTTATGTGAATGAAATTAAACCAATATGAATTTACTATAATCCTAAAAAAACAAAATAAAATGTCATTCCTCCATGGATTGAAATTTTACTAAGAACAAATAAATTATTATTTACTATCTATAAAGGTATATTCATACATATCATATTGATTGGTATGAATGAATATTTATGTAGCTTTCTATTAATTCAATCATCAAAACATGAAGCTGCTCATTCATAAACATTTGAATCTATAAAACATTCTCATATTTAGAGATATTATGTAACATTCTTATATTAACATGACTTAATCTTCAATATTAGAGAATTATTTCACTCTACACAATATTCAAACAAATAGGATATTGAACAGTAAAGGTAGAAAAGTCGTATATATATATATATATTATTCTTTTTGATTAGCATAAAATATTAAATAATCATCCTTAAATACTAGATACTTGTCATTTTGAAATTTAACTACAATTCCATCAACCACTTATTGATATATAATTATTTTATTATGTTTTAAATCATTTAAATATTCAAATTTATAAATAAATGAAGAATTATAAAAACCAAATTTACCAATAAAATTTCATTTTCCTTTGGAATTTACAAAAAAAGTAAGAGTATCTATATATGATGTGTCATAAGTTGTAATATATGAATGTTATATGTCATATTTCTTGAAAATATATCTTCCATGTTCTGTATTCCATTATTGATATATATATATATATGTGTAATTTTTCATAAAATGATCAATTATTTTAAATTTTTGATTCAAAAGATACTTTGGGTCTTATTATATTTGCAATCAAAGTTTAGCTACCCACACTGAATATAGACATGTAATGTATAACACAATAGATAAAAATGATTTATAAATATTATTCCATTTAAATTGAAATTACTATTTAAATGTAAGATAATAATCTGTTTCATAGTGAACATTCATGAGAAATTGAATACATGTAATGTTGAGTCAATATGGTTTCCTTATGAATTTTCCATTCATCTATATTTTGGAAATAACAAAAACATTATCTTAATGAAAATTAGATTTCTCCTTGGAATATTTTCATAAGGAAAACTTCTCTTCTCTTTGTAAATTTTTATCATTACCCCGGTTTTCATTGCTTCATTTTATAACCTCTCAAAACCAAATTTATATAATTACTAAGCCAAAATTTCATATTTTTATCTAAAACCGTGGAATCTTATAATTTTTTGGATATATAGTCTTCTATTTTTAGACTCCGAATTCTATGAAATTTAGACTCTAATGTCTATGAAATATAGAATTAGAATTTACTGAAATTTAGAATTTGAATTCAATGAAATTCAGACACCAAATTATATGAAATTCAGAATCCAAATTACACATTATTTTGACTCTAAATTCCTCTGAATTCAGATTCTGAATACCATAAAATTCAGACTCCGAATTACTAAAAATTATGACTCTGAATTCCTAATGATTCAGTCTCCAAATTACTCAGAAATCAGATTCTGAATTCCTTAGAATTGGGACTCACAATTCCCTATAATTTAGACATTAAATTCCAATGAATTCTGACTCCCTATTCCATAGAATTTAGACTTTGAATTACTTATAATTAAGACTAAAAAATCATTCGAATTCAGACTTCGAATAATTTGTAAATTTGAATACAAATATAATTATTTTCCAAAATCCACTTCTTTATACATTTAGACTCCGAATACAATTTTTCCTTATATTCTGTATGTTTCATATTTACTTAATATACATCATTTTTCTAAAACAAGATTTTGTAATAATTAAATTATGTCATACAATTTTTCTCTAACTAATAGTTTTTTGAGTTACATGTGTATAGGTCCCTCTGAGCTTCAAGGAATAATATTTCTATTGGAGGAGGGAGTTGACCATTGAAATATTTCCTATAAATAGGAGCTCTTTCAAACAAGCTCTGCTATGTTGATCGTCATAGAGATTACATGTTGTGATGCTATAAAGTGATTTATATAGAGAAAAATAATCTCATGCTTTGTGCATTTCATGAACATCTTTGTTCAACTGTGGACATCATGTTTAGTATGATTAATGTGACTCTAATTATTGTTGAGTACAATCATTGGATTCCATTGATTGGAAAATAGAGTTTCTAACTTCCTTAATGATTGAGGGATTATAGATAACAAGGCAGATTTTGATATTCATATCAATGACTTACCCTGGTGTGGGTAAGACAAAATTTCGTGGAAGGTAAAAATCAAGGGACCGTCATCCAAGTTTGTTGGATTCCCTACTCTTTGGGTGAAATTATTTCCTACTTGTTAATAGTTTTTGTTCCAGGTATTTATTTATACTTTATTTTGATAAAGGAAGAAATTATTAAATTCCTATACTTTCTTGTTCTGTAATTACTTAGATAAATTAGATTCTGTATGCATTAAGATAGAATCTTACTTAAGAAATGTTTTCTTATGTTTCGTTTCCGGATTCATATTTCCAGACCCTAACAGTGTTTGATTCATAGAACTAAAATAATATCTATGAATTTATCTTGATTATCATGGTTAAACACAGTTTTCCTTATGGTTAAAATCGAATGATTATAAACTTACAGATCACCCCCATCTTGTAATTCAGCATCTACATACACTATTTGGATCCGACATGTAAAAATAGAAGTACAACCATTTTTTATTTTAAAAATATATTTCAATATGTTTTATGATATATCATATCATATCCAATAACATCCATAATTTTATTTTTTTTATTAAGATACATAATATGATGATATTTTCTATGAAAATGAATAAAACATTACATACATTCAATAAGACATTCAAATTCATTTTTCAATGATTCATTTGAATCTTGAGAGGATTTCAAATTATCATAAATTGTTGAATGAGAATAATAAGTAGTATTCCATAATTTTTTATTATTGTAAAAAAGTAATTTTTTTTTCAAAAAAATTTTTCAATATATTCCTTAATCATAATATATAAATTATCATGTTTGATATAATATTCTCTTAATATTTTAATTTATTTTTTTAAAAGAGAAACATTAATATTTTCACAATGATAATTGGAATTAGAATATAAAAAATAAACACTTAATTCAATAATATTATTTAGCTAATTAATGAATCAAAAGATATCGTATTATTTTTATTTTTTATTTTATTCACTAAAATCATGTTCTTCAATTCAAATCCCACTATTTTTTAGTTCCTTTTTTTACTCCATCACCTATTTTTATTTATTATTTAGTTTTGGAAGATAGTTATTGAAATGACGTATCTTTATACACTCAAAACAAGTAACATATGATGAATTATAATTAATTTTATCTTTCTTACCTCCCTTAGGTTTTTCATTTTGAGGGTGTCTTCAAAATTCATTCTTGAATCCATTATTTTTCATTTGGTTTCCAACTCTTGAGAAAATATGAGACATTTCTTTTTTTAGTACATTAAATTAGATACTGAAGAAACTATAGTATCATCATTTACTTATTTAAAAAATACCTTTTTTAGTCTCCTCTTCAGCTATGTTCTCTTATTCAAGGTCATACTGAATCAATAACCTAATAAAGTCATTAAGAGTGTAATCATTGAAGTTTTATTTTTCTATCAATTAAAATATTTATTGGATATTATTTAATTTGTTGTTATCATTAAACGCATTCAATATGTATGAGGTTCTCCAAATATTCAATAAGTTAATTCATTATATTCAAAATTCTCATGACAACATGGATCTTTTTGTATACTATTTATCTTCACACATCTTAACGGATTGGTATTATGCTCTATGTATTTGAATATTTGAGTGAATCAAGTTTTTGATCCCTAGTGAGTATCTTGTAAAATCCTACATTTCTCATAAGTAATATTATAAGAAGACACCTAACTACACACTCATCAGTTAATTTCAAAATTTTAAATATTCACAACTTGGTAGTTTAAAACAATTCTAAATACATCATTTCTTAAAAGTGTATTTGGTTTATCTTTTAGAAAAGTGTATAATATCTATTTAATAGAACAATGTTCTATGCTTAACTGTTTGAAGTATGAAACGCTTTTGGATCTCCAGTACCCATGACTAATTCATCAATGATGGGTGTTTCTATAGAATCAAAGCATATTTTCTATTAAGTCCATCCTTATTAAATATCATATAATTCGACTGCGATATTTAGGAAAACATCAGCACAATATAATTGAAACAACACTCTATAAAAGTATTAGATAAATTAAAAAATGAAGAATCACTAATAATATTACTTAGTCACTAGATAATATGATAAAATACTAAACAATCCTAATTATGTTAGGATTTGATACAATTTGTTTGAATCCTGAAAAAGAATTATATGTGTAAACTATCATTAAGAATGGTGCATCACTAATTGCAATTGTTAGATCTAATATAATGATGATAGATTGTCTATTAGGGGGAGGAAAGAACATATTGGAAATTTTAAAGAGATTGATCAATTAAAAATTATAGTTATGATATTTTTATTATATTTAATTAGTAGTGGAATAAAATATAGAACACACGGTTGTTTTTATAGTAGATTTGTTCAAAGTAAACCTACTCTAGTATCATTAATATGTACTCAATGATAGAAATGTTTTGACTTATATTATTTTTCAAGGGGAATCATAACATGATTAAAAAATACTTTCAATAGTGTAATAATAACAAGATGCCTGACTTTTATATGGGGAGTCACAAATTAATTACAAAATTGACATAAGATAGAGATAGTCACAACCGGAATGGCCCTGACATTACATTTTGGAGTGATATCCAACCGAATAGTGTAATACAGTTTATCGTATGTAAAACCATAAATAAAAATATAGATCATATATGAAATATAAAAATAAGTGTTATATTCTCATAAAAAAATAATTAAATATGTAGATTAATAATAAAAAATGTGTACATGTTCGTGGGTGTTAAATCTACTGAATATATCATCATGTAAAAAAGTATAATTTATAGAAGTTTTTGTTCATCCATTGAGAGATCAACCAACATTAGTGGGAAATTTTCAATGTAGGGTGAATCTATAAAACCTCATAGTATCACTTTTAAAACTAAGAAGGAACTCATAGAAGAAGATTAATTAGTATTTTTTTCGCATTTCTACATTTATAGAGTATAAAAATTCAATTCCCTAAAAAATAAAATAAAATAATCATATCTGAGTAGTCTGTATAAAAATTAAAATTAAAAAATAATAATAATGGATTATCAAAAAGATATAGAATGAGATAAATGATTTATTTATAAAAATAACTCAACCATTAACTAAATTAGAAAAAACATAAAGTAATGATTTAAAATTTTTAAAATAATATTTTAAATAATATGAAGTGTCTCTATAATAACAAATCAATGATGAATCCCCTAAAAAGAACCTGTTTTAATTTAAAAGAAGAAATTCCAAAACTATTCCGTCTGAAATGAGTAGTAAACATGAAGATAATATAAAAAATTTATAACACCAAATTATAGATATTAAAACATGTTTTAATGAGATTAATATATACTAATATTAATTTATAAATAATTAAATAATGAAAAGATAAAAAATTTATAAAAATGTATTTTTGAGTTTTATGCTATAAGTTTCATGCATGAAAATAAAACTCTTTTTAATCATTAAAAAAATGATTTAAACAATGTGAAAAAGTTATCATAGTTTCTAACTAATTAATATAATTTTTTAATGTAATTATAAAATATAAACCTAGTAAATAAACATGCATAAAATCTATACAAGAAACAAAATTTATATCATGGAATAATTTCCTATACGATTACACTGAACTATGTAGGAAAAATTACCTATGGGGTTTTCATGTAAGCATTTTTCAATACATAAGATAATTTTCCCTGTAAGTTAATTTTTTTATGATTTTAACATAGGATAATATATTTATCCTATTATTTTTAGGTCATTCATGTAATAAATGAATCATTTAGGTGATTCATGTTATGGAATTCTAGAGTTCTAAAAAATGAATTTTTAAATTACATACCTAATCCATAACTAGTTAATGGTAGAATGAACATTGGTTCCCATTGAATTATTTTGATAAAATTTCATCATCATTAAATGTAGTCAATAATAACCTTAATTGTATTCTTATAAAAAAATTATCATCAAAAAATAGTAGTAAAACATTTCCAAAAAAACAAAATTCAGATTAATAAATGATGTGACATAAAATCAAATTTCTAACGTGATATGGATTTTTTTAGAATTTAATGTATACTAATGAAATATAATTAATATTATAATTTTATTTCAAATAAATAATTGATCAATTTCGAGTAATATATCTCATGTAAAGGTCAAAATACATAGGGTAACTAAAATTGGAAAATTGGCAATATGAATCATAAAATAGCTACGTGAATTTCAATTAATCTATATGGATTACGATTTAGATATGTATTATATTGTTTTTTTCTTTATATTAATGGTATTAACACATATAAATTTTATTTTAAATATCTTTAATGTCTTATTTTCTATTGTATCTCAAAATAGATCTTGATGAACATGTTAGGAAAAATCAATCCATAAAATCTAATGATAACTATATAAAAAAATTTAAATTATATGATCAATATTATATATAATATAATAAATACATAGTTAAAATTATCAATAAATCTAAATCAAATAAAACATTAAAAAACAAAATTATCTAAACAAATTGATTTTTAAGGATCCACTCAATAAAACCAATATATCTTACTCCACCATAAATATATGGTGTCATGGTTTTTGAAAACACATCATATTACATGAATCATGATATGAATTGATAATAATTTCATGTATAATGACCAATAAATATTGTCTTATATATTATTATCCAATTTCATGAAATAATGTGGAATTATTATCCATAATTTTGTCTTCATAATCTCAAATGTAAGAGATTACAATGTGAAAAAATTAAAGAGATGAAGCCTCATCCTCTTATGATAATTGAAAAATTGATATTTTTCACCATAAATGACCCTCCATATGATTATATCTAACCATAATACATAATTTTTCATGAATAAAATCTCAATAATTCAAGGATCACATCATAGTGGGTAACTGTTATAACCTAAAAAAGTAAACGATACTCTATGGAAACAATACCAATATTGTAACATATAAGAATTAAAATCATATGAATATATATTATTTAATAATATGTTCATTGAATATATATATATATATATATATATAATTAACAGTATAATGTTGTTAAATCCATGAAACTAATAACATTTATGTCCCACAGTCACTAGGTCCAACTACTCACAACTTTTGATTTTATAGCTATCACCTGAAGATAATTATTATATAGGATAAGTATGTATCCCCAAAATATTTCATGTTCTTCTCTAGGAAAATTATTCTTACAATTACCTCACCTCATAGAATAACCCCTCAAGATTTCATTCTCTTTATGTTTATAATTCATCTACTACTATGAATATGTCTCCTCATAAAGAGACATCCCTACAAAATTAACATATTATAGTCCAATCAAGTCCTCACTAATAGAAATTTCATCATGACCTATATGAATAATAAAGTATAAACTTATTCCTTTTCTATATAATAAACTATAATATAAATGTAATCTACTATATATTTAGTCACCACTAGTTTTCTTGAGGCTATTTAGCTCACATCGACATTGTTAATGCATAATACATATCCTCTATATGATTTTTTATCATATTAATCTATTTAAAATATAGAATTTTTATGTTCTAGGATGACCAACTCCTCCTATCCAACATAAACCTAGAACATTTCATTCATATGCCTTACATACTTCAGGGCTTCTTAACTTCCATCTAATGGATGTCTGCTAGATCTGCATGATATCTCCCTACAATACCCATTGTATATGAATCATCAAGCCTGAAACATAAAATTAAATATATGAATGACCCTATTAATGATTCATATGTAATAATTTTCATCCTAATCATATATTATTTTGTATCGGTAAATATTATCTTGTAGACATGTATGCCATGGGAAATTATAAACAATCTCATTCTTTTATTTTTTCATATTTAATCTCATTAGTAAATTATCAATATATATAAACGTTCATATTCCATGAAATATTTTGGATATATCATGGTGAATCATGATCCAATGTTTTTTTTATACTTCACATATGTCCTTCATAGAGAATAATGTGTTCAAACACATCTAATAAGTCTGTCAGACTAGTATCTCATTTATAATTTGTAATATGGCATCAACATTTAATACTAGAAAAAAGAATAAACTTAGATTAATACTACTGTATAAACATGTGTCAAATACATTTTTTATAAATCAATATTCCCTCATAAAATCATAAAAGATATTTTTCAATGATCTATATTCTTACAGAATCCCATAAATGGATCTATGCAACTTGAATAACTTATATAAATATGTTGGAGTCACAAACACTTCTAGTTGTGTCACATAGTAATTTTCCACAAGGATCCTGTTAAATAAGGTTGTTATTAAATCATTATTACAAATATAATAATCATTGTAGTCTTATGTAAATTATATTTATCATGGATTCAATGAAATCAAATGATGAAAAGTTTTCCTCAAAATCAATGCCTTGACATTTCTTAAACCCTTTTGCAACAATACTTTTTTTAGGTTCTAAATTTCCCTTCAATGTATAGTTTATTCTTAAATAACAATTTTAAACCAATGGTAATTTCACCCACTAAATGATCTACCAAACTCTCATCTTGTACTTGGGACAATTAATACATCTTAGAATTCATGGATGCCTTCCATATTGCACCTTTTGTGACACTAACATCATTATTATAGGATATAAGATTATTAATATAAACAAAAAATTAGTCACTATATTCAATTACTATAAAAACATATATCTTTTTCTCTAAATTATTTTATAATTATTCTCAACACTAATGTCTCTAAAAAACCTTCTTCTTTGGGGATTTGTGGAATCAGATATTGTTCCAACTCATATGTATCTTGAGGGACAACATCATCAATGTATATATTTCTCCCACACTATATTTTGGATATATTCTAATGATGATGCATCTATTATCCGTGAATATTTTATTTTATAGATTATATATTTCATATTAATTGGTTTCCAAAGGATATATGAAAAATATACACTTAGTTTATTTGGATGAAAGATTTTTTGTATATATATCTTTAAAAATAAACCACAATCCCACACTCATAAATAGGGAAAATAATTTTAATTGCACACTATATCTCATATGGAATAGCATATATTTAATCATTTGTGGTAAACTTGTTTAGTATGTGTGCTACTACTTTTATTGCATATCCCTAAATGGATTACGAGATAATTACAAGAATTATCCTTGAAATCCCCATTTCTAATAGGGTGTTGTCACTCATTTAACTTTAACTATTCCACTATGGTATATAAATAAAATAGATTCGATATATGACCCCAAAATTCCATATAAAATTTTTGAACTATTTTTTAACATTCCCTTCACCGCCTTCGGTGTAATGATTCTTTATATTCTATCCTAAAAGATACTCTACTAATTTTTTATTCATTATAATTTAAAAAGAAATATTACATATACCTCATTATGTAATATGTCCATATTTACTATAGTCATCAAAAAACTTTATGATGAAAATGGATATACCACATGATTTAGAAAGAAAATATACACACACGGATTTTTGAAAAAATTCAAGATGCTCTGAAACCCTTTCCACATTTTCCCTGAATTGTGATTTAGTCACAATACCATGTAATCTTTAATGAAACATATCAAGTAGTTTTAGTTCAAAATAGTCTAATTATATATCTTGATATAACCATTACAAGTTCATCTCATTTATTAGACTAGGGTGGTGATTTCACAATTAAGCTTTATATGAACCATTCAAACTAGATTCGTATTTCATTTCCAACACCAAATTATAATATTTAATTAAATAAATAACATTATTAAAATATACCAATCCATAACATATGATATATATAAAAAATAAATAGCATATATTTTTTATATTGAAAAAAAATCCTTTCATATGTAATTTGGATGTGAAAATATCTTTTTAGTAAAAATTGTCACATAATAATAATTCTAAAAATGAAGAATCAATCTTGTTTTTAATAAGAAATTGTAGTATTTGATATCCATGGTATCTATTAATCCTCCATTTCAATCTCATAGACCCACTTGACCTATGGAAACTCTTTTGAAAATAAATGGATCCTATATTTTGGATACAGATGCGTAAACCACATTATAAATTTAATATCCAATTTATATGAATTTAATTATTGAACAACATAAATAGTTCACTTGATGATTCACCTTACTTATTGTAAGAACCCAGATCTTAGTTTCAGGTATATTTTTCCTTTTTATGGAGTATTTTAGAAAAATGGAGTTTCTGGAAATTTTTGAAGTACATGCCATGTACTTTCAGAGTACACGTCGTGTACTCTTTTCCCACTCGAATCCATGTACTGGTCGTGTCCGGGCCACACAAATGGTGTGTAGAGTTTACATGGAGGCTGGTTTTGGGGAAGTACAGAAATACCCAGTACATGGAATGTACTCTAAAAGTACATGTTGTGTTCTTTTTTTCTATTAAACAGACCGGGGTCGTGCCTAATCGTGATAAATGTGTTCTACTAGGTCTTGTTCGTCTGAGAGCGTCGGGAATCTGTGGATTTTCGACATGCCACCGCTCCTCCATTTGTTCTCAATTTTGAGCACCGTCGATTGCGTTGGAATCGCAGTGGTGAGTTCTCCCTTCTGTTGGGCCTTGTGTTCCAATTCCTCCTCCTTCTCAAGATATCGTGGGTTGAGCGTTTGGAGATTTTTCTTAGATATTTGACGTTCTAAGGAGAATCAGTCATCGTGGTTCAAGTATATCTATCTCCTTGGATCGAGGTAGGTGGTTTGTGCCTTACCGTTCAATGTCCTTGAGTTTTATGTGCAAATTCCCCCAATACCCATGAATGGGGTATTGCGTGTTTACTGTTTTTTCCTTTTTGTATTCCTGCCTTACTTGTATGAATGCGTAGAGGTAAATTGTTCATGTTATAGATAATTTGTTGTGATTGGATGTTTTTCCATTCTTTTCTCTATATACGACCTTTGGGTCTTGTTAGCCTTTGGTCGTTATGGCTATTTCCACGACTTGTGTCTATCGGATGGAGTGTTTTGCATCACATGCTTGTTGCCTTGTAGAATGTTTAGCCAAGTATCTCCATAGGTGTACTTTTGTTTTACAAGTATCTCTATATGTTTACTTTGGCCTTATAGAATTATTATGCACCGACTGGCACGGGGCTGAGAGAACCTAGTGCAATAGACTATAATGGATTGATAGAGTTAGCTTCCCAGAGATTCTTCGATATTATAAACTACAGGAGGATAGACCGAGTGAGCTTCCTCAGTGTGTTTTAGACATTATATTCCATAGGGGATAGACCGAGTGAGCTTCCCATAGTGCCTTCAGATATTATAGACTACGGGAGGGTAGACCGAATGAGCTTCCTTAGAGAGTTTTACTTTGTTTGAATCTTTTTAAGAACCTTCCCAGGATAGAGGTGGAATTGACCGAGTGAGCTTCCTCAGAGAGTCTGTGGTATATGTGAGGCTATAGGAGAAATTAATCGAGATAACTTCCCCAAAGAGTCTCTAGACCTTGGAGATAAGATGGTTAGACCACATGGTCTTACTCGGAGGGTCCCTGACTACCCTAGGCTATAATGGGAATTGAACGAGTGAGCTTCCCCAGAGAGTCTTATAAATTTTATGACCAAGCCAGAGGGGTTAGGCTGAGTTCACTACACAGAGGGTTGTGGTACTTCTTTGATATGACCCGAGGGTATGGATGCAAGTACTTCCTAGAGGGTTTCTTTCTTGTTAGCTGTTTTCTTCACTGCTATTGTTGGTTGTGGATTGATTACAGTTGTGTACCATCCAACATTACTACTTAGTGTTAATTCTTACTGCTTTGCAGTTGTTGTTTACAGCTTATTGTACTTTTACCTGACATATACTCACTGATTGTTAGGCAATGATCTTTTGGTGAATGACTTCTGGGATTTAGTCTCACACCCTGTTTGGGTCATGCATTTGGGACCAAACAGACTATGTTGTGGCCGGTATAGACAAGGGAAAGAGGCCTTTGACTTCTTGTACATGATTACTTGGAGTAGGAGAGCATGGGACCATGCTTTGTCTTGTGATGCTGAGGTGCTATTTTATTTATTTTTTGTACTTGTTTTGGTACTGTAGTGTATTCCAGCATTGTGACTTGTTTGGATGCTTTCCTAGATATGTATCATGTTTCGTTTCATATATATACATATATGCCCCAGTTTTTTATTTATTCTTCTAATGATTATATTGATGGTTATGACCGTTTCCACTATTGCATGTTAATTTTTCTTCCTTTGTGTACTCTAAAAATGAGGGCATAGTTTCCCCACTATCACACCCAAGGCCCTCACTGCTAGTCGGCAGCCTCTGGCATTTGGGGTAATGCACTTCAGGCCATGTGACCAACTGGGTACGGGGTGCCTCTAGGTGGCTTCCGGAAGCAGGACGTTACAATGTGGTATCAGAGGAATTCTTTTCCCTTTCTTTGTTATTTGGATACTTTAGCAAATGATACGATGGATTCAGTACTTGATAATAAGCTCTGCATGGGAGTAGCTAACCCGTGTACAGGGAAAAGTCATAATACCTCGTTTATTGAAGTTTTCTATTTTTGAGATTTTACGGTTGATATGATTTCACCTAGAGTGATTCACATGCTTGTGTTGTATTTTTTTTTGATATTATGGTTCTATTTATGTCACAACCCAATGAGATGAGGGTCTTCCATGTCATGCATCATATAAGAACTTGTTAGAAATCACATTCCATGTATTTTTACCATTCCATATAGGGTGCATTAGAGATTATAGGCTGTTGTGAGAGACTTTGTTTAGATTATGCATGTTGTTGTGATAGGTTCTTGATAGAATATCTACATCATTGTTAGAGGATTTTTTTTATTGTACTTTGGTTAAATTAATGCAAAATTTTGATTCTTGAGGTGTTATGAGCCCTCTTGAATCGGAAATTGGTGGATCATGATCATATTTCCTTTTATACATGACTGTAAGAGATTCCAAGATTTGATTCTTGGGGAGTATGGTCCCTCACGGATCGGAATTTGACACCTTTTTGCCTTGTTTTCAGTATTTCTGGGCTTCTGTGTAGTTTCTAAGATACTTCCCATAATAACCCAGAATACATGGCATGTACTTTTTGGATACATGCTGTGTAGTTTTCAAGCCGTGTTACTGACTGTGTGTGCAGGAACACGGTGTTGTAGAAATAACTATAGGTTCAGGCCATGTACGGTAGGTGCATGTCGTGTAGTTAGGAGTCGTGTATCGGGTCGTGTCACAAACAACATGGGACAGGGAAGCTCGAATAGAACATGCTGTGTTGTAAAGGAACACAACGTGTAGTCCTGTCCAGTACCCAGCCGTGTGACGAACAACACGGGTTGGCGTTACCTTATCATAGACATGCTGTGTTGTTTTCCGAACACGTCGTGTTTGCTTGTTCAGGTACCTGTCTGTGTCACGAACAACACGGGATAGTGTCACCTTCTCTTTTACACGCTGTGTTTGGTCGGAACATGTTGTGTATGTTCCAACCGTGTAGATGACAATGTAACTAACAACACAGGATGCCGAAACTATGTCTAGTACACGTCGTGTCCCTAGGGAAAACATCGTGTGGTCTAAGGTTAGTTGGACCGTGTGGGTTAGCCATGTAAGGACTCATGGTCAGGGGTTTATAGTTTAAGTACACGATGTGTAATCCTTATACACGCCATGTAGATTGGGAGTTATATGACCTGTCAGGAAGGGGTACACGCCCATGTTAATGGATAAAGAAGACATGACATTTAGTTCTTATACGCGTCGTGTAGTCGGGTTTTGTAAAACATCATATTTTGATTCCCCTATTACCATTTTGTACTCCTCTTTTTTCAGTCCTTGTTAATCCTGATCTATGGTGTGCTTTTGATCTTTCACGACTATGCCTCCAAGATGTCCTTTGGTTGTATGTCAGTTCCCAAACAGTGATCAGACACCGTATATCGCCTATTAGGGACCTCATACAGATCCTCCTGTTGTGCCAGCCTTGGCACCAGTAGTTATATCCGTCGTAGGCACCGATGCGCAGTTTAGGGAGGATTTCTTGAGGATGATGTAGAACTTTCAGGAAGCGTCGCCTCCTGCCCCGTTGATGGCTGAGTTGACGAGGGTTTTTCAGAAGAAGCATCCTCTTACCTTCTCAGGGGATGGAGTAACCCGGGCTGCAGAGTCATGGTTCGAGGACACCCTGACTATCTCAAAGAATTTTAAGATACCCCTTGAGAAGAGGGTAAATCTGGCCACCTATATGCTCTGAGACACCACCAAGAGGTGTTGGGAGGTGATCTCACTGTCCGGGAGTCAACATGGAATGTATTGGGATGAGTTTCGATGCACCTTATATGACAACTTCTATCCGAAGACCCTGAGGGCTGATCGAGACTAGGATTTTATGTGTCTACAGTTGGGTACTCCTTCTGTTATGGAGTACACGTCTCGTATAACTGAGATGCAGTGTTTCACACCGATACCAGTAATTGATGAGTTATTTCTTGCTCGGCAGTTCGAGGATGGTCTCAGGCAGGAGATCTATTCCCAAGTCAATATCATCCAACTGACTTCGATATCTTCTATCTTCAACCAGGAGCTGACCCTTGAGCGCAATCTGAGGGATTCTGGAGCAGTGAGCTATGGCGGTTCGACATCCAGAGCTGGTGTTCCTCCTACAGACAGTAGGAAGCATCGTAGAGAGCCTTATCGAAGAGATCGGGGTTTGCTGAATGCGTCTTCTGGCAGCCAGGTTGTATGCTACTAGTGTAGTAGCAGTGGGAATACTATGCCTCAGTGCCAGAGGGATCCAATGGAGTGCTGGTCTTGCAGCAAGATAGGCCATCTTCAGCACTTTTTTCAGATCTTCTCAACTTCAGCTGGTGGTAGGGGTTCCCCTATGAAACTGTGTTCTGGAGATGCATCACTAGTTTCCAACCATTCCATGAACTGGAGTTATTCTGGATGTTTGGGACGAGGTGGAGGTCGCGACTGTGGTGGTCAGTCACCAGGTCATCAGCAACTACAGAGTGGATCTGCTCAGAGCGGTCAGCCAGGGTCGCATGGCCACTGTGCAGGCCAGTCATTCGCCATGGAGCAGACCTATCTGGAGCAGGATCCCGGCCCTTCTACAGTACAACATATGATCTTAGTAGCCTCATTTTTATCTTCATCTCTTTTCGATAATGGTGTTTCCCATTGCTTTATCTCTATTGAGGTTGTGGGGAGCCTTGGGCTCTATATCCTTTCGTCTACCGACTTGTTGAATCTTGACACACCTTTGGGAACAAGAATATCTAGTATACGTCAGTCCAAGGAATTCCTTCTTGAGGTTGCGGGGTGTCACTTCTTTTGGGACCTTTATGTATTAGAGATGATAGGTTATGACATCATTCTCGGGATGGACTGGTTGGTTCCATTCCAGGAAGTGGTCGATTTCTATCACCGCAGGGTGAGCTTCACATCACTAGAGGGAAGATCATTCCTTTATAGAGGCGAGTGGGATGTCTATATGGGTAGAGATGGACCAGAGCATCATGAGCTTGGAGGAGTTACAGCCCAGATTTCCATTCTTCATCTGGATGACCAGGGGACTTCACAGTTAGACTTTCCTCCAATTGTGGATTGATTCAGATATGTCTTTCCTGAGGACTTTTCAACTTCAGCTCCGGAGCCCGAGGTAGACGTTTCTATAGATCTCATGACAGGAGTGACACCAGTGTCAATTTTTCCTTATAGGATTGCTAAACCTGAATTGCAGGAGCTCAAGAAGCAGTTGGAGGAGTTGCAGGAAAATGGTATCATCTGACCCAGTACTTCTCCTTAGGGTTCTCTTATCCTGTTTGTGAAGAAGGCATATGGTACCCTTCGAATTTTTGTGGATTATCAGAAGTTGACCCAGTTGACGATCAAGAACTGATATCCCTTACCAAGGATAAGGGACCTATTTGATCAGTTTCGAGGAGCCCAGGTGTTCTCGAAGATCGATTTGAGGTTCGGTTATAATCAGTTGTCCGTTATACCTTCATACATACCTCTTACAGACTTCAAGAGTAGGTATGGACTATACGAGTATATAGTCATGTCGTTCGGTCTCACAAATGCGCCTGTGGTTTTCATGGAACTGATGAACCCATTGTTCTATCCCTACTTAGAATCATTTGTGGTGGTTTTCATGGATGAAATCTTGGTGTACTCTCACACTCGACACGACCATGCCACACATCTTGAGATAGTTCTGAGTACGCTGAGAGAGCATCATGTATATTCTGTGTTCTCAAAATTCAACTTCTGGATGGATTAGATTCACTTCTTGGGTCATGTTATCTTAGAGACAACAGTTTCAGTGGACCCAGATAAGGTGAGAGCTATAGTTTCCTGGGAGAATCTGAAGAACATCTTTGAGGTATAGAGTTTTCTAGGGCTTTCTGGATACTACAGGCATTTCATACAGGACTTTTTGTGCCTTCAAGCACCATTGATAGGTATGACCACGAAGAGGGTGATTTTGTTATGGTCAGATTCTAGTGAGTCAGCCTTTCAAGAGATAAAGGAGAGGTTTATGTCCGCACAGATACTATTCTTTCTAGATCATGGCAAGGGATACACTGTTTACTATGATGTTTAGGGTGTCGGGCTAGGAGTTGTGTTTTTTGCAGGGAGATGGGGTCATTTCTTATGGGTCCAGGCAATTGAGGCGACATGAGAGGAACTACCTGACACACGATCAGGAGTTGGTAGCAGTTATGCATTCCTTATATTGTTGGAGACACTACCTTTTAGGAGGGCACTTTGTGGTTTTCACCGACCACAAGAATTTCATGTATATCTTCACTCAGTGTGACCTGAATCTGAGACATCGTATGTGGGTAGAGTATCTTCAGTCCATGGACATTGAGGTCGCCTATACACCGGGAAAGGGAAATGCAGTGGATGATGCCTTGAGCAGGAGAACTCAGATTCAGGCAGTTCAGGAGGCCACCAGGGAGTGGAAGCTTATGGTTCTGTTCTCTGAGATGCATCTAGAGGTACACGACAGGCAGGGACAGTCTTTCCTTTAACCTGTGGTTGTTACCTCTACACTTCATGACCGGGTGTGGATGAGTCAACTATCAAATTCAGAGGCCATAGTCCTATGGGAGAGTGTGTCAGGAGGGGACCCTCTTCCTGGATGGATAGTGGGAGAGGATGAGGTCTTGTGTTTCCAGGGACATGTATGGGTGCCATCAGACATATGTGAAGAGATGATGCGGGACTTTCATTCCTCGGTTTGGTAAGATCATCCTGGCATTACCAAGATGTATCGTGACCTACATCGCTAGTACTGGTGGCCAGGTATGATGTGAGATGTTGCTGGTTTTGACATGATATTTTCTACTTGTCCGCCGGTGAAAGCAGCACATCAGCGACCAGTGAGGCATTTGCAGTAGTTACCCATTCCCAAGTGGAAGTGGAATGATGTCGCAATGGACTTCATGACCAGTTTACTGAGGTCCCCTCAAGGAAGTGATGTTGTTTGGGTTGTCGTCGACAGGCTTATGAAGGTTGCACACTTATTTCCGATCAAGGAGACCTTCCGTTTTGATGATCTGGGATGATTGTACATCTGAGAGACTGTACTTCTACATGGAGATCCACACTCCACTATTTCAGACAGGGATGTGCGCTCTACCTCTCAGTTCTTGCAGGGAATTAAGAAGGATTTGGGTACACATGTAATTTTGAGTATAGCACACCTTCCCCAGACTGATGGCTTATCCGAGCGTACGATATAGGTGCTTGAGGATATTCTCTGGGCTTGCATTATATACTTCAGCGGTTCTTGGGAGAAGCATATTCCTCTTGTGGATTTCTCCTACAAAAATTGTTTTCAAGTGACCATTCAGATGGAACCATACGAGGCTATGTACGGTAGTCCATTCCGATCACCCTTATGCTAGCTGGAGGTAGGAGTGGCAGCTTTGCTGGGACCTCCTCTTGTTCAAGAGACCTCAGAGTATATAGAGTTGATTCGGAAGAGGATGGATACAACAAAGTTTTGACAGAAGTCTTATGCTGATCAGCGGAGGTGACCTCTCGAGTTCGAGGTTGGAGATCAGGTTTTCCGGCGTATCACACCGAGGTTGGGACACAAGAGGATTCAGAGATAGGGTAAGCTTTCACCGCGGTAAATCAGGCCGATTGAGGTGTCGGAGAGAGTTGGGCCGGTTACCTATTAGTTGCAGCTAACTCAGAGGTACTGGGATATGCACAACGTCTTCCACGTCTCTCAGCTCTGACGTTACATTTCAGACCTGTCTCCTGTCTTCCAACCCGAGGAGGTTGAGATTGAAGCAGATGCATCATTTGAGGAGCATTCTATTCGAATTGTCGATTGCAGTATTAATGTCCTCCGTGGTCTGTCTTTTCCTCTAATGCAGGTGCTATGGCAGCATGGCGAGTACAAGACGTGACCTGGGAGAGGGAGGCCGAAGTACGATCGTAGTGGCTGAAGCTGTTGGGGGTTTATTCTTCTACGCCTCACTAGGGAAAGTCGTGGAAGAACTTCTTTAAGGGGGGATGTTTTTAAGATCATGGATCATCATTTCAGGTATTTTTTTCCTTTTTCTAGAGTTTTTGATAAAAATGGTGTTTCTAGAAATATTGTATGTACACACCGTGTACACTTTTCCCGCTCGAATCTGTGTACTGGCTATGTCCGGGCCACACCCACGGTGTGTATGGGTGATGTGTAGGCTGATTTTGGCGGAGTACGGAATGAACCAATACACGCTGTGTACTTTCTTTTATTCACTAAACAGACCGGGGTCATGCCTAATCACGATAATCAAATTTTTCTAGGACATGTTCATCCGAGAGCACCAGGAATCCATGGATCTTCAACGAGAAAATTTTCCTCCATCCGTTCTCTGTTTTGTTTTCACCATGGATTGCGTTGGAATCATAGTGGTGAGTTCTCCCTTCTTCTTGAGCTCTGTTTTCCAATTCCTCCTTCTTCTCATAATATCATGGGTTGAGAGTTTTGGGCATTTTCTCAGATCTTTGATGTTCTATGGAGAATCAGTCATCATGGTTCAAGTATATCGATCTCCTAAGATCGAGGTAAGTGGTTTGTTCCTTTACATTCAATGTCCTTGAGTTTTATGTGAAAATTCCACCAATACCCATGAATGGGGTATTGCGTGTTTACTGTCTTTCCCTTGTTGTCTTCCTTCCTTCCCTGTATGCTTGCGTATAGGTAAATTGATCATTTTAGAGATAATTTTTTGTGCTTGGATGTTTTTCCATGCTTTTCTATGTTTATGATCTTTGGGTCTTGTTAGCCTTTGGCCGTTATGAATATTGTCATGCCTTGTGTTTATAGGATGGAGTCTTTTTCATTACATGATTATTACCTTGTCAACTATTTAGCCATGTAGCTCCATAGGTATACTTTGGTTAGCCAAGTAGCTCTATAGGTGTACTTTGGCCATATAGAATTATTATGCACTGAATGGCATGGGGATGAGAGAACCTGTTGCCATATACTATAAGGGATACATCGAGTGAGCTTCCCATAGATTCCTGGATGTTATAGACTACAGGAGGGTAGACCGAGTGAGCTTCCTCAGTGAGTCTTATACATTATAGGCCACATGGGATAGACCGAGTGACCTTCCCAGAGTGCCTTCAGATATTATAGACTACATGAGGGTAGACCGAGTGAGATTTCTCAGAGATTCGTACACTGTTTCAATCTTTTTAAGAACCTTCCTATGCTAGAGGAGGAATTGACCGAGTGAGCTTCATTCGAGAGTCTGTGGTATACCTGAGGCTATTGGAGGAATTGACCGAGATAGCTTCGTCATAGAGTCTATAGACTTTGTGGCTAAGAGGGTTAGACCTTTTGATCTTCCTCCATGTGTCCATGACTACTCTAGACTATAATGGTAATTGACCGAGTGAGCTTCCCCAGAGAGTCTAATAAATTCTTATAACCAATCCAGAGGGGTTAGGCTGAGGGAACTGCCCAGAGGGTTGTGGTACTTCTTGGATAGGACCAGTGGGGATGGCTGCGAGTACTTCCTAGAGGGTTTCCTGTTTGTTAGCCGTTTGCTTCACTACTGTTGTTGGTTGTGGATTGATTACTGTTGTGTACCATCCTGCATTACTATTTATTGTTACCGCCTACTGCTTTGCTGTTGCTGTTTATTGCTTATTGTATATTTACCTGCCATATACTCACTGACTGTTAGGTAAAAATCTTCGAGTAGATGCCTACTGGGATTTAGTCTCACACCCTATTTGGGTTTTGCTTTTGGGCCCAAATAGACTATTTTTTTGTAGGTATAGACAATGGAAAGTTCCCTTCAACTTCCGGTACTTGATTGCTTGGGGCATGAGAGCATGGGACCACGCTTTGTCTTGCCATGGTGAGGAGCGTTTTTATTTTCTTTTGTACTTGTTTTGGTACTGTAGTGTTTTCCAGCATTGTGACTTGTTTGGATAAATTCCTAGATATGTATCATGAATCGTTTCATATATATACATATGATCTATAGTTTGTTGATTTAGTCTTCCAAAGAATATATTTTTGGTTATTTCCTCTTCTGTTATTGCATGTTTATTTTTATTCCGCTGTGTACTCTGCCAATGAGGGCATAGTTTCCCCACTATCACACCTAAGGCCCTCGCTTCATGTCGGCAGCCTTTGGCATTTGCAGAAATGCGCTTGAGGCCATGTGACCAGCTGGGTATAGGGTGCCTCTGGGTGGCTTCCAGAATCGGGACCTTACACTTATTTACTACGAAACATATTTTTTTTATAGTGGGCCTTCATTACCCATGGAAATCAAAGGGTATATTTCTCGCTTTATTTCCCCTTTACATTCCTATTCTTAGTAGATATTTGTGAAGATGAATTATATTATTATCATTTATTGGGACCTTTTTACTAGAACGTCCTTTGGTTTTGAAAATTATGTAAGGATTCTCATCTTTATTTCATTATCTCCCTATAAAATAATATTAAGGATATATAGAGGAAACTTATCAATTCTATTCATATTATAATTTAAAATGATTACATCTAATCACCGAGAGAGTGAAAAAAGTATGAAATATATATTCAATTCATTGAGAAACATAAAACATGAAATGTCTATAATCTCAATATTGACATTTACATTGGCTATATGTAGCCCAACTAGAACACCCTCCCCATGAATACACATATTGTGTATCTTTTAGATTGTGTACCACTCTTATATTACTATATCCTTATCATGATCATAGAGAGGGGTTTGTATGTTATATAAATCCATGTATGCATGATAATATTAGATTTTAATATAGAAGGATAATATCATAAAATGTTTGACATTTAACACATCATCCTAGTGATTAATTTATTAAAATATCACTTTCTCATTCACCACTAAAGAAAGTGAATGAAAAACGTGGGTCTCCATCAACTAATTCCACTACTCTGAATGTAGTACAATGTGAATGTTCTTATACCTCTTTTGGAATTTATTTTGATTAAAGGTTATATTTCTCTTGTATGGATCATTTGTATATCATGTTGGATGGACATTATATTTTCTTCATCAAAATAAACATATATTGTACAATTTCATCTTTATTATCAAAAATACTGAAAATGTAATAATTTAATTATCTTATTATTCCCCAATAATTTTATCAAGTCCCAATATCCCGAACAATTAGGCATATAATGCTTATTGTGTGGACATTTTAGTAGAAATAATCTAGAGTTCTTTCTCATAAAACAAACTATTTCCATGAATATTACAATATGATATTTAGGTAGGTATTCTTTCTATATACACTTTAATAAATCATTTATCCACTGAGTGGACTCTCTGATACCTATACCAAATCCCAAATTTCCACAAAAAATACATATAAACAAATTTTTAACTATCACTATCCAATTATTACAATTTATATTTTGTTAATTAGACTCATTATATTTTTCTAAAATTCCACAATATTTTAAAGTTCCACTAACTATGGAATGAATAAAAAATTATAAATGGATTCCTCATAACTCATATAAAAGAGTGATTTTTAGAATTTATATTTCCTTAATGTATTCTGTGTACTTTTTTATAAAATTCCTTAAGGATTAATTTAAAATACCTATTAATTATTTTTTATATAATAAATTAACAATTTTTTATAAACTAATTTACGCGTAATACATTTGTTTTAGTTTATCCTTAGTGACGATTTAGAAATTAATTATTTTTTTCATTTATATTGAATCATATGACACCATCTAAGCATAAGAAAAATTTGTTCATTAATGTTTTTAAAAAACTACAATGTTCTTATAATAACATAAAATTATCATGAATAGAAAATGTAACAAAAATCCTAAAAGATATTATCACATGAATTTTATTATAATAATACACATAATATGATATAATTTTTAATAATATGCATTTAGTGAAATATTTATTTTTAATCTAACTTTAAAATTAGTTGGTGGTTGGGAACTAACTCCAACAACATCATGTGTTCACTCCTACAATTAACAAATTCCAATATTTCTTTCCCAATAACTACTTAGGGATATCTCCCAAGATATATGTTGAGTTTATAATCAGGTTGATTCAAGTTATTTACACCCATTTTATTATTCTTCATAAAATATATATTTTAGAGATTATTGTTCTAAAGCTCCATCAAGATAACCACTTGGATTTGGGATTTATTAAAATGATTATATTTCAATAGGGTTCTCTAATTTCATTCACATTTGAGGGTGATGATTCGATGAAATTATGTGTACATGCATAGATCATGAACCAAATGATGTTTGAGTGTCAAAAAAATCCTTCTTATATACATGAACTATTTGATTAACTATCGGAATCTAAATTGAGGTCCATGATCATAGGGTGAATATTGTTTATGTTCCTCATACTGATTTTGAGTAATGGTTTTTTAGGATTAATCTATGGTTTTCATGTTACCATATTAGTTATTCGGATATCACATGATCATATCCATTTTTTGATGGTGATAGGAATATCTATAACATATAGTTAGTACAATATCAAATTTTTATTGAATGATAGGATGCTAGGGATTATCATATCACCAAAAATGTTGCTACATAATCTAGATTTTTTTAAAAAATTTGGAGTATTTATAAATCATTCAATGTAACAGTAATTCTTAATTTTTTGTGAAATAAATTTTTTTTAAACATTATTTTTAAAATATTTTTTATATGGATGTTACTCTATCATTTCTCTCATGGAAGTATTATTCTATTGTTTAAAAAATATATATTGAATCATTGGAATTTTTCATCATACTGTTAGGTAGTAGGTGTTTTTGAATTAGAATAATCAAAATGAAATAGGATTTATAGATATCCCTAAAAATTGAATCAATACCCACATTGTACAGTTACATTTAATGTGTCATTTTGTATCAATTACGATTCTGTGACAAGAATTATAAATTTTCTTTTATAGGTCTGAGAATCCTGACCAAACATTGTTCCTCATAGTTCCTTGCATCCAGGGATAATGATTATTTTTTAAGGTCCAATATACAATAAAAATGATTTAAATTAAAATTTCATTAATTATTGACCAATTATTGGTAGTTTATGTTGTGACATAGTAGACTATATTTTCTAAAATATTAATTTCGTAGAAAAACGGCCACATAACATGAGTAGCTAGAAATAGATCGGTTAGGGATGTTTTCATAAGTTACCCTTTTTATTGGACTTTACACCATTTGGGAGACTTATATGGGTCCATAAAATTTATTTGATAAACTAAATAAGAGGATAAGGATGGATGGACACACATCTGGATATTAATATATGAAAGAAAAGGTTATAGATTACGTTGAATCTACTGACCATCTATAAATATATCAGATTAATTAAATGCACGGAGGCTCATCAGATGCTTGTTAGATTTTGCGTAACAAACGTGGAATTGATAAAATAAAATATTTTAATGTTACATTAACAATAATTAATTATATTTTATAGAATTACATGTAGTAATAGAATATTATATAAATTTTCATTCTGAAGGGATAATATTTATTTCTAACGAAATTGTGTTTCCATACAATATATAGTAAAATTTAAAATCTTTATTTTCAATGATTATAATTTAAATTTTAAAAAATTAAAATCAATTTTTACTTTCGTATGTCAAAAATACCTGGGTAATTGTTTTTGTATTTTTTCTGAAATGTTTGATTGTTCAATTAATAGAGAAAAATATCATTTTTTTATTAAAAACTATATTTTCATTTGATGAATTCCAAATTATTAATTTTGTTTTAAATTGGTTTAAATATTACTTCAATCCATTTATTTTATTTTTAATTCAACAAATTTTAAGGGAATCTATATTTTATTTAAATTCAGTAAATGGACATTTTTAACATAAAATGGTATTTTTCTAGAAAACAATTTTTAGTCGGGTCCTGTGGGATTGACTTTTAAATTAATTTATTCAAATATTTTGAATGGAATATTATAAAATGTATTCCACATTATAATAATCATAATAATTATTATTTAATTAGTTAAACATAATTTTTGGTCATAGTGAAGAGTAAAAATATTAAAAAGTTGTTACTGCTGTTAAGGTTAAACTCGGTTTACCTGGGTGTTATACTAATTCTATAACTAATAAAATTACCTAAAAAATTATCTAAATTATTATTGTTATAAATATTTCTATGATATATCATAAAACATTATAAAATTTTCCATTTTGTAGCCATTTTTATTGAGATGTTCAATAATATATTTTATTCTTTTTAATAATTCCAAGTGTTTCGTCTCCCCCACATTTAAATTTCCTCCCCCTATCATATCCTCTTCAAGAATAAAGAGAATTTAGGTTTAGAAAATACCATAAAAAATACTTTTATAAAAAAAATTTCATGAAGCCCTTGATTTAACAGAAAACAATCCTTGGAAGGATTTACCTATCAACCTAAAGGGGTCATCTTTAGAAGATGAATCCATCATAAATGGGAATTTAGATTTATTTATTCTAACAACAAGTAGAAATGTTATTTAAACATTATGAAAAAATAAAAACAGAATCTTATATATACTAATATTTTATTACGATAATATCTTAATTTTTATCAATAAATTCTCCTATCAAATGGTAAATTCAAACGTAGTTCATGTGTATGAAAAACGTATACTTCACAATCCATTGTAGATCATTTTCCACCCCCATATCTCATAGATGGATAAAATGATGGTTTTAATATATATATATATATATATATATATATTTATTATATTAATTACATAATTAACAATATTTAACAATAATATATCATATACACTTTTACATATCCCTCCATTAAAAATTGATAACGTCGTTCGTGTTTACCTACGAAATACCACACCCATGAAGCTATGTTATTAATTTTTTTCATCTAATACCATGGATGATAAATATAAGTGTATTTAAAAATAAAATATTATATTTATGATATTATCATCATTCTGGAAGTATAAAATGATACTCAACATATTTCCCTTATTTTCTTTGAAAAATGAAAATGTTATTCATTCATATGTATGACCAACCATATCCGTGATTATAATAGAATGCATTTTTCATATTCATATTTCATGGTCGGTCTTAAAAGAATAATTTATTTATAAAAATTATAATTATTACATGATTATTATTCAATATTTGATGTAATAATGATCTCTTTGACCATATTTGTCCTACAAAAGTCATTGTGAACATATGAGTCTAATATCATCAAAATATCCAATGTGAACATAATTGATTAAGTATTTGAATATAAAAGGTAATAGATATTATTAATGGAATAATATGATATAAAAATATTTTTAATACGTTTAATAATTAATATAATTGTATTATTTAATGTCAATGAATGTATGTGATGTGTCAGACTCAAGGTAAGGGACAATTAATCATAAAACATATTTTTAAATGATTTAATGCTTTATTTATTTTAAAATATTATTCTTCCATGTCTATAGTATTAAAATAATATTGAGGATGTATTAAAATGGAAATAAATGAGTTAGAAATATTATTTTAAAAATATTTTTACTTTTCTTCAAATGCATTCATGATAGATTTTTTAATGAATTTTTTTACTTACATTACAAAATGAAAAATTGAATATTATTTGTTAATGTATACAACTTCAAAAAAATTTCAATTCACCAAAACCATTATTTGTTGTTTTTTATCTGTTATAATCTTACATGTTTTATTTAATGAAAACCCATAGCTCCATATATTTTGTGTATTTTATTTATTAAAAATGGGTTTTTAAAAAGAAAGGGAATTTTGATACCTTAACATGGTTTGTAGATGCATTTAAAAGATATTTTCAAGGGGTTGATGATGAAAATATGAAATCATAAAAGAAATTCATCATATATTAGATGATAATTATTTTTTAGTTTGGTTATTCCAATGATAGCATATACATTAGGGGAGCCTGGTACAACATATTTCATTAGTGAGACTCATATATCATATACAATGGGTGATCCTGATATAGATCATCAAAGCATTGTTTAATCATACCTATCATCAAAATAAATAAGGAGGGGGTTAACAGGGGAGGTTTCTTCTAATGTTTTAATTGTTCTCTATTTTTTTCATCACATGTTATGAATAAAATTATCAATGTTTCCTCAAAGTGTTTTCCATTACATTATATATGGATCAATGTATTTATTTATTAATGGTTTTATTTTTTATTTTGTTATGATATCTTTCATATACTAAATGAATATTAAGATAATATTAATATTTATGTAATTAAATTCTTATCAATATATTAAAAAACATTATTTTGATATTCCTTATAGATATTTTTATTCTTATCCCACATTTATAAATTATTATCACGTGGTTAATAGATGAGTAAGAAAATTGAATAAGTCAAGTTGAATGGTAATATGATAAATCATGAAAAGGAAAAAATATTATTAAATTTTTTGTAATGTGGGAATAATTGAAAATGAGTATAAGTGTCCACATTGAAATATATGGGTGTATTATGTATCGGTTATAATCAAACTCTCTAATATTAAAAACTAAAAAAGATCATTCAGAATAATTGAATGTTTGTTCTATTATAAAGAAATATATTATGTAATTTTTATGGCTAGGTCATTCATGATTTTATCATAGAAATTGGTTAGATGATTTTCATTCTTAGCATAATGTTAATAGAATATCCTTGAATGATCCCACTTTTTAATTAAGTTGAAATAAAATATATTTTTATGTTTAAAATAATTATTCATATAAACTATATATATTAAAAATTGCAATCTATAGAGGAAACATGTAAACTAATGGTGGAAGGTATCAGGAAGAAATATTCCTCCCAAATAATTATCCTATAATGGTTGGAATTAGAATATATCAATTTGTTTTAATGATAGATCAATTGATAGAGTCTATAAATTATGGGGGAATACATGTTAGAGAGAAACCAGATATACTAAATAGGACAATATTAATAGTTTCAAATTTCAGGACATATAAACCTAGAGATTTGGGGTGAACATTAGAAAAAATGATATTTCGAGGGTAGATCAATGTTATAAAAATGATATATGATGTTATGGGATATTCATAATGACAAAAAAACTCATTCCATTTATCATTTTGGTTATGAAGTTGATCAATATAGATTACTTATTAAGAAAAAAAAAGTTAGATAATATACTGATATAATGGAATGAGACTCATTCATAGAGATTTTAAAAGATTAATTTCTTCAAAATATAGTTCAACATAGTATGGAGAAACAATTTTTGGAATTGTGATAAAAATATGAAGATTTAGTAGCCACATATGGAACAAATTTTTTAGGATTTTATATGATCATACTAAATTTTAGTTAGGTAATTAATATTAAAATAAATCAATTTAAATAGGGATTGAAACCATGTTGAAAAATATATTTGGACTCATGAGAATTTAAAAGTTTTGAAAAATTTGTGATGGAGTTTGCTGACACATATTCACATCATGATGAAATAGTTAGAAGTGGTCAAGGTGGAATGTAGTAGAGAAATATCAACTATTAAATACAGAAGTTTCCAACCAATGAGTTAGTATTTTTTAAAAAAATATTTGAATGAAAATTTGATATTATTTGGAATGTTTTATTAATTTTTTAAATTTAGCCATAGGGCTTGTGACTGCAATGAAAAGAGGCCAGAACAATCCATGAATGAGGTAAAAAATATTTAACCAATGGTTTGATGTTTTACAGTATATGTCTCAGAAAATTATGTTAATGTGTGTTAAAATGTAGTTAAATAGGGTGGAAATAATCAACATGAGAAGAAAAAAGGGTTATAAAAATCATTTTCTATGACTATGGTGGATTGTGGTCCATTTAATGAAGTTGTAACAGGTGTGATAAATTTTTATTCAATTTCTCTCATTTCCCTATTTGGATCTGAATCTTCACGTTCCACTATTTTAGATATATTTTCAAGTAAAATTGGAATATCCCAACATAAAATAACATATGATTTTTTTGAAAACCCTATGTAGAAGTATTAAAGAAACCAATATTTTTATGAGCCTTCATAATGATCTATGTTGGATGGTATTTCAAGAAAATCTTATTGAATACAAATATTTTAATATTATTTACATAATGGTATGGAATGGTTATCTTCTTATAATTCATAGATAAATTCCAGAGCAAACAATATTATATTCCACAATTTCATATCTTTTATAGCATATAAACAATATAATAATTTGATAATAGAAGGTAGTGAATGTTATGTAGCTCATGTTTTTGAAAAGAAATAATTATTTCATATGATGATGTTCCCATACAGATTAAAAATATATATGTATTTTCTAATTATTTTCTTAATATTATACATTATTCAGATGTTGAGCCTACTATACACTTAGTACTTGACGCTATTCCAATTTCAAAAAATATTCATCGAATGGTACAAGGTGTAATTTTGGAATTGAAAAATCATTTGTAAGAATTTATAGATAATCGTTTCATTCAAAATATTATATCACCTTGGGGTTCTCCTATATTATTTATAAAAATATAGATGGTTCAAATATAATATTCATTGATTATAGAACCTTGAATAACATTTGTTTTAAAAAGAAGAATCTTTTTCCTCATATTGATGATTTGTTATCATATACATGGATAAAATTATTTTATGAATACATATCTTAGGTTATGATACCATCAATTAATTGTGAATGAGGAAGATAATTTTTGGGTGGTGTTTTGGAAATGATTTTGGAATTTTGAGTTACAGGATATACAGATTTTCTTGTTTAATATAATATCATTATTCATGGATCTTATCGATAGAGTTTTACGTCATTATTAACATATCATTTTGGTTGTTGTTATTAATGAAATATTTTTATGTTGTGAAATTATTGAGGACCATGAAATACACAAATGGATGGTTTTTATATCCTTAAAAGAGAATAAAATATATTTAGAAGTTAGTAAGTGATAATATGGGTTCCCAAAACAATCATTCCCTAGACATATATTCATGATTCGACACAATCTAGGACTCAAGATTCAACTACCAAAGCACACATCCATAGGCTAGGGGGTGGCGGCAAGTGCTAATGGAATGAAAAAAATGGGGATTCCTTTTCTTAAGAACCCGTACACATGAACACAATCATGTCAATGTAAAATTGAATTTGTAAAGTAAAAGGATGAATCCTACATTATAGTAAATAAAAAATTCATGATCCACTTGGATGTAAAAAGGTATGGTAGTGTAAACAAAAATTAAAGGGAAAAGTACATGCCCAACTATAAATATGTCCCTACCTAAAGAAAACTAAAAAATAGTAACCAGTAGAGAGGGACTGACTCAGGTATCCCAACCTATGTCCACCGTATGTAGTCCAACCACTTAGTACATCTATATTACACTGATTTTAGGGTTATCCTATCCTTCATCTTCAAATACATGACTCTTGCGGGTGAATCCCATGTAGTAGTGTGTATATACATACTTAGTAGAATGCCCCGAAGGGTGAAGGGGGAGAAGTAATAGTCACAAATAATGTGTAAAGAACTAGATAAAACAAGGTATATTGAAAGAGTATAGCTCAACCCAACCAAGAGTAAAATTAAATTCATATAAGAAAACGGGGATAAACATGGTGTGTATATGAACTATGTGTCGAGCCTTCTCCACCTATAGTGGGAGTGTAGACTCACCCAACCATGAGAATATAGACACAGAAAGCATGTTGCATAACCCACACATCTTCTCCTCCCCTAAAAAGATAGTATCAAAATAAAATTTGTTAATCAAGAAGAAAAAATATATACATACCCTCAGTCAAAGTATCGCAAATGAGGAATTATGGGGATCTGCATCTAATATCTCCGCACAAGACGAATAGTACCCAATAGTTCATAATGTCCATCAATGATTCATATCATCTCACATGTCATTAATAAACACATAAGTCTATTAACTCAATATCCACACCTCTATTCTAACCACTTTGGGCAGAACTCACTAGCCCAAATAGTTTTATGTCACGTCCAAAGGATGCATCATGGTTGGGAAAACATTTATCTTCCTAAAGGGTCTAAGGATACATTGTAACACCCCATGATTATATGAGATACATTCTTTTAAATTTATTTTATATATTCTGTTGGACGCTAAACAAAGATTATCTTGTGCTATACACAACATTGTATTAGCTTGTAGTATACACAACACTATTCTTGGCTCCTGCAATACGTAATTTCAAATTAGTTTTGTAGAAATTATCCTATGAAAAAGTTAGAGTAGATTTTGTTCAATGTATATATAAATTATTTGTTGATTATGTTATAAACATCACTAAAGAAATCTTTCACTACACGGAACACTGACTTGGCTTGCGTTACACTCAAGAGCGACCTTCACCAATAGCTTCTGTTGTACACAATAACGAGTTTCCTTAAACAACGATATATTGTTATAATATTATTATGAACTAGCCGTTATCAATATTATAATCCTAATTTTGAATTTTATAACATTATCATTCATCTTACACATATTCTATAACATGGTATCAAAACAAAATAAATATTTTGGGTAAAATAACATTTTTAAAAAAATGCAGTTTTAACACCTTTTAATGGCGCACCTACTAAAAATATAGTTTTTGAAATAGTAATAACATAAATTTGACAAAATAAACTTATTCATGGAAATAAACATATAATAATTTACTTAGGATAATTTAATATTTTTCTAACAACTTTCTTATTTTCGATGAATAGTAAAAATACGCTAGATTTTAATTTAAACAATCATTTTACATCAAGATAACATCTGGTTAAATTATAATATTTAATGTTTTTAAAGTATAAATATAATATATTTTTACCATATAATATAATTTATGTCATTATAACTAATTTTATATTGAATTAATCGTTAAAATCATTTAAATCTTTTGCAATGTTTAAACATTTAAAAACCATTTTCTCAATAGAGAGATTAATTTTAAATTAAAATCATCTTATTCTGTGTATTTAATTTTGAAAAATGGATTCCATGTTTGGAATCAGTGGTTCCAAATTATGTTAATAGACTAATTTTTATTTTGGGGCATTATAAATAGTAACTACGGTTAATTTTATTTAAGACAGTTAAAGGTAAATTAGGTAATTAAGGGTAAAACAAATATTATAAATTTACCCTAACACTTGTACTAATCTAATTGGATGATTATATTTCGTCCTAAAAAATACTTTGGGGGGAATTAAATCTATTACAAACCATTTGTATGTGATTTATAACTTTAATTTATTCTATTTAAAGGTAAGTGAAATGTATCTCACTCAAACTTTAGTAATTAAATTAATTTTTATATGAGGTTATACCGAATATAAATTTGATTATAAATAATAATTTAAAAGAGAAAATATTTATCATTATTATTGTAATTTAATTGTAATTTTTATGAAATATATATTTACCTTAATAGCTTATACATTAATGATGTAGAAATTATTTATTTAGTGAAAAATAAATAATATAGTTTTTATTAAAACAATAATACCCATCAGAATGCCCAAAAACTAGACCAAAACTTCTTGGTCTATTATATCTACACCATAATAATAAAAGTGTCGACCTGTGGACCATTTGGAGCCTTATAAAACAGATTATGTCATTTATATTATATTATTTTAAATGGTGTCAAAGTTGTCAGCATCATAATTAAACAAAAATATCATTTTAAAAGGGGGTGTTTTAGAATATAAAATCGAATAAATGTATTCTTATGAATTATATTAGATTTATCTTCATCATATTATTTTATATTTAATATTTATGAAACAAATATGTATATTAAAAAATTATACATAAATGTTGTAGTAATTATTTGATTAATAAAAATATCGAAGAAATGGTTATAAAAATTTTAAAGTTAATATTATATGAACTAATTAATGTTCTAAACTAATTTTCATTATAAATATGTCATGTTAGGAATCTATTTAACATTTATTTTCGAACATATCTTCTGTGTAGAAATTATTTAAATTCAAATAAATGAATAGTGTCCAAATTCACAATATTGATATATTATAAAAATAACATATTATTTAATTGTTTAAGAATCTCAAAAATATTTAAAAATTATAAATTAAAATTAATATGGCATAAAATATCATAAATTATCCATCTATGGAAAATTCATATAACATAAATAAGTATTTACATCAATTCAAAATTTATTGTTTTATTACCCCATATAAGATTAAATAAATTAAATAAGGATAAATCAAACTGAAAAGGTTTATAATAATTTCCCAACATTACAAACTTTTATTGGATGATAATATTAAAACCCTATATCATCACATATTCTAATTTGAGTCATTTTGGAGGGTTTTATGTGGGGTTTGAATTTATTATAAATTAATATTTTGGAGGTTTCCAAAAGTGCCCCTCTCCTCTATTATAAAAGGGCACATCACCCATCTCCACTTAAAACCATTTTGAGCATTAATTCTTGGAAAAAACCTGTCCATTACACTTCTCAACATCCATAGTCATATTATTGAGGTGATTTTCTTCTCAAGTGACCAACTCTAGTCCCTTAAGAGTATGTTTAAAGGAGGTGTGTCGAGGAAGAGGCAATCTCTTCTACCGATTCATTCATGTTTCTTTATTCTTCTACATCAACTTATTTAGTTGTTTAATTATAAATTAATAAAATCATTATAACTAATATACTGATATGTTATTATAAATATGAAAAAACCCTATTTAAACTTCTATCTATCTTACAAAAATTGAAATCATCGCGCGTGCGTACGCACGACTTACCATCTCCACGCTGTGGTGTAATGTGTTTTTCCACCACCACCTTCTTTTGATGGGTTTAATTGGGTAAATAATAACAATATATCATTATTATAATATAATACTAATTCTATTATATTATATCATCCACTCCAATTCCAATAAATAATTATTGGAATGATATCATCCCTCGTGTGTACGTACGGTTCACCGTCTCCACGATGCGGTGAGATTCATTCTCCATGTTAACCATTCAAAAATGATTATAAAGTATATATAACAAGTAATAATGAAATATATTACATAAAAATGCTAATTTATTTATTTATATATATATTTCATTTACTTCCATCAAATTTAATAAAGATATGGATATAGCGTTCAAGGGTACATATGACGTACCGTCTACATGAACGGTGTATTTAATTCCATTTATCGATCTATTATATATATTTATATGTTGAATATATATTTTATATAAATCCTATTTGACATTCTGGAAATGATTAATCATGATCTATGTAATGATATGAATAATTACAAGTCAAATCATGTATGATAAATAAAACGATTTTACCCAAAACGATGATTTAACATGGAATTGTCACAATAATGGTTAATATAAAGTCATAAGTGAATCATATATATTATTATGGTTCTATTAAAATATAATAATATGTTTAAACCAACTATACAGGAGTATTGGACACATACAAAAGAAATTGGACATATATTAAGGGATAATTTTGTAATCTTATTTTTATCTGAGATAGTTTATACGTAAGTATTTTCATGGGATATATTTTTCATCCATGTTCATGTTTAATAAACAGGTTTTCATTAAATGATTAATATTCTTACATGTAAGTATAAAATCATTTTCACCATTTTTGACTTATCCCCATGGTATGGAAAGAATCTTTATTTTGTTTGTCATATGAGGTACTTTTTGAACATTTCCGACAAAAGTACGAGAATAATTATTTTTTAACTTATATGGAATGAACATATTTTTACAGTTTCATAAAGCTTTATTTTAATTAAGCTTACTATAAATTATTTCTTGATTATTTAAAAAAAAATCATTTCATATAAAATATCATGTCATCTTTAGAAAAGAAAATGATTTTGAAGAAGAAATGATATTTTCCTCCAGAACTAAGGTCGAGTGTTTTATCAAAATTATTTTACATATAAGGTGATACAAGGTTATGTTCCTATCCCTATTATTATATTAATTTGATTATGTTCTGATGGAAGTATTTTTAGGAAGTCCTTTTATCTTATAAGGATTATGGTATGTTGTCATGATGTTTAAGAATCCCATTTTTATTACATGGTATAAGCTATGATGTTTGATTTATTATTTTGTGGCACACATAAGAATGGTTTCATTATGAAATGGGTGGGACCTATATCTTCCTCCAATGCATTGGTTAATGATTTATGTCTCATCTGATAAACATTGTTGGAATGACATGTAAATTAGGTTCAGTAATATAGGGCTGGAACAGCAAGTAAACCTAGCTCAGTAATGAAATTTGTCCATTATGATGGTATTGGTAGAAATTCCTTGGATATTATAAAAATAATATCATGTTCTTTATGGTTTTACACAATTTCATGTTTTATTTCCTTGTAATATTATCATGATTAATGTTCCTTATTGATTTATGCCTTACATAATTCCAAGATTTATTCCACAACTTGAGATTTTGATATTTATCTTTATGTTCATGTTTTTATGTTCTAATGTAAATGGTTTGTTTTATTTTCTCCATGCTTACCCTTACTGAGTATTTGAGCTCACCCTTTTTATGTTTTTTTTCCCCATGGAATAAATAATGGTTTTAGGTAAGAGAAAAAAAGGGTAAGATATTTAATGGAGATGTTGATGAACTTTCACCATGATTAGATGATTATGTTCTGAGTTTCCAAAGACAAAAAACTAAAACGCTATTTGGGCGAATTTTGTTGTTATGTATTAAGTATTATGAAAAAGTAATTTAATGTCCATGTACATCATAATTTGGGTCTCTACAATTTGTATCATAGAAAAGGTTTAGATAACCTTTGAAAACAAGGATGTGAAAACCTTAGTGAGATCCCTAGAGATATTTCTAAGGCATGTCTAGGGATGTCCATAAGGGTAGGTATAAATTATAGGGTAAAATCCTAGAATTATGGTTAGGATCATGAATATCCTAGGATTAATCCTAAGAACTTAGAGATTGAATATACTCCCCCTTGATTATGTTGGTTTCCTAGTATTATTTTTGCCTCACACACTATTCATTTTTGGTTTTATAAAATGGAGGGAAATAAGAAGATTCATATAAATGGAGAATATGATGGACAATGGAAAGATATTCTTCTTGAGCAACCAAATGTATTGTGTTTTAGAAGGAGAAACATCGTTATTATAACTAATCAGCAATCTCATAATATGATCAATAATATTAACTTTGGAAAGTTTCTTGACCTGTCAAATATGATAATTATAGAGTTTCCTGATGATCATAGAGGAATGAATGATAAATTACCCTCATGTAAATCATGAGGGAAGAGACGTCAAGAAGAATTTTTTAATGGAACTGGAAGATACTTTCGGTGTGGAAAAGAAGGTCACAAAACCAGTAATTACAAAGGAAAAGGTTTAATAAACACAATGGACAAGGATATTGATATTGATAAGACATTAAAAAGGTTAGATGTTTTAAATGTGGAGTGTATGGGCATTATGAAAACCAATTTTCCAAGGGAAAATCTCATGAATAGAATCATCAAGGTCGTTTGGGTGGTATTTATGCTGATGATCATGAAAGACTACATATGATATATGATATGAAAAATGTATTGGGGAATAAAATGATGAAGCTCGGTCAATGGTTTATGAAATTAGTGATATGATTTCATGTTTATCAAGAATAATGTAAGGTACTATAGAATAATGAAAAATCAAAAGACTGTTATACTATTTTTTTTCTTGAGTATTTGAAAGAATATGTTGAATGGTACCTATAACCATTAAAACTTATTGAAATATTTTTGTATAGTAGATGATATGCTCATAATAAGGGGATAAAGAGAAAATAATATGTTTGATAGTATTAATGATCTCATGATTGATATAAGAACAAAGTTATATCATGGTATGAGTATATAGAATTTTTTGGATTTTGGTATGTGGAAAGAGTTATCTTTTGACGAAATTCAAGTTTTAAGTAAGGATATATGGTAATTCATGTCTCAAGAATACATGATTAAGGTATTCAAATGTTTATAATGTGACCAATATGATATATCTTATTATATATGGGGGATACATGATGCTATTAACATACATGGTAAATAACCTTTCTAGTGATCAATTTATTTATTCTGTGAGTTCGGATAGAAGAATATTGGATATGACTAATGGTTGGAATGGATTATGTTGGACATTAGATTATATTGTTTAAGGTTAAAATTTTTTTCGATATTATTTTGGGAATGATATAATGGTGTAGTTTTAGAAAAAATACAACTCATAGGATGGGCGACAACTAGTCATGTCGGACAAGGATGTAGGATCGAACCCACATCCGAAGTGATATATGACTTTATCACCTACCACTAGCCTACAGGAATTCCCTAGTTATTAGAAATTAGTTTCATTTTATTAATTGGTATGATAGATGAAGAATAGGTCCATTTTTGGAACCATATATGATTAACCTCACCATAGATGGACTTATGTATATTTAATATCATGGGATACCAATTTTTGTGATGGTGACAGATGGAATGACTTATCATTATATCGCATGATCTATTGGGACTTCTAGATTGATAATTTCAAAATCATTTATTTAAATATGAGATGAAGTGGAAATTATTCGTGGAATGACAAATGATGATATTTCACTGAAATCATGTAAGAATTTATCCTAATGAAAAAATTCATCAACTTTAGGGATATGCTATTGAAAACCAAATATGATGACCTTGTTCCCTAATATCCTATGAATTATATGGTACCGTAGATCATGAAAAAATTATATATTTTTCATAGCCATGATTCCTACCATTCTTCATCAGAACATGATGGTTAGATTTCTCTTCCATATCAAATATTTTCTCCAATATTCTCTTTTTTGGAAACCTAGTGATGAGTTATTTTGGGTATCTATTATCATTCTAACATTCCTTTTTAAAATGATGTTTTAGTATTCCTTTTTACGATTTGGGTTTCTATGAAAAAATCATTCAAGTAGTAAACCATTTATAACCCTGAGGAATTTCGTGGGTGAATTTAATTTTAATGGCGGTAAAATGTAACACCACAAGATTTTATGAGATATATTATTCTTAATTTATTCAATATCTTCCTTTTTACGCTACACCAAGATTATGTAGTGCTATATGCATCACTGTATTAGCTTGAAATATATGCAACACAATTCTTGACTCGTGTTACACACAATTTAATGTTTGTTTTGTAGAAATTATTCAATGCAACATTATGTATAGATTTATTTAAATGTATAAATGAAAAAAAAATTATTATGATATATGCAACACCAAAGGAATCTTTCGCTACAAGCCACACTGACCTGACCTGCGTTACACGCAAGAGCGACCTTCCTTGATATCTTTTGTTTTACATAATACCAAGTTTCACTAAACAACGATATATTTTTATAATATTATTATGAACTAGACTTTATTAATATTATTAACCAAATTTTTAATTTTATAACATTATAATTCATCTTAATCATATTTATAACATGTTATGGGAACAAAATATATTTTTTGGGTAAAATAATTATTTTCCAAAAAATGCAGTTTTTCCGCCTTTTAATGGAGAACCCACTTTAAATCTTCTTTTTGACACAATTATAAGATCAATTTGAAAAAATAAACTTATTATTTGTAATAAGGATATAAAAATTTACATTTTATAAATTTTTAATATTTTTCTGATAACCTTCATATTTTGATGAATAGTAAAAATAAGCTAAGATTTAATTAAAAACCACATATATCATCAAGATAATTTATATTGTTAAATTATAATATTGAATGGTTTTAAAGTATAAATAGAATATATTTTAACCATTTAATATAATGAATGTCAATATCATAAATTGTACATTGAATTAATAAGTAAAATCATTTCAATCTTTTGCAATGTTTTAACTTTTAAAACTCGTTTTCTCAACAGTGGGATTAATTTTACATTAAATACTACCTTTTCTATGTATTAAATGTTTAAAATATTATTTTATATTTGGAATCAGTGGATCCAAATTATTTTAATATTCTAATTTTTATTTTTGGGCATTATGAATAGAAGTACGGTAAATTTTGTTAACCACATTTATTTTTAATTCAGGTAATTATGGGTAGAAATAATATTATAAAATTTCCCTAAAACATTTCTAAATATACTTGTATGATTATATTTCCTTCTAAAAAAATTATGTTGAAATGGAATCTATTAGAACCCACTTGTATATGATTAAGACCTTTAATTTATTTTATTTATTGGAAAGTAAAATTTGTCTCACTCAAACATTAATAATTAATTTATTTTTAATATAAGGGTATACATAATATAAATTCGATTATAAATACTAATTTTAAATATAATATGTTATTCTTTATTATGGTATTTTGTTTGTAATTTTTAAGAAATATATAACTACCTTAATAGCTTATACATTAATGATGCAGAAATTATTTATTTAGTGAATAATAAATAATAATATTTTTAATAAAATAATAATACCCATAATAAGGCTCAAACACTTTACCAATACTTATTGGTCGAGTATATCAACACCATAATCATAAATATGTAGACGTTTGGACCATTTGAAGACTTATAAAACTGAATATGACATTTATATTATTTTATTTTAAATGATGTCAAAGTTGTCACCTTCATTTTTTAATAAACATATCACTTTAAAAGTTGGGGGTTTTAGAATATAAATTTGACTAATAGTTTTCTTATAAAAGATATTAAATTTATCTTCTTCATAGTATTATATTTTTAATTTTTATGCAACAAATAATTTTATTAAATAAATATACAAAAATGTTGTAGTAATTATTTTATTATGAAAATATCAAATAAATGGTTATAAACATATTTAAATAAATATTATATGAAAAAATTAATGTGATAAAAGAATATTATAGAAAAATATGACATGTTATGAATCTATTTAATATTTTGGTTCAAACATATCTTTTGTGTGGATTTTATTTTAATTAAAATAAATGAATTGTGTCAAAATTGACACAATTGATATTTTATAAATCAAATTGATAAGGTTTTAAATAATTTTACTACATGTCTAAATTTTATTGGATGGTTCTATTAAAAACCCTCACTCATATCATTTTCAAATTTGAGTCATATAAGAGGTTTTTATGTGGGGTTTGAGTTTATTATAATTTAATATTTTTAGGATTCAAAAAGTGCCCCTCTCCTATCTAATAAAAGGGCACCTCCTCCCTCTCCTCTTCACACCATTTTGAGCCTCCAGGCTCGGCCAAAACCTGGTAATTAATCTTCTCAACATCCCTAGTCACGTTATAGATGTTCTTGTCTTCCCAAAATACCTACTCTATCCTTTAAGAGGATGTTTAAAGGAGGTGCGTTGAGGAAGATGTAATCTCTTCTACCGATTATTTCATGTTTCTTTATTATTATACTTCCTCATCTGTAGTTGTATCATTAAAAATTAATAAAATCAGAATAAATAATATACTGATATGTTTTTATAAATATAAAACAATCATATTTCACTTTCTATCCATCCTATGAAATATGAAATCACCGTGTGTGCGTACATACAGCTTACTCTCTATACGTCGTGCTGTAATCTTTTTTTCCAGCACCACCTTACTTGGATGGGTATAATGGGGAAAATAATAACTCTATATGATTATTATAACATAATACTAATTCTAAGATATTTTATCATCCACTACAATTCCATTCAATTTTTATGAGAATGATATCATCACTCCTGCGTAGGTACAGATTACAGTCTCCACGATGTAATGAGATTCATTCTCCATGATAACCATTCAAAAATGATTATAAAGCATATATAATAAGTAATCATAAAATATATGACATAATAATTCTAATTTATTTAGTTATATATATATATATATTTATATATATGTGTGTGTGTGTGTGTGTTTGTTTGTGTGTCATTAACTTCCTTTCAATTTAATATGGAAATGAAAACAACGTTCATTCGTACGTACGACCGACCGTCTCCATGAACAGTTTATTTCATTCCATTTATCGATCTATTATATATATTTATATACTTAATATATATTATATATAAATCATGTTTTAAATTCATGAAATATTTAATCATGATCTAAGTAATCATATGAATAAATAGAAGTCAAAACTTGTACGATAAATGAAACGATTTTACCCAAAATGTTATTTTAACATAGAATTGATAAAATAATGGGTAATATAAAGTCATTAGTGAATCATATATATTATTATGATTCTTTAAAAAGTTAATAATATGTTTAAACCCCCTATAGTGGTGTTTTTGACCCATATGAAAGAAATTGGACCTACGGTAAGGGATAATTTTGGAGTCTCTTTTTTATATGAGATTGTTTATATATAAGTATTTTTTGTGGAAATATTTATCATCCAAGTTCATGTTTTATAAATACTTTTTCATAAAATGTTTAATATTATTATATGTATGATAAATGTCATTTTTACACTTTTTTTACTTTTACCCCATGGCATGGAAAGAATATTTCTTTTGTTTACCATACAAGGTACTTTTTGACGTTCCAGTAGAAGTATGAGAAGAATGTTTTTTTATATTATACGGCATGAACACATTTTTACTGTTTAATAATGCCTTATTTTCATGAAGATTCATGTACATTATTTCATTATTATTTTCAACAAAATTAGTTTCTTTTAAAATTTCATGTCATTTTCAAAAAAGAAAATGTTATTGAAGAAAAAAAGATATTTTCTTCAAGAACTAAGTTCAAGTCTTTTATCAAAATTATTTTTGATATAATATAATATAGGGTTATGTTTGTATCATTATTATTAAATTGATATTATTGCTTTATGATGGAATTTTTTTTATAATGCCCTTTTATCTTATATTTATTATTTTATGATGTACTGATGTTAAGAATCCCAATTTTATTAAATGAGTTATGCTATGACGTATGATTTATGATATTGAGGAACACATTAGAATGATTTCATTATGATATTGGAGGGGACTATATCTCCCTACAATGCATTGGGTATATATTTATATTAGATTAGATATACATGGATGGAACGAAAAGTAAATCAGGTTCAGTAATATAGAGCTGGAATGACAAGTAAACCCAGCTCAGTAATGGAATTTGTCCACTATGATGGTCTTGGCAGCAATGCCTTGGCTTCTATGGAGATCATATCATGTGCTTTATGTTTTTCCACAATTCCATGTTTTATTTCGATGCTTTTATTTAATAATTAATGTTTCTTATTAATCTATGCCTTATGTACTACCAAGATTTATTTCACGATTCCATATTTCGATTTTTAAACATTATTTTCATGTTTTTAAGATCAAATGTATATGGTTTGTTTTATGTTCTCCATGCTTACCCTTACTAGGAAATTAAACTCACCCTTCTTATGTTTTCTTTTCTCCATGATATAAAAAATGATTTTATGTATGAAAACAAATGGGTAAGATCTTTATGGGAGATGTTGATGATCTTTCACCATGATTAGAAGATTATGTTCAGAGATTCCAAAGACCCTAAACTAATACAGTCTTTGGGAATCAGTTTTTGTTATGTATTAATTATTCCGAAAAAGTCATGTAATGTTCATGTATATAAATATTTGGGTCTCTACATACATCAATCCATGTTTCATAACTATTCCACACATTCCAGAACCACAATCCATGATAGTCATCGAGGAACTCCACTTCCCAACCACACTAAATTGTAACACTTAGGAGAGGTCATTGGGGAACCAAATTTTCTAGCCCATTGGATGGTAACACCTGGAAGAAGCTACCAATAGGGAACTCCACTTCCATGACTTTCTGGTGGATAATACACAAACAAAAAGAAGTCCAATACCCAACCCATTTGGTGGGTAACATAGATAGATCATACGGGAAGTAAACTACCCAAACTTGTTGGAGGGTAACACCGATAACATCGATTAAATCCACTTTCCATTCCTAGTGGAGGGTAGATCAGGGTGATCATCATCAAAATCCACTTCCCAGCTATACTGGAGTGTAATGATCAGATCATATTGGTTTTTTTCATTATTTCAATATAATTGTTTGTTCCCTCAACATATACGAAACCGAGAACAATTCACAACATATCTCAAAAGCCACTTCAGAGAGCACCATCACATTCTGTGTGAAAAAATCACTGAATTGGAATGTCGCGAGCCAGAATTTGAGTTCAAAAAAATAAGATATGATTATTCCAACTCTCATGAATGGAGATCAATTAGAACACAAAATTCATGGGGGACCCACAAGCCATATGGTCCCAATTCACTATTTACCAATCATTTGGATAGTACATGAATCCCATTTTTGTAGGTGTAATCACTGGGTAGTTCCACTACACTACATTTATAACCTATCTAGGGTCTACGCCCTATAGTCAGGCTGTGTCTATATACTCGAACCTCTTGTCTATATATATGTTACATGAAGTGTATGCCCTCAAGGAATGTCTTCCATGTGGGAAACCTATTATTGTGTACTTTTACATGGTCTCCACATCTTCTTAACCCATTAAACTGAATATCCAACCACGTAAAGTGTACACAGTGTGTAAATGATTACTACATGCCATGTTATCCTTAATTTTTAAAAACACTAGCTTCCCTGTTAGGGAAGGCTAAATTTCAATTTTTATCATTATATAGATTGTGTAGTAGTTAATTTCCAAGAAACTCCATATTTGTATATATGGTATTCATGAATTTAATCTGGCCTCGCTACCTTGGATTCTACCTCGAATCTACTCAAAAAACAAGTATTTGACTATAGATATCAGACATTGTCCATTTCTCACTTTAAATCAACCTCGATCATTGATGAAAGTTTTGTCACACATTCCCCATGATCCCAAATCTTCAACACTCAATGATCTATCAAAAAATAATAATATTGTTCATCCTTTCATCACAAAAAATCTTAGAACAATGATTCACTTGCCAATATTTAGTTGTTTCATCAATTCATCATGAATCTGGATAATAAATCGAGGTCAGGTTGCATGACAGTTGTCGAACGGAGAACCACATGAATTCCATTGAAAAAGAATGTGAATAATGGGGGAGAATAAAAAGAAAGTTTAAAACATCTCTACAAAATGTTTCATGGATGACAATGAATAACATGGCTTCAGGGTAAGATAATAAATAGATGAAAAAAGATACCATTACATATCCTCATATAAATTCCATATGTGCCAAATATCGAAGGATGGTACTGGATCGTACCAATCAATTAATACAATTGATTAAAAACACCAAAAGTCAAGTCCAAATCTATTTGGATTGATTTTTTTAAGAACATGCTCACATAATGATTTGAAGAAGATGATGCATTCACCTTACTTCTATTTTTCATGATCCATAGGTTTGCCATAGCTTAATCTAAATTATTCAAATGGAGTATGATGTGATCTTCATCAACAATGGGAGAATTATGAGACAACCCTAGAAAAATTCATTTAGAGATATACTTATAACATTATTTGAGATCAAGGTTTAATTAATTAATTATTGAAATTATATAATTAATCTACTTAAATGACTCAACAATGAATGAGGGTAATGGATGTCTCGTACCAACACATTTGATGTTGTGCCCGAGGAAAACATTGTGATTTGGATGCAGCCGGGGTCTTAGAATGTTGATCTGATGAACCGTTCATGTGTTATCGCATTTTCATTAATTAAAATAAAATGTGGAATATAAAATATATCTATTTTTTAATAAAATAAATTTCGAGCACAACATGTCTTATAATCACTTGCGTTATTATTACGTTTCTCTATAAATATATATATAAATATTTCAATTTCATTCAAGGAAAAAAACTAGTCTCTAAATCCTTCAATCCTTCAACATGTTGATCCTAAAAAAACATGGAAAACAACTCAAGATATTGATCCCTCAGTTGGATATTCCACTCCTAGGATCGCTCTTTCATGTTTCCAGGCTTCCATAACATGAAATCAAAAGGGAGGATCCATCCATGTAGGGTCATCTCCTGCTGATCCTTGATCATTACCAGGTGCCCCACAATGCAGGCTACATCCTTGAAGGCTATCCAACACCAATCAATGAATAGTGATGGGTCATGCGCATATAACCTCAGCTGTAACACATAGAAGTCTCTGTGAACCTAATCCAGTAGTGGGGGTAGGGTGAGGCAATATGAAACCTCACTAACCTGATGCAGGATCATAAAGGACCCAATGAACCTCGAGGATATCATTCCCCCATATAAAAATATATAGATTTCTCATCATGGGGAGACACTTAAGATGTTGTTTTGTCTCTAGTAATACTCCAAGGGCCTGTGTTGCAAGAATGCATGGGACTTATGTCTGCAATCGGCTATCCTAAGTTGTTCTAGGATGACATTCACTTTCTCTATTGTTTCTTACATCAATCAGGGCCCACAAGAGATGTCTCCTTAATATATATCTAACCAAAGGGTGACCAGTAGGGTCTATCATACAAGGCCTCGAATGGTTCCATGATGATGGTAGATTGATAGCTGTTGTGGTGTGATAACTCTACCAAGGGATGGTGATCCACACAGCTCCTTCCAAAGTCCAACATGTAATCCCTCGGAATATCATCAAGTACATTGATAATACTCTCAGTCTGCATATTTATCTAGGGGTGTATGGTTTTTCTCATTTGTATCTTGGTCCAGAAAACCTTCTACATGTCTCTAATGAATTGTAATGTAAACTGCTTGACATGATTTCAGATAATCATTGACGGTATCCAATGATGGATAATGATCTCTTGAATGTACAAATACCCCAATATCACCACTAAACTATACTTTATTATATAAAATAAGTGTACAAACATCATATGTTTGGAAAATACCACCCAGATGGCATCATTCCAATTACCTATGTGTGGTATCCCTATGACGAATTCTATGTACAAGCCATCACATTTCCACTATGGGATCTAAAGAGATTTCACATAATCTTTCCAGAACGTGCTGCTCTAACTTCACCTCCGGATTGGTTGGGAACCAAGAGATGAACTAATATCTTATCCATCTCATTCCATACCACCAAAACAATAACTAATGATGTATCTACGTCTTTACCACATTGTGATGTACATCATAGGAGGAAGTGTGGAACTCTTGCTTCAATTCCTTCCAAAATGTAACTGGAACCACTACTCTACCCTAGAGAAAGATGTTTTGATTCCCTCCTGAATATCCATCTCATGCATTTCCATTGGATATCTGGTCACCTATAACATTGTAGTTGATATATCTCATCTGGTACACTATCACACACTTGAAAAGTGAACCAATCAACACGATCGACTGAATAACGGGTGCACCCTCCTGCTCCACAAAGGATAACCACTGGGATGATAACTGCTATAAAGAATCCTTCACTAAGATACCCTAGTAGTTCTTACTAAGGGAATATTGTAGAACATTTTTCATCCCTTTATTATGGTATATCACTTATTCATAGTCATAAAGAAACTCTAACTAGCATTGTTATCTCTAGTTCATGTCTCTATGACTGAAGACATATCTATGACTGGTGGTCAGAGTAAACCATAAAGCACTCTACCAAAAGATAATGCATATACATCCTCAAGGAGAAGACTGCAACTACTAAATATAAGTCACGAGTTGAATAGTTTTTCTCATGGGCTCTTAACTTCCTCGACCCATATGTGATATATGCATGATGCTTCATCAACACACTATTGAGACCAACTCATGAGGCATCACAATAAATTGAAAACTCCATACCCTCCTATTATTGTATTATCATTGTTGCACTCTTCATCCTATGGATCAACTCATCAAATTACCTATGGAAATTGTCAGACTAGGTAACATGTTCCCTTTTCGAGTGTAGGTTTTTCAAAGGGGCTATGATTCTGTAGAAGATTTCTACAAACATCCTATAGTACCCTATCAAACCAACGTAACTATGTACCTATGAATTTTTTTTGGATGGCTCCCAAGTAATAATGACTTCGATCTTTGATGGAACTATTGAAAAAAAATTGAAAAACTACATGAACCATAAAGTTATAATTGTGAATATGAAACTGAAACATAGAGAGATTTCTATAATTTTGGTGATTTCAAAGAGTTTCTTGGACCATATTCAAGAGTTCATATTTCTCCTCAACTATTTGATAGTAGATGAGTATGTTTTTGATGAAGAAAATAGATAAATTGTAAAATTATAGTGGGAAGACATATTTAATTGAATCCATAAGCACGACGAGGGAATTCATCACACCAAAGGGTAACACTAGAATCTAATAGTGTCTATTGATACATCATAAGGTCATATTTGTAATGTCAGCCTCAACAAGACCATCAGCTAGATGTAGAAGATTTTGAGGAAAATCTAAAAGAACCATATCTCATCATACTACAGATCAATGAGGTCATAAATAATCATCAAGGGGTACTGGTTATTTATCATTATCTAGATTATGTTATGTTAATTCGCAAAAAATATGAAAGATCCCATCTACCGTTTTCATGAACAAAAGAGTTGAAGTCAAGGGGGGACATTGGGTCTAATGAAACCCTACACTATAAGGTCCTCAATCAAAAAATATAGATCTCAGAGCTCGGTAGGTTTCATCTAATTTGTTGTAGATGATATTGAAGTTTTCCAAGGATGAAAGTCAATAACAAATCCATCTCCTCCCTCTGAGTTATTCATTAAACATCCTCGATAATGAAATCTATATAAACATTGAAAATTGAAGGAAGCTAGACGCCTGAAGAGCCTATTACACCTTGCATACACATTCTAACTAATGGTTGATGTTATATAGCCTCCTGATCAGTAACACCACATTCTCTAAAATGAGATCTCTCTTTCCAGAAATGGGGAATCTACACCCATCATTGTAGAGGAATATGAATAGTCTTCGGTGCCAATTTATCTTTGCATTAATAATTGATAGCCAATACCTCCCCAATTTGACATCATAGAGTTACATAGTAATGAACATAAGATCCCAAATGATCCTCTCTCCTTCCAGTGATATCCCACACTAACAGATGATGAATGATATAGATGCATCATTACCTATAAAAACATCAAGAAAAATATGTTGTGCCAGCTCCTCAAATGGGTGTTCCAGCTCTCGGGCTTGGAGTGGTGAAATTAAGGAATAAATGGAACCTTTGTGTACTAGTTCAAATTTAAGAGTAGAATAAAAATAGATCATTTATCTGATCATATCATGTGATATAGGTTCATAAGACTCCAAATCTTGTAACTGTCCACACCCTTGACCGCCAACTCCCTACGCCTGACATGGGATGCCTGGTGGTGGTGGAGGAAGAATCATTTAGTGCTTTCCTCAAATTGTAGCTCATCCTTCTCCACTTCCATTTTTTCCAACCTAAGAACCACCCTGTCAATTCTTGTAGATCTTGGATCATGGAGTTTCCTCTACCGTGAAGGTCGATCAGCTATATTTTGTGGCATCTTAGGACATCTAGTTAGGCATTCAAGTTCAATGTGACCTCATCCATCAAATGAAAGACATCACCCCTCCCTGGGATTCTCTTTTCCCCTGCACTGCTTCTTCTCTAAAATATTACGTGCCTACGCCGGCTCGTAGGAGGGTCTCATATTCTAAGATCCTAGAACACAACTTCTACTAGCTACGGTAGATGACTCTGCCATGTTTCTCCAACTTCCATCTCAAGCTGTCTGGCTTCCCATTGAAAGAAATATATCTATCACATGTACATGATCCATCACCCCAACATAGGCGGGATGCACAAGTGTACAATGATGGATCATATATCTTTATGAAGTCCATCCTCATTCATCTGTAATCAATATGTATTCATCACTAGTCATGTTAATAGTGATACATGTAATTTTTGGGAACCTCTCATCATAATCATCCATTTTCATCCATCCATATTTTATCTCTATAATATCCTATATACAGATTGGGCATAGTCATGAGGGGTATTACTTCACACGGAACAGCTATAGAAAGCCATCCTATGAGAGTATCAACTCATCATTCATCTATGAAACCAGGCTCTAACAACTCCCAACTACTCCATGAAATGGGATTGTTACCATTGCAACCACCTGATCTTCCGGGGTTCAAATAAGCATAAAGACATGGACCACTGACTATATCCAATCCTCTACTTCTAGATGATCATGCTAATTATGGAACCTCACTGGGATATGATGATATAACTCATATAGTGCACTCATCCTATACAAATCTTCAGCCTATTTTGATGGGACTACTTTCTACACAAAAGGTGGAGGTCATGCTACATTAATACATGGGGGAAGGGGGTCTCCTAATGGAACCTGAACTGAGGCCTTGTTGCTCATAGGTTCTTCATCTATAACTTGACCTAGATTTCAAGATTGATGTCTTCATGGAGGCATCCTAAAATTTACCATGGAATAGCCTGGTTAAATGAGCATATATATATATATAATAATAATGAGGATATGGCTCATGAAAGATAGTCAAAGACTTAATCCTATATGATGAATTATCATTTGATCCCCATAAAAATGTCTCATCATGCTGAGTTGATAACTATGTAGTCAAGGTCTAGGGGAATGGATTCATCAACTGCATGTAACATAACAAGACTCCCTGACATGAGTGATGCACTCGAGGAACTTTTTCATGGTTTCCCTAATCCCAACTAATCCTCTTATGGGGAAACATACGAACATCCTCCTTCAAAATGAACTTTCTATGATACCAAAAAATCATGTCCAAATCCATGCTGGGGCTTGACCCCCAAATACCCCAATCCTATATCCAAAGTCATGGTGGTGTCGACAATAATAAAAGGAACAAAAAACACGATAGGTATTTTACTAAGAACCATTACACATGCACATATCAAGCATAACAAAAATGATAGGATGGAAATTAGGATATTTGAAAACATCGGTAAAATAAATAAAACATTCTTGATCCTCTAGGATGTACAAAGGTATTGTAGTGTAAAATGAATGTAAAGGGGAACAAGACATTCCCAACTATAAATAAGATCCAATGTGAAAAAAATGAAAAAGAGTAAATAGTTGAGAGATCCTAACACCAATATCTAAATCTACAACCACCATAAGCAGTCTAGTAAACAAGTATCTCTAAGATTCTCTACCTACATGGTCGACCTAGGAATTGTTCAAAAATTACACGACACATGTGATCAAAGAAAAAGTATTAGTGAGTATATATATACCATGTAGAACCCCCATGATTGGAGAAGGGGGTCGTAAGAGATTAAACTAAAGAGGGATGCATTAGACAAATTAAGTTACATTTAAAGAATACAACTCTACTCTACCAAAAGTGAAAGTAATTTCATCCTCGAACAAGGCGATAAACCTTGTGTTTAGATGAACTACCCATCAGGACATCACCACCTATAGTTAAATATTAGACTCATCTAACCATGAGATGCTAGACATGGTAATAATGTGACATATCATGCATGTCTCCTCCTCTTCTGTAAAGAGACAATCCTTATCCAATGTGTGAATCCAGAAGAAAGAATATATATATATATATATATATATATATTCTTAGTCAAAGAATCCAAATTGAGTGGGTAAGTGTATCTACATCTCAGAACTCATCCCATGAAGAAGGATATTCTAATGTTTCAAAACTAAATAAATGATTTCCAACTTATCACAAATCTTCAAGGAAGACATAAGTATAAGGAACTCAATCAGTATACCTCGATACTTATTTTGGATGAAATTTATTAACCCTAATGATTTTATTTTGCATCACATGGAGGTTTCTGTGTGGTGAAAGAATTTTTCTACCTTAGGAGTCAAAGAATTCATCAAACCACATCTCATCAATATTCCCCATGATCGAGAGCTATAATCTTTGATATTCCTTGAAGAACTCTACTAAAAAACCTCACTAGTGGGTGACACTTAGGAAAATTTATTGGCGAACTCCACTTACCAACCCTAGTAGAGGGTAACACTAAAAGAAACCATCATTGGGGAACTCCACTAACCAAACCTACAGAAGGATAATGCTTAGATTGTACGGAACTCACCTACCATCCCTGATAGAGAGTAACCCAGAAATATCATTAGGGAACTCCACTACCTAGACCTATTGTTGGGTACTGTATAAAATGTTAAAGAACATCATTTCTTAGTCCCTCTATAGGGTAACTCAGAATGATACTCGTGGAACTCCACTACCTATCCCAATTGTAGGGTTTCACCCACAATATCATAGTGATTCTACATGATTACTTATATAATATGGTGTAACATCATCATATGCCAAACCTATACACATATTATCGTATCTCAAAAGATTGATCTGATTGAACCATCATCTTCTAAGTGTAAAATTAATTGATGTTAGTTTTCTCATGGGCCAACATAAAAGTTCAGAAAAAGGTGATACAATCATTCAATGTCTCTAAAATGGATATATGTAGAACCAAACATGTAATGTGGACCCACACAGTGTGTGGCCCTGCTTCACCTCTTTCCCGTGTATCGGGCTGGTACTTGGATCAAATATGTGCAAGCGTATACATCTTGTAGTTGGAAAACATAGCTTTTCTACCCTATATAGGGTTCAGTTGGTGTAGGTTGGTAGTGTCCATGTACTCAGACCCCATGTCAGTATAATATGCTAAACAAAACGTAATTCCACATTAAATTTTATACATGTGGTCAATACATATCTATTTACATCAACGCCATCTACATGTTATTGTGACCAATCACATGAGATATCAAACTAGGTAATGGGTACATGACATGTCAGGCAGTACTATATGTTCGTGTTAACCCTAAATTTTCCCAAACCCTAGCATCGCAATGAAGGAGGATATACAATGTGTGTTATTCATTATACATGGAATGTAGTCCGGATTATTCATGAATCTCCATAATAATATATAAAATTTTCATGATTCTATTTAGGAGTCACTGCCTTGGATTCCACCTCAAATATGCTTGAAAAATGTGGATATGGACACAGATTTCGGATCTAGGATCTTGCTCGTCACAAATCTGTTCAGGTCATCGATGATAGTTTATTCGAACACTGAACATGAACTATAAGCATAAACACTCCTTGACCATTCCCCAAATCATCATATTGAACATTCATTCATAGAAAAAATTTCTAGATCTACAATTTTCTTACCATTCCATTATTGTTTCATGAATTAATTTTGAATTTGGGTAGCCAATCCAGCTCAGGTATCCCGAAAACTATTAAATTGGAAACGATGAGGACTATATCAGTGAATAATGTGAGAAACATGGTATAAATTAAAAAAACAGTGGTAAAAATCATATCCATTAATGAATTATTAGTATAAGATCATGAAAATTCCTCTAGGGTGAGATAATCAATTGAAATAATTTATATTTATGTACATATGTGCATATCATGGCCATAGGTTCCCCAGGTCCACGAATGAGAGTGAATATGCTCAATGTTATAATCATGAGGTATACAGGCACTAAAAGATGTTCCCTACATCTATTTTGTTCAATCATTTATGATTTACATGCTGGTATAATGATCCGAATAAGTTGTTGTGTTCATCATGATTCGATCCACCTTGATCATGTGGTTAGTCGTCACTTGATCAAGATTCATCAAATGGAGGAGGAAGTGTTATTCACTAACAATGTGAGAATTATGAGAAATCCCTAGATTTGATCTATTATACATATATTTATAACTTCATTTTAGTTCAATGTTTAATTAATAAATTATTTAAATTAATAATTTTTCCTACTTAAATGCACCACCAATAAGTGAGGGGTATGAACATCTTCACTAACTCATTTTATGTCGTTCTTAGAGAAAGAATCAGGTTTAAGACCTAATCATTTACTCAGACGTCTGATTTGATAACCCATTTAAGATTTGTCTCATTTTCATTAATTAACTACGCACACACAAGATAAAATATATTTTATATTTTTATAAAATTAATTCTATGTACACAAGGCATCATAATCACGTGTCATATCAGCATCTAACATTAAATATATATATTAAAATATATCAAACTCTTAGAAAAAAAATTGGGTTTCTACAATATTTTTTGAAAATATAGATAAATTATTAACCATCATAAAAATAATATTATTGATGAATTTACTATATCTACTGTTTTCTTGTAGATTAATTTTTTTCATGCATTAATAGGTTACCAATATCTATTTTGATCAATTATTTTATTGTTTATCTGGACCAATAATAAAATTAACATAAAAATGTGTCAAATTAATTTTGAATAAATAGTGTGATGATTGTTTCATGTAATTGAAATAAAGATTGTTGAATGCTCTATTTTTCCCTATCCTAATAAAATGTGAAATTTCTTCTATGATGATGCTTCATTGTAGGGTATTGGTTCTGTTTTGATAGAGAATAACTATGTAAGTTTAGATACTTCATATCAATTGAAAAATCATGTGTCAAAATATCCTCCACATGATCTAGAATTATCAGTTGTGGTTTTTTCATTAAAAATTTATAAGATTCATTTATATAGTGTAATCATTAAAATATGTTTTAATATTAAAATAATGATGTATATTTTCACTCATAAAGAGTGGGAAATATGATAGATATGATGGATATTACTAATAAGGAATATGACTACTGGATTCATTAAAATCATGGAATGGAAAACTATGTATTAGATTTTTCGATTCAAAAATGAAATTATATATTATCCATGTTATGGTTGTGACATAACCCTTTGGTTAGTTATTTGTTAAATTGTTTCCTATAAATTGGTCATGTGGTAACTCCATCTATTTTTTATCTGGTGTTCGTACAATTTCCTTTGTCAAAAACTATTACAAATACTTTGAAGGAGGATGATGATTTTCAAGAAAATGCATAATTATATAAGAAGTGTTATTCTATAGAGTATAATATTGATGTAGAAGGTGTTATAAAATTTATGAAGATTTTATGTTTTCATTTTTATTCCCACATAAATACGGAATTTTTCATGAATCTTATATTTCCATATTTTCAATTTGACCAAAATTTACTAAAATTTATATATTTCTTTCAGAGTATACTGATCAGATGGAATAAAAAGAAATAGTATAAAATTTTTTATTTGGTTTATTAATTATAAATGGTCCAAGTAGAAAGCTAATTACAAAATAGGATGCTTTATACTTTTATAGTTCCAGTGTAGTAACTGAAATTTAGATACATGAATTTTTTAGGGGTATTACCAATGACATCTCGATGTAATGATGCAATTTAGGTAATTATTGATTGATAGTATAAAAATGGTTCCTTTTTAATCCTATTAGATATTTTACATCTTTGGATCATATTTCTCAACCATAATTCTAGGGTACAGTAAGGTGACATGGTGTTCCTATATCCATGGTATCTGACCATGATCCCAGGTATACTTCTATATTTTGTAAAGGCCTTCATTAGTCAATGAAAGATGAATTAAATTTCATTATGTTACTTCATACTAAATATCATTGTTTCATGTTGAATTTTCCTAAATTATTTTATTTTAAATTAATTTTATTAATTAGATATCTTGAATTTCACACAACACTTAGTTTACCATTCATTACATGAACCACTGAGATTTTAAAAACCACAATATCATTTCAATATAATTATTTAAATTCCACCGTTATAACATAGGAATTAAAAAATAGATATGATTAGTAATAAAGAATTTTTATATAGTAATTATAATGGTTTTATTTAAATTGAAGATATTGATAATAAAAAAATAATTTTAGGTAAAACCTTTATATGTTTCAAAAAATAATATTTCCAAGAAAATGCTTCTAATTTTTTGTGAACAATAATAAAATAAAATTTTGACACTTTTTAAAAATTAATGTGATCATATAATATTCATATTTAAATAAACATGTAAAAATTATATTATTGTTAATTTTTGTTTTTTTACATTGCATTTCATGATGAAAAATGAAAAATATCGAATTTTAATCGAAAACTACCTTTTCCTTTATTTTATTTATATAGTTAAATTATATTTTAAATTTCCTTAAATGTAAAATTATTCAAATAATACATACATTAATATAATTCATTTCAATTCAATAAATTTCATCTTTAAATTGGATACATAATCATTGTTTACTTTAGAACATTTTCTATTTAAAACCCAATATTATCACAACATTTATGAGGTTACTTTTAAGTAAAAATTTGAAACTTCTTTAAATGTAATTTTGAAAAATAAATTTTATATTTTTAATAATCATAATATATATTATATAATATGATCAAAATAATTTTTTACCATAATTATTAGTGAAAATAATTATAGTTAATTAATGAAATTTTGGTTAAAATGAGGTTTTTCACATTACTTGTGCTTGTATTAAAAATTCATTTATACGTATATATTATATATTTAGATATTAAATTTTATATATATTATGATTAATTACATATACATTTTTTAATAAAATCAAGTTTTAATTTTATTCATAGTGGATATATAACCTATGTAGATAAAAATATACAATTTAGTATGGTAAAAAAAGGATAAAATTGAATAAACTTAATGTCTAAGGAATAACATGGAAAAAAATAATTCAAAAATTTTATAGGAGTTTTAACATTAACATAACATCTATACACTCAAATATTGATTTATTTTTTGGTAACATGAGCTATTACTAACTTCCCAATAGTTATTACTTATAGGTATCACAAAAAATGTCACTCCTCCTAAATTATAAAAGGGAACTCACTCCCATCAATTCATCACACCTCTAAAGAAATGTTATTTAAAAAATACCTTCCAAAATCACTTATTAATTAACTCATATCATCTTATATGTCTTATTTTGGATTTAAATCTGATCTAGTAAGGGTTTTAGTGCGATCTGAAGGAGGATTCCCAAAGAAGAGGCCACACTCATCAATTAGAATTTTGGTTTTATTTATTTCTCCACCACATCCAATTATAATTATAACATTATTATATAATAACCTCAATATCATCTATATAATGGTATTTTGTATGATATTTTCATGACCTAAAACTATATCAACTTCCATCAAATTGGTAATGAAATCATCTTTTGAAAGTACAATGGACTACCACCTTGCGAACTAATATCATTCATTTTTCCAATATTGTATCTTAAGGTCTGTTGTAATGATTAATTTATTATATATATATATATATATTTATTTATTATGAATCTATTATGATTATTGAATTTCTATATCACACAAATCTTTGTCCATTCTTTTTTTATGAATACGATAACATTACAAAGGTGTATAGTGGATAACACCTCATGAAGCGATCTGATTCATTCACACAGTTCATGGAAGGTAATAAGGATGGTTTTAATTAAAATATATTGTATATACGACCTTAAAATTATCATATAATGATAATATATAATTTTCATATATTTATTCCTATTCTAATATAAAATTGATATATCGTTCATGGGTACATAAGACTCACCATATCAATGAATGATTTATTTCATTTTCTATCACTAAATTTTATGGATAACAATAAACAAAATATACTTTCTATATATTATATTTATATCATGGTTAAAATTATTTTCTTTATTTATCCATGATCAATTTAAGATGAAAACGTAACTAATTAAAACATAAATAAATAATGAAGTAGTGATTACCAAAAACACGACTTATCATCGAATTATTAAAAAACATGTAATAAAAGTTAATAATTATATCATATATTATAAGATATAAATATAATAATTGTTATATAATATATTTTAAATAAAATAATATTTCTCGAATAGGATGTTTAAACATGTAATAAATAAGTCAAGATGAATGTTATGGAAATTTCAAATCATTCTTTTCTTTCTAGGAGACAGAACAAACATCACAACTTAATTATTTTGTATGGTGTATATATTTCCCATTTTAAATGTTATATCTTAATTAATAATTTAATAATTGATATTAAAAGTTTTATTTTATATTAATCATTAATTGGTATTATTATTCAAAACATTACTGAAGTGGTAATGGATTTTGGTCTCGATATCTCTTCTTTGAGACTTGTGTTATGTTATGAACCTCTATTATTTCATGAGGAGTATATGCATCCCCATTAAAATGTAATATCAAGATTTTATTTATCTCCATGATATTTTATTTTTATTTAAATTTGTTCTTTTAGGTGGATTGTGATTCAATGTTACCAATGTGGAAATGATTTTAGGTTACAATCTCTTTATTTATAGGAATTTTGTTATTATGTTCTTGATGATAAAATATTATAATCAAACTCTACAAATACTCATAAATTTTTTTATCATCTTTTTATTCATGATTATTTCACATAATATTACCAATTTAAATACTTTTGTACATAAAATAATTGATAATTGTTTATGAAAATCATACATTAAAATTATCGTTGTTCGGTAATCCATTCCCTTCTAAAGCAATGTTTTCTAAAAATGTTTTATTAATATCCTACGAATTTCAAAAGATATATTTTTTTTCCTTTTATGTCATTTTTCATATTTTTAAAAGGAATATTATTGTCATTTCCCATCCAAAACCAGAAAGGATTTTGTAGAAAATCCATAAGAAATTTTTGTATTAATATGTACGACATTAATAAAATATCCCATTATCATGACCATAATTTTCATTTAAGATAAATTTAATTATTTTCATGGTTATTTTCAAAGAAAAATAATTAAAATATTTTTAATGTTTTAAAAATAGTTCAAAATGTTTAAAGTATATTTTCCTTACGAATTTTTTTAGAGATTTTAAAATATTACTTTATAAGTTTTCATGATTATTTTGAAGGAAAATGATTTTAAATGTTTTACGTTTTAAAAAGATATTTCTATAGAAAACATGTTTTTTCACAAATAAACTTTCTACATGATCTTTCAAAAATATATTACATCTATGATGAAATCCATTAATGTTATGTATTATTTATAGTGGTTATGATCCTAGTATACCATTCTTATCTTTTGTCTGAATGATTTATTTATACTCTGAAAATATGTTTTTTAAACCAGTTAATATTTCATAGGTTATGCCATAATTAAATTATTCTAAAACCTACATATTATTCAGTGGGTTGTACTATGATGAAAATATGAAATGATTTTGAATCCTATCCATTTTCCATAGGTTATGAAACTTTGTAATGATTATGAAACCCATTTTATTTCATTGTTTAGTGTATGAATAATATCTTATGATATTTTGGCCTAAATGTCATTGATTTTTTTATTGGTGAGATATATATAGATATATCCAATTCATTGGGTAATTAAATATTTTATAATAGATTAGAGGGTACATGGGTGGTTATCACATGCTTGAGAAATATGGTACGTTATTAGAAAACCCAAACAAAATGTAGGTACACAGTTGGTTATCCCAAGGCTATCATAATATGAATATAATTGTGGTTATAATTGACATAATATTTTATATGACAATGTGTATTCCACCAATATATGTTTTATTACAATGTTAGGATATTTTGACCCATTTTCTTTTATTTTCTTATGATTCAGTTATTATGAGCTACTAATATATATGTCAAGAATGATGATTATAATCTTTTATATGTAGGGTAATGTTTTAGAATGTTTTTCTCATGTTATAAAAATCTTAAGGTTGGTATTATTCTTATGGAAATCCCTTTTTACCCTTACTAATAATCTGATCTCACCCTTTCTTAGGTTACCTTTCCCCAGGTTGTGAAATTTTTTGTGGGAATGGTATGTATATTCATATTACTAAATTGAATGATCATTGTGGGAATCATTATAGATATTTCACCCAATTAGAATATTTTGTAAGTAGTCTTAAAAGTAAAAAATTTATTATTTTCATTAGGCATGTGTTTGAATAATGTAATGAAAATTCATAGAAACAATGTATTATCTATGTATGAAATGCCTGGTTTTCAATAGTTGGTATCAGAGGAATGGTTTAGTTTTCCTTTGAAAACTATGATAAGGAATAATTAGTGAGATACCTATATATTTATATATATATCTATATATATTTATAAGGACGTATCTAAAGATATTTCTAATAATTATTAAATGTATAGAAAGATGTCATTGAATTTGTTAAAGTATAATATGAGGGTTTTTCAATAAATTATATCATGTTATGGATACTACAATTGTATGTGACTCTGGAATAGAGGCACTGAGGGGGAATATTCTAAAAAAAGGTGAATTGATATGGTCATGATTGTAAACTAGGGCAAAGAAAATGGGCCTTGAGAACATCTATTTTGACACTCCTAGGGGATAACCCTTAGAAATTCACAAAATCATTAAGAACCATCACAATGGATTCAAAAATACGCCGATGATGAATTATATATGATAAAACAAGGGTGTTATGACATCGTCATGATAAAAGTGAGTTTACATGATTATGTGATTCCCCACTATTATTATTAGTTCCCTCACTAGGATATGGTTTTAGTCCATGGATGGAACCTTCATGAACCAATTTATGCAACGTGTGACCTAAAATTCCATGATTTTACTCTTGATAAAGTGGACATTATGGGGGACAGATTGAAAAATATTGATTCTTCACTCATATGTTATTATAAATATATTAATTATAATAGAAATTTTAATGAGAATAAGTGGGAATAGAATTGTTTTGAGTTCTTCATGATGAAATTTCAACCTTTTTTCTAGCCTTTAGATCCACTATTTTCTAATAAATTTATCATCACCATTGATAAGATATTTTTCGTCTTCTAGTTTTAAGTGTATAAGATATTAATTTTTTTCCCAATCATTTGTAGACTAATAATATCAATGTTGTAATATTATTACATATACGAGCCAACAAGTTGAATTTCATCCATGGAATTAGATGAGTTCGTATAAATATTTTTTATTAAGTAATTACCTCATATTTTTAATAAATATCTTTTTAAGGATTTACATTATCTGAATAAAAATTATTATGAATTAATTGATACCTATGAAGAAATTTTTAATAGACTTGTTAGGTATTCTTTTAGAATTATCAACAAACATGAAATTATGGTTGATGATTTCTTCCGTGGCTTAAAACTGAGTCTCTAAAAGAAATTATCCATTATAGAATTTAGTAGTTATGAAGTGATTTTTTTATGAGCTATAAAGGCCTAAGTGGAAGTTGTGTTTACATATAAATATCATGGTTTTGTTATGATGTGAAAACTGTAATTAAAAATAATGTTTACGAACCACATATATAGAAATTTAATCTTTATTTACTACTTATAATTTTGGGGAAAGAATACACAAAACCGTCTTAAGGGGTCTAATATGTGTTTTAAGTGATTAAAAGATTTTCATATTGTGTATTAATTTTAATGTGGTAGTAATTTGTTATATTATGATTATAATAATGTTAATGTTTCACATAATGCACCACCCACACTTTAGTGTTTCATTTGTAATTATTTTTTCCATATTGCTAACAAGTGCACAAATTTGTTTGATTTTAATGATGATCAATGCCAAAATCAACTAAAGACAATGAAAATTAGAAATATTATGCAATAATTACTGTTGAAGTGAATCATGATAATTAGGGAACATAAATTATCACCTCATTAGTATGGATTTTCACGCCTGATTTGTTATGAACAAGACCAACAAAAATAATATTATTCATAATTTAGTGAAATTTAATTTCATTTTATATCCCTTCACAAATTATGGAATAATGAGATAAATTATTGTATTCTATATATATAATTTTAAACTCAAAATTCTATTAAACAATGTTTCCAATAAAAAATTCAAATTTAGGGAATAAATGGGAATTATCTTTTGGAAGAATTTATGTCTTTAGGTAATATTAAATTAATAGTTATGGATACAATCAAGGGATTATGATATTATTATTGATCATTAGTTCAAATTCAATGATTCTCCATTTTATATTTAATTTGTTGGGAGTTAATCATTGTTAAGAATGTTTTAAGAGGAATTTGTGTAAATTAAACCCTTTGGTTTTGTATAAAGTGAAAAATTTTAATTGAAGATAAATACCTTTACAAAATCTGGAAATATGATTAAAGATACTTGTATACTTTATGGTTTATTTTATATTTGATGTTTATATAAGTATGGGTTATAGTGAATCACCTAAAAATACCAACACACTTCATTTATATTAAAGAAGATTTCACTTTAGGGCAAATTTCTGGGATATATGTTGAGAATGTGGTAATCATTCTTGTAGTACGACATTTAATTATAATTTATCATAATCTTATGTTTATTCTGATATATATGTGAAATTTTTAGTAATATATTGATATGATGTTCAGTTCCATCCCTTCACATCATCCTTAGATAGATTGTTAATTTGAGGGAATATATAAAACCATAAAATGAGTGGAAAGATCATAATATATGGATTTAAAAGGTGTTGGAGATCAACACCATACACAATGTGATTTTTGATTCAAAAATATTTTTCACTTTAGAAATTAGGTGGATTATTAGGAGGAACCTTATGGTAAAATGTGTAGATATCCAATATAATGGAATAATGATAAAATAAGAAAGCTATTGTACCCCAGAGAGATAATGATATGGAAGGGATGTTTAGAGGCATTGATCAAAAAGTATGAACTACACAACTTTGAAAGAAATGTTATAATTATAATCATATACATGATCTTGAATTTTATGTTCATATGAAATATATATTTTTAAATTTTCATTATGGAAGAAATAATGGAAAACTAAGCACCATGTATATCGGTCCCATTAATATAAGTGATCGTATCTACAAAGTATATTCAAATTTTGAACATCCACCAAACCACTCTATGATACACAATTTGTTCCACGTATCACTCATATAGAATTCAACACTTGATCTAACAAATGTATTGATTTTATTGGTCATACCACTGGATACATGTATTTTGTATGGGAAAATACTAGTAGAGAATATTAATCAAATAGAAAAATTTTAGGGAACTAAGGCCACTCCCAAATCATGATTTATATGGAAAAACCTGAATCTTGAGGAAGATATATTGGAACCTAATGACATAAAAAGGATTAATTATCCACATTCTCTGGTAATAAATTAATGAATTAAGAGCGATAATGTAATTTTATTGTGGTATAATGAAGCACCTTGAGTTTTAACGAAATAATTTGATGAATAAATTAAATTTATTTCTCATATTTCTTTCTATGAAAAGTCATGTTTATCTTTCATTACAGGTAACACTATGTTTTAACAGAACATTTACATATTATAAATATAATTTTATAAATGTGCTAGTTATAACTTATCTGTAAAACATAGAAACTGGAATTGTAAAAATAATTTTGAAATATTAATTGTAATATTTTTTCACAAAGGATTCATAGTGATAATTAAATATATAATTATTGGTAAAATCATTATATGTTTAAAAAAACTATTTTCTAAATAATTTTTTTTAATATCTTCTATGAGAAATAATAAAAATAACTTATTGAAATATAATGAAATTATTTTTATAAAAAGAACTTAATATTTGAAATCATAATTTCAAAATTATATTTAGGTGAACTTTTTGTATTTTTAAGAAATGTTTTATTTTTTAACAAATAGTGAAAAATATCGAATTTTAATAGAAAACTCGAATATCATTTAATTTATATAGAAAGTTCAAATATATTTCAATTTTTTTGTAAATAAATTCTGTTAAATATTTCCATTATAAATTTAATTCATATAATTTTAATCAATTTTATATTGAAATTGGATATAAAAGCATTGTAAACTAATGAAAATTTTCTTTTTGAAAACCCACTTTGTCATCTTGTCTACAAGATTAATTTTTTATTAAAATCATCGTCATCAATGATTGAAACTTAGAAAATAAGTTTTTATATTCTTAATAATCGTAACATATATTATATAAAATGGTAAGCATAATTTTTGTCCATAATAAGTAGTGAAAAAATATTAAAATTATTTTCCACGAATACAGTTAAAACAAGATTTTTCATGTTTCATGCACTTGGGTTCAAAATTAATTTATCTACACACATAAAAGTATTATTTGATAATTTAAATACAATATATAGAGTGGTTAGTTTATAAATTATCATATAGAAGTAATTTGAATTTTATTCTCAATGTATTAAATTTTTTGTTATATAATAACATATTAGTTACCATGATAAAAAAATAAAAGCCTCAAATTAACTAAACATAATGATTACAGAAAAAAATGTATAAAAACTGTTTATTATTTAATGTGGGGGTTTATACAGACTATACAATCCCTTAAATAAATTATTTATATATTTTATAGGAACATGAGGCAATAGTGAAATTCAAACTATGAATACATTTTTGTATTTACAAAAATGTTACTCATCCTCAATTTTAAAATTGAACTCACTCCCCTCACATATTCACACCTCTAAAGAAATTTTTCATAACCAATACCCACCCAAAAAACATCCAAAATTCTCTAATTTAATCCTATAATACTAGTTTTGTATATAAATCCATCCTATGAAGGCTTTTGGTGAAAACCTAAAAAGGATACATGAAGAAGAGGTATCATTCATCAATGAGTGTTTTTATTTTATTTATTAATACAACACCTAAAATTGTTCTCATAACATGTATTGTTGATAACCTAAATTTATTCCATATGTTTAGTTTTTTTGTTATGTTCAGTACCTAAAAACATATCCACTTCCCTCAAAGGGGTTATGATATCATCGTTCGCGTGTATGACAAAAAATGGCCTCCTAAAATGATGTCCTTGATTTTTTCATTACCACCTCTCAAGGTTGTTTATAAATAGATATTTATTGTTTATAAATGACATTCACTCTATATTTATTCAAATTTAATTATTATATAACATATAACCAGATTCATTTATATTTACTGGGAATAAGATAACGTCCATTGTGTGTACGGTAGACTACCACCTCATAAAACAATATAAATCATTCACACTTTACATGGATGATAATAAGGATGAGTTTAATGATTTTATATGACATATGTGAAAAAATTACTCTTTAATGATAATATATAATTTAACTTTCATAATCTCAATCTTAAAATAAACTTCAACCAACATTAAGGCGTACATACGACCTATTCTCCCAACGATTAGAAGATTTAATTTTCTATCAATATATTCTAGGGATTACAATAAATAAATATATACTAAATAATATATATATTTATATATTTATATCATTTTCAACATTCTAGAGAAGATGGGTCCCTGTTTGGATTAAGAGGAACTAAAATGACCTATCAAAACATACATAAAACATAATTGTATTATTACTTGAAATACGACATTAACATCAAATTGTTAATAAATGGGTAATAAAAGTTCATAATTAGATCATATATTATATGATATATATTATAATTCTTCATTAACAGTTGTAAATAAACTTATATTTTTTATAAAGGGTGTTTTAACAAATATTAACGAAATCAAAACTTAAGATAATGTGATTTCTAGAATCTCTTTTTTATTGGATAGACATATTCAAATCCTGAACTAATTTATATTATTTAGGTTATATAATTAACCATTAATATGTTATTTCAGAATTTAATTATTTTCATGATATTTTAATTTTAATTTTTTGTTATGGTATACGTTAGATTGAGATCCAAAAGATTAATAATCTGGTAAGATATATTTATCTAACATTTCCTTATATGAGATGTGCATTATGTTATTAATATATATTCTTTCAAGAGATGTATATAAAGACAATTTTACATATTATTTAATGTATTTATAGATAATAAATATTTTTTATGTTCCTTTTTATATGATTATTTCATAGGGATTATTATTCAACATAACCAAAGTAGTTTTGATTTTATATAACAATCTCATCATTTATCAAGATTGTTAATGATTATTTTTCTGATGGTAAAATCATATAATTTTTACCTTAATAAACTCATGATTTTTACTATACTATGGATATTCCGGATATTTTAAATTAACAATTCCCTTTTCCCACTATTTAGTATATAATATAATTAGGAATGTATTTTTAAGAAAATATTAATTTTTTTCCTTCTTTAGTTAGAAATCCATTTTCATTGGAAACCATGTTTTCTAAAAAAGTATCAATAAATGTTTTATTATTATGATATTTTATTAAAATGCAATTTATCCCTTTTTTTACATTTATAATTTCATGTTTTTTAGAAATAAATCATCATGTAATTTTCTAAAAAAACCCTCTTATATTTTACTAAATTTTTTAAAGGATACTATATTATACCATATAGAAAATTAATGAATATTAGGGTTGTCATAAACATTATTTTATTTGATTATTCCATTATACATTTTCAAGGTTATTTTTTGAGGGAATTGTAGACGCTGAAAAAAGTCCGCAACTCCTAGAGGAAGTTTCGAAATGGCAAAGCGAAGTCATATTCGGAATCAGAGGCCCAGTCTGGAGGCCCGAGAAGTGGTGCGCGAAATAAAGGAGGGCTTGCGTGAAAAAAAGATGTGCGCGTGAAGCCTGTCCAGGATTCCTGTAATCGAGCCACTGGTGCGCGCAATTTTGCACGCCCTGGTTCCGCGCGGTGAGGCTTTGCGCACCGACGGTTCCCGTCACGGGAACTTTCGCACGCCGCCTGGATTCCGCGCCGGCTGGTGCCTATAAATAGAAGGAGACCCCGGATGGTTTGGGGTTTTTGGAATTCGGATCGGCTCTTGGGCGACAAATCTACTCCCCCCCCCCACGTGCAATATGACTTCCTGGTAATCCCCTTTTCACGTAACCTTTCCTCAGGGTTCTCCTTTGCGCGCAACACCACCAACTTCAGTGAATTTGACTACTCCTCCCGGTGCTGCCCTTGCGAGTGATCGTTGTACCTTGCAGGCAATCCCCTTCTATGCGTGCAATACCTTGCGTGGAATCCCCTCTCTTCACAAGACTCTATCCCTATTGTGCGCCATCCCGGTGTTTTGCGCGCAAACCTTCCTTTTGCGCGCAAAACCCAGGACCCCTTTACCTTGACACCCCTTGGCTACCTTTCTGCGCCGGCACGTGATGTATTCCCTGCAGGGCAAGAGCGCCATGTGTTGTTTTCCCATACGGCCTTCCAGGCTCATACAAAGTAACATCAAGGTCCCTTGGGTGGTGTTTCCCATTGCGTTTCTTTTCCTTATGCTTCTCCGCATAGGCATGATAACGGCTATTGCTTCTTCCCATAGCCACGCTAACGTGGACCCACCAATGGTTCGCCCTGCGGCCCCCCTTCATTACGGCTTTGCCGATGCCTTCCCTCCCACAAGGGTAGAGGTCGTTGGGCATGTAATCCCTAGGGGTGTGGATAGAACCCACCTCGTCCAAGCTGCAGGATGTTAAACTGCTAAGAAACTCGTCTTTAACACATGACGTTAAACTGTGGTCCGACCCCGTTCTTCGTACGTAGGGTCCCCCCAGCTCGGACATTTTTTACGCCTCTCGTCTTCATAAAAATGGACTCTTCCTTACATGTAATGATATCCTCCTTGTCGGAGTGGCGTTTGTCCATGGGGGAAGGGCTGCCTCATAGCGTAAACCCCTAGCCTCTCTTACGGACGGTTGAGCCGATGCATCTCCGTACTTCCCCCCTTCCAAGGCCAGTGGATTCCCTTTCCCATTGTGCTTTGTCGCACCACGAGCCTCCACTATGGAGTAAGCCCCGGCACCCATGGCCGCTTACCACGGGTAAGCCCCTGTTTCCTCATTGGGCCGCTCAACGCGTAAGCCCCATTCTGCTTCTCATGGACGCACCCTTCACAACGTGATCGTCTGGTCCCTCCTGCCTCTTGTTTCCCACACTGAGCATGACTGACATGGGATTAGGGTGCACATCGACCGTGACATCCTCTTATGGGCCACCTCAGAGCGTAAGCCCCATGCCAGAGAACTACGTGGACATTGATCCATGCTAACGCATGGTACGTAGGAATCCTCCACGAGGTTCAAGCCCACCACCCTGCCATTCCGACCACTCCATGTCGGTTCCCCGACAACCATGGGACACCTCAGAGCATAAAACCATGTCCAACAAAGGCCGCCTCAGATTTTAAGCCCCATATTCACCAAGGGCCGCCTCAGAGCGTAAGCCCCATATTCACCACGGGCCGCCTCAGAGCGTAAGCCCCATATTCACCACGGGCCTCCTCAGAGCGTAAGCCCTATATCCCTAGCCCCGCATGACGTTAAACTGTATGCCCTTGTCCTGCATGATGTTAAATTGTATGCCCTTGTCCCGCATAATGTTAAACTATATTCCCCCTCTTAGGCCGTCTTAGAGCATAAACCCCATGCGTCACTCCATCATCCGTCTTGATCCTTACCCAGGCCGCCACATCCCGGTGAGATCATGCCACTCCACCCCACTCCATAGCATCCGGGAAGCCGCCCACGTGTTGGACCCAACATCGGCGTTCACCCTAGGGGGTCCTTCAATCTGATCCAATCTCGGTGTTTTGATCAGTCTGATCCGTCTCTGCAAGACGATAAACTCACGGCATGCCCCGTGTTAAACATCGGAAGATGAGGAAACCTCAGATGGTACACATTCCCAGCATTCGATGTGGGATTTCTCGGGCTTCCGCTCCCTCGAGAAGCCCTATGATAAGGGACAGAAGACAGACATGGTAATCCTCATCGTCAAGACATGCCAATGACACCCCAACCTGACCATTCCCCTCACCGAAGGTTGCTGCCCCAACGAGACCCCTTGGAGCGTCTCGATGGAAGCAGCATAATTAAATAGCATCCATGCAGATATGGTGCCAGGAATGAGCTTCACGAACCCGTCGTAAATCTATATGGGAGACCCGGATTAGGTGACGAGCTCCGATGAGGAATCCATTCAAGGAAGAACCAACATCCCATCATCCCGGTTTCGATCAAGGAGCAGACATCCCTGAATAAAGAACGGATGTCGCCCGCCTTTGGAAAGAGGGAATGCGGGGCTATGAGACGCACGTCCTCCCATACGTGATGGACACACGCGCGCACCCCGGTGTAAAAGCGTCGAAAACAGAAAATGGTGAACCCGAAGTGAAGCTCTTCTCCATAATATGGGGACAGCTAGCGTTCGGTATGTCAGAAGATCAGCATGTCACCAGGTCCGGGTACCTATCTCCGGGACGTGAAACCCACCAGGGGTCGAGGCAGTCAGGATGTTGTGCACTCCGTTCCGCGACGTCGTCAGCGTGGATCCCTCTCACCGACCATGGAAGAAGGAACGACGCTGGGCTATTGGTTGTCGATTTTCGTTCCTGTTAGTACCAATGGGTTCATCTCCCTACTACCAGGAATCATATCAATGCATCCGTAGCTCGATCGCCACCTGTCCACTGGCGCAGGGGCAGGGGCACTACCGACGCGGCTACCCCGCGCGGTCCCGCCTTTTCCACAGTCACTCCATCTCTGATTTCCATGACTTTCGGGCACTCACGCCCCCTCTCCCAGTCAGAAATCATCCAGAGAAGGGTGATCAATGACCTGGTTCATAGGTACGACGATGAAGGGATCATCCCCACTAGGGGTCGGGCCCGTTTGGATCTAGAGGCGGTTGCGCCCCACTATTGTCGCCACCCCCGAGGGCCATGCAGGGAGCTGCCGCTCCCCACTCCGACGTTCAACCGCTTCAGGATCCTATCCCCGGAGCGCCTTGACACATCCGTCCCCTACGCCAACGAGGTGGGGGATGTCCGGGTCCGCCCGATCGGAGACCCGTCCCAGGGGTTAATGGTAAGAACCCTCGCTAGGCTGCCTCGACATTATTGCCCAGCTCCCCGGGCCGAGGACCAGGCAATTGTTGTGCCTGCACCACAGGCTCCATCCCATCTGACCTGACGCTAGTGTCAGGCGCGAGCGGAAGAGAATTCCCATCCTAAGGCACCAACGTCAGCAACCACTGTGGCCCGAGCCGCTACTGACACCTGCTACCATACCCCCGCACACGTTGAGCAGGGGCAGTCACATGTCTGACAGGGATCGAGGACCCGACCGCCCAACAGGCAGGTTGGGTCGACTCTCCCGGTCGCGAGCACAGACAATGGCCATCGCGGACCAACTCGTGGTAGTGCCACTCATCATGAAGGCTTGTTCCATGCAACTGGTTTTGTAACGACCCAAAGTTTCATTAATGGAAACTCCCTCTTGATCCAGTTAAATGTTTCTTTATGAAAAATGTTATTATAAGATGTCAACATCTTTAGTTTTACGTTAAGATTTGTGACTGTTACTTTTATAGCCGTTGAACAGTGATCATCTGGGTAGTTTAAATATAAGGCTTTAACGAACCAATTTTCTACTCAGACAAAGGAAGTGATGGCCTCATCCAGTAGAATTGCCCCTTATGAAGCCCATTTGTCGGAGCTCAGAAAAGAGGTGGCGTCTTTGGGCTTTTCCCTTGACCAAGCCCAAGCTGAGCTTCATCAAGTCAAGCTCGAACGTGATCGTCTACGGGAAAAGTGGAAGTTGATTGAAATTACCACTTAAGCGATGTTATCCGAGCCGCCCCAAGAGTCTGTCACCATCGCACACATTACCCTTAGGTCTTATGTGGCTATTTTAAGGGGTTATGTAACAAATAAGTAGCACCATGTTCATGTACATTATTTTTGTATATAATAATGAAAATAATTTCTAGTCGTTTTTGATACATTGTAATGAGTTTTTAAAGTACAAATGATTTTTTTCGTTAGTATTTAATTAAGAATTATATATTATTAAATTAAAGGATTTTTTTGAATTAAATAATATTTTAATAAAATATTATTATTAATATTAAATTAATTATTTTTATTAAGTATAAATGATCTTATAATTTTATAAATGCAATTAATATTTTTATTAAGGTTTGAAAGCCATTTCTGTCAAACCCGTGAATTTTTTTTATAAATGTCGGTTTTTATTTCAAAAGTGAAAATTCACATATTTAGAAAATTATTTAGATAAAATAAATATTATTTTTGGAATCCGGAGGTCGAAATTATCTAACGGTGAATTTTTCATAATTTTCTGAGACAGTCAAATTTTTGGGTAAAAATTAAATACCATTTAAATATATAATGTGTTTTATTACATCATAATGATCCAATGGTGATGTAATAAAATAACATAATCCTTATGTTCGGCCAATATTTTTTTTTATCATTAAAATAATGAGGTTTTGGGTTTGTTTGACTTACTTTTCAAAGCATTAATGGAGCCCTCACGACTTATTCAACACTTTTCCTTTTTTAAATTAATTTCCATGGGAGTGTGACTCACCTCCACATAAACAACCCTATTTTTTTTAATAAGTTCGGACCTTGGCCTTGTAAAATATTGTTTTCTTCTTTCCTTTTCCAGAAACCATGGGCAAATACCATTGGATGGTTTGTGGTTTGGATTATTTTAATATAAGGGGTCCCAAACCTAAATAATAAAGAATTCTCTCACCTTTCCTATATAAACCCACCCAAGCTCCCACTTCCTCCTCACTAAAATCCCTTGGAGTTCGTCCAACCTCTGCCCTACTCTCTATATAATCCTCCCAAGGTGCCCCAAGCTCCCAAGAAGCCTCTCACAAGCCTCTCTCTAGCCTTTGGAAGCACGCTTTCAAGTAAGGGGTTTTCTTCCTTTCTCATTTTTGTCAATTTTCTTTAAGTTGTATTGCCCTTTTAATTTCAATTATGAATGTTGGGGTATGGTTTCGCACCTCTACCATACTGCCATCTTATTGTTTGAATGATGGGAGACCCCTTTCTCTCTCATTAAAAGCCTCCCATGTACACCCGTTACTATGCCGAATTTCGGAAAGAAACCTTTTTCTCCTCTTTTTTATACAAGAAATACTTTTGTATCATGAATCTAAATTCCTTTTCAATTGTTGGGACATGTATCTATATGACCTCATTTCTGTCCATTAAATGTAAATATGATGAGGAACCCCATTCTCTCTCATCATCCTTTTTTTATGAATTCTTATGTCACGCCGTTACGCTGCCGAAATCACACCGATTTTCTTAGCCAATATCATTGTGTAGTGAATACCATGCTCATTTCTCCATCAAGAGTATTCACCTTTATGCACATTTACTTATTGATTATAATGTTTCATGTATGAATTCCACATTCCTTTATCGTGGAATAAATTATTATGTTTTATGAATCCATGTTTTATGATCCATGTGGCACACTTATGCATGAAATGAAATGTTTAAGAAGGGTGCGCCCTTTATAGCACTCCAATGCATTGGGTAAAGTATATTATCATGATAAGTTATGTGCAATGAGTTTTTACTCATGCTAATTCAAGTGAAACGAGGGTTTACTCGTGCATCTAGTGCAATGAGGGTTTACTCATGCTCCATGTGCAATGAGCCTTGGCTCATGCTAATTCAATGTTTAGTGTTGTTGCCACATTTCCATATTATGATTATCATGCTTTATAATGCCTTTATGTTCATGTTTCTCTTATGCTCTATTGATATTCCTATTGCCTAACATCTATTGCACTCTTCATGTTATTCATTGTTTACTCCCTTACTGGGATTTATAGCTCACACTTTTCTTATGCATGTCCTCAGGTTATCCCATGCAATGCTAAGTACGAAGGAATGTAGTGGTCATGTAAAGGAAGTTTTCAATAAAGATGTTGTATTTCAAGTTTAATGTTTTTATGTAATGATCCTAATCCCCAAAGACACTAAACTTCTCGATCTTATTTGTTGGATCAAGTGATGTTTTATGTAATAAAGCATGTTTAAGTTGTAATAAAAAGGCAGGGTTGTCATAGTTGGTATCAGAGGATAGGTTTAGTTATTTTTGGGATTAGGAAACCCTATTAAAGCCTTAGATAAAATCCTAGCATAATAAAAACATCCCTAAGTTTTGGTAAATACAAAGTAAGTTGTTTATCAAACCAATACATCCCTGTCTGGATATGAGCAGGTAGAGGTGGCTCTGGCACAGATGTATCCTAGGGGTAAAACCCGAAAACACCGCTTTGAGCTAGACTGGAACGGGAACTGGTGCACGACAATGGGCATTGCTGCACTCTTGGTTACGACACTCCCGGGGGATATGTTTTGATAAATTCACAATCTTAGTATGAACCTTTATTAAGGGAAAAATGCCCCTAAGAATATATGTTAGAAGGAAGATCATGAAAAGCCCGGATTGAATCCTATAGACTCATGAGTTAAAGAGATTAAAGTTTATTTATAAGTCATCAACTTTTGTCTTTGGATTACCCTTTATGTGTTACCCCTAACTATCCTTTTATTCCAGCCAATGCCCGGTAATAGGAGAACTCGGGCTAACAACCGTTGTGAAGATCAGTGTGATGATTGTACTTATGAGATGCCCAATCCAATGGGAGTGGGAATCGCGAACTTTGTCACGCTTCTCTCTCAGCTAACTCAAGTTTTTAATAGAAACACGGGTCAAGAGGAACATTCAACCCCCCCTAAGAAATAACAAGTCGCTATTGAAAGCTTCATTAGGCAAAGGCCTCCTACATTTAGTGGATCATCCGATCCCACGATCGCTGAACAATGGATCAACTCCATTGAAAAGATATTATCCATCCTCCAATTCTCTAAAAAAGAGAAGGTTCTCCTGGCGGCTTATCATATGGAGGGTGAAGCTGATCAATGGTGGACGTTGATCAAAAATACGAATCCTGAGGAGGAGATCGAGGCTTTGGAATGGAAGGAATTCCGGAAGATGTATTTTGATAAATATTTTCCGCGCACCCTCCGTCTTAAGATGGAAAGGGACTTCCTTTCCCTCAAACAGAAAGATGATGAATCTGTGGGAGCGTACGAGGAAAACTTCACAAGGCTTGCACGATATGCTTCCTGCTTTGTCGTTACCCCCGAATGCAAGGTTGACCTCTTCTTTGGTGGGCTGAAGACTAGATTGCGGAAAGCATTAGCGATCCGTGACTTTGACAGCTATGAGGAAATTGTACGATGTGCCCTTAAGGTTGAAATGGAGATCGGAGAATCAAAGGGGTATCATGGGGACAAGAAGCCTAAGGTGGACTTCAATGTTGGTGGTCCGATGGATAAATCCAACGGCGCTAAGAAGTTCCAGCACCCCACTTGCCAAAAGTGTGGAAAGAATCACCCTGGAAATTGCCTTAGGGGGACAAGAAAATGCTTCAAGTGTGGAAGAGAAGGGCACCTAGCTATTAAATATCAGCAAGAAGGACCTGCGGCTGCGACAGAGGAGAGGAACGCTCCGTTGAAACCTCAACGCATTGTTCAATGCTACAAATGCAAAGAATCGGGTCATTTTGCAAATCAGTGCCCTAATCCAAGGGTTATCGGAGGCAACCAGCATCCTCCAAGACAGAAAGGAAGAACTTTTTCCATCACTTCTGCCAAAGTGAACCCCGACAACGAAGTGGTGACAGGTACTCTAGTTATTCATTCAAAAATAGCAAACGTACTTTTTGAATCAGGTTCTACGCATTCTTTTATATCTCAAAAGTTTAGTATAACAATCCCTGCACCACCACAAATCATGGAAGTAAGGATGTCGGTGAGTACGGAAAATGGGGAAATCATTGCATCCCATGAGTATAAGTCCTCCCCTGTTATAATCTGTGGATTAAATTTCCCGGCGATCCTCATCATACTCCCTTTGGTGGAATTTGATGCAATTCTTGGCATGGATTGGCTTTCCTTATATAGAGCCAACATAAATTTTCGGGAGAGGGAAATCACACTCCATATGGAGAATCGACCCCGGATTCTTTACAAGTGTCAGGAGGAAGATGAATCTCGTTTAGCTCCATCATCTCAAGCATGGATATTACTGCCTTATGAGCACGCATATCTGTCTCAGATGATTGAGTCCAAGGAAGAAACCACCCTTGAAGAAATGCCTATTGTGAGGGAATTCGCTGAAGTATTTCCCAAGGAACTTCCAGGTCTTCCTCCATGAAGAGATGTTGAGTTCTCAATTGAACTTATACTTGGGGCGCTACCAATATCCAAGACTCCATATAGAATGGCTATTGTTGAGCTTGAAGAGCTGAAGAAACAACTACAGGAGAATCTGGATAAAGGGTTTATACGCCCAAGTGCACCACCATGGGGTGCAACAGTCCTCTTCGTCAAGAAGAAGGATGGGTCAATGCGGCTTTGCATCGAATATCGTGAACGTAAAAAAATCACAATAAAGAACAAGTATCCTCTCCAAAGAATCGATGACTTGTCTGATCAGCTGCGTGGAGCACAATACTTCTCCAAGGTGGACTTGCGGTCGGGATATTATCAAGTAAGGGTGAAGAAGGAAGATATCCCCAAGACTGCTTTTCGTACAAGGTACGGTCACTATGAATTCATAGTAATGCCTTTCGGACTCACCAATGCTCCAGCAATATTCATGTACTTGATGAATAGAGTCTTTAGAGATTACCTAGACAAATTTGTTGTAGTCTTTATAGATGATAATCTAATATACTCCAAAACTAAGGAGGACCGTGAGGAGCATTTAAGAACTGTACTGGAGACTTTGCGCAAAGAGAAGCTCTATGCCAAGTACAGCATGTGTGAGTTCTGGTTGAAGGAAGTCTCATTCTTGGACTATATCATCACAAGCAATGGGATATCTGTGGACCCCTCCAAAACAGATACAATTGAGGGATGGCCGAGGCCAACATCGGTAACTAATATCTGTAGCTTTTTGGGGTTAGCTGGATATTATCGACGATTTGTGAGAAATTTCTCCCGATTGTCCAACCCTCTTACCATGCTAACTCGAATGGGAGTAAAGTTTTCTTGGAGTGATGAATGCGAAGAAAGCTTCAAGGAGTTGAAAAGGAGGCTTATCACTGCACCCGTGCTGACTTTACCCACAAGTGGGGAGTTTTTGTGGTATTCAGTGATGCTTCGAAGAAGGGCTTAGGATGTGTGCTGATGCAGAATGATAAAGTGATATCCTATGCCTCAAGACAGTTAAAAATAAATTAGTGAAACTATCCAACACATGATCTGGAGTTGGCGGGAGTGATCTTTGCCTTGAAAATCTGGCGGCATTATCTCTATGGAGAGAAATGTGAGATATATACTGACCGCAAGAGTCTTAAATATATATTCAAACAGAATGAGGTAAATATGCGCCAGAGAAGATGGATAGAGCTCATCAGGGATTATGACTATTCAATACATTACCACCCTGGGAAAGCGAACAAGGTGGCGGATGCCCTAAGTATAAAGGATCCAGCTATTCTATCAATGATGAGAATTGAGAAGGATCCAATATTCTTAGACTTGATGAAGATGGATGTGGGAATCATAAAGAAGGGAACATCATCAATCCTTTCACAAATGATTGCTCAACCATCTCTTTTGGAAAGGATAAAGGATGCTCAAAAGGATGATGCAGGAATCCAAGAAAAAGTGGAAGCTATCATAAAGGTAAAATCCTTAGAGTTTAATATTAATGAAGAAGGAATTGTGCGGTTTGGGAAAAGACTATGTGTCCCTCATGTTCGGTGCTGAAGAAGGATCTTTTGGATGATGTACATAGTTCAAATTTCTCTATTCACCCAGGGAGCACAAAGATGTATCGATATCTTCGAGAAAACTTTTGGTGGGATAATATGACGAAGGAGATCGCTGAATATACATCAAAGTGCCTGGTGTGTCAGCAAGTGAAGGCAGAGAGGCAGAAGTCTAAGGGGATGATGCAACCATTGACCATACCAGAATGGAAATGGGAGAACATCACCAGGGACATCGTCACTGGACTTCCAAGGACATCCAAAGGCAACAATGCAATCTGGGTTGTTGTGGATCGTCTTACAAGGACTGCACACTTCATTACTATTTGAGAGGATTTCTCTTTGGATCAACTAACACGGATATATATCAGGGAAGTGGTACGGTTGCATGGAGTACCACTATCTATTGTGTCCGACCGAGATCCAAGATTTACCTCTATGTTTTGGAAGAGTCTTCAACATGCTCTGAATACTGAACTGAACTTTAGTACGGCCTATCATCCTCAAACTGATGGCCAATCCGAGCGGACTATCCAAACACTTGAGGATATGTTGAGAGCGTGCTCAATGTACTATAAAGGAGGATGGTATCAACATCTTCCTCTAGTTGAATTCTCTTATAATAATAGTTTCCACTCGAGCATCCAAATGGCACCATATGAATCCCTTTATGGGAAAAGGTGTAGAACACTAGTTTGTTGTGATGTGGTTGGTGAACGTAAGCTTCTTGGACCAGAAATGGTCGAATAAATGGTAGAGAAGGTGAAAACCATTCAGCAGCATATCAAGGCAGCCCAAAGTCGACAGAAGAGTTATGAAGATAATCGTCGATGAGACCTTGAGTTTAAAGTCAGAGACATGGTGTTTTTACGCATATCTTCGTGGAAGAAGGTCAAGAGGTTTGGAAAGAAAGGGAAGTTAAATCCAAGGTACATCGGCCCCTTCGAGATTCTTGATCATGTTGGGGTTGTGGCCTATCGACTAGCACTTCCACCTACTATGGCCAAGGTGCATGATGTCTTCCATGTATCCCTCTTAAGGAAGTACATACCAGACCCTTCACATGTACTCTCTTCCGAGGTGGTACAATTAGAAGACGATCTTTCTTATGAGGAGCAACCAGTGAAGATCTTAGATCGTAGAGAAAAAGTTCTACGAAATAAGACAATTCCCCTCGTCAAGGTGTTGTGGAGAAACCACAAGTTTGAAGAAGCAACTTGGGAGTCGGAGGATATGATGAAGCTAAGTTACCCACATTTGTTTTAGTGTGGGAAAAAGAAAATTTCAAGGGAAAAATTTCTTAAGGGGGGAATGTTGTAACGACCCAAAGTTTCATTAATGGAAAATCCCTCTTGATCCAGTTAAATGTTTCTTTATGAAAAATGTTTTTATAAGATGTCAACTTCTTTAGTTTTACGTTAAGATTTATGACCGTTACTTTTATAGCCGTTTAATAGTGATCATCTGGGTAGTTTAAATATAAGGCTTTAATGAACCAATTTTCTACTCAGACAAAGGACGCGATGGCCTCATCCAGTAGAATTGCCCCTTATGAAGCCCATTTGTTGGAGCTCGGAAAAGAGGTGGCGTCTTTGGGATTTTCCCTTGACCAAGCCCAAGATGAGCTTCATCAAGTCAAGCTCGAACGTGATTGTCTACGAGAAAAGTGGAAGATGATTGAAATTACCACTCGAGCGATGTTATCCGTGCCGCCCCAAGAGTCTGTCACCATCGCACACCTTACCCTTAGGTCTTATGCGGCTATTTTAAGGGGTTATGTAACAAATAAGTAGCACCATGTTCATGTACATTATTTTTGTATATAATAATGAATATAATTTCTAGTCGTTTTTGATACATTGTAATTAGTTTTTAAAGTACAAATGATGTTTTTAGTTATTATTTAATAAAGAATTATATTTTATTAAATTAAAGGATTTTTTTGAATTAAATAATATTTTAATAAAATTTTATTATTAATATTAAATTAGTTATTTTTATTAAGTATAAATGATCTTATAATTTTATGAATGCAATTAAAATTTTTATTAAGGTTTGAAAGCCATTTCTGTCAAACCCGTGAATTTTTTTTATAAATGTCGGTTTTTATTTTAAAAGTGAAAATTAGAAAATTTAGAAAATTATTTAGATAAAATAAATATTATTTTTGGAATCAGGACGTCGAAATTATCTAACGGTGAATTTTTCATAATTTTCTGAGACAGTCAAATTTTTGGGTAAAAATTAAATACCATTTAAATATATAATGTGTTTTATGACATCATAATGACCCAATGGTGATGTAATAAAATAACATAATCCTTATGTTCGGCCAATATTTGTGTTATCATTAAAATAATGAGGATTTGGGTTTGTTTGACTTACTTTTCAAAGCATTAATGGAGCCCTCAAGACTTATTCAACACTTTGCCTTTTTTAAATTAATTTCCATGGGAGTGTGACTCACCTCCACATAAGCAACCCTATTTTTTTAATAAGTTCGGACCTTGGCCTTGTAAAATATTGTTTTCTTCTTTCCTTTTCCAGAAACCATGGGAAAATACCATGGGATGGTTTGTGTTTTGGATAATTTTAATATAAGGGGTCCCAAACCTAAACAATAAAGAATTATCTCACCTTTCCTATATAAACCCACCCAAGCTCCCACTTCCTCCTCACTAAAATCCCTTGGAGTTCGTCCAACCTCTTCCCTACTCTCTCTAGAATCCTCCCAAGGTGCCCCAAGCTCCCAAGAAGCCTCTCACAAGCCTCTCTCTATCCTTTGGAAGCACACTTTCATGTAAGGGGTTTTCTTCCTTTCTCATTTTTGTCAATTTTCTTTAAGTTGTATTTCCCTTTTAATTTCAATTATGAATGTTGGGGTATGGTTTCTCACCTCTCCCATACTGCCATATTATTGTTTGAATTATGGGAGACCCCTTTCTCTCTCATTAAAAGCCTCCCATGTACACCCGTTACTATGCCGAATTTCCGAAAGAAACCTTTTTCTCTTCTATTTTATTCAAGCAATACTTTTGTATCATGAATCTAAATTCCTTTTCAATTGTTGGGACATGTATCTATATGAACTTCTTACTGTCCATTAAATGTAAATATGATGAGGAACCCCATTCTCTCTCATCAACCTTTTTTATGAATTCTTGTGTCACGCCGTTACGCTGCCGAAATCACACCGATTTTCTAAGCCAATATCATTGTGTAGTGAATACCATGATCATTTCTCCATCAAGAGTATTCACCTTTATGCACATTTATTTATTGATTATAAAGTTTCATGTATGAATTACACATTCCTTTATCGTGGAATAAATGATTATGTTTTATGAATCCATGTTTTATGATCCATGTGGCACACTTATGCATGAAATGAAATGTTTAAGAAGGGTGTGCCCTTTATAGCACTCCAATGCATTGGGTAAAGTATAGTATCATGATACGTCATGTGCAATGAGTTTTTACTCAGGATAATTCAAGTGCAACGAGGGTTTACTCGTGCTTCTAGCGCAATGAGGGTTTACTCATGCTCCATGTGCAATGATCCTTGGCTCATGCTAATTCAATGTTTAGTGTTGTTGCCACATTTCCACATTATGATTATCATGCTTTATAATGCCTTTATGTTCATGTTTCTCTTATGCTCTATTGATATTCCTATTGCCTAACATGTATTTCACTCCTCATGTTATTCATTGTTTACTCCTTTACTGGGCTTTATAGCTCACCCTTTTCTTATGCATGTCCTCAGGTTATCCCATGCAATGCTAAGTACGAAGGAATGTAGTGGTCATGTAAAGGAAGTTTTCAATAAAGATGTTTTATTTCAAGTTTAAAGTTTTTATGTAATGATCCTAAGCCCCAGAGACACTAAACCTCTCGATCTTCTTTGTTGGATCAAGTGAAGTTTTATGTAATGAAGCATGTTTAAGTTGTAATAAAATGGCAGGGTTGTCATAGTTGGTATCAGAGGATAGGTTTAGTTATTTTTGGGATTAGGAAACCCTAGTAAAGCCTTAGATAAAAGACTAAGCATAATAAAAACATCCCTACGTTTTGGTAAATACTAAGTAAGTTGTTTATCAAACAAATACATCCCTGTCTGGATACGAGCAGGTAGAGGTGGCTCTGGCATAGATGTATCCTAGGGGTAAATCCCGAAAACACTGCTTTGAGCTAGACTCGAACGGGAACTGGTGCACGACAACGGGCCTTGCTGCACTCTTGGTTACGACACTCCCGGGGGATATGTTTTGATAAATTCACAATCTTAGTATGAACCCTTATTAAGGGAAAAATGCCCCTAAGAATATATGTTAGAAGGAAGATCATGAAAATCTTGGATTGAATCCTATAGACTCATGAGTTAAAGCGATTAAAGTTTATTTATAAGTCATCAACTATTGTCTTTGGATTACCCTTTATGTGTTACCCCTAAATTTCCTTTTATTCCAGCCAATGGCCGGTAATAGGAGAACTCGGGCTAACAACCGTTGTGAAGACCAGTGTGATGATTGTACTTATGAGATGCCCAATCCAATGGGAGCGGGAATCGCGAACATTGTCACGCTTCTCTCTCAGCTATCTCAAGTTTTTAATAGAAACACGGGTCAAGAGGAACGTTCAACCCCCCCCCCCCCCCACCCCCTAAAAAAGATCAAGTCTCTATTGAATGCTTCATGAGACAAAGGCCTCCTATTTTTAGTGGATCATCTGATCCCACGATCGCTGAACAATGGATCAACTCCATTGAAAAGATATTATCTATCCTCCAATGCTCTAAAAAAGAGAAGGTTCTCCTGGAGGCTTATCGTATGGAGGGTGAATCTGATCAATGGTGGACGTTGATCAAAAATAAGAAGCCTGAGGAGGAGATCTAGGCTTTGGAATGGAAGGAATTCCGGAAGATGTATTTCGATAAATATTTTCTGCGCACCCTCCGTCTTAAGATGGAAAGGGACTTCCATTCCCTCAAACAGAAAGATGAAGAATCTGTGGGAGCGTATGAGGCAAACTTCACAAGGCTTGCACGATACGCTTCCGGCTATGTCGTTACCCCCGAATGCAAGGTTGACCGCTTCTTTGGTGGGCTTAAGACTAGCTTGCGGAAAGCATTAGCGATCCGTGACTTCGACGGCTATGAGGAAATTGTCCGATGTGCCCTTAAGGTTGAAATAGAGATCGGAGAATCACAGGCCTATCATGGGGACAAGAAGCGTAAGGTGGAATTCAATGCTGGTGGTCCGATGGATAAATCCAACGGCGCTAAGAAGTTCCAGCACCCCACTTGCCAAAAGTGTGGAAAGAAGCACCCTGGAAATTGCCTTAGGGGGACAAGAAAATGCTTCAAGTGTGGAAGAGAATGGCACCTAGCTGTTAACTGTCAGCAAGAAGGACCCGCGGCTGCGACAGAGGAGAGGAACACTCCGTTCGAACCTCAACGCATTGTTCAAAGCTACAAATGCAAAGAACCGAGTCATTTTTCAAATCAGTGCCCTAATCCAAGGGTTATCGGAGGCAACCAGCAACCTCCGAGACAGCAAGGAAGAACTTTTTCCATCACTTCTGCCGAAGTGAACCCCGACAAAGAAGTGGTGATAGGTACGCTAGTTATTCATTCAATAATAACAGACTTATTTTTTGATTCAGGTTCTACGCATTATTTTATATCTCAAAAGTTTAGTACAACAATCCCTGCACCACCACAAATCATGGAAGTAAGGATGTCGGTGAGTACGGAAAATGGGGCAATCATTGCATCCCATGAGTATAAGTCCTCCCCTGTTTTAATCTGTGGATTGAATTTCCCGGTGAACCTCATCATACTCCCTTTGGTGTAATTTGATGCAATTCTTGGCATGGATTGGATTTCCTTATATAGAGCCAACATAAATTGTCGGGAGAGGGAAATCACACTCCATATGGAGAATCGACCCCCGATTCTTTACAAGTGTCAGGAGGAAGATGAATCTCCTTTAGCTCAATCATCTCAAGCATGGATATTACTGCCTTATGGGCACACATATCTGGCTTTGATGATTGAGTCCAAGGAAGAAACCACCCTTGAAGAAATGCCTATTGTGAGGGAATTCGCTGAAGTATTTCCCGAGGAACTTCCTGGTCTTCCTCCAAGAAGAGATGTTGAGTTCTCAATTGAACTTATACCTGGGGCGCTACCAATATCCAAGACTCCATATAGAATGGTTGTTTTTGAGCTTGAAGAGCTGAAGAAACAACTACAGGAGAATCTAGATAAATGGTTTATAAGCCCAAGTGCATCACCATGGGGTGCACCAGTCCTCTTCGTCAAGATGAAGGATGGGTCAATGCGGCTTTGCATCGATTATCGTGAACTTAACAAAATCACAATAAAGAACAAGTATCCTCTCCCAAGAATCGATGACTTGTTTGATCAGCTGCGTGGAGCACAATACTTCTCCAAGGTGGACTTGTGGTCGGGATATTATCAAGTAAGGGTGAAGAAGGAAGATATCCCCAAGACTGCTTTTCGTACAAGGTGTGGGCACTATGAATTCATAGTAATGCCTTTCGGACTCACCAATGCTCCAGCAATATTCATGGACTTGATGAATAGAGTCTTTAGAGATTACCTAGACAAATTTGTGGTAGTCTTTATAGATGATATTCTAATATACTCCAAAACCAAGGAGGACCATGAGGAGCATTTAAGAACTGTAATGGAGACTTTGCGCAAGGAGAAGCTCTAGGCCAAGTACAGCAAGTGTGAGTTCTGGTTGAAGGAAGTCTCATTCTTGGACCATACCATCACAAGCAATGGGATATCTGTGGACCCCTCCAAAACAGATGCAATTGAGGGATGGCCGAGGCCAACATCGGTAACTGATATCTGTAGCTTCTTGGGGTTAGCTGGATATTATCGACGATTTGTGAGAAATTTCTCCCGATTGTCCAACCCTCTTACCAATCTAACTCGAAAGGGAGTAAAGTTTTCTTGGAGTGATGAATGCGAAGAAAGCTTCAAGGAGTTGAAAAGGAGGCTTATCACTGCACCCATGCTCACTTTACCCACAAGTGGGGAGCTTTTTGTGGTATTCAGTGATGCTTCGAAGAAGTTCTTAGGATGTGTGATGATGTAGAATGATAAAGTGATATCATATGCCTCAAGGCAGTTAAATATACATGAGCGAAACTATCCAACACATGATCTGGAGTTGGCGGCAGTGATCTTTTCCTTGAAAATATGGCGGCATTATCTCTATGGAGAGAAATGTGAGATATATACTGACCACAAGAGTCTTAAATATATATTTACACAGAAATAGCTTAATATGCACAAGAGAAGATGGATAGAGCTCATCAAGGATTATGACGATTCAATACATTGCCACCCTAGGAAAGCGAACAAGGTGGCGGATGGCCTAAGTAGAAAGGCTCCAGCTATTCTATCAATGATGAGAATTGAGAAGGATCCAATCTTCTTAGACTTGATGAAGATGTATGTGGGAATCATAAAGAAGGGAACATCATCAATCCTTTCACAAATGATTGCTCAACCATCTCTTTTGGAAAGGATAAAGGATGCTCAAAAGGATAATGCAGGAATCCAAGAAAAAGTGGAAGCTATCATAAAGGGAAAATCCTCAGAGTTTAATATTAATGAAGAAGGAATTGTGCGGTTTGGGAAAAGACTATGTGTTCCATCATGTTCGGAGCTGAAGAAGGAACTTTTGGATGATGCACATAGTTCAAATTTCTCTATTCACCCAAGGAGCACAAAGATGTATCGAGATCTCCTAGAAAACTTTTGGTGGGATAATATGAAGAAGGAGATCGCTGAATATACATCAAAGTGCCTGGTGTGTCAGCAAGTGAAGGCAGAGAGGCAGAAGTCTAAGGGGATGATGCAACCATTGACCATACCAGAATGGAAATGGGAGAACATCACCAGGGACTTCGTCACTGGACTTCCAAGGACATCCAAAGGCAAAAATGCAATCTGGGTTGTTGTGGATCATCTTACAAAGACTGCACACTTCATTGCTATTCGAGAGGATTTCTCTTTGGATCAAATGGCATGGATATATATCAGGGAAGTGGTACGATTGCATGGAGTACCACTATCTATTGTGTCTGACCGAGATCCAAGATTTACCTCTACGTTTTGGAAGAGTCTTCAACATGCTCTGAATACTGAACTGAACTTCAGTACGGCCTATCATCCTCAAACTGATGGCCAATCCGAGCGGACTATCCAAACACTTGAGGATATGTTGAGAGCGTGCTCAATGGACTTTAAAGTAGGATGGGATCAACATCTTCCTCTAGTTGAATTCTCATATAATAATAGTTTCCACTCGAGCATCCAAATGTCACCATATGAAGCCCTGTATGGGAAAAGGTGTAGAACACCAGCTTGTTGGGATGAGGTCGGTGAACGTAAGCTTCTTGGACCAGAAATGGTCGAAGAAATGGTGGAGAAGGTGAAAACAATTCAGCAGCATATCAAGGCAGCCCAAAGTCGACAGAAGAGTTATGCAGATAATCGTCGACGAGACCTTGAGTTTAAAGTCAGAGACAAGGTGTTTTTACGCATATCTCCGTGGAAGAAGGTCAAGAGGTTTGGAAAGAAAGGGAAGTTAAGTCCAAGGTACATCGGCCCCTTCGAGATTCTTGATCGTGTTGGGGCTGTGGCCTATCGACTAGCACTTCCACCTACTATGGCCAAGGTGCATGATGTCTTCCATGTATCCCTCTTAAGGAAGTACATACCAGACCCTTCACATGTACTCTCTTCCGAGGTGGTACAATTAGAAGACGATCTTTCTTATGAGGAGCAACCAGTGAAGATCTTAGATCATAGAGAAAAAGTTCTACGAAATAAGACAATGCCCCTCGTCAAGGTGTTGTGGAGAAACCACATGTTTGAAGAAGCAACTTGGGAGTCGGAGGATAGATGAAGCTAAGTTACCCACATTTTTTTTAGTGTGGGAAAAAGAAAATTTCGAGGGCAAAATTTCTTAAGGAGGGAATGTTGTAACGACCCAAAGATTCATTAATGGGAAATCCCTCTTGTTCCAGTTAAATGTTTCTTTATGAAAAATGTTTTTATAAGATGTCAACTTCTTTAGTTTTACGTTAAGATTTGTGACCGTTACTTTTATAGCCGTTTAATAGTGATCATCTGGGTAGTTTAAATATATGTCTTTAACGAACCAATTTTCTACTCATACAAAGGAAGCGATGGCCTCATCCAGTAGAATTGCCCCTTATGAAGCCCATTTGCCGGAGCTCGGAAAAGAGGTGGCGTCTTTGGGCTTTGCCCTTGACCAAGCCCAAGCTGAGCTTCATCAATTCAAGCTCGAACGTGATCGTCTACGGGAAAAGTGGAAGTTCAATGAAATTACCACTCGAGCGATGTTATCTGAGCCGCCCCAAGAGTCTGTCACCATCGCACACCTTACCCTTAGGTCTTATGCGGCTATTTTATGGGGTTATGTAACAAATAAGTAGCACCATGTTCATGTACATTATTTTTTTATATAATAATGAATATAATTTCTAGTCGTTTTTGATACATTGTAATTAGTTTTTAAAGTACAAATGATGTTTTTAGTTACTATTTAATTAAGAATTATATTTTATTAAATTAAAGGATTTTTTTGAATTAAATAATATTTTAATAAAATATTATTATTAATATTAAATTAATTATTTTTATTATGTATAAATGATCTTATAATTTAATGAATGCAATTAAAATTTTTATTAAGGTTTGAAAGCCATTTCTGTCAAACCCGTGAATTTTTTTTTAAATGTCGGTTTTTATTTTAAAAGTGAAAATTCAAATATTTAGAAAATTATTTAGATAAAATAAATATTATTTTTGGAATCATGACGTCGAAATTATCTAACGGTGAATTTTTCATAATTTTCTGAGATAGTCAAATTTTTGGGTAAAAATTAAATACCATTTAAATATATAATGTGTTTTATGACATCATAATGATCCAATGGTGATGTAATAAAATAACATAATACTTATGTTCGGACAATATTTTTTTTATCATTAAAATAATCAGGTTTTGGGTTTGTTTGACTTACTTTTCAAAGCATTAATGGAGCCCTCAAGACTTATTCAACACTTTTCCTTTTTAAAATTAATTTCCATGGGAGTGTGACTCACCTCCACATAAGCAACCCTATTTTTTTAATAAGTTCGGACACTGGCCTTGTAAAATATTGTTTTCTTCTTTCCTTTTCCAGAAACCATGGGCAAATACCATGGGATGGTTTGTGGTTTGGATTATTTTAATATAAGGGGTCCCAAACCTAAATAATAAAGAATTCTCTCACCTTTCCTATATAAACCCACCCAAGCTCCCACTTCCTCCTCACTAAAATCCCTTGGAGTTCGTCCAACCTCTGCCCTACTCTCTCTATAATCCTCCCAAGGTGCCCCAAGCTCCCAAGAAGCCTCTCACAATCCTCTCTCTAGCCATTGGAAGCAAACTTTCAAGTAAGGGGTTTTCTTCCTTTCTCATTTTTGTCAATTTTCTTTAAGTTGTATTTCCATTTTAATTTCAATTATGAATGTTGGGGTATGGTTTATCACCTCTCCCATACTACCCTCTTATTGTTTGAATGATGGGAGACCCCTTTCTCTCTCATTAAAAGCCTCCCATGTACACCCGTTACTATGCCGAATTTCCGAAAGAAACCTTTTTCTCCTCTTTTTTATTCAAGCAATACTTTTGTATCATGAATCTAAATTCCTTTTAAATTGTTTGGACATGTATCTATATGACCTCCTTACTTTCCATTAAATTTAAATATGGTTAGGAACCCCATTCTCTCTCATCAACCTTTTTTTATGAATTCTTATGTCACGCCGTTACGCTGCTGAAATCAGACCGATTTTCTAAGCCAATATCATTGTGTAATGAATACCAAGCTCATTTATCCATCAAGAGTATTCACCTTTATGCACATTTACTTATTGATTATAAAGTTTCATGTATGAATTCCACATTCCTTTATCGTGGAATAAATGGTTATGTTTTATGAATCCGTGTTTTATGATCCATGTGGCACACTTATGCATGAAATGAAATGTTTAAGAAGGGTGCACCCTTTATAGCGCTCCGATGCATTGGGTAAAGTATAGTATCATGATACGTCATGTGCAATGAGTTTTTACTCATGCTAATTCAAGTTCAATGAGGGTTTACTCGTGCTTCAAGTGCAATGAGGGTTTACTCATGCTCTATTTGCAATGAGCCTTGGATCATGCTAATTCAATGTTTAGTGTTGTTGCCACATTTCCATATTATGATTATCATGATTTATCATGCCTTTATGTTCATGTTTCTCTTATGCTCTATTGATATTCCTATTTCCTAACATGTATTGCACTCCTCATTTTATTCATTGTTTACTCCCTTACTTGGCTTTATAGATCACCCTTTTCTTATGCATGTCCTCAGGTTATCCCATGCAATGCTAAGTACGAAAGAATGTAGTGGTCATGTAAAGGAAGATTCCAATAAAGATGTTGTATTTCAAGTTTAAAGTTTTTATGTAATGATCCTAATCCCCAAAGACACTAAACCTCTCGATCTTCTTTGTTGGATCAAGTGATGTTTTATGTAATAAAGCATGTTTAAGTTCTAATAAAAAGGTAGGGTTGTCATAGTTGGTATCAGAGGATAGGTTTAGTTATTTTTGGGATTAGGAAACCCTAGTAAAGACTTAGATAAAAGACTAAGCATAATAAAAACATCCCTAAGTTTTGGTAAATACTAAGTATGTTTTTTATCAAACAAATACATCCTTGTCTGGATACGAGCAGGTAGAGGCGGCTTTGGCACAGATGTATCCTAGGGGTAAAACCCGAAAACACCGCTTTGAGCTAGACTCGAACGGGAACTGGTGCACGACAACGGGCCTTGCTGCACTCTTGGTTACAACACTCCCGGGGGATATGTTTTGATAAATTCACAATCTTATTATGAACCCTTATTAAGGGAAAAATGCCCCTAAGAATATATGTTAGAAGGAAGATCATGAAAATCCTGGATTGAATCCTATAGACTCATGAGTTAAAGAGATTAAAGTTTATTTATAAGTCATCAACTTTTGTCTTTGGATTACCCTTTATGTGTTACCCCTAACTTTCCGTTTATTCCATCCAATGGCCGGTAATAGGAGAACTCGGGCTAACAACCGTTGTGAAGATCAGTGTGATGATTGTACTTATGAGATGCCCAATCCAATGGGAGCGGGAATCGCGAACTTTGTCACGCTTCTCTCTCAGCTAACTCATGTTTTTAATAGAAACACGGGTCAAGAGGAACGTTCAACCCCCCCTAAGAAAGAACAAGTCACTATTCAAAGCTTCATGAGACAAAGGCCTCCTACTTTTAGTGGATCATCCGATCCCACGATCGCTGAACAATGGATCAACTCCATTGAAAAGATATTATCCATCCCCCAATGCTCTGAAAAAGAGAAGGTTCTCCTGGAGGCTTATCGTATGGAGGGTGAAGCTGATCAATGGTGGACTTTGATCAAAAATACGAAGCCTGAGGGGGAGATCGAGGCTTTGGAATGGAAGGAATTCCGGAAGATGTATTTCGATAAATATTTTCCGCGCACCCTCCATCTTAAGATGGAAAGGGACTTCCTTTCCCTCAAACAGAAAGATGAAGAATCTGTGGGAGCGTACGAGGAAAACTTCACAAGGCTTGCACGATACGCTTCCGGCTTTGTCGTTACCCCCGAATGCAAGGTTGACTGCTTCTTTGGTGGGCTTAAGACTAGCTTGCGGAAAGCATTAGCAATCCGTGACTTCGACAGCTATGAGGAAATTGTCCGATGTTCCCTTAAGGTTGAAATGGAGATCGGAGAATCACAGGGGTATCATGGGGACAAGAAGCGTAAGGTGTACTTCAATGCTGGTGGTCCGATGGATAAATCCAACGGTGCTAAGAAGTTCCAGCACCCCACTTGCCAAAAGTGTGGAATGAAGCACCCTAGAAATTGCCTTAGGGGGACAAGAAAATGCTTCAAGTGTGGAAGAGAAGGGCACCTAGCAGTTAACTGTCAGCAAGAAGGACCCGCGGCTGCGACAGAGGAGAGGAATGCTCTGTTCGAACCTCAACGCATTGGTCAATGCTACAAATTCAAAGAACTGTGTCATTTTACAAATCAGTGCCCTAATCCAAGGGTTATCGGAGGCAACCAGCAACCTCCAAGACAGCAAGGAAGAACTTTTGCCATCACTTCTTCCGAAGTGAACCCCGACAACGAAGTGGTGACAGGTACGCTAGTTATTCATTCATGAATAGCAAACGTACTTTTTGATTCAGGTTCTACGCATTCTTTTATATCTCAAAAGTTTAGTAGAACAATCCCTACACCACCACAAATCATGGAAGTAAGGATGTCGGTGAGTACGAAAAATGGGGCAATCATTGCATCCCATGAGTATAAGTCCTCCCCTGTTATAATCTGTGGAATGAATTTCCCGGAGAACCTCATCATACTCCCTTTGGTGGAATTTGATGAAATTCTTGGCATGTATTGGCTATCCTTATATAGAGCCAACATAAATTGTCGGGAGAGGGAAATCACACTCCATATGGAGAATCTACCCCCGATTCTTTACAAGTGTCAGGAGGAAGATGAATCTCCTTTAGCTCCATCATCTCAAGCATGGATATTACTGCCTTATGAGCACACATATCTGGCTCAGATGACTGATTCCATGGAAGAAACCACCCTTGAAGAAATGCCTATTGTGAGAGAATTCGCTGAAGTATTTCCCGAGGAACTTCCTGGTCTTCCTCCAAGAAGAGATGTTGAGTTCTCAATTGAACATATACCTAGGGCGCTACCAATATCCAAGACTCCATATAGAATGGTTGTTGTTGAGCTTGAAGAGCTGAAGAAACAACTACAGAAGAATCTGGATAAAGGGTTTATATGCCCAAGTGCACCACCATGGGGTGCACCAGTCCACTTCATCAAGAAGAAGGATGGGTCAATGCGGCTTTGCATCAATTATCGTGACCTTAACAAAATCACGATAAAAAACAAGTATCCTCTACCAAGAATCGATGCCTTGTTTGATCTGCTGCGTGGAGCACAATACTTCTCCAAGGTGGACTTGCGGTCGGGATATTATCAAGTAAGGGTGAAGAAGGAAGATATCCCCAAGACTGCTTTTCGTACAAGGTACGGGCACTATGAATTCATAGTAATGCCTTTCGGACTCACCAATGCTCCAGCAATATTCATGGACTTGATGAATAGAGTCTTCAGAGATTACCTAGACAAATTTGTGGTAGTCATTATAGATGATATTTTAATATACTCCAAACCCACGGAGGACCATGATGAGCATTTAAGAACTGTACTGGTGACTTTGCGCAAGGAGAAGCTCTATGCCAAGTACAGCAAGTGTGATTTATGGTTGAAGGAAGTCTCATTCTTGGACCATATCATCACAATCAATGGGATATCTGTGGACCCCTCCAAAACAGATGCAATTGAGGGATGGCCGAGGCCAACATCGGTAACTGATATCTGTAGCTTCTTGGGGTTAACTGGATATTATCGACGATTTGTGAGAAATTTCTCCTGATTGTCCAACCCTCCTACAAAGCTAACTCGAAAGGTAGTAATGTTTTCTTGGAGTGATGAATGCGACGAAAGCTTCAAGGAGTTGAAAAGGAGGCTTATCACTGCACCCGTGCTCACTTTAACCACAAGTGGGGAGCTTTTTGTGGTATTCAGTGATGCTTCGAAGAAGGTCTTAGGATGTGTGCTGATGCAGAATTATAAATTGATATCCTCTGCCTCAAGGTAGTTAAAAATCCATGAGCAAAACTATCCAACGCATGAACTGGAGTTGGCGGCAGTGATCATTGCCTTGAAAATATGGCGGCATTATCTCTATGGAGAGAAATGTGAGATATATACTGACCACAAGAGTCTTAAATATATATTCACACAGAAAGAGCTTAATATGAACCAGAGAAGTTGGATAGAGCTCATCAAGGATTATGGCTATTCAATACATTACCACCCTGGGAAAGCGAACAAGGTGGAGGATGCCCTAAGTAGAAAGGATCTAGCTATTCTATCAATGATGAGAATTGAGAAGGATCCAATCTTCTTAGACTTGATGAAGATGGATGTGGGAAACATAAAGAATGGAACATCATCAATCCTTTCACAAATGATTGCTCAACCATATCTTTTGGAAAGGATAAAGGATGCTGAAAAGGATTATGCAGGAATCCAAGAAAAAGTGGAAGCTATCATAAAGGGAAAATCCTCAGAGTTTAATATTAATGAAGAAGGAATTGTGCGGTTTGGGAAAAGACTATGTGTTCCATCATGTTCGGAGATGAAGAAGGAAATTTTGGATGATGCACATAGTTCAAATTTCTCTATTCACCCAGGGAGCATAGAGATGTATCGAGATCTCCGAGAAAACTTTTGGTGGGATAATATGAAGAAGGAGATCGCTGAATATACATCAAAGTGCCTGGTGTGTCAGCAAGTGAAGGCAGAGAGGCAGAAGTCTAAGGGGATGATGCAACCATTGACCATACCAGAATAGAAATGGGAGAACATCACCGTGGACTTCGTCACTGGACTTCCAAGGACATACAAAGGCAACAATGCAATCTGGGTTGTTGTGGATCGTCTTACAAAGACTGCACACTTCATTGCTATACGAGAGGATTTCTCTTTGGATCAACTGGCACAGATATATATCAGGGAAGTGGTACCTTTGCATGGAGTACCACTATCTATTGTGTTTGACCGAGATCCATGATTTACCTCTATGTTTTGGAAGAGTCTTTAACATGCTCTGAATACTGAACTGAACTTCAGTACGACCTATCATCCTCAAACTGATGGCCAATCCGAGCGGACTATCCAAACACTTGAGGATATGTTGAGAGCGTGCTCAATGGACTTTAAAGGAGGATGCGATCAACATCTTCCTCTAGTTGAATTCTCTTATAATAATAGTTTCCACTCGAGCATCCAAATAGCACCATATGAAGCCCTGTATGGGAAAAGGTGTAGAACACCAGCTTGTTGGGATGAGGTCGGTGAACGTAAGCTGATTGGACCAGAAATGGTCAAAGAAATGGTGGAGAAGGTGAAAACCATTCAGCAGCATATCAAGGCAGCCCAAAGTCGACAGAAGAGTTATGCAGATAATCGTCGACGAGACCTTGAGTTTAAAGTTAGAGACATGGTGTTTTTACGCATATCTCCGTGGAAGAAGGTAAAGAGGTTTGGAAAGAAAGGGAAGTTAAGTCCAAGGTACATCGGCCCCTTCGAGATTCTTGATCGTGTTGGGGCTGTGGCCTATCGACTAGCACTTCCACCTACTATGGCCAAGGTACATGATGTCTTCCATGTATCCCTCTTAAGGAAGTACATACCAGACCCTTCACATGTATTCTCTTCTGAGGTGGTACAATTAGAAGACGATCTTTCTTATGAGGAGCAACCAGTGAAGATCTTAGATCGTAGAGAAAAAGTTCTACGAAATAAGACAATGCCCCTCGTCAAGGTGTTGTGGAGAAACCACAAGTTTGAAGAAGCAACTTGGGAGTCGGAGGATATGATGAAGCTAATTTACCCACATTTTTTTTGTGTGGGAAAAGGAAAATTTCGAGGGAAAAATTTCTTAAGGGGGGAATGTTGTAACGACCCAAAGTTTCATTAATGGAAAATCCATCTTGATCTAGTTAAATTTTTCTTTATGAAAAATGATTTTATAAGATGTTAACTTATTTAGTTTTACGTTAAGATTTGTGACCATTACTTTTATAGTCGTTGAATAGTGATTATCTGGGTAGTTTAAATATAAGGCTTTAACGAACCAATTTTCTACTCAGACAAAGGAAGCGATGACCTCATCCAGTAGAATTTCCCCTTATGAAGCCCATTTGTTGGAGCTCGGAAAAGAGGTTGCGTCTTTGGTCTTTGCCCTTGACCAAGCCCAAGCTGAGCTTCATCAAGTCAAGCTCGAACGTGATCGTCTACGGGAAAAGTGGAAGTTGATTGAAATTACCACTCGAGCGATGTTATCCGAGCCGCCCCAAGAGTCTGTCACCATCGCACACCTCCTCTTAGGTCTTATGCGGCTATTTTAAGGGGTTATGTAACAAATAACTAGCACCATGTTCATGTACATTATTTTTGTATATAATAATGAATATAATTTCTAGTCGTTTTTGATACATTGTAATTAGTTTTTAATGTACCAATGATGTTTTTAGTTATTATTTAATTAAGAATTATAATTTATTAAATTAAAGGATTTATTTGAATTAAATAATATTTTTATAAAATATTATTATTAATATTAAATTAATTATTTTTATTCTGTATAAATGATCTTATAATTTTATGAATGCAATTAAAATTTTTATTAAGGTTTGAAAGCCATTTCTGTCAAACCCGTGAATTTTTTTTATAAATGTCAGTTTTTATTTTAAAAGTGAAAATTCACATATTTAGAAAATTATTTAGATAAAATAAATATTATTTTTGGAATCAGGATGTCGAAATTATCTAACGGTGAATTTTTCATAATTTTCTGAGACAGTCAAATTTTTGGGTAAAAATTAAATACCATTTAAATATATAATGTGTTTTATGACATCATAATGACCCAATGGTGATGTAATAAAATATCATTATCCTTATGTTCGTCCAATATGTGTTTTATCATTAAAATAATGAGGGTTTGGGTTTGTTTGACTTACTTTTCAAAGCATTAATGGAGCCCTCAAGACTTATTCAACACTTTGCCTTTTTTAAATTAATTTCCATGGGAGTGTGACTCACCTCCACATAAGCAACCCTATTTTTTTAATAATTTCGGACCTTGGCCTTGTAAAATATTGTTTTCCTCTTTCCTTTTCCAGAAACCATGGGCAAATACCATGGGATGGTTTGTGGTTTGGATTGTTTTAATATAAGGGGTCCCAAACCTAAATAATAAAGAATTCTCTCACCTTTCCTATATAAACCCACCCAAGCTCCCACTTCCTCCTCACTAAAATCCCTTGGAGTTCTTCCAACCTCTGCCCTACACTCTCTAGAATCCTCCCAGGGTGCCCCAATCTCCCAAGAAGCCTCTCACAAGCCTCTCTCTAGCCTTTGGAAGCACACTTTCAAGTAAGGGGTTTTCTTCCTTTCTCATTTTTGTCAATTTTCGTTAAGTTGTATTGCCCTTTTAGTTTCAATTATGAATGTTGGGGTATGGGTTCACACCTCTCCCATACTGCCCTCTTATTGTTTGAATGATGGGATACCCCTTTCTCTCTCATTAAAAGCCTCCCATGTACACCCGTTACTATGCTGAATTTCCGAAAGAAACCTTTTTCTCCTCTTTTTTATTCAAGCAATACTTTTGAATCATGAATCTAAATTCCTTTTCAATTGTTCGGAAATGTATCTATATGACCTCCTTACTGTCCATTAAATGTAAATATGACGAGGAACCCCATTCTCTCTCATCAACCATTTTTTATTAATTCTTATGTCACGCCGTTACGCTGCCGAAATCACACCGATTTTCTAAGCCAATATCATTGTGTAGTGAATACCATGCTCATTTCTCCATAAAGATTATTCACCTTTATGCACATTTACTTATTGATTATAAAATTTCATGTATGAATTCCACATTCCTTTATCGTGGAATAAATTATTATGTTTTATGAATCCATGTTTTATGATCCATGTGGCACACTTATGCATGAAATGAAATATTTAAGAAGGGTGCGCCCTTTATAGCGCTCCAATGCATTGGGTAAAGTATAGTATCATGATACGTCATGTGCAATGAGTTTTTACTCATGATAATTCAAGTGCAACGAGGGTTTACTCGTGCTTCAAGTGCAATGAGGTTTTACTCATGCTCCATGTGCAATGAGCATTGGCTCATGCTAATTCAATGTTAAGTGTTGTTGCCCCATTTTCCATATTATGATTATCATGTTTTATCATGCCTTTATGTTAATGTTTCTCTTATGCTCTATTGATATGCCTATTTCCTAACATGTATTTCACTCCTCATGTTATTCATTGTTTACTCCCTTACTGGGCTTTATAGATCACCCTTTTCTTATGCATGTCCTCAGGTTATCCCATGCAATGCTAAGTACGAAGGATTGTAGTGGTCATGTAAAGGAAGTTTTCAATAAAGATGTTGTATTTCAAGTTTAAAGTTTGTATGTAATGATCCTAAGCCCCAAAGACACTTAACCTCTCGATCTTGTTTGTTGTATCAAGTGAAGTTTTATGTAATAAATCATGTTTAAGTTGTAATAAAAATGCAGGGTTGTCATAGGTTTGGAAAGCCGAAGGCTTCTTCGTGATAGCTACGCTCTGGGTATGACTCCTTCCAGTGCCCAATGCACTAGGTATGAGGTCACTCCCCCTACCGCTGGCCGCGAGTATGGAGCCGTTGCGTATCCAGTCGCTCACTCACATGGAGGTCCTCCCTGTTTCCCTTTCTTCATTTGTCCTGGTGCTGCCCGCACCCCGGCCTTCAGTCCCCTCTGCACCAGAACTATTACGTCCAGGGGACTCCTTGACGTAAATCATCCTTACCCTGAGGAGCCACCCAGCGGTAGGAAGGCGGGGCGTCCTCGCCATAGGAGGAATGTCCGGGGAGTCTGGATGGAAATTAGGCCGGTCTGTTTCTCGGACTCTGAGGCGGAGTACGACTCGATGGTGGAATCTTCCCCCCGAACTTCTAAGTCGAGGGCGGGAATGGGGACGCGATGCGTCAGTCTTGTAATCCCCGAATGCGAGATCTGTATGATTCCATCCTGCCTCCGAAGGTACATCCAGCAGTACGTGGACTTGGCGTACCCCCAGTGGTCAAACCCGCAGTTATCGGTGGCCTCCCCGGAAGCGCCTTCCACTTCATTCAGGGAGTGTGGGAAACTTTTCTGGGGACCGACGGAAGAGTTGCAAGACGACACACCCTCGGCGAGCACCGACGCTGTGACAGGAGGCCCATTCGCTGGACCATCCTGTCGTGACGTGGCAGCCATGGCACTGAAGCCCTTGGTGGACGACTCAGGGATCGGCGGCCAATCAGCATGTTCACCGTATTCCCCGCCGGCCAGCTCACTAGCCCGGCGACCTGCCTCGGAACCATTTCTAGCTCCCCAGACATTCTCGGTTGACGAGCAGGGGCAGTAAGGTCTGGACCCCATACCAGAGTCATGGATCTTCTGGACCGTCCTCACTGCGGGCCACTTCTTCGAGATGTTTTGTCTGGTCGCATGGTTGAATTTTGATATGCCAGAGGCACTCTCCCCAGGAGAGTTTGAATGTTTCCTCCAGACTCTTTGGTTGACTCACACCCGTCTTTTATCAACTAGCGCCTTATCCCGAGAGTCATGCACATCTCGAGGATATCGGTGAGTAGTGCTGTCGTGTCGACCTAGCAGCGCTCCCTGCGGTACGGCACCTCGAGTCGTCTGGACACTGCATGGTCCTCCAACAACAATGCGTTCAGAGTTTTCAAGTACTCTGCATGGTTATTGAGGAAGCCACCCCACACGAGCACAACTGCGGATGGGGGCAGTATGTTGCCCTTATTTTATGTGCGATCTGCCAACAGCCCTGTTCAACAGGAGGCCCTAAGGGAATGTCCCCAAAGCCAGTGGAGATCAACATGGCTGACCTTTCAGGCGAGGGAAACGGTGTGGAGCTCCTCGATATGGACTCACCCCCTAAGGAAAAGATGCCACTGGACCTGTCTGGGAGGATCACTCACCACCAGAGGATCCTCCTAGGTCTCCCCACGCCCACTGAGGCACTGAAACTGAGCTGAAACATCGGCAAGGGTAAAGATAATGTTAGGGCTGTCAATCTCTCCGACCCATCTTCCTCGGTGCAAAAGGCAGAGGAAGACTCCGAGAAGGCCATGCTACACCAGCATCTTGCTGAGAAAAAGAGGCTGGTTGATGAGTTCTTGGCCGAACGCATTGCAGAGCGGCGGCCTGACTACGGTAATCCCAGGTTAGGACAGCAGGGGCAGGAGCACCTACCCTTTGTCGAGATTCCCCCGGGAAACCGCATCCATGTCATGTTCGCCGACAAAGGGAGGCCGGAACCCATGGAAAGAGGGCGTGATACATCTCACTGAACCCTCCCGAGTGGCGGAATCATATGGGGGACCATGCTCGGTTTCCTCCCGCTGCCCCGAGAGTCGCTCTGCCAGCCGCCCCGTGAGCTGCTGAGCTTGACTACTAGATTGGAGAGCCCGGCAATGCGCTTGTGGTTAGAGATCCCCGTCAGGACAGGAATCCATGTCCGGACGATCTGATGGAAGTACTCATCACCTGCATGGAGGCCCTGGAAACTCCGCAGGTGGCAATTCCACCAGACAGCAAGCTATACCCATCATGGGTGGATGATATGTCGGCCCCGCTGGGATTTGGGAACCCCACTTTCACCCCCGTTAACGAGACAAGAGACCCGCCATGACACTTGGCCCACATCAACTCGACGTGCGGGCCTATGTTAGGGACTCCGGCGTAGCATGAGGCTGCCAAGCTCCGTTGCTTCGTCCAGACGCTGGATGGACCAACCTTCATCTGGTATAGCCAGCTCCCTCTTGGATTTGTGGCTAGCTGGGAGGACCTTCGCCGGCAATTCCTCTACTAGTTCAGCTCCACAACCCAGAAGATGAACATTTAAGACCTCTTCAGGTGCAAACAGAGGCCCGATGAGTGGGTCGTGGACTTTGTCCCCCAGTGGAAGGGGATCACGTACTCCCTTGACATGCCACTAACTCAGGACAAATTACTGACGATGTGTGTAATGAATATCAAGTCAGAGCTGGTTCCTTCTCTGATCACTCAGAATTACCCGGGAGGGTTCCGAGATTTCTCAGATAAGGCTCAACTCCTCGAAGAAGCCCTGCAACAGGCCAGTCAGGCCCGCCCGCTGCCTCCTATAATCCCTGCAAAAAGAGCCGCCAGAGCTGAACTCGCTATTGTATCCCAGATAAAGGATACTAGACAACTAGATTTTCTACCATTAAGGCTATCTCAATAGACCCATAGGGGTCCACCCCCACGGGCACAGCCTCCAGCCCAGCAGCGACCGCCTCAAAATCGGAAGGCGCCTCCGCGTAACGCACCGCCACCACCCAGGTGAGATAATCAGGCTCCGCCTCCTCAGCATGCTCCTCCAACCCTTGGACATGTTCAGACTCCAAGATCCCCCTTTCCAGACAGAAGGAATCAAACTTACTCATTTGTCGAGGCCCAGGTCCCCGACTATTTCTGTAGAGCCTTGGAGCAGAGGATCGTGCGGCTTCCTAAGTGCCGGAATCCAGAAGAGGCGTGTCTCACTGATCACCCTACCTAATGCGCTTATCAAAGTATCCTGGGGCACCCCATCATGGGATGCTATGTGTTCAATGACTATCTCCAATACCAGATTGACAACAACATAGTCAGGTTGGGCCCAGCCCCGACACAGGTGGCAGGTGTCTTCGTGAGATCAGATGGTAGCAGCGGTAATGAGGATGAGTGGCAGCAGGTTTCGGACCATGGGTCCCGAAATTATAATGACTGGATAGCCCTCTGGACAGTTTCCCATGCCCAAGGAATCATTCGTGCCCGCCTAAGTCAGCCAGAGCCCTCAGAACCTTCAAGCGCCGCTTTGGGATCGTCGTCCCAACCTAACTCTTTTCAGAAGAGCAAGCTGTGATGCAAGAAGAAAAAACACGCCCTTCCAGTGTCGTCATCTTCTCGCACGCTTGGCGATATTATGCCCCCAGAGATGGGGATCCATCCAAGACTCCGTCTGGTAGCAGATGAATCTTCGATTGAATGCTCGGGGTATTCTTCGGTTTACACCAGAGAGTTGGTAAAACATTTTTTGTCTCCCGATGATGAGGAACTTCAGGTGGACTTCCCCAATGTCCCCAGCTGTCACCAACATCGGTAGAGTTGTGGATACGTGAATCGCTGGGGCACGGCAGTCATCACCGATAGCCAGGCCGTGCACACTTCTTAGACCAGGCAGCAGGCCTGATACAGAGATCAGTGCACGTGGTCCCCTCACCCGGTGTCGATGGGTTCGCCTCCACCACCGTTTGTGTTTCTAGATCAGGCGGGACCAACTCGTCTATGTCGCAACCAGCCCTGACCTGCCACAGGCCAACTACAGCCTTCGGGTCCTAACGTGGCAACCACCTCCTGGGCTTTGACTAGTGAACAGCGAGATGTGCCTAGTACCAGTCAGTCACCGGTCCCGCCGGTAGGGCCCGTCATGCCTCCAATCGCAGAGCGGCCTCCTGTAAGCAGAAGATCGCGTTTGGCTCGAAATTATGATGTTCTGAAGCACTTTCCAGCATTCCATCAAGGCTTTCTATCCTTGAGTCCCTTCCCCTATCGTCGGAAATGCGCGAGGCGCTCGCCAAGGCTCTAAGGAGCCCCCTCTAGTTTGATACAGAGGTGGCGGCCGCAAGAGCCTACCACACCGAGGCGATTGAAGACGCAGAATGTCAAGCGGTCATCTCGTTTTCCGGTGAGGATGAAGAACCTCCCATATAGGGGCACATTCTCCCACTGTACATCACTGGCCAGTTCAATGGTGTGGAAGTTCACCACTATCTTGTTGACACGGGTTCCGGTATTAACCTCATCCCAACTCGGACGCTGCAGAATCTGGGGTTGTCTGAGGATGATTATACTCCATCTGACCTTAGGATCGAGGGGTATGATAGGACCTAGAAAACTCTACTTGGCAAGATTCTTCTGAGGACCCGGTTTGGCGGCCTAATTGGCAATACCGAATTCATCGTTGTCTCTCAGGACACTGCCAATGACGCATTGATGGGCAGGTCGTGGCTCCACCTTCACACAGCGGTCCCCTCCTCGTATCACCAGTGCCTCAAATGCTCCCTTAAGGGTGGAGTGGGTGTGCTCCAAGGAGATGCGTCTCCTTTTGCCTCCTGTGAATCCCGTTATCTGGACGCTGGCTACTACAAGATCAAGGACAAGAAGATCCTGGCAGGTGAGGTTGAGCCCGCCACTATCGTGAGTGGTCCCTGGGCAGGTTTGGATGATGCATATGTCTTCCCAATCCATCGGATGGAGGCCACGACCCCCGACATGGGGAAGTGCTTTGTCGTTTCGGGTACCAGAGGAAGTCAAATTTCCAGGTCCAAGCGACGGCGGGAAATCACCTTGTAATCTTACCCCAGCTAGGCTTAGGTGATCCCCAAGCATCCTACCCCTGTATGATATCAGGATGTTGAGCTCATGGCAACAGCAACACGTCATACGTGTCTATTTCGCCGATCCAGAATCGATCGGCTCAAGCCAATGCGCCACCACTACTTTGATGTCATAAAGCGTGGCCCCTTGGGCCAAAGTCTTGACGGGATTGGATCAACCGCCTTTATCGCCATGATCACCGCAGTGCATGGGTCCCCTGACGTGGCAACTTCTGCCACCCAAGCCGGCACCAGCTTCCAATCAGGGTCTGGAAGCCCTGAAATGGCTCCCCCCATGGATGACCCTTCCACAAGCGGAGAGGAGGACATGGAAGATACTCCTCCTACCATTGAGGAGGGTGTCCCCACCACGATCGACGAGTTAGTACAGGTTAACCTCAGTAGCGAGGCGGACCCGAGACCCACATTGGTCAGCGCCGCTATGCCCCCCCAAGGAATGGAAACAGTACGTGGAATTCCTTAGACAACATCATGATGTGTTCACCTGGAATTATGAAGAGATTCCGGGGCTAGATCCCCAGGTAGTCATACACCGCCTTGGCCTTCCAGCAAACCATCGCGGGTTCAAGCAGCCTCCCAGAATGATGCACCCCTCTCCCGGTGCCATGGTTGAGGCCGAAGTTGATAAGCTCATAATGGAATACTTCGTCAAAGAAGTCCAGTACCATAGGTGGCTAGCCAATATTGTGCCGGTTAGGAAGAAGAAAGGGCAGATCAGGGTCTGTATCGACTTCCGTGATCTCAATCGCCATTGTCTGAAGGATGAATTTCCCCTTCCCATGACAGATTTGCTGATTGATGCCACGGCCGGGTTCCAAGACCTTTCCTTCATGGATGTGTACTCCAGGTACAACCAGATCCGTATGGCCCCCGATGATGAAGATTTCACTACCTTTAGGACCCCCAGGGTACTTTATGCTACCAGGTTATGCCCTTCATCCTGAAGAATGCAGGTGCCACCTATCAACGGGCCATGCACCGCATATTCAACCAGATTCTCGGGATGCTGGTGGAGTGTTACGTGGATGATCTGGTGGTTAAATCTCGTCAGCGCCAGGACCATCTCAAAGACCTTGAGAATGTGTTTGGCTTCCTTCTTTCTCACCACTTGAAGATGAACCCATTGAAGTGTTCCTTCAGGGTAACCTTCAGAAAGTTTCTTGGCTTCATTGTTAGGTATTGAGGCATCGAGATCGACCCGAACAAGATCAAGGCCATCAGTCAGATGCCTCTCCCATGTAATATTCGGGAGATGAGAGGCCTTCACGGCCACATAGCCTATATACGTCGATTCATTGTGACTCTGGCCGGAAAGTGTAAGACCTTTTCCCGGATCATGAATAAGGGCGCCGCCTACGAATGGGATGAAGAGTGTCAGATCGCTTTTGAGGAAATCAATCAGTATCTGATTCACCCTCCGGTATTGATTCCACCCATTTCTGGAAAGTCGCTGGTCCTTTACGTGACTTCCATGGAGCGATCCCTCGGCTCACTTCTCGCCCAGAATAACAATGAGGGAATATAGAATAGTCTCTACTACCTTAGCCGCATGCTTTTTGACGCGGAAATTAAATATTCCCCCATCGAGAAGAGCTTCCTGGCGCTCGTATTTTCCATGGAGAAATTGTGGCACTACTTGCAGAGCGTAAGCCCCATGTACAACATGGGCCGCCTCAGAGCGTAAGCCCCATATCCACCATGTGCCGCCTCAGAGCGTAAGCCCCATATTCACAATGGCCCACCTCAGAGCGTTATCCCCATATCCCTCGTACCGCATGACGTTAAACTGTATGCCCATGTCCTGCATGACGTTAAACTGTATGCACTTGTCCTGCATGATGTTAAACTGTATTACCCCTCTTGGGCCATCTCAGAGCTTAATCCCCATGCGTCACTCCATCATCCATCCTGATCCTTACCCGGGCCGCCACATCCCGGTGAGATCATGCCACTCCACCCCACTCCATAGCATCTGGGAAGCCTCCCACGTGATGGCCCCAACATTGGCGTTCCCCCTAGGGGGTCCTTTAATCTGATCCACTATCGGTGTTTCGATCAGTCTGATCCATCTCCGCAAGACATTAAACTCGCGGAATACCCCATGTTAAACATGGGAAGCTGAGGAAAACCTCAGATGATACACATTCCCCGCGTTTGATGTGGGATGCCTCGGGATTCCGCGCCCTCGAGAAGCCCTGTGATAAGGGACAGAAGACAGACATGCTGATCCCCAGCTTCAAGACATGCCAACGACACCCCAACGTGACCATTCCCCTCACCAAAGGTTGCTGCCCCAACGAGACCCCTTGGTGCGTATCAATGGAAGCAGCGTAATTAACTGGCATCCATGCACATATGGCTCCAAGAATGAGCTTCACAAACTCGTCTTAAATCTATGAGGGAGACCCAGATTAGGTGACGTGCTCCGAGGAGGAATCCACAGAAGGAAGAACCAACATCCCATCATCCCTATTTAGATCAAGGAGCAGACGTCCCTGAATAAGGAACGGATGCCGCCCACCTTTGGAAAGCAGTAAGGCGGGGCTGCGAGCCGCACGTCCTCCCATGCGTGACGGACACAAGCGCATGCCCCGGTGTAAAAGCATCGGAAACATGAATTATTTTCAAAATATTTTTGGTTTTAAAAAATGTTTTCAATATGGAAAGGATATTTTGTTTAAGAAATATTTTCAATGATTTTGAAATATTATTTTATATGTTTTCTAGTTAATATTTAGAGAAAGTAATTTCAAAAATAAATCTTCTTTGAAAAAATAATTTTTAACTAAAAGTTATTTTTCCTCAAAAAAATATTCCACAAGATATAAGGAAATATTTTTCCATATAAGATAACATCATTTTTTTCACATATGTTTTACTTAGGCTATAATCCAAGGATACCATTCTTATTATTTCTCATAATAGTTTATGTTCATGATGGAAATATGGTTATGGAACCCACTTATATTGCATAGGGTAAAATAAGATAAAATTATTATATGACACTTTATTTCCACGACTGAAATTTTGATTTAATGATGCATTGATTAATATACATATATCATTTCTATTGGTTATGAAAACATAAATTTTTTAAAACCCATTTAATTTCATGGGTGTTAATATGTTGAATTTTTTTATGTTGTTGCACAGATGTGTATTATTTTTATTATATGACTGGTGGGACCTATATCTACCTTTAATTCCATAGGTAATGATAAATGTTCTATGAGCTCGAAGGGTACATGAGTGGTTATCCCAAGACTTTAAAATAGAGTTCATAGTTGGATTGATAATGCTCGAACCAGAAACAAAATTCTATGAATTTTGCCAATGTTATGATATCTTTAGTCATTTTATATTATATCCTTTTGACACATGTCTTATGAACTGAAAATATTTTTTAAATGACTGGAGATTATGATCATTCATATGGAGGGTATGGTTTTAGAATGTGATTATCAAGTTATCAAACCTATATATCCGTGTTAATTTTATGTAAATCCTTTTTTATACTTAATTAGTATTTGAACACAGATTTTCTTATGTTTCCTTTCCTCATGTTATGATGAATGGTTTTTTATAGGGTATGCATATGAGGAATAATTATTGGGATGATATTTGTGGGAAACATTGAAGATGATTAATCAAATTGGAATTTTGTTTACCTAGTTTCCAAAGGATATAAACTATTATATAACTCAGTCATGTGTTTTTTGTATTATTATGAACATTCATAAACAATTATATAATATCAACATTTGAAATCATGGTCCACTATACTGATGGGATTTTTGAGAGGAATATTTAGACATTGAAGACAACATTCATGATTGTTCAATAGATTACCAGAGGTGTTTGGTCCAAAAACTCTCATTAGTAATGTATTTTTATAATAACTGTTTTCATTTAATTATATATTGGGGTAATTTAGGCATTATATAGAATGTGGTGTCAGACTCCATTTTTATGGATAAGTCACGTGACATGAAATTTTTGGGACAAAATTTGGTAGAAGAAAAAGTTAGTAGTGTGAAAATTATTCATATACATATTAATATGGTACAATGCAGGAAAAAGATATATGCATATTATTCGATGAAATATCATTCTTTTGAGGTAGACTGTCATGTTATTATTTATGTATCATTATGGAAAATCATTATAAATTTTGTTAAAAAGAAAATGTTAATAAAATGGTTCATTGGACCATACAAAATATAAGAGGTAGTTAAATTAGTTTCACATATATTTTCATTTAATTCAAGTATGTCATAGGTACATGATGTAATTTATTTTTCAAGGTTATAAAAATATGTATAGAATACATGTCAGGTTTTGAGCCTTAATGTTGTTGAGATGAATGAAATAATATATTACAAGGAACTACTTGTATATATTGTTGGATGTAGAGATAAGATGTTATGAAATTTTGTGATTCTCTAGGTTATGTATTTGGGAAAAACCATATGGTTTAAGAAGAAACATTTGAATCCAAAAATGCAATTAAGGAAAAATATCCCCACTAGTTTATGTAATGAATAAAAAAACGACGATCCAATTTAAAAAATTGGAGAATAATGTAACAACATATTTGATGTTAAAATAATTCATATTCATGTCTTATTAATATTAATTAATTATACATATAGAGTTAGATTCATTCTATCAATATTTGGTACTTTTCCAGTCCATATAAAATATCCTTATTTCTAACCAAATTTTGGTTTCATGCATTATATGGTTTTACATTGAAGAATGATTATAAAATTCTATATTTTTAATCTAAAAAATGAACTTCGTGATTTAATTATGGATGTCAAAACTATTTTTGGTTGAATTTTTATGAATTTTTTGAATACATTGACGGCTCAATAAATAGTGAAAACACTAATTTGAAATAAAAACTTCATTTTTTCAAGAAATAAACAATTTTTTTTCAATAGTTATAATGTGAAATTAATTAATTATTTTTATTTTAATCTAATTTGTCTCATTGTAATGAACTCTGTACATTATTTTTCAAAAAAAATATTTATATATATAAAAAGGTACTTAATGGAAATTTTTTTACTATATATTGTTTATCAAATATTTAATTAAATTCATTCAAAAATTTAATTGAATTTTACTAGAATAATTAATACTATTTAATAATTAATACTAAATTTTTAGTTTTAATGAATAGTAAAAAATTTAAATAACTATTACTCCATCAAAAGTTAAAACATGATTATTAGGCATTGAACTAAAGAGATAAGGGTTAAAATAAGCTATAAAACTATATAAATTCAATATTATGGACATATATAGACATTATATCTTCTAACATAAAACATAGTTTATTTTGGATAAATTTTACTTAAGTAATACATTAATATATTTTATTCTTTTTCAAAATTTCATGTATATCTTCTCACCCACAAATAATGTAACACCACCGCTCCACTCATATCCAAAAATGAAGATAATTTTTAGATTAGAAAATAAATACCATTAAACTATCCTGATATCTATCAACAAATATTAGTGTCCCCAAAATGATAGAAAACACATCCATGTATTTCTTTAGGTATAAAACTAAAGGGGTCTTCTAAAGTAGAGGTATTGTTCTTAAAAGAGAATTTTTGCTTCATTTCTTCTTCCAAATCCAAACAAAAATATTTATCATTTCTGATATAAAAACACATTTATCATTAATATAATTTACTTTTATTATGTTATTTTTATAATTTATATCCATTCACTTTTTAATAAAATGGGAATCAAAAATTTCATTCGTTTGTACGACAGACTACGACATCGCAAATCGATATAATTCGTTTCCCATCACAAACTATCAAGAATACATATTCTTACATACTTAATGTATATAAATTATTTTTTAGACATAAGTATTAATATTTAAATATAATATATCATAATCTTCCACAACATTCCTGCCATTACGAAATGATAATTTCTTCCAAGAATATATATCGAATATCCCTCCATTAAGTGATGTGATTCATTTGTTATCACCAAATAACATGGATGATATATTATATATTTTGGATATATATAATTTTATATTTATTTTATTAAAATTAATTTATATATATTAGAGAATAATTTCCTTCATTTTGTATTATTCATTAAAAAATTACAACGTAACTCAAGTATACATATAACCTACCCTATCCATGATTGTAACACAATTCATTGTTCAAAACCACATATCATGGTTTGATTTAAATGTATATTTTTTTAATTGAAATTATAATTATTACATGATTATTGATCTTGATAGGATATAATAGTTAACTATTTTACCATAGTCATCTACCGAATTCATTTTGGATAGATAAATTGGATATCATCAAAACATATAATGAGAAGTTAATTGATTATTAAATTATAAATAACATGTTAAAAAATAATATTAAAGGAATAATAAACATTAAAAAGGTACATAATAAAATAAATATACATTATAATTTTACTAATGAGGTTTTCATAGAATGTAAACGTTGACTCAAACTCAAGGTAATAGACATTTTAACATAAAATCTAGTTTTAGAAATCTTAATGATTTATTTATTTTTAAATATAATTTTCCCCTGTAAATATTAATAATATTATTTTATATATATAATTATATGACCATAAATGAATTATAAATTATTTTTCAATTTAGAATTTATTTTAGTGGTAATTAAAATGAATATTTTTACAGAGTGTTTTGACTTTTATTAGTTAAGGTAAAAGATTAATCTATCTTAACAAATATTATGTCAATATATTTTCATGGTCAAACAACCAATATTTGATGTTTCAATTCAATTAAATTATTAAATATTTTAATAAAAAACCCATACTCCCTTTTTTATGGGTATTTTATTTTTTTAAATGGGTTTTAAAAATGAAAAGATATTTTGATACTCAAATACCTATTTCATGTAGGATGAAAAGAGTTTTTCAATGGTTTTATGATAAAAAGATGAAAGAATGATATGTATTAATCATGATATGGTGAATTATATATTTATATATTTATGGGTGGGGTAACTACAACATATATGATGGGTGAGACTTGTTACACCTGGAATTTCAATTCCATGCTTCGTTTCAAATCCTCTTTTGGTTATTATCTTTCCCTTGGGTTCCTGGTGTTCTAAGTTTGCAATATTAGTGACCCTTGTGTAATTGATCTATATGTAAAGACTCGTAAATTTCAAGGAAATTTATTTTTTCTTAATTTTATTTGGAATTTTACAAGAGCGCAGTCTCTGACGGCACCTGATTCCAAGGCCCGGTGTGCCTGGAATCATTTTACGAAGTTTGGCTCAGGTACGTTCAGTGAACGGACGAGCGGTTTTTTTTAACTTTTGAACCGGTGCCCGGAATTGAATTCTGGGGGCACCGATGAAGTCGCAGCGCCGGTATTCGCTTAGAAACGCCTCTTCCAGAGTTGCGTTTGCTCGAGTGTGGTTTTTAATTTTCGGGCATAAAGTTATGAAATACAATAATTTTGTGACAACTTTATTTTATTTCACTTAAGCCACTTGGAAGCCACTTGAAGCCACTTGTTGACGTCTTGAACTGAGTTAAACCGGATAGGATGCTATCCAAGAAATATCCTACCTCCTTGGTAGGATATTTGTGAGGTGGGGCCCGCACGAGCTCTGCCGATTCATTCCTCTAATAAAACCATCCGCGAAAACCCATCTTTATGAAAGTCGCGTTTCTTAAAATCTTAACAGACCATTTAATTGGGCGGTTTATTTCGTGAATTAAAGGGGCTGTTTCTTTCGTGGAATTAATTCAACGAATTGATTAGTCATTTCTTAACCAGTGTTCAAATTCTTTGGCGTAATAATAAAATAAGGCCAATGCACGACCTCTGGTTATTAGCGCGTTGAGAAGATTTGAGAGAACCCTTGTATCTTCTTCTCCCTCGCGAAGAACGCGAAGAACGCGAAGAACGCGAAGAACGCGAAGAACGCGAAGAACGCCGATCCCGGAAATCGACGACGCTTCCGTCCGAGACGTTCTTCCCCACCTCGATCTCCGATCACCAACCATTTGAGGTGAGTGATTTCGGGTTTCCTTTAAAGGTTATTTTTGGTTTTAAACAAAACATAGATTTAATTATTTAAAATTTAAATCTGTTGTTCTTGGTCTGTTGAGCTCGCCGACTCAACGCCGGATTCCGCGACGACGTGATGCCTCCCCGCGACGATGCGACGATCCCTCTCTTCCGCGACGACCTTTTCCGCGAAGAACGCCCGTGCGCGACGACCAACGAGGTAGGGATTTATTATGAGAATTACCCCTTTTTATTATTTCCCATAAGTGTTTCTTTAAAAAGTCAAAGAACCGGTTTCGAACGAACAATTTTATTTTATTAAAATTGTCGGTTCATGTGTTGAACAAAATTCCCCTGTTTGTTTATCTCTAACACGGAGGGTGCGGGCCAAATGAACACGGCCCGACGACCCTCTGCTGTTCTTCGTTTTGTGTGGATTTGACGGGCGACGACGGAACGTGCCGCAACGGATTTTTGACGATCCCGCAGTGAAGAAGGAGTCCCGGGAGGAGCATGGGCGCAGACGGGAAGAGAATCGGACCACCGGAACAATCCCAGTGGCCCGCGGAACTCGCCGGCGCGGCGGCGCCCGCGGACTCGCAGCCGCGCGGGTCCGGTGCCCTCGGACGCGGATGAAGCCGCGTCCCGACTCAGCGCGGCCCCACGCGGGGGGCCGCAGCACCACCAGGCCGCGGAGGAAGCGCCCCGCGGTGCCAGGCCGTTCGGTCGCTCTGCCGAACCAGACCAGGCCGGTCCGACCGGCTGGGCTGCGCCCTGGCCGGACCGGACCGGGTCGGGTCGACCCTGTTAGGGCGACCCGGTTTGGCCGACTCCCCGGGGGGGGGGTCGGCCCGGGTCGACCCGGGCCCGTACCCCCCGTCTTCCGACGACCTTCGTTCAAACGCTCGTAACATGAGCTACGAGCCTCCAAATGACTCACCGTCAGCGGCAACACGATCCTTGGATCGAGTCGGTCGTTTTGGTATATCTCACTCAAGGTTTCGGAGTACTTTGAGTTCGGTCGGGTCGGTTCGTACACGAAACCAACCGGGCCCTCGGAGCGGAAACACTCATATCATGAGTCACGGACGTCTGATTGACGTGCCGTCAGCTTCGTTGTTTTCCACTAAGTGAGACTGATCTTTTGGCATACTCTGCCCGAGGTTTGGACAAGGTGGAGTACGGTCGGGTTGGTTTTGCTTTAAAAATCAACCGGGCCCCTGGGACGAAAAAGCCAATAACTCTCAGACCGGGCGTCCGATTGACGCGTCGTCTGCGACGTTGAGTTCCTGTTGACGATACGGAACTTTTGGATACATCAACTTCGGACTTTGTGTCAGTTGATGTATCAGCCTCTCGGCTCGTGGAGCGGACCCTCCCGAACGAGCTTGCTGTGTGCGGGAACCCTAGTGCTGGCTGCGACTGCTACTTCGATAGTGACGACTATGCAGAGATCCTCCGTGGACTCCGAGGACGACCGTGCCGAGATCCTCAGTGGACTGTGGCGACGACTGTGCAGAGATCCTCCGTGGACTCCGACGAGGACTGTTCAGAGATCCTCAGTGGACTGCGGCGACGACTGTGTAGAGATCCTCTGTGGACTCCGACGACGACCGTGCAGAGATCCTCAGTGGACTGCGGCGACGACTGTGCAGATATCCTCCATGGACTCCGACGACGACTGTGCAGAGATCCTCAGTGGACTGCGGCGACGACTGTGCAGAGATCCTTAGTGGACTGCGATGACTACTGCACTCAGCGATCCTACGTGGATCAGTGTTACAGGTCCTGTGTGGGCCCGGTCAGGTGTGGGCCCGATCCTGTGTGGGTCTGATCCTGTGTGGGTCTGCGCTAAGCGGTTCTGTGTGAGCCAGCGCCTACAGGTCCTGTGTGGTCCCGATCCGGTGTGGTTCATTGTGGGGGTTAGTTACCTATCGATCCTTCGTGGGTCCGACGACTTAGATGGATCAGTGATCATCTTTGTCGTCATCCAAAGAAGTATACCTGTGTGAGCTGAATCTTGTGTTACTCTCCTTTGTGGATTGTGTTGAGTTATCCTATGTGGATTTACTATTTACTCTCCTTTGTGGATTGTGTTGAGCTATCCTGTGTGGATTTACTGTTTACTCTCCTTTGTGGATTGTGTTGAGCTATCCTGTGTGGGTATACGTTTTTTTCCTGTGTGAACTGGGTTGTGCTTGGGCTCGGACGTTGGAGCCGAACGAGAATTGATGACTTAGGTATATGTATGGGCATATACCTAAGTCGTGCCAGATGTTACTTCATGATTGTATCTTTCCTTTGTGGATTATCCTTTGTGGATTTGAGGAGACCTTCAGGGGTCTTGGGGTCTCTACTGAGTAGCGTATACTCACCCCTGCACGAGCTTTGCCCGCACTACGTTGTGTTGGTTGCAGACGACGGACAACGCTGATGGTGGTGGAGGCGTGCGGAGCAGGACGGTACCTGGAGGTGGACCGCTGGGAGGGACGTACTCGGAGCGGTCAGGTGGACCCGAGGAGTAGTGGAGGCTATCTATACCCACCTTTCAGGTGGGATTTCCAGGGGACGGCTCGACGCTACAGTTTTCCCTTTCAGTTGCTGTTTTTTCTTTCAGTTGTACTTTACTGTTGGGCTTGTATTTCCGGCCCCTTTTACTTTCAGCACAGCTTGTACAGTTTTTACTTAGTGTTTACTTTTCCGCTTGCTTACTCTGTGGTGCTTGTTTACTTTTTAAAGGCAATGCCTTCCCTTTTTGTTGGGATATACGCCTTGGTGCTAGTCGCCAGCCCCTGGCCTATGGAAGGCGGGTTTGGGGTAGTCATGACACGGGCCCCGAGGGCGGGTCGTGACAAATTGGTATCAGAGGTGGTCGGTTCTACCGCAGACTCTATTCATTCTTCTGTGTGAAGCAATAGTGTTAAGCGTATTTAGTGTGGTTATCAGTCCAGGGAGTCCAGTGTTGGTGCGGTGGCCGACGTATCCATACACCAGGACCCTGACTTCTGATTTTCGACTTAATGCACGAAAACATTGATTGCATGTGTGTTTCAAGTTTTCTTCGTGATTACTTGTGTCAGCTCACCAGGTATACTATTCTAACCGTGGCGCACTTGTTTCCTTTTCAGGATGGCATGAAGACAGCAGCCATCTAGGGTTCCTAGAGTAGAGTGCGACGACAGCCCGCTGTGCGATGAGGCCTCGGTACAGGGCCCGTTGACAGCAGAGGCACCAGCGGTACCTTTACCCGCCGAGCCCCCGATTCTTCCAGCACTAGCAGCTGACGACGCACGATGCCTCGGAGCTCTGCACGAGTTCCAGTGCCAGCGACCACCCAGGTTCTGTGGGGAGTCGGACCCCCAGGTAGTCGAGGACTGGCTGGAGGCGGTCGTCCGAGTTTTCAGGCTAGTGAGGATACCAGCAGACCTCATGGTGATCCTCGCGGCGAGCATACTGCACGCAGCAGCAGGGCGATGGTGGAGCCTGATGCTCCAGGTACACAATGAGGCCTCCCTCATCTGGACGGACATCGAGAGCCTCTTCCGCTCAGAGTTCGTCCCGGACACCCTCCGTGCGGTGTGCATCCAGAAGCTTCTTTAGATGCGGCAGGGCAGCTTGACGGTCGCCTAGTACGCGGCGAGGTTCACCGACCTATCTCGCTACTCGACAGACATGGTACGAGACCCCTTCTTCTGGGCCCGGACCTTCGAGCTGGGATTGAGACACGAGATCAGGGCATCGCTGATCTCCCTCAGCATCCCAACCCAGGCAGGAGTGCTAGAGAGAGCCCTTCTGATCGAGAGCTTCCTGGCTGAGTCCACAGCAAGACCTGCCGCAGGGCGGCAGATAGCGGAGTTTTCAGCAGCAGGTAGCCGACGGATGAATCAGGGTTCCAGGCGGGCTAGACCATCCAGCAGACGACCTCGGGACACTGGCTCAGCAGTGCAGGGCACTCAGCGCGGGAGCCAGTCTTCCGAGAGGCAGGCAGTGCTACGAGTGCGGCGGGCAGGGCCACATGGCTCGTGACTGCCCGACCCATCGTTCCGAGGGGCAGCAGACGGTTGAGGGACCACCCAGGCAGAGGCAGAGGGTCGACCGTGGCGGTCCGCAGGGAGGAGGCGGACGAGGCAAAGGAGCTGGTCGAGCAGCAGGTGGTGGGCGACGCTTTGAGGCTCTGCCACCACCACCACCAGGAGGCCCGCCCCGACCACAGGGAGCTGGCAGGCAGAGACTGGCTCAGCTCCAGGAAGCGGAGGCCTACGACCACGGCGCGCCAGAGATGATTCGAGGTACGATCTGTGTCTATTCCACCCTTGCTGCAGTTATTATAGATACAGGAGCGAGTCACTCTTTCATATCCACTGCCCTTGTTCGGAGCTCTGAGATTCCGACAGAGCCGTTGGCTCGATCCTTACGGCTAGAGACTCCTACGGGAGCAGACTCGACGATTACGCATTGGTGCCGGCAGTGTGAGCTTACTCTAGGAGGCGAGAGCTTTGGCTGGGATCTTCTTGTAGCGGTGGCGAGGCCTTACGACGTCATCTTGGGCATGGATTGGTTGTCTACGGTCCATGCTCAGATTGACTGCATTAGGTGCAAGGTGCGATGTATGCGCACCGACGGGAGCAGGTTCACCTTCACCAGCGAGAAGGGAGCCTTAGCAGCGCAAGATGGACTCACACAGAAGAGAGGTCAGCCCATCACTCATCAGTTGGCTTGCCTCATCCTGGGAGCAGTTGACGTGCGGAGTCCCAGTTTTCCTGCAGTGGTGGATCAGTACATGGACGTCTTTCCCGATGACGTTCCAGGACTACCTCCTCGCAGAGAGGTAGAATTTTATATTGACCTGTACCCCGGGACAGCCCCGATATCCACTCCAGAATATCGAATGGCCCCCGCTGAGCTTCGAGAGCTGCGGGTACAGTTGGAGGACTTGCAGGGCAAGGGGTTCATCCGACCCAGTGTTTCACCCTGGTCTTCCCCCATATTGTTCGCCAAGAAGGCGGACAGGAGCTTGCGACTGTGTGTCGATTATCGTCGCATGAACCAGATGACAGTGAGGAACAAGTATCCGCTACCCAGGATTGATGACCTCTTCGATCAGCTCAAGGGAGTACGGTGGTTCTCGAAGATAGACCTGAGGTCAGGCTATCATCAGCTCAGAGTTCGAGACGAGGATGTGCAGAAGACGACCTTCAGATGTAGGTATGGCCACTATGAGTTCTTGGTTATGCCTTTTGGAGTGACCAATGCTCCAGCAGTGTTCATGAGCCTCATGAACAGGATCTTCCATCCATACCTCGATCGATTTGTCGTAGTCTTCATCGACGACATCTTGGTGTACTCGACCACGGGGGAGGAGAACGCCTACCACTTGCATGTTGTACTAGACACACTCCGAGAGCACCCGCATTATGGAAATAACTAGAAGTTTCAGTTCTGGTTACGTGAGGTCCACTTCTTGGGGCACGTCATTTCTGAGGCGGGAGTTGCAGTGGATCCTGCGAAGATCGAGGCAGTGCTAGCTTGGGAGCCACCCAAGAGCGTGACAGAGGTGCGGAGTTTCCTGGGCCTAGCCGGATACTATCAGAGATTTGTGCGGGACTTCTCCAGAGTTGCGGCCCCACTCTCAGCGTTGACGAAGAAGGGGAAACCCTTCGTGTGGTCAGAAAGATGTCATCGGAGCTTCCAGGAGCTGAGGCAGAGGTTGACCAGCGCACCTATCTTGAGGTTGCCTGAGGAGGGAGTTGGATACGTAGTCTACTGTGATGCATCAGGGACCGGACTCGGGTGTGTCCTAATGCAGGAGTGGGCTGTGATTGCCTACAGATCACGTCAGTTGAGGCCTCATGAGCATAACTATGCTACCCATGACTTGGAGTTGGCAGTAGTGGTCTTCGCCCTGAAGACATGGCGGCACTATCTGATGGGCGAGCGCTTCACAGTCTTTTCTGACCACCAGAGTCTTAGGTACATCTTCTCTCATAAGGACCTGAACCTGAGACAGTGGAGATGGCTCGAGTTCCTTCAAGAATATGACTTTGAGATAGTCTATACTCCTGGGAAGGGGAACGTGGTAGCCGATGCCCTCAGCAGGAGGACGGGCATCCAGCTACTTGAGGAGGCGACAGAGCCGCTAGCCGCCTTGCAGATATCCTTCGTGGATTGAGACGGAGCAGCCTTCCTTCAGTCTATCACAGTCTCTCCTCCACTTCTACAGCGGGTCAGAGAGGCACATCGTGGGGACGCTGACAGTGAGACATGGCGTGCACAGATATCCTCGGGACAGACACCTGATGGTTTCTCCCTTGGAGCAGAGCACGATGTCCTTTTCAGAGGACGTACCTTGGCACCAATCACATTACGAGAGGAGGTACTGAGAGAGTTTCACACTTCTCTTTTGGCGGTACATACTGGAGTGGCGAAGATGTACCAGGATCTCAGACGACAGCTGTAACATCCCGAGATTTTATGAAAAATATTCTTTTTTATTTCACTAATGTCTTGTGTTATACGCTACACCAAAAGGAGCTTGCACAACACGCATCCTTGACTTGCCTTGCATTACACGCAATCTCAACCTTTCTCGATAGCGTGTGTGGTACGTAATCCTGAGTTTCACGAAACAATGATATGCTATTAAAATATTATTAAAACTAGCCGTTATGAATACTAATAACCACTTTTTAAATTTTAGAAATTTTAACTCTCAAAATGGACTTCATTTTTGGATTCGGAGTATCGAATTTAGCCTAAGGTAAAATTTTGGTACTTTTCGGATAACTTTCATATTCTGATGAATAGTGAAAATTACTAAATTATAATTAAAAACAACTTTTTTAATCAAAATAATTAATAGTGATAAATAATTAATTTGAGTGGTTTTAAAGTATATTTAGAATATATTTTTACAATTTAATACAATGTTGGTCATTGGATGTAATTTCACATTTAAACTAGACATAAACAAGTGTCAATCTTTTGATAGATATTGTTTCTTAAAAACACGCTATTTGTTTTAACAGCAGGATTTAATTATAAAATTAATTAATGCAACTTTTATGTTATGATTTTGGTAAAATAGACTTCATTTTTGAATTCGGAATATGAAATATAGCTTGGGATGAAATTTTGGCATTGTTCTGAAAAACATCAATTTTTGATTAATAGCGAAACTACTAAGTGGTAGGTTAAAAACTGAATTTTGCATAAAACTTAATTTTACCGCTTCTGTGAATGGAATTTCGAAAATCCGAGAGACACGGTTAATATCAAGGACTAAAATGTGGTTCAATGAGATGAAAATAATTTTTTGGTGAATAGTAACTTTTTACTTTTTTTTACCACGGTTAATAGTAAATAGGGTAACTAAGGGTAAATATGATGTTAATATTACCCTAACACATGTCCTAATTCTATTGGACAAGTGTAATTCGACCAAAAACAAACTTAGGAATAAAATATGACCATTTAGGCCCACTTGGATTAGATTAGGACATTTATTATTAATTTATTTAAAGAAGGGTTAAAATAGTTAAAATCAAAGTTTAATAAGTAAATCATTTTTAATATGGGGTTATACATAAGATAAATTCTACTATAAATATTCATTAGAAAGCTAAAAAGATTTCCTACATGATGGTATTTTATTTGTAATTTTTAGACATCATATAATATAATTTATTTATGACACAAAGATGATGCAGTAATTATCTTATTAATGAAATATTGACATAATTGATAATATAAATACCAAAATAAATGTAATTTAAGCCTTTTTATGAATTCCACTAATTTTCTAGGTCACTATGATATATTAGTGTTGATTTAATCAACTTGGATCGAACATATAATTCTGTTATGACTTTCACAAAAATCATATATCAAATAGTGTCAAAATTGACACAAAATAGTTTTTAAATTAAATATTATATTATTAATTTTTATTTTATTCCTAAAAATCTAAGGTTCGGCCAAATGACTTAGATAAGGATATATGTATTAATAATATACAATTTGGGGTTCGTTTGGCATGTTATAGTAAGTTTATTAACCATATAGTGAAAGAAAACAAAAAGACACGGTAAAAGTTAAATTATTTAACTTAGAGTTAAATCTAATGGATAAGGTTAAAATAAGAACCTAAACTTGTCTAAATCCTATTGGTTGATAGGATTTCGACCCATCCCCACTTTTGCTTCGAAATAAGACCCTTTGGAACCATTATAAACCGATTTTTACTTTAATATAAAATAATATTTTGAGATATTCCTAAGGTGCCCCTCTCCTCCCCTATAAAAGGACACCTCCTCCCCCTCCTCCTCACACCAATTTGAGCACTCAAGCTCGGCCAACCCCTGCCAATTTCTCCTCTCCACTTCCCTAGCAACATCCTAGAGGTTCTGGTCTTCCTCAAAGACCAATTTTAGTGCCCTAAGAGGAGGTCTCAAAGAGGCACTTCAAAGAAGAGGTAATTACCGTTACCAATTCTTTCATCTTTATTTCTTCTTCCACTTATTCTTATTAGATTGTTTCATTATGAAGTAATAACATCAGTATCACTCATATACTGATATGTTATTATAAGTATGAAACAACCCTATTTCACCATCTATCCATCCTACGGAAAAAGAAATCACCGCGCGTGCGTACGTACGGAATACCGTCTCCACGCCGTGGTGTAATCTATTTTCCACCACCACCTTACATGGATGGGTATAATGTTGTAAAGAATCACTATACATAGTTATTACAACATCATATTGATTCTGATATATTGTATAATCCACTCCAAAGCAATTCATTATTTATAGAAATGATATCATCGCTCGTGCGTACGTACGGAATACCGTCTCCACGACGCGATGAGATTCATTCTCCATGTTAACCATTTAAGAATGATTATAAAGTATATATAAGAAATAATAATGAAATATATGACATTATAAAGCTACTGGATTTATTTATATATATATGTATGTCATCTACTTACTTCCATTTCAAGACAATAAGGAAAGTAAAACAGCGTTCATGCGTACGTACGGACTACCGTCTCCATGAACGGTGTTTTTCATTTTATTTATCTATATATTATATATATATATATACTGAATATATATGATATATAAATCATATTTTATATTCTGGAAGTAAGTAAATCATGATATAAGTAATAATGATGTCAAGAACAACAAGTCAAAACACCTACGATAAATGAAACGATTTTACCCAAAACGCTTCTTTAACATGGAATTTACAAAAGAATGGGTAATATAATGTCATAAGTGAACCATATATGATATCATAACAATGAATATGATTATGTAATAAGTCAATGACATTATTTAAATCATTATACAGGAGGTTCAGACACATACGAAGCAAATTGGACCTAAGGTAAGGGAAATATCACAATCTCATTTTTATCCGAGATTGTTTATTCGTAAGTATTTAAGGGGGTGTATTTTATCATCCACATCCATGTTCCCTCAATATGTAATATTGTTTCCATCCACTTGCAATAGTTTAAATCCAATTTTACCCTTAGGTGAGTTTTTAGTAAAGAATATGAAAGGAATCTTTTGTCGTTTTTCCATACGAGGTACTTTTTGACTTTTCCGACAAAAGTACGAAGAATGTTTTTTTTAACCTATACGGCATGAATGGATTTTTAAAACATTACTTCAAAGAAGCTTCCTTTACAAGTTTTCAAGTTTATTTTTAATCAACTTCTTTTGTTTTAAAGTTGTATGATATGTTATGAAAGGAAAAATGTTTTTTAAGAAGAAAGGATATTTTCCTCAAGAATGGAGTTCAAGTGTTTTATCAAAATTATTTTCCATCTAAGATAATAAAGGGTTATATTTTTATCCCTATTATTACATTGATTTGATCATGTTGTGATGGAATTACTTTTATGAATTCCTTTATCTTATATGAATTGATTTGTGATGTCATGATGTTTCAAGAATCCCATTTTTTGTTACTTGTGTTATGCGATGATGTATGTTTTATGACTATGTGGCACACATAAGAAAGGATTCATTATAAGATGGGTGGGACCTATATCTCCCTCCAATGCATTGGGTAAAGATTTTATATCTCATGAGATAGACATGGCTGAAATGGTAGGTTATACCGGTTCAGTGAAACAGGACTGAAACGAGGGTTACTCGATTCAGAAAGGGACTTTGTCCACTAAGATAGTCTTGGCAATGAGTCTTGACTAACAAGAAATGATTTTCTATGATTATGTGTGTATGCCACAAAGTTTCATGTTTTAATTTATGATTATTGGGATTACATTTCACTTCTATGATATATCCCATGTTATGATATTATGAGCTCTTTTGCAGGTTAAGATTTCCAAAAGCTATGTATATGATGTGATTGATTTTTCTTTTGTTTACCCTTACTGAGCATTTGATCTCACCCTTTTATGTTTTCTTTTCCCCAGGATATAAAGAAAGGTTTTAGGTAGAAAAAAAGGATGACCTTTATGGGAGATATTGAAGAACTTTCACCACGTTTAGAAGACTACGATCCGAGTTTCCAAAGACACTAGACTATTACGATCCTTGTGTGTGTGTTTTTGTTATGTACTAAGTATTCCGCAAAAGTAATGTAATGTCCAAGTACGTCAAGATACGGGTCTCTACAGTTGGTATCAGAGGAAAGGTTTAGTCAAACTTTGGAAACTAGGATGCGAAAACGTTAGTGAGATCCCTAGAGATATTTCTAAGGTATGTCTAGGGATGTCCCTAAGGATAAGTATACGTATAGGTTATAGTAATAGAATTACGCTAACGAACATAGAATTAAACCTAAGATGTTGGATATTGAAGGTACTCCCCCTTTATTATGTTGTTTTCCCTAGCATGATTTTTGCCTCTCACACTATTCTTTTTGGGTTTTAGACGATGGCTGGAACCCGAAGGAACCGTGTTGATCAATGCAATGGACAATGCAATGATTGCCCTCCTGAACAAACCAATGTTATGGGAGATGGAGTGAAAAATCTTATTGCTATACTTACACAAGCTATGAATCATTCTGGACTTCCAAATGAGCAGAGAAGGGAACAATATTCTATTGAGTCCTTCATGAGGCAACGTCCACCTTCTTTCAGTGGGTCTTCTGATCCACTTGTGGCTGAACAATGGATCAGTACTACTGAAAAGATATTTTCAGTTCTTCAATGTTCTGATCATGATAAAGTCATCTTAGTAGTATATCGTTTGGAAGGTGAAGCTGATCAATGGTGGAATCTTATCCAGAATACGAGGCCAAGAGATGAAATTGAGTCTATGGAATGGGACGAGTTCAAGAACTTATTTTTCAATAAGTACTTCCCTCGTATTCTTCGAACAAAGATGGAGAAAGAGATTCTTGAACTGAAGCAAAGGGACGATGAATCTATTGGTACCTATGAAGCAAATTTTACAAGACTTGCAAGGTATGCTTCTGGAATTATCATCCAACCTGAAAGTAAAGTTGATCGATTTTTCAGTGGCTTAAAACCAATTCTTCGAAGGGCATTAGCTATAAGAGACTTCAGTAGCTATGAAGAAATTGTGCGTTGTGCTATCAAGGTAGAAATGGAAGTTGGTGTTACATATCCATCTCATGGTTTTGACAAGAAACGAAAGATGGAGTTCAAGGAGAAATCTCAGAATAATGGTGAAAAGAAGATGAATGTTTCCTTATGCACAAAGTGTGGAAAGAAGCATGGTGGAGATTGTCTAAAAGGGACTAGAAAATGTTTTAAGTGTGGAAAAGAAGGTCATCGAGCAGCTGAGTGTCGAAGTAATGGAAAAATGGTTTCTAATGATAAAGCAAACACTGCAGAGAACGCACCGCCAACACTTCAATGCTTCAAGTGCAAGGAAATGGGGCATTATGCTAATAATTGCCCTAATCCAAGGGTTAGTGATGATCAACATGAGCAACCACTGAAGGAAAAGGACAAAGGGAAATCACATGCGATCACTATTGGCAATGTTGAATATGACAACGATGTGGTGGAATGATTAAGTGTTTATGTAATGGGATTCCAAAATAATGTTGTATCATTGAGTATTGCAATATTTATTGATGTGGTATTCAAAGTGATTGAGATATTTTTTGGAAATAAGATGATATGCGAGAAAATGAAATGTTTAATAGTATTCATGAGCTCATGATTGATATAAGGACTAAGTGATATCATGGTTTGAGTATATAGAATTTTGAGGATTTTGGTATGTGGAAAGTGTTAACTTTTAACTGCACTCATGTTTTCACTAAGGTATTCAAGAGAATACACGATTAAGGACTTTGAATGTTTGGAATGTGACCAACAAGACATATCTTATGATATGAGGGGATCAACGACAGTATTAAATCTCTGGTAATTGATGTCACTATATTGTGAGAGTGGACTACAGTATTATGTATAAGCCTAAAGATTAGACTGGATTATGTTGGACATAAGTTAGTATTGTTTAAGGATGGAAGATTTTCGATGGGATGTTATAGTAACGTAGTTTTAGAAAAAGGACAACCTGCAGGACGGGCGACAGCCCATCGCGTCGGACAAGGATGTGGGAATCGAACCCACAACCGAAGTGCAACTGGCCTTTATCGCCCACCACTGGCCTACAGGAAGTCCCTGTTTAGTAGAAACTAGTTTTATTATATTAAGCAGCCTGATATATGAAGTATAAGTCCATTTTAGGAACCATTTATGATTAATCTCACTATAGAATGACTTATGTATATTTAATAACTTTTGCTAACCTTTTGTTTGAGACAGATGGAATGAACAGTCATTCTATCACATGATCTGATAACACTTCACAAATAACAAATTCAACTTCATTTATTTAAGAGATGAAGTAGAAATTGTTCAAGGCACGAACAAAAGTGAGATTTTACCAAAATAAAGTAAGTATTTATTCTAAGAAAATTTTCAACTTTAGGGAAATGATCTTGAAAACCAAAAATGTTGTCCTAGTGATCTTATACCTGATGAATCAGATGGTACCTTATATCATCACAAATATATGGATTTGTGATTACTGGCTTTTCCATAGCCATGTTCTCTACCACTCTCCATCAGAACATGATGGTTAGATTTCTCTTCCATATCCATATTTTCACCTATGTGGAAACCCAGTGATTAGTTTATTTGGGTAATCGTTACATTTCATACTTTAGTTTTTAAAGCCAAGTTTTGGTATTCCCTTTTACGATGTGGGTTTCTATTAAAGAAACTTTCGAATAGTAAACCATTTATAACCCCGACGAATTTCGAGGGCGAAATTCATTTTAAGGGGGGTAGAATGTAACATCCCGAGATTTTATGAAAAATATTCTTTTTTATTTCACTAATGTCTTGTGTTATACGCTACACCAAAAGGAGCTTTCACAACACGCATCCTTGACTTGCCTTGCATTACACGCAATCTCAACCTTTCTCGATAGCGTGTGTGGTACGTAATCCTGAGTTTCACGAAACAATGATATGCTATTAAAATATTATTAAAACTAGCCGTTATGAATAGTAATAACCACTTTTTAAATTTTAGAAATTTTAACTCTCAAAATGGACTTCATTTTTGGATTCGGAGTATCGAATTTAGCATAAGGTAAAATTTTGGTACTTTTCAGATAACTTTCATATTCTGATGAATAGTGAAAATTACTAAATTATAATTAAAAACAACTTTTTTAATCAAAATAAATAATAGTGATAAATCATTAATTTGAGTGGTTTTAAAGTATATTTAGAATATATTTTTACAATTTAATACAATGTTGGTCATTGGATGTAATTTCACATTTAAACTAGACATAAACAAGTGTCAATCTTTTGATAGATATTGTTTCTTAAAAACACGCTATTTGTTTTAACAGCGGGATTTAATTATAAAATTAATTAATGCAACTTTTATGTTATGATTTTGGTAAAATAGACTTCATTTTTGAATTCGGAATATGAAATATAGCTTGGGATGAAATTTTGGCATTGTTCTGAAAAACATCAATTTTTGATGAATAGTGAAACTAGTAAGTGGTAGGTTAAAAACTGAATTTTGCATAAAACTTAATTTTACCGTTTCTGTGAATGGAATTTCGAAAATCTGAGAGACACGGTTAATATCAAGGACTAAAATGAGGTTCAATGAGATGAAAATAATTTTTTGGTGAATAGTAACTTTTTACTTTTTTTTACCACGGTTAATAGTAAATAGGGTAACTAAGGGTAAATATGATGTTAATATTATCCTAACACATGTCCTAATTCTATTGGACAAGTGTAATTCGACCAAAAACAAACTTAGGAATAAAATATGACCATTTAGGCCCACATGGATTAGATTAGGACATTTATTATTAATTTATTTAAAGAAGGGTTAAAATAGTTAAAATCAAAGTTTAATAAGTAAATAATTTTTAATATGGGGTTATACATAAGATAAATTCTACTATAAATATTCATTAGAAAGCTAAAAGGATTTCCTACATGTTGGTATTTTATTTGTAATTTTTAGACATCATATAATATAATTTATTTATGACACAAAGATGATGCAGTAATTATCTTATTAATGAAATATTGACATAATTGATAATATAAATACCAAAATAAATGTAATTTAAGCCTTTTTATGAATTCCACTAGGTTACTATGATATATTAGTGTTGATTTAATCAACTTGGTTCGAACATATAATTCTGTTATGACTTTCACGAAAATCATATATCAAATAGTGTCAAAATTGACACAAAATAGTTTTTAAATCAAATATTATATTATTAATTTTTATTTTATTCCTAAAAATCTAAGGTTCGTCCAAATGACTTAGATAAGGATATATGTATTAATAATATACAATTTGGGGTTCGTTTGGCATGTTATAGTAAGTTTATTAACCATATAGTGAAAGAAAAGAAAAAGACACAGTAAAAGTTAAATTATTTAACTTAGAGTTAAATCTAATTGATAAGGTTAAAATAAGAACCTAAACTTGTCTAAATCCTATTGGTTGATAGGATTTCGACCCATCCCCACTTTAGCTTCGAAATAAGACCCTTTGGAACCATTATAAACCGATTTTTACTTTAATATAAAATAATATTTTGAGATATTCCTAAGGTGCCCCTCTCCTCCCCTATAAAAGGACACCTCCTCCCCCTCCTCCTCACACAAATTTGAGCACTAAAGCTCGGCCAACCCCTTCCAATTTCTCCTCTCCACTTCCCTAGCAACATCCTAGAGGTTCTGGTCTTCCTCAAAGACCAATTTTAGTGCCCTAAGAGGAGGTCTCAAAGAGGCACTTCAAAGAAGAGGTAATTACCGTTACCAATTATTTCATCTTTATTTCTTCTTCCACTTATTCTTATTAGATTGTTTCATTATGAAGTAATAACATCAGTATCACTCATATACTGATATGTTATTATAAGTATGAAACAACCCTATTTCACCATCTATCCATCCTACGGAAAAAGAAATCACCGCACGTGCGTACGTACGGAATACCGTCTCCACGCCGTGGTGTAATCTATTTTCCACCACCACCTTACATGGATGGGTATAATGTTGTAAAGAAAAACTATACATAGTTATTACAACATCATATTGATTCTGATATATTGTATAATCCACTCCAAAGCAATTCATTATTTATAGAAATGATATCATCGCTCGTGCGTACGTACTGAATACCGTCTCCACGACGCGATGAGATTCATTCTCCATGTTAACCATTTAAGAATGATTATAAAGTATATATAAGAAATAATAATGAAATATATGACATTATAAAGCTACTGGATTTATTTATATATATATGTATGTCATCTACTTACTTCCATTTCAATACAATAAGGAAAGTAAAACAGCGTTCATGCGTACGTACGGACTACCGTCTCCATGAACGGTGTTTTTCATTTTATTTATCTATCTATTATATATATATATACTGAATATATATGATATATAAATCATATTTTATATTCTGGAAGTAAGTAAATCATGATATAAGTAATAATGATGTCAAGAACAACAAGTCAAAACACCTACGATAAATGAAACGATTTTACCCAAAACGCTTCTTTAACATGGAATTTACAAAAGAATGGGTAATATAATGTCATAAGTGAACCATATATGATATCATAACAATGAATATGATTCTGTAATAAGTCAATGACATTATTTAAATCATTATACAGGAGGTTCGGACACATACGAAGCAAATTGGACCTAAGGTAAGGGAAATATCACAATCTCATTTTTATCCGAGATTGTTTATTCGTAAGTATTTAATGGGGTGTATTTTATCATCCACATCCATGTTCCCTCAATATGTAATATTGTTTCCATCCACTTGCAATAGTTTAAATCCAATTTTACCCTTAGGTGAGTTTTTAGTAAAGAATATGAAAGGAATCTTTTGTCGTTTTTCCATACGAGGTACTTTTTGACTTTTCCGACAAAAGTACGAAGAATGTTTTTTTTAACTTATACGGCATGAATGGATTTTTAAAACATTACTTCAAAGAAGCTTCCTTTACAAGTTTTCAAGTTTATTTTTAATCAATTTCTTTTGTTTTAAAGTTGTATGATATGTTATGAAAGGAAAAATGTTTTTTAAGAAGAAAGGATATTTTCGTCAAGAATGGAGTTCAAGTGTTTTATCAAAATTATTTTCCATCTAAGATAATAAAGGGTTATATTTTTATCCCTATTATTACATTGATTTGATCATGTTGTGATGGAATTACTTTTATGAATTCCTTTATCTTATATGAATTGATTTGTGATGTCATGATGTTTCAAGAATCCCATTTTTTGTTACTTGTGTTATGCGATGATGTATGTTTTATGACTATGTGGCACACATAAGAAAGGATTCATTATAAGATGGGTGGGACCTATATCTCCCTCCAATGCATTGGGTAAAGATTTTATATCTCATGAGATAGACATGGCTGAAATGGTAGGTTATACCGGTTCAGTGAAACAGGACTGAAACGGGGGTTACTCGATTCAGAAAGGGACTTTGTCCACTAAGATAGTCTTGGCAATGAGTCTTGACTAACAAGAAATGATTTTCTATGATTATGTGTGTATGCCACAAAGTTTCATGTTTTAAGTTATGATTATTGGGATTACATTTCACTTCTATGATATATCCCATGTTATGATATTATGAGCTCTTTTGCATGTTAAGATTTCCAAAAGCTATGTATATGATGTGATTGATTTTTCTTTTGTTTACCCTTACTGAGCATTTGAGCTCACCCTTTTATGTTTTCTTTTCCCCAGGATATAAAGAATGGTTTTAGGTAGAAAAAAAGGATGACCTTTATGGGAGATATTGAAGAACTTTCACCACGTTTAGAAGACTACGATCCGAGTTTCCAAAGACACTAGACTATTACGATCCTTGTGTGTGTGTTTTTGTTATGTACTAAGTATTCCGCAAAAGTAATGTAATGTCCATGTACGTCAAGATACGGGTCTCTACAACAGCACTGGTGGCCGGGCATGAATAAGGCTATGGCAGAGTTCGTTTCACGGTGCCTCACCTGCCAGTAAGTGAAGGCAGAGCATCAGGTGCCAGCAGGCTTGGTACAACCCTTGGAGGTCCCGGAGTGGAAGTGGGACGGGATATCTATGGACTTCGTGACTGGACTTCCACGCACTTCCAGAGGTCACGACTCCATTTGGGTGATTGTTGAACAAATCACCAAGTCGGAACACTTCTTACCCCATTGAGAGTAGGGCTCAGTGGAGAGCTTGGGGCATCTCTACGTTCAGGATGTTGTACGGCCTCACGGTGTGCCATCGACTATCGTCTCCGATCGGGATGCTCGCTTTACTTCCCGGCTTTGGAAGGGGTTGCAGGAGTCGTTCGGGACGCGGCTACGTCTGAGCACCTTCTTTCACCCACAGACGGATGGTCAGATGGAGAGGACCATTCAGACCCTCGAGGACATGATCCGTTCATGTGTCCTCAACTTTGGTCGCAGCTGGGAGGACCAACTACCCTTGGTGCAGTTCGCATACAAAAATAGCAACCACTCCACCATCGGGATGGCACCCTACTAGGTGTTGTACGGCAGGCCTTGCAGATCTCCTTTGTGCTGGGAAGACACTGGGGAGTCAGCACTTGTGGGACCAGAGATGGTCCGGGCCATGACAGAGAAGGTCCAGGTCATCCTGGAGCAGATGAGGACATCATAGAGCCGACAGACTTCATATGCTGACAGGAGGCGGAGGCCACTAGAGTTCGAGGATGGCGACCACATCTTCTTGCGTGTCTCACCTCGATGTGGTTTGCGGAGATTTGTCCGGGGCGGCATGTTGTCTCCACGCTTCATCGGGCCTTTCCAGGTCATCAGCAGGATTGGCAAGGTGGCTTATCGCCTGGCTCTTCGACTTCAGTTGCACCGGGTGCACGGGGTCTTCCACGTATCCCAGCTGAGGAGATACGTGCACGACCCGATGCACATCATTGACTATGGGGAGCTAGACGTGGATGATGGGGCGACTTTTTCGGAGGTCCCAGTGGAGATAGAGGATCGACAGGAGCGGGTCCTACGTGGGTGATCGATTCCTCTTGTGCGCATCAGATGGCAGCATGGGAACCTCCAGGAGAGCACTTGGGAGCAGGAGGCTCAGATGCATGCTCAGTACCCACATTTGTTCCCATGTTTTTGATGTATCCTTACGGGGATGTAAAGTCCTGAGGTGGGAGTAATGTAAAGACCCGTAAATTTCAAGGAAATTTTTTTTTCTTATTTTTCTTTGGAATTTTACAAGAGTGCAGCCTCTGACGGCACCTGATTCCGAGGCCCGGTGTGCCCGGAACCATTTTCCGATGTTTGGCTCGGGTACATTCAGTGAACGGATGAGCGGGTTTTTCTAACTTTTGAACCGGTGCCCAGAATCAAATTCTTAGGGCACCGATGAAATCGCAGCGCCGTTATTCTCTTAGAAACGCCTCTTCCGGAGTTTCGTTTGCTCGGGTGTGGTTTTTAATTTTCGGGCATAAAGTTAAGAAGTAAAATAATTTTGCGACAACATTATTTTATTTCACTTAAGCCACTTGGAAGCCACTTGAAGCCACTTGTCGACGTCTTGAACTGAGTTAAACCGGATAGGATATTATCCATAAATATCCTACCCCCTTGGTAGGATATTTGTGAGGTGGGACCCGCACGAGCTCCGCCGTTTCTTTCCGCTAAGAAACGCACCCGCGAAAACCCGTCTTTATGAAAGTCAACTGACGCTTTTCTTAAAATCTTAACAGACCATTTAATTGGGCGGTTTATTTCATGAATTAAATGGGCTGTATCTTTCGTTGAATTAATTCAACGAATTGATTAGTTGTTTCTTAACCAGTTTTCAAATTCGTTGGCGTAATAATAAAATAAGGCTAATGCACGACCTCTGGTTATTTGCGCGTTGAGAAGATTTGAGAGAACCCTTGTATCTTCTTCTCCCTCGCGAAGAATGCGAAGAACGCGAAGAACGCGAAGAACACAAAGAACACGAAGAACGCGAAGAACGCGAAGAACGCGAAGAATTCCGAACCCGGAAATCGATGACGCTTCCGTCCGAGACGTTCTTCCCTGCCCCGATCTCCGATCACCAACCATTTGAGGTGAGTGATTTCGGGTTTCCTTTAAAGGTTCTTTTTGGTTTTAAACGAAACACAGATTTAATTATTTATAATTTAAATCTTTTGTTCTTGGACCCTTGAGATCGCCGACTCAACGCCGGATTCCACGACGACACGACGCCTCCCCGCGACGACGCGACGATCCCTCTCTTCCGCGACGTGCTTTTCCGCAAAGAACGCCCGCACGCGATGACCAACGAGGTAGGGATTTATTATGGGAATTACCCCTTTTTATTATTTCCCATAAGTTTTTCTTTAAAAAGTTAATGAACCGGTTTCAAACGAACAATTTTATTTTATTAAAATTGTCGGTTCATGTGTTGAACAAAATTCCCCTATTTGTTTATCTCCAACACGGAGGGTGCGGGCCAAACGAACACGGCCCGACGACCCTCCGCCGTTCTTCATTTTGTGCGGATTTGACGGGCGACGAAGGAACGTGCCAAAACGGATGTTTGACGATCCCGCAGTGAAGAATGCGTCCCAGGAGGAGCAATGGCGCAGACGGGAAGAGAATCGGACCACCGGAACGATCCCGGTGGCCCACGAAACTCGCCGGCGGCGCGACGGCGCCGGCAGCTGGGAGCGGTGGCGGCCCGGCGCGTCGCCGGATAGGCCGCCGCGGAGGTGGCGGCACACGCGGCCGCACGTTTCCGGTGCCCTCGGACGTGGCTGAATCCGCGTCCCAACACAGCGCGGCCCCACGCGGGGGGCCACGGCACCACCAGGCCGCGGGGGCAGCGCCCCGTGGCGCCAGGCCGTTCGGCCGCTCGGCAGAACCAGACCAGGCCGGTCCGACCGGCCGGGCCGCGCCCTGTCCGGACCGGACCTGGTTGGACCGGGTCGGGTCGACCCGGTTCGGCCGACTCCCCAGGGGGGTCGGGCCGGGTCGGCCCGGGCCCGTACCCCCCGTCTTCGGACGGTCTTCGTTCAAACGCTCGTAACATGAGATACGGGCCTCCAAAAGACTCGTCGTCAGCGGAAACACGATCCTTGGATCGAGATGGTCGTTTCGGTATATTGTACTCAAGGTTTCGGAGTACTTTGAGTTTGGCCGGGTTGGTTCGTACACGAAACCAACCGGGCCCTCGGAGCGGAAACACTCATATCTTGAGCCACGAACGTCCGATTGACGTGCCATCAGTTTCGTTGTTTTCCTCTAAGTTAGATGGATCTTTTGGCATACTCCGCTTGAGTTTTGGACACAGGTGGAGTACGGTCGGGTTGGTTTTGCCTTAAAAATCAACCGGGCCCCTCAGACGAAAAACCCAATAACTCTCAGACCGGGCGTCCGATTGACGCGCCGTCTGCGACGTTGAGTTCCTGTTGACGATACGGAACTTTTGGATACATCAACATCGGACTTCGTGTCAGTTGATGTATCAGCCTCTCGGCTCGTGGAGCGGACCCTCCCGAACGAGCTTGCTGTGTGCGAGAACCCTAGTGCTAGCTGCGACTGCTACTTCGACAGCGATGACTGTGCATAGATCCTCCGTGGACTCCGACGACGACCGTGCAGAGATCCTCAGTGGACTGCGGCGACGACTGTGCAGAGATCCTCCGTGGACTCCGACGACGACCGTGCAGAGATCCTCAGTGGACTGCGGCGACGACTGTGCAGAGATCCTCCGTGGACTCCGATGACGACCGTGCAGAGATCCTCAGTGGACTGCGGCGACGACTGTGCACAGATCCTCTGTGGACTCTGACGACGACTGTGCAGAGATCCTCCGTGGACTGCGGTGACGACTGTGCAGAGATCCTCAGTGGACTGTGACGACTACTACACTCAACGATCCTACGTGGATCAGTGCTATAGGTTCTGTGTGGGCCCGGTCCTGTGTGGGCCCGATCCTGTGTGGGTCCGATCCTGTGTGGGTCCGCGCTCAGCGGTTCTGTGTGAGCCAGTGCCTACAGGTCCTGTGTGGGCCTGATCTTGTGTGGGTCATTGCGGGGGTTAGTTACCTATCGATCCTTCGTGGGTTCGACGACTTAGATGGATCAGTGATCATCTTTGTCGTCATCCAAAGAAGTATACCTGTGTGAGCTGAATCTTGTGTTACTCTCTTTTGTGGATTGTGTTGAGCTATCCTGTGTGGATTTACTGTTTACTCTCCTTGGTGGATTGTGTTGAGCTATCCTGTGTGGATTTACTGTTTACTCTCCTTTGTGGATTGTGTTGAGCTATCCTGTGTGGGTATACGTTTTGCTTTCCTGTGTGGACTGGGTTCTGCTTGGGCTCGGACGTTGGAGCCGAACGAGAATTGATGACTTAGGTATATGTATGGGCATATACCTAAGTCGTGCCAGATGTTACTTCGTGATTGTATCTTTCCTTTGCGGATTGTCCTTTGTGGATTTCAGGTGACCTTTGGGGGTCTCAGGGTCCCTACTGAGTAGCATATACTCACCCCTGCATGGGATTTTCCCGCACTACGTTGTGTTGGTTGCAGACGACGGACAGTGCTGATCGTGGTGGAGGCGTGCGGAGCAGGACGGTACCTTGAGGTGGACCACTGGGAGGGACGTACTCGGAGCGGTCAGGTGGACCCGAGGAGCTGTGGAGGCTATATGTACCCACCCTTCAGGTGGGATTTCCAGAGGATGGCTCGACGCTACAATTTTCCCTTTCAGTTGCTGTTTTTCCTTTCAGTTATACTTTACTGTTGCGCTTGTATTTCTGGCCCTTTTTACTTTCAGCACAGCTTGTACAGTTTTTACTTAGTGTTTACTTTTCCGCTTGCTTACTCTGTCGTGCTTGTTTACTTTTTAAAGGAAATGCCTTCCCTTTTTGTTGGGATTTACGCCTTGGTGCTAGTCGCCAGCCCCTGACCTATGGAAGGCGGGCTTGGGGTAGTCACTGCACGGGCCCCGAGGGTGGGTCGTGACACTATAAACATATTATTGAGGGTCATGTATCGTAATTGGACTCATCTTTTTTTAAATTGATGGTGTGAGGATGTGATTTTTTCGTGTTGGATTAGTGACATTCCATGTGTCACAACTTCTGGGGTATGTTGTTGAGGTTGTTTCTACCATTAAGATTGATGAGTTTTGGGCTAAAATGGATGGTTTAATTTACGAATTTTCTCCCCTATAAATGTCCGATATTTACCCTTTACTTTTTCCCTCAGAACCCCTTGAATTGCAAGATTATTTATTGGTTTTTGGGTGGCCAGAAAAGGACACATAGTTTGGCCGTACGATTTACTAAAATGTGCAGGAAAACTGTGCAAGGGTGTCCTGGTCATTAATAGTATTTTGTAATTCCATCTTTCCCTTCTATAATAAACCCAAATCCATAGTCTCATTATATGTTATATAACCACGATCATCTTCCTTGGGTAAAGGTTGGGATTGTAGAGAATCCAATGATTTTGTTAATGCATGGTAAGTGTGACCATGTTTATTGTTGTTGTTCATTTGGGATAATTTCATGCATGTATTTCAAATAATGGTTGGGATGTTTTATTTCCGGTCTATTTTGTATTGGTCTTTATCACTTCATGAATGTGGTGCACGTTTTGGTTTGTGAGAGTTTTATTTCTTTAATTAATCACAAGAGGTGTTTTTGGCTTGGGGTGAATCATGGAAGAGGAGTAATGATTAGTTTATTGGATGGGTTTAGATTATGATTTTTGTTTTTATATGGATTTTCATAGATAGAATGTTTTATGTTGGGGATAAATGAAACACATCGATTTTCTATTGCACAGTTTGTTTCAAATCCTCTTTTGGTTCTTATATTTCTCTTGGGTTTTTGGTGTTAGGGGATTGGAATTTTGGTGCCTCTTCCATTATTGATATATAAACGTAGTATTGGGGAACTGATATTGTAATTGGAATCCAATTTTTTCAAAGTTATGGTTTGTGGATGTGGTGTTTTGGATTTGTATTAGTGACCCTCTTAGTGGCACCACTCGTGGGGTAAGTTATTGATGTGGTTTGTACCCCTGTGTTGGATGAGTATGAAGGTTAATAAGATGCTTTATTTTGACTTTTCATACATATCAATGATAAAACATTCCAACATGGTTTCCCCTAGAACCCCCCATGAAATTGGAGTTGAATTCATCGGTTTTTGGTTGCTAGAATAGGCCACACTATTAGGCCACACAATTTACTAATCCATGCTGGAAATGGGTACGATGGTGTCCAAGTCATTAAAAATATTTTTTAATTCCCATTTTCCATTCTGAAATAGACACAAATCTTCCACATTATTCCCCATTTCGTTCCCCACCTCTATAGAGAGACACCAATGTCTCTAAAGCTCTAATTGAGCTCAACTATTAAGTGATAATTTACGGGGACGATTGAAAAACATTCAAGTAAGTAATTCTCTCTTTTATATCATCCCTTTACTTAGAGGTTCTTTCACCCTTTCATGAGTTCTAAAAATTACATCAGCTATGATTCGTACCAATGGTTTAACCACTTTTAAATTGGGTGAAATATTGAGGTTGTAGGTTTCTTTTCTCTAACTTGAGGTGCGTTAGTGGTGCAGTTGATGTTTCGTACCAGGATTTATGGGATTTGACAGTTTCAGTAGATGATTACTTGTGTAATAAATTATTGATGAGTTGTATTTCTTGATTTGATTATTTAACAAGTTTTTAATATATTATGTGTGGTGTGGAAACCATTTTAGGTAGCATTAGCAAAGCATTTGGTATTAAAGTTACATTTTTATTTGTAGTTGTGCACTTTTCCAATGTAACTCATGTAATATATTTTATGGTAATTTTATAAAAAATGAAGGATAATTATTATTGTTGAAATGGGATTCCAATCCTGGTCTGTTAATTATTTTCAATCATGTGGGAATAAAAAGTGGGGTTTATTAATGGGTTTTATGTGTAAAACCATGTTATACATCTTGAAGGTGTTTTATGAAAATGAAAATTTTTCATGTGTATCATTTTTGGCATTATTAGATATAATTTTATAAAACATGACAGTGGTTTAATAATTGTTTCCAGCCATTACAATTTTGTTTTGGATAGGTATTGGTGTAATTTTGGCCTACACATGCGATTTTGAAATGGGTTTTGTGTGAAAACCATTATTATACCACTTTAGGTTGTTTTATGAAAATTTTAAATTATTTATTGTGTTAAAAAAGATGAAAGAGGATGTAAATTTACTCTTTTGGTGAGTGTGTAAATGTAAGACATGTTTCTGAAAGTCAAAGTAGTGATTTATGATTTTAACCCTTTTTAAAATGTTTTTTAATTAATTGATGAAATGATTTTTCAAATGGCATGAACAATGTGAAACACGTTCGTGGTTTGTTTTGTTTGAATGTGATGTGAAAAATGTATTTCCTTTATGAAATAAGTATTATGTGATATGTGTGTGGGTTGTTATGTGAATTCAAATAATTTGGAATGGTTTTTAAATTGTTTAAAAGTATTTTTTGAACTGTTAAAGAGATATGAAAAGGATTGTGGGCTATTTTTGTGTGGCTATGATTTCAAAATGAATTTGGATGATAAATGGGATTTGGTGAATTGTGTGATATAAATTTGGGATTTTTGGTGAATGTGGGATGTTTAAGGGGTATTTTAATGTGAAAATTATATTTCATGTCTTGTTGAACATGTTTAAGCACAAGAGGGATTCCCAGGTATATTGGTTTGAGGACCTATACAAGTATGCTAGTGATCTCGTGGGGTTTGGCCTTAGTTTCATAGGGTAATATTGAAGATAACAATAATAATTGATCAATTCTGATGATGATTATTATGGGGACTATTAGTTTATGGTTATTATCCCTACTAGTGGCTAGTGTGAATGAGGACAAAAATTGTTATGGTTACATTCAATGAGATTCAAGGTACATGGGACCCATAAAGAGATAGTGCCAAGGGGTTATTTCTTATTCCATGTGATTCTTAAATGTTTTATGCTTACCGTCGGCATACTGTATGTTTGGATGAAAAATTAACTAGCTATGGTGTTTTATATAAACTTGTTGATTCATTAAATAGCCCACTTGAAAACTGTTTTTATTCAAATTTCAATTTTTTTTAAATTGTTTCTAGCATTTCATGTTATGATAACTTACAAGATTTTCATCCTTTATGTTTATCACATAAAATATAGTATTGGTAGAATCCTAATGGGATTTGGATCACACCAAATACAATCCTTTTTTTGTATACTTGGTTACTTGTGTCCAAAGTTTTGGGAATTTCTTTTGGGGCGATGGTTCAGGTTCTAGTCGTCTATCATAGTGAAGTGTTGTTGAGATGTCTTGAAGGCAGTTCCTCTTACCCTGGGGAGGTTCATGGGTTGTCCTTTTTGGTTTGTACATTTGTAATGGTCTTTGAACACTGTTTAAGATGGCATAATTCATTTCAAAAATTTAGTAAAATAGGAATTGGAATGAAAAATCCATATTTGTTTTATTTAATTAATTTTTTGTTTTATGTTTATCAACTCTGGGAAATCATTCCCCATTTTTAGTTTACGATACCCAGGCACTTGTGCCAACTCGTTTGGATCTAGAACGCCCTTTGGGTCTTTAGATGGCCCGCATTTGGTGATAGTTTTTATTGAGACCATATTTGGTTTGTGACAAGCCTACTACATCCCAAACAACATGTGATTGTGATATAGTTGATATGATGGTTGATCCTAATATAGCTCTACAATGCATTGGTTACCTTTCCTAATCATCAAAGGAAAGAAAGAGGAAGTTAACACATGAGGTTTCCCATAATATTTTAACTAGGATTCCATTATTTTTAACATGGGTTGTGAATATGAGGCTACATATTTCCTAAAAGAGATTATGATTTAATTCATGTGATTTTAATGGTATATATTAATGTTTGTGTTTTCTCGAGGTTGTGGTCTATTTCACACGGACAATGAATGCAGTCATAAAGGTATATGTTTTATGTACATTCATGTTTTTCACAAGGATAATTTATTTATTATCTAATGTTTATTATATAGTTTTTTATACTCATCCCATAATTTTAAATGTTTTTCAGAATGTTCATGGAATAGTAAGAACAAATAAGTCAACTATAACGTGATGAATTTTAGCCCTAAAAAGAAACAATTTTCTTCTTATAAGTTTTATGTTAGGGGAAATATGTATACATAGTATAACTTTCCAATTATTAATATATGGGTTTTAAGTAAGAGTTATGACCTAAATAAATAATAACCTAATTATATTATATCATTGGAAATGATAGAATGTTAGTATAATGACACTAGATTATGCAATGTTTAAGGATTGTTCTTTATTCGTAAGGGTTGGTTAAATGAATCTAGGATGGGATTCCAGACCCAAATTTTTTTTAATTATTTTCTAAGAGTATATATCCATGTTATCAAATGAATACATGAGTCATTTTATTTTCAAATCAATAACTATAAGGTATGATACAAGGGAGATTCAAATTTTCGAAGGAATATATGATCGATAAGGAGTATTTGAGTATGTATAATGACCAAGTCATGTAAAAAAATGTCAATAGATGAGACATGTATTAAATGGGTTCTTTTTACATAGGTGAAGGAGTTCCCACAAGGTCATTTTGGACAGAAAGGTAATCATAATGAACATATCCATGGTTTGTGAACGTGGAGATTTAGTATCCAATATGTGGCATCAAAAACTGACCCCAGAGAGATTTCTCAACGATAAAATAAGGATAATAGGGATATTATTTGACATGGGTTACCTGTGGTTTAAAATTATGTATGAAAATGTCATTTTAAACAAGGAAAAAATACACTAGAAATCCCAAATTTTATATAATATTTTGGAATTATGTGTTTTTATTGGATTAAAATTGATATGTAGGTTTATGTGTAGACACAACATATGTTCTATGCAGTGTAATAACTCTATGAATTGTTAATTCATGAAACATTGAAATGTACTAATAGATATTAATCTGTGATGGTTTTATATAGAGGATACATTTCAATGAAATTATAATAATGGGGATCCTCTCCTTTTATGGAATCATATTTTACGTCAGTATGATCTAGGAAATTTTCAAAGAATATATAATAAATGTTTTGGCTGTAAATGATATAATTTATATATTTTTAGTTCATAAAAAATATTATGTATCATGGCATTGATGATTATTTTTATTAATAGGAAATAATTATGACTCGATGAATGTGAAAATTTGGGGTCGCATTAAAATATATTTGGAATATAAGTTTCTATATTCCAATAAAAAATGATATATGTACATCATATAATATCAACAAAATATGAAGAGATATCATACCATTAAACCAAAATTGTGGTCAGGGAGTAAATGATCTATGAAACAATATAAAATTACATCTTTTTTACCTCAAATGATTATTTATTTTTATTATATCCAACAGCCCACAATGGATTGTATCCTTTTTACTATAAATGATCCAACCACTAAATAACATTCTTATAGGCACAAGAGATTTCCACCCTTTAATTGAAAACAAGTTAGGTTACATGTGATTTATTTATAGTCATATAACATTTAGATTTTCTCCAATCTCTATTATTTGATAACCTTCTTTATAAAATAATACATTCCTTATATGAAAAAATATATTTTTTTTTCAATAGGTACCATTTGTCTAAATATGAAATAAAATTGATACTAACTAATTTTCTTCACTACACCAGTGAACATGGAATAATTTTTGAAAAGTTACCATCCACAAGTCTATATGAGTTTGAGCACTGAGATGATCTGTCCATAACATATGTAAATAATACATCATTTTAAATGAATAACCATTAATTTTCATAGTAATTTAAACCATAGAAATTATAATTTATGCGTATTTTGACTTTATTTACATAAATATGTATTTCAAAAAATAGTGATAATTTCACCATTGTTTTGCCATTGTAGACCACCTTCTAGATATACCATATGTTATACTATTCACCATAACCTATAGAATGGATTCATAAGAAATAAGTGTGCATTGATACTCAGTAATGATAAAAAATGAGATACTAATAGAAGATCAATATTGAGACTATGATGAACATGTGGGTATGAGAACATAATCAATGAACCTGAACATAACATAAGAATATCATTCCAAATAAAATATTTGTCATATAAAATGATTCATTACATGAGGATTTTCCGGGAAATTATACATTGGGGGAACATTGGTTAATACATATGATATTTATATATTTAATAACATACGAATGAGGTATAAATAAATGATTAGAAACCACATATTATGTCAAGGTTAACAACTAAGAAAATCATATAGTACTGGAATCGGTAGACCACCTAATTGTATCCTAGTGTAAAATGGAAAACCAACCATTCCCTTTTGTCGATCAGACATCAAATAACTATCCCCAATGCATAACAATGTGAAATTTTGAAAACATCCCATTTCTTATAACCGTTTTGAATTATTTAAACCATGTACATCCCATACCGTTATCATGAAATATAGAAATTTACACAATTTTTTGAAATGATATAACTAACTCACCCATCAAAAAATGATAAACCATGTTTATGAAATCATTTATAATTCATTCATATCTTAATAAACCCATAAAAAATAAACGGGGTTCATGAAAACATCTATAAAACAAGATGATAATACATCCAAATAATGGTTTTATTATGTTTTATTCCAAGTACTATATTATAAACAATTGGGGTTATTAAAATAGATATATCCCACATTAAATATATCATTACAAATATTTTTTTCAAAAATATGATGAAATATCCTTTATATTTGACTACATTTATATTATTATATAATAATGTATCAAATAATGGGAATGAAACGTTTATTGGAAAACCACTAAAATGGGAAAATTTACATAATGAAAATTATAGAAGATAGTGGGAAACTTAATTCTTATAGGGAACAATAAGAAATATTTGTTTCTCAGTTTTATAAATAATGTAAATGTCAATATAAAATGACCCATTCATATATAATTTAGAATTTATTATTATAATTATTTTATATATAAATTCAATGAAAATAAATAGTGACAATAAAAAATCATCATTTTATAGAGAATGAAATATATAAAAAATATATAAATAATATTGACCTAGATGAGAAGATCCCTCACTAAAAATAAGTTATATGGTTGAATCCACTTATAAAAATCATTTCTACTAAATTTTAATAATTATGGAGGTGAAATGTTAAAAATACTTGTAAATCACAAAAAAAATATCAAGAGTTGAATTTTTTTTTGGTTTCTTAGAGAAGGAATTTAAAAATTCCCTCAATGGTGGTTGAAACATAAATAATATTGATTTCAAATTGAGACTGAAAAATAAAATGTTATGCTTACTCTCAACAAAAATTAAATTTTTTTATCCCCATGTATAATAAACATAACAATCATTATAAAAAAATTATAACACTAATCGTATCCAATACCTTTTCCCCATAAAATTTATAAACATTAATTACTCATATATTAGGTGTTTACTATATATTTCCATGTTTTTATGTTTATTTTTTTAATATTCTATAAAAATTTCATAATTGTGAATTTGATCAACATTTTTTTGTTCCTAGTTCGTCATTACAATACTATTAAAAGTAATTTATTTCTTCATTAATTATTAACATAGCCACATGTTAATTTGATTTTGGTTATCAAAATTTGTTTTGAGAATATGATCCATAATGATCGGGTTTCAAGTAATTTATAGAGAAGAAAATGTTACATTATAATGACAATTATATTTTTTGAGTAATACGTATTGAATATTATATTTGACATAAATAAATTTTAAGTTCCTTATATTACCTTTATTATAGCCTTTTTTATCACTTGACCACCACGGCCTTCATGGAGAGTATTTAGTTATGTATCAAATCCACACCCACCATTAATTGGATAGGAGTTAAAGACCAGTGTAAGGTACCCATGTCACACAAATGTGATGCCTTATCCTAAGGTACTTTTATATAAAATCACATATTCAAATACCAATACAATTTCGATACTAAATAAACAATTAACACCAAATATGTATGTACATAATAAATTCCACCCCACACTGATGAAAATGTATTGAAAATAAAGTGGGAAATATACATGTCCACCATAATTACAAAAGTGTGAAAGCTGCAAAAAAGGGATTTATATCATGAAAAAAATGCATGGCATTAATGTCGTCCATCTTGTTGAACTATGCTCCACCAAATACCTATCTTCCTATGACTCCATAATAAGGTTTATTGATTTATAAGACATGATTAATGTTTGTAATTCCCATGTAGGGGTCAGCATAAAAATAACTAGTAGGACACCCTAAAATCAAAAAACGTAAGGAATTAGAATAGTGTTATCTCAATATCTCCATTTTTTTCAAAAATATTGAGGGATAGGGGAAACCCATATAATCTCAATTATAGACACAAATTAATTATGTATAATCATTTATACACTTCCATTCTATTATGATGCTTTTGGATCCAAGGTAACACTCATCTGAGAGAACACATTCCATAGGTCATGTTAAAACTGATGGTTCTCAATCAAAAGGTCGGGCTTCCCATGTATTTCCCTGAATAGGTACACACTGGAAAATAGAATATGTTGATATATATATAAAATATCACACTCAAGGACTATAAGGTATAAATAAATGTATCATGGTTAACTCAAAGGATGGATATCACACCAACTAATAGTAAAAAATGGGATACATGACCTAACCAAGTGAAGAATGATATATGTTCCCACCTTAGGCCATTGGAAGGGATACATGAATCTATCTATATCTAACTATTTGAGGAGATCATTCATCATGTTCTGAGGATGGGAATCCACAATGTAACCTCATTGGGAAAGATGAAGGAAATGTGACCTATGTAAACTCAAATAAAATGAAGTTAATTGGGGATCCAACCATCCCCTAGAGGGGTACACGACATGTATGTAGGATATAGAACTTGTTCCACTAATCTCAATAACTATTCAACCCATGTAATATAATTTTTCTTTTTTCCACATACTCTATCTAAGCCCTTGTACACTTTTCATGTCTTTTTTACACTACTCATACCATAGTACCTTGTATATTCCCTATTATTCCATATATGAAAATGTATTCTAGTCATGATTCAAAATCGTGACCATGTTTGTGCTCATTCCACCAATGATACAAACCAGGTCACTATCTTTGTGTTACGTAGAATATTTACATTTCAAAATACATGTGATATATAACATAGCATGTTACCCTAGCCTCCATGATATTTGGTCCACTTGACAGGTGTTCCTCCAAACTATATGTTAAATATATCAGATTCTCACAAAATATACATCCTATTCACATAACATCACCAATTTCACTACCATATTATCATCTAGAAAAGTAATCAATAACTCACATTAAATATTTGAAGACCTTAAATGTCAACTTAAATGTTTATTTTATGATTTTATTTAGTAGAAAATAAATTTTCATCAAACCTCTAGAGATACATTATCAATCTACACATAAACTCCCATCACCCAATCCTATATCAGATAACCCTTATTATAATTATAAATAAATGATGGATTAAATAAAGAATACAAGCATTTGGTGAATATTTGGGTTGATAAATATTTATTTCACAATTATTTATTCATAGATAAATTTGAATAATTAATTAAATTAAATACAGATGATGAACATTAAAAGAATGCAGGGAGAAAACAATGAAACAAAAATGTAAGGATAAAAACTCCATTAATATATTGGGTTGGAAATCATATTCTGATGTAGAAAAAAATAAATATCATATAATGATAATGAGTAATCAATAAATCATTAATCAATCAATAATTTCAAGATGTAAAACCATCAATAAAAAAACAATCTGAAATCCATGAATTAATATGACATGGAATTGACTTGTGCTAAAAATAGGAGAATCCAATAAAGGATTAATCTAGTAAATAATTTCCTTACATCAAAATGTATTGATTAATTATGAATAATGATTCTATTCTCATTTTCAGTTTAGAGATCCATGAACTATGTTGATGATGAAATACTCATCGGTTTTGTTTTCATTCCAAAATCTCTCCCCATGATCCACTCCTATATCCATGGTTATGAGGATAACCTAATGGTTTTCCACCATCATGTTTAAAAAGTAGATTATTAGGTCATTTAAAATTTAATAAACAATAAATAATTTAATTATTTATTTTTTTATTACTATATTTGTGACACCTATTAAAAAAATCATGAATTACATATAAATATTATGTCACACCAATTTTAAAACCCACATTCCAAATTTAATGGATGTCTTTGTCTTTGCAAAAAAATTTAGGTTTTAGACATATTATTTATTTCATAAAAACAATGCATGTGTGATATATTTATTTTAATATATTTATTATATTCTTTTTGAGTTTCCCGGAGTCCATGTATCTCGTGGTGAATCCATGGATGAGATTGAATGTTTTCATTAATATATTTAAATGTGTTACTTAAAAAATCATATTATTATATTTTCCTCACCTATGTTATTTTCATCTTGAAAAGTTGAAAAGTTAATAAAATAGGTTAGGGTAATGTTTTCACATCTAGTTCTCCCACTACTAGGATTTCTCCCCTAGGTTCTTGTACATCAACTAAATATTCAACAAGGGAATTTATCACTGTATGACAATGTTATCATGGGGACCTGTGATATCTCCCAATTACTCCATGGAGGTTGATAACCATGATTTTCATCACCCACTAGTGAATAAAAAGTGATTGATTAGGCATATTCCTCCTTATTCATAACACATGGATGACAATATTGAGTGATTCTAAATAATTTTGAAGCGATAAGCAGTACGTTACCCAACCAACCCTATGTGGTATTAATAAAAGGGAAAATGAATCACAGGGACAAATTTTTGTCCAAACAAATAATCTAAAATATTAGTTGAGTTGAATCCTTTAGGGAAACATATTATTCTCTGAAAAAAAATCCAAAGGCCACATTTAATTTTTTATAAAAGACTTCTGATGGATCAGTTGTGTGCTCATCAATGCCTAGATGTTCTTCACATTTTCGGTAATCAAAATCACCAAATCATGTCCCATGAGTGCTGAATCCCCTTAAATATTCTAGCACTACGGTGACATGAATGGAATTCCATAAAATTAATTGAATAGAACTATTCCAAGGGTGGTGTGGTAATTAATTCTATAAGATAACTCCACCAAAGATAGACCATTGTCCCATTTGTAGAGAAGGTCCAACAAGAAATACAAAATCATGTCCGCTAATACTAGAATTGTGAACTCTATTAAAACATATGTTTGGGGTCTAACATCATTATAAACCAAATACTAATCCAAAAATCCTCCGACAATATTCTCTATAACTAATATTGGATACAAATGTCATTGTTCAAAATGATCATCAAGGGAACTCGATAGAAGAAAATATTTACTGTACATAAAGACACCCAATCTATCTAATAAAATCTACTCTCAAATGGCTAGGATGTGGATTAAAATGGTGAATCCTTCTCAAATCCCATTCATCATCTCATTTACTTTACCATATTGTTAAATTCAAATCATTAAATCCATGGAGGTACCAACCCACTTCCACTCTATCAAATCATAATATTTAGTCAAACCCCCTAAAACCTGGTGTGTGTGACTTTTAGTTGCTATAATATTAAGAAAAAAGAGATGAAAATAGATACAAAACTCTCCACACATGTGATACAATCTAGCACCTAACGACCTCATGCATTTTCACCACAACTCGGTGTAATGGTATATGGGATGTAAGAGACTCATTCAACAACTTCACATGTATCATGACTAGTACCATTGTATATCCTTAGAAAATTAATTCATGCTCTCCACCATAATTGATTCTATTATGAGTATTTATTATATATTTATCCATGTATGGCTTCATTATTTATATTTACATAATGAAATTTTAACACATTGAATTATAGGAGGTGATAGAACCATCAAATTCAGGTAGGGTGCACCATTCTCATTGGCTATGGACAACCGTAGTGAGGCTAATTACATAGACCAATTTCTCTACAACTATGGAAATGATCTCTCACTGAGATCATTTTCTTCCATGTATCCCTTTTCTAAATTATATAGTATCACTTGGTCATAATCCTATATTTATTAATGTTATAAACTATAACTAAAGATAATAAGTTTCTCCAAAAATATGTGCTTTAGAATCTTGTGTTCAGAATTTATGATAAATAATTATCCCATATGTTAGTGTATCCACATATTAATGGTGTGTTCCACTACTACAAGCTCTGAATAACAGGTCAGGTAGATCCTTGAATGGGGTTTTAGTTTCATGTCCATCAATAAATCACTACATTCCAATACATTAGAACACATCCATGATTAGTTTTATAGGAATAATAGAACAGTATATACTCAACACCCTTTGATGGTGGTCTCATGTTGTGGTTGATAATAAATCTATTAAAAACACTTGAAAAGCCCAATGGCATCTCCCAATCCATGTGAAAGGATTATCATATCATATAATGGCACTCTGGGGGTGATGAAAAAATAGAGAAATTAAGAATGAATCCCTCATACTGGACTTACATCTAATGGAATCACAACACATCAGTAATATTTCATGGTGGATCCCAAGATAGCACTACATCATCCTTTAGTGGGTCCATCGCTACTCCATCCTCTGAGATGGAATATCCTAGGATTTGGACCTCTCAAATCCACAACAGAACGTATGAGACCTTCCCATGAACCACATATACTTTTAGTATATATAAGACCATCCTCAAATGTCTCACATACTCCACCACCAATTCACAGTATAAAATGATGTCGTCAATAAATACAACCAAAAAATAGCCCAAGAAGTTATGATTGATAGGTTTTATATGTGCCCTTTAAATGTATGGGGAGTTTATCATTTTGATTGGAATAACAAAATACTAATATTAACAATATAAACACCACTATAATTTCTTCAGTATATCCTCCTCTAGAACTCAGATTTGGATATAACTTGACATGAGGTCAATATTTGAAAACAACTCCACTACTTTTAAATAGTCAAATATGTAATTGATTCATTAGAGTAGATAGTTATTCAACACGGTTAACTAATTTAGGTTATTGTAGTGCACATGTTACCAAAATATATCATACTATTTCTTGGAAAACAATAATGGCTCTATCCATGGGACATAATAGGTTTAGATAGGTGCTTCCTGTAAAAAACCACAACTATACCAATAGATCATGAAGCCCAATCAGTGAAATCTATTATGATGGAATTGATAATGAGGTACTTATTGGGTGATGGTATATTAAAAAATTGATCAATCAGTGGGGAGTAAAGATCAACATGATTTCATGAAAGGTATCCTCATACTCTGACACTACTATAGGAAATTGATAGCTCATAACATATACTACACAAAGGGAAATACCAGCTAACTCATGAGTAGTAAGATATATATTATAATTTATGAGATAATCTTTATTTTCCAGGGATTCATTCAATCTATGGAATTAAAACCTCTTCTCACCACCTAATATTCACCATGTCCATTGAATAAAAAAGTGAAACTTGAAAATCGATATCCTTTGAATACCAAAAAATAAATCATAAGGAATCATTATGATAAATAATATCTTGAATGAATTTATTTCCTCAAATAGTCATGAAAAACAGCTGATATTAGTTTGTGATAGATGAATGTACCACAATATGAGTATCTAAATGAAATGGTTATGAAAAATGATCTAATATAATATGTAGATCTCAAATAAAGGATGTGGTAAAAAAGTAATGTCTCATGTTTTGGTTTATAAATATTTTAGATAATGTAGATAAGATATAGATTTTACCTCAAATATTACATGGTGTCTCTGGGTTATAACGCTCTACACCATATTGCTTTTTATGATTCTATGAACTAGCTACATTATCATGGAACTTACCAAATGTGGGTGGATGTGGAATCATATTGAAATATAGGCCACCTATCACTACTCCATCCAGTCCTTGTCCATGTATGATACCACATATATCCCCTTATACAATAACTACATCTATATAGGTTGTCTATCGAATATCTATATATCTATTTCACAGATTTTGGATGAATACAAGGAAAAATGAACACGCCCATCATAGGTGTTACAACGATTCTCCCTCAATTGACTAGAAACATCTTGAGAGTCATAGAAAGAAGAGCCTCTACCATGAGACTATCATAGAAAATTCCCCATGAACGTAAATCACTAGGATTATAATCAACACCCATATATAAAAGTCTCATCTCCATGGTTTCCACTTCTGGACCAATAGTTAGTGAAAACTCATATATAATTATACCAAAAATCATGGCACAATTTAGTACCCTAGAATAAGTAGGAATGAAAAGAGATACCACTATATCCCAAATATCTCAATGAATTCCCCAACCGATAGTCCATAAGAGAATGTATGTGTTATAAACAATTTACATACAGGGTCTTTAGAGGTTAGTGAACCTTGACATATACTATATAAAAGAAAATATTACCTACTTGAGCTCTATAAGATCTTCTATATGTATATCTCAAAACATCGATAAATAAATATATTCTCTAATTATATTCTTGAACTCAGTCCATGTGAGGAAATTATCATCATGCATCTAAGTAATGATGCCCCTCTAGCAGCCTATTAACACATTGAGAATTCTCTCATCTTGAACTACTATCTGATTAGTTGGGGTCATAAAAATGTAAAAAAACTCACCCAAATACCTCTAGAATGTACTTTCCTACATGGGGGGTATGACCCACATTGAAACACTAGGGGTATCTACCTATAGAATATATTAGTGCTCCCATCATATTTGAATCATCGTTTTATAATACTCGATGAACTAGAAGTTCAATGGGAGGAGGTAATGTTGTGAAGACACCCAGAGGTATCACCTACTATATAGACCCTTGAATCAAAGCCTATTTTCTAATAATATATATATCATGATATCTTTATGGAAAACTAGTTGGATATCATTTTAGAGGTCTCCAGATATGGTACAGATAAACAACGTTCATGAAAATATACGGAGATATAACCTAAGAACAAAAAGGAAACTAAAACCCATTCCAATATGAATCATGTACATATATTTTATCTAAAACATGTAACTATATATACCATGTCAAGAAGAAGGTTTTAAATGCCGTTTTTGAAAGGATACATTAGACACAACACTATCAATGGGTTCCCTGGACAGAGAGATAAACTCAAGACTCTTATGTATTTTTTACAATTTTCGTAAATGAATCATCGTAGCTAGACTATCTCCAGAATAAGGTCATAGTAATATATGTCATGTTATACCAATATGTCATTAAAAATCCATAATTTAACTCTTATCTGCTAGTGAGTTGGGTATGATACCCCAATCCCACCTCTAATAAGCTAGGGTATAGCAACTACTGATTAGTAGGCATATCAAACAAGGGGAGACTTTATCATTATGTAACTGAATGTATGAGCACATCATGAAACACCAATACATGGTAGGATGTAACAAAATAAATGAGACCAAATATTAATGTAAAAAAATAATCACAAATAAAAGTTTGATAAATGTTAGAAAAAGAATAAGAGACCCAATAAAAGTCCACAAAAACTATAATAGAGTTCTAATATTTAGAATAGGGAAACTACAATCAAGATAATACTCTAATAACATACTATGGTATGTCTACTAAAACAAATATAAACTTACTCATAGACCTTATAAGACTTCATCATAAGTCCAATCATATTAATAGTTCATGAAACATGTTGGAAGTGACTATTCATGTGTCAATGTAACCATAACTTGTTTGAAAACCTATAATATCAAAAAAAAATGAGGCATCAAAATATAGTCTTATAAATTTTTCAAATCCGATTCAAATCTAGAGTGATATACAAAAATATGGGATATTCTCAATTATATACACACATCCTCATATGAAATTCACATATACACTTAGAGAATGTGATTCCACTCGAACCACGAAGGTAATGATTATCCGGGAGAAATCGTTCCTCAAGTATTTCTAATTCATATGGAACTCATACAAGATGCCATTTACCTTAGGAGACACAATTAAGAGGTAAACGATGGAACCCTAATATGTAAATATATTCATTAGGTATCAAACCCAATGACTATGGGGGATAAATAACCCTATAATGGATACCTTATTAGGATGGGGGGGGGGACAACCCCTAAAATTTTTCAATGGGATAACTGCGTTAAATATAAGGAGTAAGGATAGTGGATCACACCATAAGAAAGATATAAGGATACATAATTCTATCTAGAACACACCCATAAATGGAATGAATTATCCTATTCTAATGATCGGACACCCTATGTACCCTTCTAGGGATGGACAAAGGGAACATATCTTCATTAAAATCAACTAGAATAAACATATCTGGGGCTCCAACCTTCCACTGTAAGGGTATGTGGAGTGAAAAAGGAATAAACAACCTTTCCTATTAATGTTATACACAACCAAACCTACTTTATATAACAGTAACTCATGGATATATACTAAGGTTTAGGCCATGTCTACTAGTTGTAACCATCATGTTTCTTCTGCTCGAGCACCCTGGTCATTGTCGATTATATCGGCCATGCCCATGTAACTTAGTCATGCCAGTGTAGCCTGAATTCATTTATACTAATACGCCCAATGGTACACATAGGTTCTCTAGAATTACGTCACATTGAATGTAAACATGACACATGAAATGTGATATTTATCATTGTACATAACCCTATCCACCCTGAATGGTGGTCCACAATATGTGTGTTCCTGTGAACTACTAACATTGCATATCATATTTTCAATGAACATGCCACCTATCCACATGTATTTTCAAACATTTACACTTCAATATAATAAATAAAAAAATCAACCATAAATCCCATAATGGATTTGACAATGTTAAATGGTTGGAAATATGAATGATTATTCCCATTATACTCCAACAAATAAATCTTTGTCATATCACATAAGATACTCACATAATCATACAAAAACAATTACCATATCTCAAAATACATTTTCATAACCACCACCATCATCAAACATAAATATTTCCTTAAATAATGAATACAAACACATTTTGATGATATATTATTCCCATGATCAATTTAATAATGATTATATCCAAACTAAAGGTAAACCATTATCCAAAATAATACTAATGATAAAAATTGAAAGAATGAGTGGAGAAATTCATGAAACATTGAGCTAAGTAACTTATCATTTTCAATTTTTACAGTTGGACTTCATCCACTGATGGATAAAATGATGAACATAAAATAAGCACAATGAATAATCATCTAATCGTTATCCAACCCCTAATATCAGGAATAAATCCCATCAATTACAAACAACCCATATATCTGTGAATTAACTTGTTGAGGAATTAATTCACATTAAACGTGTGAAAATATAAATGGAAATTAGACCAAAAAATTATAAATCAAGTAAATTTATGACCCTAATGAAGAATCAATCATTTATCATTATTTTTTGGTGAGATCCAAGAACTCTACGGATGATGGAAAACTCCTTAGTTCCATTGTCATCACGAAATATCAACTAAATAGTCATCTCTAATCATTTTGAATATGTGGAAAACAACAGTATTTGGATATAATATTGATTAAATAATATATTATTTGGTCAATATAAATTTATTGAATAATAATTCATTTAATTAATTAATTATTTCATTATTTCAGTGGGGATAGTTCTTAATTAAAATACCCAACACAATTAAATATTTTGTCACATCTAGGGTAAAAACCACATATTGAATTTAGATGTTTTCCCCATTTTCTCATCTAGATCATCACTTAACATAAATTTATATATTCATGAAAAATACAAGTACATGATATAGTATATTTATTATATTTATTATATCAACATCGAGGCTCCCTAGGCTGTCTAATTCTGTGTGGACTATGTTCCTAAAACAAAAATTATAATTTAAAATATTAAAGATCGTTCCATAGAAATAATATATTCATTAATTTCGTTATAATTTTTCATGTTGAAATTTATTATTTTTCTAGAATATCATTCATGTAGGTTGTTGAACCAACATAAATGAGAACTACCCTTACTAATCAATGTTTAAGAGTTTATAATCATATATTCATAATATAATTTTCAATGAAGGTTAATGGTGTTAATATCATATAATTAAACAATATAATGACAATTAGAAAGAGATTATATGAAAATTTAATTGAAAAATATGCTGAAGGATTATGTACATTGATGAATTCTTTCCTTCTCAAAACAGTTTTCTTTAGAATGATTAATATATGCATCCTTTATAGGGCTAGAGGCTATATTACATCTAAGAAGGAATTAATAGATAAAATATTAATGGTGTTAACTATCAAATAAATGGAAATAAATATTATGAGGTATATAGGTGGATAATTTTTATATGTAATATTTGAGTGGAATTTTCACAAATAGACATTCATTAATGTATAAAGTTATAATTTTAAAATTAAAGTGGATCAAACTAGAAAAATTAATTTATAACGGATGGATATAGGTATATAATTCCCTCATAAACTCTATAAATTATAATTTTTGTCTTTAAACCTTAATATAAACATTTTACCATTATCATTGTAACTCAATTTTTTACCTTAATTTTATATTTTAATGTCTAAAAATTAAATTTATATTTATACCTAGTTAAAATTAAGTGATTTAAAACATAGAATACATATAATCTAATTAAATTTATATATCTGAGAAATTTGAACCATTACCTGAAAAAAATAATATATATATATATATAATCGTATTTATAGAATAATTACTTTTAAACGACATTATGTTTTCTAGAAAATTTTCCATTTCAGTTAATAATAAAATATTTTTCAATATATTTATATTTATAGTTAAACATTACATTAGATACATACTTTAAAGGTGTATATTTAATTATAAATGTTAAAAATACATAGAACATTAAAAAAAATTTCTTTCAATAATATATCTTCTTAACTTTGAAATATTTTAACCACATCCCATTAAAATTAGTTATTTATCTTCTTACTATTAATTTTTAGTTACAAATTTGTATTATATTTTTTTTTTTCATTCTGTAAATCTTTTAAATTATAATTTAATAATAATAAAAATAATAATATAATATCATAAAATGTATACTTAATTTATTTAAATACGTTTTAATTAATTATTTTTATTCCATTGATTAATATTTTATTATATGTGAATTATATTAATATAAATAAATTAATAGAAATTATAAAATACTAATCATTTTTTGGATACATTTATATAAATAGAAAATATATCTTATGTAATGATGTAGAAAAAGCATATGTATAATAATTGAATGGATATAGATCATATTAATTTATTATATATTTCTTTATATACACCCTTAGAATCATTAATTATAATTATTTAATTAATCATCAAAATATCGATTGTATTATAGTTATTTTCCATTATTCACATAGTTGTAATCATAGATATGATCATCCAAGAAAACCATAAAGTCAAAGATATTGTGTTCACAATCTTTTTTTTAATTATTATGTTATTCCCCATAATGATTTTTTAATGAATAATCATATATCATTACCATAATGTATTAATATTTATTTTATTTCATAATATTTTATCTCCAAAAATAAAATCTTTGTTAATTATTGTTCAATGTTGTGTTTATTATAAGATATAAACCATAGAGTATTTATTTAAATTTGCGTACCTACCAAAATATTATGGTGTTACATTCTACCCATTAATAGAATTTCACTCATGGGATTTCATTACTCAGAATGAATAAATAAGGGTACTTCTATGTCATTGATTCATTGAGATTACATGTAGCTTCCAAAAAATATATGATTACACCAAAGAACATTAACATGTTGTGTGGTATTATTTTTAAATACATCAACCCAATTATTCTTGATCATTACTATATTTAAATTTTAAGAGATTCCATTATCAAATATTACAATCCTAGATTTTAATATGTGTGATGGACCGTGTATGCACTACTTAAAAATTTATGTAAAGAGCATATAATGATCTTGGTAAAGGTATGATTGAAGTGAATAAGGATAAGAAACCATTGACATATGATTGAGGCTTTTAAATTGCCTAATGTATCTAAGGATCAAAATTAACTTCCTTTTAAATCTTATAGCACTCATTCATTGTGATATTTGAAGAAATAATTTTTCATTAACTTCAAATTCTAAATCATGTCAATGATTATCGATATAACCCTTTCATGCACATTTTTTGTTCAAATATACCTCTAAATGGATTTAATATTCTATAACAAATCATAATGAATATATGGTCCTAACATATTTCACCCTCCGTCTTGATACCAACATGTTAGATCACTACACCTATTCCCATACACCACCACATATGGTTCCATTTAAATTTTCTAAGAAAACTATTTTTATATGAGAACCATACCTAGTGAATTTATTAATATAAACCTCTTATAAAATCCATTTAATATGATCTCAACGTCTCCCCTTAATTTATAATGGAACTTTTAGATTAACTATAAATATTTTGATGATAATATGTTCTATAAATATATATATATATATATATATGTGCAATTTTGGTTGAACACCTCTCTAAAATGTCTAGGTAAGCCTTAGATGTCAATTAGATAAAATTTATAGTGGGACTAGTTTCCTCACTAAAACAAACTTTATGTATATCATGGAATTTTTTCAATGTTATAAATATAATTTAATATAAATAAAATGTGAGGACCTCTGTAGGGAGTCAACAATATCCAAAATGATATTATGTCTTTTAGAGTTTCTAAGAAGACCTATAGTAAATTCCAGGGTGATTTTATCCAATATCTATGTAGGTATTTGTAATAGTATTATCAATACCATATCCTTCAAATTCCCATCTATAACAAGTTGTAAAATCATGCATCGAGTTATAAACATTGAAATCCCCCTAATCACGATTTTCCACTATAAATGTTTCTATTTATCATTGTAAAAATTTTGTATTCACAGATTGATTGATAATGATGTGCTATGTGAATCACATTACCATTCCATAAATTCTCATATTTATGGGGCACATATTATATTCCTAAATATTATAATTATAAAAGTGTCAATGGTAAACATTGGAAAAATTTAAAACATCTTTTTTAGCATCATAACATCCATATATACCTCCATATTATTAATATGGATTGATTATTGGGCAGTCATTTGGGAAATAGAATATTTCTTCAATTATACTATGATTTCAGGGTTACCATTTATATGTTGAGGATTATTAGGTCATCTTCTATCCATAACATGGATAAGGATGAAAAATTATTCCCATTCAAGAATCATCCACATTGTTTTTCTTCCTTCTGTCACCTTGTATTAAGATATAGGTGTCCTTGATCAACTCCTTCTATTTGAATATATACATTAATTGCACAATATTGGTATATATTTCTCACATTTAACCCTTGACATAATTCCACAAAATCGGTAATGAAAATATTTACACAATTTCTTCCAAATCATTCATCAGGTAAGGATTCACATAAATTTTATCCAATAAGAGGCCTAAGCTACCACATTTAAATTTCTCATGCAGACTCTTCCCAATTATTTAGTTTATGTAGAACTATGCATAATAATCCCTTATGCAGTGAAGGGTAGGGTGAGTATAGGGTAAATGTAATTTTTTTCATAATATACCGAAAATTGTGATCACATTTATCTATACTGAATAACATGAATCTTTTGGGAGTAATGTTACTTAGTTGATTTGATATTGGTATGAATTTTTCCAAAACAATGAATATTATCCAAAAAATCCTAGAAAAAAATTGACTTATATTACAATCGGTGGTCTAGTAAATTCGTAAATGGTCTTCATCATTGAGTCATCCATAAATATACCATAACTCATGGTTATGTAACACAATAATGAATCATTATATTTTTTGATATCATACATTTAATATTTGAAAAACAAAATAAACATTCTCATGGTATATAACATAATCATTAAATAATATTCATTATATTTCTTAAATTTATAATATATGATACTAACATCATCAAAGACTATTTAAATGAATCATGGTTATCTTAAAAACTATATTCCTCAAATATATGAAGAAAGTAAAACAATTTGTAAGATTAAATATAATTATGATGAATTAATAATGTCTATATCTGGTATTAATGGTTTTCATGAGTGAAGGACTTATTTACAGACAAAATTGATGATATATAAATTATATTTCAATCTTTGATAAGTATTTATCCCCTTATATTTGATATAACAAGGTATCAATATAGGATAAATGTAATTTTTCTTGATTGTAATCTTGTTATGTTCATGATAATCAATATTGAGATTCATTGATCAATGCTTATTCATAAAAAAGATAGATGGTGAACCCAATATTCAATCAAAAATCAATATAAAATCATTAACCATATTCTGATTGATGATCTTTTGTAATTCAAATAACTCAATCAAGTCAATTATACATGAATTTCCAATATAGAAATAATAATTGGTATGAGTAATGTTGAAAAATCACCCACATGATCATGTGAAGGACTAGTAAATATTTTTTAAATACATTAACATATTATATTAAAATTTATATATCCTCAATATTGATATCCATACCCCCGGTTTTTTACAAATATACCTCATGATTGGGTATTCATGGCCCGAAAAAGGATGTAAAACACATATAGAGTTCATCGTCATCCTTTCCCAAATGGTTTTTCATATGTTGATACATGATATAAAAATTGGATTACCATTCACATTACATAAAATGGTATCCATATAAAAATATCAAGTTCCTTCCCAAAATCAAAGCCAATTCATTTGAAGGGAGATTATTAGTACTTTCACAAAGAACATTACCCTAAATTTCTATAATAAATGATTTGTAGACATATGATGAAATAATTAAACCAATAAATGAAATTATTATTAAATAATATCTATCATTTTGTTTTATGATTTAATAGTATTATATATTCTTAATTGTGTAAATGATTTCATAGAACTATGACCAAATTAGATGTTCTACATATTGATCCAACATTATACCAAAATAATTTATTTATTCATTATCCAATACATTTCAAAAAACTCGTTATCATTAATAACATGAAATTATAATTAATGAAATAAATCATATGGTAAGGAAAATCAATCCTAAAATGTCTTAAATTATGGTACATTTTCATTAAATTATTATATTTCGGGTTCACTCATCATCATATTTGTTAAAAAACTGGTAGTTTGAAGTTCTATCATCATATTCTCCATAAAATAATCCAAAAAAATTACAAAACACTTCTTTGATTACAACTTATATGTCTCAACCCTAATATATTAACGTATTAAATAATTTTTCATGAATGTTAATTACATCTATGAATTGATCAAACTAAAAAAACTATAGGTAGAATTTATCTCCAGATAAAATAACAAAAAAGGATTTTACAACATTATGAGAATCTCTCCACATTTAGACCACACTATACACCCTTATAGGCATATCATATGTTATACTATTCTATATAACCTAAGGAATAGAAAAATAAAAAAGGCATGAGATTAGATTATCTACATCGGTAAACAAAATAGAAAATAAACGAATAAAATATGTGAGAATAAGATGAAAATATTTGTATAAGAACACAATAAAGTTATATGAGAATAATATAAGTAAATCATACTAAATTAAATATAGATCATATAATATTTATCTTGAAATGATGATTTAGGAATAACATATGAGGTATGTCCTATGAGTGCATAAACATGATATAATAATTATTACATAGATACCTTTTATAATATAAAAATATGGTATAAACCTAATCAATGAAATAAAAACATTTTCAAGGTTAATAAAAAATACATTCATATCATAATAGACTAGGATAATCACATACACATAATATAGTGGACATAAGCTAACCACATAAAACACTACACTATTTTAGACATGGGCTTCCCACCCAAATCCCATTCTAATCACATGAGATATAAATAACTAAAATAATTCATTTTATGTATATAACAAGAGAATAATTCACATAAATATTAAAATAAAAATAAACATTTATATTGCATAATATATTAATTTACATATGATAAAGATAAATGATTAATGAAATCATCTGTAAGTCCTAAAAAATCCACAAAAATAATGAAGTTCAATAGTATCATTATATTACAACCCTAGTGAATTGCGAGTAATATTACTGGATGTTTATGTAGATGAAAAATCTTTGACAATATCATTATAAACATTATTTGAAAAATATTATGAAATATCAATTAATTTTGATAATTGTTATTTCGAAATATAAAAAATTATAAAATATAGAATAAAATAACATTATAAATTCCTAAAAATCAGAAATAATGATTCATTATGAAAATCGAATAACATAATATGAAAATTAATTCATGTGTGTAAGATCATGGTTTTTATAGAGGTTTAAATCCTTTAGATTTATATTCAAATATCATATTTTCTCTATATGAGAATTACTAGCAAGCCCATGGAGGTTTCATGATAGTATAAGGCTTCTTTAGATCCCAAATCTCATGTTTTTGGATGAAACATATTACGATACATGGTTGGGGAAAGGTTATTACTAACCATGTAACTCAATTTTTCAACCTAATTGGAGAGATGCATGGGATGTTTAACCGTATAAGATAGGTCACATACATTTACAAGAAACTATAGTGATTTTTATACGTGAAACACATATTTTTCATATGGTTAACATAACCATGAACCTAACTGTGTGAAGGGGTGGGCCACATAGACCATGGTGGATAACAATGTGTGCATAAGTTTTCCAACCATACAACCAAATTATGCACACAATTGAAATTTGAAAATTTATGAATTTTCCACTCAAACATGTAAACCATTAATCCATCATTTTCCTTAATCATTTCTAGTAGCTTCCACTACTATAGAGCTCCCTTTACACTCATCTTAGGCCATTATCCATCTACCTCAAATGATATTGACATCAACCATTATTCATTATGATGGAAATTCAATGATAGTCCTAACATTCTATATGATTTATTTATTCATATTATTCATTTTATTTTTTTTCTATTTTTATGTGAGATAATATTCATTAGTTTTATATTGTTGGTATATTTATACATTTTCTGTTATTTTATAATATATTAGAGCCTAATAATTGATGGGAGTATACTACTGATATATTTTTGGTGGTATATATATATTCCCTAAATGTTTATTTCCAAACCTCATGCCATTATGTTTCACACCAAACCAGACAAGATTTTCATTTATAAATGTTAATCAAATTTAATAATATTTTGGAACCATGAATTGTTACACTTAACACCTAATATGAATCATCAGAGGTTATATGACTTGACAATAGTTAACCCCTTAGTCTACACTATATAAAATTATTAGGAATGTTATGAATTGTTTTTTAAAGAAAAAAACCTTAGTTCAGGTCTATTTGAACCTTATAAATGGATTAATTTGTTGAATACAATGTAGTGGTTGACTGATTTAAATGAAATGTAAATGGTAGAATATATCACATTTCTAATTCTTAATTATGAAGCATGATTGTGGATATATTTATTAATATGGGTACTTGAATTATTATTTAATAATGTAGTATTACTATAATGGACCATTAATTATCATGATGGTGTGGAACTCACTAGGTGATACATGGAATCCTAGTGTTGGTTTCAATAGATAGTCACATGGGAAGACAAATAATTCATTGATGTGTCTACAATTAAATGACCAGACTTGAATTATGTATTTCCCTTATCACTATGAGTGCCCCAACATGGCACTAGGGGATCACTGATATTTCTAGAATTTATAAAAATTTCGTAGATGATTCTCCTTGGATTTGGGATGATATTATGGACCATGTTGTATTATTCCATAGGCTACATTCATGTATCATTCCAAGGAAACCCAGGGTATGCTCCCATGAATTGGGTAGAACATTTCCCTCTTAGAGATAATTTCCAATAGTACGTCCCAATGTATTAAAAATAGCTTATTAAAAATTAATTCCATCAAAGATATGGTCCCACACATGATCCTCACTATATATGGACTCCTTGGTTGAAATACTTGGAACCATCCTTTATAAATATAAATTAAAATGTAAAATTCCTATAGATATTATATGATTAGGCCAATGCAGGTAGTATTGGACTGGTATCCAATGAGAAACATGATATGATATGGATTATTTATTAATAAAATTTATTTTTTATACCAACACACTAATAATTATATATTTAGAGACTAAATAGTACAATAGAATTTGGTGGTGGCCTACGATGTTTTACTCAGACTTGTTTGTCCTACCAAATAGTACACATATCAACACTAGGGAAACTATAATGGACAATGGGAATCTCCTAGAAGTGGATGGGAGATTTTATGTACTTGGATGGAGTAAGAGATTAAGGGATTGATCCCTGGATCATAATTATATTGGAGGGAGAATTTTTAATTTTTTACAATATGAATTGTGTGGGATTACTACCTATTTCACCATAATTCCACAATTTTGTATTGAATCATGAAATTACATAATTATATTTAATATGAAACGAGTTATTTATTATGTCAATTTATTTTTACCTAGATGGTCTAACATCCACCAGTTCTTTATTATTATAATATATTTATGTATTATTTCATTATAGTGTTCAACATTGGTTGTGAGGGTATAATATCCCCACTAAACCAATATTGTCCCACACAACCAGTTGGAATCCTATATTATATTGGGAGGTAAAAATGCGGCCAAGTGGCCAACCGGGTTGGGTCACCTATTGGTTGACCAGACTCAATATGTCACAACTTTTCTTAGGGGACTATTTACTTTTACATAATATTTTTGAATAGTTTAATGAAGTCTCAAAAATCTCAAAAAATTTAATGAGTCCCTGTACAGGACTAGCTATCTTACATGCTTAATAAATAATTGATTCTTGGGATGGTACATGATGTTCTAGTCATTACCTATTACATTTAAACTAATTTCCCAGATAGGTGACAGACATGATTTTTGGAATTTATTATCATAATGGATTTTCATTATTACTTGTGGTCTACTATAGAAATTATATGGTGTGTCATTCACCATTCTTGGAAAATTAGGATTTCTTTGTCATTAATTTATGTGGGTTGTTTATTTTTTTCATGCACTGCGTACAACATGTTCTTTTTCCTTGACTTATATATTTAAAAATGTCCTACTATTTCAGACTAATATAAAATAATTGTTTCAAATTAAATAATATACATACACCTAAACGACATTTGAAAATATATCATGATTCCTATAGTATAACAATCCAATTTAGATACATGTTTGGTACACATAATTATAGTTATGGTAGCTGAATATTTAGTTAATTTCTATTAAATGGATTCCAATTGTAATTTATAAAGTGTGTTCCTATAAAAATATTGAATGGTGATACATATAGTCAAATATTAAAAGAGTGACTAGATAAATTCTGATACCAAATATAAGGGTATGTTTGATGTTATACGATGTACCAATTATAACCAATAAAGTTAATGTTTTTATAATTTTGGAATGGATACTTTGATAACAAGATGATGATGTATATATTTATGTATAAGATTGTGAAATAATGATATCATTAAGTGAAATGAATGTTTTTTGTTATATTATGATTCCAATTTAATCTTATGATAGGTTATATTAGTAACTTTCAAAAAAACACACATACTGGATCCTCTACTTGGAAAAAATGGAATTGAGCCAAACCCAACCATAGTGATGGGAAGCAGGGAGTGTCTCTTTAGAATCTAAATGAACTTCTATTTCACCTAGACAATGAATTATGTTTAGCTAGTTTGGTGTTGAATCTATAAATAAAGTATTTGTACATGTCCAATTAATATTTTAGAGATCATTTCTGTTGTCAAATATTGTTTGATGTGTGAATTTAGTAATGTAGAAATATTCCACAAAGATGTCCTTGGGACAAATTCATGGACGATAGTGATGACCAAGCTCTAGAGGTGGTAGAAAATACATCACTAATACCACCTCATTTAGTGACACCAATAAAACCTCCTTCAATACTAGATATAAGTTTTAATGTTCATTTTTTACAGGATTTCTCATGACTAGTATAGACTATATATGGAATTCTATGACCTCCTTCTTACTTATAAAAAATAATTATGGAGTTCTAGTAGCATCACCCTATTACCTTTTTTGGGAAGGTGGTTCCAATACCATTTAGTTATGGATAGAGGATTAATTACATATCATCAACCATTTATATAAACATCTAGAATGGAGATTGAAGATCAAAACATACCGTTTTAATTGGAATTTTAATGGGTGACATAATTTATTGACCTATAAAGACTAGTATCCTTATACTGGTAAGAGGGATGTCTAATCTACCATCAGTGATTATTACATTTAAAGATATTGAGGGATCACTGAGGTAGATAATATTATGTACAAAGAGTAGGGAATATTTTCGGTTAAGAACTACTCAACTCATTCGATGAAGTTTCATCTTTTTGTTCCTACTCACCATGTGGAATATTTGTTTTGGGCAATGTTTTTTGAGGATGGGATGTTATATTCTATATGATCCCAGGTGAATGTTTTTGGGTTAATAATATCACCAAGAATGTAAACCATGTTCTCAAATTACATATTAATATTAGATAAATAGAATCTGTGGGGTATAATGGTTCCGTACCTCCGTAGGGATGTATTTCAGAGAGAATAATGAATAGTAATTTCGATATTTCTCATTGAGGAATTTATATTTAGAGTGTATTCCGTGGTAGCAATATGATATGTCACCAATGCAGTGTGCTTTGACAGGCGAATTCACATTATAGCAACATCCCAGTTATTTGTCGGTCATGTGGCAAGAAGGGTAATCTTACATGGGATAATATAACATTTCTGCATGTTTTTTGTGAGATGGTATATTCACCAACAATTGGTTTTGGAGTAGGATTAGTAATACCACATTATATAGGGATCTTGAGTACTACTGACTGATAAGGCTGAAAATATATTCATGGTTGAGGGATATAGAAACTAGTTGGGCAGTACATGTATAGTAGATTTGATCAGGATACTGAGGATTTAGTACAGGGTCTTGTATGGAGCCAGATATATTCAGTACAATAGAAACCCATGGAAGAAAGTGTTTTTCCATCTATCTAACGAGGTATGAATCTAGTAGTCTCAACATTATTTTCATTTTAATTTGACATAGGTTCTTCTCACTCCATCTTATCTGTAACTATTATAAAATGTATTGGGATTGAAATTAAGTACCTCTGTAGAGAGATAGATCCTGATACATCATTAGTAGTATGGTTAGAAATTGTACGCCGGTTTAGAGAGTGTCTTATTGTGATTGGATGTTACCGTTTCATAATAAATGTTTCATCTTCAAGATAATAATCTTTGATATAATTACAATAATGGATTGGTTGGTACCTCATCACATTCATATTGATTTATATCATTAGATGGTGTACATCACATCACCCAAGGAAGGTAACTATATTCACAATGGATAATGGGATGTTTAGTCAAGTTTAACTGGACCCAGGCGTCATGGGATGGGTGGAGTGAAAGCGGAGATTTGGTATCTATGTCTATGTGAGAAGGGAATATTTTAGATAAATGTACCATATATGATTTTGAATTTTAATGATTTTCCAAAAAAAAATTATAGGTAACCTCCCGAGAGGGAGGTGGTGTTTACTTTTTGGATACATCTACGATCAGCATCAGTATCATTCCTGCATTCAAAAATGTATCCAATAAAGTGTTAGAAACTCATGAGATAGTTAGAGATCCTGAAAGAGAAAACGTTTATACAATCATATACTTCACATTGAAGTTCATCCATTCTTTTCTATAAGATATTGGATTGAAATATAAGGATATAAAAAGATTATTTAAAATTTAACCAGCTTATAGTTAAGAACTGCTACACTTTAACTCATATAAATAACCTCTTTGGATATATCTAAGGTGTGAGGTTTATCTTAATGAATGATTTAAAGTTCTACTAAGATCATTAATGAGTTAGACTAAAAAATATACCATTTATAACCTTCCATAGTATTAATTTCTTCTATAAGTATTTGGAATTTTTATTGAGTATAGTGAATGAGAAGATAGTTTTTATGGACCACATGAATCAGTGTTTTCAATGATAATTAGACTCTTTTTTTTGTATTTGAGGTTTATATTTTGGTGTATTATCATACATGATGTGATCATTCCAAACAACCTAACATAATGTTTATTAAAGTAATAGAGTATATGTTTTATTCAAATCGCACAAAATTCAATTTATATATTGATAGTGATCACTTCTTAGGTCCTATTATATCATATGAATGAGTATCTATGGACATAGAGAATGTGAGAGACATGGTTTGGGGGTAATAGAAAGAGAAAATATTTGGAATACATATTTTCATAGGGATTTCACGATATTATAATATATTTATTGTGGATGCATGAATCCTTACAAAACCTTTTACGTTCTTGACCAAGAAGGGAGTTAAATTCATGAGTTTTGATGACTTTGAGAAAGCCTTTTGAGATATTAAAGGAATACTAACTTCATGATCGATCATATCATTACTTGAGCCATGTTGATGGTATAATGTTTTTTATGACATATTAGGTTTCAATATGGGATCCATTTTGATAAAATGGGTGTTGGTCAAAGCATATCATTCTCCCTATTTGAAGTGTGACAAGTATTATTAACTAAAAAATTACATTACCTAGACAATGTTGTTCAATCATTCCTTTTTGGAGGAATGATTTATTTTGGGAGATATTTAATATTTTCAAAGGATATAAAAACATAAAATACATATTCACTCGAAATGATTTATACTTGAGATAGTGAAGATGGGTTGAATACCATCAGTCTTTAAAATTTAATCTTTCTTTTATTCTAGGAAAAGGAAATACATTGGCTTTTTCATTGTGCTGAAATACTCAGACACTAGCAGTTCATGAATCCCGTAGTGAGTGGTGGTTGATGGATTTGTTTTATGATATATGACAATCTTATTCTTTTAGAAGAGTAGTCTATGCAATAATATAATGCCTAATAATGGGATGTATATATCAATCTTACTACAATGTACCGTGCTGTGAGTCACCATTTTTGGTGGATGCGGATGAAAAATGAGATATCGTAAATTTTCAGACAATGTTCTACCATTCAGAAGGTGATGGTAAAACAAAAGTGACCATCTAGTCTATTACAACCCTTACCCATCAATGAGTGGAAATGATATAAATTCACTATAGTCATTCTGATTAGAATACTGAAATCAGACAAGGGTAGTGATTCATTAGGGTGGATTATTGATAGGATGATGATGGTACCCCACTTCTTACATATTCAAAAGACCTTCTCAGATGATGAAATTTGTAGAATTTATATCTAAGAGATTATATGCATTCTTATTTTTTCATAGAACATCATATGGGATAGGGATGATCAGTTTACATCCTAGATTAGAAAGGGGCAGCAAAAGGAATATGGTTCATAGGTACGACTAGGTACAACCTTTATCCTAAAATCTAATTGTCAATCTAAGAGTAAAATACATGATTTATAGGGAATCATTTGTTCATCATTATGGATGTTTTTGGGAGAAACATTTTCTTCTTATTGAGTTCTTCTATGAAAATAGCTTCTAATTAATTATATATATATGTATATATATATATATCCTTATGAGTTCATATACAATTTTCAATGACACTCACAACTATCATGGTTAGTGGTAGAAGAGGCAGTGGTACAATGAAAACATATCATTCAAGAGACCACAAAGAAGGTACAATTGATTTGGAAGATAATGTTAATATGTAACTCCACAATGATTCCTTATGGTAATCATCATTGATAACATGTGGTGTTTATGGTAGATGAATGAGATTTATTAAATGTTTTGATTAGATAGGGGAATCAATGGTTTTGGTAGAAATTGAATCTATAATTATGGTTTGATAGACCATTTTAAATTTTGGAGAGAGTCAGGCTAGTTTATTATCAGATTATGTTACCTAAAAAATACCTTTCCAGGAATGAGGAATCCCAGGATTCATAGCTTCATCATTATTTTTTTCTCATATCCTAATATTCCGCATGATAATGTTGAATTGGATGTTGATTTTTCTTTCCAGAAGAATCCAGTATGTACCATGGATCACTGAATTTAGTCTCTATTGGGTAGTTCAGTTCCTATAATTCATTTTCAATGTAAGGATATACATGTAAAATATTAGATTCATGAAAATAGGATAATGTACATACATGGTAGCCAGAATTATTGTCATAATATGATAAAACCTCCTTAGGAAATTTGAGTATGTGTTCTAATAATGAGGATAAGTTTAATGATATTGGTTTATGATGAAGGTATGGATCCTTTATATTTAAGTTGAAATGCCTTTTTCTCAATATGAATGTCTATTATGATGTAATGGTGTTTATAGGAGTGTTTGGGGACTGTTTGGATCCTAGATCTATAGTTTTCAGAGAAACAAATTGAGGCACCTAGTTGGTGGATGATTAGTGCTAACCATGTTATTCAACCATGCATCCCGAAAGGAGAGGTTATAGTTTTTTGAACATTGTGGGGGAGGCTTCACATCCATGTGAGAAAATAATGTGAATTGTTGAGGTGAACACATACATGGAGCATAACTTTTCTAACTATGCACCTAAACAATGTAAACAGGATTTCCACATAGATAGTGGCGGAACACGTCTGGAACAAGGTCTATATAACTATGTATTAAAATCATTAATAATCTAGAAAAGTGTGAATTTAATCTTATACCCCACAATGATGTAAAAATTTAACCCATCTTCTTCATCATTGATTTCAAGAAACTATCCGTTATAGTAGAGCTCTCTTTCGTCTCAAAATAGGGTTTGATCCATTTAACTCATATGAGTTCTGATTGAACATTGTTCATCCCATTTTATGAACAATAGTGAATATATCATTCATCTTTCTTTCCTTATTAATTTTATTCATTATATTGGAGTTCACTTTGATGAGAACTAATATGAAACGTTTTTAGTGAATTTTTATATTCCTCTATTTTATAAAATTATGTCTACAATTTGAGACTAATACAAGAATAATATTTGAATACCGGTATAAGTTGTGGTCTAGCCCTTATTTAAAAAGTTTTTATGTCTATATAATGCTCCATTGTTCTATATGCCAGACCTTCTCTGTGACATATTTTGAAAAATCAAATAAAATTTAATATTTTATTGAATCCTTGAATTGGATTCCCTTAACACATAATTTTAAATATCAAAGGTTTTCTAGGTTAACACTAGTCTCTCTATTATGGTTAAGTATATAAAATTTAAAAGAGAGTTTTGCCTTCTTGTGTAACTAAACCACCCTTTATGTCTGTTAATTTGGACCTTATAAAGGGATGGATTATTTAAATATAATAAATATTTTAACTGAATAAAATGAATTTTGATTAGTAAGACCATATCACATTGTCATTTTTTATTTATGATGATTTATTAGGGTAATATTATTGATTAAGAATAATTGAAGATTTATTGGATCATTCTTGATTATTTTCATAGTCATAGGATTACCTAGAAGGTGTGGCATGACTTGGGTAATACATAGACTGAAAATATAGTTTTCCATTCGATGGGTTAATTTGATTCCAACTAATTCATTGATATTTCTTCTAATTGAAAGAGAACACTTTGATTTAGTCTTTCTATACTGATTGTGAATTACCCATCTTGGATTTGAGGGTTCCCCATTATATAATGAAATTAAAATGAATGCCTTTGTTGATTATACATATGGTCAACATGATATTATATAATTCTATAGATTATTCATTAAGATACATTAGTGTCTCATTATAAGGATACATGGGACAAACATTATGGGATTATGTATAAATATCCCTTTTATAGTGAATTTCCAATGGTTCACCAATTTTGATTTTATAAATCTTGTTAGAAAAAAATTCCATGGAAGCTATGCAGCCTTATATGATAATCATTATTTTAAGGACCCAACCTTAAACATTACATATAATAGTGATTTTAAACATTAATTAATGTTATTAGAATACAATGAATAATTTCGATTTAGTGTATTAGAGAATTTAAAACAACCCTTACATAATAAACCATTATATAAGTTGTGGAAACTCATTCCTAGAATCCATTTTCTAAAAAAACAAAAATGTCAAATATAAAACAAGTATTATTTTAATGATCAATATATTAATTCCCCCTTTATATCATCCCAACCTATATTCTCTATTAAATCCGATGAGAAGAATTTTTTTTAACATGGGATGAGCATAATATCTCTGTATGGGACACAAAAAATGGGATTAAAACATAGAATATGAGTTAGATAGAATAACATTATGACATATAAGAGTGTGTCATGTTTAATCATATCGAAGTATAAGATATAGAACATGGAATCATATGATCATGGAAACATAGTAAAGTGGAAGTAACATAATACATGACACAAAATAGAGTTACAAATCTCTTCTATGACTTTATAAAATAGAGGGTAGAATCCCCCAAGGGACCTGGTTTACACTATAATGTAATACATGTTGTCTAATGAGACTAAAACATTACCAAATTCATTAGAGAGCTATCTGGGGACACCCATTATAAATTACTTATTCATATGTGTTCCACATAAAGAACAATAATACGAAATTACCATAAGGATTACCCATGGAATCAAATGGGTGTTGTAATATTGTCGTGTGGCATTAAAAAAGGGAATATAAAAATTGTATCAAAATAGTACATCCACAGTAGAATTGATCATACACTTTTTAATGAGTTACAGAAGATGGTTTCATTAGAGAAAGACCATAATTAAGCATATGATTTAATAAAGGATGTTGGCATATATGAAAAAACATAAAATAAGATTATTGAAAAAAATATTCATGAAAATAACCTTCATTACATTGATACTCAGTAATGATTAAAACAACACAAAATAATAAAATATAGAAATTAATTTCAATATATATTGGTAAAATTTTAATATAATATTCTATTCATTAAGACATCATGATAGAGGAAAAATACGCTCATTCCAAATACGTTAAAAAGAATCCTTTTATATTTTTTTTGTAAAAGGCTAAATGATCGTTATTTTGAAAATGAAAAAAAAATATATAGTTAAAGAATTTGTAAAAAGTAAGATATCATAGAAAATGTATATAAAAAATAATAAGAGAACAATAAAAATATTTTTTGAAATAATTTTATAAAATACAGACATGAAAGAAAATGTGTGTTTTAATGGAAAAATTAAAATGATATTTTTAATTAATGAAATCCCCTTATTAATATCATATCATTGTAGTGAGAATTAATCAAGTGAATAAGGGAGGTGAAAATGTAATAATACATGTAAATCACAAAAAATATCTTGAGATGAATTAGATTTTTGAAGTTTCTTAGAGAAGGAATTTAAAATTTCCCTTAATGGGGGTTGAAACATATATAATATTGATTTGAAAGTAGGATTGGAATATAAAATGTTATGCATAACCTCAACATCCAAAACATTGTCTTAACCCCAAGTATAATAAACATAACAATCAATATAAAAAATTTAATAACACTAATATTATGCAATACATTTTATTCATTTAATTTTTAATCATACATTACTCAAATATTTGGTATTTACTATCTATTTCCATCTTTAGATGTTTCTATTTTTTATTATTCCATACAAATTTCATAGTGGTGTTCTTAATCATCATTATTTTATTCCTAGTTTATCATTCCTATACTATTAAAAGTAATTTATTTCTTCATTAATTATTAACATAGTAACATGTTAATTTGATTTAGGTTATGGAAAATGTGTTTGAGAATATAATCCATAATGATCATATTTCAGGTAATTTATAGAGAACAAGAAGTTACATTTTAATGACCATTAGATTTTTTGAGTAATATGTATTGAATATTATATTTGACATAAATAATTTGTAATTCCCTTATTTTAACTTTATTAATGCCATTTTTTTACTTGACCCCCAAGGCCTTCATGGATAGTAGTTAGTTATGTATCATATCTATGCCCACCATTAATAGGATAGGAGTTAAAGACTAGTGTATGTTACCTATGTCACACACATGTGATTCCCTTTCCTAAGGTACTTTAATATAAAATCACATCTCCAAGTTCCAATATAATTTCAAAATTAAAAAAACAATTAACACCAAATATGAATGTAAACAATAAATTCAATATCATAGTTTGGAAAAATTATGGAATAGAAAATTGGACCAATACATATCCACCCGAATTACAAAAGTGTGAAAGATAGGAAAAAGGGGATTTATATCAAGATGGAAATCCATTGAATCAAAGTGGTCCATCTAGTTCAACTATAATCCACCTGATCCCTATCCTCCTATAACTCCATAAGAAGTTTTATTGATGTGTTAGACATGATAGGTGTTTGTCAATCCCATGTAGGGGTGAGTATAAAAATAACCAATGGGACACCCTAAAATAAAAAAATACATGGAATAAAAATAGAGTTATGTCAATATCTCCATCATTTTTCAAAAAAATTGTGGGATAACAAAAACCCATATAATTTCAATTATAGAAACCAATTGATAATGTAAATTCATTTATAAACATATACCCTATGATGATGTATGTGGATCCATGGTAACACTCGTCTGAGAGAACTCACTCCTTAGGTCATGTTAAAACCGAGGTTTCTTGTTCAAAAGGTCACGCTTGTTGTGTATTTCCTTGAATAAGTACACACTGGAAAGTAGAATACGTCGGTACATATATAGAAGATCCGACTCAATGACTGTAAGGTATAAATAATCATATTGTGGATAACCCAAAACGATATAGATCACAACACCGAATAGTAAAAAATGGGTTACCAGACCTAACATAGTGAAGAATGATATAAGTTCACACCTTGGGCCTTTGGGAATGATACATGAATCTATATAAATATAACCAGTTGATGGTTATAGACAACCTATTATCAAGATGATATTCCACCTTGTAACATAATTAGGCATGTTGATGGGAATTTAACCTTGGTAAACTCAAATAAAATAAAGGTTAATGGGGTCATCAACCATGCCCTAGAAGGGTACATGATATGTATGTGCGATATACAACATGTCAATCTAAACTATAACTTAATTCAACCCATGTCCAAATATTTTGTCTTTTTTCCACATTCTCTTCTTATGCACTTGTACACTATTCATGTCTTGTTTACACTACTCATACCTAATTACCTTGTAAATTCTCTAGTATTCCATCTATGCCTATGTATTCTAGTCAAGACTGAAAATCCTCACCATGTTTGTGCTTATGCCACCATAGGTACACACACGATCACTATCTTTGTGTTACCTAGAATATTTACAGGCCACACGACATGTGATATAAATATTAGCTTGTTACCCAAGAATCCATGATATTTGGTCCTCATGACATGTGTTCCTCCAAACTATATGTTACATATATCAGATTCTCACAAAATATCCATCTTCTTCACATAACATCACCCATTCCACCACCATCGTATCTTCTAGAAAAAGAATCCATAACTCTCATTAAATAGTTTAAAACCTTAAATAGATATTTGAGAGTCTAATTCCTGATTTTATTCCTTAGAAAATATATTTTCATCAAACCTCTATAGATACATTATCGATATAGAAAATGAAACTCCCATCACCCAAACCATTATCAGATCGCCCCTTATAATAATTATGAATCAATAATGAATTGAATCATGAATAAAAGCCTTTGGTGATGATCTGGGAAGCAAAATTTTCATTTCACAATGATTTATTAATAGGTAAATATGAACAATTGATTAAATTAAATAATTATAAAGAACAATTAGTGATTGTTGGGAGAAAACAATGAAACCAAAAAGTATGGAAAAAAAATCCACTAATTGATTGGGTTTAAAATCATATTCTGATGAGGAAAACAATAAAAATAATAGAATCATAATGAGTAATCAATATATCATTAACCAATCCATAATTTCAAGATTAATAACCATATATTGAAAAAAATCATAAATCCATGAATTAATCTGACAAGGAATTGACTTATGTTCAAAATAGGAGAATCCAATTAAATATTAATCCAATTAATAATTTCCATAACACAAAATGGACTAATGGAAGATGAATAATGATTCCACTATAATTTTTATTTTTTAGATCCATGATCTACGTTGATGATGAAAAACTCCTCGGTTTTGTTATCATTCCAAAATCCCTCCTCACGATCCACTCCTATAACCATGGTTATGAGGATAACCCAATGATTTCTCCATTATCATGTTTAAATAAGAGATTATTATGTGATTTAAAATATAATAAACAATAAATAATTTAAATAATTTTTTTATTACTATATTTCTTAATCCTATTAAGAAAATCAATAAATACATAAAAATATTATGTCACACCAATGGTTAAACCCACATTCCAAATTTAATAGAGGACTTTGTTTTCTCATAAAAAATTATATTTTCTACATATTACATATTTCATAAAAACAATGTATGTGTGACATATTTATTTTAATATTTTTATTATATTCCTTTTGAGGTTCCATGAGACCATGTATCTCATTGTGAATCCATGCCTAAGACGGAATATTTTCATTAAAATATTCCAAAGTGTTACATGAAAAAAGTAGTATTGTTATATTCTCTCCACTCCCACCTTAGTGCCTGTCATCTTGAAAAGAAGAAAAGTTACTCAAATAGGTTGGGGTGCTGTTTTTGAATCTAGTTCTCCCACTATAAGTATTTCTCCGCTACGATCTTGTACTTCAACTTAAAATGCACCAAGGGAATTTTTCACCCAATAAGAATGTATCCATGGTGACCTGCGATATCTCCCAACTACTCCATGATAGTTGACCATCCATGAATTATAGCACTCCCCAGTGAATAACATGTGATTGATTTGACATATAGATCCTTTGTTATAAAACATGGATGACTATATTGACCCATTCTAAATAACATGGAAGCGATAAAGAGTATGATACATCACCAACTGTATGTTTTATTCCTAAAGAGAAAATGAATCTCATGGACAACTTTCTTGTCAAAACCAACACTCCAAAATATAAGTAGAGGTGAATATTTAGAGACATATATTATTCCATGAGAAAAAATCCAAATGCCACATTCAAATTTTTATAAAATACTTATGATGGATCTATTAATTTCTCATCAAGCCAAGATGTTCATCCCCTTCTCGGTAATCACATGTACATAATCTTGTCCCATGATTGCTGACTCCCATTAACTAGTCTAGAACTGCGATGACATTAACAGAATCCCTTAAAATTCATTGAATATAACTATTCCAAGGGTGGAGTGGTAAATTATTTTATAAGAAAACTCCACCAATGGTAGACAATTATCCCATTTGTAGCCATGGTCCAACATGAAATCCCAAATCATGTCTGCTAATACCCGAATAGTCTATCTATTAAAGCATCTATTCTGGGTAGAACATAATTATAATCCAAAAACTATTCAAAAAATCCTCCTACAATACTCTCCATAATTGATATTTGAAACAATTCTCATGGTATAAAATGATAATTAAGGGAACTCCATAAAATAAAACATTTTTTGTACATTAAGAATCCCATTATATCTACTAAAATCTACTCTCAAATGTATAGAAGTATATTAACATGGTGAATCATTCTCAAATCCAACACAAAGTTTCATTTAGTATACCATATCATTAAATTCCAATCATTAAATCCATTCAAGTACCAACCCACTTCTACTCTATCAAATCTTGTTCTTTAGTCAAACCCCTTTAATCCTAGTGTGTGAATTTTAGTTGGTGTAATATGAGAAAAAAAGAGATGAAAATACAAACAAAACTCTCCACACTTGAAAATAAACAAGAGCCTAATTACCTCATACATTTTCACTACAACTAGGTGTAATGGTATATGTGATGTAAGAGACTACCTCAAAAACTCCTCTTGTTACATGACTTGTACCATTGTATATCCTTAGAAAATTATTTCATGCTCGCCACCTTCATTAATTCCATTATAAGTATTTTAGAGGATATTTATCCATGTAAGGCCTCATTATTGACAATTACATAATGAACACCTAACACATTAAATAATAATAGGGGATAGAACCAATAAATTCATATAGGGTGTACCAACCTCATCTACCTTGGAAAACCGCAATAAGTCCAATTATATAGACTCATTTCCCAACAACTATGGACATGTTCTCTAACTGGGATCATTTTCTTCCATGTTTCCCTTTTCAAATTTTTAGATTATTTATAGGTCATTATCCTATAGTAATTCATTCCCTAAACTATAACTAAATATAATATATTTCATCAAATATATGTAGTTTAGACTCTTGTGTTCATAATATATGATAAATCGTTGTCCCATATGTTAGTGTCTCCACATATTTAGGGTGAAGACTAATACTGCGAGCTCTGAATAATAGTTAATGTAGTTTATTGAATGGGGTTTTAGTTTCATTTCCTTTAATAAATCACAAATTTACTATAAATTATAACACATACAGGACTCGTTCTTGAATAATAGTATAACAATATATACTCAACAACCTCTGATGGTGGTCTCGTGATGGGGGTGATCATCACGCTCTTCAAAAACTCTTGAAAAGCCTAATGGAATCTCCAAATCCATGTGAACGGATTCACTTTTCATGTAATGGCATTTATGGGATGATTAAAATATAGGTAAATCAACAATGAATCTCTCATACTATACTTCCATCTTAAGAAATCTCTACACATCAGTAATACTGTTGGGTGGATCACCAGATAGCACTACATCATCTTTTAGTGGGTCCATTACAACTCCATCCTCTGAGATGGAATATCCTATGATGTGGACCTCTCAAATACATAATATAATGTATGGGATCTTCCCATTCACCAAGTACACTATTAGTATATAGAATACTGTCCTTAAATGTCTAACATACTCCACCACAGACTCATTGTATACAATGATGCCATCGATGAATACTACCATAAACTGGCCAAGGAATTGATTAGTGATCTAGTTTATATGTTCCAATTAAATTGAATGGGAATTTATCATTTTTAAGGGAATATCAAAAATAATCATAGTAAAAATAGAAACACCACAATATTTTCATCTGTATGTCCTCCTTTCAAACTTAGAGTTAGAGATTTCCCGATATGAGGCCAATATTTGCAAACAACCCCACATCATTTAAATTACCCAATATGTAATAGATTAAATAGAGTGTATAGTTATTTTCCATGGTCAACTAATTTAGGTGATGGTAATGAACACATAACCTAAAACTATCATCGCATTTCTTGGAAAACAATATTGGGGCTATCCAGGGGACATCCTGGGTTTGGATAGGCTCTTCCTCTACAAATCCCGCATCTATACCTTCAGCTCTTGAAGATCAATGATTGAAATCTAATATGTTGGAATAGATAATTATGTACTCCCTGGGTGATGTTATATTAATGTATTGATCAATCAGTGGGGAGGAAAGATAATCATGTTTTCATTAAAGGTGTCATCATACTCTGACACTACTATAGAAAATTGATAGCACATAACATCTACTACTCAAACGGTAATACTATCCAACTAATGAGTAATAAGCTCTCTATTATAATGTAGTATATCATCCTTATTTTCCTTGGATTCATTCTATTTAAAGAGTGAAAACATCATCCCATAAACTCATATACACCATGTCCTATACATAAAAATGTTAAACTTCACATTGAAAATGGAGATCTGGTGAATACCTACAAATAAATCATAAGGAATAATTGTGATAAAAAATAACATGAATGATTTTATCCCCTCAAATAGTCATGTTACACTATTGGCATTAGTTTGTGATAGATGAATCTACAATAATATGAGTCTCTAAATGCAATGGTTAAGAAAAAGGATCCAATAAAGTATGTAGATCAAAAAGAAAGGTTGTGGTAAGAAAATAATGGCTCATGTTTTTGTTTATAAATATTTTAGCTGTTGTAAAAATGATATATATTGTACCAAAAATAATCCATGGTGTCTCTGGCTTATAACGCTCTACACCCTATAGCTTTCTATGTTCCTTAGCACTAGCTACCTGAGCATTGCATTGACCACGTGTGGGTGGATTTGGAAACATATTCAATTGCAGGCCTCATCTCAATACTCTATACACTCCTCATCTATGTATGCTACCACATATACCCCATTATACAACATCTACATCTATATAGGTTTTTCGTCGACCATCAACATATATATTTCACAGATGTTGGATAAATCCCATGAAAAATGAACACGCCCATCGTAGGAGTAATAATTATTCTCCCTCGATTGACTAAAACCATCCTAAGAGTCATAGAAACAAGACCCTATACCTTGATACTATCATAATAAATTCCACTTTAACCTAAATCACTAAGTATATCATTAACTACCATCTATCATAATTTCATCTCCAAGGTTCCTACTTATAGATCCAACAGTCAGTGACATCTCAAATAGAATGCTCCCAAAAATCATGGAACACTCTAGAACCCTAGAATAAGTAGGAATGAAAAGAGATACCACTCTATCCCAAATATCATAGTGAATTCCACAATTTACTGTCCATAATATAATGTATGCATTGTGACCCATGTACATAGAGGGTCTTGAGAGGATAATTAACCTTGACCTATACTCTATGAATGAAAATATTCCCTACTGGAACACTATAAGCACTTATATATGTATATTTTACAACATCGCTACATAAAAATATTCTCTAATTAAATTCATGAACTCAATACATGTGAGGATATTCCCTTCATGCATATATGTATTGATAACCCTCTATCATCCTATTGATACATGGAGAATTGTCTCATCTAGAACTACTATATGATTAGGTGGGGTCATAAAAATGTAAAAAACTCACCCAACTACCTTTATAATGTCTTTTCCTACATGGGGTTATAACCCACATTGAAACCAAAGAGGTATCTACCTATAGAATGTATTAGTGATCCCATCCTATATGAATCATCTTTTTGTAATAGTAGAAGAACCAGATGTTCAATCGGTGGAGGTACCGCTGAGAAAACACGAAAAGGTACAACCGCCTATACAGGACATTGAATCAAAGCCTTATTTCTAATAATATATTTATCATTATCTTGTTATGGAATCCAAGTTGGATATCATTGTAGAAGCCTCCTGAAATGGTCTAGATGAACTACATTCAAGAGTATATATGGGGATATAACCTAAGAAGGAAATGGATACTAAAACTCATTCTAATGGGTTTTTTTTTCCTGAGAGACAATCTCAAGAAACTTTGGAATTTTATAACATGTTCCCATATGAATCATCATTGCTAGAATATCTCCAAACTAAGGTCATCAGAATATATGTCATATGATACCTTTATGACATTAAAAATTTATAATGTACCTCATTGCTACTAGTGAGCAGAGCATAATACCCCAAACCCACCTCCAATAAGCTAGGGTCAAGCAACAGGTTAGTATTAGGCATATAAAACAACTGGGAGGCTTTAACCTAAGGAACCTCTACATATGAACACATTATGAAACACCAACACATTGTAGAATATAACAAAATAAATGATGGAAAAAATTTTTATAAAAAAAATATCACATATAATGGTATGATAGATGTTTGAATAAGAAAAAGTTACCAATACAAGTCCACAAAAACTATAAATGAGTTCAAATATTTAGAATAGGGAAACTAAAATAAAGGAAATACCACAAGAACTAACTATGACATGTTTATGGAAGCAAATATAAATCTAGTCAATGTCCTCAAAAGACTACATCAGAAGTCCCATCATATTAATAGGTCCTAAAACATGATGGAAGAGTCCATTCATGGGTGAGTGTAACCATAACTAGTACAAAAACCTTTAATATCAATACAGAAGGCATGCAAATATAGTCTTATTAATTTCAAAAAGTTGATTAAAATGTTGAGTGGCGTACAAACTTCAATGATATTCTAAATTATTTTAACATTTCCTTAAATTAATGTCCCATACACACTTATAGAATGATATTACACTTGATGCACTAAGGTAATGATTATTTATTTGACATCACTCCTTAATTCTTTCTCATTCTGATGGAACTCATGCAAGAGGTCATTCCGAATTTGACTCACCGTTAAGAGGTAAACGATGGAACCAAAATATGTCAATGCATAGATAAGGGATCAAACCCAATGAATTTGGGGGATACATAACCCTACAAAGGATAACTTATTAAAATGGGGAGCGTATCCCCTAAAATTTTTCAACGGGATAACTGAGCCAAATTTAGGGAATAATGATAGAGGATCACGCCATAGGAAAGATAGAGCGAAACATAATTATTTCTAGAACAAACCTATCGAGGTGGTTACCCATACTATTCTAATCAAGTGATTATCACTACCCCTTCATGGTATGGAGCAAGTGAACTTAACTTACATAAAATATAATAGAATAAACATATCTAGGGCCCCAACCATCCATTGAATGGGTATATGAAGTTTAAAAGGTACACCCAACATGTCATATTAATGTTAGACAAAACCAAAACAACATTATAGTACATTAACCCATGGATATGTACTTAGGTTTTGGACATGTATAATAGTTGTAACCATGATGTATGTTCTACTCCAGCACCCTGGTCATGCTCGACCATGTCGGTCATTCTCATGTACCTTGTTCTTTCCAGTGTACCATGATTGTGTTTATACATATGCACCCAAAGGGTACACATAGGGTCTCTAGATTTAGGTCACATAGAATGTAAACACGAAACATGAAATGTGATATTTATAATTGTTATAACCCTATCCACCATGAATGGGGGTCCATATGGTGTGTGTTCATGTGAAATACACACATTGAATGTCATATATTCAAAGAATATGCAACCTTTTTATAGGTATTTTCACACATTTCCACTACAATAGAATAAATATAAAAAATAAACCATAACTCCCTTAATGTTTTTGAAAATGTTAAATGGTTGGAAATATGCACGATTGATCCCATTATTCTCCAACAAATCAATCTTTTTCGTATCATAGAAGATACTCGCATGATCAAATAGGAAAAATTACCATATCTTAAAACACATTTAAATATGCACTACCATCATCAAACTTAAATCATTCCTTCAATACTAAATAGAATCTCAAATTGATGATATATTATTCCAATGATCAATTTCATAATGGTCAGTTCTAATGTAATGTATATCCATTGGCCAGAAAAATATTGTTGATAAACATTCAATGAATCAGTGGAGAAATGCATGTAACATTGAGCTATGTAAATGATATTTTTTAATTTTTAAGGGCACACTTCATCAATTGATGGATAAAATGATGAAAATAATATAAGAATAATGAATAATCAAAATATATTTAACCAACCCCAAATATCATGAAGATAAACCATTAACTGTAAACCAACCATCAATCCGTGAATTAACAGGTTGAGGAATTAATTCACATTCAACATGAGACAATAGAAATGGAAATTAAACCAAAAAATTAGAAATCATGGAAATGGAAGACACTCATGAAGAATTAATCATTTATAAATGTTTTTTGGTTAGATCCAAGAACTTTGTTGATGATGGAAAACCAATTGATTCCATTGTCATCACCAAATATCCCCTACATGGTCCTCTCTAATCAATTGTATTACGTGAAAAACCATAGTATTTGGTTATAACATTGATTAAATACAATATGATTAGGCCAAGACCTATTTATTAAATAATAATTCATTTAAGTAAAAATATTTTTTATAATTTCAATTCGGATACTTCTTAATCAAAACCCCCAATACATATAAATATTATGTTGTATCTAGGGTAAAACCTCCATTTTGAATATGAAGGTGGTCCCCATTTTCTCATCTAGAGTACCATTTAATGAAATTGTAAATATTCAAGAAAAATAAATGTACATGATAAAATATATTTATTATATCATCCACGAGGATCCATGGGCTGTCTAATTCAGTTTGGACTATATTACTAACATAAAAAATATTTTTTAAAGTAATAAAGTGTGTTACATGGAAATAATATATTCTTTAATTTCATTATAATTTTTCATGTTTAAATTTATTATGATCCAAAAATATCATTCATGTGGGTTGTTCAACTAACACAAACAAGAACATCATATACTAATGAATGTTTAAGAGTTTATAATCATATAATCATAATATAATTTTCAAAAAAGGTCAATGGTGCTAATATCATTTAATTAAACTAGATAATGACATTTAGAAAGAGATTATATGAACGCATAATTGAAAAAAATGGTGAAGAATTAAGTAAATTGATGAATTATTTTCTTTCTCAAAATAAGTTCCTTTAGAACGATTAATATAAGCATCATTCTAAAGTCTATAGGATACATTACATCTAAGAAGGCATTAATAGATAAATTATGTAATGGAGTTAATGATTTAAATAATGGAAATAAATTTTATGAGGTGTAGAGGTGGGGTAATTATATAGGTAATTTTGGGTGGCATTTTCACTAATAGTTATTCATTAATTAATAAAGTTATAATTTTAAAAGGAAAGTGGATAAAACCAAAAAAATTAATGGATAATGGATGAAGATAGGTATATAATTCTATCATAAACTCATAGGATTATAATTTTGGTCTATAATCCTTAAAATAAATATTCTACCATTATCATTGTAACTCAATTTTTTACCTCAGTTACATCTTTTTATGTCTAAAAATGATTTTTATATTTATACCTATTTAAAATGAAGTTATTTTAAACATAGAATCCATATAATATAATCAAATTTATAAATATTAGAAATTTAAAAATAACATAGAAAAATAATATATATATAGAATAATTGTTTTTATTGAAAAATTACTTTTTAAAAAAATTATGTTTTCTAGAAAATATTTCATATCAATTAATAATTAAATAATTTTCAATATATTTATATTTATAGTTAAACATTACATTATATTCATCCTTTAATAGTTTATAATTAATTTTAAATGAAAAAAAATACACAAAACATTATAAAATATTTCTTTCAACAATATCCCTTTCTAACATTGAAATATTTTAACCACATCCCATTTAAATTATTTATTTATCTTTTTACCATTAATTTTTACCTATCAATTTATATTCGATTTTATATTTAAATTTTGGAAGTATATTGAATCATTAATTAATAATAAAAACAAAAATAATAATATATCCTAAAATATACATAATTTGATAAAATAGATTTTAATTATCTATTTTTTATTCATTGAAGAATATTTTATTATATGTGAATTATACTAACATAAATAAATTACTATAAATTTTAAAATATTAATCTTTTTTGGATATATTTATATAAATAGAAAATATATCTTATGTAAAGATACACAAAAATAAAATGTATAACAAATGATTGGATATAAATCATACAATCTTTGTATATATTACCATACATACATCTCTAGAATCGTTAATTATATTAATTTACATCATCATCAAAATCTCCATTATATTTTAGTTAGTTTCCCTTATTTATTTAGATATAATCATTGATATGATCTTCCGAGAAAACCATAAAAGAAAGGATTTCATGTTCACTATCATTTTTTTACTTATGTTTTTATTCTACATAATTTTTTCTTAAAGAATCACCATATATCATTACCATAATGTTTTAATAATTATCTGGTGTCATTATATTTTATCTCAATAAATTGTATCTTGGTTAATTTGTTTTCAATGTTTTGTTTATTATAAGATATAAGACACATATTATGTATTTAAATGGAATTACCTACCAATATAATATGGTGTTACATTCTACCCATTATCAAAATTTACTATTGGGATTTCCTTACTCAGATAGATGAAATAAGGGTACTTCTACATCATTGATTCTTTGGGTTTACATGTAGCTTCCAAAAAACCGATGCTTCCACCAAATAACATTAACTGTTTATGTGGTATTATTTTTCAGTACTGTAACACTATAAATCAAGATCTTTATTATATTTTATTTCTAAGAGATTCCATTATCCATCTTTACATCCCTTGATTTAAATACATGTGATGGACCATGTGTGAACTTCTTAAACATTGATGCATAGAGCATATCATGAACTTGGGAAAGGTATGATATAAGTGAATAAGGATAAGATACCATCCCCAGATGATTGAGGGTTTTAGAAGGCCCAATGTATCTAGGGATCAACAATACATTCCTATTAAATATTATAACACACATTCATTGTGATATTTGAGGATATAATTTATCTTAAACTTCAAATTCCACATCATGTCGATGATTATCAGTATAACACATTCAAGGATTTTTTTTCTAAGGTACCTTTTAATGGATTGAATATTCTGTAACCTATCATAATGATTATATGGTATTAACATATTTCACCCTCTGTCTTGATACAAACATGTTAGAGAGATACACTTATTCTCACACACCACCTCATATGGTTCCATTTGAACTGTAGAATAAAAACTGAAATTGTTTGAGAACCCTACCTAGAGAATTTATTAATATAAACTTCTAATAAAATCCATTTAATATGATGTCAATGTCTCCTCTTCATTTCTAATAGAACATTTAGATTAACAATCAATATTTGTATGATAAGATGTTCTAAAGAATATAAATATATATATATATATATATATATGCAATTCTAGTAGAACCCATCTCTAATATGTCTAGGTAATCCATAGATCTCAATTTGATAATATTTAGAGTGGTATTATTTGCATCACTACAACATAATTTATGTACATCATGGGATTTTTTTCCATGTTATATGTATGATTTAATATAAATAAAATGTGACGACCTTCATAAGTAATAAACTATATCCCAAACGATATTATGTCTTTTATAGGTTTTGAAATGTCGTATAGTCAATTCCACGGTGATGTTATCCCATCTCTATGTAGGTATTATTAATAGTTTTTTCCACACCATATCCTTCAAATGCCTATCCTTAACATGTAGTAAAATCATGCGTCGAAATATAATCTTTGAAAGCCCCTAATCATGTTTTCCCACTATAAATGATTCTACGTATATTTGTACAATTTATTAATTCAATGATTGATTGATAATATTGTTCTATGTGAATCACCTAACCATTTCTTTAGTTCGCGTATTTATTGGGCAAGTATTATTTTCCTAAATCTTAGAATTATAAAACTGTCTTTTCTAAGCACAAGAAAAATTTAGTACTTCTTTTTTAGCAACATTTCATCCATATATACATCGAAATTCTTAATATTGATAAATTATTGGGATGTCATTTAGGAAATAGAATATTTATTCCAATCTATTATGATTTCATGGTAATAATTTATATGTCAGGGATTATTATGTAACATTCCATCCTTATCATGGATAATGATGCATGGTCCTTCATGTTCAAGCATCAACAACATTATATCCAATCCATGGGTGGTCATGTATTAAGATATTATTGTCCTTGATCAACTCATTCTTTGTGAATATATACTTTAATAGCATAATATTGCTATATATTTCTCAAATTTCACCTTAGATATAATTTCACCTTATCCATAATGAATGTATTTCCAACTTTAGCTCCAAACCATGCATCAGTTAGGTTTTCTCATGAATATTTAACCAATAAGATGCATAAGGTGCCACATTTCATTTTTTTCATGTGAACACTTCCCAGTACAGATGTTTATGTAGAATAATAATTAAGAATCTGTTATCCAGTGTAAGGTTGTGTGAGTATAGGGTAAATGTAAAATTTTTCTCTTAATATCCCTGAAATTGTGATCACATAAATCTATTGAAAATAACTTGACTCCCTTAACAGTTATGTTATTTAGTTTATTTGATAGTGGTTTGAATATTTTTTAAAAAATGAGTATTATCCAACAAATCCAATAAAACATTGGAATTATATTACAATGAGTTTTCTAGGAAATTCATCAACATCTTTCATTATTGAAATATCAATAAATATACAGTCACTTATGGTTATGTAACACAATAATGAAACTTTATAATTTTTGAAATCATACATTCATTATTTGAGAAACAGAATATACATTCTCATGGTATATAATATAATCATAAAATAATATTCATGATCTTCCTTACATTTGGAATATATTATACTAAAATCATTGAAGAAAATAAAAAATTATCATGGTTATCTTAAAAGACTATATTCCTCAAATATATGAAGAAAGTAAAAACATTTGTAAGTGTAAAATGAATTATGATGAATTCACAATGTCTATATCTGGTATGAATGGTTTTCATAAGGGAAACCCTTATTTTCAGACATAATTGAAGATATATATATTATATTTCAATCATCGGGAAGTATTTTACCACTCATATTTGATATAACGAGGTTTCAATATAGGATACAATGTAATTTTTCCTGATAGTAATCTTGTTATGTAACTAATAATCAATATAGAGATGCATTTATCAGTACTTATTCATAACGAAGATAGATGGTGAACCCTATATTCAATCACCTATCTATATAAAATCATTATCGATATTCTCATTGAAGTTCTTCTGTAATTAAAATAACTCAATCAAGTCAATTCTACATCAATTTTCAATATATAAATAACACTTGGTGTGAGTTATGACGAAAAATCACCCTCATGATCATGTATAGGACTAGCAAATATTTTCTAAATACATCATCATATTTTTTAAATCCTCAATATTGATATCCAAAACAACTATTTTTTATAAATATAACTCACGATTGGGTATTGATGCCCCTTAAATGGATGTAAAACACATACTAAGTTCATTGTTATCCTTTCAAAAATAGTTGTGCATAGGTTAATAAATGTTATGAAAGGTGAATTTACATTACCATAAATTAAAATGGTATTTTTATAAAATGATACAGTTCAATCCTAAAATCAAATCCAATTCATCTAATGGGGGAATATTAATGATTTCACAAAACACATACCCATAAAATTCCATTAGAATTGATTTATAGACATATGATGAAATAATTAAACCAATTAATTATTTTACTGATAATTTAATACCAATCAATTTGTTTTATGATTTAATAGTATTATATATTCTTAATTATTTAAATGAATTCATTGTACTATAATCAAAATAGATGTTCTAAATATAGATCATACATTATACAACAATGATGTCTTTATTATTTATCCTATACCTTTACAAAAAACATAATCATTAGTAACAATAGATTATATGAAATGTAATAAATCATATGGTAAGGAAAATCAATCCTAAAATGGCCTAAATTATGGTCTATTTTCTTTAAAATATGATATTTTGGCTTCATTTATCATTATATTTGGTTCAAAACAGGTAGTTTGAAGTTATATCCTCTTATTCATCATAAAATACACCAAAAATATTACTAAACACTTCTATGATTCTATCTATGATGTCCCAACCATAATATAGACACATATTTAATAAATTATCATGAATGTTAAAATACATCTAAAAAACGATCACACCCACAATATTGTAGGGTAAATTTCTCTGTAGATTAGACACCTAAAAAAGGATATTACAAAACTATGAAAATATCCCTACATTTGAACCACACTATACACCCTTATAGGCATATCATTTGTTAAACTATTCTTTGTAACCTAAGGAATGGAAAAATAAGAAATGGTTGAGATAATATTATCTTTAACGGTAATCAAAAGAGACACTAATAGAACAACATATGTGAAAATAAGATGAAAATATGTGTATGAGAAAAAAATCAAGCTATATGAATATAATATAGGGAAATAACACTAAATGAAATAAAGATAATCTAATATTTTCCATGAAATGATGTTTTTGAAATAACATATGAAATATATCATATGAGTGCGGAAACGTGATATAATAATCGTGAAACAGATACCTTTTATAATATAAATATTTGGTATAAACAAAATCCTTGAAACCATAAATTTTTTTATGGTTAATAAAAAATAAATTCATATCACAATAGACTAGGCTAACCACCTACCCATAATATAGTGTACATAAGCTAACCACTTAATGCACTACACTGTTTTAGAAATGGGCTTACCACCAAAGTCTCATTCTAATAACACGAGATATAAATCATTAAAAAATTAATTTTATGGATATAACATGATAATCCATCACATAAAAAAACAATATTAAATTATAATCCCATAATATCATAATTCTCATATGATGAAGATACATTTTTAATGAAAACATTTGTAAGACCTAACAAAAATCTACAAAAATAATGAAGTCCAATAGTATCATCATATTCTATCCCTAGTGAATTGTGAGTAATATTAATGGATGTTAACATATATAAAAATTCTTATACAAGAAAATTAGAATACTTATTCAAAAAATATGAAGAAAAATCCATTTATTTTGATAAATTTTATTTTAAAAGATAATAAATATAAAAAAATAAAGAATAAAATTACATTAGAAATTAATAAAAATATTAAATAATGATTAATTATAAAAAATGAATAATTTAATAGTAAAATTAATTCATGTGAGTAATATCATGGTTTTTATAGATGATTTAATCCACTATATTGATGTTTAAATATCATATTTTCTCTATATGAGATTTACTAACTAGTCTATGGAGGGTTCATGATAGTATGAGGATTTTTTAAATACCAATGATCTTGTTTTTAGAGAAAAATATTGTGGCACATGGTTGGTGGAGGGTTAGTGTTATCCATGTTTCTTAATTGTGGAACCTAGTAGGAGAGATGCATGGGATGTTAAACCGTATTAGTGAGGTTACATACATTTACAAGAAACTATAGTGAATTGTATAATTGAAACACATATTTTTCAAATGGGTAACATTACCATGAACCTAACTATGTAAAGGGGTGTGCCACCTAGACCATGGTAGAGAACGATGGGTGAAATTTTTTCTTACCATACAACAAAAAATATGCATCCCATTAAAATTTTAAATTTTTTTAATTTTCCACCCAAAGCTGTAACCGTTTAATCCATCATCTTCCTCCTTCATTCCTAGTAGCTTTCACTACTGGAGAGCTCCCTTTACTCTCATCCTAGGCCATTATCCATCTCCCACCTATGAGCTTGGAATCTACTGTTGTTCATTATGATGGAAAATAAATGATAACCCTATCATTCTACATGATTCTTAATTCATATTACTCAATGTATTTATTTTTATTTCTATGTGAGCTAATATGCACTATTTATATATTTTTGTTATATTTATAAATTTTCTGTTATTTTATTACATATTAGAGGATAATACTTGATGAGAGTATGCTATCGATATATGTTAGGTGGTTTATCTATATTCCCTAAATGTTTTTATGTCAACACCGCATGCTGTTATGTTTCACACCAAACCAAACAAGTGATGCATTTTAAAATGTTAATCAGATTTAATAAAATTTTGGAAACATGAATTTTTTACACATAACACCTAATTTTCATCATAAAAATTTTCATGCCACGAAGTTATTTAACCACTTAGAGTACACTATATAAAATTATTAAGAATGTTATGAATTGTTTTTTAATTAAACCACCCTTATGATAGGTCTATTTGGACCAAAAAAATGGATTAATTTGTTAAATAAAATGCACTGGTTAATTGGTTTAATTGAAAGGAAAATGGAAGAACGTACCACCTTTCCAATTTTTAATTTTGAATAATGATTGTGTATATATTTATTAATATGGTTACTTGAATAATTATTTAATAATGCAGTATTACTACCATGGACCTTTAAATATCATGAAGGTGTGTAATTCACTAAGTGATATTTGGACTACTGGTGTTGGTTTCCATATATAGTCACACAGGAGGAAAAATAATTCATTGATATGTCTACAAGGAAATGACATCACTTGAATTAAGTCTTTCTCTTATGACTGTGAGTTCCCCAAAATGGTTATGGAGGTTCACTGATATTTCTAGTATTTAATGGATTTTCATGAATGTTTCTACTTAGATTTGGGTTGATATTATGGATTAAATTGGATTATTCCATTGGCAACATTCATGTATCATACCAAGGAATTCAAGGACATGCTCCCATAGATTGGGTAGAACGTCTCCCTCATAGAGTGAATTATCCATAGTACACCCTTATATATTTAACTTAGCATATTAAATTTAAATTCCATCAATGATATGGACCCTTACATGATCATCACTATATATAGACTCCATGGTTGAAATCCATGGACCCTCATTTATAAATACAAATGAAAATGTATACTAACTATATATATTTTATGATTAGGTGAATTCATGTAGTATTGGACTTGTATTCAATGTGAAACTGGTTACGATATGGTTTGTTTATTTATAGAATTTATTTGTTACAACAACACACTAATAATTATATATTCACGGACTAATTAGTACTAAAAAATCGGTGGTGGCATAGTATGTTTTACTCATAGATTATTGGCCTACCTAATAGTACACATATCAACATTAGGGATATATTTGGGACAATGGGATGCTCTTAGTAATGGATGCGAGATTTTATGTACAAGGTTGGTGTAAGAGACTAGAGGATTGAGCCCTGGATCACAATTCTATTGGGGGGAGATTTATTAATTTTTTACAGTTTGAATTGTGTGGGACCACTGCCTATTTCTACCAAACTCCACAATTATGTATAGAATCATGAAATTATATAATAATATTTTATATGACATGAGTTATTTCTTATGTCATTTTTTTCTGGATGGTATAACATCCACTAATTCATCATTATTATAAGATATTAATGTATTATTTCATCATAGTGTAACGCATTGTTATTGAGGGTATACTCTCTGCACTATACCATTATTGACCCATGTAACCAGTTGGAATCTTATATTATATTTGGTGTAGAGAATGCGGTCATGTGGCCAACTGGGTGGGGTAACCTACTGGTGGAATAGACTCATGATGTCATAAATTTTATTAGGGGACACTTTACTTTTCCATAATATTTGGTTTAGTTTAAGGATGTTTATAAATTATCAAAAACATTATTGAGTCCATATATATGACTAGCTAACCCACATGCTTGATAAATATCTGTTTCTTAGGTTGGTACATGATGTTCTAGTCTTTACCTGTTACATTTATACTAATTTCCAGAATGGGTGACACACATGACTTGTGGAATTTATTATCATCATGTATTTCCTTTTTTACATGTGGTCAACTATGTAAATGATATGATATATCATTCACCATTCATGGATCATTAAGATTAATATGTCATTAATATAAATGACTCTTTTATTTTTTTCATGCATTGCGTATAAAAAGTTCTTATTGCTTGACCTCAATTTATAAAAATGTACTAATGCTTCTTACTAATATAGAATAGTTGTTTCAAATTAATGTGTCTACATAACCCTAAACGAAATTTCAACAAATATCATGGTTCTTATAATATAATTATCCAATAAAAATACATGTTTGGTCAATGTAATTATAGATATAATAGCTGAATATTAAGTTTATTTATATTAAATGGATTCCAATTGCAATTTATAAAGAGTGTTCCTATATAAATTGGGAATTTTGATACATACAATCATATAATAAAAGAGGGACTTGATAAACATTGAGGCAGAATATGAGGATATGTTTTCAGTTAAATGATGTTCCAATTATAACCCATAAAGTTAATGTTTTTATAATTTTTGAAATGGTAATTAGATAACTAAATGATGATGTATATATTTCTTTATATGATAGTGAAATAAATATATCTTATAATGAAATGATTTTTTTTTTCAAATGATGATTCCAATTTAATTTTATGATAGGTTATATCTGTAACTTTCAAAAAAACACATATACTAGATTCTCTACTGGGAAAAAAGGGATTGAAGCAAACCCAACCATAGTGGTGGGAAGTAGAGAGTGTCTTTTTTGGACCTAAACAAACATCAATGTCCCCCTGACATTGAATTAGGATTAGGTGGTTTGGTGTTGAATTTATAATAATAAGGATTTCTACATGTACAATTAATATTTTAGGGATCATTTCGGTTATCAAATATCGATTGAGGTGGGAATTTAGTAATGTAGAAATATTCCATCATGATTTCCATAGGTCAAATTCATGGAGGGTGGCGATTACCAAGCTCTAGAGGTGCTAACAAATACACCACCATTATCACCTCATTTAGTTCAACAAATAACAACTCCTTAAATACTTGATATAGGTTGTATTATTCATTTTTGATAGGTTTTCTCATGATTAGTAAGGTCTATACATGGAACTCTATGACCTCCATCGCAGTTGTATGAATTTACTACATATTTCTAGTAGCAGCACCCACTGACCTTTTTTTGGGATGTTGGTCCCTATACCATTTAGTTATGGATAGAGGCAATGCGACATATCTTCTACCATTTATATTAACATCAATAATAGAGTGTCATGATCATAACATACCTTATTAGTCGGTATTTCAATAGGTGACATGATTTATTGTCTTGGAAAGAATAGTATCCTAATACGGTTAAGAGGGACGTCTAATCTACCATCAATTATTATTTCATTTTATAGATATTGAGGGATCACTGGGGTTGATAATATTATGTACATAGAGTAGGGACCATTTTCGGTTATGTACTACTCAACTCATTTGATGATGTTTCATCCCTTTGATCCTACTCTCCATGGTGAATATTTTTCGAGGGAAATGTTATTTGAGGATGGGATCATATTTCCATATGATCTCAGTTGAATGTGTTTGGGTTAATACTATCACCAATATATTAAACCATCTTTTCATTTTAGATAGTAACATTATAGAAATTGAATTTTTAGGGAATAATTGTTTTGTACCTCCTTAAGGATGTATTTCATAGAGAATCATGAATAGTAATTTTGATATTTCTCATTGAGGAATTTGTAGTAAGAGTGAGTTCCATGGTAGAAATTTGATATGTCACCAATACAGTAGGCTTAGACAGGGGCGGCCAAATTATATCAAGGGCCTAGTTATGTTTCATTCATGTGGAAATAAGGGTTATCATATGTGGGATAATATAACATTTCCTCTAGTTTTTATTGATATGGGATCTTCACCATCAATTGGTTTTGGAGTAGGATCAGTAAGACAACGTTATATGGGGATCTTACGTACTAATGACTGATTAGGCTGAAGAGATATTCATGGTCGAGGGATCTAAGAACTAGTTTGGCAGTGCTAGTATAGTCAATTTGATCAGGATACTCAGGTTTTAGTATGCGGCCATATGTGGGTCCAGATATATGTAGTCCAAAAGAATCTCATGGTGGAAAGTGTCAGTCCATCTATGGATCAAGGTATGATTCTAGTAGTATCAACAGTAATTTCATTTTAATTGGAAACAACTTCTTCTCACTCCAATTTTATCTATAACTATTATATAATGTATTAGTATTAAAGATAAGTACCAATGTAGATGGATGGCTCCTGATTCTATTATTATTAGTATGTTTATAAATATTCTTCTAGTTTTATGAGTGTCTTGTTGAGATTGGATGTTACTGTTTCTTAAGAAATGATTCATCTTCAATATAATAAGCTTTGATATCATTACTGGAATGGATTGGTTGGTACCTTATCACATTCATATTTATTTCTATAATGAGATTGTGTACATCACATCCCCCAAGGAAGGTAACTACATTCACAATGGAGAATGTGATGTCTAGTCTAGTTTAGCTGGACCAGTGCATCATGGGATGGGTGGAGTGAATGCTTATATTTGTTATCTATTTCTAGGCAACTAAGGATTAATTTAGGTAGATGTCCCATATATGATGGGTAATTTTAGGGATTTTCCCCTAACAAATTTTATAGGAATCCCCCAGAGAGAGATGTGGTGTTTACTTTTGGTATACTTCTAGGATCTATAGAAGTATATATCCTACATTCTAAAATGTATTCAATCATGTTTCAAGAACCAAAGAGATAGTTAGAGGTATGGAAAGAGGTAGATTTTATACAAACATATACTTCACTTTGGAGTTAAACCATTCTATTCCCCAAGAATTTTTATTGATATATAAGGTTATAAAGTGATTATGTAAAATTTAACCAGCTTACATTTAAGAAATACTACTCTTTACCTCATATGAATAACCTCTTTGACTAGATCTACGGAATGAGGGTTATCCTGATGAATTAATTGAGGTTGTACTAACATCATTTATGAGTTAGACCCAAGAATATAGCATGTATAACATTCCATATTTTAAATGTATTTTATAAGTATTTGGTAATGCTATCGAGTATAATGAATGAGAAGATAGTTTTTATGGACCATATGAATCCGTAATGTCACCAATAATTAGACACTTTTTTGTTAGTATTTTTGGTGTATATTTTCATGTATTATCATACATGAAGTGATCAGTCCAAAAAACCTAGCATCACATTTATTAAAGTAAGAGAGTGTAGGTTTTATTCAAATAGCAAAAAATTCCATTTACATATTCATATAGATAACTTCCTAGGTCCCATTATATCATAGGAATGAGTATATGTGGACACATTGAAGGTGAGAGATAGGGTCTCATGGTAATAGAAAGAGAAAATATTTGGCATATATATTTTCGTAGGGATTTCATGATATTATAAGATATTTTTTATGGATGCATGAATCCTTGCAACACCTTTTAAGGTCTAGACCAAGAAGGGAGTCAAATTCATATGTTATTGAGCATTTGAGAAAACCCTTCATGAGATGAAAGGAATACTAACTCCATGATCGATCCAATAATTACGTGAGCCTTGTATATGGTATAATGTTTATTATGACACATTAGGATTCAATATGGGGTCCATTTTGATAAAATGGGTGTTGGTCATAATGTAACATCCCAGGTAAATAAAGAATAAATCATTTTCATTTTTATTAATATTTATGAATTAAATATTAATTTTACTTTAAAGGGGTTTCTATGTTTGATAGCATACCCGATACGCCACAAAGAGTTTCTTTGAAATCTTACGTTGCACACTAGTAATACAATAATATTATTTTAAATGGTAGTTAACACGTAGCCGTTGTATTGGCGGAAATGAATAGAAATAATTAAAATATTATTTTATATGTTTGTTAAATGTTTTTATATTTATCCAATAAAAGATAAATGCTTAAAATACGAAAAGAATTCAATTTTTGGCATATATACTCTAATTTTCACTAAAGGTCCACTTATCACCTTTTGATGGGGAACCATCATTAAATATAGTTTTGGTATCTCTTATACATTCTATTGGACCAAATAAAATTCTTCATTAGATACGGGACATCAAATTTTACATTGTGTGAATTTTTGGTATTTTTCTGAGAAAGTTCATTTTTTAATGAATAGTGAAAAAGGTTGTATTTTAATTCAATACCTCTTTTTAATATAATTTATTTATATGATTAAATTATCTTTTTAATTGGATTTAATATGAAATTATAATATATTTTTACCATTTAATCCAATAGGGGTCGTTGATATTAATTTCACTTTGAAATTGGACTTCAACTAGTGTCAATCTTTTAGTACTTATTGTTTCATAAAAACACGCTATTTTCTCTGACAGTGGGAATTAATTATTAAATTAATTAATGTAACTTATATTTTTTGAATTTTTTAAAATAGACATCAATTTTGAATTCGGAATATCAAATATAGCTAAGGTGAAGTTTTGGTATTTTTCTGAAAAACTTCAATTTTTGATGAATAGTGAAACCACTAAGTGTTACTTATAAAAACTGATTTTCCGTTTAAATGAAATTTTACCACCTATGTGTTTTGATTTTAAAAAATCAGTCATACCTGGTTCTCATTAGAAAGTAAAATGTGTTTCAATGAGAATAAAATAATTTTTTTGTGAATAGTAACTTTTAAGTTTTTAATCGCGATTAGAGGTAATTAGTGTAGTTTAAGGAAAAAATAATGTTTTAATAATATTAAATGACCTAGACACATGTCCTACCGTTATTTTATGTGTCATGGGAGACCAATAAAATCCATGGGTCAACTTGGTGACCCCATGGAGCCACATTGGTAGGAAAATGACATTAATACCTTTTTATTTAAAGTTAAAATAAAAATGTCACAAACATGAGTTGTTTTACTAAAACAATTTTTAAATGGGGTAATACAAGTCATATTTTTTTACTATAAATATTCATTGGAAATATAAAAAGATTTCCTACATCATTATGTGTTTTTTATAATTTTTAGACACTAAATAAGTGAAATTATTTATGACACCATGTTGATGCAGCGATTACTTCATTATTAAAAAATTTAAATAAAATGAAAAGATAATGCAAAATCTATGACCTAAACATGTCAAAAACCTATTTTATGGGTGGATTTCGAACTCTTATTACCTTATCCTCGAAATATATAATTTTGGGACCTTTTAAATCTGAAAAGGATTTTATAATAAAGTAACCTTTCATAACCTTCCAAGAGTGCCCCTCCTCTCCTCTTATAAAAGGCCCCCACCTCTACCACCTTACCCACACCTATCAATCCTTTGGTTGGCCATACCCTGCCCATTTTGTCTCTCCACATCCATCCCTTACTCCTTGAAGCCTCAATTTGGGTAGCAGTCTTCCCAAGGAAGCCTTTGAGCTCAAATCAAAAAGAGTTACCCGTTTTAAAGGTAGTGTTTTCTCTTGTGTTCTTATGTTTTATTTTATCTTCTCCAACCTTCTAATCTCTTTTTATTAATTTCTTTTGTAACAAACCTAGTATAATTAATATACTAGTATTTTGTTATAAGAAGGATTAGAGCTACACTTTCACACACCTACATCTAATGGTTAATGAACATACTGTTTCTGTGGATGGCGAATTTCTGCCTCACGAAACGATGATTGTTCAACACTAATATAACACCTTAAAAGGTGGACATTATGATATCACTACATTTATATATGATATGTAATATGTTTATGTTTTACTTAATCTTCTGTATTTTTCATTTATGAAATACCTTTATGGTTTCCATAATGGGTAAACGTCATATCTTTATTTTAGGAACTGCGGACTACCGCCTCCTCAAAGTGATTTGATTCGTTAATACCATATGTGGTACATATAAAGGATAGATTTAATGATATTATATATTATACAATACTGGAATTATAATACTATTATGTATCATTATTTTTTAATTCCATTAAACATGAAATAGAAATGGATGTAGCGTTCTTGCGTACGTACGACTTACCGTCTCCATGAACGGTGCATTTCATTTCTTACCTCTAAATGTTATGTAATATTATAAATGCATGTGTATACTGGATATATATGATGTATATGATATATAAATCATGAGTATAACTCTGGATATAATGGATACATGAACAACTTGTAATTATAAAGAGCATATTTTTGACTCAAGTACCAGTGATCGTTAAAACGACCGTTATTAACTTAAATAACTTCATAGTGTTCATGACATGGTAATAAGTGATATAAAAGGAATAATGAAATTGAAAAAGGTTTTCAAGAAAGTAGAAATTAACTCAAGTTTATTATTAAGGACGTTCAAGAACAATCGAGTCAAGTCAGACCTGAGTTATGGGACTTCGTCTCAATCTCCTTTCATTAAGGAATATTTTGTTTTATACACAACATTCTTCTATACAGTGTATAAAACCCTTTGACTTTTACATTTATCTGAAAGGAATCTTTTTTACACAAAGATTTTTAATAAACGAAAAAAGGGAATGCTTTTGTCGTACGTATAAGGCGACAATGACTTCTCCGCCGTCGTGACCATTAATTGAGTTTCAGCTTCCTTTACAAGCCATAGTTTTTTTAAATGAAAAATAAATACGATGTTTTACTTTTCATCTATTTTGGTATTGAAAATGGTTTTCATAATGTTTTTATATCAATGTGTTATATTGATATCTTGTGATTGAAAAGTGGAAATGTTATGTTTCCTTTATGCATGTTTTATGTGATATGATTTTGTTAAGGTTCTTGGGAATTATTATGAAGATGGGTGGTTCCATGATAAACTAAGGGCGGGTGAGCCTGATATAGCTCTCCAATGCATTGGGTAACGTGAATGGGTTAAACGTTGAGGTTTTTTCGAAGAGATTTAGGGAATATACTGTGATGGGTATTCCAAACGTAACCAAGAGGGTTACTCCCTACGTAAGAATGTTATGAATGCCTCAAGTTACCTTTATGTCTTATGATTTCTATGATTTATTCATGATTTGATGAGGTATGTTAAAGTTCTTATGTTTTATGTGTAATGTATGATTTCATTCTTATGTATATATGTACTCATGTTTCCTTTCCATGTTTTTATACCCCTTACTAAGATTTTGATGCTCATCCCATGTTTTTGAAATGTTTTTCACAGGTCACAGGAAAGGTACATGAAGTGATGATAGTGTCAATGAAGTGTCAAGAAAAAATCCATGTTTTATTTTAAATAGGTTTCCGTTGATGGGAAAAATGAATACTATCTTTTATGTAACAACTTTTTTTAAATGTGGAATGTAATGCATGTTATATGATATAACTATCTAAAACTCTAAACCTGAAAATATCCTCAATGTGTAATCTTGTAATAACTCACGATTAATTAAGTTTTATGGCTGGGGCCTAATAGTTGGTATCATAGGTCAGTTTAGATAACTTTAGGAGTTAAAATTATATTAAATGATTATTGAAAAATATTTTTTTATGGTCAAATTGAAATGATATAGCATTTGATGATTACCATGTTGCTTCGCCTAAGATATTTCAGTGTTAATAATGGTTTTTCATAGAGGAAACAGAATAGATTTTCTGGAAAGGAATACAGAGGGAAATGACCTTTCAAATCAGTATCCTGAGATGGTCAGAATCAGAACTAAATAGTTTGCTGCAGTGATGGCTAAGTTGACTCAGGTGAAAAATGTTGTTTGTTTTCATTGATTATATTTTAGTGTTTTATAAAAGTAAATAGGAGCATGAAAGACATTTATGGGTTATTTTGAAAACCTTAAAAGAAAGGAAATTGTATGGGAAATTTAGTAAGTGTGAGTTTTGGTTGCAACAAATTTCTTCCCTTGGTCATATTGTTTATAAAGATAGGATAACTGTTGATCCTGCAAAAACAAAGGTTGTTGAGGAATGGCCAAGTACCACAAATGTAACTGAGATTCGTAGCTTCCTTGGTTAGGCAGCCTATTACTGAAGGTTTGTTAGAAATATCTCCCAGTTATCTAATCCAATGAATAAGATAACTCGGAAGGGTGTAATGTTTATCTGGACAAAAGAATGTGATGATTGTTTTTAGGAACTAAAAAGAAGATTGGTGAATGCTCCAGTTTTGGCACTACCTTCCAGAAATGGTGAGTTTGTTATATACAGTGATTCTTCATTGAATGGAATTGGTTGTGTCCTAATGTAGAATGATTTGGTAATTGCTTATGCTTCACGTCAGTTGAAAACTCATGATGTAAATTACCCTACACATGATTTGGAATTAGCTTCTGTTGTTTTTGCTTTAAAAATTTGGAGGCATCATTTTTATGGTGTAAAGTGTGAAATATATACTGATCATAAAAGTTTAAAGTATATATTCACTCAGAATTAATTGAACATGATATAGAGGTGATGGATAAAATTAATCAAGGATTATGATTTTAGAATTTATTACCATCCTGGAAAATCAAATAAAGTGGCTTATGCTTTGAGCCGAAAAAGTAATGCTTCATAAACAATGTTGCGTTTGTAACATGATCCTTTGGTTAAGGATTTGATGAACTTTGGCATAGAAGTTGTTGGTCTAGGATTTCCTTCTGTTTTGTTTCAGGTATCAATGAAATCTTCTCTATCAGACAGAATTAATCCAGCATAGAAGCAAGACAGTGAGTTGCAGAAAGAGGTAGAGCTGGTTCAGAAGGTTCATTCAGGCAGTATGAAGATGTATAGAGATCTTTGGGGGTATTACTGGTGGGACGGAATGAAAAAGGATATTGCTTATTTTACTATGAAGTGTTTGACATGTCAGTAGGTTAATGCAGAGTGACAGTTACCAAAAGGGATGCTTTGGACTTTACCAGTACCAGAGTTGAAATAGGAGAATATATCCATGGACTTTGTTGTGGGATTTCTGAAGACACCTCGAGTAAATAATGAAATCTGGGATATTGTTGATCGCTAGAATAAATCTACTCATTTCCTTGCTATACGGGATACTTTTTCCCTAGATCAAATTCCCCGTTTGTATCTAAAAGAGATAGTCAGGTTACATGGAGTTCCTCTCTCCATTGTATCTGACGGTGATCCCAGGTTCACTTATAACTTTTGGAAAGGCCTTCAGAAGTTGTTGGGTACTGAATTAAATTTTAGTATAGATTTTCATCCTCAATCAAATGGGGAATTAGAAAGAACGATTCAGACTTTGTAGGATATGATACATCCTTGTTCTATGGATTATCAGGGAAGTTGGGACCAACATATTTCTTTGGTTGAGTTTTCATATAATAAATTTTTTCATTCCAGCATACAGATGGCTCTATTTGAAGCATTATATGTGAAGCGGTGTCGAACTCCAGCTTTTTGGGATGAAGTGGGTGAAAGGAAGTTGATGGGACCAGAATTGGTAGAAGAGTTAGTAGAAAAAGTTCAGCTGATACAGAAACACATGAGAATAGCTCAGAGAAGGCAGAAGAGTTATGCGAATAACCGGAGGAAGGATCTATATTTTGAGGTTGGTGATCATGTTTTTCTCAAAGTCTCACCATGGAAAAGTGTGATGCGATTTGGTAGGAAAGGAATGTTGAGTCCAAGGTTAATTAGACCATATGAAATTATGGAGAAAGTTTCATCAGTTGAAAACAGAGTGGCATTACCTCTGAGTATATCTCAGGTACACAATGTTTTTCATGTTTCGATGTTGAGAAAGTATATTCCAGATCCATCTCATGTTTTTGAGCCTAGAGGTAGTTCTGTTGGAAGAGAATCTATCTTTTGAAGAACAACCAGTCCAGATAATTGACTATAGAGAGAAGGTGTTGCAGAATAAGGTAATTAAACAGGTTACAGTTTTATTGAAAAAACCATATGGTTGAAGAGGCAACATGGGAATCTGAAAATGCTATGAGGGATAAATACCCCCACTTATTTTGATAAGTGAATAAAATTGCGAGGACGCAATTCCAAAAGGGGGGGAAGGATGTAACATCCCAGGTAAATAAAGAATAAAGCATTTTCATTTTTATTAATATTTATGAATTAAATATTAATTTTACTTTAAAGGTGTTTCTATGTTCGATAGAGTACCTGATACGCAACAAAGAGTTTCTTTGAAATCTTACGTTGCACACTAGTAATAAAATAATATTATTTTAAATGGTAGTTAACACGTAGCTGTTCTATTGGCGGGAATGAATGGAAATAACTAAAATAAGAATATATATTTTTGGTAAATGTTTTTAAATTTATCTAATAAAAGATAAAGGCTTATAATACGAAAAGAATTCAATTTTAGGCATATATACTCTAATTTTCACTAAGGGTCCACTTATCGCCTTTTGATGGCGAACCATCATTAAATATAGTTTTGGTAGCTCTTATACATTCTATTGGACCAAATAAAATTCTTCTTTAGAATCAGGACATCAAATTTAACATTGTGTGAATTTTTGCTATTTTTCTTATAATGTTTATTTTTTTAATGAATATTGAAAAATGTTGTATTTTAATTCAAACCCACTTTTTAATATAATTTATTTATATGATTATATTATCTTTTGAATTGTATTTAATTTTCAATTAGAATATATTTTTACCATTTAATCCAATATTGGTCGTTTTAATTAATTTCACTTTGAAATTGGACTTAAACTAGTGTCAATCTTTTGATACTTATTGTTTCATAAAAACATGCTATTTGCTCTGACAGCGGGAATTAACTATTAAATTAATTAATGTAACTTATATGTTTTGAATTTTTTAAAATAGAAATTATTTTTGAATCCGGAATATCAAATATAGCTTAGGGTGAAGTTTTGGTATTTTTCTGAAAAACTTCAATTTTTGATGAATAGTGAAACCACTAAGTGGTACTTATAAAAACTGATTTTCCATTTAAATAAAATTTTACCACCTTTGTGTTTTGAATTTAAAAAATCCGACATACATGGTTGTCATTAGGATGTAAAATTTTGTTCATTGAGATTAAAATAAATTTTTTTTGGTGAATAGTAACTTTAATGTTTTTAATCGCGATTACAGGTAATTAGTGTAGTTTAAAGTAAAAATAATGTTTTAATAATATGAAATGACCTATACACATGTCCTACCTTTATTGGATGTGTCATGGCCGACCAATACAATCCATGGGTCAACTTGGGGGCCCCATGGAGCCACATTGGTAGGAAAATGACATTAATACCTTTTTATTTAAAGTTAAAATAAAAATGTCACAAACATGAGTTGTTTTACTAAAACATTTTTTAAATGGGGTTATACAAGTCAGAGTTTTGACTATAATATTCAATAGATAGAAAAAAATATTTCCTACATCATGATATTTTTTTATAATATTTATACACTATATAAATTAAATTATTTATGACACCATGACGATGCTGCGATTACCTCATTATTTAACAATTTAAATAAAATAAACATATAATGTAAAATATAAGACTTACACATGTCAAAAACCTATTGGATGGTTGGATTTAAAACTCTTAGAACCTTATAATCGAAATATATAATTTTGGGACCTTTTACATCTGAGAATCATTTTATAATAAAGTATCCTTTTATAACTTTCCAAGAGTGCCCCTCCTCTCCTCTTATAAAAGGCCCCCACCTATACCACCATACCCACACCTCTCAATCCTTTGGCTCGACCAACCCATGCCCATTTTGTCTCTCCACATCCCTCTATTACTCTTTGAGGCCTCACATTGGGAAGAAGTCTTGTCAAGGAAGGCTTTGAGCTCAAATCAAAAAGAGTTACCCGTTTTAAAGGTAGTGTTTTCTCTTGTGTTCTTATGTTTTATTTTGCTTCTCCAACCCCGTAAACTCTTTTTATTCATTTCTTTTGTAACAAAAAAATTATCTTCAATATACTAGGATTTTTTTTATAAGAACTATTAGAGCTACACTTACACACACCTACATCTAATTGTTAAAGAACATACTGTTTCTGTGGATGGTGAATTTCTGCCTCACGAAACAATGATTATTCAACACTCATATAACACCTTCAAAGGTGGCCATTATGATGTCACTACATTTATATATGATATATAATATGTTTATGTTTTACTTAAGCTTCTGTATTTTTAATTTATGACATACCTTTATGGTTTCCATTATGGGTAAACATGATATCTTCATTTTAGGAAGTGCGGACTACCCCCCCCCCCCCTCAAAGTGATTTGATTCGTTAATACCATATGTGGTACGTATAAAGGATAGATTTAATGATATTATATATGATACAATACTGGAATTATAATACTATTATGTATCATTATGTTTTAATTCCATTAAATATGAAATAGAAATGGAAGTAGCGTTCATGCGTACGTACGGCTTACCGTCTCCATAAACGGTGCATTTCATTTCTTACCTCTAAATGTTATGTAATATTATAATTGCAAGTATATACTAGATATATATGATATATAAATCATGAGTATAACTCTGTATATTATGGATACATGAACAACTTGTAATTATAAAGAGAATATTTTTTACTCAAGTACCAATGATCGTCAAAACGACCGTTATTAACTTAAATAATTTCATAGTGTTCCTGACATGGTAATAAGTGATATAAAAGGAATAATGAACTTGAAAAAGGTTCTTAATCAAGTAGAAATTAACTCAAGTTTATTATTCAGGACATTAATGAACGATCGAGTCAAGTCGGACCCGAGGTATGGGACTTCATCTCAATCTCCTTTCATTGAGGCATATTTTGTTTTATACACAAACTTCTTTTATACGGTGTATAAACCCTTTTGACTTTTACGTTTATCTAAAAGGAATATTTTTTATACCATGAATTTTATTAAACGAAAAAAGGGAATGTTTTTGTCATACGTATGCGGCGACAATGACTTCTCCGCCACCGTGACCATTATTTAAGTTTCAGATTCATTTACAAGACATACTTTTTTTAAATGAAAAAACTATGTTGTTTTACTTTTCTTTTATTTTGGTATTGAAAACGGTTTTCATAATGTTTTTATATCAATGTGTTGTATTTATATCTTCTGATTGAAAAGTGGAAATGTTATGTTTTCTTTATTCATATTTTATGTGATACAATTATGTTATGGTTTTTGGGCATTATTATGAAGACGGGTGGTTCCATGATAAATTATGCATGGGTGAGCCCGATATAGCTCTCCAATGCATTGGGTAATAGGAAGGGGTTAAACGTTGAGGATTCTCAGAAGATATTTAGGGAATATACTGTGACGGGTATTCCAAACGTAACCAAGAGGGTTACTCCCTACGTAAGAATGTTATGAATGCCTCAAGTTACCTTTATGTCTTATTATTTCTATGATTTATTAATTACTTAATGTGGTATGTTAAAGTGCTTATGATTTATGGGTAAAGTGTGATTTCATTCTTATGTATATATGTACTCATGTTTCCTTTCCATATTTTTATATCCCTTACTGAGATTTTTATGCTCATCCCAAGTTTTTGAAATGTTTTTCACAGGTCAAGGGAAAGGTACATGATGTGATGATAGTTTCAATGAAGTGTAAAGAAGGCATCCATGTTTTATTCTAAATAGGTTTCCGTTGATGGGAAAAATGAATACTATCTTTTATGTAACCACTTTGTTTAAATGTGGAATGTAATGCATGTTTTATGATCTAATTCTCTAAAACTCTAAACCTAAAAAGATCCTCAATGTGTAATCTTTTATTAACTCAAGATTAAGTAAGGTTTAAGGCTGGGACCTTATACATAACATATCATTCTCTCTATTTGACGTGTAAAAAGAATTATTACCTGACAAGTGACCTTACCAAGACAAAGTTGTTCAATAATTCCCTTTTTAGAAGCATTATTTATTTGGGGAGATATTTATTATTTGGAAAGGCTATAAAAACATCAAATAAATATTCACTCAGAATGATTTGAACACGAGATAGTGAATATGGGTTGAATACCTTTAGCCTTTCAAATTTAATCATCCTTATATTCTTGGGAAAAGATATATTGTGGAATTTTCATTGTGCTGAAATACCCAGACACAAGCTGGTAATGAATCTGGTAGTGAGTGGTAGTTGATGGATTTGTTTTCTGAGATTTGAGAATATCATTCTATTTGGAGATTATTTTATGCATTAATATCATGCCATATAATAGGATGTATATATCACCCTTACTAAGATTTACCATGTTGTGAGTCAAAAGTATTGGTGGATGGGGATGAAAAATGAGATATCAAAAATTTTCACACAATGTTACACTATTCAAAAGGTAATGTTAGAAAAAAAATTGAATATCTAGTCTATTACAACACTTACCCATCAATGACTGGAAATGGGATGAATTCAGTCTAGTCTTTTTGATGAGATTACTGAAATCACCTTAGGGATGTGATGTATTTGGGATGATAATAGATTGGATGATGATGGTACCCCGCTTCCTACATATTCAAAAGACCCTCTCAGTTGATGAATTTGGTTGAATTTATATCGAAGACACTATATTCATTCATGTTTTTTCATAGAACATCACATTGGATTGGGATGATCATTTTACATCCCAGTTCAAAAAGGGGTTGCAAAAGTTTCATGGTTCATAGGTACTACTAGGCACAGCCTATAAACTATAGGCTAATGGTCAATCTAGCCATACAATCCTTGTTTTATAGGGAATCTCCTAGCATTTGTTCTTTATTTTGGAGGTTTTTGGGAGAATCATTGTTCTATTATTGAGTTCTCCTATAAAAATATCTTCTATGAAACTATATATATAGCTCTTTATGTGTCTATATACAATTTTCTCTGTCAATCCCAACTATCTAGATTGGTGGTAGGAGTGGAAGTGGTAATAGGAAAACATATCATTCTAGAGACCACAGAGAATGTACAATTGATTTGGGAGAGAATGACTATAGGTAACTCTTGTATCATTCCTTATGGGAATCATCATTAATAAACTATAGAGTTTAGGGTATATTAATGTGTTTAATTACATGTTTTGATTATATATGGGAATCAATGGTTTTTGTATCAATAGAATCTATCACTATGGTTTGATTGACACTTTGAGATTTTGGAGAGAGTCAGACTAGTTTCCTATCTATTATTGTTACCTAAAAATTATGATTCAAGGAATGATTCCTCCCATGTTTCATAGCTTCATCATTATTTTTTACTAATATCATGTTCTTCTGCATGATAATGTTGAATTGGATGTTGACTTTTATTTCCAGTAGTGTCTAGTATGTATCATGGATCAATGAATTTAGTCTCTCCTAGGTAGTTTTGTTCCTATGATTTATGTGCAATGGAAGGATATCCATGTAAAATATGATATTCATGATAAATAAGATAATGTACATGCTTTGTGGCCATAATTATTATCATATTATGATCAAAACCCCCTAAGAAATTCGAGGATGAGTCCTATTAATGAGGAAAGGTTTTAAGATATTGGTTTATGATGAATGTATGGATCCTTTATATTTTATATGAAATATCTTTTTGGTCAATATGAAAGTTCATTTTGATGTAATGGAGGTTATAGGAGTGTCTTGGGATTGTTTGGATCCTAGATCTCTTGTTTTCAAAGAAATAAATTGAGTCACATAGTTGGTTGATGATTTGTGCTAACCATGTTGTTCAACCATGCATCCCAAAGGGATAGGTTATATATTTTTTAACTATGTGGTGGAGGCTTCACACCAATGTGAGAAAATAATGTGAATTTCAGTGGTGTACACATACTTGGTGCATATTTTTTCTAACAATGAACCTAACCAAGTAAAGTGGAGTGGAACATAGATAGTGGGGGAACACGTCTGGAACAAGTTTTGGAAAACTTTTTATTAAAATCATGAATCATTTAGAAATGTGGGAATTTAAGATTTTACCCCACAATGCAGTGAAAATTTAACCCATATTCTTCATCGTTGTTTTCTAGAAACTATCAATTATAGTAGAGCTCTCTTTTGTCTCAATATAGGGTTTGATCTATTTCACTCATATGAGATCCGATCGACCGCTATTTTTCCCATTTGATAACCAATAGTAAATATATGTTTCATCTTTCTACCCTTATTAATTTAATTCATCATATTGGAATTCACTTTTATGTGAGCTAATCTGCCACATTTTAAGTGAATTTTTCTATTTCAATATTTTTTTACAATTCTATGAATGATTAGAGTCTAATACTAGACGATTTTTTAAATACCAGTATATGTCATGGTCTAACACATTATTTAAAATTATTGGATGCATATATCATGCTACATTGTTGTTTGTGCTTGTCCTTATATGTAACAAATTTTGAAACATGAATAAAAATTTAATAAATTATTAAAACCTTAAATAGGTTTCTATTAACACCTAATTTTTATTATTAGAGGTTTTCCACGTTTACAGTACTCTCTCTATTAAGGATCAGTATATAAAATTCAAGATTGTTTTTCCTTCCTATGTAACAAAACCATCCTTTAGGTGTGTTAATTTTGACCCTATAAATGGATAGATTATTTAAATATAATAGATCTATTAATTTATTAAAATGAATAGTTATTGTTATGACCATATCACATTGTCCTTGTTTATTTGTGATGAATTATTAGGATAATATTAATGATTATAAATACTTGAATAATTATTAGATCATTCTTGAATATTTTCATTGATATAAAATTAAATAGAAGGTGTGGAATGCCCGGAGTAATACATGGACTCCAAATATAGTTTACCTTCGATGGGATAATGTAATTCCATCAAATTCATTGATATGTCTTCCAAGTGAAAGAGAAAACTTTGATTTATCCTTTCTATAATGATTGTGAATGACCCATCTTGGATTTGAGGGTTCCCAATTATATTAGGAAATTAAAATGAATGACTTGGCTGATTATACATAGTGTCAACATGATATTACATAATGTCATAGATTATTCCTTAAGTAACATTAATGTCTCATTACAAAGATACCCATGAGAAACATTGTGGGATTGTGTATAAATTTTCCGATTATAGTGAATTTCCAAGGGTTCACCCATTTTGATTTAATGCATCTTATTATACAAAAATTCCATGGAAGTTATGGATCCTTATATTATAATCATTATTTTAAGGACCCAACCTTAAACATTATATATTATAGTGATTCTAAACATTAATTAATTTTATTAGATTCCCATCAATCATTTTGATTTATAGTTATTGGGAATTAAGAACAACCCTCACATTCTAAACCATTACCTAAGATGTGGAAACTCTTTCCTGGCATCCATTTCCCTAAAAAATGAAAAAAATTAAAAATGACTTATTTTAATGATAAATATATAAATTACCCCTTGATCTAGTTCAAATATATCTTCTCTCATAAATCCTATAAGAGAAATTTTTTAAACCTGGAATGAGAAAAATATCGTAGTAAGGGTTACAAAAGATGGGATTAAAGGATATAATATGAGTTAGATATAATAACATTATGAAATATAAGAGTGTATCATGTTTAATCATATGCCAGAATAAGATAGAGAATATAGAATCATATGATCATTGAAACATAGTAATATGGAAGTAACATATTACATGACAAAAAAAGAGTAAAAAATAACTTCGATGACTATTTAAAATATAGGATAGAATCCCCCAAGGGAAATGGATTACACTGTAATCCAATACATGATGTCTCATGAGACTAAAACATTACCCAATGCATTTATGAGCTATCTGGGGAACACCATTATAAATTCCTTATTCATATGTGTTCCACATAAATTAAAATAATAATGAAAAACCACAAGGATTACACAATTAATCAAATTGGTGTTGTAATATTGTCATGTGGCATGAAAAAATGAAATATAACAATTGTATCAAAAGGGCACATCGCCTGTTGAACCGGTCATTAACTTTTTAATGAGATACAGAAAATGGTATCATTATAGATAAACCATAATTAAGAATTTGATTTAATAAAGGATGTTGGCATATATGAAAAAACATAAAATAATAATACAAAACATATTCATTATGAAAATACCGTTCTTCACTTTGATACTCAGTATTGATTAAAACTGCCAACAATAATAAAAGAAAGAATTTAATTTCAATATATATTTTTAAAATTTTAATATAACCTTCAAAAAATTAATACATCATTATAGTGGAAAAATACGCTCATTCCAGATAAGTTATAAATAATCCTTTTTTATTTTTTTTGAAAATATTCAAGGATCATTATTTAGAAAAAGAAAAACAATATACCATTATAAAAATTGTAAAAAGCAACACATTAGTGAAAATGAATCTGAAAATTAATAAGAGAACAATAAAAATACTTTTGAAAATAATTTTATAAAATACAAACATGGAAGATAATGTGTGTTTTAAGGGAAAGATTAAAAATATATTTTTTAAAAATGAAATACCCTTATTAATATCATATAATTGAAGTGAGATTTAATCAAGTGAAAAAAATATTTTTATTATTTGTACATACAAATAAAAAAATTTCAAATAAATCACAATATATCCAAATTTTAATTCAAAAACAATTTTACAATGACATAATAAAAGAAGTAAATGAATAACCTAAATAGTTGAAATTGGGATAATAATTACCTATCCACTTTGTAATAATATAAATCGTATGACATAATTTTTTTATATTTTTCAAATGACACATTTAATACCTTGAAAATAAGATGAATTATCTTTTGATATATTAAATGGATATATACTTACACAACACATACGAAACAGTTGGAATAAGATATATGACTCACAGAAGTAAAAAGTGTGATGAGAAGCCCTTACCTCAAGATACCCATTAGTTGTTAGGTCAGGATGATGACGATGAAGAAAAATACACAAGAGGGAGGGGGTGAATTGTTAACAATGAAAACAATGATAGATTAATATCACCACTCATGTTATAAAACAAACCTTTCCTTATCAATAAGAAAAGTGAAAACTATTATTAAATTAAGGATATGAACATATCGATTTATAATGGTTTATGGAATAAAGAACCCCGAATACACTATACCAATTTTTATCACTACGATATCGGTGATTTTAACTATCATATCCCCTTATCTTATGACCATTACAAGGACAAATGAGTGTAGGGAATTGACACCTTAAAAGGGTTTTATAGAACCGTCTGGTTCTCTTATTGGGATACATAATCCCAATGATTAGTATAACATACTGAAAATTTACCACAAGTTTGTATGAGTATTTAGAACTCCCCCAAATCAATATAGATATATTTTTTGAGAACACAATTTAAAATTCATAGTTGCAGTAATTACTGACAGATATATTCAAAATAGTAATTGTTAACAAGATTTATACTAGAAATGAAATCAAAATATTGAAGATTAAACATGTATGTACTCAAAGTGTATCTTCGTCAAATTATTCATTGATATGAAAGAGGAATATGTAATAAAAAAATGAATTAATAATGATGAGAGAATCATTGATTTGATCAGATAGATCAAATAATGTCTGTCTCAAAAGTCCTGCTCTAAAGGTGATGAAACAAATATTTTCCTTATATGTATATCCTATTATATATTATTTGTATATAATAATTAAAAACATCTTAATATTTATATATTATATTGAAAAACATCTGGACCGACCATGTATATAAATATTTCACATTAAAGATTGAATATTTTAATTCATAATCATTCTATAGAGTTAAATATTCCCATAAGTGTACTAATGATTTACTCTATTGAAAATGATAAATCCAAAAATACTAACAAGCCTTTTAGGATGTCATAAATTTCATTTTAAAATATCTTTACATCCATTAATTCCATTTCATAAATTTCATATAATATTGAATATTTAAAACTATGTAGATGAATTTTTAAATGCAGGGTTCCTTCTTGTGATGATAAAACAGAAATCATATAGTTGACAACACACTTTTGATCACAAAATTAGGGTTAATGTACCCTATGTTTGCTTCCTCAAATATAGGGTTATTCATAACTATAGGGATTTAGAACCATACTTTTTTATAGTGATTTTATGGGATCAATATATACTACTTCAAATGTAGGGTTTCATAATGATATATTACATTTAAAAATTTATGGTATGAACAATGTTCTAAAATATGATAAAACATGTTGTGAATACTTCAACAAATATTAACAGTTGATAAATTACGTGAATATGATTCTAGAGTAAAAAATTTTGATGAATAATAATTTGATGAAATTAACATAAATATAAGTCCATTTGTAACATAAATGTATGTTTTTTGGAGCATCAACACCCATAAAAATAAATGAATTTATTTTATAAAAATATGATCAATAGTCTCCCCTATTTTAATGATCACAACCCCCATGATAAAAAAAATTAAATATTTTTTATAAAAAATAGAAATAAATATTTCTCCACATAATTATCTATAATATTATTATAATATTTTTATCATAATGGAAACTTATCCCCATTATTCATTTATCTAACGTTCCATACAAAAATAAATTTCTATAATCAAAACCATATTCTCCCCATAAAATGTTTTCTAGTATTTTAGAATAATGAAAACATTAATACTCTCCCATAAATATAATCTTGTAAAATAAACTTATATATTCTACCACCTATTGCAGCATTAAAAAGAGAAGAGTAATAAAATAAAATTATCTAACTAAATTCTTTCTTTTTTAAAACTATAATAAAAATTGAATAATAATTCATAAAATGATTATATTCATAAATAATCCCCGTGAATTATATCATAGAGGATATTCAAAGAATAAAAATATTTCTAAAAGAAATAAAATAATTTTAACTAATTTATTCACATGTAATTTTTAGAAAAACACTATTAATCTCATTATTTTTACCCACATAAATTATATTATTAAAAAGAAATTTAAATATTATGTGTATTCAAAATTAAAATAACCCTAATGCTTAAAAATAAATTATGATAAAAAATTATAGAACATAATTTATCTAATCAACATATACTAAAACAATACATATAACATTTATATTAAATAAATAGTGTATATAAATTAGGGGTTATGAATGAGTATACTTTTTGTCTAAACATTCCAAACATCAAAAAAAATTTCTTATTGTTTCTAAATCTCTTGAAAGTTCTTCTAATATGATTTCTATGTCATTTTTTCTTTGATATGAAGTGGAAAAACACGATTCAAGCATCGATAACAATATCATGTGGAGATTTATCTTAGTAACAACTTCTCCACTATGTAACACATTCTGAAATTGAGTTTCTACCTTTATATCATCAAATTCATCATTTGAGAATAAACTATCATTTGTATTTTGATATTACTTTTTTAATTAATCAAAAACAATTTTTTATATGGACCCTTCCTATAACGCATCATACAACTTTCTAGAGCCATCCAAATTAGCATTTAGTATCTCATTTTTTTACTACAAGGGATGAGTTTTAATAGAATCATTTCATAAGATATTAAAGAGAATAAACATATTATTATTTATGAATTATAGCATCATTATTTCTTTTAAATGTTTTCTCAAATGAATAATCAAACAATTAAAATTGACTGTTCTTTTAAAAAAAAAGTGATGGATTACTATTTATACATTTCTATGAACAATATTATTATGAACATGATGTACATGATCACATCATCTTGTTGTGAATATTTTTCTGAATAATATGAGCAAGTTATTCCTAAGATGATGGAAAAACACAATAAATTAAGAATAAGTTGATTCAATTGGTTCTAACATAATATAGATGATGTTTCATTTTTTAAGGCGAAAAATATTGAATAAAAATTTATGAATTTTAATTTTTGATAATAAATACTACATAAAAATGATGTTGTGGTTTTTATAAAAAAATAAATATTTTGAATAGAAAGTACAATGAGTTTAAACAGTTTATAGATGGTTAATATAAACTGTTCATAATTTAAACAAATAAAGTATTTTAAAAAAAGCTTAAATAATGTATTGATGATATTTGAGATTTTTATCAAATTAGTTATAAAAACAAAATAGAATAAAAATGAATTAGGGAGTAAATTAAGGCCTTTATCCAAATTTTATCAGATACATGTCATCCCTTATAAAAACAAGTTAATTCACACATAACATATAGAAATTTAAAAATAAAAATTATCCTAGATCAGTGATTTTATTATTGGGGATTTTTGGGAAATGAACTACTTCAGAGTTGTTTAATACTTTGGTTGAGAAATTTTATATATCAATCGATGGACCACTTGAAAGACTTAATAGTACTACGTAGTGGTATAATCCTGAAATAAATAAAAGGCATGTTATTTTTAGTTCCCATATTTTTTGGGTCTATCAGTGTAATAAATATAATTTTTAGGTATCCAAATTTTCAAATTTTGAGTTGTAATTCTATTATTCATGTTAAAAAATTATTTTGTGAAGTATTCGGTTTTATGAGCAGAAACATGATTTTTTATAAAATAGAGATCCATTTAACAACATGCATTAATACTATATTAAAAATAATTATAATTGGTCATGGTATTTATATTTAAACAATGAAATAATATTCTTATATATATTTTTCCATCACTTCATATAACAAATTTTTCTTCTATTAGGTTATTTTTTAGAAGGATTTGATTTAAATATATTTATCCATTTATTAATACACAAGAATATTTTTTAAAATTATCAATTTCATAAAACAATTCATTGATCATAGTATCATGGAAATAACAAGAAATTTTAGGGTAATTAAGCTTTAAATATATAATCTATTTTGAATATTTTTATTCATCTAATTGGAAATTATCCAAGTATTTCATAATAATTTTATGTTTATTCATTATAGATTCATATTGATCATGTAGAATAAAGGAATAAATACTAAATTCACCATTAGATTGTTTTTTCAAAACTGATGTTTTTAGAGTAAAATTATTGTACCTCGTCTGTATAAGTAATAAGACATAACAATTGGTTTTTATGATCATCCCCAAAATATATGTGAGATTAATCATGGAGACTATAAGGATTACTCCTAGTATATGTTATGATATTTTTTTTATTATAGTCATTTTTTCTTTCATCGTTATGTAATGAAAATTTTCCCATTGCATGACCCTTTTTTGTGTAATCATAGAATTTGTTTTCTTCAGTCTCTTTATTTATATTTTTTTTTCAATTTCTCAAATGTTTTAATAATATATGATATTTTATTGTCTAAATATGGATTCCATGAATCAAAGGAGTTATCCCTGGTTTTTTTGATAGAGTATTCTTCACAGTTTATGTGATTTTTAGATTCTTCCCATATCTCATCTTCATATATAAATATTGTTACCAACAATTCCGTTATAGCTAATTTTTTCATAGTTTTTTATTGAAATATAGATAATGATATTCCATTCCATTTAGTGTGAAATACTATAACTAATTTTAATGCTTGACCTTATTGTGAAATTGGATCTCCCATGGAAACATCATCCTTGACAATGTTCAACATTCTTCCAAATCATTTGAGTAATAGTTTCATCATCATACACTCTAACATTATCAAGATTTAGTTTCATTGTAGTATACCTTAATTTTCTAATATTAATAATTCATTCAAATAAAACCACAATAGTCTTCTATATATCAAATGAAGTATAACATTGAGATACTCGATCGAATTCACCGGTTCCAAAACCTCAGAAAATTGATTTCATTGATTTTGAATTGAGATAATATTATTTTTCATGATCATTATTATTATCTCCAAGATCAAGAATAAAAAAATTATAATGTTTAACATCCTTTAAATAAACATTTAGTCCATTATTTTTTAAATAAATAACCATACATGATTTTGGAATTAATAATTCTTATAATTAAAATAAGGATCATGGATCATATACATACCTTCTCTAAAATTATTGATCTTAAGATGTCATCATCTAAATATTTCTCTTAGGATTATTAGATCCCTTCTTTGATATTACATGTCAGATAAAGTAGAATATTCATGGATTTCCAAATTGTAAAAAATAATAATAGTGATTGTCTTTTCTACTAATTGTTAGGTTGGGAAGTTGTATAAGAATAAAATGACACACAAGGGTGAGGGTTGGTTTAATTGTGAACATTAAAAACATATATAAATTCACACAACCTCTCTTATTATAGAGTGAATAATTACTTAATTTAATGATTTTCAAGTAGTGGTAATAAATAAATTTAATAAATAGACAAAATTGTTTTGGTTCATGAAACAAAGATACCCTTGTCCCCTCCACCAACTCTCAACTAATGAGCATGGTGATTTTCTATATCAGGACCTCTTATCCTAATATCATTAAACGAACTATTTTATACTTGATGTTGAATCCTTGCATGTATTTTATATGACTTTCTAGTTATTTTATAGAGAACTGTATATCCACATATTAATGCAACAAAATAACTCTTTACGATGACTGAGTATGAACTTTTGATTCTCCACAAAATCAATAGAGATTGATTTATTTGAGAACACAGAGAAAACATTCACATAAATGCATCAACAAATTGATGTATTTGTATCATCATGTTTCATAGGATTTATAGTGGAAAAGAAGAAAACACCCAGATGTTTAAACATATTTGTCTCCAAAGTGTATATTAATCAATTGATTTTTCATTCTTGCCGAATAATATGTATGAATAAAATAATGTTGTAGTGATGAAAGTAATATTGCGTCAATCTGATATATCAAAACATGTTTGTCTCCAAAGTGTAGCTCTAAAAGAAAGATATATGCAACTATTCGTTTTTTATATCTCTTATTTTATATTATGTATATATCCTGATGAATAACCTGTCAATATTTATACTAAAAGTCAAACTACCTCTAGAAATATTTCACATTACATCATGAATAATATAATTTAAAATCATTCATGTGATTTTTAACTTCCTCTATGAATCTGAACAATATAATCTATTGAATATGATCCTTCAAAAGATTAATAACAGGCCATTAAATGAATCATAATAGGAAATTAAATTTGACATAAAATAACATTGAATAGATCTTTAAATCAGTCAATACTATTTCTAAAATCATGTATAATTTCATTGATTTAAAAATTTATCAATTCATTTTAAAATGTATGGTTCCTTCATGTGGTGGAAAAACTCAAAATTATAGGTTGAAAACATATGGGGATTCATAATAGTTGGTTTGATGTACCATATATTTATTTTCAAAAACATTGGGTTCTTTATAAACGTAGTGTTTCAGAACCATACTTTACTAATAGAGTAGAGTATAAGATCTATATGTGTTATTTCAAATATAGGGTTACCATATTATATATCACTATTACAAACATAGGGCATGGACAATGTTTCTATAATATGACAAGACACATCCAAAATACCTCAAAAAATATTACTATAAGATCAATGAATGGAATATAATTAATGAATAAATATATTAATGAATAATAATTTCATAAAATTAACATTAAAGTTAACTCTTTAGTATCATAAATGTGGGTGTTTGTGGGAATAAAAACCAAATTGCATATTAATATTTTTTAAATCAACACATTCTAAATATTAGTATCACATACAATAATGTTGTGTATAATTTTATAAAAAAATTAATTATATAATTATATAACTATATTAATAAATATACATCCTTATGTGATTATTTTATAACATTATTTTACCCATTAATTAATAAATCATTATTATTCTTATGGTTTTAGTTGTGTTCGATTCATAGAATCATGATCAGCTCTTTTGTGTATAATCACAAATGTTTTTGAAAAAATGGGATTACAACTCTAGAATTAGAATAATATAGTTTTAATGAACTTCCAAAAGGATGAATGGTTATATATTTCTTTTTTCATTCATGTATGAGGATGATTCATTTGATGAATCAGTAATGAAAAACGTTTAGTTTATTTTCCTGGTATTTTATGAACCTCATGTACTTCTTTTATTTTATTTAATATTATATTATATTATATTTCTAGAAAATTAATTAAGTTATAATATATAAATTAAAATATTATTGAACTAGAATAATTTTTTATGACCATCCATTAAAGTTGTAATGGGAAATGACAAATCCATACTTACTGGGATAGTAAACCATCACAATTTTGATAATAGATTAATTTCCATGAATGATAATAGTCAATAAATGTAATGGATATGATATATTACATAAGAAAAATAATAATATAGTATAAAATCATTATAGAGTTATCATACCTTTATTCATGAAAGATGTGAGGTTAATGTAGATAGAGAAAATAAATTTAGAGAGGTTGTTTAAGAAACTTACCTGTTGAATATCACCTCTTTAAAGTATCCCATAAATACTATCGGATTGGTATTAATTTGATAGAATAATAATATTTATGTGGGGATATTTAATAATATAGGGTTAGAAATATATTTGACTATATCATGTCTTTTGGGGAAAATTGGGTGGTTTGGGTGGAATTTATATTTGAGGTGGGTTGAGTTTAAGGGAGTAAATATTGATTATTTTATATTTAAAAACAAGAACATAGAGGAGGTATTAATATCGATAAATTTTATTGTGAATTATTACTTCAAAGGATTTTTAGTTTCTATAAATTTTTAAAAACCCATTAAATGTTGTAACATTAGGTATTCTATGCTTTTTCAATTTAACATTAATTTGTTTCATTATTTAAACTATAACACAAAAAAATACATTTTTTAACACTGAAATATTTTTATTAGTAAAATTTTAAATAACGTGACATCCAAATATGGTCCTCATAATTGTTAATGTGGAATCCATTTAACCTTATAGAATTCATAGGATTGGAAAAATTGGATTTTAAAATAACCCTACAGACGCAACTGAAAATAAATTTTTTACAGCTATATAGATCAAAATAATGAAGTGTATTTATTTAAAATTTCAATAATAAATTGATTACACTTACCTATATTTGATTTATTTAAATATAATTTCTATAATTATACTTTAAAACTATACTAAATTGAATTTTAACTATAATAAAAAATTCAATGAAAACCCATTTTTCAATTGAAATCCAATATTTGTCATTATTCATCAAAATTGAATCTTATCCATAAAATGAATAACAATTATCCAAGCTTATTTTTGATATTATGATATAAAAAATGAAGATTATTTTTTCAAATAAAATATATAATAATTTCAAACTGTATTTTGAAAAAATATGGGCCATTAAATGGTTGAAATATTTTATAAATATATACTTATGTTTAAAATGGGATTTATTACAATAACATGACTATCTAAATTATTTGATGAATTTATAAACATTAGATTGAGTATATATAAAATATATTTCGCTATCATCTTTCAGTTATAGTGATTAATTTTTATTAGTATGATAAAGCTTCAATTTGGTCATAAAGTATGTTTTTTTATAAAAAACACTTCCTCTATATTCAAATATTTATTATTTACAATTATATTAAATTGGTAAACATTGAATATATTTTAAAAACAATTTTATACTAAATTTTCATAATATATCATTTTAATAGTTAAAATGGATTTGTTGAAACGATAAAATTAAATTAATTATATTTAGTTATTTTTTTAAGGTCACTATGGTGTATCTAGTATGATATTGAAACATGGTTCACTTTAAAATACTAGGATATTAAATTATCTCCTATTTAATAAATTGTGCCCAATAAATATGAACTCAGTATAAAAAAGGGGGATTTAATTTTCTAAAAACATTTTTTATAATCCCAAATCGGAACAATAGTAAATAAAACATCCATTTGAAAATAAATTAAACTGTGAAAGACACATTATATAATAGTTACATAGGTTTCATGTAAAAAAATGGAAATTAATGAGAAATTAATTATAATTATTTGATAGAGTGTGATTGATAACATGTTCGTGATAAATTTTACAACCCCAAAACCTTAAACTTGTGATGGATTTAAAATTCCAATAATTTCTCAGTATAAAAAGTAATTAGATAATGTTTTTGTTTTGAAATTATGTTTTCTAGAAAATAATATATTCATGATCATATTTTCTTAAAATGATTAGTATTCAATAAGAATTTTTATACCATAAGAATAAAAACCATCATATATTTAATATTAAATCCATGAAATTGTAACAACATATTCCTCCAACCATTAGTAATTAACCAAAACCAAAATTGATAGTCTAATATAAATTAATTTCCCCAGAATATTAAAATTTCAAATAAATAAAAGAAACATTAATCTAAAAAATTTAATATTAATACACCAGTTTCATCATATTTTATTTAATAAATAAATATGTTTAAAATTATTCAAAATATTATAATCTAACAAATGAAAACAAAAAATTAGAAGGATTTATGACCATGTCTTCCAGTAAAAGTATAATAGTTTAGAGAAATATCAGTCACTCTTGAATTATCATACCAAAATGCAACCTCTATGATTAGATTATCTCCATGATATAAATTTTTTATCAGAAAATAACTTGAATCATCATAAATCCAAGATAATATCTCATATTTTTCTAAAAACTATGTCAGCATTTAACAAAAAATAAAATTCCATAATATTTTTTTAACCTTAATCATATTGGAATTTAAAAATAGTGAAATTCTACCAAAATAACGTTGATCACATAATCCCAAAATAAATTGTAAATCCCTTGGGTTTTAATATGATAAACATATTCTCACAAAAATGATGTTATCAATATAAGGTTGGTTACATCTGCCATCATGTAACACAACACCATGAAACATATTAGGGTAAACATGAAGGCTTATGCACTTAACCCCTTGACCTGCCCCACACCCATCACATTACCACACCACCACCAATGGTGGGGAAAATGTGTATTTGGGTAAAAAGTTATGGAAAGGCCTTTCACCACCTCTGTTCCACAAATGCCTAGTGATTCCCATGGTGGAAAACCATGGGATTGGCCTAGTTTCTAATTGGGTAGAGGGTCCAAGAGACATTATTAAAGGGATCTTAGGTATTTCCTTACAAGTAAATGAACCTGGAACCTCAGTGTTAGGGAACCATATACGTAACTACAATACTCTGATCCCATCAGGTAATTGACAATGAAAAAAAACGAAAACAATTTCATATTAACAAGGGCATCACAGTGGCTGGTTGATGGTGAGTCACCCTTTTCACCCTTCAACTATGGGTTCGATCCCCATGGCCTTCTTAGACATGAATTTTTACCACCAATCTTGTGGGGTGTACACTTTCTAAAACAATAATATTATAATCTACCTAAAACTCGTTAAATTTTTAAAACATCATCGAAAATAACCTTAAAATATTATAGGCATAATTTTTATCTCATACCTCTCATTTTTTATCCGAAAATGTAATAACGCATAATTTCCAATAAATAATTCAAATTACATTAATCTTATGCCCACAAAAACTAATAATCCCTCTTATAATATTTTCAATATCATAAACTTAATGGTAATATGTACCTCAAAATTTTATCCAAACTCAATAAATTTCTCCATAAAATTACCACTATTTCACCACATTTCAAAAGAATCGTTTCAATCTATCATGTGTTTCGAAATTATTGAAAACAAACCCTAATGTATAAAACTCAATAGCAATTCCATGATTCCCATAATATTAATAAAATACCAATATATCATGATTTTGAAAACACAATACAAAAACACAACCTTTATTAAATGTCACTCTTAAAGTATTAACCATGACCTTTTTGTGCTATTCCTCCATTAATTATTACAACAATCCATGATATTAATTATATCCTCATTACCCATAAATATAAACCGTAAAGGGTAAAAACAACTTTAAATATATATATATATATAATAAAAATAAAATTCTTCATCAAATTTTTAATGTCTCAGAAATTTTGAATAATTTGTTTTAATTATATGGTATTATTTCGAGACTGTGAATTCTGAAAGCTCACGAATCGGAATCCCAGAGTGCTCGGAATGATCCGTAGATTTTTTTCTATGTTTTAATTAGCATGCTTAAGTTGTTTTCCTTAAAAAGTGGAATAACTCTTAAACAGTTACTCAGATATGAAATTTGATATCACTATTGTTCTCAAGATGGCGGTTTTACCCTAGTCGCGACTTATGTTTAGTCGGTGTGGGCCTCCTATGAGAAAACCCGAAAATCGAATAACCTTTAATAAAATATATTAAAAAAAGTAATTTTTATTTTTCAAATTATTATAACTCCAAAATCGTATCTCAGATTAAAAATCAGTGACCACTGCTGAACTCGTGAGAGTATGATTTCCTTAGGCAGATACTAACATTGGCCAGCGCGTGCCTCCAGTTAATGTTAGTTTTTTTGTAAATAAAATATTTAAGAGACAATTATTTTATGGTAATATCCATAACTTTGATATGCTAACTCGGATTGGAAATCCAAGAGTACTGTCTGGTATTCTAGGGCATGTTTCACTTAGGCAGATCCAAACCCTGACAAGCCCGGGATGAGTGTTACTGTTAATAATTTTCCAAAATAATTTGAGGTACGTTCAGTAAACACATTAACATTGTTTTATAGCATTTTAACCAGCTCTCGGAATTGAAATCTGAGGACACAGTTGAACTCGCAGTACCGATATTCACTTAAGGAGACCTTCAACTCGAACGTAGTAGATCAAGCGTGAAATTTAGTTTTCAGACGTTTGTGGATGTGTTAAAAGAATAAAAATATAATAAAACATTTTTATTTTATTTTCTCTGTGAAACCTCCCATTAGAATTTGGTGGTGGAGACCATCTGAGCTTGAAACCTCCCACTATGAAATTAATGGTGGGGACCATCTGAAACATGAACTCTCTCTTTAATGTGGGGGGGGGGGTGACTCTTGGTTTCTCTCGCATATTAATTGTTCCCACATAAACATTAATGTGGATCCAAATAAATTAGTTCAATTTATCTATTGGCTTATTACCTTTCTCTGGGTTGGGAGAATTGTTGGAATGGATAGCACATGGAGGGAGAGCATTGGAGAACACATTCTACATCAAAGGATATTCTCCAATAAATAATCAGTGTGATGCTTGATCCTATATCAGAAGCATCTGGAAAAGAGAAGAAGGCCTATGTACCCTCCATTAACATCTTCTTCTTCCTCATGTCGTCTACAAGAAACAATGTATGAGTTTTAATATGTATGATTATTGTATACCACGTCCTTCTCTTCTAAACAAAAGACGCGGATAAACTCACTAACTAGTTGATCTGTAGATGTTTTCATCTAGTGATATTAGGAATAATTATTGCCTATTTATGTAATAGTTTTATATACATTGAACATTATTCTATTGATTCTTCATGTCCTAAATTCCCGATGACAATGGACAAACAAACATTTACCTCATCCCGCACAAAACCTTGCTCCTCAATCCTTTTATTCGTGGAGCATTCTTCATGAGTTATTTAATTCCAAATATATATTGACGCTAGAAACATAGATTTTTGCTGAGAGCGATATATGGACGTGGAGCCCTTTACACAAGGATCGCGAATATGCAATCGTTTAATTTTTTAGGCTTCGAATGAATCCGCAATGGCTCGCGGAAATAGGAAACCAAATATTTATTGGCACTCGAAACATGGAGTTTTTCTGAGCGTGATATATGGATGCGAAGATCTTGACTATAGGATCACGAATATTTTATAGTTTAATTTTTCATGCTTCGAAAAAAGCTGCAATGGCTCGTGGAAGAAATCAGCAGCCGACACCCGGTCGGCTGGGAGGAACGTGGGGTGACGTGCGTCTGCACTACCAGTTGAGCAAGAAGCCATGGCCCAACAGCCGCAGAGGATAATGGTAGCGACCAACATCCACGACACCAATTTAGTAAGAGGTCGTAACCACTTGGCCACTATAGAAGCTAAAGGTTTCTGACATCCGTTCGGTCATAGTGGACCAGCGCCGCGTGACCACACCTCTAGGAGGAAGTTCAGCTGGCATTCCAGCTGGTCACGCCACACTGGGAAGGACCCCCCCGGTGGGTCTCATGTTCAAGATACCAAACGGTACATGGACCATTCGGGAAGACCAGTGGGTGCCTCTCCCCTGCTGTCAGTCACGGCAGACCCCGCCACGGCAGACTGCCAACCGGGTGGGATGCACCACAGCGGGCCACGCCTAGCAGGCCGCACAATCAGGTTGGGCCACAATGTCCCCTTCATGGGCCAGACCCAAATCAGTCCGTGTTGACCCAACCCAGTTTGGGTTGACCCAGGATGGGTCGGTCAGACTGGTTCGGACAATACTCGGGTCCATCTGGACCTAGTTACGCCTTTGTGGCCATAACATGTGAACCGAGCGTCTGTTGGACGAACAATCTGTAGCACCATAACTCATGGATGGAGATAGTTATTTCCTATACTTCACATGAGTTTTGGTTATGTTTGGAGTATGGAAGTTTTGGATCAAACCCCAAATCCAACCGGTCCCTCGGAGTGGAAACGCTAATAACTTGCAGACTGGGTGTCTAATTGATGCACTATCTTTTGTGATGGGTCCCTTAAGACATAACAGACCATTTAGATACTTCTTCTTTGAACATTAGGGGTATTTTAGTTATGAGTGATGGCTTGGTGAGTGGTTCCTTGAAGCGCGCTACCTGTGAAACCCTAAGAATGGGTGAGATCTAACGACTTCTGCACATTATGTATCTGAGTGACTCAATAGGCCCAGTGGGGAGCGCCTTTGTGTGACGCTGCAGACCCTTGGAGGGGAGTGTCTCTATATGATGCGGCAGAGACATGGTACTCGATAAGAGGAGTAAGTCAGTAGGGAATGAGGGGGAGTGCTTCCATCTGACGTGATAGACCCGTGTTGGGGAGTGCTTCTGTTGGACATGGAAGACACACGATACTCAACAGGAGGAGTACATCCGCAATCCAATATTAGCGGGAAGTGCCTCTGTGTGACATGACAGGCCCACTGTACTCAATTGAGTATGAGTTTTCAAACAGCCATGATGTTCAAGGATGTGACTGGGGATGTTACATTTTACTACCAATAGAATAAATCCTAGTATGAGATGTCTTTACTTTGTGCTTGTGATTGAAGTTATGTTATGTGATACTTCACTTTTCTGGTGTTACCTTCATGGTATTCTTCCCGAATGTATGAGATGAGTATAGAATGATAACATTGGTATATATATGGGCATCAACCTATGTAGAGCTATGATCTTTCTTTTTGGTCTTTCATTTGTGGAACTTTAGGAGACATATGAGGTCTCGAGGTCCCTACTGAGTATCGTTATACTCACCCCTACATAGGTTGTACCTACACCTTGTTGTGTTTGGTGCAAATGATAGTCAATGATGACTAAGGATGAAGATACTAGGACTATAGGTATCTCGAAGGTGGACTTTAGATGAGGCTTACCATCGAGAAGACTATTCGAGAGATGCACCTACACTTAAGGTAGGATCGTTGGCGGGTGTTCACAGGAGCTATTTTTAGTTTTACTTGTACTTTTCAATTTACAGGTACATTACAGTAGGGATTTTATTCTGACCCCTTTTACTTTCTCTACACACAATGTTTGAAATTTAGTTTTACAATGAGCTTTTATCCTTATTTGTGGTTAGTTGTGAGAGTTTACAGGATATAATGGAGATTCCTTCTCGTTTTTAGGGAATATGGCTTTTGGGGCTAGTTGCCGGCCCCTAGCCTATGGAAGGAGGGCTTGGGTTTTTCATGGCATTGGACCCAAGGGACGGGTCATGACAAATTTTTATTTGAAAAGTTCAGTTCTACCAAAGAAATAGGACTCAAATATTTTCTGTGATGCAATAGTATTAAGTATAATGAATGTGGTTTTATGTTCAGGGAATCTAGTGTTGGTGCAGCGGCCAACGTATCCATACAACCAGACCCTAAATTCGGATTTCAATCTATGCACATGAAAACACAGATTGCATGTGTTTTTGAAAAGTTTATCTTTTGATTTCATTAGAATCAGATCACCAGGTATTTATTAATTACCATGGTGCACCAGTTCGTTATCAGGATGTTTCCTCAATGAAAACCATCCATATTTCCTGAGAGAGTATGTGATGACGTCCAGTGGAGAGATAAGGCCTCGGTGCAGGGCCCTCTTAAAGTGCTAGCTCTTTCTGGTGGTGACCCAGTAGCACCACAAACCATTGGATGAATGTTGCCACTAGCCCAACTAGTAGAGGATACACACTGATTGGGCATGTTGTATGAGTTCTAGAAATAGAGGCATCATATTTTTAGAGGTGATACTTATTCCCAGGTAGCTGAGGACTGGCTGGAGGCTGTGGATAGTGTTTTTATCCAATTTGAGACACTAGTAGAGCATATAGTGATTTTTGGTTCTAGTCTTTTCCATTGAGTTACCATGTGGATGGTCCTCATAGTGATGAGGATTCGGTACATGGATAGTGGACCGAGAGAGTACTTTCGAGTAGTGTCAGCAATATTATTGCATGTTGCTCAGAATTTACAACAGATGGTACGTGTGGAGGAGACAATTAGGCTTAGGGCCTTACACAAGTTTTATAATCAGATACCCCTCAGGTTCCGAGGTGATCCGACTCACATACGTCTATTAACTAGCTTGAGGACGTGAATGAGAGTTATCTAGAGCTTCTTATAGGTTCGGCAGAATAACATATTTTTAGCTGAGTATTCATTGTGGCATACCGATGATTCCTAGTACATGATGAATACAATACGATTAGTGCTTCAGGGCTCGAACTTCTGAGCGAGGTGTCATTAGAAACAACTGATCCAAAACTATTCCACTATGAATTCATATCAATGATAGGGTTCTAGAGAGTACCTTTGTGGTTTAATGTTTATTGGATGAGCGGATACAACCAATGAATGTTAATAGTGGGAAAGCAAGAAACTGGCACTAGTCTTAGAGACTTGGGCATGTAATAATGTTTTGAGAAGATGAATTTTTAGGGATAGATGAATCTACTAGGCTGTAGTTGTTGAAGCACAACTAGTATAGAAGCATGAGGTGGTGTTCATTTCGACATGTTACAACCACTCCCTTTGTTTTCCGCACCATGTTCAGAGAGTTGTAAGACATGGGAAGGGAGTAGATGCATATGGTAAGGGAGTGTGACCTAAGGCCTATAAGAATAATTCGATGAACAGACTGTGTCTACTACTAGATGTCGTTTTAATAGACATAGGAACCAATCATTTGTTCTTTCCAAAAATCCATTCCAAGACCTAGAGTTTCCAATAAATTTGTTTACTTGACCCTCATGTCTGGAGAGTCCTTTGTGGGGAGACTCCAATATCACACTTATGTCGATGATGTGATCTGGCCCTTGAGGTGAGAGTTTCGGTTGGAGGCTCTTGGTGACAGCATCGATTCCTCAAAATGTTTGTTTGGGTATGACTGGACATCCATAGTTCTTACTCAGATAGACTGTATTAGGAAAAGGGTTGTGGTTTACCTACAATGTTGGAATTGGATTTTCCATGGTCGTCGAAAAATGAAACACTGGTAGCACATGATATACTCATTCATAAACGGGTCCCACATGTCACTCTTGAGCTAGTTCGACATACCCTCATGGTAGCAAGAGTTTTTAGTTTCACTTCCAAACCGAAGTGGCAGAGCTTGTGTAATTCTTTTCAAAATATGTTTCTGGGATTACCTCTTTGAAGGGAGAGGGACGTCTCCTTTGTCTAGGTACTACCATAGAATAATAAATGACTTCTATAGTGCTGTGGAACCCTTTTCATCTTTTAAGAAATAGGGTTGGGCCTTTCTTTTAGATGGAGAAGTTTCAGCAGACATTTGAAGAGCTGAGAAAGAGACTAACTGGTAGAACAACAATGCCATGACCAGGAGAGAGCAGCAGTGGTCTTTTCACTAATGATGTGGTGGCACTACATGATGGGATGTTTTTTACAGTATTCTCTAACCACAAAAGTCTCAAGTATATATTATCTCAAAAGGAAGTGAACCTGAGATAGCGCAGATGGCTAGAGTTCTTCCTGGACTGTTACTTTGAGATCATCTATAATCCGAGGAAGTTGAACATTGTAGCCGATGCAATTAGCAGGAGGTATTTTCTATAGTTGATGAGTGAAGTGATAGAGTATCTAGCCATGTTTTAGATACTATTCGTGGATGGAGATAGAATAGAAAACCTCCAGTCTTCGACTGCCACACCCCACTCCTTTAGCGAGGCTCGGAGGTGAAGCTTGGGGACACTGACTGCGAGGCTCGATGTGCTTAGAAATCCTCAGGGCAGGCCTCTGAGGGATTTCATGAAGGTGGAGAGCATGTATTCCTCTTTTGAGGACGTACCATGGTTCCAGTATCACTACAAGAGGAGGTGTTGATGGAGTTCCATATGCCCCCTCGGGCGGTACATCTTGGTGCGGTAAAGATGTACCAGGACCTTCAGTGTTAGTACTGGTGGCCAGTGATGAAGAGAACAGTGGATGATTTTTTTTCATGATTCCTCACTTGATACCAAGTGTAAACTAGTCATAGTTTGTATAAGTACTATGCCGATAGGAGGAGGGAGATCTCATCTTCCTACAGATCTCACCTCGATGAGGTTTTCAAATATTTGGCTGTGGCGGCAAGTTATCACTGAGGTATATCAGTACATTTATAATACATCAGAGGACATACGAGGTATCATATCACTTGGCTCTTACATCGAACATGGAGATGGTGCACAACGTCTTCCACATATCCCAACTGAAGATATACGTGGATGAATTATCTCACATCACCGACCACGGTGAGCTAGACATCGATGATGGGGTGATGTTTATGGTGGTTCTATAAGAGATTGAGAATAGATAGGAGTGGGTCCTTCATTGGTGGTCGATACCTATGGTGCACGTACACTGGCAGCATGAAAACCTCTCGGAGAGAACATGGGAGAATGAAGCTCAGATTCATGATCAGTACCCACTTTTGGTTATTTTGCCACTTTGTTAACATTCAGGGATGTAAATCCCAAAGGTAAAGAGAATATAATGTCTCGGAAAATCCATATAATTTTTTTAATTATATGGAATTATTTTGAAAACGTGAAAACTGGTGGTGCATGATTCTGACGACCGGGGTGTCGAGAATGATTTGTTGAAGTTTTGTTTAAGTTTTAATTAGTGCGTGTAAGTAGTTTTCGTGAAAAGGTGTAAAAACATTTAATCAGTTACTTAGATCATAAATTTGAGGGCACCATTGTTCTCAGGATTGAGACTTTACCCTAGGTGCAACTTATGTTTAGTCGGTGTGGACTTCCTATGACAAAAAACAAAAAATGGCATAAATGTAAATAAAACAATTAAATAAAGTTATTTTATTTTTGAAATGATTATAAATCACACACAGTAACTTAGATTAAAAATCAGAGACCACCGATGAACTCGTGAGGGTATGCTTTCTTTCGGTAGATACTAACCATAGTTGGTGCAGGCCACCAGTTAAAGTTAGTTTTTTGATATATATAAAATAATGAAGTGACAATTATTTTAGTGTAAAATCCATAGCTTTTAAATGGTAACTCGGAATAGAAATACAAGAGTATTGTTGGGTTTGATGGGGAATGTTTCACTTTAGTAGAGCCTAACCTTGATTGGTGCGGGTTGAGGGTGACTGTTAATAATTCACCGATCTTTTTTTGGGTATGGTCAGAAAATGAACAAGCTGTGTTTTGTAACTTTTGAACCAGTCCTTGAAAATGAAATCTGAGGACACCGTTGAACTCTCATTACCATTATTCGCTTAAAGAGACTTTCACCTCAACGATAGTAGTTCAATCATGAATGTTGGTTTTCCAACTTTTCGAAGGTCTGTTAAGAGAATAAAAATAAAATAAAACATATTTTATTTTATTTCATTGTGAAACCTCTAATTAGATTTTGGTGTTGGGGACCTCCCAAAAATGAGACATCCCATTAGGAAAATAATGGTGGGCACCACCTGACACTTGAACTCTCTCTTTAATGTGGGGGGGGATGACTCTTGGTATTTCCCCCTAATTAATTGTGCCAACTTATACATAATTTTTGTGCCAGGTCAATTAGTTTAATTTTTATTTTGGCTTCTCACCTTTATCTGGGATGGGGGAATTGTTGGAAATGAGAAAACATAGAGGGATAGCTCTAGAGAACACATTCTCTAAAAATGAGATTCTCCAATGACAAATGCGGATGACGCTTGAGCCCGGATCGAAAGAATCTTGTGGAAGCGAAGAATGCCCACATCTCCTCCCTCAACATCATAATATTCCTCACACTGTATCCAAGAAACAAGGTAGGGGTTTAATTATATATGATTATTGTTCCCATGTTGTTCTATTCTAAACGAAAGAGGTGGAACAACTCACTAACTAGTTGATCTGATGATGTTTTCTTCTTATGGGATTAGGAATATTTATTTCCAGTTGATGTTGGGGTTCTATATACAATGAATTTTATTCTCTTGATTATTCATATGCTAAATTCACTATGATGATGTCCAAACGAACATGTCCATCATCCTACACATAAACCATTCTCTTATTTCTTTTTATTCCTCATTATTTTTCATGAATTCTTCAATGACTAATATTTATTGACTGAGGAAACATGGGGTTTTTCTAAGTGCGATGTATAGATGTGGAGCCTTTGAAATAAGGATTGTGAATATGCGATCGTTTAATTTTGTGGGCTGGGAACGAAGCCTCAATGGCTCGCAGAAGGAGGCAGCCAAATATTTATTGACGCCGAAAAAACGGAGTTTTTCTTAGGGAGATATGTGGATGTGTAGCCCTCGAACCAAGGATTGAAATAATGAGATTGCATAATTTTTTGGGCATGGAACAAAGATATAATGGCTCACAGAAAAAATTGGTGGCCGACACCCGGTCGGTTGTGAGGAACGTGGGGCAGCGCACAACCACGCCGCCGGTTGAGCAAGAGGTTGTGACACATGAGTCGCGGCAGAGTAAGGGAGCAGTCAACATTCGTCCAGCCGCATGGCAGAGTGGAAGTGTGCATCTTCACCACTGATGGAGTAAGAGGTTGTGACTGCATGGCCGTGGTGGAGGCCAAAAGTGGCCGACATCCAGCTAGACGAGGTGGAGGAGAAGTGTGCGACCGCGCCGCTAGGAGGAAGACCAGCTGGCCTTCTTGCTGGCAGTGCCACACCGTGCGGGACCCCATGTCGGGTCCCACGTTCTAGATACCAAAACGTCCACAAACCATTCCGGAAGGCCATGGGGAACCTTTCCCCAAGTTTCTATCACAAAAAACCCCACCTCGGCGGACCGTCAGTCGAGCGGGCCGCACCGTAGTTAGTCGCGCCCTGCGGGCCGCACCGAAACGGGCCACGCCGAAAGGCAGGGTCAGGCCATCCCCTTCACAATATGGGGTGGAAAATGACCCAATGGGTCAGGCCAACCAAGGCCCAAGCTATCTGGGCCGGACCCGAATCGGTTCGGGTCATTCCGAACTAGTTCTTGTCAGCCCAGGCCAGATCGGGCCGGGTCGGTTCGACCGAGTCAGACCAGACTCGGGCCCATCTGGACCCAGTTATTCCTTCGAGGCTATAACTTGTTAACAAGGTGTCCATTTTACTAACCATTTGTGGAACCATAATCCTTGTATCAGGTCAGTCATTTGGTATACTCCATTTTTGTTTTGGATAGGGTTAGTGTATAGCCATGTTAGATCGGACCCTGAATCGAATTGGGGCCTCAGAGCGGAAACGCTAATAACATATAGACGGGGGTCCAATTGATGTGTAGTCTATTGATATGGTTCCCTTAAGACATGATAAAAACATGGGATACTTCTTTGAGGGACTTCAAGGAAGTAAAGGTATGACTGATCGCTCGGTGAGTGGTTCTCCCAAGTATGCTATGTGTGGAACCCTACGACTGGCAGAGATCTGACGACTACTGATTATTATGAATCGGAGTGACTCGATAGGCCCAGTGTCGAACGCCTCAATGTGACACGACAGACCCATGGTGGGGAGTGCCTCTGTGTGATGTGGTATACCCATGGTACACAATAGGAGGAGTACCTCAGCAGGCTAGGAGGGGGAGCGCCTATGTGTGACACGACAGAACTTTGGAGGGGAGTGCATTTGTGTGACTCGGCAGAACCACATTACCCGATAGGAGGAGTACCTCAACAATCCAAGATTAGTTGTAAGTGTCTCTATTTGTGGTTGGAGGTCCACTATACTCGATAGAGGAGGAGTTCTCAACCAGTCGAGGTATTCAATGATGGGACTAGGGATGTTACTAGTTACTACCCCTAGAATAAAACATGGTGTGAGCTATAATTACATTGTGCATGTGATTGAGTTTATGCTATGTGATACTTCAACCTCGTGGTGTTACCATTGTGGTATTATTCCCACATGTATGAGATGAGTATATCTTGATAACTTCAGTGTATGCATGGGCATATAACTAAGTAGGGTTGGGATCTTTCTTTGTGTAATTTCCTTTGTTGATGTCTAGGAGACCTAGGAGGTCTCAGGGTCCCCACGGAGTGTTGTTATACTCACCCTTGAACGTGCTACACCCGCACCTTGTTGGGTTTTGTGAAGAAGACAGACAACATTGACTGAGGACGAGGGTACCAGGACTGGAGGTTGCTTGGAGGTTAACATTAGATGAGGAATACTTTAGAGACAAATGTTTGAGAGCTTCACCTACCCTTCATATAGGATCCTTCGCGGGTGTTCACAAGAGTTGTTTTCAATTTTACTTGTACATTTCATTTTACTTTTACATTATAGTTGGGCATGTATTCTGACCCCTTTTTCTTTTTTACACACCCTATTTATTATATAGTTTTACATTGAGATTTGTATCCTATTTTGTGCTATGTTTTTTGAATTTACAGGTTAAAAAGGCATTGCCTTCCAGTTTTTAGGTAATACGCCTTTCGGTGCAAGTCACCAGCCCACTACATATATTAGGATGGTTTATGGTAGTTACGACACGAGCCACGATGGATGGGTCGTGAAAAATTAATATTTTCATATGATAAACATAAGGGTTACATATAACTAAATCTCAATATATTTCTCTCAATATAACCCCATCATTAAAAGCTTATTATTTCATTAAAATTATCATCATCCTTAATCCTACCATTATTCATAAATTGTATATAATATGATATCATATTTATTTACCATTCTTTTTTATTTCATATCTATTCCTTTCCATATTATTCCATAGTACATATTTTTTGTTAAAAAAATTAGAATCATGTCACATTATTCAACAATGTCAAAACATAAGGAAAAAATAGTAATTTGAACCATTCATATTGCTATTTCCCAAAAATTAACTATAATGTCATTATGAATTAGAAAACAGCTATATGTTCCATCCTTCAAACCCCATTTTTGTTTCTTATTCGTAATACATCATTGAGAATAACAACCATACTCCTCACATTTAAAAGATTGAATTTGTAACCTTAGAAGAAATTATGTCCCTTTAATGTATTTAAATAAATGGTTCATTTTTTCCATCAATGTTTATTTCTTTACAACCTTGTTTACCATATATAATCTATATTACCATGCTTTTATGAATTTTTCTTGTGTTATTGTTTTGAAATTCCTGACATATAGGTATTTTAATATATTTAACTTTATGATCATTATCACATGAACATCCATAACGCTTCATTTATATAACATTTGATTCATTATGAAAGTCACCAATGTTCAAGTGGTTAATCATTACTACTAGGAGAAGAATAATAACAAACAAAAGATCTCTAATTACAACTCCCATTTCATTAAGATGACCATTACTAAAAACACCACATTTTACATCATATACCATGTTACTTAGGGGCCTACTAGATCCATTCACTTACTAAAATAAAAATGGTTATTGTGAGTATATCAATAATATCAAAATATACCATCTTATGGGAATGATAAATAATAAGATATAAATATTCATTTTATCTCAAAAAATAAATTTATACAATGTCACTATGTATCTCCCTACCAAGATAACCATTGTGGTTCTATATGGATTTTAACTAATACTTAAATAACACCATATCCTATAGTGTCATATAAAATATGTTCTGATAAAAACTAGAAGGACCTATACATACAAATTATGTATTCTAGTAATTTTAAAAAAGAACTCACTTTATGAAATTACCATGAATATATTTGGAATATTGTTTTAATCAATTTAAAATTTCTCTTGAATAGTAAACCATTACATAAAAAATGTAAAATCAGTCACAATAACATTATCTTCTAGAAAAAAATTGTTAAAAATAAAACATGCCTTATTTTCATGGACAATCTCCAAAATTTCATCATGATCTCATCTTTCCCTCTATTCTCCATTAAATTTGGTGAAATTTATTTTTTAAACAAGGGATGAACACAAAATCTCAGAAAGAGACATAATATATGGGATTGAAGCATAGAATGTGATATAAAAAGCATAACATGATGACATATAATCATGGATGATGATTAATCTTATGAAATCATAACATAAAGAACATGGTTTTAAAAGATCATGGGAACAATATAATGTGTGAGTAACATATAACATGACTGAAATATGACTAAAGGATATCCACCAAGACTATATAACATAGTGGAAGGAGTCCCCTGAGGGAGTATTTTTACTCTCTAATACAATACATGATTCCCTATTAAAATAAAACATTACCAAATGAATTAGATCCTAATCCATGTGAACCCATTATAACATGATCATTAATATTAATGAAACATAAATAATTAATCATAAGGAATAATTATAATGATTACCAATAGAATAAAATGGGTATTGCAATATTGTCATGTGGAATGACCAAACAGAATATAAAAATGGTACACAATTTTCACGTCCCAAGTAAAAATGATCATAAACCATTTAATATAACATGCAGTATGGTATCCTAAGATATCATCTGCAATAAATCATAAGATTCATCCAAGGATATTGATATTTATGGAAAATACTATAAATAAAAATTTTGAAAAAATTAGTAATGGAAATACCTTTTTTCACATTGAAAATAAATGTGGTTAAAATAATTAGAAATTTTGAAATAAAATAGTTTTTTTAAATAAAACTATTTAACCATTTAAATTAGGGTTCAAAACATTAATACATCTTAATAGTTGGAACATAAACTCATTCCATATATGTTATAAACATTCCCTCCATAATGTTTTTTGGAAAAATCATTGAAAAATATATTTTTCAATGAAAAAATATACCTTTATATATATTCTTTTGAAAAATTAAAAATTGAGTCAAAATATCTAAAAAAAATCAGAGGAAAATATTTAAAAAAATTGAAATAAATTTTAGAAAACATTGACTTAGATGAAAGAGTAGTTTTTATGAGAAACATCAAGAAGATATTTTTCCTAAAAATAAAGATCCTTAAAAATATCATATCATTGATGTGAACATTTGTCAAATAAATCAAATATATGTATTGGATGTAAATCCACATAAAAAACTTATAACTACAACATAAATTATTTAAATTTCATTTCACAAATAATATTAGGATGACATAATCGAAGAAGTATAAGTTTAACTCAGAGAGTGGAAATATTTCTAGGAATTCCCTTACTATTTTGTAATTACTTGAATAATATTACATGAAAAGAAATAAAAATAAAATGAAACATTAAATAACATGAATATAATGATATTCATGGAATTATATTTTAATAGGAAGTAAATATACACCACACATAAGAAATCGTGTTGAATAAGTCATATATTTCACAAATGTAACAAAACAAAATATATTACGTTTTCCAATGGGGTTATATCTATTTGTAAAATCATATTTTATGTTGGAAACAAATTTTACCAATACATATTCCCATTTTAGTAGATTTTTGGTAAAAACTCTGTCAATAATTTTATTTTTAGGTTAGATAAAATGACTCAATTGAAAATATAATAATAAAAACAAGTAATATATTTGTTGGTAAAAATATCTAGGAACTGACCAATATGACTATTACATCTATTGAAAATATTAATAACATTATCAAATGACATAAAAAATTATCATTTTTATTTATTTTATATTCTAAATATTGTCCATTAATTATTTTTTTTGTAAAAAATTTATATTATAGTTATTAATTTAATTATATATGATATATTATGATATATATTATAAAATAATTTAAAAATTAGATTATATGAAACACTAAATATCTAAGGCATTAGTTAAAAAATTTAAAATATAATATAATTAGAATTTTAAAATTTATGAAAAGTCATGAAACTCCCAGAATCATACTACGAAATTTAACAAATATGTTCAAATACTAAACGTCTTTATATGGATCATAGTGAAAAATTACCTCATGTATACTTCTCAGAAACATCAGATGTATCTCTGTAAAATCCCATGATAAACCATCTACTATTTTGTATTAGGAAAAAATACATCAACATCATCCCTTTGATTGTAATGGACATCCCTTTTATACATGAAGCCGGACCTGTCCCCACTCGTTCCACATTAGACTTAAACCAACAAAAGCAATATTCTGATCACAAAAACGAAATTATTAAAAAATAGTTTTCATTTAAATGCATGATATAAAAATAATAATGCAAGATATAAAATTACCATCTTGTGACCGTAATAAGAGGATAATATAACCAGTGGAAACAAAAAAAATATGATTGTCTAACTAAACAGTAGACAACCCATATGATTATATATCCATATAAAAATTAGAATCTATTACAAATGACCATAAAAATTTTCATAACGGATGATATAAAAATAATTATTGAGGACCATAATGAAAAAATGACTATAATAACCTATAATAGAAAAAAAAAATTACAAGTGACCACGTTAATAGAAGAAATCAATTGAAGGAAAAAAAATTAATTGAAAACATATGATATGAAAATAACAATAAGATTATCTATCATGTTTGTATAAACTATTGAGTGACACAACAACCTGGTTAGACGTTGAAGAAACTAAAATAGGATATACCTTCAATTACATAGATCACAATAGAGAAACCCTCAAATTATACGAGTGGAATATGTAACTAGGTTGGAAGGGGAATCTAGTTTCTAATGGAATTTATCTAAAAAATGAAAAAGATTTCATAATGTTTCTATGTTTCCAAAAATTCACAATGTCACCATAGTATTTATAAATATTATATAAATGATTTTAAAAGATCAATTATTAGACTTACAATATTACATACTAATTGCATCTATGTTATTAAAGATAATTTTCTATGTCTAAACCAATATGGTTCAAAATGGATCCACACACAACATAATATATCTCACTAAATATCATTATTCATTTTAGCACACATTACAACATTGAATCATTCCAATGGAATTTTTAAACCAATAAATAGATGTTTTGATGATGCAAATTTATGGTGGAATCTTAAAAGATCAAACATGATATGTGAGGATTGAACATGAATCCTAATCCACATTAGATTACGGAAAAAGTCAACCAAAACACTCATTTAAATGTCCACCTCCTGAGAATGATGATACACTTTCAATATAAGCACTTAAATTCCCAGAAAAAATCTCTAAAAAACATGGTAAAACATTTTTTTCTATTAAAAAATCAATAGACACTAATGAAAAAATATTTAATAATCACTGTGTAAAATAAACACCTATATAGTTTGATATAGTTTTTTATTATCTATTTTTGAATCCAAATTCAATGCACATGCACTATAATACATACCAACCACCCATATTTTGGGAATATTTATACCATATTTTCCAAGCCTCAACCTATAGTCCTACTTTCTTAGTACCATGAAATATCATAGAATTCATACAGTTCATACCACCTAGATAATTAATATACACCCAATCCATAGTGATCATTGACTACACATTATAGTGATCTATTAACAGCATCATCCTTAGGTGGGGGTTTACTAGTTCCTTGTATAAATGTTAGTTCATAATTCTAGTTAATCATGTGTAGATCTGAAATAAAAAAATTACTAATTTTGTTATTAGAAATCCCTTATAACATACCTCATTTGAAAATCAATGGTCATGTGATTCTACTGACATTAATGGATACCGTTCTAATAAACCCATTATGTTGATCATCTTATGGATATTGATCATGGATTATAACCCTTCAATTCCCATACCTTTTATAGTGATATCATCTTCCAGTTCCATGACTAAAATCTTAGGATTAATATAGATTTATAAAAAAGATGAAGGTAGTGGTGAAGTATCAATATATCAAATTAAATAGTTCAATGTATACCTTGAACATCACAGAAGAATGTTAAATCTACCATATCTATGGTTGAACAATCTTGGGATGAATCATTAATGTATAAAGGGATTGATACCTAAAATTAAGTAGTGCATTATAAAATCAAGAAGTCCCTAATAAACTCATACACAATAACATAGATGAGAGTATATTATTTCATATGATAACGTATACTCACAAAGGTAGCAAGAAAACTGACATGATAATAAATACTTCTTACAAAAAAATGCAGAAAAAAGATTTTATTGCTAGTAATAACACGTTCAATGTGTTTTAGTGTTTTAGAAGACTTGCCCCCAGGATATAATTCTCTACCAGAATCTACAAAAAAACAACTATAAAATTAATAAAAAAATTTATTAATGTTAATAAATTCACAAAACAATATATATAATAAATATGTGTTAACTTAATGATGACACCTATAATATTTTCTGGTTGTCTTGCTCATCTTCAATAACTAGGGTAACTACTTCAGCAACTGGGGTTTCTCCCATAGCATTCAGTTGGAATCTATTCTAGTTATCAATACCATGTTCTATTATGATCATCCCTAGGTCTCATCCTTTATATGGGTCTCCTCTATTGTTATCATATGAAGAGTGTAAGGAGGTAGTATTTCTTTTTCATCAATGTTCCTCTGGTGATACCAGATCAACCAAGGCAGGTTAGTGCGCATCCGGATCTTTCCTTGGACTAAATTTATTCCTTAATCTAGAATATTTATTTTTTTGGATTTCAAAATCCCTTTCTTATTATCAATAACACTTATCTATGACATTTTCATCACTTTAATGATGGATATAGATTGGACCGGGCCTCAATAATCATGTTCTTGAATGAATATAGCATTTTTCATTCCAAATTTATACTTTGGGGATGATCACCCATAGTTGTCATATAATTTTCACATTTAAGTATATGGGTTATCAATCAAGGTGATAGATGCTTATGAAATATTCATAGAATATTTGGGAGAGTTTGTAGAAAAAATGATTGTGAATATAGATGGATGGAATATGGTAAAGGTTGATCGTTATTTTGGTTTTCAAGTCGAAATTAAGATGCTCAAATGATATTTTTCAATAATAATAAATTTTATATTTTATTATATTGATAATAAATTTATTTATCTAAAAAATAATATATTTTTTAAAAACATTGAAATTTTAATTTTTCATTAAATAATTATATTGAAAAAATACTGAGTTGAAATTACATATTTAACAAATATTCTCAATTTGGTAAAATAATTTGTGTTTTTTGATATTTTTTTATAAAATGTTTTCACAATTGAAATTTATTTATTAATAATTAAAATTAATAATAATATATTATGTTCTTTTTTTATTTTTTTTACTATTAGTTTGATAATGGAATGTATTATATTTTCAGTAAAATATCTATCAGTATAAAACAATAAATGTTAACATGTATATTTGTTATTAAAACAATTTTTGTACAAGATATTAATACAAAAAAACATAATATCATTTGGAGGTATTGATTTATAAAAAAATATATTATTTGTCACTATATTTTTTTCGGCAAAAGCCACTATTTTGGTAACATAAAAAGTGAGATGAGAAACCATAACCTCATGATACCATTTAGTTTTTCATAATTTATCCTCATATATATTCTTTTAAATAATTTAATTAACTAATTAAAAAATAATATGAATATTTATACTACCATATATAATGATTTTATATCATCTTATGACCCATTCATTTTACTATTTTATTATTTTCATGGTTTCAGGAGAGTTCATTTCATGGTTTCCTAATTTGGTTCATTTGTTTATAATTATAGAGGTTCATGTAAAATGAGATTACAATTGTATAATTGGAATAAAATAATATTAATGATATTACATATGTATGAATAGTTTAATATATCATTATATATCTTGTATAAGGATCATTCATTCGATAAAACATTAATAATAAATATTTGGTTCATTTAGGTGGTTTTTCTCACACATCATGAATTAGTTTCATTTTAATTATTATTATTTAGATATTCTAGTTTCAAAACATGAAATAGGTAATAATAAGAATATAAAAATATGATTATACCAAAATAATACTTTTAATACCATCCGTGAAGGCAGAAATAGAAATTGAAAAATATTCACTCACGGAGACTATTAACCACAATAATTTTGATAATAGTTAAATTTCATTGAATAAGAGGTGATATGATATGAAATGGATATGATAAATTCCATTAAAAATTCAATAATATATACTATAATTGATTATATATTTGGCATTCCTTTGGATTAAGTATGTAACAATAATGTAGAAGAAGAAAACAAATTAAGAGATATTGTTTGACAAAATTACCTCTTGAATATTACTTCCTTGAAGGATCCATTAAAGACCTTGCGACTGGTCTTTGGGTGAGAACAGAAGAAAATAAAAATGGGGAGAGTGTAGAGGTTATTTTATGTAGATATTTCTTGATCTTCATGGATTTGAAGGAGATTTGGGGTGGAATTTATCCTTGAGGAGTGGGATTAAGTCATTTAATTATTAATTTATATTTATATTTAACCACATTGAGTTGGCATTAAATTATATGAATTCATATGACAATTTTTTTTAATATTTTAATATGTTATATAAATACCTAAAAATACCATTAAAATTATCAATTTGTTGAAAATTTATGTCTTTACATTATAACTTTTACCTATTTCATAATTTTACCTATACTGCGGTAAATCATCATTTGTTTACCATTGTAATTTTTTAATGAATAAAAATAAAAATGACCTACCCTCATATTTTATTCCTTATAATTCCAAATATGGAATCCATTTTTTAAAAATTCAATTCATATAATTAGAAAAAAAATATAGATTCTAAATTTATCCCACAGACGTAACACTAATGTTAGTTTTTAAAGAGAAAACGGTCCAACAGTTGACATATTTTCATATAAACATTCAATGTCAAATAGATTAAAATGGACTATATTTGATATATATATATGTGAAATAATTATATTTTAAAATCACTTTAAAATAATATATAACTATATAAATAAATAATAATAGAAATAATGTTTTCTATTACAATTAGTTATTTTCACTATTCAAAAAAATTGAAACATCTCATAAGAAGAAATATTTTATCTCATAACATAATTTGTTATGTAGATATAAAATATGATTTTTATTTTTTAATATAAAATTTATATTTTTTTAAAATTTTTTAAATAGGAAAATTTTTAAAAGGAAACAAAGGTTCCATTTAGAAAATATATCAATTTATGCTTAAAATAGGACATCTTCTTATGATAATTCAATCAACATTGTTATATGAATTCAAAAACATTTATTTTATATGTTACACAAATTTTTTTTATGATTTTTCAATAATAGTGATTTATTTAATTTTTTTTGATAAAATTCCATTATGGGACTAAGTATTTTCTACAAAACAAATCATCCTTTATATTCAATTGGGTTTTTAATTTATATTTATTATTAATTTTTGAATAATGAAATTATTTTTTAATCATTTTTGAATAATGATATTATTTTTTAATCATTTTTTAACAATAATTTCTAATTTATTGAAACTCATTAATTCCTACCATTACAATGAATAGTAGAAAACTACAACATTTTAATAATAATATTTATTCATTTATTAAATCTTGATGTAGTATATTTTGTATGATATTAAACATAGAGTTTAATTTTATAATATTTCTATGTTACAATTATATATTTACTCCTCAGTTAATTCCATATTTCCCATCTTTGTAAATAAAATTTAAAATTTAAAATAATTATATGCATTTATGGACTAGGTTCAAACAGGTAGTATCAGATGAATATTCCACAGGGAATTCATACTAACACTATTTATTTAATTACTGATCTTAATTTTTATTCTAACACTCTATTCATTATATTTTTACATATTGGATAATTATAAACTCCATTGGTGGTGGCCGACAAAGTTTTACTCAATCCCTTTTGGGGCCATCAATTGTTAATCAATCATAAATTATAGACGTAGGAAGGGAGAATACAATATTTCCATATATGGAGGCATGATTTTCTATAATAGGATGGAGTATAGTAACATAATATTGAGCATTGGATAATTATTATATTAAAGGTACTTTTTTTCTTATTTTTATATTATTAAATTTGTATTCCAACTTATTGTTCTTCCTTTGCTTACTATTTTGGTATATAATCCTTACATGTCCACATTATTTTGTATATAACAGTGGTTATTACTTTTGTACGTTGATTATTATATATATAGCCTATCATATACTACCTCTTCATTATAATCTGTTTCCACAATTTATCTATTTGTCATCGATGTGTTTTATGCGGGTAAAGAGTGTATAGTATCCCTACAATTTCATCACATACCCTCACTGATAGTCAGAATCCTATAGTATATGGAGAGTTGTTCATGCGTACATGGTAAAAACTACATAGGTTCACTTATTAATTCACTAGGGTTGGGATTTTATAGTTTTGAGAAAACTTATAAAATATTTCATTCTAACTTTTATAAATAAATTGATAAAAATACAAAATGACTAATCATGAAAAAAATGACATATTCCATTCATTATACAATAACGAAATTCAAGGACATTAGATAATAAAAATAATAAATCATTGATTTTTAAATTTGTACATGCATAAAATAATATAAATAATATTGAAATATTGGACTAATATTCATGTCCAAAAAGAAGAATCTGGGTCAAATATATATACGAACATGATTTCTATCAAATATTGAATCAAAGGGAGGTACTAATGTAGTAGGGCTAGTAAAATAAAAAATTATCCATAGGATAAGAATATTTTTTCTTAATTTTAAGGTTGGAATATAATTAGATTCTAAAATTTATGTCTAATCTTAAGTAATCATGATTTCAAAACAATATTTGATAATAAACACATATATTTATTCCTAACTTCAACAAATGTGCTTTAACCGTTCTATAATAAGAATAAATTTATGAATAATGATTTTTTAACCCTATAATATTCTATTTACTTTTATACTATTTTATTACAATCATTCATTACAAATATATTATCTAGTTATTATCTATTTTCTCTATTGGGAGTTAGTAAATTTAAATATTTTTTACATGTTTTGTAATTGCAAAGATGATCCCCTTTCATTTATACAAGTACCTTCATTAAAATATTAAACAAGGTAGTTTATAATTTCCTCTTATATGGATTATTTTTTTTCATGTTTATTTTATGGAATGTATGTTCACTGTTTTTGATACTGGAATCCATGATGTGTATGTTTTTGGTAATTTACTAATAACCACATGTGATGTTAAAATGACCATTCAGTTATTTTATCATCCTTATAGAAAAATATTCAGGAAATAAAATACCCTTAAATATCAGATAATGTGTTATTAATATTTTGAATCTTATTGACCATGAAAATGATGATGTCAGTATAACATCATTGATGTACGTGTTTGTGCCAACCTAAACAAGAACATGTTGTACTAATGAATGATTAATATATTAGTGTTATTGAAGAGTAATATCATTTCCACATGTGGGAAAAAATTTCATATAACATCATTATAGTATAAAAATTATATTTATAAAGATTTTATATGATAAGGAAATTGAAAATTTGGGAGATGATATTGGTTCTAACTTTGAGGAATTCTCTCCTTTGCGAAATAGATTCCTTCATATTAGAGGCTATAAGATTACTAATTAAGAATAGAGGAACAAAATTTAAAATAATCCTTTAGGATATAAAACAATCACTCTAACATAAGAGACAACCTAAATCAACTTTTGTATTATGTTTGATATGGGAGTGGTCCTTTTATATGTGTGTTTTTAGTTGCATTTCCAAAGGATCCTATTCCAAAATGTACAAGGTTTTCATTTCAGTATGAAATTTGATTTAAATATGAAAATTAATGGATTAGTAATGAGTTTTTTATAATCATACTCTTATACAATCAATTAATAATTACTTTTTATGATAATTTAGGTTTTACATCTTAATTTATCCCTTTCAGATTTACCGTGGTAACTCATTTTTTACCTCGACAACATGTTTTTAAATTTAAAAATAAAAATAAAATTATTACCTAATTTTAAAATGATTATTAAAATTTTAGAATCCATATTATATAATTAAATTACAAAATATACATAATTAACCTCCAAAAATAGATTATATAATGAACAAAAATTATATAAAATTGACTTTTAGAAATTTAATGGTCCTTATTTTTATTTCATATCAATTATAAATGAAAGAATTGTAAATATTGTTTTTTTTCATTAATCCATTACATATTATCAATCATTTAAAAATGATAAAATCATTTTTAGTTAAAAATACACAACCCATATTTTTCATTTAAAAAAAATATTTTTTAATATATAATTATTTTAACCACATATCATTAAAATTAATTATTTTTATTTTATCAAATAAATTTCAATAATAATTTGGTATTATAATAGTTGTTTTTATATTATAAATACACAAAATCACTAATTTATAATATTAATAATTTATATAAAATACTTCTTTTTAAAAAAGGTAAATAAATATTTTAATTCAATTAAAAATGTTTTTATAATTTAATAATTATATTAATTTTAATTAGTATCCAAATATTATAAAACATCAATATTTTTATAGAATAACAGTATATTTAATAACCATATATCCAATGACCATAACAGAAATTTTATAACAAACATATGTATAATGATCATATTATATTCTTACATATATATTTATATACTTATATGTTGTTTCAAATAATTAATAAAATTAATTTAATACATGTAAAAATTTTGAATTTAATATTTAATAATTTTCATACTTTACATAATTATAATTTCAATTATGAACATATAATCAATACATTAGAAAAATTATTTCATGTTTGTGTTAATTATAATTACATATATTTTTTATTACTCAACATGTTTTCTTAAGGAGTATCGATTTTAGAATATCATAATGTATTAATTTTTTTTTATAATAGAAATAATGCGTCTTAAGAAAATTTATCATGGTATTTTTAGCATAGTGTTGTGTGTGTTATATTCTATCAAACCCATAATATATTTTTAGATGGATATACATAGTAAAAAATCGATGTGTTACAAGAAATTCATAGAGATCCCATATACATTCACCATAGGCCCCAAAAACATTTCATTCGAAAAAATAAACTTGTTTAATCTAAATGGGGTAAACAACACAAAATTCACAAAAAAAGTGCATGGAATAAATTTTTTAAATTCTATAGTAGGTATTGCCAGTGTGAATTACTCATGATTCTATTTGGTCTAATAAACACAACCACATTATTTATGTCATTAATGAATATGATCTCCCATCCTTATTTGGATTGATTTTTGGTTATATTTATCAAAGAAATTTTTCTATAAACCCAATCATGGGAGGAAAATGGTTGATATATGGTAGAAATTTTGAGTTCACTAAGGGAGGATCAAACATCTTCAATGCCCTTAATGATGACATTTTAGGATTTGAGAGATTTTATTCATGTGGAACATTATATTAGAGGTGGTTATATCAGTGGAACTTGAGATAATAATGGTTTACATTATTGTTATTGGACCAAGAAAACTATCATTATATTCGTGTCCCTAACATTGTTAGGCCTCTATTGATGATTTATGCAATATTTAAATAGATTGGGACAACTAATTACAACCTAACACAGAAGGGATAAATTTATGGGTGGTATAATAATTATGAGATATCCTTCTATGAGCCAGTGGGTAGTTTTAAATACATTCCAATCCTAAAAATAATATAGTTATGTTACGAATATATATTGTATATTGATACATCAGGTGTATGTTTTGGAGTAGTGTTGATGCAAAATTGGTGAGTAATTTCTTATAAGTCTTGGTAGCTATGTTTGTATAAGTGAAACAACTAGAAAAATGATTTAGTGTCATTAGTGTTTGTGAATGTGTTCTGATGTTAGTAATATTATATTTTAGTTGATAGTTTTATAGTGCACACCAACCACAATAACCTATGGTATATATTAATTATGTGTTAACTAATCCTTTAGTAGAGATGGTAGGTCAAGTATCACTAGAACATTTAATTATGACAATGTATAATATTTCGTAAGGTTATTTAATTGTAAATGAATTGAGTTAGAAGACCTAGGATCAGGATTTGTGAGATTCTAGTTGTTAGTGGTTATTATAGATCCTTTTTATTGAGATTCACTGGGATATACAAATGTATCTGGGTATTATAACACTTATAACCCAAATTATCACATATGTAATATTTTATAGAGTAATGATGAGTTATTTAACTATATTATATTTTGGGTTATATGTGAAAATATATCTTATGTGCATTTATGAAAAAATGGACTCAATATTATGATTATGTACCCTAAATATGTGATTAAGCAGTGACTATGATATTATCATTCATTGATATCTGATATTCACTTAGGTATGATTATGAGGTTTTACAGTATCTAAATGCAATTCTAGTTTATTCAGATTAAGTAGGACATTATGAAGTTTGTTTCATGGTTATTTACAACTAATTTTTGAAGATGAAGTACAAATGACCCATGTTTTGTTTTTAGTTTATAAAAACTATCAAAGGAAGTTGAGATAATTTAAAAAATTATTTTGTGTTTGATATTTAGAGGATACCAAGTTAAAATGATTCAATATGGGTTATAATAGACCACTTGATTAAAGTTCTTCCTTTTTAATGAATTTGGTAGACCAATTATATTGATTTTTGGGGACAATTATATGTTCAAGAGATAGAATAATTCCATGGTGTTCCATGGATTATTTTATTAGGAAAGGATAAGAATGAAGTATCATGATTATAACACATATTAGCCCACACATACCATCCTAATACAAAAAGGAAATATAATCAAGACATTTAGATACTTAAGGATATGATTTGAGTATGAGGTAATTATTTTTTGGTACATGGGATACATATCTCACTGTAATATTCTGTTTCATATAATAAATAAATCACGAACCTATTCATATGAAACATTTTAAGGCCTTGCATGGAGGGTCATGTTGATCACATTTCTGATGGTTAGAGGGGAAGGATTCTGCCTTTATCAGGTTGAGTCCCATACATAAGAAATTGGTGAACATTTAGTTGATAATGAAGTGGTAATCTAACAGTAAGAGTTAGATATGATCATATGTAAACTAGTTTCTTAATCATGATTATTTCTAGGTGGGTTATCAAGTATTTCTAACAATTTCACCTTGATTAGGACATGGGTATATTTAGTGGCATGTAAAGCGATTTATATTGTTTTTTGGATCCATGTGAGTTTTTTAGGGGATCAGTATAATAGCATAACCATTATATATTCCTATGAAATATTATTTTTCCTATAATGTATTATATTTATATCATCTTTTGATATACAATCCTATCCCTTCCCATGTGACCAATATCGATAAGGTCGTGTCTGAGGTTGGTGCAAAATTTGATGAATGTCATGTTCTCATAGTTTTTTAGGGTGATAAAATTATTTATAGAATGATGATATCCATATTATATATGTAGTTGTATCATGTAATATCCAATATAATAAAATGGAAATGAGGCATCTTTGTCAGTGCAATGAGGAGAGATTTTTTCTGCATTGCCCAACAATTCATCTCGATGATGAATTGTTATATTTTTTTATATTATAATAACCCATATAATGTGATGTTTATATATTTTTTAATTTATTTACAAAATCATGTGAATTTTTCACAACATTTTTGGAATTCATTGTGGTAGTGTTTAATATTTTGATGAGTTTTACTTGTTATAAAATTGAACTTTTGAAGATAGATAGATCTGAGAACCTTTTCAGTTTATGTTAAGCAGGGGAGGCACTACATAAAAAAATAATCACAGCTTCCCTATGATGGGTACCTTGTGTGTTATCAGGTACATTATTATAGGAGATCATGTACCATGTTAACACTTAAAAAGTTCATTCTCTAATTTAAAATTAAATTAATTTAATAAATTTAAATTTCAAAAAAAACAAAACACCCATGCTATTTTTTCCAAATAATATAACCCATCCACTTTTCATTGAGTTGTTATTTTCCAATGTGTAGATATACATTTTGTGACAAAAATTACTCATTACCTATATCGTATGATCAATGTTTATATATCGAGATTATCTCTTTATATTTTATTGACCTTTCTCATTGTTTATTAATTCTTCACATGGAATCCATAGATCAGTTGATTATGACATTTTTTAAAATTTATTCCATTAAAATATTAATTATATAATTGTAATTTATTATAGGGTACCATCAACTACGAGGAAGGTGTTCTCAAATCATTAACGTTAGTTATATGTGATTCAAATATGTTGTGACATGAAAGTTTTTATAGGCATGTGAAAATGACATTATATAAAACTAAAATTGGTTTCTTCATGTATAATGGAAATCAGGGTAATGTTAGGGTTATGAGATGTATTCTAGTGTATGTGTTTGGATTCCATATCAATTTATGTAAATGAGAATAATGTATAGTGTTTGGAAAAATGTACTTAAAACTAATGAAGAGTTTCCATTAAATTATTATTTCATAGTGGACCATGATTGGTGTTGGTGTACCACATATGATAATTGGGTGTTTTTTATCAGTGATATAATGACTGGATTAACTTAAAATATTTTTTTTATTTTTCAGTATAGTTTTTTTTTTATTTTTCATGGGGGAGTATATTTATCCTTATTTTAATTTATTCCATGTCAGTTGTACCTTGTATATGTAATTGGATGATAATAAATCTTCTTAAAATTAATTGGGTTGGGATGTTATATAAAACCATGATTATAATAATTATTAAAAAAAATTAAAATGTAATATGATATTATTGACATGTTTTAACATCATGGTATATTTTTATTAGTGGAATTCTATACACCGTTGAGAGATTAGTATGCTATAATATTATAATTCTATTCCATTCCACTATTGAAATTGAATTTATGTAGAAAAACATTCCAATATATTCCACATCATTATTAAATATCAGGATTATAAAGAAAATATTTGTGAACATTGATTATATGTAACACCTTGGCCAAATCACCCGTATAGTAACCAAGTTGGGGTTATTAAAAGACATTATTTGTGACTAAAGATATGCTAGAGGCAATAAAATAGTAGAGCGGTCTTAAAATAATCATAATGAGAATATTCCATCAAATAAACACACTGCATCAGGTCATAATTCTACTTATAACCCAACATGGCATGTATATATGGAAGAAATACCAAAAATATAAGTGAATAAATATATATATATCTATGTCCTCCCTTATAGAATAGAATAAAAATATGTAAAATAGACTCTATGAAGATGATATACAAAAAAATGTATTATGAGATGACATAGAATCATAACAAAACTAAATTGGGACATTATCCAATATAAATACATATTGATAAACCAAGAATAAAAATATACAACCTATATCGGACACCACATACTATCATGCCATATCCATTTCCACCATGACTTTGTGATTGAACCATGTGGGTAGCTCTAATAGATAACTATGTTCGGAGAGAAGACAAGAATGTATAATCACATATAACAGAATAGAAGATGTAAATACTTAATTGGGTGTGAGTCTAATATACTTGTATGAATCCACAATGCCTCAATGATATTGAGTGATACTCTGTCCAATTGGATTTCCATGAAATACCTACATAAAGAATGCTGTTGTATCCATGAAACACACCCACCCAGAAATTTAACACACAATGCATGGATAATCACACAAGTCAGGTTGTCATGTGATTACTTAAAAACAATGTGTAATGAAACAGACCTTCCTGGTCCAATATATTGTCATGTTTTGTTGTTTGGGGTATGCTGGGGACCATCGGTGACTCATTATTGAGTTTTCAAAATTTCTGGTCAAACGAACAGTGAAATGGATGGGAATTAGTCGAAATGGTGGGCATTAGTGGAATTGTTGGGCCATTACTGGCACTAATTCCCATCGGTGGAAATGATGGGCCATCAGTGGATCTGATAGGCATCGATTCCTGGGTAACAGTACGTGGTTGATTGTTCTAGAGCAACGGTTCTAGGGTGATGGTGCAATGGAAATGGTGACTGACCCATCACTGAGTCATTTCTAGTTTCTACAGGACATTCGAGTTTCTCCCTAGTAACGTATCTTATGATATAAAAGTGTTTTAATGCCCCTTTAAAGCCATTAAAATCCATTAAAATCTATTTTAAACCCCCAAAATTCGGGCAACCCTTGATTAACCAAATTGTGTTGCATTTTTCCTTGGTGTCACACCATTTTTTCATGTTTCTAGTTTCTCTATTGTTACATGTTCTCTCCTTTAAAATGAAATGTTTTAACTCAGAGTTATTATCTCCTCCATCTCTAAAGATAATTATTAAATCTTAATTAATCCCAATGTGTCATACCACCCATCCGTGTTGTCGATCCATGATCTAACTTTTATATAGGACAAAATAATAACCCTTGATTTTGGATATGGAATCTTTTTAAGATGATATTTTATCATTCTTATTCCTTTATGTTTCTCTTAGTATACCTCAAAACATTCTCATGAGACAAATCATTCGCCCATACTAGATCTCTTCCAGCTCATCCATGGAATCTGTGGAGTTCTTCATTTAAAATTATTGCATCTCTTGTTTTTATGTTAGTAGATAACTTCGACCATTGAACATCTAAATAGGGGTTATTCCTTCTTCTCACTTAATTATGCATCATGCGGGGTGGGTATGTTTACAATCCATAGGGATGTATATGAAACTAACATCAATGAATATAATAAAAAAAATCTTAATGAATTAAGGGATGGGGGATTTGATGATGTTGTGGGGATATATCTTTGTTTTTATGTTTTAAATTATATGTGATTATGTCCACTAAAAATCATGGTGATTGGTGGTCCTTTATTGCACACTAATGAAGCTTTGTTTTTGTAGATAATTTGGTAATTGAATGACAATAATTTGTAAAATTGTTAGTATTATAAAAATTGTGGATTAAATGAATTCCCAATGAATAAAAATCCTTTTGTGATCACCCCAGGTAACCAAACCAAAAATAAGGATCCAATAAAATGGTGGGTGTTGAATCAAAAAACTCTTTTTCCATGTTATCATGATATGCATGGTTTCTATGTTTAATGTTTGTGGGGTAACGTATAAGGGGGATGGAATATATAGTGGAAAGTTTTTTTTGTTTTGAATATGGGGACATTTTAAGTGGGTGGAAAATGTTTTTGAACTAGTACGTTGGGGCCTGGTTTGGTTTCAGTATTTAGAGGGATCACATGGACCCCTTTGTATTAATTACATTACAATAGAACTTTTTGTGAATGCTTAATTTTTTTGTTGGCTATTTTTTTATTTTTAATTTTGTCTTGTGGTTTTTCATGTTAGTTTACCGGTAGTGGAGGAATATTTAAGAAAAATCACTTGAACATTATACCAAGAATGGGTAATATTGGAAAACAGATTAGTTATTAGAAAAGGGCTTACTCTGGTCATGGTTAGTGTATATCTGTGAATGTAATGATAAAAACAAGAGTGGTTGTGTATGGGTTGGTTGTTGGTCTTGGAAACCACAGTTGGGATGAGTTCTTGATTAACTATATGTATAAATTACGTTCTTGGGTTTCTTATTCTAACCCCACCCACATTTACCTCTTCATGTCAAACACCCCCATTTCATGGGTTTGGTTGTTTTCAAAACATTCCAAAGAGTGGATTGTTATTTTATCCTATATTCTGCCTCTCCAAGATATTCCAAGACTGTTCAGGCAGACTATGATGACCTGTGGTTTTTTATGGTCCAAGACCCTTCGGGCAGGGCCATTTGTGGTTGGTTAGACCAGGTGTGTGTAGGTAGGTTTGAATCCCATGTATCTTCAGGATGAGTAACATGTGTCTTCGGGCATGGAAGTGGTTGTTCTAGCCCAGGTGTCTGCATGCATGGTAGTGGTTGTTATGGACTCAGTGTATTCTAGTGTGGGTATGGGTTAATGTAGGGGCACAAGTGTCTGTGGTCAGGATGTGCAGTTGGGATGGCCCGTGTGGTTGTATTTGGGTAGTGTTGGGAGTATCGTAGGATTTGGGGGGGGGGGGGTGTCTGATGCATAGGATGTCCTAAATTCCTAATGGGAATATGGTGCAGGAACCAAATATTGATGTGTTATTACAATTACTATACATGAATTGTGTTATTTGGTTAGTGTGCCTTGATGATACTATTTGGATAGTTTTCATTGTTAGGTGATTTGGTTTCCTTTACATTATTATTGGAAATTATAATTCATCCCCACTGGGGAAAGATGGATTTTGGTTTCCCTTTGGAGTATACATATATACTCACCCTACGTAATTAATATTCCTTCCATGTTTCTAGGAGGAATTTGAAAACCATAACAGTCTTTAATAGTTCTATTATTTTGAGTTTCGATATTATTTTTTTGGTACTTTAATTTGTATTTTTCATGTACTTTGTAACACTTTATTATTGATCATTAAAGTGGAAAAATGGTTTTTTCCTTTACTTTTACTTCAGTCTTCGGAGTTTTTTTGGATTTTTCATCCTATATCCCGATCATATTCTACAAAAAGGGTAATTCCTTTCATTCTATGTGATAATACATATCCTTGGTTTTAGTTTGAACCCTATGTACTATTGAAGATGGGACATGAGGGTTATCATATCTCCATCAACATGAAAAAGGAAGGGTCTGGTAGTTTTTTGTCCATTCCCTTATTGTGGTGATGACAAGTTGTGACATAATGGTATCAGAGTAGATGGTTGAGAAATAGGATAGACATTGGGGTTTGGCATAATGAGGATTGCATGGGATGATAGGGAAATAGTTTTAGGAAATCTAGATGTATGAAATAGGCCATGGAAGACCAGTTAGGAAATTTGATTTTAAGGCCCCTCGTGATCTTATGAAAGAAATTTGGACCTAATGAATGATCAAGGGTGGTTACAGAAATTACAGGGAAGTGACCCTAGGAATGGTATATAAATCATAATTAATTTTTTATTATGTTCCGTGGGTGTTTTAGAACTTTAAAATACATAAAGTGTTTAAGATTAATTTAAAAAGAATAATCTACCCTACTCGGGATTGGGCATTCATTGTTTATCTTGAAGCTATGTCACCCAGATGACATCCATGACTTGTTCGAGTAGTTAAGTCACAGCTAGATGATCTAGTCGATCAGGAGAGGATTGACTGAGAGGAAGAGGAATGAAATTGGAAGATGAATATATGTCATTTCCATTGTCAAACCCTCTAGACGTATGAGGTCATTGTTTTCTACATAGAGATCGGGGTTTTTTTAGATGAGATGGTGATCACATTCGCTGTGATTTGTGATCCATAGGATCACATGGGTCTATTTTTGGATACTTATAAGAGGGGAGAATAGTTTTAGTGGTGGTATCTCTACCTCAGAGATGGGATAGAGAATGGGTTTTTTGGATGACTTCGAGAAGGAGTTCCTGGAAGAATTCCTTTCTCCCACAATGAAGGATGAAAAGAGGCAGGTTATTCTATCCCTTTAGTAAGGTAGTACGGTGGTAAGGGAGTTGGGGATGAAGTTCAAGGATCTCATTAATTTCATTCTAAACCATTTCTCGTATGAGGAGTCATGGGAAATACTCTAAGAGGATGCTATCCAACCATTCCTACAGTATGGTGTTACTCCGTTCACTCTACCAACGAACATGGAGGTTTAGAAAAAGGCTGTAGTAGGGTAGTGGATGCATACATTGGCAGAAGAGCCATGATAAGAGAGATAGTTAATCTCATCAAAGGGGAAGGCCTTCAACTCTAGGCCTCTAGTATTATGTCATTCAATGTTTTGGCCATCTTAGAGTAGACCTCAGCAGTTCTAGTTCCAGTCTCTCATCCCTCATTATTTCAGCATGGGCTTGTGATGGAGGATATCTTCATATCTAGGGTTTGAGCACATCCGGAGTTGGTTCCTAATTCGAGTCTAGTACAATGGCACTAGGAATGTTCAACACCCACTTTAGAAGCACCAGTTTCCACCTAGAACCTATTAGCAGTAGAAGAAGGGAAATGATCTCATGCTCCAACAAGGGAATACGTTGCTAGACGAGGCCAACCTCAAGACACTATTTAGAGACCTCGACAGTGGCATGGTTTGGGAGGTGGCCAATAGTAGAGGGGCAAAGGAGTTGGGCGTGTGATGTTTCACGCATCATAGGTAGTAGTTCCAGTAGGTCCATAGGTTGTTTGAGGTACGATCAGTTGGTTTAATACTCTTTCCTCTACCATTCATGATTCCATATCATCACAATACTATAGTATTCCAAATCTAGGCCATGAATTAGGCATATATGTAGAGATACTCTTCATTCCCACGTGTGGAGTACAATATTTTGAGGTCAATCCATCCTGTTTGATGATTGTTGAGGATGCAGATTGATGTTGGGGCCTCATCAGCCCAGTTGGGATCAATTTATGTGGAAAATTCAGCCATATTATGTCATTGTGGATTTCAATTGTCCATTTTCCATGAATCTATTATCAAATGATTCTATTGAGGGTCTTTGTTCTCAGATATGGGTGGCCATGATGTGGATTTTGTTGGCGACTGTGGTGGCCATGAGGGCAGCTAGTGAGTGGAGCCTCTTCATTCTGTGTTAGTCGTGTTGTCCGTCGAATCAGAAGACGCAGAGTTTCTGAATGTTCTAGATATATTCAGTGAGTTCCTGGATTTCTTCTCTGATGAGGTTTTGAATCTACCCCCTCAAGATAATGTTGAGTTTAGGATAGACTTACAACCCAGTGCACATCTGATTTCAATGACCCCTATCTGATGGAACCTTATAAGTTATTGGAGTTGTGGATTCAGGTTAATGAACCGATGAGAAAGAGGATAATCTTTCTGAGCGTGTCACCATGTGGAGCTCTAGTCTTGTTTGCAATGATGGAAGAAAATGGTCTTGAGAAATGCATAGAATATAGAAGATTGGATCCAGTGATGTTCAAGAACCATTACCCCTTCCTGAGGATCAACGACCATTTTGACCAGTTGAATGGGGACAGTTGGTTTTTTATGATCAGAAAGAGGTATATATATATCCAGTTGAGGGTGGTGGAGGGTGGACATACCAAAGACTACTTCCAAGTGTTTACGTTAACTATGATTTTATGGTCATGTCATTTGGTATTATGAACATGCAATTTGTCTTCATGGGCTTCATGAACCCTATGATTCGCATGTATTTAGACTAGTTCGTAGTCATTTTCATCGACAAAATGATGATCAACTCTATATTAGAGCAATAATACACCGAGCATCTCAGGCAGGTTTGGACATCCACTTACACCGCCAGCACAATGGGAAGTTGTCCAAGAGTAGGTTCTGAACATGAGAGGTGCACTTACATGGACATGTGGTGTCCTAGTAGGGATCAATGGTGGATCTGTCGATGGTCGAAGCGTTTTTTTCTAGGGAAGAACCAAAAAATCTAGAATAGGTTGAGCATTTCCTAGGACTGGAATATTACTAGTGGAGGTTTGTGCCCAAATTCTCTTGAGTTGCAACGCCTTTTACAGCCCTGAAATAGATGGAACATGATTTTGTATAGAGAAAGCAGTTCCATATGGCTTTCAAATATATGAAGGGAATGCTGGACAATTCCCCGTTACATAGGTATCTAGAGGAAAGGGAAACATTTGATGTAATCTATGATTCTTAATTTCTAGGATTAGGGTGTGTACTGATGCCACGTTGGGGAGTGACCTCTTATAGTTCTACGATGTTATTCCTCATGAACATAATTATGAAACCCATTATATGGAACATGCATTAGTTTTGTTCTCGCTAAAGTTGTGGTAGCCTTACCTAATCAGGGGACACTTATAGGTCTTCAGAGATCACAATATCTTGAGGTATGTATTCTTTTAGTGAGGCCTAAACCTAGGACTGAGGAGGTGGGTAGTGTTTCATTCATAATAAGAAAAAGAAATCTCCATCACATCAGGAAAATGGAACATGGTGGATGATACCACAAATATGAAGTCAAAGAAGGATGTGGATCAGGTGTCAGGAGATGCTTGTAAAGCGATGGAGGAGTTGGTTTCCATGATCTCGGATCCATGGGAGGGAGATGGTAGAAGATCCATGTTTTTTAGTATAGTGTAGTTTTCGTTGGTATGGCAGGTGGAGGAGTCTTAGTGGGGACACATGGAGGCAGAAGTGATGCATGATTGTGTTATCCAGGGTGATACATCAGAAGTAAGGTCGGAGGATAGTAAGAATCATATCAATTTCCATGGGAAGCTATTGTCTCGGTAGAGATGCATGAGGGAGTTCTCAGTGAGTTCCATAAGTATCCCTAGAGTTATATTCAGGAGCCTACAAGATGTACCCGGGATTGACATGTCATTTTTTGTTGATCAGAGTGAAGATGGAAGTGGAAGAATTTTTGGCAAGGTGTCTCGTGTGTCTGTAGGTGAAGGCTGAACATCGTGTTCGGGGTGGTCATTTTTAGCACTTGGATCTTATGGAGTGGATGTAGGATTATTTCTTGATGGATATCTTCACTAGACTACACATGGATGAGGGAGGAGATGATTCCACCAATGTAGTTGTGTATTGGTTGATGAAATCTACTCACTTCTTGGTGGTTAAGGAGTCGAGAACAGTAGATTCCTTAGCGCAGTAGTACATGAGTAAAGTTGTGATGTTGCATGGATTTCTTAGAACCATTGATTAATATAGGGATACAATATTTACTTTACGATTCTGGAAGGGATTACATCATTATTTTTTCGTCCAACTATGTCTTAGTTTGGATTCCCACCATCAGACAGATGGGTAGAAAAAGAGGGCCATCAAGACGTTGGAAGATATTTTCCGAGCATGTGTTCCAAACTTGAGGAGATCATGGGCATAAAAATTTCCAAAATTATAGTTTTCCTAAAATAATCAATATCACTCTACCATTGGCAGGGAACAATTTAATGCTTTGTATATAATACCATTTCGTTCACCCTTGTGCTAGATAGAGTTTGGGGATGCATGTGTTCTTAGCTTAGAGGCGGTGTAGAGCACGACAAAGAAGTTTTAGTGTATGTGTGAGAGTATGAAGGAGGATTAGGACTGAAATAAGTATTAGGACGATCATAAGAGAGGACCATTGGATTTCGAGTTTGGAGATCATGTGTTCTAGAAGGATTCCCCTTGGTGTCGATAGTGGAGGTTTGGCAGGGGGAGTAAGCATTCTCCTAGGGTCATCAGAACCATTGATGAGTTGATGCATGTCAGTGAGGAGGCATATTATCTAGAGTTAACACTACCTCTAGAGAGGATCAGTGATATCGTCCATGTATCTCAGCTTCGTTGGTATCTGCACGATGACTTCTACATCCTCAACTAGTGGCAGATAGTTATCAAAGATGATGCAACATTTGTGGAGCAACCCTTGCAGACCGAGGATCATGAAGAGAAGGTGATTCATGGATGGACCATTCATTTTTTTCGTGTGTTATGGATGAATAGTGGCCTTGAGGAGAGTACCTAGTAATGGGAGGCATATATGTGTTCGTAGTACCCAGAGTAGTTTTCTGTTTTGATCTTGTGTTTTCTTTGTTCCTTGGGTGTGACGTAATGCATGACCTAACTAACTATGAGATGTTATTTTTTTCTTTCTCTCTGAATGTGCATGAAAAGTCCAAACTATGGGGATGGGGGAACCAATCTCCAATCACGATTCTATAAGGTGGATTTGATTAAACATCATCGGGTGAGTTGGTGAGGCCAAAAAAGGATTGCATGTTGACATAGGAAAAGGGACTCTCTGATCAATAACTATGGATAGTGTAACAATAATATGTTATTGTGGTTATTTAGAGAGGAAAAACATCAGTGTTTTAATAGGTGTTCAGGTGATATATTCAATAAATATTCTCCCAGATGATGTGGGTTGTTCCAAAATTTGAATGACTCTAATGTGGTTTGTCCCAGAGAGGTATCTTATGAGGTGGTTGTTCCGACCCCTCCTTTTTCCTCAGATTTACTCTTGGATTCTCAAGGGTGAAAATAGTTTGAGAGTTGTATGATGTAATGAACCTTACCTTAATAGTATATTACATTGTAAAATTCAGGTGTTCAGAGTATATTGGGTGGATATTGGTGACTCATTAAATATTTGTCCAAAATTTGGGCCGAACGAACAGTTGCACCATAAGGCATTAGTGGCACTAGTGGTGTCACACCCCGACTGCAGATGTCATTATTTTACTTCTTTCCTGGTCCGATTTGAAATTTTTTTCAAAGTTTATTTGTGTTGAAGGGTTTCGCGTTAGTGCGCGGTCATCACATCGTTAGTGGTGACCGTGCGGTTGGCCCGGGTGACTACGTGTTCGCCCGACGTTTAAATTTGAGAATTTTATGTTGTCATTTTATTATTTATTTTATCATTATTATCATTATTATTATAAAGTTTCAATATTATTATTATAATGTTTTATTAATATTATTATTATAAATTTTTATTATTATTAAGATTAGTTTTTATTCTTTTATTTAGTCTTTTATTATTATTATTATCGTTATTATTATTTTTATTTTAATGTTATTACCATTATTATTATTATTATTATTATTATTATCAATTATATATATATATATATTTAATCCTAACCCTAATCTCGTCCCCCCATTGCGGCACTCTCTCCCCTCTCCCCTCTCTCTCTCTCCCATGTATCTTTTTTTTCTTCTTCTTTCCCCCCTGCTGGTTCGGCCGGCCCGCGCCGCTTCCTGATCCCCTCCAGGCCGGCCTCCGCACATTCCCCGGCCTCTGCCGATCTCCTCCCGGCATCCCGACCGGCCTACGGCCCTCCCGACCACCACGCCCCACCTCTCCCAAGGCGGAACCCCCTCACTCCCCCTTGTGCCGGCGTCTGGTGCCCGCCCCCCTCTCCGGCGGCCCGCACCGTCGGCCTCTCCTCCCGTCCGGCGGACCCCCTGTCTGGCGACTCCCCGCCCTCCGGCGCCTTTCCCTCGTGTGGCACCCCTGCTGAACCCGGCCTCCGACCCCCCTGTCCCGGCCTCACTCCCAAAACCCGGCCTCCCGAACTCCAGTGCTCCGCCTCACCGCTCCGCTCCGGCCAGCCTCTTCCGGCGTCCTCCCTCGCCGCGCTGATCACCGGTGTCCCGACCCCTGCCCGTCACCACGCCCCACCTCCGGCCGCCACACCACCTGTGCGTTTCCCCCCCACCCTCCGGTCCTTGTGAGTTCTTTTCTGTTTTTTATTATGTTAATGTTATTATATTAATATTATTATCATATTATAATTATTGTTATTATTATTATTATTATTATCATATTATTATTATTATTGTTATTATTACCATCATATTATTATTATTATTATTATTATAATTACTATCATATTATTAATATTAATAATATTAATATTATTCTTATTCTTATTATTATGTGAATATGATTATTATTATTGTTATATTATTATTATGCTTAATATATTAATAATAATATTATTATTATATTATGTTTATGTTATGATTATTATTATATTATATTTTTATTATCAATATATTATTAATAGAATTATTATTATTATTATGTTGTTGTTATTATTATTATTACATTATTATTGTTATTATTATTACTATATTATTATAACTATTCCATATTATTATTATTATTATTATATCATTATTTCTATTATTATGTTGTGTTATTATTATTATGGTGTTATTGTTATCACCATGATTATTTTCGCATTTATTATTATTATTATTATTATTATGTTATTAATATCGTTGAACCCGTTTAACGGTCTATTGTTTTAGGACCTGTTTGACGGCGCAATACGGTGCGACCATCACGCAACGGGAGTTTTGCACCGTGTCGTTTTTCCTTCTGAGCTGCGTCTTGAGGTAGGTCTCCCATTTTACTCGCCTTTAAATTCAGAATTTATTTATTCCTTGTCTTTTCATTGAGTTTCAGTAAATTTATGAGTATTATTAAGTAGTTATTTATAGGGTGGTGATCTGCTGATAAAAGCTGTTTAAATTATAGAGTTTCATTGAAAGTGTTTTCTTGGTTTCCAATTTGTGGTTCCATGGTAATATTGCTAAATGGTTCTTTATGAAAGGTGAAATTGTGTTTTGAAATGTTTTTGGTGTGTATAAATTAGTAGGTGTATTGTTTAGGGAAAATGGTGTTTTTCTTAGAACTTTGATTAGAGGAAATGTCGTATGACCTTTAAACTTGTTTTTGGAAACATTATGTCTGGTTCTTGGTTGTTGAAAAATGTTTTCTTTAGACGTGTGATTAAAAGTTTGGATTTCATTTGAGAAATATTATTCCTTCAAAAAGTGATTAAAGGCCCATTTGGCTCTTGATAAAAGTGGGGTGCGTTTGGTTGTTGAAAAGTGACTCTACTTGTGAAACAAATGTGTTTCGGGTTTAATATGCTGATTTGAGTTTCTTAAATAAAGTCCTAAGTGTGTTTCTGGTTTTTAATGAAATAGTGTGTGTCATATCCCTTTGGAAATGCTTTAGTATTTAATGGTCAAAATGTAAATGATATGACAGCCTGGTTGGCACTTTATTAAATGTGAAGTGATTATACATATATATTAATATATACGTACTTATGAGGGCATCTCTATAGGGGGACTTCCCTTCGAGGGTTGTCGTGTAGCGATGTCCATGTAAGGGGTTGGCAAGTGCGGTGAGATGAGTCACGCATGCGAGGGTCTCCCACTTAAACAGTGTTACTAAAACCACCATGGGTTCCTGGGCGTCTTGTAGATTATCGAGTGACGGTTGCTTGCTAACCCCGATTAGACGGGTTAGTACCCCTAGAGTTGTGGACAGGCAAGGAGGGATGTGCCACTGGTTGTCTATTAGGGCGGCCAGTTGGTTATTGATTATGGAGTACCACGCCGGCAGGTAGTCTGAACCCGAGTACGTCCAGGGGTTTTCTAGGGATGTTTAGGATCGCCCATGGTTATTGTTGATAACTTCTGGTTTATTTTTACTTGCACTTGGTTTTCCTTGCTTTTTTACCTTTACTTGCACTTGTTTTCCCTGCTTGTTTAATTTCAGTCATCCTTCACAGCCTATACTGTTAGACTTTGGGAAATTGGTTTTCAAATGAAAATACTTTATTCTCTTTGAGTAAGATTTGAAAATGTAACACTTTGTTTTTTTTTGAATGAGTTTAAAACTATGAAAGGGAACCAACTTTCGAAAAATAATAAGGAAAATGTATTGGTTTTGATTTTCAAGGAATGCATTATGAAAGCTTGATTTTATTCTTTTTAGTTCAAACCTGAAATATGTAGATTATTTATTTATTGTTAGGGCATTGGGATTTTTTGTGGGGCTCACCTACTGAGTACGTTTATACTCACACCTATCTTTTACTATTTCAGTTGCAGGTTCCTTGTGTTCTGGTTTTCCTGGCTTGAGTTGCTCTGTGTGGGAGCGACGTTGGTTGTAGTTGGGTGGTGATGCGCGAGGTCACGTGGAGGTATGTCGTGGAGTAGTTTTGTTTATGTCTTTAGTGTATGGCTGTTTGTTTAGTTTATATCCATTCTTTCGATCATGTTTTTAGTTTGGGATGAAATCGTTCCCAACGATTGAATTTTTTTAATGCCCGACACTTCTTTCCATCCCGGGGGGATCAGGAACGCCCCTCGGAACTTGCCGCAGACCAGTTCGGGTGACCGGTTCAGGGTCGACCCGGGTTGGTTCGTGACAAAATGGTATCAGAGGGGTTCTTGTTATTTGGGTTGTCTGGTAGGTGGAGATTAGGACTGCCGGGACTCGAGAGGTAGGTACGGGGAGGACGTCATGATCCCTCTCACGTTCCGCACCTCGAGTCACCAGGGGTAGTTCGGGAATTTTGTCCTTGTCTTTTCTGGTTTGGCTTGGATTGAGAGATGACAACAGAGGCAAGCTGATGTTACGTCGTGATTGCACATGGAGTAGTGACCCATGTGGAGTCTGAGTACATGGTTTGAATTACTCCTAGTGGTCGACACTGACTTGGGACATGGCCCACTAACATGTCGCCAGGTTGAGCGTGACTACTAGTCCCTCACCCCAGTGGTTGATGCAAATTTGGATGTTGCTTTTGTTTTGGTCTGCGTAGGTACGTTGTTGGAAGTGAAAAAAAAATGTTTTTGAAAAATTGTACTGGTTTCTTTTAAAAGACTTTAAATGTATGAAATGGGGTTTAAAACTGAAATCTCTTGAATTTCAAATTCGTTATTGCTTGGAGTTGGTCAAGAATGGTTCAGGATGAAACCCCAAGTCCTCTTTATGAACTTTTTCACATGTGTGAGAATGCATGGAAGAAAATGTGTGTTGGTGTGAGTATTATTGGACAATAGATGAAGACATGTGCAACGGTTTATGAGATTACCTGGGTGCGTATTTGAAATTAAAGGCTTGACCATGTTTTCTAAATTGGTTTTAGAGGGAAAACGGTTTTGGAATGTTTTTTTTGAAAGTGGATTGGTTTTGGAAAATAGTCTTAAAAGAGGGTGGTTTTAAAGTCTAAAATAAAAAGTGGATTTTAAAAAGGAGATTTTATTTGGGTTTTGTTTGTGTTTGTTTTGTCATTGTGCTGACTGTTTTTTATGAAGGCGCTTTTATTGAGGTTTCTTCGGGTTGATATTGGTTTTGGCTTTGTGATTTATATGTCACTCAGGAAATGCCGCCCAGAAAGGTCTTTAAGGATTCTGATAGGTCATGCCCATTTTTTGGTCCTCATCATACTTTGCCTATTCTCCATGGTGATCAGGGTCCGTTAGAGGCATTGAAATGGCTCGAGGAAGTTGAGTGTGTCTTTAGAATGTTGGGAACTCCCGATAATGATAAGGTTCGTGCAATTATGGAGTTGTTCGATGGTCCAGCTCTAGACCAGTGGAAGATGGTTACCCCACCGTCAACGCAAGGTGAAATTACGTGGGATGTCTTTAAAACAGTTTTCATCAAATGGTTTGTACCTGAGGATGTGAAGCTGGAGAAAAAGAGAGAACTTGTGCATATTCAACAAGGCCAATGGACAGTGAAGGCATATGTTGACCATTTTAAGGAACTGATTTCCTTTTCTCCAGAGTTGGCGTCACATGAACTCATGAAGGCCTCTCTTTTCACCGGGGGTCTTTATCTAGAGATCAAGGAGTGAGTCCTCCCTTCTAAAGACCTTTGTTTCGAGAAGCTGGTATAGGAAGCATTCTTGGCTGAGTTGGTTTCTAGTGTGCGGGTGGTTAGTACTCCAGCATCCCCAGTTGTTCGTAAGAGTTCTCCCTCTGGTGTGGAAAATATGCCAGAGATACATGTTCCTCAAGAGTTATCCCCCTTGGTCCTAGCTTCCAGTTCATCAGATCGTTCAATGGTATGCTATCAGTGTGGTCGTTTCGGGAATTTAAAGCCGTCTTGTCACAACCCTCCGAAGACGTGTCATCGATGCGGTTGTCTGGGTCATCTGGAGAAGTTTTACAGGAAGCGTCTCTTGAAGAGGACACTGTGATGGGATAATGTCAGTACCTGACTGTGAGGCAGATGATGCTTCATCCATTAGAGCCCCAGCCACATGTCTCGGGGTGAAGCTCGCGCACAGTCAGGAGTTCCCAGGGGTGTGATGCCTTGGTCCGGGTTTTGTGTTCCGTGTTAGTGGTGGAACAATTAAGATCATTTTGTACTTGTTTTTCTACTGTTAAGGTTTTAGTATCATCGTAAGCAAGTAGTTTTGATATGAAGTAATGATGGACTTGTTCTATTATAATCCAAGCTGACTGGTTTGTGTGGATGTGATGTTCTGAATTGTGTGTCTTTCTTAAAAGTGTGTTTGACCCTTCGGTGGGTTGACCGTGGTTTAGCAATGATCGTCCGATGTGGTTATGTTTCATGGTTTTCAATGGGTCATGTTTTCAACTCGGTGTCGGGTTAAGTCTTTTCCATGGGTTTTCCCCCTAGTGTTGAAGGTTGTTGACTTTGGTCGAGGTTTCAACGTTTCGACGAAGGTGTTGTTTTTCACTCGTGCTATAAGAGTTGGTTTAAACCGGTTGAGAGTTTCCGCATCGACCCCCCCCCCCCATTTCTAGGGTTGTCTATTTAGATGGTAAACTTTTTCTACACAAGTTGAGCTCTTGTGGTGGGGAGAACCCCTTTGTGTTCTCCCATCAACCTTGGATCTCAGTTTTCTCTTGAATCAGTTGGGTTTGACCTGTGTGGAGTAAGGTCATCCTGAGAATCTCAGTTCTCTTCATCTCCTTTAGTTCTGTTTGGGCATAGACTTGAATTTTGGCTGACTTTTGTCTTTGTGACTTTCTAGGGGCAGAAAGTGTCTGTGGTGGGGAGAATTGTCACACCCCGACGGCAGATTTAATTATTTTACTTCTTTCCTGGTCCGATTTGAAATTTTATTCAATGTTTATCTGTGTTGAAGGGTTTCGCGCCAGTGCGCGGTCATCGCATCGTTAGCGGTGACTGTGCAGTTGGCCCGGGTGACTACGTGTTCGCCGGACGTTTAAATTTAAGAATTTTATGTTGTCATTTAATTATTTATTTTATCATTATTATCATTATTATTATAAAGTTTCATTATTATTTTTATTATAATGTTTTAATAATATTATTATTATAAATTTTTATTATTATTAAGATTAGTTTTTATTCTTTTATTTAGTCTTTTATTATTATTATTATCGTTATTATTATTATTATAAAGTTATTACCATTATTTTTATTATTATTATTATTATTATTATCAATTATATATATATATATTTAATCCTCACCCAAATCCCATCCCCCAATTGCGGTGCTCTCTCCCCCATTTCTTTTTTTTCTTCTTCTTTCCCCCCCTGCTGGTTCGGCCCGCCCACGCCGCTTCCTGCTCCCCTCCAGGACGGCCTCCGCACATTCCCCGGCCTCCACTGATCTCCTCCCGGTGTCCCGACCGGCCTACGGCCCTCTCGACCACCACGCCCCTCCTCGCCCAAGGCGGCACCCCCACGCTCCCCCCCTGTGCCGGCGTCTGGTGCCCGCCCCCCTCTCCGGCGGCCCGCACCATCGGCCTCTCCTCCCATCCGGCAGACCCCATGTCCGGCGACTCCCCTCTCTCTAGTGCCTTTCCCTCACGCGGCACCCTCCCCCCCGGACCCCCGCTGAACCTGGCCTCCAACCCACCTGTCCCGGTCTCACTCCCGAAACCCGGCCTCCCGAACTCCGGCGCTCCGGCTCGCCGCTCCGCTCCGGCCAGCCCCTTCCGGGGTCCTACCTCGCCGCGCTTATCACCGGTGTCCCGACCCCTGCCTGTCACCGCGCCCCACCTCCGGCCGCCGCACCACCTGCGTGTTCCCCCCCCCCCCCTCCGCTCCTTGTGAGTTCTTTTCTGTTTTTTTTATTATGTTAATGTTATTATATTAATATTATTATCATATTATAATTATTGTTATTATTATTATTATTATCATATTATTATTATTATTATTATTATTATAATTACCATCATATTATTATTATTATTATTATAATTATAATTACTATCATATTATTAATATTATTAATATTAATATTATTATTATTCTTATTAGTATGTGAATATGATTATTATTATTGTTATGTTATTATTATGCTTACTATATTAATATTAATATTATTATTATATTATGGTTATGTTATGATTATTATTATATTATATTTTTATTATCAATATATTATTAATAGAATTATTATTATTATTATTATGTTGTTATTATTATTATTACATTATTATTGTTATTATTATTACTATATTATTATAACTATTCCATATTATTATTGTTATTATTATTATATCATTATTTCTATTATTATGTTCTGTTATTATTATTATGGTGTTATTGTTATCACCATGATTATTTTCACATTTATTATTATTATTATTATTATTATTATTATGTTATTAATATCGTTGAACCCGTTTAACGGTCTATTGTTTTAGGACCTATTTGACGGCACAATACGGTGCGACCACCACGCAACGGGAGTTTTGCGCCTTGTCGTTTTTCGTTCCGAGCTGCGTCTTGAGGTAGGTCTCCCATTGCACTCACCTTTAAATTTAGAATTTATTTATTCCTTGTCTTTTCATTGATTTTTAGTAAATTTAAGAGTATTATTAAGTAGTTATTTATAGGGTGGTGATCAGCTGATAAAAGATGTTTAAATTCTAGCGTTTCATTGAAAGTGTTTTCTTGGTTTCAATTGTGTTCTTCCATGGTAATATTGCTAAATGGTTCTTTATGAAAGGTGAAATTGTGTTTTGAAATGTTTTTGGTGTGTATAAATTAGTAGGTGTATTGTTTAGGGAAAATGGTATTTTTATTAGATCCTTGATTAGAGGAAATGTCGTATGACCTTTAAACTTGTTTTGGAAACATTATGTCTGGTTATTGGTTGTTGAATTTTTTTTTCTTTTGACATGTGATTAAAAGTTTGGATTTCAATTGAGAAATATCATTCCTTCAAAAAGTGATTAAAGGCCCGTTTGGCTCTTGATAAAAGTGGGGTTCATTTTGTTATTGGAAAGTGACTATACTTGTTAAACAAATGTGTTCCAGGTTTAATATGCTGATTTGTGTTTCTTAAATAAAGTCCTAAGTGTGTTTCTGGTTTTCAATGAAATGGCGTGTGTCATATCCCTTTGGAAATGCTTTATTATTTAATGGTCAAAATGTAAATGATATGACAGCCCGGTTGGCACTTTATTAAATTTGAAGTGATTATACATATATATTTATATATACGTACTTATGAGGGTATCTCTACAGGGGGACTTCCCTTCGAGGGTTGTCGTGTAGCGATGTCCGTGTAAGGGGTTGGAAAGTGCGGTGAGATGAGTCACGCATGCGAGGGTCTCCCACTCACACAGTGTTACTAAAACCACCATGGGTTCCTGGGCGTCTTGTAGATTATCGAGTGATGGTTGTTTTCAAACCCTGATTAGACGAGTTATTACCCCCTGGAGTTGTGGACAGGCCAGGAGGGATGTGCCACTGGTTGGCTATTAGGGCAACCAGTTGGTTATTGACTATGGAGTACCACGCCGACAGGTTGTCTGAACCTGAATACATCTAGGGGTTTTCTAGGGATGTTTAGGATCACCCATGGTTATTTCTGATAACTTCTGGTTTATTTTTACTTGCACTTGGTTTTCCTTGCTTGTTTACCTTTACTTGCACTTTTTTTCCCTACTTGTTTACTTTCAGTCATCCTTCACAGCCTATACTGTTAGACTTTGGGAAAATTGTTTTCAAATGAAAATACTTTATTCTCTTTGTGTAAGATTTGAAAATGTAACACTTTGTTTTTTTTGAATTAGTTTAAAACTAGTGAAAGGGAACCAAATTTTGAAAAATAATAAGGAAAATGTATTGGTTTTGATTTTCAAGGAAAGCATTATGAAAGCATACTTTTATACTTTGTAGTTCAAACCTGGAATATGTAGATTCTTTATTTACTGGCAGGGCTTTGGGATTTGTTGTGGGGCTCACCTACTGAGTAATTTTGTACTCACGCCTATATTTTACCATTTCAATTGGAGGTTCCTTGTGTTCATGTTTTCCTGGCTTGAGTCGCTCAGTTTGGGAGCGACGTTGGTTGTAGTTGGGTGGTGACCCGCGAGGTCACGTGGAGGTATGTCGTGGAGTAGTTTTGTTTATGTCTTTAGTGTTTGTCTGTTTGTTTAGTTTATATTCGTTTTTTCGATCCCGTTTTTAGTTTGGTCTAAAATTGTTCCCAACGATTGAATTTTTTTAATGCCTGGCACTTGTTGCCATCTCGGGGGGATCGGGAATGCCCCTCTGGACTTTCCGCGGACCGGTTCGGGTGACCGGTTCAGGGTCGACCCGGGTTGGTTCGTGACAAGTGGGAATCGATGGAACTATTGGGAATCAGTGACATCGGTGGGCATCAGTGGCACTGAGGGACATCAGTTCCACTGATCAACCGATAGTGGGACCTAGGGGTATTGGTGGTACCGATGGGCCATTAGTGGAACAAATATGCATTGGTGGGACCGGTGGGAATCATTTTCACTAAAGGGACATTTGTGGAAACAATTGGCATCAATGGCACTAATGATCTATTTGTGTCCCTGATAGACAGTAGTTTCAGGGTGATGGGGCTAGGGAAAAGTTGTCAGGGAAATTTTTCCAAGGGGATGATGCCAGGACGACGATGCTAGAGTGATGGTGCCAAGGCGATGGTGCCTGGGATATGGTAACTTAACCATTGGTCTTTCATTACTATTTTCTACAGGACTTTCTAGTTTCTCCCAGATAATGTATTTTTTGTTGTAAAAGTTTATTATTAACCAATCCATTAAAATCTTGTAGAATATAATTTAAAACCACAAGAGTTGGGCATCCCTTTATTTACCAATTTATGTGTCCTTTTTCCCCAGAGTCACACCCTTTTTCTGTGTTTCCAGTTTTTCCCTTGTTACATGTTTTTTCCATTTGAAAGAAAATATTTTAACTCCCAACTATTATGTCCACCTTTTCCAAGAATAATTAATAAATCTCAATTAATCCCAACATGTAAAACGTCCCCACCAAGTGGTCGATCCTTGATTTGTCTATTAGAAACATTGAAATTTTCATGCTAGTTTTATGATATCTCCAATTATAATGCTTAGATCCTCTCTAACTTATAACATCTTGTTTTTCTTATTACTCCTCAGTACATCCTCCCAACATGAATCTTGCACCCTTGCTGGATCCCTTTCCACTCAGCCTTGGTATCCTGGGAGTTTATAATTTATAAGTCGTGCATCCCTAGTTTTTGACGTTTGTAGAGAACTTCAATACTTGATCATCAATGTTGGGGTTATTCCTTTGTCTCCCTTTATTGTTCATCATGAAGGGTGGGTATTATGTTGATCCTTTGGGACGTAGATGAATCGTCTTTAATGATGATAAATAAACAGACTTTTAAAGAATAATGGGATATGGGAGTTGATGATTTCTTTGTGTTATAAATTTGTGTTTATGTAGTGAATTGTATGGTTTTACCTCCACTAAAAATTGTGGTCGTTACAGGTCCTTTAATTCTAACTAACGAAGCTTTGTTTTTTTATAATCATTTGATTTAATGTCTATATTAAAGAAGCTTGTTAATCACATAAACATGGTTGATTAAATCAATGTCCAATAAATATGAATCCCTGCGTTAACACCTCGAGCCACCCAACAGAAAGAAGAAACATATTGAATAGTGTTGGATAAATCCAAACACTCCCTTCATCTATTCTGGTGATAAGAATGGTTGTTCTCAGTAATTTTTGTGGGGGTAACGTAGATGTGGTGTGGATTCTCTAGTAAAAAGGTGTTTGGGTTGTGAATTTGATGCCATGTGGAGTAGGATGTAAATGTTCGGGTCCCGGTATGTTGGGGATTAGTTTCGTTACATTACATAGAGGGATATCATGGATCACTTTTGATATTGTAAATTTACAAGAGAACCGGGTAAGAATGAATAAATTTATTCTTGGATATTTTATTTTAATTTCTGTTTTGGCTTTTGGTTGTTCCTATTATTTTCTTGATAGTGGAGGAATATTCAAATGAAATCACGAGAACAAGATAATAAATGGGTATGATGGGAAAAATATATCTCTTTCAGAAATTTTTTGTGTTCTGGTCATGGTTGTTGTATAATTATTCATAGAGGGATAAAATAAAAAGTGTTTGGGTATAGGTTTTATGATTTGTTTGTGACCATATGTTCTGATGATTGATTTATTAGCTATATGTATAAATTTAATTCTTGTGTTTCTAATTCACACTCCTCTGACATTGATCACTTCGTGGTGAACACCGCCATTTCATGGGGGTGATTATTTCAACATTCCTAAGAATGGATGGTTATTATCTCCATTTTGCTCCCTCCCCCATGTATCTAAAGACACTTCGGGCAGGTTGTGACAACATGAAGATTATTACAACCCCATACCCATTAGGAATTGTGTGTTGTGGTTGGTTGTCCTAGGTGTGTGCATGGAGTTTTTTTCCCATGTTTCTTCGGGTTGAGCAAGAGGGTGTCTTCTGGTGTGGCAGTGCTTTTTGTGGTGTAGGTTCCATCGAGCGTGGTAGTGGTTGTTATGGCCTAGGTGTCTGTAGGTGCAGGTATGTCTGGTTGTATTGGCCTTAGTGTATGTGGGTGGGATGTGCAGTTGGGTTGGCCCATATGCTTTTTTGGGGGAGAAGTGGGATTGTAGTGGGATTTGTGGGGGGCGGTCTGACACATAGTGTGTTCAAAATATCCAGTGGAAAAGTGCTGCAGGGTACCCAAATATCGTTGTACTCTTACTAGTACATTATATATCATGGATTTTTAAGGGAGTGTGCCTTGGTGTGACTAGGTGGATAGTTTTTATCTCTAGTTGTTTTGGATCCCTTTACTTTCTGACAAGGCATTAGCATGATTCACCACTTGTGGACAAGGGATTTTGGTTTCCCTACTTAGTATACTTGTATACTCACCCTATGTATGTAAAACTACTTTCAGGTTTCTAAGAGGAAATTGAGGATCGTGCCAGATCATACTAGCTTAGGAATCGAAAGATGTCACTGGTATTTTTTCATTCTTTTGCCCCATTCCATAAGAGTTTTCTTGTACTTTGTAACACTTTATTTTTGAATATACATGCGGAAAAAGTGTTTTTGACATTACTATTACTTTTAGTCATTTGATTTGTTTGGTATTTACTATATTATTCCCTAATCATGTTATAAAATAGTGTAATGACTTCCATACTATTTGAGATTCTATACCCTTGGTGCTAGTCTCCACCCCATTGGCTACGGAATGCAATACTAAGGGTTTATCATCTCTCATTTAATAAGAAAAAAGAGGGGTCTTGTTATTTGAAGTCCCTTCACATATCATAGTGAAGGTGGGTCGATAAACTATGAAACATGAACATACATATTTTGGATATGTTTTAGATAAATTAAGTCACATTGTTCCGTAACTTGACAAATACCTATCGATGAAAGGAAGGCTTCCATCAAAAATGATTTCCATCCAACACCCAAATACTTAGGGCGTGGAATTTTCCTAACCATAACCTACTACCAAAATAAAAATGTACATTATTACATTCAATGGTCTCAATACACCCCTTATTATTTAGGAGAGGTTCACCATTAGGGTATCACATTATTCCATGACCCAACAGTCACGTAGGCAACACTCAAACAATGTATACTCATATAAATGTCCAATATTGTTATCCCAGCCTACTCAAGAAATGTTTAAATACAATGACACAATTTTTCACACTTGATAAGGTCATTCCTTTATATCCATCTCCCCCTCCATGTACACCACATATCACAATAATTGAGACACACATAGGGTCCTTGACCCAATTCTAGTAAGGAAAACCCTTCTTGTCCATGACCCAAGAACAGTCAAGTAATTGATTTAATACTTAAACCCAAGCCTTTTAACACATGGCATGGTTAAGAATCTGGATCACACTCTCATATAAATTATATGTCATATAAAAATATGTGGAACACACACTAGGACTATATGTAATCTTACAACCCTACAGCTTACCAATAAGTCACTAGGATATCATGATCTATTTTCAAATTTTATATTTACCCCAAACACATCTCAACCCTATGAAAATTATATTTCATCCACCCAAACTAAACCACTACATTCATACCATATTAAAAGGTCTCAACAGGCTACAGACAGAAAATTCATCATCATACATAAACTAAATTTCCAGAAAAACACATTTAAGAATAACACATGCATTCAAAAAAAGGGAGTCACCAAAAAAATTCCAAATATGATAAATTACTTTTGAATGAAACCCATCCAATGAAAAATTAATACCAAGAAATTTCAATGTTTAATATAATTTGTAAAATTCAAAATGTTTTATCTTACTCATATTTTAACCTTGTTCCAACATGCTCACTAACACTCGTAAAATTTCTTTTTCCCCCTTTTAAATACAATTTCAGAACCCATTTACCTAATAAATATTTCCATAAAAACCAAATTTTTGATAAATCCCTCTGTTAAAATAACATATTAAAATGGAAAACATTTTATTTTTAAAATATAGTAAACAACATCGTACATATCATATATAGCGTCACAAACACTTGTTCAACTAATGAACAACTATTAACCCATTTAGAAAGTATGTGGTTCAAGTTTAATATTATGCTAGTTTGTTATGATACAAATATTTTGGGGGAATCAAAATGATCATGAAAAATACATGATGACAATATATATTATGTTATATGAATAGGAAATCAAAAAATACTGAATAGATTTCAAAAAATTTGAGTCCATGAACAGTATCCAAATTTAATAAGCTTATTCCAGGATCATACAAACCCCATATGAGCCCAAGAGATCATATATCATAAAAATTTATAAAAAAGATAACTAAATAAATATTTAAAAAACCTAAAATTGAATAATGGAGAAAAAAACCAATAAATATAATAATACTAATACTATGAGAAATAGGGATCATTCCACTCATGAATCACACCCGAAACTAGGAAATAAAATTCACAAATTATAGTATTTAATCAAAAAACAATTTTCCCAAAATTCACCAAATCCTAAAGGAATGTCACAAGGAAGCATAAATTACATAATATAAAAAATGAAATCATGATTTCCTCCCATAGTACGTAATCTACATGATTCACATTAAAACTCCATCAATTTTTATGATTTCTCTATGATTTGAAAAAATAGTGTCCACAAAACCTATGAAAATCAATGTAAATAAAATTAGAATACAGAAGGATGAATAAAGAGAAGAGAGGAGGTGGTCATAATATATATATATATATATATATATATATGTAAAAACATCCAAATAAGCAAAATTGAAGGGTTATAGAGATGAACAATAAAGTTGTCAAGAGAGGATTCCTTCATTCATTCACATTCTACATAAACAAAAACACACATTGGGGTTCCCAAAATAGACCGTTGAATGATTTAACCAAAGGACCCATAAAAATATAGGTATTCCATCATATTTTACTAAATAAATAAGGGGTTAAATATACCAATAAACTTCTATGAAATGATACCCCTTTGCCCCGAGAAATATATAAAATAAATAAAAAAATCATGTAATGAAGGCTATTTAAGGGTCCTTTCTCACATATTTGAATATAACCTTCATAGTGTGAAGACATTATTTATACCATTAGACACATTGGTGTCCAATAATACATAGAATGGTAAAAAATTATTTTAATGACCCATATCATGGTGGAAATTTTTAGAGTCACAATTTTCAATAGTCCAAACATACATCCAATACTATAACATACTTCCAAACACACGAGATAGATACAATTTTTCAAACCATTTTAAAAAATTAATTATGTAAAAATAGAAGAAATCTATATCCAACAATTTTTAATCAATTAAAAAATCCCACCAAACCATGAATTATAATTCAAATAGAAATTCCCAACCATAATAATTCATGCACTTACCAAATCCCACCATAACACTTCTCATCCATGAGAAAATATTGTAGTCCTATATCCATGAACCATTACATACATTAATTATAAATTGACTATAAATCACCAATATATCATATATAAAAATCCCATAAACACCCACTATACAACTCCAAACATCAATCTTTGGTAAATCAACATTCTTATGAAAATAATGATTCAATCCTTAAATGATGTCAACAAGGTTTTACATGTTACTCTATATATGGATCCCACTAAAATTCATACATCTCCATAAAAAGAACAAGTATATCATTTTTAAACAAATTTAAATGAAAAATCTTAGTCACACTGTCAACTGAACCACCACCTCACTACACCACTATGTCAAAATGAATTAATTCGTAATGGAATCACAAAATTATCCAAACACACAGATCAATGTCAATACCCAACACCTAGTGATAGAATGTGGTTGGATCTTCGACTGAACCATTCAACCATTATGCTCTTCTAGTGAGAACTATCTCCCAAATGATTTTAGTTACTCTCAAATCACACTACCTAAATAAGAATCTCATTTATATCTTGAATATTGTAATTGATACATCAACCAAATCCCTAAATAGATTCTACCCCCTCACTGTTATCCCTCTTCTAATTCAACTATCCATTGATAAGTTCTAATGCACCAATAACCCTTTTGACACAAGTTTTGTACGCACATGAAACAATTGATTACCCCACCATAGAAGTATCGATTATGGTTCTATGTTAAACCATAACCACTCTCATATTGTAGGAACTAACTCTCAATGATCATGTTCATCACCATCAATAAATAACAAGATCATTCTCATTCACACCCATTTGTCCCAAATACTAATGATTGATCTATTTTTGATTTTATGATGCTTCCCACCATAATAACCATCTAACAAGGGTTAATCACAACTAATGAAAATCCCCACAATAATAATCACTTACAAATATCACACATCAAGTGGTGAAACTAAAAAATAATCAAAACATCATTAAAGGGTTCCAACCCATGATCCCACTGTAAGCACATCCGTTTACTTTTACCCGATGACATCATCCACCACATGATCCCACCAAAAGAATATCTCTTGAAACATATAAAAAAACCCACAAAAAACATGATCCAACACCCAGGTTACAACCATTCAATCACAGAAAATATGAAAACACAGTTTTCACATGCACTAGTAACATTCCATGCACCATACATACCAATTAAAGCACACTTGTTAAATATACATTATGGTATTCCATGAAAAAATGGAATATAATCTGATCACCCCATTCAATCACCCATGTCACTCATGGAAGAAGAATAAAAATTCTTGTACAAATAGTTTATGTATGAAACATAAAAATATTTCAAAACCCATTCAATTAATTTTAATAATTCTAAACTCACAATTGTTTTAAAAATACCCTTATACAACTAATCAATAAAAAGTTCAAATCAAACAAACAATATGACTAGATTAAAACCTTCGAAAAAACGACCCCATATTAAAAACAACATTCAAATCCAATATTATAAAACAATTCCTTATAATGTTCTAAAAAATATAGAATCCAAAATCATTTCAAAATAACCTAGTCCATGAGTCATTTCATTGAGTTTCAATTTTTAATACCACATAAAAAAAGTGTAACACCCAATTATTTGATGAGATGGATTATTTTTAATTTATTTGATGTCTCATGTTGTACACTATACCTATATTAGATTACTCAATATGAAACGACATATTTTCTTACCGAATAAGCAACACTATACATGGCATATGTTACACACAACTTTATGTTCTTTTGATAAAAATTCCTTTCATGAAACACTGAGTATAGATTTGTTTTATGTTTATAATAAAAATATGTTTGGATTATGTTAGAAGGAACACCAATGAAATATTTCGAAAAAAGTAACACTGAATTCATTTGTATTATACACAAAAGTGACATTCCTAGATAGATGTCATTGTTTGAAATACCGAGTTTTACTAAACAGTGATATATAATTACAATATTATTATTTAATGGGATATAAATTAGACATTAGGAATATTATTAAAAAAAATTAAATTTATAAAACATCAACATCAATCATTTTTATTTTTTAGATCATGAAAAAAGAACATATTTAATTTCTCTGATTAAAGATGTATTTTATTAAAAATGTAGTTTTATTACCATTTGATGGTGGAACAATTTTAAATCGTGTATTTAACACATTTAAATGTACTATTCGTGAATAAGTAAACATCTTTTTTAATGTAGGGACATAAAAATTTACATTGGATGACTTTTTTTTATTTTTCAAAATGAAATCATATTTTGATGAATAGTCAAAAATACTGCATTCTAATTCAAAACTTAATTTTCTTCTAATTTATTTATACAGTTGGGTTATCTATTTAATTGGTTTTAAAGTATAATTTGATAATTTTTTTATAATTTAATAAAAAAAATTTATTTTAAATAATTTCACATTTAAATTGGACATAAACACATGGAAATGTTTTGAAAAGTTTTAACTTACTAAAACCATGTTTTTTGGTTTGGATAACAAGAATAAATTTCAAATCCATATCATCCAATTTTGTGATTTGAATTATGAAAAATGGATTCCATATTTGTACTTAGTTGGTTAAAATTATCATAATTTGTTACTTTTATTTTTCTGGATATTATGAATACTAAATACGGTAATATTTGTTTTTCCAAAATTAAATATAACTCGGGTAAATTTTGGTAACTAATAATATTATAATCATAAAAAAAATATCATAACACCTTCTAAAATTATATATGATGATTTAAAGTCTATCAATATCACCTATGGGTCATAATTTATTAATTTAATGTAATTTTTTCTAGAAACATATTTAATTATAATTAAAACAAAGGTAGGTGATAACATGTCACTCTCATTTATCATAAAAGTATAATAATATTAATATAGTTCTAAACATGATTAAACATAGAAAAATAAATATTATATCCAAATATAATGATATTATCTCTATTATGTGAACTTATTTATAATTTTTAGATATTAAATAATTACCATTAATGATGACACAATAGTGATGTAGAGATTATTTTATTGATAGAAATACCCAATAAATGGGATTAAAAATATAAAAATAAATATCATATAAAATAATTTATGTGATCCATAAAATTTATATGTTACTAGGACATGTCATTAGTTAATTATATATGTTGGTTTGAATGTATCTTCTATGTTTATTTTAATTAAAGTCAAATAAATGTATAGTTTCAAAATTGAGAGTATGGATAATTTATAACAAAATTATTAAATTATTTAAAAATCAAAAAAATTTCCAGAAAAATATATTGTTACGATTTTATGATCTAAAATTTCGTATATAATCCAATTATGGACTAGTGACAACAAATATGTAAATATTTATAGGAATATAATATGTATAATATTATTATAAAAAATAAAATAAATTAAAATAAATAACGAAAAATAAAAAATATAAGGTTAAAAATAAAATCAAAACATATATATATATTTTAGATGAGATAATTTCTCCCCATATTAATATTATCTTATTAATAAATGATTTTGGGACAATTAAAATCTAAAAATATGTTTCTAATAAATTAATATTTGAATACATTCCTAAAGTGCCTCTTCCCTCTTTTAAACGTACACCACCTCTTCCAACATACACAAACCATTCATGCCCTTTGGATCTTCCTAAGACTGCTCAAATAATCACTCAACATCACTAACATTCTCATAGAGTCGACACTTTGGGAATAAATCCATCCTTTAGTGACCTTTTTTGCAAATCAAATGGAGATTCTTGAAAAAGATGTAATTTTTTATCATGTCTTGAAAAAATCTTTTATTCTTATAATTCCTCTTTTTATGTTGTTCCAATAATAAAAATACTAAATATAATATCTTATACATAATGATATGTTATTATAAATATGGTACAAACATATACCTCCTTTTATACAACCTACAAATAACAATATCACCACATTTGTGTACATACGACTTATCATCACCACAATATGGTGTAAGTTGTTATTCAACAATACATAATCTGGATGGGTATAACGATGAATATAATGGATTTAATAATTAATATAACATGATAATTATTATTTATAATTAATATACCATCCAATTCCTTATCATTTTCCAATTAATTTAATTATATCATCGCTCGTGCATACGTATGGCCTACCGTCTCCATGATGCGATATGATTCATTTTCCATCCATCCATCCAATGGCCAAAAGGCCTTCAAGTTTTTTTTATATAAAGTAAACCACATTTTATGGGAATAAGGGGGAAAACCTTGACAGAAATAATCAACAAAAAACAATCCAAAATCAATGGTAATTCATGATAAACCAAACTGACAACATGAATATCCCCTCCCCAATAATTGATCTTGATAAAGCATCCACCATTGCAATGTTGAATGGAATGCAAGTGTCCTGTGCCAAAGCACAGACCCGATCTAATGGATGAATCCATACCCTCTAAACATCCAAATCCATAATTCACTGATATAATTAATGTTAAGCTCTGGAACTTCCTCAGGGGCCTGATCTACATAGTCGAGTCTGAGTGCTTCACAAAACCAACATACCTTACATTAGAGACCCTTCCACCATTCCTGGAAAAGAAATCACCAAAAACATCCATCCTGGACCACCCCCACCATCCTCCTCTAAACACCCCTTCCACAGAGGTCGCCGAAGCCCAGATGAAAGACCAATGAACACATGTTAAACTGAACATCACCAAGGACTGTATGGCCCAATCCCGAACTAATGGAATGATACTGATGACTGAATTTGGGTTGTCCTGAACCAGAAACACCATTGTGGGCAGGGATCTGCTTCAATCAGAATCGCGGATACACCCTCACAAGATCTGAAACAAACCACATGGTGAAAAGATTGAAGATAAGGACCAGTGACTATGAGGAATAAGAACCTAAACCATATCCAACCGGTAGAACAAAATCACAAAATCAATAATTTCAAATCCCAGAAAAACTCATAGTAGATGAAAACAAAGCCCTCCCCCTCCGTAGAATTTTAGAACAAACCTTAGACCGCACCTGGATGTGCCTGACTAGTCGATAAAATCAACGAGGCCGCACCAATACATCATCGTGAGTAGACAAGCATGCCAGACTGCACGATCGGAGGAGTCCCCATCGACCTGAGACAATGAAGGAAGGGATCTTCACCGAGATGACTGTTGATTCATTGCCGAGAAGCATCGCTGAGCATCCTGGGGGAAACAACTCCCACAGTGAGAAGACACCCATGCCGAGACGAAACCAATGATGCTGCGAGCTGATCCCATCCTATAGGGGGAAGGAGAAGGAATTCAAGAGAAACCCAAGAACCACTGTAGAGGAAAATGAAGCCGCTCCGAGGCATCTTTTCATTCACTTATTATGATTCATTGTCCACATTAACAATTCAATAATGATTATAATGTATATTTATAATAAATAATCCTGAAAAATATGACATAATAATTCTACTATATTTATGTATATATATATATACCATATTCATGCTTCTATTCAATTCAATATGGAAATAGATATAGTGTTAATGTGTATGTATAACCTATCATCTCAATGAACATTGTATTCCATTTCATTTATATATTTATTATATATTTATTTATTTATATACTAAAATATTATGATATATAAATCCTTATTTACATTATATATGTAATAAAATTATGATATAAGTAATAAGATCTAGAATAACATGTTAAAATGTGTACAATAAATAAAACAATTATAACCCAAAATGATTCATTAACATGGAAAAGACAAATAAACAAGTAATATAATGTCATATGTGAGTAATATATGATATTATATATATTATTAACGTTATTTAAATTTTAATAATATGTTTACACCCTCAATAAAAGTTCCTCAGACACAAAATGAAAATAGCAGTCATAAGGTAAGGGGTAATTTTGAAATCCCATTTTTCCTGATATTGTTTATCCATACATAATTACAGTGGTATATTTAGCATCCACAAAAATGTTTCATAAAAATGTGATATTATTTCTATCATATAATAATTTTTAATGTTAATTTCAACCAATGGATAATTTTTATTAAATTTTATTAAATGAATTTTTTTTCATTATTCGGTTTGAGGTACTTTTTTGACTTTTCTAGAATGTGTTACAAGAAAAATGTTTTTTAAAATTATATGGAATGAATGGATTTTAACAGTTTCGTGAAAGAGTATTTCCATGAATCATCCTCTACACTATTTCAAGATTTTTTTCAACTAAATTAATTTCCTTCAAAATTCCATTGCATTTTGATAAAAGAAAACGTTTTTGAAAATCAAATGATATTTTCATTAGGAATTAAGTTCAAGTGTTTATCAAAATTGTTTTCCATCTACACTGACATAGGGTTATGTTTATATTCAAATTATTACTTTAATATTATTCTTTTTATGATGGAATTATTTTTATAAAATCAATTTGTTTTATATAGATTATTATTGAATAATGTTTAAAAACAAATTTTATTTATTGGGATATTCTATGATGAATGATCTCTGTATTTGTGGAATGTGTAAGATTGATTTCATTATGATATGAGTAGAACCTTTATATCCCACAAATTAATTGGGTATTGATTAATATCTCAGGATCTAGACATGATTGGAATAAAAAGTAAAAATGTTTCAGTAAAACCCGGCTAGAATGAAAAGTAAATCGTGTTCAGTAATACCGGTCCAGAATACCAAGTAAATCATACCCAATAATGCAAATTTTCAACTTTTATGGTCTTGAAAGAAATTCCTTGGCTAATATGTATATCATATTATATTTTTATGAGGTTTCCCCAATTCCAGGTTTTAGGACAGTGCTATTTTATCAGAGATAATATTACTTTTTTATCTATGCCTTACTTAATTCTATGATTTATTTCATGACTCATGAATTTGATATTTAAACATTATATTCATGTTTATAAATTCTTACATTTTTAGATTGTTTTATATTCTCTATGTTTACCCATACTGAGCCTTTGAGTTAACCTTTTTTATTTTTTTCATTTCCCTAGGATAAAATGAAACGCTTTCTGTAGGAAAAAAAGGTGGATGATATTTATCAGAGATGTTGATGATTTTTCACCATGTTAGAAGATTATGATCCATGTTTCCAATGGCACTAAACAAATATGGTCTTTGGGTCTATTTGATTCATGTATTATGTTTTCTGAAAAGGTTATGTAATTTCCATGTATGTCAATCTTGGGTTGATATAAAAAGACATTCCCCCACATATTCTTTCATTTCAGAAATGTGATTTTCTTTTCCAAATATGGCTCCTCTTAAAAACTAAACATCATGAAAAACCATTTTATATGGAATCCAAAAAATCCCATATAAAAAAACAGGACCCTCATATACATATTAATATAATCACCCTTAAAAATGTAATTGACATAATAGAAATTATATTTTATATTTCAAATATTAGTAATATAATTCAATGAGCTATCAGGTAAAATTACATCACCCATATGATGTGTATTAAACCACTAGATTGATACTATTATTATTCATATAAAACACATTGGATCATAGATAATACTTACGAATCATACTAATTCACATCCATCATTTATTGAGATTATTTTTTTCTAACCAAACACCTCACTCCTCTAGAGTTCCTAGTCCCAAAATAGAATATACACTAGACTGTTGGGTTTTAGGCAATGACATGTTGGTCAAGCGTGCACTCAATCTAATGCTATAGTACTATGAACATAACAAACGTCGATCTGACATTATAACATACCAAAAAAACTATTATTCCAATTTTTCATTCCTAATCCATTATCAGTATGATGTATCAAAAATGGGGGTTTCTATATGACCTCAGATGGACCTCTACGTAAGCGAGATGATATCTACTAGTGTAGAGGGTCTATAATTATACTAGGTAATCAATTACATCTAAAAAAGTGTTCATGTCCAAATTCGACTAGAAAAAGTTGGCATCACCTATCTGTATATAAAAAATCCAAAAATACCTATGGAAAAACAATCAAGGAGCAGAATTGGCATCAATGTCTAGAAAAAAAGTATTACACCAACTTAAGAAATTAATAAAATAATAATTGATTATTATACGATAAAATGAAATCATATATATATATATTAGAACAATGGATAGTAAAACTTCTAAATAATAACTATAAAATTACAATTCATGGACTTTGGCCAATTTCACATACAATAATGTAATATCCAGTGAAACAAAATTATTCTGAATGTACCATATGTACAGCTCATAGAAATATCATTTTAACTAAAATAAATTGGAATTTTACCCAAGTTAATTGAAAACCATTCCATGTACACATGTAAGGGTTGAGTCTAATGACATTATATGAATCCCTAATGCCTTAACGATACTGAATATTAATATGGTCAAATGGATCTACATGAAATTCATATATAAATAGTCAAATCCTATCCACTATACATGCATTCCTAAAAAAATAATTCAAAATACATATACAATAACCACAATCTAGTTGTCTTTTTCTAACCAAACTACCACAAACCTAACCATACCTCATTCAGATCTGTATCGAATGGATGATGTCACCTAATACATTATCCATACCCACACTCAATGATTCATATCATGGTTCCAACAGAAATTTTTTTATCTTGCACCTAAAGACCCTATGTGGGGAGTTACCCAATCCTCAACCCACCACCCAAAGGAATAATTCACAATCATATAAACAAAAGCCTTGATGTATCTTTTTTCACTCAACGAAGTCCATAATCTATGTATTTTGTCAATCCATAGTCTTTTTTCTCATTTGAATTCATTAACCCAATCCTACTATTTGATTAGACCAATTACATGAACCAATCCTACTAAATTCATGTTCAATAACCAATATCCCATAATTCCCACTCATGTAAAGGTCATGCCTCATCATCTTTCTCCCCTACTATGTCTAGTTGCAAACAATAATTTGTGACACCTACTGGATCCTAATCCATATCATATTGATGAAAGGCCTATCTAGATGTAAAATTGAGCCAACTCAAGGAAAATTATTAATACTAGGAATAAGAAATTCTCACTCAATGAAAGTTTATGCCTCAAGTTTCCTATCCCCCAACAAGTTCATATAATATAATAACATGTGAATCACATAGAAGTCCCACAACCCATCATACATATCACCATAATATTAGTATGGAAATAATCTCTTGGGTCTTAGTCCCACATCATGTACGCATACTAAAACCCACATAAAAAATATTGGGTTTCTATTCAATCCATAAACACAAACCGACAACATTTATACAACAAAAAATTCTCTAATAGGGGTATGCACGCAACATGAATCATCATGAATAAACATACATTCCATAAAACCATAATCAAGAATCACATGTCCTTTAAAAAAGGACATTGTCCAAAATATTTCAAATCTGTCAAATTAATTTTGAGCCAATGTATTGTAGGTCCCAATCAAAACCAAGTGAAATCTCTTTTTAAGCTCATTTTTAAAAGGCACCATGTGTCATATTTCTCATGCTAGGCCCTTGGACAAAAATACTACTAAGTATTCTTAGAAAGAACCTTTTTGGATTTGAAGCACTATTTCTAAACCATCAGACAAAATATCAATTTTCCATTGAATAAAATTTTAGTGAAGTCTCCATTTAGACATAATATTTTTAAAAGGAACCCATTTTCTATCAGAATCCAACAAACACCACCAAACAAATCCAAATAAACACATCTTATTCTTATTCAACTCAGGAGCCACCATCAATATTTTTAGAAATAAATGTAGTTAAAATTGACTTATAAAAAAAATATAAATCCATCCCAACCTTATAGAATAATTAAACACAAAATGAAACATATATAGAGATAATTCTTCTGATGTAACACAAAAATATAATCAATAATAAACTTGGAGAACCAATTAATGTTATATTTCCTTACCTCACCCATTGTTCATAATACCTTAGTAAATAGTATGGAAAATCATTGTGACCATGAGGGCATATAAAATTAACAAACTAATTCAAATTAATTAATTAAATAATTAATAATAACAATCAAACATGTCCCAATAAATGTAAAAAATCATCATGAAACAAAAAAGGCGAAATAAATAGTTATAGGGTGATTTACACTCTTGACACAAATCCAATCCTAGATTAATATAAATTCATAAATTATATCCATGATTCAATGTCCAATTAAATAACAAATCAACAAATACTATAATAAAATTTCCATGAATCATACTTTTCCACAAAAGAATCATTCAATATGACTTATTCCTCTCATGATTTCATATATGGGATGCACATGAAAACCCTATAATGTGAATTTATTTAACCTTGATCTGGTAAAATTGTCATATTAAATATTATCTGAATGAAAAAAAATTAATATTGTGGGAAGAGGAATGAAGGAATAGATCATAAATGGATTTCATACCTCAAATTAATTCCAGGAAACACCTCTAAAACACCTAGATCAATGGTAGTAAAGGAGTAACAAAGGTGGAATAAAGTGGGAGACATATAAGGATCCACCCCTTCAATTAATGTATATGAAGATAATTAATTTGCGGGGACACCTTAATAGCCTCCGAATAGAATGACCATAAGTACTCTAAATGAGATCACACTCTATATGCTTCACGGTGTGATCCATGAATTCATAAACTAAATTACCTTCAAGGTAGAGTGAGAACCTCCACATCTATATATTGATAGAATGAATCCCTACATCATAGCTTTAATGACCACATTATGGTCCCAAAATCCCATGTAATGGTCATTCACGGTGTTAATAACCCCTATCACATCGTGAATTTCTTACGACTATAATTTTCAATAGTTCGACCACTCATATTGTACTTAGAAATCCTTCCATACATCCATGTAACATAGAAACTATCAAAAATGTGTAAAAGTATTGTTTAATGATGTTAAAACAATCAAAATATCAATATCTATCATGGTTCTCAAAATAAACCTCTCACAATCTCAAATGTTATATTTCCATTGAGAATTAACAACCCATAATGTCACAGTACATTATAGTATAAAATAAATTAAATTCATATTTTTTTCCTTCTATTTTTTAAAAAATTCAATAATATTCCAATTAAAGTTTTACACTAATTATAAGATTAACTAAACATACTTTCTCTATATCATCTATTATTCAATGGAATGACATTACCAGTTATTGTTGAAAGTGGTCAAGAAATGATACATTGTCAAATTTCATTAATAATTAATAATAATTAGTTTAATTGATTATTCATATTAATTTATAGCTATTCTAACATCTATCCATTTATCATTTTTATGTGTACATTATATGATTCCATATAATCTATTTTTTATGGGTGATATGTTTAGATTTATAAGTGTACATGATGTGGTTTGTATAATTGCTTGCATGGTTGATTTTCTACAATATAACTGGGTTATCAATTTTGAGTGTGTCGTTATGTATTTCGGAATGTTGGGATATCAAATTGTATATGAAATTATACAATCATGTTTTTAGGACCACCATTTGTGTATTTCTAGTGAGTTACAATCACAACATGAATTGTTATCATAGCGCATGTGAAAACATTATGTACTAGAAAATCAGTAAAGGTATGGGTTATATGTTCTATGGATGAACAAGATGGATTTTAAGAATTATAGATAAGACTAAGAAAAGACAAAAATATGCTTAAATATCATATTTTCACCATTCATTTTAAATTTTTAATAGCTTCTATATGACCATCCATTCAGTGTCCGTTTTGAATTATGTGTGACTTTAAAATGGTATTACATTTTTATATAACATATGATATATTATTGTATGGTTATACATTTTTTTAATTTATATAAGTTGGTTTATTATTTCATATGTTTTATATTTGATTATATTATACAGAGGGTACAATCTCTTCATGTTACTCTCAATCCCATTCCACTGGAATACAACATATGGTGTATAGAGAATTATTCTTGAGGTTATGTAATGGTACTGATTAAATTACTATTTGAGTAGGTCTTACAAAGGAACTCTAATTTCCAAAAAAACAATATCGAATTATAATGAAATTATTGATCAAACATTTTCACAAAATATTACATCATAATCTCATGATAAATAAAATCCAATGACGAAAAACAAATCAATGCCCCATTATCATTGCCACACAAAAGATCACCAAGCCAACTCTAAAAATTTACCTAACAATTCTTATATCTATTTAATAAACTAAAGTATGACATAAATTCCATAATATTTCAATAATATAACAAGATTACATTTATTTGAATTTAAATAATATTAAAGGAACATTCATAAACTAATGTACTTCTAACATTTAATGTTATTATTTAATTTTAAAAAAGATATCTTATAATTTAACAATTGAACCAATGAGAATATATTGATATGTTAATAGGTGAAGTGTTCAGTTATTCCAACACCAGTAAAAAGTAAAATTGTATAGTAGATGAATATTAAGTGGAAATGATTATAAAAACAATCATAGATTGTCAATTATACTATTTCATCATTTATTCTATTCATAATGGAAATAAATAATTTTCGTATATATATTCAAAAAATCCTATACTAATATCTTCTCAATATTCAACAAAATCTTGAATCATCACCAAAAAAACATCTATAATTTTCATTAAACCAAGGATTCATTCATATTGAAATATATTCCATTATTTCAAAAATAACATACATATTAAATAGATTTTATTATTTAATGAAATATAAAATTTCTTATGCAATATTATGGGTATCAAATATTAATCAATATAATTGGAAAAAAAATCTTTAACATTATACAAAATTTGAAACCCTAACAAATATAATTAGCCAGTATAATTATAATAATAATTGATGTACTATAATCCAAATTCACTTTCATTCATGTTAAATAATTATAAAATTTATTTTCCACTAACTCTGACTAGTTATTACACCACTATTAATAAATAAATAACAATTTTTTTCATTATCTATCACCAAGAATTTTTATTTCCATGGAGGTATTATATTTATAAACATACTCATTGAATGATGACTTAAAATGTTAGGTATACATTTGAATTCCAACATCACCATATCTAATGTGGATAGCCTAGTCTACATATAGATGATCATAATCAATCTGATGTAATTCTTGGAAAAACAACTCAAGAAATCATAGAAAAACTAACAATTCTCAGAGAATTACGAAGTACATCTACTTTGGACCAAAAAGATGAGTATAGGACTCCTATGAATCATCTTATTAGAAATGCATAACAATATTATAATTTTATTCAACATTAAATGTTTTTTAAAATGTTTTTGGCATGTAGTATGTAAATATTGTAACAATAATTTTAATGAAATTATAATTCAGTTGAACTATATAAATTTAATAAGAAGAATTATTTTATTCCAGATTACATTCATTGAATATAATAAAATTATTGGTGTAGTGATTTAATTATTTAAAAAATGAAGGGATTTTCTAACTTTATTAGAGGATGATGAAAGAACATTCAATTTTGTAATGATTGATTAAGAAGAATAAATGATTAAAACATTGGAGTTTGTTACAAAATAATTTATAAATTGGTCCACAACCATGAGAATCAGAATAAAATTATTTAAAATATATTTTTCATTCAAATGAATGTTCAACCATTGGTTATTTTGAATTTGTGAAAATTCATTTCTCTACAACCACATCTGATCATTATCAATTTCTTTTCTATATGATTTTACAAAAGAATATATATTAATGATTTCAATATAAATCACCAAATATTTTATATATTAATTGTGCTTTTATGATCCTATACAGTTGAGTGATTCATAAAGGAATACAAATCATTTTATGACTATTGATACTTTGAGCATCAGGTGAGTCTATGTGAGCTTTTATCAATCGTATTTTATTGGGGGGTATTAGTAATGAAGATATGAATAATTAGACACTTATATATTAGGATATTCTTGGTTTTTTTTATATTGATAACTTTAAATAAGTTAATATTGAGAGAATATGAAGATATTAAGATATATGTTCCCTTCTATATTTAAATTTGAATGGATTTTTAGGATTAGAAGTCTTTTATTCCTTCCAACTGGTTGGCATTTATATCCTTATGATTTAAGAAGAAAATTTGGATTGGATCGTGTTTATCAATAATACATTCACATTGAATTAAAAATAAATACTTAGTAATAATAAATATTTTACAATTTTAATTATAATTAATACTCCTAAAATTATGTTTAACTATTTCATGATTAACTTGATTTGAACTATGTTATTTATTTTATGAAATGTTTTTGAAATTATGACTAATTAAAATTATAATGAATTTAAATTTTCTTACATTGTACTCTAAGTAAATTTTGTTTATTATTTATTATTGTATTATACAAGAGCTAGTATAAAATATTAATTAGTTTATAATTTATAATTCACCCCTTCATATAGTTCACCTACCCAATATGGGAAACCATTTTGTATCATATCTTGCCTCTACATGTGTGACTGAGAATGTTCTTATCCATTCAATATCTATTAGTTTGTAAGAATTTTGGTTTTATTTTACCTATACCAATAGTGTTGTTGATAAGATAAATTCATGGATGGAAATGTATTGGGTCTCATACATGTTCGAATATTGTATATTATCAATAAAAAGGACCTATTGTTTTCTATATAAATGATTATAAGTACTCAAGGGACAAAATTAAATTTTTTTGATTAATATGGGGATAAATATCTTTTTAACACATGTCATAATTAATACAAGTATTATGAAACATGTCATTATAATTATTATAGATAAAAAAAATAAAAATCAGATGAATATCTATATAAGGGATATATTTTAATCATTAGTTGTATAGAATGTCTATAGTAAAGTTTATCCTTGAAGAAAAGTTTTTGTATTTAAAATTTTATATAAGTGTCTCAATTTGGAACTTCAAAATTGGTGGAGACTATTTAAGATATTTTTAAGGATGGCTATAAATGTTTATATTTTTTTCTATAGAATAAATTTCCCATATACATCCATATTTTAAAATCATCATCTATAAATTACACTCTCTTATAGGGAATAAATTATTATATGACCAACTTATAGGGACAGTTTTTGATATTTTACATATGGAGAGGGAATCAATGATTATTATAATATATGTTAAAAAAATATCACTAAAATGATTCTTGATTATTTAATAGAAATATTAATGAAAATTGATATTCCACTTAAAATGGATATGAGGAATTAAATTAATATAAATAGTTGTGGAATTTTCTTATTCTTCTAGAGGATTAAATAATAGGCATTTTTATTCTATTTTGATCTCATTAAAGAATTATTCATGAAATATTATTAATGAAAATAATCAAGAACATGTATTTTGAGAATATCCTAAAATTAATATAATAATGCTTACGAGTCATAATTTTACAATATATTTCAAGAATTATAGGAGTGAGAAGGGAGACAATAAATAAGCATGTTATAAAATATAGTATATGTTAAGAGATCATATACATATAAGATAATACCCTGATGTGATAGTGAATATTGATAGAAAAGTTCAAAGTATGCCTTTTAGGATGTAAGATAAGAAAATTCAGATTTATTTTTTACACATTGAGTGCAAGTGGTAATGATATTTCTTCCAATTTGTATTTAAATCAAAATGATGATGTTAGAAATATTACTTAATTTTAAACTTATATTAAAATTTATGATAATATGAAATTTCTTATCGAAATGATAAATATTGCTTGAGATTTTTCATAATTTTGTATGGGTAATATTCTAGAAGGGTAATCGTTTGATGAAAAAAGTGATTATGGAGATTCATATTATTCCAATGATGAAGATAAAAACCCTCAATCATATAAAAAATAAATTCATATATTATTGAATATCAAGATATATATTAAAAACCTTATAAGAAATGATATAGTTTTAAAAATTATGTCGCTGAGATTATATAAAATTTTACTAATATAAAAATATGATGACCAATGTAAGAAAGGATAATTTAAAACTCAAATAAAAATTTGATAATTTTAATAGCCTTGTGAATAAGGTAACATCTGATAAAAATAAAAAAATTATACATAATTTAGCATAATTTATAATTATGAAAATATATTTCATCTCAATTTTTTATAAGAATAATATGGTAAATAATGTTTCATTCTAATAGGATGATAAAAATGTTATAAAGTTGATATTTGATAATGAGAGTTTGAAAATGATATGTAAATTTTAATATATGATGAAAATAATTCAAGATGATGTATTGAAATATGCGATTGAAAATAACTACCTCTAAACATGAATGTAAATATACAAAAACAAATTTTTATATAATTATTTTATATTTAGCCAAAAACAATTTTGTACCATGTTTTTGTAAATTGGACAATGGAAGAAATATATTTCTCTAAATAATGTTTAATTATTCTATAAAAATAGATTGCATATTTCAATAAATATTCTAGAATAGGAAAACCATACACTGATTTGGATACCAAATGAACTTTTTGGAAATATCAACAATCCTAGATATGTCATGTTTAATAAAAATTAATTATCAATCAAGTGATGTCACATTATATTGAATGATAAATTTCACTAACAAATTTATTATAACTACTTTTTGACACTTTTTTCTTACATTTAACATTTGTTAAATGATTTATAGAATATGTATTTATTCTTATGTTTCACTTAATATAATTTATTAACTCCATTTACAAAGGGTAATTTTATTGTTCTTCTCTTTAGTGAATATTTATTATAGATAGATAATTATTTTCTTAAAAATTTATAAGTCTTTATGATATATTTTTTCCATTAAACATTTACTACATATGAAAACTTATTTGATTTATTGGATGATATCTTCTATATTATGCTATCTTTTATCATTAAAACTATTAATTAAAACAATTTGTGTTTTTACTTAGTTTTCATTAAATTTATGTAATTATGTTTCATAAATTCGTTTGACATCTCTGGAATATAATTTTAGTTTTCAAAAAAATAAAAATTTAATTTATGATGTTTTTGATTGATAATGGATGCAATTGTCTATTTCTTGAATTGTATTATGATCGTTGAATCATAATAGTTGGTTTACAAAAATCATATAACATTTAGACGAACATTTTAACCTTATTAATTTTTTTAATTTTTATATTATCAATTGAATATATTTATATTTTTCCTATCACTTTTTTGAAAATCAACGTAAATATCTATTTTAGATAATAGAGTGTCATTTAAATTTCTTGATTACTAATAAATAAAATAAATTTTTTTTCTTCATGTAGAGAAAATATTACTAATTGGGTTATATAGATATCTCTTTATTCATTTATACTTAAAATATTAACTAAAAATGTATCATTGTTTTAATTAATGTTATTTAACCAATGAATACAGTAAATATTAAATTGGTTACATTTATAATCAGGAAATAATTTTTTATTCTGATATAATCATATAATTGTATGTATTTTTGGTGTATTATTTTAATAATTTTAAATTATTATTTTCATGTTTTGATTTTATTTTCCAATGCCTTAATGTTATAGTTTACTAATATTATTTTAAGAATGAATGATTTTCCTAATACAAATGGATTGAATCAACTTGGATTCTTATTTGAAGATATCATGTTGAAATATTATAAGGACAAAGTTATTGAATTATTATAATTTTATAAAGATTGAATTTTCATTACATTAAATAGAATTTAATTTTATTATATTAGATATTTTTTATTTTATATCATTTTGAAAATCACAAAAAGTATAATTTGGAGAGAAACATATAATTTTTTTAGAGTGTAAGATATTAAATTATATAATGTTATTTAATATAAAAATGGAGTTATTTTAATTAAATTGGGTTAATGAGATTGTTACTATCATTTTTATGAAATTTTAGAATTCAATATCATCAGAACTCAACAAATCTACATGAAGTATCTTTTAAAAACTCAGTAAAAAATTCTTATTTTTCTACATGCCTTGTGTTTTTGAAAAAGGGAGAGTCTATTTAATCTAACAAATTTAAAATCTTTTTTTTAATATCCTAAAATGATTAATGACAATTATATATAACTTAACATTTTCATATTAGTTTTTCTATTGTATAGATTGAAATTATTAAAAAACTGGTTTTGGGGGATTTAATATTAAGATGAACTACAAGAAAATATTAAAAACATATAAATCATTCATGATTATATTCACCAAATTTAAGATAATTACAGTGATACTAAATAGATTCCTTGAAATATGAAGAGACATGTGGTTTTTACTGGCAGATAATGAAAAAGACATTAAAGTTAATAGAACTAATTTTCATGAATTTGTAATTCAATCATTGGAGTTATTTACAATGTAATCAATAAATGAAACTACCTCCTCTAGGATCATAATTATATTAAAATACACCCTCATGTAATTTTATAGAATAAAATAAATTTGGTTTTTTGATCATTGTACAATATCTATTTATTGTGGACATTTTTTATCATTGAAAATTTTCATTATGATGGGTTTTAAAATTTCTCACCTTATAAGGGATTAATAGTATATATCATATAATTTTTCATTGTAATATTTATTATTTTTATCCTACGTGGTTGAAAGATTCAATGAAGAAGATATATAATGTTTTCATATTTTTGGTTGTGTGAATTAAATGAGTCAAATTATGTTAATGCTTATTATTTTTGATTTAGGTATTTCATTAAGTAAGACAATGTCATTCCAATCCTCCACAATCGGGGAATTCTAGTTATGGAAAATGGAGATAACATTTTAGAAGTTAAAATTGTTGGATTTCGATGATAGTAAGTTAGATATTCCTTCTGACAAGATAAATTTGAGGAATTATTATGATATGAAGGCATAGATACATTTCAATAGGTAGATGATTAATTATTCCATAGATATGAATTGAAGAGATCATATAAAAGGATAATAAATTATCTTTTCACATTTTATTAAAGTTTATAGTTTAATATAATATTTATGTTCAAGGATTTTGATTCTTAATTAACAAATTATTTATAAAACTATAATTTTCTATTTGATTTCTTTTTTTTTCGGTTTGTTTTTTCAAAACTGGTTGATATTTTTATAAAATAAATTTAGGATATGTTTATATTTTTATTAACCTGATCGCAATGTTAATCAAATATTAATATTATCAAACATATTAATCACTAGGTGGATGAATAAGTATAGTTATTTAATAAACCTAATTTCATCCACCCTTGAATTATACCTGTCTTTATATTTTTTGGACTACACATCCATCCATATATCCAATTAAGATGATCATTCATGTCACTAAGACTGAAATTAAGATAGTTTATCATCGTTAAATCTTCTAAAATCATATTCATAATTTTAAAACTCTAATATCTATAGGAACATAACTCATAAGATTATGAACAACATACATATCATCATCGTACATTATTCACAATTGCATAATCCTAGAGCAATATCCATCACCTTCCTAGATGAGAAGAATCAAATTACATCCTATGTGGTTTCCACTCATTTTAAAATTAATATTAAATTAAATTTTTTCTTTCACAAATAAAAGATCACTTGTTTTTTAACAACATATTAATCGATTTTGATAAAGTAATTCAGTCAAATTTGGTATTCAATAATGAGACTATACCCATACCATGTTTCATCACATATCCATTACATAATCATGCTCACAAAAGTTTTATAATTTTGTAATTTACTATAAAAAGAACTGTAATATGGGAAAAACATTTCAACTATAATCAACATATATAAATCCATTTAATTTTAGTTCTAATATATGAATGATTTAAAAATTTCATTAAATTGATAGAATAATGAATAAATAAATTTATAACATAGAGCACAATTTTGGTGTCAACCCCTAAGAAATCCATATAACCACCAAGATGGACTATTGTAAGAGTCAACATAGTCATTTATAGGATTTTAAATCTTGAGATATTCGATAATATATCATATATTATCTTTGTATCAACTCCTCACCATAAACACATATTTGAAATAAAACATTCTAATCTTAGAAAATAATGAATAAAATGTCGAAAAAACATCCCAATATTGATCCCATGACATATAATATGGATATTGATAGATCATTTATCTAACTAGTATATTATTAAAACCCAAAAATTCGATAAAAATTCAAAAAAAAAACCAATTAATCAAGATATCACTATAGAAGATAAATACTCTCTTTCTATACATTCAATGATTTAATATATCAATTTTTCTCACCACTAGTTCATTAATAATATAGTTGATGATTAATATTTCTTCTACTAAAAATCACTTCATGTTCCACTATTATTACTTTATGAACAATTATGCTTTAATAAAATTCATTTTACTATTTCCAAATCTAAACTGTATAGGTTTCTAACTCCAAAAACTAGCATAATTAATTGATAACAAATGTATCACAAATTATTACATAGTAAAATAAACACCCAAATCCAACCTTAAAAATTTATGTTAACTAAAAATACTTTTAATGTATCAACAAAAATGATTATAAATTTTTACAACAATTATAACATGGAAACAATTATCCTGAAACATCAACCACCATAATATAAAGTTATTATTAATCATGAAATTTAAAAATTTAATAATAATATGATGAATGTTAATAAATAATAACACCTTATATAATTATTTTAAAATCAAATAAATAGTTATGTACTATTAGGGTTATTAATATACATGTTTGAACAATGGAAAATTTTTCTTCACCAATATTTTATGGATATTTTAGGAATTATTTATAGTGATTTATAGTGTTTTTCTAGCATGTTTGTTCTACTGATTCTATATGTTAGTTGTTACATGGATATTGTTTTCACATCCATTTAAATATTATAGTCTCTTTATATCATAAATGGTTCTAAATATCTCAATGGATATTTCTATAACACCCATGATTCAATGGAATTTTCATGCTCCAAAGTATTCAATAATGTTATTCAAATTATTCAGGAAGACAATTAATATTAATGTGATTCTATCAATTTTATTGTTATGGAACCCATGTATCCCTTATTATGGTTAATGTAATGTTTTTTTGTGCTATGTGTGGAGGTGTTTCAAACATAATATTTCATCCCTGATTCTACTAGTAAAGTGATGGATTTGAGTTAAAAAGTATTGAATGTGTATAGGATATATTAATAGTGAGTCTATGCCTCTAGTATTTTTAAAAGCCCTATTTGTTAATTTATAATTTTAATCTCTTTTAATTACAATAGTATGTGAGAATAGTGGTTTAGAGACTAATTATAAATAAACTCCTTCCATGTCCATTTTTATTATTTTTAGGAAAGTTGAAACATATTTTTCATTAATTAATGATAATTATTTATAGGGTTTCTAACCTTTGTTGGATATTTTTGTTTTGTTTAATGTTATGAATCTTGATAGGATTTGTAATATTACATTTTTGCTTTTTTCATGCTATGAATCTACAAAGATAGTTTATCTTCCACATTAACATTCTCAGATAAAGTAGTCATTTTGGATATAGTCGAGTTTATTTTGGGGTCCACATGTGAATCTGATTCAAGAATGAAATATCAAACATGCTTATTAAGGATTCATGAAATATGTGGGAAGAAAAATATGATAAACCATGTATTAAATGATGAGGTTTTTTGTTCTACTGTTCGTTTTTTCATTATTTGATTTTAGGGTTTATTGTTTGTTTCTTATTATTGGGGGGGGGGTATTGATTAGTGTTATCAGTCATTGAAATTTATATTGGTTAAATATATTACCATAAAATTATAATATATGATTACCTTTAAATAAGTCAATGGGTTTGATATCATTGCCCAGATGCAACACCGAACAGAATTGAAACCATGGAATATTTCGATAATCTATAAATATTTAAGTGAAACACATAAAAACCTAGTCATTGAATTAGTGAGAATGAATAGATGTAACATCATTATGATTTTTTATATAAAAAATAATGTATTTTTAAATATTAATGAAATTGAATTTGTTTAACTAAAATTAAAAATAATATTATTTATTATATAGAAAATTAATTTTATAATGAAGTTAATTTTGGAGAGACAGATATATATTCAAGGAATGAAATTGTTAATGATAAATTATAATTCATGATAAAATTTTTTTAACCCCAATTAATTATGTAGATGATATGAAATAATAATCATAATAATAATAATAGTTAATAATTTATAATTTCATTTTTTAGTTGAAATTAATTTTCCATTATATTTCATGATTTTATTAACAACATATAATTATAATTTTTTAATTTAAAATTATGAACTAATAACTTCATTTTAGAATCCCACATATCAAAAAGAACTTATTTTAAATTTTCGATATTTTTTCTAAAATAGTTGGGTCTTAATAAAAAATAGGGCATTCATGAAACTTATAATTTTCATTAATTTATTACTTTATAAGAATGACCAAAATATTTATAAAAAACATTAACTAATATAATATTAATTTTAGGAATAAAATGAATCAATATAAAAAATTATTTTAACTTATAAAACTAATGGAAAGCATTTTCATGTCTAAATAAAATGTTACATTACTAAAATAATGTTTTTTGGATTTATGTGAATCATGTTTTCTTGAAAAGATATTCAATTTTGGATTTCCTTGGGATTCTCATGTACTTTTATTTATAATAATTTAATTTATATCAATATAATCAGTATCGAAGATAATTTTACATTACATATAAATATAATGGATTAAAATTTTATCTCCCTAAAACCTATTTTCACATGATTATGTATATTTATTTAAAAATTCAATTTTTACACTAATAAAACATTTATCTGATAAAAGGATTTCAAAAAGGGAGATTATAATTATCTAATAAGTTAAAAAGTCCAATATTATAATTTTTCATTTAAATTAATTACTCTAGATTAAAACATAATTACTGAGGTAAAATTAATTTTCACTAAAACTACAAAAGATAAAAAAACATAAGACAATTAATGTTGGCTCTATAAAGATTAGTTGAAATGATTTTTTTTCGCAAAATCCTTTCACCCTCACTTTATTCAATTTTATTTCTTCTAAAAATTAAATAGTAACCTTGAATTATTGAAAGCGGTAAGAGTTAACTCTTGAACTACCATACCACTCACTTATTATTTTATAACATATTTACCACTTTCTGACTCAACACCATTTCAAATTTCCAAATGATAATATTATATTTTTTTACTCATAAATCCATTTCTCACTTTCTAAAGTATCTAATCACCATTAGTTATCTTATGGACTTCATTTGTAGGGATAATTCAAAGGAAAATTCAAGTCCCCAACATGAGTATTATCAACTATATAGTTTTTCAATTCAATTATCTTATTTCATGTTTATTGTAAAAAAATAATATAATAATATTAGTATCATTTATAAAAATTAATGATATTATATTAAGGTTATTATCATTGATTAATAATATATATCATCCATTAATAAAAACAAAACTGTTTTTTATGTATTGTGTAAACTACCTCCTCCATGACGTAACATGTTTAATTTTACTTCATTATATGATTTTATCTATGGATGATATTAATGGATAAGTATTATTTGTATGATATCAATAATGTTTAGGAATGAAAAATTTGATATCCAAGTAAGGATATGATCAATAGACATTAATAATTAATTTAATCATTTAAAATAATTGTACTAAGAGGGGAATCATTTATTCATATAATGTAAATTATTCACACACGTTAATTGTTATTATAATTCATTAAAATAATTATATATAATACTAATAAACACTAAATATGATCAATATTCTTTTCATATAATCATATTACAACAAAACCACCTCATAATATTTTATTAAATGATGGTATGTTCATCTCAGGGTCAGTTTAGCATCCTAATTGAAAAATTATATGAATTTATATCATAAACTACTCTAGGAACAAAATTAATGAAATAATATTATATAAATGAGTAAATAATGTTTTTTATTAAAATTTATTTTATTGATTAAGAACCCCCCTGATAGTTAAGAATCAATATAACATGCTTATTATCGATTTCATCTTCATTTAAATAAAATAAAACACACATGAGTTGAATTTGAAAATTTTTAAATATTTACAAATCATACCTAGAAGTAACATTAATGATTTTTAATGATTATATTTTAAATACGGATAAACATAAAATCTTTTATTAGGAAACTATTATAATAAATGAAAACAATTAACACCCAATGTGGAAAATTAGTATATTTCATATAGAGAAATAATATTTATGAAGAGTGAGAATAAAAATGGGTATGATTTATAAAATTAATTTTGTAATATTAATATGTTTTTTATGAAAGAGGTTATAGTTTGTTCCTTGATGTATGGAACAATATGTAAGGGATTTCATCTCAATTTCCCTTAATTGAAAAAAGTATGTTATCTATGGACATGATTTAATTTATTTGGTGTATAAATTTCCTATTCGATATATCATATCTAGAATTATCTATTAGTCATAGAATCTGAAGTTCAATTTCAATCCATATCATGAAATGTGATTTTGAATCGAAGGTTTATAAATCTTTATGGGGTTTTTTTGTCTCAAATACGATTCTTTGGTTCATTTTAGATGTTATACACCATGTAGCCTTGGTATGTTATTCAATTTATTTTACTATCTGAGGAACATTATATTTTTTATTTCCTCATATTTCCAAGGATTTATCATCCAAATAATTTTTCTTTTATTCAATTTGCTATTAGTACAGTTGTTCATGAAATTTTGGGGATTTATATATACTCTATTTCCGATCATTGAGTAATGATATTTATATGTACCAATTATTTATAATTAAGGTAAATAATGAATACTGATTGTATATAGTGGTATTATCTCATTATTTTTTTGGATACCCTTCACTAAGACAAAAAACCTTTTAAAAATATTTCTCAACTCTCGAGATATGTTAAAGCCATACACATTCATTCACTCAAAGGATTTTGATCAAGTTATATCTGTGATTTCTAAGATATATTTACATTGATATATATGATGTTCAAATAACATTTTATATAACTTTAATTGGATTAAGATTCCATAAAATTATTTTAATCCATTCTCATGGGGAAATTTATGGGAATTTCATTACGTATTATTGTTAAAAATTTAATATTTATTGTTTAATTATCCACTATCTTTATCTTGATGTTTAATTATCATACTATTATATTTATTAATATTGGGACAAGGATTGAGGTACTATCCATTGTTTTGGAGTAGGATGGAAATTCTAATGGAGTTTGAACTTCTCATTTAGTAGATGTTCCAAATATTAATCTATGCTTCATAATATAATTCAACAAATTTGAACACATAATGTTTTGTTTTAGAAAGGTTTTAGGGCTCTATAGGTGTCTCAGGTGTCATGTTGAGTTTTGAGAGAACTAGCTTCAAAATACCATTTTTTGTAAAGGTTAAATGGGGTTAATAATTTTTATATGGTTATTAAAAACTGTTCATTCAAACCATATAAACCATATATGGTGGAAAAATATTTGGACTAATAATGAACGATCAATCACAGAACTATTTAAGGGGTTCTATAGAAAATATTAGGGAAGTATGAATGATCCTCCCATGATTATAACAACCATGAAACATTCAATAAAATGGGAGGTTCTAGATGGATAATGTCCCTACATGGGTTGCACACTATTTGTCAAACCGAACAACTAGTTGTGCACAACCAAATCCCACTAGAATGTAGGTGTGTATAACACCCTATGATTTTATGAATAGTTTTTTTGTTAAATTAAACTTCATTGATTATTTATGTTATAAAGGTTTCCAATTTTAAATTTCATTATATGAAACACCATGTTAATTGTACACTACATGCAACATTGGATTAATTTGATTTATAATGAAAAATGACTTCTAACAAAGTCTTGATTAATAATATATCTCTTTAAACATGACCATTATAACCTAGAATTTAATCCAAGAAATATGAATAGTAGAAACTAATTTAAAATAAAACTCCAATGTTTTATATTATTAAATTATACGGACAATAAACACATATTATTTTGAATATTCATTATATGTTTTAAAAATTATATTTTCTCAGAAGTTGTTTTTATTTATTTTTTAGAAAAATATTGAAATAAATACAAAATATATTTGAAATCCTCATTTTAAAATTATCATTTGGGGATTTTTTATGATTTTAGTGAAAATTTCAATTTGTTTTCTTAGTACTGAAAGATACATAATTTTAATTAAAAATTTTACATTCATTTAATTTATTTAAAAAGTTAAATTGTGTCATTAATTGGTATTAAGGTAAAATTAGTTCAATTTTATATCCATTAATAAAATAAAAGTAATCCTCATCAATTTTTATTAAATATGGATGAAAACATATTTCAAAATTTTGAATCGTTTCTCTTTAAAATACACTATTTCCCACCACGTCTATTAGATTTATATTTAATAAAAAATTTCCACTTTGGGGATTTATATTTTTAAAAAAAATGAATTCCACATTTGGAATCCAAATAATTTCTAATTTTTAATAAATTAAGCTCAATTTTTTTCCAAAATGTAGAGTGAAATAAGTTAAAATTCTTTATTATGATTGTGGAAGAAATGGGTTTACAAGGGGTTATATCGGAGAGATTAGAGTGAACATTACCAAATATATAGGATTAATTTTATTTTATGAGTTTAATTAGACATTTTTCATAAAATAATCTAAACTGTGTAAATTTATATCCACTTTCCTCTGAATATGAACAATATATTATATAATGAATTGAAAAAGTCAAAAAATATATATTTCATACTTTTAATTTCAATAAAGCATTTATATATTTACAAAAACAATTTATGATAAGTTATAAATATTATTTTTGAAAATACATGATTTTTTTCTCCTGATATTTTATTTTATTTTTTATAGACAAATTAATTACATTATTGATTAATAAATTCAAAAATAATAATAATTTAGTTAATAATTAAAAGGGTTAAATGATACTTAAAATATTAAAAGTGAAGTAAATTGAATGGATAAATTCAATAGATTATATTTTTTCAGATAAATACATCATTTCTAATAGGTTTAATAGAAATACATTATAATTATATCATTGTCTTATTATTTTTAAACTCAAATTTAATAAATAGTGTCAAAATTCACATTTATATAATTTTATAATAAATGATATTTTTTAAAATGATAAAACATTAATAAAAATAATTTATAATTCCATTTTATTTGTAAATTTTAATAAATATTTACTATTTTATAATCTAGGAATTATTTTTTTAATAAATATATTGACCCATAAAAATTAATGACTATATTAGCGTACTTAAGGTTCAAGCGTTGTTTTTGCGTGTTACATGAGCTTGTAATAAAGTTAATTTCCAAAACACATAGTATTTATATTATATAAATTATATATCATATATTAAATAGTTCTTTCCAAATTATATAATATTTATTAAATTAATTTATCTTTATAGGAAAATTTACCTCGGTCCGAAAACAAGTTACTATAATGAAAGGCCAAAATAGTAAAAATTATGATAATTAGATAGTATGAAATGAAATGTTTTAAACACGTGTTTAATTGTGTGGTGGGGGATTTGATCAGATATATAATACATAAAAAATTAGTTTTCATATTTTTACCCACTTTAGGTAATACTTACCTCCCAATAGTGACCAATTTTGAGTATTTACAAGCTTGCTATCTCTCCTCAGCTATAAAAGGGCACTAACTATATCTTCTTTATCACACATTCCAAGCCATATGAATCAAAAAAATCCCAAATCACTTCCAAAATTCCATCTCCTAATCCTAGGGGACTTTTAGTTGATATAAAGACTATAAACAGTGTATTTGATGCAAACATTAGGAGAATACCAGAAAAATTGAAAAATTTATCAAAGAGTGTTTTCTTTTTATTTTCCCCCCCACCCAATTAAATTCATATTATACCTTGATTTTATAAAAACCTCATAATATTTCATATAATTAATTTCTTTATGTTATGATAATGATGAATAAATTTTCATAATTTCATCAAAAGGATTATGAAATCATCAATCATGTGCACGATGGACTACCTCCTTACGAGTCATTGTCATTCGTTTATCCATGACCACATATCAAGGCTGGAAAAAATATAGGATTTATTATTTATATGTGTTATATATTATATTTATGATATTATTGTGATTATTTAATTATTATATCATAGAAAACTTTTTCCTTTCCAATTTTTGGGAATATGATTACGTCACTCATGGTTACGGAGGACTACCGCCTCACGAAGAAATTTGATTCGTTTAATCATTTCAATGAATATATTATAGATTTTATTAATAATGATATTATATATATATATATGAAGTAAAAATGTATATAAAAGGATAATATATATATATCAATTATATTTCTATCTTTCAATATGATTAGAAAATGGAAACATCCTTCATGCGTACATGTGACAAACTCTCTCCTTGAACAGTGTATTTTTTTCATATCTCTAAATATTATGGTTTGTTATAAATATATAAGTAATGAATATGTATGATGTGAATATCATTTATATAAATTTTTAAATTATTAAATCATGATTAATATATGTGGACATAAAATAACAAATATAAAAATATATGAAAACAAAGCGGTTATTACCCAAGACAAAACATTAACATGAAATCGTTAATTAGAGGGTAATAAAAGGTCATAAGAAAATCAAATATTTAATTATATATAAGAATATGGTTCAATAATAGATATTTTATAAACATAAATATATTATATTGGCTGGTTTAATGAGTATGATGGAATTAAATACTTAAGGTAATGTATTTCCATCTCTCCTTTTACTTTTATGAGACAAATTTTACATTCACCACAATATTGTTCTGTGTGGTAAATATAAATGCTTTGAATTATTTATGATAACTTTAAATAAACATATTGGAAGTAATATATAAATTTTATGATCTATATTTGATGGGGTTTATGAATAAAAGTTATCTAAATGGTAATGAATTTTTGTCTCCATTTTACTTACATGAGACATATGTAATCTTTGGAGCCTATTTATTTCATGAGGTGTATATATAGACACATTTATTGTAATATCATGAATTTATTTATCATCATTATATTATATGATATATTTTATGTTATTTAATCATGGATTATATGCTTCAATGTTACAAAATTCATAAAGATTATATGTTACAATCCCAACTCTTGTCATGATGGTTAATGAGTTAGTCTCAAATATAAAAATCTCATGATCTAACTCCCATGATTTCTCAATAATATCATTATTCACTACTAATTCTTGATATATATATTTAATGCTACATATTTTCAACTCATTGGTACACAATATTAATTTTTTTTATGAAAATCATTATTTATGTTTTTAGTCGAATAACTAGTTTACCCAAAAACATGTTGTCTAAAGTTGTTTTCCATTTTATTCATAAATAAATTTTAAGCTCATTTTCATGATAAATGGTACTAAAAATATTTTATTTTTAAAAAAATATTATTTTAATTTATTTTCAATGAATCTTTTATAAATTAGGAAATTTAATTATAAAAATAAAATGGCGTCCAAAAAGATTATATTTAAAAAAGTTTTAAATGATTTTAAATAATTTATTTATATGTTTGCAAATCTTATTCAAAAATAATATAATATTGACATTTCTATAATAAAATATTTTGAAATTATTTTAATACATTCACTTATTTGTTTTCAAGGGTAATTTCAATAAATAATAATAATTTTTTTATGTTTAAACCTTATTCCCAAGAGAAAAAGATATTTTTCTTTAATAAATTTTTTAAATGATACTTTAAACATTATTTCCCATCTAATATTTCACCCTTTGACATTACCTATGACTTATAGTGATATAATTCAATTTTACCATTGATATTATTATTCTAAATGGTTTATGATTAGAATGACATGATATTTATGAAACTAGTTTCTCTTCCATGAGTTATATCATTATGAAATACATATGAAACCACTTCATTTTCATTGTTTATGGAATGATGAAATGATTATGAGAACGGGATCTTTACGATAATTTATGATGTGATTAAAATTTTATGATACCCATTTTATATCATGCTTTATTATATCAAGTGTTTTTTGGATATTCTACGACACATATGTGTGATTTCATTATATGAGAAAATGGAACTATATCTCCATATAATGCCTTGGGTAAATATTTATATATCATGATATAAATATTGGAAAAAATCTACATGATTGATCCTCTATGGGAAAGAATTGTGTCTTAATGCCCTATGTTAAACATGTGTGTCATGATCTAATATGTTAGACATTGTGGTATTAAAACATCAACCACAAAACATATTTATATATATATATATATGATGGTTCCACCCTTTAATGATATGATATTATCATTAATGATTGACTTATAATGGTTTATCACCCTCACGGTCCCTGATATCAAAAATGAAATTTTTTTTTGCCATGAGACGTGTTTATGATCTATGAATGATTGGGTACAAAAATTTTAAGTAATGTTCAGGATCACATAAACTAATTATTATATCATTATTTCATTGGAAAATAGATTGGTAACTATTATGATTTCCATTACTGATAATCTAATATCAACATTTCTTATGTTTCCATTCCATATGTTCTGAATAAATGTTTTATGAAGGGTATATCTTTCAGGATTGGTAAATTGGATGATATTTGTTGGAGACATTGAAGATATTTCACCAGATTAGCAGATTATGATACAATATTCTAAAAAAATAGACTATTAAAGTCCTTAGTCTTGTTCCTATATAATGAAATGGATATTCATAAAAAATTATCTAATATGCATGTATGAGAATACAAGGTCTCTATTTTTATTATCAAAGGAGTAGTTTAGTTATCCATTAGAATCTAGTGAAAGGAAAACGTCTATCTACTCTAGGATCCCGATAGCCTCTTCCTTCATAAGAAAACTCAATGTACTGCATTCTCCTAGGTAATGAACCAATGGAGTCCCTAGGTGATGAATTATCCTTACTTTAACTAACATTAAATCATCGATTCTACTCTATAAAAATGAACTGGTTGATGATTTATGAAATTTTTTTCAGTAAGAATACAAAGACCTATGATCTGATGGAATTACACAACCCATCATCCAATCATCTAGAAATCATAAGATCATCAGCAGCTAAAGAGGGAGAAAACTACTACAACTCGGTTAAATTGGACAACTATTCTATAACTGAGATGGTTCCCTACTCTAGTTTCCTAAATTTATGTACCTCTATCATCCCTAAGAGTTTCGGGAGAGAAATAATCATATAAGTTGGTCTACAAATCTTCCTAGACCATGTATATGTTCTGATTTTCCAGGGTGAGGACATCCCACTCATCATATCTAAGTATCAAAGCCTGTATGGTCCCTGATTAACCATCCCATAAGGATTCATCTTTTGGTTCTAGAATATAAAAATAATATCCTTTAGCAAATACCCTATAGATTGTGGTCTACAATTCCATGAAAAGGTGGGAGGATGTTGCTGCTGAAACTCATCTGTCAACTCTTCTAATCCCAGGGTAGATCACACTCCACATATCATATAATGAATTGTACACATATAGTCCTCATGAATCATGCCATCATCACCCACAAATGGAATTGGGGGAGGATCCAAAGTTTTCTATATAAGAGGAATTAATAGAATCTTAGGTCCTACCACATTAAGAACAATATTGTTCTTGCATTCAGGGCACACGACATAAGGGAAACATGCCATAATAATGCTATATCTCCAAAAGAAAATCTTATAATAGATGTTAGAAATTTAGAATATTACATTTAATAAAGTAGTATATGAATTGAATTATTCCTTAAAAAATGAACCCACTTATCTTCATTCATCCAAATCCCTATCTATATGATTTAACAATCTATAACAGGAAATAGGAACAACGAAACACACAATACCCACTACTAATGAAAGGATATGGTCATGTTTTTGTGTCAAGAATGTGTATGATGGGTTTTCACAAGTTATATTTCATTATCCATTTAAATATTTTCTCTTATAAAAATTTAATGCATTTCAAATTGATGTATCCAACAATATGACCCCTTTCAGTCCATAAGGGGTAATACAACTTTTCTACCAAAAATTGAGATTTATTTGGATTTGATTTTCATTTAAATTGTGCTTGTACATTTAATTAATAAATTTAAAATGTACAATCTATCTTGAATTACATTTTACAACTAATAAGTAACCATAAATCTTATGAATCAAATTGTGGCTCCCACTAAACACACACCATAACACATTACCGATCTTTCAAATGATGCCAACATAATTTAGTATATATAAAAAAGAACACTCAACATGCAACATGCAATGATTTCTGAAAATTAAACATAAAATGCAATGATGCATGGCCTATAATTTATTTTGTGCCTTTGATGTTCTATGATATTATTCATAACCATCATTTATTTGGGTTGATGTAATTAAATCATAATTACAATAACATCAAAATAAATCACATCATGAAAAATGTGGATAACCCAATGGTGAAATGATATCAATAGTAATAGTAATTAATATAATGTTAATGATAATTTATGAAACTTGTCCTTTACACCATACATGGGTCCACAATCACCATGCATGGCTTATAACCATTTCCCAGTAATTTCACAATCTCTATTGTATTTTATCTAAAGAGTAAAGCAACAATGAACCCCTCTAATGCCACATCGTGACGTCCTAGAACCAGATGCCGCCTAACATGTGCCATAGGCACGATTGTCCAGATGACCTTAAGTGTGTATATCTATATGCCAGAGGATACTGAATAGGATTGAGGATATAATGGTAGTACAATGGGGAGACTATACAGTCATGTCAGAATAGAATAATGGATAAAAATATTTACAGTACCATAAGCATGTTACGATAGATAGAAACAATAAACAATAGAATAATAAGAGTTACAAAACAACAGCGTAACAGAAAAATTAGTTAACTAAATAACAAAACCAAAATCCTTAATTATGGAGTTTGATAAAATTTGGTATGGAATAGTGATAATATATAAATGAGTAAACATATACATGCATTATATATAGTAGTACAAATGAACACAAGGTAAAAAAACAGCTTCACATACATCGCAAGACAATGCCAAATCTACTACTACTTGGCCCCATCTAAGTGGAATGAGTAAACAACCTATAGAAGGGAAATTAGCCTTACTAGTACCTACCACAACATTGTATTCTTGGGTTCTAAGGACACCCTGAGTATGGTGTGTAATAAAAATATCAGTTGGACACCACCAATGGTAGCTTTGTTTAATTCTATTAAGCACTAATTATTAAATAGTGTGAAGGTAAAAATATGAAAGAAACCTGACGATGGATAAATAAATAACCTCCCACTAATTTTCCTAAAGGAAACCTAGATAATATACCAACTTTAACCCATAGCTGGTGGGTTTTATTAAATTACTCAAACATCCATATACAAGGAGAAGCGCTGTAATGGCTCGGGGATTTAAGGTCCATTACATGGTGATAATCTGATGTGTGAGGTGTTTTGGGTGGTCTAGAAGGCAATCCCAGCTTCATGGTGAAGCTTAAGACTCCTAGCGGTTGCCTCGACCTATCGGTAGCCTTGGCCTATAGGTAGACTCGGCCTACCGGTAGCCTCGACCTACCTGTAGCCTCGGCCTACCAGTAGACTTGGCCTACTGCTTTCCTCGACCTACCCCTAGCCTCGACCTACCGGTGGCTTGGTCTACCAGTTGACCTAGCCTACCGGTGACCTTGGTGTACCGGTAGCTCTCGCCTACCCGTAGCTCTCGCCTACCGGTAGCTCATGCCTACCTCCACGGGTTTTTCCAGTAGTGCCTCCTTTTTGCACGAATTGGTTTTTAACGCGTGTTTTGACCCCTTTAAGCATGTTTTAAAGCCCATTAATGAGGATTAATTAAATGATTGGTAACGTACCGTCCTTAAATGAAAGCCCATGCGGTGGTCATGCCTTTAACCGCATTTTCAGAAATGCATATAAGGCATCCTGTGAGGATTCCTTCCTTGGTTAAGGAGGTGTTCACCGATTTTAACCACCCTGAAGGGCGGGGACCTTTTAAGTTGGACGTGTGGGGTGGGCCAGCCTCATGGTCAACCCATGATCCCCCCTCTTCCACGGTTTCGAGTTTTTCCCTCCATATCTTAACCATCCCGGGAATGCTATATCTCAGCCTTTATAACCTAAACGCTTCTCTTGTCACTGGTTATCTCTTATTCTCACCCTATGCTTGGAGTTCCCTTCCTCTCGACGAGTTGTACCCCAGTTGCGATGATTTCCATGATCGTGTTCTGTGGAATTCCGGCTACTCCGGATTTCTAGTTTCCATGCGAGGACGTAACATCAATCCTTGATCAATCGTGTAGGAATCATACCTTTGTCTCTCCTCCCTGTGTATCATGTGGGGTGGGTGTTCTATGGTTCCCACGAGGCATTTAATCAATTCTGTAATGAAGATAATAACTGGTTAAAGAATGGGGGTAAGGAAGTTTTTTAATGTTGTTACATGTTTTTACCTATTCTTTCCCTATGCTGTTTTTATTAATTGAATGGGCTTAGGACTAATGAAAATCACGGCCATTGGGGGCCTTTTTTATGAACATATTCTATGCTCTGTTTTATGCTTTGTCTAGTGTTTGGGAATCTTGTATGAATTGGTTAAACGCTTAAAATCGGATGTTGAATACGAATTACCTTAACCTTGTGTGATAACCCCAGTTCAACTAAATAATATAAAATAATTAATTATGAACATTGGGTTGGATCAGTTATGGATGGGTCAACAACGGGGCTGTGAATGATGTGGTTGGAATGGCATGAGTTGTTGTGTTGCTGTGGTGGTGTTTGGAAGCTGGGTTGTAGGTTGGGTTGTGATCATGAATAAATGGAAAGTTAATAACTAACTAGGTGGAATGGTAATGAATTAATGTGGGATAACCAATGGTTTTTCGGGTTTTTCATTGGTTCCAGTACATTGAGGGATCTCACTGATCCCTTTGTTGTCTTGACTTCACAAGAGAACTGGGTGTCAATGCTTAAATTACTAGATGGTTTTCCTTCCTGCTTTATTTTTGGTTTATCTTTTTTTGGGCCTGTTAGTTTCCTAGTAGTTAAGGGATTAACTCATACTGAACTATTAAGAAATGATAACTTGAATACGGAAACCGTGAACTGTATATTGTGTGCCTGTTTTCTGAGGCAGGAGTGCTTGTGCACCTGCTGGTATCTGTTTGAGGAGCTATAGCTTGGGTTGTGTGTTGATATATATATGTAACTGTATGTTTTTTGTTTCGTCTCACCCTTCCCGCATTGGGAACATAGTGTCAGACACCCCATCTTATGTGGAAGGGTGTCTCCCCATAGTTACTCTCCTTAATGCTCCTTCTTCCCTCGGCTGTGATGGCTGGAGGCGACCATACACCCAAGAATTTTCTGATAGGTTTAGATTGGTGTTCTGTTAGCCCCTGAATATTCCGGCGTGTTTTTTTGCCAGGTGTTTTTAGGATGAGGCCCAGGTATGTGTGGGAAGGGATGTGGATGGTTGTGAGGCATAGGTGTGTGCAGGTAGGGATGTGGATGGTTGTGATTCCCAGGTGTCTGCGGGCAGGAAGAGCGTGGTAGCGTCAGGACGTTTGCCATTATGGATGAGCATCTATATAGTGGAGGAAATGGTGGTGCGGGGTACCCAAATGTTTTGTTCTTTACTATTACATTACTTCTTGTGTTGTTTGGTGAGTGGGTATGGTGAGGTGGGATGGGTAGATTCGTTGATAGATGTTGGTTCTTCTACTTCTCACAGGACTTTTGGATGTCTCCCCACTTGTGCATGATATTTATAGGTTTTCCTACTATGTATACATTGTATTATCACCCTATGTTTTCTTTCAGGTTGGTAGGAGGACTTTGGAGGCCGTGTGAGACCATACTAGTCTGGACGTTGGAGTTGTTGTTGGTCGTTGTTGGTTTTTGCTTAGCCTTTTTTCTTCCTATTTGGTTTTGTACTTTGGAGTTCTTGTACATTTCTCGGTTATATTATAAAATCATGCATGTAGTTTGGTTTTCTTTTGAGTTTTCTATACATGGTGGTGTTTGGTGTTGACTCATTCTTTCTCCCAATCCTGGTTAACTAAAAAGTTAATTCCTCCCATTTTGTGAAAATGTTATACCCTTGGTGCTAGTCACCACTCCGGGTCCTAATGGAGGCGGGACTCGGGGGTCATTATCTCGTCTTCGTCTTGAGGAATGAAGGGTGGGGACCTTTGCCACCCCTTCCATCATCTTGCCGAAGGCGAGTCGTGACAGAATAGTGTTAGAGGGAGTTTGAGGTATAGGATGAAGTCTAGAGTTACGCACAGTGAGGATTGCATGGGATGGTAGGAAAACAATGTTAGGTGATCTTGGTTTGTGAAATAGACCAGGGAGGACTGGCTAGGACATGGGATTTTAGGGACCCCTTGATCCGATGCAAGGACTCTGGACCTACCAAAGGACCAAGTGAGGCTACACTGTTAACAGGGTAGAGACCATAGGAAAGGTACATGCATCATAATGACATGTGTTCTTGTGTTTCATGGGTGTTTTTTGGGATTAAAATGAATAATAAGTCTAAGAATATTGAAGAGATGTTTTGACTTCTTTGTTTTTTTGTTCTGAGTTTTTTGAGATGTTTTACCTTGTGCATTAGTATATAAAATTCTTGTTTTTCTTAGATATTAGATTATTTGTTCCCTATTCTCAAAGTGTGTCTGAATGTGTGATGATGGGAAAACCTGACTATTAATCAAGACACATTATTGTGGATGCGGATTAAACCTGTGCGGGCGAGTCAGTGCTGCCCAAAGTGGATTATATCCTAACATGTAGGAAGGGACTCCCAGACTCATGTGTTGGAAAATGTGATACTTGTGATCGTTGTGGATGTTTGGGGTTGATAACTATTGTAGGAGTATTATTGGATGTAGGGGGGTTCTGTTCCAGCTTTTGACCAACTTAGGTGTTTTCCCCTGAGAAGTATCTTTAGAGGGTGGTTGTTTGGACCCCACATTACCCCTTTCTGGATTGTTCTTATATTATCGGGGAAAAGAATAGTTTGAGAAGTATCTGATGTAATGGCCCAGGGTTTTGGGGTCAATTACTTGGTGAAAATATGATGTTTGAGGTGATATGGGTGGTCTGGAAGGCCAACCCAGCTTCTTAGTGAAGTTGAAGACTCCTAGCGGTGGCCTCGACCTACCGCTAGCCTTGGCCTACCGGTTTCCAAGGCCTACCGATAGCCTCGGCCTACCAGTAGCCTCTTCCTTCCCATATCCTTGGCCTACCGGTATTCTCAGCCTACTGGTATCCTAGGACTACAGATAGCCTCGGTAGACCAAGCTTATCAGTGACCTTGGGGTACCGGTAGCTCTCTCCTACCAGTAGCTCTCACCTACCGGTAGCTCTCGCCTACCTCCACAGGTTTTTCCAGCAGCGCCTCCTTTTTGCGCGAATTGGTTTTTAAATAGTGTTTTGACCCCTTTAATCATGTTTTAAATCCCATTAATGACGATTAATGAATTTTTTTGTGAGGTACCCTGCATAAATGAAAAATCATGTGTTGGTCATGCCTTTAACCGCGTTTTTAGAAACGCATGTAGGGAATCCTATGAGGAGTCCTTTCTTGGTTAAGGAGGTGTGCATCAGTTTTAACCACCCTGAATGGTGGGGACCTTTTATGTTGGACGTGTGGGTGGGCCAACTGCGTGGTCAACCCATGATCCCGCTTCTTCTATGGTTTTGAGTTATTCTCTCCATATCTCAACCATCCCGGGAATGCGGTATCTCAGCCTTTATAACATAAAGGATTTTCTTCTCACTGGTTTTCTCTTTTTGTCACCATGTGCTCGGAGTACCCTTCCTCCCAACTAGTTGTACCCCCGTGACAATGTTTTCCTTTATCGCGTTCTGTGAAATTCCGGCTACTTATGATTTCTAGTTTCCACGCGAGGACGTAACGTCGATCCTTGATCAATCAGGTAGGAATATTACCTTTTTCTCTCCTCCTTGTGTATCTTGTGGGTTGGGTGTTCTATGGTTCCCATAAGGAAGCTAATCAATTATGTAATGGGGATAATAACCGGTAAAATAATGGGGATGAGTAAGTTTGTCAATTTTGTTACATGTTTTTATCCATGACTTCCATATGATGTTGTTATGAATTGAAATGGATTATGACTACTGAAAATCACGGTCGTTGGGGGCCCCTATTTGTGCACCTATGTTATGTTCTGTTTATTGTTTTTGTGGTGTTTGGGAATCATGTATGAATTGGTTAAGCACTTAAACTCGATTGTTGAATATGAATGCCCACAACCTTGTGTGATCACCCTAGTTAAAGTAAATAATATAAAAGAATGACTTATGAATGTTGGGCGGGATCAGTTATGGATTGGTGAACAGCGGTGATGTAAATGGTGTGGTTGGAATGGCATGAGTTGTTGCGTGGCTGTGGTGGTGTTTGGAAGAAGGGTTGCAGGTTTGGTTGTGATCATGAATAAGTGGAATTTAAAAAATGAACTGGGTGGAATGGTAATGAATTAATGTGGGAAAACCAATGGTTTGTTGGGTTTTTCTTTGGTTCCAGTACATTGAGGGATCTGACTGATCCCTTTGTTGTTGTGACTTCACAAGAGAACTTGGTGTGAATGCTTAAATTACTCGATGGTTTTCCTTCCTGCTTTGTTGTTGTTTTATATGTATTTGTGCATGTTAGTTTCCCATTAGTGAAGTGATTTACTCAAACTGAACTGTTATGATATGATAACATGAATAGGAAAACCATGAAATGTTTGTTGTGAGCATGTCTTTTGAGGCAGTAGTGCGTGTGCACCTTCTTGTATCTATTTGAGGAGCCATATGATGGTCTTTTTGTTGATATATATATATATGTAACTGTATGTTTTGTGTTTAGTCGCACCCCACCCACGTTGGGCACTTAGTGTTGGACACCCCATCTTATGGGAAAGGGAATTTCCCCCTAGTTACTCTCCTTCCTGCTCCCTCTTTCCGTGGTTTTGATGGCTGCAGGCGACCTTACACCCAAGACTCTTTGGGTATGTTTCGATTGGTGTGTTTTTGGCCCAGGACTCTTAGGGAAAGTTTGGTTTTATCAGGTGTCTTCGGGATGAGGCCCAGGTATGTGGGGGAAGGGATGTGGATGGTTGTGAGGCCCAATTGTGTGAGGGAAGGGATGTGGATGGTTGTGAGGCCCGGGTGGGTGTGTGCAGGAAGATCATTGTAGTGTCATGACGTTTTTCGTTAGGGATGAGCAGCTAGCTAGTAGGGGAAATGGTGGTGCGGGGTACCCAAATGTTTTTTTCTTTAATATTACATTACTGCTTTTGTTATTTGGTGAGTGTGGTTAGTGAGGTGGGATGGATAAATTCCTTGACAGATGTTGGTTCTTCTGCTTCTCACGAAACATTAGGACATCTCCCCACTTGTGCAGGAGAGCTATGGGTTTTCATACTCAGTATACTTTGTATGCTCACACTCTTTTTACTTTCAGGTTTCCAGGAAGACATTTGAGGTCCTGTGGGACCATACTATTCTGGACGTTGGAGTTGTTGTTGGTCGCTGTTGGTTTTGGATTAGCCTTTTTCCATCCTGTTTGGTTTTGTACTTTTGAGTTCTTGTACTTTGTTAAATTTTATTATTAAATAATGCATGTAGTTTGGTTTTCATTTGTGTTTTCTATACATGGTGATGTTTGGTGTTGACTCATTCTTTATCCCAATCCTGTTTAACTAAAAAGGTTAATGCCTCCCATAATGTTAAAATGTTATACCCTTGGTGCTAGTTTCCAATCTGGGGCCAACTAGAGGCGGGACTAGGGGGTCATTATCTCGTCTTCGGCTTGAGGAAGGAAGGGCGGGGTCCTTTTCCACCCCTTCCATCGTCTTGACAAAGGTGGTTCGTGACAAGCTCTCATAATCTTACCATGTTCCAACTCAAAGAGCTCTCATGGTCTATTGGGATAATCATTCCGTAAGGTCCAAGATGTAACTGACTTCCATCCATAACCATGGGAGCTATCACACCCAATCATCTGGATCGAACTACTAGAAATATCATGATGTAACCCATTGACATCCATTACTAAGGGGCTAGTTTGTGAACATTATTGTGAAATAAACCATCACGAGTGTTTTGAAAACAAAACAACTTAACTACTATTAGAATCATTTAGATAGACCCTGGTTGTAATCAATGACACTCATCAGTCACCTTTAACATTTATTCTTATGTATATAAACCCATGAAATAATATTTATGTTATGTGGGAATGTTTCAAAAACCACTCAAAGGGGTAAAATATAAATTTATGGTGGAATCTTACTGAACTGATCTCCTATAATTAATAACTATCAGTTATTATCTTTTTACTAATACTTTTGTGATGTTTTTGTTAGTTAAAATTCATAATAAATCCTATGTTTTGTTTTCCACATTATCTTGGAATTGTAATTTTCATTAACTAAACTATATTTTGGGAACATTATGGATAAGTAAAATGGACCAAAGGAGTTTAAAAGATAAAATTGTTATGTTATGAAAGGATGTTAGAAAAATATATTATTCTTGAATGGAAATTATAATATAAAATTCCATTGATTTCTTATGATGTTAGAAAAATAAATTATTATTATTGGGGTGATCGTGGTTTCTACCACCAGGTAAGGGTAGTTTAAATGGGTCCTTTTGTTTTTTCATTAGATGGGAATTGGTATGTTTCACATAAATCTCTGTTGAAAATTTGTTTTATAGTGAGCATAGAGGATACACCTTTAAGACTAGTGATATTTTTAGCATGACTTTTATATATGATTGGAACAACATATTTTTGTATGGGGATATCGTGGGATAGGTAGAAACCTCAGAATCTAAAAAAATATTTATAATTTTCTCCCAGTTTTAGATGTGAGGTGCTATTTTTCAAGAGTAAGACTATTAGTGATGAAACAATATCACATGTTATATGGGTGTTAGTTTAGTATGTTGAATATTGTTGAGGTTGTGAGAATCATTTAATGTACTGATTCAGTAGGTAAGATATGGGTTGGGAATGGTTGGCTGCTTAGTAGTTTGTGTGACCCTTATTTTTCATTAGTGATGGACAAATCAGAATGGTGTAATCTAGATTAATAGTATGTTGGGATTACATGACTCTTGAATAAATGTTTTTATGGCCTATAAGATATTAGGATTCATATTATCGATATTCCAATAGATAATATCAAATTACATTCTATTATGTTGATGAAATCTTATAGAAATTTGTAGTAAAACATATGATATCCATCAAACTAGTAAAATGGTGTGAAGAACTACATGTGTTCGAAAGAAATATTCCAATCCTGAAGACACTATTTATTTTGTTCTTGGGTCATATCCAGAGAAAAGTGACCTTAGAATTATAGGGGTTTGAGTGCACCAGTACTCGGAATGATTTTATAAATATATCATGTGTTATACCATTACAAACCAGTTTTTTTATATTCCATTCAAAATAATAATTATATATTTGAGTGTGGCCCAAGAGAGAAACATAAATACTTCTATAATAATTATGATCTCTAATAATTTTATGTGCCAGTTCCCTATCTATTCGATTATAATTTTTTTAATGAATTTTTTCCACATCATCAACCAAGGATTGGTGGTCGATGGATCGTGTTCCTATGGAAGAGTCCCCTTTGATACTAAATGGAGACTATGAATCTTCTAAGGTGGTGTTAATATTATCAACTCTTTTTATTTTGTCATTCCATGTAAAGGTAACACGATCATAACTAATAATTTTTAAATTTTTAAATGGATCCTTTAAGTCAATGTGTTTTTAATTAGAAATTTCATGTCATCATTGTGAAAATGATTTTTAACACTCATATGTGAGATTGAATGGAGTTATGAAATTCGATTCAGAATCAAGTTAATTATATATATGGTGGGTTGAATGGTCGGTATTGTGTAGATTATTACAGGGTATCAAGATGATGATATGGTTTTCTATGTACACATTTATTTAAGTCCACATTATTTAGGTTTGGCATCACTTTATAAGATTTAATGACCAGAGGGAGAATCGGTAGTAATGGAAGATTGGTCAATTAGTGATGATTCCTTAGCAGTTGTAGTTGATGTTTTTTCTAAAGGAATCCACCAAATATGGTTCAAATTTGTATTCACTGGTGGTTTGATATGATTGATTGAAAACCAAGGAATCTTATATTTATAGATGATTCCTCTTTGTGTACTCTAGGATTAGTGAGGATCATTCCACTTATCATGACATCATCAAAGGTACACTGAGAGATCACATGTTATATATTGAGCTAATGAAGTAAATTTAGACACTGTATTGGCTTAACAAATAGTCACCATGGGAGTTGCGCTCTAGGACTGTGGATTACTAAAAAGGCATAGACAATCTAGATTGATAATAGGTTTCCATTATACGAAGGCCTTGGAATGAGTCATATGCCCCAACTAGTTCTTCAACTTGACCACTAGGTGAATTCACTTTTTTGATCATTCAGTGTTGTTGATGAATGGATGTGTTAGCTATGTAAAAAAAAATATCTTGTAATATTCAGTGAATGTGATACCATGGAAGACCATCATAGACTATATAAGTTGATACTTAGGTTAATTTTGAGTTTTTGTTAGACTCGGTTGATGGATATTAGAGTGGGATGATCTAGGGGTTGTAGATCAGTTTACACATTTGTTCATATTTTACAACAACAACATAAAGGAATGTTTAGATAGACATATATAATGATTCATATTATGGTATTCAATGAGAATGAATCTTAAAAAATTAATATTTCAAGGGATGAAGACATCATAATATGGTTTTTGATGTGATTACAACCAAAGATGAGAATTTTTAGAAATAGTCGGTGTGTAGTGGTATGAATTGATTTTTTTAATAAAATGTAGTGAGTGGGAATTATATCAAAAATGTTGTTGGGATATCAATAATTATTTTAAATGGTTGGATATATAATTTTCATAAAAAATATCACACGACCAGGAAAATATTACTGATCGGGATGAACCATTTGATTAGTTGATAATCATGTCAAAGAGCACCATTAGAGTGCTAAGGGATTGTATGACTAGGTATTTTCAATGGCATGATAACCATGAGTTTGAATTATCTATTCAATCTAGACCCCCTGTTGGAAATTTTCATTTCCTGGTTTTTGAGTGAAATAGTTGAACAATTGTGTATTCAGTTAGATGGGATCTGGTAAGCACCAACTAAATGTTTAAGTTTTCTATATTAGCGTTGTATTGAGTTTTTCTGGCCTATGTTCCATTAATATAAATTAATTAATATAGCTGTGTTTGGAATATTTAATGAGACAATAAAATCTTAATGAAACATAAAAAACTGAGTAGGTCATGTGTTTTTTCCGTAGTTATTATTAGAGATGATAAGTTCTAAGGAAGTGGGGTCGTAATGTATCATGTTTTTTAGTAGATTGAAACTTTTTATGGACATTGCAGTATTATTTTGGGGGGAATGAAAAATATTAAAATGATATTAGAAATTTAATTCCATGAATTGTAACACATAAAACTATTGTTTTATAAGTTTTTAAATCATGGGAGGTGTCTCGAGTGTTCCGTTGAGTTTTGAGAGTGATAGGATTCAAAACCCTTGTTTATGGATACTATAAAATTGGAACAAGGGGTTCACATGGTTGATACAATCCATGCTCCCCAGACATATTGACTATATAAGGGGACTGGGGGAATATTTTAGACTAACCATACAAGAGGAAGTGTATGACCGTGTACGGGGTTGGGTAAAAAAATTTCATAGGGGGATAAACTAGCTACACAAAATTATACAATCAATTTTCCAAGAATTGTGAGGGGAGGTTCCACATGGATAGTATCAATGTTCAATTAGTTCATGGTTTGGCTAACCATGTTACTCTTCATGAAAGAAAAAATCCCATTAGACAGTGAGTGAGAATTATTGGTGCACGACTAACCAAACCATGGTAACAAATAGTGCACTTCAATGAATTGATAAAGCCCCAATATCGACCATGCCTAATTATTTACTAACTCCACATATTCCTCTCTATACCTATATATAGAAACATTCATTCCATGGAGAGATCTCTTTATCCTTCACCAATTATTTGATCTATCTCTTATATATGATCTTATAATCTTCAATCGATATTGGAATTTGATAACCATCGGTAACTATAAGACTAATCATGGTTATATTATTATTTTGACATTCAATATTCGAGGATATATCCACAAAATCTAATTTACTATGTTTTAAGGTGTTTCATCAATATTATAATTTCACTCATTTGGACTCAAATAAATAATTTATAATGGATGAGTAAATCATCTTAACCCTGATTAATGTGTTCTATATGCTTTTCCATAAATTTTGTATCATTTATAACATGAGTTTTTGTTCCACCCAAAAGATTCCCGTTCTTTATTATTTTAAAATAAAAACATAATATTTTTATACTATTCTATAAATTTTTACTTCTATAGTATATTAATTTTTACCATTAGGGGATGTTCCCTTAAACATGAACCACCTAATTGGGTGGACGACCATTATCTTGTGACATATGCCTCTTAATGATAGGTAAATAATCTTTCTTGGGTTTTGATATAGATTCCTATAATTATAATTTTATTTTATTTTCCTTGATCATCTTTTTAGGTGAGCAGAATAAATACTCTTCTAAAGGATAATTAAATTGATTTTGATTAACTTGATATGATAATCATGTACCCATTGTATAAAAAACTAGCTCTAAGATAGTGTTTTTACTACTAAAATTGTTCATTCATTGAAATATTAAATGGCTTGTTGATAGAGATGGAATATAGTCAATTTTGAAAGAAATGAATAATTAACTGGTTTGATTTTACATTTAAATTGATACCCAATTTCCTAGGATAGTAGAAAATGAAAATGTAATTAAATAAATTTTCAGTTGTTTGAATACCAATACCTAAAGTAATTTTCAATTATAAATGAAATTATTAATTTAAGAAATGAAATGAAATGATGAAATATATTGGAAGTTTTAACTATAATATTTTTATTTATTAAATGTAAGGTGCCATATATTTTTGGCCCTTTTCTATTTTAATTATTTGGGAAGAATTGATCCATCTTTGGATTCTTTAGATAATGCAATGAGAACTTGATCTAAATTTCTTGGGTGATATCCCCCATAGGATTTAGTCATTAGGATATTATTATGTCATTTTCTCTGTGTAGTATTGATGAATCACTAGTTTTATATCTGGAAAATATAAGTTTACGGATTATCTCCTTGGATTTAGCATCATTCCCTCAGATACCTGAGGCTATGGATTCATTCCATGGGGTCAAAATATTTTTCATCATGCTATTACATGTCATTTTGTCCATATAATCATTTATAAACTCCTACGATATAATTCAAAGGATTTAATATATGGATTACACTCACACCCCTCTTTCCAAACTTCATGTGTCTCAACTATGACTTCGATCAACCCTCAATATTCAAGGATAAATTTTTTTACACATTGGGTACCAAGCACTATGACACATGCCCTTTCTTGTGCATATATGTATATAATTGTTTTTCTATTTACTCAGATGTATATGTATATATATACATGATGATACCCAATTAGATATATTCTAGATTTCTTTGTAGCAGATATGGAAAACTAGGTGTCTCTAGGGAACCTATTCATTACTTTATTACATCTATTATTTACAACACTGCTTAATAATTCATATACCTCCACAATGTTTATTTTATATTAATTGACTCGATTTCATAATATTTAATTAGTGGTGGCCTACAATGTATATCTCATGGCCGATTAACAAATATTTTTGGTACCCATAATGAAATCATATGTCTACAGGATTAGGAACACGGATTATTCAATTACTCTTGATTTTTTGAGTGGGAGATTAGGAGAATAAGAATGAGCTCCATATTAGGAAGAACATGGAGTTAGCCTTTGGGTACATTATTATATTTATTTTTTTATATTTTATAATTTGTATGTCTATTGTTTTTATGTTATAGAATCACATTGAAATGAATAGTTTCATTGATTATTTTTGGTAATTTAATTAGTTGTTATAATATTACACATCTTTATTTCATTACTGAATCTAATGTATTTTTTAATTATTTAGAAATTATAGTATCTTCGTTGAACCATATATAGGAACTAGCTGCTAGTAGGAAGCCTCTAGTATAAGAAGAGATGAAATGAGGCCACATGATGAATGGTCTGGATAATTTATTAGAGTCAGTTTGTCTTGGATGATAAAATTGGAATTAAAATACTGATTATTATTGGAATGTTGAAACTATGTGGGTTTTATCTTGTTATACATTTTATTATCATATTGAAATTTAGTAACAATCATTTTTATTTTATATATATATACTCTGTTATTATTTTGTAAGAGGGTCCTCAGGGAATGGTAAAAAATTTATATTGATGAATATGGTGAATTCATTAGATACAAAGAGGTGATTAGTGAGAACTATCAATATAAACACTCATGATTATTGAACATGGCTGATTAGAAAAAATGGTTTGTGTTTCTAGTGTTTGTCTTCCAAATTCATCAGGATGTCTTACCTGTGATATTGATGAAAAATAATTTGTATCAGAATAATTCCTCAATAATATTTTTTTGAGGACTGAAATTATACATTCCATTAGTATAAGATAAATGTTTTTTATATCCATATTTTCATTTATTTTCATGAATATAACATTACCTTATTTTCATTTTGATTATGGATTCATTTATTTTATTTATTCCTAACAATATAATTATTCCAAGTATATACTATGATTTCATTTGTTATAACCTTCACATACAGGTTGATAGAGTCTACCCCTTCTAACATTTAAATTTTCAAAATTATTGGAAAAAATTGAACGTATGAAATTTTTTGAAGGAAAAACATCAGAAAAATCTTGTAGGGGACATTTAAGAATTATCATGAACTATTTAGTTTTTCATATAAAGGTAATATTTTCGATTTGATATAAAGAATATATAATTTATCGATTTATATTTTTTTTGAATTCTATAAATCCCTTACCGTGGGAGAATCTTTTTGATGTATGTGGTCCAATAATTAATATTTATTGTGAAATTTTGGTGGTTAAACATTTGGTTTTAATGGTGCAATCAAAGATAGTTTGTATATAATGATATGATGAACACTATATTTTGAAGTATTGGTGTGAGAAATAATATTTAGAATCATTGGAATTTTTTACATCGCAGTGGATATTTTGATGTTTATTTCGGATAATTTAAGGGTTGATAATTTAGGGTTCATTCTAATTTGAAATTAATATTCAACCATTAGATATAAGTATATTATTTAATGATATGAAAATAATGAAACATTTATTCATGGATTTTTCTAAGAAAAATTAATTAAATCCCCTTAGAATAATTAAATGTATTATATAATATCCCAATGCATTGGTAAAGTAGATATAATGTGTATTTAATAGAAATACATCCCTATTTGAGTACTAGACTATTTATGGGTCTTTTGAATAGATTCACCAAGTGATAGTCACCCAGGAAAGGGTTGTTGTACAATTAACTATATCATCAATCTAACACAGAAAAAGTGGGACTAGGATTTAACATCTAGAGAGACACTCTTGGGGGATCTGCATTGGTCAATCACATTCTCCTTAAAAATAATTAAAATGAATTTATGATTGATGTAAACTAATTATGTTATATAACCAAAAAGAGAAATTACATTTGATAATTGTGTATTCAAAAAATACTATCAAATGTTCATATGAAATTAACGTATTTTAAAAAATGTTATAATAAGAGAATAAATATTCATATTTATGTTCTTTTATTAATATTTTTGATATTATCATAACATTTATTTAGTATTTTGTTGAAAATAAGATAATGAAAATTAAATTGAGGTTGTAATGTTTGTAGAAACAACTATTTCTCATAAATAAATAAGGGTTCAAACTTAAATGGTTAATAAATTGAGTATATTCCTTTTACGATGGAAGAGGGTGACTTTACTAGTCATACATATGATAGTGAGATTAATATTTTAATAATCATAAAATCTTATATATTTTCATTATTGGGTTATATTCATCAATAATATTCTATTATATATTGAATGTTATTAGTATTATATTAAACTTATTATTATTTTTATTCTATATTTTTAATTCAACGGTATAGAAAAATATATTGTATTAAAAACCTTGAAAAGTGATTTTATTGTAAGGAAATATTGATGGTGATAACTATTGGGGAACATATTATTATGTTATGGATGAATATTATTATAAGTAAATGGATGGTTTAATAAAGAGTTTTTTGATTTTGAATAAGTAAGTAAGATTGTAATTAGAAACCATTGGAAATAGGATTTTTTCCTTATATTTTTGGATATGATCATTTGATTTTTGAGATTATGAAATATAGTGAATAAAATGCGACCTTATAAACTACTGTTCAATGTAGTTTTATGTTAATAGATAGAGTTATTTTCATAGGTATATAAAATCTAATGGTTCTTTAATGTCTTGAAGATTAAAATAGGGGTTTTAATGGTATGTTATAGAGACTATATGATTATACTATATAAATACATTGGTATATTATTGAATGAATAAATAATAATGCTTATGGAAGGAAAAGTTTGATTTGGAGAGCATAGAATTTGATGATTATTATTTATAAAATATTTTATCATTATTCATTGTAATTTGGGCTCTCAATGATGAATATTCATCTATGATAGATGATATGACACATCTCCAAGTTACTAGGGTTGAACTAATAAAGGATTATGCAAAACTGAGAGAGATATAGTTTGAACCTTGTCTAATATAAATTAAGTTGTGATAAATATAGTCTAACATGATAATGTAATAAAGTGATACAACCTGAGGATAAATTATTCAATATTAATTTATGAAATTTTACTCATAATAGTAATAAATTAGCCTAAACCTTTATGTTTTAAAATTTATTGAAACCCAAAGGTTATAAGTTAACAATGGATTCCATGGAAAATGTGTAAATTTCTCCCAATGAATAACCTAATATGATAATATACTAAGTGAGAAACCATGTGATTCTGAAAAACCAATTGTAATTAATCATGATTAATAATGTGACCATAGATAAATCCAAAAACACACGGATGAATAAAATGATCATGTCATAGTAATGATTAATTGAAGAAGATGATGAATGAAAAAAGAGATATACTTTCCTATATGTTTAAAATTTTGGACGAAACATGGGGGATATTTCCTTAATTAAAAGGTAAATACTATATATGTGGAGGTGAAAATATTTAAACCTATATATGGAAATAAAACATTGAAGCTACAAAAACTATTTTCTTCAATTATAAGAGAGTTGGTAATTGTGGGACTCAAAGTCCCAATCCAAGGCTTAATGAGGGATATAATCACCAACAATCTAGTGTACAAGGAAAGGAAAACTTAAATACTACTAAACAATTTGATATTTAATTTTCAATCATGATTTTATTGAGTCCTATGTACTTAATGTTTTCAATAACTAATTTATTGTGAGTTTTAAAAAACATTATGTGAATATAATTATCATATAAATTATTTCCATATCTTATGGGAAGGTATTACATTAGGATCATGATCATAGTAGAAATATATTTTAATATAGAAATTTGATATATAACTTAATTAAATATTTTTAACTATTTTACACAAATAAATATATCATTACACGCCCTAAATAAAACATGATCATATTGAAGTGGTGGGTTAATTAAGAGTTCCAAAGAGAATTTACTTTAAACTTATTTGTCAAATTGAAATGAAATAATTTATTTAAGGGGGATGAGACACACAAAAATTATACAATATTTATACCTTGAAATTAGTTAATGTTTTATATTAGGTTCTCCACAAGTAACAGTGAACATAAACACAAATATATTATATTTATAAAAAATATAAATATTGATGTGTAACTGTAAAAGATAAACATTAAAATTATGGATTTAAAATCAATGAATATGAATCCATTTTTCCATCAATAGCTTACTATATCACCAAGATTTAATGAATAAATTATGTACCAATGGACGTTTTAGGTTTAGAGTTTTAGAGAATTGGGAAAAACTCTTAACCACATTGATTCAGAACAAATTGGTTCATACAGATGAACATATTCTATCAATATATCAATATTAACATAGTACATATAATATCATGAACATGTCTAATAAATTTTTTCATATACAAAACCTATCTAGAAACAAAAAATTCCACATCATTCTTCATAACATGGGGAATATAAAACATAGAGAGGTAAACCTATGTTTAGAGATATAAAATAATAATATATAAATATTATAATATAATAGAAAAACATTCATCACATTACCTAATAATCCATGCAAGAATCATTTAGATCCAGTACCATTAGAAACATAATCTCATAAACCACTAGTCTATAACTGAGGTGTATCATCTCCCACTATGTTATTTATAATAAGAACCCTTCTTATACATATCATATATAATAATTTTCATCATAAACTAGGGAAATTAATCATAAGAAAGGGTGTGATAAGAATTAAAATATATTTAAACAAGAGAGATAACCATATATCATGAGCATAATGGTATGAGAACATGATAATAACTTTTTAAAACCGCACTCTTCATATAATAGATCATAATCACGATCCATGTAATAATGCATGTTTGTTAATAAGACATGAATTAAAATGGAATCAAATAACATGATCTATGATAACTTATAATTTTATTTGAGAAATTATGGGTGGAATACAAAAACGGATATAAAATAATTTCCTTATTAGTTTAAATCTCATTGTACAGAAAATCATAGGGGAATGAGTTAAATACTAAAAACATCATAATAGTCAAGGTTCACTCCCAAGACTATCACTGTGGAAAATTTACAATAATAAAAAGGATTTACTCACTTTTCTAGTCCATTTTATCTCATGATATATAATCAATTTTCCTATACATTAGAGGATAATATAGGTCTCACCTGTTATGGTTATAGTGTAACCACAATCCTTGGTTTTAACATAACCATTTCCCTTTCATAAAACGAAAACACTATCACAAATAGAATAATATACAAATATTCTCCACAATATCATAAAAACTTCATCATATAAGAATCCATTAAAATAATTGGGGTCCATAACCATTTTATCATAACATAACATTGGGAAAAGAAACAAGTTTCATAATCATTTCATTGTTTTGAAAAATAACAACCTGTGGAAAAAGGTAGTCAGATTCATGATCATTATATCATAAAATTACATATAAAAGTTAAATTTGTTTCGTAAAAATAATTTCATCATAAAGATTAACCATTATGATTCATAATAAGATTGTTATCAATTGATCATAACCCCAGTATGGCATAAGTAACAAAAAATGATCTCATCATAGATAGAATATGATTTTTGAAGATCACATTAAATATTTCTTGAGGGAAATACCATTACAACTATGAAATCCACTTTTCATAACATTATAATGATTCAAAGTCAATTTCATTTAAAATAACCATATAAATTTAAAAAGGAATATTTAAAAATTATTTAAAACATTTCTTGAAGAAAATTTCCATTCATTAAAAATAAATTTCTAAAACTAAAAATAAATAATTTTTTATATCCTTTTATTTAAAAATAATTCTGGAGACATATAATGAAATATTAAAAAGAAATGAATTGGTCATTATAGAAATAATACTATTCAGGTTATATACATTAAATTAATTATTCCTTTCACATTTTTATTAAAATCCAAATGGGTATTGTTTAGAAAACAACATGAATATCAAATTTCAATTATTTTTAAAATGTAAATGTTTGGTAAAAATGTATTGAAAAAATCATTTTTAAAATTTGAAAAACCTATTTTTTTTAAAAAAAATATAGTTATGAAATAGAAAAGGGTTTCATCCAAATAATAATGTATATATGATTTTCTTAAAAACTTGTTTTGAACACTTGAGTACATAAAAAATGAAATTGATGGGAAACATGAATTTTACAAATATAAAAATATGAGAAGAAAATAAATGAATTTATTTATAGATAAATCCATTAATTTCATAATTTTAATCATAATCAAGACAAATAGTTATAAACAAATACATTATTCCATAAAACCATTATTAATTTGGTAGCTTCGAATCACAAGTCCCGCGAAATAATAACATAAAATTAATCATATATTGTAATTATAATTAATAAATTCATGATATTACATGTCAAAGGGTCTATGTATACACGTCATAGAATAATTTTGTTTCATAACATACGAAATGTCTTAAAAAATTTAAATTGAGACAAAAACCCTTGACCACTTTAGGACATTATGAACCGTACATCCTTTAAAAGAGACGTAAAAAATCGAACTGTAAATCCCAATTTTTTTTATAAATAATTCATGATGTTAATTTATGGGAATAATTCCTATAATATAAAATAAATAGTTTGTGAATATGGAATATGCCTCACATAAGTAAAATGTGAGACATGAATCATTCACCATACCTATCAACACACTTAATATACATTAAAATAAATTGGATAATAAAAAAAATTATAAATATTTCAATGAATTGAAATTATTTATATAACACCATATATAATTTATTTATGATCTTTTTTACACGTTTATTATCAATTACATGGTATTGTTATTTTTCATGCAATATCGTCATTGTATTTCGTGCATGCTTTAGTTTCTTATTTATTTCCATTCTCTATAGATCATGGTTCTGTAATCCCTTAAATATTAGAATAATATATTATTATATTATATGTATTAATATTAATTCCATGTATTATATATTGACAATAAAATACCCCATTCATTGACATGGTTGGACATATATACCCATCAAGGTGACAACCATTTTCACAATGAATGATGTGAAATAAGTGAAAGAAATGTATTACAACTGAAAAAACAGATTTATGACACATATATCACATATTTACATTAAAATCATTATTATTAAAATCCTTGTAAATCATTAATGAATCATGTCTCTTCTTGAGGTTGTAGTTCACCACACACAACAGTAGCGTTATCATATTCCCATAGAATTAAAGGTAAATGTAATATGTGATATATTAATTTAAATATAAAAATAATGTCATAAATATTATATTTAAAAATTTAATCCAACATTATCGCCACTTGTGACATGTTTCCATTGAAAATTAATAACATATATTTACAAGACTATATACTATTATGGACATGAAAGATGATTTAATATCACATTTGATTGAGGTGTGGGAAGATTTAGGTTTTTACATTAAAAAATATATATATTTACATGGAATATACATATTTATTTTTATAATAATTTTTTAATATCAATAAAATTATATGGAATATGAAATAAAACAAAATGATAGGTTAGGGATGCTACTTCTTCTCAGACAACTTCATTTGTATTGACAAAAAGGATCATTAGGTTTTCTTCATGATTGAACCTAAGATTATATGATGGGATTTGGGAATTAAAGAAGTTATTTGGGTGTGTATTTTCCATATAAATTTGGGTTTTATGTATTAATAAGAAATGATATGTGTTTGCCTATAATATTTGGTTTTAGTTTCAAACATGTATATTTTTAAATGAAAATGGTGTACCCATTATTTCTATATGAAAAAAGTCTCAAAAAATGTTCATTATCAAACCTAAATGTTATCAGATCGGAATATAGACATAAAATGGATTTGGGACTATTTTTAGGAAATTTTAAGTGTTGATCTCTTTAGTCTAACCCCTAGTATACACATTTTAATCATTACTACTGTAAATAATTTTTAATGTATTTACTATTCATTATGGTCAAAAAATATACTGGTATTATTAGGAAATATAAATTATTAGAAATTAGGTTTCTAATGATAAATTATACATAAAGATTAAAATAAATTAAATAAAAAATTAATATGAAAATGAATAATATAAAAAGATTGTATTAATAGATATATAATGTTTCCTATTTTTCTTATAAATCCATATTAAAACAATTTTTCTGTTTTTCAATTGTTTATAAGGGATTGTTATTTTAATAAAAAAAAATTCATTATTCATTGAGAAAATTAATTCTTAAGAACATGATAAACACTTAAAATCAAAATAATTTTGAAATGCTGAAGTAAAAAATGATTTTTTTCAAAATAAATTTTCCAAATTTTTTAATAATTATTTTCAAATTATGTGTCAAAAATGCAATAAAACACTTTTTAAGAAAAATATGTTTTTAAGCATAAAATTGGTTTTATTCTTATTTATTTTAAAAAATATAATATGAATGATAATAACTTTATTTAATATTATATATATATTAATTCTATAATAATATTTTGAAAAAAATGAGTGGTATAATTTATCATGGAAAAATGTGTTTGGCTACATAAACAATGTTTTTTTCAAAAAATGGTTTCCTGTATTTTCAAATGGTTTTTATTTTATATTATAATTAATAATATACCAAATAATTAATTTTACATACAAGTGTAAAAAATATATTTTCCAAGTGTTATTAATTATATTCATAAACATCATTCTATTGATTTGGTGATAATTAACTTATTAAATAATTAAATTTCAAAATATTAACTCATTTAATTTAAACTAAATTTTTCATTTAACACAAGTTAATCATAGCGTATCATGTAACATAATATAAAATCTAGGTTTTGTGTAATGATAAATATTGAAAACAATAAATTTATTGAAATAACATATTCTAAGAAATATCAGTGGGTTATAATAAGTATTATCAACTAAAATTCATCATTATAAAAATGATATGCATATGTTTTATAATGATATAATCAAGGTGAATGATAATAACCCATGAAAAATCATACCCATAAACAATTGGTTCTTAAATCATGATATATGGAATTAATAATTTTCAAAGGGATGATTCATATTATTCAATAATAATGATCCATATTATAAAAATCTTGGTCAAGGGAAACATTTATAACCCAAATCCTTCATAAGGAACACTAGATCGTTTCATAAAACATAATCATCCTAGAACACTTATGAAACCATTATATAACCATTAATAATTATAATAAAAATACATTAAAAATTTTATATAATTTCCCAAGTCATTTGATCTCAATCATGGGGAACCCATCATATATCCTATGTTGGGCTCACCTGCGAACTTTAATGGTGGTCAAGCATTCATAAGAAATATGTTAGAACCATAACATGAATAAATCACCAAAAAATTACTTATTATTATAAAACTCATAAAAATAAATTATTCCTTTCATAACATGAATAAAATATGTAAAATAACATTATGAATAGATAATATTTTTAAAACATGATTAAACAATGCAAAAAAGCTCAGTTTCATGGAAATTTCGTCGAAACAATATAATCCCAGGGAAATGAAATGGGTTCCTTTAAAATATCCTTGATTCAATCATAATACATCTAGATAAATAATAAATAAGGTACCAGTTCAATATTTCCAAGTGTAGAATTTTTAAAATAAAGGCTTTGATGATATTTATGAATTCAAATACCATTAAATTTCCACTAAAAACTATCGACAAAAATAATGTTTTTACATTGAAAATCACTTTTTAAATCTACAAAATCAATGAATATTGTCAAAGTAATTTTATTCAATTTAAACTCATAGAATTATAATAGAATATTAAATGAATATAATGGTCATGAAATGGAGAAAATATAATAATGTCATAAATATGGAAAACAAAAACACTTCATAATCATTTTGAAATTGGTCTCAAAAGTGACTCATTTTGAAAATTTTATGAAATTTAATTTTCTATAAAATATTTATATATGGTAAAAGACCATGTAAAACTATATTATGAAGTCAGTTATTAATTTAAAATATATTTTATAATTTTTTTGAAAACATGAATATAGAAGAGAAATATTTCTTATTTAATAGAAGAAACAAGTTCAATACCTCTTTCAAATAATTTTCTTGTTATATATTTAATCAATAACGATAGAAATATAAGTAAAAATTTAGAATCAAATTTATTAAAATATGAGGATACAATATATCTCTTTCATGAAAATAAGATAATATGTTTACTTTTTTAGGAACCATGATCCAAAACAATATTAAAAAGGAAGTATATTTCAACATAAAACCTTTTCAAAAATGGAACATTTTAAATCATAATCCCCATGAAAGAATATCATAAAATAAATTTTAAATATCATGAATATATTTATATTCATGACTTACAGGATAATGGGTAATTATATACAAATAATAAAATATGATTTGTGCATATCATATATAAATGAAATTTCAGATTAATGACTGATACAAAGACCATATCATTGAATTGAGAGTTAATAAATAGATAGATTTTGTGTATCAAATGTAAATAATGAAATAAACTATAAATATATAACAAAACAATATAGAGAATAATTCACACAAAATCATGGAATGAAAATGTAAATTGGGAATTATATACACAAAAAATATTGATTAATTGTGAATATGGTAGATCTGTCATAGAAATAAATGTGAGACAAGATACACTTACCTCGAGTACAAACATTCCATGTTTGTCCTTTAACTCCTATTTAATAACTGCATGTCAATTATAATATTTATTAATAACCCATTTAGATGTTCAATATCATATACATAAGTCATATAATTTATCTCCTTTAATGATATTCTTAAAAATTTAATCAATTTAGTCCACATTTGGTGTTTTGAGAACGTCTGATCAATATTTTTAAAATAGCATAGATATGTTGATCATGTTCAAAGGGGTCATCATTCAATCATATACCAAATAATAATATTTAAAATAAATATAATATTTTTATATCAATTATACTTATAAAACTAACCAAGAATAATGGGGATGAAAAACAAACTACATTACAATAATGGTTACGATAGGCCATATGTAGACATGGGAAACATTTCAATTTTGAAAAACTTATTCCAGAATGTTGCTATATAATGATATATAATTATATAATTATAATAATATCATAAATAAATTTTTATTTCATTAAATAGTTTTATATATATCATCCATGATATTTTGTGACGAAAAAAAGAATCACATCACATCGTGGAGGTGGTAGTCCACACGTATACAAGAGAAATGTTTTATATTTTCAATGTAAGAAATAAAATTATATATTATACATTATGAATTATAAAATGTAATTATTCTAAAAATAATTCAATGAATATCATTTATATTCATAAAATTTATCATTATTTACTTTCATGTAAATATTTAGTGGAAAACGAATAACATCGAAATGCAATTCAGTAGTCCACCGTACACATATGAGATTATATCATATCCCTAGTGGAAAATAAATTTCACGAATTTATATTTCATACAATAATTTTAGAAGAATAAATATGTCAGAAGTATCATTTATATATATATAATTTGAATCCATAACTCAAAACAACTGTAATAGGAGTCGATGGAAAACGAATTACATCAGTTAATGAGGTGGTAATCTTTCATACACATGAACAGTAGTTTCAATACACTTTTTATTTAAATGGATATGAATATAAATTATTATATCATCACTATAACATCTTAGTGAATTTTATATTTTATTTTATTAATAATTGAAGGGTAAATACATAATTTATGTCTGTACAAGATGAAAGAAAAAGAAGGATCTTCACTAAGATACCCTCTCCAAGGGAAATATCATTTGGATCAATTTTTAGGATCATAGGATTCATTTTACAAAGATCATTATATCTAATATGAATCTAAGTGTAGTGATTAGGAATTTATTTTCAGGTTTTGTCTTATCAAAATTACATCATAGGTGTCAATACATTAGGTTTGTATGTTGACTTTTATAATCCAGGAGATGTTTCATTATTGTAAAGACACAAAACTATTAAATAATGTGGAGTCACTCTTAAAAAAATGACTCCAAAATAGATTAAAAATGTATTGGAGGGAATACATAGTTTTTAAAAACCACCAACACACACAAAAACACATGTTTTATACATTTGGTTCTATAGCCTTTATGTTTACATGCTATTATAATTTTAGTTTTCACTGCAATAATGAGTCTTTTTATATTGGTAATTTATCCATTATTAATAAATAAAATAATTTTAATTATTTAATTGTTACCTAATTAAATTTAAAAAAATATATCCAATTTATCAAATAAAAATATCCTATATTTGTGGTCGATTAACTGTTAAAAAAAGTGCATTCGACAGGAAAAAACCCCATTTTAACCTTAAACTTCATAACAATAATTTCACTGTTTATAAGTAAATATAGTTACAGTAGTAGAAATATTTGGCCATAAATGTATTATGGTTGATAATTTTAAACATATAATAATCACTAATGCAATAAAAATATTTTCATGAATTTTATTTCATATAATAAAATATTATTTGTTATAAAATAATAGTAATGAATAGTTTCATACTTTTGATTTAATTGGACATTAAAAAATCATGAAAAATATTTAATTTAAATATATTATTTTATAAGTAGTATAAAATGATTTATTTATTTAAAAAAATATTGTAATTTTATAATTCATTCAATTTATAATATTTTTATAGTTTTTCTAGATATTTTTTTAATATTTAAATAAATATTATGTTAGTGGAACATGATAATTTAAGGTAATTATATAATTAAAGTAATTTATAAATAAATTATCAATTTCAAAATAATTTCATTATTAGAAAAATGATACTATAATTCATTCAAAGCCTACTGCTAGAAATTACTTTTTTATTATGTGAACACTTTTGAGGAAAAAATTGAGAAACCAATACAACTACATCTCATCACCACTTAACCACTCCACCTCTTCAACAATTCACCATTTCAAGACATCACCACTAATAGTCACACAACTTCACCACTTCAACCACTAAACACATGGCATCAGACATCTCAAACCAATTCAAACATTCAAACAAAAAAACCATCACAGCGTGAGTCGAAACCACCAAAGAGAAAGCTAATAAGCCACAATCCAAGGAACACGAACAAAGGAAAAATTGTGAAAACCTCAGACTAGCTTCTTCCATCGCCCGCCAGTGCGACCATCGACACCAGCCCAAATCCACAAACCTATGGCGAACAACGAATGGAGTTCTCCCCCTCCTTGAAATGTGAGATGGACAAGCTATCCACAACAGATGATGAAGAAACCAGAACGGGAAAGACCAAGACATCCTCAGCCGCACCTTGATCCACAAAAACCACAACACCAGCTCCAATAGAATCGACTCCGTAAAACCAGAACAAAAACCAAGTACCTTCCCCTACGAGGCTTCCCAAAACATCCCATCGTTGCACTGGAATCATCCACCCAACCTGCAAAGAACAGAACAAGAACCTCCCCCCTCCAACCCGCACTGAAGCCGAAGACGAGCCTCCCCAGAAAGTACGCCAGATCCTTCCCTGGTCCGCAGCAACCCTGACCGAAGACCCCTGAGCCAAAACCAAAGCCGACCCCCACAGAACTCCAGATCTGATGAGCCAGACCGTCGCTGATACACCAGAGCTGACTCCAGCCGAGGGCAACACCGCCATCGCCGTGTAGAGGAGTCACTGTATATGTCGCAGATCCAGATCCATCGCCAACAAATGAATCCAGACCCATGATGAGAAAATCACCAGATCTGACTCTATCTGAGGACGGAACCACCATCGTCGCACCGAGGATGCACCATATTTGACGTCTCAAGATGAGGGCGCACCTCTTATGACACCGAGCTGAGGGCGAAGACGAAAAACCAAATTCAGATCTGTGACAGAGGACAACATAGATGCCGAACATCTGAGACGAGCCAGATGAGGGAATAAGAGAACCCGTGGCGAAACCCTAGCTCGGGGAATTATATTCATTAAATAATATTTAAAACCTAGAGGGTTACATTTTCTGTTTTTCATTATTTAAATTATTACACATCAATTTTATATAAAAGTTTCCAAAAATAAAAAAATTGAAGTTATGTTTATTATGGTAGAATTAAATTCATTAATAAGACTAATTCTTCTGTCATGGTTACATGTTGATCCTTAACAAATTATGTTTACTCTTAATTATCCAATTTTCTTTTACCGTGTTGAATAATATTTACTACTGTTACATTTCATAATGTTAAATTATAATGTAGACCATATTACCAAATATTAATTATTTTTATTCCAAATATTATATAAAAATATTCAATTCAATTAAATTAAGTTGTATAGTTTAATTTAAATTAATACCTAGGGAAGCGTCAAAAAGCAGTTTTCAATAATTGTATACTTCGCGAAAAGATAGTCCAATATTATCTCTATAACATGGTATAATTATTAGATTAATTTAAATTAGTATTTATATATTTTAACTACATGAATTTCATTTAAATAATTATTAATTATTTGTTAGTTTAATTAATTAAAATAACGAAACATTATTAACGATGAAATAATTTTTTTAAAAAACTGTTATTTATCATCAAAAAATCATATATTATATTCAGTGTAAATATGATTAATATGGGATAATTTTATTAAATATAAATAATTTTTACTTATAATACTTTACATTAAATTCATATCATAATGGGAATTTAATATTACTTAATTTATTTTAAATTCATTATTATATTATAAAAAATTAGTGTTTCTCACTATTTACAGAAAACCATCATTTTTTTAAAAAAATAATAATATTTATCCCCATGATAATTAATATATTCATATTTTAAAAAATAATTTGAATTTTTTAAATAAAAATTCTAATAAATCTATAATTTATTTATATTATTTTAGTAGAAAATTAATATATATATATATATATATATTATAAATCACTTAATACCATTATTACCTGCTAATTTAATGATTAAGTTATAACTGTCATATTTAAAAAATAATATATCATTATTTTTTATTATTCAGTTTTATCTATGTCAAATTCTAACATAGTTTCAAATTATAAAATCACGATGTATTAAGTTCAAATACTGTTTATAAATTGTATCATAATCATCTTAACTTGATATCAATATTTAAAGGTTCAACAATTGAAAAATATTCTTTTTATGAAAACCCACATCGTATAAATGGTTAATAAATCATCAATATGAAAAGTTATAAATTTATTTTTGTAAGAATTTCATATAGAACAATTCATAACAATGATTACATGTGTGGGAATATTATTGGAATGTTATGATATAGAAATTTAATAAAATAATAATTTCAAAATAATGATGGACAATGATGGAGATCATTTATCATTAGAAATTTAATGGTCCTGACAAAGTCCATGTCCACAAAACCATAAACCATAGTGGTTTGAAAAAGACAAAGTTTTCATCAGAATTAAATAAAATGGGATAACATTTCAATTTCATGATCGTTTTCCTAGAATTGAGGAATTACTTACAATCTTGACTAGTGTCATATAGATAGATACATAATTAATAAGTTATATTTAATTATTTAATTAAATTCGTCCACAATCAAATCTTTTTCAACATACCATTAGAATCGCCAGAAGAATTTTTCCTTCATGAAGCACTATAATAACATTTTAATGTATAATATAACTATAAAAGGACAACAAGATATAACTGTTGTATTTATAAATTATCCAAAAATAAAAAAAAAATTCACAAGGTATTATAATTCTAAAAAAATAAACCTTCATTTGATGAAATTTTACATTAATATCAAAATTCCAACATCATTACACATATTTTAAACTAAATCATTTCAAAAATGAATAATTCTGTATCCAAATTACCTCATTAACCTAAAGAATAAAATGTTTTTTAACTTCAATAGTTATCTCATAAATATGAATATATAAGACTAATAATATATCGATCTTATTATGAAATAATATTACTCACTTAACCACCAAATCACTTTTTAAACACATTATTATCTGTATGATAAAATAAAAGATCTCATTATTTCCTATATATTTCAGTTCCTATAATCCATAAGGTTATAAATATATTAAAACATACACTCAATAATTTTAAATGTATACTTCACATTAAACTGGGTATTCATAGATAATTAAACCCAATAAACCCTCTCCTAATGTTTAATTAATCACTTGAGGATCTCATCAATTGTTACCCTAAAATCGATGTATAATACTCTAATCCTATAAACATTATAAACATCATACACTAATGATGATACCCATATCTACTAACATTAACTCACTTGAAAACATCCTACTCTCAAAAAATAACGAAAACCTACTATGATTCAAATCCTAACATCCTCGAACCACCACTATCAGATCCAATTATAAAAATATAAACATTAAATTTATGGATTTGATATGAGTAAATGTAACCCAATTTTTACCATCCAAACCATACAACATAAAATGAAAATATTATATAATTTGCAGTACCATATAAATTTTCGGTTTAAATTATTTAATATTTAAGGAAAACTCCTATTTACATGGATTCATAGATAACCAATCCTTAAATATCATCATTATCCCATAATATGTAAAAATATCATATTACTTATTAATAATTCAACATGTCCCCTTATATTATTCAAATATGAAAAATTTCTAAATATAAACATTAAACATCATCCTCTATAACTTGTGGAATAATAAACATAAGAAGGATAAGCTCAAATTCATAATAATTTTAAATAGGTAAACATGAGATTTAATAACTAAATATCATGATAATTAAAAATATGAGAATAAGTGTATGACATGATAATAATTTTAAATGAGTATAAAATAAGTGATATAATATCAATCAATTCATAGATAACTAATTAGGAAATGTGGACTAATGCTTTCAAAATGAAATAATTCATAAGATTCAATAATCATGATCCATATGGTGTTCATATTGAACATAGGAAATAACTATAACTATAGAAATAATAATGATAATTTTTTGGTTTTGTAGAACATTACACTCATAGAACCATTACAAATTTTAATAAACATTTGGTCGTTTATCAATATAATTACTTAATGCATTGGAGAACTAGTTGGGGGGAACCCATCGTACAATCTATATTTGGATTAGTTGTTAAATATAATGGGGATCATTCCTTCTAAAAAAATTTCAAATACCATAAAAAAATTAAAGAAAATTATTAAATCAGTTATATTTGAAAAAGGGAATTTATTCTTGATAACAAACAGTACACGCCACATCAATCATTAACGATCCAAAAAATGTTATTATTATTTAAATATGCACAATATAACATAGTCGTTAAATTGGTGGATATAAATTGAATTATCTAATTTAACATACATACATACATATATATACATATATATATATTTACTACTAAAAATAAATTTATTTATAAATTACCAGTAAATAATCATTCAATTTTATGTATTGTAATTTGATTAGCCAAAAATTTGTTTTCTTTAAAAATGAATTTTTTTTTGATGTTTTGATAAAATATAATAATTACATTATAGTGTATTTAAAAAATATATTTAATAAAATGAGAAAAAATTATGAATGTTTTATATTGAAAAATAATCATAGGGTGAAATTTGTGGATTTATAAAAAATTCATGATTTTTCACTTAGGTGTAAAAAATACATATTTCTATGAAAATGTCATTTATTTTAAAAAAATTAAGTAATTTAAATGTACCAATATGTTTTGAATATTATATCAAGTATCATAATAATAAATAATTTATATTTAATCCTCTCAATAATTTTTCAATTAAATATATATTGGATTTTAGCATTTTTTTATTTTAAAATGTGATTTTTTTACTCTGACAACTGCATAATGGTCCTCTATTTTTATTAACTAAAAACCCCAAATTATTAATTTTTTAAATTAAATTTTAATATATTATATATATATTAACTTATTCCATTTAATTATTATAATTTGCAATATAGTTAACATGTAATCATTTTTTCATGAATAATACACTTCCTGAAAACCCACATTTTCACCTGGTTTGCATGTTTTATTTAAAAATAAGTTATTCCACATGAGTGAATCTAATTTTTAAGAACATTTTCCATATTTAAAATAATATAATATATATTATATAAAAATTTTAACTTTGTGTTACTTCATAAAAAATGGTGAAAACTGTAAAATCATTTTTGTGTAATTTTGGAAGAAATAGATTTACCAGTGGGGGTTAAAATGAAAAAGATAATGGTTAAAATGAACTATAATATTTTACAAAATATATTTTATTGAAATATATATTCAATTTTGTGTCCATTTTTTCTATAATCCAAAATTTTTTAGCATTGCGTCAGTTAAAAAATTTGGTATCACTTTTTCTTTTAAAAAATTAAAAGTTTTGGACTCACCTCACTTATAAAATGCCGCCCCACCCCTCTCATATTTATCACATTAAAATTATTTTTAAACCATCTACCTACCTAAATATATTCATTACTTCCCAAACCATGACTTTTAATTCATTTTTACTACAAATCCATCATATGGGCGGTTATAGTGCTAAACTAAGGAGTTTCTCTCAAGAAGAGGTATTGTGCTTAACCGATCATTTTTTTATTTATTCTTCCACATATATTAAATGTTCATCAATAAAAATGGTATAATTATAGTATATTCAATAAAATGATATTATATTATGTTAATTTAATTACCCAAGTCTATACCCTCTTTGATAAAATGGGAAACAAAACCATCATTCAAATGTACAGAGGACTTATGCCTTGTGAACCAATGTAATTATTTTTTCATGCTGAACTAATATTAAAGGTTATAATAATAGATTTAAAGTATATATATGAAATTTATAAAATAATTATATTTAATTAATTTTTATTTCACATAAATATTCTTACATTCCATTTCATGTGTGATATGATAATGTTGCTCGTGTGTACGACAGACTACAGCCTCATAAAGCAATATGATTCATTTTCACTAACTCATTTCATGAATGATAATAATGTTAATGTTAATGAATATATTTGAAATCATTATGGTATTCCAGAAATATTTATCATTATAATAATATAATATAATATTTTTATAACAATCCTTTCTAATCACTAATAAATGATAATTTTTTTATAGTGACCCTAACATTTTGTACATGTTATTAAATGGTGTTAAATGTAATTATCCATTAAAAAAACTAACTAAAAATTCATTGTATCCTTGTTAGATTCTGTAAATACTTATAGAAGAAGAATCTAGAATAAAATTATATTTTGTTAATTTTCAGTATTTTCTCAAAAATCCCTTTGAGCTCCTATAACAACATTGGATAACATTGAGAATTCATAGACAAAACGAGTTAGTGAAAGAGTATAGTAAATTATAATCATTGAAATAAAGAAAAAACATGATTCATATGTAATAACATGAAAACATAACATACATTTATTATAAATATAAATTTATAGTAATAACAAATAGAAAATAGAGTCATATGATCATGGAATCATGATAATGTTGCAATAACATATATCATGGAATAAAAATGAGTCAATGATAATTGAGAAGAAAATACCACATACTGGACAAAATCCAATAATAGATTAGGTTTACTTAATAATCCTATAAGAATATATCATGATAAAAAACATTACCCAATTTGTTAGAGCACTATCTGGGTTCACAATCATATCATGTAAATGCATATGTGTGCCAGATAATAATGTCAAACATTGGGAATAAAATAAGGGTTTCTTATTGATGAAATTGGACTCTTAATAATATTATATAGAAAAAAAGGATATATAATATTTGTATCCATAAAATAGAGTATATAAATAATGAATGTATATTAACAATTGAAAAATAATCATATATGAAGAATAAATATTTCCATCAAATATCAAATACAGAAAAAGAGTGGTTTTGTAACATTAAAAAAATACCATTATAGAATATTTTTTGGGAAAAGAATAAAGATTCCATAATAGGGATAATAGAATATTTTTTTAAAAAAACCATGTTTATATGATTTCTTTTAGAAAACAAGGGTGCATTAAAATAGTTTCTGGAGTATACTTGAAAAGTGGTATGAAATAATGAATTTTCCATTAATTGATTTTTCATATCAAGAGAGATTGATAAGGGAACCTTTTATAACATTTATTTACCAATTCAAGATTGATTAATTTATATATAGGTATTTATGTGGAAAATTTTCATTATATAGGATACTAAATTAAGTATAATTAATATTTGTATTGAGGAAAAGATAATAAAACTGTTACCCACAAGAAATATATAGGTTTTAAGAGATCCATTAACTTATGTCTAAATTCATTATGAGAATTAAATTAATGTTATGGATAATCAAATTATATTATTTAGTTAATTAATTACAAAATTCATCTATATATATTTTTCCATTATAAATTTATTATGTTCATTTATAACCATTTCGTGGAGTTATAAAGGCCAATTTCATTGTTCTATGAGAATTCCTTTCATCGTTTCTTGGTTGGTTCACTTGAATATAGTTGTAGAAGTTATTTTGAAATGATAATAAATTTTTAAAAGATAAGTAATGTGGTATTAATGAAATCAATGAAATTAAAATGTTTTTCATAATCTATTTGTTTCCATATATGTTGATGATTCATTTAATAAAATCGTAATTATAAAAATTTAGTTTATTTTGGTGGTATTTCCAATCAACTAAAAATATTTTTATTTTATTTAATTTTATGTCCATATATTCATTACATAATTTGAAAAATATATAATATAAATTAATAGCCCATTTTTTACAATTTTATTATAATTAAAGGTATACATGAAGTAATAATTGAAAAATAAAAACTTATCATCCATGATGGCGGTTTCCAACATATCCTAGAAAATGGCATTGCTTCTATTTGAATAATATTTGATGAGAAAATTGGTGGATATAAAAAATTATATTTATAAGAACCCAATTCTTATCTTTTGAGGTATGGGTTTCTTCGTTTCTCTTTTCCATAAGTGTTATTGAGAAAAAATAATAAAAAGGGGAAAAATTCTAAATTTTTGGACTATATGCCATGTACATTTCCACACGTTGTGTACTTTGGCCGTGTGGGATGAGTACACAGGGTGTGTAGCCATGTTGGCGATGAAGGGTGTAAAAACCGACTACACACCGTGTAGTAGATATATACACGAAGTGTAGTCAGTCAGTAGCAAAATAGAAAGGTGGTTGAAGTAGCCCCCAACTGGACGATAGTACACGCCCTGTGATCAGGAATACACGCTGTGTGCTCTTGTGGATAGATGAATAGTGCCACGCTGGCGGGAATCCACCAAAGGAACAGTTGAAACATAAAAATTACACGCCGTGTAGTTAATAGTACACACCATGTAGTTTGTTTTTTTCACTTAAAATGGGAAGTAGCCTCCCTTGTTCATAGGGATGGGTTAGAACCAGAGGAAGGAGTCACGAGAGGTGGTTGGTCCTTCGATGATCTCCATATCGAGCGTCGGGAATCTGTTTCCGCCTCTGATGATCATGTTGGAATAACATGGGTAAGCCCTCCCTTCCCCTTGCATAGTTATTTCCAATTATTCCTCTAAGGGATGATATCTGAGTTTGAATGATGATTTATTTTACCTCAGATCTACTTTGTTCTTGGACGATTCAAGGATTGTCATTTGCGTATACTGTTTTGGGGCGTTTAATGTAGGTGTCTTGATGTTTAATTTACAACTGTTGTGCATTTCTGTGAATCGTTCTGCCACGAACCCATGTTGGGGGGTCATGTGGTTGAGGCCTTGTCCATGTTAAATACTTATATTGGTAAAGGAACATAAATGTGATAATAAACTGTTGTTTGGGATCTCTTCTTAGATCCAGGACCACCCTAGGGGTGCATTCCTCTATTTAGTTGTTTGGCCGGGATACCTGAGGGTATGCCTTTATAATAATGATAATAGAATTTCCTTGAGGGTAATTTCATGTTAATTGATGGTTTAGATGTTGGTCATGGCCCGGTTATTTATTTAGCCTAACGGAACTGTTATACTTAGCCCGAGGGTAGTGCATTGTTTTGCCTGAGAGCAACTTCTTTCGTGCATGTGGGTAATAGACTCTGTGCTTGAGGGAGAAATTTTGTACACCTGAGGGAAATATCTATTATGCCTGTGGGTAAATATCTTGTGGGTTATGTTTCTGATTACCTGAGGGTAAGGGTTTGCGTATCTGAGGACACTGATTGTTTACATAGAAATTCACTGTGGTGGTTTCTTAATAAAAAATGATTAAATAAATTATAAAATGGAAGTATAACTGCTAAAGTTAGTTACTTTTCAGTACTTATTAGTTTATTGCATTTACTAATGCACACTGTTGTAACATATTCTTACACAGTTGGGCATGGGCCTTTGGTGGGTGCCTACTGGGATTTATTTCTCACACCCTGTTTGTGTCATGTCTTCGGCCCAAACAGATTACATTTCTGAAGGTGTGGATAAGGGTGAGGGCCCCTATACAAGTACTTGATTGATGCTGGGGAGTAGGAGAGCGTGGAACCGGGTTCAGGTTCGTGATGATACCAGCTGTTTTGTTTTACTTTGGTGTACTCTTTATTGTATTGTAATGCTATGTAACATGTTTTGGCTGTTTTCTTAGAACTTGTGACATGTTGCATAATATCTGTATAACTGGTTGGTTATCTTTTACTGCAGTTCTTAATATTATATTTGTGTGGTTTATTTCTTCCGCTGTTGTTGTATACTTTTTTATTTTGTTACACTGCGCTACACTTTGACAAATTAGGGCATAGTTTCCCCACTATCAGACCTAGGCCCTCACTCTTAGTCAGTAGACTCTGGCATTTGGGGTAATGTGCTTGAGGTCATGTGACCAACCATGTTCGGGTCACCCGTTGAGTGGTGCCATGATCCGGGATGTTACAAAGTGGTATCTGAGGCGTTCTTTTCTTTGACTTACTATTTGGAGCCTTAGTCAGGGATACGATGGGAAAGGTAATTGGTAATAAGTTGTGCCTGTGCATAGCTAACCCGTGTACTGGGAAAATCCATTCTACATCGTATTTTTGCAATTATTATGATTTTACAAATTTTACAGTTGATTTTTTTTCACCATTGGGTGACGCACTTGTGATTCTACTGTTTATATTTTATCCATGGGTTCTATTTAGTTGTAACCCAATGAGATGAGGGTATGACATCTCATTCATCATTTAGGCACATTCTAGAAATCATATTCCATGCATAGTTCTATGCCACGTAGGTGTATTAGAAATTGAATGTTGTTTTGATAGATGTTGTGCTAGAAAATAATGATGTTGTGATAATTGGTTGATAAATACCTACTATGTGATAGGGTATCTTGGTATGAGTCTGTTGATAGAATGGACGCCAATCTTTGATATTTTGGGAGTATGGGCCCCCATTGACCAAAATTTGGTGGATCATTGAATTTTTATTTTGTTATAACACATATAAGTTGACAAATTTTAATTTTCGGGGAGTATGGGACCTCACATATCTGAATTTGGCACTTAGGTGTTGTTTTTCAGTATTTTCTAGGTTTTGGAGTAGTTTCAGTGGTGTACTATCTGGAAAACCCAGTATACACACTGTGTAGTTCCTCGGACACGCGTCATGTGTTCTTCTATTCGAGAAGAAAAGAAAACATTTAAATACATGCTGTGTACCATATGTACACGCAGTGTAGTCTCTTCCCCTGTCATGGACCTTGAGGGTAGGGATACAGGGTAGGGAAATGATGGGGTAAAACACATCGTGTACCTAATTTACACGCCGTGTAGTGTTGACCCGGATTCCACCCGTGTAACTAACAACACAAACAGAGGAGACCGTAATATATACACGTCATGTCCACTATTGAACACATCGTGTAGTCTGACCTGGGATCCGGTCGGGTAACTAACAACACGAGTGGGTATAATCCTTTCGCGTACACGCCATATGTATTTGGAACACGCCGTGTAGTGTGAGCCATGTATCCGGCCGTGTAACTAACAACACGAGTCGGCGGAGCTCATCTAGTACACGCCGTGAACCTGTGGGACACACCGTGTAGTCTGGTCCGAGGACAGACCTTGTGGTTTTAGCCGTGTGGCTGGGGAAAACAGGGTGGTGTACACGTCGTGTGTGGGTGTAACCCACCATGTAGTATCTAGCCGAGTAGTCTCCATGTCACAAACGACACTTGTAGTTGGAAAATTACACCATACACACTGTGTAAATTATATACATGTCGTGTAGTTTTGTTCAACATGAGTCATGTGGATTAGCCGTATACAAGGACCTGGGAAGGAGAAGAGAAGTCAAGTACACACTGTGTAGACAGTATACACGTAATGTAGTCTTGTTTTGAAAATAGTGAAATTCCCTCTTCCTCTTGTTCCCTTTTTGGTCCCTTCATTTTCTGTATTTGATAATCTTGATATAAGGTGTGTGTTTGACTTTGTAGAGCCATGTCATCGAGACGACGACCGGTTTTTCTCCAAGAGAGCGGCAAAGATTATACTCCTAAGATGGTGGGCCATGGGCTACTAGTGGATCCTCTAGCAGAGCAAGATGCGTCTCCATCCATTATACCGAACATAGGCACAGAGGCGCAGTTTCGTGAAGGCTTTATGCGGTTCATGCGGACCTTTCAGGGAGAACCGCCGGCTACCACATCTATGGATGAGCTGACTCATATATTCTAGCAGAAACATATGTATTTGTTCTCAGGGGATGGTGGACCATAGGTTGCGGAGTCTTGGCTGGGGTCTATGGAAACTATTTTCAAGAATCTTGAGATTCCTTGAGAGCGGAGGGTCAAGATTGCGACGTATATGCTGCGTGATTCCGCCAAAAGGTGGTGGGATGTTAGCACCCGATCATAGCATCACATATACATGGTGTGGGAATATTTTCAGGCAGTATTCTATTACATCATCTTCCTGTAGACGTTGAGAGTGGATAGAGCTCGAGAGTTTATAAATCTGCAGCATGGTGCTATGTCAGTGTAGTACTATTCTGCTCATTTCACCGAGCTTCAGCATTTTTCACCCATACTGGTGGGTGATGAGACGTTTAGGGCCTTATGTTTTGAGGATGGACTTCATTATGACATCCGAGCACTAGTGAATGTTTTCAGGTTGCCTTTAGTACATGCTATTGTGAACCAGGTGCTGATTACAGATAGGAACATGCGGGAAGCTCGTGGTGTGGGAAAGGGTGGTTCAACACCAATTTCTGGTACTATTTCTACTGGAAAAAGGAAGATATATTTGGACATCTCTAAGTGTTGTAGTATCAGCCAGATGAATTTTTCAGGTCTCCAGGTCATGTGCTACTATTGTGGTAAGGAGGGGCACAAGAGGCCTCAGTGTCCACGAGATCCAGTGGAGTGCTGAGCTTGCAGAAAAATGGGTCATCTGTAGTGCTTTTTTAGGGTTTTTTCACCAGTGTCTAGTGAGAGGGGTTCTGTATAGACTTTATGAGTTGGAGCAGGACCAACAGCTTCTTACCAGTCGGGAAACTGGAATACGTCAGGGCGTGCATGCAAGGATGGTGGTCGTGGTCGTGGTAGCCAAACACCAGGATCATAGAGGTAGTAGGGCGGGACAGCTCAGGGTAGCCAGGCTCTGTTGTAGGTCCACGGCACTGGGTAGGCATATTCAGTGCAATAGACCTAGAAAACACAGGATCCCAGACCTTCTACTGTCAGAGGTACTATTATAGTATCTTCGGTCTTATCATCAATACTTTTTGATATGTGTGATACACATAGTTTCATATGTGTACCCATTTTGGAGATCCTTGTTCTCTATTTTTCCTTTTCTTCTGATGTTATGACGTTAGACACTCCATTGGGGACTAGAACGGCTGGTGTGCGTCCGTGTGGGGAGTTCCCCCTTGAGGTCGGTGGGTGTCACTTTCTATGGGACCTCTATTTATTAGAGATGATGCGATGTGATGTCATTCTCGGGATGGACTGGTTAGTTCCCTTCCGAGCCTTTGTAGATTTCTATCATCGTAGGGTGAGTTTCAAATCACCAGAGGTGGAGAGTTTATGTATAAGAGAGAATTTAATGTTCAGGCGACTCGAGCTGGACCAGAGCTTCATGGGTGATGTGGAGTCACAACCTAGTTTGTGAGTTTATATCTGGATGATCTGGGGACTTGTCAGATGGATTTCCCTCCAGTGGAAGATCGTTTCAGGGATGTCTTCTCAGACGAATTTTCAGGACTACCTTCCTAGTGAGAGGTGGATTTCTCTATTGATCTTGTGCGAGGAGCAACAACGGTGTCCATTTCTCCTTATAGGATGGCTACACCAGAGTTGTATGAGCTCAAGAAGAAGATAGAGGAGTTACATGAAAATTGTTTCATCTGACCCAGTACTTCACCTTTGGGTTTGCCGGTCCTATTTGCGAAGAAGGCAGACTGTACCCTTACACTCTGTGTGGATTACCGGAAGCTAAAGAAGTTGACGGTTAAGAACCCATATCCCTTGCTGAGGATTGATGATCTGTTTGATCAACTTCGTGGATCACGAGTGTTCTCGAGGATTGACTTGGGATTCAGATATCATCAGCTGCACGTGAGACCATCAGACATACTGCTTACGACTTTTTAGAGCAGATATGGACTATTCATGTACTTGGTTTTTCCATTTGGAATCACGAATGTGCCAACAGTTTTCATTTCTCTGATGAATTGTGTGTTCCATCCGTATCAGGATTCTTTTGTGGTTGTATTCGTGGACGATATCTTTGTGTACTCTCCAACTCGACTCGACCATGCCACCCACCATGAGATCATATTGATTACACTGAGAGATCATCATCTATATGCTATTCTCTCAAGGAGACAATTTTGGATAGACCAAATTCACTTCATGGGTCATATCATCACAGATGGAGGAGTTGTTGTGGACTGAGAGAAGGTGAGAGTAGTAGTTTCCTGGGAGCATCCTATGAAAATGTTTTAGATACGGTGTTTATTGGGGCTGGTTGGTTACTAAAAGATCTTTATACATGACTTCTCCCACTTATCAGCACCTTTGACAGGTTTGACTAAGAAGGGTGTGAGGTTCGTTTGGACGGAAGCTTCCAAGACAGCCTTTGAGGACCTAAAAGGGAGGTTGACATCAGCACCAATCCTGATACTCCTAGTGGAGGGAATGAGCTATATAGTGTATTGTGATGCATCAGGTATTGTTCTAGGAGCAGTGTGGATGAATGGAGATTGAGTTGTTGCTTACGGTTCTCGGCAGTTGAGGCCACATGAGAGGAATTACCCAATGCATGATCTCTAGCTGGCTGCAGTTGTTCATGTGTTACATTGTTGGAGTCATTATCTCTTGGGAGAGAATTTTGTAATTTTCACAGACCACAAAATTCTCCAGTATATCTTTACTCAGTGTGACTTGAACCTATGATTGAGAAGGTGGGTCGAATACCTTCAGTCCTTCGATTTTGAGCTTTCCTATACACCTGGTAAAGGTAATTTAGTAGCTGATGAACTGAGAAGGAGGACTCAAATACAGGCAGTGCAGGAGGCCAGTGGTGAGTGGTAGCTCATGGATTTGTTCTCTGAGATGCATTTTGAGGTGAACGACAGTTAGGGGAAGACCTATCATTCATCTTTAGCTATTACTTATACACTCTTGGATAGAGTTAGGATGAGACATCTATGTGATTCAGAAGGACTAGTTCTACGGGAGTCGGTGGCAAGTGTGGACCCTCCTCCTGGATAGACGACAAGCGATGATGATGTAATGTGTTTCCATGGATGAGTATGGATTACATAGGATATACACAATGAGCTGATGTGGTAGTTTCATGCTTCAACTTGGGTAGTTCATCTCGGGGTTACCATGATGTACAGTGAATTGAGACGTCAGTACTGGTGGCCGGGAATGAACGGAGAGATAGGTGGTTTTGTTACGAGGTGTTCCACCTATCAGTAGGTGAAGGTGGAGAATCAGAGGCCAGCCGAACTGTTAAAGTAGTTTCCCACCCCGGAGTGGAAATGGGATGATTTCGCGATGGACACCGTGACTGGGTTTCCGAGGTCACCTCAAGGCAATGATGCCATGTTGGTTGTGGTGGATAGAATCACGAAGGTAGCTCACTTTTTGCCGATCAAGGAGACCTTTGGTGTTGACGAGCTCAGAATGATGTTTATCCAAGAGGTAGTACATCTTCTTGGGGTCCCTCATTCTATCGTTTCAGATAAGGAAACCCATTTTACGTCTCGTTTTGGGCAGAGTTTTCAGAGGGCACTAGGTACACAAGATCTTCTGAACACAGCTTACCACCCTCAGACTGATGGCCAGTCAAAGTGTACATTATAGGTGCTTGAGGACATGCTTCTTACATGTGTACTAGACTTTGGGGGCTCTTGAAAGAATCATATTCCCCTAATCGATTTTTCCTATAATAATAGTTTTCAGGAAACGATTGAGATGGAACCTTACGAGGATTTATATGATAGGACATGCTGATCACCTTTGTGCAAGTTAGAGTTAGGTGATGCATATTTACTGGGACCACGTCTCATGTAGGAGACTTCTGTGCAGGTCTAGTTGATTCAGAAGAAGATGACTACGACACAGTCTTGTCAGAAATATTATGTTGATCGCCGTAGTTGACCCTTGGAGTTCGTGGCCGAGGATTAGGTTTTCCTACGTGTTTCACCATGGGTGGGACACAAAAGGATCAGGAGATAGGCTAATCGTTCACTGAGGTATGTGGGGAAATTTAAGATTTTGGAGAGAGTCAGACAGGTTGCCTATCGGTTTCAGTTACCACAGAGGTATCGAGCCATGCACGACGTCTTCCATGTATCACAATTGTGCCGCTATCATTCAGACCTGCCTCACATCTTTCATCCAGAGGAGGATGAGCTTCAGGTTGAAGCGTCCTTTGAGGATCATCTGATTCTTATCATTGATAAGAGCACGAAGGTTTCCGAGGCTGATCAGTTCATCTCGTATGGGTTCTATGGCAGCATGGCCGAGTGCAGGACGAATCCTGGTAGCGGGAGACCGACTTACGGGCTCAATGTCTAGAGATTTTCTGAGCATTATCTTCTCCAACCATGGAAAGGTAATTCGGGGAAGAATTGTTTTAAGGGGGGGAGTTTTTAAGAAATCGGTTCTTATTTTTTGAGGTACGGGTTTCTTCTTTTCTCTTTTCCTTAAGTGTATTTGAGAAAATATGGAAAATGGGGAAAATCAGAAATTTCGGGACTACATGACGTATACTTTTCCACATATCGTGTACTTTGGCTGTGTGGGATGAATACACAGGGTGTGTAGCCATGTTGGCATCGAAGGGTGTAAAATCCGACTACACGCCGTGTAATGGATATTTACACGCCTTGTAGACAGTCAGCAGGCAAATAGTAAGGTGGTGGAAGCAGCCTCTAGCCAGACGACAATACACGCCATGTGATCAGGAATACACGTCATGTACTCATGTCGATAGATGAATAGTTCCACGTTGAAGGGAAGCCGCGGAATGAACAGTTAAAAAATGAAAAAGTACATGTTGTGTAGTCAATAGTAAATAATATGTAGTTTGTTTTTTTCACTTATAATGGGAAGTAGCCTCCCCTGTTAACAGGGAAGGGTTATAATCAGAGGAAGGAGTCGGGAGAGGAGGCCAGACCTTCGAGGATCTCCAGATCGAGCGTCGGGAATCTATTTCCGCCTCTGACGATCACGTTTGAATGGCACGGGTAAGCCCTCCTTTTTCCTTGCGCAGTTCATTCCAATTCTTCCTCTAAGGGAAGCTATCTGGTTTTGAACAAGGTTTTCTTTTTTCTCATATCTACATAGTTCTTGGACGATTCGAGGATCTTCATTCGTGTATACCGTTCAAGGGCATTTAAGGTAGGTGGATTGGTGTTTAATTTCCTACTATTCTGCATTTGTGTGAATCATTATTCAACGAACCAATATTGTGGTGTCATGTGGATGAGGCCTTGGCCATGTTAAATACCTATATTTGTAAAGGAAATTAAATGTGATAATAAACTGATGTTTGGGATCGCTGCTTTGATCCAGGACCACCCCGGGGGTGAGTTCATCTGTTTAGTCGTTTGGCTGGGATACCCGGGGGTACGCCTTTTAATAATGATTATACAATTGACTTGAGAGGAATTTCACGTGAATAGCTTGTTCATATGTTGGGAATGGCCCAGTTAGTTGTTTAGCCCGATGGAAGTGTTTTACTTAGCCTAATGGCAGTGCATCTTTTAGCCTGAGGGAAAATTCTTTCGTGCCTGTGGGAAATAGACTATGTGCCTGAGGGAGAAACTTTGTACGCCTGAGGGTAATATCTGTTATGCCTGTGGGAAATTCCCTACGGTTTATGTTTCTGATTACCTGAGGGTAAGGGTTTGTGTATCTGAGGAAACTTACTGTTTAAATAGTAATTCACTATGGTTGTTTCTTAATAATAAATTATTAAATGAATAATAAAATGGAAATATAACTGGTAATGTTAGTAAATTTTGAGTACTTCTTAGTTTATTTCATTTAATACTACACATTGTTGTTACATATTTTCACACGATTGGTCACAGGCCGTTGGTGGGTGCCTAATGGGATTTATTTCTCACACCCAGTTTGGGTCATGTATTCGGACCAAACGTATTACATTTCTACCGGTGTGGATAAGGGAATAGGCCTATATACAAGTACTTTATTGATGCTGAGGAGTAGGGGACCCTGGGACCGGGCTTGGGCTTGCGATGCTACCAGCTATTTTTTTTGCTTTGTTGTACTCTGTATTGTATTGTACTACTATATAACATGTTCTGGATATTTTCATAGCACATGAGACATGTTGAATTATATCTATATAACTGGTTGGTTATCTTTTACTGTAGTTTTTTATATTAAGTGTGTTAGTTTTATAGATTCTGCTGTTGTTTTATGCTTTTTATTTTATTTCATTTCGCTACACTTTGAAAAATGAGGGCATATTTTCTTCACTATCAGACTTGGACCCTCTCTTCTAGTCGGCTGCCTATGGCTTTGGGGAAATGCACTTGTGGTCATGTGACCAACTGGGGTCAGGGCACCCATTGAGTGGCTCCCGGAACCGGGACACTGTAATATTATTAATAGGAATTATGTTATAAAAATTATTATGAAATAGTTATACTTTTATGGATTAAATATGTGGGTAGAATGTTGAAGATGAAAAGAAGTTAGAAGAGGAAGTTTGTGAATGCTACCTCTTGAATATCACCTCCTTGACTGACCCCTTACTGTTCATGGAATTGGTATTTTGGTGATATTATAATGACATTTTCAATAGGAGAGTGAGTTAGATTGGTTTTTTCCTATATATTTCAATATTATAGGCATATAATGCATCAGGATAAGGGGTGGAGGAGGTGGTATTTTTAAAAATATGGAGAGGCGTGTTTTTTATTTTTATTTTTATTATGTTATTATTTTAGATCTTTACTAATACTATTATTTATTCTTATCACTATTTATAATAGATTGTGTATGTGATTTATACCTAATGGGTCATTACATAACATATGACTCAATGATTCATATATTTGGATTATAATCTTAAATACAAGAAAATATAATATTCCAATATTAAAAAATTTTCATTATTTCAGAAAAAAATAACCCTAATTTTTTTTAGATTCTTATATTTTTAAAATCCAATCCATTTTTTGAAAACAATTTTTTAATTATATGAATTATGTTTATTAAAATCACCATTTATTTGAATCATACTGAATTTAATTTTATAAATGATTTTATAACGTCTTGAAAGATTACATATATTATCATATGTCAAATTATCCCTATAATAAAATATATTATTAATTTAGTATCCATTTTAAAACAAATATTTTTTTAAAACAATATATTTATAAATTTTCAAATGAAAAAATTTAATTTTAACTAAAATACAAACACTTATCTTTCTATTTATAAAATTTTTTTTACTACGATATAAATATATCATATTTTAATTTTATAATATACATAAATATTATTTTATGTTTCCATATTTTATGTTACTATTTTAAAATTCATGTCATTATCCCTAACGTTTAGATTGATATTCTAATGGGTAGTTTACTATTCAAATGGCCATTTTACTATTCTAACTGTCCAATTTAAAATGGCCACAGGGTTTCCAACATCCTAAAAATATGTCTTAATATAATAAATATTCATTAAAATGTATTTTCTCTCAAATTGATATACTAATTAACCATAAAAAATGTATGTTGTGTTATTAATATTATGTTTTAATTTTATAGCTTTGTTCTTCAACGATGTCATTCTAGTGGATTGAGTTGATAAAAATTGTCTTATTATTGTTCTCTTATTTTCTATTTACTATACAGATATAATAATTTGAAATATTATTATCTTAGTTGTGGACTAATGTGTCATTCATCATTTATGAGAATAATGTTTTTTTAGCATTTCTATGTGATGTATGTAATTTATATTTCAGGACATTATTTAATAAGGGAATTCAATATATACAATTCTAGGTCATTACATTCTTCCCTCATTAATAATTATCACACATAAAATTTAATTTTACATTCTAAGTTATAAAATATTAGGGCAATTCTCATTCATCACTTCAACCAGTTCCATTGTTTCATCCTCATAATTATGATTTTACTATGTAAATTAATAAGATGAGTTGTATAGTTAAATAGAAAATTATATCAATTGTCCATTATATTCACTAACCACTCCGTGTATGGGAAAACATAATTTATCTAAAATAATTATACATTCATTACTTGTGAATGATTTTGTATCTTCTTCTTCATCAAAGATATGTGCAATAAATCATTTACATGAGATATGGATGGTGGAATCACTAGTCAATATGATAAAAATATGATGTGACCAAGAATCTAAATGGGGATTCTTTACTATGGAATTATATTTCCCTTATTCCATAATCTCATGAATGTCTTATATGATTATATGTTGAGAAATAACTTCCCTATGACCTCATACACTTAGTTATGTCAATTGTTTTTTTCACAACACTTCTATCAACTTTAGTCATCCATGACGTGCTTTGGATTGGCCTTCAACATCTCTTCCATTTCTTCAACAGTTGAATTTCATAGCATCTTGTGTTCACCATCCTCATCCCAATATGTCAGTGTTCTAAACATTTTCCCATTATTGGATTTATATGAAGCTATTTTGATGCATGTGTGGAAACTATTTTTTTCAGATAATTTGACCAAAGTAAGATGTTCATCAATTCCACCATTTAAGTCCATTTATAATGGTCTCAACATATATTCCAATCTATTAATAGTACAATAATAGTATCCAACATTCTGATATTGATGGTATGTAATGATGTTTAGCATAGTTCCATAGTGAAATTTCTGAATTTTCCAAAAAAATGGAGTTAAATGTTAAATCTTGATCGAACAAAGTCCACAATTATACACCATAAATCCTCACCACTTATCTCACATATATCAATGAAATTTTATAAAGAGATAATACTAATCAAATTATAATAATGTATGTAGTATTTTTATGATTATCCATATTTACCCATTAATTGTTACATTATCTAGATGACTTCATAAGACTAGTGACAAATTCCATGGTTATGTTTACCCATTTCCATGTAGGTATGGGTAATGGTTACAACATACCATTATAATTTTTCCTATCATAATTATCTTAATAACATACATTTATCTTTGATGTATATTTATAAACCCCCACATTTATATTTTCAAACAAATAGTTCTATCAGAGATCTGGATACATTTATGTTCTCCTTATGTGGATAGAGAAGCTTGAGCTGTTTTAATCATTGATAATATGTCTTTTTTATTTCATGATTTTATGGTAAAAATATCCAGTAAAAAATCATATTAAACTAGCCTCATTGATTTTTATCTCTGAGGAAATCCCTTTTTTGCAACCACATTATTTTGAATTTCCACAGCATCTCTTTGATCTTCCATTTTATTCTATAAAAGATATTTGTGGGAAATCATTTTACATATTAATGAATATGTTCCTTTATTAATGAATCACAATTCCATCATTTAAATTTCAATTAATCTTTCAACCTTATAAATTTTCATGAAACATAATGTTTTATGATCCTTTATACATAGACCATATAACACATTATTTTCTTTATTTGGATGGTAGAAGGAGGATTCATTAGCATCCTTAATGATATCTAACCATATTCACCAGTGTCTGTTAATATCATTTTCATTGAATTTATATTTTAGACTCATTTGATTAGAATATATTTCACACTTTACCCTCATAGAGGTTATTCCAACAACTATTCAATGTGAAGATCAATGTTGGACACTTTATATCATTCATGTGAAAATTTTTCTCATTAACAGACTACTTCCTTGAGGAATATCCAATCACAATATCATTATGAATTAGTAGAGAACCTGAGACCTTATTTGATGCATCGTTGTATACCACGAATATTTATCTACATGTGGGTATTGTATGAATTTTTGTAGTTATAAGCCTCCTTTTAAACTCGTTGAAGCAGTCTTCATATTCACTTGTCCATAATAAATTTACTCCATTTAGATTCATATTGTGTAGTTGGTTTGAAAATCATGAAATGTTCCACAAAAATCATTGGTAATACCAATATAGAATAATGGTCTTATGGATACACATTATAGATTCTATCATGGGATACTCCTAAATATCCTTTTTTCTTATAATGGTCAAAATATATCGATTTACTAGTGATAACATTCCCCAAAAATGATACTTTTATTTCCCCGAACATAAACATACTATACTACTAAATTAGTTTCTCCCATATTGATGTCTTTAGCATAGTAGTAAACTTATCCTCATATACATTATTTCATTTTTATTATATTAGAATATATAATATAATTACTTCCAAAATATTATTGAGGTAATATATAAAGACCCTATTCATTATGTTCATGAATATTTCTTGTGAATTATTTAGTCTTAATATAATCATCATGAACTCATAGTGACCATACTTAATTAGAATGGTTTTCATATGATTATCAAACTTCTGCAAATTCTATTTGTGATATCTCACTAAACGCACAACATAGAGAAATAAATGGCCCCACATAGTTGATCAAATATTTTAACCTATCCATGGAGATGTAAACATTTTTTTATCATAATTTTTTGATCTCATGATATTTAGTTTAGAGGTCGATTCAACCATTATTCCATTGATGAAGATGATTGGTTCCCCTTGATGAAGCACTTATGTATAAAAACCCACTTACATACTATCTTGTAATAGATTCTTCAACACCTCCAACACCAAGGTTGAAATACCACTTGGAGACTTTTATGTGGGAATGTATCCAAGTATAAATTCAATTGATAAACCAACCCATCAGTCAAAAACGAAGATCAAAAAATTTATTAGGTAAGACATCAGTGTAGTTCCTCTCAATGGACATGTATTAAAGAATTATCCACTACACAACATCAATAATATGAAATATATATTCTTGAAATAGTATCCATTTTGTTGAAAAATTTACCAATTGATATTAAACCTCATCCTTAAATTTTTAAAGATTAAAATATTCCCAAATATGTGATGTGTAATATCACTTTTTCGATAGATGATGTTGGATTTATATAAAGATTCATAATTCATAAAAAATATAGCATCAGACACCACTAATATTCTTGAAATAATATATAATTTAGATGCTATAATTTACCTATTCATTTATCGTTATAATGTTCTTGGTATACTTATTTCCACATATATTACATGAAGGATGCTGGGTTTTATTCCCATATGGGATTAATTTATTGGCCCCCCATACTAAAATCCATTATCCTTTTTATCTATAATCACATGAGAACAATATGATTTCAAAATCATTATCCCAATGTTATGTTTTTTGCATTAAATATTCTCATCACTGTCAAATTCCCATTTAACTTTGTATTCTCATATACCAAACAGTAGTCAACTAAATAACTAATCTTTCTTTCATTAAGTGTTCATGAATAATCTAGCAGTATATCATTCAAGACATGAACATTTTAATCGTATGACTTGATAGAATCATCATATTTTTTATTGAGTTTGAGTAAATCACTCTTCATATTGAGAAAATAGATTTAAGTCAAAAAAATTGAATTACATATTATTGAATTCTTCCCATTCCATGTATTCAATTTCTTCTATATACATCGTTTTATTAATTTTTTTCCACCACTTGTCATATTTAATGTATAACTAATTGGACATCATCATGAAATTCTATTCTTATGAGTAGTAGAGGTTAATGAAAATATCCATAATAGTGTTAATTCAATGTTTCAATGTGGGGGGATCTTAAGATCCACCAAATATTGGATGCATTTTTTTCAAAGTATTTATCCACAACTAGATTTTCTTTAGAGATATATGTAGTTCTACAAAAATTAATTTATTATACATAACATGAGCCATCAGATAGACTATTTTCATGATGTTCTGAGAACCTTCACCTATAATTATTGGAATCTCATTAGAGAAATCATCATAATGTATATTATGACATCCTGGACCCGAATTCCATTCATTGGTTCCATAATCTGATGGGCCTCATAGCCTCAAGAGAATCTCCCCAAAAACCTAAGGATGTTTTCTAGTATAATGGTTATAGATTGTGTCTACGGGGAGACTATTACCACATTACCAGAGTGTAGAACTATTGAAAAGTAAGATAACATGAAAATAAAAGAATAATAGTGTAAAGACGACCCAACCAAAGTAGTTATAATAATAAAAAATATAATCATATAACAATAATAATCTATAAATTAAATTAGGTTCTTATAAAAACTAACGATGATAAATTTTACATGTCCCAAAAATATTTGAAATCATGTAAAAAAGGAATCATGTATAACAGTCTTCGAAATTGTAGAAAAATAAATCCCAAAACAATCCTTAACATCCGTAGATCCCACTCAGTCATCTTCTACCAAACACCATCATAACAAAATAAACCACTATAAAGTGTACGAAGAGGCATGTTTCCCATTTTCAACACCTCAATTGCATTTATTATTCATAGGTTCCCATGGATTCCATGATAGGGAGTCATGGAAATTTCAATAGGCCCTACAAATATCGTATATAACATATGGTATGCATAGTATAAAAAAAACAGTGTGCACGAACACATATATAAAAGTAAATAAGTACAATAATGTATAGACTCAAGTACCTACTTTAGCCTCATATGGTTTCTGAACATGTATTAGTTCCATTAATTATTTTTTTCTTGTTTATATAAGTAATTCATGTGATGTATAACTAGCATTGAAATCATGGCATGATAATAATAGAATGGGATTGAAGACCTAACAAATAATCCATGTAAATATTATTAATGAAGATGATCCTAGGAAATAACAAAGGAATCCTTAACCATAGGGGTCAACACATGTCTGGTGTTAACATTGGCATAGATATTAGGGTAATATTTTATTCCAAGGGGTATCTCCCATGTAATTCTACAATAATAAATATATCCCAACCCATGGATACCATCTATGGTAAAATTGGTATGTAGTTACTGGGATTCATGGACGTTACCATGGAACATCATGTACATATACATCACATTGTAACCAAAGAATGTATCCAATTAAAACTATAATAATAATATAGGGATCCTATAAAGTCATTATAGGCATCAAAAATTAGATAAAATCATGTTCCTAGGTGGGAATAATCCTTGGAAACCAAAATCCTTGAATTGGAATGATTTTCTTGAGTACTCAATTCATTCCCTTTGGAATCCAAGGATATATCAAGTCTGACCACTCCAATAATAATGATTACATTTATATGATATAGTCACAATATAATTAATTAATTTAATAAAATTGTTCACATAATATCCTACCATTTAATAATCCATCAGGTTCAATCTATTTCCATTCATTATTTTGACAATAAAAAAATGGGAATGCAACCATTTCATTCATTTCAAATATGTATTATCTAATACAATAGGTTAACTCTTCAACTTTCCATAAACATTGAAAGATGTGCTATAAATGTAGAACCAAGGATAATTCATTCATAATAATCATGTATGTGTCATATCAATAATGTACTTTCTAATTACCATTTAAATATTCATTTTTTCAGTTTATGAGCATACATTTTATGGTTTAATTGGTAATATTTCTTGTGCTACCCATTACAATTCATATATTTAATTAAACAATTACCTTTATAGTTGTCATGTAAAATCACTCCTAAACGATGGCACATATAGGCTTAATCAGAACCTAAAAGAAAAATTAGGTAAAACGCCCTACTCGTGGTGGTCAATATAGAGGTCATAACCTCCAAAAATGGATAATATTTATTAAAATGGTCATAGAACATGGTAAGACTGAATATTATAAGGAGAATTAATTTAAAATACCATGCTAGATGAAATCGGTTCACTAACCTGAAAATCAATATAATGAATAATCTTAAGGGATGAGTTATAGACCACCTACCTTAGGCTCATACAAATATTCTTTCCTTATATCGTCCTTTAATATGTAATGGATTGGATGAGATCTTTAGAACTGGACACCACCCGGAATGTAGGTGTAACGACCCAATGTTTTTCAATGGAAATTCCATTTTTATAAATATGTCATTAAATCACCTAAAAACATAGCATAATGGATTACTAGAATCCAATTGACCTTAAAACATCTGTTTTTCACTTTTGTGTGTGGAATTTGAAAATCCGACATAAACGATTGCAATCAGTAAGTTATTTGGAGTCTTTGAAGAAAAACATAATTTTGGGAAAATAGTATCATACCAAAATTAATAGTAACATACCCTTATGAATAGTGATATACACTAATGTATAGTAACCTTACCAATGATAATATATAAATAATATTCAAGTTGAAAATTTTCCTAATGATATGCCTAATATTATGGGAGCGGGTTCTCAAAAAAGCATGACATGTTTTTCTAAACTAGCTCAAGTTATGAAAAATAACATGAATCTTGTGGAATACCCTCCTCCTACAAGGAAAGATCAAGTTATCCTAGAATCCATCATACATCAAAGGCCTCTCATGTTTAGAGGATCTTATAATCCCCTAATCATAAGACAATGGATTAACTCCATTGAAAAATATTATCCATCCTTGAGTGCTTAGAAGAAGTGAAGGTTGTACTAGCAGTCTATCATTTTGATGGGGAAACTAATAAGTGGAGAACACAGATCAAGAATTTAATGTCCCTAGAGGAAATTGATTCCAGGGATTTAGGGGAATTCAAGGGGATTTTTTTCAACAAATATTTTCATCAAACCCTTCATCTCATGATGGAAAGAGAGTTCCTTGGACTCAAGAAGAAGGAAGATAAGTCCATAAGGTCCTATGAAGGTAACTTTTCAAGGCTTGAAAGGTACGCCTCCAGCATTTTTATGAACACTGAATGCAAGGTGGATCACTTATTTTGCGGACTAAAGCCATGTCTATGATAAGTTTTTGTGATTTCAGACTTCGATAGTTATGAGGATATTGTCTACTATGCCCTCAAGGTTGAAATGGGGATTGGAGACTCACATTGGTCTCACGGTCCTAGGGACAAGAAGATGAAAATGGAGAACAACATGGGTGGTTAATCAAACAAATCCCATGATGGAAAGAAGTATGAAATTCCAACATGAAAAAATTGTGGGAAGAATAATTCTTGTAACTGTCTGAAGGAAATAATGAATTGCTTCAAATGTAAAATTTTTGGTCATCTAGCCTAGAACTACCTCCAGGATATGAAGAATCCGACTAATGTGGAAGAAGAAAGGAATGTTCAAGTCAACACTCAGCATGCAGTGTTGTGTTACTACAACAACAATCATGGGCATTATTCCAACAATTGCCCTAAGATGGGGTTTGTCGAATCAAATCAATAATGACCTCCAAGGCAACAAGGAAGGGCATATGCTATCACTACTACTGAGGCGGATCTGTAAAAATGTGTGGTGATGGGTACACTAGTTATTAATTCAAGAATATATAACATACTATTTTTTTTGGTTCTATGAATTCTTTCAGATCATACAAGTTAAGTAGAACTATTCAAACACCACCTCAAAATTTAGAGGAAAAGTTATCTGTGAGAACAGTGATTGACGAAATTATTGTATCCATAGTTTATAACTCCTCTCAGGATAACTTTTGTGGACCGAACCACCCAAAAAATCTCGTCATACTTCAATTAGTAGAGATTGACGTTATCTTGGGTATGTATTGGACATATTTATACAATTCCAACATCAACTTCTAGGAAAGGGAGATCACTTTTCCTATCTCAAAGAATCCTCTGATTCTTTACAAGTGTAAAGAGGAAGACAATTCTCCTTTAGAATCATTGTCCCAAGTGTGGATCTTGTTGCCTTATAAGAAATCATATCTTACTTAAATGACTGAGACAAAGGAGAGATTCATTCTTGAAGACATTCCCATCATGAGGGATTACACTGATGTATTCCTTGAAGATTTGCATGGTCTTCCTCCTGACCAAGAGGTTGAGTTCTCAATTTAACATATCCCTGAATCTAAGACTATCTTATAGAAACCTTATATAATGGTTTCCTTAGACCTGGAAGAGCAGAAGAAGCAGTTTCCGGAGAATATGATGTAGGGTTTTATATGCCCGAGTGCTTCACCATGGGGTGCACAAGTCCTCGTTTTCAAGAAGAAGGACATATCAATGCGCCTCTACATTTATTATCGTGAGATCAATAAGATCACGATAAGGAAAGAGTATGCCCTACCATAGATAGATGACTTGTTCAATCATCTTTGTGGGGCTAGTTATTTCTCTAAGGAGGACCTTTGGTCAGGATAACACCAATTAAAGGAGTGAAAGAAGATATTCCCAATAATTCCTTTCGAATGAGGTATCGACACTATGGGTTCTTAGTGATGCCCTTAAGACTCACTAATGCACCAGCTATTTTCATAGATTTAATGAATAAAATCATTAGATATTACCTCATCAAATTTTTGGTAGTCTCTATTGATGATATTTTGATATACTCTAAGTGCAAGGAGGAATATTAGGAGCTTTTGAAAACTATGTTAATTAATTTTTGAAGGGGCAAGTTGTATGAAAAGTATAGTAAATGTGAGTTCTGGATAGAGGATGTGTCATTCATCATGCATGTTATCACAAAAAAATGGATATTTGTGGACCCTTCCAAGATGAAGACAATTGAAGAGTGGCCCAGGACAACTTATATAATGGAGATCCGCATGTTTTTGGGTCTAGCTAGGTATTATAGATGATTTCTGATGAATATTTCACAATTTTCAATCCCAATTACCTATCTGACACAGAAGGGAGTAATGTTTTCATAGACATAGGAATATGACGACTGTTCCACGGAGTTGAAAAAGATGCTTATCACTACGCTAGTACTCACACTATCATAATGTGGAGAACTATTTGTGGTGTATAGTTATGATTCTATGAAATGTGTAGGTTGTGTGCTAATGAAAATTGATAATGTGACAGCTTGTGCATCAAGGAATCTAAAAATCCTTGCGCAAAACCATCCATGCATGATCTAGAGATTGCGGCATCAATCAATGCATTTAAAATCGGGCGTCATTATCTCTAGAGGAGAAGTGTGAGAAATATACTAACCACAACAGTATCAAATATATCTTCACACATACTTTGATTAAAATGTGCCATAAAAGATGGATTGTTCTTATCATGGATTCTGACAACTCATTCTACTACAATCCTTGTAAGGAAAAAAAGGTGGTAGATGCTATATGTAGAAAGGATCTGGCATCTTTATAAATGATGATAATTGAAATGGATCTGATCTTCATAGATTTGAAAAGGATAGACAAGGGAATCATTGAGGGAGGAACATCATCAATCTTTTATCAAGTGATTTCTCAACCATCCCTCTTGGATAAAATAATGGATTCTCAAAGAAAGGATGTGGAACTTCTGAAAAGGGTGGAAGATGTTAAAAAAGGGAAATCTTCCAATTTAAAATTTTATGAGGATGTATTTGTAAGATTTGGGTCATTATTATGTGTAACATCTAATCCAGAGAAAAAGAATGATCTTCGGAGTGACCCACATAGCTCAACCTTCTCTATACACTCAGTGACCACAAAGATGTATCAAGATATCTGAGAAACCATTTGGTGGGACAGTATGAATAGGGAGATTGCAGAATATACATCAATGTGCCGGGTATGTCATCCAGTGAAGGCTGGGAGACAAAATTCTACGGGGATGATGCAACCAATACCCATACAAGCATTGAAGTGGGAAAACATTACCAAGGACTTTATCAGTGGACTTCAAAGGACATCCAGAGGAAACAATTCTATATGGGTCGTTGTGGATCGTCTTACAAAGATAACTCACTTTATCAAAGTTCGAGAAAACACTTCATTGGATCAACTTGCACGGATTTACATAAAATAAGCGGTAAGTCTGAATGGAGTACCACTTTCTATTGTATCTAAACATGATATGAGATTCACTTCAATGTTCTGGAAAATTCTCCAGCATGCTATGATCACAGAACTGAACTTCTTTACAGACTATCATCTTCAAACTGATGACAAATCTAAGTGAACTATTCTGACATTGGAAGAAATGTTGAGAGTGTGTTCAATGGAATCTAAATAATTATTGGATCAACATCTACCACTGGTTGAATTCTTCTACAAAAACAGTTTTCACTCGAGAAACTGAATGGAACCATATCAATCCCTTTATGGAAAAGGTGAAGACCCCCAATATGTTGGGATGAATTATGTGAGTGTTAGATGTTAGGACATAAAATGGTTGAAGGAATTGTGGAAAAGGTGAAAACCATTCGGTATCATATCATGTACGCCATGAGTTAACTGAAGAGTTATGTAGATAACTGTCGACGAGACCATGAGTTCAGAGTTGGAGACTTGGAATTTGTATGCAAATATCCATGTAAAAAAGTCACGAGGTTTGGAAATAAAGAGAGGTTAAGTCCCAGGTACATCAACCCCTTTGAGATCATCGATCGGGTCAAAGTTGTGGCCTATCGACAGGCACTTACACCTACCATGTTGAATGTACATGATGTCATTCATGTATACCTCGTATGAATGTGCAAACCAGACGCTTCACATGTACTCTCGTTAGAGTTGGTATAGTTGGAGGATGATCTTTATTACGAGGAGCATCCAGTGAAGATCTTGGATCGTAGAGATAATGTTCTATGAAAACACGATTACTCATATGTTCAAGGTACTATGGAGAAACCATATGTACGAAGTGGAAACATTGGAACAAAAGGATGAAATGAAGGAGAAGTACCGACACCTGTTTTTGGATTTGAATGTAAAACGAAATTTCAAGGGTGTAATTTCATAATGGGGGAAGAATATAACAACCTAATGTTTTCAATGGAAATTCATTTCTTATAAATATGTCATAAAATCACATGAAAACACTACATAATGACCTAATATGTTCTAAGTGACCTATATTCATATGATTGACACATATGTGTTAAGAAATTAAAATATCCGACATACACGGTTGATATCAGTAATTTATTCAGAGTCCAGAAAGAAAAATATATTTTTTGGTGAACATTAACCTACACTAAGGAATCGTAACACACCCTTATTAATAGAGATATAGCATATTGAATAGTAAAATTATCTATAATAATATATAAATAATATTCATGTTGAAAGTATGATATACCTATATTTATAATAAGTAAATGAATGTTTTAAAATTATTGTTTGAATAAAATTTTTTATTTTAATTAAATTTAAAAATAATCATATTCAGAAAATTATTTTATGAAAATGAACTTCATTTTTCGATTCTACTCATCCAGAAATGGTTACGGTTACTTTTTTTGGATTTTTCTAAAATACTATAATTTTTTATGAATAGAAAAATGCGATTATTTTCAATAAATGATAAATAAAGGATTTACTGAGTCATTAAAGATGTTATACTGATGTAAGACTCATCAGTTCAGGATAAAATGATAAATTTAATATTCATGGTAATTGATGACTCATTGTTACTTATCTTTGGGGGAATTAATAATTTAATTAATTTTATACTGAGAAATCCCTTCCCTCTTCCACTATAATAACCCCCCTTCACTCCCTCTTCTATTCACTCCTCTCAAGCCTTGTGCATTGCCAATATTCATCCCAAATCTCTCACCCAGATCCTCTGCCATGTTCAAAATCTCCTAGCATCATCAAAATAAAAAAATCTCCCCCATTATGAGTTTCTCAATGGAGGATGTCACAAGAGTAAAATCCCACTTTCAAAATACATCATTTTTTAATGTTCTTTTCTTTTTTGTTTATTTCCTCACCTCCCTTCACCCAAGAAGTTTGATAACTCTAGTAGAATAAATTTACTATATTGATATTATGCTAATGGGATACTTCATTATATTCTCTTCTTTCCTCGTCTTTTTTTTTGATTGAAATGAAATCACCATTTGAGATGTGCCAATTTAGAAAATTCAAGGACAACAGTTTATCAATTTCTATTATCATCATTAAATCTCTTAATGAAACCATTCTTTTTATGGTTGTACCATATTATATATGTGTAGTATATCCTAATTGTATTCCTAAATTTTTTTACAAATGGTTTTATGTTAGAAATCAAAACATGTTCTTTGTAATCAAACCCACTTTTTAAAAAAACAGATGTCAATTTTGTTTGATATAATAATTCAACTTCACTCTATATAACCAAAATAAATTTTAAAACATGTAATCTATAGTATGTTCACTAATATTATATAACACTAATTCTAGAAAACATATTTCATCTTACAAGATTATCCAAAAAAATACAAGTAAACATGTCATTAAAACCAAGTAAACAAACGATCTCGATCAATGAAATTAAACCACGTCACCAATGAAAATGGTTATAAATGAACATAAAATTATTATAATAAACCAATTAAATATATAAGGGGTTATGTAATTGTTAATTAATTATCCTAATTTGTTTGTTCAGGTCTTTAGTAACAAGTGGAGAACACCAATGGATTTAAGGTAAGTGATTCTCCCCATATAACATTTACTTCAAGATTGTCCTCTATGTTATGCCATTTTATGTGCAACCCCTAATGAAGAGGTATCTTTATGCACCTCCCCCATACTACCTAGTTGATTTCTATGTGATGATAAACCCATTTTTTATCTCATCATTCCATATTAATTACACCTGATACCATGCTGATAAACCGTAATGAATTCTACCTGAACTTCTTTTATTCCTTCAGGGTGAATTATATTTCTTTTTACCAAAATGTAGTTGTCTTTTATTTTTATGTAAAACATCTAAATTATGTTTATATGATCAAAATTCATGTTCCATGATCCATATCTCATTATCTTTCAGGTACATGCATGATTTTAAGTTAATCTCTCCTCGATAGTAAATAATAAGAACACTCGTTTTAAGGGAAAATCCTCTAATTTTTAACAATTACATGTGAACTCTATCCTATGTTTTAAGACACCATGGTATTTTTAAAACCAGTATTTTTATTATTATTTCCATCTTGGTTAAATTCTTGTTTTCTATATAATATTTTCCTCTTCTCTATTTTTAATGATATATAGTATTTTCCCAAAAAACCGCACAACAATGATTTAATGCTAAATTTTCTAAAATACATTTCTTATATATTGTCACTTCGATTTGAAACCACTTTCCAAGTTATATGAATATTTTACCCTATGAATGTCCACGTATTTTTTAATCTTTTCCAGTAATGTACACTTTCATGATACACCCATTGGTTATGATTTATGTGATGATTGTCTTATCCAATTCATTCCAAGGACACCCTTATGTTTATGTATGGTGGATTATATATTATTATATATGTGGTAAGAATATTTCTATGGAATGAATATTCATGAAAATGATGAGATGGGTGCACCCATATAGTGCTCCAATGCATTGGGTAATGTTAAGTCAATTGATATGTGATGTGAAACGGGATTGGCGGTTAGCCTTGACCCATACTAAAATGGGAAATGGGATATGCAGTTAGCCTTGACTCGTGCTAAAAAAATTCATATGATTCTGCCAAATTTATATGATTCCATGTTTATATGAACCCATGCTTATACAATATAATTTTTTATGTTTCATGATTTGGATATGTTTATGCCATTCATCCAAACTCATTTTCATATGATGTATCTATATGTTCGTTCCCTTATTGTGCTTTTCAGTTCACCCCTTTGTTCATGTGTTCCCCGGGGTACCCTTTGCAGATGTAAGGTCTCAAAGGAAGTTAGGATTTGTTTATTGAGATTAAATGAACAAGTATTTTTTAGCCCCTTGATTTATGTTATATGTAACTAGTCTTCCAGGGCACTAGACTTAACGATACTTGGCATGTACACTAATGTATAATTATGCATAAAATCATGAAATGATATATGTAAAAGTCTTGGGTCGCTATAGTAAGGCATTTGACCCAGCATATAAATAGCGTGTTCGATAGAATGAAAAACAATGGAAATCTAAAAAGGAATTAATATCATTCCGGAGCAGATTCAATGAGATTAATGGTATAACGACCCATACTTTACATACATTGTTAATACTTCAAAATTGAAGCACACTTATTACAACATATGACAAAACCACAAAGGACCGTATAGGTATAGTGTCTTTAGAAACTGGGAAACATAAACAACTGGTTCATAAATCTTCTACAGTGTCTCCCATTTATTTCATCATATATAGGGTCCCTTTTAGCATATTCTACTTAATATCCATCTTCCTGACCTGGGTAAAAGAAAACATAAAAGGGTGAGCTCAAATGATCAGCAAGGGCAAATAAAGGAAATAAAAATCATATCATATCTTTTTGAAAATCAAAACCTGCAAAAGAGATCATAATATCTTAACATGGAATAAATCATAGAAGTGAAAATGAGATCCCCATAATCATAACATAAAACTTGAAACTTTGTGGCATGCACACATAATCATGGAAAATCATTTCTTGTTAGTCATGACTCATTGCCAAGACTATCTTAGTGGACAAAGTCCCTTTCTTAACCGAGTTCACTCCTCTTTTCAGTCCTGTATCACTGAACCGAAATAACCTTCCGTTCCAGCCATGTCTATCTCATGAGATATGAAATCTTTACCCAATGCATTGGAGGGAGATATAGGTCCCACCCATCTTATAATGAATCCTTTCTTATGTGTGCCACATAATCATAAACCATACATCATAGCGTAACCCATGTAATAAAAATGAAATCATAAAACAATTCATATAAGATAAAGGAATTCATAAAAATATTTCCATCACAACATAATCAAATCCATGTAATAATAGGGATAAAAACAGAACCCTTTTATTATCTTAGATGGAAAATAATTTCGATAAAATACTTGAATTGAATTCTTGAAGAAAATATCCTTTCTTCTTCAAAATCAATTTCTTTTCACAAAACATCATGAAATTTTAAAAGAAAGAGATTTTATTGAAAATAGTCATGAAATCTTTTAGAGGATGCTTCATTAAAATAAGGCTTTATAAAACAGTAGAAATCCGTTCGTGCCGTATAAGTTAAAAAAAACATTCTTCGTACTTTTGTCGGAAAAGTCAAAAAGTACCTCGTACGACAAAAGATTCCTTTCATACATATTACTAAAAACTCACCGAAGGGTAAAAATGGATTTAAACAATTGTAGGTGGATGGAAATAATATTACATATTGATGAAACATGGATGTGGATGATAAAATACACCCCAGTGAATACTTACGAATAAACAATCTCGATAAAAATGAGATTGTGATATTTCCCTTACCTTAGGTCCGATTTGCTTTGTTCGTATCCGAAGCTCCTGTATAATGGTTTAAATAATGTTATTGACTTATTCCAGAATCATACATATTGATATGATATCATATATGGTCATATTATTAGCTTCTTGTTAGTAATATTTCATTGTTACTTGTTACTCGGGTCTTTATAACTTTTTGTTCTTATGCGTGTTTTGTCGAATAAATTCTTATTCTTATCTTTAGGCTATATAGAATTCATTTCCAGAATGGTATTAGTTTAGTATATACCATATTCATTCATTAAATTCATTTATATAATCATTATGAAATGAAGATCATGTAGAACGAGTCGCATCACATCGTGGAGACGGTATTCCGTACGTACGCACGAGTGATGATATCGTTCCTATGATCGTGGAATTGTATTCGAGTATATATATATATTATTTAAGTATCAATATTAATTCATAATAATCATATATAGTTACTCATTACACCATTATACCCATCCTTGTAAGGTGATGGTGGAAAATAGATTACACCACGGCGTGGAGACGGTATTCCGTACGTACGCACGCGCGGTGATTTCATTTTTCCGTAGGATGGATAGAAGGTGAATTACGGTTGTTTCATAATAACATATCAGTATGTAAGTAATACTGATGTTATTACTTTATCATGAAAAAACTAAAGAAGAAGAAGTTGAAGAAGAAAGAAATTGAAAAGATCGGTAATGGATATTACCTCTTCTTTGGAACGCCTCTCTGAATCCTCCACTTAAGGAACTAAGATTGGTCTTTGGAGAAGACCATGACCTCTAGGATTATTCTAGGGATGTGGAGAGGAGAAAATGGCAGGGGTTGGCCGAGCTTGAGTTCTCAAATTGGTGTGAGGAGGAGGGGGAGGAGGTGCCCTTTTATAAGGGAGGAGAGGGGCACCTTAGGAATATCTCAAAATATTATTTTATATTAAAGTCAAAATCGGTTTATAATGGTTCCAAAGGGTCTTATTTTGAAGCTAAAGTGGGGATGGGTCGAAATCCTATAAACCAATAAGATTTATACAAGTTTAGGGTATTATTTTAACCTTATCAATTAGATTTAACTCTAAGTTAATTAATTTAACTTTTACCGTGTCTTTTTGTTTTCTTTTACTATATAGTTAATACACTTACTATAACATGCCAAAAGAACCCAAAATTGTTTATTATTAATATATATATCCTTATCTAAGTCATTTGGCCGAACCTTAGATTTTTTGGAATAAAATAACAATTAATAATATAATATTTGATTTAAAAACTATTTTGTGTCAATTTTGACACTATTTGATATATGATTTTTGTGAAAGTCATAACAGAATTATATGTTCGAAACAAGTTGATTAAATCAACATTAATATATCATAGTAACCTAGAAAATTAGTGGAATTCATAAAAAGTCTCAAATTACATTTATTTTGGTGTTTATAACATCAATTATGTCAATATTTCATTAATAAGATAATTACTGCATCATCATTGTGTCATAAATAAATTAAATTATTTAATGTCTAAAAATTACAAATAAAATACCATCATGTATTAAATCTTTTTAGCTTTCTAATGAATATTTACAATTGAATTTATCTTATGTAAAACCCCATATTTGAAATGATTTACTTATTAAACTTTGATTTTAACTATTTTAACCCTTCTTTAAATAAATTAATAATAAATGTCCTAATCTAATCCAAGTGGGCCTAAATGGTCATATTTTATTCCTAAGTTTGTTTTTGGTCGAATTACACTTGTCCAATAGAATTAGGACATGTGTTAGGGTAATATTGATATCATATTTACCCTTAGTTACCCTATTTACTATTAACCGCAGTAAAAATAGTAAAAAGTTACTATTCACCAAAAAATTATTTTTATCACATTGAACCACATTTTAGTCCTTGATATTAACCGTGTCTCTCGGATTTTTGAAATTCCATTCACAGAAGCGGTAAAATTAAGTTTTATGCAAAATTCAGTTTTTAACCTACCACTTAGTGGTTTCACTATTCATCAAAAATTGAAAGTTTTCAGAAAAATACCAAAATTTCACCCTAGGCTAATTTCGATATTCTGAGTCCAAAAATGAAGTCCATTTTGAAAAATAAAATTTATAAAATTTAAAAAGTGGTTATTACTATTCATAACGGCTAGTTTTAATAGCATATTGTTGTTTAGTGAAACTCGGTATTGCGTACGACGCAAGCTATCGAGGAAGGTAGCGATTGCGTGTAAAGCAAGCCAAGAAAGTGTTGTGTAGAAAAAGATTCCTTTGATGATTTATATAACATAAAAGTCTCGGGTGTTACAAATGGTGCTTCGATCAGACCCCAGATGGATAATAAGGATAAACCTCTATTATAGACTTGAAGAGGAAGTCAAAAAGGGAGATAGATGTGCCTCTGGAGATGGATTGAACAAAAGTGGAAAGTAATGAATGTAAATATATTTCATTAGTTGTAATTTCATCATCTCACCAAAAAAATGCATCACATAGTTTGGCTTCATGGTTGGACAAACCATGTGCCATCTGCGTTCATTATGCTAGTGGAGGAATTTCACATGGTTAAGATTCTCAGTTAGAGAAACCATGCATCAACCATGGGGAAAATATCATATAAAAACTTTAGATTTTTTAATTAGTTACCTTCAAACCCTAGTGCATAGTTTAGGAAATCAATGTTCCCTAATTCACCCCACTATCCATCATTGCATAGTTAGGGATGATTGTGTATCCTCGATCCCCTAGTTTTTTCTAAGAATTCAGACAATCTACTAATCCACTGGATGGATTTACATGATAAAAACAAGAACAAGACACCCCAAAAAACCATCGAGAAAGCATTATGCGTCCATATTAAGTCCAAAATAAATAATTAGACCAAATTTAAAAAGATCCATACTAGAGTGGAAAACTAAGTTACTACATTCTTCAACCCATAAAGTAACTCCGCCAATGTACACCTTCCTAGGGTGGATAAAAACATTCTTATAACCCATCAATCCATAGGGCATGTACATCAGCCTCCATCCACGTCGTCTCATCCTATAAATGGTTGTGCATCCATATAAATAATAATAAAGGAAAATAATTGTATCGAAGATCCTTTATTTCAATGGTCAATGATGCGTATTGGATGCTCGTCAACTGAATAATCAACATCTATCTCAAATTCATCAGGATCAAAAATATAAGATGTCTTTCCATGATAATGAAAAATCTATGAAACATGGAAGGAATACAGAATGTAATAGTACCTAGTAGGTAGTAACAACTGATAGGATACCAAAATGAATCTCTATGAAACATAAAATCTCGCTACATAACAAGGTGACAACTTCACTTGCATATCAATCTATCTATCCCCAAGCCTAGGTGATACTAGAAGGGGAACACAATACAGAAACTCAAACCCCGGATGTTGTTGATAGTGATTGACATAATATTTTTTTCTAGACTGAATAAATGATATAAACTTCTTAATTAGAAAAAATAGGACAAAAGAATCCTAGATGAGATGAGTACCTAGTAGCATAACCCCACCTACAATTAACCAAAATAGATGTGAATGACACGTAATATGATATAAGGCATCAAAGGAGACATATGAAATTTTAGGTGAATGATATTATTATACGAGAACATAGAGAAATGTATATTATTCTTCTAATAACCCCAAAAACAAGGTATTCTAGCTCATAACATGTCATCTATCACATGTCTGATCCATTCTTACTCACTATTTCTCTGAATGTGAATGGATGTTCTTAGAAGCACCTATGTACCAATAGCATTCTACAACCCCTATCAACCCTATGATATGAAAAGAAAATCTATATCTAAAACCATTGTATGGGGGACCCCACGTAGTCTATTGATCTTAGGGACATACAATATTCCCATATCATCAACTAAGTAAGTCTGTCAGATATGAAGGAAGTGGGATGCATTCATCAGTTCATCAATAACTATCTATACAATATCTCTACCTATCGAATACCTCATTAGGGTGACCATAAAATCCATGTAAAAATACATCAATATCAATTATTGGAATATAAGTTGTTGTAACAAGAATCTAGGCCATCGGATCTCCACCTTTGCCATCTGATTGGTGGAACACCTAGTGACATAATCTGTTATCTGATGTTTCAGCCCAGGCAACCAATATTAGGATCAGAAAACTTGATACATCTTATACATTCATGGATTAACTACACAATTAGAATCATGAGACTCCCACATCATTTCCCATCTCATATCAGTAGGAACCCAAGAATGTCCTTGAATTTGTATGATGTCTTCCATGTCCATATATCAATACCTAGGTGGGTCATCTCTTGAAATAATATCATGAAAAACCAATCCTTCAGGATCATGAAATTTCATACATTTCACATTCACATTGTGGGATGAAATTTATATAATGGTAGAGATATGAGACTTCTCAGAACATTTAATAAATTCAATATATATCTTATAAAATAGAGCCATAAATTTGCATTTGACATTGGATTCCCATATAGCATTGGCCCAAGATTGTAGACTCCACTCTTCCACAACCTCACAACCTTTTAATAGAATATAAGAAAAAAATAAAATTGAAGCAATGATGATGTTAAACCCATATTAAATATCTGAGATCAATTTACTGATTTTTAATGAAATAATTGAGGCTATTTGTGTAGGTGAAAACCACAATGCAATTTCCCAATAGATAATGTCTTCAGAAATTAAAGTCATGGAAAACTGATTCTAAATTAAGGACATTTGTCGAGTATTTAATCTCATATGGGCTCAAATTCCATGATCCTTGCATAATTACGATACCTTCCTACATCATCAACAATTCTATTTCATTTCATGATGCATCAAAGGACACTATATATCCTCTATCAAACATTTGTAGGAATAAATATATATGATGAGACAAGCCTCCCCTCAATCTACGTAGAGTATATACTTCACTGTTATAACCTTTGGAAGTTGAAAACATTCTTTGTAACACTATTATGATGAGCATGAAGTTGTGATAATTACTATATGAAATCCCCATAATACCCTTGTAACCCCAAGAAACTCCATATATTAAACACATTATTTGGGTGCCCTAAGGAAACCAAAACTCTCACCATCTTTAGTTCAACATATACTTATGATTTGAAGATAATATAACCCAAGATGTGAATATTTATAATCCAAATCATGAAATTATAATGATTGGATTAATGATTATTCCATATTAGTGTACTTAGAATGATATCAAGGGGCTTTGTGTGTTCGATACGAGATTTCATACATAATGACAATGAAAAAAGAGACTAGATAGGGGCATAACACCAAAGTCATCAAATCCATGAGATTGTCATGAAAATTTACAAGACATAACATCAGGATGAGATTATTATACAAAACATACCTACTATGGAAATTTTTATGAGGTATATCTCATATCCTAACTCAGACCAGATGATAGTCTAATCATAGGTCTATCTTGGAAAACAACCTATCTCCAATGAGATGGTCAAAGATATAATATATTCATGGAATATGATACTGGGTCTTGGTTGTAATCTAGTTCATCCATCTATAATACCTGAATATAAAAAATGTATTATCCATTGTATTAGAGAAAAGCACAAGAGAACCCCAAGAGTATGTTCTAGGTCATATAGAATCATTGCCCTATAGATCCTCCAATAGTTGCAAGAGGACTCAAATCTCATTAGGTTCCATCTTTTATAGTTGAATGTATAGTAGAGTTTCTTATTGAATGAGCTGAATAATATACACTACATATCATTCAAAATCTAATCTAGAAAAATTGCTACCAAACCCTTATTTGAAGAGGTCTAATATTGAGGGTATGTTTCATGATTTAAACCATAATAGTCCATTAATATATTATAAATATGGTATGTTACTCCACCTAGACCATGATTAGTTGTTCTAGTCTTATGATCCTATACACCCCACTTGTGATTTTGTAGAAAACTACTACCCTTTAGTGAAATAAATGATATCCAATGGTAATAGACATCTTAAAAGGTGTGATATGGTACCAACCAATCTATCCCATGAATGTAATAAAATAACATCTTCATGATTACAAAGATATCCCATGTGAAAGGGTAACTACCTACATTAATGTGAATGTCCCTACATTGGCATATACCCTTTAATCAAACTCTTAACAGTGTCTATAGATTCATTACACCAAAATAGTATTGCATTTACTGTACGATACATTCCATGAGGGATAAAGAGATATGGATTGTGAAGAACCTATATAAAAAAAAGATGATACTATATTGGTGGTTACCTGAATAGTACCTGACATAATAGACGATATAACACTCTAATCATCGAGTATCAGTTTTAATGAATGGTAATGGAATGATCCACAGTCATGTGTGATATCTATATTACCATGAGTATGACCTCTCATATCATAACACAGAAAATACAAATTCAAGTTATTATGGCCATGGCCTCCTCAATAGAAAGTCATACTAGTGATACTCCAACTCTGATCTATACATGTCGTAAAAAACCTAATCCTTAAGGAGGATCTAGTGTGTAACATCTTCCACTAGGAGCTGATAGAATGGTCCAATAGAATATATGAAGATTCCCCATACAACTGTAAGACCAACACTCCAGATGGACACTATTAATCTATGGTTTTAAATTCCCTAGACATCAATATGGATAGAACACTATATTTCTACAAGTACGTGTAAACATGACAGTAGTACCCTAATGATAATCCTTGAGGGATCACTTCTTCATAAATAATTAACTATTGGCCTTTAGAGACTCAAATTCTATTTGTCCAGTACTATCTACTTCCCTCATATTAAACATAGTGATAAGAGGATGATTGACTATATTTGAATTGGAAAGTTGGAAGAAGCTGTTCACCTGAGTGTAATTAGAAAACTTGTGCCCATCCTTGATGAATCTATAACATGTAATCTCATCACATGATAGAAGTGGTGCAATGAATTATAAGTCAGTAAAACATGTTGAATACTCCATGGTTATCATAGATCCACGAAACAGATGCATATTAATTCTAGCATGATTATCTCCCACTTTATGAGAAAATAATTGATCAGAGAAGGAAATATTGAAATTATCCCATAATATAACTGGATAGAGACCAGCATAGGTATTCACATTCCACCAGCGCTCTGAAAAATTACATGGCATCTATGTAGAATGCTTGACCCTCTATTATGAAGGCGTCACTAGATTCTCATATATAAAAAGAGTGACCTCTATAAAAAACATTACATCATATGGACATCAATATCATTAGAATATAGAAGGATGACGCTACTAGAACTAACATGTTAGATCCTTCATCATAGTTGTAGATCATGGATGACACTATATCGACAGCCTTCGACATAAGAGACTCTCATAGAGTCAACTTATAGAGAACATTTTATGTGTAAATTGAAGTACATCAAGTGGTACTCTTGGTGGGTTTACTGGCATATTAGGGCCCAAAATATTTAGGGTATGTTCGTATCCACCATCCTGGCTCATGACACGAGGATGTCATGTAAGAATTGGTCTGAAAATTATACTAACATTCCTCAGAACAAGAATTTAGAAGATAGAAAGAAATAATAGATGCTAAAAAATATAAATGAGATAACTACCCATGGTATACTACCCCAACTACCATATTATAAGGCAATTTATTTGTAATGTCTCATGCATTAAATTTTTGGGTTCTAATAAATGATGGGCCATAAATAGCTTACCTAATCATTTAATGGAAATCATTCCTTTTTAGGTCATGTATTATTTTTAATGTTTCATTTTCTTATAAAATATTATCAAAGTATCATTAAAATGGATTTTTATTCCTAGTGAAACAGGTCACATACAACTTATCACTACAATTGACAACAATTTAATCTCAATCTATATCAGTCCACATCAGGATTCAAAATTTTACAATATATTAGTGATTAACATAGAAAACATACCATTTAAACCAATAAAGTCACATAAACATCATTAATTGATATTTTAAATCACGCCATCACAAAAAAAAATATCCTAGGAATGTATATAACTACTATAGTATCACTCAAAAATCACCTGAAAAATAGGGAAAAATAACTGAAATGAAACTATATTACATGGAATATGAATGTCATGTGAATTCTAGGTGCCTATGATGATGCATGTAACAATTATATATTCTATAATATCATTGGGACATCTATGAAATAAATTTTTCAATTACAAGTACAATAATAATCATCACAAAACATTTTCATCACCCTGTAGTGAAATGATATCAACTATAATTGGAAATATCATAACAATAATCATTACGGTGGAAATTCAAAATATAACCGAGGAATTGTTTATCAATTTCCATGAATGGATTATAACTGTGTTCCATGAATTCCTAATATATTATATTTTGACATCAAATAGTTAAGAAAATATGTAACCTCTTTGATTCCACTTTATGATGTCTCGGACGTGGATGCCACTCAGAGTTGCCTCGATCCCAATTGACCACATAGCCTTATGCACATCTCCCTAAATACCATAGGTTCCTGACTAGAAGATAGGGCCAATGGTGTGTTTATGGGAGAATATTCCATCATTACTTGAGATTATAGCAATTGATAAATTATATATTAAGTAAATAGTGGAAGCAATATAAATATATGGCACCACATAACACAAGATAAAAATAATCAACATGAACAACATTGAATAATCAGCTATAAATATAATAAGATTCTGAGACAAAATGACGATGATACATCTAAAATGTCCATATAAAACATGAAACATGTATATAATAAAGAATACATAATATTATATTCATATATATATATAAAATAATCCCAATAAAATCCCAAGAATCTCGAGCTCCATCTTGGTAATCTTCTACCCAAGTCCATCCTATATTATGAATGTGGTATAAAAGTGTCGAAATTGTTATGGTTACCATTTTTGATACCATAAATAATGTATTATTTGGGTGTTATATTGAAATACTAGATAGTTTATGAGATACATCTAAGTAGGTAACCACAAATGGTGTCAATAGAATACATTCTGAGTAAGGTAAACTGAAACATTGTGGAAACATGGATATATAAAAGGAAATAATTATAGTAATGTAAATACCCGAGTAACCACTTTATCCTCATATGGTGTCTTTACATGTAACCATTCCTTTAATTATTTATGTTCTAGATTATATAAATACATCTTGGTTGGTATAACCATCACTAACATCATGTCATGATAATAATATTTACAGATCCAATACAGAACAAGGAATCCATGACAATAATATTAAGGAATTTGATTGCAGGTTATAACCATGGAATCCATGAACTGAGGGGTTGATCTAAATCTTCTGCAAAACTTTGCCTAGATATTGGAGTATGGGTGTAATTCCAAGGGGAATCACCCAAGTCATTCCACATTAATAAATCTATCATAGATCAAGGATCTCATCCAAGGTAAAATCGGAAATCACTTATTGGGCCTTATTATTGTAACCACGTAGTATCATGTCCATATATGCCTTGATAAATCAATAGAGTGTATCCAAGACATCATATAATAATAAAGGAGGGATGATATGGTGTCAAATTTATAATCCACAAGAAAAAAATGATTGGTTTCACTGGTTGGTATCAACCTAGGCAACCAACGTCCTTGAATAAAAATGGAATCTGTAAGTGCTAAAGGCGTTCCCTCAAGAATAAAAGGTGAGATCAAGCCTGAAAACGGATAAAATAATTATTCAATCCTCATGAAATAGTCACCATATAATGAATTAATTTAATAAAATAGTTCATATAATATTTATTCAATTTAAAATAGCATTTGGTTCGAGCTATTGGCATATATTTTTTAGAAAACTATAAAAGGGCATGGAACCATTTAATTTATTTCTTGTAAGTATTATTCAATTCCTTAGGTTCACTCCACTACATTATATAAAAATAGAATGGTTTGTTTCATATATTATAAAAAGGAAAATTAATTTTTATTTTGATAGTCCAAGTTGTATAAATATTATTCTTGAGAATTTCCATTTATAGGTTCATTTATCAAGTTGAAGAACTTACCTTAGACAGTTCATGTGAAAAGCATACTGGAGCTAGCCCTTATGATTTATAAATTTAATTAAACACTTAAATTCACATTGGTAACACCGAATAAAATATGAATGGTGGCACATATAGTCTTAACATGACCCTAAAAGCCTAATTTTAGAAAACATCCTACATGGGGTGGTATACATTGATGTCATAACCACCAAAAAAAGATAAAATTTAGGGAAAGGGTCCTAGAACCTGTTTCTAATGAATTTATGAATGGAATATTTAGATAATAGGGAAGGTGAAATGAAATCGACATACACACAAGGAAATTTATAAATTTATGACGCATAGGGGGTGAGTTATATATAACCTACATTAGGCTCGTATGACTCTCCTTGTCCTATAACATCATTTAAATTGGAATTTATTGGAATAGATCCGATGAACAAACCAATAACATGAAAAAAGGACATATGAGAATGAATATAAATAATATCATTGATAGGAAGAAGTAAAAAGTAATGGATAATAATTTATTGTGATCTTACAAGTCTGAATCCATAAAGACCAATGGTGATAAGATCATACTTTGAATGGATGATCAATATCAAATACAAGAATATAGTTAAATATGGATAAAAAGTTAAACGGTATTTCAACAGGATATTGAAGGAAAAATGGAGGAAAGAAAATGTGGTCAAAAATTTCATTATTGGAGATTTTTTTGTATCACCCAAAAATAGACATCACATGGGTTGTCACACGATTGGCCAAACCATGAACCAAACATGTTCGTTTTACTATAGGAATGAAAAATTTTCATGGTCAGGCTGTGTGATTAGGGAAATCATGTGCCAACCATGTAAAACATGTCTGTTTAAAATTGTATATAAATTTCATGGGTGTGCATCCCCTATAACATTGTTAGTGAATACTTTTTTCCCTATATTTCCCAACTATGCGACCCCACAAGTTCAGGTAGGACCGTGCACCCTGGATCACATGATTTCTATTAACTATGTGGATAGTATATTTTTTCCACAAGATGGGGTTACAAGCTCTGAAAATCACCATACACATTCAAAACCCTCTTCAACTATTTATAAATATGTATTAGTTAAAAAATAATGAATTAGACTGATTATCCACTGATTGAGGCTAATATTCATTTTTAATATTTATAGTATTCATGAGATTAATTATTCGCAAACACTATTTTAGTGCATTTTTCACCTTGAACATTATTTCACATTATGATTGTAACACTTTGATAAAGAGCACTATTACATGGTACATATTTGAACACATCCTAAAATAAAAAATTGTCTTGATTTTATTATAAATATTATTTCAGGTCTCCCATGATATAGGAAACAATTCTTGTTTTTGGATCACTATAAGATTCACATTAGAAGGACACCATTGTTGGCCTTAAACCAACAACATTATGGGAAATGTAAACAGGATAATAGCAGAATAAAGACACTGTAGCAGCCAAGATACAATCCCATTGATTCTCAAAATTTAATTGAAGATATAGAACACCATTGAAACATTCCATCCAATAGCGATAAGATCTAATTTAGATATGTTAATGGAGTTTAATGTGGCCCTCTATTTTGGTAATATCTCGCAACCAATAATTCTATTTGGGCAGAACATTTATAGGGGATATGAGATATCTGGGGATCCATGTTATTATTCTATTTCCCACTCTAATTCTTCCATCTACAAGTAAATTTTGATGCAACTTTTCATTGTATGTAAGTTGTTTTCTACTTAGGGTCAAGGGTAGAAATGTCTAAGTTTCAAATTATTTCAACAAACCTTATCCAATGATACTCAAGTGGGATGACATTCAAAAATGGACGCTCAATGTAGGACTCCTAAAATTCATATTTATGATAGTTGTGTTGGAGTATTTATTGACATTGAATGCTTTATTTCATTGAAATGTTATGCGGAAATTTTTTGTCACAATATTTTCTTTCACATTTATGTTGTTCAAATTCATCATAGTTTCTTAATAAAAGTTCTTATTCTCCACTTATTATGTTCATATTCATATCATGTTGATACTTTTTGCTCATGGTGTGAATTTATTTAAACCAACCGTATGAAATTATCATCAACGGTTGAAGGATCACTATTTCATTGTTTTTACTTCTTTAAATTTCCCCCCATGAGTCTACGTCCCGCTTCCATTGAAACCATAACATTAATGGAGGGATAACCCGCTTATGGGTTCTTAAAAGGGATTATAAAGGCACTAGATTGGATTTTATTTATCACCCCATTAATGTGTAACCAATTGTTTTAATTTATATTTTTATTTGATGATTTTAAAACTTCTTCGTCCTTTTTGAATTTTATGGCCAAATAAAACAAGAGAAAATACAAAATTTTATCATGGAGTGCTAAAAAATTTTATTCTTTTAGTGTATAGGTAAATAGTATTATGGTGTGTTGGTATTAAACCGGTAAATGATTAAGATTTTTTATTTTTTGAATAAACCCTTCTCAAATATAAGAAATCTAAATTGTTAAAAAAATTCCATCCAATCGACCCCATGCTATAACCTAGTATTAACTCGTTATTTTTAATTCAATTCACTTATGTATCTTAGTTTAAACTTACACCAATCTAAAATAAACCCATGTTGGCCACTTCATATCCAAAAATAGTCCATATAATGTAAATGTCTATAGGTTTTTCTTAGTTCTCAGAGGATTCGACAACCCTTGCTAAACTACAAGCGACCACTTAAACCTGATATCTAGGGTAAATTTTGGTGAGACAAAATTTTGGCACCATTGTTGGGGACCCTAATAATATATCTAAACACCCATTTAATTATCCTCCATTTCGCCTATTATCATCCAAATTATCATCTCTTTTCCCATTCTCGTTTTTTTTAGCATGTCCACCTACACCCCTGACCAATCAAATAGTCTGGTTAGGGTGGATAGTCCTAGGGTTTTGGAGTATGGTACAACAAAAGAACACTTTCTATTTGATCCTAATATTCTTAATACACCAGAGTCAAATATTTATCCCAATTCAATGGATGGTCTTAAAAAAACTCATAACCCCAGGTGGGAACCAAAATTGAATTCCAAATGAGGCAGCCCCAGACTTGGGAAATGAAGACAATCAAACCATGAATGAATACCACAAACCTACCTGGACCAATGCACCATCTTGAATTAGGGATGATTCTCTAGTACAATCCCACTATGTTTTATAACGTCATGTCCTAAACTTCCTACCAAACTTCCAGGGGATGGAGTCAGAAATGCCATACCTTCATGTAAAATAGTTCAATGACATTGTTGAAACCATGTTCCCAACACATCATCTTGAGTCAGCTAAGATGAAGATCATTCGTTTCTCACTAAAGGATTAAGTAAATAATTGGTTATACAATGTGAGACCTACAACATTCCACTCTTGGGAACAATTAAAAATAGAATTATACATAAAATACTTTCCCACACAAAAAACATTTTCACTTAAAAATAGAATCAAAAACATTTTTGAAGAAGAGTGGGAGTCAATCTATGAAACAAGGGAGAGGTTCAAAGACACCCTACACATGATTAATAACCACAAATTTTAAATCCCATATCATGTTCAAATAGTCTATTAAGGGTTCGGCATTGGGAACAAACAATTCATAGGTATGATGTGTAATGGGACCTCTAAAAACAAAGCCCCAAATGATGCTTATGAGTATCATGAAGGATTGGCCGAACAAAACAAATCATGGGGGACATCACCTTACTATGAGTAGCCACCACATATATGGTGGAATTACCACACATAGGTAGAAGGAAATCCTTATGTAGAAACATGTTGCACTCACTAGGATGGTCAAGGAGATTGATCATAGGATGGTCCATGAAATCCAAAATGTAGACAGCATTTGCAGAATTTTTGACAAACATGACCACAAAACATATAACTACCCAATCATTCCATTCATCAAGGATGTTATTCATAGAGGACCACCTTTAAATGTCACTGAATTAAAATTATAAAAGCTCCAATACAAAAACTCATTCCACCCAAGGTATAATGACCACTGAGGATTCCACTGGATAGATAACCTAAAATCTATCCAACCACAAGGACAAAACCCATAACTACAAAAAATTTACAAAACCATAACCAGTTCCAACCACAACCAGTACAATACTAACACCCTTTTTTCCAATACCAACATCATTTCCATCATCCCATGCAACAACCAATACCACAACCAATGTATCCTCCTCTGATTAACCAACTAGCATAAGCCTATACTCAATATCTTCCTCTTCCAATTCTTGAGTAGGTGGTAAACAAGTGGAGAAAATGAATGAATAAGTCTCATACCTTAAACATAAACTACAAACCATTAATTCTAGGAAGGAACCCTTTCCTACTAAGGTTGTACCATACTCATCATTAAGGGGTGAATCCAAATACACCCAATCCTCTAATGAACAAATCAATGCAGTTACTATTTTATAAAGTGAGAAATCTATTAGGAAACCTAAAAAATCCATTAAAGAACCATTAAATTCTTCATCAACACATGTAATGATTAAGAACCACCCATAGATTCTAAAAACCCAATAATAATGTGAAGGAACTACAACCACATGAAACAATCAATCAAATTTCACTCTTCCCTCAATGCATGACGGGACAATCTATACCATAACTGAATGAAACTTTGAGGGAAATCATCTCTCATATTTTTTTGAACATCCCCCTTATATATACAATACAAAAAATTGATCTCTACTCAATGTACCATAAGGACCTATGCACTTTTATATGGAAATTATCATATATAAACCTTGTCCTTTTTGCTTCTAATGTGAGTTCCACCATTCAAGGGACTATTTCTTCAATGTTGAAAGATCCAGGATGTCCACACATCAATGTTGAGTTAGGAGAGAACAATTTTTTCAAAGCCCTTTGTGATCTAGGAGCTTGTGTGAATCTCATTCCTTATGCCATGTATTTTCAATTAGGTCTCGATGAACTCCCTCCCACATCTATCACTCATTAGCTTGTTGATCATAGTTTTTGAGTTACAAAGGGGATCTTAGAGGATGTTTTGGTGAATGTTGAAATTTTCATTTTCCCACCATACTTCAGGGTCCATGACAATCTCCCAAGCATATATCCAAGGGAGAAAACCCCAATCATCATTGGTCGTCCCTTCCATGAAACAATAAACTCTATTATCAGAGTCTGAAATGGGAACATGACCATCACCATTGAAAACATGTGTCTGGTCTTGAACATCTACAATAAAAACTCTCAAATTGGGGATGATAAAGAGATACATGAGATTAATTGTACTGGTAGTGTTTATTGGGATCTCAAGTAACATCAAGGTATTAATAAAGGATGATTAAGTCAAGAAAATATTGATTTTATTATTCATGTGAGGTAAATTTTTACCTTTTGCTTCAATCTCTTTTAGATACCTCTATTGATGATTTTTTTAGAATCAACAATCAAGGATAACATTGGTGAAATAAATAACTTTGAGTCGATACCCATTCATGACACTGATCAGCCTAATTTAGTGGATGAAAATTATGTTCACAAATAACCCATTGTCCCAAGAAAGCTGAACAAGGAAACTATGTTCTAAACAAAGTGTCATCTTATCTTGGAATGTGATAACCATTCTGATCTAAAATTGAAGGTTCTACCTTCATAACACAAGTTTTTATTCATAGGGGACAATCAAGCCTATCCTGTTGTGATTTCTTCTTATGTTGAATCAAGTCAAGAGTTGAAGCTACTGGATGTCCTCAAATAGAATAAGAAATCAATTTGCAGGAACATTTCAAATGTCCTTGGGATTATCCCACACATTGGAACCCATAGTATTGCTCATGAATATGAATCCAAACCATATCTTCAACCATATTGGAGACTCAATCTAAATCATATGGATGTGGTATGGAAATAACATCTGATGTTGTTGAATGTGGGTATCATATACTCCATCGCTTAGAGTTAGTGGGTAATCCCATTTCTGGTATTCCCAACGAAAGCTGGAATCACTATGATCACCAATGAGGATGGTGACATTCTCCCCAAAATGGTTATTATAGGACGGAGATTCCGTATTAACTATAGGAATCTCAACTCTTGTACCAAGAAAGATAATATATCCTAGTATTTTATTGATCAAGTCCTTGATCAAGTGGTGGGTCATAAATTCTATAGCTTCATAGATGGATTCTTAGGGTATAAAAAATCAAGGTCTCCTTGTAGGATCAAGGAAAAAACAACCTTAAATGGTGCATGATGGGAATCTTCTCAGACATGGTGAGGGTTGTTTAGAGGTCTTCATGGATGACTTATCCATATTTGGGGATACTTTTGTAGGATTCCAAATAAATGATAAAAATGTTTTTTCATGATGTGAGTATAAGAATCTAATCCTAAATTGGGAAAAAATCCATTTCATGATAATGGAAATAAATGTTCAATTCCATATAGTATCTTGTAGAGGGATTAAAGTTGATAAATTTAATTTCAACATCATTAATCACATTCCCTCTCTTAAAAATATTAAGGAAGTGAGGTCGTTCATAGGACATGTTGCTGTCTATTGAAGGTTCATTAAGAATTTCACCTTTATTTCTCAACCTCTTTGTGCACTATTGGCGAAAGAAGGTCGATTTTTATAGATATAATGTTACGATGAATAATTCTCTACACTCAAGTCAGCTCTTATCTCTCCAACTATCGTGCAATCTCCAAATTGGAAAATTTATTTTGAGCTCAAGTGTGATGTGAGTGATTTCGCTGTAGAATCAGTCTTAGGACAACAATGTGAGACAACTCCTTATGTCATTTCATATGCCAAAGAAATTTTAAATGATGCACAAATAAACTACACCACCACAGAGAAAGAGTTTCTTGATGTTTACTTTTCCTTATAGAAATTCTTGTCTTATCTCTTAGGATCTCCCATCATTGTCTTCACCGACCATTCAGACCTAAACTATCTTTTCCAAAAACACTATGCCAAGGATTGATTGATTAGGTGGTCCTTCTTATTCTTCAAGAGTTTGATTTAACCATTAAGGATAAAAGGTTGTTGAAAATATGTAGTTAATAACCTCTCTAGGATGTAATTCTAAGTCAACTCACATCACCTTTCTGTGTCTGATTCATTTCCTGATGAGAAACTCTATTCTGTGAGTGATTTCCCATGGTGTGCCGATATAACAAAACATTTGGTTATGGGTGACATTCAAATATTCCTCAAGATCCAAGCTAATGAGAAATTCATTTCTGATGTCAGACACAATGTGTTTTATGATCATTACCTATTCAAATTATGTCCAAATCAAATCATTAAGAGATGTGTTCCTGAGTCTGAGCCAGATTCCATTCTAAATATTTGTCAAGGAGAGGAATTTGGAGGCCACTTTTCCACATCGAAAACCACTAAAGAGGTCCTTTAATGTAAACATTACTATTATAACCTCAATAATGATTACTTCTAATTCTGCAACTGTTTCCCCCATTTTCAAAAATTAAGATCCATTAGAAAAACGAATCAAATTCACATCACTCCCATTTTGGTCGTTGAAATCATTTATTATTGGGGAATTGATTTCATGGGACCCTTCCCAAACTCTTTGGGATACATCTATATCCTCTCAATAGTTTATTATTTCTTGAAATTGGTTGAGTCCATTCCCCCCAAGTCCAATCACAAGAATATTGTGATCCGATTTATAAAAGATCACATAACATCTTGAATTGGAATTCTGTGGTATATAATCAGTGATTGAGGAACCCATTTCTTCAACCTCTTATTCTATTAAATCATTTCTATGTATAGGATTTTTCATAATGTTTCCACAACATATCACACTCAAAAAAATGGTCAAGATGAGTTAGAAAATAGGGAGGTTAACAAATTTTTTAAAAAACTGTCTATCCCTCAAGGAATGATTGGCCTGAAAAACTCTTGGATGCCTATTTGGCTATCATACATCATTCAAAACCATCGTAGAAATGTAACCATATAGGTTATTTAATTGAAAATCATGGAATTTACCAGTTGAAATTGAGCATTATGTATTTTGGTCAATCAGAAAAAATGAATTTGGACATTTCTTTGGTCGAAGCAAACAGGAAATTAGATGTTGATGAACATGAGTAACTTAGAATAGAGGGTTATGAAAATTCATTGATAAATAAATCTGTATTTCAAGCATCACAATGTGGGAATCTAAAAGTAAAACAGTTTGAAATAGGAAAATGAAAGCTCTTGTATGGTTCGAAACTTCATTTACACCCATGAACGTTAAGGTCAAGATGGTTAGGTCCATTCATAGTGAATCATGTGTATCCCCATGGGGAAGAAAAGATTTTGGATCCCGCTTGTTGTCATATTTTATTGTTCAATAGACATAGGTTATAACCATTCATTAAATCATTCAATAAATAGGAAAAATAGGTTGAGTTAAATGAGCCATCCTATGAACCAAGAAATCAATGATAGATTTGGGATCCATGTCGGGCTAATGATGATAAACAAAAGTGATACACCAGAGAAAACCAATGGTTTTCATGTTTCTAATATTTTTAAATTATCATTATTTTTCAAATAGGATTAACCAATCATTTTGGTATTTAAAAAAATATAAATAATAAATTATTGACATCTTCATCTATTATCAGTATTGATGGGTAAAAATGGGAGAGCCATATTCATTCTTGTCACATTGTCTGATCGTTGAATAATTAATTAGCTAGAAATTTAAAAAGAAGACAATATATTATAAGTTCATATTATTTTTATTTGTTTTTAGGTTAATATATAAATATAAAAAAAGGTAACATTGTAGGTCATGGGGAAAACCCCGTCACAAGAGGCAAAGCTGTGAGGACTCGAACTTGGTATTGGAGGGAGACATGGGAGCACACTTACCACGATCCTAAAACATATAGTTCTATTTTATTCTATAATTTTTGTATATATACTAATTTTTTAATTTTTTATTATATGAATACATAAATAAATATTGTTCTGTTAGTTTTCTTTTTCTACTAGGGAACTCTGCATGTGACAAGTATATCAAATGACTAAATTGGAGAAGAAAGAACTTAAACTCCAACCACCAGGTAACTTCATTCGATGATCCTCATATTTCGAATTCCTTTTAGAACTCATCTCATCTACCACTGCCCCCATTCTAAATTTAATTTTCTATAAACACTGGTGGAAAATGTTATTCAACGTGGGGGAGGAGGGGGTTAAAATAAATCAAAGAAAAAATTAATTAATTGTGTGTGCATAAGAAATGTGTGGAATGAAAAATTTAATTAACCTTGAACATGATAATACACATTGCGCACATTGAAACTCTATATAAAAAAATTTAGCAAGCCCTGATTCTGATTTTAATCCATGTAATATTTTTAATGAGAAAAGATTTTGGAAAATATGGTTGCCTAATATGAAATTTCATCATTTATATTTTCATTCAAACAAAAAAAATTATCATAACACATGTCCTTTGTTTTGATGGTTATTAGTTTGACTTCATGGGTTTGCCAAATAAATAGCCTAGGTTTGGGGTTAATTATAGTTTTAACATGAGTATTCAATAAAAAAAATCAAAAACAGTAAATAAATAAAAACAATATATTTTCACGTAGAGTAATTAAATGACCTAATGTGTGGATTTTGGAATTTGGGGTGTGTGACTCCATAGTTTTTTGGCCCGTAGTTAGTAATTTTATCTCAATTTTTGGTAATTTTACTTTGTTTTTTTGACAATGCTTATTTCAGAAGATGCCTGAGTATGTGGGCTTCACTTGGTGCCCTAGGGTCTTCGATCCTGGGAGTCATCGGAAAAGTCTCTCTATATGGTTTGACTCTTTTCAGTGTTATTTCAATTACCATAGTAGTATTAAAAAAAATTACATACTCAGATTAATATTGAAATGTGATTTCACCTAGCACTTCCACCATTTCCCCCATGAATAAATATTAACTCCCATGTCCATTGTGATACACAACACATCCACATGCATAATTGATTTTGGATAAAATATGATGTTAATATTGAAATGTGATTTCACCTAGCACTTCCATTGTGATTTCACCTAGCACTTCCACCATTTCCCAAACATGCAGCAAGGCTAGCATTCCATACAATATCACATGGTGGAATGATTCCCATAATGGATTATGGTAACTCTCTAATCAAATACACAAAATCTCATGGGAAAAATCATTACCCATTAAATTGGAGTTCTATCTGGGAATACCCATAATAAAAATAACATGCATCATTGTTCCACATAAAGAAATCAATCATAAGGAATAAATTCAAGGTTTCTAAAAAAAATAAATAGGGCACGTTATCATTCCATAAGGCCTAACCAAAGGGAATTTATAATGGAATCTATGAAAGAAATGATTTAAATATTTAATGGAAAATAATATAGGAAAAAATAAAATATATCATTAATAAAATGTTTACCAAAAATTAAACGTATAAGGATGAGTGGTTACGTATCTTTTGAAATGATCCACTTATGTGTAGTTTTTAGGGAATGAATAAAGAGTTCTTAATGTGGATAAGGGAATAATTATTTCCATAATCCTAAAATGAAATAATAAAATTTCCTGATAAATTTTTTAATTTATTAGATTTGTATGTATTAAAATAATTGATTTAATATACTTTGAAATGGTTGAAAATAGAGAAGTTCTTATTTATCTTGTTTTTTTACCAATTGGAATTGAGAAGGGAACATTTTAAGATATTTATTTCGTCAAAAAATATTATTAACTGAGAAATATATAAATTTTTATGGAAATTATTTAATGATTATAAGATATATATATATATATATATAATATTGAAGAGATATATTGAGGTAAAGTTTGATAAAGCACTATCCAAATTGACTATGGTGGTTCATAGAGAACCCTTACCATAAGTCTGAATGCATTATGAACATTCACATAATAGCTTGGATAATACAATTTGATTCATTAATTAAATAATTAATAACATATTTCCCATTTATGGTATTTTTTATAATCTTATTATGTCTACTTATGGACATGTCTATGCGTTATAATCTTCCATTTTATTTCTCTAGGAGAATTTATTTCTTTTTCTCATAGTCAGTTCACGTGTAAAAAATTATCGAAGTTCATGTAAAATGGGAATAATTTTCTAAAATTAAAATGAAATGGTAATAATTCACTTAAATATGAATGAATTATACCATATATCTTTATTTATTATAGGTGGATGATTTATTTAATTAAAATTTAATGATAAATGTTTTATTTATTTTGGGAGGTTTTCATACCATCTAAAATTAGTTTACTTTTATTTAATGATATATAAATATACAAATTCTAGACTGTGAAAGCATATATAACAAAACTAATTAGTTAATTTTTGAAAAATGTATTTGATGTTAAATATTACAGGAAGTAATATTAGTTATACAAAAACTCATCGTCCATGATGGTTGTTCACCAACAAAGCATGGAAAATGGTTTTCCTTTTTCATTAATTTATAAGAGATGAAAAATTGATTGAATTGAATAAATAAAATTATAAATATAACATAGTAGTATATAAATGATACTATAATTATTATACAATGTTGGATGAAGGTGTTTTGTATGAGGTAGAACAATAAAATAAATTAAAAGTGGTTGATTGAGAAAGTTACCAAATGAATATCACCCCTTTGAAAGACCCATTTACGGACACGAAATTATTATTTTGGTTAGACTAAAATAAAATGAACCTAATATTAGTGGGAAGGATATGTTTGTTTTGATATTTGGAAATAGTTAGTCTTTTAAGGTGTAGGTATAAGTGGCTTTGAGGGGTGGTATTTACAATTAGAGGATATATTTTTTTTTATAATGAAATTCATTAGTTAAAAATTTTAGATCAGGATTAAAAATTTTATTTAATATAGTAAATATATACTTTAAATGATGAATTTTGAGAATTAATTAATGTGATATTATATCAGCAATTATAACAAATTCATGTTTCTGTCATAAAATGTTAAACACTATAAGTTACGATATTTCACAATTCACCAAAAATTAATCTATATTAGAAAAATTCCCTAAATTCACCCTGACCATTTTTCTATGATTATTTCTCAAAACTGAAATAAAATTTATGAAAATAATTGTTTATATATATGAATAATAATTATTTTTTAATAAATTCATCATTTTTTCAAATAATAACGATTATAATATTATAATCAATTTGATGACCCTTTGAAAAATTAATTATGGGCTCATAAAACTATCTACTTATTTCAATAGATAATAAAATTATTTTAGGAATCCAATTTATGAAATTATATATTATTTTATATCATTATATATAACATTTAAAACAAAAAATTTAGATTTACAAAAATACCGACACATAATTTGTCATTTTTGAAAAATTTATTTACTATACCCTAATATGAATATATCATATTTTAATTTTATATGATACCTATGTATTATTTTACTCTTCAAAAAATCAGTATACCGTTATAAAAGTCATATTAATATTCCTAATAGTCATATTACTATTCTAATAGCTAGGTAACTTTTATAATGGTAAGATTACTATTCCAACAGTAATATTTATAAAATTCAAATGGGTTCCCTTATTCCTATAAATAAAACTTAATCCATTTAATCTCTATTAAATTATATTGTCTTTAATATATATATATATATATATATATATATGTCTTCAAAATAAATATAGTATTAATAACATAGTGTTTTATTTATATTTTTTTATTTGTTGTTTTAATTCTGGTGGATTGAGATGATAATAATTTTCCTATTATTATACACTTAATTTATATTTACTTTCCTACTATAATATTGAGAATTAAAATTTTCTTATTTAATAAGTTATGTTTCAACATTAATTTATGATAATATTCTTTTTTTGTTTCAATATTTTATTTATCTGTGATATATTACAGAAAATAATTATTATAATTGAAAATCCATCTATAAAATCATGGATCAACACATTGTTTGTGTGTATCTATGGAATTTTACCACCACAAAGAGAAGTGAATATTTTTTCATCCTCACATAACATAGACTATATATTTATTTAATTAAATAATTTATTATTTATGATATTATAATAATTAATAAAATAAAAATAAAACTTACCATGTTTCCATAATGATCATTGAAAAATAGAAACATTACTCTTGAATATATACACCCATCTATCTCAAAGATTGTAATGTATTTCATTTATCATAACAATATTTCATTATATGTTTCGAAAGTATAAATAACGTTTAAAAAGTATGTGTACAATTTTAATATTATTATGTATATTTTTAAACAATATATTATTTGACCATGTTTAACAGAACAAAGCCATTTTAAAATAACGAACCGAACGTCCTCAAAACACCCAATGTGGATTTAACAGAATATGTATATATATATATAATTAAATTAAATTATTTATTTATGAGCTACTAAAACTGGAAATTTTATTAAGATAAAGAATAATTAATATTATTTTTATATTTTGGATTTAATGAAGAAACATGGAATTTCTAGACTCAAGGTCAGGGTTTCTCGATTTGCTTATACTTTTGTGTCAAAAATGACATATTTACCAGTTAATTTTATTTTTTGGTGTATATATTAGCTATTAATGTTTATATGGTAATTTATATGATATTTAATTATATTGTCAATTCAAAATGTGGTTCACACATTCATGAGGTTTTGATACATTTTTTATATTTATGTAAGATACATCGTCAAAATTTTCCTACATTTAGGAATATGTTATGTTATTCATCTAATTTATTTATATGGTTATATTATTCCCCTTTTTCATGTAATATCTCGACTAATTCTTACGTAATGTTATTTTATGTTTCAATTTTATTTATTTCATCCAAAGGGTTTTGACTTGAATGTTACTGAGTGGTAACGAGTTTCTTTTCTCAATTTTACTTCACTAGGTTATAACTATTATTCTTTGACTCAATTATAAAATGATTAAGTGTTAACTGATCTCTATCTATTATTATATATTAACAATTTTTTTGAAGATTTACATATTTTACACATAATCACTCGTTTTATTAATTATCAATTTATTAGTATGATCTATATAAGGGATTATCATTGTAAATTCTTTTTGTTGGGAAATATGTTTATTATATACACCTATCTTATTTTTGGGGTTTATATACCACCATTTTGGTTGGCTATGTCGTAAAAATAAACATTTTAATGATTTTTATATCATCATTTAAAGATAATATTTCATGGGGATTATTATTTAAGAGTTACATAATTCGAAAAGGATTTATTTTATAATGTTATTTCATTCATGATTTTTTATAAAATTATTACATTAGAGGGAATCATATGATTTATTTTGATGAACCACATAAATTTTATTCTCATCTAGTTATTAATGTTGTTCACATGTTTAGTTGTTATTTCCTATAATGTGTATTTAAGAAATATGTCAAATGTAGTTTGTATGTGATACTGATATTTTATCATTCTATTAGATCAATAATCATCTTCATACATATCAATGATTTATAAAATATTTTTATAAGTATTTATTTTTAAATGTAACCAACTCAACCACATTCCACATATCAGTTCCTAGATCTAGTCAATTAAAAGACCTCAGGCACGCCTCCCCATATTCCATAGGATACCGACTAGTAGCACGAGTCTAATTGGAAATGTGGGGAGGCTATACCCTATTTATTAATGTATAAAAATAACATTAGAAAATAAACAATAGACAAAAGAGAATTTAAAAAACAAGATTAAAACCTTAACTAATAAAGATCAGCACTATATGATAATCCCATGTTGGGATAAATGACCATAAACAAAAAAGGTTTACATCTCATGCCATATAAGAGTCAATTTTACAATGAAAACCCAAGAATAAAGACACACTATCAAATACTATATGGGTCAAAAAATCTTGTACAGTTCCCTCATCCATGTTCTATCCCATATCCCAAGTAATCCATCTAATATTGAACTATTACCATTATATTATCCTATAAACATAAATTCTACTCAGGTTCCGATTATCCAGCACTAGTTGGGGGTCAATAAAACTTCGTTTTTCACCCCCAACTACATTTTAAAAAATATCCGATCTGGAAACATGTGCATAGTTGTATAAAAAATAATGTAAAAACTAATAAATAAATAATTCTGACATTAAATAAATTTTTTATTAAGGGCATAAATTTATAGGCTCCTGATGACACCTGAACGCCAATATGTACTTCATCATATGAATAAGTTTGAAAAATAAACCTAGCGATTTCACATTTCATTCCATCAATTGTATCCATTATTCATTTAATCCCTATTTAAATTTCATCAAATGGTATCATAGAGTAGTAGTCCAGACCAATATTATTATTTTGAACAGTAGTTCATATAACACAACTCAGTGATCACATGAATTAATAATCATATTTAGGGCCTATAGAGGATGTTAGGAACCCCATGGTTATTTGGAGCCATAGCCCCTATCACAAAAAACAATTCAAATAAATAATATCCAATGTTTCCACATTCACAACACATTTATCAGCCATTTTTATAATTAAATATTAAACCCATTTCATAAATTTTTTTATCAATCAAGCATATATTATAAATAATCATTTCAACCATATCGTAACACCCCATGTGTTCATATATATTTTATTGTCACATTATTCCCCTATTTCATTTTTATATGGGAAATCAATTAATTAATACAATTTTTTATTCCATTTTCCCACAATGAATTTGAAATATTACAATTACATACAAGAATTATTAATGAAGTCTTTGGTAATTTCTATTGAAACACAATACACAAGGTCATTAACGGAAATTTCCCAAACAAAAATCACTAATTTATTGTGAAAATATAGATATCGCAATGAATCAAAAGACTTTGGACCAATAAGTAAGATCAAGATACAAAAAAACGTGATCCATCAAAAAAATATAAACCCATTACTAATAGATGAAATAAATTTTCCAAAAGTTGATAGATTGACTAGAGTGTGAGTGGACTCCAAATGAGAAGAGATTACATACTGATATAGGATTCAGTCCTTCTAAAAGAGATTCCACTCTCTATGACAGGGTTCAAGTTGCCTTGGGATCCTATCCAAGATATAAAAAAATGTTGAAAATCATATTACGATGAATAGAGGAGTTTACGTTTAATATATTAGGAGTTCATTACCTTTTTTAAAATTTTCTGGGGAATTTTATTCTACACTCATGGTATTTTGGGTAGGGGCACACAGTTTTCCACACTATGCTCATTAACAATACACCTCTACATAGGGATCAGATGGTTTATCCAAAGTGTAACATGATTTGAAAAACAATGTTCCATCCATTAAAGTTTCTTCTATAGGAGGGTGAATAGTTTGTGAGGGAGGCCGCATGGTTGGGCCAAACTGTGTGAAAACAATGAGCCCCCTCATGTATCTCTAAAATAGAGTGCATAGTTTCTTGGGTAAAGACATACAATTTTTTGTATGATGGAACCAACAATTCATAGCACCATAATCGTCAAACATTATCCTATTTCACCCAAAACAAACCCAAATAAGAACCCAACCATGGTATAAGAAAAACAAGGTAAAATATTACATGAGAATGACCAAAAGTTATCTCTAGAATTGTCTGGTCATTAAAATAATAATATATGATTTTCTAGAACAATTATTAAATATTTTTTACATTATTTAAACATTTTTTCAAAAGAAATTGTTTTACATTATTTTAAATAGGCAACTTTTAATCCCTTTTAAAAATGTTTTAAAGGAATATTTAGCTTTATAATTTACAAAATTAACTAATTTTTCCACCCTTATTCCCAAACAATGCTTTAAAGTTCCCTTTTTAGGTTTTAGTTTTTTTAATGAATTTTATTTAATTACTATTTAATAATCTATTACATTTTAAATGAGATATTTCAATATGGAATGGAAATTTTCTTGAAGAAATTTGTAAGTGATCCTTAAATATCATTTTCCATTTTTGACAACATCATTTGATGTTTGTGATATGGAAAAAGTTATTTCTTGAAGATTTTTTTAATTTAATATTTATTATATTTCAGTTAACCAAATTAAAAACACATTTATGATACTAATTACCAACTTGGATATGGTGAAATAATACCATACTTTTTATATATCTATATGGATTGGGATTATTTTATGAGATTTATGTGGAACCCATTTCATTTTCTCAGATTAATACTTTTTCAACGATATTGTTATATAACCTATCTTTTCTAGAGGTTAATTATGTTTCATAGAGATTATTGAGGAACAATTTCCTTTTCCTTGGATCAATCATTATTCGTTGAAATTTTCATGAAACCATTTTATTTTCAATGGGTTATTAATGTTTCAACGTGATGTTTATACATGACATTTATTGTCCACATATTAATCATGTTTCAATGCCATGGAACCCATTTGTATTCCATGAGTTAATAATAATTAAAATATGTTTTCAAGGAATAAGACTATTCTATATAGGTTAATCATGTTTCTAGGATATTTTCATGGAACCCAATCCTTTTCCATAGGTTAATAATTTCATAAAAGGAATAAATTATGTTATTAAGAGTTTCATGGTGAGGTGTAAGTTTTATAAAGTAGTTCATGTGATGGTTGTTGGATATTGTGCATGACTGGTTGAGAGTAATTATATATAAAAGCTGAAATTGAGAGATATTATATTTTGGGTGCTCTGAGATAGTGATGGTTGAGATCAATATATCATATACCATAAGTACACATTGATTAAACTGGGTGATTATAATAAAGATTATACAATGGGTGCACTTAGATAGCACTCCAATGCATTTGGTACTCCAGAGATGAAGGTTGACCATATGGTTATTCCCTGTTTATGGGTATTATAAGGTTTCAATGAAGATAATTTCATAAGATTCCGACATGTGTTATTTATTATGGTTATTGATTTCTATGATTTCTATGATCTAGATTGACATCACATGGCTCTTGATTATTTACTCCTATGAATCATCCCTTTATAAAGGCATTATTACATGTTTTATTATATAATATTAAAGGAGTGTGATTTATATTCTGTTATGTTAAAGAACATTGATAAGGTTTCCATACCTGTATGCACTTATTATGATACACGATGACATCTAATTGTAAATTCTTATGTTAACCGTTATAGAGAATTTGATCTTAAACATATTATGATTAAATTTTTAAGGCTATATAGAATGATTTTAAATGAATGTTTTCTATAAGGGTATCATATTGATTATGATGATAGTTAATTATTAAATAAGAAAATATGGGTATGGTGGGAAATATAATCGCTTCATGTAATGAGTGTTTTTTATGTAATAGGACATCCAAATTCTATAAAACTCAAATCCAAAAAATACTTTTTGTATGAATGTGATGGAATCTTTACTTTTTACGATTTTAGTTAAAAATGTAAAAAATTGTTCCACATTCATCAGAATCAAATACAATAATGTAATCTTTATGATTGTAAATGTGGATCTGAGAGTGAGAGTTTAGGGTTGTTATAACTGGTATCAAGGATGGTTTTGACATCTTTGGGGATTAGTACGCTTGAATGTGATGTTATTATAGTAAATATGGATAAAATAATGAAATAATGAAATTATGGTTGATTATATGTTTAATTTATTTAACTCCAATTTTATGGTATTAAGTGATGATATATTAATTTAATTTATACAACATTAGGAGAAATTTTACTAGGTTTATGTATATGTAATACATTCGATTAATTTGAGGTATTACATAACATTTTGTGGATATATGTTTACAGTGTTGACATACATTAGGGTTCATATGATCTTGAATAGTGTGGTAATTATGGGAACAAACTTTTTATCATATAGATAACCATTGGATTGAAAAATGACTTGGTGACTAAATTAATAATGTAAATTTAGAAGAATATTGTTATATTTTTTAGATTGTAAGATGATTGTTCTAATAATACTGTTGAGTTTAGATCACTCTATAATTATGAATTTACTGAATTTATTTGTGATATATGGTTATTTTTTTATTTAATTATTTAGATTCTACATTGTGTATTACTATTGATTTTACGAGATTAATTATTTATTACATTATAGGAAGGATTCGTCAATTTAAGAATTATCATAATAGGTTCTAAAAAATTGGTTTTTGGTTAATGTCCAATGATATAAGGAATAATGTTTTATCATTTTTTTGAAATATATGATCCATTAGATGAGAATTCCAGTGAATCCGAAATGAAAGAAATCATCATGAATAGTCACCCTTTTGAGAAAAAGATAAGATTTAATGGAAATTAATTAATTGATGAAATTATACTCACAATGTAAGTATATTTCAATATTATATTAGTGTATATGGCGATGGAATTTTTTATTTCTGGGAAAATGATCTTGAAAAAAATTAATACCATCATTTCTGATGAAATCAATGATCATTTTCACATCTCTTGGTTTATCGTTTTTTTGGTTATTAAAATTATCTTCAAAATTTACATTCATGTGCTAAAAAATACATATAACTCTCCATAATTATTTTGGAATTACATATTTATTCCAAATCCTTATCTTTACTTCTAACAAGTTTTCTCTAATTTTTATTCATAGTTATATGTTATTTTAAATGTCCCTTTCACTTCACTCTCTCTCTCTATTTTCATGTGAATGTTTTGTTATCCCTTATTATGATGTGGGACTTCAACAAGGGTATTTTAAAATGCTAAACTCTTTTTTATCGATTTTAATTTCAAATTTAGAGTGTAATATTTATAATTGAGTTGTGCGAGATAATGTAACACCCTATGATTGTAAAAAAGGATGTTATGCTCGATATCATACAAGAAAATAAATGTATAGTTGAAAGAAACCACAAAATAATAATAATATTTAAGTATAATTGTCATAAAGTAGTAATTAGTTTTTTTGGAATGAATAACATTACAAAATATATGAAATATATATATATTTTCCAAAATAATATAAAATTATTGATAAAATATTGTTAAAAAATGAATCAATTTTTAGTACTGAAATATTATTAATCAAAAAATATGTTTTTAAAAAAATGATATTCATTTAGTTTTGAGGGAAAATATTATAATAAATTGATTTATCTATTAGAAAATATATTTTATAAAATTAAAATATATATTAAAATCATAATCAAAAATTTATTTTCAATGATAATATAAATTTTTCTAGAAAATACAGATTTTTTATGGAATAGAAATAAATACATACTTTTAAAAAATATATAAATTATTTTTAATCAGTTGTGAAACTAAAATTTTCCATTAATTTTAAAATAATATTTAAATTAACATTAGATTTTATTTTGTTTAATCCACATGATTGCTTTTTAATCAATTTTTTTTGGAATTTAAAATATGATTATTTTTTGGCTAAAAATGGCATTTTTTACAATATATAGTCAAGTGTAGAATTCTCTATATTTAAATTAATTAATAAAAACTATTAATGATTAATTCTGTCACAACTCAACCCATGACAGTGCTTGAGCCGCAACCAACCCAGGCATGACTTTATTGGCCTTGGGGTGGCAATAAGAGCCAATGATATAACTAAATCTTGGAGTCCTTTTACCATATACCTATACAAACACAAGTATTTAACTAAATAAAAACATGCATGAAGAATGATGAAAATATGAAACACTGCTATAATGTAACCAAATAGGCATGAACCTATGAAAAGTAAAAAATTATGGAAGTGTATACTGAAATTTAAAGGGGAGAAATACACACCCAATAATAAATTGTTCCCAAACAGACAAAAAACATGAATGAGAAAATAGATGAGAGAATCCATCTACTAAATTCCAACCTACAAAAACCATATGACTTCCATGCACCCATTATCCATAAGTACCCCGGATGTCATGATCAACCTATTTTTCATCAGCATAAAACATGACATGTGCCGGAAAATCCCATGTTGGGGTTTATATATGCTTAGCCAGTAGGAAAACCAAAAATTTTGAGTAGTAAGATATACTATAGAAGAGAAAGATAATACATGAACAAGGTACAATGAAAGTGTACAACATAAACAAACAAATGTGAAAGTAATCTCAACCATGATCAAGCAGCTAAACACAGTGAGTAGATTATGTATCCGTTGAGCCTTCACCAAATATTATAAGAGAGTAAACTCATCCAACGACATGAAGATAGACAGAGAAAGAACATGCCATACATCTTGTTTCTTCACCAATCTTGGAATGAGAATAACCAAAGCAAAAAATTGGGTAATGAAGAAGGATTTATATATATGATCTATCTAAGAAACATTTTGAGACCATATGGGATCTCCATTTCATAGATCAAACCATGAAGAATATTATCCAACAGGTAAAAAAAAGTCTATCCACAAATCCCATTATCCCACACATCTTCCCCGAACACACAATTACAAGGAACTCAATCAAAAATCCTATAATATCCTCTTGGGATGACACTGACTCCCTAACACGGTTTTAGGCCATGTCACTAGAACATGTCTTGTTGGGTAATGTGACCATATTCCTTGTGAGTCCAATGAAATGCCAAAGAACACATCATCACTACACCACATAGTTGTTGGGACACAACCACTAGGTAAATATCCCATGCCATCGTATGAAAGGAAGATCCTAGTCTAATAGTCATTGATGAACTCCACTTCCTAGCCCTAGTAAATGGTAATGATCGAACATTTCATTAGGGGGTTCCACTTCCCAGCCCTACTCGAGGGTAATTTCCGAAAAATCAATTGGGAAACACCACTACCCACCCCCATTAGAGGGAAATTGATGAATGATGTCAGGAAACTCCACATCCCTTCAATGTTGGAGGGTATTGGCTAGAATTTCATGGAACTCCACTACTCATCACTTTTAGATATTAACTCATAAAAATATTTGTGGAACTCCCCTACCCTTCCTTTCTAGGGGCCACTCCATGTAGATCTTTAATTAAAGAACTCTACTACCTAGCATTGTTGAATTGTAACACCCAAAAATTCATAGTGATACGGCATGATCGAGTCAATCATCGAGAGTATATTTGTTGCGTACAAATATCGGAACATTTTACATCATATCATTACACCCAAAAACACGGTAACCATCATGTTTTGCATTGAATGGAACTTATGATAGATTTATCATTGGCCAAACTTCATGTTCAACTGTAGGGGATACAGATGGTCAATGTCCATGAAAAGGATCATAGTGGAACGTGACATGTGAGGGGTCCCTGATGGTGGTTGTTCATACTCTTTTACCTTGACGTATCCCTTGGATTGTTCATGGATCCCAACCATGTTAGAGTTTACACTATTTAGATGTACTATATGATGTGTCCAAAATATTCAGGGAGCAAGACGTGTGTTGATAGAAGTGTCCATGTACTCAGACCCATGTCTGTGTACTATGGTTTATGATGTATGGCTGCACATGGGATGTTTCCTCGATACTCTAGTTTTGTATGTGTACATTTACACACACCCCACCCAAGCAGCCCGTCAAATGTTTATCCCAACAGGGTATCAGGTTCCTGACCTGTAAGAGGTACTATGTGAAATGTCCTCCATATGATTTCCAAATCTATAGTGCCACTAATGAAGGTGGATACACTCCATGTGTTCATCAAGTAACATGGTGTGTATTCAATATTTTCACTAGAATAACAGATATGATATGCTCTTGATGTGTCTTTTTCAGCCACTGTATATCACAACCTGAATTGGTCGAAAAACATTAGATTTATTCATTTTATGGGAATCAAGGTCTCCATTCATATGAAATCATCTCTAGTGAGGATTTTGTGAGTCATAGTTCCATCAGCACACCGTCATAGAACCATTCTTCATGATGTTGATGTTTCATCAACAGATATTTCATCATCTCCTTGAATGATTCCTAGTTCTTTGCTTAGAACATTGAAATGATAACGTCTCATTTATTCTTCAGGAATTTGGGGTCTTGATTGATCACGATACCTCCATATAAATTCTGTTAAGTGTTGTGGGTATCCAACCGATGAAGAACATGAAGTAGTATGGGGAAAAAAATAAATAATAGAGTTATAAACATTGAGGCCCAAGTGTTTATGACCGACGATCAAGGATGGGGCATTGTGGTTAGAAAATGATTGATAAATATTTATAATTCAAATACTCTAGATCAGAAAAAGGCTGAAACAAGGGTATGTATCGAAGAAATATGATCAATTTTCTCAATCATTTATTAAAAATGGATTAAAATAACCATTGATGAGTCTGACCATATATTTGATTTGTCACTAATGAAGAACACATCAGACAACATTGAGGGCATAATTAATTGCGCCGTTTGTGTCTTGATATGATATAAACAATAGTGTTCTCATCAGTCAATATTGATTCATAATAAGATGGATGGATAGGGAGATCTACATGAGTTATCATCAATATGATCAAACCCACTAAAATTTAATTTAATGATATATTTATAAGCATTATTTTAGGTAAAATGTAATTAATAAAATGATTAAATTAATTAATTAATTCATTAAAATACACCATGTCACATCCATGTATTCTTTAAAAGGATTGGTCATTTAATTTTCATTCATGATTTTTTAGGGGGTTTCCAATGAATTTTGGTGGATATTGTGGGTTTTGAGAAATTTGGCCCAACCGTGAGCCCATTTCCAGATTTAAAAACAAAGTTTTTTTATTTTACAACACCTTAATTTGTCAACAATTTATATCCATTATAATTCATAGGCGACCTCCCCTGACATATTAACACCACCATGTAAATTTGGAGCCTTTATAAATCCTTAATCAGGGTGTATATGGGTTTTTAATTAAGGTATATGGCCTGCCCAAAATCCCATTTTCAACATGAGATGAATTTTTTATTTAATATATCCTTAATTATTTATTGTCTTTAAGTACTTACACTTCCCTATCAAATCCAATATTTCTAGGATCACCCCCATTATCGGTTTCACATTTTTGGGGATCCTTTGAACCATGAAATCAGACGATATTTCTTAATCATTCTCAAAATGAATAGATTTGAAGAGGTAAAATGATTCATTTATAACTCATTCAATTTCCTTTCTTTTTCCACCATTTCAATCCCCAATTTACCTAATATGACTCCGTAGAGCCTCCAAATCAGTTTTGGTTACATGGATAATCATATTTTGGTGGATTTAGGGAAATCTTATTGTGATTTCTACAAATAAGTCTTTCTCCCTCGGATATAATCTATTTCCTTATGGTTTCATTCGCCCTTTCTTGAGTTCTAAAATCTCTATAACTTAGGGTTCATTATTGGAGGTCTAACTTCCGGTCATTGGGTGAAATATTGAGGTTTTAGGTGTCTTTTCACTTTCTTGAGGTGCGGCGTTGTTGCGGATGATGTTTCGTACAAATATTTGAGGGTTTTAACACTTTCATAATTTGATTCCATGTGTGATAGTTTCTAGATGAATTAGTTTGCTTGAATTAATTAATTTTCATGTTTCTCATATGTATCTTTTGGTTCGAAAAAATTTTACGATCGATTTGACTATGTATTAAAATTTATAGTTTCATTTTAGTTTGAAATTTTGTGTTTTTCATGCGTAATAGTGGGGGTATTGTTTGGGTGTGTTTTATAACATATGAAATTGGTGTAATAAATCTTTTAGGGTGGCCAATTATTATTTTTTATGGTCATGGTGTTCCTTTTTGTTTAAAATATGGTCTTTTATTTTGTTTTATGTTTGGAACCATGTAATGCCACTTGAATGTTTGTTATGAAAATTTGTGTTTTTAATCTACCTGTTTTTTGGTATTATTTGTGGTGATTTTATAATACTTGACAGTAGTTAAATAAATATTACTATGGATGAAAATTCTGATTTATATTCGTATTGGCATGATTTTGTCTTTTAAAGAGGATTTTGAATTGGGTTTTGTGGGAAAAACAGAGTTATACCCCTTGGGTTGGTTTTATAAAAATTGTAAATGATTTAATGAGTTACACAATGTGTGCAATGGTGGAATATGTACTGTTTTGGTGGTATTATGTTCTTAAAATAAGCTTTTGAAAGTTAAAGTGGTCATTTTCTATGTCAAACGTTTTGGTAATGTTTTGTAATTTATTGACTTGATTTATGAAATTGTGATGTGGGTGCGAAATATGTTTTCATACTATTTTGTGTGAGTATGATGTGAAAATGGACTTTGCTTACGAAAAGCATATTTTGTATCATAATAGTGGGGTGTTATGTGATGTTTAAAATCTTGGGAAGGACTTTATAAAAATTTTAAAGGATTTGTTGAATCGTGATTGATTTTGCAAAATGTGTTGTGGACTATTTTGGTGTGAGTTTGATTTCAAAATAAATTTGATTGAAAAAGTTGATTTTGTGAGTTTTCTGTTGTACATATGGGATTTCTGGTGAATATTTGATGTCGAAGTGAATTTTTTTTGTGAAAATTATGTTACATGTCTTGTTGAAATTGATTTATCTGAATAGGGAAACCCAAGTATCTAGGTGGGTGGATGTGTACTGGTATGCTAGTGAATACATTGGGTTTGGCCTCAGTTTTATATAGAACATTTGATCCTTACAACACTAACTATACTATGATTATGATGAGTGGGGATCAATTGGTTATGGTTATATTCCATACTAGTTTCTCGTGCGTGAGAACAAATATTGTGATGGTTACTCTCAATGAGATACAAGGTACTTGGGACCCACAACGATCTAGTGTCTAGGAGTTATTTTCATATTGCTTGTGCTATTAGTAACATTGTGTTTACCATCATAATACAGTGTCATTGTATATAGAATTCAGTAGTGTTGAATTTATTTGTAAAATTGTTTATTCTTATTGATATCCCACTTGAAAACTATTTTAATATTTTTGTTGCATCTTTTAGAAATTGTAACATGAATTTCATGCTTCTAAAAACATACATGAATTTTGTCTTTTAATGTTTATCACATGGTATCTCATAGTAGTTTTATAATACTTGGAATTGTATCATATCCAAAATACACCCTTGGGTGTATGTAGGCATGGTTATTTTTATTGTCGCAGGTTGGGTATAGTTTTTTAGTGCTAGTGGTTTGGGATTCCAGCAGGTCCTTGGTGGTGAAGTCTTGTGAAGATGTCTTGAGGGCAGTGTTCCATGCCATGAGTGTTGTTTGGATGTTTTTTGGGTTTTTACCTTTTTTATAGTATTGGTGTGTAGTTTTAAACTATTTATTCCTGTTATAAATGTTTTTAAAGATTGTTTGGTTTGAAAAATCCAGATTTGTTTTATTTCATTCAATTGGTGTATTATGTTTATAAACCTGGGTAAATCGCTCCCAATTTTCATTTTATGATACCCTAGAACTTGTTACAGCCTATGGGGATGGGAAACTCCCTTCTGGCCTAGTCATGGTATGGGTTTTGTGCTGCTGTTTGTGGCGATCAGATTTGGTTCGTGACAAAATGGTATCAAAGGATATCAAGGTTAACTCTTTGGGTAATGTTATTTGGGGAAGAGTCAGGATAGTCTAGAGTTTGGATTGTCAGGACTTGGTATTCTAGTTTTGGGTCATGTGCTTTATTCCCACACATCATGACACGATTCAGGTTTCCAGGGGAGGTCGGTATTTATCTAAGTCCCTTGGTTTCTTAGTTTGATAATGATTTGCATTAATGAAAAGAGTGTTGGGTTAATGGGCTCACTGAGGTCGCAGAGCCTGGCATGCCATGTGGAGCATGGGATATTCCCTAGAACACTCCTTCTGATGGTGATGTGATTGGAATATGTCTTCCAACAACATGTCCAAGTCACCCACTAGAACTAGTTTCCTATCACATTGTCTTGTGTTTTTAAGATTTGAAATGTTGGAAATTTGGTTTTAAAGTGACATTGTTTTATGAATTGTAAAGTTTTTGTGAAACGATTTTCAAATAAAGAGGGAATGGTTTGATTTATGAACTGATGGAAGTAAATTTTCAGAATTGTTTTGAAATGGAAAATGATGTTCTTACACCTTTATTGAAAACATGAACTATATTGAATTTGGTTTTGAAAAAGTGGTTCCAATAATGTTTTCTAAACAATCATATGGTGTTTTAATGGGATGAGATGTTTTGAAATTGATGTGAATAACAAGAAAGTGAGTTCTTATTTAAATTTTTGTGCCTTTATAAAATGTTTTTTATATGTGAAATGTGATTTTGATCTCATGGTACACAGTTTTGAGAAAAAGGATGTGTTTATAGACAGATTTGCATTTGAAAAGTGGAAAGAATATTATTAACCATTGGTATTTCCACGAGAGACCACATGAATGGTGTTATATGGTATGATAGATGAATTATGGAACAAATGGATAAGTGTCGGGATGGATATGATGAGGGTGCTTGATGTGGCATAGAAACAAGCATATGTGAGGCCCATGAGTTACCATTGGAGGATACGCTAACCGCTGAACCAATTTTTTTCAATGAATTGTTTTTAAAGAAAAATATGATGTTTTGATGAATTTATTGGGATAATTTATATAATGAGTTTTTGGAAAATGTTGATGTTTTGTGGTGTTTTGAGTCAATGAGCGTCTCCTGTTCGAACTATGGTTTGGTTTTGTGTTTATTCAGTAAGCTGGATAGAAGGACCGGTTAGTAGTCTCTTATCAGATATGTTTAAAGAAACATTTACAGTGGTTCCCTTCATTTCTTTGGATTTTTGTTGTGGAATGTTATTACCAATGGACCATCTTGGTGGGGTCTTTGGGTTTTGCCATTGGATTCGGTACGCCCCCATTAAGGGTTAATTCACAACTGATGTGCACCCTGAATTGTTTTACCTTTGGGAAATCCTCTAGTTGATCGACAAAAGAAATATTTTATCGATCATTGTTAATTGAGTCTATATCCATTCCTTTTTTTTTATTTGTGGATCCTCTTATAGCGGGAGAGTCCCCATGGAAGGTTGAAAGAGACCCTAGTTTCTTATGTTTCCATGTTCGTCAAAGATGGATGTGGTCTTGGGTTGTTAGTGTAGATGAGTGCCTCGACGGTTTCTAAGAGGACCTCTAGGGATTTCATAGTTTCGTTAAAGCATGAATTCTTGTTAAACAAATAGTTTTTGGAATCTGGTGATGTGAGTCTGTTGTGGCCTCATTCTGGACTTGTTTGAGGTTTAGGGACTTGGAATAAGGTCACATTCCATGGATTTTTTTCATTAAAAATTTTCATGATCAGTGACGCCTTGTGATGGATGTGCTCGTTTGTCTGTAAAGGTGAATTTTGTGCAATCCTATGAGAGTCTATATTATGCGGGGAATATGTCTCCCTTGGAAAAATGCCAAAATCCTCTGTTACAGGGGATGTTGTTTATATGAATCATTTCATTTTGTTGTTTCTCATGCGATGAAACAAGGTGTTATGTGTGTGCATCGTCTAAGACCTTATTTTAGTGAAATTTTGGGTTTGGGTAAAGTGAGTTTGGAATGTGTTAGTACTGGGTAAACATTTCAGTGATTGCGGAGTAGTTGATTGTATCACCATAAGATAATGTTCTGTAGAGGTGAATTCCAAAACCTTACTACGAGGCTGAATATGGTTCAATCATTTGAGCTATAGCCGTAGGTCCCAATGAGAAGTTGGAATAGAGAAAGTGGAAATACCAGTGTAGTTCAATCCCTTGAACAATTTCCTATCCTTAGTATGAATTATAGGATGATTTTAAACCTTGTGTGTCATCATCTTGTTCTAGTTGTTCATGTTTGGTGGCAGAGGGGGGAGGACATTGTTTCCATGTTATAGCATGAGTTCATACATTCCCACATTTGATTCAACTGGGTATTTAGATAAATATTTTCTGTTTGTCTTGATAGGTTGAGCGCACGATTTCGTAAAGTATGTGGACTAACCGTTCAACCATCATAACTCTTTAAATTTTGGGGTCTTTCTATACCTGCATGTGCTGGTCGGTTAAATGGTTGGTTCTTATTGTGGGGAGACCAACTATGAGTCCTTTATATTTTCTACTGTAACGATCTAATGTATGTCTACCCCTTGAACTGTGGAGTCCATTCGGGCCTCCCCTATTACTGTCTTGATTCTGTATTTGGAAAATTTAAGTTGTCTCTTTTGGTGGGGATCCAATTTGTGTTTCCCCAGACTAGTAACTCAGATTGGTCCTTAGTAATATTTGGGAGGGAGGTAGACTTGTTCATAGCTATATAACTACTGAAATTTGTCTGTGGTGAACGTTGGGATTGGAGAATGCCCAACGGTTTAGTTAAAGCAAAGTAAGTGCAACCTTATTCATTGTTGTCATTCGTCTCAGTATATTAAATGATTCTAGTTCATATAGTGTTATAAGAGTTTTATTTTGGGGATAAAGTCTGAATTATCTTGATAATTTCTATAAAATTATGTATGTTTTTTTTGAGAGAGTATTCCTTCCATAATTGTTCACTGGCTGGGTTTGAGCCTTTCGGGGGCAGGCAGAACTTGGAAAAGTAGTACTTTTCGGGTCTATCAGTTGGGTTTAATTTTTTTCTTTTGACTTTGTTGTGGCTTTGCAGGGGTTTAATGTTGTATTGTGGGGAGAATTTTCACATCCATAACTTCTTTTTCTGGAATATTTCTTTTCATTATCAATCCTAATTTGTTTTGGGGGTTTCCTATGACTTTTGGTGGAAATGGTGGGTTTTAAATATTGAGAAAAACCTTGACCCCATTTTCAGATTTAAAATCCAATTTTGATTCGATTATTACTACTTAATTTTCAAGATTTGTTATCCAATCCAATCCATATATTGCATACCCAAACCTATTAACTCCACCATGTCAATTTGGAGCCTTTATAATTCCTTAATCATGGTGTATTTTGGTTTTTATTAAAGGTTTTGGGCCTGCACGTAAGCCCATTTTCTGCATTAAATCTTTATTTAATTGTTTATTATCTCCTTCATTGCTTATTTTTTTTAGTTATTATACCTCCATCTCTAATCCAATATCCCTACAATTTCCCCCATTATCAGTTTCACATTTTTTGAGCTCATTTGAACCACAGTGTAGGGTGATCATTCTTAATCATTCTCAAATCGACTTGATTTGAAGAGGTATAATAAATCATTCATAACTACTTCTATATTCATTATCCCCCCCATTTTATTCTCTAAACAACCTAAAATGAATTATTCATGCAACAATACCAGCTTTTATTACTTAGAGATTATTATTTTGGTGGATTTAGCGAAATCTCTATAACATTTATGCCAATATGTTTTTTTCTCATTGATTTCCTCTCTTTCCTTAAGGTTTAGTAAAGCCTTTCTTGTGTTTTTAAATGACTAGGATTAAAGGTTAATTCCTATTTTTAACCTCTTATATTTTGGGTGAAATATTGTGGTTTTAGGGTTATTTTCACTTTCATGATGTGTAGTGGTGGGGTAGTAGATGATTCACACCAATATTTGTGGGGTTTGACACTTTCGGTAGGTGATTCCATCGGTGGTCATTTATAGATGAGTCAGTTTTCTTCAATTAATTATTTTTCATGTTCCTTATATGCTTTATGTTGGGAAAACATTTTATGATGGATTTTTTATGTATTAAATTTTATAGTTTTATTTTAGTTCGAAATTGGATGTTTTTCATGTGTAATCATTGGAGAATAGTTGGGGTGTGTTTTATAACATATTTAATTGGTGTAATAAATATTTATGGGTGGAAAAATCCAATTTGGTTGGGCCTTGGTGTGCCTTTGGGATTAAAATATGGTCGTTTAATGGGTTTTATGTGGGAAACCATGGAATGCCTCATGAATTATTTTTATGAAAATATGTGTTTTTCATGTTAATCTTTTGTGGTATTATTGTAGGTGATTTTATAATACTTGAGAGTGGAAAAATAAATATTTCTAGGTCTGGTAATTCTTATTTTGATTCGTATTTGGTTTGATTTTGGGTTCTAATGATGATTTGGTATTGGGTTTTGTGGGAAAAACATAGTTATAACACATGGGTTGTTTTTATGAAACTTTTAAATGATTTAATGAGTTATGAAAAGCATGCAATGATTTCTTATGTACTTTTATGTGGTAGTATGTTCATAAATTGAGTATTGGAAAGATAAAGTGGTCAGTTTTTATGTCAAAAATTTTCGTAATGTTTTTTAATTTTTCGAGGTGTTTTATGAAATTTTAATGTGGGTTCGAAACATGTTTTCGGACTGTTTTGTGTGAGTGTGATGTAAAAAATAGGATTTGTTTACGAAAAGCATATTATGAACATGTGAGTGGGCTTTTATTTGATGTTTTCAATCTTTGGAAAGATTTTACAATTTTTTTAAATGATTTTTTGAGTTGTGAAAGATGTGAAAAATGTGGTGTGGGCTATTTTTGTGTGAGTTTTATATCAAAATCAATTTGAATTAAAAATTTGATTTTGTGAAATGTGAGTTTTACATGAGGGATACTTGGTAAATTTGTGACGTGGAATTTATTTTTTCTTGGGAAAATATATTTCTTGTCTTGTTTAACTTGTATGATCACATGTGGGAAACCCAAGTATCTAGGTGGGTGGATGTGTACTAGTATGCTAGTGAATCCCTGGGGTTTTTCCTTAGTTTCACATAGCATGTTTTATGATTACAGCACTAACTACACTATTATCATGATGATTGGGGATCAGTAGGTTATGGGTATGTTCCCTACTAATGGATCGTGCACGAGAACAGATATTTTGATTGTTACTCTCAATGAGATATGAGTTACTTGGGTCCCACAACGAGCTTATGCCTAAGAGTTATTTTCATATTGCATATGCTCATTAGTTACACTGTGCTTACCAATGGAATATAGTGTGGTTGGATGGAAAATTCAGTAGTGTTGAATTTATTTTTAAAATCATTTATTCTTAATGATAGTCCCATTGAAAATGTTTTAATTTTTTGTTGCATCTTTTAGAAATTGTAATATGTATAACATGTTCTAAAAAACTTGCATGATTTTTGTCATTAAATGTTTATCACATGAGGTATCATAGTAGTGGTATCCTACTTTTCATTGTATCATAACCTACATACACACATTTGTGTAAGTAGACAGGGTTATTTTTATTGTCATAAGTTGGGTACAATGTTTAGTGCAAGTGGTTTAGGATTCCAGTAGGTCCTCAGTGGTGAAGTCTTGTGGGGATTTCTTGAGGGTGGTGTCCCTTTCCATGAGAGTTATTTGGATGTATATTTTTTGTTTTGTACCGTTGTTATAGTATTGGTGTTTAGTTTTAAACTATGCAATTCTATTCTAAATTATTGTAAAAGATTGTTTGGTTTGAATCCAGATTCGTTTTATTTGATTCAATTATTGTTTTATGTTTATAAAATTGGGTAAATCGTTCCAATTCACATTTTATGATACCTAGGAACTTGGTCCAACCCATGCGGACTGTTAATTCCCTACAGGCCTTGTCATGGGCTGGATTTTGTGCTGCTGTTTGTGGCAATAATATTTGGTTCATGAAAAAATGGTATCAAAGGATGCCGAGGTTAAATATTTGGGTCATGTTATATGAGGATGAATCAGGATAGTCTAGAGTTAGTTTTGAGGGGACATGGTATTATAGTTTTGGTTAGTGTTCTTTATCATCACACTTCATGACGAGATTCATTTTTCTAGGGGTGGTTGGGATTTATCTAAGTCATTTGGTTTTCATGGTTTGATGATGATTTGTGTTAATGAAAATAGTGTTGGGTTAATGGTCTCAGTGAGGTCGCAGGGCCTGGAAAGCCATGTGGAGCAAGGGATATTCACTAGAACACTCCTTGTGATGGTGAAGTGATTAGAATATGGCATCGAACAATATGTCCAAGTCACCAACTAAAACTAGTTTCCTACCTCATTGTCTTCTGTTATTTAGTTTTGAAATGTAGGAACTTTGGTTTTAAAGTGACTTTGTTTTAGGAAGCGTAATGTTTTTGTGAAATGATTTTCAAATAAAGAGTTAATGGTTTGATTTATGAAATTTTTGAACTAAATTTTTAGAATTTTTTTGAAATGGAAAAGGATGTTCTTACACATCTTTTGAAAATAGGAAATATATTGAAATTGGTTTTGAAAAAGTGTTTCCATTAAGGTTTTATAAGCAATAAAATGGTGTTTTAATGGGATGATATGTTTATAAATTGATGTGAATAAATTTAAAGTGACTTCTCATCTAAATGTTTGTGCCCTTCTAAAATGTTTTGTTAGATTTGAAATGGGAATTTGATATCGTGGTTAGAGGTTTTGAGAAAAAGGATGTGTTGGTTGACCACTTTGGTTTTCAATAGTGGATAACATTTTTTAACCTTTGGTATTTCCATGAGCGACAACATGCAATGTGTTAAATGGTAAGATGGATAGTTTATTGAAAAAATGGATGACTGTTGGGATGGATATGATAAGGTAGCATGTTATGGCATAGAAGCTTGCATTTGTGAGGCCCATGGGGTACCATTAGTCGATATGCTCACCGCTGAACCATTCTTTTCGAAGAAATGTTTTTAAAGAAAAAAAATGATGTTTTGATTATTAGTTTGGGATTTATATTTTATGATTTTTTGTAAAATGTTTATGTAGTGTAATGTTTTGAGTCTATGAACTCCTCCTGTTCAAAAAATGTTTTGGGTTTGTGTTTATTCAGTAAGCTGGACAGAAAGACTAGTTAGAAGTCTCTTCTGAGATATGTTTTGAGAAACCTTTACAGTGGTTCCCTTCATGTGTTTAGATTGGATTTGTGGAATTTTTTTACAAATGGACCAGCTAGGTGGGGTTCTTGGGTTCTCTCATTGGATAAGGTATGCCCCCATTAAGGGATAACGCACAACTGAAGTGCAACCCGGATTGTTTCACCATTTGAAAATCCTCTTGCTGATCAATATAATAAATATTTTATCGATATTTGTTGGATGAGTCTACATACATTACTTTACTTGATTTGTGGATCCTTCTTTAGCGAGAGAGTCCCCATGAAAGGTTGAAATATTCCCTAGTTTCTTGTGTTTCCTAGTTCGTTGAAGATAGAAGTGCTCTAGGGTTGTTAGTGTAGATGAGTGTCTCGATGGTGTCTAAGAGGGCCCATGGGTTTTTCATAGTTTCATTAAAGCATGAATTCCTGTTAAACAACCAGTTTTGGGAATCTGGTCATGAGAGGCTATTTTTTCCACATTCTGTAATTGTGTGAGATTTAGGGGATTGGTATAAGGTCATGTTCGATGTATTTTTTCAATTAGTCACAATGGTCATGATCTGTGATGCCTTGTGATGTCATGTGCTCATTTGACTATAAAGGTTATGGTTTTTCATTCCTATGAGTGTCTCTATTATGTTGGGAGTATTTCTCCCTTGGAAAGACACCAAATTTTACTATTTCAGGGTATTTCGTTTATATGCATCATTTCCTTCTGTTGTTTCTCATGCGAAGAATCAAGGTGTGATGTGTGTGCATCCTCTAAGACCTTTTTTCAGTGAAATGTTTGGTTTGGCTAATGTGATTTTGGAATGTGTTAGTTCTTGGTAAACGTTTCGAGAATTGTGGAGTAGTTGATTGTATCACCAAATGATGATGTTATGTTTCGGGGGTTTCCAAAACCTAACTAAGAGGTCGAAGATGCTTCAATCATTTGAACTCCATCCATTGGTCCCGAAGAGAAGCTGGCTCACAGTAATGGGAAATATAAGGATAGTTCAAAGGATTGTACAATGTCCTATCCTTACTATGAATTATAGAAAGAGTTTAAACCTATTGTGTCATCATCATGTTCCAGTTTTTCATGTTTGGTTGTAGAGGGGGGATGAACTTGTTTCCATGTTGTAGCATGAGTTCATACTTTCCCACTTTTATTTCGACTGGGTATTTAGATAATGGTTTGAAGATTGGATAGATAGGTTGACCACACGATTTTTTCACCCTTAGTAGTTACCATACCCTAGACAACTATGTAGATAGAAGGATCCCCTTGGTTAGCGCATGGTTTCCCAAACCATGCCGACTAACTATGAAACCATCAGAACTCTTTAAATTTTGGGGTCTTTCTGTACCGACATGTGATGGTCAATTAATATGGTTGGTTCTTATAGAGGGGAGACCCACTATGAGTCTTTTATATTTTCTATTGTAAAGTTCCAATGGGTGTCTGCTCCTTGAACCATGGAGTCCATTCAGGCCTCCCCTGTTAGTGTCCTGAATCTGTCTCAGGAAAATTAATGTTGTCTCTTATAGTGGGGTGCCTATTTGTGATTCCCCATACTTGTAACTCAGATTGGCCCATGGTCATTGTTGGATGGGAGGTAGTCTCGTTCAGAGCTATATAACTACCAATATTGTCTTGGGTTGAACATTGGGATTGTAAAATTCCCAATAGTTTAGTTAATGCAAAGTAAGTGCAAACTTGTTCATTGTTGTTGTTCATATCAGTAGATTACATGAGTCTTGTTCATATAATGGTTTAAGAGTTTTCTTTTGGGGGATACAGTCTAAATTTTCTTGATCATTTCTATAAATTGATGTATGTTTTTAGGGTATTCCTTCAGTAATTTATCACTGGAAACGTTTTAGCTTTTTAGGGGTAGACCGAACATGGTGAAGGAGTACTTTTCTGGTCTATCGGTTTGGTTTGGTTTTAGCTTTTGGCCCTGTTCCATCTTTCCAAGGGTGGAATGATTTATGGTGGGACTAATTTTCACTTCCATAACATCTTTTTAATGAATTTTTCTTTTTGTTTTAAATCCTGATTTGTTTTGGGGGTTTCTTATGAATTTTGGTGGAAATTGTGGTTTTTGAAAATTTGGGCAAAACTGTGAGCACATTTTCAGAATTAAATTACAATTTTTCTTCTATTATAACATCTTAATTTCTCATCATTTTTCATCCAATCCAATTCATATATGTCATACCTTGGCCTATTAACTCCACCATGTCAATTTTTTTTCCTTAAGAATTCTTAAATCATGGTGTATTTGGGTTTTTATTAAAGGTTTTGGGCCTGCCTGTAAGGCAATTTTTTGCTATAGATGTTCTTTTAGTTATTTAATATCTACTTCATTGTTTATTATTTTAGTGATTATACCTCCATCATGAGTCCAATATCTCTATGAGCACCACCATTTTCGGTTTCGCATTTTTGGAGCTAATTTGAACCCCCAATGTTGGGTGATCATTCTTAATCTCTATCAAATCGCCCTGATTTGAAGTAGTAAAATAATTATTTCATAACTCCTTCTATTTTGATTATTTTTCCCCCTTTTCCATCCCCACATGACCTACAATGACTTATTAGTGACTCCAAACCAGTTTTATTTACTTGGAGATTTAGATTTTGGTGGATTTAGGGAAATATCCTCAAGATTTCTGCAAATAAGTCTTTCTCTCTTTGATTTCTTCTCTTTTCTTAGGGTTTCTTTAACAATTTCATGAGTTATAAAATTTCAAGGAGTACGGGTTAATGCCTAGGTTTTAAAATCCTTTATTTTGGGTAAAATATTGAGGTTTTAGGGTTCTTTTCACTTTCGTGAGGTGTGATGGTGGTGTGGTTGATGTTTTGCACAAAATATTTGATGTTTTTGACACATTCTGTAGGTGATTCCTTGGGTGGTCATTTCTAGATGAATCAGTGTTCTTGAATTACTTTTTATTCTTGTTCCTTGTATGCATTGTGTTGTGTGAAACGGTTTATGATGGATTTTCTTAAGTATTAAATTTTAAAGTTTCATTTTAGTTGGAAATTGGGTGTTTTTCATGTGTAATGGTTGGGGTATTGTGTGGGTGTGTTATATAATATATGTAATTGGTGTATCATATCTTAATGGGAGGACAATTATGATTTGGTAGGGCCTTGGTGTGACTTTGGTATTAAAATATTGTCTTTTAATTGGTTCAATGTGGGAAACCATGTAATGCCTCTTGACTGATTTTTATGAAAATGTTTGTTTTTCATGTGCATCAATTGTGGTATTATTTGAGGTGATTTTATAATACTTTAGAGTGGTTAAATAAGTATTAAAAGGGCTGATAATTCTGATTTGAATTTCTATTTGGTGTGATATTGGTTTTTAAAGAGGATTTGGAATTGGGTTTTGTGGGAAAAACATAGTTATACCCCTTAGGTTGGTTTTATAAATATTGTAAATGATTTAATAATTTAATAAAAGCGTGAAATTATTTATTATGTTCTATTTTGTGGTAGTATTTTTTTAAATAGAGTTTTGGAATGATAAATTGGTCAATTTTTATGTCAATCTTTTTGGTAATGTTTGGTATTCTGTCGAGCTAATTTATTAAATTGTAATGTGGGTACGAAACATGTTTTCAAACTCTTTTTTGTTAGTGTCATGTAAAAAATGGACTTTGATTATAAAAAGAATATTATGTAACATGTAAGTGGGATATTATTCTATGTTTTGAATATTGTAAAAGATTTTATAAATTTTTTAAATGATTTATTGAATTGTGAATGATATGAAAAATGTGTTGTGGGCTATTTTGGTGTGAGCTTCATTTCAAAAATTAATTTGAATGAAAAGGTGGTTTTTGTGAATTTTGTGTTCTACATTTGTGATATATGATGAATGTTTGATGTGGAACTGAATTTTTCTTTTTCAAATTATATTTTTTGTCTTATTGAACATGTTTGAGAACATGAGGGAAACCTAGATATCTAGGTGGGAGGGCATGTACTAGTATGCTAGTGAATCTGTGGGGTTGGTACTCAGTTTCACATAGAAAGTTTGATGATTAAAAACTAATTAAAATATGACTATGATGATTGGGGACCCCTTGATTAGGGTTATGTTCCCAACTAGTGTCTTGTGAATGAGAACATAAATTGTGATGGTTAATCTCACGGAGATACGAGGTAACTGGGACCCACAACGAGCTTGTGCCTATGGGTTATTTTCACATTGCATGTGATCATTTTTTAAATTATTCTTACTGTTGGCATACAGTGTGGTTTGCAAGAAAATTTAGTAGTGTAGAATTTTTTTTTAAATGTGTTTATTCTTAATGATATCCCACTTGAAAAATATTTTAATATTTACGTTGTTTCTTTTAGAAATTGTAACTTTTATTTCTTGTTTATGAATACTTGCAAGATTTTATTCTTTGAATTATTATCAAATGGAATATCTTAGTGGAGCTATCCTACTAAGAATTGGATCACACCATACTTACGCCCTTGGGTGAAAGTATACTTGGTTATTTTCTTTGTCGAAGGTTGGGTACAGTTTTTAGTGCTAGTGGTTCGAGATTCTAGCAGGTCCTTTGTGGTGAAGTCTTGTAGAGATGGCTTGAGGGCGGTGCCAATTGCCATGATAGTTGTTGGGTTTTTTATTTTTGATTTTTTACATTTGTTATACTATTGGTGATTTGTTTTAAACTATTTAATTCTTTTCCCAATTTTTGTAATAGATTGTTTGGTCAGAAAAATATAAATTCGTTTTATTAGATTCATTTGTTGTTTTATGTTTATAAAATCAGGTAAATCATTCCAGAGTCTAATTTTATGATACCTGGGAACTTTATCTAGCTAGTGGGGATTGGGAACGCCCTTCGGGCCTTATCCTGCAATGGGTTTAGTGCCGTTTTCAGTGGCAATCAGATTTGGTTTGTGACACACCACCAACAAGCGAGGGGTTTGAACATCCCCTACTGACTCATATAATGTCACAACTAGGGTAAACAACGCATTCCATACTCAATAGTGATATCAAATTTCCAATACAATAAACCATTAAGGATGTATCAAAATTTTTTAAAGTATCTACTTGAATGTAATATACTATAATTTTAATACATTTATTAAAATTAATTCTAGGAATCACGGGCCTGGGAATCACAGGCCATCTCAATTCCTGGAAGTTGTAATATATATTGAAATATTTAAATGACTTATAAAGAAACAACTACATATATAAAAAAAATATATTGTATATTTATAGATTATATATCTATAAATATTATTTTAAATTCACATTCTGATTACTACAGGTCATAATGTTATTATAAATTCATTTTCTTCTATAAAAATTCTATTCTCGAAAACCCGTTTTTTCATAAATTATATAGGTTTAATTTTAAATTAATTTTTTTTGGTAATATGTTTACTGATTTTTTAAAATGTATTCTATATTTTGAGTCAGCATAATTATTATTATATAATAATTTCAACATAATATTTTACTAGAATTATTAGTGAGAAATTTTAAAATCATTTATCATAGTTACGATAAAAATGGATTAAAAAATCATTAAACTAAAAAATATTTGGTTACAATGATCAAAAATAATTTTGTATAATGTATTATATTAACATATTTTATCCCTATATTTTATAAGTATCATGAATCTTCTATTTTGTATACATCTGATATGTAAAAAAATTCGATATCAATTTTTATTTTAAAAAATTACATGTGTGCCACTCACCCCATTTAAAAATGGTGATCTCATATCCTCTATTATTAACATATTAAAACCATTTTTTTTAGATAATAACTATAAAAATAAATTTACAAATTCTCTACCCACATCCAATATTCATTGGTGATATCAAAAAACCACCATAGGGGGTGTTTTGGTTCAAACCTAAAGAGCTTGCCCGATGAAGAGATATTGTGCTTAACTAATAGTTTTTATTTAACTTATTATTCCACATCCAGATAATGGTTTTCAGTAATTATGATATATTATAAATAATAAATCATATATAATGATATTTTACTATTTTAATGGAATAACTTAAACAAATTATATCTTACATCCAATGGGAAATGCAACCTTTATTCTTGTTTACTGTAGACTACCACCTCACAAACTAATTTAATCCATTTTCTATAAAATCCCCTTAATGATTGTTATAATGATGGAATTAAATTATATATATAATATATTTTTAAAATATTTAAACTTATTTAATTTTCATATAATCATATATTATTACAATAAATTATACTATGGATACGATACATCACATATGTGTATAATGGACTACAACCCCATAAATAAATGTGATTAATTTTCACTAAATATATTCATTCAAGGAAATAAGGATAATGATATTGAATATATGTGAAATAATTATGATTTTAATGAAAAAAATCATTATTAAATTTAAATATGTATTTTTTCGTATTTTTTCAATCACTAAAAAATGATAATGTCATTCGTTTGTATCTATGGACAACCGCCTCCATGAAGTGATGGGATTCCATTTTTATCACCACATCATGTGATATATATAAATATATATATACATATATATGCATATGTATAGTCAATTAAATAATATAGGATTTATGGTATAATTATAATTCTATAAATATAAAATAATAGGTAACATCATTCAAAAATGATCATTGAAAAATGGTAATGTTACTCATGTGTACATACGTCCTACCATATCCATGATAGTAACATAGTTAATTTTTTCATAAAAGCATCTCATGATTTATATTCATGAAATGTTTTAAAAATTACAACTTTGACCTCTATAGAAACCCCAAAGAGGTACTAAAATAACAAATCGAACAACTTCAAAACCACCAATGTGGAATTAACAGATTAATGATTTAAATATATAATTAAAATAAATAATAAATGACCTATGTATATGGTATTAAAAAATGAAAAATTTATCAAGAAAAATAATAATTGATATAATTTTAAAATAAATGACTTAAATAAAATAAAAGGAAATTCAAAACATAAGTTAAGGGTTTCTCATCTCACTTTTACATTCATGTGACAATAGACATATTCTCCAATTATTTTTACAATGTCATTTATATGATACCCATGAATGTATTTTCTAATTATTTTAATAAGCATTATTGTGATTTACAATTCCATATGAGGTTCAAACTTTAAGGAGTTTTTATCCAGTCACTACCAAACCGGAAAGGGATTTCCTCTCTATTTTTCACTATTAAAGAATATTTTTTTTGTTATTCAATTAATATATTTTATATAGTGTTTTAATTTTTTAATTTAGATATTATGTCATTAATCCTTAAAAAATAATTATATTTTATATTTAAATTTGAATAATTTCATCCAGGGAGTTTTTAATTGAATGTAACTATGTGGTAACGTGTATTATAACTCAATTTCCTTTTATTATGATATATATTTTTTCTATTGAAAAAATTGTGAAATAATTATGTAAGAATTGATCCCTAAATTTTTTTATCCTATATATCCACTAGTTTAATTGGATTTATTTTTTCCAAAAAAATTATCCATTTACTACCACTCAATTTAGTGAAATTATATTTGTAAATGAAAAATCATCCTATATTACATTAATTGGGATATATGATTATGATATGCATATATGTTACTATATGAGGTGTATATAATACACTTCTGAAATTTTATTTTACGAAACTCCTTATTTTCCATTATATTTGAAGTATCATACGATTTAATTAATTCAAGTTGTTATGATTCATGATTTATAATTGTTTAATAGGATATATGATATAATATCCTTCTATTTAGATTTTTTATGTTCATGGTTCCTTTGAAGGAAATCATATACACTCTTTTCCATTACCTATATCTCTTTTATTATACTCTTTTTATGAATGTGGTCGACCTTTTATTTTTAATTTTCTCATTTATTTATTGAGAATATTTTAAAAATGTTATTTATAAGTGACACAGATCATGTATCATTCGTTAATATTTAGAATATTTCAATTCCATATCAATTTTTTCTAAAGTGTGCTCAAATTTGGTCTTTTCTAATAAATGATTTTCTAATGTTATTTTAATGATATTTTACCTTCTTTAATATTTTTTCAAAACGTAAATTTCATAATTTTTTCCAATTGGTTAAAATTTACTCCCCCTACAAAATTTCTGAAAATAGTGTCTATTTAACATTTAAAATAGTAATTTATTTTCAATCCTTAATTTCCACATAAGGTTTTAATGTTTTATTTAATATTTTAAATGTTATTATAAAATAAAATTATTAAACAAATGTTTTTTAATGATTTTTTTCAATAATAATTTTAAAAACCTAATGGATATTTTCCTTTTGAAATGTTCTAAGTGATATTTCAAATTAATTTTATATAAAAGATAATATCATTTGACATTTCTCACAATGAAAAGGTTATTTTGCTGAAGAAAAAATTTATTTTTATTTTTATTCATCAATGAAAAAAAAGCTCAGTGATACTAATTTTCAAAAAAGATATGTTGAAATGATTCAAATGAGATTATTTCCTTGGATGGATTATAAATATTCATGAGATTTTCATGGAACCCATTTTTTCAAATAATAATTTGGTTTCAATGATATTTTCGTGGGAGACATCTATTTCCAATGGGTAAAACATGATTATGATATAATATAATGTGTCATGATTCAATTCCAAGAGATAATCATGCTTCGAATATGATTTCATGGAACTCATTTCTTTTACAATAGTTAATAATATTTCAATGAGGTTTTTATGAACCCCATTTATTTTCCATGGATAATATTGATTCAAGGATATTATATTGAATCTTATTTCTTTTTCACAGTATAAAATTATTTCAAAGATATTTTCATTGAACCTAGTTCTATTACACTGGTAAATCATGTTTCAGAGACATTATCATGAATTCCATTTCTTACATATGTTAATCAAGATATGGAAGAAATAATAGATTCATATTAGTTTTAATATTAAATGAATTTTCTATTAAATTTTTCATGTTATAGTTCTTGGAAATTGTGTACATAGGTTATCATCATTATACCACATGGTAAGCCTGATATCTATTATAATATGGGTGAGCCAAATTGTGCCTAGTGTACACAATATAACATATTTTTTTGGTGTGACTAGATAGTTATAAGTGTTACAATTATATCTTATATTATGGGTTCTTCGAAATAGCGATCTAATTGTCTTTGTACTATAGAGATAGAAGTGGACTACATGATTATTCCATTTTTAATGTTTTATGGGTTTTGTAAGGGTTATTTTAAGATCATGTCCCAAGATAAAAATGGGTTACATTATGATTTATATATGTTTCTAAAAATTAATTTTATCAAGATTAATATCGCATGGATCATTATGATTGATTCTTATGAATATTACCTTTTTAATACCATGTTCATTGTTACATGATTTATGATCTAGGTATTAACAGGTGTCATTTATTTAATTATATTCTCATTCACTTTGATTATATAGTCATAGCTTTATTCAATTCATATTCTCATTGATGACAATAAATTAATAATTCATATGATTAACACTACTAAGAATTTGAGCTCGCCCATATTATGAATAGTTTTACATAGGTTTTATATAATTATTATTAATAAATTATTCTCATAAATAATTGATATGAATGGTGATGATGGATTATTGTGAAATAATAAAAGCTAGGTATAAAAGAGAATATACTCTCTTAAAGGCATCAATGTTGTTTATTTATGTGATTAACCTAATGATTTAAAAGACCAAAAATAAAATTCGACTGGTATATATGTTATACAATAATTCAATGTTATATTGAATATTAAGGGTGTAAAAGATTTGGCCACCTTCATCTATATAAAATCATTAAATTTATTGTTTCTCTTTTTAGCACCCGTTATGGGATCTTGGTTGGGGGTTTTTAAAATTTAGAACGTGAATGTAATCATAAAACTCATAAAAAAGAAAAAATTATCAACATGATTTGACTATTTAAATGATTTTGTTTCCAAAATAATGTCTTTGAAACATGATTATCTTGTGCAGAAGAAATGGGTTTCATGGAAATATCATTGAAACAAAATTAAAATTTGGAAAATAAATAGTTATCATGATAATCTATTTTACACAATCATAATATACGCACATATATAATATGGATGATATCATTAGAAAATATCTCTATAGTAAAAAATGTAACATCAAAGGGTTTTGACATTGATTAATGTAAATAACACTATAGTATTACTAATAAAATATTGAGGTACATTTAATTTTTACATTGAAAATTTATTTTAGTAACTAAAAATTCATGTAATTTTGTGATAATAAATTTTATTTAAAATAAAATTAGATACAAATAATATATGTTTATAATAAAATATTTTTCCTAGTGGTGGGAATTTTTGTTCGTGTCAAAAATTTTGAAAGTGACCATTGTTTTCAAAATTTCTCCAGCATGAGCCAAAAGTGAGTCATTTATTAAATGTTAGGAAATTTTATTTTTAATATATTTTAATATAAGATAAAATATCATATAATATAATTTTAATAATTAAATAATGTTTATAAAATAAAAATATCTGACCACATTTTAGAAATCAAGGTTATGGAAGAGAATTTTTCTCAATCTAAAAGAAGATACAATATCAATATCAATTAGAAATGACATTCTTGCTATATCATTAATAAATAACAGTATAAATGGAAATTAACCATGTAATAAACCATAAAAATAGGGTCTAATAAATGATATGTGGATGAATAAAATAATAGCTTATTTTTTCTTCATCATGACCCCTGAACGTAAACAATCTTGAAAATAAAATAGATTATAACATAAAGACTTTACCACATTGGTAACATTTGAATGATAATACCCATGATTGAATAACATCAAATAAATATTTTAGTGTCGCTAAAATAAATAGATTCTTGATATACATGTATGTGCATATGTATATAATCATTATAAAATAATATTGGTTCATATAAAAGATGTATGCCCCAAATAAATGGAATTTGATATGAATAACCATTACAAAGATGATATCATTGAATTAAAATATAATCAATTGAGTTATTATGTTTAAGAAACATATATTCATGAATATGTGAAAATATATAATTTTAGAATTTATATATTAATTCACTCACATAATGTAATACCATGTCAATGAAAATGTGTAATTACCCAATGAAATGAAATTTAGTTAAGAAAGGTTATACCACAAGTAATAATTTATGAAAAATCCTCATGGATAAAATAATTAACACTAAAACATAAAATATCCCAAAATATATTTGATTCATGATATAACATGTATATGAATTTTAATTTCGATAGGATGAAATTGTATATATATTTTGATGTCATTTTCATATTGATTATTCAATTTTTACATGATATGCACAGGGTATGTATTTATTATTCTTGAGAAATTGATTTCAAGACACTAAAAATTGATGAGGTTACTGAAAAAATAATACTTAAACATAAAAAATATTTATTAAATGATGTATAGAATTTATTTAGAGAATTTCAAGAATCGTGAAGAAATTTGTGAAGAAATTTAATTCCATACAAAAGAGTATCGGACGTGAATCCCTAATACATGTAGTGTAATGTCCAAAACCAACATCCTTCTTAATCATAAGGTCATGAGAAAATTCATATCATGAAGACATGTTATATGTCATGACATGAGTCATATATACAAATCACTAATATTTAGGCTGAGATTCATACAAGATACAAAATTACTGTAGAAACGCATGGATTATGATTACCCAATGTGAGAAGTCTACTTGTCATCTAATATCCCAACTATTTACTTTCTAGCACATATGAAATTGTTCATAAATAATATTTATCTTCAAAATTTCCACATTTTCTTTTGTATATATTCCTTATTTTTTCTCCCAACTCAAATATATATATTTTTTGAAACATTTTTGGTTAAATATAATATGTTTTTATTGTTCTATGCAAAATCATTATTCCTTTTATCATCGCTCTCCTTTAGATGTCCATTTAACATTCATGTTTCCATTTGTCAGTGTCTTCACCTTAGGATCATTCTTGTTTACTATATAAAATAAAATTTTGATTCGATTATTGGTTCATATAATTGAAAATAGCTTTACTATTAGACCCATTCTTGAAAACTATTGTCTTTTAACTATTTTTATAGTATTTCAAGAATGTTTATAATTGGTTCTTCATTCTCGATTACTTCAATCATTATCAGATAAACTGCTTTTGGTAAGGGTTTATAGTAGGAGTGATATAAACATAATGACTCTATAACATTTATTTTGATAACCCTAACCCCAATAATCAGGTTATATATTAATTTAATATTCTATTATTATTTTTAAATGTGGAAATGGTATTTTTAGTTGACGAAACATGACCCAATTTGAGTACAGTGGCCAATAACTATTAATTTGTGATACATTCTTCCATAGAAGAAAGGACTAATAAATATAGGATTTTATCTATATTATCACCATGGAATAGTTATATATTAGATAAATGAAGTTGTTTTGACCACAAGAAACTAGTGATCTTTCAACATCCTCATACCCTAATCCTTAAGATCATTTCATTATAGGATCAATATTATACTTTTTACCAAATACCTAAAATTATTTGAGATCTCTATCTTATTATTGAATCCAAAATATAAATCAATATAATTAATCAAATCCCATACTAAATTGATTTCACTATTACTCTTTCATACTGGGATATAATTCTCAGTTTCTTGCATGCCTAAACATTCCTCATGGGATCGACCCCACACTACCATTGTACTACGTCATTTTAGAAATTATAGTTTGGGGTAGAAATAAATTCTAGCCCGACTGAACCATGAAATAATTAAACAACTAATGTGGGCGTGCCTAATATTAGCACCTTTTCGTGGGAATCAAACTGTTCCTAGACATAAGAACCTTAAACATGAACGTGGCATTTCGTCACTCATCCCCATTCTTTTTCCATTCATTATTCTTTACATTGAGAACTGCTAATTGCCTCTTATTTTGGCCTAGTTCATGATTCTTTTCCCCATGAATCTTTCAAGGTTCCATGACACCCATGAATGACATACCTTCAATCCTTAATGTGAATGGTACATTTTTGCATGTCGTTGTTTATGTATGGAACACCACAACAAAGTTGTATGTCCCAACCCACCCAACATGTAATATGTACCACATGTACTTCAGAGAGAACATCCCATAATGAAACGGATGTGAAAAATTATTGATTATTTATTCTTTCATTAAATGGTGCTGCAACCAGTATCATGTTCCTTCACATACTATAACATACATTTGAAATCAATTGTTCTCTCATCAATATGATATAGAACATTGGCCAGTTCAGCTAAAATATGAAGGAGGATCCTCATGAACATATCTCCAAATTACCAAATGTCTATGATACCTTTCTCAACTAGGGAGTATCCTATGAGGAATTCTGATTAGGTTTATTCTCATTATCGTTGTATTGTAATGAAATGGATTTTCATAAAATTCAATCATCAAATCGATCAAGACTTTGGACAAACTAGAAGAGATGTTTCAAAATAAATATTTTCTACCTATACAGGCTTTGTAGCTTTGAAATGCCATCCAATTTTTCTTTCAAATTATTGTTGAATCGTTTTGGGTCCCATTGGAAAACATTAATGACAATTCTATGAAATGATAACCCCACAAACAAGATGTGTAGATCTATGTGTAAACATTATATCAATGTCTCCATTCCCCTATTTGTATAGTAGTAGATACTGCAGCTAATGGTGGAGTAATGAAAGAAAAACATAGAGTAGGATACGAACAACTAGAAAAGGACTCACAAAATTACACTCTATGGAAAAGAGATCATGGACCTCCTCCTTATAGAATCCACCAAGTTGAAGAAAACACCTATCTGGATGCACAAGTAGAGTATAGGACTATAAACCTGGAATCTATTAATCTACCTTCAAGACTACCTCACCCTCCTTCCCATGTAATGGATATTCAATCGTAAAAATTTGAAGGGGTTAAAAATCATATCAATGTTGCAGTACATGATTCAATCAAGAAAAAAGTAACATTGTAGTTTTTGTAATTACAATCAAGAAATACAACAGTAGAAACTACTGAGATGATATTATCCAAAGAGTTCGGCTCAACATCTACCCCAAAACAATCAAGGATTCTACTTACAGAGAATTTTCCAAGCCCCACTCAAGTATTGGGGGTAACTAGGATATCCATATACGAATTATATTTCAAGGTATCTACAAAATGTACCCCCAAAAACATTTCCATCCTTGTGGCCATCAATAATATCAATTGGATCTGTAAAGGCCTCCACAACCAACCACACCTCTTTATACAAATTTCTAAAATATTCTCACAACCTTAATTTAAATGTATGATCATAGGAAAACAACACATGAAACATAAATTAAAAATAAAATGGTCTCCCTCCATAATCTCAAACATGAAAATAGTCCAATGTCAAAGACATTGTATCATTGATTTCCAGGTATTCTGCCATGTAATACCGAGATATATCAAAAGGAAGAGTTTATAGAATAATTATAGTGGAGTAGAAAAGTGTTGCTCATTATGAATCCATGTGGAGAATAAGAGAAAAAGACTGAATAATAATTTAAAATGATAATAATCACTAGGTATGATGAAAATAAATGTTAAAATCAAAATGATAAAGAGAAACCTTTATAATCCCCACCTCTTGTAATTTTATTGACAAAACAGAAACCCAAAAAAGTTATCTACAATTCATTACTGGCCTAAAAACCACATCTTCCCATTCTAGAAATAATTTAAAAATAATGATAAAATGAAAATATAAGAGTTTTATGGAGCTGTTCTTGATGTTTCACATAAATATCCCATTAATTAAAGTTATTTCTCAAATGCTTGCATGTGGAAAATATATTAAGGAAATATGTTCAAGGAAAAGAAAAATAGAATATTTGTGAGTCATATACCATAAATATTACTAATCTATTATTGTTTAGTCGAAAATTACACCAATGATGACATATCGTAGAATATTCTAAATTCCTGGAACTATAGGAGAAAACAACTTCTGAAGAGCCATGTTTGACTTAAGAGATAACATTAACTTTATGCCAATGAGTGTAATTCACAAGATTCGGCTCGAGGAACTGAAGCTGACAAGAGTTTCACTTCAATTAAAAAATTTATCAGTTAAGTATCCTCATGGATATCTCAAGGAAGTCTTAGTGAAAATCAGTAAATTCATGTTCCTATTTTACTTATTATTTTTGGACATCTAAAATGAAGGATATATTCTCATTATCATTGACTAACCATTCATATATACAAGAAAGGAACTAATTAATGTGACTTAGGGGATACTAATATTCATATTAGTTGATGAACAAGTCGGGTTGAACCAAGTAAAAGCTACAAAACTACTAGATTATTCTTTTGAAATGAAATTTATTTTTTATATTGAAGAAAAGAATGACTGCATGGCTATCAGGGATAATAGTAATGAGATTCTGCCTACTAATGGGAATGAGTATGATAATGAGAAAATAAACTACGTAGAAAAATTGATAAATGGAATGATCATTACATTTTTACCATAGGTTATTTAACAATAAAAATTGGAGTTTAAGCCACTCCCAAGGAAAAAAAGTATTCTTTTCTGGAGACTACAGTTTCACTTCCATTCATCATTAACTGAGAACTAACACAACCACAATATGAAGTTTTTATTACATTCTTCCATAGATATAAATAAATAATTTCTTCAGGAGTAGATGGCATCGAAGGGATTAACCCTACATTATGAACTAGTAAAATATTATTTTAAGAAAATGGAAAACCAAATGAATAGCCCAAGAGGTGACTCACCTGACTAATAAAGGAGGTATTTACGAAAGAAGTATGTGAACATTTGTCTTCTAGAACAATTTATTCAATCTCTTCTAGAGAATGGGTGAGCCAAATTAAAGTATTTACAATGAAAGGAGCCTCACATTTGTCATTATTGATGAGAAAAATTAATTTTAACTCATAACATCAATAGATGGTGAGTATGTGTGTTCAATAAGAACATAAAAACATCTTATAAAGAACATTTCCACGTTCCATTCATGGTTAAAATTCTTAAATACTCTTTGGACATGAATTGTATTGATTGTTTGAAGATAATTCATAGTCAATTAGATTATTATAGACCAATATGATTACTCAAAAAAACCTTGATATGTTAATTTGGTAACTTTTCCTACCTAATCAGGTCATTTGCATGTGTAATTCACTAGATAACATTCAAATCTATCTGACACATATTTCCCATGATATAGAGGATGAATAATTGTATTTTTTGGGATGATTATTCAATTTATGGATGATCCATCGTTGTGTGATTAACTAATCTAGAACTTGTCCTATAATGTTATGAAAATATGTGATTAGTTTTATACTAGAAAACATTACACTATATGGTTCAATGATTAAAATTACTCAGACCCAAAAAATCCACTGATAGCATGTATGTTGATCTTTCCAAAATCAATGTTATCAAATATTTATATGAGCCCTCAACAGTTAAAGGCATAAGAATATTTCCAGTCTATACATGATTATACAATCACTTCAAGGAAAATATCTTCGATTTTTTCCTCAATTATACACACCTATTAGTAAATGATACACATTATTAGTACACTGAAGATTCATGGTGGCATTCAACATTTTAATGAAATACCATGTGGCTACTCTTGTAATCATTTCATCAGATTGGGCCAAAGAATATGACATGATGTGTGACAAAATTTACATTGTTGTAAGATCTATCTCAGTAAAGTGGGTCGAACACATATAATATGTCATATATTATTCTAGTCACACCATGAATTATGAGGAGGTAAAATACACAACCACCAAAAAAATAAATTTGTGCAGTGATCATTCTGTTTTAAAATATTCACTCTTACGTAGTTTTGCCAAAGTGGATTATGAAAAAAACTCATACTAACCTAAAATATTTAATGAGTGAAATGATTCCAAAAAATATACATATATTGGATCCTATTACTATAATGATTTTTAATTTCCATAAGAGACAGGTATGGAATGTAAAATGATGCCATTAATCACCAATCTAGACTCCCATTTCCCATAATTAAAGAAGATGAAAAAATAAATTGATAAGAAAACATACCCAGTGAAACCATTTTCATCATAAATAAATAATATATCTAGGGTTTTTTGACATTGAAAACTATCTCACCAAGTGATACCTTCCAATACCTCTCTATCCAGGGATGGATGAATGTTTTAGTCAATACTTCAAATTATTACATGGATCAGCTGCTAATTTTTATGAGATGTGTCGATGGTTTAATGAAAGGACATATCCCTAAAGATGGGTTCTATTTTGTATAATATATGTGTCACACATTAAAAACTAGAGGGAATTGTTATCCAAATTTCACTATAGTAAAAATATTACAATGTGGTATTTTTGTGGACAACATGTCAATATGATGCAAGAAATTGTTGTCAAAATGTGATTGGTGTCAATGAACTAGAACCATTGGGAAAGATATAAAAGTCCCCAAAACATAATCATAAAATTCTGAAACAACAATGTGTGGGAAATAAATTTCACAGTTCAATTACCTAGTTCACATTTCAAGTTATATATCATTATTGGGATTGAATACATCTTGAAATGGGTATAATTGAAGCTACAATACATGAAACAACATAAGTGGTCATGAATTTGTTAAAGAAAAATGTATTTTCAATAATATAATTATATAGATTACAAATTAGGGATCATGGAAATCATTTTTTAAATCAATCTGTAAAAGTACTACATGAGAATTATAAAATCTGATATTACATATGTATTCCTTACTACTCACAATAAAGAAGGTATGTTAAATTTTTAAAAAGTGAAATCAAAAAACAATTATTAAAATGACTATAAATAATTTAATGGAATATGGTCTAATATTATATGATCCACTCTAGGAATATTACACTATGCATAATACACACATCTGCACCACCCCATTCTGATTAGTGTGTAAAAAACTGATCCATTTTCCCATATAATTTGAGCATCACTCGAAATGGGAAAATATGAATATGAATCTAGACTCTAAAAAATATAGAGAAGTTATGATAATACATATTGATGAAATTGAGGATATTATAAAATTTAACTACGATAATTTCCATATTTATAAAGAAAAAACCAGGAAATTTATGAATCAGTGCATCATACGATGAATTTTTTGTATCGATGATTAGGTTCTTATTATTTAACGTCTGATTAAAAGTATTACATGGGATTCTATAATAAAGATGTTTAATAAAACTTTAGTTCATAAAAATATTCCCCTATTGGAATTTATATATTTTGATTCGAGGATAACCACCATTTAATGTCAATGGACAATGTTTTAATATGTATCATGAACAATTTTGCGAGGGACTTTCAATCACATAAAAAGTCCATTGAGCTCCGATGAGTCATGTTTTCGACATTAAATGGATTAATGAATAAGGGGAAACCTAGAATAGGTCTCATTAGGCTATAATTGTATAGAATGATATTTATTATATCTTCTTGAATTCAAAGTAAAAAAACCAGATACTTGTTCAAAGATTTTCATAAAAGGAAAACTGTACATCCTGTAACCAACTACACATTGTTTACGATTCACTGAATAAAATAATTAAATTATTGAATTTTATTTTATGTAATTAAATAAACATTGTGCAATTCCACAGAGTATTTATGTCTTGAACCTAGGGTTGACAATGCATGAAAACCACCTCACCCCCAACCATCTCCCACCACAAAATCCCAATTTGAACCCACCTTCGACCTATCTCATACGTTTTTCTTATCTTTCTTTATGTTAATTCATCCAAGAATATCCCCTCCCACACCAATCACAGTCATCCAATCCATTCTATTTGGTCTTCCTTAATGGAAATGGTGCACATAAATATGGTGTATACTATTGATTGCGAATTCATGCATGAACGCGGTGATCCACCTTTGGTCAATTACTGAATCAGGGCCAAACCTCCCGAACCCCAAGCATATTCCTCTTAAACATTTTATCTTTCCTATACACTACAATACTTCCTTGAGGATTCCCAAGGGACCACTAGTAATTCCCAAGATTCCACTCTCCCCCACCATCCCCCATCCTTCATTTTTTAAGACACAACACCATGTTGGCCTAAACCATCTATAAGAAAATAAATTGGACGAAAAAATCATTGGATTTAGCTTTACATGTATGAATTAACCTTATAGAGGAGGTAATCAAGCATTTTGGCTGCCTGCACGTGACATCAATAGTTAATGTGTGTGAGGATACCAACATAGAGATTTCCAATGAGTTCCGAACCACATTGGAGGTGGTTTGTTTATACTCATCAATTTTTATTAAGTGAAAAACCACACAATATATTTTTCTCACTATTTTGTCATATGGTAAATCACTTATTCGACATAATTTTTCCCTTAAAATGTGATTCCATAATTCATGCTCAATCCATGAAATTCATATACAAAAGGATTGTAGGGGATGATAGATTTGGATTCTCATAATGAACACAATCCTCGGATTTCCAAATCCACGTAGCTCATAGGTTCAATGCTCCAGATTCTATATTATGCAGAGACACATGCCTACTTTTGTCACCAAAATTCTAATGGTAGCATCATCCAGCATTATGTCCTCATCATTATTGCTACCATGTATGGACCTACAATAAACATGGAATCACATTTATACTACTACTACCAAGAACATACTCATAGGACACAAGGTACACTAAATGGTGAATCTTTCATTACTCATGGAGCTTAGAGTCTCAGTGTATTCAACGCCACCATTCCCCTCACATTTTGGAATACCAATAATTTCATCAACTTCATATTATTGCATAAGATACAGGATCTTTTAATGGATGTAAACATATATCATTGGAAACTGGGATACACAAAAACCACTTATGCGGTACCCAAAGATAATGTCATGGACCAAACACCATCTCCTACCACATCATCTCTAGCCACCACATATAACACTTACATGGCCTTCCTTGTCCCCGATACCCCCACATACATTACAAATCCTGAAGTCACATATATTAATCCCCCACCACAATCACCATTCCCATTACACCAACAACCCCATCTTATCCAACATATCTATAGGTGGTGTAGCTTTGCATCATACTAAATCTGTTATAGATTATCGAGCACAAAAGAACAATATTCCAAAAGATTATTCATTTTAATATACCTACACATACACCATAAACATAGCCTCTCATACTACACCTATAGTAATGCCTTCATCATCCACCACTTTTATCCCAACAACCATCCTATCTGAACTTCCCTATGAGCTAATAGATCCTAATACCTAGCAGGAGTTCTTAGCAGCAAAGGAATAGTGGGTTAAGGAACTAGCCCCAAACTCATCCATCGAGGTCTCATTAATTGATATATATTACATATCCTTTTACATACTAAAGATTTATTCCTCAACACCTCTAGTAACTAATACATTTTCCAGCCCCATGGAACCTACTCTTGTAGTCGACCTGCTATCACCTTCCTTAATTACTTCTATTGATCATGTGGGCTAGCTACAGCCACCCATTGTTTGGGAGAGAATGATAGATGAGATGATTGATGATTTTTATTACTCATACATTATATCATCCCACTTCCCTATTCTTTTACACTACTTAGGGGGTCATATTTTTGTACAATATTTATTCAATACCACTTATGTATGATTTCAAAAAAAATTATACCGGAGACCCTATTTGACTTCAAAATATTAGGGATTAGTTTTCAATTTATTAAATTTTTATAGTATCCATTTCTATCTCTTATGTGTATTCTATGATAATGGAGGTGCTTTTTCCACCACCACCAACCCTCATTGTGTGGATGAATCTACATATGCCTGATGTCGAGTGCCAAATTGAGGAGCTATGACTAAATATCTTTGGATTTTATCCATCACCATCAAAATCAAAACGAATTTAAATATTTATTTAATATACTAATTCTCTATAAATCCAAATGGTGGTTAATCTTGTGAAGCATCCATGACAGCTCAATGAAGAAACCATAATTTCTTTTAATTGACAGATGTTTTCTGGGTAAATAGATAACACGTGAATGAATGCATTATATATATTTGTTTTGTTGATGATATCTTCAATAGAAATATATAGGATTCCACTAATAGTTTCCATTGATTTGGTAAATTTTAGTGTTATAAATTGAATTTTATGATTTTATTTTGATAACATTTTTTTATCATAGGACTCTTTGAACTACATTGTACCCATACATTTTCATATCTCTAAGTTATCTACCATTTCCATTTATTGTGCCCACCTACCCGTGTCACTCATTCCAAAATGTTTAAATAGTATGGACTAATGTTTTTCTAGTTCATGATTTTCCTTTCTATCCCATTATATTGGTATCACAATTAAAAATAAATAACCAATTTTTCCACGGGCATGAAATTGATTATACATAGATATTGATTCCCTAGCATTCATTTTCAAAATTTCAATTTCATTTCCCTATAATAATTTTTTATATACCATCGTGATACTTTCTAGGCCAGTGAATAAATTGTCTCAGTTTCATTGTGGGGGGATTTTTCTTGAGTGTTAATATTGAAACACATAGGTTTTTTATTATTCTCATTTATATGGGAGTCAATTTTCATTAAAATGCTTCATTAATCCTAAAAATAATTTAAATCATTTAAACAAAAGACATTTTCATGTTGAAATTATTTAAACACCTATTTACCACTCTTATATATTTTTATAAAGATTTTTGAGTTTAGGAATTTGATTCAAATTCAAAAAATTTGTAATTTATTTTTATTGATTTATTAAATCAGTTTATACATTGAGTTATTGTCTCAAAACACATTTTAAATTTCATAGAGGATTTTGAGTCTATGATTTCATCATAATGTTTGAGCATAATTCTTTAGTGATACCCTTGACATGTAAACCAATAAAACATTAATTGAGATCATATTGAGCCTATGACTAAAAAATTACAATATTAATTTGATTGAGGAAATATTTATTGAGTCACTTTTTCCTCAGACCCAGCATTAATTTTCCCTTCATTTAGCCTATAGTTTCAATGAGTGACCTGTTTATGAAACATCTATTACATGGACATTATATCATCATTTCATGATATTGGTTTTATGAATGATTATATATTGAACTAGTATGTTGGGATTATCTGATGAAAAATACAACGTGTTTTGATTATGAAGATGTATTTTTATACCCATAAATATTGGTTTTTTATGATCCATGTTTCATTTCATCATTTTATGTTTTTAAATATCCTTTTAAAAATACTAAAATAAAAAGAGAAATGATTCTGGGTAGTGTATTAGGAAGGTCCAAAATCACCATATCTAGGGAGATGAATTCTGCATAAGATCATTTGTGTTTAGCGGTTGGCATTGAAATCTAGAATAATAATGAATTCCAAAATAAAAATAGAAAGGAAATATAAAGGAACATGTTCATTTTTGATAAATACATGATACACGTATAGATCCATTAAGAGTGTTTTGAAGCATGGATACAGTTTTATCTTGAGAGAACCATGTCACTGCACTATTTCCACATATCATGCATTAAAAAAATATAGCTTGTCATCCTTTTGTGCAGAATTTTAGCTTTCTACACAGCATACATCATCCTCATAATCATATAATAATATTTTGGTGAACCCCATGAAATAATTTTTTAATTTTATTTATCATGTGAAGACAATATGAATAATTGAATCCTGTCATTATGAACACTTATTATGGTTATGAGCAAAACTCATGTTAGAATATTACCTTGATTGATTACAGGAAATTCATTTTAAGGTAGATTGAAAATATTGTATGAAATTTAAGAAAATGTTTGGATATTATAATTAAAACATTTAGAATCTAAATAAAAAATAAATAATGAGGCACACCCCATTTTGTTTATAGGATTAATTCTAGAAGACTGATTTTTTCTACATACACATTAACATGTTTTCCTTGTTTTAATAAATATTAATTTTTTTTTTAAAAAAATTCTTTTAAAATCCATATTGATATTATTTTTTATTAAGTGAAATAAATAGTCAAATTGTTCGAAATTTGATAAGATGAAATTTTATATATAGTTTGATGTAATTTTATAATTATTGCCATCTTTTTCATTTTAATTCACCAGGTATATGATGATTATTATAGAGTGTATTTTATCATGACAAAGAAAGAAAAAATTATAGAAATAGATAAAATTGATCACTACACGTCTTGGAAATCACTTTCGTGATGTGTAGGAGTATGTTACATCATGCCACAAGATATGAATATTGTCATGATGAAATTAAAATTCATGGAAGTATTATACAACAAGAATCTCCAATACACATTGTGTAATGTTCAAACACCACATCCGACATAAATACAAAGTCGTGAGGGTTGTCAAGAAGACCACTTACACATTTTGAGGGTATTAGAATATCTAAATCAAAAATATCCTGGAGGATATTGACCTTAAAAAAAATATATTAATAAATCCATGGATCAAAATTAAATGATGTGATACGTTTACATGTTGGGTAATATTCCAACTATTTTCTTTCTAGAATGCATTCAACATCAGATTAAAATTTTTCTTCTATATATTTATCACATAATATATTTGATTTGTTGTTTAATTTCCTTGCCTACTCAAATATATATATTTGTATCCCTTTTACATTAAATTCAAGCACTATTGACTATTCTATACACATTTTTATTCAATTTGTCATCACTCAAAATTTGACACTTGTTTAACATTTCTTCTTCCATTTGATAGAGGCTTCACCTTATGATTATTCATGTTTATTGTTTCACATAAGTGGTTGATTTATTTATTTCTTAATTTGATTGAGAATATCTTGATTATTGAACCATGGGTTGAAATCTATCATGTTTCAACTATTTTCTTTATCTTCCAATCATGATTATAATTATTTATTCAATCTCATTTATTACCATCATGAGCGGCTACACCAGTTAATGTATGGGTCAATATGTTAGGTGTAATAAATATAAAAAATATCTAAATCATGATTTTTTATCGTGATGTCCAGTAATTGGGTTATATAAATGATTTTTCACTAAATTATTTTTGGAAAACTTGACAGTGAGAAGTTTAAATGATCGAACTTGAACTGATTGGAGTAGAGTAGGCTATAAACATTATCAAGTGATAAATTAATCTATAAAAGTTATTATTCATCAAAATAGGATGGTTTCTACATCTATACCATGAAATAGTAACATCTAGTTTGTTTGACCATTAGTAACTAGTTATATTTTTACTACTTTGCAACCCAAGCCTTAGGATCATTCCAAAATAAGATCGTGATTATCTTTTTTTAAAAACCCTAAAATGGCTCCTAATACCTAAATTATTTTAGAATTGTAAACGAAAATAAATACATTTAATGAAATCTAAAACTAAATCCAATTATTGAGGACTCCTACACAACATGTACGTTGCCTTTATTTCTTGCCTACTAAAACAATCCTCTTGGTTTCGACCCCACACTTTGACAATACTATGTTATTGTAGCAAGTATTGTTTTAGATAAATATAAATTATTATTATATCAGATCCCACATATTTAAATAATTCATACAAAAATTTAAAATATAATATAAAAAATATGAATAAAGGGAAAATATGGAATTTTTCTCAAAGAAATAAATGTTTGAAAAGAAACTCTTACATCGAGTTCTGGTAATCCCTGTGTATCCATTAATCAATTAAAATATAATTATTTTAATTATTATATTTCAAAATGTAACTTTTATAGGTTTAATTTTTAATGCATATATCATTTATCATATTAAATAGAATAACATAATTAATTGTTTGATTTGTTAAGTCCACATTTGGTGTTTGTGGATGTGCGGTTTATATTTTCAAAACGACATGGAATGATGATAATTTTAAAATTTTTCATTTTTCTGTTATATTAAAAATAATTACTGTGAAATAAATATAAATTATATAAAAAATTATACATTTTAAACTATACATGAATAATGGATATAAAAAAATGAACCATCTTACTATCATAGAGATGATAGGCCATACATAATCATGAGAATCATTTCCATTTTAGATTGATCATAATCGAAATAATGTTATTAATATTATATCTATAAATAATGATCATAAAATCATAAATACCAAATTATTTTTTAAAATGACTTATATATATCATCCTTTGGATTTGGTGATGAAAAAATTATCACATCAGTCCCTGGAGGTGGTAGTCCACATGTATTCACGAATGACATTATCATTTACTAGTGTAAGAATGAAAATGATACATTATTTATTAAGAAAAATAATTTCATGAATAAAATAATTATTTCATTTATTTCTCATATATTCATTAAAATTATTCTCAGTACCTTCCATGTTATGTGTTAGTGAAAACAAATCACATCTCTTTGCGGGGATGCAGTCCACTATACACAGTTGGGGTGTTATCATATCCCCGATTCAATGGGATGTATGGTATTTGTGATATCCTAATTAAATATATATATTTATTAGAAAAAATATATATATATATATATATAAATACATTAAATCCATAATCATATCTATATGTAATATGAGGTTAGAAAAAATTAATTTCATCGATTGGTGAGGCGTTAGTCCTTCGTCCACATGAGTGATGGTTCCATTTACCATTTAATGTAAGTGGAGATAAATTTGTATTATTAAAAAAAATTATAACATATAATTATGTAGGCAATACCAGTGTTATTATATTGTAATTTTATGACAAAATTGAATGTTTTAATAGAATAAATAAAAATGAGAATCATCAATAAGATGATTGATTTTTACTAGAGAAACCCCATTTGGATCTCTTCTTTTGGACATAATGATTGGTATCTTTAGAATATCATTACCTATTGAATATTTCTATATATGTTTTAACTATAATTTTGCAGGTTTTCTTCTTGATGAATATCTTGATAAGTATGAATATGTTATGGGAGGATGTTAATATTTATAATTGAGGATGAGTGGCATATTATTAAATACCCAAAATTGTGTATCAAAGGGGAGTCACCCTCTACCTGAATGTGATAACCAACCATCATCTAGATGAGGGATGGGACAAAAAAGTTCCACACCCTTCCTTCTTCATTATGAATTTGGGATAATGTCCCCTGAGTCTCTCATTTTATAAGTCCCAGAGAGGCGAATAGCACCGAGGGTATAGAATCTCACACAAAATGGAAGGATTTTCCATTTTTAAAGAAAACAAGTTCAGGAGATTAGATGATAAAATTTCCATTAAAAACCAAACATTTATATAAATGAAACCAAAATATTACACATGCATGATTTAAATTTAAATTATGACAATATAATAACAAGATCTCCAAAGTAAGTACCAAAAGAAAGAGACTAAGAAGCATAACAACATCTTTCTCAGTGCCCGAGCTAGTCCACTTCATAATGGTCCTCAATGTCCTCCTGGAAAAATACTAATAGTTTTACAAACATATGGTATGTATACAAGTATACCAAGTAGAAAAACTAAATCAACTCGTGTACTAGTGGGGGAATATATCAATACCCTTGTGAGAGAACCACATGTCCTTGAAGAACCAACCATAGAGTACTAACAAGCCGAGCCGCACCAAGGAACACACCCCAAATAACGGAAATCAGGTAATGTAGTATTATAAGCACATCACAATATTGGTACACTTCACCACTTTCCCACTTGTTAGAATCTCATTACTAATGCTAATGTACTAATGATACCACTCTTCCAAAATGTAGTATTTAAGAACCCGGTTCTTATTTTTGAGGTATGAGATTCTTCTTTTTTCCTTTTCTTTAAGTGTTTTTGAGAAAATATGGAAAATGCGGAAAAGTATTGAATTTTGGAACTACACGCCGTGTACTTTTTACACACACCGTGTACTTCTGGCCGTGTGGGGATGAGTATATGTGGCGTGTAGCCATGCCGGTGAAGAAGGGTGTAGGAACTGACTACATGCCGAGTAGTGTTACCTTACATGCCATGTGGTCAGTCAGCATGCCTAAACAGTAAGGCTGTGGAGCAGCCGATAGCTGGGCGACAGTACACCCCATGTAATTTAGAGTACATGTTGTGTACTCTTGTCGACTGTTGAACAGTGTGGAAGTGCCGCTAAATGAACAGTTAAATGAAAGAAGTACACGTCGTATACTCAGAAGTACATGTCATGTACTTTGTTTATTTGGCTTAAAAAAGGCAGTAGCCTCCTCATTTGGCAGAGGAGGCGTTTGACCCATTTTGGAGCCATGGAGGATGAATGGACATTTGAAGATCCTCCAGGTGTTCGTCTAGAATATGATTCAATTTCAGACGATCTTGTTGGAACCGCACGGCTAAGCCCTCCCCTCTCCTAGTATCTTTCTTACCAATTCTTTCCTGAGGGGAAGTTATTTACGTTTCAATGGGTTTTTTTCTTCATCAGATCTATGTCATTCTTTGGCGTTTCGGTAGTCGGCGTTCAGGTATAATGTTTGTTGGCGCATAAAGTAGGTGGCTTTGTGTTTATTTTCCAACTTTCATGCATTTTTGTGCGTTTTTGGGCCACGAACCCTTGTTGGGGTGTTGTGTGGCTAAGTCTGTTGCTATATTAAATGTATATAATTGCATAGGTGATTAAATTGTGATAATAAAATGTTGGTTGGGATTATTGCTCGGATTTGAAACCACCGCAGGGGTGTGTTTCACTGTTTAGTCTTTTGGCCAGGATACCCGAGGGTATGCCTTTAAAGTAGTAATGGTAGAATTGCCTTGAGTGGAATTGCTTGTTTACTGCTTTTTAAATGTTTTCCATGTCTCGGTTACCTGTTTAGCCTGAGGTCGTTTGTGTGATTAGCCTGAGGGCGTGACTGTTATAGCCTGAGAGTGACGCTCCATTTCGCTTGAGGGAAACCTTCCGTGCCTGAGGTCTTGATTTTTGTGCCTGAGGGCGACACTTCCTACACCTGAGGGAAGTTTTTGTTACGCCTGAGGGAAATACCTGCGGGTTGGATTCTGTATGGCCTAAGGGCATGCCTCAGGGCGTGGTTTACTAATTTATAATGAGGGAACGATTCTGGTTGGCCTGAGGGTTTGGTGCTGTTGAGCACAAGAATGTTACTAAATAAAATAAATTAAATGAATAATAAAATGGCAATTTAATTGTTATGTTAGTTACTTTTTATTACTTCTAACTTTATTGCATTTTACTATTGCACACTATTATTGCATGCTTACACGCAGTTGGGCATGGGCCTTTGGTGGGTGCCTACTGAGATATATTTCTCACACCCTGTTTGGGCCATGATTTTCAGCCCAAAAATATTATGTTTCTGCAGGTGTATATAGGGGCAAGAGTCCCTATAAAGGTACATGACTGTTTCAGAGGAGTAGGAGGGCATGGGACCGAGCCTAGGCTCGTGATGCCGCTACCAGCTATTTTTCTTGTTTTGTTGTGCTTTTTATTTTGTTGTATTGTATTGATGTATAACATGTTGTGGCTGTTTTCATAGAACTTGAAACGTGTAGCATCATCATTTATATACTATTTTTTATATCCACTACTGTAGTTTATTTCCGTTGTGTATGGTTAACTACTTTTGTTGTCGTTGTATGTTTTATTTAAATTCTGATGCGCTACAGATTGACAAATGAGGGCATAGTTTCCCCATGATCAGACCTGGGCCCTCGCTGCTAGTCGGCAGCCTCTGGTGTTTGGGGAAATGCGCTTGAGGTCACGTGGTGAACTGGGCTCAGGGTACCCGTTAAATGGCACCAGGGTCTCGAAGTTACAAATTGCTATCAGAGGAGTTTCTTTTCTTTGACTTACTTTTTGGAGCTGTAGTCAGGGATAGGACGTAACAGTAGTTGGTAATAAGTTGTGCATGGGTGTAGCTAACCCGTGTACAGGGAAAAGCCATTCTACCTCGTGTTTTTCAATCTTTTGATTTTTCAATTAACGGTTGATATGTTTTCAGTGTTGGGTGACGCACTTTGAGATTGTGCAGTTTATATTTTATCTACGGGTTCTATTTAGTTGCAAACCGATGAGATGAGGGTATGCCGTCTCATGTATCATATAGGCACATGATAGAAATCACATGTCATGCATAGTTTCCATTTCATGTAGGTGCATTAGAATTTTCATGTTGTTGTGATAGTTGTTGTGCTGATAAAGCATGTTGTTGTGATAGCTGCTTGATAAATACATGCCTTGTGATATGGTATTTTTTGTTTGAGCTTGTTTATAGAATGGATGCCAAACTTTGGTTTTTGGGGAGTATGGGCCCCCATTGACCAGAATTTGGTGGATAATTGACTGTTTGTTGGTTATAACACATATAAGATGTTAAACTTTGATTCGTGGGTATTATGGACCCCACGGGTTGGAATATCACACTTAGGTGTTAGCTTCAACATTTTATGGGTTCCGGGGATGTTTCAGAGGCATACTATCCAGAAACCCGATATACACACCATGTAGTATTTTTATACACGTCCTCTATGCTCTTCTGTTCGGGAAGAAACATGAACTTTTTGAGTACACACCGTGTACCCTGAGTACACGCCGTGTAATCTCTTCCCATGTCACAAACCGTGGGGGCAGCGACACGGGGTAGGGAAAGGCTTGGGTAAAACATGCCATGTATCTAATGGACACGCTGTGTAGTGTGACCCAGAGTATGGCTGTGTAACTAACAACATGGGTCGGTGAACTCCATGACAGAACATGCCGTGTCAATTATAGACACGTCGTGTAGTGTGACCTGGGGACTCGTTTGTGTAACTAACAACACGGGCCAATGTCACCTCTCCCTGAACATGCCGTGTACCTGTGGGACATGTTGTGTAGTCTTTTCCAAAGACAGACCATGTGGAGTTAGCCGTGTGGCTGGGAAACAGGGTGGTGTACATGCCGTGTGCGGGTGTAACATGTCGTGTAGTGTCAAGCCTAGTATTCGGCCGTGTCATAGAAGACACAGGTAGTTGAAAAATAACACCCTACAAGCCGTGTAGATATTATACACGCCGTGTAGTTTTGTTCGACAAAATCCGTGTGGCTTAGCCGTGTGTAAGGACCCAGGCAGGGGAAGTGAAGTCAAGTACACGCCATGTAGTCAGTGTACACGCCGTGTAGTCTTGTTTTGGAAATTTTGAAATGCCCTCGTCCTCTTGTTCCTTTGTGGTTCCTTCGTTTTAGTCTAAATAATCTTGAATCTTAGGCGTGATTTTGACCATGTAGTGTCATGTCGCCTAGACGACAGTGAGTTGTGCGCCAGGAGAGCGGCGACGATTACACTTCGGAGATGGTGGGCCATAGGCTACCAGTTGATCCACCAGCAGAGCCAGATGTGGCGCCACCTATTATACCAGACACATGCGTAGTGGCGTAGTTCTATGAAGGCTTTATGCTTCATGAAGACCTTTCAGGGAGCACCGCAGGCTACCACATCTATGGCCGAGCTTACACCTATCTTTTAACAGCAGCATCTGCCTATGTTTTTAAGGGATGGAGGACCACATGCTGTGGAGTCTTGGCTAGGATAAATGCAAACTATTTTCGAGCATCTTGAGATGCCTCCAGGGTGGAGGGTCAAGCTCGCGACTTACATGCTGTGTGATTCCTCTAAGAGGTGGTGGGATGTTACCACCCAGTCAGAGCATCCCAGAGACATGGTGTGGGAAGATTTTCAGGCAGTCTTTTATGACTTCTTCTTTCCCGAGACGCTGAGGGAAGATATAGCTTGAGAGTTCATGAATCTACAGCAGGGCGCTATGTCGGTGATGGACTATTCTTCTCTTTTTACAGAGCTTCAGCGTTTTTCACCTGTGCTAGTGGGAGATGAGACGTTGAGAGCCAAACGTTTTGAGGATGGTCTTCGGTATGACATCTGAGAACTTGTGAATGTTTTCAGGTTGCCTTCAGTACACTCTATTGTAAACCAGGCACTGATTTCTGAGAGGAACCTGCGGGAATCTAGTGTTGTGGGCCAGGACGGTTTAGCCCTAGTTACTCGTACTATTTCAACTAGCAAGAGGAAGAGACATATGGACTTCTCTCAGGGTGGCAGTACTAGCTAGGCAACTTTTTCAGGTGGCCCGATCAGGTGATACCAGTGTTGCAGAGAGGGGAAAAAGGGGCCTTAGTGTCCACGAGACCCAGTGGAGTGCCGAGCTTGCGGCAAGATGGGTTATCTACAAAAATTTGGTAGGGAGTTTCTACCAATGTCTTGTGAGAGAGGTTCTATGCAGACTCCGCGTGCGGGAGTAGGACCAGTGGATTCTTACCAGTCAGGGAACTGGGATACTTCAGGGCATGCAGGCCGAGATGGTGGTCGTGGCCGTGGTAGCCAGACAACAGGATCACAGAGGCAGCAGGGTGGGATAGCTGAGGGTAGCCAGGCTGTGTCGCAGGGCCACGACATTGGGCAGGCATACGCAGTGTAACTGACCCAGCAGGCGTAGGATCCCAGACCTTCTACAGTCAGAGATACTATTCTAGTAGCTTCTGTCTTGTCTTCAATAATTTTTGATATAGGTGATACACATAGTTTTATATTTGTGCCCGTTGTGGAGAGCCTTGGGCTCTGTGTTTCTTCTTATTCTGATATCATGACTCTAGACACTCCGTTGGGGAATAGGACAGCTAGTGTACATCAGTGTAAGGAGTTCCCCCTTGAGGTTAGAGGGTGTCACTTCCCTTGGGACCTCTATGTCTTAGAGATGATGGGTATGATTTCATTCTCGGGATGGACTGGTTGGTTCCCTTTCAAGCCTTTGTAGACTGCTATTGTTGTAGGGTGAGTTTCACATCACCAGAGGGTAAAGAGTTTCTATACAAGGGAGAATGGGATGTGTAGGCAAGTCAAGATGGACCCGAGCATCATGGGCGAGGTGGAGTCACAGCCCAGATAGCAAGCTTATATCTGGATGATCAGGGGACTTTTTAGACAGATTTCCCTCTAGTTGTTGATCATTTCAGGGATGTATTCCCAAAAGAATTTTCAGGTCTACCTCCGGTGTATGTGGTGGATTTCTCTATTGAGCTCATTCCAGGCGTAGCACCAGTGTCCATTCCTCCATATAGGATGGAAACGCCTAATTTTCACGAGTTCAAGAGGCAGTTAGAAGAGTTATAAGCAAAGGGATTTATCCGACCCAGTACTTCTCCTTGGGGTTCTCTGGTTCTCTTTGTGAAAAAGGCGGACGGTACCCTCATACATAGCGTGGATTATCGGAAGCTGAACCAGTTGATGGTTAAGAACCTATATCTTTTGCTGAGGATAGATGATATGTTTTATCAACTTCGTGGAGCATGAGTGTTCTCAAAGATTGACCTGAGATCCGGTTATCATGAGTTGCGCATGAGACCATCGGATATACTGCATACAGCTTTTCGGAGCAGATATGGTCTGTACGAGTACATGGTTATGCCGTTCGAACTCATGAATGCGCCAGCGGTTTTCATGGATCTGATGAATCGTGCCTTCCATCCGTATCTTGATTCTTTTGTGGTGGTATTCTTGGATGACAACTTGGTGTACTCTCACACTCGACGCGACCATGAAACCCATCTTCAGATCGTATTGAGTACACTGAGAGAGAATGGTCTATATGATAAGCTCTCAAAGTGCCACTTTTGAATGGACCAGATTCACTTCTTGGGTCATATCATCTCAGAGGCAGGAGTTGCAGTAGACCCAAAGAAGGGGAGAGCATTAGTTTCCTAGGATCAACCTAAGAACATGTTTGAGATTCGATCTTTCTTAGGGGTGGCTAGATACTACAGACACTTCATACATCACTTCTCCTACTTAGCAGCACCATTGACAGGTCTGACTAAGATGGGTGTGAAGTTCGTTTGGTCAGAAACTTGCGAGATAACTTTTCATTACCTTAATGGAAGGTTGACATCAGCACCGATCCTGATACTCCCAGAGCAGTGGAAGAGCTATACAGTTTACTGTGATGCATTAGGGATTGGGCTGGGGGCCATTTTGATGCAGGGCGACCGAGTTGTTGCGTATTTGTCTCGGCAGTTGAGGCCACATGATAGGAATTACCCGACTCATGATCTTGAGTTGGTTGTAGTTGTTCATGTGTTGCACTGTAGGAGAAATTATCTGTTGGATGAGAATTTTGTGGTTTTCACCGAACACAAAAGCCTCAGTTATATCTTCACTCAGCGTGACCTGAATATGAGGCAGCGGAGTTGGGTCGAGTACCTACAGTCCTTCAATTTTGAGCTTGCCTATACACTTGGTAAAGGTAATGCAGTAGCTGATGCCCTGAGTTGGAAGACTCAGATATAGGCAGTGCAGGAGGCAAGTGGTGAGTGGCAGCCCGTGGATTTGTTCTCTGAGATGCATCTGGAGGTGCACGACAGTTAGGGTCAGACTTATCATTCCTCTTTAGTTGTGACATCTACCCTCCTGGACAGAGTGGGGATGAGACAACTATCGGATTCTGAAGGCCTAGTTCTACGGGAGTTGGTGGCATGTGGGGACCCTTATCCGGGTTGGATGGTAAGCGATGAGGAGGTTTTGCGTTTCCATGGATGGGTATGGGTTCCATGGGATGTACACGAGGATCTGATGCAGGAGTTTCATGCTTCAGCTTGGGCAGTTCATCTCGGGGTTACCAAGATGTACCGTGAATTGATCCATCAGTACTGGTGGCCGGGTATGAAGAGGGAGATAGCTGGTTTCGTTACGAGGTGTTCCACCTGTCAATCGGTGAAGGCAGAGCATCAGAGACCAGCTTGGCTATTACAGCAGTTACCCATTAAAGAGTGGAAATGGGATGATGTTGCGATGGATTTTGTGACGAGGTTGCCGAGGTCACCTCGTGGCAATGACGCCATGTGAGTTTTTGTGGATAGACTCACGAAGGTAGCTCACTTCTTGCTGATCTAGGATACCTTCAGTGTGGACAAGCTCGGAAGATTGTATATCCGAGAGATTGTACCTCTTCATGGGTTCCCTCATTCTATCCTTTCAGATAGGGACACCCACTTTACGTCTCATTTTTGGCAGAGTTTTCAGAGGGCGCTGGGTACACAGGTGCTTCTGAGCACATCATACCACCCTCAGACAGATGTCTAGTCAGAGTGGATGATACAGATGCTAGAGGACATGTTGCGCGCATGCGTCCTAGACTTTGGGGGCTCTTGGGAGAAGCATATACCCTTAGTCGAGTTTGCATATAACAATCATTTTTAGGTGACTATTGAGATGGAACCATAATAGGATTTATATGGTAGGACATGTCGATCACCTTTGTGCTGGTTAGAGGTAGGTGAGGCAGCTTTACTAGAGCCACATCTCGTGCAGGAGACATCTGAGCAGGTCTTGTTGATTCGGAAGTGGATGGCTACCATGCAGTCTCGTCAGAAGTCTTACGCTGATCGCTGTAGACGACCTTTGGAGTTCATGGTCGGGGATCCGGTTTTCTTGCGTGTTTCGCCGAGGCTGGGACACAAGAGGATAAGGAGAGATGGTAAGATTTTACCAATGTATGTGGGACCATTTGAGATTCTGGAGACAGTCGGGCTGGTTTCCTATTGGTTGCAGTTACCGCAGCGGTACCGAGCCATGCACGATGTCTTCCACGTGTCTCAGTTGTGTCGCTACCATTCAGACCCAACTCACACCTTTCTTCCAGAGGAGGTTGAGCTTCTGGATAATGCATCCTTTGAGGTGAATCCGATCCGTATCTTAGGCAGGAGCTCAAAGGTACTCTGAGGCTGGTCATTTCTTCCCGTACGGGTGCTATGGCAGCATGACCGAGTGTAGGATGAGACCTGGGAGCGCGAGGCCGACGTACCTGCTCAGTGGCCAGAGCTATTCTGAACTTTATCTTCGCCACCCAAGGAAGGGCAATTCGGGGATGAATTGCTATAAGGGGGGTAGTTTGTAAGAACTCGGTTCTTATTTTTGAGGTACGGGATTCTTCCTTTTCCTTTTCTTTAAGTGTTTTTGAGAAAATATGGAAAATGGGGGAAAATCATGAATTTTGGAACTATACGCCATGTACTTTTTCCACAGGCCGTGTACTTCTGGCCATGTGGGGATGAGTACATGGGGCGTGTAGCCAGGCCGGCGACGAAGGGTGTAGGAACTGACTACACGCCATGTAGTCTTACCTTACATTCCGTTTATTCAGTCGGCTGGCCTAAACAGTAAGGTGTTAGAGCAGCCGCCTGGTGGGCGATAGTACATGCTGTGTACTTTAGAGTACAGTTCGTGTACTCAAGTCGACGGTTGAACAGTGTGGCGGTGCCGCCAAATGAACAGTTAAATGAAAGAATTACACGCTGTGTACTTTGTTTTTTTGGCTCAAAACATGCAGTAGCCTCCTCATTTGGCAGAGGAGGCATTTGAGCCGTTTTGGAGCCAAGGAGGATGACTGAAACTTTGAAGATCCGCCGGGTGTTCGTCTGGAATCCGATTTGGCATCGGACGATCTCGTTGGAACCGCACGGGTATTCCCTCTCCTCTCCTAGTACCGTTCTTACCAATTCTTTCCCGATGGGACGTTATTTACGTTTGAATGGGTTTTTTTCTTCGTTAGATCTACGCTGATCTTGGGCGTTTCTAGAGTTGGCGTTCGAGTATAACGTTCGTTGGCGCATAATATAGGTGGCTCTGTGTTTATTTTCCAACTGTTGTGCGTTTTTGTGCGTTTTTGTGCCACAAACCCATTTTGGGGTGTTGTGTGGCTGAGTTCGTTGCTATATTTAATCCCTTGAATTGCATAGGTGATTAAATTGTGATAATTAATTGCTGGTTGAGATCGTTTCTTGGACTTGGAACCACCCCAGGGGTGTGTTTCACTCTTTAGTTGTTTGGATAGGATACCCAAGGGTATGCCATTAAAGTAGTAATCGTAGAATTGCCTTGAAAGGAATTGATTGTTTACTACTTTTGACATGTTGGGAATGGACCAGTTACCTGTTTAGCCTGAGGGAGTTGTTGTGATTAGCCTGAGGGTGTGACTGTTTTATCCCGAGGGCGACGCACTATTTCGCCTGAGGGAAACCTTTCGTTCATGAGGGCTTCACTTATGTGCCTGAGGGCGACACTTCCAATGCCTGAGAAAAATTTCTGTTACGCCTGAGGGAAATACCTGCAGGTTGGATTCTGTATGGACTGAGGGCAAGCCTAAGGGTCTGGTTTACTATTTTAGCCTGAGGGCACGGTTCTAGTTGTCCTGAGGTCTTGGTTCTGTTGAGCACAAGAATGTTACTAAATTAAATAAATTAAATGAATAATAAAATGGAAATTTAATTGTTATTATAATTACTTTTTAGTACTTCTTACTTTAGTGAATTTTACAATTTCACACTGTTGTTCCATGCTTACACACAGTTGGTCACGGGCCTTTGGTGGGTGCCTACTGAGATATATTTCTCACACCCTGTTTGGGTCTCGCTTTTCAGCCCAAACAGATTACATTTTTGTAGGTGTAGAAAGGGGGAAGAGTCCCTATACAGGTACTTGACTGTTGCTGAGGAGTAGGAGAGAATGGGACCGAGCCTAGGCTCGTGATGCCGCTGCCAGCTGTTTTGCTTGTTTTTATGTGCTTTGTATTTTGTTGTACTGTATTGGTGTATAACATGTTTTGGTTGTTTTATTAGAACGTGAAACATGTAGCATAATCATTTATATATTGTTGGTTATATCCACTGCTGTAGTTTATTTTCGTTGTGTATGGTTTACTGCTTCCGCTGTCGTTGTATGTTTTATTTAAATTTCACTGCACTACACTTTGACAAATGAGGTCATAGTTTCCCCACTATCAGACCTGGTCCCTCACTACTAGTCGACAACCTCTGGAATTTGGGGAAATGCGCTTGAGGTCACGAGGTGAACCGGGCTCGGGGCACCCATTGCGTGGCACCCGGGTCAGGACGTTACATAGTACCACTGCCACAACCTGCCTACAGACACCTGTTCCACAAAACACACAAAAATCCCTCCCGTAGACACCTAGGTCACAACCACACAACCTATGTTTATCAATGAATCATGGGCCACAAAAACCATTCCACTCACCCAATGAATCGTGGGCCTCATCCCACATACCCATGGGAAAAAAATCTAAGCTGAAAAACACATGGGCCCCTTGTCTACAACACAACCTTCTTGAAGTGGCTTAGACAATGGTAAACCTCAAGCCATTACATAATTCCCAGATACGCTTGAGAGGTAAGAACCCAAAAGAGTGTGTTGGGCATAATGTCAGTAACCAACCATCCATCCTCCCGTTAGAAGGTTCGTAAAGACACTCCCCCAAGAAATGGGGGTGTTCAGTACCTGGTGCTCATCAATGGTTGGGGGAATATTGAAAATCAAAATGAACTATCTGTTTATACATATAAGTAAAAAAACTCTCATTACAAAGAATGAGTTTCCAAAGAATAAAATGACCAACAAAAACCACCATTGATGTACCCCAATATGAAAAACTACACAAAAAGCGAAAATAAAACACTATCCTAACCCACCAACTAGTCTCTCCGCTTGAGAGCATCATGTCCTAGGGTTTTCCTAGGTTTTGAGTTTTCTTGGAAGCTCAGTTCGCAAAGGATCCTCTCCCTCCGAGCCCCCGCACCAGTTCTGCGATTTTCCGCTCTCACTCCTTTTTTGGTGTTAGTGTATCTTTCCCCCATTCTCGGGGCCGATCCACGAACCCTTCATGGCGTAGCTACGGCTTCCCACAGGGTCTTGAAAGCCTGCCTGTCGCCGTCTCTCTTTATTGTTTCCAGATCTGGGATAGTGATGGCGGTTCCATATCTCAATTTTTCAAGCCTCATTCACTTTACAGATCTGCGGTTTCTCAGTTTCGAGACTCTCACCAAAGTTTGTGGAGAGCATAACCCTAATCATCTACCGCACCTATTTTGCGAGGGTTGGCGGAGGATTGTGGGCAGTTTCTGGAGTCATGGTTCTATGAATCTTCTGCCGAGGGGAAGTCTGATTCGCGCAGCAACTGCTGCGAGGAGTTACCGCGCTGCGAGTTCGTGTTGTGGTCGTCGCGATATGTCTGATCCGCATAGTTCCGTTCTGAAGGCTCCGCCACGTTGAGTTTATGAGTTTTCCTATCGTGGTGTGTTGCTCTGTGATGAATCTGTGGGAACTGTGAAGGCCGGCGATGACCTGTGGCCGGTTGGATTTTTTCACTGTATGCGTTGTTCTTCCGTGAATCGGGTGATTCTCTTTGCGCTCAGGGTGTTTCTGGAGATTTTACCTAGTTTTGATGTTTAGTTTCCTTGGGACACGGGGGATTGCCATGGCATCGGCATTTTAGGAGTTTTGAAAATTCATCTTCTGGTTTTCCCTATAGACGCTGACTTGGTTAATCAATAGAAGAGGTTGTCCCTGATGGAAAGAGAAAAGTCGGCGATCGAGGCTCAGAAAAACGAGGCACACTATTGGAAAAACGCATGTCTCTGCTCATTGTCGGAAAGTTCTTCGAAAACATTTCTGTAAATCAGGGGGCTCTCAAAAACACCCTTCCGAATATATGGAAAATTGATGTGGGACTTGATATCTGGGAAGCGGGGATCAACCGACTCATCATTGAGTTCTTCAATGAGAATGATATAGACAAAATCTTCCAGGGCAGACTGTGGTCATTCGATAATCAACTCCTCCTCATGGATGAATACAAAGGGGGGATGATATCTAGCGAGTGAATTTAACCCACTCCCCCTTCTGGTTACGAATTAAAGGAATCCCCTTCCATGCAAGAACAGAACGAATCATGAAGAAAATAGAGAACAAATTAACTAACTTTCTTGAATGGGATTGTTCAAATCCAATACAATGGGGCCCCAAGGTTCAGATCAGGGTGGAAATTGGAGTGCTAGAACCCCTAAAGAGGGGAATGTTCCTGAAAATTGAAGAATACAACACTTGGATATCATTGGAGTTCAAAACTCCCAATCATATGTTTCTTCTGTCGTCACCTTGACCATCTAGAAAGAACATTCACCCCAAAACATAAGAGTGGATCTGGTAACATCATTCTCCAATATGGCCCTTGGCTCTAGGAGAAAACAAATAAATATGCTTTCATCTCTGAGACGGAAAAAAAAGGACCGTGACCATCTTACGTAGGCACATGCCATCCAGGAGGAACCCACACCTGAAAAAACCCTTATGCTTGGACCATTGGATTTTTCTAATGCTGACCATCCCACTCAAAGAGAAGCTAGAGTCCATCCTTACACCCCAAAGGATGATACTAAAACATCCACAAGGTCGGCAACGAAGCAAAAAAGAACCACCAAGACAATACATAAAGGCAATTATGATGCACACCGAACCACCAGATCTGTACTGTTTCCCACAATTGGCCGCAAGAGGCAATACAATAATGGAGGCCCAAGGAATGACGGGAATTCCAATATTGGTCCCAATTACCCGTTGAATGTGGAGAAGAGTGAAATTAGGAGACAGAGATGGTCATGCGGAAGACCCTAAACCCGGGGTCAGGAAAAGACAAAATGAAATAGGCCAATCAGAGAGAAATCCAACCAAAAGATGGAAAACAACACGTAGAGAAACAAGTCCATAGGAACCAAAGGTGGTGGCAGGCAAGATCCAACCCCTCCTAGAGAAATGATTGTGTTATGCTGGAACTGTCGTGGGTTGGAAACCCACGAAGTGTTTGCATGCTTCAGCGAAATTACTCCCAAATTAGCCCCGATATAGTTTTCTTGTCCGAAACCATATTGGAAAACAAGGACCCAAATGGTATTGCTCAGAAGTACGGCTTCGAAGGCTGCTTCTCTATGCCTAGACAAGGCAATTCTGGGGGCCTCTATCTCCTTTGGAAGGACATTATCGATGTCAAAATTTTGTCCTTCTCTTTGCACCATGTGGCAGCAACTATTCAAACAGAGTGTCACCCACCCTGGACTTTCATGGGATTCTACGGCTGGCCATCCCATAATGATAAGGTGAAGTCATGGGATCTTCGTTGCAAGTTGTGACATGACCTACCGAGTCCTATTCTCTTCGGAATTGATTTCAATGAGATTATGTAACATGAGGAAAAGAGGGGAGGAAGCATTCGATCCTCAACTTCGATGTCAAACTTTAAGAACACACTCTATAAAGTGAACCTAGTCGACCTAGGGTACATAGGTAATCCTTTTACTTGGTTCTGCAGCATTACTGAAGTCACCAGCATCACTGGGCATCTTGATAGATTTCTGGGTTCGACTGATTGGGCCAACCTCTTCAACATGTTTCATATCAGTCACATGGACCTTAACTATTCGGACCATTTCCCAATACTCATTGATTGCACGCAAGGTGAACGAAATAGACAACTCAACAGACCCTTCAGATTTGAGAGCTTCTGGGAAAAAGTCCAGTAATGTGAAAAGGTGGCCCGATTAAGATAGAAGTGTTCTCACGATGATGTTGGCCTCAATCTCCAACAAGTTTCATCCAATATGAAATCTTGGAGTTTTAATAAATTCCACCACCCTAATAGGCATTGTGATTTCCTTGAAAAGAATTTTCACAACCTTCTCAGACAACCCCTATCCAATGACAACCTCTCCATAATTGGGGCCACTCAACGAGAGATGGATAGGTCCCTACATGTCAAGGAAGGCTTCTAGGATATGCGGGCGCAGGACATCCACATTAAAGAAGGAGCTGATAATACAGGGTATTTTAACCAGAAAGCTTCTTTTAGGCATCGGAAAAATTCTATCACGTGTATATCAAAACCTGATGGAAGAAAACTTTCTAACACAAGTGGTATCCACGAAGCTCTGACCGGCTACTTCCAGAAACTTTTCACTATAGGAACATCTTTCATGTCTGTTGAAGTGGAAGATTTCATTAGACCTGTGATCACTAAATAGATCAATAGGCAGCTTACCAACGAGGTGCCGAATGACGTGATTTGCCTGGATTTGAATCATATCCACCCCACCAAGGCCCCGAGACCAGATGGATTCAATTACCTTTTTTAAACAATACTGGCACATCATTGGTCCCGACAACTGAAAAATGATATAATACATCTGGGTGGGGAATACAAGCATATCCGCCATCAATGAAACCGTCCTCGTCCTCATTCCTAAAATCAAGAAACCATTGTCGATCCCTGATTTTAGAACTATCAGCCTTTACAATGTCTCTTACAAGATATTCTCAAAAATCCTTGTCAATCGGTAGCGCCCTTGGCTTCAGGATATTATCTCTAAAAACCAGAGTGCCTTTTTAGCCAAGAGAATGATTACAGATAATGAAATTGTGGCCCATAAAGTGTTCCACTCTATGAAATCATGCTCCATAGCTAAAAGAAGAACCATGGCCTGGAATGTGGATATGAAAAAATCCTATGATAAAGTGGAATTGCAGTTTCATATAGTAGTGATGATGAAAATGGGTTTCTGCACTAAATGGACAGATATTGTCATGCACTTCATCTCAATCGACTCCTTCAGAATCAAGGTCAATGTGGAGCTAACCTGAAGATTCTCCCAAACTCGAGGCATGCGCCAGGGAGACCCGCTCTCCCCATTTTTCTTCATCTTGGTGGCAGATGTTTTTTCTAACATAATTTCTCGGGCTGCATCCTCTAATTCTATTCATGGGGAAAATGTTTTCCATGAAATCCCATTATTGTCGCATATCTTTTTCGCCGATGACTGCCTCCATTTCTCTAGAGCATCTATAAATGAATGTCGCATGATTAACCATGCGATCCAGCAGTATGAGAGGGTGTATGGACAATCTATCAATCACGGAACGTTAGAAATCTCCTTCAGCTCAGGGGTGCCTCTTTCCAAGAGAGATGAAATTTGGGTATCAGCAAGAATCCATATGGTTGATAAACACCAGAAGTATCTCGGGCTGCCCACGGTGATTGGACAGTCCAAAAAAGAAGTCTTTGCATCTCTGATGGGCAGGATTGAGAAAAAAATTCAAGGATGGACCCCAAAACACATCTCCAAAGCTAGAAAAGAAAACTTCATTAAAACTGTCATCCAGTCTATCCCCAGCTATTTTATGTCACTGTTTAAAATCCTGACGACCATCGTCAATCAGATCCGTTAACATAATGCCAAATTCTAGTGGGGAAAACATGATGTAAGGAATAGACTCCATTGGATGGCTTGGGAGAAACACTACAAACCAAAGTCGGAGGGAGGGATGGGATTCCAGAACCTTCTTCTCTTCAATGACGCACTGTTGGCCAATCATGGTTGGAGCCTCATTAACTGTCCATCATCTCATTGTGTGTGGGTACTCTGAGCTATGTACTTTCCCCACACGGACTTCAATGGTTCCTCTCTTGGCCCCCGTCCTAGCTTCCTCTGGAGATGCATTGGGGGGCCTGAAATATACTGGAGAAAGGGTTGGGATGGAGGATTGGGAATGGCTCATCAGTAAACATCTGGACCAACCCATGGCTCGTTGATAAGGATGGTATGCGGGACACATCCCCCACTGAGCCAGGTCATGAAGTCGCCACTATCAGTTGCCTCCTCTCTAACCGGCGCCCCTGGTGGTGTTTGGAAAAGATCCATGAATGGTTTAACGAAATAGACCAAAGAATTATCCTGAGCATCCCTCGGGTCCCAAATGTAGTCCTTGACCATCTTTTCTGGACCAATGACATTTCAGCCGATTACATGGTGAGATCCAGATATAGACATTACCTAGGCATCCACTCAGCCGACAGTGTTGAGGGAACATGGAAATCACTTTGGAAGCTCAACATCCCCTAGAAAATTCGCCAATTTTGGTGGCAGGTGTTCACGGGCACCCTCCATACCCCGATCCTTCTCGCTTTACAACATAGGTCCAGTGCTGAGCCCTTCCCTTTCTACCCGAATGTTCCAGAAATTCCCTTGAATGCTATCATACACTACCCGGGAGCTAAGGAGATTTGGAATAAATGGGGCCCTACTTCAGATGCTTCATAGGAAATTGCCTCTGACCTCCTCGATCTTCTGATGCATTGTTGTTCCTTTATCTCACCGTTTAATGTAGTTTTATGTAGCACCCTGGCCTGGATCTTTTGGGTTCGGCATAATGAAGCTGTTTTTCACCATGTTCATAAACCTCCTAAATTCTGGATTGTGAGGGATTTTTCATGGATTGAGGGTTGGAAGGACCATAAAGGACACATTTTTCCAGGGGTAACCCCCTCCTGTCCCCCTTTTTGGAACCCCCCAATGGAAGGGATTCTTAAGCTCGACGTGGTTGCGTCTCCCCCAAGGATGGGCTTCATGCTCTCGGTATCCTGGCCCAAAATCATAAGGGGAAAATCATTGCAGCAAAATTTGAATCACATCATGCCTTCTGCAAAACTGTAGTTGCTGAGGCCTCTGCCATCCTTTTAGGTATGATGCTCATTGTGGAGTAGGGATGGGTTGCTATCATCATTTAGTCTGACTGCCTCACCATTATAGATTCTATTAACCAAAACGTCACTGGACTCCATCCATTTGGCTCCCACATTAAGAGGATTCACTCACTCCACCAAGGCTTTTCTGATTGCACCTTCTCCTTTACCAAAATGGAAGGAAACAATGTGGCCCACCAACTGGCAGCCTCAGGCCCATTTGATGACAACTAGCTCTGGCTAGACAATTTCATGTCATGGCTATGCTTTTGTACGGCTGCTGATCTTCATCATTAATGTTATCTTTTCTCCTTTTCAAAAAAAAATCCACACTATCCTAAACCATTTTAATTTACCACTTTCCATTCCTTAATTAATGGTTATAATAAAATTTATTCCAACACTATCTTGAAAACCTAATATCATAACATTTGTATCCACTTTTAGAAGGCTCGGATCTACTAAACACTACCAAATAAAACAAGGAAGTAGGAACAAAGAAATGTAAATCCATTTTAACACCCATTTATAAGAAAAATAGATGAAAACCAACATGTGGTCCCAGTATATACCCATGTATTCCTAAACATCCACTCAATCATTTCTAACAATCATTATTCAATGTCATCCCACTCAAGAATCCAATCAAAACTAGAACGGGATTCCCCATAGCACAAAAAAACCACACCTTGCTCACCCATAAACATGATGTCACAACACAACACTGTATTGTAACCCCTCGACCCAACAACATCCCAAAAGAAATACCACTACACTACATGTCAATCCATTCGACAATCAGTCAATATCTTAACTGATGATTTTGTCACAGCTCTGGTGCACCCTATAAACAAATCCCATAACGAAACTCCACGAAATAGCTTCCCCACTACACAAAAATTCCACCCCCAACCATAAGGTCACTGCCCCTATACAAACCCCATACTCATAACAAGGTTACCAATAAGAACTTCAAAAAAACCTCAAGATGTATAAATCCTAATAAAAAATAGCACACAACAACAACATTAGGACAATAATATTTAGATTTAGCAATATGGGTTATTTATTTCCCCATTAAATAACATGGAAGATCATAGAACAAGCTAGATCTTATGGAATCCATTTATTTAACCTAGTGCACGTGATTAGGAAGAATTAATTTTAAATCTACTTATCAATGTTTCTTAGATTAATATAGAACACTGTCAGTTCAAAAGAAAAGATGACAAAAGGAAATGATGTAAAGAAGGCCTTACAACCCATTCAATTTTAACATAGGTTCATGGATAAAAATTAAAACATCATTTGTAAAATCATCACTTCATGTCGCTATTTCATTAACTCTTGTTATCCATTGATCATCATATTCCCCCTCATTTATTTTTGTTTTATGAAAAGTATTCACCAGTTCTTCATAATGAATCCTGAGTACAACCACCTCACTTGATACACAAATAATGATAGGAAGAATAATCCCTACTTGAAAAATTATTCAACTTGAACTCCTCCTCACACCAAAAAGGGGGTTGTGTGAATAGCCGAAAACTCCAAGAATAGTAGGCTAGGGAAGGGATCTTGAACACCAATAGTAAAGAGAATAGAGTACCTTGACTTTTAGAAAATCCAAAACCTATATCAATGGATGAAAGTAGTTCCAAAGGCCATTAATCTTTGATTGTGTCAAGATTATGTGTTTTTATACCTAAAAGTACACAAAGCATTATGATATTAATGATATACATTATATCCTTAAAAATTATTTTATAAATTCCTAAAAAATAATTAAACTCGGTTTACGTCAAATTAAAATTAAGTGGGGAGAAGCGTAAAAAACATAGATAAACTGGGAGAAAAAGAAATTTGGAAATTAGTGAGACATCATTTGGTTTGCCACTATTTCAGTGTGAAACCATCAAGTTGCCACGGTGTCAGTGTCCCACTATCATGGTGTTCCAACATCATAGTGACACTATTATGCTGCCACTGTTTTGATGTTCCACCATTTCTGTGGGCCACCATAATGGTGCCACCATAATGGTTCCACCTTTCGGTGAAGCAATTTGGTGAAATGAGATATTTGAAAAACTCCCTAAACTTACCAGTAGAACCCCAAGTAAACCCCAACCACTGTATTTTCAAAAAGTAATGGCCCAAGTAAATCGAGTTCATTAAATCAAATTCCTCTAAAAATATTCTCATCCCTTATAATTTAAATCCAAACATAGAGGAAGAGGGTTCTGAACAACCACCCCATAAGATACATCACATGGAATAACCACCATGCATTGTTCAAAAATTATTTAGAAAACCTCGACATCTATGAACCCACCACACCCTCGACCTCTAATGCCTCAAAAAATCACACAAACACCAAAGTTCACACTTTTTAGACAGATGGATTTTGGAGATCCATCCTCAATATCAAAAAACTACTCGCTTTGGGCATCATCGACTCGCACACACAGGTTCAATCACATCTGTATTAATGTGTCCTGATTAGGGAATAGCTCCCCCCTGCATCATTGTCATGTCTTTTCACACTCATTTAGAGAATATGGAAACAAATCAACTCACAATAAATTAGTTCATGCATTACATCATAATTAACGAAAAAAGTAAAACCCAAGAGTAAACATAAAATAGATCTAGGTACTGGGAACACATATATGCCTCTCACTCTAAAGTACACTCCTTGAGGTGATAATGACTACATATAACATGAACCAAAGGAATGTATCATCCATGAATCCCTGTTTCCTCATGATACTTGATTATTACTAGTCACTCCATGCATGTCACATAATCCTTGATACCCTACTGTTCCCAGTCAATGACATGAGAGTCATTGTGTAGATACTAACAGAGTTGAGAGACGTAGAGGACTTCAGTGATCCTATCCAACCTAAGTTGCAACACCAACTAATATACCCCCTCACCAACTCACACCAATAACTCAAATGCTATAAAGAACATGGTAGAAAGATTACTCCATCTGCCAAACCTCCACTACACTTGTAGATGTTAATACTTTAGGAATACATTGTCCCCAACCTCATACACCAAAGAACTCCTCCTTTGATCGGAATACGACATATGTTGGTGTTGGGATGCCTTAATCCTCTCATGGGGAAGCTACGCCTTCCCTATTGTACTCTTCACCATGTCTGGACCAAGAATATATGACCCCCGAACTTCCTTCTAGCATATGGGTGAATGACAAGACCTCCCGTATAGGGCTTCAAAAGGATCCGTACTAATGGAATAGTGAATCTATTATTTTATGAAAACTATACCAATGAAAAATGTCATAGAGAAGACCCATTAGAGTCCATATCACATTCCCAAAACATGTCTTCTAATGTATCAGTGGTCTTTTCTGTCTATCAATCTATTTAAGGGCGGAAAGAAATGATGAGGCATAAAGATGTTCCAAAGGTAAGATGCAATCCATTCTATAATCAGGACATAAAACATGTATCCCAATCTGAGAAAATGGTTCTTGGAAATCTATTCATCATCACTACCTAATCCACGTACATATATGTTATAAAATATACTGTGGACTACCCCTTGATAGCTAATAAGAGAGCTGATTTCATCAAAGGATCCACTACTATCCAAGGAACATCACATCCTCCCTAAGTCTCAGGTAATCTTATGTAGAAATCAATTTTGATATCAACCCACATCCACTCAAGAATTTTTAATGGCTGTAATAGACTACCCAGAACACAATTCTTATCCTCTACCTCCTGAGACATTATGTACCTTGACACAAACTTTTCCACTACCTGCTTCACCCAGAGCAATAAAAATTGGTCCTTCAATTTTTTATATATTTTATATACAACTAGATGAATATATAGGTTTGGTATATATTAGTTACATTGAACCCCCTATCGTAGTTCCATTTGGACAAGTATCTTCTCAATGAATAACATCCAACTATGACTATCTTTTGACTATCTCCTAGGAGAATCACCCTAGGCAACAAGATCATGCATCACTTCAGTATCTATATATCCCCACTATGACTCCTCCATATATCACATCATGGATTATTGTACTATCAAATGAAACTGATAACCTATACCACCCTCTACCCCAGCATCTAGGCACAAAGTGGGAGAATCCTCCATTGAATTTCGAGAATTTTTGAATTCCCAAAATACCTCATTCTTCAACTTCCAGCTTAAGGAATCAGCCACCATTTTCTAATTTCCCCTTCAGGATGTTTAAAAGCTTCCTGACACTACTCACTCCACATGAAGGATTAGTATTTCGATGTCAAAGGTATTAATAGAGCCGCAACTTATGAGATCTCCAGAATGAATTGTCGATAATAGACTACTAGACCCGGAAAGCTGTGAATGACTACCAAATTTTTGGGTGTTTCCCAAGAAAAAATGATATTTAACATTGATGGGTACACTGATATACCTTTCTTAGACTCCACATTCCCATGAAAGAACATTTACCACATCTATAAATTTCACATGGTCAACTTCCAATAGAGCTGGCAGTGCTAGAGGACCTCGAAGACAGTCCTAAGGTGCTATGTGTGATCCTCCTCTTACTTTGACTAAATCATAATATCATCAATGAACATGTCAATGAAATAGTCTGGTATTATGTGGAAGGCAGAGTTCCTGATCCCCATTAACATGACTGGTTCATTCATAACAACAATTGGAAGGACCATAAACTCGATGTTCCCAAACATGAAAATGAAGGTTGGGTTCTAGGACGACACTATAAATTATCCTCAACTAGTTATATCCCGACATAAGTACTATCAGGGGGAAAAAAACTACTCCATAAAAATTTTCGATATGATAACTTATTCGGGGGAGAGTGTAATGGTTGTTGACCATTACCTGATTCAACCTCTGGTAGTCTAGGCATAGCCATAGGCCCCCTTTTTCATTCATCACGAACAAGACTACAGAACCACACAATGATGCGCTCGGGTGAATAAAAGTCTTTTTCACCATGTCATAAAACTGAATCCACAACTACCAAAATATAAATGCTACCGTCCAATATGGAGCCATCAAAATATGAAGGGCATCAGGTTGAAAGTATATTCCGAACTCAATATCATACTGAGTGGGTATATCCACAACCTATAATTGGAATACATCTATTAACTCATGGACAACACTCAGAAACCTTTTCTATCTCTTTGTACACTAATAAAATAGATATCTCAGCTAGAAAAGAGAGAAGAGGCTCAACACACTGACTTCCCACCTTACATCTCCGCTCGCTAACAAGAACTACACACTAGCAATCCACACATGAAAAGGCGACTCTTCAATGTAATCTTTCGATAACATAATGCACATAAAAAACCATTCTATGTCTCAGATGACATAATATGACCTCATCTATAGTATAAGAATATCCACAATAGACTGATGTGACACCAACATTAGTCGTCATCCTCGACAAACATCAAAAAATGTTCTGACTTCCAACTGGTGTAATCAAAATCATGGGAATAGAATGTCGATCTATATCTATTCCCAATGAATTAGAATAAATAATGTAAATAATGTTGTGTGAATCTCTTGATTCAATCAATTTCTAAGCATGAGTGATGAAAAAAATAATTATACCTTGAACAACCTCTATCCCTGCTAGAATTGATGCCTCGAGGACATCCAACATCCCACACCCAGTTCCACTACCCCATAGCATTACGCCACCTCCCCAACCATGACCCTATCAAGGTCCCTATAGATGACCATGTGGCGAGCCTTCTACTATACTGTCTACCCTATATATAGCAGGATCCTGATATCCTTGCTATTGGAATGGTCTAGCCAACAAATTTTGCTATGGTGGATGCAGAACCCACCCATCTCCTCTGTACTGAGCTCAAACTCGGCATTGGATCTGATGATTTCCATGGCCACCATAGAAAATAAAATATGGTCCCAGTCTCATCAGGAATGTGTTAGGACCGGGATATTTGAACTGGGACTGCTGAGGCTGACATCTCACTAGCTGAAACATGGAAGGCCCTAATGCCGGTGACATGCTGCTTATTACCTTACACTTCAACGAAATCATCTAGCTCCCCTATCATGGTAAAAATACATACGAGTGCATCTTTTACACTTCATTGGACTCATTCTAAACATATAATTACTTTTGTATGGTTAAGGGTGTGACAAAATATTAATGAGAAGGTCGAAGTGCATCCTCCATATGTCTCTCCCACGACTCTACATCCTGAAAGAGATCTAGAGCATTGTGCTTGAGATCCTTTTACATAATCCCTAGTTCCCTCACAGACATACTCCACTATTCCTGGGATAGTAGATCCAGCCTCTTTTCAACCATCATCATTTAGGAATGAAACACTGCCCAAAACTTCTCCTCAATGTCAACTCCTATGGAATCAGTCTCATTCCTCTTTCTTATGTAAAGTGTCAAACACTAATGCTCTACTCCTAGCATCTGGATAATTTTCAGAGGAACCTTGTACTCCCTCAGAGCATAGATCAATGTAAAGGTGATTTTTACCTCCAAAAAACATCTATTTATCTCCATGTGTCAAATGATTCATTCATACCTCTCTAGGGTCTACCCCTATAAATCACGATGGTTATTTTTCCACAATTCATCTTCCAACTCTCGATCAACACACCCAGGATCAAACATGTCATCTGATTGGGCCTCAACATCTCTTACAACACCTGGGTGACATCCGGGTACTATAGTTGAAAAGGGGAAACAAGGTAATCGTAATCTGAGGTAGCATGAAATGTCATTTTATTATTTATTTTAACTCTATATTTAAATTAAATTACGCAAACTCTCATTTCATTGAATAACAGAAGCAATTAGGTTGAATAAACATTCTATAGGGTATCTACACTAACATTAGTGTATCCTTACATGGTCACTCAGTAGGTCCAGAGCCCTTATATAATGTCACGAGGGGGGGGGGGTAAAACCTTGTGTCCTATATAGTCTTCCCTTGTCTATTTCATGCACCAAGAATTCATAACAAAATTTCCCTACCATCCTATGAAATCCACATTATGCATAACTCCGAACTCCATCATATCACTCAACTATCAGCTCTGATATCATTCTATCACGACCTACTAGATTCATGATGAGGGAATGTATATCAATGTAGAACACCCTTCCTTATTCAAGATGAAAGATATATAATGACCCCTGAATCTGTCCATTAATAGGCCACAGATTGGTGACTAGCACCAATGGAATAAAATAACACACAAAATTGTATGCATTACCCTTTTTAATGACAACATGATGGTGGGAAAAATGGTAAAAATCCCATAATACAAAAAACTTTCATATAATGGAATCCAAAATAAAAACCATGTGTGATTTAATTGTGATCTATGAGAAAAGTACAACCATAGAACCTAAGTAAGTACCAAAAGAAAAATACTAGGAATTATTAAAAAAACTAACCCAACACCCAAGCTATTAATGTCTATCATGGTCCTAAAAATTCCCTTAGAAATCTGAAAATATTTTTAAAATCATAGTTTGAGTATACAAGTATACCCAGAAGGAAAACTTAAGCCACCCACACACATATGGGGGACATTCTGATTCACCATTGAGAGAACAATAGAACCTAAATGAACCGACCATGGAGTACTGACTAGCCCAGCCCCACATAGTCACACTCGCCAAATAATGCAAGTTAAGTAAGGTAGTGGTATAAGAACATTGAAATTTGGGTACCCCCACCACTTTCCCAATGGTCAAGTTCCCTTTTGTAATGGCTAACGACTTGATGATAACACTCTTCCATAATGCATTACCACTGCTACAACCTACCTGGACACACTATGCCTCAATCCACACACAAATACTACCCATAGATACATGTACAAAAACCATACCACATGTCATTCCGATAGAAAACTAGGACGTAACAACCATGAATCTATCCAAAAGACACATGGTCCTCATACCTAAGATGCCTGGAAAAAATACCCATGCCTAGAAACACATAGTCTACTCAACCACCAAAAACCAATCCAAAAGGATTTTGGATGATGGTAATCCTCAAGCCATTATAGCCTTCTTAGATGAGGTCAAGCAGTAATAACCTATAAGGTCATGTGGGGATGAATGTTAATAACCAGCCATCCAACCACCCACCAGGATGTTGGGAATGACACCATCCCCTGTTAAATTGGGGTGTTTGACACATGGTTCTTGTAAGTACTTGGCCCCTGAGTGTCCAAAGCCAGTTCCCATGAGACATGATGTACCAAAATTACATTACAAACATTTTCAATTAATACATCATGTCCCAAAATTACAGAGGATCTTGAGGTTCAGGTTCTGGAAAAACCAGCTGCTTTCTAAAACTTCAATGAAAACCTAACTAATTCCTGAAAAATTTCATTTAAAACGTAGGGTGAGCATTGAAATACTCAGTAAGGGGTTTGAAAATACTTAATACAGATTTCAAAAACATTCTTTGAAAAGAAATTCACATACTTCATAATTATGACATTTCAAAGGTCGCTAAAAACAAATAAAGTATTTCATACACAATATTTGATCATTTAACTGAAAGCTAGTAAGCATGTTTGTAGATAAGTTCATGAATTCTACCATGTAAAATTAAGCATAACAATAAAGGTATGAAGGAACTACTAAGAATTAAAATTATCAAAGTTGCGCATAAATAATTTCACTACAACATTTAAAAATTCACATTAAGACATGATTAATTTAATGCTAGCATTTGCATTAAAATTTTGGAAAGGTAAACTGATCATGAATCATCACTGTCTCATCGTATTCTATGTGCACTTCAATATCATACTCATACGTAATGGTTCTATATCCAATTATATTTCTCTAGTCGAAATAATCACTTGGTTGGTCATATACTGAAACGTTGTGAGGAAACGTATAATGATAGACTCATGTCTAAATGTCAAGGCCTCGTGACATGACCTAATTGTAAAAAACCAATCCAGTTGTCTCGAGAACTATCGATGGATAGAGCAGCTTACTTTTACCATCTTCCAACCCAGAGGGCTTACTTTTACCAGTCCCTAACAAGGAGGGATTACTTTAACCAGTCCCCAACCTGGAGGGCTTACTTTATCTAGTACCCAACCTGGAGGGCTTTCTTTTAACCAGACCCCAACCAGGAAGTCCAATACATTCCTCATATATCAATAAGGTCTGATATTCATGGTGTCCCATACCACATTGAATATTTAATTTCCAATTGATATTAAACAAAAATACTCCAGTGTTTTTCTGAAAACATTAGGCAAGCTTTTGAAACAAAATAACTAATTCTGAGACTGCTCGGCTAATTACCGGCCATGATGAGTCCACGCCCAATCCCTTCCTGTCTACCATGCTCGAGAGTCGGTTTTTCTGAAAATGTTTTTATGATGGAATTAAATACATATACATTTTCACTGGGTTTTCATATATTAAAACTTCTAAACAACATTTGATACATAAGTAATGCATATACATATTCACACGTATATATATACTCTTATAAGAATTCATTTGCTTGTTCTGAAGTAGTCGATTAACATATCGACATAACATTGAAGATATGGTAATCAAAGGAACACATAGTATGGTAAACATTATTTGCACACAAGATAACACATAAAATGACGGGTGGGTAGGGCTTTCCACATAAAATGATCTCCTCCTAATTGAAGAACCTAATCCATGAAAATGAATACTTACTAAAAATACATTCCATTCATTATGATGATAAATGTTTCAATGAACATGAAATGAGATTCAAACATAGCTTTATTTATCAACAACATTCACTGCATTAGGTAAAGCACCATTCAAACATGTTACATTAAATCATTTTTAACCTAATCTCGCGAATTCAAAACTTATGAAGTTAATATAAATAAATTTTTTTAAATTAATGTATGGTTGAAAAAAATACATTTTGATTTAGAAAACACCAAAATTAACATTTATTAATTACCCATCAAGTATTGGTTTCATTTAAAACCCTAATCATAAAGAAAAATACATGAAATAAGGGTTTTAAAATCTATATGATATATATATATACACAACCGTATATACATAAGGTGTATATATGGGTTCTCATAATTAAACCATGATTATTAATTTATTAATGTAATAAATACTTTACAATATATTCAATACATCATTATCACCTTATTGAAAACCAAACAATGTTCGGTATATAACTTGTGTGACCGAATGTATATTCATACGTAAAAAAAATTAGGGTTTCACATACTAAATATAAATTCGATTGAATTCAAAATATATTTCGCATCCAACCCGTTATTTAAGGATTGGTATTCACCCTTTTTAAAAATAATAAAGATATTTTTAATTAATTACCCATGTATATCTGAATATAAGTGTAAACATATATATAAAAATTGGGGTCTTGAATAACAATTATAAACACAAAACATAATTCCCATCAAGGACATTATTGGAGGGTTGAAAATTATCTTTTGAAATTTATAAAAATGGTTTTAGATTGAAACGTATGTATACTTGTACATACCCGAATACACACATTATATATATATTTATTTATTTAGTTTTACAAAACCCATGTTAATAAACCCTTAAATTATTCAAAACATGAAAATCATTAAATAACAAGTCTCCATTTTGAGAAGCATTCAAACATAAAGGATTTGAAATGAATATATATATATATATATATATATATATATATATATTTGCAGACTGCATAAATAGAAATATATATATGTTAGTGGTTTTGTATAATAAAACAAATTGAAAATAATACCTTACATAGACAGAGGGGGGAGAGGAAACGATGCTTATACTGAGTATGTTTATATATATACATGTACTATATAAACGAATATAAACAGTGTGTTTTTATCAAACTTTTCATTAGAAAAACAAATGGATAAATCCTCTTACATGGTTTATGCATACAACAATACTAATTTTGAAAACCATAAAATGGGAGAGAGAGAGAGAGAGAGAAATTTATATATATATATATATATGTGTGTGTGTGTGTGTGTGTGTTGTATAAACAAAATAGTTTAAAAGGGGTTTGATGAATAAAAAATGGTTGAAATATATCCCTTTCATAGACTTGAAGAGCAAAAAGAGGTTGAGCTCGGGAAAGCGCTGGAATGAAACTTCATGAGATGAGATCTGCTGGAGGCTCAGTGCAAGGAACTGGGTGGTTCTTCAGATGCCTTAGCTAAAATTATATATCCAATACTATACATTAATTATGGGTTTTTAATAACATGTGGCAAAGGATTTTGATGTCACTTGCCATTAAAAAAACATAAAAGAGAACCCTTGTGGAAACCGTGTGATAGTGGGGGGTCCGTTTTCCAAAAGGTGTAAAAAACAGTGATAATAAGAGAGAAGGGCAACTGGTGTGCTGCATGTCGCGGGCCAACTTGCAGCCAACCTTGAGTGTGACACACCCCGAAGGAGATCCGCCGGCTTTCATGACCTAGACATGTCGCCAACTCACAAACCCACTCTACTCCACACTCGGACATCACAACATGAAGACTCCACGCTGTCGGCCAGCGCGACACCCACACGACGCATCCCTGCCCTGGCTTGAACACCTAAACCGAGAAACCCGGACTGAACTCCCCTCCAACACGTCTTCGACCAACTGAAACACAAAGGCGTGGAAACTCAAATCTGGAACCCCCCCCCCCATGACCTATACTTGGAGTGCAACGCCCCACCACACCTCAGCCGAAGCCCACACGACACCTCCTCTCTCCCTCAAAGCAGTGTGACACCCAGAAACCGGAATCCTCAAATCCCATTACGGGATTCTCATGTTTTTTCTTATTTATTTTGTCAGGTTTTCCATTGTCTCTTATTATTATTATTATTATATTTCATTATTTTATTATGTTTTATTACTTTTTATTATATTATCATTTTATATATAAGTCAAAAGTTATAATAAAATTTCAAAACATTATTAAAAGTTTTGAATAATAAATCATTATTCATTTTACATGCAATGATAATATTATATTATTATTATTTTCATTTTATTAAATTTAAACATATATTTATTTATATATAACTCATAACATAAATAATTTTATTAAAAGGAAACCAATTATATATATTGGTATATTTACATTTATAAAACAAATATAAATTTATAATTCATATTATAAATCTTATTTAAATTTTGATTAAATGACATTCCAATTAATTTTGAATCCAATGAAAATGTGTTTATTATTATTTTTAAACATATATCTATATACATGAAATTTCAGTACTAATAATTTTATTAGATTTATTTAATTTGATAAAACATAATTATGTCATACTATTTTAACTTAATAAAATATTATAAACTAATTTTATAAATGGTTAAATTGAATAGCTACAATTTTTTTTAAAAAAGAATACATATTATTTATAATTTCATAAAATGATAATATAAATAAGATAAATATAATTTAATATCATTTTTTAAAATGTAAGAAAGCATATAATTATTCACCTGTTTGCATAAATAAAAATAATGTATATCACTACATAATGTCATATAATAATTTCAAAAAGGCATGCATTATAATTTAATAATATTATTAGTTTTATTAACAAATTAATTTTAATGATAATTTAAAAATGATAATAATAAAAAAAAACATAATATATAAAACAATGACATATATAAAAAACATCGTTTATCATTATTACTAATATATTTACTAAATTTTAACACACTGTTGAGTACTTAAATCATAAAATTTTATAAGTCAAAGTATACCTTAAATTACCATTTTGAATGTACAATGTAAGGTACACTATAATAAAATATAACATTATCCATTTAAATTCGAGTTCAAAAAACTTGGGGTGTTACATTATTCCCCTCTAAACATAATTGCATCCTCGAAATTCCATTGGTGTACTCCTACTATCTCATCGACATGGCCTCCCTGACACCCTTAGTGTTGTCCCTACTCAAACCCTCTAGGATTTAGAAACTAAAAAGGAAATGAACAAAAAGAAACTAGGTTGTACGTTTACAGAGACCACCACCGTAACCAGTTCGCTGATGTCCTCAACTCTATCCCCAGAGTGGTTCCCATTTCCTTGATGTCTCTTTCCCATATACACCTTCGGCAAGTGGAGTTAAAATAATACAAAAAACAGTTGGGATTCTAGGTAGAGTCATGAGCGGTGTAAAGCTTCGTGGTATCCTGATGAACATGCTCCCTACAGAATCTTTTTACTACCTCATAGTCGAGGGTTTTGATGTCAATGAGTCTCTCGTACAGACTGAAACTCAAGACTTGAAAAAGATATGCTGCACAGAGATTTCCCTCCTCTACAGCTCCCAAAAAACCCTTTTAGATAGATTGTTTGAAGATAGGGTAAAACATAGTAAAATACCTTCATAATATTTCCCCCTACGCGTATTTTATGCAAGTTGAGCATATTATATACGATAGTAAACATAAACTGATCATCGGAAGAGTTGAAGGATATTTGAGTTATTTGACACTTGATAAAGGAGATTGTAGCATAGTCGGAGGTTCCCAAAGGGTGCATAGTCTTCCATACATGACTTAACAATTACAATCTTGAGGATTTCAGTGGGAAGGTACAAAAAGACTGGTTAGTGATCTTTCGTGTGCCATCTAAATATTATAACAAAACAACCTAGTAGGGTTCAGTTGTAGTAACATATTTCTATTATCTAGTTATTCCAGAATTGTCTGAACCTATCCTCTGATACAAACTGTAAGGACCCGTCCCCCAAGTGTCCGGAGCCGGTGACAATGAGACATGATGTACCAAAATTACATTGCAATAATTTATAATTATTACATCATGTCCCACAATTATAGAGGATCATGAGGTTCAGGTTCTAGGAAAACCAGGTACTTTTTGAAACTTCAATGAAAACCTGACTGATTCCTAAAAAACTTCATTTAAATTGTAGTGTGAGCATTGAAATACTCTGTAAGGGACTTGAAAATACATAATATAGCTTTTGAAAAAATTATTTGAAAATACTTTCTCATGCTTCATAATTATGACATTTCAAATGTCTCTATAAAAGAAATAAATCATTTCATACACAAGCATTTGAACATTTAACTGAAAGCTAGTAATCATGTTTGTACAAAAGTGCATGAATTCTACCATGTAAAATTAATCATAACATGCGAGGTACGAAAGAACTAAAAAGCATGAAAATTATCAGAGTTGGGAATAAATAATTTCACTACAACTAATAAAAATGCACATTATAACATGATTAATGTAATGCTAACATTTCCATTAAAATTTTGGAAATGTAAACTGATCATTCATCATCACTGTCTCATCATATGCCATGTGCACTTCAATCTCATACTCATAGGTAATGGTTCTATAACCAAGGATATTTACCTATTCTAAATAGTACCTTTGTAGGTCATATACTGAAACATAGTGAGGAAACATATAATGCCAGACTCATGTCTGAATGTCAAGGCCCCGTGCCTTGACCTATGGGTAAAAACCCAATCTGGCTGTCTCAAGAATAATTGATGCATCGAGGAGCTTACTTTTAACGGTATCCAACTTAGAGGGCTTACTTTTTCCATTCCCTAACCTGGAGGTCTTAAATTAACCATTCTCCAACCTAGAGGGATTACTTTAACCATTCCCCAACCCGGAGGGCTTTCTTTTAACCGGATCCCAACCCGGCAGTCCAATACATTCCTCATATGTCAATAAGGTCTGATATTAAGTAATTCCCATACCACTTTGAATATTTAATTTCCAATTGATATTACCCAAAAATACTCTAATGTTTTTCTAAAATCATTAGGCAAGCTTCTGAAAAAAAATAACTAATTCTGAGACTGCTCGACTAATTAAATGCCATGAGGAGACCACACCAAATCCCTTCCTGTCTTCCACGCTCGAGAGTCAGGTTTACTAAAAGCTTTTTTAATCTTGAATTAAATATGTATACATTTTCCTCGGGTTTTCATATATTAATACTTGAAAACAACATTTGTACAAAAGTAATGAATATACATATTCGCACGTATATATAAACTTTTATAAGAATTCATCTACTTGTTATGATGTTTTCAATTTACACATCGACATAACATTGAAGATATAGTAATCAAAGGTAGACATAGTATGGTAAACATTCTTTGCACATAAGATTACACATAAAATGATGGTTGATTAGGGTTTTCCACATTGAATGATAGATTCTTAATTAACAGGCCTTATCCATGGAATTGAATCCTTACTAAAAATACATGTCATTCATTATGAAGGTAAACGTGTCAAAGAAAATGAAATTAGATTCAAACATAACTTGATTTATCAACAACATTCACTACATTAGGTAAATCGCAATTTGGACATGTTATTTTAAATCATTTTTTACCTAATCCACTGAATTCAAAACATATGATGTTAATATAATTATAACTTTTTAAATTAATTTATTTTTATCATAAATACATTTTGATTTAGCAAAAACCAAAATTAAAATTTATTAATAACCATTAAAGTATTAGATGCATTTAAAACAGTAATATTAAAGATCAATACTTGAAATTAGGGTTTTAAAAACTATATGATATAAATATATATATATATACAACCATATATACATAAGGTGTATATATGGGTTATCATAATTAAACCATGTTAATTAATTTATTAATGTAATAAATACTTTTAAATATTTTTAATACCTCATTATCACCTGATTGGAAACTAGACAATGTTAGGTATATAACTTGTGTGACCGAATGCATATTCATATGTTAAAAAATTAGGATTTCTCATACTAAATATAAATCCGTTTTAATTCAAAATATATTTCACATCCAACCCATTATTTAAAGATTGGTATTCACCATTTTTAAAATTAATAAACAGATTTTTAATTAATTACCCATGTATATCCGAATATATGTGTGAACGTATATATAAAAATTGGGGTATTGTATAACAATTATAAACACAAAACATAATTCGCTTCAAGGAAATTATTGGAGGGTTGGAAATTATCTTTTAAAATTTATAAAAATGGATTTATATTGAAACGTTTTTATATTTTTACATACCAAAATACACACATTATATATATATATATTCAGTTTTACAATTCCCATGTTAATGAACCAGTAAATTATTCTAAACATGAAAATGATTAAATGACATATCTCAATTTTGAGAAGCTTTCAAACATAAAGGATTTGAAATGCACATATATATATATATATATATATATATTCATACTGCATGAAAAGAAATATATATATATGTTAGTGGTTTTGTATAATAAAACTAATTGAAAATAATAACTTACCTGGATAGAGGGGGGGCGGAAACGATGCTTATACTGAGTATGTTTATATATATACACATACAATATAAACGACTATACACAGTGGGTGTTTATCAAACATTAAATCACAAAAACAAATGGATAAATCCCCTTACATGGTTTATGCATACAACAATACCCATTTTGAAAACCATAAAATGAGATATATATATATATATATATATATATATATCTGTGTGTGTGTGTACTGTATATACATAAACGTATTAAAGGGGTTTGATGAATCAAAACTGGTTGAACTATATCCCTTACACAGACTTGAAGAGGAAGAAGAGGTGGAGCTCGGGAAAGTGCTGGAAAGAAATGTTGGAAGATGAGATCCGTTGGAGGCTGAGTGCAAGGAACTGGGGGTTTCTTTGGATGCCTTGGCTGAAATTATATATCCAATCCTATACATTACTTATGTGTTTTTAATACCAGGTGGAAATGGATTCTGAGGCTACATGCCATTTTAAAAAAATAGGAAAGTGACCCCTTGTGGAAACCGTGTGAGAGTGGGGGTCCGGTTGTTGAAAGGTGTTTAAAATGGTGAAAATAGGAGAGTAGGGCTACTGGTGTGTAGCACGCCGCTGGCATGCTTATAGACACCCTTGAGTGCGACACACCCCGAAGGAGATCCGCAGGCCTGCTCAACCCGGACCTATCGCCACCTCACAGACCCGCTCTACTCCACACTCGAACACCACAATATGAAGATTCCACAGCGCCGGGCAGTGCGACACCCCCAAAATGCATCCCGGACATGCTGAAACCCAACAGCATGGAAACCCAAAGCTGGACCCCCCCTATGGCCTGTACCTGGAGTGAGACGCACCCCCACACCTCTGCTAATTCCCACGCGACACCTCATATCTCCCTCAATGCAGCGTGACACCCTAAATCTGGGACCCTCAAATCCCATTACGATATTCTCATGTTTTTATCTTCTTTATTTTGTCCGGTTTTGCATTGTCTATTATTATTATTATTATTATATTTTATTATTGAATTATATTTTACTATTTTTTATTATTTTATAAATTTATTATAATTCAAAAGTTATAATAAAATTTCAATACTTTATTAAAAGTTTTAAATAATAAATCGTTACTTTTTTTAAAGCAATGATAATAATATATTATTATTATTATTTTATTTTTAATAAATTTAAACATATTTTTATATATATAACTCATAACATAAATAATTTTATTAAAAGGAATCCAATTATATATATATATATATACACACATTTATAAAATAAATATAAATTTAAAATTCATATTATAAATATTAAGATAATTTTGATTAAATGACAATCCAATTTTTTTTTGAAACCAATAAAAATGTGTTTATTATTATTTTTAATCATATATCTATATACATGAAATTTCAATACTAATAATTTTATAAGATTTATTTTCTTTGATAAAACATAATTATGTCATACTATTTTAATTTAATAATATTTTATAAACTAATTTTATAAATGGTTAAATTGAATAGCTACAATTTTTTTTAAAAAAAATACATATTATTTATAATTTCATAAAATGATAATCTAAATACAATAATTATAATTTCATGTCATTTTTTAAAATGTAAGAAAGCATATATGTATTCGCCTATTTTCATAAATTAAAATAATGTATATCACTACATAATTTCATATAATAATTTCAAAAAGGAATGCATTGTAATTTTATAATAATATTATTTTCATTAACAAATTAATTTAAATCATAATTTTATAATGATAATAATCCAAAAACATAATTTATAAAACAATTACATATATAAAAAACATCATTTATCAATATTACTAAATATATTTAATTAATTTTAACACGTCGTTGTGTACTTAAATCATGAAATTTCATAAATTAAAATATACCTTAAATTCCCATTTTGAAAATACAAAGTAATGTACAAAGTTATGAAATATATAATTATCCATTTAAATTTGAGTTCATAAAACCCGGGGTGTTGCAGTGCTCAATAAGGGTGGGGTGAGTATTGAAAATGAGATGGAACTACAAGATAATACATATATGTAAATAAACACTAATCCCATCCTATGGGTTTCCAAACAGACAACCATCCCACACAAACCACCTTTGCTTCTACCCCTATATGAACAACAAAACATGCCACCATAATAAAACAAAAGCCTAACCAATTTTATTTTATCCACATTCCACTCATCAATTAAGGGGTTCACTTTAATTTATTCTAGTACAATCCATGAAACTAATTAGAAAAACATTTGAAACTATTTTCAGAATGCAAAAAGACAGAAACACTACGGTGGAAAACAATGAAGTAGTGACCAAGGTAGGAAATCTATGTTTAACACTCATTCATAAAAAAACAGCGGAATACCAACCTATAGTCCCACTACACACCCCATTTATCATTGACAATCATTAATCCAATTCCAATAGTCATTCATAAATGTTATCCTACTCAAACATCCTCTCAAAACTAGAATGGGCAGCCCCGCTGCCCAATAACAGCACACCAAACATACCAATAAACATGAATTCATGACCAAACAAGTCTTAAATCCCCACTATTAATCCACTACATAGAAGTAGTCCCACTGTACAACAAGTCCATCCATTCCACATTTAGTCAATTTGTAAACATGATATTCTGTCACACATCCTGTACCACCCTATACACAAAGCCCATAGAAGAACAGCCCCAAACAGCATCCCCACTTCACTAATAGGCTATCCCCGAAACTCAAAACAATTACATATATTTTCCACCTCCCATTAAAAGGTTACCGAAAAAAACTTTGTACAACCCACATGAAGTAAACATCACAAAAAAACACAGCACAAAACCACACCATTAAGCCAATCATATTAATATTTAGAAAGAGGGGGTTTTCAATTCCACTTTATATAATAGGGTGATCATAGAACATGTTTGATCCTATGACATCTATTTATTTAACCATGTGTATGTGATTAATTTCATTTCATGTTACAACCATTTATCAAATCGTCACAACAGAATTCATAAACCAACAAAACATGAAAATACAACCACTTTACACGATATTTAGAAGACCTTAATTCCCATTCAATTCAAAACAATGTCTATGGAAAAAAAATTATAACAACATACATAACATCTTCACTTCCTGCTATAATTTCATTGATTCCCATTATCTTTTGATCATCTTCTTCCACCTTATTTATTACTCGATTAAGAAAATTATTCACCCATTCTTCAAAATGAGTCATTAGTACACCCACCCCCCATTTACACAAAAATAATGAGTGGTAGATGAATATCAACTGAAAACAAATGGTGACCAGAACTCCTCCTTGCACCAAACAGGGGGTCGTGCAAGCAACAGGAAACTATGAGAAAAACTGGACCGGAAATGGATAAATCATAGGCAGACGACTTATCTAGAGAGTAGGGATCTAGGCATACCAAGATAAATGATAATATAAGACATCTAATTTTAGAAAAATCTAGATCCTATATCAACGGAACGAAATTGTTCCAAAGGGTATTAAAGTATGATCGTAGCCAAGATCACACTGTTTGAATACCTCAAAGTCCCAAGAGATTTGGGATATTAATAATAAACTTAATATTATTTGAAACTCAGATAAAAATACCATAAATATTTTTAAACTTGGTTTACATCTAAAAATATATAAGAATAGAATAAATGAAAAAACTGGGAAAACTGGAAATTTGGAGAAGGGTGAGACACCGTTTAGTGTGCCACCTTTTTGGTGTGACACAATCAGGGTGCCACCATTTTGGTGTGCCAACATCATGATTCCACTCATATAGTTCCACTATTAGGGTGACATTATTTCATTGTGCCACCATCACGGTGCCGCCATTACAAAGCCTCATTTTCGATGTAAAACTATTTCAGTGTGCCACTATTACGGTGTCATCGTCTTAATGTGCCTCTATCATGGTGCCACTGTTTCACTGTTACATTGTCCCAGAGAAACTATTTTATTATTCCACCATCACAGTGCCACCGTTTTGGTGAAACCATTTGGTGAATCTGGATATTTGGCAAACCCCAAAAAAACAACTATGACCCCCAAGAACACCCTAAGCACCAAATTTTCTTAACAGAATGGCCTAGAGAAATTTAGGTCATTTCACATAATTCATCAAAAATTGATTAATGAAGAATTGAATGGAATATATGTTCAAAAAAACCACATTCAGAAAAGAACACATATTTTAATTAATTTTTCCAAATCCTCAATTTTTACTTACTTCTACCGTTTTTATTTCACAAAGATAACGCGACTTTTTAAATTGTACGTTTATACTTTTAGTCAAAAATAAAGCATTATATTTGATATAATAATAAACATTAATTATAAAAAATAAATAAAATTTCTCAATTATGAATTTATTTTTTTTATGGATGATTAAAATTTAACAAAATCCCATGTTTGGAACAAAAACACCATTTTAACCACAACTATAGTAACATATGTTTTACTTTTTTGGGGTATGTATTGTTACTATAAAAGTAAGAATAATCCATTAAAGGAAATTGACCAATATTTTATGACATATACTATTCAAATAGAACAAGGACTTTTATTAATATAAAATATTTTAATAAAATATTATTTATTATAAAATAAAATAAATGGAAATTTTGACACTATTTATTTTATTTGAATTTAAAAACATCTAAAAAATATTGAATTAGAATATATTAATTAAAAAACTATATATCAATTTATATTTATATAAATAATTATTTAAATATATTAATTCATTCATTTTTTTTTAAAATTTAATATTTTACAAAATTTTTATTTTATTTTTATTATAATTAAATAATTACAGAGTAGGTGTTTGATGTGAATTTAAAATAATTATATAACTACTAAAAATTATAGATAATTTTAAATTATGAAAATAATTTCATTATTCTAAAAATAAGCATGAAAATTCCTTCATAACTAACATTTTTCGAATGTTAACACAAAATTGAAATTTTAATGATGCAATGCTACATTTTATTTTATTTTATTGAATTTTTATATTGGACTCAATTATGATATGTAATATAAAAAATTCATGTTTAAATAATTACTTATTATTAATTATTAATATTTATAAATTTTATTACATTTTATCAAATTTAATTCGTATATGATCCATTTTTTATTTAACTTAAAATCTGCAAATGTGGTGAAAAATATGGGGTTTTTTATGAATTTAATTTTACATCCTTAAGATTGTATTATATTAACTCTATTATTAGTAATCATATTATGTAAATTCAAATTAATATTGAAAGTTATATAATCTATAAATACCACCAAATTAATTCCTTATTGTGCATAAATTTTATTAATTAATATTGAAAAACATTATGCATTTGAAATTTGTTTTCAAACAAACAAAGATTTATGAATAGAAGAAAAATATACTTAAACTAAATATAGGAATATTAAAATGTGATAACGTGGATTGAATATAACTAATGAATTATTATGTGACAATAAATAAAATTTAATGACTAATGGTACGTATAAATTACATAAACTATTGAACAAAAAATTATAGTTTAAAAAAATTAGTGTTATTGACCATTCCATGAAAAGTCAATTTTTTCTAAATAAATAAAAAAATTCACCATAAAATAATTTATATATTATTATTTCAATAATAAGGCAAATTTTAAAAAATAATGTTTATAAATATATTGGAATTAATTATATTATTTTTTCTGAAATTAATATAATAATTCTTGATGAAAATATATTTTGATGAATATCATTTATTTATTAAAAAATGAATCATTATTAACTTAGAATTTGTCAATATTGATATAATGAGATGAATATATATATGTATTAAAGATGTACTTAATACCATTAACTCCCACTAATTTAACTTCTAAGATATAACATTCATATTTATTACTACTATAATTTTTTCTTTCATTGTTGGATTGTATTTTCATTTTTAAATATGCATTACTATTTATTAATGTATTTAATTATTTTTCATCTCTAGAGTGAATCACATTCTTCCTGGAAGAATTTGTAACTTCATTTAGGTGGAAAAGTTCAACCAATATTTACTTCAAAAATATTTTGTGCAACTAAATATTTGGTTTTTTCATTATGTCTTCAAATTAATCCTCCACCCAGTTCAAATTTTTTTATTACAAAAAAATTATAGAATATATGTGTCATTTAATTAGAATTACAAGACAAGGGTTACTCTTTTTACGGAGCATGTTTGCAGTGTCGGTTTGCTGATCCCTGTGATGAAGTGTAGTGAAGTGGAGTGGAGTTGTTGACCCACTATATCCATCATGTACGACTTGAATGCATTTCAAAAAGATTTGAAATCTCCCTAAAAAATTAGAAGTTACTTTTTATATATCCCATCATTTATCCAGTAATCTGTTGGTGTGTCCATAATTTATCCACTCCTATTCAAATTTTATGTTCCAATACATTTTGATAAAATATTATTAAGCATTACTATTTGGGGGTAAATTTTACTAAAATCAATCTCTTTTCAAATAAAAATAATTAATTCAATATGCAGTGCATACGCTTGGGTCAGTCGATTAAAAATGAACTATTTGATTCCTAATTTCATTTCATATTCCTTTTTGTATCCTATAATGACAGGAAAAATTAGTACATAATACTAATAGTTAGTTTTTGTATACACACAATTTTTCTGTTCATTGTTAGCATATTTAATTTTTTGGTCCATTTTTCTGTTTAACTGTAATGATGTAGGAAATGTTGATGGTATTATCTATTACAAAAACATGTTTTGTGTAACAGAAAATGTGAAATTGAAGAAAGTTTTTTCTTTCGTGCTATCTAAAAGTTAGTTTTTGTATAAACATAGTTTTGTCCTTCATTGTTAGCATGTTAACATTGTTGGTCCACTTTTCTATTTAACTATTAAGATGTAGAAAATGATGTGGGTATTATCTATTAAAAAAATAAATTTTGTGTAATAGATAACTTAAAATAGTGTACAGTTTTTTCATTCATGCTATCTAAATCTAATTTTTACATTACTTATATTAGATGTACTATAAAAAATTCCCTATTAGAAACAATTTTTTTATTATGTTTACTGTAACTTTACTTCCAAAAAAAACACACTCTTTATTAAACTGTAACAAATTGACCGAATAGTTAGTATAATAACTTCCAAATATATGGATTTTTATATTTTTTTTATACTTTCTAGATACAAAAAATGTCTTCACATGTGAATTATGTCACAATATATTGATATCCCATTATCCCAATACTTTGTATTTCTAGAAAAATCATTTATATTACTACAACCAAATTCTATTTACCTGTTACATTGGATTATAATATTTAAATATTCATTACTTTTTATTAATCTATATAATTGGATTTTCATCTGCAAGATGCATTTTATGGACAATAAAGAAGCTCAAGACATATTGAAACCAAAATATGTTCCTTCAGACAAAGTATCTTTAGTTAGCTACAACACTTCTTAAAACATGAACTTCATAAAATATTGTGCAATTAAAATATTGGAATTTATCATTCTATATTTAAATGAACCCTCTGTTCTATTCACATTTTATATTATTCCAATGACTAATATAGTGATTGTGTCTTTTAGTTTTATTTACACTTCATGAATTACATTGTATGACATGAATGTTAATGAAATTAAATAAGTACTTTATGATTTAGACCTTCTATGGCTGACAAGCTAGACATGAATGCTAATGTAAATAAAAATAAATCCCCCTCGAATATCAGTATTTACATTGTATATTACATTCCATTATTCATGTATTCTATTGGTGTGTCCATAATCAACCAACCATTGTACCATTATATTGTATGAATACCTTATGATTACAAATTTATAAACATTACTATTATTAGTTAACTATTACAAATAGTATTTTCCTTAGTAAACACCATTTATTTGATATGCCCTGCGTACGCACAAGTGTGTACTAGTTAAATATATTATTGAACAAGAAATTATAATTCAAAAGTCGGTATTATTGACCATTCAATGAAAAGCGAATTTTTTCCCAAAAAAAAAATCACCATAAAATAATTTTTATATTATTATTTCAATAATAAGGCTCATTTTAAGAAATAATGTTTCTAAAATATCATTGAATTAATTATATTCTTTTTGCTGAAAATAAAAAAAATCATTTTGAAGAAAATATATTTTGATTAATATAATTTATTTATTAAAAATTGATACATTAATTACATAGAATTTGTCAATATTGAAATAATGGGATGGATAAATATATGTATTAAAAATGTACTTCATACCATTAACTCCCACTAATTTAATTTCTATGATATAACATTCATACTTAAAAAATATATATTTTATGGTTCATTGAAGTTCGACATCACATATATTTTATGCTATCTAACATTGTTTAATTTTATAGAATAAATGGATAATACATTAACATTATATGATAATTTAATTAAAAAATTTAAAAGAATTTATTTTATGAGAAATAAATCTTGTAAATATTTTTATATTTTAAAACATTCATTGAACATACAAATTCTATAGAAATCATTTTTTTATGTGATTAAAATGTTGCATTAATATAAAAAATATTTTCAGTTATTTTGTTGAAACAAGTATTTCTCAAGGGAGCCACTATTTTTTATTTCCTTGGAAGATTAATATTCTTCATTTTTTATATAATAACATAATTTATATCATTTTAATTAGAACCTTGGGTAATTTTACAATATATTAAAATTCTAATCATTAAAAAATTATTTATTTAAAAATCATTTGACACAATTAATTTCATTTATTTTAATATTAACATTTCACACCATAACACATTTTAATCTATAAAATTATTTCTTAAATTTTATATTAGATATAACATATTTTTAAAAAAATTAATCTAAATATTTCACTAAAATTATTTATTAGGTTTCAAAAATTTAGTACCAAGGTAATAGTAGGTTTGTGTAAAACCTTAAAAGTAAAAGAAAACCCCACTAAATATTATAATATTTTTATAGAATATTTTTTTAGGGATATTTTCAACCAAAAACCATTTACCCATTTCCTTGTTAAGTTTTTTTCCCATTGAAGTGTGAATAGAAACCTTACATTATTGAATATATAATAGTCACTAACAATGATACCCTTTAATTCAATTATAAAAAGCAACATATTTTCCATTTCACGACACACATAACATTACAATTTCATCCTTAAACTAAAAAATTTTACTCTAATTATAATCTCATCCAATACTCGGAATCATTTTCTCAAAATTATTTAGCCTTATAAATTCATTTTGAAAGTGAATCCGAAGGAAAATTCAAGTCCCCAGTGAGAGTGTTATCAACTACGGGATTTTTATTCTAAATTATATTTACTAACATTTTTATAACCAAAATAATTAATTGATATTATTATTATTTATATACATAAACTTTTTTATATTAATGGTTATATAATTTTTTCATATTCCACAACTTTTTAGAAAAACAAAACTATTACTTGTGCATTGTGACAACCACAACCACCATAATGTAATGTAATTATTTTATATAACCAAAATACAAGGTTATATATACATATGGAAAGATGGATAAATATCAAATGTATTATATAATATAGTTTATTTAATGTATAATTATACAACCTATTTGTGAAATGATTAAAAATGAATATCGTTAATTTAATCATCCCAAATAAGAGTTCAAAGATGATATATTTTATTCAAATTGTGAAATGTTTTCACATCCCTTTCTTATCATTTTATTTCAATAAAATAAGAATATATCACTATAATAATTTTGAAATAATCTATTTATTATTTTGGTATAAATAATTATCCACAATCAACCTCATAATCATTCATTAAATCAAATTCTGTTCATCTATGGGTCTGGGAAATGACCTATGTTAAAAATGATATATACCTATATCCTGAGTGAAAATAGTAAAATAATAAACATTATTAATTAATATGAATAATAAAAAATTATTTCTTATTTATTATGAATATGTTTTATTCATATTTAATTCATTAATTAAGAAAACACCTTTTGACAGTCAAGAATCATCAAAACATGATTATTTTAGATTTCAAATTCAGGTATAAAGTCAAAAAAATTCATTTATGGAATTTAATAAATACTAAATGACAAAATATAATAGATAATAGTTAAAATAAATTCATGTAATTATTAAACCTTAAATAATAATAATCATGGACACCGCTATTATGAAACTAGTATAATCGAACAAAACTATAATCACGTTATGTAAAAAATCAGTAGAATTCATGTAGAGAATTAATTTATTAAAAGTGTACGGATTAAAATTGTTATGGGTAAGGTTATTAATTTAGTCATTAATATATCTAATTTTTTGATATAGTAGGTTAATATACATTCATGGATGTTAGGAACAATTGGTAAGGGTTGGTGTCTCAATTTTCCATTATTGTAGAAAATAGTGTATTTATGAACATAATTTCATTTATGTGTTGTTTATATTTTCTTTTTGAGAAATAATATCATGAATTATAATATTATCATTTTGTTTTATACTAAATTTTGCGACCACAACATTCACATGGTATTGGTTTAATGTTTTTTAATGATGTATGGTATTTCTTGGCCTCAATTCGGTTTTAATGAGACAAGTTACATCATATACACCATGTTACCTTTAAATGAAGTTGTTTTGCTTTTATATCCCATGAAGATTGCATAGTTTATTTTATTTAATTTCATGGGATTTACTAGTGAAATAGTATTCCTTTATTTAAGTGTCTAGTTATTTAGTTGAGTCCAAAATAGTGAGGAATTTTGGTTACATAATCACTATTGAAAATATAGCATATCCCAGCAGTATCCAAGAAATTTAGTATGTTAGCAAATGGTATATCCCTATACCAATGGTTCATTTTGAACGGTTGGCGTAGGCTGGCCAACTTTGGCTTACTCAATAATTCATTTTAATTCATTGGGATATATATCCCCATAGTTTACTGGAATTTTAATAGAGGTAATGAAAATTTTAAAACGTTGTGGTAATGTTATCCCAAAAGTGTTAAATCATTTGGGGAGGCCTATGCCAATTGTTCTCTATGAACTGTTAGTATAGGGTGATTGAAATTTGGATTCCCCATGATTTACTATATGAAATTGGGAAATATATATTATTATGGTTTTATTATTTTTAAATGGAGGAAATGAAATTGTTCAACACATTGGAATAATTATATCTAAATGGTTCGGAACCCTTTGGATATGCCTTTGACACCAGTTCATTGTCAACTATTGGTATAGGTTGGTGAAAAAATGTATACCAATAGTTATTGATGCATTGGTATAGAACCCCATCTAACTATAAGCATCCCACTCCACGGATGACATCAGGACAACATCTCACGTACAATAAAAACCACCCAATAATGCAATATCCAACATGAAAAAAAAACATATAGACATCCCACCATCAAAAAAACACACACAGAAATGTGTCATCCCACCTCCATTAAAACGTAGAAAACATTGAAGAATCCCACCTACAATTACAGACAAAAAATTTATACATTCCCACTACCCTACAACATCCCACTATAAAAAAATAGAGATCATAAACATGAAATGCTCAAAAATAACAAAATAGGAAAAACCTTCACCTACAATGCATAAAAATAACCAACACAAAAAAAGATTAATGAAATATAGAAAGCACAACCTCCACATGACACCTACACCTATAATTCGAACTCATGTGAAAAAACTAAGCATAATAGAAAACCAACATAGAGAACTTTCAATCAAAAGCAACACAAAAAAAATCTAAAAAAATCTATAATTCCAACTCTGGTGGACATACTCAACATAAAAGAACACCTAAAAACACAAAACTCTTAATCCTGTGGAATGAAATTATCCCCCAATACCTTTAATCAAAATAGAACACCTATAATGAAAATAAATCATCCAAATCCTACAATAAAAATAATAAAATATACTCAAATCACATAACCTTCAATGAAAATAATTGTGTATCCTCAAATAAAAGTAGACTAATATATAAACAATGATAATAGATGAAATCAATTAATGAATTTAACTACTGATAACAAAAAAACAAGATAAAATACACATTCATTGAATCAAAATCATTAGACAAGAAATGTTATAAATATCAAAAAAAATTAATATAGATTAATATTTCCCTCTTCACTATCATTGTCATCCACATTGTCCCCAATATCATTCTCAGCCCCACCCTCATCTACATCCTCATCCTCAACCCTACCCTCTTCCTCACCATCATCCCTGACCTCTTCCTCGCCATTATCCACACTATCATCATCACATAAAATATGATCATCCTAGGAACCACTTGGACTACTACCCGGTTCACTGTAAAATGTAAGCACATATAACATATATGGGTCAAATGTTGAAAAATTATCTTGTGAATGTGATGGAAATTATACTTCTAGAAGTTTAAAAAATTTAGTGTTTTCTACTACAGACCATTTTCAATACATATGGATCTTTTCGGACTTTTCAACCTTTTACTCAGCCTGCAGTACTCGTTCAAAATCATTTTTTCAAAAACATGCTTTTGAATTGGGCTAATACATCGTCGAAATAAATACTCTTTCCAAGTCTTCATCATAATCTGACATGGTGCCCATATCCCAAATAGTGATGTATGAAACTATTTGGGCCAATGTCTTCTGGATCATAAGCATCAAGTACCTCCAAATTAGGCTATTTCAAATATAAAAAAACGATTTAGTTAAAAAATTGTTATTAAAAGTTGAAATCAACAACGATGGACTTAAAATTCATTGTAGTGAATATTTATTTACTACGCTTCCATATATTTTTTCTCGAGAAAAAATATTTTTTTCTAATGGAACACAACTATATAAAATTAAAACCACCCTCTACAATGACATTATTATGATACTTTTAATCACAGATATCAAATTATTAAAAAATATTCTATAATAAATTCTATTAAAAAAATAAAATAGAATTAACAGTGAAATATTAATAACTAGATCATGGATGTATAAACATGGGATAATCATTATGTATGAAAATTTTATGGTTTTCACATGATTTTTATAAAACATTATTAGATTAATATATAAAATATGATTTTTCATTTATAAAAATGAATCATGACATACCCATCTTCAAATATTCAATAGATATAATACCCAACCATAAGAAAACATATTCTCACAATAAAAAATATAATAGAATGAAAATAAATAATTCATTAAATTTATTATAATTCTTCAACGTTCTTAATAGAATAGACATAATTTATTTTTGAATAATTAAAATCAAACAGTAGAAAAATAATATATTCCCAACAAAAAAAATTAAACAAGATATGATGTTTATTATATATAATATCATAATATTACTGAATGTGATAAAGAAGTTATTTTTTATGATATTTGATCCATTTGAACATGTGGTTAACAAATATTATTAACATTTATTTAATAACAATTGACTTATGATATTTTAATCACTAAGAGACAAATTTTGAATCATATTAATTATTTGTATCATAATATGCAATTTTGGAAACATCATTTTTCTCCTAAGAGAAATTCAAAAACACACAAATTGTTAATGACTTGTGTTAGGTGTTCAATGGATTATGATCGATGAATATATATGAGGATATTAATAAAGTATCTAAAAAAGACATTTATCACTTCAAATACTTATGATTATACAAGAAATATTATGATCATTCTATTTTTATTTTATATTTGGATTGAAACAGATAGTTTTACATTTAGTATTGTTCATCGTTCAAGTGTTACCATCGTCCATTAATTTTGTAGTTTTTGGGTGTCATTAATTTTTAAACATGTTACAAGGCTTCTTGAGGTGCACCATGGAACATGTTGTTTTTATTATTATAAGGTTTAATTATTAAAATCCAATTGAACATGTTGTTTTCATTCATATATGAGGTTTTTAGTTCTAGGAAGATCTAGTGAGAATTTATAAATCCCAAGAAAATTTAAATAGTTATTGTGTTTTCCAATACTTTATAGAGATTCAAATTGAATTTGGAGATGCACTCTAACAATGTTTTCTAAAATGAGCATGGATAGAACAAAAGTTCTATAGACTGACCATGCCATCATCAAATTGGTGAATAGAGTATAAATATATAATCCCAAGGATTTATAGTTCATATATAAAAAATAATTACAATAACCATAATGTGTAGCATTACCTATTTTATGTCAACATATCATCAATATATTTTTTTATTACCTCTTTTTATGGAAATGTGTAAAATAATTATTTCATATGTGATTTTTTTTTTCAATTCAGTTATAATATTTCATGAGGTTATGTGGGAATGTAATTAAATAACATATTGAGAACTAGTATGTCATGGATTGTTATGGGTAAAATATTCATGTTACTTAATATGTCATGCATTATTATGGGATGAATATTTATAACACCAAATGTATACTAATACTTATCAAGTTTAGTATGAATGAATTTATAGTGTATTATAGTTTATAATTATTTATATCTTCTTAAACACTATGAAATAAATAGATCAAAGTGGAATGTGTTTTTCTATCATGACTATTAAGAGTGATTATTTTTACAGAACTAGTTCAAACTATTATGTAAATGAGGAGGATAAGACTACTAAGAGATCTGGATACCACTATATCAATGTGGAGAAATATTAGATAAAATTTCTCATTGAAGTGTTCAATACATTTTTGTGCATAACTTTAAAACATATCCAAATTGATTCTATGTTTTAGAATGGAAAATTTTAAACTATTTGACCCCTAATTTTAATGATATATATACAAATTAATTACATATTATTTAGTGTTATAAATTCTTCTTTTCTTGGTCCAACATTATAGTCCACCCCAAATTTTGAATTTATGTACTGATGTCCTTGTTTTTTAAATATTACTACAGATATTTAAAAAAAATCTATTATTACAAAAGTATGTATTAATTATAACATGGAAATTTTCATTTAAAACATAAAACATGATAAATACATTGAACGTAGTCCTCATCAAACGAGTAATAAATTCCCAATAATATTGTATCATACAATCATCCATAATTGTTGTGGCCAGTAAATCTATGCCAAATCCAAAATTCTAGCCACTATATAATGCATGCTTATAGTTTCTCTAGAGCTCACATAATTCTACAATCCATGCTGGTCTCACATCCTCTCTATTGGGAAAATTAAAAAAATCAATCACTAAAATTTTAATTAGAATAATTACATTAATAATATAACACTAAATACAATGAATTTGTTTAAACCTATTTATTCCAATGCATTATCCTTTAATTCATTTGGCTACAGTCTCCAGGAGAGTGCTTATCTTGGAATGATGTTGAATTGTTTCTAAAGAATCTCAAGAAACCCATATATTCATGTCCAAGTTTTTTCAATAATTTTATTTTCTAATTATACTCCACAATCAACAATGTGTGGTAGTTCTACACCACACATATGTTTGTACACCCACACCACATATTAGTAAATCCAACTGTTAATAAAGATAAATGAATATTATATTAATAAATGTTGTAAAGAAAATAAATAATAATATTTTTACCAAGGATATATAAACAAACCTATGGTTGTCTGATAAGTGAGAATCATTGAATCACTATGTACTTAAGGAACATCAAACTATATAGATTTAATGGGTCCATGTGCATACACAAAAATTTTAGAGGGATTCAGAGCAGCATCCATAGAATTGTGAATGTAGTATAATGGGGAGAAGGAAGTAGAAGGGAAAAAATAATGTATAAATGGTTTTACAAATACATAATAAGGTAGAAGATTTGGAATCAACAATGGATATGGGAATGAGAGGTGAAGAGTATATGATGAAAATGGTGGTGAAAAAATTGGTGTCCTAAATATCCCATATGTTTATAACGACACTATAGGATCTGAATGTGTTATATATGGTACATCAAAGTGAGGGATGATGTATGATCGAGCATGCTGACTAGAGAACCTAGTTGTAACACCACCCCGCTCAAACCTACATCATATGAAATAAAACATATAGGTTAGTCATTAATAAAACTGGGGTCTTGGTTGAAGAAACCAATTAAAAATTTCAAATAAAATATATAGCATCACATTATATGTTTATGATCAATATTTTGGTAATAAAATACTCCTAAAGGGAAATAGAGAAGGGATTCCAATCTAAATTATTGGTCAGTTTTTGTTTTCCATCTTTCTTACTTTATTGCTCCAGTGTGTTTTTCATTTCTTAAACATTGAGAAATATTTAATTAATTAGAAATATATAAATAATGTGTAACTAAAACATGAACAAAGACATGGAATGAGAAAATTAAAAAATAGCACATTTTAGCCTGTATAAAATATAATAAGTTATATAAAACAATTATAACTATTGGGAATATTATAAAAAAATTAGACATGTTATATAAAAAAATACATTCAAATTAAAATTTTTAGCATGGGAAGTTGGATATTTGTAAAACATATTAATAGTAATTAATTTGGGAAATGTAATTAATCATGTTTCATGTAATGATAAATTCACAAAATTTTCATTGTTTTAATATTATTTCCAACAGAATTATATGTGTGTTTTTTATTGAATATAGTAATTAAACAATAGATTGTCCTATTTTTATATTTTGGTGAATAAGAGTACAATATAAGGAATTTATGATATTATTTTCTTTTATTACATTTATTTTTGAAATAAAATTCATTTGGGATAATTCAAAAAATATTTCACGTTGAATAATGTATGTAATATGTGATATATAATAAATAAATAGAAACAAAATTATAAAAATGATGATAATTTTTTCATACAACAAAATTCGTCGAGGTATTGTTTTAATCCAAACACTTCCTATGTTATTGCTCAAGGAAGTTACACAATTAAAATATATCATACAAAACCACATAAAGAATAATTAAAGGCTAGGTTTCCCATTTTTCACCAAAAAGATAGCTAACTCATTAACATATTCTCTAATGATCAATTTCTAGAGTAAGAAATCTTTGTGAATTAAATTTTTGAGACAATAATAAACACAATTATGGATAAAAAAATAATATGGATAGAGAAGTGTGAAACCCCATATTTTGAAGATGAAAATAACACAGAATCAATGTTAATTACATTCAACACATTCTTAACATCCACATGAGGTAGAATGCCCAATATAATTCCAATATTGTTTTTTACATAAAAAAAAATTTTTATCAGAAAAAGGGATTTATGATGAAATGTTTTTTTTGATTTCAATATTTATGAAATTAATAGTATGAACTGAGGAAAAAATGATCATTTACAAAAATAGATAACATTGGAATAAAAAGATTATCTTATTCTTCCTTGAATAGTATCTGTACTATAGATCATAAGATCTAGTGACATAAAAGACCATGATGTATATTATATGCATATGGAGGAAGTTAATGTTGTGTTCAAATTTTTAATCTCATGTGTAGAAGAAAAAAAGTAAGAAGAATGAGGGATATTGAATGGTATAGATCAATTAATTAATCATTGGACTATTTTTTTATAAATCCATCCCTAAAAATCATAATATAGTCTATTGATGACTATTAGAAATCCCATATGAACTATTAGAACAAATGACTCCATTGTTATTCACACTAGATTTGAATGACTATAGAAATAGAGAGATATAATGTCTTCTATAAGAGGAAAAAATACATAATAATGGTGTTGGAAAATATAATAAAGTTAGTGAAGGAAAAATTACAATATCGTTGAATGAAATATTCCTAATCAATGTGATATATTTGGATATTAATGTTACATTATAGAAACAAGAATTAAGTTAAGCCATGTTTTCAAAACATATTTTAAAAATAAGTTTCTACTAAACATACTATATTAGAATAAAATTATAGTGGAATAAAAATATTTATTTCTAGAATACTACTTTGATTATCTAATAATCAGCATATAGTTTCTATAAATAAAAATAAATATCAACATCAGAAAATATTATTTTTTCTAATCGCATTTTCTTGTTTTGTGTATGTTTCAATTAAAAATATATTCAGAAGTTATTAAATTGGAATGTGGCGAAGGATAAAAAAACCTCAATGGGTGAATAAAAGCGAATACTGAAGAGTTTTAACCAAAAAAAATTCCTTTTAGTGAATAATGAAGCACCAAAATTATATGCAGGGTATTCCGGTCATATTTTTTTAAATAAATAAATCAGGGTTTGTGGGATATTATTTTCACTTAAATGTGTTTAGTTACATGGCTCTAGAATGTTGGTAGAATTTTTCTTCCACTGAAATTAAAAGTAATCCAATTGAAATGGGGAAAATCCAAAGGGATATCAAAATCAATAGAATATCAATAAGAATCTATATACATAATTTTTTTTGAAATGTATAGTGAATTACGTGATGCTTTGAATGGAAGTGGTTATACTGATTTAGAATGAAAGTGTAAATCCTTCAAGAAGGAAACCATAATAAATTAGAAGATAAAATAAAAGTCTTTGAATAATGGATATGATCCTACATTTAGATTTCAAAATTGATATTGTTTTATACTGGAGATGAAACGAATTAATCATATTGAAACAAATAGATTGGAGATTGAGAAGGATAGTGATGATTATTGGAATCATCCACTATTTAGGTGATAAGGGAATATATGTTTCTGACCTGAACTTATTATAGTTCATTTGTATCATTATTTATGTTTTTGTTTTATTTTATTTCTAAAGTATATTCCTTTTAAACTGACATATTTCATTGGAAAATATTCTTGAATGTATGTTATACTCCAGAATATCTCCTTAATATATATAGATTACATGATTTGTAATTGGAATATATATTTATAAAGATCATCAGTATTGATAAATTTCATGATTTTTTGGGGACATGAAGTATTTCTTACGAAAATGATCATGTAATGATGTATCTATTTCTGGAATTTCCTATGTATGGTTTTAAGTTGATGTAATATAAGTATATCATTTAATTTTTTTTTTAAATTTAACCATATTAAATACTATTTATATCAAGTATCACGTTTCCATTTCTTATTAAAATCACATTAATCATTATATTTATTTGGATTTATGTTCATTTTTTTATTTAATTATTTTAATTATTTTAATTTTTAATGTAACTTTGTTTAATATGTCCTATTAAATTATTCTTGTTTTATGTTACAGTTTATATTTCTTGTTTTCATTTTTTTGGTAGGTTTGAATATAGTTCATTTCAATATTAAGAAATAAATATCATAGAATAAGTAAAACAGTAAATATTTAAACATCACATGAAGATCTAGTTGGATGCAAATATATGCAATTAATAGTAAATCAATTGGTATTTCACTAAACTCAACAACTAAATTAGAGTCAAACCAAATGAACTCAGATGACAGACATATGATTCAATATATTTCCCACCATGACATCATGTTTGAAGTAGACTTTGACAATTGATGTATTTGAGTCATCATAAGTAAAAATTTGATCTAGGGAAATGGAATAATGGGTGGATTAAATTTCAACATCACCATCATCAAAAACTAGTATTGGGATTACTTCAATAACGACACCAAATTCTTGTATTAAATGATATTAGACATAAAAAGATATTTCCCCACTCATTCCTATATATATAGTTCATCAGTATAAAGTGTGTGAGTCATGAAAATAACTAAATATATACAACATTCAATAAATTTGTAATACCACTTCATCATATCAAACCACTGTCATTGCATTAGAGGGACTCTCAAATAAGATTAATAGTCCAATATTTTTATTTTCTCAAGTAATCCATAATAAGATGAATTTTTAAATCTATTTCTAATAATTGATGCACTAAATAACTGTCTTTTGTGGTAGTTAACATAACACAATCATGTTCTGTACTTATATTCATTACACATTGGGTGACTATAAACATGTACCGATTAATTACAATTAATTTAAATTCACGAACAATAGAATTAGGTCCAATATAAAAAGATCTAATTCCATTATAGACATATTCCATAGGAAATCCAAATAAATGAAATATTAATGAATATTTAACATAATTACATATTGGTTTTATTAAATTTTTACAGAAATATTTCATCCTTCAATTTCAACAATACAAAAAACACTTTTCTCTGAAAAGTTTCTTTAATTATCATCTATGATGAACAATAATTTCTATTTATCACGTATTTATGTTCTGTAATGAATAAAATAGAAATAGTTTAAAATTTATGTAAAATTAAATGAGACAATATAAGATATACATTTTCAATTTAATTACATGATGTACTAGTCGAAAAAATCAATGATAAAAAATTTTGCTATATGTAATGCCCCAATCATTAAGTCTTAATTTCATCAGTATATTTGACCCTTGAATCCCCCCTATATGGGGAAGTGGAGGAAAACATGGTTAAATTTTCTCATTATTTTTTTCATTATTTTTCATTTGATTGTTTTGTCTCATAGTAAAATGTTACAAATACATTGAATAAAAATGCCTATATTCATGATCCAAGTAACCCGTGATGATATAACCTACTAGATGATTTCTATTAAAAACATAATAAATCAATGTGAACATGATTATTTGAGTGTGAAACTTTGAATGAAAACAAACAGGTCCTTTGAGTTTTATTTTGTTTGAAATATAGAAAATTTGATGCATCATTCATATGTAAAATTATGGAGTAAAAGGTTTCTAAAACTCATACTAAATTAATTGTTCCACATCCATCATTTTTTTCCTAAAAAGACTTCAAAAAATTCCTAACACAAATATGTATAATGAAAATGAACATCTAAATAACTAACATAATTACATTATTAGACAAAAGATAAATGATTTCTATTAGTATCATATCATACATGAGTATGTGATAATCAGGAGTCTTTAAAGATTTCATCATAAACTCATTCTTGTTGGGCCATTTTGATATGTATCTTTAATATCCTTTTGAAACATTAATAATTTTTAGTAACTCTAGAAATTAATTTTTTATGTAGGTTTCATTACATATGAAGCACATAGAACATTCAGTTTATTTTCTCTGATACACAGTTGATGAAATTATGCTCGGATGCCCCAATCCACAACGTCACGACGACATCATAAATCCGTTGTTGTATTTCATTAACATTTAGTTAAATTGAATGAAACATTTCACATTTTTTTCAATGTGCTTTATGTATTTGTAATGGCATAACAAATTGGTTGACTAAAACAGAAAATCAAAAAAGATACTAATATTCTTCTAATTGTAAATGGTTTCAGTGGACATATTCTTCCTCTATCGTTATTTTATTTAACCTTTCCCGAATGAAATACTAAAATCATTAAATTCCTGAACTGAATTAGTTATATGCATACACTGAGGTGGACTTTCAGTATCCATGGCATTGTCAAATCATCGATGGTCATTCCTATATGGATGGTAAATTGCAAAGAATCAATAATGTCCCATAAAAATAAACTAAAAATATATTTCAGTCTTTTGTATTGTGTATTCCTCAAAAAAATAAAACATGATACTTTCCCCTTTATTCTTGATCCAGACAAAATTTTATAAGCATGGAAATCATTAATTGTCCACAAAAAAACATCACAAATATGAAATATGTTTTTCAAACATGCATGGTATGTGCGCACACCCAAATTACAAATATGTTTCTAAAATTTTGTTAAAGGTTACACATATACATCTATTCAATTTCCATGATAAGATGGTTCAGATATGAGTATTATCATTAATTTAAATAGGGGTTTTATACACATCTATGGATGATGGTAATATATGTGTTCGAAGACTAGACATGTGCTGTATAAAGTAAGAATCGTCCAAAATGGATTAAATCCACCACATAAAATAATAAACCTTATATATTTTACATCAGGTGTGAAATCAACATATCATGTAGAAAACCCATTCCATGAAAATCCATCAGCAGGGGAAACTAACACATCATTATTATTTTTCCTACCATCATGCAATCATATTTTTATGGATAATTCATCAAACCTGAAAAGATTCTAGAGTATGGTGATCAACGAAAAGTGCCACATTATGCATGGTTATCCCTAAAATTATTTTTATTGAGATTCAAATTCCACTCATGTAGTCTCAAATATTCCTTGATTGAGATTGTTAGATCTATCACTCAATGATTTCTCAGTTACTTCCATATAAGAGATTATAAGATGGAAAAGCCCTCAACCTAAATATATGCATTTGAAATCTGGAAAACACAACATAAATGATTAGAGATGAACCAAATCTAGAATTTTCCCTTTTTAATACCATTCTAATGGAATATTTGAGTGATAAAAAAGAGTTTTCATTACTCTATTCTCCTTGAAATAGACTCATCTGAAGTGGAAGCAAGAGAAATTCTCCCTTCCCGAATGATTCATTGAGAAGCATGATTATGGAATATGTGAAAGGATCCAATAGAGAAGCCAATGAAAGAGGAAAATATATTATCACTATATACATTCACTTTATTATCCTTTGAATAAAACAAATCTTGTCAATTCATGACCTGAATCAAGGATTACGTATATAAATTAAAGCTTCACGGGTGGTTCTGGGAATTCCAGTCCTCGATGGATGGGAGCTTCTATCATTCTTCCATTCAATCATGGGGTGTTTTTTATAATTTTTTTTTATTTTGTAATTAGTAATCATTATTAATTTATTACATTTTTATTTAATATTTATTTACTAATAATTTATTTATTTTAACTATTTAATATGAAAAATTTATTATTTATTTTTTAGCCATCTATTTATTTATGTTTATTATATATTTTAATTTTTTTAAATTATTAATTATTAATTATTTAGATATTATATATTATATGTAATATATATTTATTCAAATTCTATTTAATATATATTATAGATTAATTATGTTTTTTATAACTTTTAATACATTATATTTTTAGTTTATTTTATTATTATTTATTTTCTTATTAATTAATTAATTATTTTTAATTAATTTTAGTTTATAAAATTTATATTTGATATTAAAATATTAATTATTTAAAATTATATTTATTTATAATTAATATTACTATAAATTTAATATATATTCTTATTACTTATTAATCATTTAATTATCATATTTAATTTATTATATTTTTTATCGATGTACGATTACTTTATAATTTATTTATTAATTATTAGTTATTTTTTATCAGTTATTTTTTTATTTTATTTTTTTTATTTATGTTTGTTAATTATTAGTTAAATATTTTGTAATCATTTATTAGTTATTCATATAGTTGGTAACAGATAGATGTGATATGGTGCAAAGAGTGTCTCTCTAAACGAATATGATAGAACTTTGGCTCCAAGTTATTGATAAATCTCGATCTGGACTACTTCAATCTGGCTAAGGGAATTATTGGTTTTTCGTAGAAGGATATTGAGGATTGAGATAATGTAGAATGTCCGGGAGTGAAGGCACCCAATAAGATCAATCCCTTGCACTTCTCTGTCTTGTGGCTAGGTTCCAATCATCTACAAAACAAAACTACACATAATATATCTTTAGCTACTAATGAATCCATTACAAAGATCCATGAAGAAAGGACCGAGGACATAATTTTATAAAATTATTTCACCCCTAATCTCACTAGTGAAAGAGAATCTCGTGATGTCAGAAGGATTATATAAAACGTAATTCCAAATATAAGGCTTTAGAGGATTCCACATAGGTTCCATTGGATGGGGTTTTTCCCATATCAGTTTCCATTCCAATGAACTATATTCCAAATCATGGGCTCTCATCCCCATCGCACACATCCTCGAATTGTAAAATTAAAAAATTGGAATCCACTATATGAATAATTAATTTTAAAAAAATACATCACCTAAGTATGGGTCATATTTTATGTTCTCAGTTGTTTTGTATTGGCATGACAAAATCCATTGGCATGTTTCTTTGCCTATTAGAATCAAAAATTGTTTTATTGGGATACTAATAATGACCACTATCGTTACATCAAATGTGTTCTTGTTGAGGATGACCTATTCTTTGTCTTTATTTAATCTATAATACTAATTTATACTTCGTGTCAAATTGAGTTTTCCTTTGCTTAAAAGAGTATTTCTCATTTTTTTAAGAATCATATTTTTATTGGGAACACTCTTAAAAAATTCCAAATGAATATTTCTTATGTTAATGGATATATGGTTATTCATTTTTTCATTCATTTTATGTTCAATTTTCATATGGGTGGGGAAATACCAGATAGGGATATGTGTAACTTTGAAGAATGCGGGTAATGATTCAGAATAAAAGAAGGTCCCTCACACACTTGAAGAGTATTTCACATTTTCTGAATATGTCAAATATTTAGAATAAAAAAACCAATAATGTGGACTGGTGAGGATTTAGTAGTCACAACGGATCCTATGACGGGCAATTTACCAAAATATTTACCCTACATTGACAATGGAATTGATGATGTTAAGCTAAAATTTTCAGACAAACAAAGAAATTAATCATTGATGAATAATGTCTTTCATCACAATCATAAATATATTACAACATGTCTTGTAAAAACAACAACTAGTATGGATCCCCAATATAATATCATCTAATATAGAATGATGGGGATCAAATTCTATTTATTGTCATGGAAGGGAACTATTCTCATCCAATCCAGATACATCATTAGTGAATGTTTAGGATCATGACATTGAAAATTTGATTTACGATGCATTTCAAATTTAAAGAAAAATAATGTGAAAAATATCATTCCTAGTTGAATGTAAAAAAATGTATCCAAAATTTTTTTAGGAGGTATGGCCACATCTGGAATAGAAAAGATGTTGTGAAGTCAACACTCTCCACAATAAAGACTGATGATATTGATTATGGTCATGGAGGTCAGGAAATAATGGATGATATGTTGGCTGATCAAATTATTTGTAGATTCTCTTGAAAATATTTTAGCCAATATTGATAGTATATCTAATATTTTGGAGGACCCTATGACTCATGGTGTCTTAAATTTTATTAAAGGGTTGGTATATCAAATTTCAAAAATTAATTATATTCCATATGAAATAAGAATCCATATATTATCTCAACCAAGAGAATGGAATTTCGTTCCAAACATTTTATCAAACCTTGAATCAATTAACAAATGATGCATTTTTACATAGTATGTTTAGTGAACTTAGAATCCTCTAATAATCGGTAAGATATTATCTTCTGATAATACACCACAATGCTCAATTAAGAATCATGGTTATATTGGAAATGAAAATAGTTATGTTTTGAGTCATCCATCAATAAATGATAATAAATCCATGAAATTTTACATTGATAATGGAGGATACTCTAAGGCTAATTTCTAACTAACAATGGTACCTTATTTGGAATATGATATACATTTAAATGAATAACTGATAAGTTCAATTTATATTGGTTAATACAATTAAGCAAGGACTAATAAGGCCTCAACCATTGATGTTTCACAAACCAAAATTATTGGTGAAAAATTACCCATAGGTTGAAAATGAAGTTAATGTAGGTGAGTATGAATCCTTATACATGGATTTCATGGGATCTTAGAATCAATGGAAATAATGTTGAAACCCATTGAGTTTGTGTGTGTGTGTACAGGGGGTTTATCATACCATGGAGGTAAACATAATGAAATATCAGTATCATGTATCGTGTAGGAATGTTTCTAATGATTATTTTTCTTTATAGATTTTTTCAGTTAATTCTAGAAGGAATTTTTTTGTCAAACATGAACTTTTACCTCCATTTTTTCATTTTTCTTTTTATTAATATTTTACTGATCCATGGGTTTGGGTTTCCATATTTTTAGAACCCCCAGTTTTAGTTAATTTACTCTTTATTTTGGTATATTTAGTCTATATATTTATTGGGTTCTGATTTGGGATGTTCAGAGGGTTTCTGGGATGTTTCAATGGATTTTATGGAGGTTCATGTTTCATAACATTTAATATATACCGTCAAACGCATCATGGAAATCATGTAATGGAAATTGTTGTGCATTGGGAAGGCCAACAATTGGAAAATGTTTTGGCTAAGCCATGTAGATTCCCAAGAGAAACCACAACACCTCAAAATAGGGGGAAACACATAGTTTTCACATGGTTTTCAATCCATATGACCCAATAGTGTGAGGTGTGGCTTGAGAATGTATTAACCACACAATTTGGGCACAATTTTCCAAAATTAGAGACTTAATCATGTGATGTGAAATTTGTAGACTAAGGGTGTCGGTCTAATTTTATTTACCATCTTAATTAATCATTTCCTATAATACTCTAGAAACATGAATTCATTTTTCCTACACAATATTTATACATTTTTCCCATTGATATAGAAGAATGATATATGTGTTCCAAAGTCATTTGAAGACTTGTGTTCACTATTATGTGATCGTTCATTATCATTTTTATTATATAACTTCTCTCACACTCTCTCATAACATTATATCTAATCCAATAGGTATAGATCACGGTTTTTAGTTAGATTTGATTATGCTAACTTATTTTATTAGTTAAAGGCACCATGATCAATGATAAAATATAGATGAACTATGCAAGGTAGTTGATTTTTTTACCAAACTTCATGTTTTTACATGATACTTATAAATATATCTTATATCTCAAATCAAATTTAATAGAATTTTATGTCTTCGTTTCAAATTCACTGAATTTCATGAAATATTTATCAAACCCTTGTTTTTTTATGGACACTAATTTTGTGATGTTTTCATGGAAACTGAGAAAAATTGTTTTTTGTGGAAAGGGATATTTAATCTTAATTTTAAAACAATGTTTTTAAAATTATGATTTGGTTCGATACATATATAATGGCTTGTGTAATTTTTTTATTAAATAATGGATTGTTAAATTGTTTGGAATGGGTTTTGGAAAACAGTGTTGGTGTGTGTTCATTTTCACTACATGTGACCCTTGGGAAGGGGAATGTTTCATTAGGTAACATGGTACGAGTAACCTTGTCATTACATACTATGTCAAAGGAAGACTGATTGTGATTATAAAACTATCATCTGTGCATACATGTTTGGATGTGTGGTTGTGTGGAATCATGAAATGGGTATGCCAAATGTATTAGATAATGATTTCAGAGGATTATTTAAATATATTCCATTGTTAAATATTTTGGAATAAAAAAATGATTGGATTTGATATAAAATTCATAAAATTGACATTAAATATTTCCAAATAAATAAATCTAATTTCATCCTAGTGGAGTTAATTGGGATGTCATAGGAGAAATTTTTCTATATTTAGGATAACACCATTCTTAGGAACTATTTTTTATTAAATTTTATCAATGAAACAATAGGTAGAGGAAAGGGGTCATAGTTTATTAGTGATGATTCTTGATACCTTCATCATGGATTATTATATTGGAACATCTATAATATTGGAAATTCCTATTAGGATAACTTGGAATCCTTTGGTATTTATTATTTTTTGTTTCCTTTGGATGATGTCTGGGTTTATGGCTTGTACACTTATGTGGTTATTTGTCTGATTTTTCATTTAGTTATTATAGTTATACTCATGAATCATATATGGGTTTATTGGGATATTTTCTAGTTGTTTGAAAGATTATTTTTAATGGAAAAATACTCTACCAGTGTTTTAGGAGGAACATACAGTTTATTTATAGCATTTTGTGTCTTGGGGATGACATATATGGCCTTAAAACACTTATCACCACATTTCCAAGCCAATGAGTGAGGGTGGGATGATACTAATGGTATTAGTTATTTAAATCCTTAATAATTTTCTTTCAGTCCATAAATTGGGTTGGTAGTGAGGGGAAGGATAATCAAGACTTGAATTTTAATGCATTAAAATTTGCAGCTAACCTATTTAGTTTGAACATCATGTTACTAGTGAGTTTGATTACATGATTGTTTTCTGACACTTTTATGAGTTTTCAACACTTTTTTATGGTTTTATCCAATGATATTTGTGAGAAATTCATTGAGGGTATTGACTTCCCATCAGGAGTGCATAATTCACATTGATCAATTATTTATGATATAGGGAATAGTGTTATTTTTGTAAATTATTGAAATTGGGTTTCGATTCAAATAGAATGGTGGTATTTTCATTAATGGTTTGAATGTAAAAATTCTTGAATTTTGGAATTCCTTTTTGAAATATTTGTGATGTGTTAAATTAAAATTTTTTTTTGCCTCTGGTGTCTAGATTCTGAAACAAGATAGAGTTCATTATGGTTATAGTGAATGAAATAGGGTGGGAATTGTTGAAACCAACAAGAAGAGTATACTGAGAATTTTTATTCACCGGATACATCGTTAAAACGAATGGTGGTAGAGTGTATTGTCCATTATTTTCAAGGTGTGAATAAGAAAAATGGAAAGGATGAACCAAGTAGTGTGGATCATTTTGTTTACTTCCAAATGTAGATCCCACACATCTTTTAGGGTAATTCAAATATAGAAAACGTATAGATTTGGTTAAAGTAAATGTATCAAACCATTTATTTTCCAAAGAACACAATTTGATATAAAAGTGATTCATAAAACAAATATATTGTGCGATCTAGCCTGCCAGTTGTAGGATTTAGCAGTTCATGATAAATTATGATAATCCATGGCATAAGAATTTTTTGTACAATTTTTAATCTAACAATTATATCCTCAAATGATAAAAATATATAGAATAATGTATTTATTCATTTTGATTTAGGATAATCAATCAGTAATAAATTATGTTGATAAATTTATGAATGTACTATGCTTTTAATGGATGTTTCTAGAAACACATCCTTGATGTCACAAATTTTTTGAAATGGCGTTGAAATAAATTATTCTCTAAAATCTTGTTTTTCATTGTATAATATATTATACTGAGGCATAAAATAGAGAAATAGCGTTTAAAGAGAAATATCTAGAAATACGTCCAAAAGAAGCATGTCTTTCCCACGGGAACATGTAGGAACTCCAATTCTTGAAAAAAATTTGGGGTGGTACACCTATTTTCATAGGGATGTTCTATCTCAAAATCAGACAAATGGATCAGTCAACATACCACCTCATCTAAAGAATAAGAATGAATGTTTTTGTGTCATTCCATTGAGAATATGATGTTTTATTGTATGGAACCACCTATATAATGTCACATTTGCAATAAGATGGGTCACATTCATTATTATTATCATAGTTCTCTAATTATTGGTGTTGGGGACACATCTCTATATTTTCAAACATCATATGAATTGGAATGTTTATTGTATTAGAATATCCATAATTATAGAACAAATAAATCCATAGTGATTCTATGAAAACCATGACCACTCAAACAGTTCAATATCAATAGGGTAACAAAGAGAAGATTTTAGAGAGTAATAAATTGTAATGATATAAGGAAGGGATTATGGATGATCAGTAATGATTTTCTATAGTGTGAGGTTTGACTCATTTGAATTCTACAATTATGAAGTATCTATTTAATATATATATATTCTACTCATTTATAAATTCTCATGCTATTAGTATTGTAGGATAACATGTTTAGACGATACCAAATGTTTTGAAACTCCATGCATCATTTGGTTAATTAGATTTTTGAGCCATAAAATGTTCAAGTTGTTCCGTATATATTGACGATAATAAGTTATTTTGTGAGTTCTCTATGTTAGATAAGGATTCCTATGAAATTATTCTAGGAATGGATTTCTAAACGATATTTGTGGGACATATCTATTTTTATTCCCAACATGTTACTTTCCAATCATATGATGGTGTTAGTCATTTATTTAAAGGAGAATGGTTAGTGGATGCAAGTAGATTATCACCATTGGTACTATCGACAGGACCTATCTTTTATTTATTAACAATATATTATTTGGAATTGAAGGATGAGATTTGTAGTAGGTATTTTCCTTATATAGTGCACATATTCGTTGATTTTTTTCTTGATAATTTACTGAGGTTCCCACCAAAAAGAGAACTATATTTTACAGTTGATCTCTCATTGAGGACCCTTACTGTTTCCCCTTCATCTTATCATATGAGACCCAAATAATTTATGGAATTTAATAATTATTTGAAATAGTTAGAAGGTAAAGGTATCAATTTTTCATGTACATTTCTTTGGAATCAAATCATCTTTTTCTGAAGATAGTTTATAAAACTCTTAAAATTTGTGTTGATTATCATAATTTAACCAAGTTATCATAAAAATAATTTGTATAAAATTCCATGTGTTAATGATATATTAAATAAAAATCAGGGGATCCAAATGTTTCTTTAAAATTGATATATATTCAAGATATCCCCAATCGCGGGTTGAAAAAGAGGATATTTTGAAAATGGATTTCAGAATCAGATATGGCCATTATGAGTTCATTCTTGTTCCTTTTGGTATTGAGAATTAACAAATGGAAATTATCGAATTTATGAATCATATATATCCATTTTATTTATATTCCATAATGGTGGTGTTTAGGGATGATATGCCGGTGTCTTCGAGGAAAAATATAGATTACGTGAAACTTTTGGCAATTGTTTTGGGCATCATATATGAGCATCATATGTATTCCAAGTTATCAATGTTTCATTTAATTATACATGAGTTAGAAATCATTGGACATGTAATTTTTGAAAAAAGGTTTTCTACAATCTCCGAAAATATATAGATATTTTACTTGTAGAAATAAAAAATCACGCCTTTTCAATAAAATGTTTTCATGGCCTGGTGGGATTCTATAGACATTTTTTATTGTGAATTTTCATGTTTGGAATCACTGATGATTCATTGGAAGAGGAAAGGTTTTACATTAAAATGGAACAATGAATGTAATAAATCAATTGTAGATATTAAGGTTAGAATTACATTAGAACATATAATTACATTCCCATAGTCTAGAAAGGCCTATGTAGTCTTTTGGGATGAATTAGGATCGATGTAGGGGTGTATTCTCATATAGGGAGATCATGTCCTTTTATATTTTTAATTATTGTTATGGTTTCATGAGAATAAATACCCGACACATTTTTTGGAATTGGATGTTGTATTCCATGTTTTAATACTTTTCATCATATCTTTTATGTGAGAACTTCAAAGTATTTATGTGTAAGAAGAGATTAAATGTCATTTTACAACAATGAATTTTGAATCTAATAAAGAGAATATGGGTGTAATATATTCCAAAATAATTTTCAACGACTTTACCAATACATTTGATAACGGTAGTTAAATGGTTGGAGAATTTAGTAGATATCCACATGCTTAGTGGGATAAAGAATATTTGGATTAGTTGTATATTATGTGTGTCATATTATAAATGAAACCATATTTTGTCGTCCATGTTTAGGTTTCATTTTTATTCCTAATTTTGGTTGTTACAAGTTAGGATCTACATGCGAATGAGGCTCATAGATCAGATTCTGAATGTAATACTATGTAACAAAAATTCAATGGTGGTGAGTCCATTGAGGGATTTGAAGGTTCCAGGCCCAGTAGAAGCGTGTGGGTGGATGTGCACATTTTTCTTTTTTTCAGTAACAATGATCAATCCGGGATCAATACGATGATAAATGCTAGTCTCCACGGATCGAATCATAGAAATAGACAAAGAATTGTAATGTCCCGGAACCAAAAGGTAGGATCGTTACATGTTGATTATAATTAATTTAATCAATTGAGAAGAAATACCTTATGGGTGTTCTTTATTCATTGATGTTCTTGATCACGTTCTGATGTGATTTGTCGTTGCGTCGCAGAATACAAGTGTAGACTTCCTCAAGCGGCGATCCACATGTGTACCTCGTATCCCGGGATTTCGCCAAAGGAGTCTCCGAGTGCTAGTGTGGAGAATCCTTTGCATGCGTTTTCGCCTTAGATCGTCTTGATCCGACAGAATAGGATCTTTCTCAGTCTTGAGAGAATTCTTGGAGGAAGAAGTTCTTTCGGCCTTGAAAGAATTCTCCAGAATTGTTGTGTGTAGGTCCGAAAAGAGTTGGGGTTGTGAGGAAATTAATAATCAGGTTTGAGGTTGTAGAGTTATGACAATAAATAAACGTGTTATGCATTTTATTTATTTCATTGACTATTATTTAAAACCCCATGTCGAATAATTAATTCCTTGACATGCGGCCACGCTGATTATAATAAATATCATTTAAAACAATATTATATCTTCAAAATCCCGAATGGAAAAACTACACGGCGTGTATTAAAAAATACATGGCGTGTACTTGTTTTTCATTGAAAACTACACAGTGTGTACATTCAAAGTACAGGACATGTATATCTTGTTTTCATTTATTCATTTCCTTTCCATAAAGAAAACTACATGACCTGTAATTATTAATAAACGACGTGTACTTGTTTTCCAGAAAAACTACACTAGGTGTAATCTTTAATACACGGCCTGTATATATATTTTTTCATTTCCTTATTCCTCCATCATTAAAACGATTTAGGATTCATTGAATAATTATTAAGCCACATATGGGAATAATCTTTATTCTACTTGAGATACTTGAATACACTTAGTGTGTGACCCTCAAGGCCTCTTTCTTGTTGGGGTCAGGTAGACATGCCTAAAGTCCAAGATTACTGTCTAGAAATGGGTCACGACACCCAAGAGAAAGAAGTTGACGCCGCATTGACGTATCACCTCATAAGAATGCTTACTGTGTAATTTAATCACTTTTTCTTGATATCTCATCATGAAGGTTTCATGGCAGTGTCATAAACCTATATGCTTGATCCGTCGTTCTTTGACTACCTGAAATAAACTCGTTGTTTACACCATGGCCATGGAATTTTAATGCGATAATTCTATTTCAATCAAAGGGACGAGATATCAAACTCCATAAATGGAAGGGACAAATCCTTCCTCGACTTATCCATGATCAACATGTCACTAGTGACGCGCCCAACAAACCCTACTTCCCGCCAACTGTCTGTGTGACGGTTTTCGTCAGTAAATCTAAGTGCGTGAGTCATGACATGAGTTATTGATAATCTTCCAGTCTATGAACCATTACACACGCTCATGGATAGAAATGTCTGATGACACCAAGACATGCAGAATTGCTACTGGTGGGTCTGTTCTTATAATCTCCCATCTTGGAGATTACCAAGTGAGAACTCCATGATAGAGAGTCTTGTCTTCTTACGAGTACTCGCACATGACGTTCTGTACACTATGTGTCCTATTATAGTATGTCATCCAACCGTAGATCTTTATTTAAGAATATTATTATAGAATTTCAAGTCTCTCATCATAGAAGGGATCTTTCATGACCTTATTAATGCAACAAATATTCCATGACATTATTATATTATATTCATGCAGAAAATTGTACAATATAATAAGTGAACATTCATGTAATCAAAGTACAAAATGGTTGGTTCTCAGGACACCAACCCTAACAGACTCCCACTTGGACTAGAGCTAACTTCCTACGACTTTTAGTCCGCTATACCTCACATGATGATCTTTTTTCTACAGAGTGAAGGATTTAGTCAATGGGTCTGCCACGTTGGAAGAAGCTTCGCATCCATACTGCTTCTTTAGCTGCCTCAGAATCTGCGATATACTCGGAGTCTGCTCTAGAATCTTCCACCACACTCGGTTTTGATCTCTTCCAGCTCACAAAACCTCTATTCAAACTGATGATGTATCCAGTATTCTAATTCATGTCATCTTGATTTGTCTGGAAACTAGCATCTACGTGTTCTCTAATGACTAGTTGCTCATATCCTCCATAAACCAGGAACATATACATAGTACACCTCAGATACATAAGGATATTCTTGACTGCCATCCAATGGCGGTCTCCTGGATCAGTTTGATATCTTCCTACCACACTTAATGCATAAGCGACACCTAGCCTTGTACATAGAATAGAATACATGACTGACCCAATCACGGACGCGTAAGGGATATTTTCCATTATCTATCTTTTCTCATTTTTCTGAGGACAGATTTTCTTGGAAAGATGAATGCCATGTGACACTGGCAAAAATCCCCTCTTGGATTATTCCATAATGAATCTTTTCAGTATCTTGTCAATGTATGTTCTTTGACTCATGCCCATCATTCTCTTGGATCTATCATGATGGATATTGATCCCTAGAATATATGTTGCCTCACCCAAGTCTTTCATGGATAAGCATTTATGAAACCACGCCTTAACTGACTGTAAGAAAGGTACTTCGTTTCCAATTATTAATATGTCGTCAACATATACTATTAAGAAAACGACTGCACTCCCATTAAACCTCTTGTAGACACAAATATCACATTCTTTCTTAACAAATACAAATTCTGTTATAGCTTCATCAAAACGAATGTTCCATGACCTTGATGCTTGCTTTAATCCATAAATGGATTTCTGGAACTTGCATACCTTGTTGGCATCATTTGGATTCACAAACCCTTCAGGTTGTGTCATGTAGACATCTTCCGGGAGGTTCCCGTTATGGAAAGATGATTTGACATCCATTTGCCAAATTTCATAGTCATGATAAGCAGTAATGGACAATTGGATTATGATGGATCTAAGCATCGCTACCGGTGAAAAGGTTTCATCATAGTCGATTTCATGACGTTGTCTACATTCTTTTGCAACCAGTCGTGCCTTATAGTTGCTAACTTTCCCCTCCATGTCCATTTTCTTCTTGAATACCCATTTATTACCAATATGCTTTACATCAACTGGAGGATCTACCAAAATATAGACATGGTTTTGGTACATGGAATCCATTTCAGAATTCATGGCTTCTTGCCACATGGCAGCATCTGTGCCTTAAACGGCTTCCTTGTAGGTAAGAGGATCATTATTTTCAACCAATAATGAGTCACCATCCTCGGTAACAAGAAAACCATATCATTCTGGTTCTCTCACCTCTCTCGTTCTCCTACATAGTTCTTGTGTCTGTGGAATAGATTGTTCTACCACGGGGCTTTGTGGAATCTGTTCTTGTACCAACTCCTATGTATCTTGAGCCTCGACTTAATCTAATTCTATCTCTCTTCCACTATGTCTTTTGGAGATGTGCTCCCACTCAAGTAATATGGTGTTTCTTTCCACTGTAACCATTTTTTCTGAGGGGTTGTATAGGTAATATCCCCTTGTTTCCTTAGGATATCCTATAAAGATACACTATGAGCCTCAGGGTGCAAGTTTGTTACCTGAAGAGGCCTTAACAAATGCTTCTCTACCCCACACATGTAAATTCGATAAAATGGATTTTCATCCACTCCATTTCTCATATGGAATACCATTTATCGATTTAGTTGGTACTTGGTTTAGTATGTGTGTTGCTATTTTTAATGAATATCACCCAATTGATAATGGAAGACTCGCATGACTCATCATTGATCTCACCATGTTTAATAGGGTGCAGTTCCTCCTTTCGCTTACACCATTCCACTGTGGCGTGTAAGGAGGAGTGAGTTGAGATATAATCCCAAACTCCCGTAAGAAATCAATGAAGTCCTTATTATGATATTCTCCTCCTCTGTCTGAGTGGAGATTCTTAATCTTCTAACCAAGCTGTTCTCAACTACATTCTTGTATTCTTTGAACCAATCAAAAGAATCTGAATTATACCTCATTAAATTGATATAACCATATCTACTAAAATCATCATTAAAAGTTATGAAGTATGAGAACCCACCCCTTGCCTCAACTGGAAACGTCCCAGCACATCTGTGTGAACTAATTATAGAATCTCCTTAGCTCTTTCACCTTTCCCACTAAATGGGACTTTGGTAATTTTTCCTTGTAGACACGCATGACATACACCAAGTGTTTTTAGTTCTAAAAAATCTAAATACCCATCTTGATGTTGTTTTTTCAAACGTTTCTCATTGACATGACCTAGTCGGTGATGCCAAATTTGGGTGTGGTATGAGTCATGTGAATTCAATTTGTCATAGATTTTCATTACTTGTTTTGTGTAGTCTAACACATAAAGGCCGTTATATAAATATGCCCAACCAAAACAAATGCTATCTTTATAAAAGTAGAAACTTTCATTTCCAAACTTGAACATGAATCCATCCATATCTAATATGGATACTGAAATAATGTTTTTAGTAACAGAAGGCACATAATAAAAACCTTTAACACAAAGATCATTCCATTTGGCAACGTGAGGTGGTAGTCTCTGACAGCTACAGCAGCAAGTCTGGCTCTGTTGACTGCTCATATATCTACCTCCCGTCGATCAATATTATTGAATCTACTTGGTTCATGTGATTGGATACAGATGTGACCAACACAAGAAGAATCTAATACCAAATTAGTAGAAACATATAGAATGAATTCGATAACAAATGCACCTTAAGCTTCCCCTTGCTTCCTTGGCTGGGTGCAGTTTTTCATCCAGTGGCCCTTCTTTCCACATGCGAAACTAACAACATCATGTTCACTTGCCTCCCCTTTAATCATCATTTTCTTGGAAGGTCTAGAAGAAGCTTTGGGCCTAAAGCTCTTCACCTTCCCTTTCCTTTTATTCACCATGAGGACAGAAGGTTTTTCACACTTCATGTCATTTTCCACTTGGCGAATGAGGATAAGAAGATCAGCCAGAGACTTATCAATGTTGTTCATATTGATGTTCTCAACAAAGTTTGAGAAGCTCTGGGGGAGTGATATAATAATGAGATCGGTACCGTGTTCTTCGAGGAGTTTAAACCATAGAACCTCCAAGCACTCAATGTAGCCAATGAGCATGACTACATGAGGCCCGGCTGGGGAACCCTCTCGAAGCTTGCTCTGAAAAAGAGCCTTGGAGATCTCAAACCTTTCCTGTCTTTATCTCTACTGGTATAGACCACTAAGGTGCTCGAGCATGCTATAGGTATCCATGTCTTCATGAGACTTTATGAGACCACTATACATCGATGATAGCATCAAACATTGAGCGTTGAGAGCATCATTAAAATGTTGATCATAGACCAGGAAATCTTCATCACTCGCCCCTGGGGCATGAGAATCAGGAAGTGAGGACTCTAGCACGTAAAACTTTCGATTATGGCGTAGGATAACCCGAAGGCACCTAAACCATTCTTGAAAGTTACTGCCAGTGAGGATATTTTAATTATCTAGTATTGATCCCATAGAAAATGTGGTTGATGAGTTGGTCATTTCGATTCTACAAATTAAAAGAGCAGATTTATCATTACTTTCCTGATTACATTTTATGAGAAATAATAAATGAATTTATTAATTCTACTACTATTTTATCATGTCCCAATGGCCCCCACCATTGAACTCAGATTGTCCAGTTTCTTTGACATTCTTGTTTCAGGGATCCATATTACCCTTTGCATAACCCCATCAATGATTGGACATGCTATTTGAAGGTATTTAGGTAGGCATGTCTTTGACAACTGTGAGCTTACAGTTCCTTGATCTGTTGAGCGGACTCCCCAATCCTGAAATCCTGACATGGATTTACTCAACTCTTGCCTCCAATATTACATCAAGTCTAGAAAGGGCTACTCCTCTTGATGTTATATGGTTAAGTCATCCCAAAACCTTTCATAATGGATTCCTTTATAAAAGTAAGTTTCCCAACAAGAGTTGGTCAAACACATGGTTTTATTGAGTCTTGCCCTTAATCAAGTAATGGAAGGCTTGGTCTGACTAAATACATTATTGAGGGATTTTAATCTTTTATGAGTATTTTTTCATTATCACATACTTGTTAATATTAAGTGTGTAACACCCTGAGATTCCATGATACGTTTGTCATTCAATAATGCAATAACTTGCATTGTACGCAAGTTCGAGATTCTAACACACCGTGACCAATCAAAATGGCCATTATGAATAGTAATACCCACTTTTTGAAAGTATATATATTTTATATTTCAAAATTGACTTCATTTTTGAATCCGTAATATCAAAATTAGCTTATGTTGAATTTGTGGTATTTTTCTGTGAACTTCCAATTTTTTATGAATAGTGAAAAATACTTAAAAACAAATTTTTTAATAAAAATAATTTATAGTGATAAATTATAATATTGAGTGGTTTTAAAGTGTAATTAGAATATATTTTTACCATTTTATCCAATGGTGGTCATTAGAATTAATTTCACTTTGAAATTGGACATAAACAATTGTCAATCTTTTGATATATATTGTTTCTTAAAAACACACTATTTGTTGTGACAACGTGAATTAATTATAAAATTAATTAATGAAACTTATATGTTTGGAATTTTGTAAAATAGACATCATTTTTGAATTCGGAATATCAATTGTAGCTTAGGGTGAAATTTTGGCATTGTTCTGAAAAATTTCAATTTTTGATGAATAGTAAAACCACTAAGTGGTAGTTAAAAAACTGATTTTTCTTTTAAATGGATCATTACCACTTCTGTGATTTGATTTTTAAAAATCCAACATATATGGTTGTCATTAGGACGTAAAATTTGGTTCAATGGGATTAAAATAATTTTTTGGCAAATAGTAACTTTTAAGTTTAGTTAATCGCGATTAAAAGTAATTAGTGTAATTTAAGGTAAAAATAATGTTATAATAATATGAAATGACCTTTAAACTTGTCCTACCCCTATTGTATGAGTCATGTCCGACATAGAAAATCCATGGGTCAACTTCGGGACCCCATGGAGCCTCTTTGGTGGGAAAATGACATTAAAAACTTTTTCTTTAATGTTAAAATAAAAATGTCACAAACATGAGTTGTTTTACTAAAACAATTTTTAAATGGGGTTATACAAGTCATATTATTGACTATATATATTCCTAAGAAATATAAAAAGATTTCCTAAATAATTATATTTTTTTATAATTCCTAGACATCAAATAAATTAAATTATTTATGACACCATGATGATGCAGCGATTACCTCACTAATTAACGATTTTATAAAAATGAATGGATAATGTAAAATCTAAGAATTATACTTGTCCAAAGCCTATTAGATGAGTATATTTCGAACCCTTATCACCTTGTCCTCGAAATATATAAGTGTGGGACCTTTAAAATCCGAAAGTCATTATATAATAAAGTAACATTTCATTACTTTCCAAGAGTGCCCCTCCTCTCCCCTTATAAAAGGCCCCCACCACTACCACCTTTTTACACCTTAAAAGCCATTTTGCCCGGCAAAACACTGCCCAAATACTCTCACAACTTCCCTATCTTTCTCTTAGAAGCCTCACTTTGGGTATAAGTCTTCCCAAGGAAGCCTTGGAGCTCAAATAAAAAAGAGTTACCTGTTTTAAAGGTAGTGTTTTCTCTTGTGTTCTTATGTTTTATTTTGCTTCTCTAACCCCCTAAACTCTTTTTATTCATTTCTTTTCTAACAACACCAGTATTTTCAATATACTAGGATGTTTTTATAAGAAGTATTAGAGATATACTTAAACACACCTACATCTAATGGTTAATGAACATACTGTTTCTGTGGATGGTGAATTTCTGCCTCACGAAACGATGATTGTTCAACACTCATATAACACCTTCAAAGGTGGACATTAAGATGTCACTATATTTATATATGATATATAATATTTTTATGTTTTACTTAATCTTCTGTATTTTTCATTTATGGCATACCTTTATGGTTTCCATTATGGGTAAATGCGATAATTTCATTTTAGGAAGTGCGGACTACCGCCCCCTCAATGTGATTTGAATCGTTATTTCCATATGTGGGATGTATAAAGGATGTAGTAAATGATATTATATATGATATTATACTGTAATTATAATTTACCTTTATATCATTATGATTTCATTCCATTAAATATGAAATAGAAATGAAAGTAGCGTTCATGCGTACGTATGGCTTACCGTCTCCATGAACGGTGAATTTCATTTCTTACCTCTAAATGTTACGTAATATTATGATTGAATATATATACTGGATATATATGATATCTATGATATCTATGTCACTAATATAATTTTGGATATAATGGATATTTCACCACATGAACAACTTTTAATTATAAGAAGTTTATTTTTGACTCAAGTACAAAAAATCGACAAAATGACCGTTAGTAACATAAATAATTACATAATATCCATAACACGATAATAAGTGATATAAAAGGATATATTAACATGAAAATGGTTCTTAAGCAAATATAAATTTACTCTAGTTTATTATTCAGGAGATTAAAGAACGGTCGAGTCAAGTCGGACACTAGGTAAGGGAACTTCTTAACCCAATTTCCATTCTTTGCGTTAATCTCCTACTTTTAAATTATGTCATGATATTATTTTGTCCTATTTTGTATTTGTACTTTCTTTATGTGTACATATAGTGAATACACCTAATATATCTATTTTATTTAAAAAAATTATCTTTGTAAGGGACTTCGTCTCAATCTCCTTTCATTGAGGCATACTTTGTTTTATACACAACTTACTTTTATACGGTGTATAAACCGCTTTGAATTTTACGTGTTTTCAAAAGGTATATTTTTATACGAATCATTTTCACTAAACTACAAAAGGATTGTTTTGTCTTATGTACGCTCTGACAATGACTTCTACGCCATTATGACCATTATTTGAGTTTCGGCTTCCTCTACAAGCCATTGTTTTTTAAATGAAAAATAAATACAATGATTTACTATTATTATTTTTTGGTATTAGAAATGGTTTTGAAAGTGTTTTTATTATATCAATGTGTTGTATTGATATCTTTTGATTGAAATGTGGAAATTTTATGTTTTTTATGCATGTTTTATGTGATACGATTATGTTAGGGTTTATGATAATTTTAATCCTTTTCATATAAAGAATGAATTGGACTTAATAAGCAACGGGTGGAGCCCGCTATAGCTCCTCAATGCATCGGCAGGTCTCATGAGACAAACTAGTGTCTTTGCACGAGGCCTTGACAAAATTTTATTTTTAGTCTTGGCACGAGGCCTTGGCTACGTGGTTGTGATAGTCTGGAATTATGTATTCCATCATTATGAAAGTGGTTATTGATATTGCATGTGATTATTCGACCAGTAGAATATCCATGTGAATTAGTAAATGGAATTATTTCATTTTACTTTTTCCATATTATGTTGAAGTTAATGTTTAAAAGGATTTTGTTTAGTTATACATTGCCTTAAATGTTTATGTTTATTTATGAAAGCTTCCGCTATATTGATATCCTTACTAATCATCTGAGCTAACCCCTTTCAATGTTTTAATATTTTCTAGGATGTGAAGAAGTATTTTATGAATGACCTGCAGGGATAGTCATAAGGGGATATGAGTTTGGAAAATTGAAACTATGTTATTGTAGTTTTTGACTTTATGATGTAACGTAACATTTATGAATGTATCTAGTGTTTCCAAGGCTACTAAACTAATTGGTCTTTCGAGACTTGGTCTTTTATGATCATGCCAATGTTACGCAGTAATGCACCAACTCGGGGTAACTGGGGTCGGGGCGTCACAGTTGGTATTAGAGGCAGTTTAGTACTAACATTGGAAGCTAGATTTAGATAAACTCTGATTAGAGAACATAGCCCAAAGATAGACCTTGAAGATTAGTATAGAATAAATTCCTAGAATTTTGGTATTATAGAGATTTTGTGAGTTTTCCGAGCAATACATCCCTGTCTAGATACGAGAAGGTAGAGGTGGATCTGGCATATATGTACCTAGGGGTAAAACCCGAAAACACTACTTTGAGCTAGACTCGAATGAGAACTGGTGCACGACAACAGGCCTTGTTGCACTCTTGGTTACGACACTCCTGGGGGATATTCTTAGGATAATTCTCATTTTCTTTACAAACCACTATGAAGGGTTATGAGTATATACATCCTCAAAGAATTTTTTTTTGATTATGGATTATATACATAAATAGTTCAATTTATGTTAAGTGTTTTACAAGTATGGAATTATGTATTTTAATTCATAAACTGACCTAGTTTATTCCATTGTATAGAAATGGTTCCCAGTAGAACGATTGTGAACTTCAGCAATACAAATGATCCAAAGAGTAAGAAGGATCATATCTTTCATGGTATTAAGCCAACATTTAGAAGGGAAATAGTCTCCCATGTATTCTAAACATATGAAGAAATAGTATCATGTGTTAATAAGATAAGTAAATAATTCTCTGAGTCCTATGGATTTGAAGGGATGCAAGAGAAGAAAAGGATGATGGATAAAGGGAAGATGGAAAAATGATTTTTCCAATATGTGATAAATGTGAGAAGAAGCACTTTGGGACTTGCCTGAAGGGAATGAGAGTTTTTTATAAGTGTGGAGTAAAAGGTCACCAAGTGCATGACTTCAAGGGTAAGAAAATGTTTTCAAATGTACAATTCATCATCTGCAAGGAGTGGGGACACTACGCAAACCAATGTCCAAATCATCAGAGTATGCCCCAAATGATTTTATTGGATAATAATCGAGTTATGATACTACCACAGATGAGGAGGAATGATTAGAGTTCTTATGTTGTTATTAACAAATTTTGTCATTTGAGTGTTGTATCAATGATGTACTGGATATAATAATTATGGGGTATATAAGGATTGTACTGCTGTACTAATTCATCAAGGACTTGAGATTGGGTGGAACCAAGAAAAGTGACTCCACACCAGGTTAAATTTTTAGAAAATATATGGTTGAGAGAAAGATAAATCATAATATGGTTCTGATACCGAGATAGTGATTTTATAATAATACATGATTGATTTGGATAAATTATATTGGATAATCTTAACTTCCATGAAACTAATTAATGATTTGTATTCTTTTTTGTATAGACGGAGTATATCTAGTATTCTATAAGGAATAAGGGATCATGAATGTAATCAATAAGGATTTATGGTAATTCAGGATGTTTCAGTGTTTTAAAAGAATACATGGTGAAGGTGTTCACCTGTTGTTACATAGAAAAAAGGATCTTCATTGTGTTTACCTTCCTTATAAAATTTCGACTGTGAGTTGGATAGAAGTATTTTGGATAACTATAATGTTTGGAATGGATTAAGTTGAACCTTGGATATTATTGTTTAAGGTTAAAACATTTCGGAATAATATTTTTGGAATATTATAATACTATAGTTTTAAAAAAGGACAACCTGTAGGTTGGGGGATAACCCGTCGCGTTAGACAAAGCATTAGGAATCGAACCCACAACCATAGTGCGACAGTCCTTTATTACCTACCACTAGCCTACAAGAAGTCCTTGGTTATTAAAAAATTGTTTTCATAATGTAAATGGTATGTGTTAATATTTGGAACCTTATACAATTATGATAAATAGAATATTTTTGAGTTCTATTACCTTTTAGAGTGAAAGATGGGTTTGTGGTAAAAATTTATTAATGAATGAAAGTATATATGAAAAGTATGTATATTCCCTTATGTTCTTAGTAAATCTTCTAAATAAATTCCTCAACTTTATAAAAGGTAACTTAAAATAAAAACGTTGCAATTTAACTTTTCCAACTAGGGATTCAATGACAGTTTAACTAATCACATGTTTGTGATTTTCTTGTGGTTAACCTTCTCCTAATCCTATTTTCTACAACCCTCCATCAGACCATGATGGGTTGTTTTTCTTCCATATCTATATTTTCATAGAATCCCAGTATAGGCTATCTCGGGTGACCTTTTTACATATCTTTCTATCTTTTAATGTTATATTTTTATTAACCTTATTTCCGATGTGGGTTTTCCACAAAGGTATTTCCTATCTTCAACCGTTTATTTTCAATGAAAATTTTCAAATTGCGAGGACGCAATTTATTGAAGGAGGGGAGAATGTAACACCCCGAGCTTCCACGATACGCTTCTCTTTCAATAATGCAATAGCTTACATTGTACGCATGTTCGAGATTCTAACACACCGTGACCAATCAAAATGGCCATTATGAATAGTAATACCCACATTATGAAATTATATATATTTTATATTTCAAAATGGACTTCATTTTTGGATTCAGAATATCGAATTTAGCCTACGTTGAATTTTTGGTATTTTTTGGAGAACTTCCAATTTTTTTTGAATAGTGAAAAATACTTAAAAACGACTTTTTAAATAAAAATAATTTATAGTGATAAATTATACTATTTAGTGGGTTTAAATTGTAATTGGAATATATTTTTACCATTTTATACAATGGTGGTCATTATAATTAATTTCACTTTGAAATTGGACATAAACAATTGTCAATCTTTTGATATATATTGTTTCTTAAAAACACGCTATTTGTTGTGACAACGAGAATTAATTGTAAAATTAATTAATGAAACTATTATGTTTGGAATTTTGTAAAATAGAAATAATTTTTGAATTTTTAATATCAATTATATCTTAGGGTGAATGTTTGGCATTATTCTGAAAAACATCAATTTTTGATGAATAGTGAAACCACTAAGTGGTAGTTAAAAAACTGATTTTTCGTTTAAATGAAACATTACCACTTCTATGATTTGATTTGTAAAAATACAACATACATAGTTGTCATTAGGAAGTAAAATTTAGTTCAATTGGATTAAAATAATTTTTTGGTGAATAGTAACTTTTAAGTTTAATTAATCGCGATTAAAGGTAATTAGTGTAATTTAAGGTAACGATAATGTTATAATAATATGAAATGACCATTACACTTTTCCTACACCTATTGGATGAGTCATGGAAGACCATGAAAATCCATGGGTCAACTTGGTGACCCCATGGAGCCACTTTGGTGGGAAAATGACATTAACAACTTTTTATTTAATGTTAAAATAAAAATGTCACAAACCTGAGTTGTTTTACTAAAACAATTTTTCAATGGGTTTATACAAGTAATATTTTTGACTATAAATATTAATTAGAAATATAAAAAAATTTCCTACATCATTATATTTTGTTTTATAATTTTTAGACATTAAATAAATTAAATTATTTATGACACCATGATGATGCAGCGATTACCTCATTAATTAATGTTTTTAATAAAATGGAAGGATAATGTAAAATATAAGAATTAAAATTGTCCAAATCCTATTGGATGAGTATAATTATAACCCTTGTCACCTTATCCTCTGAATATATAAGTGTGGGACCTTTAAAATCCTAAACTCATTTTAAAATAATGTAACATTTCAATACTTTCCAAGAGTGCCCCTCCTCTCCTCTTATAAAAGACCCCAACCACTACCACCTTATTTAAACCTTCCAAGCCATTTGGATCGTCCAAACTCTGCCCAAATACTCTCTCAACTTCCCTCTCTTACTCCTAGAAGCCTCACATTGGGCAGAAGTCTTCCCATGGAAGCCTTTGAGCTCAAATCAAAAAGAGTTACCCGTTTTAAAGGTAGTGTTTTCTCTTGTGTTCTTATGTTTTATTTTGCTTCTCCAACCACCTAAACTCTTTTTATTCATTTCTATTATAACAACACAAGTATCATAAATAAACTAGGATTTATTATAATAAGTATTCGAGCTACACTAACACACACCTATATCTAATGGTTAAAGAACATACTATTTCTGTGGATGGCGAATTTCTGCCTCACGAAATGATGATTGTTCAACACTCATATAACACCTTCAAAGGTGGAAATTAAGATTTCACTATATTTATATATGATATATGATATTTTTATGTTTTACTTAAGCTTATTTATTTTTCATTTATGGCATACCTTTATGGTTTCCATTATGGGTAAACGCGATAATTTCATTTTAGGAAGTGTGGACTACTGCCCCCTCAAAGTGATTTAAATCGTTAATGCCATATGTGGGATGTATAAAAGATGGATTAAATGATATTATATATGATATTATACTGGAATTATAATGAACCTTTATATCATTATGATTTCATTCCATTAATTATGAAATAAAAATGATTGTACCGTTCATGCGTACATACGGCTTACCGTCTTCATGAACAGTGTATTTCATTTCTTACCTCTAAATGTTACGTAATATTTTGAATGAATGTAAATACTGGATATATATGATATATATGATATCTAAATCATGAATAAAATTCAGGATATAATGGATATTTCACCACATTAACAACTTGAAATTATAAGAAGTTTATTTTTTACTCAAGTACCAAAGATCGACAAAATGACCGTTATTAACTTAAATAATTACATAATGTTAATAACACGGTAATAAGTGATATAAATGGATTAATGAACATGAAAAAGGTTCTTATGAAAATATAAATTAACTATATTTTATTATTCATGAGATTAATGAACGATCGAGTCAAGTCGGACATGTGGTAAGGGAACTTCTTAACCCAATTTCCATTATTTGGGTTAATCTCCTAATTTCAATTTATGTCATGATATTATTTTTTCCTATCTTGTATTTGTACTTTATTTATGTGAGCTTATAGTGAATACACCTAATAGATCTATTTTATTTAAAAAAATGATCTTTGTAAGGGACTTCGTCTCAATCTCCTTTCATTGAGGCATACTTTGTTTTATACACAACATACTTTTATACGGTGTATAAACCCCTTTGAATTTTTCGTTTATTCAAAAGGTATATTTTTATATGAAAAATTTTCACTAAACGACAAAAAAAAATGTTTTGTCTTACGTATGCGGTGACAACGACTTCTCCGCCGCCATGACCATTATTTGAGTTTCGGCTTCCTCTACAAGCCTTAGTTTTTTTAAATGAAAAATAAATACCATGTTTTACTATTCATTTATTTTGGTATTAGAAATTGTTTTGAATGTTTTTTTATTATATCAATGTGTTGTATTGATATCTTGTGATTGAAATGTGGATATGTTATTTTTTTATGCATGTTTTATGTGATACGATTATGTTATGGTTTATGATAATTTTAAAAATTTTCATATACGGAATGCATTGGACATAATATGTGACGGGTGGAGCCCACTATATCTCCTCGATGCATCGACAAGTCTCATGAGACAAACTAGTGTCTTTCCACGAGGCCTTGACAAAATCTTATTTGTAGTCTTGGCACGAGGCCTTGGCTACGTGGTTATGATAGTCTGGCATTATGCATTCCATCATTATGAAAGTGGTTGTTGATATTGAATGTGATTATTCGACCAGTAGAATATTCATGTGAATAAGTAAATGGAATTATTTCATTTTACTTTTTCCATATTATGTTGAAGTTCATGTTTAAAATCATTTTGTTTAGTTATACATTGCAATAAATGTTTATGTTTATTTATGAAAGCTTCCGCTATATTGTTATCCTTACTGAGCATCTGATCTCACCCCTTTCAATGTTTTAATATTTTCTAGGATGTGAAGATGTATTTTATGAATGACCCGCATGGATAGTCAGAAGGGGATATGAGTGTGGAAAATGGAGACTATGTTATTGTAGTTTTTCACTTTATGATGTAATGTAATATTTTTGAATGTATCTAGTGTTTGAAATGCTACTAAACTAATCGGCCATTCGAGACTTGATCTTTTGTGATCATGCCAATGTTACACAGTAATGCACCGACTCTGGGTAACTGGGGTCGGGGTGTTACAAAGTTAATCTAGCTTAAGTGATTAACCATGTTATGATAATGTTTATGCATAGTTCGGTTTTAATTTTATTCCATCTTTGCATGATTATTCATTTTATTAACTATGTGATCACGGCAACACATACATAATAAATAAACCATGCAATTTAGATAGAAATAAAATAAAATGGCATGATCATGAGCTTCTATTGGTTATCTTATCTAGCGATTTTTGATAATTTAACACTGACCTTGGGAAAACACCTTGAACCCAATGGTTTGTGTTTTACAGCTCCCACCTTTCCACCTTTGTATCTTCGTGTGTCGGTTTCACCTCGGCTTCGGGATTTGAACCGTCTCCTATGGCTTTGGAGATCCTTCATTACATGGGTTTACATTAAAGAAACCATGGGCACGCGGACCCTACATTTTATTGGATGAAGGCTCGCATGCCACCAAATTTAAATTAAATAATTTTAAATGAAACCATACACATAAAAAGGATCCTTGGTCTAGCTCATGATCATCCATATCATGCAACGACATTTACGCATATTTAGAATTCAAATTATTTTATTCATTCTTTCATTTAAGATAAGATGCGCTCGAATTCAATTAATTATGATCTTATAATTAATCAATTCTTTATCATATATTCCTTTCTATATTTCCTTGAGATTCTTCTCATCCATATTCCTTGTACGGGTATTTGTACATTGGAGGAAACCTAGTGAAATTCCATTTCTGGAAAGTACACGGCGTGTTGTTTATAATTACACTGCATGTATTTCTTTTCACCCTTTATCCAAAGTACACACTGGGGGCTTTGGCGTGTTTTCTGTACTTTGGAAATTTTGGAGTACACGGCGTGTAGTTAAATCATACATGGCGTGTCCTTCCTTGTTATGCAGTAACCCGCTTGGCAACCCCATGTACGCGGTACGTGGCTTATCCTTGTACACAGTTTCACCTGGGCCGGAACAGACGACATGACGTGTTGCTCCAACATACACGTTGTGTATTTCGGTTTCCATGCACCGTTCAATTCTGGTCAACACGACGTGATTAATACTTAGGCATAATCAATTCACACGGCGTGGTTTCACGGACCAGTGCCGGTTTATTGAACCTATGTACATGGCGTGTAGTTTTAATTACACACCGTGTAATCCCGTGTTGTACAGACAGAAAGAGTGGTGACTCCTGATGAGTTCCTCGTTTTTATTTTAATATAAAATTAAAATTAAAAGGTCTTTTCTGTGATACGAATCCAGAAACGAAGGAGGAAGAATAGATCTCGTTTATTCAGATTAATATAATGATATATTTCGAATTGAATCAAATATAAATGCATAAATTATCAATGAAAATTAAATAACTATAATCAACGTTGTAACCTCCCTCTGATACCATTTTAAGGATCCGAGCATAGCGGAAGCGCGTGGGTGGATGTGCCCACTTGGCATTTTATCATTAATAATGACCATTCCGGGATCAATACGATGATAAATTCTAGTCTCCATGGATCAAATCACAAAAATGGACACAGAAATGAAAAGTCCCAGACCAAAAGGTAGGATCATTACATGATGATTATTATTAATTTAATCAATTGAAGAGAAATAACTTTTGGGTGTTCATTCTTAGTTGATGATCTTGATCACGTTCTGATGTGATTCTTCATTGCGTCACAGAATCCAAGTGTTGATTTTCACTAGCGGTGCTCCACACGTGTACCTCGTATCTCCGGACATCACCAAAGGAGTCGCCGGGTGCGAGCATGGGGAAACCATTTCTTGTGTTTTCCGCCTTAGATCGTTCTGATCCTATGGAAGAGGATCTCACTCAGTCTTGAGAGCATTCATGGAGGAAGAGTTTCTTTCGGCCTTGAAAGAATTCTCCAGAATTGTTGTGTGTAGGTCTGGAAATAGGTGGGGTTGTGAGGATATTTATAATCACGTTTGAGGTTGTAGAGTTATGACAATAAAAAAATGCATTACACATTTTATTTATTTCATTGACTCTTAATTAAAACCCCCATGTCGAATAATTAATTCCTTGACATGCGCCCACACTGATTAAAATTAATATCATTTAAAACAATATTATATCCTCAAAATACCGACTGAAAAAACTACATGGCGTGTAATTTTTTTTCATTGAAAACTACATGTCATGTACATTCAATGTAAACAGTGTGTGTATCTTGTTTACATATATTCATTTTGTTTCCATAAATAAAACTACATGATGTGTAATTATTAATAGATGGTGTGTACTTGTTTTCCATGAAAAACTACATGGCGTGTAATCTTTAATACACGACGTGTATATCTAGTTTTTCATTTCCATCTTTCTCCATCATTAAAACGTTTTAGGCTTCCTTGAATAATTATTAAACGACGTATGAGAATAATCTTTATTCTACTTGAGATACTTGAATACACTTAGTGTGTGACCTTGAAGGCCTCTTTCTCGTTGGCATTAGGCAAACTTCCCTAAAGTCCAAGATTACTGTCTAGAAACGGGTCAAGGATCACAAGAGAAAGAAGTTGACGCCGCATTGATGTATCACCTCAAATGAATGCTTACTGTGTAATTTAATCCCTTTGTCTCAAAACCTCATCAAGCAGGTTTCATGACAGTATCGTAAACCTATATGCTTGATCTGCCGTTCTTTGACTACTTGAAATAAACTCGTCGTTTACACCATGGCCATATAATTTAATGTGACAGTTCTATTTCAATCAAAGGGTCAATATATAAACATCCATAAATGGAAGGGACAAATCCTTCCCCAACTTATCCATTAACAACATATCACTCGTGACACACCCAACGTACCCTACTTCCCGCGAACTATCTGCGTGACGGTTTTTATCAGTAAATCTAAGTGCGCGAGTCATGACATGAGTTAATGATAATATTCTAATCTAAGAACCATTACACACACACATAGATAGCAATGTCCGATGACACCAAGACATGCAGAATTGCTACTGGTGGGTTTGTTCTCATAATCTCTCATCTTGGAGATTACCAAGTGCGAACTCCATGAGAGAGAGTCTCGTCTTCTTACAAGTACTCGCACATGACGGTATGTACACTATGTGTCCTATCATAGTATGTCATCCAACCACAAACCTTTATTTAAGAATATTGTTATAGCATGTGAAGGTTCTCATCATAACGGGGATCTTCCATGACCTTATTAATGCAACAAATTTTCCAGGACATTATTATATTATATTCCTACAGAACAATGACCAATATAATAAGGGAACATTCATGTAATCAAAGAACAAACCATTTGTTTCTTAAGACACCAAACCTTACAGGATTAATGTTGGATGAGTGTTGAGTTTTTTTGTTTAGGAATTGGTTGATTATTTTTTTAGCTGTAACAAATTCATAATGCTTACCACCATTCAAAATATGTTGTTCATCTTGGAATTAAAAGGATGTATAGAAAGATAAAGTAAAAAATTGTTGTTTTGCATAGAAAAATGAAGTTGTAGAGTTTTTTTGGAGATACCTTAGCAGTCAACTAGTAATGGTTGAACACCATAGACTAGAAGACATGTTACAGTATTTACCAATTACCATTTGGAAGTGGTATGAAATAACTATGTATTTTGGGACAAGATCACCAAGGATTATTTGGAAACAAGATTCCACAAGAGTAATATTTTATGTACTCGTCATGTTGATTAATTTTAAGCATATGTGTTAATCTCATATGTTGGAGGACTTCTCTACAATCAATATATGATAAGTTGTAAAGTGGTGCACAATTTTAGCCAAAATTATGTCAGATAGAGACCCCATATTTGAAATTCATTTTTTATAATTCCTTATTGAAGGGGGTCGGGAAAATGATTACTATAAATACCACATATCATCCTCATATAAATGGATAACCTAAACAGAAAATAAAAACATTGGAGGACATGCTTGGAGACTATGTAATGGATTTTGATATCTTATGATAGGGGAACATACCCTTAGTGGAGCTCTTGTATATCAATAGTTATCATTACTTGATACATATAGATAATTTTTTAGCAAATTATTTGAGTCGTTGTTTAAATATTTTTGGGTGGTATGAGATGAGGGATCACTAGTGGGAACATGTATTTTGAGATAGACAACAGAGATATTTCAATTGATCAAAAATAAGAATTAAGTATATTAGAGTCTTCATAAATAAAATAATATTATATTTCCAAAAACGTTTTTGTATAAGTTGAGTGATCATGTGTTGTTTAGAATCAATTAATGGATTATTATAAATTATGTTTTGTTATGTAGGAAAATTTATCTCATAATTGATGTATATTTTTGTATATTTTAAATGGTCTATGAGGTGGAATATTAGTTGGATTTTCCAAAAATTAATATTCACAACCTAAAATGTTTCGTGTATGTCAATTGAAAAAGATCTGACCTAATCATGACCATGTGATTTTATGGGATCAGATAGACATATAGTAAGATACAATGTTGTTTCATGTCCTTCTATGAATTTTTTATGGGAAATAGAACATATTTCATGGGGGAAATTGGTATAATGCGGGGTTTTTGGAATCTTTGTTGAATTGGGGAGGAAATGTAGGGGTGTCAAAAGGAAATTTTAGAATAGTGACAAAAACCATGCCAATGAAACTCGTTTTCTCTATATTTTGGTGATGGAAATATCAATGGTGTGAAGAATATTGCACCCCCATTTTTAGGTATAAGACCTTTTATTCATGTATATTAGGGACATATAATTATTGGGTTATGTTTTGAGAATTTCTGAGAGGTTTTGGCAAGTTTTCCAGGAATTTCATGAGGTGCATGATATTTTAATGGTTAGTAGAAACCATGAAAAATCTCTATTAAATAGTTTAATAGAATAAAGTGGGAACTAGAGCAGTGCAAGTATTGGAACACTATTTTTCCAAACCATGAAGATGCCCAGGATAAATAGTTAACATTGATATAGTAATTAGACACATGGTGGAGAATAGTTTTTCTAATCAAGTGCCCCAACAATGTGAGGTGTGGCTTGAGATTGTATCAACCAAATAGTTGTTTCATGGTTTATCAAACCATGTGGGCCAACCCAGATATGTGTTTTTGGAAGCATGATAATTTTGGATCCAATTTAATTTAACTCCTTTATCACTCAGTTTCATTAATCATCCCTTAACATAAATTGTGATTCTTCCCAAGGATTTTTAGGTGATTTCCAATGATCGTGGAGAATGTAATAATAGATCCAACATCTACTAGATATCTCTATCCACTAGCATGTTCCCATTCATCATCATTTTCCATAGATATCTTATATTCTTCTCTCTTGACATCATAGACCTATTCTTTTGGGGATTAATCCATGTTCATTATTGGATTTTTTAATGATATATTTTTGAATTGGATGAAGGGAAAGAGATCATATATTTAGTCTCGAATGTTTTTTATGGGTTGTGAATTTTGTTTTTCCCTTCATCGTTTTGGTCATATATTCTCTGGTGGGTAGTTACTCCCTTACATCCTCTTGATTTTAACTTAAACGCTTGACGTAAAATTGAATGAATTTCGTTAAATTGTTGTGAAACAATTTTGTGAACTTTTGGGATCATATATACAGATTTTTTCTAGGAAATTGTGTATATTGGTTGGTTTTTGGGAAAGTTCTTTAAGTTCATGATTTTATAATCTTTTTTTAAATTATAGTTTTGTTTTAACGCAGATAAAATGGTTTGTGTAAATAGTTAAATTATAGAATTGTTTTTGAAATGGTTTGTTGAGGGTTTTGTAATAAATGGTTAATGTGTGATAATTTGAATTAGATGCAACATTGTGGGAGGGGTGAATCCCATTCAGACAGTTGGTATTAGATACCTTCTAATGACGAGGACCCTGATGATTTTGTAACTATCACATTATAATTAATCTTCAGATGTATGGATTCGTGGAAGGGTTATTCCAAATGTATTTCAGAATGGATTTAATGGATTTTTATTACATTCCCTGAAAAATAATTTTTTCTTGAAAAATCATTTAGCTTTGATATATAATACATTTAATTGATTTCAAATGTGTCATATAAATTGGAAAATTTTCTTCCATGCTATGTGAGATATGATGCCATTGGGGAAATAATAATGAGTTTAGACTCACCCACATCCTAGAAACTGTAATGTATTTTGATATTTTATTTACCAGGATATAGGAAAATAGCGGTATGATAGTCACTTTAGTGACACATCTAGATAAATTAGTGTAGGATTTTCAAATTAAAGCATATAGAATTATGGGAGTTACTATTTGGATGTATTCGATTTATTTTAGTTTTATTTTCTTTGGTTTCCTTTAAATATTTTTGTTGTTTACGCTTTTTATTTGATTGTGGTTGTTGGTTTGGTTATACAAGGAGTTCATTTCAATCTACATAGGAATCATATAGTTTTTTTGGATGTTGTCATGTGGTTTAGATGTATATATTTAAATGTAAAATCATGCCCCAATTATTTATGAAGCCCTTGGCATTTATTACCACCCATTAATGTCTTGTAGATTTCACCTAAGGCCCCATAATACCCACCACCGCTTCCCAAGCATCTCGGTGTGGGGAGAGATGTTACAATATCAATCGCTACAACATATTGAATTTTAAATTTATTTAGTTTCTAATTTATTTTTATTGAGTAATTTCTAATTAGTAATTATTTTTTATATATTAAATTCTAATTAATATTTCTTTATTTTTTATTTTTTATTAATTTATAATTTATTATTCAATATTTATTTACTATTTCTTTCTTTTCAAATTACTGATTTGATATTTATTATCTATATATTATATATATTATTTAATTAATAAAAATATATTTATAATATATTATATATCAATTTATTATTTAGTTATGCATTTTGATTTATTTATTATTTATGAAATATATATTTATTATATATTTAATATTTATTAATTTTGTAATTGTAATAAATTTTATTTGCATATTGATTTATTGATTTTTGTTTACTTTTTTCTAATATATTATTTATCTATTAACAATCAATTTAGTAACTTTTTTTATTTTTTATTTGTTATTTATCATTTAGTTATTATTTTTTTACTATTAATTTATTATATATTTTTAATTTATTTATAATTTATGTATTTATTTATTAAAGATTATTTAATATTTAGCATTTATTATATATATATATTGTTTTTCATTTATTTATATTTATTTTTATTATTTATTATTTATTTATCATTTTTTTATTATTATTTTTTTTTATTTTTTTATTTAATAGTACTTATTTATTAAAAATCGACTATTTAAATTATTATTATTTAATAATTAATATATACATATAATATTTTTGACTATTACTTCATTTTCTATTTATATATTATTAATATATTATTTATTTATACATTCATTATTTTTTATTTATCATTTATTTATTTAGTATTTCTTATTAATTTACAAATTAATTATTTTTAATTGGTTTTGTTAATTATAGATTTATTTACTATAATATATATATATATACATAGTAAACAATAATAATAATAAATAATAATAAATAATACAAAAGAAATTATATATAAATATAATGATGTATATATAATTGTATATTAATGCCTATTTAGTTTCTATATGAACAGTTTGATGGAGTGGTAATGTTTTATAAGTATAATGAAGTGGTAAGATGTCCAAATCACATCCCATGCAAACATATTTTTAATTTTTATAGAAATATTAAATGAATTATTAGTAAATATTAAATACGAAATAATAAAAAATATTTTGGACAAAATTTAAAATAATTAATGTATTTTAGGGAAATTTAAACTTTTACTGAAGGGTTATTAAGGATTCTGTAAAGGCTTTGTGAAATTTTTCAAAATACCACATCTCGCATCGGTTTTAGAAAACCAGCATGACGAAATATTTTCTTGCTTAAAACTAGTGTTCTGTGACAAAAGGTGCCTCTAAAAACTTATTTAAGCATAGTGTGGGATGATGTTCCATGCTTGGAGAAGGTGGTATTAATATAGTATTAAGATATTTGATACATGGATTGAAAAAACATGAGGTATTGGATGCGCCATTAAGGTTTGAACATGGGATGTGTAGGTTTTTGTAAAAGACTATCTTTGAGGGTTGGTTCCCTTATAGATCAACAATTAGAGAATGAGTGTTATAAATATCCAAAGATCTGTATAGTGAACATCACGTGGTATTGATGAATTATAGAACATAGTGTGTTTATAATGAAATCCAACCAAATTATTGGAGTTTTACATGATTCCATTTACAATTGGTTATATGGTTCCACAGGTGAGTATATTTCATATGTGGTAGTCATGTGTACTGGATTAATAGGAAATGAGTTTACATGATAGTGAAATTCCCTATATTATGTTTGAAGGGATTGTCTAAACTAGAGTGGGTTGAGGCTTTGATAGAGCATTCTAGGCTCTTCGTGGGAGAATTGTGGTAGGGCACCGAACATGATTTTAAAGGGTATGATAACTAATGAAGGGACCAATATGTTGAGTTTGGATTTTTTTTGTGAAACTTGTGGGAAATACACCTAGGTTCTTTAGAATTATAATGATTAATGGAGATGATCAGGGGTTGTCCAGAAAAATGAGGGCTATTATTATTTCGTGAACACATAGAATACCGAGGTAGAGCTCATGAGTCATAGTGGTTGGGTTTTCATTATCAAGGATCTGGGGTATGGATATTCATATATTATTAGTTTATGTTATGATAATATTAGTGGGATTAAATTATGGATAATTAAATATTGGGGAACCTTCTATCAGTTGTGTAGTTGGTTTCCTCTATTCCACGAGGGAGATAGTCAATTTCGGTATGTGTGTGTATAATTGTTAGGATATTAGTACTAAGGATTGGTTTGATGTGACCTTTCATTATATTGTGTTTATTGAGATTTTACAATGAATTAGGATTATTATTACATGATCAAATTCGATTCCTTGAGGTAGTAAAAAAATTTCATTATGAAATAATGTTTTTCGTTAATGTTGTGGTAGTGGTCTAGGTAGTCCCATGTGTTCAAGTGATGTTTGTTGCGTCAAGGCATTATTCTAGTTATGAGGGTTGATATCATAGTGGTCCAATATGTGTTTTATGAAAATTTGATCATATGAGTGTTTACTGGTGACATTTAATGCTTTTTGGTGTGATGATATTTGTTTTAATAGAATTTTTTATTCATAAGATTGATAGTGTTAAATGAGGATCATAAGAAGTGTTTTTTTGAGAAATTATAATGTGGGTAAATCATACTGGTGGATGATTTAGTGAAATCCAATATATATTTGGATATGAGAGTTTGTTTCAATTTCTAATATTTGGATCCAATACTAGGGGATATTTTAGGATGCTTCTTGAGGATGAGAAAACTCATAGTGGGGTTTTTGTAATGACCCTTGAATTTATAGGTCATTGTTTTTGACTGAAAATTAAATTATTTGGAGTGAGAGTAATAATAATTGATAATCATTTTAGTAATATATGACCATGTAAATCCTTAAGGGTTGTTTTAACATTAGTTTAGATTATTTATTTGTTATTTGTTACATCACGAAATGGTGGAGGAGTTGATCTGATTTAAGAATAGGTAATTCTACATTAAGGGGGACATCATGCTACAACACAACACATTATTCCATGACTGATTCTTGGTAGGGATGCATCATTCCACAAAAATGTATTTCATTGATTGGGGAGGGTACATAATATTAAATTCTAGTGAAAGATGCAATATTATGTCAAAAGCAGGGGTGTTAGGGAAGTAAATGTGTCAAGTAATATTTAATTGTTCTAATTTATACGAGGGTCATCCAATAACAAAGATAATTTCACAATGATGGGGATACATGTGATTTAAGTTTCATGAATTTACTATGATCCTGGTACACACAATAGTGTTTCAGTATAAACTGTACTCAGATGATTAGTATCATGTAATTCTAAGATGGAGTTTTTTACCATCGATTAGGGGGAGTATTTCAAAGATGGTAGGGTAGAGTCTGTGGCTATAAAGTAATGCAACCAATAATTCCACAAACTGTATAAAATTTTTCTTTTTGTTTTAGGGGTAAATATGGTGTAAACACCTTGGGTCATGCAATAATGTCCCCCTAAAGTGGGTTTTACCATAACCATATGAGTCATGAAACAATAGATTCATAATAGGTATTTACTAAAAAATTTATTGAATAATACAGTGATTTTCAACAATTTTTTGTATTTATTGTTCCTAGTACCCCTATACCCATGTTTTCATCATTTAACCCCTATATGGGTTCATGTTCTGGGCTCCTAAATCAAATTTTATCCATGTAATTATTGTCCAAATAATGATGTTCTCTCTATAAGACTAAGTTAGGGAGAGTTTAATCTCTCACCATTTTTATCACTTCAAAGTAGATTTTGTGTAACCCCTTTTTGAGTGCCTATTTGTGTGATTTATTGATTTGGGTGAACAAGGAAAACCCAAGAATCAATATCATCTAAGTTAACTTCAAGAAACATAAGGTGTTTCATTCCAAAATTAATTGAATATATACCATGTGTATTCATGTTATAATCATATTCATTACTATGGTTATATTATTGATAATTATTGATAACGATTATGTTGAACATGATTGAGTGAGTTATTCCAAAATATAACCTTTTTAGGGATTTTAATGTTTTGTTATATCAGAATGGTTACCCAATTTTTGAAGCCACAATATCCCAATACCTCCATCCCCCTCTCCTCAAAAATTAACCCTAGTATCTCTTCACATTTTGGACTCTAAAATCCCTATTTATGAAGGGTTTTATATGCCATCTAAATAATGTTGTTCCAATCTATAAATATAAACTATGTTATTTTTTATCTCACATTATTTCTCATCAATTGCATCTTTTCTATGTATCATTTATTTTGGGGCTTATTTTGTAGTTTTTTGATTTCCGGAAAAGAAGATAATCTAATCCTCTATATTACATATGTCATCTCTTATAAAAATGAGTTTTTAATTTCCATTCATATTTCATTATATAACATATGGTAGTATGTGACATATAATAATATGACTACTGTTTTTGGATTTTAATTTCAATAAAGATGTTTATGAGTCATAAAGGTTGTGGTAGGAGAGGTTAGGGCCTCATTATTCTGAATTAACATGCCAATTTATTTTGGGTGGTATTAGATTGGATCATCGACTACACCCCTAAGAGGAAAAACATATAGTCAAGTTCTAGAGACACCATGATGATTCAATATGATTTAATTATTGATTAATTTTAAAGTATGATGTTATATTATATGTTTTAAGGAATATTGTATAGTGAGGACCTTGTGTACAGGTTCCACATTATGGAGTTCTTTGGGTATTGATTGGAAAGTGGAATGAGTGTTCTTTATAAACCCTAATACCTCTTATAATGGTATTAATATTAATGAAGCTGATTAATTTGGATAATGTACATCTTTTTTTATAGATGATTCGGTTGTATAAGAGATTAGGGATTAAGGGATGATGTCATCAATTGTGGGGATGAGATTGATTTATCGGTGACAGTATTAAAATGACCATCAGTAGATTTTTAAAAGAGATAGTTCATGGATCTATAATGGTTTGGGAATGATTACTACTTCGCCTAACTTGAGTAACCATTAGAAAATGAAAACAATATGTAGTGATAGTGTGACAACTCCTTGGATATATAATGGGAAACATACATGCAATGTATGGGAAATTTCCTAAGGAAATTGTTATACCATTAGGTGAAGTCATTGATCTAGTATGACATGATGATATGTATATATGGATTCACTATAAACTAATGTTTTTGGTGACAACATTGGAAGATTTTGAGAATGTGATTATATGAGGGTGATCAATGGTATTCACTGTAGACACGTGTTGGAAATAGGATCTCATGAAACCCATGGAGGTTCATTTACTTTTGTTTATGTGATAGTATACATTTATTATGTGAAATGTTTTTGATGTTTATGCTAAACAATGTTTCAAGATATTTTGTAGTGGTGTGCATGGTATTTGAGTAACTAGCCATGGATAAGATAACATATTTTCCATTCATGTAGTTCTATGTGATTGTGACTTTATATTGTTCCAACGATGGATGGTATGATGTTATCATAGTGCCTCACATTATGTGAGAGGTTGAAATCTTGGATCGAACATAATGATTCAATACTAGTCAATATTATGTTTATCAGGACTAACCATTGGAGAGGGGGGGGAGAGAGAGGGTGTGTGTCCGTGTGTGATAGCCAAGGTTACCCTTTGTGATAGGTAATTAATCCATGATCTGATTATGAACAGTTTCCTGTGTTTGTGGTAGGAGCTATGTTTCATGATATGACATAGGGTATGCAATATGATTGTGAGACCTACTTAGAATGAGAGGGGATTCATCGATGAGTTATGGAGAGTAGTGGTATATGGCCTCACCCAAAGTGATAGAGAGGATGTGTGAGATAAGGAATTATATTTAGACTAGTTATAGGAGAAAACCATGAGTAACATACTAGTTTTTGATTCAATGTTCATATTTAGAGAATATGTTAATGGGACAAGAAAATTTTATCAATTCAAGTTGATATAATCCTAACAAATTCACTAGAATAGTTGAGGTTAGGTGTCCCCCTAGTCTAAGTAGCAGGCGATGAACTCAGAATTATAATTTTTGATGTTTTAAAATTTCATTTTAAAAAACAACATATTATGTCCTTACTATTTTAGATCACTGCTGGTGGCCTACAATGATTTCTTTCTCCCATCATACACATACAACTTCATTCATACACACACCTTTTTGTCTACATTTTTTGTGGCATTTTATACTGGTGATTTATCTACGGTAGATAGATGATGATTTTTCGGAATACTATACAAAATCATTTTATTCATATAATCATGTATCCCCTTATATATATTAATTTTAATTGGGTTTTCTTATTAGGTGATTTTTTGAAATGTTTGTTCTATACAAACCTTTAGTATTTTTATATTGTATCTTGTCAATTTTTAATATATTTTTATTATTTATTAACTATGAATAATAATATTTATTATAATATTTATTTCAACTAAATTATTTATATGTAAATATATTTTATTATGATCAGTTTATTATCTCCACAGTCTTTTTTATTGACACTAACTACTAGTTTTTAGACTCTACTGTTTGAGGAATTAAGCATAGTTTTTTTGTTATCTTAATTGTATTTCATATTGGGAATTTTATCCAAACAATTACATTTGGTTCCAAATTATTATAAATTTAGAGCTATATTATAAATGATTTTGTTAGTGTCAATATTGATATTTCAATCCATGGTCCTCCATATATTGCAACTAATTGATTCTTATAACCATTTTATTTTTACTGATAGAAGAGGTAAATAATGATTTTACTAACTTTATTATTGTGGGAAACACATGATATTATTAGAAAATCTCTAAAAAATAATCATATATTGTTTCTCTTGAGACATGTTGTGATTTCATAAATAAATGTTATCAGTTAAGTTATTCGTGATGCTAGAAATAATCTTTACAGAAAGTTTCTTTGATGTTCATTGTATTGGGATACTTATCCAATCAATATATAATATATTCACCCCCTGGTTACACCATCCAGAGATAATATTAATACTCTGCACAAACCCTATTCATAAACCATTATTATTTTAAATTAATGAGACATCATTGTAAATTCCTTGAGATTTTCATGGGATGTTCACATGAATGACCCTGAATCATTGAAAGCAGTTGAATAAGACTAGTTACGAGTCATATTCATCCTGAAAAATAAGATTAAAAATATCATTGTTTTTTATTAGAAAATTCTGTTCACAAATGTCTTCCAATGATTGATTAAAATTAATTGTAATGGATTGAAATGAATATTTAGATTTATACTTTTTAGTTATAATAGAGATCATTAAAGAAATGTTTATAAATTAAAAAACTACACACTGAAAAGTTACAGTCTACTTCAACTACTGAAAAGTTCTCTAAATTTTAGTAAAACATATTAATAGACATTAAATGATATATTTCTCCATTGAATTCTATGTGAATAATTAATGAATATGACAGCACATTCCATGTAGCAGTGCTAGTATTTTTATCACACTTTTTCATTATGTTGTATAAATAGATTTTCTCCAAATGTAATGATATAGTATATTAGGAACTCATATTTCTAGCAATTCTCTTAGTATATTCTTGAAATTAAAATTTAAAATAACAATTTATTTAATCATTGCATTATTTGTTATTTTTGAAATAATATAAAACCATGTTAAACAAATAGTTAAAATTACCAATATAATGATCAATGGTTTATTAAATTATGTATTACCAAAAATTATGCAATAAAAATCCTAAAAACCTTTTATATTATTCAATTAATTAGTCAATTAAATATATATATAATCATGTACCCCCCACCTTGAGTTAAAAAGGTAATGTGAGTATCTACCTTAAAATGATCACAGTAAGTTGATATTCATTGTTGGGTTAATGAGTAAACATTATGTAATCACCAAAAACATTACCATTGAACATAACTTGAATCAAATTAGAAACACCAAATAATTTGAAGGAGATATAATGTAATTAAAACTGATATCACAATTCACCTCATAAATGACATCAATAAATAAAAAAACCACATTTAATCAATTAATTGTAATTAGGGTAAATAAACTAAAGTGAATTAAATGACGTAACAACCATTTCTGGATAATGAAATTTTTTCATTCAAGAATGACACTTTTATATGTAAACTATGAACCTCATAATGGGACAAAAAAACATATAGTTTTTCATCATAAGACATCACAAGAACCTTCTTGACGAATTTTAGAGAGCATGAGCTACGATCATTTTGTAAAATCTATTACATGATTTATTTTATATATTATAGCTCCTATTATATTTGTTCTTAAAAGTAATAATGATTGTTTATGTAGGTTAATATTCAATATTATATTCTGATCATACCCTTGTGGAATCCTAAAATAAAAATATAATCGTGAATGTTGATCCATTTTTATAGTTCCACAAATATGTTGTTTGTATCTCCATTTCATATATTATATCGACATATTACTTTTTGTCTAAAAGGGGATGAATCATCCTCCATATATAATCTAGAGAGATGTAATAGTTCTTGATTGGTTTATGGAAAAATCCCCACATCCAAAGAGAGTTGTCCCTTTACGGGCCCATAGTAATGGTCATGTCAACATAATATTATTGATAATTATATATACATATACTATTCCTAATCATTTTTGCCACCCATATATTTTAGTTCAATTAAAAAACCCGAACAATGTCTCCTAAGCCTCATTCACATTATAACTATAATTGGAAAAATCAGTAGCCCATCTATTGGATGTGAAATTTTCCTTCAATATTATTCCATCATCATTTCCTTGTTCTATTATTGTTTATTTTATTTCTGATATAGTGGATATCATTTTCTCTAGTATAGTTTAGTCCCTTCTATCCTCGATTTTCCGACTGTTTTTTATTAGATATCACATGAATCAAAATTTGATTTTTTATACTGATCACATCTAACATGAACAATTTTAAATATTTGTATCTCCAATTCACTATATATCATTTATTGTGTAATGTATTCTATATATTTAGTTTCATTATTTCCAACTATATGATCTTCTAGTTTTCATTAAACGTCAATGCATAATTTTTCATACATATTCTACACACTTAATCCAACAAAATGTTCCTGATATCCAAAACACCATATCAATGATTCCAAACCCTACTGATATGTGATGTATAAACCAACCATGATTGCATATGAAGCCTGATTTGGAAGGATTCCTATAATACAGACTAGCGAATAATCCTCCGACAAAAAAAACTAATATTCCTTCAAAAGTGTGTCATTTGTAGATCAATCATCTTGAGTAAATTGAGACACTAAATTGCATGGTTTTTATGAATATTGGGTCGTATTATTCATGGAAGTCTTTTGGAAAGGGTAATGATAGTGGGATTCATTACCATATTGAGAATCACTTTCTTCTAATGAGAGCCTTGATGAAGGGATCTAATGATTAATATTACCATTATAACCAACAATACTAGTGGAAGTCATAAAATATTAAAAAATGGTTCATGAATGAACCTCCATGAAAAATATGGATGAGTTGATACAACCTCTTATGGTAAGAACAAAAATCACACCAAGAATACATGAACCTCGTCTTAGTGCATCGTAAGTCCTCTTCGACCTCAATATATGTGGAATACATTTGTGACATTGAGATAGAAACATCATCATTGCTACCTATATAAATGGGTTAATGTATAACATTATAACAACATTCAATGGTCATTAATAGACAAAAAGGTTACCATGCATAAAAATAATGGACAATTATTGAAATTGGGTATATAAATATTATAATGAAACAAAGACACCCACTCTCTAATTTTCCTAAAGCATAATTAATTTATAACAAATGAAAAATGAAATGAAATGAAATACTTGAGGAAAAAATTTACAATTTGACTAAGAATTAGAGAGACTATATTCATTCCAGAATAAAATTAGAATGTATTTTGAGTTGAGAATTCCATCAATTAAATGTGTGGTTGAATCTAAAGTGGAATATATGATTTTTTTCAAGGGTGTTTATCTCTAACCATCTATGGAAAAAATGAGACACTAGCGATCATTATTAAAGTGATGAGGCCACCATGAATACTCTGAAGAAGACCAGTAGCATCAAGATTCCACTAGAAAACTAGAGGACATTAAGACTAAGAGAGATATGGGGTAGTGCTGGTAGGATTTACATGGTAGTCAAGGGGTAATAAACCCTAGGAATATAAGATTGAAATATATACAGAGGAATACCTCCCTATGTGGTAGGGAAGATCCTTATGGCTGAAAAGGGAATCATAGTGTAATCAAGGTGGTGTTAATTCTCTAAAACATCATAATAAGAATCCAAATAGGATAATCGATCATAAAAATACAAAAAAGAGAAATTATATCAGAAAAAGTATTCTGATACTATAAACTAAGATAAAAAAATAATAATGATTATATGAAATATATTAATACCTATATATAAAAAAGTTACTCCTCAATTTATGAAGTCATTGAAAATGGGTGTTAACAATCCATGTGATGGATAAAAACCATAATAGAATCTAATATTAAAAAAACAATATTACTATAATATTGAAAACACCCCTTAAAAAGTAACAAATATAAAAATTCAAAATTCTACATAATTTTTTGTATATCATAATATTTAAACACATGTTTCATTAGTTACCTTTTACTTAGATAATCTGGAGAACTCCATATGTGCCTTCTTTATTCATATTAAGGTCAATCATCCATGGTTTCATTCCATATCCCACTCTTATATATTGGGTTACATATTGATAGTTTTTTGTTTTCTTTTCCCAATTAGGTTATTTAGGTATAAACATAGATCCCCTCATAGTACCTTTTTTATTTCATGTTCATTATGAGGAAATGGGATGATATTAATAGATTAAACTTCATCTTTATAATATTTTTTCACTTTCTATGAAAAAATACATTCATGATAATTTTTATCTTCTTATGTGGTGTCTCTAGAAATATTATATTCTTACATGGTCCCTTAAATATTTTTATGTATTTTGTCAAGAAAAATATTCATTTTATTTATTGAAAAATTACTTTATATATCTAGATTTCATAATGGAAAAAAACATCTGTAGTCAATTTTTATTTTCATAGGGTTTTATTTATAATTTTAGAACATATAATTAATCATACATATACCTTAGTATTATTAAATTTTTAGTATTTATGTTGGACCATCATTAAATTTCATCATCTAAGTATAAGGCATTATGTGGAATTTTATTTCTTTTACCTAACAATTTATGGGTAATAAAATTTATTTGAAACCACTAAAAGAGTAATATATTATGTAACTTGTCTAGGAAGGGTTTATTATTTTATAAAATTCATTAAAATTTGTTTAATACATTATGGACTATTGAATCCACACTCTAATAGTAAATATCTTTCTGAAATACATCCATATATAATCTAAATTAATCTTATAAACAATCAAAGGATGATGAGAAATTATATAATCATTTTATTCTATAGCACTGAGGAAATAATTATATTCATAATTTTAGTTTAGTTAATAAATTTTTAAAAACATTAATTGAAACATCAAGTACCATACATAAAAAAATATCTTTGATAAAAAATATGTTTTAATAAATTTAATTTATGAATAATAAAATATGATTAATAATTTGAATCTCCTACACCAACATAGACCCTCCATTCATTTCCTCGGTTATGTCATGTTGTGTCACCCTAAACATGGACTTCGGTTTTCTATTCATTTGACTTAATAGTCATTTATGTTACATCAAACACCCCCACATCACCCTGTGATCATTGATGGTTACATTCTAATCAAGCATTATAATTGTATTTATATGATCATGACACAATATTAAAGACCCCAATGCTCCAAAATAATAAACAAATCTACATGGATAATGGGACTCATAGTATCCATATGATTAAATGTTCAGATTACTAGGAAGAACCATTGTTTTAATGTGTTGTACAACACTATATTCCCCAAAAAAAGATTGGTAGAACAACATTAACCATTCAATAATAGACTAAAGGTCTCATGTTCGTCTAATAATAAATAACTATATCCAAATCATATATAACCTATATCTATAAAACTAATGAGATAATGGCTATGATTTCTACAAAAAAATTACATAACAATTTTCATGTAAAAATGATTATGAAAATTTATATTTTACTCCGTGAATAAAAGAGATAAGGATATAAAATTAGATACAAAATTTTACTCTAAAACAATTTTATCTACAATAACATTTAAATCATTCATTGGTTTGTTATGTTTTTTTAACCATTATATAATATTAATATAGGTCAATAAAATATTATTTTGTTGAAAACAATATTCATCTCATATTGAAATTAATTTAAAACTCAATATAAAAAGTATAAAATTATCTCTCTAGAAGATCGAAAATCCATAGTTCAGAATTTTTCCTACATTATGTTTTTATATTATCATTAAAAAATATAATCATGAGATAATATTAATTCATCATGTATTTTAGCTTTCAAACATCAAATCATTGATAATATTTTTTGATAATCCAAATTCTCTGAAAAAATACCCTCAATAAAAATATTGGATCATTTTCACCTATATTAAATTATTTCAAAATTATTCAACAATAGTTTTATATGAATTTTACCTTAATATTATAAACTTATAAATAGTTGTGGAACAATTGGTTTTTATGTAATTTATATCATCCAAAAAGAAGAAAAAAATACAAATAACCATACCAGTTATCATATTTTATACACTCTCTCGAGAACTCTCTATTTGTGGTGTTAGCTTCTATGTTAATGGAGTAATCTAACCAAATATCTATGAAAATTAACCAAAAGTGTTAATAAATTGAGAATTATTAATTTTAAATTATATATTTAATATATAATATTTATTTAAAAATATATATATACAAAAAATGAATATTTTAGTGATGGTAGCAACCTTATAAATTATTATCCAAAAGGAAAATCCATATTCTAGACTCAATGATGGAATTTGGTTTTTAATATTAAAATTTTCTAAGTATAATGATATTGTGTCATCATTTTTAACCAGTATATTAATATTTATTATAAAAAGTTTATTTGGGCCTAAATAAACCAATTGATGTCCTAATTGATGAAAAATATGTGATAAAAAATCCAATAAAATAAAAACCTGTGTCGAATTCCAATTGAAAGAAAAATATTTGTCATATGAAAAGCCATATTATTACATTACCTGCAACATTAAAAGTGTAATCCTTGAATAAATTATACCATTTATTACCCAATCAACAAATTCATTCCTCCAAAACATTCATTTTATAGAGGAAATTTTTTATACATCCATTATCCCATAAATGTTAAAATACAAATAATAAAATATATGACAAAATTTAAATAATAAATATCCAAACTCCTAAAGAAGAAATAATAAGAATATAATTATACCAACAAAAATAATCATTATAAAGAATTAATTCAAGAATTTATTTCAATATAAATTATAAATAAGACATCATATTTAGATAAATTATAAATGTTATCAAATGTATTCCCCCATTAAAATTATCTATATTATTCCTATCACACAAATGAGTAGAAGGAAATACATAATAATTCATCCTCAATCATCAAAACCCGATATATAAATACTAATACTTATAGAATATCAAAATTAAAAATTATATTACATTCCCAACACGATCTATCATATCTTATCAAAATTATGCTTTAATTTTATAAAATTTATTTTAGATAACCACCTATATCGAGGAATATGAAGGGTCCCCCCAATACATCTAATCTTGAAAAATATATTTATCAAATGTTTCGTTAAACATTGTCACAAAACTCAATAATTCAAAACACGACCCAACTATAATATCTCCTAAACTAGAAATCTTAGTTGGTCTACCCAATAATATCACATAATAATTAATACACCAACATAATAAACAAACCAATAATTTAAATTTTTTATGATTTCAATAATAGTTCAAAAATATATCCATTTAATTTTAATAAATCACCAAAAATTCTCATACTCTCTAATAATTCTAGTTCTTTAGTCATTTAATTGAACATAAAAATATATATTTTATAGTTTTTAAATGTAACAAATCAATAATGATCAATTATTTAACATATATGGAATTACATTTTAATAACATTTTTTTTGGAATGACTGTATATTAATTTCACTCCTGGTGGAAATGATTGATAAATTAATCATTAATATTCACATTCATTATTTTATCACTTCCTCTAATCTTTATGTATAGAACTAGTAACCACATGTCCTATCAAAAAATCATGTTACAAAATCAACACATATTTTGAACATATAATTAATGTTTTTCAAAATATTAAAAACATCATCATTACATATGGACTTTCATCACTATATAAATCATTATTATCATCAAAAATAGATTCCATGTAATTAATATATTTTCATTACTCATTTTATAATACCATTAATTCTATCATTATAAAGTTATCCACAAATATTAATGATTATTTATTAAAAATCAATAAATTTATACTTGATAGAAATACTAACCACCTCACAAATCCACTAATGTCTTGAAAATAATTATTGAAAAATAACCATTATTAAATATCATTCCTTCTCAAATGTTGTATAATCATATATAACTAACTATGTTCTTTTAAGACATCATTAACATGTATGATATATTAATTGTTTTCTTTATTTTATATCTACTACAAGAAAGTTATTTCCAAAGTGGTCGTATATTTTTACCTTTCTTACTTGAATTGTTATATAAAAGCATTAATAGCATTTCAAGAACCATTTCACGATATACGAGACATAAGTACATATAAAAATATATTAAAAAATGTCTATTTTGGAATTTGGAAATAAATAAAAAAAATATAATTATAGAAACATTAAAAATAAATATTATATTATATTTTTTCATCATTCGACTAACCATTCATAGATCTATTTTAGATGATATTTTGGATCCCCAAAACCAAAATTAGGATAAGAATTATTCAGAAATTATTCTTTCATCAAAGATATAATCCTATAAATAAATCATTATATGAACCAATACTCATGGTCTTATAAATATTTCATTATTATTTTGGGTAAATTTTTTATTATTATATATTCTCATATTTGCTGACAACCCTGAATTGAATGAAAATCATCAGAAAAGATCATATGTTTTGTTCCTTCTTTTAGAAACTATTAATTAAGTAGATATCACCTAAAAACAAAACAAACCTATTAACCATGTTTAATTAGGTTATTAAAAATTAATCTAGTTGAATTTAACCACTTGTAATCTAACATTACTCATAAAATATTAAAACATGATTTTTTTACTACAACTATATTCAGAATATATTAATCATTTTATATTCGACCATATATTATACTATAATTAATGTGGACTCAATTATCCGAACTCAAACAATATATAAAATATCATTAATTTTTTAACATCACATGAAAAAGAAATTAATTTTTTTATCATTCCCAGATAAAATAAGAGTGAGAATAAAAATACATTAGGTGAATATGTAAATCATTAATAAAAAAATACTAGAATCACTTAAAAAGGTAACTATACGATTCTTCTAATATACCCTTGGAATCTCTATCACTAGCTATTCCATATTATATCATTCATTATAAATTTATATTATTCTATTCAAACACATTGAAATAAAATATATATCAAAATATCAACAAACAAAATCAATGAAAATATCTTAATATTAATTTCATAACATATAATGTGGATATAGATATATCTTCAATAAAATTTTTCCTCACATTACACATAAAATTTTAATCAAATTAGAAAAATATTGAATCATAATCTATTTATCTAAATATATATGATGTTTATTATCGTTTTATAAAACCAAATAAAATTAATACTATGGTATCTCATTGATTAGTTAATAATAAGAGTATTTATCAAAGATTGAATATCCTCCTGAGAGCTTTGAAAATTCCAATCTAACGGAAACATAAAATAGAGTTCGTTAATAAAATATATTATAAACTATCTGCATTTAACGTTTAAATATTCTTATATATAAATCATAGTATAATTACTAGATTCCAATCTATCACATATTGATATATTAGTACGTAATTCTTAAATAAGAACCAACAATAGGATAGGGGCATGCAACACGTACTGTGGTGTCCAATAAAATAATGGGTGATGTAACAACAATATATATCCTATCTCTTTCTATTACACAGAAATATATAGAATTATATACTGAATAATCAATTATTTATTATAAACAATGAATACCCTTAAAACATGTATATAATACAATGAAAAATTAATATTAATCCCATACATATGAAACATACCTTTGAATGATATAATCTTGAATACAATTTACATTAAAGTAGGAGCTATAATAAAAAAAATCCTTACAATCAATTACACATTCTCTATACCTATCCTCAAATTTCATTTTCTAATATCTATAAATTTACGATAGAACAATGTGCACATGAACATACATGGATGAGAAATAATTCCCAATATGGTCATCTCTAATAGTAATATGACTCTAAAATAGCTAGTATCTGTTATATTTGATCGCAAATAAATCATATACAAAATAAACATCCCAACACCTCATTTAAATTTTTAACTATACAATAATTAGTTTTTAACATGACATCCATTTATTACATTCTTCACCATAACCAATAATCAATTAATATTTATAGTTAATGTTACACTAATGCTTCATAATATATGAATAATAAAGTCACTCAATATATATATGCATCTAGAGATACACCAGAAACAAATATATGTTTTTTGGATCCATCTAAGTTAATACTAAAACATTGTTATAAAACACAACACATCTACTCACACCCCATCCTAGATTTTATAACCATACCACCCCAAATGGAGTTGGTAATTATTAAATTATAATATTATCATAGATAATTATATGATTTTCATTCATCCGTTGATAGTTTTACACACAAATAGTTCACCCTAGATGTTTTATAAATAGAATATTGACGAATACACATCACCCTAATTTTTAACATATATTATAGAGGAATAAAAAATTATATAGATCATATTACAGAGCTACAACTATATTTTTGATCTTACTATGCCCTCTTATTGTGGGTGGAAAACGATTAAGAACTCAATGATCCATCATATAGATTAATCATAATGCCATAGTAGAGAAAATTAAAAAATTTATAGAATCATTATTTATACTAATCTTACATATATATAATTTTCTCTAATATGGAACTCTTATTGAATAAGGATAAATAAATGTGTAGTGTATTTCCGACCACTAAACTTAATAGTGGGTGAGAATACTGAAAACTCATATATGATATTATAACTCAACCTAATATAGTGGATGAGTATAATAATATACATTTTTTACTCCTTATCCATTTTATACAATAGTCAGTAAACCATATCACATGTAAAAAATACTATGGGTAAAAAATAATCTAAGAAAATAAAAATAATAAATATCTTATTTACATGAAAAGTTTACACTATAATCCATGATGTATTAATTGGTGAAAAAAATCACACAACCAAATGAATAATATATATCTCTATTAAATGAATAATTACCACAACAATATATGAAATATTAATATATTTATCTATCAGTATCCATATCCTTAAATTAATAAAAATCGATTAGTAATTAAATATTAGATATTTTATTACATAGTAGAACATATCATTTTCAATAATTTTATTTTTTCTATAAAATAATTTTAAAAAATTAGAGTCAAATAGTCTCATTACGTCATCGTTTTTAAGTTGTTTAATGATTCATAAAATTAAATCATGGTGATTTAATTTATAACAAGGATATTTTTCATGATTTTAGATTAATATTTTATAGGTGGTGTGGTGTTCCAATAGTGTATGGCATACATTGGCCATAATTTTCACCATCCTGATTAATCATAGAAAAGGGTAATTATCTAATGAAACACATTCTCATGTAAAAACATGTGTAAAGATGCATACAATTATGAACGTTGGCCAATTTTCATGGGGGTGTTAAAGAGTGTGTTGATAATGATTTGGAATTTAAGTAATGAAATTTTTAATGAACATTTTAGTGTTATGATATATTTTTCAAAATGATTTTTTGTTAAAAGTTTTCTAAATTTAATATAAATCATTATGTTTCATTATGATAGGGTTTACATGAGGTTTCTGAAAAAATAGTAGTCAAACCATTTATCTACAAAAATATAGACCCTCCCCCCTCAACCTCTCAAATTATAGAAGATTGTTTCTATAGGAATATACATGTTGGATAATCCATAAAAAAGGTAGTGGTCACAGGGTGCATATAGAGTGTTTGATTTAATGACAATGATGAATGAGATTTGAGGTAGTAATCATTTATCATATCATGCTACTTTATCAAATTTATTCCAATAGTGATACTTTTCTTATTGATCACAATTTTTCTAATGATATATATATTCAAAATACCCTCTAGATGTATAAGGTAATGACCCACTTTTTATCAAATTTTATTATTGTGTTTGTTATGTCAAATATTACATTGCAATATTTATTTCTTGTTTCCACTTATTTTTCTTCAGGTATAATTGAGTGGAAGCTACAATTTATTATAAAGAATGGTTGTGAAACTATTTTAAATCAATGGAGGAATGGTGTAGATGTGATAGAATGGATGGTATAATTGAGGGTAGAGATAATTTTTAATGGGTTGTCTCATTAAATCATGACAATTCCTTCCACACTTTGATGTGGCGTTCTAATGTATCTCCACAATTCGAACAGCGAGGATCACAATAAATGTCCACATATTTCACCACTACCACCCACTTAACTATGTTGTCAATGATATTTTGGGGTTATATTTATATGGGGTCTATGTATATTATATTAATCACTGATGAGGTTATAAATATTTTCATGAATTATGCTATGGTGTAGAGGGTATAGTTGTGACATGAACTCAATAGTCATGGAAAGGAAAAGATAAAAATGAGTTTGAGTTATGGAATGTGGAGGATGCATATATATGAACATGTCGAATGAGGTTATGAGAGGATAATAATAACCATCAGCTATGGAATGACGAGTTTCTATTGTGATTTGAAACTATTTTCATCAGAAATATTACCTGATTTTATATCTCACACCACAATGGTGTTGTGAGTAACAACCACAAATATTATTAATGGAATTTCATTCATATAATTTTGTTATAACACACACATATCACAAATAGAACCTAATTCAATCATTATTTTAATAAATGAATAGTGATACATTTGTCATGAAATAAACATACAATAATTCCAAATATTACAACGAGATATTTAATGGAATATAAGATAACAATATGGAATAATTTAGGCCTGATTGATCAAATAAAATATCCACAACCATTATAGAGTCCATATGAATAAAATGTAAATTTAATAATAAATATTAATTTTTAAGATGAATGTATCTATATATCTGTAAGAGAGAATATAATTGATTGAAATAAGAATTATTTATTGAAATTAATGAACCAATATGACTATTATAAATCATACTGTTTGTAGAATAATATGAACATTAATTATTGTAATAGATCAGTTATAATAATAACATCTCTAATTAAAGTATACAATAATATTTAGGTGTCATATAAATATAAAATTGATATATTTATATCCTGGTATAAGTAAAAAATGTTTTAGAAATGAATAATTGCGTGTTTGTATTTTTGAAACCATAAATGTCATTTTTTTATTTTTAATTAATATAAATATTTAAAGGAAACCTCATTTTCATAAAATGTATTCATAAATTTTTGTTGAATTTTTTTATTATTATAAGATTAATTTTTGTGACCTTAAGTAAATATTCAATGGGACAAAAATCAATTATCATATTAAAAACAATATTATTAAATAATGGATGATATTATTTAAAATTTAAAATTTTCATCATTATCTAATTATTTTCGTAGAATTTATTGAATGATTTATGAAATATTGTCAAAAAATGGTTTGGTTGATTTTTTGGTATTTTTCTAAAATAGTGAAATTTTTGGTTAATAGTGAAATACAATAAATTATTGTATTTATCATTATTAGAAAATATGTAAATTTTTTATTCATGTATTATGTAAAAACCCATTAGTTATAACTAACTTGAAAAATTTTAACATATTTTCTAATATGAATAATAATTGATGATAGTTTTTTGAAAAAATAATAGTATATAACGTACATTAAAAAACACTTCTCTCCCCCTAATAATTACCACCCATTAAATCCCTTTTTAATTAGACATTTTAATCCATGTATCATGTCAATATTCTCCCCAATTTTTATTATATTAAACTTTTCTATATCCCAATTCATCAAGTCTCAAAAATAGACCATTTCTGCATTATTCAATGGTCCCTTCAATGAGGTTATTTTCATGATGTAACTTTCCCAAACCATCTCTTTTAAATTTATTTATTTTTTCTACAGTATCCCAACCTAATCCATCCATAAAATCATTTCCATGACCCATACCCCTAGGCTCGTGCCATGACTACTCAATGCCTGCAACCCATAGGCCAGTGGATGGTGAAAAGTACCGGAATGGCGTATCCCTAAAACAAGAAGGCATTGACTTTAATTTTGTACACACATAGACTAGGTAGACAACAAAATTAAACCACAGAGTAAAACTGATGATGTAAAAGTGTAAACTGAGAGTAATGTGGCCAGTATAAAAGCCTAACTGAATGAGATACATCAAATGGGAAATGTGTTCTTAAGGTCATCCGCAAATGATCCAACCTGTAGGGTAGGTACAACTCGTCACTACAGATCTCCAGGGTAACTTGTCACATATGTGCACTGTCTAGTCCTGACTGCCTATCATCGGTCAAAGTTGTCCATCATCATCACAAGACCAAACAAGGTGTGGGTGAATCCCATGCGGGGGTGAGTATAACAATACATAGTAGGGACCCCAAGATATCCAATGGTCTCCCAGAATTCCACTAAAGAAAACCCACAAAGCATGATCCCAATCACAAGGCACAGATAAGACACAAATTAAACAAGGATTACAACATAATGAATAATAATATTGAAGATTAGTTGTAAATATAATTAATCTTATTCTGATGAGAAGATGCATGGCCAAACTATGAAGAAGCTGCTATATGACCGATCCTCATAGGGTCGTATGTCACTGATCTACACAGGTTCATAAGTCATTGATCTAAATTGGGTCGTAAGTCGCTGATCCACGAAAGGATGATCAAAGAATGGTCCATGCCGGATCTTTATACTACTAATTAATACAAGGTTATAAGTCATTGAAGAAAATGTGGTTGTATGTCATCGATCCCCACAGGGTCGTAAGTGGTCGATCCACACATTATTGGAAGTCCCCGATCTACAGAGGGTCGTAAGTCGTTGATCCACACATGGACATAAGTCACCGATCCAAAAGGGGTCTTAAGTCTTGGATCCATGAAGGGCCACTCTAAGGCTGGTCCTTGTCGTGTCCTTCTACTGCATACCAACAAAAGGTTGTTTTGAGGCTGATCCACAAAGGGTCGAATGACCCTTGACAGTCGGCCACAAGATTCCCACTCATGGTAAGCTTGAGTTCTGTAGATTCTATACCTTATGATATCGGTCGTACATAATCCTCCTGGAAGTCCAGGGAAATTTTATCCAAATAACTTCCATGTTATATGAGTTCATACGCTACAAACGGCGCGTCAATCTGATGCACAGTCTGTATGTTATAGGAATTATAGTGTCAATAGTCTAGTTGGTTTCTTTTCTGATCCAATCCAGTTGTTCTCCATCATTATCCAAAACCCCAATGAATCATTTCAAAAGAACTGCCTCATTATAAGGATTACAACGCTTTATACGGTTCACCAAACTGACATCTTGTTTAGACGATAACCACCCTTTAAGGGTAACAGGGAAAAAATATGGTCCGGGTCCAATTCGAATTGGTTTGTCCAACAAGACCCTATTTGTTGGGCTCGGCCTGAATCATCTAGGCCCAGCCTTGTTTGGCTTGTCCAAGACCGGATTGTTGGTAGCGGGCTCGGCTCAGACCACCTGGCAGGTCATGGCACGCTAGTTGGGATGAGTGTGGTTTCCCCTGAATAGACAATGTGTATGTTCAGTCTTTAATCAGCGGTGTCAGTATGCACCTCTCTACCTTACTAGTCCACATGGGCTGGTCAAAATCATGACCTGCAGGGCACCAGTCATCCATCCATCACGGCTTGGATATGTGACCCTCCTTCATTGTACATTCAAGCACTTCCACCTCCTCATGACTATTAGGGGCAAGCCGATTCCTTCTCTGGTCGCAGTTGCCTCCACACCGGCAGAGCTTCTATGGGCCTCTAGTGATGCTTTGGAGGTCCATTTTTCATCCAATGGTTCCTTCAAGCCTCCCTGGATGCAACCATCACCATGTGACTCCTGGTATTTTCTTACCACCATACATCTCGATCTCCCACAAAGAACATTTCAAACCTAGATCAACGGAGGGTATAGGCCTCATTCGGTACCGCCCACGCCCTTTGGGTTAATATTATAACATTGAATGGATATTAATAAAAAATTTCATAGATAAAAAACAAAACCCATACCATGAAATAATTGGAATTCATTTCAGATGAATAAGATGAATCTTCATTCAAGGGGTGTTAGTCGATCTCCGGATCGAATCATCAATGGTGTCAAAAAATCTACGTTTTTCATTGGAGGAAGTCATCGCCATCATTTATTTAGAGTTTCCTCTCATAGGTAGTGACAACACATGACCAAAATTTGTTTAAATAATGTAACAGTGACCTCCCTCATTGAATTTAATTAATGGGGTTCATTAGTGAAAAACATAGAATGTTACATTAAAAACCATGACCGTCGTGGTTACACAACCAAAGGTCTTGTCATTAAATGACTCCCATCATCCCTGACATTTCTCTATAGTCCTGCCACCATATTTCAACGGATTAAATTAAAATAAAATAACTCTTGGATATAGTTTATTATTTTTTTATCAAGTTCCCAAAATTTAACCTTTTCATATGAACATTTTCAGTTGATGTTAGGCTTCACCTAAGTGAATCTCGGAACTGTGAATGCAATGGTCACCTCTGATTTTTAAACTGTGCACTGATTCAAAAGATAAAAATAGTTTCCCACACATTTTCGGAAAGTACCTTAAAAAATGTTAAAAAATTTAGGGATTTTCATCCAAGAAATCCAAAACAACAACTAAACAAAATTATGGGGGTATTAACCATGAATATGAGCCTCCCACTCATATTTTCACTCCTCAAGGTTCCCATGATACCACCGAACTGACACCAGAGAAATAGACCTCCCATGAAGGACCCGATCATCTCAATCCTATATCCCCATTCGGATCTTTGAAAACTTCACCCCATCATCAATGTGCAGCTCGCCATAGTTGGTAATGTGCGATAGATTATGCACGTACTTCTTCTGTTACCACAATTGGAAAACATTATGCACCCGGTGCATCTATGAGGGAAGATCTAGGTGGTATGCCACCTCGCCTACTATCCTACGGATCTGGAAAAGTCTGATGAACCTCGGAGATAGATTGCTACTCCAGCCAATTCTCCATAACCATCGTCAGGATGAGTCTTGAAGGAAAACAAAACCTCCCTCATCAAACCGTAAGGGTCATTCTCTCCAATCAGCATAAGACGTTTTCTAGCTTAGTGTAGTCTTTATACACTCCCAGATGATGTGTACCTTCTGAGTGGTAGCATGTACCAAATCAATACCCATATTTACTGGATCCCCTTGGTCAGTCCAACAATAGATTCGATCGTCATGGTCACCTGTACAAGGCCTCAAATATTGTCATGCTGATGGTGGATTGATAACTTTTGTTCTATGAGATCAACACTAAGGGAAATTGATCCTCATAACTACAAAAAAATCAAGGACACAAGCACGAAGCATGTCTCCAAGAATCTGTATGGTCTGCTCCATCTGACCATCTTTCTGAGGATGAATGTAGTGATCAAACGTAGTTGTGTCTCAAATTCCTGTTTAATCACTTCCCCAAATATGATGTAAAACAAGAATCATGATCTAAGATTATCGTCGATGGTACCCCATGAAGCCACACAATTTCATGTATGTAGATTTATCACAATCCCACTAATGATCCCTTCTCTTAGATGGTTGGTAAGTGGTTCGACCTGGTGAGTCTGTCAATGATCACCCAGATGGAATAGTGGTCTCTGGACGTACATGGTAGCCCTGTCATGACGTCCATGGAGATGCCATCTCACTTCCACTCTGGCACCTCAAGTGGATGAATCAAGCATGTTGGAACCGGGTTCTCAATGTTTACTGTGGTATAAGTGAGGCATCATGTAACAAACTAAACCACTACTTTTCTCATACATTGGCACCAATACTGACACTAAAGGTCCTGATAAATATTCACCACACTAGGATTTACCACCAAAGGGGATGTCTGGAACTACCTAAACACCTCCTCTTGTAGAATTATTGGTACCATGGTGCATCCTATGAAAAGGATGAGGCGATCCCCACCATCATAAAATCATTCAGGAGCCCATCTATAGGATATCTGATCACGTCAAGCCTCGTAGTAAACGTTTATATGTTGTGCCTCCCTTACTTGCAGATGAAATTTCGGAGTGATAGTTAGAGACATGAGGTATGTTGCTACATCACTATCCATGAAGGATAACTCAAAATTCGGATATGTGATCTATCACCTCACGTAGAATATATAACCTACACATCTCGTTGAGTGCATCTAGTACCACGTTCCCCTCCCCAAGAGCGTTGACTATCTCAAAATCATTGTCCTGGATGAACTCCAACTATCACCACTATCTTAGGTTCAGGTTCTTCTATGACATGATATACATGAGACTCTTGTCATATGATTAGAAAGTAAAATGTTCTTCCACCAAGCAGTGAAGCTGCATATTCAACTCAATGACATGTGCTGCTAACACCAGGTCATGGGTACGTAGTTCTGCTCATGTTTCCTTAGTTGTTGTGAGCCATAGGTGATCACCGCTTTCACCTAAATTAGGAAACATCACATATTGGTCCCTAATGTGTCGCAATAGACTACATACCCAACGCCCACTTCTGGTATCCTCTTGATGGGGGCACCCATCAGTATCCACCTCTTCTCTTGGAAACACTACTGGAATCTCTCTATCCACAAAAAATGTTTTCCCTTCATTGTCAAAGCTCACAAGGGTTTTGTTACTCTATAAATGTAAGGTACAAATATCTGGTAGTACCCATCCAATCCCAATAAACTCTGAACCACAGTCACACTCCATGGGGTCTCTCAATAAAACACTTCATATACCTTCAACAGATTGACCGAAACTCTAGCCACTGAGATAAAATTCCCCTAAAAATGGATCTCCAAAATCAATAACTAGCACTTCAAGAGTTTTCTATAATGTTGGTGCTCTCACATTGTATCTAGAACAATCTGTAGATGTGTAGCATGCATCTCCTCTTACAATAAGTTTTGAAAGATGTCAACAATAAAAACCACAATGAAGAATTTGATGTAAGGTTAGAAAATCATATTCATGAGCTACATGAAAACTTCTAGAACATTGGTCATCCCAAAAGGAATCACAATTAACTCATAATGGACATACCAGTATCTGATGGTTTTCATCAGTACCTCGAATCTTATACCCTGAGCTGATGATAGCCTCATCTGAGATCTATCTTCAAAAACCACCAAGCTCCTTCTGCTGATCAAAGATATCATCAATCATTGGAAGTGGATAATTAATCTTCATGGTCACCAGCTTAATGCGTTGGTTGTCTATACTAATCCTAAAAATTCAGTCTTCCTTCTTGATGAACAAAATCGAGGCTACATATGGAGAAAAACTGGCCCTTATGAACCCCCTACCCGATATGTCCTACAGTTGTACCCACGACTCACGAATCTCTATAAGGGCCATCTGATCTGATGGTGTAGATATCAGTGTTATCCTGAGGTATAAGTCTACGTATATGTCTACCTCTCTGCATGGAGGTAGTCATGAAACATCATCAGGAAAGAACTCAACATATTGGTCAACCACTATAAGATAACTCGGATTCCTCTCATCAATAACTCTAAGGGTAAGGCTAGCCAAATGATGATAGATCAGCTGAACCGTCCTCCGAGAATGTTCCTCATGTGCTACAAAGGTTCCCTACACACCGGTGAAGAAAAACATTGTCTCATCATTGCGAATCACTATAAGGCCCCGACCTTAAACATCTCTTAATATTGAATTAAATGAATAATTCACATTGAGGATCTTTTCAGGTTTAGAGTTTTAGAGAATTAGGACATAACTGTTACATCTCAAAAGATTACAAAGTAGACTAAGTTTCCATAAAATAAGAACTCTTAAAAAGAAACATGTATAGTTCCATGTTTTATATAGCATGACTTTCCCTTGATTCCATCCTTGACCCTATTCCACATTAATTCATGTGAAAAACATTTCAAAAAACTTGGGGTGAGCATAAAAATCTCAGTAAGGGATACACAAAGAATGAAAACTATTAGTTTCCCAAAAATCAAGTAAACCATGTATACTTTATCAAAGTAATACCTTCACCTTCATGAAGTAGTAAAAACTCTTCACTGAATAAAATATCATTACTTACCCTTTTGTAACCAAAGGATTACCATAAAACACAAATAAAGAACACATATAATATAAAGGTAACTTGGGACATAAACATACTTAAGAAGAATAACCATACGGTCAACTTCCACACATATCACTTAATGGAATAGACATACGTCCGACTTCCATACATACTTAATGGAATAGCCATATGGCCAACTTCCATACCCAATGCATTGGAGGTTATAACGTAACCACCCATCCTGGTATTCACGGCACCACCCATCATATGGTTTATCACGTAACCACCCGTCAAATGTCCATGTACCATTATAAAATCATAAGACAAAAAACAAACATAATGGAAAGGAAACATTTCCTCACTTTGATCACAATATATCACTCAAATATATTGACATAAAAAATCCATTATAAAAACCATGTTCAATACCAAAATACATAAAAGAGTATATGGTATTTATTTCATTTTAAAAAAACATTACGGCTTGTTGAGGAAGCCAATGACCAAATAATACTTGCGGCGGCGGAAAAGGTCGTTGTCACCGCATACGTTAAAAGAAACATTCCTTTTTGTCGTTTTGTAAAATGCTTCGTAGAAAAAGATTCCTTTTGTATAAAATTAAAATTCAAAGGGGTTTATACACCGTATAAAGTAAAGTTGTGTATAAAACGAAATATGTCTCAACGAAAGGAGATTGAGACGAAGTCCCTTACCTCAGGTCTGACTTGACTCGATCGTTCTTTAATGTCCGGAATAATAAACTTGGTTTAATTTCTACTTGCTTAAGAACCTTCATCAAGTTCATTATTACTTTTATATCTCTTATTACCATGTTATAAACATTATGTAATCATTTAAGTTAATAATGTTTGTTTTGTCGATATTGGGTTCTTAAGTCGAAAGTGGACTTCTTACAATTACATGTTGTTCGTGTGGTCAAAGGTTCATTATATCCAGAATGAAATTCCTGATTTGGATATCATATATATCATATATATCTAGCATATAAATGTATTTATAATATAACATAATCATTTAGAGGTAAGAAATGAAATGCACCGTTCATGGAGACGGTAAGTCGTACGTACGCATGAACGCTACTTGCATTTCTATGTCATATTAATGGAATTAAAACTAAATGAGATGTATGTATATTTTAATTCCAGAATTTTATTCATCATTTATATTTAACATAAATTATATATATCCATTATAAAAATGTACTTATAATAGTACATTACATTTGGGGATAAGAAATGAAATGCACCGTTCATGGAGACGGTAAGCCGTACGTACGCATGAACGCTACTTTCATTTCTATCTCATACATTAATGGAAAGATATAATAATGAAATAGAGGTATATTATAATTCCAGTATAACATCATATATAATAACTTTAAATCCATCCTTTATACGTCCCACATATGGCATTAACAAATCACATCACTTTGAGGGGGTGCTAGTCCGCACTTCCTAAAATGAAATTATCGTGTTTACCCACAATGGAAACCATAAAGGTACATCACAAATGAAAAATAAAGAAGCATAAGGAAAACATAAACATAATATATATCATATATAAATAGAGTGACATCTTAATGGCCACCATTAAAGGTGTTTAAAAGAATGTTGAACAATCATCGTTTCGGGAGGCAGAAATTCGCCATCCAAGAAAACAGTATGTTCTTTAACCATTAGATGTAGATGTGTGTAATTTTAGCTATAAATATTCTTATAAAAACATCCTAGTATATTTAAGATACTTTATTTGTTACAAAACAAATAAATAAAAAGAGTTTAGGGGGTTGGAGAAGAAAAATAAAATAAAAGAACACAAGTGAAGACATCACCTTAAAACCAGGTAACTCTCTTAGATTTGATCTGAAAGGATTTCTTGGGAAGACTTCTGCCCAAAGTGAGGAATCAAGGAGTAAGAAAGGGATGTTTAGATCCAAAATGGGTAGGGGTTGCCGAGCCAAAGGCTTTGGGAGTGTGGGTAAGGAGGTAGAGGTTGGGGCCCTTTATAAGAGGAGAGGAGCGGCACTCTTGGAAAGTAAGGAAATGTTACTTTATTTTAGAATGAGTTTCAGATTTTAATGGTCCCACATTGATGTGTTTCGAGGATAAGGTGATAAGGGTTCTACATAAACCCATAAAATAGGTTTTTTACATGTGTAGGTCTTATATTTTACATTATCGTTCCATTTTATTTAAATCCTTTATTAATGAGGTATTCGATGCATCATCATGATGTCATAAATAATTTAAGAAATTTAATTTCTAAAAATTATAAAAAAATAACATGATGTAGGAAATATTTTTAGCTTTATAATGAATATTTATAGTCCAAAATATCATTTATGTAGACAAAATTAAAAATATTTTACTTAGGTGATACATTCATTGTTACATTTAACATTCTTTAAAAATAAAAAGATAAAAAGTCACTTTCTCACAAAAGTGATTCCATGGGGCCCCCAAGTTTGGAACAAGGCATCTCATGGTCGGCCATGAGACAACCAGTAGCTTTAGAACACATGTTGTGGTCATTTTGTATTATTATGATATTATTTTATTATATTTAACTACCTGATTACTCATTAATCAAGATAATTAAAGATAATTACCGTCGTTACTATTCAAAATGTCAAAAAACAAAAGAGTCTTAATTACATAATTTGGAAGTTATGATTCCAAATATTTAATTCATTTTACCAAATTACAAACACATAAATTGCAATAATTAATTTAAAAAACTTCCCATTGTCAAAACAAATAGCTGGTTTTTTAGAAACAATATTTATGAAAAGTTTGGCACTTGTTTATGCCTAATTCCAAAGTGAAATTAATCCCAATGACCGTCATGGAATTACATGGTAAAAATATATTCTAATTACACTTTAAAACAATTTAAAAATATAATATAAAAATATAAATAAATTATATGAAAAAGCAGTTTTGATGTAAAATGCGGTATTTTTCACTATTCAATGAAAAATGAACATTGTCAAAAAATTACCAAAAATTAACCCAAGGTAAATTTCAATGTCCCAATCATAAATAATATGTTTATTTTGAAAAATATACCTTACAAAATTGTCAAAAAGTGGATTTAAAATGGGTTCTCCATCAAAAGGCGGTTAATCGACCTTTTAAAGAATATTAGAATGTTTATGCTTAAAAACTGAATTCATTTGAATTTGTAATCCTCTAACATTTATTGTAAAGTGTAAAAATATTTGACAAATATATATAATCATATTTTATTTATTTCTATCCTTTCCCGCCAATAAAACAGCTATGTGTTAACTACCATTTCAAATAATATTATTTTATTACTAGTGTGCAATGTAAGACTTCAATGAAACTCTTTGTTGCGTATCGGGTATGCTATCGAACATAGCAACCCATTTAAAGTAAAATTAATATATAATTCGTAAATACTAATAAATATGAAAATGTTTTATTCATTATTTACCTGGGATGTTACATCCGTCCCCCCTTTTGGGAATTAAATCCTCACAATTTTATTCACTTATCAAAATAAGTGGGGGTATTTATCCCTCATAGCATTTTCAGATTCCCACGTTGCCTCTTCAGCCATATGTTTTTTTTTCACAAAACCTTTACCTGGTGGATTGCCTTATTTCGCAACACTTTCTCTCTTTGTTCAAGAATCTGGACTGGTTGTTCTTCATAAGATAGGTTCTCTTCCATCTGAACTACCTCTGGACTCAAAACATGAGATGAATATAGAATATACTTCCTCAACATCAAAACATGAAAAACATTGGGTACTTGAGATAAACTCAGAGGTAAAGCCACTCTGTATGCAACTGATCCAACTCTCTATAGAATTTCATATGGTCCAATGAACCTTGGACTTAGCTTTCCTTTCTTACGAAATCGAATCACACTTTTCCACGGTGAAACTTTGAGAAAAACATGATCACCTACCTCGAAAGATAGATCTTTCCTCCGGTTATCTGCATAACTCTTCTACCTGCTCTGATCTGTTCTCATGTGTTTTTGAATCAAATGAACTTTTCTGCCATCTCTTCTACCAATTCTGGTCCCATCAGCTTCCTTTCACCCACTTTATCACAAAATGCTGGAGTTCGACACCGCTTCCCATATAATGCCTCAAATGGTGCCATCTGTATACTGGAATGAAAACTGTTATAATAAGAAAACTCAACCAAAGAAAGATGTTGGTCCCAACTTCCCTGATAATCCATCGAACAAGCTCGTAACATATCCTCCAAGTTCTGAATTGTTCGTTCTAGCTGCCCATCTGATTGTGGATGAAAAGCTGTACTAAAATTTAATTCAGTACCCAACGACTTCTGAATGCCTTTCCAAAAGTTAGAAGTAAACCTGGGATCACAATCGAACACAATGGAGAGAGGAACTCCATGTAACCTGACTATCTCTTTAAGATACAAACGGGAAAGTTGATCTAGGGAAAAATTATCTCGTATATTAAGGAAATGAGCAGATTTAGTCAAGCGATCAACAATAACCCAGATTTCATTATTACCTCTAGATGTCTTCGGTAATCCCACGAAAAAATCCATGGATATATTTTCCCATTTCCACTCTGGCACTGGTAAAGGCTAAAGTATCCCTTTCGGTAACTGCCACTCTGCTTTAACCTGCTGACAAGTCAAACACTTCACAGTAAAATCAACAATATCCCTTTTTATTTCATCCCACCAGTAATACTACCGCAGATCTCTGTACATCTTAGTACTTCCAGGATGAACTAAAAATGGGGAACTATAAGCCTCACATAACAACTCATTCTTCAACTGTGAATCACAAGGCACACATAGTCTCTTCCCAAACCTCAAAACACACTCATTATCAATGTTGAATTCAGGAATCTTACCCTTCTGAACCAGCTCAACCTTTTTCTGCAACTCACTGTATTGATTCTGTGCTTGCTTGATTCTGTCTGATAGAGAAGATTTCACTGATACCTGAAACAAAACAGAAGAACTTCTTGCACCAACAACTTCTCTTCCAAAGTTCATAAAATCAAAAACCAAAGGATCTCATTCCAAACGTAGCATGGTTAATGAAGCATTACTTTTTTGACTCAAAGCATCGGTCACTTTATTTGTTTTTCCCGGATTGTAGTGAATTGTATGATCATAATCCTTGATTAATTCTAGCCATCTCCTCTGTCTCATGTTCAATTCTTTCTAAGTGAATATATACTTTAAAATTTTTTGATCAGTATATACTTCAAACTTTACTCCATTCAAATGATGCCTCCAAATTTTTAAAGAAAAAACAACAGCAGATAATTCCAAATCATGTGTAGGGTAATTTACCTCATGAGTTTTCAACTGACGTGAAGCATAAGCAATTACCTAATCATTCTGAATTAGGACATAACCAATTCCATTCAATGAAGCATCACTGTATATAACAAACTCACCATTCCTGGAAGGAAGTGCCAAAACTGGAGCATTCACCAATCTTCTTTTCAACTCCTGAAAACAATCATCGCATTATTTTGTCCAGAGAAACTTAACACCCTTCTGAGTTAGCTTAGTCATTGGACTAGATAACCGTGAAAATTTTTCAACAAACCTTCGGTAGTAACCTGCCAAACCAAGAAAACTACTGATCTCGGTTACATTTGTGGGTCTTGGCCATTCTTCAACTACTTTTTTTTACCAGGATCAACAGTTAGGCCATTTTTTTGAAACAATGTGACCCAGGAAAGAAATTTGTTGCAACCAAAACTCACACTTGCTGAATTTCCCATACAATTTCTTTTATTTCAAGGTTTGAAAGATAACCCTTAAATTACTTTCATGGTCCTCTTTACTTTTAGAAAACACCAAAATATCATCAATAAAAACAGCCAACATTTTTCACCTAAGTCAACTGAGCCATCACTGCAACAAACTATTTAGTTCTGATTCTGACCATCTCAGGATACTGATTTGAAAGGTCATTTCTCTCAGCATGCCTCCCCAAAAAAAACTTCTATGTTTAGTCTATGAAAAACCATTCTTAACACTGAAATATCTTAGGAGAAGCAACATGGTAATCTTTAAATGCTATATCATTTCAGTCATACCATAAATTAATTTATAATTTATCACTTTTCTAACACCTAAAGTTGTCTAAACCGACCTATGATACAAACTATAAGGCCCCGGCCTTAAACATCTCTTAATATTGAATTAAATGAATAATTCAAATTGAGGATCTTTTTATGTTTAGAGTTTTAGAGAATTAGGACATAACTGTTACATCTCAAAAGATTACAAAGTAGACTAAGTTTCCATAAAATAAAACTCTTAAAATGAAACATGTGTAGTTCCATGTTTTATATAGCATGAATTTACCTTGATTCCATCCTTGACCCTATTCCACATTAAGTCCTGTAAAAAAAATTTCAAAAAACATGGGGTGAGCATAAAAATCTCAGTAAGGGATACACAAAGAATGAAAACTGTTAGTTTTTCAAACATCATGTAAACCATGTATACTTCATCAAAGTAATACCTTCACCTTCATGAAGTAGTAAAAACTCTTCACTGAATAAAATATCATTACATACCCTTTTGTAACCAAATGATTACCATAAAACCCATATAAAGAACACATAACATATAAAGGTAAATTGGGACATAAACATACTTAAGTGGAATAACCATACGATCAACTTCTACACATATCACTTAATGGAATAGCCATACGGCCGACTTCCATACATACTTTATGGAATAGCCATACGACCGACTCCCATACATAATGCCTTGGAGGTTATAACGTAACCACCCGTCCTGGTATTCACGGCGCCACCCGTCATATGGTTTTTCGCATAACCACCCGTCAAATGTCTATGTACCATTATAAAATCATAAGACATAAAACAAACATAATGGAAATGAAACATTTCCACACTTTGATCATAATATATCACTCAAATATATTGACATAAAAAATCTATTATAAAACCCATTTTCAATACCAAAATACATAAAAGAGTATATGTATTTATTTCATTTTAAAAAAAACATTACGGCTTATTGAGGAAGCCAATGACCAAATAATACTCGCGGCGGCGAAAAAGGTCGTTGTCACCGCGTACGTTAAAACAAACATTCCTTTTTTTGTTTTGTAAAATGATTCGTAGAAAAGGATTCCTTTTGTATAAAAGTAAAAGTCAAAGGGGTTTATACACTGTATAAAATAAAGTTGTGTATAAAACCAAATATGCCTCAATGAAAGGAGATTGAGACGAAGTCCCTTGCCTCGGGTCCGACTTGACTCGATCGTTCTTTAATGTCCTGAATAATAAACTTCGGTTAATTTCAACTTTCTTAAGAACCTTATTCAAGTTAATTATTACTTTTATATCTCTTATTATCATGTTATAAACATTATGTAATCAGTTAAGTTAATAATGTTTGTTTTGTCGGTATTTGGTTCTTAAGTCGAAAGTGGACTTCTTACAATTACATGTTGTTCGTGTGGTAAAAGGTTCCTTATATCCAGAATGAAATTCCTGATTTAGATATCATATATATCATATATATCTAGAATATACATGTATTTATAATATCACATAATCATTTAGAGGTAAGAAATGAAATGCACCGTTCATGGAGACGGTAATCCGTACGTACGCATGAACGCTACATTCATTTCTATGTCATATTAATGGAATTAAAACTAAATGAGAGGTATGTATATTTTAATTCCATAATTATATTAATCATTTATATGTAAAATAAATTATATATATGCATTATAAATATGTACTTATAATAGTACATTACATTTGGGGATAAGAAATGAAATGCACCGTTCATGGAGACGGTAAGGCGTACGTACGCATGAACGCTACTTTCATTTCTATCTCATACATTAATGGAAAGAAATAATAATGATATAGAGGTATATTATAATTCCAGTATAACATAATATATAATAACTTTAAATCCATCCTTTATATGTCCCACATATGGCATTAACGAATCACATCACATTGAGGGGGCGGTAGTCCGCACTTCCTAAAATGAAATTATCGTGTTTACCCACAATGGAAACCATAAAGGTAAACCAAAAATGAAAAATAAAGAAGAATAAGGAAAACATAAACATAATATATATCATATATAAATATAGTCACATCTTAATGGCCACCATTAGAGGTGTTTAAAAGAGTGTTGAACAATCATCGTTTCGGGAGGCAGAAATTCGCCATCCACGGAAACAGTATGTTCTTTAACCATTAAATGTAGATGTGTTTAAGTGTAGCTCAAAAATATTATTATAACAACATCCTAGTATATTGAATATACAGTATTTGTTACAAAAGAAATGAATAAAAAGAGTTTAGGGGGTTGGAGAAGAAAAATAAAACAAAAGAACACAAGTGAAGACATCACCTTAAAATCGGGTAACTCTCTTAGATTTGAGCTGAAAGGCTTCCTTGGTAAGACTTATTCCCAAAGTGAGGCTTTAAGGAGTAAGAAAGGGATGTGGAGAGCCAAAATGGGCAGGGTTTTTCCGAGCCAAAGGCTTTGGGAGTGTGGGTAATGAGGTAGAGGTGGGGGCCTTTTATAAGAGGAGAGGAGGGGCACTCTTGGAATGTAAGGAAATGTTACTTTATTTTAGAATGAGTTTCGGATTTTAATGGTCCCAAATTGATGTGTTTCGAGGATAAGGCGATAAGGGTTCAAAATACACCCATCCAATAGGTTTTGGACATGTGTAGGTCTTATATTTTACATTATCTTTCCATTTTATTTAAATCCTTTATTAATGAGGAATCGCAGCATCATCATGATGTCATAAATAATTTAATAAATATAATGTCTAAAAATTATTAAAAAAATATCATGATGTATCAAATATTTTTAGCTTTCTAATGAATATTTATAGTCCAAAAGATAATTTATGTAGACAGGATTAAAAAAATTTACTTAGGTGAAACAATCTTTGTTACATTTAACATTCTTTAAAAATAAAATGATAAAAAGTAACTTTCTCACAAAAGTGATTCCATGGGGACCCATGTTTTGCACAAGGCTTCCCATGGTCGGCCATGAGACAACCCGTAGCCTTAAGACACATGTTGTGGTCATTTTGTATTATTATGATATTATTTTATTATCTTTAACTACCTGATTACTCATTAATCAAGATAATTAAAGATAATTACCGTCGTTACTATTCATAATGTCTAAAAACAAAAGAGTCTTAATTACATAATTTGTAACTTATGATTACAAATATATAATTCATTTTACAAAATTCCAAACACATAAATTGCAATAATTAATTTAAAAAACTTCCCATTGTCAAAAAAATAGCGGGTTTTTTAGAAACAATATTTATGAAAAGTTTGACACTTGTTTGTGCCTAATTCCAAAGTAAAATTAATCCCAATGACCATAATTGAATTACATGGTAAAAATATATTCTAATTACACTTTAAAACAAATTAAAAAGATAATATAACCATATAATTAAATTATATGAAAAAGCAGTTTGGATGTAAAATGCGGTATTTTTCACTATTCATTGAAAAATGAACATTGTCAGAAAAATACCAAAAATTAACCCCAGGTAAATTTCAATGTCCCAATAATAAATAATATGTTTATTTTGAAAAATAAAGCTTACAAAATTTTCAAAAAGTGGATTTAAAAGGGGTTCACCATCAAAAGGCGGTTAATCGACCTTTTAACGAATATTAGAATGTTTATGCTTAAAAACTGAATTCATTTGCATTTGTAATCCTATAACATTTATTGTAAAGAGTAAAAATATTTGAAAAACAAATATAATCATATTTTAGTTATTTCTATCCTTTCCCGCCAATACAATGCCTATGTGTTAACTACCAATTAAAATAATATTATTTTATTACTAGTGCGCAACGTAAGACTTCAATGAAACTCTTTGTTGCGTATCGGGTACGCTACCGAACATAGAAACCCCTTTAAAGTAAAATCAACATATAATTCGTAAATACTAATAAATTTGAAAATTTTTTATTCATTATTTACCTTGGATGTTACAGTCACACCCACTTTGGGCCTAAAATAGTCGATATGAGCATGGACCATGGATAAAGAGTCCATATTGACGATGAAATTGTAAGGAATCGAAGATACTACAAGGATATCCTAGAAAATTCTCCCACCTAATTGTGTAATATCACACTACTGGAACTAGTTCATAATGATTGAATCCTCTCATGTAGAAGTCTTTAATCATAACGATCGAGACAATTCCTCTACTAGAATCTCCAAGCTCTAGATAAGAGTCGTGGAAATAAAAGAGTGACTAGAACCTGTGTCTATAATAACTAAAACAAAGTAAGAGTATACACATTTCATATATTGTATCATATATGGAACATTGTGGTCACAATACTCATATGCCTATTGGTTAGCTCGTCTATGTCTACCTAGTCCATTAGGTTGGGGTGGACCACTATGAGGTGGTGGTAGTAGTACCTCAAACCATCGCTCGCAGCTTGTTGCATGACCTAATTCTCCATAATGTATGCCACCCTACAGACATCCCCACTCAAATATATGCCACTACTTTGGCATTCCCTTGATCGTTTTCTGATCATCAGTGCGGGGGGTCGGACGGTCCTGATCCATGTGACCCTATCACCGCATGAGTAGCACAATATTATCCCCTTTTGATCTCATATGTCCCATGGGATCCTTACTAGAGACCCTATATCCAGCGGTCATCAACCATAAGGTATAGCCTTCATGGGCCCATACTTTATCAGCTTACTGCCTACTGCAGATGACTAGGCCATGTGTCGTCTGCTGGTGGGTCTCATAGTCGGTGCCTGCTCAGCTAGGAATCATTCCAGTAGAAAATCATGCTCTAGCACTCCAGCCTATGTTAGTATGTTGAGCTATATCAACAAATCACAGATCTCTCATCGGAGTCCCTGATCAATGTTATGGACCATAATGAAAGGGTCTCTTACCATGTTAATATAGTAGCTAGAGAGGTTTGGAAATATTTCAATGTATTGTTCTACTATCATGATGCACTGTTGTATGTGTGGGAGCTCGTAAATACACACAGAGCGTAGAGTCTCCAGAAAAAAAACTCCACCATGGAGAGGATATCGATGTCCAAACAAGTGTGGGTCACATCATAAGGAATCTCGATTGTCAGGATCCACCATCTCCCTATCGTTCCTTGGAAGAGACTAGCAGCTCAGATCACCATCTGGTCATCTGGTGTATGATGTAGGCTGAAAATTCTAGCCACTACCTTTAGTTAGTCATCAGCTTTCTATGGATCGGTATCACCTAGAAACCTGATCGGCCTCTACCACTGGATCGTGTGCAGCATGCTAAGTCGGTGTGCACCATTCACTGGTGGGGCTAGTGAAAATTACGACGCTACAGGTTGTGGTGATATCGGTACACCAAAAGAAGGTACAATCATCTTAAGAGGGCCCATCTCATAATCTTCATCACGAAGCCTATTTGGAATCATGGTTGGATATCTTGGAGGCAACATTCTATAATGAAACAAATGCACAACTATCAATAAGTTTGTACCTGGTGATATGACTTAAAAGTGATCAAAAAGAAAAACATTTCAAACAAATACACAATTAGTGTGTTCGTGTGTCCATTTTGAAATCAGAACTCATGCTTCTTGGGTATGGATACATCAGTCGCCTCACCAAAACTAGATTCCCAATATAAAAACCTTACTCAAAACACATAATACAATTGTTCCATTAAAAAGATCCTAATCACAGTTCTTCAGAAGAACCGACCCCCTCTGAAACCACATTGTCATGATCTGTCCCCCTAGGTGCCTATCGTGACTACGCTAATCCATACTTCCATAAGCTAGGGGTTGGTGACTAAAACAGAATGGAGTATCACTAAAATGGGAAGCCATTTCTTTTAATCCTATACACACACAGACTAGGTACACATCAAAAGTAAAACCCATATTAAAAATGATTAATTAAAAGTGTAAAATAAATGTAAAGGGGCCAGTATAAAATCCCAACTAAAAGAGATACAGAAAAAAGAAAAAATAGTTCTTGTGGTCTTCCACCAAAGATCCTTTCTGTAGGGTAAGTAAAACTCGTCATTGGAGCTATTCACCTGTATCATCCACCTCCATGCACTATCAGGTACTGAATCCCTATCCTGGGTCAAAGATATTTATCATCAACAAAAGACACTACATGGTTTGGGTGAATCCTTTGCAGGGGTGATTATAATAATACCTAGTAGGGACCTAGAGGCCCAGGAAGGTCTCATAGAATTCCACAATAAAATAACCTCAATGCATGATCCCAATCACAACACACAAGTTAAGACTCATATAAAACTAAGTATATTGTGTAAAGAACATAAATAATGATGATTAGTCATAATGCTTAATCATATTATTTAGTTGAGAAGTTTCACTGCTAAACCATGAAGAAGTCACTCCCTCACCGATCCACATAGGGTCGTAAGACACTGATCCACATAGGGTTATAAGTCGTCGATCCACACAGGGTAGTAAGCCATTGATCCATGACGGGCCTCTATATGGATGTTCCTTATCGGGTCGCGGTACTATTGATCCACACATGTTCCTATGTCATCGTTCCACATAGGGTTTTAAGTTGTTGATCGGAAAATGGTTGTAAATCATCGATCGACACCGGGTTGTAATTCCCAGTTCTACAGAGGGTCGTATGTTTTTGATCCACATAATGTCTCAAGTCACTAGTCCACACATTTATGTACATCAATGATCCATGATGGGATACTCTATAGTTTTTCCTCATTACGTCACGCTACTTATGATCAACATACAGTCATTCAGATGCTGATCTACAAAGGGTCGTATGTCCCTTGAAAACCAGTCAAAAGATTACTGCACTTAGTATGCCTGGGGTTCATAGATTCTATTACTCAATATAAAAGTTGTACATCATCCTCCATGAATTCCCATGATGATTTATCTAAAGTAACCTCCATGTCATATGGGTTCTAATGTAATAGACGACCTGTCAATCGGACGCCCAGTCTATTAGTTAAAAGAAATTTAATAGCGAGGGTCTAATTGTTTTCATGTTCGATCCAACCAAGCCATACACCAACTTTATATCGAGCCAATGTATTTTATCTCAATAGGAACACCTAATCACAAGGATTATAGTTCCATATATGGTACTTCAAACATATATCTTGTTCAGATGATAAGCCCCTTTTATGCATAACTGGGCTAAAAAGGGTCTGGGTCCGGTCTGACATGGTCAGACCATCCCGACCCTGTCCGCTGGGCTCGCCCGGAATTGGATGGTCTAGGACCGGTCCAACCTACTGGGCCGTAGGCTCAGCCTTTCCCACTTGGTAGGTTGTGGCCTCCTTGGCCACGGAACCATCCCGCCTCAGTAGCTAGGTGCGGCCTGTGATCCGGGATGGGTGCGCTTTCCCCTAAATGGAGAAACATTATGTTTATTCTTCAATCAGTGGCGTTGGTCTACACTACTCTACCTGACTAGTCTATGGGGACCGGTCAATAGTGGGACCCATAAGGTGTAGGTCCTCCATCCATTAAATATCTGAGCTGCGACCCTCCTCTGTCATGCACCGCCGCGGCGCGCCGCACGCCGTCAACGTGGTCGGATTTGGTTGGCCACCCCCTGTCCGCTGCCGCACCTTCCAATGCCACCTCATACTCAAAACTGGAAAGGGATGACTACCTCCTCCTACACTCAATGGGGCCTCCCTTCCAATGATGCATACATGGTAATCCATTGTAGCATCAGAAATCCATATTCCCTTCAGACTATGCCTATGGGCCTCCAAGGATGCTGCCATCACTGTGCAGATCCTGATGTTGTTCTGTCCTCGTATTTCTTTTTTTACCATGATGAACACATCATAAAAAGATCAGTGGAGGGTTTGAGCCTTGTTCAGTTCATCATAAACACTTTATGATAGCATTATAACATGGGAATAATTTCAATAACAAAAAAATCATAGTTTAACAACAAAAAACTATCCAAGAACTCATTGGAAGGCACTGCGGAAGAGGGAGATAAACCTGCATTCTAAGGGTGTGCATCTATCTACAGATCAAAACCTCAATGACATCCTCAAATATACATTTTTCATTGGAGGATGTCATCGTCGACGTTCTGTTAGAGGTTCCTCTTGTGGGTATCTAAAATTCATGCCCATGCATTTTTTTAAATAAGGTAAAATAAACCACCCTCACTATGTTTCATTAATGTGGTTTACTAATGAACCACATTGAATGTTCCATTAAAACCCTTGATTGTTACGGTTACGAAACCAAATGTCGTGTCATTAAATTAATCCTATCATGCCAGATATCACAATGCGTTCTTTCCACTGTCTCTCAACAGCTGTATGAAAAATAAAATAACTCCTTGAGTTATTTTATTATTATTTTTGTATATTCCAAATAATAACTTTTTCATCCGAACCTTTTCTAACGATGTGGTGCTTCGCCGAACCGAATCCCAGCTCTGTGAATTCAATGGTGCCCTTTGTTTTCTAACCAAAGCACCAGTTCAATAGATAGAAATATCCACTGGCATGTTTTCAAAACATACCATAAATTTTTTTTAAAAATTCATTATGTTCTCTTCGGGCCTCGGATCATGTGCCGTCAATTTTAATAGACTCGTAATAATACCATATAATTTATAAAAAATTTAAAATGAATTTTCGGGTCTTTACCATCATAGTAATTCCCATATCTGAGGTATAATGTAATATTTTATTTCTAATTAAATATATTATATCCAACCCTTTTATAATCTCCTCTTATTTGAATAAATGAATCTATTTTCCATGTTATGGTGTTTTACTATTTCCATAGAAAAGGAGTTTTTAATTTTTCAATTAACTCCATCACGACCAGTCATCAAAAAATTATTATGGTCAAACTAGATTTAAATATATATTTATATGTATATATATTATAACTTGTTTCATGTCATTCAACTAATTTATAGCTATAATATTCAATATAATATATTATGTTTGGGATGATCAGGATACCTCCAATATAAACGGGACATTTATCATAAATGTTTTATCAAGGGAATCATCCTTTGGCCAGAAATAAAAATGATATATTGGACCATTTAAATTATTACATTTAATTTCATCCTTATAATTTTACTTTTGTAGTAGTATTAATATTTTAAAATAACTTCTATAATTTTATACAACTGAGTCGACCAATAAACGACGAAACAAAAACTCTTGGAATAATGATATATAAGGTTATAAATCGTTGATATGATCATAAATGAAATTAATAAAATAATAATAAATAAAATATGTATCAAATATGTTATTAGTTAGGTAATTAATGAATCTAATTTTATTATCCAATACATTATGTGCATGGTCAGAACTCATTTAGACATAAGGTAAGCGATCTATCTAATTCTACAAATTCTCTTTTGCATATGCATTCTCTATCACTACCACAATTTTCCCTCTACTAATCTTATATAAATCTCCCATATTCTGTGTATATGTACTGAAAATAGGCATTTATCTCAATTATTCTTTCTTTGATGTGTAATTACATGTTTTAAAAGGTTCCCATCTCAATTCATTCTGATAAGAAATCCCAATTTGAAAGGAAATTCTACTTTTCAAACACATTATCAAGTACACTCTATAAAATATATTAAGACACAAATATTTTTATAAAATCACAAGTTTTATTATAAAAAAATCTTAGTTCAGTTCTAGTTTTATGAAAACAATTATAACATTATCCTATTTATTTCTTTCCATAAAACCACAAATAATTGATACATTCCTAATGTTATCGTACCAATATCATTCATATTTTCAATTCGGCTTTACATCATTATAAAATGTCTACTCAAATTTTTTATTTTATGATAGAAAAATAATTTTATAAATCAAATCATTCATGGACACCACTGGTATACACCCCTGGTAATCCCTTAAAAAAAATTTACAATAAAAATTTCATGCATGGGTAACGCTTATGTGTATCAATTATGTGTGACTCTATGTAGAATATGTATGACTAAACATGTTATTATGAGTGAACCGATATAGAAATCATATGTAATGGGTGTTTTTTTGTGTCATGAGGTTTAATTTATGGGATTGAGGAGTAAACCAAATCCATTTTGGGAATTTTTCCACGATGTGATACAATCCCGACAGTTATCATTGACACGTAATTATGTCATGTTATGTGTTGCTTCCACATTCCTATATTTAAAAATATCACATGATTCTATGTTCTATGTGATATTATTTTGCATATTTATTATTGTTTGATACCTATAGTCTTTTCATTTTATTCATCGGAGTCATGTGTTATGCTTCTTTCCCACTCTTATTCTCTTTCTGGGGTTTTTGGTCATCCGTGATGCATATGTATTTCCTTGTCTATCATATATAGATATATGAGAACAAAGGGAGTTCATATTTCATTATATATAATTAAAAAAAATATATGTTTTATTCCAGTTTTATGTTTTCCAATTATGTTCACAGACTTCAAATTGAACATTAATTTTCAATTCATGGTTTTTATTTCATGGATAATTATTCTTATAATCATGTTATAATATGTTTAAATGGATTGGGTTTATATAGTTGGTATCAAATAGTGGTCATGTTATTTTTTGTGATTATTACTAGATAAAAAAAGTAAGAACCCTAAGGATAAATCTATGAGGGATAACCTAGATAAATACATAGGGAATCACAATTTAGGATATAATTTTTAACTATATGTTATTCATTTTTTGTTCATAGTTGTAATTTTATATGCTCATTATCCTAGTATTGAAGACACTGTAATATATTTTATTTATTTTTCCTGGTTAATGAGATGAAATAGGAGAACCCAAGAAAATTATCAATGTTATACGAAATATGATGATTTCCCCAATGAGGTTCCAAGTGAGATGACAAAGGGAGAAATGAAATTCCTGGCAATACTTTCTCAACTTGATCATGTAATGAGTAATAACATGAATATTATAGAATTCCTACATTCTCCTAAAAAGTGAATGTTGTAGTCGACTACTTTATGTTAAAAAATACTCTTATCTTTAGTGTATGATTGATACCCTCAATGTGGAATGATGGATTAACTCCATTGAAAAGAAATTATTTCAATCCATTGCTTAATAAAATAGAATGATGTACTATATGTCTATAATATTTATGGGGATGCTGATTTGTGCTTTAAATTGATCAAAAAATTTCTGAGTATCGAATTTATCCCATTGATTTGGGAGGGTTAAATAAAATACTATTCAATAAATATTTTCCTAAAACTCTCCATCACAATACAGAGGAGTTCCTCAGATTTAAGAAAAAATTATATTAATCGATTAGGATGTATGAGAAAAACATTACAAATATGTATTGAAATGCTTCCAGATTTGTCATGAAAACTGAATGTAAGGTGGAAAGATTTTTTATCAGATTAAATCCTAGAATATGAAAATCTGTGGTGATTTGAGACCTTTTCAGCTATGTGAACATTGTCTGATATGGAAAAATGTTTGGGATGGAGATTGGGGAATCTAATTGGTATCATGGGCTCAAAAAAAATTGGAATTAATAGTTCTAAATTCGATGATCAATAATTAAATCCCAGGAAAAAATGAAAACCCAAAATTCCAAAATTAGAAATTCTGGGAAGTTTCATATTGGGAACAATCAAAAGGGATGAACAAGAGGATTCAAATATAAAAATAAGGGAATAAGGATAATTACTACTAAAGGAATTTGAATAATAAACTAAATTAGGAAGAAGAAATAAAGTTTCATATTAAAAATCAGCCTATTGTACAGTGTTTCTATTATATTGAACATATAAATTATGCAATCCAATGACATAGGCCAGGGGTGGTTAGAGAAGATCAATAATGTAACCATGAATACAAAACATTTAAGGAATATGATATCACTACATCATAGGTGGATATTTATATATATGTTGTGACTATTACCCAGGTTATTCGTTCACAAATAGTGAATATACTTTTTGATTTTTGTTGTATGCATTCTTCTGTATCATGAATGTTTAATATAACTATTAAAGAATAACATAATTTTAAGAACAATAAATTATCTATGATAATAAATATTGAGGTATGTATTTTATCTAAATTATATAACTCATCCCCAATTAATGATTTTTTAAAAAACCTCCTAAAAAATATCAACTTACTTTCTTTGGTGTATTTTGATTCAATATTAGTCATGGACCAGATATATTTATAAAAAATCATTGTAAACTATCAGAAAAGGGAGATATATCTTCAATGCACCAAAGCATCCCAAATTCTATGAATATGTAAGGAGGTGGATAAATGAACATTATAATCATAATGTAAATTTTGGATATTATTTCATTTTGAGAGAGCATGTATATCTCAAATGAATACATGCCCATTAAGATGATTATTCTTGAATACATGCCCATTGTGAGGGAAAACATGTATTCATTCCCTAAAAAAATTATAGTTCATCCTCATGATATATATGTTGAATTCTCAAAATAAATTATACTTGGATATATTCTATTGTCAAATAATCCTACAATATGCCCAATCGTGAATTATATGAACTAATCACTATATTAGAAGATAATCTGGAAAAGGGATTTATAATCCCCAGTTCTTCAACATGGGGTTCACTACTCCTATTCATCAAGAAGATAGATTAATAATGGAATATATTCAATGATTATCATAAACTAAAAATATCTTGATGAAGAACATATATCCACTTCCATGGATGAATCCCTTTTTTGATAATGTTCATAGGTCCATGTATTTCACTATGATGGAAATTTAGTTAGTATTATACCTATTAAAGTTGAATAAGGAAGGTATTACCAATGGAACCTTTAAAAGTAAGTATGGACACTATGAGTTCATAATGATGACCTTTGAACTGTCTAATTCTATAGAAATTTTCATGGAAATAATTAATAGTGTATTTATATATCGCCTTGATTTTTTTTGATACTCTTATTGATGATATTTTAGAATAATTCATGATTAAGATGTAATAAAAGTATGAATTGAAAATTGTTCTGTAGAAATTTTATAGGGGTAATCTATAAAAATTGTTTAACAAATTTGTGTTATAGATGGTGGATGTATCATTAATGGGACATATTATCACCTATAATGGAATTTTTGTGGACCCTTTAAAAAAGGAAATTGAGGAGTGTCCTAAATGAGAATCTTAATGAAGATATGGAGTTTCAATGTTATATATGCGTATTAATAATGTTTTTCGAGGAACTTCTCGTGATTTTGGTACCCACTCACATATATTTATCAAAAGGCGGTATTTTTTTTCTTTACAAGTAAATGAGAAAAATAATTCAATGATTTGAAATGTAATATTATCACGGAATCGCTACTTACACTATTAGAAGAGGATATCTCATTATGGTATAAAATGAAACTTCAAAGAAGGGATTATGATGTTTATTGATGTAAAATTAAAAATTAATAGTATATTACTCAAGGATGTTTAATGTTCTTTAGAAAACATGCCCCTTAGATGATCTTGAGTTCGAAGCATTGATTTTCATGTTATAAAATTGGAAGAATTATCTCTTATGGAAGAAATATAAAATATATGATGATAACTAGATCCTTAAATATATATTATCACAGAAAATTCATAATATTCCAAAGAGAATATGGTAATATGTCATCAAGGATAATTAAAACTCAATACATTATTGTTATGGTAAATAAAATAAATTGAATATTGTTCTAAGAAGAAAGTACCTTGTATCTTTATCCATGATTTGAATTGATATGGATATAACCCTATTCGACTTGAAAAAGTTTGAAATATAAATCTTAAAGGAATGTACATCATAATTCTTATCACTAATGGTTTCTCATCTATCCCTTTTGGAGATGATAACCGATTTACGAAAAGATGACATCAAAATTTGAAAAAAAATATTGAATCCATAAGAAAGAGGAAATCATAAAAGTTAAAAATTGATAAGGATGGAGTTTTTAGATTTCAGTAAAAAAAATATGGGTACTTTCAAATCTTGATATAGATAATGATATTCTAAAAGATTCTAATAGATTAACCATCAATAATTAACCCATGGAGCACAATCATGTATTAAGATCTCTGAGATCACTATTAGTGGGAAAATATGACGAACAAAATCACTGTATATATATAAATTTTCTTGAAATGTAAGAATGTTGAAGATGAATTGAAAAATTCTAATGGAATTATGAAAAAAATACCTATACTTACATGGAAATGGGAAAACCTAACTATTTTCTTTTTATTGTACTTATGAATAAATATAGAGGAAATAATTCTATATTTTTGATTGTGGACCACCTTAAAAGTATAGTTCACCTTATTGTCATTCAAGAATAATTATCACTTAGCCAACATGCAATGATATACATCATGTAAGTGTTAAGGCTAACCAGAGTACATTTATTGATTATATTAGATTGTGATATGATATTTACCTCCATGTTTAGGAAAAGTCTCTAATATTATATAAATACTATGTTGAACATATGCTGGTCTTATCACACACAAAATGAGGGCCAATATAATAAGTATATCCATACACTAAAAACATATTGATAACATGATAAATTGTCTTCAAAGGATGGTCGGATCAACATCATCCACATGTTGAGTTCTCTTACAAATTTTATTTCCACTCGAGCATCTAAATGGAATTATCTGAAGTCATGTATGGGGAAATATGTAGAAAAATGTATGGTGTTATGGTGTGGATGAACCAAAGCTACTAGGACCAGAAATGGTCAATGAAAAGGTGGAAATGTTTAATTCCAGCCAACAACATATATGGGTTTCCGAAAGACAATTAAATTGATATGAACAAAATCATCCATAGGAATTAGAGTTTGGTGTTGGTGAAATTGTAAAACTCCTACTAACTCCATGGAATAGGGTTATGATATTTTATAATAAAGGAATGATAAGTCCTAGGTACATCATCCCCTTCAATATTCCTAATTGGGTTAGAGCTGTGGCATGTCGACTAGTACTACCACCAACCATGTAATACACGGACCCCAGTTACCCAGAATTGTTGCATTATAACATATCATTGGCATTATACAAGGAATCATGTCTCAAAATAATGATTGGTTTAGTATCCTTGGATGTACTATATATGTACATTAGTTTTACAATAAATCATGAAATAAAATAAAAGTGTGCCCACATTGAACATTGTGTTTTATACTTCCACAAAAAATGCATATTATTCAAAAAGGATCGGTTCCTATATCCAAGTTCTTAACACCATCAATTTATTATTTTTTCCTAGAGATGTGGGGTTTACAGAAAATATTATATATGAGGTTACATGGTTTATGACTATTCTTTATAGATTGAAATATTTTTTTCCTATAGTGAATGATTTTTTTTGTGGAGAAAGGGAATATATAAGAAGAATTTAGTGACCCATGTTCTCTAAATAGAATCAATTTTTGGGTATTATTTTTTAGTATTCGTACTTTTTAATTGATTGATACTTAATTTACAATGTTAATGAGATATGTTGGGCCTTTATTTATTCTATTATAGTTTCTAGATGAATAGTAAGTTATTTTTTTATTCTGTGTCGGTTTTAATGGAATCCTATTGGGGAAGAATATACTCTACCTCAATTTAGAATGTTTCCCACATGTGTCATTTATTATGATAACATTTAATTGTTTCACAGATACATTATATATATATAACCATTACTTTTTACAGATACTATTAAATTATTCTTAATCATAAACATCTATTAATACAACACAAGGATCGTAAAGGCCTAACATATTTTGAATACAAGGTTCTTAATAGATAAAAAAATTTATAACATGGAATTATAAAAACATTCTCAATAGATAGATTATAAAATCATTTTAATCTCATAAAAAGGAATAAGATAATATAGGTAATAAATGTAATAAAGGGTTGATCTAAAAATTCTAGCACATGAATAATCCTGATAAGTAAGACTAATATGCGAGTAAGAGGTATAATTTTATATCACAATAGAAATGGTAAATAAGTAATAAAATATGGTAATAATATAAATATATTTCTATCATATGATAATAGAACATGGTAATATGTAAATTACATTAATACATAGGTCAAAGATATCTTCAAAGACAACACACATGGTGGACAATGTCTCATAATTGATTAGTTTCACTCTATAACACCATACATAATGTCTCATGGGAATAAATACCTTACCAATGAATTGGATGGATTTACAATTCTAGGACCTCCCATAACATTAATTCCACTAACATTCATATCTTTTTTATATAAGGAAATTATTTTTTTTTTCAAAAACATAATTATTACCAATAATAGGAATTGTGTTGCCAAATATGGTCTCATATCAAAATCAAGTGAGATTAATTAAAAAATTAATTTTAGAAGTGGTAATAAGGAATGTATTACCCTATAAAAGGATGGTATAATAAGATAGATTTAAATTTCATATAAAAAATATATATATAATTCATTATATTTCCTTTTTATTAATGAGATAGAAAGTTATTTATAGAGTGAATGGTCATAACCCAAAGAAAAATGTGGGTTTGAAAGATCCATTACCTTGAGATAGATTCATCATGTCCATTATTCATATCCCAGAATAATAAAATAATGTTAATTATTTAATTTCATAATTAACAATTTAAAATTTGCTATTTATTTTATTTCATTTATTACCATGTCATATAAAATAACTTATTCATTTCTGTTCATTTCATATGTTTTGATGATGTTTGGCTCGTATATCAAAAATTAATTTTTTAATTTCATTAAGGTCAATGTGTATATTAGATAATTATATAAAAAATATAAATACATTAATATTTATCATTTTAAATGTAGATTATACATTTAAAATCAACAATGAATTTTGATTCTGATAAATGTGCTACATTACAATTGTGAAGACAATAGCCCATACATACTCAAGATTAACATTTTCATTTTTTGACGATCCTAACAGAAATAAGGCCAATGATATTTTATTTTTTTATTATTATCATTATATTATAAATATAATATTAATTATTTAAATTTATTTATATACACCATCCATGTAGTGATGTAAAAAAATAAAAGACATCGCTTTGTGAGATGGTAGTCTGCCATACAGACTAACAACATCAACATTTACTCTACGCATTTTTAGGTAGGAATGTATAAGATATATTTATTTTATAGAATTATTAAAAATTTATTAATATTATATATAAATAATAAATTAACCCTTATTACCTTCTATGTAAAGAATATTTGAAAAAAGATCACATCATTCCGCGAGGAGGTAGTCCTCTGTACAAACAAGCGGTGTTATCATATTCCCTATATATTGTAATCTAAGAAGATGTGTGTTTTATTCTTATTACATATGTATAATTTTATCATAAATATAATATATAATCATTAAATAAAAAATTATATTCATTGATGAGACGGAGTGACAGAAAAAAAATTATGTTGGTTTGCGAGGCCATAGTCCTCCACACACCTGATCATTGGTTTCATTTTTCATTTGATGGATGCAGAGATGGTTTTAGGTCATTAAAATAACATTATAATATTTAAGTAAGGGTGAGGTAATTTTTTATATGTCAACATTGGTTAATAATATTTTAAGTTGGTTTATTAGAAATTAATATTATAAACATGGTAAAGGATGTTCCATATTTTTTCAAAAAACATCAATAAAGATTCACCCAAAGCCTTCATAGGTTTTATTTATGACCAATTATCGGATTTTTGGAGGATTTTAGGGAATTAATTATGATATTTGGGTTGTTATTGGCTGAACCCATGGATTTTGGAAGTGTAAAGAGATTAGGAAATGGGTGGCCTTTTATAATTGTGGGAGATGACAAACCTAGACTATTTTAAATGAATAAAATACTCCTACATTATTCACATGAAAATGGAACAAATATTGAGAGTTTGAAAATGTTATAAAATATATGTTCAATGCCTGACCATACAATATTAGTTAAATTTTTTTGTGAAAATTTTAACCGTTAATTTTTTTAAATTTACACCATTTAAAACTAATTTATACAATAAATGTGGTAAATAATTGTTACAATCATCAATATTCATTTTAGTAAAAAAAATTTGTTGAACTTATTAGATAATAAAATATATAATTATATGAAATAGTAAATTCATTTATCCAAATTCATGTTTTACAAGTGTCAGAATTTTACATAAAATGGAAGTTGTATAAATGTTGAAAAAACAGTTATTCATGAAATTCCCCTTTTAAGAAAATATGGTCTTATATTAACTACAAGAAAAATAATATATATTAAATGAATTTTATTTTTTATTTACCAATATATAATATATATATTTAATTTTTTTTCATTATGGGTTGTTTTAATTATTTAAAATGATACACGTTATGACGTTTAAAATAGTTTTCATGAAACATGTGTTATATAGACTAAGAATAAACATACAGTAAAATAAAGAATAAATATGATTTAATTATAAATAATTTCATTATATATAAATAAAAAATAATATAACATTAAAAGAATAATGCTACTTTTATATTACTTTAATGTATTAAATGAAATGGTAGTTTGGTAAAAAATTGGTATTTTCACTCTTTAATGAGAAATAAATTTTCTGTCAAAAAATATGAAAATTTCTCTTCTATATTAATATTTAAATTAATATTGAACATATGAAGCCCAATTTTTCTCATAAATTATATTATATTAGGGGGAAATATAAATATTATTTTTCCAAATAATATGTAATATGCAATTTCTTTAAAATGTAATATCAATGAAAGAACTGAATTTGATTAAAATGGAGTGATTAGTTAATATGTATATAGAAAAAACATATATTGGGTTCAAAAATTATTTAATATTACGAAATTATTTAATTTTAATCACTAACCATAATTTCATAGAAATTTTATAAAGGTATTATTAAAATAACATTGTTAAAAGTATTTCAAAACTCTTTAATAATTGTTGTTGTGTGTTACACATGAAATCAAATAAACTGATAAATTTAAAAAAAAAATCATGAAATCAATGGATGTTACATTCCCATATATACTTAGTGTTTTTTGCATATATGATATTTAACATAATTTTATTCTTTTATAATCCCATGGAATTAAATTCTAACGGTCATTAATAAATTTGTACCTTGAAATTTAATAGTGATATCGATAATCAAGGGATTAGAATTTTAAAATACTTTTGTTTCAATATTAAATAATAATAAGATTTATTAATTACCACAACCCAACCCTTGGAGGTCAATTCCATGACTACCCCATATCAACCACCAATAGACTAGGGTGGTGAATAGTGTAGAGTAGTCATATCACACATATGGGAGGCCATAGCCTATGATACCTATATACTAGACCCCATAAACATCTCTAGAAAATATTGTATATATAAATACATTTAAAATGAAAAATTCATGAATAAATCTATCCCATAACAAGAATACAACCACAGTACATTCAACATTATGGGGGAAAAATAAAATACCCAAAAAAAACAAATAAGAATAAAACTTGTTCAAATTGAGGGGGATTTTGTCAATGTCAACTAACAGAACACACCATAGTCAAGCCCCATTAAATACCTTAGTTAGTCAATCTCTATAAGAACAACATGCAATGAGTCCTCTTGGAACTCCACGAAATGTCTTTTAATATGGAAAGGAAACATCATATATAGAAAAGTACCATATATGGGTGAGTATAACAACACTCATTTGTCTCCCCAAAGAAAAAAAATTAAAGTGATAAACTAAAATGAAATAATCAGGTTGACCCAATAAACAGGGGACCCAATGAGAGAGAAGAAAATCTATCTAAGCCACACATTTTATATATAAGAATGTTCATCTCATTCCACATGGAATGCAAACCATGATATATGAAAATACCAAAGGACTCCAAGAATCATCCAAATATCCTCATCTCAGACTTAATGTCTAACAAGGTCCTTGCCACATAACCATCAACATGATAATACTAAAAGTCAAAATGAAACACTCATATTGGAGATCACAATATATGATCAATTTTATCCAATTTTGATTGTCAAAGAATGAATTATTAATATGAAACAACCATTCCATATCTGATGGCCCATCTGAGAGAACATGCTCCACCTGGAATTGATTGAGTTCCAACTCTAGATCTCACCACCATTGGAAATATAACTACTATAATTTCACCCACCCTTTATTATAAGAACCCATACAAATAGGTAATCCTATTTCCACTAGAAAAAACTAAGGGAGAGCTCCTCCACACTATTCACCATGTGCATTATCTCATAAGAGTGATAAAGAAGGGGCCAATGCCTCACAGATTACCCGCAACTGATGGAACACTAACACCTAATTATCCAGAAATACATCTGTAGTACCCATAGGGAGTGGTGTAAACCTCACCATGTAGAGGGAACAAGACCTCTGAATCAGGTTTCACACAAAAAATTGGAGGAGAGTGCTCATTAAAATTGTTCTTCATAGCCGAGGGAGCTCAGAATCCAGTGGAGGACCCACTCCCCACCTCTACATGAAGACTATAGAGTATATGTATGTTGATATTGGAATCAAAATCAGTATAGAGGGGAGTTATTTATGTAGAGACCCGAAGCTTATCGTACATGGACATTACATTACTTTTGCGGAATACTTAGTACATAACAAAAACACACACGCAAGGATCGTAATAGTTTAGTGTCTTTGGAAACTCGGAACGTAATCTTCTAATCATGGTGAAAGATCTTCAATATCTCCCGTAAAGATCTTCCCTTTTTTTTTACCTAAAACCTTTATTTATATCTGGGGAAAAGAAAACATAAAAGGGTGAGCTCAAATGCTCAGTAAGGGTATACAAAAGAAATAAAAATCATATCATATCTTTTTGAAAATCATAACCTACAAAAGAGATCATAATATCTTAACATGTAACAAATCATAGAAGTGAAAATGAGATCACCATAATCATAACATGAAACTTGAAACTTTGTGGCATGCACACATAATCATGGAAAATCATTTCTTGTTAGTCATGACTCATTGCCAAGACTATCTTAGTGGACAAAGTCCCTTTCTGAATCGAGTAACCCTCGTTTCAGTCCTGTTTCACTGAACCGGTATAACCTACCATTCCAGCCATGTCTATCTCATGAGATATAATATCTTTACCCAATGCATTGGAGGGAGATATAGGTCCCACCCATCTTATAATGAATCCTTTCTTATGTGTGCCACATAATCATAAAACATACATCATCCCATAACACATGTAACAAAAATGCGATTCTTGAAACATCATGACATCATAAATCAATTCATATAAGATAAAGGAATTCATAAAAATGTTTCCATCACAACATAATCAAATCCATGTAATAATAGGGATAAAAACAGAACCCTTTTATTATCTTAGATGGAAAATAATTTTGATAAAATACTTAAACTCCATTCTTGAGGAAAATATCCTTTCTACTTTAAAAACATTTTTTTCCTTTCATAAAATGTCATATGACTTTAAAATAAAAGAATTTGATTAAAAATAAACTTGAAAACTTGTAAAGGAAGCTTCTTGGAAATAATGTTTTAAAAATCCATTCATTCCGTATAAGTTAAAAAAAAACATTCTTCGTACTTTTGTCGGAAAAGTCAAAAATTACCTCGTAAGAAAAATGACAAAAGATTCCTTTCATTTCTTTTACTAAAAACTCACCAAAGGGTAAAGTTGGATTTAAAAAAAATTGTAGGTCGATGGAAATAATATTAAATATTGAGGAAACATGGATGTGGATGATAAAATACACCCCAGTAAATGCCAAAGTATAATCAATCTCGGATAAAAATGAGATTGTGATATTTCCCTTACCTTAGGTCCAATTTGCTTCGTATGTGTCCGAACCTCCTGTATAATGATTTAAATAATGTCATTGAATTATTACAGAATCATATTCATTGTTATGATATCATATATGGTTCACTTATGACATTATATTACCCGTTCTTTTGTAAATTCCATGTTAAAGAAGCGTTTTGGGTAAAATCGTTTCATTTATCGTAGGTGTTTTGACTTGTTGTTCTTGACATCATTATTACTTATATCATGATTTACTTACTTCCAGAATATAATATATGATTTATATATCATATATATTCAGTATATATATATATATATAATAGATAGATAAATAAAATGAAAAACACCGTTCATGGAGACGGTAGTCCGTACGTACGCATGAACGCTGTTTTTCTTTCCTTATTGTCATGAAATGGAAGTAAGTAGATGACATACATATGTATATATATACATAAATACAGTAGCTTTATAATGTCATATATTTCATTATTATTTCTTATGTATACATTATAATCATTCTTAAATGGTTAACATGGAGAATGAATCTCATCGCGTCGTGGAGACGGTAGTCCGTACGTACGCACGAGCGACGATATCATTTCTATAAATATTGAATTGAATTGGAGTGGATTATACAATATATCAGAATCAATATGATGTTGTAATAACTATGTATAGTTATTATTTACACCATTATACCCATCCATGTAAGGTGGTGGTGGAAAATAGATTACACCACGGCGTGGAGACGGTATTCCGTACGTACGCACGCGCGGTGATTTCATTTTTCCGTAGGATGGATAGATGGTGAAATTGGGTTGTTTCATACTTATAATAACATATCAGTATATGAGTGATACTTATGTTATTACTTCATAATGAAACAACCTAAGAAGTAGAAGTGGAAGAAGAAATAAAGATGAAAGAATTGGTAACGGTAATTACCTCTTCATTGAAGCGCCTCTTTGAGACCTCCTCTTAGGGAACTAAAATTGGTCTTTGAGGAAGACCAGAACCTCTAGGATGTTGCTAGGGAAGTGGAGAAGATATTTTGGCAGGGGTTGGCCGAGCATGAGAGCTCAAATTGGTGTGAGGAGGAGGGGGAGGAGGTGTCCTTTTATAAGGGAGGAGAGGGGCACCTTAGGAATATCTCAAAATATTATTTTATATTAAAGTCAAAATCCATTTATAATGGTTCCAAAGGGTCTTATTTCGAATCTAAGGTTGGTATGGGTCTAAATCCTATCAACCAATAGAATTTAGACAAGTTTAGGATATTATGTTAACCTTATCAATTAGATTTAACCCCAAGTTAAATAATTTAACTTTTACCGTGTCTTTTTGTTTTCTTTCACTATATGGTTAATACACATACTATAACATGCCAAACGAACCCCAAATTGTTTATTATTAATATATATCCTTATATAAGTCATTTGGCCGAACCTTAGATTTTTAGGAATAAAATAACAATTAATAATATAATATTTGATTTAAAAACTATTTTGTGTCAATTTTGACACTATTTGATATATGATTTTTGTGAAAGTCATAACAGAATTAAATGTTCGAACCAAGTTAATTAAATCAACATTAATATATCATAGTAACCTAGAAAATTAGTGTAATTCATAAAAAGTCTCTAATTACATTTATTTTGGTGTTTATAACATCAATTATGTCAATATTTCATTAATAAGATAATTACTGCATCATCATTGTGTCATAAATAAATTAAATTATTTAAAGTCTAAAAATTACAAATAAAATACCATTATGTAGGAAATAGTTTTATCTTTCTAATGAATATTTATAATCTAAAATCCAACATATATAACCCTATGTAACAATTGTTTTTCTAAAAGATATATGCTTGTGTCGTTTTTGTATTCATTTTAACTTAATTAAAATAAAGTGTCATTATCACTTACAAGTGGATCAATGGGGTCCCAAAATCGACCCAAATATGCCCATGGTCGACCATGTATCAACCAATAGGGTTAAGACACGTTTTAGGGTAATTTAATATTATTATAATATTATTTTTTAACCCTTATTTACCGGATTTACCCTTAACCATGGTAAATAAAATATTTACCGCAGTAATTATTCAAAATGTCTAAAAAATAAAAGTTACCTATTTAAACAATTTTAACATCCTGATTCCAAATATGGAATCCATTTTTCTAAATTCAAAACACAGTAGTGGCAGAAATTAATTTAAAATTAATTCCCGCTGTCAAAACAAAAAGCGTGTTTTTAAGAGATAATAACTATCAAAAGATTGACACTTGTTTATGTTCGGTTTAATTGTAAAATTGTGTCCAATGACCAACATTATATTAAGTGGTAAAAATATATTATAAATATTCTTTATAACCATTCAATATTATAATTTAACCACATAAGATATTACGATGAAAAAGTTGTTTTTAATTAAAATATAGCGTGTTTTTTACTATTCATTAAAATATGAAAGTTATCGGAAAAATATCAAAACTTTATCTAATGTAAATTTTTACATCCTGATTCAAAAAAAGAATATTATTTTTTAAAATTGAACATATAAACATGTCAAAAACTATATTTAAAGTGGGTGCGCCATCAAAAGGCGGTAAAACTGCATTTTTAAAAAAATACTTATTTTACCCGAAAAATTTATTTTGTTCTTATACCATGTTCTAGAAATGTGTAAGATGAATAATAATGTTATAAAATTCAAAATTTAGTTAATACTATTCATAACGGCTAGTTCATGACAATATTATAATAATATAACATTGTTTATTAAAACCCGGTATTGCGTACAACACACGCTATCGAGGAAGGTCGTGATTGCGTGTAATGCAAGCCAAGTCAGGGTTGCGTGTTGTGAAAGAATCCTTCGTTGTTTCGTATAACAGAATCCAACCATATTTCATTTATACATTTAATATATATATATATATACTCAATGTTGGGTAGAATAACTATTATCAAAATTGTGTGTAACACGGTCCAAGAATAGTGTTGCGTATACTACAAGCTAATACGGTGTTGCGTATAGCGCAAGGTAATCTTGGTGTAGAATACAACACAAGACATTAATGAAATTAAAAGAATATTTTTCATAAAATCTCGAGGTGTTACATTCTACCCCCCTTAAAATGAATTTCTCCCTCGAAATTCGTCGGGGTTATAAATGGTTTACTATTCGAACGTTTCTTTAATAGAAACCCACATCGTAAAAAGGAATACCAAAACATGGCTTTAAAAACTAAAGTATGAAATGTAACGATTACCCAAATAAACTAATCACTGGGTATCCACATAGGTGAAAATATGGATATGGAAGAGAAATCTAACCATCATGTTCTGATGGAGAGTGGTAGAGAACATGGCTATGGAAAATCCAGTAATCACAAATCCATAAATTTGTGACGATCTAAGGTACCATCTGATTCATCAGGTATAAGATCACTAGGACAACATTTTTGGTTTTCAAGATCATTTCCCTAAAGTTGAAAATATGAATTAGAATAAATACTTTCTTTATTTTGGTACAATCTCACTCTTGTTCATGTCTTGAACCATTTCCACTTCATCTCTTAAATAAATGAAGTTTAATTTGTTATTCGTGAAGTGTTAGCAGATCTTGTGATAGAATGACGGGTCATTCCATCTGTCTCAAACAAAAGGTTAGCAAAAATTATATACGTAAGTCGATCTATAGTGAGATTAATCACATATGGATCCTAAAATGGACTTATACTTCACATATCATACTGCTTAATATAATAAAACTAGTTTCTACTAAACAGGGACTTCATGTAGGTCAGTGGTAGGCGATAAAGGCCAGTCGCACTTCGGTTGTGGGTTCGATTCCCATAGCCTTGTCCGAAGCGATGGGCTGTCGCCCGTCCTGCAGGTTGTCCTTTTTCTAAAACTATATTACTATAACATCCCATCAATAATATTGAAAAAACTTCTATCCTTAAACAATACTAACTTATATCCAACATAAACCATTCGAATCTTTAGGCTTATCCATAATACTGCCGTCCACTCTCAGAGATTTAATACCATCATTGATCCCTATAAGATATGTCTTGTTGGTCACATTCTAAACATTCAAAGTCCTTAATCATGTATTCTCTTGAATACCTTAGTGAAAACATGAATGCAGTTTAAAGTTAACACTTTCCACATACCAAAATCCTCAAAATTCTATATACTCAAACCATGATATCACTTAGTCCTTATATCAATCATGAGCTCATGAATACAATCAAACATCTCATTATCTTCTTATCCTTTCATTATGCGCATATCATCTACTTTACAAAAGTATTTGAATAACCTTTCATGGTTACTGGTACCATTCATCATACACTTTCAAAACTTAAGGAAAGACAACAGTGTAACAATCCTTAGATGTATCCTTATTCCATGAGATTACTTATATGATAAACATGTAATCATTTCACTACATTCTTAGACCATTGACCGAGCTTCATCATTTCTTTCATCTCACATATCATTTGTAGTTTCTTCATCATCATCAACATAAATACTTCCCATATGACCATACTGATTCTCTTCATGAGACTTTCCCTTAGGGCATTGGTTTGCATAATGCCCGTACATTCCACATTTAAAGCATTTAACCATTGTTGATGTCATAGAAATACCATTATCCTCATCCATGGTGTTAACTGAACCTTTTCCTTTGCACTTACTTGCTTTGTGTCCTTCTTTTCCACACCCAAAGCATCTTCCAGTTCCTTTGAAACATTCTCCTTGATGCCTCTTCCCACATGATTTACATAGGGGAAATTGGACTTTCTTTCCTCTATGATCATCATGAAACTCCATCTTTCTCTTATTAGCCGAGTCAGGAAACATACCAAATTTTACTTTATTGATCATATTATGAGATTGCTGATTCGGCATAATAATGATGTTTGGACTTCCAAATCCCATTTCATTTTTTTGCTCATGAAAAATATCATTCCATTGTCCATAATATCCTCCATTATCGTGAATCACCTTGTTTTCAGCCATTTTCTAAAACCCAAAAAGAATAGTGTGAGAGGCAAAAATCATGCTAGGGAAAACAACATAATAAAGGGGGAGTATCCTCAATATCTAATATCTTAGGTTAAATTCTATGATCGTTACCGTAGTTCTAGGACTGTATCCTATATGTATACTTATCCTAATGGACATCCCTAGACATACCTTAGAAATATCTCTAGGGATCTCACTAACGTTTTCGCATCCTAGTTTCCAAAGGTTGACTAAACCTTTCCTCTGATACCAACTGTAGAGACCTGAAGCTTATCGTACATGGACATTTCATTACTTTTGCAGAATACTTAGTACATAACAAAAACACACACGCAAGGATCGTAATAGTTTAGTGTCTTTGGAAACTCAGAACGTAATCTTCTAATCGTGGTGAATGATCTTCAATATCTCCCGTAAAGATCTTCCCTTTTTTTTACCTAAAACCTTTATTTATATCCTGGGGAAAAGAAAACATAAAAGGGTGAGCTCAAATGCTCAGTAAGGGTATACAAAAGAAATAAAAATCATATCATATCTTTTTGAAAATCATAACCTGCAAAAGAGATCATAATATCTTAACATGTAACAAATCATAGAAGTGAAAATGAGATCACCATAATCATAACATGAAACTTGAAACTTTGTGGCATGCACACATAATCATGTAAAATCATTTCTTGTTAGTCATGACTCATTGCCAAGACTATCTTAGTGGACAAAGTCCCTTTCTGAATCGAGTAACCCTCGTTTCAGTCCTGTTTCACTGAACCGGTATAACCTACCATTCCAGCCATGTCTATCTCATGAGATATAAAATCTTTACCCAATGCATTGGAGGGAGATATAGGTCCCACCCATCTTATAATGAATCCTTTCTTATGTGTGCCACATAATCATAAAACATACATCATCCCATAACACATGTAACAAAAATGGGATTCTTGAAACATCATGACATCATAAATCAATTCATATAAGATAAAGGAATTCATAAAAATGTTTCCATCACAACATAATCAAATCCATGTAATAATAGGGATAAAAACAGAACCCTTTTATTATCGTAGATGGAAAATAATTTTGATAAAATACTTGAACTCCATTCTTGAGGAAAATATCCTTTCTACTTTAAAAACATTTTTTTCCCTTTCATAACATGTCATATGACTTTAAAATAAAAGAAGTTGATTAAAAATAAACTTGAAAACTTGTAAAGGAAGCTTCTTGGAAATAATGTTTTAAAAATCCATTCATGTCGTATAAGTTAAAAAAAACATTCTTCGTACTTTTGTCGGAAAAGTCAAAAAGTACCTCGTAAGAAAAATGACAAAAGATTCCTTTCATTTCTTTTACTAAAAACTCACCAAAGGGTAAAGTTGGATTTAAAAAAAATTGTAGGTCGATGGAAATAATATTAAATATTGAGGAAACATGGATGTGGATGATAAAATACACCCCAGTAAATGCCAAAGTATAAACAATCTCGGATAAAAATGAGATTGTGATATTTCCCTTACCTTAGGTCCAATTTGCTTCGTATGTGTCCGAACCTCCTGTATAATGATTTAAATAATGTCATTGACTTATTACAGAATCATATTCATTGTTATGATATCATATATGGTTCACTTATGACATTATATTACCCGTTCTTTTGTTAATTCCATGTTAAAGAAGCGTTTTGGGTAAAATCGTTTCATTTATCGTAGGTTTTTTGACTTGTTGTTCTTGACATCATTATTACTTATATCATGATTTACTTACTTCCAGAATATAAAATATGATTTATATATCATATATATTCAGTATATATATATATATAATAGATAGATAAATAAAATGAAAAACACCGTTCATGGAGACGGTAGTCCGTACGTACGCATGAACGCTGTTTTTCTTTCCTTATTGTCTTGAAATGGAAGTAAGTAGATGACATACATATGTATATATATACATAAATACAGTAGCTTTATAATGTCATATATTTCATTATTATTTCTTATGTATACATTATAATCATTCTTAAATGGTTAACATGGAGAATGAATCTCATCGCGTCGTGGAGACGGTAGTCCGTACGTACGCACGAGCGATGATATCATTTCTATAAATATTGAATTGAATTGGAGTGGATTATACAATATATCAGAATCAATATGATGTTGTAATAACTATGTATAGTTATTATTTACACCATTATACCCATCCATGTAAGGTGGTGGTGGAAAATAGATTACACCACGGCGTGGAGACGTTATTCCGTACGTACGCACGCGCGGTGATTTCATTTTTCCGTAGGATGGATAGATGGTGAAATAGGGTTGTTTCATACTTATAATAACATATCAGTATATGAGTTATACTGATGTTATTACTTCATAATGAAACAACCTAAGAAGTAGAAGTGGAAGAAGAAATAAAGATGAAAGAATTGGTAACGGTAATTAACTCTTCATTGAAGCGCCTCTTTGAGACCTCCTCTTAGGGCACTAAAATTGGTCTTTGAGGAAGACCAGAACCTCTAGGATGTTGCTAGGGAAGTGGAGAAGAGATTTTGGCAGGGGTTGGCCGAGCATGAGAGCTCAAATTGGTGTGAGGAGGAGGGGGAGGAGGTGTCCTTTTATAAGGGAGGAGAGGGGCACCTTAGGAATATCTCAAAATATTATTTTATATTAAAGTCAAAATCCGTTTATAATGGTTAAAAAGGGTCTTATTTCGAAGCTAAGGTTGGGATGGGTCGAAATCCTATCAACCAATAGAATTTAGACAAGTTTAGGATATTATGTTAACCTTATCAATTAGATTTAACCCCAAGTTAAATAATTTAACTTTTACCGTGTCTTTTTGTTTTCTTTCACTATATGGTTAATACACTTACTATAACATGCCAAACGAACCCCAAATTGTTTATTATTAATATATATCCTTATCTAAGTCATTTTGCAGAACCTTAGATTTTTAGGAATAAAATAACAATTAATAATATAATATTTGATTTAAAAACTATTTTGTGTCAATTTTGACACTATTTGATATATGATTTTTGTGAAAGTCATAACAGAATTAAATGTTCGAACCAAGTTAATTAAATCAACATTAATATATCATAGTAACCTAGAAAATTAGTGTAATTCATAAAAAGTCTCGAATTACATTTATTTTGGTGTTTATAACATCAATTATGTCAATATTTCATTAATAAGATAATTATTGCATCATCATTGTGTCATAAATAAATTAAATTATTTAAAGTCTAAAAATTACAAATAAAATACTATTATGTAGGAAATAGTTTTATCTTTCTAATGAATATTTATAATCTAAAATCCATCATATATAACCCTATGTAACAATTGTTTTTCTAAAAGATATATGCTTGTGTCGTTTTTGTATTCATTTTAACTTAATTAAAATAAAGTGTCATTATCACTTACATGTGGATCAATGGGGTCCCAAAATCGACCCAAAGATGCCCATGGTCGACCATGTATCAACCAATAGGGTTAAGACACGTTTTAGGGTATTTTAATATTATTATAATATTATTTTGTAACCCTTATTTACCGGATTTACCCTTAACCATGGTAAATAAAATATTTACCGCAGTAATTATTCAAAATGTCTAAAAAATAAAAGTTACCTATTTACACAATTTGAACATCCTGATTCCAAATATGGAATCCATTTTTATAAATTCAAAACACAGAAGTGGAAGAAATTAATTTAAAATTAATTCCTGCTGTCAAAACAAAAAGCGTGTTTTTAAGAGATAATAACTATCAAAAGATTGACACTTGTTTGTGTTCGGTTTAATTGTAAAATTGTGTCCAATGACCAACATTATATTAAGTGGTAAAAATATATTCTAAATATACTTTAAAACCATTCAATATTATAATTTAACCACATAATATATTACGATGAAAAAGTTGTTTTTAATTAAAATATAGCGTGTTTTTTACTATTCATTAAAATATGAAAGTTATCGGAAAAATATCAAAACTTTATCTAATGTAAATTTTTACATCCTGATTCAAAAAAAGAATATTATTTTGTAAAATTGAACATATAAACATGTCAAAAACTATATTTAAAGTGGGTGCGCCATCAAAAGGCGGTAAAACTGCATTTTTTGAAAAATACTTATTTTACCCGAAAAATTTATTTTGTTCTTATACCATGTTCTAGAAATGTGTAAGATGAATAATAATGTTATAAAATTCAAAATTTAGTTAATACTATTCATAACGGCTAGTTCATGACAATATTATAATAATATAACATTGTTTATTAAAACCCGGTATTGCGTACAACACACGCTATCGAGGAAGGTCGTGATTGCGTGTAATGCAAGCCAAGTCAGGGTTGCGTGTTGTGAAAGAATCCTTCGTTGTTTCGTATAACAGAATCCAACCATATTTCATTTATACATTTAATATATATATATATATATATACTCAATGTTGGGTAGAATAACTATTATCAAAATTGTTTGTAACACGGTCCAAGAATAGTGTTGCGTATACTACAAGCTAATACGGTGTTGCGTATAGCGCAAGGTAATCTTGGTGTAGAATACAACGCAAGACATTAATGAAATTAAAAGAATATTTTTCATAAAATCTCGAGGTGTTAAAATTTATCTATCTCTCTAATAACAATATCGGACCTACACCTAAGAACAACATGGGAGTACCAACACAAGAATAAAAGAACCACACCTTGGAATGAAAGTGGAGTACTAAATCAATCTAAACATAACATATGGAGAACTGAAACCCGTGTTTGAAAGGGGAGTAATGACTATATGGATTATAGTCCCACACCATGGAACCTAATGGGTGTACTGACTCCATTTGAACAATGATAATGGTTGAACTATGCATTAATAAGATTGGGGTGCTCCGTCTCTGGTAATAGTAACAATACCAGGGACCCACATGCTGGTTTGATATGGGAGTACCAACCCAAGGGGAACTAATCTCTAGGTAAAAGACCCATTACTACTCTGGGATAGGTCCATTTCTACTGATTAAAGAGGTGATGGAACCCCATACCATATTATGATAGGGGAGTATTGGTCCCAAAGCGTCTTTGATACCAGACCAACATCCAACATCAGTCACATGTTAGTGAATGAAGAATCACACTCATCATGCCACCCATCAAAAATAATACCATGGGATGGGGGCATGAACCCTGATTGTAGGGTTTTACCAATCTATTAGCATAAATAGTCTAGGGGGACCTACATCATGAGATGATAATGAAGTGTAAAGATGATGAAATCTCTCTTGTGATCCACCCTGATTGTTATGGATGATTAAGCATTTCTAATAAAATGTTGGTCTTTAGTCACCCAACATCATATCTCGAGATTCCTCAAAAATAATAACATTACATTCTATGTTTAAAAAATATAAGGATAGGCTACTCAATTTCAATAATTCGAACAAAAGTAAGGAGATACGATATGAGGAATTTCATATGAAAATCACATAGCTTATAATGGGGTCCAAATGAAACGTGACCCTTCCTAGATAAGTAATATTGTCCAATTATATAGTTTTTTCTAGATATTTGAGGTTACACACTGTGTAAATGTTGTTAATAGTGTGTCTCAACAAATTCGAGACCCCAAAAGTTTCATTCCCCACATGGAATAGTCATCCATGTCATGCACATGATGTAGAACACCGTTACTTTAGAGGGTTTTTCTATCAATCATTTTTGTTATGTACTTAGCCAACCATCCATAACTAGATTCCCATGTACTATTTCCATCTAATTACATATAACTATGTCCCTTAACATGACATCTCAAGCCACATCCCTTGACCATAAGATATGGGATAACTACATTGCGTGAACCCCATGTATATGACATGTAGACCACAAATGTTCATCATCCCCAAATGTGAATAACACATGGTGTGAAACTTTGTACTATACACATTGTGATTTGAAATTTATAAGGATAATTCATATTGAGCCATCTGGAACACCATAGTTTCCATCTGAACCTATAGTTCGACTCACAGATGATCTCAAGAAGTCGCTACAGGGCTCTAAAACCTTAAAAATGGAAGGATTATTTTATTAAAATATAACACTCAAATACACCTACCTCATGGTAATACACCAATTCTTCGTGTCTGAAAGGACATTCAGTAGATTCTATAGCATTACCAGGTGACAATAATCCTCAAAATCAGTGATCAATGAATATTCAATGATCCAATTCATGGTCAGGCCATTCATCACACAAGGGGAATCCTATCATACTTTTCATAGTGTAATACTTACATTGGGGGAGTGTTGTTGAATTATTTTTTATTAAATCAATAACTCTCATTTTAACATCCCACCAACCAACACTCAAACAAACACACATCATAGGAAAATTTTTTTCATTCTTAAGGAAAACACAAATTTTTAATCGCAACTACTATCTCAAGTATTCTATATGAGACTCTAATAAATAGTTTTTTATAAATTTACCATGAAACTACACAAGAGTTATAAAATATATTATAAATTTTTAATATCACCACACTAAGGCTCTTCGACCCCCAAAATTCCTTGCATAATTTGTTTTTGGCTTAAAAAATATTCCATTGAATATTACAAAGTCTTAAAGTGAAAACCCCTAGTCACTAATTCCGCCCTACAATATGTTTTTTAATCCCTAAAAGGTGAAATCCTAGGATGAAGGTGAAAACCCATGATTTCCACTAGGGATTCCATTTTAGCAAGCTCTATATCGGGTTATTCTAATGCATATAAAAACACACTCAAGGGAACCACAAAATCCAAACCACACACATCACCTGTCTCAAACCATGTCCACACCATGAGGAGAAGTGCTCACTTTTCTCCTATGAAGTAATATGTTGAAAAGAACATGCACCATATCTATCTATGTTCAATCATTCTAATGGTACCCAACCACACTAACATATCTCATATATAATGTATCATGGATGTAATAATCCGCCCATTGACGATTTCCACCATGAGATCCTAATGTTCCTTGCATACAACTGTGATGGTGATCATAGGAGGATAAATATGTTCCAAAAGTCGGTAATCCACCATAACCTATACTATGGAACTTATAAAAATGGATGGTAGGATTCAAATCCACACCGAGGAAGCATCTTAGTGTGTCACTCTATGACAATGGAGTGATTCTATCAATGGAAATCTACTCTGAGATTCATGTAATACTATCAGCAGTAGAGTGTTTCCACTAATCCTCTTTTTAATAGATTCCAACACAAGGGTCGATAATATTGCATCTAATGGTAATGCAATGGAAATATCGAAAACTCATAAAAAACCCTACAATAAACACACATGTCAAAAGAACTTATCCACCACACCATGAAACTATAATATTTTTGTGGAACTAAATCACCCCCACTTATTTTAGCACGTAATAAGAATGAATATTAGTGTGTGAAGAATACCTTTTCCTTGTGAGGCCAGAGCTATGTCAACAAAAACTTTCAATGGGTTATAAGGATTCCCCATATCACATAATAAAATCCTAAACAATTTGATTCCAAAAATAAAGTACCATACAATAGTGTCTTAAAATAATAATTCATTATTATAAAAGAAGAAAATTATACCTATTATCATCTTAGAGCATCAATGTTATTGGAATCTGTGGCTTTCGATTTTCCACACCCCATCCTCTAGTCCTGTGAGCCTGACAGGGACCTTCAGGGGTGGTGGTGCAAACATATCAAACTGTATTCCACCACCTACATCACTCCATCATTATACTTTACTTTTTCCATTGTTAATGACTCCATACTACAAATTCTATATCTTACATTGTGGTCAGTTGACATACAACATCTTAGCAACATGGTGTCTTGAACAGTCTCATTCAAGATGTCTCAATCTGTCACAATCCTAACACCACATCTCGTATGGCTCTCCAGATATCTGTATCAACTCCTAAGCATTAGATTCACATTTATAAGGTTAAGCATGGATATTCATCCTATGAAATGAACCCAAAAAAATACACCAATATTCTATTATATTCCACTCTGCCCCATTATCACCACTGTAAAATTTATCTTCTTGATCCTCTAATAAGATGATTTGTTTCACTAGAGAAAAACCCATCACCGATGTATATGTGGGATGGAATTAGAATATCAAATTTAATTGAATATTTCTAGGGAGTACCATATCAAAGGATTATTATTTTATAAATTGATCCCAAATAATACCCACTGAGTAAGATGAAATTTCTATGAACTTCACTGATTAATTTTCCACATACATGTAACTCTACCAAATCTGCAAAATATTATGGATCTGCACCGACCTAAACATGGATGGAAAAGACTCATCCATGAAGAGATAATCAAAAACTGTATAGGTGAGTTTCACATCATCAGTTTTTACTTCAACAGACTCAACAATCTCTCTTATTAGCCCATAAAAAGAATCCTCACTAAGAATCATTTGATTGAGTGGTATCCTCACAAAGAAGAAAACATTCATGATTACCTCAAGATAGATGATAACTATCTGGGGGTTCTAATCACCATGACACCATAGAGGTTTCCATTGTAGAATTTTTTCTGCACAGTCTACCTATTTGTGTCCTCAACCTGAAGTATTGGAACAACCTGATTCTTGATAGGCTATGGCTCAACTATGGGACAACCTAGAGGTGATATCTTAGGACTAGTTCCGTATAGAAAATCATGCACACTCATATTATCATCATCACAATACCATCTAGGGACCCAATTTAGAATTCATCATGGTGGAATCAAGAAATAGAATCAAGATGATCCATGGCCATATAGTATAACTAAGGATGTTAATGGTTATGAAAATAGATCCCATATTCCAGTCATATATGAATAATATAACAAAAATTCACAATGACCAATGCACTAATGTGTGATGTCAACAATAAGGATTAAATTTCCTAGTTAATGGATTTGTAATCTACCACACCAATACTCGAGTTCCTGTTTGGAGAGACAAACCTGAAACACTTTATCATGGTCTCCAAAAAAACACAAAAAATCTCATAGACATCACTACTAAAGAAGGAACTAATTTATACCACTCTATCAAGACTAGACCCACTATGGCCCAATCGATGATTACCATAATTCTTCCTCCAATACGATACGGGTCGGGTACCAGTGTTGAGTAGTCATATCACACCTATTAGAGGCCTTATCATATTATATCTGTAATGACTAACCCAAAAACATCTCTATGAAACAGTTCATAGATAATGGTATCTGAAACAAAAAATTCATGCGTAAATATATCCCACAATAAGAATATATAAATAGCAATGAAAACATATAGAGGAATAAATATAATCCCACGAAAAAATTAAGTGAGTCTGACCTTACCAAAAGGATGGTACTTCTATAAAAGGAAACCACCATAACTCATCTTAGTAAAGCCCTAGTAAACACCTTGGTCAGTCCATATCACTAAGATCTGTCTCATTTAGATCCCCCTAGGACTCCATTGAATATCCAATAATTTGTAGAGGACACAACATGTGTGGGAAAATCCCATGTAGTGGTGAGTATAAAAATACAGATTAGGTTCCCCAATGTCCATGATAAAAGGGGGAAACTGAATAGATAGCCACTTTTTAATCCATGATATAGGTAACCCAAAGAGATATATGAAACACCATCTCAACCACTCCTCTTCTATGCATGACTAGTCCACTCTGCCCACATGGAATGTCATCCAAGAAACATGAATGTGATGTAATTTCTACATACCACTCATTCTAAAATTAACCAATATTCATGGATGATTTATTAAATATATACATAACATTATACTTACACTCAGTTTTATCCCTAGGGTTCTCACAATGTTTCTGTATTTAATTTTTTAAAGGTTAACATAACCTTTTCCCGGATAAAAACTATAGATAACCATGTATTTTACACATTTTATTAAATTAGTATGAATCATAAACATCCATTAATAATACAAAATGATCTAAAAGGTATGGGGTCTTTGTAAGACAAGGTTGTTAATATATAAACAGAATCCAAAACATGTAATCATAAATTTTTACTCCATAAAGTTCTTCTAAAATTAGTTTCTGCTCCTACAACTACATTGGATAAGCTGGGGAATCCATGAGAAAATGGTTGAGATATAACATTTAATAAGGGAATATATAAGATAATTAGGCATATTATGTTAGTCAATGGTAAAACATGGTATCATAAATGATATGGTACCTGAGTAATAATATAGGTGAGTCAGATAATGATCAGGAAATATTATGATCGTGTAAATGTGGAAAATTTGGATGGGACATAAAACATGTCCTTAAAATAGGATGTTGGTAACTTCCAATATAACAGCACATTGTGGACATAGTCTTATAATTGAAAATGTTTGCTTATTTCCCCAAAAATAATGTCTCATGATTCTATAAAAATAACCAATTCATTTTAGGGATATATTATAATATGCACACTCATCTTTTTCATTTAATATTAATGTATATTCATGTCACATTAGCCTTTGAATTATAGTTCATAAATATACGAATAAAATATAGAAATAAATGGGCTCTGTAATCATTTATGAAAACATAACCAAATAATTTCCTTAAATAATTAATTTCAGCAATTTTTATTAGGAATTTTTACCCCATAAAATGAAAAAAACTAGGTTTTTGTATAAAATACAAATATAAATAATTCATAACATTTGTATAAATTTAAAAAGATTCAAATTGATAAAGAGAGATAAGGGTTATAACCTAATGAAAAGGTTTTGTTTTAAGGATCTCATAACTTTGTCACATTTTTTAATAGTTGTTCTCCAATTTGTAGAAAAAAAATTAAATTAATTATTTTATTTCAAAAAAAATTAAAATTTTGTTACTTTAATTTTATTAATTAAAATTTCATATTATATAACATATCCATTTACTTTCTTGTCGGGCATTTTGATGATGTTTGGACCATATTTCCAACAAATACATGGGTATGTTGAGTATGATCAAAGAGATTATTAATTAATCATATCTACAATTGTAATAATGATATAATTATAATTTTTATAAATAAATTAAACATTTAATTAATTTCATGAATTATGATTATAAAAAACAAACTGTGTTACAATCATGTTGATAGTTGGTCATACGTACTCATGAGAAACGATTCCATTTTTTGACGATCTTGATAGAAATAATGTAAGTGTTTTTTATATTTTCAAAATCATCATTATATCATAAATTACATATTATTTGTCTAAATACCCATTAATATTCCATCTACATGATTTGGCAATAAAAACAGATCACATTTCATCATGAGTCAGTAGCCTGCCACACACGTGAATGACATTATAAATTATTCAATGGATTGTAATGTAAGAATGTATATGATATATTTATTCTAAATATTTTTTAATATTTCATTATTATAACATATAATCATAAAATTAATATTTATCAAATTCTATATAAACTTTATGTAAAAAAATCAATTACATCACTTCATGACGTCGTAGTCTTCCATATACATAAGGGGCATTAACGTTTTCCCAATGGAACAAAATGTAAGAAGATTTATGTGATATAATAATTAAAAAATTATATTAATGAAATAAATATCATTAATAAAAATAAAATAAATAATTATATCCATCAATTAGAATCAGTTATTGGAAATGTGTAACATTTTTTTGTAGGGCTGTATTTCGTCAAAAATGCAATAAAGTTTTTAGTTTCCCATTTGAGGGAGGAATAGATGGTTGTAAGTAATTTACATAACATAAAAAAAATTTCGTGTATATTATATAAAATGGTTATTATATCAAAATATTTTAATAATATTTTAATGAGGTGACAGAGGAAATAAAATAAAATGGTCGGTTATAGATGTTGCTTCTTCTTCAGACTAATTCTTATGGTTTATTCTTGAAACCTTCTAAATATGGGTTTCAAATAGAAAAAGGACTATTTGTGGAAGGTAGGGAATTAATGATGATAAATTAATAGGTATTTTATAAAAAAAATCATTTTTATGTGTTTGTAAAATTTGTTAGGGGTGGCCCTTGAAAAGTTGGTGGAGAGGGCATGCTTGGAATTTTGGAAAAAAATGAATTAATGTAATATTATTAAATTTAAAAAATTTACCATTTTTTTAATATTAAGGATTATTTTGTAAATATTACAATATAATAGTATCTATAAGTTTTTTTGTCCTATTTAACCCTAATATTTATAGTTTAACCCCTCTTATACCCTTTTTTACCATTACAATGATATTTTTTAATTATTTTCACCATTAATTTGGGTCAAAACAATATTTTAACATTATTAGATAATATAAATTATTCAGATTAAAAATATGGAATCTATTTATTAAAATTATACACATACAATTTAAAGAATATAATTTAAATTTAATCCAACAAATGTGTCAAATATTTTTTTAAAGAAATACATATTTAATGAATTTATGATATCATATAAACATTATGAAAAGTACTATCACTTTTTTAAAAATAAATTCATATTTATATTTATATAATATATGAATATAAATTAAATATTTCTTCATTAGGGAATGTTTTAATTATTTATAATTTATAATCTCGATGCACATTAAATTAGTTTTCATGAAAATTCATTTTATATAAAATCAAAAAACTTATATAAGAATATAGTATCAAGATGATATTATTGTAAGAAAATGAATTAAACGTTATTAAATAAAAATATTAAAAATAAAAAATTATTGGTTCTTTTTAGACACATTAATATACTGTAATAAATAACATTTTATTGAAATTTATAGTTTTACTAATCCCTGAAAAATGAATAATTTCAAAAAAATTAAAAAAAACTCACTCTATATTAAAATAGATATGATAATTTTATAAATAAATTCCATTTTTCAAAATATTTTTTCTATAATTTTAAATAAATATATTATTTTATCATAGAATATAATAAAAATAATTTTTGATTAAAACATATTTTGGATGAATAAAATCATTGTTCTCAGAATATAGTGATTATTTAATTATAATTTAAAAATAGAATTATATTGTGTGAAAAAATATATTAATTTCATAAACTAGTTATTCTTATTCATTAAATACATTTTACTTTCTTGGTTATGATGCTCTAGTTTAAATGATAATGTTAAATTTCTTTCATGGTTTGTTAAAACTCGTTGTTTCATAATACACAATATATCAATGAATATAAATTTATTTAAAAAAATATCATAGTGTCTCACGGTGTTACATTATCATTTATTCATGGCCTTGTGTTTCATATGTACTATAAAAAATAATGTTTTTTTAATTCATAAGGAATAAAATTAGATGCCATGTGATTTTCAGAGTAGGATCATATATTTTATCCTTTGTACAAGTAGTTGTGAATATTCAATATCTGTACTAATTGAAGTTAGTTATAACTTCAAATTAGTTCCCTAATGTTGTTCTCCCTTTGGTTATTTTATTTTTTCATATCTACACTATGTTTTATTCCATTTAACTTTGTTATTGTTTATATAATTTGTCACAAAATAAATATCTATTGGAGTTGGTTTTATTGACTAGACTGTATTATTATATTCAATATGAATTTGTTGGGTTTTTACAAGTTTCTTATGATAATACCACTAATCATATATGACAAGAATAATAAGGGTTATTCTTCAATCACATTTATATTAGATGTGACCTGAGGTGGTTGACTCGGTCCAATTTCTTCTTTTGTTGAGTCCTTGAGGTTCAAGTCATTTTAGAGTTCTATTAAAGAGGGTATCAATTATGTTTTATTTAGAAATGAGGTTACTAAGGATTTCCTTGTGAAATTAGTGATATAGTTTCTTGTGGATTTTTTATTTATTTTTAGACAAGGGGCCCCATTGTTGGATTGAATAGTGACATATCCATTCACAAGGACTCTGATGATATTATTGTGATGTTGGAGCACTATGGAACTAGTTGTAGTGATAATGATAATTCTACATGAATATTTTATAGATTGGATATTTATTTTTATAACTTTGAGTCTTATCTATATATTTTCCTAAGTAATCTTGGATCATATTGTCAATATATAGGATATTTCCATAAAAAATACAATTAGGAACCCAATGAAGGGTTAACATGTTCATGAGAAAGTTATCAATCAATTTTTTATCAACAAGATAAGTAATAAGTCTTGTATTGAGGGATTCAAGCATTATATTCCCATACATCAATAGGAGGGGCGGTGATTCCTCTACTAATAGTTCACTGAGAGGTACCACCCCCAATATCTAAAGAGAATATTCATCCACCTATTCAGAATAGGATGATTCCATTGGAAAATAATGGGGATTCACATAGTCTATGTATTATTTACATGTTTAAACAATATGAACCACTTGTGTTCAAAGAAAATATTTATCCTCAAATAATAGATAATTTCTTGGAGGTAGTGATTTAGTCATTCCACATTCTATAGAAATTAATTTATTCAGTGTTTTTGTTACTATCCATCATTATCTATTGTGATTCATCAAGATGGGGGAGTCATCTCATTCATAACCCATGATGATGTGAATCAAACATATATATATTTTTATAACATTCTTCATGATGAGTTACACTTGTCTATGATGTTGTTAGTGTAAATCATGTAGTTTTTGAAGCTATAAAAATGTATGGTTCATTTAAATAAAAAGAAACTGCATTTGAATGACTCATGATGTGTTTAGTTGATCATGTAATATTGATTATGGACTTAATAGAGTGATTTAAGTCAGTATTTTTACCCTCTTCATCCACACATAGGGCACACTTTTAATACAAGACATGATAATCCACTGTTTTTTAGAAGAGGATTAATATTTATTTTGAGAGTATAGTGGTTCCCCAGTAATAGATTCATTATTTTATGTTTTCCATTGACTAGAGTTAGATAGACATTATCAAAATCAATATAATATTAAAACCTAGCCATGAGATTCATTAGTGGTAGTGTGACCGAGAGAGTTAAGAGAACATGGGAGAAATTATTATAATGTTTGAGGATGATGTCACATAGAACATGATTTCCTAACCAGATATATAATTGAGTGAATTGAGGAAATAGAAATATCTTTGAATAAAAGGTAGATACCCCATCATGAACATTACAATAGTGGCCATAGTGATACATAGGGGGAGATATGGTCGATAATATGGGTGTGGATCAAGAGGAGTAGATAGATCTGGATTTTGATAAAATATGATTAAACAATTATTACCTATTGAAGATCCATTACATGACCATGGAATATGCAGTCATGTATGTGATCAGATGAAGGGAATAGAGGGTTATGAAAAGGATTCACCAACATGGATATGAGGTATGATATGTACCTTCGCTAACTTGTAACCCATCCTATTATATATTATAGGATGTTATAATTTTGTTTTTTTCCATTATTTAAGTGTTAGTGATTCTAGTATGGACTATATACCATCATATATGGTAAAAAACATACTCTACAAGAGATCTCACACTCAACAACATTGTGAAATGATGCGATCTTTGACATTGTGGTGAGATATTAATATGGAAATTTATATTAGACACGATCATTCATAATGATATTATATTTTTTATTCATTTCTTATTTACAGTATATTCCCTTATTGACTATTAGAGTTTTATAGATGAAGGTATTTAAGATAACAGATCAATATTCCCCTTCATGTGTGAGTGAGAACCTCAGTTAAGATGTGTAGGGCCTATGTATGGGATATTGAATCCAACCAGAAAAACATTTTATATTTTTCATTGGTGTATAACATATCTTTTAGATTATCAAATTCATGAAATCATTGGAGGTTATATGGAATTTTTCTGAGAGTATGTACCTGAATTTCCCCATTATCAAGATACAGAAATATGTAATGATCTATAACCTAATTCCACTATGATTTCATCTATATATTATCATGTATACCCTATTAATGTAAATGAGAATAATTTAAAACAAGAAAAAATTATACCAAAATTCTTCATATGACCTAGTGGGTCCTGATAAGCAACTCCAATGGTGTTCTCGAAGAAGTTGGATGGGTTCTTGAGTTTTTTTATTAATTATCACCACCAAAATTAGGTGATAGATTTGAAGATATAATCATTAGTGAGAATCAATGAAATCTTCAAACATATGGTGGGATAAAATTGGTTATCATAGATCCACAATTGGTATAGCAGTAAATATATTTCGGATGATGAGGTTAATTTCCTGAAGATAAAATTATAATTATATCATTGATATTAATAGTTTATAGAGATTTCCATACACATAATTAAATCCATTATTGTGTTAATGGTCCTCTTGAAATAGATATTTTCCCCTCATAAAAGGATTATAGTTATATTACTTAATGAAATACTTGTTTATTTAGTGATAGATATTGACCACACTGAACATTTTGATAATATAATCGACCTGTTTAGGAATTTATCACTCTATAGTAATCACTCAAAGAATCAGTTTTGGATTTAATATTCCCACATGTTGTGATATTTCATCCTAGAGGATTGTGTATCCCTGCACCCAAATAATATTGAGTTAGTGCTTTATTTTGATCCACCCAAGATCATGTTTGTGGTGTAGATTTTTCATATGATAAAAATTTACAATTAGATATTGAGTGTGTACTTTCCTATGATAAAATATCTCATTAACATCATTTCCAAAATGGGGAATACATTCATTAGGTAATTGAGGTTCCATTGATCTTTTATGGAGGAATAAAGAAGGTTGATGGTTTCTCCATTTTATGTGTATTATTTAGATGTAATTGATCATGAAATATTTTTTTATTCCACTAGAAAAGGGATTGATTATGTATTTATTTAGTTTTATTTAGTGATTTCATTGTGAAATCAAAAGATTAACTACATATAAATGTGTTCAATATTGTAATCTTACAGTTTTTCATTTATAGTTGAATAAATTTTCATCTTATTGATTATTAAATATTCTAAAAAGATCATAAGTTCCTCAGATAAATCATTACCATAATATATCTTATCCTGAGGTAGTAGAAATGGTTGGAGTTTTTTTAGGATAATGTATTTTATATTTTCACACTAGAAAAAAATGTGTTTCCCATTGTTCTTTTTATTGATTTTAACTTTTGTTACTACATGATATTTTAATAGTTGAAATTAAAAAAAATAAAGTCATTTAATAAAAAATGATGTTATAAATGCATTATAACACATTTTTTCACATCATTTATAAAATAACTGACAAAAATTTCAATCATACATGATTTCTCACAACAGTTATATAAAAACTAGTGTAACAAGAATATTTTTTCACGTCTTCTAGGATAAATATATTCTAAATGATGTGAAAAATCATTTACCATGTCAATTTTTCAATAACGAACTTGATAAATAAATTTTCATATTAGTTGTTTCATAACAGTCTAGAGATACCAATAATAACATAAATATGATATCAGTTTTATGAAAACCAACATGAATAATAATATATTTTCTAGGATTACTACATCATTTATATTCAAATTATCCTGAAAAATATTTTACCATGTTGGTTATAAAATAAACAATGTGAAAAAAAATATTTTTAAACTATAATTTATAAATTCATCAAATACCAACAATATATAATTTTATTAGCATAAATTAACTGCATAGAATAATATCATCATTAGAAAAATATAATAAGAAAAAACTATTACAATTTGAACATTAAACATAAAAATGTATATAATAAATAAAATGAAACCCCTTTATATATATTAAATGATTCACACATTCAATTTTTAAGCGTCTTAGATCTTTTTTAGTAAAATTATGATCATCAAATAATGATTCCAAATAAAATGAAAGCATTTAACATGCATTTTTAATAAAATGAATGGAATGATAGAGGAATGGTTTTTTTAAAAAGTCTACCCTTCAAAAACATTGTAACTACCCTTGATGAAAATATATTATTAATAAATTATAAAACATAGTATCCATATACCTTTACATATTTTTTATGAACTACTATTTAAAATAATTTTTTAATTCAAAATAATGTTTTATGTACTTCAATCTACAATTTTGTAATTTAAAACGAATAATCAACTTTTATTTTACGTATTCAATCTTTAATCACCTATCTCTTATTTTCTCCCTAATCTAATTCCATTCCATATTAGAAAAAACTATGTGTAAAATAAATGTAATTATCATTACAATATAGAAAAGATTTAAAAAATTCAGACTTACGTGTTTAATAAATAAATAAAAAATTATCACACAACACGATGGATATAGTATAGTAAGTAAAGTGACTTATCCCTTGAAAAAAAACACCGAAAATCAGATTAACACTAATATAAAAGAAAATATAACATGAGTGTTTATTATTTTAATCAATATATAACACTTCATGATATATCTATTTCATAATTTTAAAGATAAGTATGAATCCTTCATTGAAAAATTTCATTATTTTGATTTCTTTTAGTAATTTAAACTGTTCTTTCTACCACACTCATTGGAAACTCTCTAGGTAAAATAAAATGTTGTTCCATAAAATCATATAATATTTTTTTCAGACTATATAACTTTCTTAAAAATAAACGTAACAAAAAACATATATTTTTATTAATTTTTAATAAATTAAAATAACAAATGTATTTATATTAATAGACTATCATTGAAACAATTTTTATCATTTTGATGATCAAATTATATCAAGTTAGGAGATCCACGATAACTTTTTTTATGTGTCGCGGTCATTGAATTCAAGAAAATTATATTATTCATTGAAATTTAACAAACTAACAATAAGAAAATTGAATATGTTAACAATCTATCTTGTCGATAATAATTTGTAACTAGCATCATAGCTATATGTATTATTTTTTGTCTATACAATATGAGGTTACTATAAATGTATTCAAGAGAAAAATTACTAGAAATATAAAATTTTAAATGATAAAAAAAATTTAATAGGGAGATGTAATAAACTATATAATAAACACATACCAATACTCTATGTTTAAAAAAAACCTAGTTTTACAATAAAATGGCCAATACATTGTTCATTTGTAATAAACTAATCTATAAGTAATTGTGTTCTTATGATATATCTATAATATTTTGTATAATAAACCTTTGATTATATATATATATATATGTGTTTTTGATAAAGGATATTTCTAATATAGTTTATCATTGCATATGAAACAATATAATGTTAGGGATCATCAAAATATAATTAAAAATAAATGGGAAACTATTGAGTATGAGGTGTTAGAGTAGGATAAGTAATATTACTGAGATAAACGGTCAGAGGTAAAGGTTAGGGATGTGCATCTTGAAACTATCTCTGTGTCTAAATACATTGAATGTACCAAATCTCTAATCCTTCTATCCATCATTTGATGAATATATAAAACTACAGAATCAATATTTTTAATTATTCTTTTATGAAACCCCCCATTGAATATGCTTCAGAATGAGGAAACACTTTTTTATCGATACACAAGAAGGAAATCCTCATATAAATCATAGGTGTTCGGAATTTCTAAATATTGTAGGTATATTATCCTTCCTACCATTAGACACGATAGTAACATATCTGGTCTTCTCCTCAACAGATTCATATTTAGATTATTTTAAAAAATATGCAATGAATCAAAATGTATAAAAAACAATTTTTTTAAATAAACCAATAATGTAAAAATCATACATTCCACTGAGATACTACTATCAACCTTTCCATATGATATTTTATTTTCTTTTTCTAATAAAAAATCTCTTCCAGTTATCATGCCTAGTTGGGGAGAAGGACGGTCCACCTTTATGGAGCTCAAAGACTCAAATATGTATATTTCAAATGTTTTAACTATAAATTTTTCTTCCAATAACATATACCTACCCTGAGTAAATAAATATTTGTATACATTTATATATTGTATCACATGGTGATATATTCTTATTTGACTTTAATAATGAATAATGAAATCAATAATATGATCAATTATATAAGGAAAACGTCAAATATGGATCATATCACTTACCAATTTTTTTTCTCATCATATATTTCCATAAAATTGTTTACATTTGTATTTATCTTGAAATAGATACATCTCTCATGCATTTGGATTATTATTATTCCCAAAATTGAAATTTAATGTGAGTTTTCATTTAAATTCCCTCCATATCTTTATAGATAATACTAGATATTTTCAACTAAATTCTTAAATATCACATATAAAATATGTCATATGATTATAATTGGGAAAACATATATTTTTATACAAATTTCATTATATGTAAAATAATTACTGATAATTTTACCAAACCTATGTCCCATAAATAAAATATTTTCACCTTTTTAAAACATCAACAATTAGAAATCAGAATATTAAATTTTCATTAGCCTATAATTTAAAAAATGTAAAAAAATTTGAGTTTGGACCCCCTAGAATTTTATTACCATCAAATTAAGTTAGTATCCTCTAGACCTAGAAATGGAATTTATTATTTTTGAAAGAATGATTAGCCACATTTAACCACCCTCAAATTATCTCCCCCCCATTCAAGTAAATTCCCATTATGATGAATTATAAAGAGGCCCATTAATAGAAGTATGTGTAAATTCCTCACAAACATAAGTGTATGATCCTCCCATGATGTATGTATTGGATTATATTTTTCATCAATCATTTTCCTACAAATCAATGTAACAAATAATTAGTTGGAAAATAAATGAATAAAACAATTAAATTCAAATGTAATGAACAAAATGGATATTAATCAGACAAAATTCATCTATAAAAAATAAATTTTTAATCTATTTATATATTTAACTAATATTATAAAAACGTTTTTGTGAAATGGAATGAAAAAAATGAATTAAAAAAAATCTAAAAAGGATGTTTGAATAGGAAAAATCATTCAACACATTAAACAAATTTTTCACCAAAATCAGCATTCATTGAATATATAAAAAATGATCCAATAAAAAGTAATTTAACTAGAAAAAATAATTATTTTTACTTGTTAGGGTAAAAAACTTAAATTATCAGTATATTAATGAGACTAGAAAAGACATAATATAATGAAAAAAACTAAAAATATGGCTTTAATATTAATAATGGTGCAATGTCTTACCTTGTTTTTACACCTACACAATTATTATATGAATATACTCTTTTAAACAATTCTATAATTTTCATTTATCATAATATACTAAAAATATTTTTCCTATCAATTTTTTAAATATATATGTTATGTAAGGGGTTCATGGTATAATAAATAAATAAAAACTAATATAATCACATAATTTACCTAATTTGTATAGATATGTGTATTAATAAAGAAAATAAATTAATATGTCTAACAATTTTTGAAATTTTATAATGTTACCAATAAATGAATATATGTTACCTATGACAATAGAAAAATATTTGAAGATTTTTTTCCGAAATACCTTTTATATGATCAATTTGTATGGAGAAAACATGCCTACATCGTGCTCATAAATATTCTATATTAATCCATAATGATTAACATCTGTCATATTGAATTCATCATTTCTAACATTATTGTTAACAATAAAATTTATTTATTTAAACATTGAAAAATGTAATGTAGTCTTAATCCCATGTTCCTTTAATGACACAATAATGTGCACTTGATGAATATATTGTGTTTTTTTCCATAAGAACTAAAAAATTGAATTCCTTATATAAACACTAGTACACTACTATTATGATCCACCCATATATTATCATGATCTTTCATATGAAATATATAGCCATTAATTTCATACTTGGTCCATGAAATAAAATTTCATCATAGAAATCACACTAACTATCTCAATGTTTCTGATTCATATAATCTATCATGAACCATCACATTAAACCTCAATTTTTTTATAATCATTCTAAATCCAAATTACTTTATTCATTGAATAACATTTTTTCATTAGAATAATATAAAATTTATATATAGTTGAGAATAATTAATGATTTTAAAGATGTATAAATGTTTAATCTTTATCTGTTCACATATAAACAATTTTTATATCCAAAAAATATCACATTTCCCCCATACATGAGTCGTTCATGTAGAGATACAGGAAAATAAATGTGTTTCAATATAAATAAGTAGCTTCAAAAAACACTGTATACGACCCATAAATATATATCAAAATAACAGAGTCTTTGTGTGGATATAGATTCTTTTTTATACCATCACTATAAACATATAAATTTCAATGGGACACATCCAACATAGATTTAATGGTATTAAAATCATTATTTCATACACTAATTGAACCATTATATGCACCATGTTATCAAAAGAGATGATGAAAAATTAATTTCCCATCGAAAAGGTATAGAAGCCACATCATTATCCAAATTTATTAATCAATTAATACTAATAAATTTATTATTAATTGAATTAAACAAATTACACACCATCATATTATTCATTATTACATGGATGGAAAATTGTCTACAACATGAAAATGGTATGATTTTCTATGTCTTCTCCTGAAAATTGCGAGATTTTATGTTGGTATACTTCAAATGTTTTTATAGAAAAAATTATTTTACATTTGTATAACTACCCTGTGGAATTTGGAAGCATTAGGGACCCTGAAAAAAATAATATTCACCCTCTTAGATAATTTATTAAACTTTGTTGGTATGTATGTTAACATTACATCACGAGTGGGAGATCACTCAAAACCTTTTTTCATTAGAAGTATGTGCAATGTTACAATAAAACCATATTTGTTATCTCCATAAATTTATGACAATTTTCAAATAAAAATAACATATATATTATTCTCTACATGCATTAAAACTATGTTTGGTTGGACCACATTATATCTCAAATATGGAAGCTTGAAAAATATTTTTATTTTCTTCCAAATTTTTCAATCGTGATTATATTTTTATGTCCTTTAGATTATGACAATAAATTTTTTTACTCTCACAAAATGCTGATTGATGGGAATGGTTTTTGGAGAAATCTCAAAATATCAGGATCCATTTAATTTATTTTTATATCATTTATTTTATTGATCCATATAAAATCCCCACAATGAACTATGGGTATTGTTTTCCCCCGAGTTGTAGTAGTTAATATTTAGTAAATGTTAAGAAACATTGAAAATAACTAAGCTCATTAACACAATATCCAAAAAAATTACAAATGATGGAAAGTCATTTATAGTGAAATAATAATTTCATCCATTTGAAACCGTTCAGTTTTATAAGAATCACACTACATAACACCTTCATCCAATTAATGTTTCAAATCATCAATTTATGGTTACACGGAAACATCGATGACTTTTATATGCAGTGTTGGTCTTAATATCAATAAACATAAAATGATATAATTAGACTTCATAAAAAAGTTAGTTCATTATCGTAAATTAAAAATAATTGGCCATGTAGTATGTTTTATACTGTGAATTTGATATATATTTATTCTATATGTATACAATCCTTGTTTATGATTTCAAATTTCACTTTTTAATATATTAAATTATTGATCAATTATATCAACTATTGAAAATTTCGTAGATGTCATAATTATATATCAAATAATAACTTATATGAATTCCATAATACTTATTTTTCATCATAATATTTTGAAATTATAATTTTCAGCTGTTGAAATATTAAAATATACAAAAAACTTATAGCTGGAGTCTCTATAGCTTTTCAATATTATGGGTAATTTTCAGTCAATTTATACACAGATGTCCCATATTTATTATAATCTGACATCCATTAAAATTACTTCCTATATAGAAAATATTCATTCATGCAGATATGTATTTTTTTCTACCACAATCACATTAGGCATAATATTTTCTTAACATTATAATATCAATCTGGAAGATCATTGTCTTTAAGATGTATATACTTCCATAACTAGAGAAACTATGTAAAACAATATCCAGTCCATTCATTTTTCACCCTTAAGATAAACAAACATAACACATATGAAAAATCATTATATTCCACTTAAATAAATCATAATGGTTTTAAAAATTAAAAAATTGATGCTCAATTTTTCGTTCTTTCACAATTTCTTCTACATCAATATCATGAATCATTTTTTATAAATATTATTGACTTATCATCATGCAAATCAACATCCCCAAAAGATCCATAATTATACCATGTTTCACCTTGTAAAATCGATGTGGTGTAAGTTGATCAAAATCATGGAAAAATAAATGATCTTCAATCTCTCTTCATTTCATCTTCATTATATTTATATAACTTATGCATTGTAAAAATGTCATTTTTGGAACATTTAATTTAAGAAATACAAAAAATGAATCAACAATATCCTCATATTTACCACTTTCTTAGAGTATAGTAATCAAAATTTGATTAATTATTAATTAAATGAAATATCATAAATTTAAAATTAGTAATTATATTTTTGAATTTGAATTTAAAAATAACAACAAAAATAATCAGAAATTTTATTGAAAATAAAATAGATACAACATTTTTATGAAACAATATCTCTTTGAAGATGTTTAATTATCAAAACATCATTAATAATAAAAAAAAGTATGGTCTATTTTTCATTAGCAACTAAATATATTAAAGCATTATAATAAATTTTAAATTAAAATTACATTTCTAATGCCGAAAAAAAACATATATTAGATACACATTAATAAATAAAAAAATTATTTATAAAATTATATCATAAAATAACAATAAAATAAAACCTCAAAAAATATAAATTAATTACAAAATTCATCATATAATTGAAGAAATGAAATAAAAATTCCAATTGTTTAGAGATCAAAAAATATTATAACTGGTAGGTATGAATTAAGCAGACAAGTCAAAATCTAAATTCATCAATTAGAACATGCCTTGAAAATCGATCAAATGAACAGGAGTGAAAAATATATACCAGTTGAGTGATGAATGGGGAGTCAATGACAAGGGAAATATATATTGAAGATATTAAAAGTAGTGACTAATGGAACTTGAGGGCTTATTGTAGTGGTGAAAAAATTAATTACATGAGAGTCCAATATGGAAATAGACATAAGTTTTATATATATTAATGAAAAAATATAATTTCTTATAATAATATTTCATAAAATAATTATGTAATATAACCTAAAAATCATCAATTTAAAATTACACCACATGCAAGGAAAATCATAATAGAAAATTGAAATAAAAATAGGTGAAAATAGTTGTAGTGGAGAGGGTTAATGAATAAAACAACCAGAAACAATCAGTCTAACAATGATACATACCTCCCCCTCTCAATGAAAAAAAAGTATCCACTATGGGGTTATGCAATTTTTTCAAAAAATTATCCCTCCCCCTCCAACCAATATTGTTGTCACCCCTCTCATTCTCCTATAATTGATTGAAATTTAAACATTTGAGGGATAAAAAATCTTCTCTATAACTAATTAAAGGTAATGGGATATTTTTTATTATTATCATCACATAAGGTTTGATAATTAAATTTATAATTTTATTGTATTGGTGATCTCTTCAAAATCTGTCAAATCCACATGGAGTTTATAGTTCACAGAAGAGGTTTTCATTCGTGATTATCATCACATCTGTGTTATAGACTCTTATTTTGAATTATCATTCAGTTTTCTTCTTCTATCGGTTGATGGAGTTATACAATGGCAATGAACATACTATGGAACATATTTTAAATTACCTACCATGATTGAAAATAACATTGCGAAACATGGTTATCCTTAAAGACATCTGTTAATCCATTGGTCAATTTATTATTATAGAGGAAGATACTCTTCCCTTAGTTTACCCCAAAGAAAATCATCATTTTATTGAGATATATTTTTATTTTATTATCCCTCATCATATTAATATATCTACTAGATATATATAGAATCAAAAATATTGTATCATATTTAACTGAGTGATCCAAATATTTTATATATTTTATCCAAGTTCATAATTAATATGTGGGAATTCATCAAACGAGGCAGTATCATCGGTGGTTTTATCCTAGGTGTGGTGTTTATGTTCTTCAGTATGTGAAGAGTCTTATAACTATAATAGTAGGATCTCCATCCCAAAATCCTTATCATGGTACTTGTATAGAGTTCAAGTGAATAGATTCTTTGGTTGCTCAAGTCCATCTTGAAAAAATGCGAGATTAATTTTATATTCACCAGTTACTAATTTTGTGTAGTGTACCAACTACCCAATTTGATATATTATAACATTAATACTTTTAACATCATCATATTTAAATATTTCATATCACATTATTACTTCATGAGGATTATGAATAAAATGTATCTATGTAGTATGGGACACTTTGGAATGTTTTCGGATTATTTTCCTCAAGATTTATTTTAATAATTCATCAATGATATTTCAATTCAAGGAAAATATATTAACATTAATCAATAAAACCATTTATTTTAATATCCACTAGTTATTCATGATATCTTTAATATATTTTTAACATGTTTCTAATATTTGGTAATCAAAATTTTTATGAAAATAGGTTTAATGAAACCCAACCTCATTTATCTCTTTATACAGAAAATCATTTTTCTTATAAGAAAATGTTTTAATTAAATTATATCAGAAATATATTTAAAATCCTTTTTAAATAAAGTTTTATTATTTTTTTTTCTTATTTGGACAAAGGAATCATTTACACCGTTTAAAAAAATATAATTTTTTCTAACATTTTTACTATGAAAAGGAAGGATATTTTTAAATAATATGACATGTATGGATTTAGACTCTTTAATTTCATCAATAATTCATTTTCTTTCTCAAAAGGTTAATTTTTTAAGGATTTTTTTTGAAAAATTATTTTCATAATGTGTTTTAAAAAAGGATAATTTCTTCAAGAATGTTCTTAATGACCATCTTTAAAACCACACATAAATTTTGTGATTACTAACATTATCTTGATATAATAACATTATTGTATTCAATTTTCATGGTGAATATCATTTTATATTTATATTCTATTAAAATGGATATAATTATAACCATAACATTATATCATTTTTTCTGACATTTTTTAAATTGAATGTAATTTGATTATTTCGAAAAATATTGATAAATCTGTAGCTTATACTCTATATAGATATTTGATAACGCATATAGTTTATTTTTATTATTCAATATCATGATTTATTGGTATGATAAGACATATTCTGGGGACTATTTTTGGAAATCTCTATGGGTGAGGCCCAGTTATAGATATCCCCTAGAAGCATCGGTAGCCTCACAGGATGAACTAGTTACCCACATTTTTATGGGTGTCTACCAATATATAAAACCACCTTGTGAAAGTTCATGAAGGTAAATGTTCCATGCACTTAGGAAACAAGGAATCTAGTAATTATGAATTTCCCTCATTTTTTGTAGTTATTATTCTTCTAAAATATTTTTATTTTTCATATATATGGATACATTTCAGTTTCAATTAATAGATTAAATGGGATGTGTTTCACTGTATTCCAATTCCATATTTATTTTTCCTTATCTTATTATTCGAATGGAATGGGTTAGTAGTTATTACCTATCCAAATTGTTTTTTCACCTCCTACTCAGTTTATTGATTATATGGTATTTTAGTTCAGTTATTTACTACATTAAAATTATTATTCCCATTGATACTGTACTTCATCCTCTTTACATTACCCTTAATAATAATTTGAGTCACCCATAATTTTTTTTACTATTTTATCGGAATACAAGAAGTATAATATGAAATATATGATGGGATATACTAGATAAAATAATGTTATTCTCAATGTTATTTATAAAAAATATTAATTATAAATTATTGTCTTATTTTATCATGTGTGAATCTAGTTTACAAAAACTACTAAAGCAATCAGTCCTTCGGGATTTTATTCCTTTAATAAAGCCAATTTAATTTATAGTATACCCCAGCTCCATGACATTTGGGATTGGGTCACTGTCCAAAAATAAAATAAATAAATCTCATTCATTTATAATTAAATATATCTTTTATCCTTCCAATATTAAAGAAAATTTTTATATAATCATATCTTAATATTAAAATAACTATAGTCAATAACATGTATGGATGAAAATCAAATTTTATTATATTAGTCAATATTAAATATTAATTCTCCTAAACTTTTATGTCCAAATATTAATCATATAATATATAAGAGATTAAATTAACTTAAATACATTTAGATCATTATAAGTAAATATTTAAATCAATGAACCTTAAATATTCACCATCGCTCAACATTTGTTTAGAGAACATTGTATTATTAAGGGTGGCCTTTTTGTTGAGAGAATTACATAACCCAAGAATTATGTATGGTCATCTTATGTATTAATTCATTGATAAGTTTTACAAAAGAAAATATTATTTTTAATAAATAATATTTATATTGAAAATTTTCTCCTTGAAAACCAATCAATTTCATAATAACAGAAAAATGTCAAAAAATTATCCCAAATGAAACTATCAATTTCGATCCCAATAATAATATTTTCTTAATATAAAATCTTATTGATGAAAAAAAATATTTAATAATTTAAAATAAAAATAAAATGATATTTCATAATATCTTTATTATCATTTAATAAAACTAAAAAATCACTCACTTTTTAAAATAATTATTCATAAATCAGTTAAATCTAAAAAGATGTAAGATTCCAAGTGCCACATAATTATTATTTGATTAAAGAACATGGTATTTTATTATTTGATTCTATAATTAGGTAGATATGTGAAGAAAATCACACAATCTAAATATTATAAATAGAATCTCAATGATAGACAAAACTCTGATTCCAAGGAAAGAACCCTAAAGTGTGGAGGACCACTAAAAGAGGGAGGGGGGATTCAACATTTTTAAAGTATAATTTTATAAACACTAAAGATTAAATCAATCATTATATATTTTAGTTAAAGTATAAAATATATTACCTCATTCAGCTCTCAACATTTTTACACTTGAATGTGAAAAAACATTCAACTAATTAAAAACACTAAGGAATTAATTGGTTCACCATAGGATTTGATTGGTATTCAATTTTTTTCAAGGGTGATATATAAAATTAAATGGTTTTCATCTTATTTTTATGGTAAAACAATTTTAAAAATAGTTAGGATTTTACACCCTTGTATATGATGTCGCAGAATAAACTTATTATGCTAGTCACCTAATTATAAATGATTATATTCAATATAAAATAATGACCATCAACTGAAGAAAACATATATAATATCATTTATATTCTAATTCAATGGATTGATTAAAATTAATAATCTTAAAAATAAATAATCTCAAAAAATGTTATTCTTTAAATAATATCTTTGAAGTTCACTTTTCGCACGTATATCTCATCATTTTAGTCAAATAACAAGATTCTATCATCTGGAATGTTATTAATATTATCTGTACATGACTAGATTTAATTCAGTTTTCTAGAAATTATATTATCAATTAAAATTCATAACTATTAATTAATAATTATGAATAAATATCTCTTTGACGTTCCATGTTCTTAAATTGTTTAAAATAAGTATCTCTTTTAAATTTATATTCCCACAAAAAATGACAAACAAAATTTCAATTAATAAAATAATTATAAATATTTATAAATATTTTATGGGGTCAATTTCCTAGAAATTTATCTCATTTTTTAAGATTTATAAATTTTAAAATAAAAAAATTGGATTCCACCATTTTTATTTATCTCTTTTTATTAGGCCGGTAATTTAATTGTTTTGTTACAATATTTTTTATTTGATTTAGTTTTTCCTTTTAAAATTCCCTATCTTTTTCAATGTGTTTGTTTTCTATGGAAAAAATATTGCATAAAAATCATTTATTTTAATGAAATAATTTTTTTTCTAAATAATAACATATTGATGTATTATGTATTGTCATTCTATGTAAGTTACATTCCCACTTAAAAAAATAATTTTTTCAATCTTATCTCACATGACCCTTTACCGGAGTGATAATATTCAAGATAACTAATTTTTTTAAAAAAATGTAGATAATTTTCCTGGAAGTTGTTGTATAGATGAATTAATTATTCTATCTCACACAAATCATTCTTTCTGCATATATGTTGCATTTAACATCAAAATTAATTCATAAAATTAAAAATATATTCGAGGAAAATACACATAAGTCATAAAAAAACATCCATCACATCACATATAACCTAATAATTCCAGTATAATTTTGGTTATCTCTCATACAAACCAACAAATTGAGAGACATCTCAAATTTATCACATGGAATACATGAATTACAAAATAATAATCTTTCTCAACTTTTCTCTGAAATATTTTAATATCTCATGTTATTATTGTTATAAAAATTTAACTATTATTTTTATAATAAACAATGACTTTAAATATTTATAAAAATATTCAAATAGATAACAGAATAAAAAATTCACTCTATATATTTTTCTTATACGATAGTTTCTTACAGAAAATTGTATTTTGGATTTGATTTTCCGAAAAATAAATTTTCTAATAAAAAACATCAAAAATATTTCATCTAAATATGAACCATTATGATGTGGTGTAGACCAAATCATGATTTAAGATTTCGTAAATCATGACACATTGAAGATCACTAAAACAAAGTTTAGAAAATAAAAATTCGTGAAATATACAATGATAAATGATTTGGATAATTCATTTTATAATCTACCGCATTAAATTTTATAGTAATGTGTTGATGATTTAAGGAGTTTGCATATTGAATTAAGTTGTTTAAAATTTAAACATATTAATAATAATAATTATCTACCATTTCAATGTTATACAATATATTTGAAAAATATCATTTGTGTAAAAACATTAAATAAGTGAATATAGTCTATGGGGGGTCCTTAGATGGTGATAAAACAGTAATCATAGTTTATGACTATGTGTAATTAGATATTTTATGAAATAATTTTTAAAAAACATCACACTAAACTCTCTTTTACAATAATTTTTCATCAAACCTTAAATTTAATTTTCTATTTGGAAATGGTTTAAAGGAAAACCTTAATGGGATCTCAGGGTCCCATAACACCTAATGATACCTTAGGAGGAAGGATTTCATTACCTACGTATTTCTGATACATATAAATTTCACATGAGGAACATTGGATAGATAAAATACTCAAACAAATATTGTTCATTCGTCATTTATTTAATTTAGTCTGAACTAAAATAAAATTGATTATAACATAAAATTGGTTTTTTTTATTTTTTATTTTTTTATTATGAAAATAATTAAACCCTATAAAACTATATAGAAATTTTGAATAAACATCCATATCATTTTCATTGATTTTTTAATAGCAAAAGAAATTTAAAATTTTTGATTCTCTATAGAAATATAATAATTGATGAAAAATGGACATGGTGTTTTACCTGTTTTAAAACTCTAATGTGTTTATTTATAATAATATCTTCATTTTATAAAAATATAAACCCATGTATTTTATTATAAAAAATGACTATAGAGATGTTTTTTTATAAAATAGATCATTATAAAAATATAATAATTCAAAACGAATTACCATAAAAATCACATGGGTATTTCTAAAATGATATTTATTAAATAAACCCATTAAATAAGTGGGTAAAACCATAAAATAGTTTTAAAAGAAACACTTGTATATATAATTCCTAAAATAACAATATTAAAATTAAATGAATGTGTTCCCCTTGTAATGTGTTTTCATGTGGGTCAAACAAAATTGTGGTTTTCATGGAATATTTTCATGGATTTAGAATGAGAAAATATATAATTCTAAAAACCATTTTCGATGATGAATTTGAAGATGGAATTAAATTGTACAAAAATTATTTTTCATGTCATATTATTTTAAATGTATTTATATAGTCAATTAATTTTTTATTGAATAAATTATAATATTATATAAACATAAAAGTGTTTATATTATAAAATGATATTTTCACATTGAAGATCATATTTTTGAAATTTATTTATGTTAATATAATTTTATTAGTGGAATTGATCAATGATAAAATCAAATAAAATATAATTTATATAATTTATATAATGTTTTTATATAAAATATAATTTTTTGTATGTTTATAAAAGTTATAATAATATATCAAATATTTTTAAAAAAATTAATAATTATTAAATGACTTATAAAGGATAAAATCTGAAAATTTATTATTTTTGATATATATATAATGTTATTATATATATATATGTTTGGGTATGTCTATAATATCTTTTTTAATTGTAATGTACTTATAAATATTAATTTAAAAAATGTTCATAAGTTTGTACCTCCTAATATAAATAATTTATTCTTCATTTATTTAGATTATTTTATTTATTAAAATATGAACAGATGTAATCTCATTTTATGATGTTAAACAACATCATATAAATATTATACCGTGCATATAATGTGTAACATTCTATGTATGAAATAAATGTGTTTTTCAAAAACAAGTAATGATGGTGGGGTTTTAATTTAAAAATAAATGATAGTTATTATTTCAAAATAATATGCTTTATGATTATGTAATAAATAATTTCTCTCTTGTGTAGTGATCTGTGGGTTCAATGAAATTTAATTGAGGTATTCATGGGTGTTGTGACATATGCACAATCTAGAAAATATGTCATTGGGTAATGGTCCCATCATGCATTTAATTAAAAGAAATTTCGTGTTTTATATAATAAATTAAATGAAATTATTTCTTAAACATTATTCATGAGATTGATTTAGATATGATATATTTTAATTATATTTTTATAGGTAAGGTACATGGTACCAAAACTCCATTGTATAAATTTTTGTGTATTATTTTTTAGAAAAATATTTGTCAAAATGATAAATTAGTCTTATGAAAATATATACAAAATCAACTAAATGAGATATTTTATATAATTGAATGATTATTAATGGAATTTTGGAAGGAGTCTTGGAAAAAATAGCCCATAAATATCGTGGTACAATCATCAAGATATCATGGTGGTGACCATGACATGTGGAAAAGCATGGAGTATTATATGTTTCCTCATGGTCAACTAATGATATAAGTATTTGGGAATGATATACAGTTTATGATATGGTTCATATTATTTTAGTAGATGGAATAATGATTCAATACATTTTTAGTCTTTTAGTTAAAATCATAGAGGTAATCTCTATTTGGAAATGGTATGATGGATTTGAAACAAGCAAAGTGGTGGTCATAAAAACATTTAGAAATTTGTATTAAAATATGTAACCTAGAAACATGTGTCTATCAGTTTATTATTTCATAATATATGATTCATTAAAACATGTTTTTTGATCTGGTTTTGACATGGTGTAGACTATTTCTTCCATTATTATTTGAAGATAAATTTTTTCACAGGATGAATGATAATGATGATTGTAATCATATTTTCATTTCATCTGTGAATAATATAATTCATGCTCCTAAAATAATTTCCTCATATTGGATGTCAGATCCCTAATCTAAAAAAATATTTATTTTTATGATCATAATGATAGTATGATTACAATGTTTATGTTCAAAACCACATATCAATGAAAAATTAGTGTCGTTCAGACCATGCAATACATGATTGATCCTGATAGAATATATATTATAGGGTCTCATTTTTTTAGTTTAAAATTTATGATGGAAATATATGTTTCAGTTACATGATGGGTCATGTTATGATTGAAAATTCAGATTAGGACTTCAATCATTGGAATGAATTTAAATAATTTTGATGACAATTAATGAGGATTCAAATGTATCTCAAAGGTTTCAGGAGAGTCTAGATGGTTTTCAGTTTTAATAATAAGTTTACAAAAGATGAAACATTGGACACGTTTTTCAAGATGTTAGGAGAAATTAAAAGGCGTAGTCTCTATAGTATCATAGGCCAATGAAAATATTTATAAAACTAAATAAAATCATGTGTGTGTCTATTGTTTACTATAGACATGTTTGATGGTTGGAACATGGTTAGTTAAACCATGCTCCATGCTTATGTGAGGAGTGGGGTGATTGGATACATCCAACCACATGGTTATTGCATGGTTTGGCCAACAGTGTAGACAAATAATGTTTCCCATTAAATTGGGTGAAATTTTCCTTTTACCTTGTGACCCTTTAATTGGTTTATAACTATTTTATCCACCCATTCACCCTACAGATTTCCTTAATATACTAATATTCTCCTCTATTCTTCTAGGGGAGTCCATCAAAGTGAATGGTCAGAATCAGAAATCGTTAGTTGTGATGGAAGCCATTAGGTAAGACTCTGAATCGTTTATACTCTAATGATTTTTTTAATTCATCCCCTATGATGGATTCATCAGTTATTAATATTTTTTGGATTTGAATAATGCGTGGTGGAATTAGATGCATGTGATAGTTCTGTCACTCTTCCATGAAATAGGGTAACCAAAGATGTTGTTTCCACTTTTCTAAATATTGTTTTATTGAGGAACGTGAATGATGTGAATTTAAAATGATATAAAGATTGAATAATTTTTTTGGTGGTTTTATTAATGCATATTATTATATATTATAATCAATTCCTTGTTTTTTTGTTTCACATGTTTTGGTGAGTGAAATATAATGGTTCCATTATGATGAGATTGACCGACGTTTTTTTTGTTGTGTCATTACCTTTTAATTTTGGTATTTAAAATTTTCATATGTCATTGAGAATCATTAATTGACATTAATGTAATTATAGTCAATATTCTATAAGTGATTTTATTATGGGATAGAATGTTCATATTTCTTAGTCAATCATTGAAGGATATGGAAGTCATCAAAAATCGTAGGAAAAATAAATTAAAATCTCTTTAATGGTAGGTGTTGTTATGTACCTTCATTAATGTATTTATGCTTTTTTATTAAAATATGTGTATTATTGGGATTTCCCCTGAGGGAAAATCACTATATATGGGCTCATTCAAGTGAACTAATTATTGTAAATAAATCTCGTAGATTAAGTGGATGAACTCTCGGGGTTAATAAAAACCCCACACACATGATTCATACATAAACATGAGACTACCATTGAGACCTTGGATCTAATGATATATTATTCTTATTATGATTTGAACTAAAGGATTACATGTGTGAGGCCTCCCATTTTGTAATAACATATAGGAAACATAGAGGAATTCATCAGTTAACATGTGAAACTCTGGGATCCCAAGTGAGATGAATTTCATCAACCCTGACCGACGAGAACCGGTGGTTTCCCCAAATGATGAATAACTCTATCCTAGTTGGTATGGGTTTTGTTAGGGATGTTAGAAGGTGTCACATATAATCCATACTAAACATGTAATCCATGTGGTAGGGTAAGTAGGTGTGGTTTTGTAATTTGACCACCATCACTCATTTAATTATGCATTTACATGGTTATTATTGATGAATGTATGAGGCCCAGATGTTTCATTGTTTGTGGCCTTTGGTCCTGATGCAACATGACATATTTTAGGGATGCCAATATGAACTTCATATGATTTGGATTCTATGAATTTTATCTAATTATTATATTATTGGAATTTCCAAATGTACATTATTCGATCTTCCCATTAAGCCATTATGATTGATATTTCAATGATACAAAGAGGTTATTCATTAGATTCACCATATGATCCTTACATGACAATAGATTTAAAATGATTGTCCCCATTCTTGGATTGAGAATCATTTGAAGATAATTTATCTCTTTCGAATGGTACCTAGGATTGTCCCTTAGGTCAGGTGGATTAACCAATACAATACTGACCATATTTGTTTTAGAATTTTCAGTGGATTTATTTATTTAATAGATATTGATTATATACACGGATCTAGAGATCATTCCTTACATATATCATAAGGTTCATCCACCTTAGGGATTATCCAAGGCATGATATTATAAAAACATATGGATTGTGACCTAGGGAAATAGAAATTGGACTAGATTTAATTTGATTATGTGTTATTAGATATATCTTAGATATTGTTTATCATATTTCTAGACATTACATGGAATCCTTAATTATTATGGTTGAAGGTGAGTACTGGTAAAATCATTGTTAGGATATGTATCCCCCTTTGGAAATATAGCATCATCAAAGATATTTACATATTCCTACAATGTAGGTATCACCAATCATGACTACATACACAATTATTAACATATATATACATGGGTTGCATGGTATGGCATCTTGATCAATGCATATTCTATAGGATGTCCATATAATTGGGATTACGTACCTAAGGATTTCTTATAAATTTATTCATGTTATATTTTATCTTGCTCATATATATAAATTGTGTATATATATTAATTGTAATATATATATATATATGCGCACAAATATAAAAATATATATAGACACATGATGACACCTTATTCTAGTTTGATCTCAACATGGCTATAAACATTCCTTGAAGATGAATTGTATAATAATGTATTTTATCTTATTTACAACTATTATTATTATTATTATTATTATCCTGATGAGTATATCACTTTTAAATATAGTTCAAATTACATTCAATTTACCCTCAACAATATGTTCACAAGATGTTCGGCATATAATTGGATAATTAATAACACTGATCAATGAAGAATGGATCATGTATGTATATGTAGATAAGGTATGTGGTAGATCTCGTAATAAGTAGTATATCCATGAAATTTTATTTATTTTTTCATTTATTCACTCATTTATATGTATTCTATAACCATTATAAAATTAGTGTGGAATGTATAGCAAGTATGTTTGGTCCTTTACTAAATTATTTTCATTAATACAACTTTGATATATTTACATCTTCCAAACTATATTTAATAATTCTATTAAATTAGTCTACTTATATCTATTTTTGATTATGTTTAAATAATATAATATTATCTCTATAGACGCAAACTATCCCATCAGTTCTTTTAAGAACCCTATATATTATATATTGGTTTTATTGAGGCTATACGGTAAACTAGATCAATGCACCTGTTTTGTGGAATCTGGGACAAGATGTTACAAATTGGTATGAGACCTTTTTCTTTTTCAATTGTCTTACTATTTGGGAAATAGTAGGGTCAAGTATTAGGAATTTGTCAGAACCTATGATGGTTATCATACATATGTGTTTAGAACACTTGTTTCCATAAGAGTCCATGTATCCAGAGTTAGGTGTTTGTTGCTCATACTATTTTATGAAACAATTTATATGATTTTCACCTTACGTAACACGCATGTGATGTGGAGATTATGATTTAATTTAGATATCATTTTTGACCTATCAGGGAGCTTGAAATGATGTATTCATGGCTTGTGAACCTTGAAAAGAGGAAATTGAATTATTTTAATATTGGATAGAAAAGGAAAAAAGGAATTCAATCCATTATATTTAGTATATAGGGTCTGCATGTTATTAGATTTCATGTGTGCCTTTTTACTAATGATAGAAATTTTTTTTATCATTTCTACAAAAAAATAAATGGTGTTCTCCACTACAGGTTGTTGTTGGAATTATAATCAATATTACTAAACTCTATATATATTTCATTATAATGGTAGGTCTTGTGGATTTGTAGTGAGATTTTTGTTAATGAGGCGAAAGCCCTAGGCCTCATGCATGGAATTTAATGTAACCATACTAGGACTATGGGGAACATTTTTATATATGATGTACCCCTCATGGGGTGATATTTTTAATTTATGTAATTTACTGTGTCTATAAAAATCAATATATTGTTTTCCTATATATTCTAGAATACGATTCAACATAATCGAACAGTGTGAGTATTTTGTGACCCATATCATTAGAGATGATGTTTTCCATATGATATTTATAATCATTGATCAAAATTTGTTGTTGGTATATTATTTTGAGTTGATCTAGTCTGGTTTGTTTTTATGATTCCAATATATTCCAAAATATTTATAGTAAGCTATGAACCTGAGGGGGGTAACTAGAATATATGAATCTCAATTTAAGATATTATTGTTACATATTATAATTGATATAATGACCCTACATAGAGTACTTCATATTTGGGATTTAAATAGAGTAATAGGTCATTTTAGGTCATGTTGATGTGTTTAGATCCTTATAGGTTAGTGTTTTCTTTACCTCCCATAGAGAGGTTTGACGTTTAGGTTAGGTGGTCAGACATAGTGACCATATTATAAACCTTGGTCTGTAGTTCAGGGTGGGAGAACTTTATTTCCATAGTTGTGAATCATAACCATTTATATCGATGTTCTATTGATCATCGGAGACCAATGATAGGGGTTGTCCATGTTTATATTATTATTTTTAGGAAATTATTTTGGTAATAATCTTCTGTTTTGATTGATGTAGGGAAGGTGCTCGGGTCTCTAAATATATGCCTTGTGATTCCATTATTTTCAAAGAACTAACATAGTTTTCTAGGGTATTGATACTAGATTCAATTGGATGGAGTTTTTTGGTGGGTGCCCCTATTAACTTTTGTTAATAGTTAGTATCATAATTAGTGTGTGTTTAGAAGCTTTTGTATATAAATGAGGTTTTGTAATAGGAAGTTGGATAATATATCGAATAATAAAAAAAGCTCGCTATTTCAACAAGGACATCCAATAGTTCTTCTAGATTAATGAAAACGGAATTACATATAACATGGTTATATTATCCTTGTGATTGATGACCCATGGAGTCTTGCGTCTGATGATATTTGTATATATTTTTTTTGTTTGGTATCACTCAAATACTAAATTAGAGAGAGACCATGTAAAATACAAGGTAATATGTTTTATTTGAAAATCAACGTGCATGGTTTCCTAAAAATTTTATTGTCGTTGAACATATCTAACATTGTTAGAGGAGAAATCATGAAGAAATTGATTATAAGAATGCATTCGAAACCTATTTGGATCTTGGACCACATTTTATGTGACTTGGTCTTAGGATTTGGTTAATAGGAATGTGTAGCATGGTTCAATGTGAGAATGGTGTGTGGATATTGATACAAAAATATTTATATAATTCTAGTGTGCATTGTATTTAGTGATAATCATTCCATATATCCTAAAATTATCATAAATATGTTGACATACAACTACTACATGCTTTGCTAGATATAAATATTTTTTGGAAAGATAAAATGAATCACGAATGTGAACTTGGGGGGGTGGTTAAAAATAAGATAGAGTATGTATAATATATAATTTTATCTCTAGGGGCGGTGACTGTTATTTTTATTTAAATGTTGAATGTTCTGCTGGAAATTTTTTGAAAAGAAAGAACAATTCTGGGGAACTTTTTACATTTTTTCTTGGGATGATAATGTTCTAAGACTTTGTTGTTTTTATTTCAACGAGGTATGTTTAATAGAATGTGTTGGTGAGGTTTTATCCTTTATAGAGTGATGAACATTTTTTTTAATGTGGAGAGCATGATGTTTGTCGCTACTGAGAAATCCTCACATGAGATGGGTCATGGGATCAATACATAGATCAATAGATGGTCATTTTGGACATTCTATTCTATTAAATAAATGGATCTAAATAGTTTTACTTTTCATGGTAAATTATATGTACATATTATTATATGGACTTGGGTGATGTCAATTCGTGGGTATCAAGCCCAGATTATCTTATAATGACCCAATGTTTTTATATAGAGTATTATGTTGGTGTATATATTATTACACAGTGATATTATTATAAGGGAATTGTATGGCTAAGACATGTCACTTGAAGTGGATTATGGTCCATGATGTGCATGTTCAAAATGACATTAGTATACCATTAGATAAATACATAAAATTCATTTCTTTGGTGGCGCATTAGCTGCTGAAGATATGCTTTCTCAAGAATTATCATTTGAAGGAGTTCAAACACCGATTATTTCGTATTGCTGACAGTTGTAAGCATGATATCAAATAAAGAACATCGTTGTTGAGATATGATTTTAGTTCATGGGCCAGTCAAGGGTTTTCAACAACATTCTACTAGAACTTGGTTGAGTTTAGTTGATTGCAGTTGGAATGATTAAATGAAACTGTGAACTGATGTTATGATTATCCAGTGTAATCGAATGAAGTGAGATGAGAAACATGTCATGATCATTGTTATAATTCCATGTGTGTATTTTTATAAAAACATTACAATGGTGGTGGAATTATAGTTCAGAATTAGTCGTTTAAAGAAAGAGTGTATGGTGGGGGTTGCCATGGCAATGTTAGGGAATCATCTAATTATGTGTTTGCCTCTATTATTAAATGGGATTATCTAAGCTCTGTCTTAGTTTTCAAATAATATTTATGATTTATTGATTGTGTTGTAGCTAGGTAGGTAATGGGTTTTTAATGAGTCCATGTTGGGTCATTTGGTGTTCAAGAATACAATTTGACCATTTGAACAAAAATTGTGTCCCTAATAGGATGAGTTTTACAATTTAATGTCCACAATGTATTTTTGGGGTTCATAAGTTTTACGATGGGGGGATTTTAGGTCCTATTATTTTCCAGAGGGAAATTTCATATGGATTGAATCTTCAAAGATTCAATGGGTCGTGTTTTTAAGGGAGATTCGGCATGGTTTTCTAAAGGTTCAAATACTTATATTTAATTCTGTAGACATGGAATAAGGTTTGGAATGGATCTATATATTTTTAAGAGTTTCTTGGGTGTTCAAATCATAAATAATTTTTTGGGTAGATGTAGTATACGTAAAATGGATAGTGAAAACCAGGAAGATAAACCATGTTGCCCAGTTTTTTTAGAAGAACAAACGACTAGAACCATGATGTAGGTCAGAGAATCCCATTCTAACATCTATAGTTTATTTTAGAGATGTCACACTAATCAAGAATTGTGTTTAAAACCATTTTCCATGCTCATGAAGTGGTTTTAGTGTTTGGGAATTTCCAACCACATGGTTGGCGCACAATATTTCTTATCATGAATAAAATCAATACAAACCTTTTAAAAGGGTGAAAATACCCCTTTTCATCCGAAACTAAAATATTTTTAAACAATTTTCTCCTCTATTAGTTATATGATATCCCCCACATGTGATACATTTCTCAAAATGGAGTTAGTCCCCATTCTTGGTCAAAATCAGACACCATCACAAGTGTAGGAAACCTTGAGCTATGAATTTTTCACCACTTACCACCATTACGTATTTTATTATACTCATAGCAAGATTATATGTTAAAGGTGTTTAGTATTGATTCCAATAGATAATAGTGGAATCTGATTTCGGTGATTGTAATTTTAGACTGAATTGGAATAGGGTTACTCGAGATGTTGTATTGACTTCAGTACATATCGGTTCACTTAGTAACATCATCTTGGTGATTTTCAATAGATTTTTTTTATTAAATATAATTTTTAATGTGTTTTTATTGATGTATTTTAGTATGTATTATGATTGATTAATGGTTTTTTATATGATGAAGTTTTTTGGTGAGTGATATGTCATAGTTTCAATAGAATTAAATCTACTTGTAAGGTTTTGAGTGTTATTCCCTCATAATTCATGTCATTAAATTGTTTATATCTCATGGAGATTTGGTAGTTAATTATAATGTAATTATAATTAATTATACATTAGTTGTTTTTATGAGACATGATATTATTATGATTCCTATGAGATTTTATAGGAATTGGTAGATATCTCTTCACAATGTTGGAATGAATGTAATGTGTCTTATAGGTAGGTGGTCTGTTTTACCAGCACTAAATTTTTTTGCATGTTTTGTGAAATTTCATGTATTCTTGGGATTTTACCTATGGGAAATTCTACTATCTAGATTTATTATAAATATATATATAAATTTAATCAATTTGATAAAGTTGGATGATGTACACCATGGGTCAGTGACAACCCCTACACATTAGCCTCATGCTACAACATAAAACTACAATTATGATTGCAGATATCCTAAGAGATGCCTCTTTTAATGATATTATCTAGATGATCCTTTATAAGATTCAACTACATTCATTATAACATATAGGAAACTAAGAGGGATGCCTAAATTTACATTCAAACCTCAAGGATCCAAGGTATAATTCCTTTCCCAAGAACTAACCTATCTGACCAAGTGGGTTCCCCAAAGGCTGACCAACCCTGACATAGTACATATGGGTTTGGGTAGTGTTGGTAGAATGTGTCACCTAGAACATATACTAAATATTTAAAATATGAAACAATTGTAGTAGTGGTGGGTTAGGAGTTCGACTACCCTCACACCTTTTTTCAATCAGATTGTTATTATTGATGTAACTTTGATTTCTAGAGGTGATTCCAATTTTGTGGATAATGGTCCCAAAACATTGTGCTATATTTCAAAAATTCCCAATTTTAAGTCATGAAATCCATATTATAATTGTTTTTTTTTCATTTTTATATTTATAGGATTCCTTTAAATACATAAGAAGATTTGACTTTTGATGTTATATTAATCCTATTATAGGGATTATGAGATATTCTTTTTAGGATCTAACTTTTGATTATTAATTTTCCATAGTGTTGGACACGACGCTCCCTATAATTGATTTGAGATACACTAAAGGATGATTATTCTATCTTGATTAATGACTAGGATGATGCATTGGGAGATGTGGACACACCATTATTAAACTATCCTAACAATTAATGGAGTGGGATACTGATATTATTATTGATTGTATAACTTCTATCTACATTGATATGGAGATCATGCCTTAATGGTTAAATGTGGTTCAACCCCTATAGGGATATTTAGAGTGGAAATGTAAGGACCACCTTTGAATCCTAAAATATGGATCAAACATAGGACTAAATTTACAAGGATTTAGGGGTATGTTATATATATCAGATACCATTAACAATATGTACAATAATTTCATATAATCCATTATTAGAGTGATTTATAGAGAGTTGAAAAAATGGTTAATAAATGCCCCCCTATGGATATGTAGCTTACTCAGAGACATTTCTTGAACTAGTTGAAGTAGTTATCATTGATCAAGATTGAAAAACTGACAAAAAATGTTAATTAATCTGGATTTTGTTGTACAATATTAATCTAATTTTTTTCATATGATGTTCAGATGATCGGGATTACGGAACCATGGATCAGTTCCTATTGGTTTCATGTTACATGTCTCTTTAGTCATATATATATATATATGTGTGTGTGTGTGTGTTTGTTAATTTATACACATACACACAAATATATATATATATATATTATTAAATCTTATTCCAATTATGTCTTGGCCCGGTTGCATACTTTCCTCAATCATTCCATGTATATCATTATCATTCTGTTTATTACCTATAGTTTTCATTATTATTATTATTATCCTAATAAGTATCTCACTTATATATATATGAAATATTATTGGCTATGTACAAGATCACATTAATGGTTTCCTAATGAATTTTATACTCTCACCCCGATTTTGACTCTAGTACTCTGATTTACCAAAGCAGATGTCCAATTGATTGTACGCACATGACAAGCATAGGATACAGACAGATCAAGGATCTAAAATGTATGTATAGAAAAGGGATGTGGTATAGAACATTGTATATAGTAAAGACCAATAATATTATTTATATTTTTTTTATTTACTGATATATATGTATGGTAGGCCCAATGATTTGTCAGTGCTAAATGAATGATGTGGTATTTTGGTCCTTTAAACAATTCATTTAATATTTGATCCATTATTATAGGTATTTATTCTAAGCTCTGTTTTTCACATATAAGGAAGAAATTATGTTATTTATGATGTTTCAATCATTGATATGATGGTATAGTCTCCCTAGAGACATACCATAGGCCCCCACTGCTAGTTAGTTACCATTGGAATACAGAGAAGGGAGATTGATTTCTTGTGGTGAACCAAATTTGAGATCTGGTTTTGTAGAATATGTGATAATCCATTTCAAGTGCCATCAATTTATGTTTCTAATCATTAATTATAAATTTTAGAAATGAAATTATTAGGCATAGACTTGGTTTTTGGAAGTTGATTTTGGTTAAAATCTAAAATCATAATTGGTATAGAAAATAAGTTCTTACGGAGTGGAAAATTAGAAGCCATTTAGTGATTAATGTCATATATTTAACTAAAAACATTGAACATCATTAATTTTAAATATGTTTTACATGGATATAAGAAATTCTAGATAATTTACAGAATTAATATTGGAAAATATCAACGTTCAACTAATGAAAATATTATTTGGATTCCTTACATTGATGATGAAAATTTATACTTACACACTATATTTATTTTAATCAGAGTTCATTTTTGTGATATGACGAATAAAGCTATTGGAGGTAGTGTGTTTTTTTGAAGTGAGGAAATTCGTGAGTTTCCTAAACTATTAGGCTTATAAACCTATAGGGTTAACATAAAATATTTGAAGTTGTAATGGAAAAACAATATACATAGTGAGTTTTTAGCATCAACACATCATCATTAGTTGATATGTAGATATATACCAATCAGGATAAACCATGTAAAAATTAATTATCTATATCATTTCTGTAATAGTGATGATGTATTATTTGGAGATAGAAGTGTTATTAGACTAATCATAGAATAAGATCATTTGAAGGATCACTGTAAATTTACAAAACCCAACTAAATACTTCCCCTTCTATGGTATAATTCTTATCTAGTACCAATATGGGGGGGGGGGTCATATTATAAGGTTCAAATAGAAAGAATATTTGATCTCTCATGTCATATTATTAGTTTTCAACTAAAATGAAAATATATTTTTTTATTAATGTAATATTAAATTATGAAGTAATTATAAACAAATAAAATATAGATCATTAGAAAGTAATAGTTATAAATATGAAAAAAATGTTCAATATAGAGGTTGGATATTAATTGGAAAAATTCTGTAGAGATATAAAAGTCAAAAAAATTAAAATCAAATTATTAGGGGAAGATTTTTTTAACTTAATATACATAGAGGTGTTTTCATGGAAGTTATGGAAACACAAGTAACATTAATAATAAATCATTTTCATTTGTTATTTATTTTCATAAATTACTTTTTATAAATTTATAAAATTATACGAATATCATTAAATCTTTCATTTAAAATAGAAATCTTTATTTCTAACAAAATTGGGGTTTCATACATTATATGATTTCAAATAAAATATTAATTTTATAAAATTATATAATTTTAATTAAAAAAATAACTCAATTTTTTAATTCATTGTGTAAAAATTATCTTTGGAATAATTCTTGATAATTGTATAAAAAGGTTTATTTGTAATAATTTGTGGAAAATATGGATTTTTATTTAAAACTATGTCTAATTTTCATACAATTTAAATGTTAATCTTTATTTTAAAATGGTTAGAAAATATAATTAGTTTAATTATATTATTTATTAGTCAATTAATTCCATATTAATTGATTTTAATCTTTAATTTGGAATAAAATTTGTTTATACATAAAACGTATTTTAATAAAAAACTATTTTTCTTCTCAATTTTTTGTTTTATTATAAAATAAAATCTTCCACATCAATAAATTTAATTTTATAAAATTGATCCAATATTTTCAGTAATCAGAATTAATATTAGATGAATAGTTCAACATAATATTTTATTCATAACTTTTATAAAAATGTAAATGTATTTTACCATGGTTAAGTTTAAAACATTTTTACCAATAGGTTCATCTTATGTGATAATGGATAATGTAAAAAAATATATTCAAAAATGTATTCTATATCATTATTTCAACCTTATATCAATTTCATAAATTTTCCATTTTGTGACCATTTTTTGGAGTAATACATTAATATTGTTTAATATTTTTAAAAACATTGAATGCATTCTATCCCAATCATAAAATAGGACACCACTCTTCACTTTTCAATGTATGTACAATGACTTTTGGATTATAAACTACATATCCAAATCCCTTACACACATTCCTACCCATATCCTAGAGGCCGTATTTTGATTATAAAACCATCCATTGATTTATTTTGTTAATAACATAAATTGGTTTTCCGAAGAATAGGTATACTTCATAACTGATCCTATTAGTGGTATTTCTTTTTCAATCTCATCCAAATCATCTTAAATAATTATTAAAAAAAATAAAATAATATTACATATAATTAAATATTTTTTGAATAAAATTACATATTTCATCTCCTTCTTTGAAATATTTTATGAGGGACTATTGTCCATGTTTATAGCTAACTACTTCCTTATGAAATGATTTTATCATTTATCCATCACCACATCCCATGAATGCTAATATATAAAGACCCCAACCACATTAAATTATAGCTCATGTATAATATAATTTCATTAACATAGATACACGGATTAGATCCCAGAAGACCAATCAGTTTAATTGTCATTGTAAACTAGATTGATACATGATTCTTGTATTAAAATATAATATAGATATTCAAACATAACTTATTTCAAGAATAACTATATTCCATATACAATATACTTTGATTTTATTCATATTAAAATTACTGGAGTCCTAATTAATGTGAAAAAATAATGGTGAGCTCAAATTCCAACAAATGGTTTAGTACAATGGATGTAATAATGTATCAGTACACATAGTTAATATGTAAATGATAATAAATAAAATGTATTGTGATTTAAACAACTAGATAAATCATTATCAATAATAGTAGTCAAATAAATAAAAATCAATTCCATTTAATAAATGTATAATGGATAATCTATATGTTATGGTAAATAACTGAGAAGACATTCGATTTGAATAACCTTATAAGGAATTATCAATATTGAAATGTTAATAATTGAAATCCAAGATATTTAATCAATAAACTAGGAATGAAATACATCAATATATTTCTACATAGTAAAAATATCATGGATAATTGAAATGTAAATATAAATGAATAGAATCATAGTTATTGAACATTATGTTAGACATGATCATGATTCATTTTTCGTATGTTTTTATTTTCTATATAGTTTTAAACTGGTTGCTAGAAACCCATTTAATTAAGTCTAGAAAACTGATACTACCAATGCATTAGGGTAGTTCATTTATTGGGCCCCATCCATAGTTTTTGGTCTAAATAACTACTCATATATCAACTAATTTATTTAAATAAGGAACAACGTGCCATATCATAAAATATTCATACCGAGTAATAGAAAAAAATTTATCAACATTTCCCCAGACAATAAAATAACATTTAAAGTAAACAAAATATATAAAAAAGTTATATGTTTTAGGAAACAATCATATCTACGATAAATTATATGGATATTTTGGGGAAATTTAATTTTCAAAGGTAACTATAATGATTATAACTAAAGGGTAATTTAATTGCCTCAAAACTAATTCAAGAATGGTAATGTCAGTAATATTTTTATCTACTATAAACATAATCTACGAGTAGTAATAACAATGATAATATCAATTTGATTTATAAAAATTTGACTAATAAAAAGGGGGTTTTTTCTTTGAAGAAAACAAATACCAAAACAATTCATTAAAAATATTATGGATAGAAATACACATTTCATTTTCATAAACATCATGAAATTTTGTTTTTATTTAATATCAATTTAAAAAAGAAAAATTAGAAATAAATTCATAATATTTTATATTATTATTCTATATAATGAGGGAGGGTAATTCTATAAAAGGTAATAAATTAATTCCTTTTTCATTTTAAAAATGATAGAGAAGTTTATTATTTAGAAAATGACATGACTATTTCATTTATTTTTTTAGAAAAGTATATAATGGTTAAATATTTATTTTTATAAATATTGTTATAAAATGTATATGAAAAAAAATTAATTTATTTTTTGAATAAGTGGGTTTGGAAGAAATATGATTTTTTTATATAAAAGTGAAATGAATTCATATTTTGTTAAACCTATCAATAATATTATGTACCAATGAATGGAAAAATGGAAAAATCACTTAGAAATGAACATTAATAAATATAGTATAATAAAATTAATGTTTTTATTGAATAATTATTATATAATTTTTCCAAATTGAAATTCAATAATAAATAATCAAGATTAGAATGATTTTGAAAATCAATACATAAAATGATCATAATTTTGAAGTGTGAATTAATAAATTAATCATTTCTGATTATTAATAGTAAAAACTAAAAAATCATGTCTATATAAAATATATTTTATCAAACTTTATACTACAAAAAATCATAGAATATATATGACAATGAAGAAGTGATATAACCCAAAGAAAATTATCTCACTGGAAATTTTTTTTTACCACTTGGTTATAATATGTTCATACCCCATTAGTTGAATTAATTAAAATTGAATCTTAAGATACCATGATTAATGAACGAATAATGATATTACCTATCATGAGACAACACATAAGTAATAAAAAATAATTTAGGTTCATTACATTACAATATTCCATAATGAAATAAAATTGAGACAGAATTCATTGCCTTAAATTTTACTTTTTAATATACTTGATTTAAAATAATGTAATGTTTTATTAAACATGTAATTTACTTATAAAAAAATGATATTAATATTCATAATATCATATGTGATCCCTTTATTAAATCTTATCACATGTCCCCTAATAATTAACCAATATTTTCATTGTTTTTTATGTTAATTTCCTTATTTTATAAGCCATGTTTGACTTAATATTTATTATTCCACTTATTTAGAAAATAATAATATCCTCTCAAAATTTAAAACTATATATAAATAAAATATATATTATGTAAATATTTATTTATATTAATATATAAAATTTTGTGATAGGAAATCATGTAGACTGTTCATGGAGAATGTAGGTCGTATGTACGCATGTACACTTTTTCAATTTTCATATCATATTTAATGAAAGATAAGTAATATATATATATATATATATATATTATAATTTTAGATATTCCATAGATGAAAATTGTTTTTATTTAATACATACTTAATACATTCCACGTAATTCTTGAAGAAATCACATAACTTCACGAGGCAGCACTCTCTTGTCCACACGAACGACGTTATCATATTCTGAAAAAATGGATTGCATGAAGGTATGTGATATATAAAAATAAAAATTAATAAATAAATAATAAATATCATAAATATAATAAATAAATATAATTCCTCTCTTTATTTAAAACATTGATATGAAGTAATGGAAAAATTATTGACATGAGTTTGTGATGTAGTCGTCAGCTGTAGACAAAACCGATGATTTTAAAGCGCATTTTATGGATTTGAGAAATTTTTTGGGTTGTAAAATAATCATGAACAGTATATTAGTGTATTTAAGATACTAATGTAATTATATAATAATTATATAATAATAATTTAATTATTTGTGGAAGGAACTTTGAATAAAATGTTTTTTTGAAAAACATGGCCACTTTTTCAGGTATCCTCCATAGGTTTGCGCTAATGCCTCCATAAGTTGAATTTATATCCATTATAAGGATTTAATAATGATAGTACTATGTTTAGGAGTGATTTATAAAATTATATTATATAAACAACTAATTTTATGTTGTGAAGTGAATAGAAAAGGTGTGGGGGTTATACGTGACAGAGAGGACACACTTGTTATTTTGAAAAAAAAGATAAGACAACCAATAATTTATCATATAGAAAATCAAATAATATTTTAAAGTATATAAAATAAAATTTACGGTATATATGTGGCCATCCAGTGTGAATTGAAAATATTTTTGTATCATTTAATCTTGAATGTCTAATGTTTAGTTTCTTGGAAAATTATTTTTTCTCTTAATTTTTATAATTAATTTTTACTGTTTTCACTAATCCCTTTTCTAAAAATTTAAATATAACCTAGTATAAATTATAAATTAATTTGTTTTAAAACATTTAATCAATTTTTTCAAACTGAATCCAAATAATCAGGAAAAATTATTTTAAAATTTATCTTTTTCCTGTATCAATAAAGTAGGTTTTTATTATGAAAAAGTTCAAATGTTTGTATTGTTTTTATATATAAATTAATTATAATAAATATTATAATGAAAAATATTTTATTAATATTTTTATAATTGGACCATTATTACTTTAAAAAAAGAAAATATAAAATTAAACATTATATGTTTTTTAGATAAAAAACCAGTTTTCAAATAAAATTTAATATTTTTTATTAATAATTTAAAAATAACTCTTCTCATAAAGATAAAAAAATTTGCCCTAAATTAATTTGGACATTAATATTATAAAAATTAATTTTATTTTTTAAAATAAATTATAAAATTTCAAAATGTTTTCAATAAAACAAGTGCAACAATAAAATGTTGGAAAAAACTTTTATTAAAATTCATCTTTTTATGTGAAAAATTGTATTTGTTGTTAAATAATGACTATAACATATATTTAATGAATACAAAAAAATAATAAAATATATTAATTTCCGTAATATCATTAACTAATAATTATTAATTTCATTTATTATTGTAAAAGTCCTTTGGAGAAGAAAAATAATGTTTTATAAAAACATTTTTTTATATTCAGTTTGTTTTATACTAATTAATAATTTATTGGTATCCAAATTATTTAACCATGTTTATTTATAATTTTTTAATCTTATTCATAAAAAAATATATATTAGGAGATAATTTTTATGTTAAATTGTAATAATAATATTATTTAGTAAAACACAACCTTAGGTGTGATACAAGTTTTCGAAGAATGTAGTTGTTGCATGTAACAAATGATCACTAAATGTTGAATGTATTAAAATCTAAATAATATATTTAATTCAATTTAAATAATCAATATATCATAATGTCTCAATATTATATATTATCCTATATGATTAGGGTTACATGTGATATGTGATATCAAATAAAATGTTCATACTTTATAATTTCAAGGTGTTACATTCATACCATCGTGATTAAATTGTGTCCCCTTAATTTAATCATGATCTTTGTTATTTAGTGTTTCATATATTAATATTAATTTTTTAAAAATTCCACCTCATAAAATTTTTAATAAAATATCATATTAATAATATAGAAAGGTAGGTAAAGTGGTCATATAGAATAACACAAAACTATGATCCCAATTAAGAGATCACTAGTGGAAAGTAAATATATGGAAATTGAGGGAAAAATAAAAAATTATAGATCGTTATTGAGGACATTGATCAAAAAAATTAAATGGTTAATGGAAGGTTTAGGGTCTCAAATCCATAAATCTATTATTATTTAAAATAGAAATATTTCATTATAAATGAAAGTATTAGGATAACATTTATTTTAAATATCATTTATCAAATGTTGAGAAATTCAGTTACTGCCTAATAATATAAGGATGTATATCCAAATTTGTGATCAGATCTGTTTTGGTATATAACTACATTAAATTTTTTTATTAACATAATTTAATCATTTAATCATGCTTTGATCAATTTGTCAGCCATCCATTACTTCGAGAAATAATCATAGAAAAATAAGTCTTCAACGAATGAATCAATGAAATTTACATTTAATGGATTAAAATATCAATAAAAGAGTAAATCTATTTCCATATGACTATAAATATTTTCCAAAAATATATAAGTTGAATACAATAATCTCTAAACCACATAATAAATATAATTGGGTTTTCCTTAATATTTATTAATCAAAAGTTTTATCTGAGAACAATTATCCAATAACCTAGACATCACATATACATGTGTTAGGCATGATGCCCTTATTATCCTTTGGTCATGGTTTCATGACTATGAACATTTCTAGATGTGATGGGGTTTCACCCTACCCACTATTTTTCGTTTTTCTAAACTATATTTATAAATTTCCAATAGTTTTCACAAAATAAATATGATGGTCATCCTTGAAAAAAAAATACTTACTATATAAACATTTTACAATGGATTTCAATACAACTTATTTTTTTTCGAATTGTCAAATAATGATATTTTTCAATAATTACTATGTAATTAATAATCATATCGAGGATAACATTTATCATAACATAAAACATGTCTCAATAAAACATAAATTAATTATTACTAATATACCTTATCCACTAAAACCTATACTTTCTATAAATTTAACTTATTTCCCGCAATTTTGGTAGACTGTCATTAGACAAAACACAAATATATGGGTTTGATACATTGAATTTACAATCATCCTCAATCTCATAAACTTATTGTAGTATTTAAAACACTAAATTTAATTATAATTATTATTTCTACTGTGTAACACAATCCTTATTTATTTTATTATTCATGTAGTCAAAATATAATTTAAAAACACTTAAATGATTTCATTAACGAATTAAAAACATCATCATTTTTATTTCAACAATGATCCTTACATTGTCTAAAGTATAACCTAGTACATTCATTTTCATTTTCTATTTAGATCATTTATGATGTCTTTTAGAGAAATTATTAATTATTCTATGTATATCCATGGTGATTAAAGATATGTGTTTAGTAAGGCTCATTGTTGTGTACTACACAATGCTTGAATCAAGCCTGATTCAACCTTTTTATTTTTATTTAACCTAACAATATCTATTTCAAAACAACTTACACTTTTATTATTTATATAGGGATGTATTTCTAGGAAGACCCAAATAATATCGACCTTAAAAAATATTGTAGAGGTTCTTCAATACTTATCCTCAAATTATTTCAGAAGGATACATTCCTTAGTCTGTGTTTTCTTAAATAATGTTATCCTGTTACCTAATAAACATTCTCTAATAAAAACTGTAGAGTCCCAAATCCTAGTGGCCTAGAGCCAGTTCCTATTACCATTACATAAGAATTGATATATAGTTTTTATCCTAAAGTACTAATTATTTTAATAGTCTTGGTAATGTAGAATCAATCATGATTCTTGTATTAAATATGAATAGAAAAATTATAATTTATTTTATTAGAATAACTATATTTCAACTGGAATATAATTTCAAATTAGTTATCATAAATTTTATTAATCCTATGGAAATGAAATATAATAATGCAGACCTCAAATTCCTATAAAGGTTTAAATATAGTGGAATAAATAATGAATAATCAAGAATAATCAACATGGGTAGGAAAATTACTAGGAACACAAGCCATTTAAATAACTAGATAATAAAAATAAACATGAACATGTAAATGATCTAAAAAATTATATTTCAATAACTAGATATATCATAATAAAATAAAAAGATAAATTATTGTTGGTAAATTCCATTTTAATAGCCGGATAAGGAACAATCAATATGAAAATGTAGATAACTGAAAACCATACAATTTCATAAATTAAGTGACAATTAAATGCATCAAAATAATTATTCATAGAGATAATCTCATTGATAATAATTACATAAATCAAAATTCATAAATTATTAATTATGGATATCATGATTCCTCTTAACATGATACATTTACCAACATGATCTATTCTATGTGTTGTTTAAAACTTTTGAGGGAGAATCAAATTTAACAAACAACAACAATTGTTTCATCGCATGAGAAACTGGTGCATCGAGGGTCAATCGTTAACCATGATTCATTCATGTCTACATGTCCAAATCATTCCTTATATATTGAATAATTTATTTAATTAATGAACAATGTTCCATATCATAAAATATTTATATAGAGTAAATGATACATATTTATCAATATTTTCCCAGAGAATTAAATATTTATAATATTAAACAATGTATGTAAGCAGGTTATAAATTTTAGGCCATAATGATATCTATGTTAAGTATTGTTGAAAATTACGGGTAAGTTATTGTTTAATGGTCACAAGAACATGAACAAATCAAGAAGTTGTTAATTTATAAAAATCATTAAAGAAATTGATTGTGAATACTAGCCTTTCCCAAAATAAGCATAATCAATCGATATGAAGAATAGAGATTGTATAAATATGACATATACACTTTAGAGTAAGAATAAGGGTTGTTGTTATTTATGAACAGAAATACCCTAAAAGATCATTGAAATATATTCTTAATGAAAATACCCATTTCGTGTTGGAAATCATTTTGAATGAAAATAACCATTAAAAACCTTTAATTTAAAAATATATTCATAAAATTTTAAAGTAATCATCAAATAAATTAGGGAAGGTAATTTTTAACAGATAAAATGATAATTTATTTTTCCATTGTAAAAAGGATAGAAAAGAAATTTTTTCACAAAGCACCAATGATATATTTTTTAATATTTTTTTAAAAATAAATATAGGGTAATAATTTATTTTAATAATTCATTTTTTAGGAGGAAAAGTGAAAAACATTGAGAATTGGTTTCTAAGAAAAAAATTTGTAGGAAAATATATTTTCAACTGATGAGAAAACTGAATTAAAATTTTAATAAAAATTTCCAATAATTGTATGTAAAAAATAGGTTTTAATAGGTACAATGACATGAAATAATATAATTTGTAACAAGAATATAATAATAAAAGGATTTATAAAATAATTTTCATATTACATTCCTCAATGGAAATTCAAGAATAAACAATATCAAATAGAATGATATTGTGAAACAATAATTAAATTCATCATAATATTGAAGTGAGAATTAATTAATGAATATATTATGTGTATCAAATTTAATATATATGGAAAAATATTGAATAAAAAATAAATACTAAAAATTCATTATACACATAATTATATAATATTAACAATGATAATGAATTGATATAACCCCATGAAAAGTAATTGAGTTACAAAATTCTATACCAATAGTAGCATTATGTTAAAATTACATTAAATGATATAATATATATTCCAACATAATATAAAATTAATAATACACTATTCATGATGTAAGAAGGCAATGAACTATATATAATACATATATTAAAAACTAGCTCCATAACATAACAATATGCCTCATGGAAGTAAAATTTAGATGAAATCCCTTACATTTCATTTTCATTTTGGTCACACATAATTTAACATATTTTTAGTAGTTTTAATCATGTTATTACTTTATTATATAGACCTATTAATATTTATAATATCATATATATTTTTTTAAAAAAATATAACCCACATATTAATAAACATTCATTGCATTTAATGTTTCATGTATTAGTATCCTAGTTTATTGAGTATGTTTTGACATTTTATTTTCCATTACTATTATGTCGATAATGGTTTTAACATATTAATAATGTAATCCATTATTTCACTAAAGTAAATATTCATTTCATATTTAAATATATTAATCTATTATATTTGGTTATAGGAAATGAAATACACCATTCATGGAGATGGTAGGCCATACAAACATATGAATGTTGTTTATGTTTTCTTATCATATAAAAATAATGAATATATATATATATATATATTATATTTTAATTATCATTTTTATTTCATATATTCCATATATGTGTTTTAAAAAAAAACCATCAACACATTCTATTTAAAGAGTTAATGAATCGCATCACCTTGAGACATGGTAGTCTGCTATACAGAAGAATGATGTTATTGTATTCCCACAAATTAGAATGCATCATGTAATGTGTTATATAATAAATTAATATAAATAAATAAATCATAAATATAATAAATATAATACATAAATGACATTAAAATCGTTATTTTCAACCTTGATTATTGTTAAAGGTAAAATGAACAACATCTGTCAGTGAGTCAGTTGTCCTTTATACAAAAAATGACGATTTCATAATTCATTTTATGTAAGTATGTCATGTTCTACATTTTATCCTTAAAATAATAACATATTATAATATTAATGAATATTTTGATCTTATATAAGCATGATAAACGAATTGTTCAAGAAGGTGGAGGTGGAAATAATATAAAATGTACTTTAGAAAAACAATACCAATATATTAGGTACCATCCTTTGGTTTGAAATAATTCATTAACAAGATAAAATTATACACATGATAAGTCATATATGATGAGGGAAGGGAATTTGGTTAGTGATTTTTTAGGGATTTGCTAGACCTATGTTTTTTGAATGTGAGAGTATGAGAGAAGAGGGGAGGCCTTTTGTAATTGAGGGAGGAGTCTAATATGTTATCTTGAAAATAAATTTAGGTGAACCATAGTTTTATAAAACTAACACACTCTAATAATGAACCAAATTATAGATATTAATGGGTGTAGTTGATATATTTCAAGTCAATTAGATTTTGACAACTGTTTAGGCCATTTTCTCTCATATGATTGTTGTTTAGTACCTTGGAAAACCAGTTTTATCTCAATCGGTATAATTAATTATAAATATTCTAATATGGAATAAATTTTTAAAAATTTAATTAATATAAGTGTAAGAAATTAATTTCAAATTAACCCCTCATATATATTGAGAAATTAGGGGTTTAATGTGAAAATTTTCAAATGAATAAAATGTATTTATAGAAAAAAAAATTATAAAAATGATTGTAATGTACTATATTGTATTAATACATATATTATTTAACAATTATGAGATTAATTATAGTTAAGGATATTATTTAAAATTATAAATTATTTAGAAAAAACGTAGCTTTCAATTATAATTTGTATTTTTTATAATTACAAAAACAAAACATCTCAGATTAATACCAATAATTCTTTAAAACAAAAAATTCAGAATATTATTTAAAAAGGAGGTTAATTATATGAAATAAAATTATTAAAAATGTAAAAAATTGATTTTAAAAATTTTACACCATTAAAATTCAGAAAAATAGCTTTAGAAAAATTCATCTTTTAATAGAAAAACTTGGATTTATTCTTATATAATACGTATTAAATATATCAGTTCAATGCCAAAACATATATATAATATACTAATTTCAATAATATCATTAAATAATGAAACTTAATTTTATGTGATGTGATAAACCCCATTTGGTTAAAAAGAAATAGATTATTATAAAAAAATCTGTTATTTTCAATTTATATTATCTTCATTTATAATTAATTGGTAACCAATGATCTAATGAATATATTTTTCTAATTTATATAATCACATTCGTAATGTAGAGACTCGAAGCTTGATGTACATGAATATTACATTACTTTTGCGGAATACTTAATATAAAAGAAAAACAAACACACAAGGACCATAATAGTTTAGTGTCTTTGGAAACTCAGAATAAAATCTTCTAATCATGGTGAAAGATCTTCAACATCTCCCAATAAAGATCTTCCCTTTTTTTTACCTAAAACCTTTATTTATATCCTGGGGAAAAGAAAACATAAAAGGGTGAGATCAAATGCTCAGTAAGGGTAAACAAAAGAAATATCAATCACATCATATTCATAAGAACATATCTTTTGGAAATCTTAACCTGCAAAAGAGATCATGATTTCATAACATGGGATAAATCATAGTAGTGAAATTTAATCCCAATAATCATAACTTAAAACATTAAACTTTGTGGAATACACACATAATCATAGAGAATAATTTCTTATTAGTCAAGACTCATTGCCAAGACTATCTTGGTGGACAAAGTCCCTTTCTGAACCGAGTTCACTCCTCGTTTCAGTCCTGTTTCAATGAACCGGTATAACCTATTGTTCCAGCAATGTCTCTCTCATGAGATATAAAATCTTTACCCAATGCATTGGAGGTAGATATAGGTCTCACCCATCTCATAATGATACTATTCTTATGTGTGCCACAAAATCTTAAATCATACATCATTGCATAACCCATGTAATAAAAATGGGAATCTTTAAACATCGTGACATCATAAAACAATTCATATAACGTAAAATAATTCATAAAAAAAATATTTCCATCACAACATAATCAAATCCATGTAATAATTGGGATAGAAACAGAACCCTTTATTATCTTAGATGGAAAATAATTTTGATAAAACACTTGAACTCCATTCTTGAGGAAAATATCCTTTCTACTTCAAAAACATTTTTCCTTTCTTAACATGTCATAAAATTTTATACTAAAAGAATTTGATTAAAAATAAACATGAAAACTTTTAAAGGAAGCTTCTTGAAATAATATTTTAAAAATCCAGTCATGCCGTATCAGTTAAAAAAACAGTCTTCATACTTTTGTCAGAAAAGTCAAAAAGTACCACGTACGAAAAATGACAAAAGATTCCCTTCATATCATTTAATAAAAACTCACCGAAGGGTAAAATTGGATTTAAAAAATTGTAGGTGGATGGAAATAATATTACATATTGAGGAAAAATGGATTTGGATGATAAAATACACCCCAGTAAATACTAAAGTGTAAACAATCTCGGATAAAAATGAGATTGTGATATTTCCCTTACCTTAGGTCCAATTTTCATTGTAAGTGTCCGAACCTCCTGTATAATGATTTAAATAATGTCATTTACTTATTAAAGAATCATATTAATTTTTATGATATCATATATGGTTCACTTATGACTTCATATTACCCGTTCTTTTGTAAATTCCATGTTAAAGAGCGTTTTGGGTAAAATTGTTTCATTTGTCATCCGTGTTTTGACTTTTAATTATTCATATGATTACTTAGATCATGATTAATCATTTCCAGAATATAAAACATGATTTATATATAATATATATTCATAATATACATATATATAATAAATCAATAAATGGAATGAAATACACCGTTCATGGAGACGGTAGGTCGTACGTACGCATGAACGCTGTTTTCGTTTCCATATTGAGTTGAATGGAATTAAGTAGATGACATACATATATATACACATAAATACAGTATCATTATTATGTCATATATTTCATGATTACTTATTATATATACTTTATAATCATTCATGAATGGTTAAAGTGGAAAATGAATCTCATCGCGTCGTGGAGACGGTAGTCCGTACATACGCACGAGCAATGATATCGTTCTCATGATTGTGGGACTGTATTGGAGTGTATGTATACTATTTCCGAATCAATATCACTTTAAATTAAGCATATATGGTTATTATTTACACCATTATACCCATCCAAGTAAGGTGGTGGTGGAAAATAGATTACACCACGGCGTGGAGACGGTATTCCGTACGTACTCACGCGCATAGATTTTGTTTTCCATAGGATGGATAGATGGTGATATAGGGTTGTTTCATACATATAATAACATGTCAGTATATGAGTGATACTGATGTTATTCCTTCATAATTAAACAACAAAATAAGAAGAAGTGTAAGATGAAGTAAAGATGAAAGAATCGGTAACGGACATTACCTCTTCTTTGAAGTGCTTCTTTAAGACCTTCTTTTAGGGCACTAAAATTGGTCTTTGAGGAAGACCAAAAACTCTGGAATATAGCTGGGGAAGTGGAGAAGCGAATTTGGCAGGGGTTGGCCGAGCTTGAAGGCTCAAAGTGTTGTGAGGAAGAGAGGGAGGGGGTTCCCTTTTATAAGGGAGGAGAGGGGCACCTTTGGAATAACTAAAACTATTATTTTATTATAAATCCTAATTCGGTTTTAAATATCTCCAAATTGATTTATTTAGAATCTAAGGTAGGTATGGGTCGAAATCGATTCATCCAATAGAATTTATACAAGTTTAGGTTCCTATTTTAACCTTATCATTTATATTTAACTTTAAGTTAGATAATTTTACTTTTACCGTGTCTTCTTGTTTTCTTACACTATAAGGTTAATAAACATACTATATCAATAAAAACAAACCCCAAGTTGTTTATTATTAATATATATAACAATATCTAAGTCATTTGGAAGAACCTTAGATTTTTAGGATTAAAATAACAATTAATAATATAATATTTGTTTTAAAAACTATTTTATGTCAATTTTGACACTATTTAGTAATTGATTTTTTTGAAACTCATAAAAGATTGATTAGTTAGAAAAATGTTAATTAAATGAATAATAACATGTCATATTAACATATAAAATTATTTAAATTCATAAAAAGTCTTAAATTACATTTATTTGGGTATTTATAACATCAATTATGTCAATATTTCATTAATAAGACAATTTCTGCATCATCTTTGTGTCATAATAAATGATAATTATTTAATCCCTAAAAATTCTAAATAAATTTCTATGATGTATATAATTGTATTATATTTCTGGGGACTATTCATGTTCTATGTTTCATGAAGCGTATCACTGAATTAAAATTATTATACTTATAATATTTAAGAAAGTGAAATGTTGTCACATTCTTTGTTTTTAATAATAATTAACTTATTTTCATGAAACAAAGACCATTAAATGAATCTAATCCGACCCTTAGGTGATATGGGTCGACTTTTAGTCATCAAATAGGATTTTTACAAGTGTTAGGGTAATTTTATAATCTTATATTTACCCTTAATTACCTGATTTACCTTTAAATATAGTAAATAAAATTTACCGTAATTACTATTCACAATGCAAAAAAATAAAAAGTAGCTTATTAACATAATTTGGACCCACTGATTCCAAATATGGAATCCATTTTTTCAAATTCAATACACAAAAGTTGCTGAAATTAAATTAAAATTAATCCCATTGTCGAAAGAAAACGGGTTTTTTTTAAAACATTGAAAAAGATTGAATTGGTTTAACCTACGAATTCAAGGTAAAATCAATGCCAATGACATACATTATATTAAATGGTAAAAATATATTATATTTATACTTTAAAAACATTCAATATTATAATTTAACCACATAATATATTACGATGAAAAAAAATTATTTTTAATTAAAATATAGCGTGTTTTTTCTATTCATTAAAATATGAAAGTCATCAGAATGAAATGAAAAATTTATCCAAAGTAAATTTTTATTTGTTGATTCTAAAGAATAATTTTATTTTTTCAAATGGAACTTATTAACATTTCAAGACTAGATTTAAAGTGGGTGCACCATCAAAAGGTGGAAAAACTTCATTTTTTGAAAAATACTTATTTTACCTGAAAAATTTATTTTGTTCTTATACAATGTTCTAGAAAATGTGTATGATGAATGATAATGTTATAAAATTAAAATATTAGTTAATACTATTCATAACGTCTAGTTCATAATAATATTATAATAATATATCGTTGTTTAGTAAAACCCGGTATTGCGTACAACACACGCTATCAAGGAAGGTCGTGATTGCGTGTAACGCAAGACACGTCAGGGTTGCGTGTTGTGAAAGTATCCTTCGTTGTTTCGTATAACAGAATCCAACCATATTTCATTTATACATTGAATATATATATATATATATACTCAATGTTGCGTAGAATAACCATTATCAAAATTGTGTGTAACACGATCCAAGAATAGTGTTGCGTATACTGTAAGCTAATACGGTGTTGCGTATAGCGCAAGGTAATCTTGGTGTAGCATACAACACAAGAAATTATTGAAATTAAAAGAATATTTTTCATAAAATCTCGGGGTGTTACACATAACATCCAATTTATTAGCTTGGACATAATTTTCATGTTAAATTATAATATTAATATTATTAATTATAACCTAGTATGGAAAGTTACATAGGATATCGAAGAACATCATTGTTGTGTGAAATTAAAGATAACAAGGTTTTTAATACATTGAAATCTATAGGAAAAATTTTCTTTATTTTATCCAATATATATATCATAATGTCTTAGCATTTTATATTCCCACTTATGCTTTTCTATCATGTTAAAAATGCTACAAAATATGGTGTTATTAACACAAAATTTAATGGTGTAAGATTATATCTGTAGACTAAATGTATATATATGATATGAATTACATAATTATAATTATAGATATATATAGTATCATCTAATGTTATAATTTTAAATCTATTGAAAAATATTAATGGCATTTGTGCATGCATGTGTATTACAATCTTCACGAAGTGATGCAATTAAATTTTTGTGATCACATCACATGGAATCCATGTGTGTATATTTAAAGAAATATTATAATTTTTAGGATAAATTAATTATTTAAAATGGTAATGTAATACAAACCCTTTTCTCATCATTTTATTTGAAAAATGGTAATGTTACTTGTCACGAACCAACCAGGGACTACCCTAAACCAGTCACCCGAGCCGGTCCGTGAAATGGCCTGAAGGGCATTCTCGATCCCCACAGGCTGCAACTAGTGGCAAGCATCAAAATTTAATTATTGGGAATGATTTGTCTCATTATTAAAGGATATATAGATAAATAAAAACAGACGAGAAAAATAAAACTACTAGAGGAACGAAAGTAAAATCGAGCATACCTCCACGTGACCATTTAGGTCACCACCCAACCAAAAACATATCATTCTATAATAATGTGCAATCCATAATAGAGAACATGAGAATAGGGAAAATACATCTGAAATGATAGAAAAGTCTTGAGCATTAAGATGCTAAATAGGGATTCCAAAATAAACAACAGAATCCAACGTCTCCTTTCCCAAAACAATCCATTTACACATATTTGAAATACAATTATAAAAGTAAGTTCTATATATTTTAATAATAACATTACATTTTACCATTATAAAAACCAAATGCACATCACATCCCAATTCTAAAACAAATTACTATTTTATAAACAAAATAAAAATTAGGAAACAAGGAAATGAAAATAGAAATTGGTGATACCTGAAGCTGAAAAAAAAGTATAACTAAATGTAAATGAGCCAATCAAAGGAAAACCAAGGGGGTCCTATAAATACCTAAAAGACCCATGGATGTTCTCAGTTTCTGAACCTCCTGTCAGAATATGGTGAAGTTCATAATTATATAACCAAGTGGAAACCCAAACTGTCCAATCCAGTAGAAAAGCCTGCCTAGCATAACAACAAATCCAAGGGGTACCAACCCATCTAATCGGGGATGGTCAACAACCACCACTAGATCATCTAAAATATTCCCAGTAACCCATGAGGGTGATTATAATACTTTGTCACTAGGAAGGACCTCACATTCATGACTTCCCTCACTACACTTTCCTATCCCAAACACGAGTGCCTCCTATATGTTCACCCATAAAGTATTACACTAGACATGGGCTCCTCTAAACACATTCAGTCGTATAACACTAACAAAGTGCCAACCGGTCCGTCATGCCATGCAAAACATAAAAAACATTTGAAAACTTTTTTCAAAATAATAATGTAGCTAAATGGGCTTACATTAATCAAAATTTTTTCATTTCCAAGAGTCAATGAAAACATTACATTAAAGATTAATTTTCCAAACAGGTCATCACAACACACCCACATAAAATCTATTATTCTAAAAACATTTAATGTTCCATCTAGGAACACAAAATTTCCCAACACCAACCATTCCAATAGTTAACAAAACTCCACCCATATGTCGGACGATCCAAACGAGCCTTTAAGACCAAAGTATCCAATACATTTTTAGTAAAATGTTTCAAACTCAGAATGAAAAATGCACAATCATGGGAAATGACCAAATGGCCCCATGAGAATAACATTTATTGAAACACACAACAAATGCCGAATGGGAACAACCTTTGAGACAACATTTTAAAACATTCATAAATACCACATAAAGATCAAAACCTTATTTAGGAAACACAATACATTTAGAAAACTAATGTTTTATGGAAACATTATTTTGGTGGTTCCATATTCATCTAAGGAAACATCTATGTGCACACCAAGAGCACCCATGGATTTACCCACATACAATTGAACAAAAACAACCAAAGTGACATTTTTAAACAATTTCTACAAGAACTCAATTTTATTTTAAATCAATGTCAAAAATTTAAAAATTTTAGTGAGCACAAAACAATCCACCTTAAATCTATAAACCACTTTTTAAAACATTTGTGACACAATTTCGAAGACACATCATCGTCAAACCAAACATGTCTAGACTGAAGTACATTGACCCGAATATCGTCAAATTCCCTTATTTCTGAAAAATAAGCAACCACTGAAACATACCGAACAATTCATAAACAATTATATAAATAGACAAAATGCATCCTTAACAATTATATAATCAACCCACCCAATTTATTTTCAATTTAATAATCCAGTCAAACTTTTTATATGAAATTCCATAATCTCCTCAAAAAAATTGCAGTAACCAAAAAGAAAAATAACATGACAGAATATTGAAGTGTGTCACAAAGGTGTGTGTCATGCTTGACACACAACTAATACAACATTTGTTCTAAAAAGTAACCAATGTCCTCAAACATAGAAAATTATAATTTGATGGGAATGCAACAAATTTTTTTATAGAACCAAATATAATGGAAATACTATAGGATAATAACTAAAAATATTGTGAAGGTGCAAATCATGTTCCTGATTTAATTAAAATGCCTATACATAATATGGATTAATTGGAAAGGAAAATGTGGATTCGCCTAACTCATGGTGGAGCACGGACCCGACCGAACATCGACAGAGGGTAAAATAATCCCTTGTGGACTAACCACTCCCCAAAGGGGAGAAATTTGTGTGTCAGGTAGGATGACATGTCTCTGAAATTAGCATCGGGAGACCTTCAGATAGTGGGTTTTGGGTTCACCTGATGACCGCAAGTGTAAGGGGCCTGGGTCACTGGAAACAATGCGTGTAGGGTGTTCGGGACTCCAGAACGTGGCCTGACCGGATAAGAAATAAACAGCGCGACAGGAGGCCGGACGGGGTGCTGAGGGGGAGCCAATGAAGCTGGGGGTGGCGTTGCTATAACGGGAGGCCAGCATGGTGAGCTTGAGGGGCGATGTTGAGGGCCTGGGCAATTGGGGGCTTGCAGGGGAGAGGGTGGAAGGCAAGGGGTGTGTGAGTCAGGTGAGGTGAGGGAAGGGGGTGTGGGAGCTGGTTCCAGGAATGGGGACGGGGTGCGACACAGGGTCGACAGGCCATGGGAAACTGGGAGGGGTGGCTATAGGGGGCGTTGTTTCATGGGGGAGGGGGTAAAAGGGAAGGGGTGATGAAATTTGTGGTAGATTAGGGTTAATTTTTTTAATTATAATTTATAATAACAATAATAATAATAATAATAAAACCATAAATAAAAATAATAAAAATAGCCATAATAAAAATAATTATAATAATATTATTATTAACCAATAATAATTATAATACAAATATTAATATATAGAATAATGATATTTAAAATAATAATAATGATTATGATAATAATAATAATAATAACGACAACAAAAAAAGACAATGACAACAACAATTACAATAATATTAATGACAATAACATTAATAAAAATAATAATAATAATAATTTTTAGGAATCACACGACACATGGTATAGTTTCATGGATAACACCAACCATGCATTGACCGTGCATGTGTCTGAATCATAGTAAAAATATTAAACATCCAATATTTTAAGCTGGGATTCTGCCTGGACATTAGCATAAGGACCTAGAGCTAAAAAAATTAAAATAAATTAAATATCGGGGTATGACAATTGTCCCCCCCACAAACATTGTCTGCCCCGAAAAAGTCACCCCGCAGAACAGTAGTCAAAACAAGAAACCTTGCCCAATTGAAACCAAAAGAAACACCAATATAATAGAATTAGAGAACGCATGAGGGTTCTCCCCGCCATAAGAATTCAACTAGAAGTAAAATTAACACCCAAACATACACCCCGAGAAAGGGGGCAGTACGGGAACTCCCAACCGATCCAAACTAACTTGCTTTTCACGAGCGAACAACACCTCAAATAAAACATGTAGCACTTGACCCAGAAAAAAAATCTAAATAATATATAAAAACATCAACGAAAAACATAAATAATACAATTAAAAGAAAGGGGTGAGCTCAAATACTCAGTAAGGGTATGCAATATAGTGGAAGATAACAAAAACACTAGGCATGTTGAATAATTAAGAATATATTCCTTTACAATTAATAAACATGAACACATTTTGGAAGGAATATGAGAAGAGTAAATAATGAAAAAATAAAACATAGTCCTAGGAGTTATACTAGTCAAATAACCATAGGAACAACCAATATTATTTTCATGATTAGGGAATGTATAATTCCAGACATTTTTAAACCTTTTGTCAAGGCCTCGACCAAGACGTTTAAAATTGATTAAGGTCGCGGCCAAAACCGTATATCAAATTGGTAAATGCCTCAGCCAATTCCACGTCTAATTGTCTCTTTATCCAAGAATATTCTACTAGTATAATATTCTTATATTTTTTTAAATTAAATAGTCAAAATGAGATATGGGAATATGCTAGACTGTTTCAAGGCCTCATGCCAAGACCTAGGGTCTAACTGTAACCAGACCCCAACCCGGACAACCTCCGTAACCGGACTCCATCCCGGAGAGCCTCTATAATCGGACTCTAACTCAGACTATCTATGCAACTGGATTCCAACCCAGAGGGTTTTCTATAACTGGGCCCCAACCAAGAGGGCTTACATTTACCTCTCCCCAATCCGGAACATATAGGTCCAATGCATTCCTCATATGAAAAGGTTGAAGAAAAACATAAACATTCGTAATAATATCAAATTTGAAATGTCAACACTTTAACCATAATCAATGAATGGTTAAAAATTACACATCCAATGTCAAATATATCACAAAAACCTTAAATAAAATATAAAATGTTTTTATTATAATAAGGAAACATAAAACATGTGTAATATTTATCAATGGATATTTGCATGGATGAATTCAAAACTATTTGATAGAGATATCTCTTTCCCTTATGAAATCGTATATGAGTCCAATAATTATAATTAAAAACATTTATTTTGAAAATATTCTTATAATCTTCTATGGGATGCATCGACGATTTTATAATGGCTCAAAATAGCCACACCCACCATATAAGTAAAAAACATTCATAACATTATTTGGTCAAAAGGGTCATAAAGTACCTTGTTTGGAAAACGACAGAAAGATTTCATCCAACACATATAAGGTAAAATAATGGTATAAATGACTTTAAGACATTGTCTATTAAATAGTAAAAATATTTTGAAATACATTTTTAGGAAACACGAATGTGGATGATAAGGAGGTCATAGTAGATACTCACATATAAAACAACCATAAATAATAAAGAGATTGTGAAATTAACCCTTACCTTGTACTTTTACTTGATCGAGGTTACATTAACATTCAGTATAATAGTTAAATCATTGTTATTAAATTATTCAATAACGAAATTCCTAAATATTATATCATATATGGTCTTCTATTATTTCTTTGTTAATAATATTTCATTATTATCATCGTTTCGGCTGTTAATTGATTTGTTTTACTTTATATACTTGGTTAAGTAACTCATGTTTGGTATGGATAGAATGTTTTTGATTAATATCCCGAATGAAATTATCTTCTTTAAATATAATTTTTAATCACCAAATGAATATTATTGATGAATGATAATTATGTGTAATGAATCTCATCATGTTTGTGGTGACATTAATCCCTACGTACACACGAATGAAAATATCATTCTTTTGATATTTAAAAAACATGTAAATGGATATTATATCATATATAGAGATTCATTATCATGATATAATCATTTTTATATCAATTATACATCATTATTTTACCCATCCAAATAATAATGTATTGAATAGAAATTACACCACGACGTTGAGACGTTAAGCCGTATGTACGCATGTAAGGTGACATGTCATTCATACGATGGATAGAGTAATGAACATGGTTGGAAAATTTTTATAATAAAATCATAGTATATATAATATTCTGGAGTTATTATTTTTGAATAGAAACAACAATGAATGAACAAGTGTAAGAATAAAAGAACATGAATTAGGTGGTGAAATATTTACCTCTTCTTCGGGTTCTTCCTTTTGATTTGATCAAAAGGAAACAATAGGTTGGAGTTCGGATCAAACCAAGTACTCTAGGGTTAAGGGAGGATAGTTGGGAGGATTTTTGGGCAGGTTTTAGATGATCCAAATAGCATGGGAGAGTGAATTGGAGAGATGGATAAGTACCCTTTTATACGAGGGGTGAGGGTCACTTTAGGAAAAGATTTAAATATTAATTTATTATATAATTATTTTCTGTTTATAATGTGTCCAAATTGATTTATTTCAAACAGAAGGTTGGGATGGGTCGATATACTCTCATCCAATAGGTTTTAGACATGTTTAGGTTACCATTTTAACCTTATCTTTTAGATTTAACTCTTAGTTAAATAGTTAGACATTTAACATGTCTCTCTATATTTTTATATTATATGGTCAATAAACATAATATAAACTTTCAAAAGAACATAAATTGGTTCATCAATGAAATATATAATATTATTTAAGACATTTTTCCCATCCTTAGATTTTTAATCATATAATCTCAATTAATAATATAATATTTGATTTAAAAACTATTTTATGACAATTTTCCACTATTTGGTATTCTGTTTTTTTATTCCTAACCACATTATTACTTCAATAAAAATTAATTTAATTAACCCTAACATTCCATATTAACCTATAAAATTATTGAAATTCATTAAAAGTATCAAATTTGATTTATTTGGATAATTATAATATCAATTATTTTAATCATTCATTAATAAGGTAATTACTACATCATCATTGTGTCATAAATAAATATATTTTTTTAATTTATATAAATTTAAAATAAACTACAATTATGTGGGAAATATTTTTATCATTATAATGAAAATTTATAGTCGAATTTACCTTATATATGACCCTTTAACAAAAATGGATTACTTATTAGACATTGATTTTAACTCTTTTAACTATTCTTTAAATTTAATAATAATAAGTGTCCTAATCTAATCCTAGTTGACCTAAAGGATCATATATTATTAAAATGTTTTTTTGGTTGAATTACACTTATCCAATAGAATTAAGACATGTGGTAGGGTATTTATAATAACATTTTTACATTTAATTACACTATTTACTTTAAACTTTGGTAAATAAAATTAAAATGATACTATTCACCAAAAATTATTTTCATCATATTGAACCACATATTACATACTGATATCAACCGTGTCTCTCTAATTTTTGAAATTCAACCCACAGAAATGGTAAAATTATGTTTTACGTAAATTTGCAAATGCTCCTAAGTGTTGGGTAAAAGAAGGTTAAAAGTTAAATAAAATTATATATATCAAAACTTATTGTAAAATGACTCCAATTAATTAAATTGAACTTATATGGGTATTATGTATCTATTTTGACCTAAAATAAATTTTAATAAAATAAATTATTATTTAAAAAAAATGTTGGTTTTAAACTATAACGTAGTGGTTTTCACTATTCATCAAAGATTATTGTTTGTAGAAAAATACCAAAAATTCACCCTAGGACAATTTATTTATTTTGAATCCAAAAACTAAAGTCCATTTTGAAAAATAAAATTTATAAAATTTCAAAAATAGGGTCATACTATTCCTAACAGAAAGTTTGATTGATTGTAGTGTGTTAGAACTCGAAGATTCTTACAACAGAAGCAATTGTATTATTCAAGGTGAAGCGTAACATGGAATCTTGGGGTGTAACTTTCTCCCCTCATTCAATAAATTTCATCCTCACAATTTATGCTCGGTATTGAAAACGTGGGTTTTGACATTTCAAAATATATTAGTTGAAATCCCACATCAAAAAATGGATTAATGATGCCTATATTTTAAAATAATGAAATTTAATTATTAAAGTTACCAAAAATAACACATGATATAGTTCCTTTTAAAAATACATGGATATCAAAGAGAAAACTAATCATCATTTTTTGATGGAGAGTGATCGATAATATTATTAGGAGAAATTTAATGATCAAAAAGTCAAACGAATGTGATAGGTTGAATGGTCTTTGATTACCCAGTTGGAAAAGTAAATGGATAACATTTTAGTTTTTTTGTTCCTTTTTATAATGAAGAGGAATTTAGTTATGAGATTGACTAAGTTCATAATGAGATATACTTACATTATAATTAGAGTTTTATCCATTAAGAAAATTCTACCACGAACTCATCATTCACTCAAAAACATAATAGAACTCAAAGATAATATATTTATCCAAATCGTATAGGGTTCCAAATATAATCATATACAATTTTAATTTTGAAAACTATTTGTTAACAATGAGGGACTTCCTATAGGCTAGTGGTAGGTGATATAGCTTTGTCGCACTTTGGTTGTGGGATCGATTCCAACAGCTTTGTCCGACGTGACGGGTCATCGCCCGAACTACATGTTTTCCATTTTTCAAAAACTATAGTACTATATTATTCCAAAAATAATATTATGAAATGTTTTATCGTTAATCCATACTATCCAATCTTCAACTTAACCCATTCTACCATTATAGTTATCCAAAATACATCTGTCCAAACTCTCTCTCTCTAAAAGGTCTCTACATTCGAAAATAATTTGTAATATCATGTTCCCCAAAAAACATAATGTTTCTCTTATTGTAACATACTGAAAATATGTTTAGCTTAATCATATTAAAACATTAGTGAAATTAAAAAGTGTTGTAGCACAATCCTTATATATATATCACCTTCTTCTTAAAACTAGAATACAATTCTTGATTCTCAAAACAAAAATACATTAATTATTCCACATCAACTGTAGTAACAGCATAAGCATGGGCTTGCTACCTTATCTTTTTCTGAGGTAATTTTCCTTGGCGCTTAGAACATTAATTTTCATAAAGCCCAATTTCACTACAATTGTAGCACTCAACATTGATAGCCTCTTTCATTCCTTTGCAATGACGAGTTTGGTGGCCTTTTTCACCAAACTAGTAACAGACTTTCATTACCTTCAAGAATGTACCGGGGTGTTTCGTCTAACATTTACCACATGATGGATATTAAAAATTCCCCTTATTCCCTATATTTCTTTTATATTACTCTTGCTTCACCGTTCTTTTCTTCTCTTGCTTTGCTTTAATATCATAAGATGTGGACAATTCCTTTTCTGTCTTGATAGCACACGAGACTATATCTTCTATGATGAGACTGATTTTGAGACTAATTATTAATGGAGAAACAAATTTAACCCATCAATGAATTGATCAATCTTACTCATTTTGTTACTTATATAATCCGCTGCATTCCTTGATTACCTTTTAAAGTTAGCCTCATACTTTCCGATATTCTAACCCTCCTTCTGCCTCAGACTCAGGAATTTTCTTTCCATATCTACTCGATTGTCGCGAAGGAATTATTTTTCTAAGAAGAGCTCTTTAAACTCCATTCATTCCATAATTTTTACTTCATTATATTCCTTTGTGTTTTGAATCAATGACCACCATTGATCTGCATCTCCCATGAGGTGATAAAATAGCATGAAAACATTTTCCTTTTCACTACTCCCTAGAGCATGAAATATTTTATGTACGGAACTTATCAATTCCATAGCTACATATGGATTTGTATTCCCATTTAATGTTAATGGTTGTTGCCTCATGAAGCGGTCTTACATTGATCCTCCGTGATGCATATCAGGGCACTCCATAGGGGTGAGGTTAATATTTCTAACCTGAGTGAGTTGTCCATGTATGGTGATAACATGATCAACACCAGTTGCATCACCAAATCTAATATAATTATCATGATTATGAGCTCAATACCAACAAGGAGTACATTCATTGATACAATTTTCATTCCATCCTATAGGAACCATTTCTTTACAATTGAACACAATAGATTAGTATATGAATCGTAAAACATAATTCCAAGATTATAACATACCTAACAGAAATTGAACTTTTTATGTATATATTCCATAATCATAAAAAAAATTATTTGAGTAGGTATATAGTCATAAATCCTTAATAATAGTTTGAAAACAAAATGTGGATTATACTAAGCATATCCCCTAGGAGTTTTGTATCCAAGAGTGTAGAAAGTCCCATTACCGTGTACTAGGATACCCTGGGTCAACCTTGAAAAGTCTTGTCAGAGTTTTCACTTCTATGTACATCTGTGTTAGAGCCGCCTCTGCCTACTCGTATCGGAACCGAGATGTATTTCATAGAAAATACACAAAATGTCCACATTACCAAAATTCTAGATTTTTCGTCTATACTAATCCTCAGTGTCTATCATAGGGTTATATTCTATAATCAAAGTTTATCTATACCAATTTCCAATGTTGTTTCTAAACTTCATCTGCTACCAAATGAAATGCCTCGACCCCTGACGACCAAAGTCGGTTCATTATTTTAATACATTGTCATGAGTACAAGGAATCATGTCCTGGAAGACTGATCAGTTTAATAGTCTTGGAAAATAGATTACATACATAATTTCTTCATTACAACTTGAAAATAAATAAAACACTAATTTATTCCATTAGAAACATCCAATCCTCATAGATTATGCCTAAAAGTCACTCATAACTAACTTCTTCATATCCTGGGAAAAAGAAACATAAGAAAGGGTTGAGTTCAAACACTCAGTAAGGGTAAGAAATACAACCGAAGATAACATAAACATTAGGCATGTTGAATAACTAAAAACAGATTCCATTACAATTAATAAACATGAACACTTTAAGGAAGGAATATGAGATGGGTAAAGAATGCAATAATAAAACATAGTCTTGGGTATTCTACTAGTTGAATAACCACATGAACAATAAATTTATTTTTCATAATGAGGGAATGTATGATGTCAGACATTATGAAACCTTTTTTCAAGGCCTTGACCAAGACGTCCAAAACGATTAAGGCCTTGGCCCAAACCATATATCAAATTTGGAATTGGCTCGACCAATTCCATGTCTAATTGTCTCTTTAACCCGGAATATTATACTAGTCGAACATTCCACTGGGTAATTTATTTACATAGCCATAAGGAGAAATGTGAATATACCGGACTATGCCAATGCCTCGTGCCAAGACCTAGGGGCTAACTGTAACCGAACCCCAATGTGGAGAGCCTCTATAATGGTGCTCCATCCCGGAGAGCCTCTGTAACCGGACTCCAACCCAGATATCCTATGTATCTAGACTACAACCGAGAGGGTCCGCTGTAACCGAACACCAACTTAGAGGGATTACTTTTACCAGTCCCCAACGTGGAACATACTAGGTCCAATGTATTCCCCGTATGAAAATGTTGAAACATAACATAAACATTTGTATTAAAATAGAATACGAAATGTCAATTCTTTAACCATAATCCTTCAAGGGAATAAAAATAAAACAACCACAGTCAAATATATAACAAAAACCTTTAATACAATATAGACGATTTGAAAAATAATAATTAAACTTTAGACAAGTGTAAAATACATTGACCAGAAGAAATAAATTTTCATTTTAATCAAAACACACATTTTCTAAATTTAATAGAACAAAAAAATCCCCCTTCAATCCACAAAACCGTTTTTAAATCATCTATAATATAATTACCATGATATAACATTTTCAAATTGAACACGTTAATCAAAAAATACATTGACCAAAATATATACAAATTACCTTATTTACAGATAATAATCAACTAGTGAATCATAACAAACAATTAATATACAATTATGTTAATTTAAAAAACGAATCATAAACCAATACATAATCAACCCCACAAATTTATTAGAAATTTTATAAGCCATTCAAACAGTTTATAAGAAATTCAACAAATATCTCAAACCAATGGCATGATCCATAAGGAAAACATCATGATAGAATATTGAAGAGTGTCACAAAGGTGTGTGTAATGTATGATACATTGCTAATGAAACATTTTATGTCAAAAGAACCCAATTTCCTCCAACACATAAAATTATAATCAGATGGTAATGCTTCAAAACAATTTTTTTCACAGAACAAAATATCATGGAAAGACAATAGAAAAATAACTAAGTGTATGATGATGGTTCAAATCATGTTAATGATTTAACTAAAACTCTCATGCATTTTATGGATTAATCGGAAATGAAAATGTGGATTCACATACCTCATGGTTGAGCACAGAATCAACCGAACTTAGACGGAGGGTAAAACAATCCCTCATGGACTAACCACATGCCAAAGGGGAGGAATCTGTGTGCCGAGGAGGCGCTGATGGCAATGAAATTAGCATTAGGAGGTCGTCAGAATGTGTGTTTGGGGTTCAACGGATGACCGTTCGTGCAGGGGTCATGGGTCGCTGGAAATTGTGTGTGCATGGGGTTCGGGTCTTCGGAACATGGACTAGCCATAGGGAAAAAATCGGCATGGTAGGCAGTGAGTTGTGGTACTGAGGGTCACCAATGAAGCTGGGGGGGCCTACTAGGACATGAGGCCAGTTGGGCGAGTCAGAGGAGGAAAGGTCAGGGGACTAGGTGAGAGGGATCTTGTAGCGGGTGAGGGTGGAATGCAGGGGTGCGGGAGCTAGGTGAGGAGATGGTAGGGGGTGCGGGATCTGGCTGCATGTAGCGGGATGGGGTGTGGCGTGGGGTTGAATGGTGGACAAAAACTAGGATGGTGGTTGTAGGGGGCGTTGTTGTGTGAGGGAGGGGTTGAAGGGGAAGGGGCGATGAGATTTGGGGTAGATTAGGTTTAGAATTTTTTTTCATTTTAATTTATAATAATAATTATAATAATTATAATAATAATACTAAAAATAAAATTAATAAAATAGCCCTAATAAAAATAAAAATAAAATTATTATTATGAAAATCCAGTAACAATAATAATAAAACTAATAATATATATAATAATGATATTAAAAATAATAATAATGATAATAATAATAATAATAATAATAATAATAATGAAAACAACAACAACAACTACTACTACTACAACAACAACAACAACAATAATAATAATAATAATAATAATGGTCAATTACATGACACTAGGTCCGGTTGTGCGGCTACCGCCAACCGTGCGGTGACCACACACAGGTCTGAAACTCAGTAAAAATATTAAACGACAAATTTTTTATGCCAAGATACTTCCCAGACTTTGGAATTGGTACTCAGACCTATGAAATTGTAAAATAAAAATAAATTAAATATCAGGTTGGGACATTACTCATGCATACTTATGGCCTATCATCTCTACGATTTTAACATATTTTATTTTTCATAATATTAATTGATCACTGGTTTGAAAAGTACGTTTCATTTTTACGAATTATAATGTTTTCAGGATTATTAATATTTAGAGGAATTAATAATGTTATCATTGACCATATTAAACTTACCAATTTCATATTTTAAATATGAACTAAGTGTTTTCAAAACATCCACCATGAACATAGTTGTTTAAGTAATAGTATATAACAAGGTAATAAATAAAATAAAAGGAATAATAAAGTAAAAATAATATTACTAACAAAGTAATATATTCAATAATTTTATTATTATAGATTACAATGAATGTACATGATGAACAAAACTCAAGGTAAGGGAAAATGTACTTTAAAACATGTTTTATATGTTTTTAATATTTATCTCCCCAAAATTTTTATTCCCAGCGCATACTATAAAAATTATTTTATTAATCTATTTATGTGAAAATTATTAAAATAAAAAGAAATTAATATGTCACTTTTTTGTTTCATTTATAATATTCCAAAATAAATAAATTTACATATTTTATATGAAACATTTCAATAAAAAGGAAAATGGGAAGCCCAATTTTAATGTATAAGGATTCAATGGTTCTTTCCTTCTTTGAGGATATTTTTTATGTTTACCTTACATTAAATGATTTGATGTTTTAATTAAATAAATTACATAATTTTATTTGTTTTGTGAATTGAGAAAAAATGGCCTTAAATAGAATGAATATTTTGAAATCTATAAATTTTTTTCATACAGGTGAAAATTGTATTTTTATTATTATATGATCAAGGTTTAATTTTTCAAATGTTGTGAATAATTTATGTTCTTATGGGATTATTTATAATAATGAGTTCTCATGATCTATCCCATGGCTATAGGTGAGCCTAATATAGATCATGATGAAGATTAAGATCAATATACCACTCCATTTTGTAAGCTAAACCTCCAGAGTTTTCAAGTTATGCTTCTTAGGAGAGATTATTGGTTTTAACCGGGTTGTATATTAAATTTATTATATTTATAGTAAGAGTGGTATAAAAAATAATGTTTTAAATTAAATAAATGGTATATCTATGATTTATTTTGTATTTAATTTAAATATTAAGATTTAAAAAGGTAAACTAATAACCTTACGATTAATGGGATGTCTCTAGTTTTTTAATTTCTAAATGTATTACATTGTTAAAAAATTCATGAGTTTTCCAATATTATAATGATCATTTTGAGTATAATTTTTTCATTTAATATTATATATTAAATGTTTTATGAAAATATTTGGATATCGAATTTGTTTTTTTGGAATAAATATTTTCTATTTTGAGCCCAATTTTTATTTAAAAAAAGGCTAATGTTTTAAGTATCATAGACTAATAGTGGAACACCCTAAGTTATTAAAAGAATGCCATTATATCAGATATCATAAAGTACATTCAATAACATTTTTATCTTGAATTATATGCAATATTATGTTCAGTTTGGGTAATATGAAACACACAGGTATTCTATAATTAAACGGAAACATTATATGTTTATGTTCAACAATATATTTAACAAACAACACTGAACTTAAACGAGCCATTAAATATGTCACCATTATATAATAGTCATTAAATTGAACTCCATGAATAGTGATAAATAATATATTAAATATATATATATATATATGTAAATTTATTACAAAAAGTAAATTATTGATAATTTCATATTAAATAATCAATCTATTATTAGTGAAGTGGTTTAATTTTAATAAAATGTGTCTTTTAAAAGGATTTTTATTCTTTCTTATGAAAAATGAATATTACCAATTTTTTTAAACTTTATAAAATTTATTTTATAAAATTATCATTAGTAATGGAAACATAATTTCAAAATTCATTTTGTGTGAAATTTTGGAACAATTGATGTTTTTTTAGGTAAAAGTGAAAATATGGATTTTTTATAAAAAGTATTTAATTTTCATTAAATAAAGTAAATTTAATGTAAAAAAATTTTGTGAAAATATTTTAATGTAACCCATGTATTATTTATTTATATTTAATCCCCTTCCATATGTTGAATAATCCTTATATTTGATTTTAATAAATTTTATTTTTTTAGGGCTCAAAAACAAGTTTTTTAAAAATTGTTTTAAAATGCATAATGTTTATCCTTTTTAATTAGTTAAATAACACATAATGGGTAATTCATGTAGATAAATTTATTAATTATATGTTATTAAATGTTAATTGAGGTTTACACAATTATTATCATTGGTTATAGAGTTAAAATAGAGTCATCATTTTTTTATTAAAAAAATGACATCTTAGATCGCATTAACATGCCATGTTTACGTGATTAAGGTGAAATTAATTTATTCCAAATATTTGAATTGAACATAGAAACATTAATAACATATATTAAATCAAAAAAAAATTCTTAATATGTCTAAATTCATTTTTAAAAATATTGATAAATATAAATAGTTAAAATTAGTCTCATCGAAAAAGGTGAAAATGATTATATTAAGGGAATAAGAATAATGGAGAAAATGACATATAAAAATTTATAAAAACAAATTTTATGGGCAGATTTTGTCCCTTATGAAATTTATATCGTATTTTATGATTTTTTTGGGGAAATGTTCTATGAAATTGATGTATATGATCAGTTATGTAATTGAATATAAAAAATAAACCTTTTGACTTTTAATTTCGATAATGATTTCAAATAGGGAAAGAAAAACAACGATTAATTAATAAATATTTTTTTGAATGATAAATGATTTTTTATATCATGATAATTTATTATTATTTTTTAGAGACTAATTAATTTGTTAAAATAACATAAGAAGCACAAAAGTTGCTATTATTTAGTTAATAATTAGCTAAAATAAATAGCACTAAAATATTTAATGTTGTGTAAATAGAATGAATTCTTATCCTAAAATATTTTTATATAAATATATAATATTAAATATATTAATAAGTTATATATTCTAATTTTATATTTTGAGTTATTTTTATCTAAATTCATTTTAGTTGAATAATCTGAAAATTAACATTAATGTTATTTTATGATAAATATTATTTTAATAAAAGATTTAAAATTATTGAAAATACATTTTATTCCATGTAACAATAAAAAATATTAAATATCCTATATTTTTCATTAATGCACCAATTTGACTTAAATAATTAATGCATTGGTCCTTAATGAGTAAAAACTCTATTAAAGTGGTCACGATTAAAGTAATGTTTTTTGAATGTTACATGCAACTATGTGAATGTTAATTTACAAAAAATATATTATTTTTAAATTTTTAATTATATTTAATATTTAGAATCAGTGAGTCCAAATAATATAATAATTATAACATTAATTTATTCTTAATTGATAAACTACTTAGGTTAGAGAAATAATTCCATTTATGAAATGCAATTGTTAAAAAAGTAATGAAACATATGATATAATGGAGAAAATATTTATAACATGTTTTTTATTTTGAGTTGGAGGTGTGGATAAACCCTATAATCCCTTAATCAAATTATTTATCAATCTAAAATCCACTTCACAAGTGATTTTCCTCCCAGTAATGAATACATTTCAATATTTACAATAATACCACTACACTGAATCTATAAAACGGTACCTAGTCCGCCTAATTTTTCACACAATTAGAGCCATTTATCATAGCCAATATCTAACCAAATCACTTCCATTCTCCCATAAAATCATCATTTAATCCTTATTAGGGGTATAAATGTAGAGACCCGTATCTTGATGTACATGGACATTACATTACTTTTGCGGAATACTTAGTACATAACAAAAACACACACACAAGGATCGTAATAGTTTAGTGTCTTTGGAAACTCGGAACATAATCTTCTAAACGTGGTGAAAGATCTTCAATATCTCCCATAAAGATCTTCCCCTTTTTTTTACCTAAAACCTTTCTTTATATCCTGGGGAAAGAAAAACAAAAAAGGGTGATCTCAAATGCTCAGTAAGGGTAAACAAAAGAAATATCAATCACATCATATACATAAGAACGTAGCTTTTGGAAATCTTGACCTGCAAAAGAGCTCATAATATCATAACATGGGATAAATCATAGAATTGAAAATGAGATCCCCATAATCATAACATAAACCTTGAAACTTTGTGGCATGCACACATAATCATGGAAAATCATTTCTTGTTAGTCATGACTCATTGCCAAGACTATCTTAGTGGACAAAGTCCCTTTCTGAACCGAGTTCACTCCTCGTTTCAGTCCTGTATCACTGAACCGAAATAACCATCCGTTCCAGTCATGTCTATCTCATGAGATATAAAATCATTACCCAATTCATTGGAGGGAGATATAGGTCCCACCCATCTTATAATGAATCCTTTCTTATGTGTGCCACATAATCATAAAACATACATCATCGCATAACACATGTAACAAAAATGGGATTCTTGAAACATCATGACATCATAAATCAATTCATATAAGATAAAGGAATTCATAAACATAATTCCATCACAACATAGTCAAATCAATGTAAAAATATGGATAGAAACAGAACCCTTTATTATCTTAGATGGAAAATAATTTTGATAAAACACTTGAATTGAATTCTTGAGGAAAATATCCTTTCTTCTTCAAAATCAATTTCTTTTCACAAAACATCATGCAATTTTATAAGAAAGAGATTTTATTGAAAATAGTCATGAAATCTTTTTAGAGGAAGCTTCATTAAAATAAGGCTTTATAAAACAGTAGAAATCCGTTCGTGCCGTATAAGTTAAAAAAAACATTCTTCGTACTTTTGTCGGAAAAGTCAAAAAGTACCTCGTACGAAAAACGACAAAAGATTCCTTTCATACGTATTACTAAAAACTCACTGAAGGGTAAAAATGGATTTAAACAATTTTATGTTAATGGAAATAATATTACATATTGAGTAAACATGGATGTGGATGATAAAATACACCCCAGTAAATACTTACGAATAAACAATCTCGGATAAAAATGAGATTGTGATATTTCCCTTACCTTATGTCCGACTTGCTTTGTAAGTGTCTGAACCTCCTGTATAATGATTTAAATCATGTTATTGACTTATTCCAGAATCATATTCATTGTTATGATATCATATATGGTTCACTTATGACATTATATTACCCGTTCTTTTGTATATTCTATGTTAAAGAAGCGTTTTGGGTAAAATCGTTTCATTTATCGTAGGTGTTTTGACTTGTTGTTCTTGACATCATTATTACTTATATCATGATCGACTTACTTCAAAAATATAAAATATGATTTATATATCATATATATTCAGTATATATATATATATAATAGATAGATAAATAAAATGAAAAACACCGTTCATGGAGACGGTAGTCCGTACGTACGCATGAACGCTGTTTTACTTTCCTTATTGTCTTGAAATGGAAGTAAGTAGATGACATACATATATATATATATACATAAATCCAGTAACTTTATAATTTCATATATTTCATTATTATTTCTTATATATACTTTATAATCATTCTTAAATGGTTAACATGGAGAATGAATCTCATCGCGTCGTGGAGACGGTAGTCCGTACGTACGCATGAGCGATGATATCATTTCTATAAATATTGAATTGAATTGGAGTGGATTATACAATATATCAGAATCAATATTATGTTGTAATAACTATGTATAGTTATTCTTTACACCATTATACCCATCCATGTAAGGTGGTGGTGGAAAATAGATTACACCACGGCGTGGAGACGGTATTCCGTATGTACGCACGTGCGGTGATTTCTTTTTCCGTAGGATGGATAGATGGTAAAATAGGGTTGTTTCATACTTATAATAACATATCAGTATATGAGTGATACTGATGTTATTACTTCATAATGAAACAACCTAAGAAGAAGAAGTGGAAGAAGAAATAAAGATGAAAGAATTGGTAACGGTAATTACCTCTTTTTTGAAGCGCCTTTTGGAGACCTCCTCTTAGGGAACTAAAATTGGTCTTTGAGGAATACCAGAACCTCTAGGATGTTTCTAGGGAAGTGGAGAAGAGATTTTGGCAGGGGTTGGCCGAGCTTGAGTGCTCAAATTGGTGTGAGGTGGAGGGGGAGGAGGTGTCCTTTTATAAGGGAGGAGAGGGGCACCTTAGGAATATCTCAAAATATTATTTTATATTAAAGTAAATATCGGTTTATAATGGTTCCAAAGGGTCTTATTTCGAAGCTAAAGTGGGGATGGGTCGAAATCCTATCAACCAATAGGATTTAGACAAGTTTAGGTTCTTATTTTAACCTTATCAATTAGATATAACTCTAAGTTAAATAATTTAACTTTTACCGTGTCTTTTTGTTTTCTTTCACTATATGGTAAATACACTTACTATAACATGCCAAACGAACCCCAAATTGTTTATTATTAATATATATATCTTTATCTAAGTCATTTGGCCGAACCTTAGATTTTTAGGAATAAAATAACAATTAATAATATAATATATGATTTAAAAACTATTTTGTGTCAATTTTGACACTATTTGATATATGATTTTTGTGAAAGTCATAACAGAATTATATGTTCGAACCAAGTTGATTAAATCAACATTAATATATCATAGTAACCTAGAAAATTAGTGGAATTCATAAAAAGTCTCAAATTACATTCAGTTTGGTGTTTATAACATCCATTATGTCAATATTTCATTAATAAGATAATTACTGCATCATCTTTGTGTCATAAATAAATTAATTTATTTAAAGTCTAAAAATTATAAATAAAATATCATTATGTAGGAAATCTTTTTAGATTTCTAATTAATATTTACAATTTAATTTATCTTATGTATAACCCCATATTAAAAATGATTTACTTATTAAACTTTGATTTTAACTATTTTAACCCTTCTTTAAATAAATTAATAATAAATGTCCTAATCTAATCCATGTGGGCCTAAATGGTCATATTTTATTCCTAAGTTTGTTTTTGGTCGAATTACACTTGTCCAATAGAATTAGGACATGTGTTAGGGTAATATTAATATCATATTTACCCTTAGTTATCCTATTTACTATTAACCGTGGTAAAAAAAGTAAAACGTTACTATTCACCAAAAAATTATTTTCATCTCATTGAACCACATTTTAGTCCTTGATATTAACCGTGTCTCTCGGATTTTCGAAATTCCATTCACAGAAGCGGTAAAATTACGTTTTATGCCAAATTCAGTTTTTAACCTACCACTTAGTAGTTTCACTATTCATCAAAAATTGATGGTTTTCAGAAAAGTACCAAAAATTAGGCCTAAGATATATTTTATATTATGAACTCAAAAATGATTTCTATTTTACCAAATTCAAAACATATCAGTTGCATTAATTAATTTAAAAATTAACTCCCGTCGTCTAAACAAAAGGCGTGTTTTTAAGAGATAATAAATATCAAAAGATTGACACTTGTTTATAACTGGTTTAAATGTCAAATTACATCCATTGACCAACATTGTTTTAAATTGTAAAAAAATATTCTAAATATACTTTAAAACCACTCAAATTAATAATTTATTACTATTAATTTTTTCAATTGAAAAAGTTGTTTTTAATTAAAAATTAGGAATTTTCACTATTCATCAAAATATGAAAGTTATCCGAAAATCACCAAATTTCAACCTAAGCAAATTTCGATATTCTGAATCCATAAATGATGTCCATTTTGAAAGATAAAATTTACAAAATTTCAAAAAGTGGTTATTACTATTCATAACAGCTAGTTTTAATAATATCTTAATAGTATATCGTTGTTTAGCGAAACTTGGTGTTGCGTACAACACACGCTATCGTGGAAGGTCGCAATTGCGTGTAATGGAAGGAAAGTCAAGGATGCGTATTGTGAAAGCTTATTTTGTTGTAGCGTACAACACAAGACATTAATGAAATTAAAAAGAATATTTTTCATAAAATCTTGCGGCGTTACATTCTACCCCCATTAAAATGAATTTCGCCCTCGAAATTCGTCGGGGTTATAAATGGTTTACTATTCAAAATTTTCTTTGATAGAAACCTACATCGTAAAAAGGAATACCAAAACATGGCTTTAAAAACTAAAGTATGAAATGTAACGATTACCCAAATAAACTAATCACTGGGTTTCCACATAGGTGAAAATATGGATATGGAAGAAAAATCTAACCATCATGTTCTGATGGAGAGTGGTAGAGAACATGGCTATGGAAAAGCCAGTAATCACAAATCCATAGATTTGTGATGATATAAGGTACCATCTGATTCATCAGTTATAAGATCACTAGGACAACATTTTTGGTTTTCAAGATCATTTCCCTAAAGTTGAAAATTTGAATTAGAATAAATACTTACTTTATTTTGGTACAATCTCACTGTTGTTCGTGCCTTGAATAATTTCCACTTCATCTCTTAAATAAATGAAGTTGAATTTGTTATTCATGAAGTGTTAGCAGATCATGTGATAGAATGACTGTTCATTCCATCTGTCTCAAACAAAAGGTTAGCAAAAGTTATTAAATATACATAAGTCATTCTATAGTGAGATTAATCATATACGGTTCCTAAAATGGACTTATTCTTCATATATCATACTTCTTAATATAATAAAACTAGTTTCTACTAAACAGGGACTTCCCGTAGGTCAGTGGTAGGCGATAAAGGCCAGTCGCACTTCGGTTGTGGGTTCGATTCCTACAGCCTTGTCCGAAGCGATGGGCTGTCGCCCGTCCTGCAGGTTGTCCTTTTTCTAAAACTATGTTACTATAACATCCCATCAATAATATCAAAAATCATCTATCCTTAAGCAATACTAACTTATGTCCAACATAATCCAGTCTAATCTTTAGGCTTATACATAATACTGCAGTCCACTCTCATAATATAGTGACAACGATTACCAGAGATTTAATACTGTCGTTGATCCCCACATATCATAAGATATGTCTTGTTGGTCACATTCCAAACATTCAAAGTCCTTAATCGTGTATTCTATTGAATACCTTAGTGAAAAAATGAGTGCAGTTAAAAGTTAACACTTTCCACATACCAAAATCCTCAAAATTCTATATACTCAAACCATGATATCACTTAGTCTTTATATCAATCATGAGCTCATGAATACTTTCAAACATTTCATTTTCTCCTTATCCCTTCATTATGCACATATCATCTGCTTTCCAAAATATTTGAATCACTTTTCATGGTTACCGGTACCTTAAAATTATTGAAAACCAAAATAATACAAAAAATATTCTAATACACAATAAAAGTACCTCAACAACATTATTCTTGAATACCAATACATAAACACTTCAATCCATCCTCTTAAATTATTTTCCTGGAATAAGTCCTTCCTTGATTTAGAAGTAACTTTTTAGGTCAAGGCATTGAGTTGGGTAATGCCCATGTTCTCCACAAATAATACATTGAACTCCATAACAGTCTGTCACTCTATGACCCTTTTCTCCACACAAATAACATCGGTCCCTCCATTTGAGGTATTCCTCAAGGTTCTTCTTCCCTTCTTTAGAACTCTCAATCTTCCTTTATTTATGCTCCTCAACATGCAAACATGCATAATAGTCTATCTTCCTCTTCTTTGATGAATTAGGCATACCACTAAATTTCACCTTGTTAATCATATATCGCGATGATTGATTCGGCATAATCACAACATCTTTCTCTCTAGGCATTACACAATTTTGTTGCTCATAGTCACCAATTTGTCCATTGGATTCAATGTTAACTGAATTCCTTTTGCTTCCCTCCATTAACTAAAACACAAAAATAATTTTGTGAGAATCAAAAATCATGATAGAGAAAACAACATAGTAAAGGGAAAGTATCCTCAATACCTAACTTCTTAGGTTTATTCTAATATCGTTACCATAGTTCTAGGAATATATCCTATATGTATACTTATCCTTAGGGACATCCCTAGACATACCTTAGAAATAACTCTAGGGATCTCACTAACGTTTTCGCATCCTAGTTTCCAAAGGTTGACTAAACCTTAACTCTGATACCAACTGTAGAGACCCGTATCTTGATGTACATGGACATTACATTACTTTTGCGGAATACTTAGTACATAACAAAAACACACACACAAGGATCGTAATAGTTTAGTGTCTTTGGAAACTCGGAACGTAATCTTCTAAACGTGGTGAAAGAACTTCAATATCTCCCATAAAGATCTTCCCCTTTTTTTTTACCTAAAACCTTTCTTTATATCCTGGGGAAAGAAAAACAAAAAAGGGTGAGCTCAAATGCTCAGTAAGGGTAAACAAAAGAAATATCAATCACATCATATACATAAGAACGTAGCTTTTGGAAATCTGGACCTGCAAAAGAGCTCATAATATCATAACATGGGATAAATCATAGAATTGAAAATGAGATCCCCATAATCATAACATAAAACTTGAAACTTTATGGCATGCACACATAATCATGGAAAATCATTTCTTGTTAGTCATGACTCATTTCCAAGACTATCTATGTGGACAAAGTCCCTTTCTGAACCGAGTTCACTCCTCGTTTCAGTCCTGTATCACTGAACCGAAATAACCTTCCGTTCCAGCCATGTCTATCTCATGAGATATAAAATCATTACCCAATGCATTGGAGGGAGATATAGGTCCCACCCATCTTATAATGAATCCTTTATTATGTGTGCCACATATTCATAAAACATACCTCATCGCATAACACATGAAACAAAAATGGGATTCTTGAAACATCATGACATCATAAATCAATTCATATAAGATAAAGGAATTCATAAACATAATTCCATCACAACATAGTCAAATCAATGTAAGAATATGGATAGAAACAGAACCCTTTATTATCTTAGATGGAAAATAATTTTGATAAAACACTTGAATTGAATTCTTGAGGAAAATATCCTTTCTTCTTCAAAATCAATTTCTTTTCACAAAACATCATGCAATTTTAAAAGAAAGAGATTTTATTGAAAATATTCATGAAATATTTTTAGAGGAAGCTTCATTAAAATAAGGCTTTATAAAATAGTATAAATCTGTTCGTGCCGTATAAGTTAAAAAAAAACATTTTTCGTACTTTTTTCGGAAATGTCAAAACGTACCTCGTACGAAAAACGACAAAAGATTCCTTTCATACGTATTAATAAAAACTCACTGAAGGGTAAAAATGGATTTAAACAATTTTAGGTGGATGGAAATAATATTACAAATTGAGTAAACATGGATGTGGATGATAAAATACACCCCAGTAAATACTTACGAATAAACAATCTCGGATAAAAATGAGATTGTGATATTTCCCTTACCTTATGTCCGACTTGCTTTGTAAGTGTCCGAACCTCCTGTATAATGATTTAAATCGTGTTATTGACTTATTCCAGAATCATATTCATTGTTATGATATCATATATGGTTCACTTATGACATTATATTACCCGTTCTTTTGTAAATTCCATGTTAAAGAAGCGTTTTGGGTAAAATCGTTTCATTTATCGTAGGTGTTTTGACTTGTTGTTCTTGACATCATTATTACTTATATCATGATATACTTACTTCCATAATATAAAATATGATTTATATATCATATATATTCAGTATATATATATATATAATAGATAGATAAATAAAATGAAAAACACCGTTCATGGAGACGGTAGTCCGTACGTACGCATGAACGCTGTTTTACTTTCCTTATTGTCTTGAAATGGAAGTAAGTAGATGACATACATATATATATATATACATAAATCCAGTAACTTTATAATGTCATATATTTCATTATTATTTCTTATATATACTTTATAATCATTGTTAAATGGTTAACATGGAGAATGAATCTCATCGCGTCGTGGAGACGGTAGTCCGTACGTATGCACGAGCGATGATATCATTTCTATAAATATTAAATTGAATTGGAGTGGATTATACAATATATCAGAATCAATATGATGTTTTAATAACTATGTATAGTTATTCTTTACACCATTATACCCATCCATGTAAGGTGGTGGTGGAAAATAGATTACACCACGGCGTGGAGACGGTATTCCGTACGTACGCACGCGCGGTGATTTCTTTTTCCGTAGGATGGATAGATGGTGAAATAGGGTTGTTTAATACTTATAATAACATATCAGTATATGAGTGATACTGATGTTATTACTTCATAATGAAACAACCTAAGAAGAAGAAGTGGAAGAAGAAATAAAGATGAAAGAATTGGTAACGGTAATTACCTCTTTTTTGAAGCGCCTTTTGGAGACCTCCTCTTAGGGAACTAAAATTGGTCTTTGAGGAATACCAGAACCTCTAGGATGTTTCTAGGGAAGTGGAGAAGAGATTTTGGCAGGGGTTGGCCGATCTTGAGTGCTCAAATTGGTGTGAGGAGGAGGGGGAGGAGGTGTCCTTTTATATGGGAGGAGAGGGGCACCTTAGGAATATCTCAAAATATTATTTTATATTAAAGTAAAAATCGGTTTATAATGGTTCCAAAGGGTCTTATTTCGAAGCTAAAGTGGGGATGGGTCGAAACCCTATCAACCAATAGGATTTAGACAAGTTTAGGTTCTTATTTTAACCTTATCAATTAGATTTAACTCTAAGTTAAATAATTTAACTTTTACCGTGTCTTTTTGTTTTCTTTCACTATATGGTTAATACCCTTACTATAACATGCCACACGAACCCCAAATTGTTTATTATTAATATATATATCCTTATCTAAGTCTTTCGGCCGAACCTTAGATTTTTAGGAATAAAATAACAATTAATAATATAATATTTGTTTTAAAAACTATTTTGTGTCAATTTTGACACTATTTGATATATGATTTTTGTGAAAGTCATAACAGAATTATATGTTCGAACCAAGTTGATTAAATCAACATTAATATATCATAGTAACCTAGAAAATTAGTGTAATTCATAAAAAGTCTCAAATTACATTCATTTTGGTGTTTATAACATCAATTATGTCAATATTTCATTAATAACATAATTACTACATCATCATTGTGTCATAAATAAATTAATTGATTTAAAGTCTAAAAATTATAAATAAAATATCATTATGTAGTAAATCTTTTTAGCTTTCTAATGAATATTTACAATTGAATTTATCTTATGTATAACCCCATATTAAAAATGATTTACTTATTAAACTTCGATTTTAACTATTTTAACCCTTCTTTAAATAAATTAATAATAAATGTCCTAATCTAATCCAAGTGGGCCTAAATGGTCATATTTTATTCCTAAGTTTGTTTTTGGTCGAATTACACTTGTCCAATATAATTAGGACATGTGTTAGGGTAATATTAATATCATATTTACCCTTAGTTACCCTATTTACTATTAACCGTGGTAAAAAAAGTAAAAAGTTACTATTCACCAAAAAATTATTTTCATCTCATTGAACCACATTTTAGTCCTTGATATTAACCGTGTCTCTCGGATTTTCGAAATTCCATTCACAGAAGCAGTAAAATTAAGTTTTATGCAAAATTCAGTTTTTAACCTACCACTTAGTAGTTTCACTATTCATCAAAAATTGATGGTTTTCAGAAAAGTACCAAAAATTAGGCCTAAGATATATTTGATATTATGAACTCAAAAATGATTTCTATTTTACCAAATTCAAAACATATCAGTTGCATTAATTAATTTAAAAATTAACTCCCGTCGTCTAAACAAAAGGCGTGTTTTTAAGAGATAATAAATATCAAAAGATTGACACTTGTTTATAACTGGTTTAAATGTCAAATTACATCCATTGACCAACATTGTATTAAATTGTAAAAATATATTCTAAATATACTTTAAAACCACTCAAATTAATAATTTATTACTATTAATTTTTTCGATGGAAAAAGTTGTTTTTAATTAAAATTTAGTAATTTTCACTATTCATCAAAATATGAAAGTTATCCGAAAATCACCAAATTTCAACCTAAGCTAATTTCGATATTCTGAATCCATAAATGATGTCCATTTTGAAAAATAAAATTTACAAAATTTCAAAAAGTGGTTATTACTATTCATAACAGCTAGTTTTAATAATATCTTAATAGCATATCGTTGTTTAGAGAAACTTGGTGTTGCGTACAACACACGCTATCGTGGAAGGTCGCGATTGCGTGTAATGGAAGGAAAGTCAAGGATGCGTATTGTGAAAGCTTCTTTTGTTGTAGCGTACAACACAAGACATTAATGAAATTAAAAAGAATATTTTTCATAAAATCTTGGGGCGTTACAATAAATTTACACAGTTAATTCTTTTGGGAAATCCAATGGAGCATACATGAAACAAAGGAAATATTCCTCCTAGAGCGTCTTTATTTTACATATTTATATACCTCCACCAATTATTATTATACAATGATGTAATATAAGCTCGTTATATAATATATATAATAATTTATTTTTTATTATAATGGTATGATATGCAACCACACACACTTCCATAAAAGGAATTATAAAATCACCATTTGTGTGTACGACACAAAACATCCTCGCGAAACAATGCTATTAATTTTTATACTACCACCTATCACGACAGAGTATTATATTTAGGTATAAAGTTAATATTTCATATTTATAAAATAAATAAACATATGTGTTCATTATATATTATATTCAATTTTAAATTTATTTCCAAGAGGGACATAATAATATCGCTTTTATATACGGTGGATTTCTGCAGCACGAAGCGATGTGATTTTTTTTTCAAAAACACAATACATGGAATCTAATAAGGGTAAATATAACATAATTTTGTGATATATGTGATTTAATAATTTATTTACTAAAATTTTATGATTTATTAAATATAAAATATCATTTTTAATTTTACCTTTTCATTCACTGAAAAATTGAAAATTTCATACGTTAAAGATTGGAATACTGCCTCCTTGAACAGATGTTATTACTTTTTTCATCACCATATAAAAATAATGACATATATAAGTATGTATAAATAAATAATACTGTATATATTATATTAGTTTTATTTTTAATGATAATATATTACCCACCATTTTCAATAAAGGTTCTTGAAAAACGGAAATGTTACCCTTGCATATGTATGTCATACCGTCTGCAATGTTGTAATGTTAGTTCATTTTTCAATACCATTTTCATGATGGGTATCAAATTTATTCTTGATATATAAATAAGTTAATTATTTCTTGATTATTATTATTTAGTTGTTTAAATGATAAACTATGTGACCATAGTGACTTACCAATATCAATTTTGACACATATGGTCATGACCAAACCTAGTGGGGCTCATGTCGTTACTCCCAAAGGCCACCTCCAGTTACCTAGGGGATGATGACTAGCACCAAATAGGCATATCAGTAACATGGGAGGAATTTTTTATGTGCATGTATGCATGGAAACATCTCTAATCCCACAAAATTATGAAATTTAAATACCAATATGTAAAAAATTCTTGCATACCACTATATCCAACAACCAGAGTACAAAAGTAAAATTGAAAGTAAACGTGGAAAAATATAGGCCCACAATTATGTCTATAACCACAAGAATATCCTATATGAATAAGTTAACAGGAAACGTGTCTGCAGTAGTAGGAACACCCCTCAGTTTAGCATGTCTAAAAAAGAATAGTTTTTTATGGGTTCTCCTAGGTCTCTGTAAAAATGTAAATCATCTACAGAAGACAAAAAATGTGATGGAAAATCCCTTGTAAAAATGAATATAATTGTATACGGATGGTCAACATGAAACCAAAAATAAATACAACAATGTAATGAAATTATTACCTTTATATAGAAATATGTCTAAAAATGTATAACAAGAATATCTAGATATACCAAACCTAGGCACACAATCTCGAGGTAATAAAAAATCTCTCTATACTATAACTAGGTATCCAGCTTAATGGTTCCATGAATAATCACATAAGAGAACACAATCTTAAGTCAGATAGAAGTAATGATGGAAATCGAAGATGTACTTATCATCAGTTCTTTCTATGAGAATGTAATGCTGATAACTCTTAAGAGAGAAATGATTCAAAAGATGTGGATCATAGCCAAGTCCAAGGGGGGGATACAATCAACTAATTATAGATTAAACCACTATTTACAGGATTATCACCCACATAGTTTGTGTTACGATGATACCATGAACTCCACCTAGGGAATGATGAAATGAATAGAGGATCCTACTCCGAAAATCTCAAGGGATTCCAAAAACTCTATCCTTGAATTCCATGAAAAAGGATCATATTCAATGGAGTAGGAATTGATTTGTACTGATCATCAGGGAACAAAGAAGGGGTCACACCCTAACACAACATATAGATGATATGGAGGAAAATTTGATCAATCCATGTGAGAAGGGGTGCATGGTGTGTTGTAGGTGCATTCATCATGTCCCATGACCCCAGGTACTGCTTGTGTACAATATCCATTATCATTCCAACAATGTAATGTATAAGAGGGGTAAATCTCATTTAGAGATTATTACATGTTTAGTCTTTGTATACTTGGTCAACCCGTATACTACGGATGGGTTCTAGTATATGGGGTCATCCAATGTTTCTCTACCCATGTACAAGTACATGGGGTAGACCATGTACATGGTCTTAGAAATTCCATTTGGGGGAGTTCATGCTGTGTACGTAACCCATGTACTGCACCTAATGTCTATGTACTTCTTATGTACTCATTGATTTGTCCAATTTTGGGACACCAACCATGTAGTCTAGACAAAAATCCATTTTTATCAGGATTTCGTGAAAAATATATTCTTCCTCCCACTTATGCCATTAAGCACCCAGATTCTACAGTAGATATCCATTTTATTTGAATCTCTATATCTGAGTTTGCATTTTCACTCTAACAGTAAATCGAAAGGATTTTGGTCTTCAATTGGATGGAAAAAATACAATTGTCGGCATTATTCGTTATTTTTTATGAATAATTATTCAATTCCCACCATAAGTTTTTCAACCTCTACATCCATTGTTGTTATTTCTTCAAGTCTTACTGATTCCTGATCTATGATTCATATCATCTTGCAATGAATCGAAGGCGCTACAATCGATTTTTCATAAAAGGGGTTCAAATCCAATGATGAAAAAAGATCTAGGAAGAGAAATGAATCTTAAGATAAAATTAAATTCAAATAAACAAGGATAAACCATGATTTATTTTCATGAAAATCTTGGGTTTTCCCCATTATAATTGAAAATGAATCCAAAAATTATTCTATTCAAAAAAAATAAATCATCCTGATAAACCCATAGAATAATTCCATACCGAAAATTTGATCTACCTTAAGTATAATCTATTTTTGGATTAGTCCATGATCATCCATAAAATCGCGAGTAGTGAAAAATTGTAATAATTCATCCTTCATTGATTTGGATCACTAACTAATGATGAACGGTCGCCTCATTATTGCGGTTGGTGAGATCAGTCATTATCGTCATTCGTCTATCACTGACTCGAAGTTCTGTCTTGGCCATCATGAAAGAATTATAATGATTTCTTTCTTGAGGGTCTCCAAAGGATTCCATTGTTATGATGTTAATGGTATATCTATAAAAGAGTGTTTATTTAATTCTAAATTAGTCCCTCCACCATTGTATTGATGAAATATAATAAAAAAATATTCTTATTTTATATAATTCATTTATGTGACCATGATGACATTCCATATTCCACCCACACCGACCAATGTTTGGTCTCAACTTGGGTATGTTTTCTATTATGAACACAATAGTACCCTCATATTTTTTAAATAAGAACCGATTAAGATGTTTCTCTAATTTTTCAATAAAACATTGTGTTTATCCTATTTAATATTTAAATATTTTCCAATCATTTTTTCCAGAAAAACTAGGCATCAGAATCACACATCTTCCAAAAACTAGGACTTGAAATAAATCTATATAATATTAAAAAATAATATACAGGAAATCAATTTCATTAAATTCTCCCCACCTAGGGGATTAACATCCCCAAAAACCAAAAAAATGGTGGGTATAAATTATGACAGTACATAGAACATATCTAAACCTACCACCCCCCATGTTCTCCCATTGAGATTATCCTATCGCCACTTAACACCCACCGTAGCAACATATCAGGAGAAAATAAACCTCGCCTTCTAGTCCTTTATATTTATAGGTTACTCAAAAAAAGTGTCTCAATCCTTTATTTCCATCTCACCCTAGTCGATTATGTTTGTGGGTAAAGCACATACCTCTTCAACTACAACATACGTAAGACATAATGTACCCAGTCTAGCTATCGGGGTAGAGCTAAGAAGTACACCACCTCACTATCTCTATGAAATACCTAGAAATGGATGAAGAACATTGGATATAACTTACTGCTTGAAGAAATATATGTGAACCATGTCGAGGTGAAACCCATTGGAACACATGTGATCTTTCCTCAAAATCTAAAGGCCTCGATCTACTATTATCATAAGATTTATGATAGCTCTGTATATACTTCAGCTACTCCTATGTGATATTTACATTTTCTATTTTAGCTCGCACCAACATCAGGCCCATGAGTGTTGACTATTCGGGGTTAGTCCAACAATTTGGTGGCCAACTAGTTAGATCATACAAAGTGTCAAATAAAATGGTGGAATTGTAGTTATACTTGTATGAAAAATGCACTAGTAGTAGGTGATCTTCCCAAATTTGGCCAATATCCAACATGAAATCTTGCATAATTTTCTCTAGAACATCAATGGTTTAGCCAGTCTCATTGTATTTTTTGTGATGAAATGTTGTGCTCAAGAATAACTTGGTCCTAAATGCCTCATATAATCCATTCCATAACTAATATATAAAGAGAGAATCACAATTTTATATAGTTTTCAATGGATCTTTAGGGAGTTCCACAATCTCTTTCACGTAGACGTGTCATATACTCTCTACTGAACTATTCTCTCAGATAGCTAGGTAGTGAACCGACATGGTTAGTCAGTCAACGATCACCCTGATAGAATTGCTTCCCCTAGATGTATGTGGCAATTTCACAATATCATCCATAGATCCCCCATCCCAAATTCATTCCAGCATTTAAAGGGGTTCAGATAAATCCTCTAATACCTAGTTCTCAAACTTCACTTACTATCAAGTAAGGCATTAAGAAACAAACTACGCGACTCATTTCTTCATCCATGTCCCCCAAAACTGATGTCTATAGTCTAGATACATATTTTCTACATCTAAAGGTACTTTAAAATGGGATATATGAAAATCTATCAATATATCCTCATACAAAGTCATTGGTGTTGTTGTGATTCATCAGAAAAGAAAGACATTGTTGACACCGTATGAATATCAATCAAAAGAAGGCCCTATGAAAAAATGGGCACATAAGGTCGCACAGTTGGTATCTGAACGTTGTGACTCCATCACTCACTGTATTAGTGGAGGTGTGAAAACCATCAACTACAGGTAAGTTGCTTCATCTCAATCCCTTAAGCATAACTTTAACAATTCCAACTACCCAGATGCGTCATCTATAAACTTTTAACTAGATCTTTTATTGAGAACATCTATTACCACGTTCCACTTCCCAAGATTATAGAAAATATCGAATTCATAATCATGGAATAAATATAGCCATCACCAGGGTCTCATGTGGATATAATTCAAATATAATATATAAATGAGTCTCTTATGGTTAGTGTAGATGATAAATTTCTCTCCCATACGGTAGTGTCTCTACATCTTTTAGGTGAACACTACCACTAATAACTCAAGATTGTGGGTCCCATAGTTTATCTCATGTGTTCTAAACTGGCATAAAACATAGGAAATTACCTATTTTTATGAATTAGGATAAAACCAATACTTGTACTTGAATAATTTTACAACACTACATTCTCGACACCCTCCTTCAAAAATCACATGAACTGAGAACTCGTCAAACTCTTCCTCAACTACTAAAAATCATGCTAAATCATCTATATCCAGACAAAAGGGTGCACCTGTCATGCCAAATATTTCATAGCTTCTAATATCCTAGAAAAATTAATTAAAAATCTATATTAATATTCTATCAACCTAAGGAAGCTTGGAACCTCTGCCATGATCCTAGGTGGATTCCTTGCTAACACTACCTAGATGTTGGTTGTGTCAACTTCTCCCACATCTGTTTAGATAACGAGTACTTGAATGTGGACCTCCTTAATCTTGAACTGGAACTTTCATATCATTATATAAATCATGTACCCTCAGATTACATCTATAACAATCCTTAACTGTCCCATATCCCCCTCCTCAGTTGTCAAGTACCCAAGGATATCATCGATGAAAACATCCACAAACAATTATAGTAAGGATAAATAGTCCAGTTCTTGAGTTCCATGAAGACTATTTGATATATCGTTATTCCAATGGGAATCATCATGTAATAATAAAGTCAATAAAAACATCGGAAGGCTGTCTTTGGTATGTTCTCAACTCGTAATTCTATTTGGTGGTATCGTGATCAGATGTTAACCATCGAGAACCATCACACCTCTTTCAAATTATCAATGTGGTCATTGATTCTCAGTAGTAGATACATGTTCTTCATGGTTTCTTGGGACATGTTCTGGTAGTCCACATAAAACCATATGTTCATGTCTTCCTTTTTGGAATACAAAACATGTGCATCCCAGGGTTAAATAATTGGTCTCATGAAACCTTTCCTCAAAACGTCCTCTAAGATCAACCATAGCTCACGAAGCTCTATTGGAGCCATATGATATACTGGTATATATATCAGTTCCATTCGTAGGTCTAAATAAATTCGTATGTGTATCTCTTCTTGGTGAGGTAAACTTGGATGGTCTTCAAGAAATAAGTATGCTTATACTCCAACTGTGGTTGGAAACTGGAAACTCACATCATCTCATTCACCGAGGGCAAGACGAGACAACTGATGAGTAATCAGTTATGCCCACCTATTCATGAGTGTATCCTTTTCATCAGGTGTTTAATTTTCACGAAATCATGTAATCCTCATTCCATCGTTGTGGAAACACCACACCATTATTTTAAAATATTTGATTTGGGACTAGATTGTATAAAACCAATCCATATTATGAATGATTTTTTATGGCCTCGATGCTACTACAAAGATGATCCAACCAAAACTCCCACCTACTAGGGTCAGCTGAAACTGTCAGCATAGGTGCCTAATCATTGACATTCCACTATATGTTTCTCCATGAATAAGGGTCGAGTAAGTGGTTCAAAGAAAATCTATATGTCTTGTATAATATATGTGGTGATAAATTAATGACTAGAACATATGTCAATCATTAAAATATCTATATTATAAAATAAATAGATCATACCATGAATCACTTCTAGAGCCCCTAGTTCCTAAACCTTCACTACAGGAAGCTATCCATGCACCTATCCTCCATCTATATTAGCCAAGTATAGACCATTTCGAAGTGGTGGTGGTAATAAGTTAAAATGTCAGCCACCTCTTAATTATATTCTAACTCATCTTCCATATTTTTCTACCTGTTAATCTTATGTCTCTTATCATTGTCTTCCATTTAGTGGTCTATCCACAGTCTCCTTGACAGTAGCATGATTGGTTGGACAATCCAGAGTGAGAAGTAGCATACTATCACATGAATAACACCAAATCTCACTTGGCTCACAGGAACTACCCTATTAGACTAGACCAACAGATACACTATCCTTGAACCACATATTAAAATGTATCCCTTACCATGGTCCTTGAGATGGAAATCATCTCCCTACATCCGAGGTCTCTGCTACATTATTCCCACATCTAACTTTCACATGTTGTATCTTCTCATCTAAGAGGCATTCAACCACTAATGACAAATGAAGAATCCCAAAATATGTAAGAATACATAAAAGGATAATTCTAGCTCAGATGTATCTACACATATCCTTCATGATGGTCCAAACCGAGAAATATTGATCTCATACCATATCAATCAAGTACCTAGAATGGTTTTTGAAACATGATGAATAATTAGACGATGTCATGATTACATAGTTGAAGTAATGAAGATCCTATATATGCACATATCTTAGTGTAACTTGAGAAAGATACTCCCAAAAGAGGTTCTCAATCCCTCTCTATTAAATAGATTCGTCATCATGTGTATATATAGACCCAATCCACCATCTTTATACCGAGACATGTAGAAGACTCTCCAAAAAAACCTCTATCTAATCTGTTTGTGTTTTGACTGGACAGAAATCTTCGGCCACCCCCTAATGTCAGTCCTTAGCCACCTATGGGTTTTGATAACCTTGGAACCTGAGGGGTCACTACCGCTTAAACATGGAAATCATGCTAAGCCTGTGATTCACATCCGCTGGAAATTTGTGTTCTGCATTCTACTCTATAACTGGTGTTATGGTTTGGTCAACACCTTTAGGAAACAACAGGGTAACTGGTCCCTATATAGAATCCAATTCACTGAGTGGTTCAAAAATAATTTCAATTTTCTGAATCCCATATAGTATATCTCATATAAGAATCATGTGACAACAAGATGTACAATTAGAAATGAGTATATCTAGAGAGATGACTAAAGAAGGGAATGAAAACCAAAAATCATTCCTTTGTGATGGATGTGCCATTATTTTCCAAAAATCAATTTTTCTCAGATAACAAGTTAAAATGTAGGTTATTGGAGTCCTAGAATATAGATACATCAGTCATCACACCACCTCTGGTGTTCATGGTCGGAATTCCAAACTCAAATCTGTTGCCACTGTTTCTTTAAACCAATAGCATTGACACTAATTCCTAATATTGAACTGATGAGCATTGATACTGTTCTGTCAAGATCGTTCTTAGTTGGCTCCATGCCACAACTCCCAAACCATGCCTCCAATAGGACATGGGATAGTGACTATAATCATGTAGTCATATCACTAGCATGGTAGGCATTTCATATGCACCTATATTAATAGACACATCTCAATTCACAGAAAATGATGAAATTTAAAAAACCAATAAGTAGAAAATTCATGCATACCACTATATCTCCAAACTAGAGTATAAAATAAAGAAATGTAAATTAACCATGGTGAAATAAAAGCCCAAAACAAAGAGTAGTTAACCTCAAATCAAAAATGTAAGAAATATGTTTTGGGATTGTTATATGTATCCACTAGAACACACCTCGGTCTTCTTAGTATCACAAAGAACAGTATGGTCCTAGTCCACCTAGGACTCCATAATAAGGGGAATTATCTACATAGGACAAGAAAAATGGGTTCCAAGATCGTGCGAGGGTGAGAATAACAATACTCAATATGACGCCCTGAAACCAAAATGGAAAAAAGGAAGGATTCCATCGGCTCTACATAAGAAAATTTCTACAACACATATAACAAGAATATATTGATATACTCATCCAAGGAACACAATTTAGAATTATGTCACAAACAAAATATACCTTCACAAGGAATTGATCATGAGGGTTCCTAAAATCAATCATATAGGAGAACAAACTCTTGAATCTTATAGCACCGATGATGTCCGTCTAAAAGGTACTGGTCATCCGGTCATACCAAGAGAAATTTACAATGACCGGTCTGAATAGATATAAGATTCAATGGGTGAGGATCTCATATAGGGATATGAGGTAAGACTACAAAATCAATATTGATTAAACCTAAATATATACGATAAACCCATGAATTTTTTCGGTCACATCAATTACAAAAAACACTATATAGTGAATAATTAAATTAATAGAGGATCCAACTCCGGGCCACTCATGGGATTCCAAAAACTCAATCCTTGAAGACATAGTTGAGGGATTATATTCTTAGTAGTAGGAAATTATTTGTACCTACATTGAGAGATGAATAATGGGGAACACCCTATAAATAATGTCCACTATATAGTGGAAAAGTTTCTCAATCCATGTAAGAAGGGGCACACAAAGTGTAGTAGGCTCACATGTCATGTCCCTTGACCCTGAGTAATTCACATGTATTACAACCCTTTTCATTCAAACAAAATTTTGTATATTACGAGTACAAGTTATGTTGAAGGAATTACATGTAGTGTCCTTGCATCCTGGGTCCCCCCGTGTACTCCAGTCGTGCTTCAGTACATGATGTCAGCCGGTGTGTCTCTGCCTTTGTAACAGTACATGGAGTAGCCCATGTACATGGTCTAGGGAATGATATGTGGGGAGTACATTCAATGTAGGATCCCCATGTACTCTACACAATGTTCATGTACATCCCATGTACATTTCGAGTTGTCCATATAGGGAACACACTCAATATATTCGTGTCTAAAGACTGTGTGTATTAGGTTTTCCCAAAACTCGTCTTCTTACTCCTAATCAAGCCCTTGATCACCCGATATATATTCTGGTTGTACTTTCACCTCAAAACGCTATATCCAAGCATTTTTTTCAACTCTAACACATAATTTTCAATATCTGGGCCTTCAATTAGCTTTGAAACCGAAATCATAGGCATTCTTCATTATCCCTAAAGAACAAGGATTCATCACCCAACATCATTAGATCTGCTGCCACACCCACCATCCAACCTATTCTGAGTTGTCCTGATGCCATAATTGTGTTTTCAGACTATTTAACTAAGAATAAGTTGTTAAACAATTGATTTGTTCATAAAGGGGTTAAATGTCGAGGAAGATTAAAGAGTGTGCGAATAACGATGATGTGGTGGAGAAAAGAACAATAAATTCGAGAGGTATGAGGTGTGATAGAAGTTTGTTTTGATCTTCGTTTGTCACCATATTAATAATAAATCAATCAATAAACATTTCTAATCACAAAGAATAAATCATCCTATGAAATGTTAAAAATAATCCCTTCTTATAAATATGACTGATCCATATTCTAATTTGTTCGTGGAATAGTTCACTTTCATCATATGAATCAAAAAATAGGGAAAATAAAATCAAATTAACACATCTTACCATGATTCAAATTAGTCACTGAAGAAGAAGAATAACCACACAGTAATTGATGGTGTGATCCGACATGATCAACATACAACAATTACCAATTCAAATTTCCATCATCACCTACATGATATAGTTTTCAGGATATTTCTCTCTAGGGTCTCTAGATAATTTTAGGGTTATAATTCAATCATTGAATCTCTAAAAATGTTTTAATTTAATGATAAACCAATCACTATGTCAATTTGTTGATAAAATAAAATAAAATAAAATTTCTTAATTTATTTCACTCATTTAAATGCATATGACAAATTTCTACAATTGCCCATGCAAACCAATGATAGTTCATTCCATTGGTAAATCCAATATTCTATACCCAATAGTTCTATTTGATTTCTAATACAGACACCAATTTACTTTTTATTCCACATTTTCATGAAAACATCATGCTTGTGCTATTTAATGTTTTAATATTTTTAAAAAATTTGTTCCATGCACACCAGGCCCCAAAATCACTTTCAATCAGAGTGCATAGTCTCAAAATCAATACATAAGATATTTAAAAATAAAACACTGAATATATCAGTAATTACACATAATAAGAATATGGTCAACATATTTTACAAAATCAGAATTAATTATGAAATCGCACAATAAATTTTAATAAGTTAACTAAAAATAACATTAATTATGTAAAATACTCCAAATAAATTTATTAATTAATATAAATTTATATGTGGTTTGTAAATGACACACATGTTAAGTCAAAATCAATGTAATATTCTTTCTCATATGTATTTTCTTTATCTGAGATGTATGTTATATTAACCACTTATTGTTATTTTTTGATTTAAATAATATCAATGAATCTATTTTATGATAAGTAATATAAAATTTATTGGGATTTACATATCCATTTTATGATATCTTTTTCAAGGTGGTTAGGGATTCAATGTTATCAACGAGGTAATGGATTTTGGTTACAAATTTCTTTATCTGATACAATTGTTATGTCAGGAATCTATCTCATTTTATGATGTATATATACTACTATTTTGACTTGGTATATCATAAATATATTTTTTATTCAATGATAAATTTAATTTATTGTCATTGCTTCATGTGTATTATGATTCAACGTTACCAAATAAGAAATTGTATTTTTTTTACAATCTCATCATCTATCAGGGTTGTTTATAATAAAGTCTCCAATGTTGAAATATTATAAATATCTTGAATTCCGTCCCCCTCGAGTTATTTAGGATATTTTAAGGTATTGGTACCATCATATATTTCTTTTTTACCTATAATAATTAAAAAATGTTTTTTATAAAATCCAATTATGTTTCTCATTATGGGTGAAAATACTTTTTCTTTTAAAACCATTTTTTTAAAAAATGTTTTTATTTTTTAAAACATTTATAGGAAAAACTTTTATATAAATATTTCACTATTCTTTTCAAAAATGGTATTTTTGACTGAATTCTTTATTACATTATGATCAAGGAAAATTTCTAAAATTATTACATTTAAAATGAATGTTTATTGTGGCATATAAAACACTAATAGCCACCAAGACCATAATTTATTTGAATATTCAATTGAAATTTTTAATGTATATTCTATAGAATTTGTCTCTTCATTTATATAATATTCACGATCATAAAAAATGATTTTCAATGATATTGAATACAAAAATGTTTTATATTTTAAAAAGTGTCTTTCAAAATGACTTGTATACTTTCATCAAGAATTTTTTGATGATATTTTATAATTTTTTCCAATCATGAAAATCTATATCCCTATTTTTTAGTAATAATCCACTAGTCATATTTTGTAACTGTACTACACAAATATTTTTACATGGATAATTATCACAACAAAGAGATTTTTTAAAAACAATTTTATCTTTCAACAGGAAAATCATGTTTCAAAAATATATTTATATAACACAATTATTTTACATGGGTTAATCATGTATTTTTGATGTTGAAATGAAATACATTTCTTTTCCATTGTTTAATAATGTTATGAAATAATAATTATTTATAAAAAAGTTTTATAATGAAATTTAATCTGAGTGAACATTATCCAGGTTATGGTTAATGTATTTCATTAATGATGGGGTATCCTAGTTAGAAATCGGTGATCCCATTATAGCTTATATGATTAGGTGGCCCAGATCGAACCAGGTAATCTTGTTACATCGTATTTGAGGGGGTGACCCAGATAGCTCTAGGAGAGATAATTATATCTTATATGATGGGTGCCACAAAATATCCCTTGATTTTATTAGGTATTTATTATATTGTATAGCATTAATATGTTGATTATAATTAAAACTGATTTAAATTGGTTGTATGAATATGATGCTCTAATTTACTGAAAATGTATTTTTTTATAATATCATATTGTTTATTATGATAATGATTGATATCAAATGGCTGATGATTATTAATTCTAAAAAATATTTCCTTTTCAATGTTATCATATTTGATAACTTGGGTATTGATGGCATTTAGTTTATTTAATATTAAATCATTCACTTTGATTATATTATCTTAAACATATGTACTTATTTTCCTCATTGATTATATTCAATTAATAATCTATATGTTTAATGTTACAGAGAATTTGAGCTCAGCCTTATTATATTTCATTTTACCAATGATATAGATAATTTGGTTTATTGAATTATTTATAAAAGTAATTTAAAATGGATGAAGATGATGAATTATTTTTTAATACTAAAATACGGTTTAAATGGTATAGATGATCATTTGATTTAAATAGTATTTTATGTCAGAGTTATTCCTAATTATACATAGATAAAAACCTAAAATGTCTTCATGAATTTAAGTGATACAACATTTAATTTTGATTTTGTATTATTTGGATGGGAATATGGGTCACAATTATCAATATCAATTCCAAACATGTAATGTTTCTGATTTGAGTAACATATCTGGGAGATCGAGTTCTAGGCTATTATAGTTGGTATCATAGGTTGGTTTAGATAAATTTTAGTGATTATAACGTTTTTTGTGAGGGTTTATTATGAGTTATGGATAGCATCATAGATTAATAATTTATGTTTAATCATGAGATCAAAGTCTTAAACAACCAATTTCGGTTTTATGTTGTAATTGTTTTAGGTTATCAATGAAATATGGGGAGATGATTTATTATGGTAAGGAGTTTTAATGACCTCTGATGAATATGAAGTGGTATTTGTTGAGTAATTTTTTTTTAATTTTTAACAAATAAATTATAAACTTGTATGATTGGTGAAAACCCATTGCATCTAGTATGGTGGTGGGGATAGAACACATGACAGAAGGATGATAAGTTTTTCTCACATACCACACTAAAACAGGATATCAATGTCAGTAATTAATTTTTAAATGTAATGATATTGTTTATTTAAAACACCTATGGGATTTAAATATTGTAATAACAGTTGATTTATGTTGGAAGATTATATGATCAAATCCTTCTAATCAATGGGATTCATACATAGTTAGGAAATGATTAATGAATTTTAATTTTAGTTATTCATTACATAACATGGTTTGAATAGTGGGTATTATTGATGATGTTTGGTGATTAATATTTGAATTTATAATCCATTAGTGTTCTAACCATTTTAATTTTGGATAACATCTAAATCAAGGAGAAATATCTTGTAATTATTTTAGGGATAATGTGGTCCATCGAACATTTATTTTTGTGATTTATGAATTTAAAAACAATTCATAATGAATTCATATAATTTAGTGGAAAAGATGAGATTGTAGTGGAATGTGATTAAAGGATGAAATTATAATCATTTAGTAATTATAAATTCATATTATCTTATCCTAGAAGGAACGATAATACCTCTACTCTGTGAATAGGATGTTGAATTAAATTTTTTATCATAATACCTCCATATATATTGTTCTAATAAACATTTTGATCATGAAAGATATATAGTTTTGAGTCCCTATACATTACATTGATAATTTACATGATTGTGATCAATGACCTCACTCACTCTCTATAATTATTTATGATTATCCTCCATTGTCACCTATGTTCTTCTATTTGGAAACATAGTTATGTTTTATTCCATAAGACCTTTGTTATAATCAATCTCTCTTATGAAGAGGATTTTTTATTATATCTTTTCATGATTTGGGTTATCAAAAACTTTTTATATAAATATACAACCATTTATTATGATTATAAAGTTCAAATTATTAGAAAGTAATTTATTAACAGGGGGATATAACAACCCATGTTATTAAAAGAATAAAATTATATTCGGCAGAAAAAAAGGAACAGAACACTGACATTATATTTCATTACATTCAATATTATTTTCTTCTTTCATATAAAAATACACTAAGTATAGCTTACATTACACACAACCCCAAATTTTGGTTTCTCATTTAATATTCCACATTCAACACCAAACTTAAACGATACAATATATACATTATCATAATAATCATGAAGCTAAATTTGTGGGAATTAATAGTATGGACCACATTATTCAAATATATATATATATATATATATATATATTAATTACTGAAAATAAATAATTGATAATTTTCTTTGTAATTAATCAATTTAATCTTACTAAAGTGGTTTTATTCTTAAAAAATAAGTTTTGTTCACAAATGATTTCTATTGATTTTCATGAAAATCATATTACCATAAATTTAATGGATCTTTTTGTAAATTTATTTCAAGAAATTAACATAAAATTATGTATTGGAATATCAAAATTTACATTAGTTGATATTTTTGGTGTTTTCGAAAAATATTTTTTTTCATTTAAAAGTAAAAAAGACATGTGTTTTAAGAAATCATCACTTTTCAATAAATAAATTAATTTTAATGTCACAATAAATTTCAAATATCTATTAATGTAATCTATATATTATCTATTTATATTTTATCTACAAAATTAATTTAAAATAACGTTATATTTATTTTTAATATATGATTCATTTTAATGAAAAATATGATTTTCCAAATAGATTTTTAAAATGAGTTTTATTTATAATTGTTAATTTATAAAAATAATTCCTATTGAGGAATGTTTGAAATGATATTTTTATATTATTTATCATTAAATAATAATTTATTTTCATACAATTATTACTACTTTCAATAGAGTTAATATATAATCATCTTTTCAAAAAACCAATCTTATTAAAAACTTGTTGCCATTCAATGTTTGCTAGAATAATTATAAATACAATTTTAACAATTTAGTGAATGTAATTTATTAAAATGGATTCCATGTTTTTAATCAGAATAATTAATAATTTCTAATAAGTTAAAATTAATTTTTGACCATATTGATTACTTAAAAATATTAAAATTGGTCACATCTATTAAGGTAAAAATGAATTTACCATAACATTAATCATACCTGTAAAAGTAAAGAATAATGTTTTTATAAACCACTTTAATGGATATATTTCAAACCATACGACTATTTAATCTATTTTATGAGTTGTTTCATCATTTTTATAGGAAATTTGACTATGTAATAAGTTATGTATTTAAAATTGGAAAAAGAACTTTTCTTCCTTTATATTTTTATAAGTCTTTACGATAGGGAGAAAACAATATTTTTTTAGTTGTCGATATTATTTTGAAATATAAATGAGTTATTTAAATCATGCTAAATTATATTTATATTTTTTTATAGATTAAATATTTTATTTAAATTCATGTTAAACATCAACACAAAAATTATTTTGTTAGTAATAAAAACGAATAAATAGATCTGAATTATTAATGGATTTGTAAATGGAATGAATTATTTAATTTAATTAGTTTATCTAATCAATATATAATATTATTTAATTTTAATAATTTTAAATTATTATTCCATCATATTTTTGATGTTTTTAAAATATAATTTAAAATTTTAATATCAAAATTGACATTATTGTTATATTACTATAAATTATATTATAATAAATGATTTAAAATTATTAAAGAAGCTTTGATCATATTTGTAAAATTTAATTGTTAAAAATATCATATATATTTTGGTAATGGTCCATTAATGGATGAATTGATCTTTTATAATGATTATATTTATCCCACAAAAGTTAAAATTCATTTAGCATGATAAAAGATTATGTTCTGTTTTTGCGTGTTACATGTGCTTCTGTTAATGTTAATTTCCAACACACATAGGACTTAAAAATGATATATTTTATTTATTAAATACAATAATTGAGTCCATATTATATAATAATTAATTATTTAATTTATCTCTAATGGATAAATTAGTTAGGTTAGAAAACTAGTTACTATTTTGAAAAAGAAAAATGAACAATCTGAAAACATTGGATTAATGAAAAAATTCTTAAAAGATATGTTTTTATTGTGTATTGGAGGTTTAAATATAACATATCATTCATATAATATATTAATTATCAATCATGGAGACACATTGGGTAATATTCACATCCCAATAGTGAATACATTTGAAAATTTTCAAGAATTTCAATCATCCTAAACTATAAAATGGAAATAACTCCCCACACTCCTTCACAACATTAAAGAATATTGGATCACCAAAAACCATCCAAAATAAAATAAATCCTTAATTAACCTCACACTATAAGAGTTTTTTTGGTAATAAATCACCCTTTCATGTATTTCGAGCAATCTTAAGGAGGATACATTATTAAGATTTAGTGTTCTCCAACTAGATTCGTAATTTTACTTCATTCTATACCTCCTTTAATTATTAATATAATATGATTATATAATAACAAAATTATATGATATATAATTTTTTTATGTTATGGTTATTAACAAAAATAACAAAAGCATCCATCAAATGGGTTACAAAATCACCAATCAGGTTTATAATTGAGTACCAAATTGCAAAATAATGTTATTCATTTCATTCTATTACAGCATCCCACAATTTGGTATGTTTATCGATATAATGATTATATGTGATATTTAAAACCTCAATTTTCTTAAATTTTTATTATATCATATATTCATTTTATGTTATATTTCATAGGTGACTTGATATCATCGCTTGTATATATGATGGGAATCATCTTGAAAAAATGATTTGATTAATTTTTCAATAAAATGTAATATGGAATATTATAAGAGTAAATATTATATTTATATAATATATAATTGAAAATTTTATTATATTCATGACATGTATATAATTATATAAATATAATGTATCATTATTAATTCTACCTTTTAACTAATTGATAAAATTATTACATCAATGGTGGTTATGGGGAATACCACTTATAACGGACAATACTATACTTACAGAGATATTAATTCAAGATTTGGATAATATTAATGACCAAAAATACCAATCCCAAGAAAATACCATATACATATAGTATCATTTAAAACTAGGAAACATGAATAATTGGTTCATAAGTCATATACATTCTCTCCTAAATATTTCATTACAACCACACCCCTTATGGAAATATATTTCTTCATACACCTCATAATCACACTGGGAAAAGAAACATATGAATGGCTGAGGTCAGATTCATATTAAGTGTAAACAATTGATATATCAATTATATCATGATCATAATACATACACATATAACATTTTAAATTCATATCACGCATAACAAAGATCACAATATCATTAAATTGGATAAATCATAAATGTTTACAAGAATCAATGAACATAATTAAAAGAATTCATAACATAAGACATAAATTTCTATGGAATAGATTTAATTATAGAAAATATTTTCATATTAGTCAAGGCTTAGTTTCCAGACCATCATAGTAGATAGTATTTTTTTACTGTACTTTGTAAACTTCTTTTTCCATCCCTTTATTACTAAAAGGATTTCATTTCTCGTTCCTACAATATCTATCTCGTGAGATATGAATTTTAACCCAATGCATTGAAGGGTGATGTTGTTCCCAAAAATTACATAATGAAATCATTATTATTGGTCCACAAAAATATAAATCATTAATCATAGAACATCCAATGTTATAAAATCATTTTTATACACATCATTCCATCATAATATAATCAATTTAAAACCAATGGATTTCCTAAATAGCATCAAATCATATGAATTATTAGACAGTAATAATAATATATAGAACATACTTGATACAGAAACCTATTAAATAATTTCATCTTTGTCGGAATTTTTTAGTTATAACAGTAGAAATTAATTGTTGATTAAAATATCCTTTCTTCTTCAAAAAATGTTTTCTTTTCTCAAAATACCATGAAATTTTAAAATGAAATACTTTATTTTAAAATAAACATTAAATATTGTAATAGAAACATCATTATGATATATAGTTATAAAAATGTAAAAAAATGTTCATGCCGTATAAGTTAAATGAAAACATCCTTCTCATACTTTTATATTATATTCTAATTGTACCTCTTATCGAAATCAAAATAATATTTATATGATACCAGTTCATAATGATTCACCATTGATTAAAATTTATTTTAATAAAATGTAGCTAGATAGAAATAATATTTTTGAATATATATTTAGGAATCATGGACATGAATGATAAATACACCCCAGTATATACTTATATATAAATAATCTTAGATAATAATAAGATTTAAATTTTTTTCCCATTCCTTAGGTATGATTTCCATAGTATATATCTGAACCTCATGTATATTGATTTTAAAAAATTAATTGAATTATTATAGAATAAAATTAATTTTTATAATATCATATATGATAATATTATCCTACATTTATTATTAACATTTCATTATTAGTCATTATTTGAGTTTTAATGGATCTATTTTCTTATGCGTGTTTTGTCGAATATGTTTTTGTTATCATTCATAGGTCATTGTTATATCATTAAAAATTGATATTAACATGGTATATACCATATTTATTCAATATATACATTAGTATAGTCATTATTTAATGTATATCATGTATAACTAATCACATCATATCATGGAAATGGTAGGTCGTACGTACGCATGAGAGACAATATAATTTCCAAAATTGTGAAATGGTATAGATGTAGATGATATATTTTTTTTCCAAAATCAATATCATTTTATAATAATATCATATATTTATTATTTCTTCAACACGACCATTCATGTTAGATGGTGGTGAAAAAAAATATTACATCATGATGTGGAGACAATAAGCGGTACACACCCACGTATAGTGATTTTTTAATGATGAATAGAAGGTGGAATATGGTTATTACACAATAATTATAACATATAATTGAATAATATATAATGTATTTATGAATTTACAGTTGAAAAAACTCATGTGTAATATTTATTATAAGAAATAAGTTTGAATGATTTAGTAGAGGAGATTAGATATTCATCGATGAGCTCCCTCTATATTACTTATTAACGCTTCAGATTTTGACTATAAAGAATAAAAGACCCTACTGAATATGACTATGGAAGTTAATACATGAACTATTCTGGGAATGGTTGTTCTTTAATGGTCAAAATGATGTGAATAAGTGAGGGAGAGGGTGACATTTTATAAATGCTAACATAGGGAACTTATGAAATCTCTAAAAATATTAATTTAGTAATAAAATCAAAACTCATCCAAAATTTCACAATATAGATGGTTAGATTAGATAATGTTGTAATATAATCAACCAATAAATATTAAACATGTTTTTCTTGTCTATTTAGACCTTATCATTTTAATTAACACTTAATTATTATTTTTAATTTTTATCTATGTTACCAAATATTTCAATATTAAAAGGGTGAAATATTTAATTATTTGATGTAAATTAAATAATAAATAAATAAAATTTAACATTATAGATCATATAAAAATTAATTATATTTATTTAAAATATGTTTTATTGTTTTTAAATATTTCTATATAACATTATTGTGATAAAAAACCAATAGTGTCAATTTTTATAGTATTCAATTTATTGGTATTTATAAAATTTTAGATAACAAGATAACTTCAAATTTATTTTTTATTATATTAATAAGAGGTAAATGTCATATATAATTTAGTTGATATATTAATTATCCCGGTTTTTATTTATTTTATTATTTTAGAAAATAATTATTTCTTATCTTTATTAATAAAATAATTACATTACATGATTTGTGTAATTATTTAATATGTTGATTTTTTGAATAAAAATAAAAAATAAAACAATATGATGAATTAAAATACTATGTATTTCAATATAATAATTATAGATGAATATATCTTCTGGAATATCCACTATAAAAATGATGTATTTATTAAAACATGAATGTGACACCTTTAACACCACTTTGAATTATATATTGTATGTGGCATAATCATTTCTATATGACTCCAAATTGTCAATAACTACATCATTGGATGATTATGGTCTATATATACTTGAAAAAAAAAATTGTTAATGTGTTTGGGTCTTCTAAAATTTATTATCATTTTTATATAAATTATTTTATTTATTTTTCATTAATTAAATAATTTCTTCATCATCAATGTATTAGACATTAATGTAAATATTTATTTATTAAAAATTTTAAATAAAATTACATGATATTTAAAAACTTATTTTTTAAAATGATTATATATAATAGAATTTATCTTCAATATAACATTATATTAAAAATGATATAGTTGCTTAAATTTTTTAAGGAAAATTTATCTTTTCATTAAATAATATAATGTAAATGTCTTAATCTCATCCAATTGGCTTCCAAGGGGAAAACTTTTTTCTGGATTATTATATAGCTAACAATGTACTCTTACAATGATATTAGGAAATGATTTATTGTAAATTTATAATATTATTTTTACTATTAATTACCTGTTTAGCTTTCTACCCAAAGAATTATAGTTTACCGAATTTAGTATTCATAATACCCAAAAAAATAATAATATTTTCATAATTTGGAACTACTGACTAAGAAAATTGAATTCATTTATCAATTTAAAAAAATTATAGTTTTCTATAACTAATTAAAATTAATCTCATTTTCATTAAAGGAAAATAGGTAGTTAATTTTAAAACATCTACAAAGGATTGAAATGTATTTATATCAAAATTAAATGTATATTTAATACAAATGGCCTATATTATTTAATAAAAAAAACATGTATTCTATTTATTTTTTAAACCAATTCATAATATAATTTAACCATTTAAAAAATTCCAATTAAAGAAGTTGATTTCAATTAAATATTATTATATTTTTAATATTCATCAAAACATGAATATTTTCAGAAAAAATTTAAAAAATTCAAAAAAAGTAAATTTGTATATACCACTTCAAAATTAAAGGATTATGATATCATATATAAATTATTAATGTGTAAAATTTTTAATTTAAAATGATTTCTACAAAAAATGGTTTATAAATTCCCCTTTTGAAAATAATACAGGTTGTATACATAAAATCGTGTTTATTCAAACGCAATGACTATAATATAAGTTAGATGAATATAAAATATTATTTAATAAAAATATAACATATATAATTCATTAATTTTATTTATTAATTGTAATTTACATAATTGATTAATAGAAATAATAAATATATTTTCCTTGTACATATTTTATAGCCATATATTTTCATATATTAGTTATATATATTCCTGTTAAATAAAATATTATTTTATAATGTACATTTGATACCATGGGAGTGTAATGGTTCTTTTAAACTCACAATTTCATTCAATGCTATATTTTGAATAATAAAAAATATTTAATTAAAATATGTCATAAAGACTCTTGGATGTTACATTTTACTCCCTTAAACTTAATTTCACCATAAAAATTAATCACGAAGATTCGAAAAGATGGGGATACCTCAACATATTAACATCATCAAGTTTTTTTGTAGCTTCCTCGAATTGGTGGTTCCTCCATAAAGCAATAACCATGTGAGTGATATTGCTCCATAGATCTTTTTCGCTATAATATCAAATCTTTATTGGTTTTTCTTTATAAGAAATGTATCTCTTCAATGGTATGACTTTGCATATTAGAACATGTAAAGTATCATGTTTGTAATATCTCATGAGAGATACATGAAACACATCATCAACAAGATGGAGATTCGGTGGTAGCGCCAATCAGTAATATATATTCAAAACAAGATATAATATTTGAAAAGGATCAATATACCCAGGGCACAACATTCCATTCTTTCCAAATCACATTAATCGCTTCCAAGGATATATTTGTAGAGACATAGGTTCACCCACTTAAAACTCCACGTCCTTTCTTTGATTGTATTAATAATTTTATTATCAAATCTGAGCTGCTCTTATATGTTTCTGAATTGATCTGAATTTTATTTCGATTTCATCAATAGGAATAGGCCTTAATAGATTTATTTTCCCTAACTTCATCCCAATATGTTGGATATATGTACATCTATAAAATATTGCTTCATAAGGAGCCATATGAATAATGGATTAGAATATATTATTGTATGTATCTTCCTCCGTAGGTATATGGTGATCCCAACTACTTTTTCAATCAATAGAGAATTCTCTCAAAATGTATTCTATAGATTGATTTGGCCTCATAGACTTACTATCTATTTGAGGAGAATATGTTTCACTGAATCGTAACTCTGTATCTAGAGTCTGCGGAAGAATTCATCAGAACATTGATTTAAAACACGGATATGGACAAGATATAATGGATAGTGGTACTCCATGAAATGTTACTAATTCATTTATAAATATTTATATCCTAGAAAGCTGATCAGGATAAAAATCATCTTTAATACTAATGTTGTGTGCCCACTTTTTAAGGTGATAAGATATAAATTATATATCATTAGGTATTTTAGATGTTTTTGGATGTCCAACAACAAATTCCATAGTGATGTATTCCAATTTCAATTCTGGAGTGGGTAATTATTGTAACATTCCATTGGATATATTTCCTTCATACATAAATTGAAGTCAAACCATACACCGCAAGAAAAATTTAGCAACATCCATTTTTATTCCATCACACCATAAATACCCTTTTAAGCACTTGTAAATATTTTTGATTCTAAAATGAATATAGAATAATGAACTATGACACTCATCTAAGAACTCCTTCTTTCATTCTGCTTTGGTATAAATACAAACACAATTTATTAAACAAATTATTACCTCACAATCATGGTTGAATTTCGGAACATTTCTCACCTTCTTCGATATCTCAACCTATTCCTTATAGGTCTCATTAATCATAATTTTTATGGATGTTTGAAAATGAATTTCACAAAGATAATTTTTATAACCTTTAAAATTTGAAGATCCATCCATTGAATATACATAAAAAAGTGAACATTTTATTATAATAATCATGGATTTTCTAGAATGGTATTTTTTACTAAAAACATCTACATCATTCTGTTCATTCCCAGTGTGGTAATGTATTAAAGACCCATAATCATTAACCAAATCTAACAATCTTAATTGGTTATTGTTTAACTACTTTTGTGTGAAAATATATGTAAAAAATTTGTGATTGGATGAAATATCACACCATTCACGGTATTCATAATACTGCCAAACATTTAATGCAATGATTACCATGGTTATCACCAAATCACGAGTAGGGTAATTTTTCTCAATGATTTTCAATTTTCATAAGTCATACTCTATCAATATATCATTTTTCATTAGAATAAATCCCATACCCTTCTTGGATGTATAATTGTAGGTCCAAAACTATTTTATAATATTAATATATGTACGCATTGGCTTACTCGCTAACCATATTTTTATCTCATTTAAATTCTCTTCACATTCTCTCATCCACACAAACATAACTCCTTCACAATTCATCTAGGTGAGTTGATTAGATAATCGTGAAAAATATTTCACCAAATGATGAAAAAGTCTAGCCAACCCCACAAAATGTAGCATCTCATTTGTTGTTTTTGGATTTGGTCAGCATCCTATAACTTCTATTATTGTTGGAACCACATATACCCCCTCCCTTGAGAATATTTAACCCAAAAATTAATCATTCAGATGCAAAAATTCCCACATGGTAAATTTTTCATAATGAATATCCTTTTCCATGGTCTTCATTAAATTCTTCAAGGGATATCATTGTTGTTCATTTCTCTTTGAATAAGACAGAATATTTTCTATAAAAAAGAAAATTGATCAATATATATTACAAATATAGTCTTTGATAGATACATGAAGACAGAGGGTGATTTAGTATGAATAAAAGGAATCCCCATAAATTAATAGTGTATATACCTTGTACAAAATGTCGCATTTGTTATATCATCCACATTGTTCCATAATTAATGATTCATTGAATGAAGATCAATCATGGAAAAGTGTTGAGATTCATGTAGTTGGTTTAATAAGTCATCAATGCATGATCTTATTAATTGTTTGATAATCAATTATGCGTCTCATTGATATATCTATATTATTAACAAATATAAAAGATTCTCCCATAGTTGATTAACTAATTAATTGGAATCCCTTGAAATGATTCAATTAGAGTCTACAATTCAATTCATGAAACTCAGTTGGGGCTATTCTATATGGTGTCTCTAAAAAAGGATTATCACCGAATATGCATTATATTGAAAACATAACTTCATTATTTTGTTGAAGGCATATAAAATCATCTAGAATGTTATCAAGAACCACTCAAACAATAAATTGATTATTAATGGTGAGTTTTCCACCTATACCTTTCAGATGTATAACCAAAATTTATATGAATAAAGACCCATAATATGAAATAAATTTCCATTAGAATTCCATTTTCGTCCCTTTCACTGATATATGATTATAGATTGATATGGAATATGTAATGAGAAATTAATTTGATTTAAATTGATATAATCTCCATATAGAGATAGAAAATACATGCCATGAATCACATAAAATTCCACTAAAGGAACGATCACAATATTGAAGGATTCAATTTTCCCCCAACCATAAACTAGAGAATAATTATATTATTTTGTTGCGATCATTGTGCCATTTTGAGTTTTCATAACTATCTCAACATCTAATTATATAGGTAATATGGAGATACCATTAGAATGTTTTTCAGTTGTAAATGATTGGGTGGATCCTTAATCATATTTAAAATTTTATACTTTAGATTGTATGGTATGGTTTTCTTTCACCACTTCATTATCATATTCCACATCCCTGATGGTGGTCACATGTATCTTGTATTTTAATTTTCCCATAAATGTTTTATAACATCAATCTTCATCGATAACCCTTTTATTAGGGAATTAGTCATCATAATGTCGAATGTTTTATCAATTATAGTGTTGAATTATAGGAGGTTCATTTTTGTAGCATTTACACTATTTAAATCATCAGAAATGTTTTTCCCATAAATTCTATATTCAATTAACATATAACTTTATCACCCACAAATAAAGCATTATCTAGTCACTTTAAGAAAATTTACTCACTATTTAATTCCACACAATGAGGATAACTGAAAAATCCTATTCTATTTAGTGTTGTCTTTTGATTTTCCCCTGAATTACATATTTCTCTTATTATTATACCCATACATCAGATTGGATACTCCAATGTCCATATCAATCATAAGAGCACATCAAAATATTTCATCATATCTATTGAAGTCCATTATGGTCAATTCCCTTCAAGGATATGGTTTTAAGCCACTAAAGAATCCATAAATTTTAATCTTAGGATGGATACTAATTCCATAATCATACCATCAATTTATTGTAAAAAAATTTGTTGTTACCAACATATTTATCAAACATTTTCTTATTCTCAATGAACTACATATCTGTCATTGTTCGAAGAGTATAAATTATATACTTAATGAAAAAAAGTTCATAAACTTATAACATACAATGGATTCAATTTAAACTATTTCACTCTATTTATTAATATTTTTCCACCATTTATCAGATTTTCATTTGAAATGATAGACTTTTAATAGGAATTTATCATGTTCCCAACATTGGAAAAAATAAAATATCATTTCAGTTGAATTGGTCCATTGTTCAGCCACTAGTGGATCAAAAGAACCACTGAAAAAAGGTGGAATCTACCTCATGAAGTAATAAATAAAATGATGATCCCTCTATTGATCTATTTAATTTCCTAAAATATTCATAGATTTACAATGTTGTGTGAGAATAAGTAAAATATATTTCATTCCATCTCCCATAACATTGGGTTTCTGAAGAAAATAATCATTGAATTTCCCCTCACATTCTACAACAATGTGGTTCCTTCTAGTTCAATCCCTAGAATAAAAGTAAAAATAATTATATATGAAACACTATTCATAATGGGAAAACCATAAAATCAAGAATAAATTTTCAGATTAGTACCCTTAGGTTTTATCATAGTTTATTCATATTAATTTTTAAAACACAAATAATGTGAAATATAAATTAACATATCCTTAATATTTTTACTAAGGTTTTGTCATCCTAGTTTCTAATGTATAACTATACATTTCTTCTATTACCAATAATAATTATGTATAGTATACATTAATTGATATTAAAACCAAATTTTAATAATATTTATTTTAAAAAAATTCATGCTAGTTTCATATATGTTTGGTGTCTTCATAAACTGGGAATCATAAAACAGTAGTTGATAATATATCTATATTGTCTCCTGCATATTTCTTCAAAACCAAACTCCTTTTGAAAATATCATTCCTTATAACCTTTTTCTTGACCAGGGGAAATGAATCATATGAAATGGTTAGATCATATTCTGAGTAATGGTATACGAGGGATATATCAATCATATCGTAATCATAATTCCTTAGAACATAAAATTGGAAAATCATATCCTTCATATGAAAGATCTTGTTATCATGACATTGGATAAATCCAAAATGATCATAAGAATCAATGAAAATAATCCCAAAAATAATAACACAATGCATAATTTTTTTGTGAATACACATAATCATAGAAAATAATTTCATATTTTTCAAGGCCCTTTTCCAAGAACATCATAGCAGAAAATGTACATTACTTAAGATACTCCACTGCTTGTTCTAGCCCCGTATTAATGAATCAAGATCATTTCTCATTCTAGCGATATATGTCTAGTGAGATTTTAATATTTACACAATGAATTAGTGGGGGATATATGTCCCACACATCTCATAATGATATCAATCATAAATGTTCAAAAAACACAAATCATTCATCATTGTATAAACGAAGGAATAAAATGGGATTCCTAATCATTATTCCATCATAACATAATCAATCAAAAACAAATTGATTTTATAAAAAGAATTAAATTATAAGAATAATCAATATATATGAGTAATATGGGTTGTATAATTGAAACATAACAATATTAAATAATTCCATCCTATATGGAAAATAATTTAAATATAACACATGAAATTAATTCATAAATAAAATATCCTTTATTCTTAAAAAATCATGTCTTTTCTCAAAATTAAATTAATTATTAAATGAAAAAAAATTATTAGAATATAATATAGATATATTATAAATTATTAATCATATAAACAAGGTTTTTTGATAAAGTAAAAATCCTTTCATGATGTATAAGGTAAAAGAAAACCATCTTCTCAAACTTTTTTTCCATAAAGTCAAAACGTTCCTCAAATTTAAATCAACAAAAGTGTCCTTTATTACCATTTCATAATGATTAATCAATGGGTAAAATTGACATTAATCCATTTTATTTAGATATAAATAATATTTTTAATTTTTTTTTTGGAAACATGGGTAGGGATGATAAATGTACCCCATCATTAACACACATATAGACAATATAAGATACTAATGAAATTGAAAACTTATCTCTTATCTTAGGCTTGATATCCATTGTATGTATCCAAAACTTCTATATATAGACTAAAATAATGTCATTTTGTAATTCTTGATTCAAAACCATTTTTATGATATCATATATGGTAATATTATCATTCATTAGTTATTACAATTTCATTATTACTCTTTATTCGAGTATTAATGGCTTTGTTTTCCTTTGCATTTTTTTTCAAATAAGATGTGTTCTACCTTATTAAAACATTTTTATATCATTTCAGATTGATATTGACATAATATATACCATATTTATTCATTGAATAAAATTATATAATCCTGATTTAATGGATATCATGCACAATCAATCACAATGCATCATGGAGAAGGTATGTCGTACATATGCACGAAGAATAATATAATTCCACTAATTGTTAAATTGTATTGATGTGGATGTTGTATATATTTTTACAGAATCCATTAAATGATATAATATTGATATATAGTTTTTATTTCTATCATTATTCCCATTCAAGTACATTGGTGGAGAAAACAGATGAAACTACGACATGGAGATGTTATGTCGTACGTAAGCACACTTGCTGACATAATTTTCCATAGATTGGATAGAAGGTGGAATGTGGATGTTCTATATTCATAATAACATAGCAGTACATAAGTGATAATTTTTTACATTACAATTGAAACAAATCATGATGATAAAGTAGAATAAGAATGATGTTTGAATGATTCATTAGAGGAGATTACATTTTCATTGAATAGCTCCCTCATAATCACCTGTAAAAGCACTAGGGTTGCACTTTGGACAATACTATTACCTCTAGAATATTAATCGGGATGTCTAAAAGGGAAATTTTTAGGGGATAGACAAGCATGATGTTTGAAAATGAAGATAATATGTGTGGGACGACACACCCTATTATAATTGAGGTGAGGGGAATTTATGGAATCTCAAAGAATATAAATTTAATAATTAAACCAAAAAACATACAATAACCTAAAAAATATCCTTATATTGAATTTTATATATTATAATTTTTTATTTTCATCAAAAAATAAACATTTCCACTAATTTTTCAATATATTTAAACCTTTTCATTTTAATTAACACTTAGTTACTTGATTAAGTTTTTATTTACTATGAAAACCTATATTATGAAATTAAATTGGTCAAGTAATGAATTATTTGATCTACATATGACCATAAATAATTAATACAAAACATTTTATATAGTATTGATATTATGATATTTTTCAAAAAAATTATGAATTTTAAATATTGTAATAAAATATTATTTTGTTACTATATCAATAGTGTTATTTTATTCACTATTTAATTTATTATTATTTAAAATTTATACTATAACATGTTAACTTTAAAAAATTATTTATATTAATACAAGGTGAATTTTATCTAAAAAATTCATTATATATATATTCATTATTAAAAATTAAATTTATTTTAATATTTTAAATAACATTTATTTGTTATATTCATTAATAAAATTACAACTACATCAATTATGTTTACTAATTTAATATTCATATTTTTTTAATAATAATTAATAATAAAATAAAATGATGAATATAAATCCTTTAAATTTTATATGAATATTTTTAGTCAAATATATCTTCAAGACATTCCAACAATAAAAATCATATATTTATTAAAACATGGATGTGGCAACATTAACATCACATTTATATAAAAAATTATAAGTGTCACAATCGATCCCATATGTCTCAAAATGGTGAATAACTCAACACACGAATTATTATATTCTATATGTACTCTATAAAAAAGATTGGGTCGTGTTTTTTGTGTTTGAATTCTTATTATCAATTTAATAATAATTATTTTATTGATTTTTCATCACTTAAATAATTTCCACATCATCAATGTATTTGAATTTAGGGTAAATATATAATTTCAAAAAATTAAAAAATAAATTACCATGATATGGGAAAACATATTAAATTTAAGAAAATTATTTATAATCTAATTTTACCTCTTTATAACATTATATTAATGTTGATATATTTATTAAAAGTTTAATAAGACATATTTATCTTTTACTTATGTAAAATAAATTAAATGACCTAATCTCATCCATGTGGCTGACAATGGATATCATCTATACCCATGGATTATTTTGGTCAATAAAATAATTCCAATGATATTTGGACAACTATTATGGTAAATTTTTAAAATTATATTTTCTTTTAATTAAGCGATGTACACAATGACCTCATTTAGAATAATTTACTGAAGTTATAATTTATAATGCGCAAAAATAAAATAATTATACAAAAATAATTAAGATGCACTGATTCCAAATTTTAAATAATCTTTTTCTAACTCACAACAAAGAATATTATGTAATTAAATTGAAATTAATCTTCTTACTAGAATGAAAACTACATGATTTAAATGATAAAGCATTGCAAAAGATTAAAATGTTATTATATCAAAATTCATCACAAAAGTAATACTGATGGCTTAAATTTTGTTTAATTTGTATAAATATATATTATTTATTATTTGTAACCATTTAATAATTTAATTTTACGATATAAATTATTCGACTAAATAATAACTCACATAAAATTTATTATATTTTGTCTATTAATCAAAACATGAAAGATATATGGAAAATAATAAATATTAATTCAAATTAAACTTTTATATCCCTCTTACAAATTATAGTATTATATTATGATATAAAAAATATTAATGGGGGAAGTTTTTAATTTAAAAAGGGTTCACACATAAAAGGTGGTAAAATTTTCCTTTTGGAAAAACTATATGTTTTTAGACATAAAATATGTTTGTTCATACCCTTTGACTAAAAAAATATTGGATTAATATAAAAAATATTTATAATAAATATATAATATAAATACATCACTAATTTAATTTACTAATTGTAATTCACATAATTTATTAATATAGAAAATAAAAATATATCCTTTATAAATTATTTGTAGTCATAAAATTTCATATATTAGTTATAATTATTCCTACAAATGTCTAATCTATGTTATAATTTTAATTTTATATAATCGTTGTTTAATGGTTCATTTAAAATCATGATTTATTGCAATGGAAGATATAAAATAATTAAAACTAGTTTATGGAATTATTTTATAAAAACATCCAAGTGCTACACTGCCACATTAAAGAGATGTGATTATTTTTTTCATCACCACATCACAATAATGATACATATAAGAATATATAATTTTAAAATATGGTATTTATGAAATTAATATCATTTTCTAAAGAAAAAATATATATACCATCTTTCTGAAATGATCAATGAAATTGGAAAAGTTACCCATGAATACATACAACCTACCATCACCATGATCATAGCATTAGTTCATTATTCATGACCAGAATTTATGATTGGTTTAAAAATAATAATATATTTAAATAATGAAATTGATTTCCTAACCATTATTCTGAAAATATTCCAATAATCACCTCTTTCACCATATCCAGGATACCAAAGTCATTTAGGAATCAAAAATAAAATACGATTAATCCATCCAATGTAAACAAAATTGATTAAGTAATTGTTTATAGAATGTTATAAATTTATATAAAACCCACAATAAAATCTAAAAGGTAAAATTAATATAAATAATTAGCATTATTTTCTGGATTTAGGATGTTAAAGTCACACATGATAATACAAAGTCAAGTTAAGGGTTTTTTCAACTCACTTTTATTTCTATGAGATATATTCTATATTCACCACTTATTAGATATTTGTAATATATATAATTCCAATGAATGTATTTTATGATTGATACAATATAATTTAAGATGATTTAGAAATCAATTTTAGTATCCATATTTAATTGGTTTTATAGTTTTAATGTTACCAATGAGTTAATGGTTTTTTATCACATTTTTCCTTCTGTGAGATGCTTGTTATTTTATAGAACCATATTATTTTATGAGATTTATATACTGAACCTTTTCCATTTATTATAATGAATCTAATTAATTAATTATATTCAATGTTTAATTTAATTTTATTCATTCATGGGGATTATGATTCAATGTTACCAAAGTGTTAAGAGTCTTTCATTACAATCTCAACATTTTTGGAGATTGTCTATTATCATGTCGCTAATGTTGAAATCATATAATTTCATGAATTATCTTATGTAATTTTTTATTCATGATACATTCATTTAATATTACACTTTTAATCCCTCTCTTTTTAGCATCTTCCCCCATTTCTCACTCCACGGTGCCATGTGATGGTGGGCCACAAGACCTCAAGAACATAACCTCAAATTATAGGGGATACCGACTAGAGAAAATGGACAATGTTTTGTATGTGTTGTGAATATTCCCACATAGATAAGTGGATTCACATCAGTAATAAATGGATGGAAAATATAGAAATCATATACATATAAATAGACAACTATAGAAGTAAATGAATGATCCATATACTATAATTAAACAAATGGTATAAGACGAATATTAATAATAGTTACAAAAAAGGATGTTGATGATATCACATGTCTATAAAAAATTAGACTTCACAGGAACATGGTCATATTATTATAATTCATGCAATAGATAACAACAAGGAGGCCAAAAACTAATAAATAGAATCTTGAGCATTGGTTTTTTTCCCTTCCACCATTCTCTTTCCTATGATGCAATATCAATAAAACCTTGGAAGGAAAATTCTTCAATTAATCTATTCGTGTGATCAAAAATTCTACATGGGAACCTAATGGAAGAGGATTAGGGTGCAAGATATATATATTTGTATGATGAAACCCGAGGTGTTTGTGGAAATCCATGTCATGTAGTTGGTAACACCGTGTTCCATATAAAAATAAATTCTGAACATTGTATAATTAAAACATGTAACCCATAGAAGGGGTTTCTAAATATACACCCATCCCAAACAACATACTATAAACTAATTGACAAGTGTCAAGAGCTATTATTTTACATGAAATAATCTAAATATACAAATCCCATTATGGTTAAACAAACACATAAACAAAACCCAAAATATTATGCACTAGCTTCGAGTTCACAACCCCATGTCACTGTATATTAATGTTCGAGTATTAATAATAAGAATTAAAGGACATCACAAACAAACTCACGATAATATTAAAGAATATGCATCATATAATAAATCAAGCAATTGATCCATTAGTTTCAATGGTTGATTCCCAATATCATCTGAGGAAATCTAAAAGGAATCTTGAGGGTCGATACATGTGTCTATAATAAAAGCCAATACCTCTGTGTCCGTCCAAGGAAACCCATAAAATGATCATTGAATCATTCAAGGATGGTGACTCTAAGGTCATTCCAAATATCAAGCACATGGGATGAGGTATCAAGCAAGGTATGTAAAACTCATTTGGCCAAATGGATGGTTCCTCTATTTCTCCCATGAGGGACCAGCCTTTATCATGAGTATATGTAAAACCACCTAGGAAGTCCATATCTATAATTCCAAATTTTCACTCCCAAATAATTTTTTTATATTTGAAACAGACCACCATGAGTCCATTAATAGGATCCATAATATATTACCCTTTTTCTTTCACGACTAGTATAAAGTGGCCTATATTAAGTAGGGAATATTACAAGGACTGGTCTATAAACATAATTACATTTCATAAAAAATTCTACATTATACCACATTATTTCAAATTTCACATTCTATGGAACATTCATAAGACATGTATACGGTGTTGAATAAGAGAAATCATGGTTATGAGGCAGCATCAGTAATGATAATCCTGTATATAATTACATGTAATCATTTATCTCAAACTTGTGATCTTAACAAGGCACCAAAAATAATTAATACCACTAAACATGGCATAAGCCTTCGGTAATTTCAAATGAAATGGAACACAAGAAACGAAACATGGGGTTTACATGCCTCTATTCCAATGTATGTAGAGATATTTTCATAACTCAAACTCCCATGATTAACTAATATGGGAAATATATTCCAACCAATCACAGGATCAAAAAATAACAATTAAAAGAGGCAAGAGCACTTGGTACATGGAAAAACATATATATAGACACTTGAGTAAGCTAAATGCCACAATAATCACAATGAAAAAGTATTATTCCTAAGAAAAGAGATGAAGAGAATAAAAACAAATTAACATGCATGTTGGATGCAATATGAAATTTATACATGATCCAATAAATTATTTTAAATCATAGGATTTTCCAAATGGTTCCAAATCATTGTTCATCACTCAACCTAAAAAATCAATTTGACAAACTGGACCAAGGTGAATCCCCCAATGAATAATGTAACATGGACCATTTTGGATGGCACACCCAAATGGATGTCAATAGACAGTGAGAAAACCTATAATTGGTTTCTCCAAATGCTCAGTTTACTACAGACATGAAAAAATATTTAAATTAATTTAATTTGCTTGAAATAATCATCATTGGTAGTTTTTGACGATTGGTATGATGTCACAATGTGTAAAATGGGAAAAAACAATAGAAATAGATTAGACACCCTACATCAACATTATAATACTCTTTACATCCAATCATAATACTTGATTGAAACTAAAGATGTTGAAATCATAAGATTTACCAAAACCATAAAAATAGGAAAAGAGTATGTGTCACCAAAATAGTGGTATATATCTTGGAGACATGTTGAAATAATAGGGTTTTAAATGTATATAATATTGTGAGGAGTTTGTAGCTTCCAAAAATAATGGAATCATAAGAGATTTGGGGGAGAAACATTACAACCTATTATGATGGAGATGGGGGGAGCATACACCAAGAGGAGAGGAGAATATCTAACGAGGAAAGAATATAAAAGAAGAATAACCAAATATCATTAATGAAGGAAAAAAATGTAATTTACCCCCAAATTTACATTGTATAAAGTGTGGCCAAAACATGTGCTACCATTTTGCAAGGTTCTACATTTTGTGGATCACACAAAATTAGGTGCATTGTTTGACTAACAGTGCACATACCATGTGAATGCTCACAATCCCGAATTGAATTTGTGTCATATGGACATGAACCTTGTGTCTCACAGTTTCATAAATACCAAGTTTCCACTAATTTTTCCAATTGTTCAGTGCTATGGGAATCTAATAATCACCAGATGAACCCTGAACGTTTTTTAACCTATTTGGCATCAAAACATGGGATGTTTTAGAGAATCAAACTAAAATTTTGACTGTCCATGAATTTGGATAAAGCCGAAATGTTATTGTTGACCTCACCTATTTTGATAATCCCAATTATGCTTTCATACACTTTGATAATCCCAATAAATGTTTATCTATATCCTAATTCTCTCAATATATGATATTCTGTTATCAAGATGATAATAGTATTAAAATGATCCTTGAAATAAGTTAATAATTGTTTATCCTATGTTTATATGAGTTCTCAAGTACTTCTTACCCATTCGTATTTTCTTTTCATAAAACAGAAAAGTATTACGTCATTGGTCTGTGTATGGCTACTGATACAAAACTACTGGTAAGCAGATACCAAGTCTACTAATAGAACAGACTAGAGATACCGATAGAATAATTCTACCAATATAGGTGCAAACATATACCGATATGTACAAGAGCTACCGACCGAAACCAAGCAATCGATAGAGCAGGTCTACTGGTTTGCTTAAGTCTTCTAGTATACACTTGATCACTAATATGTACAGAGCTACCGATATGATGAAGTATACCAATAGAACCAGTTCACACACAGTTACCGATAGAAGTCTTCCGATAGTGTTAGTATACTGATACGAGCAACCAACCGGCCAACTGATACACAGACTGGCGGCTGATATGAAGTGATTGACATTGTCTACCAATACAAGTACAGATTCACCGACACATCGATCTACTGATATCCCAAGAGCTACTGATGGAACAAGAGCTTCCAATGGATTAAGAGCTACTGATAACAAGAAATACTGATAGAATGAAGTCACCGATATATATAGCTACCGATACAAGTTCAAAAGAGCAATCAATGGAAGGGACTGCTGTACAAAGTCCACCGTACACATTTACCAACATGAGATACTAATGATTGACCAACTAGTCAGACTCTATACTCTCAACACTATTTATTTATTTAGATAATGGTTTCATTTGATGGTTTTAATGCAGTTAATGTTATTTAATGATATTTTTTGGCATTTCAGGGAACCGTACCTAGTACCCATGAAAAAGGTGATCATTACTTTTTGCTGGAGCTGAATTCTATAAAGGGAAGGAAAGAGACCATAGCAGTATACGAGGAGATACAAAAAAATAGAAAAAAGGTGTTTTTGTGAAGAAGGAAAAAGGCTCAACAAGAATTCAAACTTAGAGCATTCACACAAGGCTGCATCCATACTGCATGAGCTCTAAACATACTTGAAGTCGGCCGTTCTGAATCAAACTACAAGCTGTATCTTGAGTGAATAACTACCACAAACACTTCATGCACTCAATCTGACAAGCTGAACCTAGAACCAAAGAAGAAAAAGACACTCTGTTTTCTAAGCAGAAACCATAGAAGGACTCAAAAGCTTTTCTGACCAACCAAATTAGTCCAGAGCTGCACTGATGATCACTAAATATTTTCTAAACTCATTTTTACTTACCTTATTGAATCATTCATTACTTTTCGAGTAGTCTGTGTATCCTGTTTATTTTACACACACACTGTCTCCTTAGATAAACTGGAGGATTCTTAAATCCTCATTAAAACTCTTTAACTCTGTTGTTTCTGACTATGGATAGTGGTAGAGGTCTAGTAAGACCTAGACAGCTGTGAGCTATTGTTTGATTCCCATGAAGAACAATGGTAGAAGTCTTAGGAACAAGACAATATTTCACTATTGTTTACCTCGATCCAGGGTGTGGATCAATTTATATAAATTTTTTGAGAGGACTAAGTCTCGAATTGAGACTGAACCTCTTGGTTACATCTGCTATGATTTTTAGTTTAAATCATAAGTATAATATATATATATATTTCATATTCCGCTGTAGTTACTTTGAAATTCAAAATTATTTTAAAGCTACTTTGATAGTTAAATTAGCAAGTGTTGATACTTATTGTAAACCAGTAATTTAGTTTCAAAAGTTAATTTAATCTTCAGATTAAGTTAACTGAGACCTAATAAATCTTTCAGAAACTGATTGAACATTTATACTGTGTACAAATTCACTACAGTTTAACATTGATTTTAAATTGGGGGATTTTAAGAGAAATGTTGTTAACAAAAATTTTAATTGGAACTCAATTCACCACCCCTCTTGAGTATCCACTCTGAAAAACATTTGGTATCAAAGGGTTGTTTTTATTAATACAAATATTCAAAACATCCTGTTTTTCAACTGTGATTTTATTTGCATCTTTAATGATCTTAAATTTCTGTTAGTTATAAATTTTATCTCATTAATTTTACATTCTCAAATCTAGCTATGGACAATATACTAGAGGGTTCTTATACTAACTGGCCACCTTTCTTCAATGGCGCTAACTATGCCCAGTGGAAACGGAAAATGAAAATACATTTTGAAAGTATGGGTTTTTATATCAGGACTGCTATTGAATATCAATATAAAATTCCAGAAACTGAAAGAAAAATTTGGGATGAAACTACAAAGACAACATACAATAATAATTTTAATGCTATGAATGCCCTGTACAGTGGTCTAGGAGATGAAGAGTTCAATAGAATATCTGCTTGCAAAACTACTTTTGAAATATGGGATACTTTGGGTGTTTCTCATGAAGGAACAACCAATGATAAAGAAATGAGATTAAATACTTATACTATTAAATATGATAATTTTAAAATGAAGATTGATGAACCTATTTTTGACATGTATCTCAGGTTCAATGAGATTTTCAATACTATGAGCTCACATGGAAAGGTTGTTCCAGCAAAAGAAGCAAATCATGCGAATCTTGAGATATCTGCGAGACAGATGGAGAGGCACATCTATTTCAAGCAAAGAATCATGTGACATTGGGGATCTCCCTATAAAAGATCTAATTGGTAAAATAATGACGTAGAAGACTAACTTAAGTTGAATAAGGAAGAAGATGGTGAACCCAAATCAATCCATGGCATTCAAGTCTACTTCTTCTAAGCACAAAGACAAGGAGAAAATTCAAATACCTACTGAAATTTCAACCAGTGAAGATTCTGATTCAGGCAATGATGCTAAAATGGCTCAAATACCTAGGAGATTCACAAAGATTTATAGGAAGAAGAAATTATTCAGAAAATCTAACTACAAAGGAAAGTATGAAAACATGGGAAATTGGAAAAATGATTCGAAAAATCTTGACAAGGAAGATGATAGAGTCTACTTTGAGTGCAAGAGGAATGGACACATCAAGGCTGACTCTTCAAAATTGAAATTCAAAAAGAAACATGATTATATGGACAAGAGGTACATGAGATCCATGAAAGCTACTTGGAGTGCTTCGGAGGACATCACAAGTGAATCTAAAGTTTCTGATTCTGAAAAGAATCATGCCAATATGTCCTTCATGACCAACACATCTGAGGTACTTGTTTCCCCAATTCTAAATGATTATTATTATGGAAATAACAGTGATTCAGACAATGATGAAAATATGTCTAAGGATGAATTGTTTGAATATTGTAATATGCTTGAAGAAACATGTTATGAAATTAAAGACAAATATAAGTCACTAAAGAAACATCATGCTCTCACTATCAATGTTAAATCGTCTCTTGATATAGAAAAAGAAAAGAATGCTCAACTATTAAAGGAAAATAATAAACTGAAAATGTCTAATGAGAAACTCCGAAAGGAAATAAGAATGTTCATAATGGGAAAAGATACACTTACTCAAATTTTAGGTAAACAAGTTGTACATAAATACACTACTGGATTGGGATAATAACCTAGACAGTGACAGTTCACTAAAACTCGATTTATTCCTAAGTCTGGACAAAATTCTGCTTATTCCAGTTTTGGTAATTCCTATGCTTCAACTAGTTTTTTATATTTTTATAGATCAAATAAAGTTTATCATTCAAAATATATTGATTCTGTATGTTATATGAAAACCACAAGTAAAATATGGGTACCTAATGCTTTGATTGCTATCCTTTCTGAACCCAAGAAGATCTGGTACCAAAATCACTTTCTATCTAAACCTGTTTTATAGGAATCATGCCTAAAGTGTTCTCAAAAAAAGGTATGGTACTTAGACAGTGGATGTTCAAGACATATGTCTATAGATTACTCATGCTTCAAAATCATAATAAAGTTTGACGGAGGCCATGTCACCATTGTTGATAATTATAAAGGAAAAATCATCCTCCTAGGCCAGATTGGTAACACTGATTTAGTTTTTATTTCTAAAGATTTATTTGTTGATGGACTTAAATAGAATATTTTACGTATTTCTCAGTTATGTGATGATGTTTTTAATGTTATGTTTGAAAATGATTCTTGTAATGTTTTTAATTCTAATTTTTTTTAGTATTCTCTGGTGTAAGAAATGAAAAAGTTTATGATGTTGATTTGAATTATTTATCTAAACAAAATGTTACTTGTTTAAATGTTTTTCATAAAGAATATTGGCTGTGGCACAGAATATTAGGACACTAAAACATCCATTCACATAGAAAATTGACTAGGAAGAACATAGTTAGAGACCTAACTAAACATGAATTCCCAAATGACAATGTTTGTAATCCCTGCCAAAAGGGAAATCAACATATTGTTTCTTTTAAATCAAAGAAAGATGTTTTAACTTGACAACCTCTCGAGTTGGTTCACATGGACTTGTTTGGACCTTATATAGATTCTAGTTTAAATGGGAAGCACTATGTCTATGTCCTAGTAGATGACTTTTCTAGATATACTTGGGTATACTTCTTGGATCACAAAAGTGAAGCTTGTTCTTACTTTGTAAAATACTCCAAATATGTAGAAAACCATAGTCTACATAAGATTAAAACCCTGAGAATTGATCATGGCCATGAGTTTGAAAATCAGGACTTTGAATTTTATTTCTCACACAATGGCTATAGTCACAACTTTTCTGCTCCTAGGAAACCTCAGCAGAATGGTGTAGTAGAAAGAAGGAATATAACCCTTCAATAAATAGCAAGAACCATGCTTAATGAATATGACATGCCTATTTAATTTTGGGCCGAAGCTGTGAATACAGCTTGTTATATTATTAATAGAGTCTTTATTAGACCCATTCGTAAGAATACCCCATATGAGTTATGGAACAATAGAAAAACTAATGTCAGTAACATCAGAGTCTTTGGATGCAATGTTTTTATTCTTAATACAAAGGTTGTTCTGGATATGTTTGCTTCTAAAAGTGATGAAGGAATTTTTCATGGTTATGATTTAACTAGAAAATCTTATAGAGTATTTAACAAAAGAAACAAATGTGTGAAAGAATCTATTCACATCATGTTTTATGAAACTGATCCACATGAGCCTAAAAACTATCTTGAAAATATTGAAGAAAATTTTAGTGTTCTAAACCATAATGATAAATCTAAAGAACCTACTGTAAAAACATCATGTTATGGACATATTCCAGAATCTGCTTCTATAGAACCTGAACCTATAGATGAACCAAAAACATCTAGTCCTACCTTTACTAGATCAACAAGGATTCTAAAGAATCATCCTTTGGATGTTGTTGTTGGTAATCTTGATAGAGGGACATAGACTAGAGCTTCTCTAAGAAACCAGGTTGAACATCAAGCCTTTCATTCACACCTAGAACCTAAAAATGTCAATGATGCAATCAATGATGATTTTTGGGTAATGGCTATGGAAGAAGAGGTAAATCAATTTGAAAGAAAAAATGTCCGGGAATTAGTTGACAGACCCAAGGACACCTTGATAATATGCACTAAATGGTTTTTTAGAAACAAAGTTGATGAGTCTGGAATCATAGTTAGAAACAAATATAGACTAGAATCACAAGGATATAGTCAATAAGAAGGTATAGACTATGAGGAAACCATTGCACCTGTAGCCAGATTAGAAGCTATTAGAATCTTACATGCCTATGCTGCTTATTTTAATTTCAAGTTGTATTAAATGGATGTTAAAAGTGTTTTTCTAAATGGTTTTATAATTGAAGATGTTTTTTTAAACAACCACCTGGATTTACTAATCCTCATTTTCCAAATCATATTTTTAAACTTTCTAAAGCTTTATATGGTTTAAAACAAGATCCAAGAGATTGGTATGATAGACTTAGTAATTTTATTATTTCAGAAAGATTTTCTAAAGGGATTTCTCATCGAACTCTTTTTATTAACAAAATTTTTAAAGATGTTTTAATAGTTCAAATATATGTTGAAGATATTATTATTGGATCTTCTAAATACTAATTATGTACTGATTTTTCTAAAAGTCTGAAAAATGAATTTGAAATGAGTTTAATGGGAGAGCATAAATATTTTCTTGGATTTCAAGTTTTTCAAAATGAAAATTATATTATTTTGAATCAAATTAAATATAAAAAGGATATTTTAAAATGTTTTGGTTTGGATAGTATTAAGGAAAGTGAAAATCTTAGGAGTAGAGTCAATAAATTTGATGCAGATGAAACTAGGAAACCAGTGGATCAAACCAATTACAGAGGTATGATTGGAAGCGTACTTTACCTTACTGCTAGTCGACCGGAAATTATGTTTAGTGTGTGTATGTGTACACGATTTAAAGCTAAACCTATGGAATCTCATTTACTTGATGTTAAACGAATATTTAAGTATCTTAAACATACTGTAAACTTAGTTTTGTATTATCGAAAAAGAAAATCCTTTGAGTTAAGGAGTTATTCAGATGCTGACTTTGCTGGTTGCAAGTTGGATAGAAAAATAACATAAGTAACATGTCATTTTTTAGAAAAATCCTTAGTATCTTGGTGTCGTAAGAAGCATAATTCTGTAGCTTTGTCCACTGCCAAAGCAGAGTACATAGCTGCTGGTAGTTTCTGTGAACACATTTTGTGGATGAAACACACTATTTTGGACTATAGATATGATTTTATGCATGTCTCTATGAACTGTGGCAACAATAGTGCAATAAACATTTAATATAACCTTGTATCTCACTCTAGCACCAAACACCTTCATGTAAGGAACCATTTCTTGAGAGATCATTACCAAAAGTGTTATATTATTCCTGAGTTTATAGGTACTGAACATCAGTTAGCTATCGTTTTCACCAAACCATTGAGTTCGGATAGGTTAGGTTACATTAGACATGGGCTAGGTATGATTAACCTTGATCGGTAGCTACCTCGCCGATGTAAATTCTAACCGATGTAAATCCTCACTGATGTAAATTATCACCGATGTAAATTATCACTGATATAAATTCTCACCGAAGTAAATCCTCACCAATGTAAATTATCACCGATGTAAATTCTCACCGATGTAAATTCTCATCGATTTAAATCTTTGCCGATGTAAATTCTCATCGATGTAAATCCTCACCGATTTAAATTATCACCGATGTAAATCCTCACCGATGGAACCTCACTTATAGAAATTTTCACTGATAAACCCTACCGATGAGTGTGATGTTTTAAAATTCAATCTACCGCTAGAATCTGAATTGTTTTTTTAATTTATCTTATTTAATTTATTTATTTTATGATTCCTAATTGATAAAAACAAATTCTGAGATAATTCTTAATCGACCGAGTCTCAAACCCTTTCCCTCAAACCTTATCTCTCGAATATTCCGAGAACCCAAAATTTCTCGAATCTGAGATGGCAAAAACCAAACTCCCTTATGTTAGAGATATTGCTGATGAGCCTAAGGAAAAGAAGCAGAAGTCTGAGCCAGATGAAAGTGGCAGTGCTAGCATAACAAGATCAGGAAGATGACCAGTAAATCCACATTTACTGAATAGAGTTATTGTAATAAAAAAAGAGCTGTGTGTGGAATGGCTGCTAACAAGTAAATCGTTAGTGATAAAAGTGATGAAAGATAAAAAATGGGTAGATTGTTTTTCGAACAACAATGGTGCCTACTATCCAAAGCTTTTGAATCAATTTTATGACTATGTATGTTTTGAGAAATCTGAATATGAGAACCGAGTAACTTCGGTCGTGAATGGAAAAGAGTTGTCCTTTTCATCGATTGAGTGGGATGAATGTCTAAATGTTCCACACAAAGGTGTCTCTGGATATGTTTCGAAAGCTATGCCACCTACTAGTGATATCTTTGACTATGAGACTTCTTTGGAAGAGCATACTGGCGATGGAAATCAAAGACAAGTTGTAGCGGTTGAAATGAATGGAGTGAAAATATTTCTGTTCAAGTTTGTTCAGTATGTCATAATACAGAGGAGAGCAGACTTTGCAAATTTAAGATATCAGGATATCTATCTATGTAATCTTTTGAGACATGGAGTCAAGGTGAATCTATGAAGATTTATGATGACTCAAATAGAGGATATGATTACACCCAAGTCAAAAACTAATGCCTTGTTCTTTGCTAAGTTGATCTGAGTAATGATCAAAGTGAAAGGAATAGCTAAGTCTCAAGATGAGACAGTTGTAGTAAGGAACAATTTCTGCATCACCAGTACAGTTTTAAAATACATGAAAATAAATTGGAACCCAGGGAGAGGAGAATGGGTCACTGATGACAAGAAGGTGTATGATAAGTTCAATCCTGTGGATCAACCTTCAAGACCGAATAATTTGAGGGATCCAGGTCTGGGACCTAATGAAGCGGATCCAGAATACAGTGATAATTAAGAAGAGGAAGAGTCCTCTGCTGATGAAGGAGGAGACCCTTACATACCTCCTAGTCCAGCTCCTGAAAATCTTGATCAACATAAATCAGATAAGGAAGAAGCTACTTTAGAGGCTGTTGAAGTGGCTGCTGTAGAGAATGAAGAAGATATTAATGAAAGTGAAGCATCTCTGTCAGCTGATTTAAGCCTTAGTCTAGTTATTGGACTGAAAATGTTGTTGTTTTACTTGAGGATGCACGATTTGAGGGGGAGCATCAAACCATGTTTGGAAGTATTACAGTGGCTGTTGATATTGAGGACTGAGCAAAAGACCCAGGTTTTGTTGTTTGTGGTTTAGACTATCCTGATTTTGACAATGAAGCATCTCTAAATAGACCAAAAATCATTTATGATGTTGAGACTGAGTTGCTACCTGATGATGTGGTCAGAATCCATGTCCTGGATACTTTAAAGAAAAATCTTAAGGACAATTTTGAGGAAGAGGTAAAGAATATGGATGTTTCTCTGGTATCTTCAATTCAATCGATCATGACTGACTTAGTGGTCAGTTTAGCATCTGAATGAGTCCCGGTTGCAGTTTCACCTTCTGATATGATCACCAGGGTTGACCTAGAATCCCTAAAGGATGAGATGAAAGAGTCTTTTAGTGCCTTAGCTGCTGAGATGAAGCACTGTTTTGCTGAAGAGATAAGTATGTTGGAAAGATCTTTTGAACACTCTCTAGGTTGTAGTTTGAAAACCTTTATGGCTGAAATTGTGGAAGAAGTTAAAGACTACCATACTCGAATATCTAGACTGGATGAAGATCTTGAAGCTTTAAAGAAATTGGTTATCTCTTTGGAATCTTACATGAGATCAAAATCCCAAGCAGACAAGGACATAGCCTGTGTCAAGAGTGTTGTAAGTCAGATGGTTTTAGTGTTTGATGGTTTTAAAACATCCATGAAAGATCATGCTAAAACCCAGGATTCTCAAGTTCAAAATCTTATTAGTGGGTTGACCAAGAACTTCAAGGAAACAGTAACCTTCTCTATTAGTTATATTGCATCTAAACCTTCAGTAGATTTGAATCAGATTCGAGCTATGATGAAGGAGGATCTTCGTTCATCCTCAACTAGTGGGTCTGTGGAATCATCTATTCTGAGAAAATTTGTTCTATCTACTCGAGATTCTACTAGAGAAATAATGAAGATAGTCGAAGACTATACGAGAGAAGCTTCTTCCTCTCAAAAAGAAGTGAAAGATAAAGTGGACTACTATTTCCAAAATATTTACACGAAGAACCAAATGACCAGTCACTTAAAGCTCTTGATAGAAAATATGAAGCTGCCTCCTGTCAATTAAGCCTTCAGAGAACAATTTAGCATGTTAAGGGAATTGACTCCAGTGTTGGACAAATTTATAGAGAACAAGGATGACTTCATATCTGCTATGGATAGAGGAGGAGGAATAATTATGGATTTCAGAAATTTGTTGCAGTATTTTCTTCATGTTGACGTTAGGCTAGTGATTGTCCCTCCTTCCTTACCGGTCTCTGCCTCTACTACTTCTCTAGTTCAGATGACTCCTACCCAAGAAATTCAAAGCCTCACACCTATGATCACTCAAAGATCTCCTTAGTACTGGCCATGCACAGTGTTAGTGGATCAGCTCCCTATGATCACCTCTGGTGTTACTAAGCCATCACTTGCATCCCAACCACCTGAATCCTCTTCTGATACCAAGGGAAAATCTCACATTAAGGATGTGGATTGAACAAGTGGATAGACTGTTTGATAGGAATCCATTGTATTTTATTTTATTTCTTTGTACCTTATTTTCAACATGCAATGAAACTGGATTTTATCTCCTTTCTCATTTTTTTGTTCCTTTTATTTTTGTTGTTTCCCACTTTTTTATTATCACAAAGGGGGAGAAGTATTTTACCATGATTTTACAAAGAGGGAGAAATATTCACCTAGTGGGAAAATTATTAAAGGGAGAATAAATAAGGGGCATAAAGTATCAAAGGGGGAGAAATTTTCTCTAAGGATGAGATATCATGTTTTTCCCCTCTGATACCATTACATTTAGTTCTCTGATACCATTTTATTTAACTCTATGATACCACTAAATTTTACCTCTGATATCATTACATTTTCTTTTATCTCTGATACTATCACATTTAATTCTACCTCTGATAAATTATGTTCTATAACATACTATTTTCTCAGAGAAAATTGAGTTTAATTATATATCCTATGATAATATTATTCAGATTTTTAAAATGATAATATTATAAGTTGTGATTATCAAAAAGGAGGAGATTGTTGACCTCACCTGTTTTGATAATCCCAATTATGCATTCATATACTTTGATAATCCCAATTAATGTTTATCTATATCCTAATTGTCTCAATATATGATATTTTGTTATCAAGATGATAATAATATTAAAATTATCCTTGAAATATGTTAATCATTGTTTATCATAGGTTTATATGAGTTCTGAAGTACTTCTAACCCATTCGAATATGCTTTGCATAAAACAGACAAGTATTAAGTCACTAGTCTGTGTATGGCTACTGATACAAAGCTACTGGTAAGTGAATACCATGTCAACCGATAGAACAGAATAGTGTTACCGATAGAATAAGTCTACCAATACAAGTGAAAATAGATACCGATATGTACAAGTGTTACCGACAGAAACTGACCTTCCGATAGAACAGGTCTACCGGTTTGCTTAAGTCTTATAGTATACACTTGATCGCCGATATATACAGAGATACCGATATGAAGAAGTATACCTATAGAACCAGTTCACAAAAAGTTACCAATAGAAGTATTCCAATATAGTAAGTCTACAGATACAAGCTACCGACTGGCCTACTGATACACAGACCGGTGACTGATATGAAGCAACTAACATAGTCTACCGATACAAGTACAGATTCACCGATACATCGAGCTACCGATAGCCCAAGAGCTACCGATGGACCAAGAGCTACCAATGGAATAAGAGCTACCGATAAAAAGAGATACATATATAATGAAGTCACCAATATATATAGCTATAAATACAAGTTCAAAAGAGCTACTGATTGAATGTCCTGCTACACAAAGTCCACCGTACACATTTACCAACACGAGCTACTAATGATTGACCAACCAGTAAAATTCTATACAATGAATACTATTTATTTATTTAGCTAATGGTTACATTTGATGGTTTTAATGAAGTTAATGTTATTTAATGATTTCTATTGGCATGTCTGGGAACCGTACATAGTACCCATGCAAAAGGTGATCATTCCTTTTTTCCAGAGCTGAAAGCTATAAAGGGAAGGAAAGAGACCACAACAGTATACAAGGCGATATGAAAAAGATAGAACAAAGGTGTTGTTGTGAAGAAGGAAAAAAGGCTCAACAAGAATTCAAACATATAGCATTCACACAAGGATACATCCACACTCCAAGAACTCTAAAATAAATTGAAGCTGATCATTCTGAAGCAATCCACAAGCTGCATCTTGAGTGAAGAACTACAGTAAACACTTCATGCACTCAAGCTGACAATTTGAACCTAGAACCATATAAGAAAATGACACTATGTTTTTTGAGCAGAAACCAGAGAAGGACTCAGAAGCTTTTCTGACCAACCAAATGAGTCCAGAGCTACACTGACGATCACTAATGATTTTCTAAACTCATTTTTACATACCTTAGTGATTCTTTCTTTATATTTTGAGAAGTGTTGTATCCTTTTTATTTTACACACACACTGTCTCCTGAGCTAAATTGTAGGATTCTTAAATCCTCATTAAAACTCTTTAACTCTCTTTTTTCCCACTATGGATAGTGTTAGAGGTCGTGTAAGACCTGGACTGTTGTGAGCTGTTGTTTGTTTCACACGAAGAACTGTGGTAGAGGTGTTTGGACCTGGACAGTATTGCACTCTTGTTAACCTTGATCCAGGGTGTCGATAAATTTATATAAATTGTTTGAGAGGACTAAGTATCAGCTTGAGACTGAACCTCTTGGTTACATCTGATGTGCTTTTTAGTTTAAATCATTAGTATACTATATATATATATATTTCATATTCAGTTGTTCTTACTTTGAAATACAAAATTATTTTAAAGCTACTATGATAATTAAATTATCAAGTTTATATACTTATAATAAAATAATAAGTTAGTTTAAAATGTTAATTTAATATTCATATTAAGTTAACTGAGAGCTAATAAATATTTGAGAAACAGATTGAACATTTACACTCTGTATAAATTCACTATAGTTTAACATTGATTTTAAATTGGGTGATTTTAAGAGAAAAATTTTTAATAGAAATTTTAATTGGAACTCAATTCACCCCCCCCCCTATTGAGTATCCACTCTGACCAACAGTTATTAACATATCACCCTAAGAGTTCTCATCCTCAATTTTACATTATGAGGGTAGTATAATGCTTTCAATGAAAAACATTAGCCACTGCATAGGTACATTGGCCACAACTCCCAGGTCTCTTCCTAATCGTATAACTATTACCATAGATCATAAACCAAATGAACTGACATTCCTAAGAGAAAATACATGCTATGATCAACAATATAAATTGGATGTCCCTCAAAGGATTCATCCCTGACTAACGCAATATCCTCAGGAGTAATAATTAATTTGGTTCTGGATGATACATTTGATGCTAAGATACATAGAAGAAATATTACATGGAACAACACCTCTAAAGTAATATAAATTGACATGATACTTTCATGACTTGCTCTACTTTCTCAAAACCAGAAACTTTTCTTGGAGATAACTTTCAGCCTCTCTAGATTTAAAATTGTCCCATCCATGGTGATACACAAAGAAATACCCAAAATGGCCCACCTCAAACTCCTAAGCTGTGGGGTAATGATTTTAATAAGACTTATTCTTGGAATGAGCTATATAAATATGATTCTAGATCAGTTGGGATTTCATTGAATCCACTTAAATCATACCTAGACCTAGTAAAAGTTCTTCACCTTCCCCAAGCCAACATAATAGTGATCAACATGGTTTTCCATATTGGGGCTCATACAGAGCCATATGAACTACTGATTGAAAGTAGTTATTATTGGAAAACTCAGTCAAACGAATATGTTTCTCCTAAGGTTCTCTAAAGTATTTTATGTATGTCCACATTATATCCTCTAACACCCAAATCATCTGGCCATAATGGCCACTGACCTAATGGTGATATGCAGTACTCAACTGCACCTGTGAACCTAGTTCCTTTTGAATCCCTTGATAGTTCCACGATGTGAATTTGGCATCACAGTAAGAAATTGTTGAACAATGAATGTATTGATGTATCACTATATCCTGAATTCATAGACACCCAATATCCTCAACAAATATTGTCTATAATATTAGTAATATGTGATCTAATTGATTCATCCTATCAACAATCACCCATACTGTATCACTACCTTGTGGATATATTAACATGGTTTTCATGAAATCCTTGGTGAAATAATTCCTTATTTTCTCGAGAAAGGACACACTTTCTCAATATATAGAAGGTTTTTAGTGATCTTCCATCAATTGGTGACAGTCGGAACATCGGGTAATGAAACCTACAATCTGCCTCTTCCTACATGGCCATCAGTTCTAACAATTCATATTCTGATACATCTTTGTAGGCATTAGATGAACCACGGAACAAGATGCATGAGATTCAATTACCCAATCTTCCCCTATATTAGAAGGATCCCATACACAACCACGGTTGAACATAGCCTCACATCCATCACCAACCCAGCTAGGATGTGGGTTCTCTCTTATGATGGAATACCTCAGAATGAGGACCTTGAAATCTTATAATGGAGGCATGTGAACCAATTCGAGAATAGAGGACTCCACATCTAGAGATGCTATGAATGGTATATTGTGCTATTACAAAACATAAATATGCATCCTAGAGAATAGATCAATCAACTACAAGTCACTGATGACCTCTAGGATATAATGTGTTTGAATCCTGATTCACAACGGACCAGCCACCAAATTTCCCTTACAAGGTGTGTAAGAAAACTCAATTCGAATGACTTTAGGTATTTCACCCACCTATTATACCTAAAATATGATATGACCAAATAAGTGAACCATTCTAATCCAGAAATGGATTACACCAATATTTTCATATATCTAGTGATCATTTTGTGTACTCAACACGATATTGTGATGATTATGAGGGTCATTACTGGTGCACAAGTACACAAATATGTCATCTATGATGACTACTAGAAATGAATCATGATACTGGTGGGAAAATTGATTCACCGAAGTCATTAAGACTCTTGGAACACTGAACTGACTGAACGTCGTAAACAAATAATCATACTAGATAGGGCATATTTGTAATGTTTTATGTGATATATCTGATGGCATCACTCTAATTTGGGGGTAGCACAACCTCAAATCGATCTTAGAGAATATAGTCACACCTCATAGAGGGTGAAAGAGGATGTATATCCAATTATGTGGTGATCTAAGTTTCCTCATAATATAGTTTAGTTAATGAAAATCCATACATAATATAATGGTACCATCCACCTTCATGTATAAATGGATAGGTCAACCCCTTGGTGATGTTATGGGTCTTATAAAACCCTTATACTGAAGGTCATAAAATTTTTCTTCATGTTCCAAGATCTCTATAGGATAAATCTTATAGGGAGTAATGGAAAATGGTTCAACAAATACAACAATATCCATTTTGAACATGACCTATCTATCAAGGGGTAATCTTGAAGAATATTCAGGGAAGACATCCATGAAATGATCCACAGTCGGAGGGAACTCTACTAGCTTCATTCCCTGATTGTTCATAATGAGACAATCAATCTTGGATCTCAATCTACCAAGACCAGTTTCCTTGGATACAATTCAATATATTTGGATATCCCACTCTCTATTATATATATACATGATACCCTTAGGTGATGTTATGGATAATCTAGGGAGATAGAAAACCACATGGGAATGATAAGGAAGATGTTAGTACATACTAAGAATGATGTCGAACTTAGTCATCATGTGGATTTAGAAAACCAAGAACAATAAACAACCACATATCTCAAGGGAACACTACTAACACTTTAATATAAATTATATTAAAAACCCCACAAGTGTTTCAAGAGACATAATAGCACATAAGTACTGAATTTACAGACAAAGACTTTACACACATACCATTTATATATCTTGTAGTAATTCTCTTGTGTTGAGATGGAATGTAAATAAACTAGACATAATTATAATATTACTTTTCACTATATACAGACATAGAATATCCTACTATGTCACTTGATTCACTATATATGTATGGCCCGAACCACATGCTTGAGGTGTTTCCTGACTAGCCTATGATGGTCCAATGTACTGATGCTAAATATATGGGGCTTGAATACCTTGACATTGAGCCATAATGCCTAGGCCATATCTGATGGTTGAAGAATAACTTCTAGGCTATCATGGGTTCATAGATCATTTACTTGAATGAGGTGCTTCTACGGATCCCATTCCACTATATTGTAAAGGAAACTAATGTTATAAGAACTAAAGATGACCCATCCTACCATAAGATCAACACTCAATTGGGTTCTTCATGAATTGGGGATTCGTATACCCCATTATTACATACATTTTGAAAACTGTAGAATCATTATGAGATTCCTATTAGGTAACATCACCATGTGATCCTTCATGTTAGAATATTTAACTCCCCAAAGATCCAACAATCTATTTTGGAATTGAACAACAATGGATCACCAGACCCGCCTCTCTGAGATTTCAATCCATAATTAAGCATTGGATAACTATCTATATAGTTGTAATAAAATCTCATATCATCACCTATGATTGGATATAATTCCCAAGACCATCCTAATATCTCTTCATAGTCTTCAACTCTTCATCTTTCAGAGATGAAGAAAAATTCTATATCTTGATAAAAAAACCAAAATAATCATGAACCATCATAGTGACCCCCTAAAGATGAAATAATTATTGATATCTATCCAATCTAAGTAATGTAGAAATGAGTGATCATATATGTCTATATAGAAGTCACCCTTGAGCATATATCTGTAAAAATCATACTATGAGATGGCGTCCCACCAACTCTTGGTGGAAACACATAACATATATGTAGCGATATTTACTATCCTCTATATAGGTCTCTCAATATTGTCCAATATGGACACCATGTCCTAAAAATAGGAATCTCTAGTATGATGACTACCATCCCCAAAGAAGGTGTTAAGATCCAACTACTCAATGCCTAATGTAATATCTATCATAGTCAGTGAAGTTCGAAGAGCTCCCTAAATAGTCTTCTTGAATATAAGGAAACTCCAAAAAAACTAAGCATCATTTCATAGAGGATATTCAGTAGGAGGATCCACATGGGGTACTATAAGAGGAATAATGTGTGGTTCAGGGTCCACCACCTCTATAGTGTGCTCATCACCATTCTCTTGGCGTTAAGAATTAGGAAGTTGTGGTGAGATAACTCTAAAATTTTCCATCACACTCCTCAGTCATGTTTAATATCATTTAATAGAATAAGACAAACAAAGCAATAATGAAGGGAAAGTACAAATCCACCATACTAAATAACATTATCACACTATCTGCTGAAAGATTCAGGTCTTGGTAAAGAGTATAATGGTCCCTAAAAGACATAAGAGTCAATTTCTACAGCCTAATGACAAGGTTTTGATAAGGTCAAGGTCTCACAATTTATATTTAGGGTAACTCTTTCATTTTAAAGTTGGTATTCATTAGTATTCATTATGAATTAATCCCCATATTATGTTTGAATGGATTTGGTGGATCGTATTTCCAATTCATATGGAAACATACATGATATAAATTGAAATCGGTGTCCTATTAACCCAAACTATAATATTTCCCTACATGAGGGTTCAATACAATTATATGATTACTATTATATAGGATCTGGAAGGCTTAAAAACTGGTCAAAATGAGAAATCACATGTAAAATAGGTAGTGGACATTTAGTTTATATATGACATGGTATAATGTAAGACATATATGGTTCTAGTATGTCTAATATGATTCATGTAATGATATGCATAAATTTTATCAGGATGAAGTAATATAAATTATCATTCCTATCATGTCAATATCAATAACACCATAAGACATGTGTGTCACCCAATGGTGAAGTCTTATCAAACATAAATGAATAAATCAATAACATTAATTTTGCATCCTAGTCAATAAGGAGTTCCCCTATACATGGGTTAGCTATGCACTAGAATAATGAAGCATCCAAATTAATCATCCTAGTACCCAATACAAACCCAAACAACAATTCAAATGGGAAGAGAAGTTCTCTCATACCACATTGTAGCATCCTTCCTAGCATACCACTCAGTAGTTCTATATGATGATGTGTCACATTCCCTCAAGAAAATATACTTAAAACTAAAAAAGATGTTCTCTAGAATTGAGGGCCTGTGATTCTTTCATTAAGTGACTATTCCATCATATATCTCAGTATGAATAATTATAATCAATGGATAAAATTAAGGCACACATATATAAATAAACAATTTACAACCAACGTAAAAGAATGAGCTATGCAATATGTGTAATCAATTGGAAGAATATGAATATCGATAATAGAAAAAAAATATTATCATTAGGTCATATACCTATAAAAAAGTTAGAGTGTAGAGGAATAGGGGTAGAAGCATATATTGGATATTATTCGAAACTATTAAAAGTCAACAAAACGTCTAAAACATAATTAGAAAAGTCTTGGTCCTATATTATCAAGTTCCATACCAAGAACAATATCAATCAAGAATTCGAATTAGCGATCTTCCCTTTATCCACACCAGTGATTATAAAGTAAACTTGGTTACTAATCCATGCCCAAGTAGGGTGTTATATACAATTTTTAGTTGGTTGTCACCCTAGGTTTCTCCAAATATCCATTTCTTATATTGTGTATGATAGTGTTGAATATGTAAATAAATAGATATAATTTTATTATTAAATCTTTTAGACCATGTTCTGGGTTCCAAAATGGATACCCATTCCATGCCATCTAATTTCACCGAATAAGGAAGTTTAAATAGAAGTAATTGTGAATGAATCATAATCTATATACTTGTTCCACTATGGCTAAACAACAACATTATGAAAAACTCAAATCTCTTTCTATAGATTTTAGGAAACATTCTCAAGTCATTTTAGAAGACCGCACATGTATAAAATAGAATAATGATGAGATGGAACAAGTAGACTCATGAAATTAATAAAGTATGCATCTTATATTTGAATGGAGTCAATCAATCCTTCAAATCCTAAGGTGTGGTCATGATCCCATCCAAGATGATCTGAATAGAATACTAATGGTCCTTATGGGTTTCTTCAATTTTAACCAATACCTTAGAGATTAAAAGGAAACCTATAGAACATTAATTGTATTATATGAGGATGGTGACATGGATCCCATGCAAAATATCACACACAGCGGGCCATGAATCATTAGAGTCTAGGCATATCTATCTTTTCAAATGGGTTAATCCTCGGATGGTCCCCTAGGAATGTCTCCTTACACATAATTATATGTAAAACCTCCTATACATCCTTTACTTAGAAGACCTAATCATCACTCCAGATATGTTGAGTTAAAAGAAACAGAGCATGGTAAGTCCATGTAGGGAATCCTTAATACAAGGCCATGTTCTCTCCCATCATGTAACAAGATTGAGATATAAACGAAGTCACATTATAAGGAAAGGTGTATATAGATTATTACATTCCATCAAGTATTAATCTCAACACCACATGCATACCAAGAAAACTATCTATGAAAAAATCCGAAGAAAAACATAAGGAATTAATTAATATCAAGAATCGGTATAAGGAATTACTAATCAGTAATAACATGTAAATAATTACATTCCGTCATTTATCTACCAATTATCCACATATAATTCATGACACTAATCACGGAATAAACCCTAATTAATTTCATAAGTAATAGAACATAAGAAAGGGCACTAGGAAATAAGATGCCCTTAAATCTTGGTCACTAATGACATTTTCCTAAAATAAAATAACGTGCTTCACCCACCATGGTAATCATTTTTGACCACTATATGGATTATGAATTAATCATTAAAATGGGTAAGATCAATATTCAAATGAAAAAAAATTCATATACAAACTTAAGTAAGCTCGAGTCCATAATAATCACTAAGAAACATGTAATATACATATTCAATGGGGTAAAGAGAATGAAAATAAATATACAAGGACGTGGAATGGAATATTACATTTAGACATGGGCTAATAAATTATTTTCAGGCAATATAATTTTTAAAAGAGTCCAATACATGGTTCATCACTAGATGTAAAACAATTTAACAAATTAAATCATTATACCATGGTCAAACCCCACTGTAGACGAAGGAAACATTAATAATTTTTTTTGAAACACCAAAAGAGTTGGCCAATGACAAAGAGAACACCCTCTTATGGGTATGAATGTATGATAAGGTCACTACAGACACAAAACCCCATTTCAATTAATTTTATATGAATATTTGAAGCTTCAATAGAGGGTACTGATGAGCAACACAATCACACAACATAGAAAATGAAACAAAACAATAAGAAACATTGTAGACACCATACCTCCACATTCTAGTACTCCACACATGGAATAAAAATCCTTCATTAAATAAAAAATGGTTGAAATATAAATGTTTTACAATAACCTTAATATTGTAAACATTTCCATTTCACTAAAATTGTACAACAGATATTTGAGAAACAAAGAAATAATGGGTGCATAAGGAATATAGTTCATAGATGAGTCCATAGCTTCAGAATAAAATTGAAACACATTATAATTTAAGTAAAAAATTCCAAACCCAATGTAAGTGGATAAGGGGGTCTATGATCCAAGAGTAGAGGAGAAAATAGCCTCTAAATATAAAAATAATGAAGAAAATACATAAATAATTAATGAAATGTAAAAAAATTCACCAGTAGTTTACAATTTCCACGGTTTAGCTGCATAACTTTTCCCAACTGTATACCAACTTTGTTCGTGGTTTTACTGCATATATGAAACTGCATGGTTAGCTACACAAGTTGACTAACCATGTGCTATCATGTGAAATCTCACTATCCCCAAATTGAAGTTGACCCACACAGTCATGTACCTTTTGTGATGCAGTTTCAGAAATACCTTACGGCCCAGTTTTTCCCATATTTCAGTGATTCAAGCTTCTAACATGCTTAGAATAACCAAAACCTCTTGAAAATTGTTACTAATAAAAACTATATATGTATTAAAGATTTCAAGGAATATTTTAATGGTCCACTCATATAGATAAATAGTGGAAATTAAATTTTTACTTATAATAATTGGGAAATGCTATTAGGATTGTCTGACTTTATTTCTCTATTCATTTAGGAATATTTTTCCTTCCAAACCATGATTTCTAAAAATAGTTTCAAATATTTTTTTAACTTTTTTGAAATTATTTATTAAATATAATTTAAAAAAATTATTTAAAAAAGGTTATCTATTTAGTGTTATTATCATTTTCTTATCAAAGAACATTTTGAACATTCTTACATAGCAAAAGTAATGTAATTTAATATATGAATAGAATTACACACTAACATGAATGTCATTAAATTGAAGATTCATTTTTAATTTGAAATGGAAAATTTTAAAGAAAATGTTTTCTTAATATTATTTAAATTCTTTGATTTTAAAATTATTTTTAGAGAAATGGACTTTCAAAATTTTTAATTATTAAAAAAGATATTTTCAAAACTAAAAGAAATTTTTCCTCAAACATTTCATTTATTATATTTTCATTTTATTTACATTCCCCAAAATCAAAAACCCTTGTTGTTACTTATCCAAAAATATACTAATTTTGTATTGGTATGATCCACGCTCTTTATACGATATCTTAAGATATATTTAATGATATTTTATACAACCCATTTCTATATCAGTGAGTTAATCATGATTCCAATAGATTGTTATAAATATCATTTCATTTATATAGGATTATCATGTTTTGAAGAGATTGACATGTCATCCACTTCTTAAACATAGGGGTATCAAGTAGTGAATGAATAAATATTCTTAGTAAAAGTATTATGAAGAAATTAAATCACCATGTAATTTATACATGTTGTTGAAATTAACAATATTGGATGGGGTGGAACTGATTGTTCTGAGTGACCTTATTACATATTATAAGATGGTGAGGCCAAGATTTTACTGAGTGAACCCATTACAGATTATATTATGGGGAATACCAAATAACCCCATGTGATCCCATTATGGATTATATGATTGGTGAACCCATATAATTTTCAAATGCATTTGTTAATGAATATATTGGATTCTAGACATTTGTTTATAACAATTAAAAGAGTTTTGAAAAGGTTTTATGAATTTGATAATATATTAAAAAAATCAATTTAATTAGTTTTTATGGGTTTATAAAATTTCATGTGATCAATATTGATATTACATGGACCGTGATTGTGGATTCTTGTGACTCTTTCATTTTTAATGTTTTAATATATGATGTTCCAAGTATGTATGGATATCATTTCAATTATTATTGTCTCAAACACTATTATGATCCAAGATGACACACAATTTCTAATGAATATGTTTTATCATATTGAGAATTTGATATTACCCTTTGCTTATTTCCTTTTCCCCTAGTTAAAAATAAAATTGTTGAACTAATTATGACAATAAGGGATTTAATTTAGATCATGATTATTATTAATTATAAATAAAAAAGTATGTGTTCTGTGGGAAAATTCTCTTTTGAAAATGTGGCTATTTTTAAAGAATTTTTTCAACTTATCTAAAACTCTAATCATAAATATTACTTGAGAATGAAAGTGAACGTATTTTTACTTTTGATGTATTATGGGTTGTATGGAATACGTGGATCACAATTACTGACATCAAATTTAGAAATGTAGTGTTTATGGTTTCATCACTCGATCTAGGAGTGTAGGCTTTGTGATATTATAAAAAAGTTTGATTAAATCATAAATTTTATCACATATAGATCATTTTTTACTTATTAAAGATTTTAATTATTTTTCAAATGGATTTAGAGATAAATATGGACAAGGATGAGGTCAATATTTATATTATAATGGGACATACTAAAAAGAAATCATTTTTATTGTAAAAAAATGTGTACAAATGGAAACTGAATAAAAGTTTAAAATTAATAATTTTTGGGTTTGTTATATAAGTGTTATAAAAAAGTAATTAAAACATAAAATTAAAATAAGACTAAAAATTAGGAGAGTGAGTTATTGAATAAAAACTAGTGAGTTTTTAATGTTTTATGGATGGATGCTTATAGTTGGCATCATTTGAATTGTTTAATAAAAATTAGTTGTATAGATAATGGAAAAACGAGATTAAGATATTCTAATTTATGTGTGTTGTGAAATAAAATAATAAGATTAAGATATTTATTCATCGAAACCATGTTTATTAATAATTTTTTTACATATAGTAAATATGGATTCCTACGTTGGAAGGATACAAGAGGACATCAACCTTCCAAATAAATACCATAGAATATTTGGAATTTGAACTGATCCTATTCTTAATATGATGGCTCAATTGTCATAAAATATTAATAGTGGTGGCATCAAATATAGATAGTAAACAATTACCAAATAGAAGAAAATGTTTATAGATTATCATTTAATGGGATAAAACCCCCCAATTATCATTTGACAATTATAATTAATGGTAATTGATGGATAGATTAATGCTTTAGATATGATATTGGAAGTCATGTGTTATTCACAACATCAATGGTAAAATATTTCTATTTATCTTGTTGATGTTTAATTCCATCAATAATGGATGATGGTTAAGAATAAAAGAGAAATAGAATATTATGAAAACATGGAATGATATATATTTTGGAATATTTCCTTTATGAATTATTTTACTATAGTTTTTTGTTATATAAATAAAAAAATAACTTGAAATGAGGAAGAATGAGGCATATGTAGTGGCTATGTTGGAATAAAATTTCCCAATTTACCAAGGTACACACTAAATAGTATTCAATTACATGATATTGTAATTAAATGATGTTACATAAGATTAAAACCAAATATTTAGGAGAATTATAAGGTCATGAATTTAATATTTATGATATTTGTTTGATTATGATTAAATATTAAAATTTGATTTTTATGATGAGCATGTATTGTACGAATCCACAGAGAAAGATATACAGTAGTGATAGGAAAATATAAAGAATAAATTGATCAAATTTTAAGGTAGGATAATTATGTTTCTATTTTTTCAAAGGTTTGGTAAAAATAACATTGAGAAATGAATTTTGAAATCTTGGATGCTCTTAAAATGTGTTAATTTTTGTCATATGGATCATGATTTCAATGAAAAATAAATTGGTACATGTACGAACAATATTGATAAATAAGAAGTAATGTGTCTTATGTGTAATGAAATGGGTCATTATATATATGTGAGAATACGTAAGATACAAAATGAAGGGAACCAAAAAGATTACAAATAGAAGTGTGTGGGGAAATCAGTTGAAACTACTTCAGTAATCGTTGTAGCATCAAATAATGTGGTAACATGAAAATTAAATGTTTATTCAGATTATTATAATGAATTATTCGATTCGAGGTCCAGACAATAAATTTTTTCTATGAAATTTGATGGTAAAATGATATTTTTACCTCAATATCTTATATAAGGACTATGGTAAAATCCCCTAGGGATATTATTAAGGAATGAATATCTATCAAAAATCTACATGTTATCAACCACGGATGAGACTCAACAAAAATATTTGTCGTGTTATGCAATGTCAATTTTAATGATATTCTGAGTATAGATTGTCATTCAGTTTTTATATCTTTCATGTATTAACGTGACATGTAAGTTACCTATATAAATTATTTTCCCATTTTATGTAAGATTTAATTAACAATGTTGATAACATTTCATGAGGTTATAAAATTGTTAATATATGGAATTGAAATGTATAATTCTTATATTTTCGAAAACATGGGAATTGGTCAAATTAGTGATGAAATAGTAGTAAAACAATATGCATATGTTATTTCTAATGAATTATGTTTGTTTATACAAGATTCTAAAGTTGAGATTAATATTTTATTTGAACTAGATTTTAATATAGTTTCAAAACCCCCTTATCATGTAAAAATTCTAAAATAGAATAGTAGTTAAATTAGGTTATTAATAAGGTTTTAATTTATTCTAGAACATCACTACAACGTTTTATTGTTTTATATTATAAAAATAAAATGGATCAATGAGAATTACAATAATTATTATGAAATGAATGACATTAATATTATGAATATGTATCCATTTAATTATATTAATGTGTTTTCTGATCTACTTGAGGGATCTCAGTATTTTTCATAGAATGATGTCATGTTAGGGAACCATAAGATAAAGGTGATGTAAGATGTCATCCCTATAAACCGATCTTATAAAAGGTATATGATTTATGAGTTTCGGTGTTTGTATTGTGGATTTCTAAATTCTCTAGAAATATTCACGGGTCTTATGAATAGATATTTTAATTAATATTTTGATATTATTGAGGTTTTATTATTATATTTTGGTTGATATGAATATTTAAGAGGATCATGGGAATAATAAAATGATTATTCTGAATAGCATAAATGAAAATATGTTAGATGTAAAATTTAGTTAATGTTATTTTTTGGATTAAACATATTTCAATTGTTTGATATATCGAAAATAAATTTATTCCATTCTAAAACAAAAGTTGTTAATGAATAGTGAATAAGTACATTTTTTTTATAAAATATTCTATTCATGGATTATAGATTTATTAACATCTTTTTATTGAAAACATTTAACAGTTACATATACTTCTAGTTAATTTTATAGTAAAAGTTGATATGTTTATCTTGATAATGAAGTGATATTCATATTTCAAGTAATTTGAATGAATATTCATGAATTATTCATAATTGGACCTTCTATATTTAAATGGATTCATTTTTATCAAAAATGATTTTTTATTAAAGGTACTGGGATGTGTTTCAATTTAGAATGATTAGGTAATTTCATATTATTCACACTAATTAAAACCATAGGAGTGATATTATCCTACAAATGAACATGAACTATAAACTAGTATTTTTAGAAATTTTGGAGATATCATTTATTTAGAGTAAATTGTGAAATGTATACTGATCATTAAACCATGTGGTTTTTATTCTCTAAGATATAGTGGAAAATAGATTAATGAGATGGCTAAAAGTGATAAAAGATTATGACTCAACTATTCATTACAATCGTTGTAATGAAAACCAATGACAATATTTTGTTCAGTCAGATAGAAAATTATTCCATAAAAAATATTTTTCTAGAATATTATCTTTTACTTAATGATTTTTTTTATTTTTTCAACGAAATTTTTTATACTGTAACTCTCTCAATTTTTTTGGATTTATTGAATACTTATGTTTTTATATTGGATTATTAAATCATGAAATGAATGTAATTTTTTATATGTAAAGTAATAATTCTTCATGAAGGGAAAATGATCATTATTTAATGTCAAAAATGAAATTGTTTTGATATTAAAAAACACTATGTCTATAATGTGACCCCTGGATAAATAAATTAATGTTTATTGAGGCTCATAGTTCCCAATTTATATTCATCATGGTTGAAAAAAAAAATATAGACCTTCTGAAACATTTATGGTTGGATGGAATGGGGAATTATATGGACAAGTTTAATATGAAAGGATTTACTTCTCTACTAGTTAAATTTGAATGAAAATTAATATAGGGGATTATTCCTAGATTTCATGATCTTGAAGGGAAATGGAAGAATATATCCATGGATTTGAGGGTTGTGTAACTAAGGACATCATGTGGTAATAATGCAATTTTGGTATTTCTATTTATTTTTTAACTAAATATGCACATTTTATTACCACTAAAGATAAATTTACTTCAATTATATTGGACAAATATAGGTTAAATATATAATTGGATTACATGAATCCCATACATCCATTGTTTTTAACCATGATCTATGGATTAAATATTTTTTAGAAACATCATCTGAAGTTATAGGGTACTGAATTAAATTCTATTACAATGATCATACTTGGTATAAAGGATAGTTATAATGAAAAAATAAATAATTGGACGATCTGATTCTATATTACACAATAAATTGTTTATAAATTTATGAGAAAAATCTAAAATTAGTTGAGTTTTCTTATATGAACATATTTCTTTCTAGTATACAGATTTAAAATTTTGGGGAATTACATAGAATATTCTTTCAGACACTAGCTTTTTATGATGAATTAAGATAATGTATGTTATTGGTACTAGATTTGTAAAATGAAATTATTTATATGGTGACTATGATTCAACAAAAGATTTTATTTCTATGATTAGTTATAAAATCAAATATAGATAATTAGATGAAATGTATTTATTGAAAGAAAGAGATTACATTTTAATTAAAGTCTCTCATTGGAAATGCATAATGTGTTTTGGTAAAATGTGATTTTTTAGTCCATTGTTCATTAGAAAATATAAAAATATATATAATATTTTATTTTTTTCTAATCAAGTGGGATTGCCTTCATGTTTATCTTAGGTACATTATGTTTTTAATGTTTCAGTAGTAAGGAAATATTTTATAGATGTACATAATGTTTTTATCCTTGATGTAATTCAATATTATGAAATTCCTTATTATGATGAATTAATAGTATATTTCATAAAATTATAAAGGAGATTGTTATAACAATGTGAAATAAAAAATGGGAAAAAAATTAACCATTTCTCTTGAGTAATATATTAATATATTTCAATCATTTTTAAAATTCAATGAGTGTTTTCTCACCTGATTATAGAAGCCTTCCCATATCCTCTTTTCCTCACACTTCCAAAGAAATTTTATTTATAAAATTCATTATTAAATTCGTTATTTACATACCTATTCACATAATGGAGGTCATAGTTTTATTATAAATCCATATTATGATTTATGTAGTTATATAGTTTATGAGGTTGTCCGAAGAAGAGGTATATCTCTAGACTATGTTTTTTTGGATTGACATTATTCGTTAACTATATATAATATTTTTCAGTCATTATAAATAATGTAAAATTCTTAATAAATATACTAATATGTTTTTATTTCAATAGAATAAAATATAAATGTATTATTCATCTACCGAATGTGAATAAACTATCATTCATGTTTCTATCATTCAACCAACTTATGAACCGATGTAATTTATTTTCCATCACCACCACTCATGGATGGTTATAATGATGGGATCATTATATATATATATATATATTATATACTAATTAAATATTTATCATTATATAAATATGATATCTCATCTACCATCTTACATTCTCATCCATTGAAAAATAATTACGTCGTTCGAGCATACGAGTGGATTATCATCCATATAAAAAGATGTGATTCATTATTCACAACAACATATCATGGATGGTATATATAAGTATATTTAAATAAATAATATTATATTTATTCTATTTTCATTATTATGGAATGAAGAAATAATAATTACCTTGTTTCTATTATGCTCTTTGATATATGGAAATCTGAGTCAAGCGTACGTACCAACTACAATCACTAAGATTGTAACATTAATTATTTTTCAGATTCTTCATTCATTATTGGTTTTAAAAGAACAATTTAGATAAAAAAATTACTAATTTAATTATTATTAATCTTAAAATTAGGAAATAAAGAAAAACATTGACCATAGTCATCTATCAAAATTCATTTTTTACATATGCGTCGAATATCATCCAAACATCTTATGTGAACATAATTGACCTTGTAATTTTATATAACAATTTCACAAATAAAATAATAATTATTATAAACATGAAATGTTTTCTTAATTAAATAAATATTTATCATTATTTTATTGATGAATAACATAAAGAACATATGTGATGATTTATAATCAATGTAATATATAATTTACCGTAAAAACCAAATTTTAAAAGTTTTATATATTTATTTTCAAAATATTTTTATTCCACATGTATATTAATAAATTTTTTAATTATATTTTTATATAAAAATGAACTCGTTACGCATGAATATTTTTATTAAATTTGATATTCATTCAATGATGTTAAAAAGTAACCGTATTATGTATTTTATAGAGAATAATTTGAAAAAAAATACAAAAGTAATGTTCACTTTTAAAATATATTACAGAAATGGTTTTTCCTAACACCATAATTGTTTTATTGGTATTCGATTATTTTACTAAATTTTGTAATTTCATCAAGAAACGAAATCCTCCTTCATGTTATTTTGGTAAATTTCAAGAAAATATTTTAAATGGAATACATATTTTGAAATGTAGTAATTTTTTTCATAGGGGTGATTTTTTTATGAGTGTCAGGATGAAAATGAAATATTTCACGTGTTATGATTATCTTATTATTTCTAGGAATTTATTTTGATGGTCTATGTACCCGATATATCTTATGATTATGGGTGTGACAAATATATCTCATTATGATGGGTGAGCATGATATTGTATTCAATTGTATTGGGTAAAGGTATGGAGTTAGCCGATTGTATTTATCCTAAGAGATTATTAGTATTTACAGGAAGGTTATTCAATTAATATTTCTAATTATATTAGTGATATAAAAATTATTTGAGAATTTACCTAAAATATATATCGATTATTTCAACTATTTTTCACATAAACCATATGAATTCAAAAGGAATGTTAATGGGTTTATTGTTAAAGGTATATTTTTATTCTTCTTAAGGGTGAATTGTATAACATTCTGGGTTATTTTTTATGAGTATTCCATGATTTTTGAGAAACAATTATCATTTCAATTTCTATTTTAGGATTTCAAATGATATTATTTGTTAAAATATTCGGTCAGTAATTCTGATTTATTCATTATGAAAAGTTGATTTTGGGACAAATATTTATTTAAAAAGATTAAAAAATTTATGTATATTTTTAGATAGGCAATTTTTGTTATTTATTATGTTTTTCCCTTACTATAATTTTTGTGTTCTTCTTGAAATCATAAAATTTTATCTCTAGGTTTTAAGTACGAATAATGTCTTGGATATATTGAAGATGAATATTTGGATGGAATTTCTTAAAAATAAATCATGTTTCATATTAAAAAATGTATATTATGTAGAAAATGGAAACAGAGTATAAGGGTCCAATTTTTAATCTATTGGTTGGTTAAAAATTAGTTATGATCTAATTATATAAAAATATAAACCATAATGATCCTTAAAATGTATGAAATTGAATTCATAAATAAAAACCCATGATTATAGAAGGTTTTATTACTGGTTTTTTATATATAAATCCTTTCAATCAATGTTTTAAATGTTGTTAAAAATATGAGGGTTTCTTAAAGATATATAAAGATAAATTATATGTTTTATAAACTAGTATAAGGACATGAGGATGAACCTAGAATATCCCATTAATTAATTTCATAATTTTGTGAATATAATTGTTATTTTCATTCGTGAATATTGGGAAAACCTTGATAATATCACGGTAACAATTGGGACCCACTTTTTTATGTTTAGTATACCTTTTTAATATGGTCTTTAGGATTTATATTTATAATAACAACATGGCTCCCCATGGACACATGTTGTCCACAGATTGGTCTTCAGATAAATTAATGTTCGCGTAGTCCATAAAAAATTATTTCAGTGCGTATTATCATCAAAGGTAAAGGAAAATAAATTTTCGGGCATATATAACTTATAAGAATAAATATTGATGAATGTAATTGAATCCATATATTCATATATCAACCATGTGAATCACAATTTTTTTTAAATTCAAGAACAATGTAAAATACATGATGATAAAAACATAACAAATTGGCAATGTCGAAAACAAATGCAGTACAAATTTTCTATATATATTCATGGTCATTTCCTAACAATCACCACCAGATTCCCCCTAGACACATTTTTCAACTTCATATAGCCCACCAATGTATCTAAATTGGCCGTCAGATTAATAAATCTTCTTATATTCCCACACATGTTCATTAATTTTACTTTTTTTAAACTCACACACAACCATGAAAAATTATTAGAAGTATATCCTTCCTATCACTTCTCAATCCCAATATCTATTAACTATTGATTTTTTTTCTTCATCCTTAAATGAATGGTGATCCTCATTAACATAGTTAATAAAATTTATTATTGTATCCTTTGATATTGGTGGGGTGTTATATTTCCCTTTATAGAGCATGACATGTGCATTATAGACTGTCCATTTCAACCTCGACATTTCTACTACACTTATAGATGGTTAATTCATGGATACCACTATAAGAACATGGCCCCACTAATTTTATAACAACCAAAATATTAAATATAGAATTCAGGACCTAGAATGGATGGTTCCCCAATTTTCCCCCAAAATTTATTTTTCCCCTCTGTGGGGGAAACCCGCATGGAAGAATAATTCACCAATATATATTTAATTCCAAAACCCCATTATATATATTTTCAATGTGCCATATCCTCAATTAAACAAATCATGTGAACATCCAAGTAGGTCACCGATACTTTTCGTACTATAGGCTCAAATTTATTAACAATAATGCTTTAAGTTGTATGTCTTATGAAAATATAGGATTACATTTTTACATGGGTTGTAATAATTAATCTTTTATCCTTCTATTATTTTGGGGTGTTACAATCTAGATCGACAATAGAATTCTGAGAAGTCTTCGACCAAAAATCAACCATAATTCTTCTTTCCTTGTAGAAAATATTCTTTATGATTTTATTTTGACACTCTTCATATAAATTTTATTTAATATTAGTTAAATAATAAAATTAAATATTTGATACATTGAATTGCCTGATTTTGGTGTGTAAATTTTGGGAACTGTTTCACAATGTTCTATAGGATTCTAAAGTATAATTTATATGATGGATCTCATGTAAATAAACAATAAAAAGTTATTAAATTCAATGGAATCACCATGAAAAATTTCTTTATAAATAAGATTTTATTTTTATTGGAGGATGTTATATGGGAAAAACTGGAAGGAATATATTGGGGACATCAAAAACACAAAAACGAATTATTAATATTTTTATAGATAATCTACATTATATAAAATTAGAAAATTTATATTAGTGATGAATATGTTTACTATAAATTAAAAATAAATAAGTTGATGGAGGATTCACTCAGTTAAATTTTATATTAAGGGTAAAAATTATGGTAAATGGTGTGGTTTAATATTTGAAACTATACATTTAGAAAAAAGAGTGTAATAATGTTGACATGAGATCAAAAATTGAGACACACACATCCTGAAATGATAAATAATTAGATATTTTGTTTTTGTAAAAATTTAAAATTGATGATTATGCAAATATCATATAGAGAATTAAAAACTCAGTAAAATATAGATTAAAATAAATCAATTATATTTAAATATTAATCATTGTCATATGATAAGGTATTAAATAAATTAAAATGAAATTTAATCCTAAAATTACTTCAATAAATTCAGTTATATACATTATGTAAAATTAAGTGGGATATCAAGGTGATATAGTGATGAAATTGTATGTTTTCTATAAAAATGGATATCATAAATTAAGGAAATGTATTCTAGGGTCTTCATAATAATAAAAACATCCATTTTTCATTTTAATACAATATTTATACTTTATAGATAAATTTCTATTTTTATTGAAACTCAAAAATCAAAAAAATGGTAGAGTGGTAGTGAAGAAAATTAAAAATACACCAAAAATAGATATTTATTGGTTTTATGTAGAATATAAGTATTATATATCTATGAGTTAATTTATGTCACATTATAAATTGATATATATAATAATATATTAATGTGATTTATTTGTTTTTAATAGAGGCTAATATTAATAAAAAAATATTTCAACAAAAAATAGTGTCATGCATATATTGAATTTAGACGAATAATCCAATAGAGTCTTTTTTTATGAATTTTTTATGGGTTCACCAGTAAGTGTAAAAATGAAAAATAATTTTTTATACATTCAATGTGAGGTTGATTCATTTTATCTTATGGGGAAACAATTATAATCAGCCCTACTGGATTAGAAGTAATATGTGTAGACAAAATGTGAAGGGATGAGATGGAATATATATAAGAAATTATCATAAATAAAATAAAACATGCTAAATTATAGATTATTGACAATAGTAATACATATTCTATGATGGTAATCATGAATATTTTCATGAAAATAAATTATGAAAATGATGGTATCACAACCTATGTAAATGATTAGGTCTTATGATCATTGGATCTATTAAAAATTGAGGTAGAGACATGAAGTACATAGATTTATGGATATAAGATACCCTTTGACAAATGTTTCATAGTGTAATTCAATAATTTTAGTTAGGTTAAGCAACAAACATCACCATAAATACTTGTATGATTAATGAAATATATTGTATTTTTTTAATTAATGTACGTTCCTAATGTTGAATCTCTAAATCATTACGGGAGAACATGTATTGTGATTCATACATAGGGAATAATGATATAGGTTGTGGTATAAATGGATTGGACATGTAGGCTAAAAATATCAAGACAACTTTTTGAATGATGAACTTGTGATATCCTTAAAATATTTCTTGATTATACATAGAAATGATATATTTTTGAAAGGGGTAATAATATTGATATGAATTACAAATCTATGAAAAGAAGTCTACCTCTTATCTTGAATATGTTCCCATTGATATTTGTTTCCAATATCACTAACACCCATTTATGTAGAATCTTATCATTCATTTTTAATTATAATATCATCAACAATGAATTTTTTATGGAGATTATTCAGAAGTCTAATATCTCCACATTCATTAAAAATCATAAAATAGTGGAAAAACGTTTCTTGGATAGAAGATAATATAATTCAAAATTTATAATGGTATAGAGTTCTAAAATATTGAAGTTGATGGTTTTGTGATGAAACCACATGTAATGAAACAATGATATATTTCTAAGGCCTCCTTAAAAAAATTTGGTATAGAGGATCAAGTAGACATAAAAAATAAATCGAAGGATGATAAATAAGAATTAACTATAGACTTAATTTTGGTAGGAATATGTGTTGACATCCTTCAATATCATAAATAGAGACAAGGTTTGTTTGGGAGAAGAAAATGTATCTTAATGAGATGTGGTATATAAAGAATACATTAGTGAATTACATTAAATTATATTAATATTAATGATTTATTATGAAGTAGGTGATAATGTAGAAAATTTGTGAATCTCATAGAGATGAAGGTGTATATGTAGGATAATAATCCATGTGAATGGAATACATGAGTTTCAATAAAATGATAAGGAAAATAAATTGAAGCTAAGACATCACATTCATTGAAGACATTTATAACTTCTAACAAAATTGTTAAAATATTATTGATGAAAATGATGAGGATATGTGTATCTGAGGGGGAGACTAAGGAACTAAAAATGATTTTTTGATAGTTATAAATGATGATGAATATATAGAAACATAAAAATATGTGTGGAAGTAGACATGTATTATTGAAATTGGTAATGAAGTGTCATTGAGAACAATATATATCTAGTTCAAATTTAAAGTTTGACACCTCTACAATGTTTTTCACACATAATAAATGAAATAAAATTTTTTGGATGAGGATAAGAAATATGATATTTTGATCAACAATAGCCCAAAAATCTTGATAATTTTGATAAGACTGCTAATTAGAAAATTTTATCAACAATACATGATAATAATTTCAATATAAATAATTTGGGTTTGCGTGATATATTCAATGAATAAGGAATGGTAATCAAATATAAACCATCACTCATGTACATGGGTTATTGATTGACTATTTGAATTATTATTAATACTATTATTTCTCAAATGGATCATTTCTATAATGTGGGTAAAATACCTCAAGGTTTGATTTTAGTTTTCTGGGTGATTAGTTTTGTTAAAAAATTCATATGATTGGGAATTTGTATTATTGGTGTTGTCCAAGAATATATTTAAAGTGGCACAGTTTTATAGTGTTTACGAAATTTTGGGGCCTCAAAATCAGGATTTTGGTTTATGGATGATGAATATTTTCAATAAATTACTATGAATCATAGTTTTATGAACATAAATTAGGTAAATATAATAAATAAAGAAAATGTGTCTATATAGCAGTGATATGTCGAATGCATACCATGCTTCACAAATCCCAAAGAAAGATTGAGGGGAGATTAATTAATTTCAGATGAGGGTGGGGATTTGAAGTTCCACTAATTATGTTTATATGAGGTGTGTTGATTTTGGATTGAGGTGGTGAAGATTTATACATAAATGGGTTTTTTTGTGGATGACATCGGACTCTATAAATGGGAAAGGTGGTATGGAGATGACATGGTTGTTTCTACTATAGGATGGGAAACATGGATGTTTTGGGTAATTATTATTTGCATGCCTGATATATCTATTTTCTTATATAAAAACCACTAATAACATCATTAAACAGAGATAATTTAATTAGAAAATATTTTCATCCTAGAACGAATGTGGTTTAGTATGATGTAGTTCAAATGGGATAATCCTGCAAAGGAGAATAGTTGGAAATTGAGGATTCTACAAAGGAAGAAATTGTTCAGTATAAATTTTCATGAAAATTTATTTATGGGATCTATATCCTACAATGTAAAATGGATTATATATAAGAGGGAGTCTATGAGGAATTACATGTCTATGTAGTAGGGTGTGGTCTATGATGAAAAATATACCCCGAAGAACTCGTGCAACGATGTGTAATGTAATTCATGGATGATTCAAGGCAATTCACAGAGGATGCATTATTGTTCATGGTGGGGCTAAAACAATTTTCAAAAGATGATTCTAAAATCTAATAGTACACAGAAATGTGGTTCTTTCAACAGATAATATACCCATAGATGATGATGTATTAAATATTGATTATGAAGGGACATAAATATACATAAAATGTGTGTGGAACCTTCATATAGTTGTGACCATAAGAATATGAATAAGGCGATCCATTCAATTTTAGCAAGACATATAAATAGAGATATCAAGTGAAAATTGGGGAAGAATTTATCATACCATTAAAATAGTAAATACAGTGAGACTAGGCATAGACGTGATGTAGAATAGACCTTGTTGTATGGAAGTGAGCCTTAGTTGATTTGGTATATTAGTAAATACCCATTGTATTCATTATTTATGTATCCTAGTGTGGATGGACCATATAAAATTTTTGTGGCCCTTGTGTCATTTCATTATAAATCATACATTTTTATTTGAAAGAGAGAAAATGGTGCTTTTTAAATAGAGAAACTAGATTCAATGTGTAAATAGATTTAATCAGTTATACCCTCATACACCCCTCAGGGTATTTAACCTAACTGGGATAAAAAACAATTATGTTATTTTTTTTATATCATTATAATGCAAATTTTTTTAATATCATGATAGAATAAAATAAAACATTTCTTAATTGAAACATAATGGATAGTATTTATATTGAACAACCTGCTAAATTTTTTAAACATGAAGATGAAAAAATGATTGCTGAATAATGTTATTTTTTGTGTTAAGAAACCATTGATGTCTTGAAATTATAGACTCAAAAAGCACTTGATATATCATAGATTCCATCATGGTGGTGGTGATTAAAATAAATATGTCAAAAAGTATGATGTTCAGTGTGATTTAATAATAATTTTAATCGATGAAATAAAATTTGGAGCATTGAATGAATCATACACACAATGATTTATAAATTTATGATGTGAAAGATTGAAGTGCTAAAGATTTATGATTTTTTTAATTTTAATGTCTTATTGTTTTCCCAAAGAATGAATGGAATATATTTTTCACCATCCAAACATACCAAGGAGGTATTAAAACGATACATAATACCTGATTTTACGGTGATAGAAATACCTGCTACTACCAAAATGAATTTCTTAATGAACGATAATGATATTTAATTTAATGTAATAGAAAATAGTAAAATCATTAGAACTATACTATACATAATTGTGAGAAGACCATGAGTAATTTTTCCCTTATAAAGAATCACAGTACCAATGTAATCCAAAATAAACCAATATTCAACATCTAATATGAATATACACTATATCAATATCTTTGTGTATTTGTGTAAATTTCATCATACAACATCAATGTATGAGTTATTAGAAATTTTAGATAATGATTTGGCCAGCTCCACAGATTATTGAATGTGAAAATCAATTTTTTCTTTTTAACCTAGAGATATATTTTATTGGATATAATAGAATCCGTATTGATTCCCATCGTGAAATGTGTTGGCCAAATACATTGTGTCTACTCAAGAATTTCCCTAATTTATATGAATGATTAATTAACATAAGTACATTGGAGTGGAAGTTGAATATAATATTATAATCAACTGTGATATCTCTAATCCTTTCAATATATGAAAAAATATTTTCCATTTCTCAAGGATGTCATATAATTAGATAAAATATATATTAATTAAGAATATTTTGAAAAAAGGGACAATGATGTTGTATGATTAGTATATAAAAGTTATGTTTTCGATATCATTAAAAAATTATTTCATTGATGTGTTCATGAACAATCATTTGGGTTTTATTATTCAACCATCTTTGTGAACATATATTTCTGGGATAAGGTAACCCAAATCCATTAATTCTTTTTTCATTCTATTGATTGAGTCTCATTATTCTACAAAAATAATTATATCATCAACAAGAAGTTTATAATAATCTATTATATCTATCCTAGAATAATTTTATAATTTTATAACCCCCTCATGTGTATATTTAGAGATGTTCACTTTGGGTTCATTATGAATGGAATTAAAATACACAGTATTATTTGATGGAGTTATAAAATGAAGATGTAAGAAGACGTGCTTATTTTTCTTCATAAAAAGTATATATAATCCACTGTAAATAAATTGGGAAACAAAAGATTTTCAGATTTTGTTTGGGGAATGGACATGAATATTTAGTTTGGGAGTGTTCATTAAAGATGGTGTGTATTGTTACCCATGATCAATATATTGTATCAATTTCTTTTTATTTTCATTCAGGAAAACATGTTTTTTTAACAATAGTAAAGACTAATGTGACTACATGAATCATTAATTAATCATGGATGTTGATTAGATTATAAATTTATTGTCTCAAACAACACTCAATACTATAGTGTAGTAATTTTAAATTGAGGTTTTTAACCAATAGGGAAAAATGGCACCAAACAAACCATTTTTACAAGGAACTATGAAAGGATTCTTCACTTTTAGTCTTCATGATTGTGTCTTTATATTAATATAATGTATAGATTATGATAACAATGTAGGGATCAATGAAAATTTTAGGGGTCATGTAAGAATACAATCCTAAATATTTCATGGAATTGTCCTAAAACATAGGTTGTGATGTGGGGCATACATCACTAATTGGTTTTGGTTAAACCAATTGGATCTATATATGTTGCATCTAACCTTTGTGTTAGTGTAACTAATTGCCTATGTTCATTACTCGGGACTTCTACATAGTGGTAACCATAGGATAATGGTCATATCCCACTAATCTCTATTTAGTCTTGGATTATTAAATTACACCTCTCACAGACAATGACATGAAGGTTAATGGGATGAACATCAATTTATAACAAAATTACTAGTCATAGGGTTTCCAATATAAAATATATATATTCATTATGATCGGAAATAGCCATAATATCAACCCAATACCATAAGATGATTATCCCACATGAAAGTATTGATAAATGGAATGAAATATAAAAAATATTAGAATAATCATGAAATTTTTTGAGAAATAATAAATACACAATTTAGAATAAGAATTAAACAATATAAAAATTTATAATGATATATAAATGTAATAAAAAACATGCAAATAATAAATAAAAATATATGGAAGAACCATATTTGGTGGATAATGGATATCATTATAAAAAATAATCAAAATGGAAAAAATAACAATGGGCCAATAACATATGTAAAATTGTTAACAACACAAAAATATTTGATTAAACAATAATACAAATTAATTGAAATTATTTTTAGGTGGAAAAAACATATGAACATATAAATAATGATGATAGAATGAATTAGTATATAACTCTAGAGAAATATGGTGACACGAGAATGTATATAGGCTCAATAAACTACATGAAATGTAATATCTTCACATTCTTGACCGACATAGAGTGTATTTTTTCATCATCAACATGCCATTTATTAAAGTTTCATGTCGTGTATTTTAGATATACTATAACCTATAAAAAATTGGATCATATGTTGGACTGAGTGGGATATTAAACATATATCTTATGTAAGCTCTTCACATTGTGTATGTGATTCAAATTTAATGGGATTCTAGTTTTGAAATTTGCAAGATGTGTAATGTTGTACACATACTATACAATTTTCATGTTTTTTAAAGTCTTCATGGGATGTTTTTTTGGAATTTTAGGTATTTTATTAAAGAGGTTTGAACATTTTTTATGTTGTATATAATATGTAAATAACGTTTTTTTCAAATTTATAGCATTTCATCCTTTTTGTTCATAATTATCAATTCTTGTGAAAAAAAGAAAAAAATCATTATTGAAAATAAAATTAAAAGCAAAATATATCAAATATATATATGAAAATTTAGATTCTCAAATCCCCCATAGTTGAACAATTTTGTGTCCTTAATAAAAAATATCTCAATAGTAATTCTAATAAATAATTATTTAAATAAGAAACATGTGTTACAACCATGAAAATAAATCTATGGGAAAGAAAGAAACCCCATACCTACAAAATAAATCCTATAGAGAAAATCTTACACGCCTAATTGTTCAGTTCATTACCTATATTCTTTATTCAATTAATTACATATTTCTTACTATTCCAAAAATACTTTGTTAATTTTTCAATTTAACTGAAAATAAATTTTATCTCACCACACAATGTATAATATAACTAGATTAATGCTCATTACATGAGTAAATTTTCTTATGCATTTGTTTATATTGGTTTCAACATCTCAACATTATAATGAAAACACAAAATCCATCATGGGTCTTCAACTGTAGGGTTGAAATTACTCCGAGGATGAGGGAATGTGGTAAAGTGAGAAAAATAAAGTCCATGACTTGGGTAAGCTCTAAATTATAATACATAAATGTTATGGACAATTTAATAAGGTGACACCTCCCAGAAAAATTGTGTTTTTGATCTGCAACTCAATGTGTGTCTATGTGTTTTTCAATATAGCATCATGAGTGAACCATGTTAATTTTTTTCATTTTATTTACCTTTCACAAATCTTGTCTAAGACATGTCTCACCTCCTTCCCATAACCACATATGATCCATCATTAGATTCATAGATATATAAATGTTGAATTTTAAAATCTTAATACACAACCCAATCACATTTCCACAATTTTTATATTTCATTTTTCAATGGAATGTGGTAAACATAGAAAATCTCAAAAGTAGTCATATACCCTATCTTATGAACCTGGTAACATTTCACTATATTTTTACCCAATATCCACATGTCTAGTCAATTACTAGAGAAAATTCCTCTATACTTATTAAAATGATAATCATGGATCGTACCAATATAATTGTTGGAAGGGATAATCATCTTGGAATACTACTTCATAATAAGGAGTTTGATGTATTTAATAGGTTGATGAAGTAAATATATATAGTTGGTCCACATAAAAAGGTACTCACAAAGATTTCATTAATTATTTGGAAAATTTGTTTTCTCAATCAAAGCCTCAAAAATATGACTATAGTTGTTCTGATATGATTTCATGTCCCAAGTATCTATCAAGAAATATTCATAGAAAAAAATATGAAAATGAAAATCAAGAATACTCTTTGGAATTAGAGTATACAATAACAAAAAACCATGAATGGGATAGTATATATTAAGTATCCATTCAAAATAAATTTCACGTATATATAATTATAATTAAATTACTATATGACGAAATAATTATATAAATATAAATATTAGTGAAAATAGGTATTGGAAGAATCTCTAACAAACAATGTCTTTTTTTAAATAATTTTAATGATATTTCCAGTTTAAATGATGATTTTAATGAAAATTATCTCTTATATAAGTGATAAAATGAAACAATACAATTGTATCAATAATACATCTTAAGAAAGACCCCCCCCCAATGACACATAAAAAAAGTGTCTGCACTATTCTAAAATGAATAATGGGAGATATAGTAAATAAAATATATTGAAAAATTAAATGGATATTCAAAATTGAAATTAGAGAATTAGGTTCTCTATATATTCAATTTCATGCCTTCGGGAAAACATTATTGATGTAGATTGAAAATAGGTATACCTAGAGAAATAATAGGAAAAGATTCATGCACTAGATAAGTCATTAATACATATGGGTTAAAAAATTATAAGAGGAAATAATGGGAAAGTGCACATAGTCAAAAAAAATGAGAAATAATCTCAAATAAGTGTTGTAATGGAGTAAAATGATGTTTGAGAAGACCGATGTACATAAGATTCATACAAAAATTAAAAACAAAAAACATAATAACACAACTAAAATTTATTAAAACAAATTAAATATGGTTTTCCTGTTATTAAGTTATAATAATAGTCTTGTATGGTAGAATATTGAAAAAATAAATTAGTGAGTGGTTTCCATCTCTTTGGATGTATTTTGTATCCTCTATGAATTGGTAGCTATGTAACTATACATTAGGGGACACATGGAATGATTAATCACCTAATGATAGTATTGAACATGAATATATAATGGTAGGAAGTTCTTTTGAGAAGATCATGGATGAGAACCATATTGTGCATGTAACTCAAGTGATTTCTCCTCAATATGGAACTCAATGATACCTATATACTGTGATAACTGATGTAAGATGGTGGAAAGTGGTTGGTGAAGCATTTCAATAACCAAAGATGAGGCAGAATAGATAATCATGGTAAGGTAATGCATCAGGGAAATGAAAATAATCCAATAATTATTTTACGAAAAATATGCATCACATCCATATATATAAATATGAAATTGTATAACATGGAAAATGGAATAAAATTAGTGACTAAATGGAATACCCAAAGAGAGTAAAACAAAACATAGGGTATTAAGAAATTAAATAAGAGTAAAATATATCTCATTGAGATCATCATAAGGTGTCCCTTCAATATAGTGAGTTCCTATAGGTGGATTGTCGTATCTATATCATCGGTGGATGAAGGTGATCGAAGATCGACTTCTATGTTAGGTACCATGGGTCTGGAAACAATTATGGAAATGATGCTAATGTTTAGGTGTTGACCGCGTAGAGTATGTGTGTCGGGTAGCTAAATCAATGAAAGAATCCTCATAAAGAGATGGAAATGTTGGACCCTTTCCCCCATTTTACCACCTCTAATTGTTAATATTGATGGGATACTAGTTTAGTATGCTTGGTAGGTAGGTAAAACATTGTGGGATGTGTTAATGGTATGGATAATGTAGAGGGTTCAGTAGGTGTGTTTGGGCGGGAAGTTGAATAATGGGATGGTAAAAGGTAATGGGTGATTATGTGGGATGGGTTGGTGTGTAGAACTCATAGATGATGATAGTTCTGTATTTGGTTCTCTTGTATGACATATAAGAATGAGAAGTGGTCAAAGGTAATTGGTGAATAGAGTGAGGATACATAAGATGGGGTGGTGGAGGTGATAAAAATAGGGGTAGGGGGAGTGGTGGAATGTTGGATGGTAGTGGTGACGACAGAATATGTAGTGGTGGAGGTGGTGGTAACAATGACATAGGCATTAGATATCAGGTCATCTACTTGAAAATATAGTGCCTCATTAGTAGCCACAACATACATTGGTTCCCACCAGTTGCCGCCCCAAATCATTGTCAGTATCAAGATCTTATGGGGAAAATATAAGATGATTTCATCCATCTGTTCAAGGGAGGTGTGAGTCCTAGCGGCATCAATTGTAGAGAAATTCATTCCATGAAGACTATTGAATGTTCCTTTAATTTAAATACAACATTTCCTACATTCAGGGGTCTAGTTGAACTCCCTGAACAACCTGATCATGTCGATGGCTAAAACCATGCATGTGTGAGGCAAGAATGATGACCACTATTTATATCACAATCCCATGATAATCCCCATGATCCCACTAGGTTATAACAAGTTATCAATGAGTTATAATTATAGTACCACTAAAGAACTAGTTTCTCTTCTTCATGAATGAATCATATGGCCTCCTCGTTTCTTTAGATATCATGTCCTAAATTTTTGCATCATCGGCATTTTTAGTCTAAATCTATACTTCCAGGAACATTGGGGTGGTGTCAATGTTGGAGGAGTAGATACTAATAATGATAAACAAGTCAAAAAAGGGTGATCTCTTAAGGCCCGCCTCTAAATATGAATCAATTTGAGTTAATGGATAACTCTATGGGGGCCATTATCTCTGGGAGGACCTCCCAAAATGTACCCTCATGCTCTTTGGTGATGTGTGAGAGTTGTTGTCAGTCGATGTTGTCAAGGTCATCCTTATGGATATGGATCCTCTTAAGCACTGCAAGGTTCAGTGTATTGTCAGTCCCCATCGGCGTCCCCTAGATGTTGACCAACATGACATGGTTATTAGGTGCTGAGAAGTGCTGGAGGGGATGTAGTTAGGGAGGGTAGAACCTTGTGATCTTCTAGATTAATATTAATAGTCATCATAAGAATACTATTATGTATAAGTGGAGTATAAAGATGATGTGGATGGATAATTAGGTAGTGTAGGTTGCACAATCCTCCTCTTGGTGGTGGTGACATCACATTGCGGTCAAAAATGCATTTTGAAAGATGTGCGAAGGTGGTCTGGGTGAGATCCATGTCAGATTGGCAGTGTAGATGAGGAGGATATGGAATAGGAGATGATACAATGATCATATGAGGGATCAGTATCCGACGATAATGGAAGAAGGAAGGGGAAGTAGTGTTAGTGATTCAGGATATGGGGTTCTCAAAGGTGAGAGAATAAACTGGGGGGAGGCGGATGGCAGCTATGAACATAGGGTTGAAAGAATTAAAAACATTCCAAATTTACACTCCATGTAATGTTTACATAATATATATTTTTTTATTTTCTCTATCCATCACCATTTAAATGTCGTGTAAGGATCACAAGACATGAATTTAACCTTTTTATCCTTGTTGAAATAAATATTCCTTTAATGCTACAGGTAATATAAATATATCGTAAATAAAAAATAACATATTATATCCCATTAATCCTACAGTAGGTTTCGTCAATGCCAGTGATATATCTAGTTTCTAGATATTGAAAGATATCGATGTATATTATTTAAACAGTAATGGTACACTTCTAGTAGAATTATTCTTAATAATATATGGTACAAATGGTCGTATATAATTATATAAAAGAGGTTATGATTAATTAGATTTCATGGGAGAACCATATCCCATTTCAATAAGAGTTAGTTTATTATATCCATCCTTAAGGGTCACATGATTATCTTTTTCATTAATAAGAGATATGGCATGAAAATTTAATGACTCATCAATTTTATTTGAGGCCTTCACTAAATCAAATACAACATGTTCTTCAACAATCTACTATATCAATATCCGTTAAATTACATCAATCAAATCATTCCCATTGGTGAGAAATGAAATTTATAGGATGAATGTAATATCTACTCCATCTATGTATATGATTTGAAAATTAGGGAAAAAATTTCGAACATTTTCAAAGATATCCTCATGACATCCATGGGGATTATTTACTAAGTTTCCATTATGATTGATATACACACTTGTTGGTTTAAGTTCATCGATCACTAGATTCTTGAAGACAGTCATTTGAATTTTTTCTTTCTTTCACATAGATTTAAAAATTATCATTCAATATATATTTTACCTATAGTTAAAAGAATTGAGAAACTTTTGGTGTCCGAAAATTATTGAGGCAGTATCCAGTGAGAAAATTTGGGTCATTCTTTATTTAAGGAGATGACCACTAATTCATATATTATCCTTTTACTAGATAAAATGGTTTAAATTAATCATGAATAAGTATGAAAAAATTATATTTCTTACGAAATGGAATTTTTATTCCATATAGTTTAAACATGTAAATATGTTTTTATACCATAAATATATCATCACTTATTTCACCCTTTCAATAAATTGTACAGGTGTGCTTTATAGGTACGGTGTTATGTATATATTGTTTTTTTCAGGTTTCTCCTACAAAATATATTTCTCAATTAGCTTTACTTCATATGTTTTTCCTTGATCAACATTATCATATTCTTAAAACTAGTTACATAAACATAAGAACACTTGGAAAATGTATAAAATATTTACTCTCTTCAAAACTATAGCATTAGTCTCTACCTTTATATGAGATTTTGTATTATTAGGAAACATACCATGAAGTTGATCAGATAAATCCTTCACGGTATATCCCACTAGGTTTTTAATGTTATCTAGGGTCAAAATTTGGTTTAACATTTTATTCTATTGAGTTATTATCATTTGTAATGAACTTTACAAGAAGGAATTGATTAGGATTTCAATATTGTATTATAGAGGTTGGGAATGTTGTAGTTGTATTAGAGGATGTTGTTTCTACTACTAAGATTGATGAATTATATGAGATCTTGGAAAATATAATTGAAATTTTTTGTTGTGGGAGAGGATCTAGACCTTGTGGTGGTTACACAAGTTGTTACTGCTTTTTGGTTGGCAACTGTCCACTCCTTTCCTAATAATAATCTTATTTTTTTTATCGATAGTTACTGGGTAGGACTTTAATGATATTTTTTTATTCCTAGTGTTGGGCCTTCTGGTATTTTTGATTGTCCAAACTGTAATTTAAATAATTAGAATCAGGTAATTAGGGTTTCTATATTCATTTCATATAGTCTATGTATGTTTTAACGACTATGCACATCTCACAAGATTGTATCTCCATTACAGGAGTAGTAAGGGGTGGGGTGCATATATAATCTTATGGAATCGATCTTCATTTCCATGTATTCTTAATAGATATCAAGGAGGTTAATCTCATCCACATATTGTATTCCAGGTACTTATGTTCACTCTTCATGATTGGGTTATTATGTGACTATGTATTTTGGATTTAATTCAGATTACTATAAAGTGATTTGATACAACTATATGGCTCGATGTGGAATATAATCCTCAATAATTATTGTCATAGTACCAAATATTATGTTGAAATATGGTGAAAGGGTCTTCAAATAGTATTAGTAAAACAAAATTGGATCTGCATGTGATTAAAATCTCTTTTGGACAAAGTATACATACCAACAATAGTGAATTATTCTTATCTTCTTTACTGAAAGCATCACAAGCTAAGGGTTATAGAATGATCAGCTACAATTTGGTCAAGATCATTCATTATTACAACCAACGGTTAGGGATATACAATATAATATGATAAAATGATTTTTTAACCTAATTAATATCTAATGGGTTTCCAAGGTTCAATATATTGATTCTTTATGGTTAGAAACACCCATAATTTTGGCTGCTAACCCAATGTCGATTATCCAGGAATTAAAATAATAATTAAATGAATGGAATATAAATCATTATTATCATAATAATGTAACATGTAAGAAATAATTAATCCAAAATTTAGAACAATAATGAATCAAAATAAACAATTAAATGAAATTTAAATCTAGTAAAAAAATTACAAAAAATGAAGAAACAATGATGTAATAACAAGAATTGTTGAGGAACAGATATCAGTGTCGAAAAAAGTGCCCAAATAAAAATGGGATCAAAACTAATGAAGAATGAATGTTGAATTGTTAAAAACTAAAAAGGATTTGATAAAATAATAAAATGAATAAATTAAAACAAATGTTTTAAGGGAAAAATGAAATTGGATAATGAAAACGGAGGAAAATCAGAGGTCTTAGACTCTAGATTACTAATTTGGGGATGGAAAATTTATAGTCTTTAAATGTACATGTTGTGTAAATATATTATGTAATGTAATGGAATGAAGTGTCTTATTCCTGAAATTTTCATACTGTGTAATAAGGTTTCACTTCGTGCATTTGAGATCCACAATGTCTTTGGTAAAATCCGATTGTATCATTAACTAAGTGGGACATCAATCCTTGAAAATCATGTAAAAATTACAAGTGTTATATGTGATTAGTTTTATGTTGGAAAATTATTCCGAAATCATGATTATGTGTAATGAAAGTAAACATCATGTTCTATGTCCACGTAATGTAATGTATTAACATTTTTGGTGGATTTGAATGCATTTGGTGCATGAGGACTACATGACATGTATATTGTACAGGAAAAGTAAAGTATTTTTTTCACTTTTCATCAAGTATTAAATTGATTCGCAGAAATCATAATTTTTATGATGTCAAACAAAATTTAAACGAATTATTTAAAAAATAATGAATATAAATTATACAAATGTTTCAAATATGTACATAAAAATTCATTTTATCAGAGATCAATGAAGTGTTTTAGTAAAAAAATATTGAATTTAAACATATTATTCACAATGCTCGTGGTTATTATTTTTTGTGTATATTTTTATTAAATCACTAACTAAATAATCTAATGATGTATTTTCTTGATGATAAATTGATGTTTGACATGTAAATTTCTATTCAGTGGCATGTGGAATGGTTTTCAAAAAATCCAAAAGAGGAATAATAATAGTAACGAACATTTTGATGAATTATTTTATTGTATATATTGAGAAATTGTATTTAAAATAAACTAAAATACCCATAAAAATGGTAAATAACGTGTACATGGATTATTGCATGGATTATATGAACATTGAGGGAATGTGGGTTAAATTTTTGACTTGATGTCCTCATATGTGTCATGGTATTTTCATGAAAATATTATGGCAGTGACGAAATAATATAAAAATGGATATCGTTTTAATGGAATATTTGTGGTTAATTGATAGTATATTTAATGGGTATGGTATTAAAGGCCTTTCAATTTTGAATTTCATTTTAAAAAAGTATATGGTTTGTAATTCCATGATGGATGGATACTGTTGAAATTGTGAAGGATAAGTTAACATAGAAATTTTGTTCGATTGAAAAAAATGCATTCTATGGTCATAGTGACTTGTAGATATACCTTTAAAAATAATTATGATAAAAATATGTATGTATATATCTGTTGTATTCTCACATGTGAATAAGTAAAGTGTATATGGGAGAAGGTGATGAGTTGTTGTTGATGATTTTCCTTGGATATTTTTATTCAAGCATTTAATTTTGTCAAAATTTGTGTTGTTTTCAATTTTCAAGTCATTTCACCTAGGAATAACATATTCCATGATATCTAGATACCTATTAGGTTGTGCAGGTCAAAGCCAAGATCAGAAATAATGATTTTTTAGGATGTTGAATATTTTTATCATGGTTGTGTTTTAATGTTAAAGCTGAACAAAACTCCAAAATGGTCATTGTGGAAGAAACAAGGTCTAAAGGGTACAGAGATAGAGAAAGGGTCATTAATTATTGTTTCTTATATATTAAGATAATTTTTATAACTATAATTGGAGGAAATTAATTTGTTAATAATTATTTTAAATAAATTTGATAATTATAATTAAATAAAAAATATGTTACTATATAGTCTAAACAAGTGGATTATCTCTATATGAAGTAGACATATTTTCAATAAATGAAAAATATATTTATTTATTTGGTGAAATAATATATAAAAATTATGAACCTTTTCAAGAATGAAAATTGATATATTCGAAATTTTATCCCAATAGATTAATATGTAGAATCACATATTTGACGAGTTAGGAGAAACTTTACACTCTATCATATATTTAATTGTTGATCTTTATTATGGATGATTAAAGAGACACTTGGAAGGGTAGTTCATTAATTATTTGTGTGGAAAGAAGTATGTTTTATATACAATAGTGGTTTCAATCCAAGAGGAATAATGAGAAAGCTATGCATTTATAATGATCATTTAATATTCTTAATAACTATGGAACATCATTTCCCCAACAATATTATAATCTTTAGACACAGCCAAGTGTTGGTGAATCACGTAGAAATCATTTATCTCTCTATTTAATGATTTATTACTTTTATAAATACTTACAGTTTTGAAAAGTGTATTTAGACTAATCACATAACAAGATAACATTAAGTTGGTCGTCAAATATATATACACTTGTTAACCATCCACCACCCTCTCAAGGTATCTACCATGAGTGGAAACAATATAACAAAAACATGGGGATATATAATGTTTTATGGATTAATATGTTATAAATATATCATTTTAATGGTATATGATATAAAAACTAAATGGTATATAGAATTAAAATATTTAGGGAATAAATTAAATAAAATAGAGAAATTTTGAAATTCCTTAATGAATTTTAAGCGTTATATTATTTTTAATGTCAATACATGTCAAGAACTCGATCATCTAAATGAGAATGTTCTTCAAAATTATGGTTCCCATGGATTATATTGTTTATGGAAAGAATGTTATGAGTTATCCAAAAATGATTAGTTCAAAAAATATGTATTAAGATATGGGATACACAATGCTTTGTAGCCATAAATGGTTCAAATTATAATGTAAAATTATAATATAATACATATTAAAGATTGGATAAGTATTTTTTAACAAAAATATCTAATAGTAATACATCATATGATTGACATAATGGTCTACCTAAATAGTTTTTGGGAATTATAAATTAATAATTATATGTAATGATTCAGTATAATATTTATCTAGTATGCCAAGGGATATTATTTAATTAAAATGGATGAAAATTTTAGTGAGAATCAGTTTAAGAAAATATATAATTAAATGATAAAAAATATGGATAATCATCATATAAAAGCGTTTATTTTAAATAAAAATATTATCATATTAGACTATCTGAGATTTCATATCTACATTGATGAAAATTATTATTCACTAAATAAAATCATTAGACTAGTAAATAAAAATAAGAATAGTTCATATGACAGAACCAACCCCCGTCATGACGTTCCAATAAGTGAAACTATTCATAAAATTAATCACATTATTATGATGTGTATTTAAAGGATTTACATTATATATCCAGTCAATTTAATGGGTGTATGGAAACTTAGTAATAATAGTAACATTATAACATGAATTTATTCAATATTATAGATAATATAAAAATAATCATCCATTAAAATATAGAAATTAGAATTATGTTTTTTCATCCAAAGTGTATAGATGGAAGATTAAAAATGAATTTCACATTCCAATAATATAATCAATATTAGTGGGTATGATAATTACATATATAGGTTGGGGGGTATCCTTTAATGCTTTTTCTTTCTATGTAATTGTTACTATAATCACTAATTGGAATATTTTAAAAAATTATTATGAACTGTAATAGGAATGAGTTTAATATATTTTTACATGATCACATAACGAGGATAACGATTGGTCATCATGACATGGGTATTTGTAGATATAGTGTTGTGATAATGTATAAAATGATAATGTTTTATTTTGGAAATTAAAATTTATAGAGCCTAATAGCCATTCGAGTTTAATGAGACAAAAAAATCTAGATGTTTAATAAATGACAAAAATACTATTTTTTATATGATATATGTTAACATATATTTTTTATACTATATGGATTTTGTTTTTAATGATATATATATATATGTGTGTGTGTGTGTGTAATATTTAATGCCTTCTATTAGTCATATGAGAGGGAGTGATGTGGTGATTTCATTCCATTATCATAATATATCTAAATGTATGATATGGTCATGTCACATTGTTTTGGTTTGTTTGAATTAAATAGAATATCACAACAAACCCGAAACATGGGCTTGAGATAGAACTACCCTAAGCTCTTCACCATAGGCCATGGGTGGTGACAAGCATCCAAGAAATAAATAATCTTTGGGTGGCCTTTTCCTGGGTACCTATACGAGAAAACAATTCATTCCAATTGAAAAATTGTAGAATAAAGAGTAAGAGTTTTAGGACAACTATTTCGTAAACTAATAATTCATAACCTATAGGGTGTTCAAGAATATAAAAATAATACATGAAAAGAAAACGGATAAAAACATGCCTTTTAAGAAATAGGTCCTAACATAACAAAAATTGAAAGTGAAACTACTGCGTGAAACAACCTTATAAATCCCAATCTACGACCATTGTATACAGTCCAAGGAACCAAATATACTTATTCCCCACTAATGTCATCAATGGAATTTTCATTATCTACGGATGACACCATATGTGATTAAAAATCCCATGTAGGGGTGATTATATAAGTACCGAGTAATACAACCCAAAAAATTGAAGAGGGAGTAGTATTATATATAATTAGATTAGAAAGATGGTATATGCATGATAATGTCAAATAGAACTTCTCTACCAAATCCAATTTTGAAAGTAACCTCGTGAAAACACAAGGGAAAAAATTTAGAGAGTATATGAAATACTAGTCGAGTCTCCACCACTAATATAATGAGAGTAGACTAATCCGACCAAGAGATGCATTGAACAAAATCATGAGGAATACTTCACATATCTTCGGCTCTCATAGAATGAGAATTAAAAAAAAAATCTACGGTGTGGATACAAATGGATATATACATATATATATATATATATCTTATTAAAAGAATCCCTAATGAGATAGATAGGGGATCTTCATATCACACCTCTGCACAAACAGATGAGTATCCAAAATTTCCAAACATCTATCAAAGATTCCTAGTATCACACACATCTTATCCTATGTAACCATCTAATTCATTAGATGTCATTCCACTGTGTGACACAGTTGGGGTGTCACAAACTCGTTGTAGAAGGCCTGTGCCATAGTATATCAGTTTGGTTCCAATATGGTAGTATATGTATAGTACACATACCCATATCGATGGGGGGTTTACTCCTACGTGATGAGGACTTGTACCTTATGATGATGTGGGATTCTACTATCAAGGTCAAGGAACCAAACCCTAGAACAATAGTGGGTTCCCTATGGTCATCGAGGACCAACAGCCTACTAAGTAGGGGTTCCACTTAGATGTTGAGGGCATGGACACCCTTATATCATTGTGGTTACACTCTTGTAATTAGGACCCACAACCTGTACAATAGTCATTCCACATAGATTTAGTTGTAGAAGACTCACACCAATGTTGATGGGGATGTGGGTTCTGCTATAAAGGTTAAGGAATCCACTACCCAGCACTACTATAGGATAAAACTACATAACATTTAGCGATTCTTTATGATCACTATCGTTATAAGGTTTTTTCAAAAAAGCACCGTGATCAAAATGACATCATATTTAGAATTTTGAATCTAAGGGAACTATAATGTTCAAAACTAAATAAACATTGAACATGATACTGGAGGACAAAAATTTTATTTCAAAGGATATAGATACATAAAATTGAAGTATTCTCTAGATATCATATGGGGAACATGGTGTGTGAGGGGACCTGCAAGGTATATGGTCCATCTCTACCACATTTCTATGCCTTATCCAGCAGAAGTCTCCCATTCCATGTAGTTGTAAATGCATTATATGTGGACTAAATTTTGTGTACATGATTACTTGGATAGAGTCATGTCCTTTTATTTGTGTCTGTGTCAATGTATTTGTCCACATGACCTTGAACATGCCCTCATTTCTAAGAAGTAGATCACTTTTCTATGTTATAGACCCTATGATCATGTACTCGGGTACACATCACTGTACATTAGAATAGGTCCCCACATGTGAGATCAATTATTTGGGTTGTCCATCGATATAAGGGGTACATAATGTGTTTGAGGAGTACTCTTCATGTCATCCATAATATTTCAAAAAACACAATAACGACCACTGTGGGGATACATTCCATGGGTTCAAATATGTACATAGCTATTATTTGTGTTTTTGTTAGATTTTCAAGAACCACCATCAACACAGATAATATGTTTTTACATATTTAAATTTGACCTTGTATCTACATCATACATAGAGATCTGGATATGGATTAAAGATTATGAGCATCACTTATAAGAAATCAACTCTATTTGTTCATCAGAATTCTTAATGTACTTTCATCATACCACTGGGCCTTCCACATCTTTGGAATCATAATCTAGTAATGAAAATGTTATTTTATACAACACCAAAATCCCATATCTATCCATAATTCATCAATCTGTGCTTTGTTTCTCAATCTTTCATGGATATAGGGGTCCAATAGGGATAGGTACAACCTAAAAATGTTGATCTTGGACCATGTGGTCAAACAGATGATAAACGTGAAGAATAAATGCGAGAAAATACCCAAAAAATGTTTTCATGATCATAGGAATTTAATTTTTGTAAATGGATTGGGAATTTTGTTCTAGGGTTAGAAACCACTGTAAAAAATTACTATTTCTACACACGGGCGTTTTTAATTATCCCAAATTGGTTGATATCCAAGAACAAGGAAAATTCCGGTCAATCAATTTAATCAAAGGTTGAATATCCAAAATTAAAAATCCTACCAAGTTTAAGAATCTTTCATTTATAAATAACATGCTCACCAATGGTGATGTTGGATCATTTCATTTGATGTCTCCTGATCTTTTCTAATCTGATGTTTCATCATCATCTGATGCAATTATCCAAAATAAGGGCATGTAGATCATTTTCAGAGATTCTAGGAATCTCAAGATACCCATGGAATATTCACCATGACATTATTCAGATAGAATATTTCACTACATCAAAATATATGAATTTATAAATTAACTCACTGAACATACCTCCAATGAGCGAGGAGTTTAAATGCCCTCCACCGACCAATTTTAGGTTGAACATGGGGTAAAAACTACATCTGGACTCAACCATGGTCTCATATCTATGATAATATATTCCATTTAGGATATATCACACTTTATTTATATATGAACTCATTTTCATGCAACATAGAATATTTTTTATATTTTAATAAAATTATTTCTAGTAGAATTGTGCCTTCGAATTTCATGCCGCCTAAATGCCAATTTGTAGAAATATTTTTAATAATACTTCAAAGTCATATAAGGAATAAACTAGATCCATAAATCAGTTCTACCCTCGATATTATAATCAATTCAAATTATAAACTATAAAAAATTCTGGGTATATTGAGCCTTCTCAGGGCTCTCCTACTCTATGGAATAATCTTGCATGTTCACATTATTTCACAGCATGTAGAGCAAAGTGGTGGTTCTTCCCAAAAAAATTTCTACTTATGCTGATCATCACTATCCACCAAGTGCTCTACACATGTAAAAATATCTTTCATATCCTACTCTCCCCATTAAATGACATGGGTGGGGTCATGCACATATTTCCCCAGCTGTGATACATGGAAAATATCATCTTCCTACACCAGTTGTAGGGATAGAGTCTGATAATAAGATACCTCCCCATCATTGTGAATGATGTTGAACTATATTATGAACCATTGGGATAAAACTCTTATTTTTCCAAACCTCCAAAATCCTCATCATGGGATGAATCTTAGGAAAACATGGTCTCCCTGCAAAAACTTCAAGGGAGTACAATGAAGATCTGCATATGATTTTGTCCTTCTCTAGCCAACCATCATCCATGAATGGATTACATAGACACTCTTCATTGTCACCTAAACCATCCCATGACCCACAATATATGTCTCCCTAATAATTTTCCTTCATAAGGATGTCATATAGGATCTCTCTTACATGTCTGCAAATAGATACAATAATCTAGTAGTGTGGTAGATATAGTTGTATGAAAACTACGCAGATGGCAGCTGATCCATCCATCTCTAGAAAAATTCAAACAAACATTTCCTCATCATGTATTCCAACACCTAGATAGTGATATATTTTTACCCATACATCAAAGGATGAAAGGGTACAATCATCCTCATTTGTGTCTTGATTTCATTCTACATTTCCCTCCATAATGGTGATGAATATTTCCCTGCATTATTGGAGACAATCATCAAGGGAATCCAATTAAGGCGTATGATCTTCCTCAAATAAAACATCCCCAACCACTCCCTGAATCTATTCTCCATGGTAGAAAAGAAGTGAAATGACATTGTGAGTTTGTATACTATCATGAACATGGTTTCATGAAACATTTTTGTACATGGAATCCCTATCACAAAGTCTATGGATATGCTTCCCATTTATTCTAACGAATATTAAGGGGCTACAAAAACTTCCATGAACCTGGTGTTAAGCATTCACCTACTGACAGGTGAGGAACTGAGATATGACCTCACTATACCTCATCTCACTCTAATCCACCCACAAAACCTTTCACATTCTCTATAAATCTTCCCAACAATATGATATATAGATACAAGACAAGTGTGGAACTGTCACATCACCTCCACCAATAACGTGACTATAACCTCTATCTTCCCCTAGAATAAGATGGAAGGATTCCATAATTTAAAATATCCATATTATTAGTTTCCTCTAGATATATGATTTGGTAATAGATCACAGTTGGCGTCTCCTAGATATGACCCCTTCACATGTTCATGAAGAAGTGAAGTCAACACAATAGACTATAGAATGGTTGTACCCACCTACTCCAATAGGGTCAACTATGAGGATGCAATGTACTTTGAAGCCTCCTACACTAACCGAGCCTGAGACATCATATTAAGGGAAACAACTATTTTATAACCCTTCTTGAGAATATAAACTATCTCATAGTCAGAGTATTTAAGGAACTCCAACCAGCGCTGCTATCTCATGTTTAGGTCTCTTGGTGTGGAGACAAACATGAGAATATAGTGATCTTATTAAACCCCAAATTTCTCTCCCTAATGGTAGTGACTCCACATCCTCTATTTAAAATCCACTATATTCATATCTAGGTCAGGAGTTTCTTAGTTCTTATCATGTGGTCTCAACTTCCTCAACATATATGCGATACTACATTCCACTTGATGAACATGTAGTCAAGCCCATCTACCAAGCATCACAATATTCTATGAAGTCCAAAATTTCAAATGGTAGTCTAAACACTAGATCTCTTATCAACATCAGCCTCAACTCCAATGCAATAACACGGGAAGTACTAAAAAAATTAATACCCTTTCCATGTCCGAGAGGGAAAATGATCTGAAATTATAGATAAGCCTTCCACACAAACTCTATAGTTCCTTGCTAAGCAGTGAAATCTCTAGATCCATGAAATTATATTTGGTGGATCCTATTGAGGCAATGCATTGATATTAACTATTTCCATAAGTAATTCATATTCATAAATGACTTTCCCCATTATATTAATCTCATGAACCTGCAATTGGAACAATTAGATCTTTTTATGAAGTTGGTTCACTCAATGGTTATTTGGGAAGAACTTATAGTGCTCTATATAATCCTCCTCTGATATGGAGTAGAAGAGTATGTCATTGATGATGATAATAAAAAAATAGTCCATGTATGGATGGAATATCTATTTCTGCAAACCCGTAATCATGGGGGGGGATTCGTCAAACTAAAGCTAATTACGAGGAACTCATAATGTCCGTGGAGACATAAGAATGCCAAAAATGGCGTATCTTCCTCACAAACAATCAATAGGTAGACTCTAATCCTAAGATTTATCTTTGAGAACAATTTCATAGCTCGCAATTGGTCATAGAGTTCATGTATTATTGCCATGAGGTTCTTTTTCACAATAATTTATTGGTTACATAAGTGATAATATATGCCAAGTCGTAATCTCCCATCCACCTTTTTCATGAACAACACTTCCGTTGTCTAGGTGGTCAAACATGGTCTGATAAAACCCTTCTCTTGAAGGTCCTCCAACTAGATCCATTGATCCCAGAGCTTGGTAAGGGCCATCCGATAAACACCAAAAGATATCAGAGTGGTGCTGAGATAATGGTCAATGGAAAACTCAATCTCTCACCTCAGAGATCATCCAAGAACCTCTCTACGGAATACAAATTTGAAATGATTCGCATATAAAGGATCCCAGATGCCTAATGCTCTTTATCCACTAATTAAAATACTCTCCAACTGGTGGGTAATGGGCTATAGCCTCATGCACAAAGAACCCATGGCTCTTTCAATGAGATATATCTCACTAGAAATGAATAATCTCATCTCATCGGTGCATTGGAAACTAACTTCTCTATGGTGAATTTCCATCTAGGATAAAACCATTGAAAACAAATCCATACCCAATATTATGTCCTTGGGTTTCTTCTTGAATACTAGATGTCAAACAATAACATATCTCTACTAAGTGATACATTGCACTACTGAAATATAAATGACGCAGAAGAACTGTTACAGGTAAGAATATCAAGATGAATTTTTTGGGCTAGCACCTCAAATATGAGATCTAGATGTTGCACCGAGAGTATAAAGAGAATGAAATGAGTGGAAAATGTTTTTACTATAAATGAAACAAGAGTAGAAAAAGCATAGGTCATACCTCTAATCATCTCATGCACTGCAGGAACATAATCCTTGAAATCATGCAACTATATATGACGTAGCCACCGACTCCCCAAGCCTAACATGGGCTTCCTAGTGGTGGTGGTTGAAGGATATCATAAAATCATCCAACACCCATAGCACATACTCATCATACTCTTCCAGCTATGCCTCTATGGGGACTACCCTTCCCTCAGGTAGGATATCAATGATGATGGTGATGTCATATACATGATGGTTGATCTACTAACTTCCTACTATTATCAACATATTTTCAAGGGTATTCTCACACCACGTTACCTTCCACATCAAAGGATAACTAAGTCCCTCTCTGAGGTACCTTGGTACTTTGTGCATCCTCTAAATACATTAATGATTTTGATCATGGGGAAGTATCCTGCACCCATGACATGGAAAATGGAGTCTACTAGCTACTATAGTCTATTATGAACTATGGAATCCACTATACACTTCATCTATCAGAAATATATCCGATAAAATGATCAATGTCAATATTTCCATATCCAAGACCCTAAAATAGGCGGGGGCTTACATGAGTACAACAGTGTCTTAAATATCATTGTGGAGTCCCTGTTCTAATTTTTATAATCAGAAGTTGATGTCCCATATAATACCAACTGTGTACCATAGATGGTCTGAGAATCACACTGTATAGTCATCCACAATAATAAATCCATTGTGGATCTCTAGAATGACCATCATTTGGAATGAGTACAATATGGATGGGTATTACTCCTTATTGAATAGATACCAGAATTTGATCCATGGGAGTGTTGGCTCATTGGGCATCTGTGTAGCAAGGCTGAACCCATACATAAATCCTATATGGAAAATTCTAACTTCCAGTGAATCCAACTAACCCGTCAGTTTCTGTAAGAGTCTGAATAAATGTACCACCGACTCTTGGCAATCCTCTACTTTTTGATGATCTGCCTCCCCATAGAACCTCATCATCCTCAACTACTAGAACTCAATGATTAAATTATGCCTATGTATATCCTAATACAGATTAGCTAGAAATATTTACTGGTCGATAGGTGGAGGCACTTTTACCTACCACCCAAGAGGATGGGTCATGGGGGGTAGATCAGAACTGATGTCTCATCTCTCCCTGAATCATCATCACAATAAAAAAGTTGAATAATGGTTGGATGTCATTGACAAGTCAACATAATAATTATCAATACATACAAGATTTATATGATAATATATATACATATATATAACAATGGGGATCTGACTTAATAACAACAATCATGGACTAAATCCTATATGATTCACGTACCACTGATTTGGGTAACAAATGTCTCGATATACAGAGTCGACAAGTAGTTAGATAGGGTCCTTGTGATTAGATAAGATGGCCACCCACACCATCACTAGAATCCCTATATAAATATTGGACCTTGAGTTAATTTTAATGTGTTTCCCAATATCCAACCAAATCCTCTTTTGGGGACTTGTCCGAACAACATCACATGTAACAAACACGAAATGATGCCAATATTTCAAGGACCTACCTAATTTGAGGCTATTGTCATGACTACCCAATTAATGCATCTATATACTATGGGTGGAATGACGCATTGATGTAATAATTAATCTCAATGATTCCTTTTCTTATGTAACTATACAAACACACATATAAAACATGATGAAAATGTTAAGATTAATGATTACCAGATTCAACAAAACTATAAAGTAAACCATGCATGCATTACCTCAAGGGTTTACAATAGTATTATTAAAAAAATTAACAGAAAAGGGTAAAGATACATGCCCAACAAGAAATAGGTCCGAACACATAAAAACTTTAAAATTAAAATAATATGAGATCCCATATCCTGAATCCCAAGCTATAACAAGTATACGTGGACTGAAGCACCAAATATATGTAGGCTCCACTGAAGTCACCACTATCCATTTTTTCATCTGTATAAGACACAACATGTTCAGGAAAAGACCATGTAGTGGTGAGTATAAACATACCTGATAGGACACCCCAAAATTTGTAAGGTGGTTTGTAAGAGATTTAGTAGGGAAAGAAAGAAAATTGTTTCAAGATACAATCATGGAGAAAAACTCAACCCCAACCCATGGTTAATGTATCAACATCAAAAAAAATAAGATAAATATGGGGAGTAAATGAACAACCAATGTAGTCTTCCCCACTTATATAGTGGTAGTTTACTCATCCAACTTTGAGAAGAAAAACATGGAAATCATGTTCCATACCTCGGGCCTAATTACTTCTCTTGAAAAAAGATTAATGCATTCCATAATGTGGATACATAATAATATATATATATATATATATATATATTCTTGGAAAAAGGATTCCCAAATGAGTGAGTAAGGGGGTATCCATCGCACAACTCGACCTAAGAAGATGTGTAGACAACTATTCCAAAAGTCTATCAGGGATGATAATTAAATCATTTGTCTTCTGAAAAGTGACCATCAATGACATTCCAACCCTCTTCGTTGTGCCACATAGTCTAGGGGTAACCATATCAATGTAGAGGACCCACTACATAGTATATCATGGTTGTTCCCTCTGATAGCATCTATAGAGGACCTACACCATAGTCAATTTGGAGGGAGGCGGGACTGCTATAGTGTCATGATGACCCTCACCCTATTCTTATAGAAGATTTCCATTCAAAAGTTATATGAATTATCCCCAAAATGATGGGTGGATCCAATCTATAGGTCATAAACACATGCCTAGTTTCAATAGGGTGTTCCACGCTAGTCGTCTAGGAAATCTTACCTACCAAGTAGGGTGGTTTCACTCAGATGTCGAGGACCCGTGCCCTGGTACATCATGGGGTTCCACTATTGTAATTGTGGACCCTATCCCTATTTGATAAAGTTTTCAACTCAGAATGTATTTGTAGTGGTACCACACCAATGATAATGTGGTGTTCCACTCTTAATATCTTCTAACCCAATGCCACAATCTACTAGAGGGTATAACTCAGTAGTCTCTAATGAATCGTCCTAATCACCCTTCTTGTCGAGCATCCTAAATAAGTTTCATTTATAGGTAATTTATCATCATATATCAAAAGCTATAAAATTTGGAGACCTCTTTTTCTACATGGAAAAAACACATAGGATATGATACCCAAGGCCAAAAATCTGTGTTCAAACAAAGGAGATATGAAATCATGATGTTTTATAAAAAAGTCAAGGGGTACACGACATGTGAGGGGACCCACATTGTGTGTGGTCCAACATCACCAAATGGACCTGTACAGGAACGACACAGTTCTATAATCCCATATACCAAAACACACTATGTGGTTGAACTAAATGATGTTTCTAGGCTAACTGAGACATAACTATGTCATGTTTTCTGTGTCCATGAACCATACCCCTTGCATATGTACCAGACCTCGTGTATGTGTACCCAGGTAGTTGACCATATCCATGGCCATGTACATCCAAAAGGATTCTCACCATTGTAATCCATTAAATGAGTTATCCGTCTGGGGAAGGGGTACATGACATATAGGAGGACTACATATTGTGTCATCCATATGTTTTAAAACCCCTATACATCACTGTTGATGGGATACACGTTGTGTGTTCATCCTTATACATAGAATGTAGTCAAGATTTTTTAATATCATCCATATCCGTATTACAAACTTTAAATTTGACCTTACTCCTTTAAATATAGCCCTATCTCTACATAAAACAAGAGTATTTGGTCATGGATCCCGGATTACGATCATATCTCACTAGAAATCATATCTCTTTGTTCAGTAGAGGTCTATTAATATATTCTGTACACCATCGCACATTCCACCACTATAGAACCATACTCTAATTATGAAAACAAAATATCATACACCATCAATATCAAAGCCCTGGCCATACATCATCGATCTATGCTTTGATCCTTGATCCATTGTGGTTCATGGTGTTCGATCAGGATCAATATCGCCTAAAAATTTATATCTTGGACTACATGATCCATCAATTGATGAATACCAAGGATTCATGTTAGAAATACACCTTAATAAGGGTTACTAATATTAATAGCCCAGAATTCAAGTCCAACGATCATGAAATGTGTTCTAGGGTATGAAACCAGTAAAACCAATTAAGGTATCAATACTTAGGATAATATAAATTGATCAAATTTTCCCAAATTCAAGAACAATGACAGATCTACAATGTAAATTCAATAAATGGGAATAAATCACCAATTTCAGATTTGTAACTATTTTATAGGTCTTTTCTTGACTAAAAACACACTCTCCAATAAGGAATATGCATCATTACGTTCACTACATGCTAACCTTCTTGGATTTGGTATTTTATCATCGTCATATGTAATCAGTCAACTAAAAGAGGAATGAAAAAGTCATTGGTTGTTATATAATTATGTTCCTACCCCTAGAAATTTCACCATAGAAATATTCTTTTATAATAGTTCACTAGGTAAAAATTAATGAATTGAATTAATATATTTTTTAATCCATTAGCTAGACATACCACCAACCAATGAGGAGTATGAATGCCACTCAGTGACCCATTTTAGGTCACAGTTGTGGTAATCTCCAAATCTGAACACATTTGTGGTCTCATATTCCTATTTTTGATTCAGTGTAAGAGTTATCATATTTTAATTATAAATAATAATGCTTGCAATTCAAAATATATTTAATATTTTTATAAAATTAATTTATGGAAAATTGAGCCTCAAAATCAAATGCCATTTCAGTGCCTAGAATTACAAAATTATTTATATATTATTCAATTCCATACAAGGTAAAATCTTGAAATCTAAATTCTGTGATTTACATGGAATTCAAACATTATCTTTGAACATTTGAGAGTAGTATACACATGTTTATTTTTGATTATATGTGTTACATTTCATGAAATGAATAAGAGAATAAAATGATGAATTTATGTTTTAAATTTATTAAAATACATTCATAAAGGATACAATGTTCCTATTATTGAAGGAATCACACAAATATTTCATAACATTTGAGAAATTCTCAAAAAGGCTTTGGGGTAATACCTGAGGTCTATCAAGGGTTACTAGGAACATGAAAATTTGAATTAATCTTGGCAGAATTATTTTATTTTCCTAAATCAAATATATCTTCTCATTCATTTAACATAGGGAGAATGAATAATGTAATCAAAAGGGGACCCTACCCATATTACAATGACATGGGGATTGACAAACATCATTATACAATATGTCATAATTTTATATTATACGTTGTTTTAGTTTCAATGGATGGGTAATATTGGTTTTGGATAATTTAGACATTCTATACATGAATAAGTGTCTTCAAAGAATAAGAGACCCATTAGAGATATTAAATAAATAGAATGTATTAATTAATTCATGTAAACAAGTTTAAAATATACAATATTTAATTTTAATTCAATATTGTAAACTATGATATGGATTTTAATCTAAGTCATGGTTTATTATATGTGGTATCATATTCCATAATATGATAGTACTATACTATATAAGATACCATATATTATGACATAATGTAAATGTTTAGTTTTCATTATATTTTATTATATAATATTTACTAACATAGGCTGTGATATATAATTTATTTTATACCACAACATATAATTGAGGGAATTATACTTTATGATAATTCTTATTTACATAGATTAATATATATACAATTGGGATTCATTTTAAATTGTCGATATACAAGTTGTCATAAATTTTGATATATATATATAACAATAACAAGGGATATCATCAGGTATAACTCATCAATGATAACATAAGATACTGACAATGGATTAAATCACATAATATGATATAAAACATAACAATAAATACAAGTTGAGCAAAAATATTACTTTTTTCAATTTTCAATTATGAATTCCAATTGATAATTTTAATTTTTTTATAACATATACAAATAATTTATTAGTAAATTTAATAAATTTTTAATATTTTTAAATAAATTAATTACAAATATTTTATAATTGATGATTAAAGTTTTATGAAAATTTCAATAAGTAAATAAATTTATTATTATTAATATTAAATACATTTTATTTACATTGAATGACTAAAACAATAAATGTAGAGTATTGGAATAACAAATATGAAGTAATTATAAAGTGTTAATAAATGATATGGTAAGGAAAGAAATACACGAGTTTACATTTAAAATATGAATTATCCATAATTATGAATATAAAATGGTCAAATTTAAGTCCTTGATTAATAAATTATTTGAACAATTTAAAAATAAATATTGTTAGCTGATATTTTTAAGATTTAAATAACATTAAATATACCATATTATAATTTTGTATACTATTTACATAATATTTTGATTTTTCATATTTAATTTCAAATAGGTATATGTTAATTAAATATTATATATTAAATTTAATTCCATATATATCAATAATATGAAAGAGATCACAATAGAAATAAATTTAATGTGATTATATATACTTGGTTAGGGTTTATCCTTTGTGAACACTCAATTATGGCATCCTTATAATATCTTATTTTCTAATATTTTTTAAATATTAATTTTTTTTTCAAAATTTATGTATTGTTTTTATATTTTGTGGTTTATTCTATTTAATTCATAAATATAATGTCATAAAATTATAAATATAAATATTCTATACATTAAATAAATCTATAATACATAAATAAATTTGGATACATTTATTTTATGAGTTATGTGATAGGTATGATAAATGATATTTTTCATCCTTGACTTGGATTTTTTCAGCAATAAGAATGAATTTTAAATATAATTTCTATTTAGGATTTAGTTGGTATCGTAGTACGTATTATTTTGGCATTGATTACATTTATATTAAAATATTTGGGTATTGATAAAATTTCATATTATATATTTTTCATTATTATTCTTGGATATAATGTCTTAATTTTGAAGAGTATCTATATCATTGATAAGGTCGATGCATTTCTCTACTTTGATGGGAACTATGAAATTCCAATAAAATATTCCTAAATATAGCTCTATGTTTTGATATAGTTATATTATGGACCACATATCATGTGAATGTTTGGTGTGAGTACTCATAAGCTGGTGGGAATTATTCTCATGTGGTTTTCAGAAGGTAATATCATGGATGTGAGAACATGAGAACAGACCTACCCATAGGAAATCTACATGTTTTTGTGTTATTGTATATTCCAATATATGAGATTTTGTAATGGACCTTCAATATTAGGATTATTATTAATGAATATTATTACTGATGCATGTAGTTGTATTTATTAGTCCGTGACAATACAGTTCTTAGAGATGTTGTATATGTCAGGTTCATCATAAGTAATGTTTTATTAATGAATAAGATGATGAAGTATTTTTCACTTCTATATTTATTATGGTTGATAATGTATCCCTTTTATTTGAATATAAACATCGTTTATATTTCATGTCCATGGTGTAATAACATTTTTATTTTAGATATTCAAAGGATGATTTATCGAGTATATTGGTCAGTTACACCAATGAGAAACCTGATTGATGAGATATTGTAAAATAACTATTATATTACACAATATGAATACATATATGGTTTTTTACAAAGATACATTATGTTATTTCTCTTTGGTGCCTTGACCAATAACTGAACAACAATAATACACATTAAGATATCCATCCTATTGCTAATGAGAAATATTCCTCGAGGGTCAAAAAGTTAGTGTATTTATTCTTATCAATTAAAGGATTTTGAAATTTAATTAATAGATTACATACTACTATGATTACTAAGGAATACTATTATTCATGTTTTATCAATTTAAAATGTTTATTGAATAATCATATATTTTATATAATTTTAATTCTGGTATTCAACAAACAAAAATGAGTTTGAATAGAAACAAAATGTTACTGGTAAATGATATTAATTTATAAGATAGTAAAATAATAATTCATATTTCACAAGTCAACATGTGAACCGTAAAATAATAATGGAAATATTATTATTATAGAATGGGATTTGTTATGTGTTATTATATTATTTAACTACCTAAAGGAAATAAAATAATATGTTAACCTAACCATATATCCAAAAATTGATGGTTATGTTTAATATGTACTGTTATAATTAATTGTTACTCATTGTGAATGTCATATTTATTTCTTGATTCCCATTATTCTCTTCATCTCAAAAATAAGAATAAATCCTTCAATCCCAAAAGATGAGTGATCTAAGAAAAAATACAAGATAATTAATTATATGTGCTTGCAGCCTGGGATCCATCGACGAAAGATCACTAATCAAAGGATCACATGTGGATAACCTCAAGATGAATTTTACAATTTGATCCAAAAAAATGCTTGGATGGAAAACCGTAATGGGTTTTCAGAAGATCAACATCATCATCTTAGAAGGTATCGTTCCTAAGTTGACATATTCTTCTAACTTTATAAAATTTAAATAATAATTTAATGTAGAAAGATCCTCTCTTATTTCTTTGTTTTATTACATTAATATTTTGTGGAAACATTACATTGGACATAGTTTTCATATCATTTTAAATATTGAAAATGATCCATCATATGGATTATATTTTATTTTTTTACACCCACCGAAAAATTACCATGTGCTCAAAACCATGATGTGGTATCAGATGAGTCACATTCAAATTTATAATTATTTAATTTATTATTGATCATTGCACATTTAAATGTTACGATTCATTTTGTGTTTTGATGAAATCATGAACTATCATAAAAACCCCTTCATTAATATTTTCATTTTGTAAAAATATAACAAAGATCCGTTAATAATTATTATTGTTCACATATGATGATCCAAGTTGTAAGTGGCAAGGATCATGGATAGATAGTACAAGACTAAAAAATGTTTACTTTTTTATTACGTTCCATGTATCATTTTTCATTACACATGGACACATACAAGGATTACAAGTCATTGTGTAATTAACGCACAATGACAACAATAAATGCATTACATGTATACCATCTAGGGTGGCACACTAATTTTTAAAAGTATAAATTCAGTTTTTTTACAACACTATATTTATATAACAATCATTAAAATATAAAACACCAGATAAAACATAATAATGTTATTATTTCACTGTATTTAGTTAATATATGACGCCCAAATGAAATAATATTTTCAACATGAAGTACACACCATGTATCCTATATAAATTACGTGCACTTCATAAATGTTCACAAGAAGTAAATACTAAGTCCTTAAACATGTACTATATATATTTGGTGTAGATAACTACCCTTCGGGTAGTTATATTCTACACACCATGAACAATACCAATTCAAGAAGAAAAAAATAATAATTAATCCTTAAACATTATCACGATAAGTTTGGCGGGTCACGAAGTTGAAAATACATGATTTTTGTGGGGTTTTATTTTATATTAAATATTTAATTAATTCCAAATAATATTCAAGAGTTGTAATCATGAATGGATACTATATATTAAATAATATACACATTAACCATTATAGCTACATAATATTATAGTGTTCTATGAGTCATTAAGTTGGAAATATATGTTGTGAAATTATTACACATGTCATAAATAAGTAAATTAACGAGGAAAGATGGAATATAAATAAAATGATTAAATTTAAATGTTTTATCAAACATAGTTAATATATGAGTTAAAACAAATTTTGTATTTAAATTTCATTTAACTGATAAAAACAAATAACTTTTGGAATTGTAAATAAAACTGTTCATGTAAATATTTTAATTTTTTTTTCTATCATCGTAATTAATATGAAATCATAATAAGTTGATGGTTTTACCCAATAATTGGGGAAATTTAATTATGGGTTAATCATTACTAAAATATTGGGTTTAATTAAGTGAATTTATATTAAATTTAATAGCCAATGTTTCTTCAATAAAAAATTTTAGGAATGGTTTAATTAAATACCAATTTGGGTTTTTGGAATGGGGAGCCCACACATTAGATCAAGGAACATCAATCCCCCAGTTAGGAAGACATCCTTCCTAAATACGATCTAATTATTTTCATGGACAAATTATGGATCATTAATAAGGTAAATATGGATCCTTGACACTAAAATTTCAAATAATCTAGATATTCCCAATTCAGTGGTGTGGTCTATTCAAACATGGTTAAGTCGTGGGAGATTTAATATAATTATTTATAATTATTTCAAATTTAATATATAATAAATCCATGTAATAAGAATATTTTTTAAAAATTATAGAATAAATGGATATTTCATCATCTACCTTATCTTGATGATCTATATTTGATAAATTACATCTAATTACAAGCACTATCATGTAGGGAATGGTCAAACAAATTTTGGATATTTTGTTCCATGAATGGAAATATTAGATGATTGAATCCTCATTAACTAATCTTCTATTGAATGAAGTGATTGATAATGAGTTCTGAGTCAATGAAAAAATTAAAGCAACGTGGTCATAGTTTAGTGTTTTACATTGTCATATAATTTTGTAAACTCCTGAAATCAGTTGAAAACATTGATGCTTATTTAATAAATGAGAATCACCATGATTTTTTTCCTTTTGGAAGAAAGGCATGAACAATTTTTTATCTCAATGGATATTTTTCTAAACATTATATAAACGTTTGCACTAGTTATGCCCCATATTGTAATTATCATTATCTACATTAATCAACTTCAGGTTCTCCTGTTTAAAATCCCAAATAAACTCTACACGAGTATAAATCATTATTATCTCCCTCAGATCATATCTATATTTTTTAATTATAATATGAACATTGATAACTATTTATAATATATATGTATTATTCATCACCTAGTATATAAGGAAGAAAAACATAAAAATTGTATAGTTCTTTTTAATAAAAAATAGATTTTCCAAATTAAGTTATATATTAAAACAGATTCTTATATATTACCATCATAGAAGTTAATGATAAATGGGAATTAATTGGAACAAATGATGTCTAATTTTCATGTCTAAATAATGCCACTAGATTAAAAATTACACTCTACTATTGAATCAAGGGGATGATTTAAGAGTAATTGTTATCGAGTTCAGTTTAACTATTTGTACAGAATTTTTCAATGATAAATCATATGGAACTCACATTTTTATTCAAATACAGTAACCATGTAGATTCCAAATGATTAATTGATGTGAGGTAGATATAAAAGTAGCAAAAATAGATAAACGTGCTACTATAGATATCAATTGTTACCTCCTCATATTGACAACTGGGTTGATATTGGTTTTGAAAGGTAGTTATTATGTTCCATCCACTATCAAAAATAATATATCAGTGTCCATTAATGATACAAATGTATTTATTAACATGTTCATGAATAAAGGTAGATTCATTAAAAATGTTAGTATTGTTATGGTAAAGAACATTCAAATAAAGGTCTTTTTGTGTTGGATTAAATGAATTTGGTAGTAGAAATCGATAATGGATCATCATCACATGACTCTTACCACTCCAAAATTTGGGATCACTAGCTAGGTCATGTATAAAATAATCGTATGACTGATTTACCAATGATTTATATTTATATCAAACTAAAAATGCATGGAGGAAGTCACCCTTGATTAGAAGTAAAAATGACTAATGTACAATTTAGTGGAAAAGGCGAATGGGCTAAGTATATTTTTCAATTATTTCATATCAATGTGTCTGAACCTTTTATAGTTGAAGAAAGGGGTGGGTACTCAAACTAAAAAAATAATTACTAATGATTCAAATAGATATTGATAAGTATGAATGATGAGTTATATTTCAAGATTATTTTGATATATTTATGGAATAAATGAATAAATTTGTGAAATAGTTGAGTGAAATTATAAAGAAACTACTCATATACTATGGGTAGAATATCTTTATAAATAAGTATTTGATTATTTATGGGTTTTTTAGATTTTGAATCAACTAACTATACCTTATAAACCAGAATCGAATAGTGTATGTGAATAGACAAAGCACACACTATTGGAATTGGGGAGATCAATGATAAGTCATATGAATTGTCCATTTTACTTTTGGGAAAAAACATTAAAAACCACATCATACATACTAATCCTATTTCATAATAAAATATAAAAGTAATCTAGACCATTATTTGGGTTGATGGAACCCAGTTTTTTATAATTAAATGTGTAGTTCTGTAGAATATTTATTATGACATATTTAGAAAAAAAAGATATTCAATCCTGAGTAAAATAGTATATCTTTAGAGGATATCCTAAGGTAAAAAAGGGATAATACTCGTACAATCCTTCGAAAAAATGAGTATGGTTGACAGGAATGACTCATTTCATGGGATGAATACTATTTTTTAATGAGATTGTGAGAGTGAGATAGTTTATTTTGATGTACATGTCTGAGTTACAAACGTTTTGGTAAATTAAAAATTTGCACAAATCCACAAGGATGAGGATGTTATAAAGAAACAAATACTGCATAAGAGTGTATGATATGTGGGAGAATTAAAAATGTACTATTTTTTAGTAAAAGAGGATAATGACTCATTATTTATTTATAATAATGATACTTTATACTTTATTGAAGAATTAAGTTGCATATATATTATAAAGGGGAATATAGCCGTGATTTCAAAAACAGATTTCATCTACCAAACCCATTTGTTTATTTTATTATATCCTCTAGTGGACATAAAGATATTGTTTTTAATTGAATTTTATTAGTAAATTGGTCAAGTATGGAAAATTCATAACCTATAAGGAATGTGTAGTTGAAAAAGGGTTTAAAAATAGCCATACATTGACTCTATGAATACATTTTCACCAGTTTCTTAGTTTATATCCATCATAATTTTACTTTCTATTGCATAATTCCTTGATTATGAGATTAAGAAAAAAATTGAAAACATAATTCCGTAATTGATACCTTTAGTAATATGTATATAGGATAAAACCTAATGTATTGTTTACCCCAAAGTGTTCCAAAAACGTACGAAAATTAAAAAAAATCATTAATTGATTAAATCAGCAATCTAGGTAAGAGAACATTTGATTTGATTAATCTATAACACAATTTGTTTGAATAATGAATGAATGAAATCCATGTCTCTAGTAACTAGTTAGTGGTCATGTTTTCCCTTTCTTAATAGTATATATCAATGAAATATTATATACTATAAATGAATTAATATTATTTCATTTTGTTAATTCCATGTTGAATAACTACTTCTCTATAAAGGATATTGGAAAACCATCACATATTCATGGGATTATGATATACTATGATTGATCCATGAAAAATCCCATCCTAGGTGAAAGTATATATATTGTAAATATATTGAAGGGGTTCAATATTAAATAATCATAGAGGGTATTATTTCCATTATCACATAGCAACCATCTATTTAAGAAAATCAGTCCTCAAAGGCATGAGGAATGATAAATAATGGAAAGGATTCCATACACAACACAATTTGGAGAAGTCATGCATGCTATGATATGTACTAGGCTGTATTATTTATTATTCAATGATTATAATAGGTAGATATCAGGTTAACCTAAACTACCACCATATGATGCAATTCAAGATTGTCCTTATATATCTACAGTTTACTAAGGATATATCATGGTCTACAGAGTATATGTGGAACTAGAAATTAGAGGATATAAAGATAGTAGTTTACAAATAAATCAAGATAATATGAAACCATTGATGAGATGAATATTAAATTTCATTAGAGTTTTTGGGAGCTAGAAGAGAAAAAACTAGGCTAAGGTCATAGACTCAATTATATATTATGAGTATTGAGAAGAATCATTAGAATTTAAAGAAGTAGTATGGTTATAAAAACAATTGTAAAGATCATGAAGTGATATCGTGTATTAAAGACCCCACCTCACTCCATTATGATAATATTGAAACAGTGAGTCTTCCTATTGACCCATGTTCACATTAGTATTTACTGAACATACATTAGATGTTTTATAATTTGATGGATTTTTCTCCAAGAGGTGAGTTTACAGTGAACAATTTTTCCATGTATGACAATATAATAGTTAACGTGAATAAATACCTAACTCCACATAAACATGTTCTTCATGCATGGTCTAGAAAAATGAATGTATTATGAAGTCTTCTTTAGGTAGAGTGGGATTTTTTAGTATTGGTATCCTCATACAAACTAATTTTGACTTTGATTATATGTATACCTAATTATTTGAATATTAAAAAAATATATTATTACACATTTTTCATTATCCAACATTAAATTCATTTAATAATGACCAAGGTTATCTATCTCACTAAAAATGTTATAGAATTTGAACAATATGATGAGAACATAGAAATTCCCTTATGATATTCTTAAATATATATTAATTTTTGGAACCAATTATATTATGGGACACATAGAGTGTAGCACACCATGTATTTAAAAAATATTTAATGCATTAAATTTTCATTTTTGTAGACATTTATAACTATCCATTAATAATAATTTTGTAGATTATATGTTTTAAATTTCCAAAAAACGGTCATTTACAATTGTGATCTGTATGTTATTTGGGCTATAACAGAACCAACTTGATTTTTGTAAAATAATAACTTATCCTAATGCATAGTAACAAAAATATTCATATGACTCTAATGAATAAAAAATATTGGTATTATTTTATTTTCATAAGGTTGTAGGTTAATGATATGCTAATTTATTTTTCATGGTGTTTAAAAAGAGTTATAGATTTAAAATTTTAATTTTTTGAATAAATTACGAATTTATGAAAAAATGTAATTAATAATATATAGTAAATTATTTTCAACAAATGGGGTTCATATTAGAATTTTACGCATCAAAAAAATTTACGGTGAAATTTTTGGGATAATTCTAAAATAGTTGAATAGTAAAAATACAATTTTGTGTTTTCACTATGTTTAATGACGTCATTAATGGTGTAATAATTTTGGATGATTCTTGAGGAATAAATTATATTATGAGGTTCCTCAAGTGGTCTATAAAATGGTCAAATACCATCATAATTCCCATGGTTTTACAAATACCACTAATGAGGTGTCCCATAGAAATTAATAAAATATTCCATCATTTTGCTATAAATTCCAACCCATTCCTTCATTCGATTCATGAAAAATTCCTCCTCAGTGAATCTATGGTATTCTTACCTCCCTAATTTTCCTCCCATGTTCTTTCATGCCCCCATGGTCCCAACCATAATGTCATATGAGTTACTCTACAATGATGTTTAAACACATTTGAGTTAAAAAGGACCCGAGGTATGTGAATTCATAAAAAAATTTCAAATTTATTGGTCAATCTTCTTCATTATTAATTTTATTTTAATAAGATTATTGGTGTGATGAATTTTTGTTTATATTATGTTTCAATATGTCTATTTACATTGTATACACATATCTATTCCATTCTAACAATTCTCAGTCCAATTAAATTTTAAGAGACTTTCCTTTTAAAATATTTTTAAAACCCTTGTTAATAGATTTCAAAAGATTTTTTATATGTATAAGGCATGATTGGATTCCTCAAAATTCCTGATACATTATTACCATGATATATTCATTGGAAATTATTTATGTTGGGTTGAGCCCATTATAGTTCAAGATATGTTGGGATGATCCCAATATAGCTCAAGATATGTTGGGTTGAGGTCATTATAGCTCAATACATGACAGATGATCCCCATTATAGATCTACAATGCATTGGGTACTTCTGAGGATGAATTTTACCAACATATTATTACATGTGTAATTTTTTTTAAGGGTGATATGGTAAATATGTCCCATAACAACTATATGATGCTTCCATGAATGTTAAAGTGTTTTTATGAAATGGGTTTTATTGTTTTTATGTTATCACTTCACTAACAATTTTTTTCCATATATCACATAATAACATTTCTTTCTAAACCCATGTTTTTATATGTTTTTTCACAGGTTATTTGGATGTGTAATATAAATAAGGAAGAAAATTTAAATACCATGATGATTTTTCAATGGAATTGTGTTTTTTTAAATGTTTTAAAAAATGATATTGTTTTAATATTGTCCAAATTTATGGTTATGAGATGTTATGATGGTTTTATTTACTAAATACATATAACTATAAAAATGAAAAAATATCATTGTGGAAGAATGTATATTCTGGTTTAGAACATAGGATTATATAATTTTTTAAGGCCTCGCCCTTATATATTGTATCAGAGAAAGATTAAGATATCTTTAGCGGTAGGATGTTGTTAAAAAAATACTATTAAGGATTTTTAATCGATGGTATATTTAAATGTTATAGAATATAAAAATTACCATGTTTCATCCGCTATGTTATGACTATTCATAATGGTTTTCCATAAGAGAAATAGGGATGATGTAGTTGGTAGTCATTAAGAGGCTGATGTCGGTCAGAATCTGCATCCTATAATGGTGTGCATTAGAACTGATATGTTTTTGAATGAAATGGATCAGTTGAATAATGAAATAAATTGGGTATGGTATACATGAAGTATAGAAACACAATCTACCAAGAAAAAACATGTCTTTTATGGTGAATTTTATAAGGATACATCATCCATTATTCAGTGGAACCACAAATCTATTGATTGTCGAAGGATGGATCAATGCCCTAGAAAAGATATTTGATTTCAATGGATGTTCATAATGTCCAAAGGTAATACTCACCATTAATGATTTTAAACTGTGAAGTAGATCAATGGTGGTATCTACTTATGAATACAATAGAAAGAGATGATCTTCACCATCTGTTATGGGGTGATTTTAAGACTCTTTATCTAGAAAAATAATTTCCCAAAACTCTATGAATCAGAACGGAGAAAAAATTCCTGGAACTGATACAAAAAGGTGATGATTATGTGGAATCATATAAATCCAATTTTAGAAGACTGGACTAGTACACAGTATATTTTACATGGGATTTTGATTGTAAAATTAATGTATTTTACTCTGGTTTGAAACCAATTTTATGCGATGACCATTGGCATCATGATAGTTCAAAAGAAAGAAGAATATTTTTTCTTTTGAAGAAAAAGTGATGATGGAGATTGTTGACTTTCTTTTTCCTCATGATGAAATAAATTATAATATGTTAGTTTGGTATGCTTTGGGTAATACATTGTCAATGCAATCTGGAGTTAATAAAATCCATTTCTATTCTTGCGAAAAGTGTGGTAAAAGGAATTTTGCAGAATGTCTTATAAATTATAGGAAATGATACTGATGTGGAATGTTTGATCACATGTCTTATGGGAGCAATGAAATTGGCCCAAAAATTAATGAGAAGACAATGGTGAGATTCTACAACTATTAGGAATTTGTTCATTTTGCTAAGGTTTTTATGAGTCTAGTCACTCAATAAGGGAATTAGAAATATTGGAAGGAAAATGGATTGGTAAAATCATTTTCATCTACATCAGTAGATGTTATTCCATAAAATGTGGTTGTGACATGTAGATTTCTTGTTTTTACATATTTTACAGATGTGTTGTTCGATTCAGCGTCTTTAAATTCTTTTATTTCTCATAAATTATAAAAAAAAATTGGAATTCAACCTCATGATATGAAACAAGATCTCATGGAAACAACACCTGGGGAATTTTTTTTTGTAAAAATGAAATCATAATAATCTACCAATCATTGTCTGTGGTATGATTTTATATGAAAACCTAGTTTTTTCCTTTAGTTTTGTTTGATGTTATTATGGATATGGAAGAGCTTTATTTTTATCATGTGTTGATAGACTACATATAAAAAGTAGTTTTATTTTAGAACTAATTTCACTTTGTTTAAAAGAATCAACCATACAATTGGTAACATATCAGAAAGAAAAGAAACTGATAAAATATGGAATTCAATGTTATCTGGAACATATTTTTTTTGACAGAAGAATGTGATGTTTGTATTTAGGAACTGATGAATAGATTTGGGAATGCTTTTTTTCCCTTCCCTTCATGAAATTGCGAGTTTTTCATCAACAATGATCCTAAATTGAAGGGAAATAGTTTTTTTATGCGGAATGATTTTGTAATTCCTTATGATTCAATTCAACTAAATCCCCATGAGTTTAATTTTCTCACACATGATTTTTAATTGAAAGCTTTGGGTTTTCATGGAAAATTTGGCAAATCCATTTATACAGATCCAAATGAAAAATATATATTATCCATAGTAGAATGAAGTATATATTCACTCATAATTAGTTAAACATGAGGCATAAATTTGGCTTTAATTGATAAAGGATTATAATTTCATGATAATTTACCTTCTACGAAAAGTAATATACTTAGAGGATGCCTTGAGTGGAAAATATAATTTGTCATTAAGCATGATAAATTTGGTACATACTCCCTTTATTAATGTTTTGATGAATTTTGGAATAAAATTTGTTGGTGTAATAAATACATCTTTTTTGTTTTAGGATTCAGTTCTATCATCATTAACACAATGAATTATGAAAATGAAGAAAGACGACTGTGATCTATAGAAAAATGTATAATTGGTTAAAGAGGGTATGTTTCTAGAATTTAACCATGATAAATATTGTGCTTTAAGATTTTTAAAAAAGTATTTTGAGCCATGTGAATACCAGTTGAATAAATATTTTTTGTGTGAAGTTCATAGATCCCCATTTTTAGTTCATCCTAGAAGTACTATGATGTTCTGATACCATCTGGAGTATAACTATTGTGTTAGAATGAAAATTGATATTTCAGAATTTTCAGTGAAATGTTTCACATGTAAACATGTAAAAATAGAGCAGAAGATTCCGAAGGGGATTCTTTAGCCTTCCATGTGCTATAGTTGAAAGGGGACAAAATATCCAATGACTTAGTCAGGATACAATGTAATACATGTGAAGGTAACAATTCAATAGGGGTTGTTGTGGATCAACTAAAATAATCTGCACAATTTTATATATTTATAGATACAACATCATTAGATCAGATTTCGCGACTATACCTCAAATATATTTTTAGGATACATGGAGTTCCTCTTTGCAAATAATTTTATCAGGATCCCAGATTCACTTCTATCTTTTGGAAGGGACTGTATAAGTTTTTGGTCACAAAATTAAATTTCAATATAGACTTTTATCCTAAATCATATGTCTAGTAAGAAAAAATGATTCAGACTTTGGAGGATATTCTTTGAGCTTGTTCAATGTAATATTATGGAATTTGGGATCAACATCTGTTTTCATTGTTTTTTCCCATAAAAATAGTTTTTATGCCAGTATACAGATGGAACCATTTGGTCATTGTATGGGAAGTGGTGTTAAACTCCATCATTTTGGGATGATTTCGGGGAAAATAAGTTTATGGGACCATAATTAATAAATGAAACGGCTAAAAAGTTAAGATGGTCCAGCATCACATGATGATATCTTAGAGCAGGAAGAAATGTTATGTAAAAAATATTAGGAAAGAATTTTTATTGAGGTTCGTTATCATAGTTTTTTTATAATCTCACCATGGAAATTCATAATAAATTTTGGTAAGAAGGGAAATAAATGTCCACAGTTCATTGGACCTTATAAAATTTTGGAGATTGTTGGACCATTCGCCTACTGAATAACAGAATCTCTGAGTTTATCTTAGTTACACAATGTTTTACATTTTTCTATGATGATAAATTATGTTCCATATTCATATCTTGTCTAATGAATAGAAGAATATTAGCATGAAGAGAACCTTTCTTATAAAGAGAACCTAGTTTAGATTCATAGTCGATGGGATGCAGTATTGCAGAATAAGATAATCTTCAATGTAATGGTTTTTCGGAGAAACCACATAGATGAATAAGCAACATGAGAATCAAAAAAATCTATGAGGGGAAGGAACCCTCATTTGTTTAATGAGTTAATAATATTTCATGGACATAATTTCTAGAAAGTGGGGTCAATGTAACACTCAATGGTTTTAGAAAAAATAAATTTATGTTCATGAAACAATTTTTAAATTAGATATTTACAACTATAATTTAAACTTAAATTTAGTGATTCTATGTTTTTAGTTTTGAAAACGGTAATCTATGATTGTGATTCATAAGTTATTTGGAGTCTAATGGAACCATCTAGATTTTTGGTGAATAGAAACATAACCTTATAAATATTAATATGAATAGTAATATGACTATAGACACCATGAAATGTGTTTTAAGCACATATATGATCTTGGAGATGTATTTCCTTGTGACGCAACTAAAAATTTCTTAAACCGTGATTGAAAAGTTTGTGGTGTGCGTGTATACCTGGGCGCGCGAGTATATTTGGGAAACACCCATCTAGCGCGTAGCCCGTCATTAACCACACAATGTCATGCAGCATACTTGTGTGACCAAACTCCTTTCACCCAAGGGCCTCTTTTTGCCTATAAATAGACACTTTTGGCCCTCATTTCTACAGACGTATTTCCATGAAGCTCAATTACTGATCTGGTTTCCCTTGTACTTCGCCCTAGTCATTTGAAACATTCAAGTTAGTTTTTCAACACCTTGAGTAGATGATTTAAGGGAGGATCATTGGACTTAAGTCCTTTTTGTGTTTGAAAAATATAACACTTGTGCACATAAAGCGCCCAGCCTCCCCAAATCAAAAATACTTGTGTGCCACCCATTCCTCCAACAGGAACTTGAGTGCCCCACTTCTGGGATAACATTTGAATAATCATAAAGTCTTGATCAAGGTATCTCCAATGAATTACCATACAGGTTGTTCTTTACTAATGTGAACATCAGGTCGCCGAAGTCTACTTGTGCTCCCTTACATGCGCACCCTTACCTACATGGGTCCCCACTTTTATTCACTTACTCTCATCAGTCTATATGTTTTCAAGCCTTCTCCAATGCAGTTAATTGAAATTCTTCTTCTTCATTGGCTCCCTTGTTGGAAAGGGATTCTATTGATAGCATTACCAAAACCACATACCTTATCCAATCATTGGGAAAGACATTTCAGAGTGTCTTCTATTTGGGTTTGTATTTGTTCAGTTAGAGGCTTCCACCATTTTTTTGCAATGGGGATCATGTTCATGGAATGTGTGTGGGATTGTATATCCATAGTCCCAAGGACATTTATCCTAGGAGCAGTGTTGGGATGTTCCTATTTTGTAGGAGGGATGGGTTCTGACCCCTCCCTTCTCTAAGGGACCGCCCGAAACATCAGTTCTCTCATAGGGAAGGTACAATTAACCTTTGCTTTTCCACACATGAATAGGATAAGTGACCCTCCCCTACCATGATCTATTTTATGGAACCAACTTTTCATAATCCCCTAGATTTTTTTGTAGGAGGAACCCTCATTGCTCCTCCTATCTTCTTCGGTGCCAAAGACCAAATGGGAGATGGGCACATGAACTTTGATTTCCCTTTCCCTCTCCTGTTGGGCTTTTTCACCATGGGCAGTCATCCTCGTGTAATCCCCTAACCTTTATCCCTTCCTCCATACATTTTACCCATGTAAAATGTAAATTTAATAGATGGAAGCCTCATCACCTCACCAGCTTCCATGGTCGCCTTGACCTCGTCCACCATCATCACCATATGTGCGCCCTTTTCCACCACCAGAGGAGGAAAATTTTTATTGTGCAAGTGTCCATGTTGAAACTTTCACATCCTCTTGCTTCTCACATCGAGCATGTCTCACGTGGGCTTAGAGATTCGTGATGAATAATATATGTACACAAACACTAATGGTTGAATGAACTACGAGAACACTTATTCTTTTTTAATCCAAGATATGTATGATGCCTTTTCTGGGCCCTATCTCACTGGAATTCATCCTGAGGAATCCAACCCAAATTACATTTATATGGGAATCCTTCATAAGAATAAGCCCCAAAATAATCTCCAAATATTCAAGGAATCCTTTTTAGAAAGTAGGGACAAAATCATCTCTTTCAAAAGACTGTAATCTCCTATGAGTCTTATCAAACTATGTGGGATTTGATTCCAATCCATATGGGATACGTATGAATCTACCATGTGGTTCAAACCCAAAATATTAAATCATCATTGTTCTCATTGGTCCATATTACTAATATGGTATAAGATTAAATGGAAACCCGTGTCTTTTCCATGTTCCTTGGGCTTCTTTAGCTTGAGTACCACAGTATGTTTTGAAATATCACCTTCTTCTTAGAGGTCCATATCACATGACCATAAATTGTACTATGTGTCCTATTAAGCAGCAACGAAATACGGGGGTTCTGATTCCATTCACAAAGATACGAAGGTATCCCCTTTTATGGGCATGATACCAAGATCAAAACAAATAGTCTTCCTCCTGGATGAAAATAAATTCCAGAGTGCCCCACTGAGTGGCTTAAAAACCAATTTCAGTATACTGATTATTAAAATAATACCTACCTAGTATATGAGAGGATACCATTGATGGATAACATCAAATACATATGGATTATTTCATAAACTTTTCACTTGATAAAAAATGATTGAAAATTCCATGGGATACTTATGATATAAATGGTGAATTAATAAGGAGTCGTGAAAATATATTAAATTTACAAAGAGAGTTCCAGAGTAGAAAATAATTCCCCCTAAAGGGGTGTGTTGAGTCTGACCTCCCATCCTCTCGACTAATACCCATTTTTATGTATCGTGAATTTCAAACGTAATGAACGCAATCCTTTGAAAATCATGTCCCATTCAGATAAAGAACTATCGGATGTTTCCGGTTCAATACAAAAAATACAATGCAATCTGCCTAGAAGAAGGGATTCTTAGAACTAGAATACACATTTCGAGGAACCACACAACAAAAATCTGAACCTGATGTGAATCCTTAACCATGTTAATAATGAAACCCACCTATTAGGCTGCAATCAATTGATAAAATAAGGCCAGAAAATAGAGTAAATCACACATGTATCCATCTAAATTTTTTTTGCTTTAATAGAGTTTTTTGTTATTTTTAGAGTTTCTTAGAATTCCCTTCACTCTAAATTAGCTATCTTCAAAACAACATATATGAACAACCCAAATGTGACAAAATCTGGATCCTCATCCATGACATGGACGTCATCACCATTATAGTATCTTCAATGTGGGGTCTTTATTTTGATGGTGAAGGAATATCACCAACACGGTACAATTCTGGCTTTATAGGCCACTCATTAGGCCCTCTAGGTCAATGAAAATCCTCGATCATCAGGACAACGATGACCAATGATCAAGAAGAAGATGGTGCTAACCATCATCTTCAACCGTTCATGGTTCTTATCCCCGGAATGAAAAAATCAATACATCCCAAACTATATGTAGGTGGAGCTAGGTTCCAATCAATGCAACAATTCATGAATTTTGGTCTCATTCTTGAGGACTCCTACCAACCATCACTGGCAGCAGAATCGCACGACAGTGAACCCCCAACATGATGGGGGTGTTCTCTATGGACGTTTTTTCCAAGTCTCTAAGACCTGAGAATGCAAGATGAAACACCAAGGAAAACGTCCATTCAACATGAAGTAATTTCATTCCTCTACCCCTTCTAGAGAATCCAACCAACCTAACTTGATTGAAAACAAGTAGCGGACACATTCACCCATCTATCCTAATTTTACTGCTTTGCACACTCCTCTAGCAGAAATCCACCAACCCTACAAGATAAAACAAGTGGAGTATCATGAATAGGCACATACACCTACTTACAAGTTATCAGAATGTCATCAGGCTCGTTTAAATGCATTTAAAGAATCCCATCAATCTAATGTGGTGGGAACTGGTTAACAGGAACATACACCGATTTACAATCATCAATTCTCCCAAAAGTCTTGTCTTCCAGTATTGATAAATTTCTATCAACCATACTTGAAGGGAAACAATCGATATACACATTAAACTGCCAATGTTTATCATGTCTTCCAACAATCTCATTGGGTAAATCCAATAGAATTCATATGGAAAGCTCTAACAACAAATTTGGGTCAGAACAAACTCTCTACGCCATGCATGAGTACTGTCAATAACCATTGACAGGAAAAGGAGGACAAGAGCATGGACATACACCTCCTCAAGATATGGACTAGACGTATATTCCCGTTCAGGCCACTGAAGTCACCAAACACATCTTATCAATAATTAAAGGGAACCTGAAAATTATTGTCCATATTTTGGAAGCATTCCAAAATATTATAACAATTAATTCTGTAGTATCAACGGGACATACACATAAATATACCCCTGCACATGGGATGACACATCGACATGCCATCCCAGAGTAGATTCACACCTCTATTGCAGTCAAGGAGGTTCATGTGGAATACACCCCCATGTTATACGAACATCATGATCTAAAACATACACCCATTCCAATTAGAGGCAATTGGTTCGTTCCGATAACCACATCAAGGTAGTCATATACACTTTCTCATGATAACCACTTTTCCCAGCATGTGGCCACAAATCAGTATAAGAGAATGTCCAAGAAGAAGTCTCACCAATCACAGTTGGAAAATCAATATTAAAGCTGTGATTTGGATCCTCTTATTGTTGGAGTTCATGAAGCCCCCACACATTTATCTATTGAATCTCAAGATTATACCCTCTCATTTCCAAATTTTATGAGTGGTAGTTTTAATTTTGATTCTCCCCATCATACACTTAATCATGAAGGCTTGCTTCATTAAAATTCGGTCAATCCAGAGTGGTTATATCTGGATGAGAGCCTCAAAAACCCTCTATGTTTCCATAATACCATTGAGAAAAATGATTTATCCCTTCCTATAAACCATCATTGTGATCCACCCTATGATGTCATTCGTTGAGAAAGTCCTCTTCGGAGTATTATTTCACATTGTCAAGAAAATTTCATAATTGACAATGTAGCGATGAGAAAGCTCTCCTATCTCGAGGAACTTGCAAAAACAAGGCCAGTCATGTCTGATGACTTATCATTTATCAGTGAAACACTTTATCTACATGAAGAAATATTAAGGGAACATACATTCTCCAAACCTCCCTTGGGTCATTTATCTTTTAATACGAAGCATCCACATTTGTCAGACCAAGTGGAGAAACCTCTAGTAAAAGATGATGAAGATATGTTAAACATGAGAAAAAAATTTCAAAGGAGAAATACCAGTCATGTTCTGGCCTTTGGAAAATTCTAAGAATAATATTCTAGAAATGATGATTGAATATCGCATTCCTTACATCATCCTCAACTTATGGAAAACACTTAATAATTTGAAAACCAAAGTATTTCAATATTATTAATATCAAAATCATATAGAGATAACAGAAGGGTTGCAATTCCAACTTGACTTGTCATATCTCTCCATTTTCCAACATCCAAAGGTTGAATAATAGTAGAGAACCCTTCAATGTGTTTGTCTCAATGCACTAAAGTGGCTACACTAGTTAATTACTGGTTCTCTATCAAGTGTTGGTATCAGAGTATGTGGTGTATATGGAGAATTACATTTCACTATACTCCAAAATCAGTAAAGTCCTACAATATTGGTCTCAAGAAATGTTATTCCCCACGGTCAACACCAATCAATATGTTTTGTATGTAATAAAATGTATGCTCAAGAATAGGCCTTAAATATTTCCCATCAGAGTCAAGCCAATTGAAAAGAAGTTGTTGAAATAATTTTGCATCAAGTACTTGAGAATCATGATCATGCATCTCGTTTAGAGGATGTCCTCCGTTAGAGAATGAAAATATATAAAATAGAACATCGATCATCTGAAACAGGTGATTTATGTGGTGGTTAGATGATGATCCTAGAAAATGTATGAACCAATATATGCAATATTAGAATAGCAGTTCCACAAATTTCAGTCATACAAGTTAAGAATCACCCCATCTTGTAAGGCTAAGGGCTCATTTAATTCATCCTTCAAATTTATTCAAAAATTTTAAATGATTTGTATAAGATGAACAGGAATAGCCCCATCTTATAGGGTTAGGGTATTTTTTACATCTGAAATCCCCTCCTTAACCAATGTAAGTTTTCTCCCGATTAAGAAAGAAGCCACAAGGAGAGCGTTCAACTGAACTATATGAGGATTTCATTCAAGTTACTATCTTACAAATAGTCCTTGGGAATTCATCATATAGGAGAATGAAGTATCATGGGAGAAACAAATGAATTTTACCTCCAGAAAACACTGACAGAATAAAATCAATGCATTATGCGTTAGAAAAAGTCTTTAACACCACTACAGAAGATGTTGTGCACACCAAAAATCATAGGCTTGCCCAGAATCTAGGTATACCTTCAAATAACCAACTCCCACTCACCGAAAGGAATATAACAAGGGGAAAGGCAAAAGTCAGATTGCATATCACTTTTCCAAAGGAGAAGGTCAATATCTTTGGCTTGATGAGATATTTGCACAGTAGGAAGAGAAAATGAAGGAGTTGAAAACACTCAATACAGAGTTACATCGAAACAACATTTCTTCTAGACGTACTCCCATGGAAGGTCCCCAACAACAAAATCCTATAGGATCTCTTCATTAAATAAGATCTATAGTAACTATAGTTGCAGATAATGAATTCCCTCCACTCAGTACACAATCAAGGCCAGTTAAAACACATCTTGATAGCATGTTCTTGTGGGTTAACCAATGTAGATATCATCATCACCATCTGTGGATTTGATAGTCGTTGCACTAGCTCAACCTCCAATTGCTGTACCTACACAGAATCCATATCGTCGAGATTTCCCCCAAATACTTATGAAAACAATCGAGGCATTAATGACTCAATTGGAAGATATAGAAGAATAACGTGCAATAGTTAAGTAGGAAAAGAGAGATTACAGTGAATGGGTGGATGCAATTCCTCCCCGAGAAAATTTTATGAATTCCACATTCCCAATATTTAATGGCTCGGGAGATCCGGAACCACACATAACCCATTTGGTTTCTCATTGCGATCCCATGATGGGATCTTTTCAACAACAAGAAGCAGTAAATCTTAGGTGTTTTGGGCAGTCATTACAAGGACAATATTTTTTTTAGTATACTAGTTTACAATCATGATCAATAAATGGATGGGAAGATCTTTGTAAGAAGTTTATTCCTTAATTTAGATAAATTGATCAAAAAATGATAGTTCCATATCATACCAATTTTAAACAACGGGTGTATGTAAGAGTTTTAGATTTCATTACTCAATCGAAAGGATTAACATATTCCATTAGTCAAGCACTCCCTCAAGAAAAGTTGCTGCCAATTTAGGTGTAAAATCTACATGATGAGTTACGCAGACCATTGATCCCATCGAAATACACATGAGAGTTTTGAGACCTTACTTCTATCATTCAACAGATAGAAGACTCTATTATAGAAACTAGGGATAAAACTCATGTAATTCCATTAAATATGGGGAGGGGATAAGAATGGAAGATGCTACTACAGTCACACTCAATATGGCACCTCTACCTGCATCTACTACAAGACTTTTATTATACTGAATGTCTCTACCTCTTGAGTATCAGCAGCAACGACTGCCATCTCAAGCTAATCAAAGAGATCAATGTGGGAAATAATTTGGGGAATTAAAGAACAATGTTTATTGTTTGCGGAATGAAAAAGTTCCATGTTACTTCATCTCAGCTTTTGAAAACAATTTGGTTCAGTTTCCATGGCTGATGAAACCAAATAAGGAATATGATGATGATCTCCCGAATTATTGTCCCCATCACCAGATGTTAGGATATCCCATCTATGAATTTTTTGATTCCAAGGACCTCTGAAAAAATGTTATAGACTCTTGAAAGTAAAACTAAAAAGTTCATCATCTCAAGTATCATGTCTTACTGCTAGAGATCAAGAGGAAGAAGGTGAATTTCAAGGGGGAAAAGCAAAAATGTGTAGAAATATGATGATTTGATGTTCCGTAAACGGGTCATCTGAACACATTCGATTATATGATCATAGTTCGAACAGTCGATTGTGTCTTCAGCCACACCTTCTACAGTAAAACCACCTTCATCAAAAGGACATTCCTAAATAAAAAAAGTTATTATAATTATAATGAGATGTTAGAAGAAGACAAGCATGTGTCAAGTCCAAAATGGTCCTTGACCCTGGAAGATTTTATGCCATCTGTTTCAGAAACACTTGCACCGCCCCAACCAAATGACAGGACCAGAATTAACATGTCACGGAGAATTTTTTTCAGATGAAGAATATATCATTGGTTCTGTTAATGTTATTTTTTTAACAAATCCATATGCCAATGGTGATTTAGATTACAATGATCTAGAATTTCATGTACCTAATTGGGGAACTAGAGGAATAGGCCATAGTTGAGGATAAATGGGATGACCTGGGAATTCTAAAAATGAAAATTTCAACTCTACCCCTGTTCGAAAAATATATATGGCATAAAAATGTTGAGTAGCCCTTCTATGAGCTCATCAAGAAAATGGAGTTTCTTCAAGGAAAGACATGTTCGGTTCTGACACAATTTTTTTGGAATACCGATTAAAATATACACAATATTCTTCTAAGAAAGTTAATTGACCTAGTCATTCTAATCTACCAAATCCAGGAATATTTACTGCTTTTGCTCCGACATAGAATACAGCTACATCTGAAACATCAACTTTCAAAGACCCTAAATAACCACATCTCCATGCTGAATAACTCTAACCTTTGGACAAAAGAATGATGCCTTGAATAAGTCAGCCCATGTACCAGCCATTTTATCATTTATGAATCCTTTGAATCTGTCAAAAGATATTCTAGAGGCACTCATTGAGGCCTTTTCAAGTCCTAATGAGTTTGAAATAGAAGTTAATGCTGCTAATGTTTACCGTATAGTGAATTATCCTACAAAATTTCAGGTAGTCATATCATTTATAGATGAAGATGATGATGATGTTGTACATGGACATATAAAACCTTTCTATTTGTCTAGAATAGTCAATGATGTTGACATCTGACATGCCTTCATTGATAATGTCTCTAGGGTCAACCTCATTCCCATTCATACACTTCATTTATTGGTCTAGACTGAATCTGATTTATCTTTATTCTTGTTAATGTTTCAAGGGTATGAAAAGAATGAACATGAACCTTTATGTGAGATTACACTCAAAAATCAATTTGAAGCCCTTGTGTATAATTCATGTTTCATGGATTATCATCATGACAGAGCCTTTAATATTCGGTTTGGAAGGCCTTGGCTACATCAACATGCATCCATACCTTCTTCATACCACAAATGTCTTAATTACTCTGTAAATGGTGAAATCGGGGCATTTTATGGTGATATGTCTCCATTTAAAACATGTGAATCTCAATACATTGAGGCAGTATTTTATCACAAAAAAGGAACCTAGTCTATGGAAAAAGATAATTACTAGAGTTAATGATCAAAATGAACTAGAAAAGATCCAATCAAATCCATTTATGCATTTTAGTAAAGATTATGTGATATGCGTAGATCAAATTGAAAGGGTAAAACCAAATCGAAGCAGTTATCCAATAAATTTTATTATGTCAATTATGGCGACTGAGTCTGACGACATGAGAGAAATAGCCAATTCACAAAGTAGTGATGGAAGCTTAAAGGGAGTTGTCTTTATTTCATCCATTGAATTACAAAAATACTTTAATTTGTTAATATGAGTAGTATAAATTGTAGGAATGATATAAGAATAAAAATTTGTTTATTCTCAATCTATAATTTCCAATATATTACCATTGCGAAAATGTTCATCATCAATAGGGTCATCTATGCTGGCCTCTTCTTCAGGATGATAAAATACATAATCCGCCACTAAATCTGGATGTTTTACCCGGTCATATACTATGAAAGTGGTTATATAAGTGGTAACACATAATGAAGAAGAAGATGAAGATCTCAGGGATGCTCCTCCAGTATTTGTGTAGGTGTCTCTACCACTGTGGTTGAACTCATAAAAAACATCTGGGTATAGAAGAATATCCATTCCCTACTCTAATTAGTGTGTCCAATACCTCTGAAGGTCAAGAGGTGTAAACTTAATTTATAGTGAAACATCAAGATATATTTTCTTGTAATTACAAAACAATTCCATTTTTAATCCGGATGTAGCCACCAATCATTTCAGTTTTCCAGAAGAACATTGTGGATTAAAACAGGCAGCATGAAGAACACACTGAACTCGTGCCTCCAAAATTGAAGTTGAAGTTGATAATATTATAACGGATAAATATTCTATGGAACTTTAGTATCCAAAATGGAGGGCCCACATAGTCCTAGTGAAAAAAAATTCACAAATTAGAGTTTTCATTGATTTATGAGATCTTAACTGGCATTGTCCTAAAGATGATTTTCCAGTTCCGAATACAGAGTTTTTAATTGATGAAACAACTAGATATGATGCTCTTTCCATCCTGGATAGAAACACTAGGAATAATAAAATCAATATTGCCCTAGAGGATGACAAATCTACAGCCTTAAAATCCCCTCATGGAGTGTTTTTCTATCGGGTAATGACCTTTGGCTTAAAGAATGTAGGTGAAACATACCAATGTTCCACGCACCATATCTTCAAAAGCCTCTTAGGGATTTTTTTGAATGTTATGTGGATTATTTGGTGGTCAAATGAAAACAAAATTCTAATTAGTACGTAGATATGGATACTATATTCAAAAAACATTGGTAACACAATTTGATGATGAACCCCTTCAAATGTGCTTTCGAGGGAATCTCAAGATAGTTTATTGGCTTCATTGTACACCATCATTGTATCGAAGTTGATCCTGAGAAAACAAAATCAATTCGTGGTATGTCACCTCCTCAATATTTGAAAGAATTAGGAGGACTAAAAGGATACTTGGCCTATATTCGGCTCTTTATCTCAAATTTAGTAGGCAAGTGTTTACACTTAACCGGATTAATGAAGATGGGAATCACCTACCAATGGACTGATGACTTCCAAGTATCATTTCATACCATTAATAAATATCTCTTGAGCCCACCAATATTAATTCCACATGTTGCAGGAAGACCACTTATTCTCTACGTGACAACTTTAGAGCGATCACTATGTTCCTTCCTCACCCAAAAGAATGATGATGGGAATAAAAACCTCATTTACCATCTCATTCGAACTATGATTGATGTGAAAACTCAATTTTCAAGTTTTTAAAAGTGCCACCAAGAATTAATTTTTTCATTTCTGAAATTGAGGCACAACCTTCAACATCATGAAGTCCAATTGGTGTCTCACAATAACCCACACCAATTTATCCTCCTCCGTCCTATGCTTATATGATTTTAGACAGGGTGGGTGGTTATTTTTCAATAGTTTGATATCAATATTGTCCCTCGAAATGCAATAAAAATATAATATATGGCTAAATTCCTTGATGAGCATCCATATGCATATGATGCATCATTTAATATTGATCTTCCTAATTAAGATGTCTTCTCAATTCAGGATAATTCTCTAGAATGGGAAATGCATTTTGATGTTTCTTCTTGATGTCCAATAGGGAAATGAATGGAAAACCGTAAAATCAACAATGTTGGGTTAGGAATTGACTTTATTTCCCTAGAAAAGGAAGTGTATCATTATTCATTCATGTTGTCATAAGGTGGTACCAACAATGAGGTATAATAACAAGCTCTTATCACAGGATTGAAATAGGCATTTTATGTGAAAATAATTCATTTAAAGGTGAAAGGTGATTCATAATTGTTAATGAAATAAATTATTAGGGATTATTCCATCAAAAAAGTGGAGTTAATCCCTTGTGTGATGATGTCTGGGGGTTAATGGTAGAATTTCCCTTAAAGTCGACATTGTCTTATGTCATGCAACCACAAAATTCTCAAGCATATGCACTAGATATTACAGCAACAACATTGGCAGATCCAAATCAGGATGATACAATCATTATCACTTCCCCTCGTCATGTGGTTTTACATTTTTTTTTCAAAACAGAACGGAGGAAATTAATGAAATTAACTCTATTTCTGAATCATATGGTAATACGACGGGATGGGGAACATCCATCCTAGAATAGCTTATAAATGGGATACTTCCACCAGAAAGGACTGAAAAACAATAGATCCGATGAAGAGCTTCCTAGTTTGCTCTTTATGATAGTCCAGTCCACCAAATGATCCGCTAAAAAAGAGGATATGATGGAATCCTCTTCAGATGTATTGATGGATAAGAGACTACAGTTGAAATGAATGAATTATATTCAAAAGTTTTTGGTGCCCACCAGTCTGGGCATAGACTCTCTAATTAGATATGAAGTCTTGGATAATTTTGGACTTCAATGACGAAGTATTGTACATATTTCACCAAAAATTACATCCCTACCAAGTGCATGCCTACTTCATTCGTCAACCCCCAAAGTTTCTGCATAGATATAAATACTCTTTTCCATTTTTAACATGGGTAATGGATGTAGTAGGGTCTTATCCTCCATACAAGACTATGCAGTTCACGTATATTCTCACTGCTATATACTACTTTTCTAAATGGGCTAAGGTAATAGCTCTCAAGGATGTCAGATCCAATAGCATTGTTAGTTTTTTCAATAATAATATCATCACCATATTTGGTTTCCCTTATTCTCTTCTGATTAGCAATGACACCATTTTTTGTTCTACTGAGGTAACAACTTGATATAAGGAACATAATATCAAATCCAATCATTCATCTCGCTATCATGTGGTGGCCAATGGATAGATATAGGATTTTAATAATACACTATCAAATATACTACATAATATGGTGGATAAAGATTTTAAATCATTGTATTAAAACTGTTGAATGCTTTATGGGATTAATGAACAACTACCCATACTGCTACAAAAGAAACTCCTTATTCATTGGAATGTGGAACTGAAGCTTTTTTTCGAATTGAAATGCAATTTCCTTCACTCAGAGATGCAATATGTGATCAGTTGTCTATAGATGGGAGGTCTCATAAAAGTTTCAATGGTTTGTAATGATTAGAATAGAAATAATGACACAAATTGTATCATCTATAAGATTATCAAAATATAATTTCATGATCTTTTAACAACAAATTCACCTCTATTCATTTCTTCAAGGAGAATTGTTATTGGTCCTTAGGACTACAATGATACCCGGAATGAAACCTTCAAAACATGTGCCAATTTGGGAAGGACCTTCATCTATGCACAAGGTCTATTCAAAGGGATCCTATGACTTAATGTCAATGGGTGGATAGCTTATTTCAACTCCAACCAATATGATATTCTTGAAGAAATAATTTTTGTAGTGGTGCACATTCGCCTCACTACAAGACTATATTCTTCAGAGTACAACGTCCTCACTGCCAGACATTAAACAACATAATACAATGTCGTTGTTATTTGACATAAAACTGCTAAACCCCCATGTCCTAGTTGTAAGACATTAAAGTGCATAACAACCATTTGCATCCAAATGGAAATGAGTTTAAAATGCGAAACATCTTCATCCTTATCATGTGACATTAAATTGCAAAACATCATTTGTTAAACTAATGTTTCTTTATTTGATGTTAGAAGTTTTCATACGCAAACATCATTGAAATCATCGATACTCCTTAGTATCACTTGAGACCATCTCTTTCCTATGTCTGAGTAAGATCTACATAGAGTCCTTATTTAAATAACTACATATGGATTGATTTTCATTTTTCTTTGAGATATGTAAGGACACATAAATCTACATATTTGGGAGCAGCCACAATCACAAAATCTTTATATTTTATTTTCTCAACTTGTATATGAATCAGATCTATACAGGGCATTTCCATAAGATATAGGATTCGGACCTTATACCATTTAATGAATTAAGATTTACCATTCTCTCACAATGTGTTAAAAGCCCCCATTCACCATGTCAAACTCGATTATCTTTAGGAATGATTGTATAAATAACAATGTATTGCTTGATTCTCATCTTTTTGAGATACATTGTAATGCCTAGATCTCCAATCTTGTTCCCAACCAGGATAAAAGCCCCAGTGTTTCTAGTATAAGATTCAAATCTGCATAGGTAATGTCTTAAGAACAATGTATGACTAGATTCATTCCCCAGGAAGACACATAGTTAAACTTGGGTTTTCCCCTTAATTCAATTACAATATTTCTTTCCTTTCACATTAGTTCATTATCATCCTTACTGCTTGATGTTAAACGGCATGGAAATATAGCACGCCTTTTCGTCACTTGCATAACCATTGTACTCTAAAAGAATCCCATATTGTTCCAGGTTTCTCACAATGATCATAGCTCTCAAGGTCATATGAATTGGGTAAAATTATTCTATATATATATAAGTTGTTTCAATTTCTTATAGGTTTATCTATGTCCTTACTACACGACATAAAACTATATAGTATAATATCATCCTTTCCTAACTTAAAACTGTATAGTATAATGTCTTCACTGCATTACATAAAACTATAGTGTATAATTTCCTCATTGTATGACATAATGCTTTATAGTATAATGTCCTCACTACATGACCTAAAACTACATAGTATAATTTCTTCACTAGAGGACTTAAAAATTCATAGTATAATGTCTTCATTGCATGACATAAAACTACACATCACAATATTAATTCATAGGAACAAAAGAACGTTTACATTTTATATATGACTCAAATAATTGTAAAGAATGTAAAACTCATGGCCAATATTGATTAAAATATTTAACATGTGCATTGTGAAAAATACCCTTCCATATTTCACAATGAAAGTCTTGAATATTTCTAGATCTTTCCTAATATTTTTTTCTATTTCTGGTGGCAGAGTTTCTAATATTTTTGAACTATTGTTTGATTATACAGCATGTTCCCTCAAGCGGCCTTTCATATGTTACCTCCATAACATACATGTAATTCAAATAATGAAACTATTTGGCTATGTAGCATAGGCCCTAGTTGGACCTCCATAATACCACCCCCATAATGGGTTTGTCATGTAATGGTAACTTCATTATTGGTTAGAGTATTTGTGTTCCCTTTAATATTTGATGACAATATTAAAGAATATATATTTTAAAAAAGTCATTTAGGTATACCTATCCCATTATCTTTCTCACAATATGAATGTCTTTATGACTAGGGTTTACACATTTCCCTCACCGTGTGTTCAATACAATATGAAATAACATTGAAATCACTTAGTCACATATAATACTATTTTTCTTTTTATGGTCCTAGTTGTATGACCTAAAAATATAGATACAATACCTCTTACGTTTGGGTCAGACCCTTATAAAAGTAATATTCTTCCAATTCTTTGGCCATCATGTTTGGAAATACCCTATCAATATTCAGGTAACTCTCTCCAATAACTAAACTCTAAGCTTCAGAATATCTAAATATCCATAAGATTTCTTTATCTTTTAGCAATAAAATGTCAAAACTCAAATAGATCTTTTGTATGACTATAGCATTCTCCCTTAGGAATCCTTTCATAATTTTATAAAATAACAGGCTTATCATTCAAAAGATGACACTATTTGGTTATGCAACATATTCTCTAGGTTTCCCTATATAAGACAGACCCGTAAAGGGTTTTTCAAAAAATGGTAACTTGGTTCTTGGAAGTGACTTCCACTAACGCCTTTAGCCCTATTTTCTATATCATCATTAAGTTTCAAGAAAATCTCAAATCAATGGTTACCATTTTAACATCCATACCTAATCCTAACAGAATATTTCTAATAAAATTATCAATAAATTGGGAGAATCTAATTCCTTTGGTCAGAGCTAAATACCTTGAGTTAATCTCACATTATGTCCTCATTGCATGACTTAAAACTGCACAATACAATGTACTCATTTCATGACTTACAACTATACAGCACAATGTCCTCACTACATGACTTAAAACTGCACAATATGATATTAGAAATTCCACGTTATGATAAATATTTAACATTACTCATACACCAATTTTTTTATAGAAGTGGTTTTACTATTCATGACATATGTCAGTATAAAATAGCTCTTTTTTTTAAAAATTCCATTCCTTGGAAAAACCACCCACTATGGTCCTGAGTCACCCAAATCTTATATACCCTTGTCTATCAACTATAAAAGGATAAATTCCTATGAAATCTTTTTCCTGACAATGCAGTACATTCCCTTATGTGGCCTTCCATAAGTTGCCTACATAACAGGAATTCCCGCTATAAGATACCACTATTTGGATATGAAGCATATGCCCCAATTGTACATTTTTAAAACATCCCCACTAATGGGTTTTTCAAATAATGGTAACATTTTTCTTGGAAGATACTCCCCGTAGGTTGATACAATTTTTATATTTGGTGGCCATAAAAATCATGGATCAATATTCCCCTTAGAAATCTTAAGAAAATATTAAATCAATTCTTAAACACAGTAGCTTTTTTAGGAACCAATTTCAACATTTATTGCCAATGATATTCGACCATAAAAACTAGCCCTTTATTCTCCAACATGCATGAATTTAAACTACCAAACAACAAAAGACTTGGTACTCATTAGATTTGGAACCCAAAAAGGGAAATCAAAACCATAGTCTAGTCTCATCTCCCAAAACTTGAATTTTTATAGATTAGGTAATATTGAGAAAAAATAATGTCAAAAGAAACAATGTCTTTGGGGATTCCTATAACGACCCATACTTTACATACATTGTTAATACTTCAAAATTGAAGCACACTTATTACAACATATGACAAAACCACAAAGGACCGTTTAGTTATAGTGTCTTTAGAAACTGGGAAACATAAACATCTGGTTCATAAATCTTCTACAGTGTCTCCTATTTATTTCATCATATCTAGGGTCCCTTTTAGCATATTCTACTTAATATCCATATTCCTGACCTGGGGAAAAGAAAACATAAAAGGGTGAGCTCAAATGCTCAGCAAGGGAAAATAAAGGAAATAAAAATCATATCATATCTTTTTGAAAATCAAAACCTGCAAAAGAGATCATAATATCTTAACATGGAATAAATCAAAGAAGTGAAAATGAGATCCCCATAATCATAACATAAAATGTGAAACTTTGTGGCATGCACACATAATCATGGAAAATCATTTCTTGTTAGTCATGACTCATTGCCAAGACTATCTTAGTGGAAAAAGTCCCTTTCTGAATCGAGTTCACTCCTCGTTTCAGTCCTGTATCACTGAACCGAAATAACCTTCCGTTCCAGCCATGTCTATCCCATGAGATACAAAATCTTTACCCAATGCATTGGAGGGAGATATAGGTCCCAGCCATATTATAATGAATCCTTTCATATGTGTTCCACATAATCATAAATCATAAATCATAGCATAACCCATGTAATAAAAATGGGATTCTTAAACAACATGACATCAAAAAAAAATTCATATAAGATAAAGAAATTCATAAAAATATTTCCATTACAACATAATCAAATCCATGTAATAATAGGGATATAAACAGAACCCTTTTATTATCTTAGATGGAAAATAATTTTGATAAAATTCTTTAACTCCATTCATGAGGAAAATATCATTTCTACTTCAAAAACACTTTTCCTTTCTTAACATGGCATACAATTTTAAACTAAAAGAAGCTGATTAAAAATAAACTTGAATACTTGTAAGGGAATATTCTTGGAAATAATGTTTTAAAAATCCATACATGCCGTATAAGTTAAAAAAACATTCTTCGTACCTTTGTCGGAAAAGTCAAAAAGTACCTCGTACGAAAAAAAACGACCAAAGATTCCTTTCATATTCGTTACTAAAAGCTCACCGAAGGGTAAAATTGGATTTAAACTATTGTAAGTGAATGGAAACAATATTACATATTGAGGGAACATGGATGTGGATGATAAAATACACCCCAGTAAATACTTACGAATAAACAATCTCGGATAAAAATGAGATTGTGGTATTTTCCCTTACCTTAGGTCTGATTTGCTTTGTACGTGTCCGAAGCTCCTGTATAATGGTTTAAATAATGTTATTGACTTATTCAAGAATCATACATATTGATATTATATCATATATGGTCATATTCTTAGCTCTTTGTTAGTAATATTTCATTGTTACTTGTTACTCGGGTCTTTATTGCCTTTTGCTCTTATGCGTGTTTTGCCGAATAAATTCTTATTCTTATTTTAAGGTTATAGATACCTTATATCCATATATCATATTTATTCATTCAATTCATTTATATAATTACTATGTAATGATGATCATGTAGAACGAGTCGCATCACATCGTGGAGACGGTATTCCGTACGTACGCACGAGTGATGATATCATTCCTATGATCGTGGAATTGTATTGGAGTATATGTATATTATTTCAGTATCAGTATCACTTTATAATAATCATAAATAGTTACTCATTACACCATTATACCCATCCTTGTAAGGTGGTGGTGGAAAATAGATTACACCACGGCGTGGAGACGGTATTCCGTACGTACGCACGCGCGGTGATTTCATTTTTCCGTGGGATGGATAGAAGGTGAATTAGGGTTGTTTCATATATATAATAACATATCAGTATGTATGTAATACTGATGTTATTACTTTATCATGAAACAACTAAAGACGAAGAAGTTGAAGAAGAAAGAAATTGAAAAGATCGGTAATGGATATTACCTCTTCTTTGGGCCGCCTCTTTGAATCCTCCACTTAGGGAACTAAGATTGGTCTTTGAAGAAGACCAGTACCTCTAGGAATATTCTAGGGAAGTGTAGAGGAGAAAATGGCAGGGTTTGGCCGAGCTTTAGTGCTCAATTTTGTGTGAGGAGGAGGGGGAGGAGGTGCCCTTTTATAAGGGAGGAGAGGGGCACCTTAGGAATATCTCAAAATATTATTTTATATTAAAGTCAAAATCGGTTTATAATGGTTCCAAAGGGTCTTATTTCGAAGATAAAGTGGGTATGGGTCGAAATCCTATCAACCAATAGGATTTAGACAAGTTTAGGGTATTATTTTAACCATATCAATTAGATTTAACTCTAAGTTAATTAATTAAACTTTTACCGTGTCTTTTTTTTTCTTTCACTACATGGTTAATACACTTACTATAACATGCCAAACGAACCCCAAATTGTTTATTATTAATATATATATCCTTATATAAGTCATTTGGCCGAACCTTAGATTTTTAGGAATAAAATAACAATTAATAATATAATATTTGATTTAAAAACAATTTTGTGTCAATTTTGACACTATTTGATATATGATTTTTGTGAAAGTCATAACAGAATTATATGTTCTAACCAAGTAGATTAAATCAACATTAATATATCATAGTAACCTAGAAAATTAGTGTAATTCATAAAAAGTCTCAAATTACATTTATTTTTGTGTTTATAACATCAATTATGTCAATATTTCAATAATAAGATAATTACTGCATCATCATTGTGTCATAAATAAATTAAATTATTTAATGTCTAAAAATTACAAATAAAATACAATTATGTAGGAAATCTTTTTATATTTCTAATGAATATTTATAGTCGAATTTATCTTATGTATAACCCCATATTAAAAATGATTTACTTATTAAACTTTGATTTTAACTATTTTAACCCTTCTTTAAATAAATTAATAATAAATGTCCTAATCTAATCCAAGTGGGCCTAAATGGTCATATTTTATTCCTAAGTTTGTTTTTGGTCGAATTAAACTTGTCCAATAGAATTAGGACATGTGTTAGGGTAATATTAATATCATATTTACCCTTAGTTACCCTATTTACTATTAACCGCGGTAAAAAAAAGTAAAAAGTTACTATTCACCAAAAAATTATTTTTATCTCATTGAACCACATTTTACTTACTGATATCAACCGTGTCTGTCGGATTTTTGAAATTCCATTCACAGAAGCGGTAAAATTATGTTTTATGAAAAATTCATTTTTTAACCTACCACTTAGTGGTTTCACTATTCATCAAAAATTGAATGTTTTTCAGAAAAATACCAAAATTTCACCCTAGGCTAATTTCGATATTCTGAGTCCAAAAATGAAGTCCATTTTGAAAAATAAAATTTATAAAATTTCAAAAATTGGTTATTACTATTCATAACGGCTAGTTTTAATAGCATATTGTTGTTTAGTGAAACTCGGTATTGCGTACGACGCAAGCTATCGAGGAAGGTCGCGATTGCGTGTAAAGAAAGCCAAGCAAGTGTTGTGTAGAAAATGATTCCTTTGATGATTTATATAACATAAAAGTCTCGGGTGTTACATTCTACCCCCCTTAAAAAGAATTTCGCCCTCGAAATTCGTCACTTTGTAACAAACAGATGAGGATACTTCTCCCTCATCATATCCTCAAGCTCCCATGTAGCTTCTTCAAGTTGGTGGTTCCTCCATAAAACTTTCACCAAGCAAGTGGTCTTGTTTCGTAGGACTTTTTCGCTACAATCCAGAATCTCTATCGGCTGTTCTTCATAAAAAAGATCTTGGTCCAGCAGTACAACTTCTGAGCTGATTACATGTGAAGGATCTGGTATGTACTTTCTCAGGAGAGATACATGGAACACATCGTGAACTTGAGAGAGATTCGGTGGAAGCGCCAATCGGTAAGCTACCTTCCCAACACGATCCAGTATTTCGAAAGGACCGAAATATCTAGGGCTCAACTTCCCCTTCTTTCCAAATCTCATAACCCTCTTCCAGGGAGATATTCGTAAGAACACTTTATCACCAACTTCAAACTCTAGGTCTTTTCTTCGGTTGTCGGCATAAATTTTCTGTCGACTCTGAGCTGCTCTTATGTGTTGTTGAATAGATCTGACCTTTTCTGCCATTTCATCAACGAGATCAGTTCCTAATAGCTTTCTTTCCCCAACTTCATCCCAGTAAGTTGGAGTCCTGCATTTCTTTCCATAGAGAGCTTCATAAGGAGCCATCTGAATACTGGAGTGAAAGCTATTATTATAAGAAAATTCCACCAAAGGTAGGTGTTGATCCCAACCGCCTTTGAAATCCATAGAGCAAGCTCTCAACATATCTTCTAGGGTTTGAATTGTTCTCTCAGACTGACCGTCTGTCTGGGGATGATAAGCAGTGCTGAAACTCAACTCTGTATCCAGAGTATGGTGAAGACTTCGCCAGAACTTCGAGGTAAATCTCGGATCCCGATCAGATATAATAGAAAGTGGTACTCCATGCAATCTTACCACTTCCTTTACATATATCCTGGCAAGCTGATCTAGAGAGAAATCCTCTCTAATAGCAATGAAGTGTGCAGACTTTGTAAGACGATCAACTATGACCCAAATAGCATTAATGCCTTTGGATGTTTTAGGAAGTCCTGTGACAAAGTCCATAGTGATTTTTTCCCATTTCCATTCGGGTATGGGTAATGGTTGTAACATCCCCTTAGACTTCTGTCTCTCAGCTTTAACTTGTTGACAAACCAAGCATCGAGAGACATATTCAGCAACATCTCTTTTCATGCCACCCCACCAGAAGTACTCTTTCAGGTCCCTATACATCTTCGTGCTTCCAGGATGAATAGAGAATGAAGAACTATGAGCCTCATCCAGCAGCTCCTTCTTTAATTCGGGGATGGAAGGAACACAAACCCAATTCCTGAACTTTATTATCCCATCACAATCAAGGTTGAATTCAGGAACATTTCTCACCTTCTTTTGTAACTCGACATCTTCTTTCTGGACCTCTTTAATCTTCACATGTATAGATGGTTGAACATTCATTTGAGAAAGATAAGATTTTTCCCCTTCCATTATAATTCCACGATCCATCCTTTGTAAATCCATAAATATTGGATCTTTTGTGATCCTCATCATGGATAAACTAGCATGGTCTTGTCGACTTAATGCATCTTCCACCTTGTTTGCTTTCCCAGGGTGGTAATAGATTGAGCAGTCATAATCCTTAATCAGCTCCAACCATCTTCTTCGGCGCATATTCAGCTCCTTTTGTTTGAAAATATACTTTAAACTTTTATGATCAGTATAAATATCAAAACTTTCACCATAAAGGTAATGCCTCCAAATCTTTAATGCAAAGATTACCGCAGCCAAATCCAAATCATGTGTTGGGTAATTTTGCTCATGGATTTTCAACTGTCGTGAGGCATAAGCTATCACCATATCATTTTGCATAAGAACACACCCCAATCATTTCTTGGATGCATCACTGTAGATCACAAACCTTTCTCCACTACAAGGCAGTGTGAGCACAGGTGCACTGGATAACCTTCTTTTCAACTCCTTGAAATTCTCTTCACATTCCTCTGTCTAGACAAACTTAACTCCTTTCCGAGTCAACTTGGTGAGTGGATTAGATAATCGTGAAAAATCTTTTACAAAACTTCGATAATATCCATCCAAACCAAGAAAACTTCGGATCTCAGTTACTGTTTTTGGTCTTGACTATCTTTCGATAACCTCTGTTTTTGCTGGATCCACAGATATCCCCTCTTTTGAGATTATGTGACCCAAAAATGAAACTTTTCGAAGCCAAAATTCACACTTGGTAAATTTGGCATAAAGCTTCTCCTTTCTCAGGGTCTTCAATATAATTCTCAAGTGATCTTCATGCTCTTCCTTTCTCTTTGAATAGAGAAGAATATCATCTATAAAAACTACCACAAATTGATCAAGATAGTCTTTAAAGACTCTAATCATTAGATCCATGAAGATAGCAGGGGCATTAGTAAGACCAAATGGCATCACTATAAATTCATAGTGTCCATACCTTGTACGGAAAGCCATCTTTGGTATATCCTCCCTTTTGACCCTCAATTGATGATACCCTGAATGAAGATCAATCTTGGAAAAGTATTGAGCTCCGTGTAGTTGGTCAAATAAGTCATCAATGCGTGGGAGAGGATATTTGTTCTTGATAGTGATCTTGTTAAGTTCTCGATAATCAATGCAGAGTCTCATTGATCCATCTTTCTTCTTAACAAATAGAACAGGTGCTCCCCAAGGTGATGCACTAGGGCGTATGAATCCCTTATAAAGATTCTCTAGGAGTTGCTTCTTCAATTCCTGCAACTCAATTGGGGCCATTCTATAAGGTTTATTTGAAATAGGCAAAGCACCCGGTACGAGTTCTATTGAAAAATCAACTTCACGATTTGGTGGAAGACCCAGTAATTCCTCCGAAAAGACATCATCAAACTCCCGTACAATGTGCATATTCTTAATCGTGAGTTTCTCACCAACCATTTGAGATAAATAACCTTCATTTAGTGGAATCAATACCCATAAGATGGAAGAAATTTCCACTGGAAGGTTATGTTCATCCTTGCATTGGTATACGATCGTAGATTGATCTGGAATATGAAATGTGACTTCCCTTCTTTGGCAATTGATATGAGCTCCATGTAGAGAAAGCCAATCCATGCCAAGAATCACATCAAATTCTACTAAAGGAAGGATCACAAGATTTACAGGAAGCACTTTCCCACAAACTTCGATCGGAGAAGAATTATAAACATTTGATGCGACTGTTGTGCCATTAGGTGTTCTCACAGCTAACTCAACATCTAATTGTTGAGGTAAAACGGTGATACCCATAGAAAATTCTTTAGAAATAAAAGAGTGGGTGGATCCAGAATCAAATAAAACATTTTCTACTTTAGAGTGGATGGTAAGTGTACCTTTCACCACTTCGTTATCGTACTCCACAACGCTGATAGAAATTGCATGTGACTTTCCTTTGTCTTTAGCCTTAAGATTTTGTTGACGTCGACCATCATCATCAACCCTTGGATTTTGGAATTGATTGGCATAATGCCCCATCTCCTTTCACTTGAAACATTGAAGTGTAGTAGGTTCATTCTGTGTATCCCTTCCTTTGTTTGCATCATTAGACATCTTCTTCCCATTATCGCGGCATTCAAATGCCCGATGACCTTCCTTTCCACATTTAAAACATTTACTTGTCCCTTTAAGACAACTCCCTCCATGTTTCTTTCCACACTTTGAGCATAAGGAAAAGCTCATCTTCTTTTCCGTGTGCTCTTTAGATTTTTCTTTGAATTCCATCTTCCTCTTATTATCAAACCCATGTGATTGATGGGTTACTCCAATCTCCATCTCGACTTTGAGAGCACATTGAACGATTTCCTCATAGCTATTGAAGTCCCTTATGGCTAACGCCCTTCGAAGACTTGGTTTTAAGCCACTAAAGAATCGATCGATCTTACTCTCAGGTTGGATAATAATACCAGAAACGTACCTTGCAAGTCTTGTAAAATTTGCTTCATAGGTACCAACAGATTCATCATCCCTTTGCTTCAGTTCAAGAAACTCTTTCTCCATCTTTGTTCGGAGAATACGAGGGAAGTACTTATTGAAAAATAAGTTCTTGAACTCGTCCCATTCCATAGACTCAATTTCATCCCTTTGCCTCGTATTCTTAATAAGATTCCACCATTGATCAACATCTCCTTCCAAACGATACACTGCTAGGATGCCTTTATCATTCTCAGAACATTGAAGAACTGAAAATATCTTTTCAGTAGTACTAATCCATTGTTCAGCAAATAATGGATCAGTAGACCCGCTGAAAGAAGGTGGATGCTGCCTCATGAAGGATTCAACAGAATGTTGCTCCTTCTTTTGCTCGTTTGGAAGTCCTGCATGATTCATAGCTTGAGAAAGTTGTGTGAGCATGGCTACAAGATTTTTCATTCCAGCTCCCATATCGTTTGGTTGCTCAGGGGGACAATCATTGCATTGCCCATCGCATTCCGCATTAACACGGTTCCGTCGGGTTCCAGCCATTGACTAAAACCAAGAAGAATAGTGTGAGCAACACTAATTATAATAGGAAAACCACATAATCCAGGATAAAATTTCACAGTTAAGGTTTTATCCTAGGGTATTCATGGCCATTTCTAAAACACTAAGATTGTGTTCTATGCTTAGACTTATCCTTAGGGTTCTTACTAAGGCTTTCACATCCTAGTTTCCAAAGGTTGACTATACCTTTCCTCTGATACCAACTATAACGACCCACACTTTACATACATTGTTAATACTTCAAAATTGAAGCACACTTATTACAATATATGACAAAACCACAAAGGACCGTTTAGGTATAATTTCTTTAGAAACTAGGAAACATAATCATCTGGTTCATAAATCTTCTACAGTGTCTCCTATTTATTTCATCATATCTAGGGTCCCTTTTAGCATATTCTACTTAATATCCATCTTCCTGACCTGGGGAAAAGAAAACATAAAAGGGTGAGCTCAAATGCTCAGCAGGGTCAAATAAAGGAAATAAAAATCATATCATATCTTTTTGAAAATCAAAACCTGCAAAAGAGATCATAATATCTTAACATGGAATAAATCATAGAAGTGAAAATGAGATCCCCATAATCATAACATAAAACTTGAAACATTGTGGCATGCACACATAATCATGGAAAATCATTTCTTGTTAGTCATGACTCATTTCCAAGACTATCTTAGCGGACAAAGTCCCTTTCTGAATCGAGTTCACTCCTCGTTTCAGTCCTGTATCACTAAACTGAAATAACCTTCCGTTCCAGCCATGTCTATCTCATGAGATACAAAATCTTTACCCAATGCATTGGAGGGAGATATAGGTCCCATCCATCTTATAATGAATCCTTTCTTATGTGTGCCACATAATCATAAATCATAAATCATAGCGTAACCCATGTAATAAAAATGGGATTCTTAAACAACATTACATCATAAAACAATTCATATAAGATAAAGAAATTCATAAAAATATTTCCATTACAACATAATCAAATCCATGTAATAATAGGGATAAAAACAGAACCCTTTTATTATCTTATATGGAAAATAATTTTAATAAAATACTTTAACTCCATTCTTGAGGAAAATATCCTTTCTACTTCAAAAACAATTTTCCTTTCTTAACATGTCAAAAAAATTTAAACTAAAATAAGTTGATTAAAAATAAACCTGAATACTTGTAAAGGAATCTTCTTGGAAATAATGTTTTAAAAATTCATACATGTCGTATAAGTTAAAAAAACTTTCTTCATACCTTTGTCGGAAAAGTCAAAAAGTACCTCGTACGAAAAACAAACGACAAGAGATTCCTTTAATATTCTTTACTAAAAACTCACCGAAGGGTAAAATTGGATTTAAACTATTTTAAGTGAATGGAAACAATATTACATATTGAGGGAACATGGATGTGGATGATAAAATACACCCCAGTAAATACATACGAATAAACAATCTCGGATAAAAATGACATTGTGGTATTTTCCCTTACCTTAGGTCCGATTTGCTTTGTACGTGTCCGAAGCTACTGTATAATAGTTTAAATAATGTTATTGACTTATTCCAGAATCATACATATTGATATTATATCATATATGGTCATATTTTTAGCTTCTTGTTAGTAATATTTCATTGTTACTTGTTACTCGGGTCTTTATTGCCTTTTGCTCTTATGCGTGTTTTGCCGAATAAATTCTTATTATTCTTTTAAGGTTATAGATACCTTATATCCATATATCATATTTATTCATTCAATTCATTTATATAATTACTATGTAATGATGATCATGTAGAACGAGTCACATCACATCGTGGAGACGGTATTCCGTACGTACGCACGAGTGATGATATCATTCCTATGATCGTGGAATTGTATTGGAGTATATGTATATTATTTCAGTATCAATATTACTTTTTAATAATAATAAATATTTACTCATTACACCATTATACCCATCCTTGTAAGGTGGTGGTGGAAAATAGATTACACCACGGCGTGGAGACGGTATTTCGTACGTACGCACGCACGGTGATTTCATTTTTCCGTGGGATGGATAGAAGGTGAATTAGGGTTGTTTAATATTTATAATAACATATCAGTATGTAAGTAATACTGATGTTATTACTTTATCATGAAACAACTAAAGAAGAAGATGTTGAAAAAGAAAGAAATTGAAAATATCGGTAATGGATATTACCTCTTCTTTGGAACGCCTCTTTGAATCCTCCACTTAGGGAACTAAGATTGGTCTTTGAAGAAGACCAGGACCTCTAGGATTATTCTAGGGAAGTGTAGAGGAGAAAATGGCAGGGGTTGGCCGAGCTTGAGTGCTCAATTTGGTGTGAGGAGGAGGGGGAGGAGGTGCCCTTTTATAAGGGAGGAGAGGGGCACCTTAGGAATATCTCAAAATATTATTTTATATTAAAGTCAAAATCGGTTTATAATGGTTCCAAAGGGTCTTATTTCGAAGATAAAGTGGGGATGGGTCGAAATCCTATCAACAAATATGATTTAGACAAGTTTAGGGTATCATTTTAACCTTATCTATTAGATTTAACTCTAAGTTAATTAATTTAACTTTTACCGTGTCTTTTTGTTTTCTTTCACTATATGGTTAATACACTTACTATAACATGCCAAACGAACCCAAATTTGTTTATTATTAATATATATATCTTTATCTAAGTCATTTTCCCGAACCTTAGATTTTTAGGAATAAAATAACAATTAATAATAATATATTTGATTTAAAAACTATTTTTTTTCAATTTTGACACTATTTGATATATGATTTTTTTGAAAGTCATAACAGAATTATATGTTCGAACCAAGTTGATTAAATCAACATTAATATATCATAGTAACCTATAAAATTAGTGTAATTCATAAAAAGTCTCAAATTACATTTATTTTGCTGTTTATAACATCAATTATGTCAATATTTCATTAATAAGATAATAACTGCATCATCATTGTGTCATAAATAAATTAAATTATTTAATGTCTAAAAATTACAAATAAAAACACATTATGTAGGAAATCCTCTTAGATTTCTAATGAATATTTATAGTCGAATTTATCTTATGTATAACCCCATATTAAAAATGATTTACTTATTAATCATTGATTTTAACTATTTTAACCCTTCTTTAAATAAATTAATAATAAATGTCCTAATCTAATCCAAGTGGGCCTAAATCGTCATATTTTATTCCTAAGTTTGTTTTTGGTTGAATTACAATTGTCCAATAAAATTAGGACATGTGTTAGGGTAATATTAATATCATATTTACCCTTAGTTACCCTATTTACTATTAACCGCAGTAAAAAGAAGTAAAAAGTTACTATTCACCAAAAAATTATTTTTATCTCATTGAACCACATTTTACTTACTGATATCAACCGTGTCTGTCGGATTTTTGAAATTCCATTCACAGAAGCAGTAAAATTATGTTTTATGCAAAATTCAGTTTTTAACCTACCACTTAGTGGTTTCACTATTCATCAAAAATTGAAAGTTTTCCGAAAAATACCAAAATTTCACCCTAGGCTAATTTCGATATTCTGAGTCCAAAAATGAAGTCCATTTTGAAAAATAAAATTTATAAAATTTCAAAAAGTGGTTATTACTATTCATAACGACTAGTTTTAATAGCATATTGTTGTTTATGAAACTCGGTATTGCGTACGACGCAAGCTATCGAGGAAGGTCGCGATTGCGTGTAAAGCAAGACAAGCAAGTGTTGTGTAGAAAAATATTCCTTTGATGATTTATATAACATAAAAGTCTCGGGTGTTACAATTCCTGTATAACCCTAGAAAAAAATCAAACTATAATTTATATGAACTGTGGCTTTGGGAAATATTAGAGAATTTTTGAAACATGTTATAGCTCCATATATGAACAAATGATGTTTGAATGCGTCAATGTTCCCTACTATTACCTTAAATAAATATTCTTTTCATTCCAAACGAATCAAATTCTAAAGGGGGGATTTTTTAGACACCATGAAATGTGTTTCATGCAATTCTCCGCTATTGAATATGTATTTCCATGTGACACAAATAAATATGTCTTCAACCGAGATCGAAATGATTGCATTGTGACTCTGTATTTTTCAAGGGGGTCAGTGATGGTGGCGATGGAACTGGCCCAAAGGATCGGGACCGCATGCCGACAGTGCACCGAAGAAGGGGTGCGGGGGCGCAGCCCCCGCGGTATGGAGAAATTATTTGGCTATGTCCAAAAATAGGTGCCCAATATTACTGCGCATAAACACCTGTACACAACCATGATGGTGGAGAATGAAACTATGATTTTGGCTAAGTCCTAAAATAATCACCCATGTCTACACAAATGTAATGGCTCACAATTTTGGGGTTCACTACGTTGGAAAAATCTGATGTTTGGGGTGTTTTGGGTGGTCTGGAAGCCCATCCCAGCTTCTCGGTGAAAAGACTCCTAGCAGTAACCTTGGCCAACCGCTGGCCTCAGCCTCCCAGTGGCTTCGGCCTATCGGTGGCCTAAAACTACGGGTAGCCTCAGCCAACCGGTAGCCTCTTCCTACCGGTAGCTCGGCCTACCGGTGGCCTCGGCCTACCGGTAGCCTGGACCTACTGGTAGCCTCAGCCTATCGGTGGCACGACCAATAGGTAGCCTCGGCCTACCTGTAGCCTCGGTCAACCGGTAGATTAGAGACCCAAATCTTGACTTACATGGAAAATAAATTACTTTTTGTGGAATACTTATAACAAAAACAGACACAGAGGGACCGTAATAGTTTAGTGTCTTTGGAAACTCGGAAAATTAATCCTCTAATTATGGTGAAAGATCTTCAACATCTCCCATAAATATCTTCCCATTTTTTTCCCTTACCTAAAATCATTCATTTAATCCTGGGGGAAAATAAAACATAAAAATGGTGAGCTCAAATTCTCAGTAAGGGCAAACATAGAGAACATAAAACAATCCATAAACATTTGAAAGCAAAAAACATGAACATGAAATTTAAACATCAAAATCATGAGAAAAGACATAAATCATGGAAGTACTTATGGAATATATCATAATGGAACATCAAACATGATAATATATAATGTGAATAAAACATGTAATTGTGGAAACTATTCAGCACATGTCATGACTTCTATAGTGGCCAAGGCATTGCTGCCATGACCATCTTAGTGGACAAAGTCCCTTTTTCAATCGAGTTCACTCCTCGTTTCAGTCCTGTAACACTGAACCGGATTAACTTACCATTCCATCCATGTCTATCTCAAGAGATATAAATCTTTACCCAATGCATTGGAATGAGATATAGGTCCCACCCATCTCATAATGAAAACATTCTTACTTGTGCCACAAAATAAACTTAAAACATTCATCATAACCCAAAGAATAAAATGGGTTTCATAAAAATCATCCCATCATCTCATAATCCATATAAAATAAATGGACATTTCCTCGTAAAAATAGTGAAACCATATAAATCATAGAGACATGATACTTGAAACATACACATATGAAATAATGTCATCTTAGATGAAAAATGGTTTTGATAAAACACTTGAAATTAATTCTTGAGGAAAATATCCTTTCTTCTACAAAATAGATTTCTTTTCACAAAACGTCATGAAATTTTGAAAGAAAGATATTTTTTTGGAAATAGTAATGAAATATTTTGGAGGAATCTTCATAAAAATAAGGCTTTATAAAACCTTAAAAATCTGTTCGTGCTGTATAAGTTAAAAAAACATTCTTCTCGTACTTTTTCCAGAAAAGTTAAAAAGTATATCGTAAAAGAAAGATTCCATACATACCATGTAGTAAAAGTCAAAATGGGTAAAAAGGAAATTAAACATACATGATACAATTTTTAATAAACACGGACATGGATGAAACAATAACCTCAGTAAATACTTACGAATAATCAATCTCGGATAAAAATGACATTTTCAAAATTATCCCTTACCTTAGGTCCGATATGCTTCGTATGGATCCGAACCTCTTATATAATGATTTAAATAATGTCATTGACTTATTACGGAATCATATTCGTTGTTATGATATCATATATGGTTCAATTATGACTTTATATTACCCATTCTTTTGTAAATTTCATGTTAAAGAGCGTTTTGGGTAAAATCGTTTCATTTTTCATCCGTGTTTTGACTTGTAATTATTCATATGATTAAATAGATCATGATTAATTAATTCCATAATATAAAACATGATTTATATAAAATATATATTCAGAATATACCTATATATAATAGATTGATAAATGGAATGAAATACACTGTTCATGGAGACGGTAGGTCGTACGTACGCATGAACGTTGTTTTCGTTTCCTTATTGAATTGAATGGAATTAATTATATGACAAACATATATATACATAAATACAATAGAATTTTTTTGTCATATATTTCATGATTACTTATTATACATACTTTATAATCATTCTTGAATTGTTAACATGGAAAATGAATCTCATCGCGCCGTGGCGACGGTAATCTGTACATACGCACGAGCAATGATATCGTTCCAATATTTATTGAATCGAATTGGAGTGAATGATCTAATATCTTAGAATTAGTATGATGTTATAATAATCATATGTATTTATTCTTTACACCATTATACCCATCCAAGTAAGGTGGTGGTGGAAAAATAGATTACACCACGGCGTGGAGACGGTATTCCGTACGAACGCACGCGCTGTGATTTCGTTTTCCGTAGGATGGATAGATGGTGAAATAGGGTTATTTAATATTTATAATAATATATCAGTATATTAGGGATACTGATGTTTTTACTTCATAATTAAACAACTAATGAAGAGGGAGTATAATAATAATGGAACTTGAAAAAACGGTAGAAGGTATTACCTCTTTCTCGAAGTGCCTCCTTTAAACATTCTATTAGGGCAGTAGAGTTGGTATTTTGAGAAGACCAGTACCTCTAGTAGGTTTATAAGGAAGTGGGGAAGTGAAATGGTCAGGGGTTGGCCGAGCTTCAAGGCTCCAAATTGTGTGAGGAGATGTGGGAGGAGATTCCCTTTTATAAGTGAGGTGAGGGGCACCTTTGGAAATATAAGAAAATATTAATTTATATTAAATCCAAACCCCACATAAAAACTTCCAATATGACTCAAATAGGAATAATAGATGAGGTAGGGTTGTAATATCATCAACCAATAAAATTTAGACATCTTAGGAATTTATTTTAAACATTATCAACTTGATTTATCCTTATTTAATCAATTTAATTTTATTTGTGGTAATAACATTATAAATTTTAAATTATTATAAATAATTACTTATTTGTTGTGATTTTTTCATAATTGGATAATTTATAACATTTTTGACTATATAAGTTTAAATTTATAATTTTTAAATATTTTTTGTGATTTTTAAACAATTTTATAATATGTTATTTTTATAAAATAACAATAGTGTCAATTTTGACACTATTCAATTATTTGAATTTAAATAAAACATATACAGAAGATATGTTCGAAATAAAAGATTTAATAGATTCATAACATGTCATATTTATCTATAAAATTAGTGGAGCACATTAAATAGTTCATATAATATTTATTTTAATATTTTTAAAACCATTTATTTGATATTTCTCTTTATAAAATAATTTCAACATCACTATTATGTCACCATTAATGATACATATTTAATCCCTAAAAATTATAAAGAAATTCATATGATGTAGATAATGTTATTAGATTTCTGGAGATGATTCATGTTTGAAGTTTTGTGAAGTTTTCACTAAACTAAAATTAATATACTTATAAGATTTAAGAGAGTGACATGTTGTCACTTTCAATGGTTTTAGTAGTAATTATATTATTTCAGGGTCAAAATTCCATGAAATGATTCTAGTCTGACCCATAGGTGATATGGGTCGACTTTTATTCATCCAATAGGATTTTGGAAAGTGTTAGAGTAATTTTATAATCTTATTTTTACCCTTAATTACTCGATTTACCTTTAACTATAGTAAATAAAAATTACCGTAGTTACTATTCATAATATCAACAAAACTAAAAGTAACCTATTAACATAATTTGGACCCACTGATTCCAAATATGGAATCCATTTTTTCAAATTTAATACACAGAAGTTGCAGAAATTAAATTAAAATTAATATCGTTGTCGAATGAAAACGGGTTTTTGTTTAAAACATTGCAAAAGATTGAATTGACTTAACCTATTAATTCAATGTAAAATCAATGCTAATGAGATAAATTATATTAAATGGTAAAAATATATTCTATTTATTCTTTAAAAACATTCAATATTATAATTTAACCATATAAATTATTACGATGAAAAAAGTTGTTTTTAATTAAAATATAGCGTGTTTTAACTATTTATTAAAATATGAATGTTATCAGAATAATATAAAAAATTTATCCAAAGTAAATTTTTATATCCTGATTTCAAAGCTGAATTTTATTTTGTCAAATTTAACTTATAAACATGTCAAAAACTAGATTTAATTTGGGTGCTCCATCAAAAGTCGACAAAACTGCATTTTTTTAAAAATACTTATTTTACCCGAAAAAATTATTTTGTTCTCATTCCATGTTATAAAAAATGTGTATGATGATTTATAATGTTATAAAATTAAAATTTTAGTTAACACTATTCATAACGTCTAGTCCAAAATAATATTATAACAATATATCGTTGTTTAGTGAAACCTGGTATTTCGTACAACACACGCTATCGAGAAAGGTCGTGATTGCGTGTAATGCAATCCAAGTCAGGGTTGCATGTTGTGAACGAATCCTTCGTTGTTTCGTATAACAGAATCCAACCATATTTCATTTATACATTTAATATATATATATATACACTCAATGATTCGTAGAATAACTACTATCAAAATTGTGTGTAACATGATCCAAGAATAGTGTTGTATATACTGCAAGCTCATACGGTGTTGCGTATAGCACAAGGAAATCTTGTTTTATCTTAAAAAACAAGACATTAATTAAATTAAAAGAATATTTTTCATAAAATCTCAGGGTGTTACATTCTACCTCCCTTAAAATGAATATCGCCCTCGAAATTTTTTGGGGTTATAAATGGTTTACTATTAATAGAAATTCACTTCGTAAAAAGGAATACTAAAAATTAATTTTAAAAACTAACGTATGAAATGTAACGATTACCCAATGAAAATCATCACTGGGTTTCCACATAGGAGAACATAGGTGAAAATATGGATATGGAAGAGAAATATAACCATCTAGTTCTGATGGAGAGTGGTAGAGAACATAGCTATGAAAAATCCATCAATCACAAAGCCATAAATTTGTGATGATGTAAGGTACCATCTGCTTCATCGGATATAAGGGCACTAGGACAACATTTTTGGTTTTCAAGATCATTTCCCTAAAGTTTATGAAATTGGAATTAGAAGAAATACTTTCGTGATTTTGGTACAGTCTCACCGTTGGTCGTTCTTTGGAAAATTTCCACTTTATCTCTTAAAGAAATGAAGTTGAATTTGCCATTCATGAAGTGTTAGAAGATCATGTGATAGAATGATGGGTCATTCCATCTGTCTCAAAAAAAATGTTATAATGGTTATCAAAAATACATAAGTCCATCTATAGTGAGATTAATCATATATGGTTCCTAAAATGGACTTATACTTCATATATCATACTGCTTAATATAATAAAACTAGTTTCTACTAAACATGGACTTCCTGTAGGCCAGTGGTAGGCGATAAAGGCCCGTCGCACTTTGGTTGTGGGTTCGATTCCCATAGACTTGTCTGACTCGATTTGCTGTCGCCCATCCTACAGGTTGTCCATTTTCTAAAACTACATTACTATAACATCCCATCATTAATATCGAAAAAAGTTATATCCTTAAACAATACTCTCTTATGTCGAACATAATCTATTCCAATCTTTATCTAAAATACTTCGGTCTAAGCCCATAGTAAAAAGAAAACGATAACTTGAAATGTCATCAACCAACCATCATTTATCCCCCATTATCTAGTTGGTCACATTCCAATCATGTGAATACCTTAATCATGTATTCTCTTGAAAAATGAATACCCATTAAACCTTAGTGAAAACATGAATGCTGTCAAAAGTTAACTCTTTCCACATACCAAAATCCAAAAATTCTATATACTCAAACCATGATATAACCTTATCCTTATATCAGTCATGAGCTCATGAATAATGTCAATCATTTCATTTTCTCCTTATCCCTTCATTATGCACATATCATCTACTTTCCAAAAATATCTGAATAACCATTCATGGTCACTGGTAACATTCATCACACACTTTCAAAACTTAAGGAAAGATAACAGTGTAACCATCCTTAGATGTCTCTTTATTCCATAGTACCATGAGATTACTTATAAAACATTACACTTGATAAACATGTAATCATTACACTGCCTTCTTAATCCATAGACCGAGCTTCAACAATTCTTTCATCTCACATATCATTTGTAGTCTCTTCATCATCATCAACATAAAAATTACCCATAAGACCATACTGATTCACTTCATGAGACTTTCCCTTAGGGAGTTGGTTTTCATAATTCCCATTCTTTCAACATTTAAAACATTTAACCATTATTGATGTCGTAGCAATACCATTATCCTCGTCCATGGTGTTAACTGAACCTTTTCCTTTGCACTTACTGGCTTTATGTCCTTCTTTTCCACACCCAAAGAATATTCTAGTTCCTTTGAAAAATTTTCCTTGATGTATCTTCCCACATGATTTACATAGGTAAAATTGAACTTTCTTTCCTCTATGATCATCATGAAACTCCATCTTTCTCTTATTTGTCGAGTCAGGAAACCTGCCAAATTTGAGTTTATTGATCATATTATGAGATTGCTGATTTGGCATAAAATTGATGTTTGGACTTTCAAATCCCATTTCAATTGGTTTCTCATGAATAATATCATTCCATTTTCCATCATATCCTCCATTATCATGATTCATCTTGATTCCAGCCATTTTCTAAAACCCAAAAAAAATAATGTGAGAGGAAAAAATCATACTAGGAAAAAGAAAATAATAAAGGGGGAGTACCGTCAATATATAATGTCTTAGGTTAAATTCTCTGATCGTTACCGTTGTTATATTACTATAACCTATACATATACTTATCCTTAGGGACATCCCGAGACATACCTTAGAAATATCTCTAGAGATCTCACAAAAGTTCTCGCATCCTAGTTTCCAAAGGATGACTAAACCATTCCTCTGATACCAACTGTAGCGGTCTGGAATTACATCTAGTGGACTACAATTGATACGTATCAGGGAACTCCATGGGTGGCTACACCCCCTGGGTGGGACACACCACCATCCCCAGTTGCAGCCATTTCCTCATGAATCCCTTGGGCAGAGAGCCATGCTTCGTTCAACACTCACATGTGAGAGTTCCCAAGGATATGATACATTACTACCTACTTTGCCTCTGATACCAACTGTAGAGACCCAAATATTGACGTACATGGATAATAAATTAATTTTGCAGAATAATTATAACAAAACAGACACACAAGGACCGTAATAGTTTAGTGTCTTTGGAAACTCGGAAAAATAATCTTCTAATTGTGGTGAAAGATCTTCAATATCTCCCATAAATATATTCCCCTTTTTTCCTTAACTAAAATCTTTCTTCTAATCATGGGGGAAAAGAAAACATAAAAAGGGTGAGCTCAAATGCTCAGTAAGGACAAACATAGAGAACATAAAACAATCCATAAACATTTGAAAGCAAAAACGTGAACATGAAATTTAAACATCAAAATCATGAGCGAATACATAAATCGTTGAAGTACTTAAGGAATATATCATAATGGAACATCAACCATGATAAAATATAATGGTAATAAAACATGTAATTGTGGCAACCATTCAGCAATGTCATGATTTCCATAGTATCTGATGCATTGCTGTCAAGACCATCTTAGTGGACAAAGTCCCTTTCTGAATCGAGTTCACTCCTCGTTTCAATCCTGTAACACTGAACCAGATTAACTTACCATTCCAGACATGTCTATCTCATGAGATATAAACCATTACCCAATTCATTGGAGGGTGATATAGGTCCCACCCATCTCATAATGAAATCATTCTTACTTGTTCCACAAAATAAACATAAAACATTCATCATATCCCAATGAATAAAATGGCTTTCATAAACATCATCCCATCATCTCATAATCCATATAAAATAAATGGACATTTCATCATAAAAAAAGTGAAACCATGTAAATCATAGAGACATTATTCTTGGAACATAAACATATGAAATAATGTCTTCTTAGATGAAAAATGGTTTTGATAAAACACATGAAATGAATTCTTGAGGAAAATATCCTTTCTTCTTCAAAATCAATTTCTTTTCACAAAACATCATGAAATGTTGAAATAAAGAGATTTTGTTGGAAATATTAATGAAATCTTTTGGATAATATTCATGAAAATAAGGCTTTATAAAACTGTAAAAATCCGTTCGTGTTGTATAGGTTAAAAAACATTCTTTTCGTACTTTTGCTGGAAAAGTCAAAAAGAACCTCATAAAAGAAAGACTCCATACATACCATGTAGTAAAAGTAAAATGGGTAAAAAGGAAATTAAACATACATGAAACCATTTTTAGGAAACATGGACTTGGATGATTACAATAACCCCAGTAAATACTTACGAATAAACAATCTAGGATAAAAATGAGATTTGCAAAATTATCCCTTACCTTAGGTCTGATATGCTTTGTATGGATCCGAACCTCCTGTATAATGATTTAAATAATGTCATTGACTTATTACAGAATCATATTCATTGTTATTATATCATATATGGTTCACTGTTGACTTTATATTATCCGTTCTTTTGTAAATTCCATGTTAAAGAGCATTTTGGGTAAAATCGTTTCATTTTTCGTATTTGTTTTGACTTGTAATTATTCATATGATTACTTAGATAATGATTAATTGATTCCATAATATAAAACATTATTTATATATAATATATATTCAGAATATACATATATATAATAGATCAATAAATGGAAATAAATACACTGTTCATAGAGACGTTAGGCCGTACGTACGCAAGAACGTTGTTTTCATTTCCTTATTGAATTCAATGGAATTAAGTATATGACATACATATATATATATATAAATACAGTAGCATTATTATGTCATATATTTAATGATTACTTATTATATATACTTTATTATCACTCTTGAATTGTTAACATGGAAAATGAATCTCATCGCGTCGTGGAGACGACAATCCGTACGTACGCACGAGCGATGATATCATTCCAATATTTATTGAATAGAATTAGAGTGAATGATCTAATATCTTATAATCAGTATTATATTATAATAATAATATGTATTTATTCTGTACACCATTATACCCATCCAAGTAAGGTGGCGGTGGAAAAACAGATTACTCCACATCGTGGAGACGGTATTCCGTACGTACGCATGTGGGGTGATTTCGTTTTCCGTAGGATGGATAGATGGTGAAATAGGATTGTTTCCAATTTATAATAATATATCATTATATTAGGAATACTTATGTTATTAATTCATAATGAAACAACTAAATAAGAGGGAGTAGAAGAAGAATGGAACTTGAAGAAAATGGTAGAAGGTATTACCTCTTTCTCAAAGTGCCTCCTTTAAACATTCACTTAGGGCACTAGAGTTGGTCTTTTGAGAAGACCAGTACCTCTAGTAGGTTTATAAGGAAGTGGGGAAGTGAAATGGTAAGGGGTTTTCCGAGCTTCAAAGCTCCAAATTGTGTGAGGAGATGAGGGAGGAGATGCCCTTTTATAAGGGAGGAGTGGGGCACCTTTGGAAATATAAGAAAATATTACTTTTTATTAAATCCAAACCCCACTTAAATACTTACAAAATGACTAAAATTCGAATATTAGATGAGATAGGGTTGTAATATAATCAACTAATAAAATTTAGATATGTTATGAATTTATTTTAAACATTATCAACTTGATTTATCCTTATTTAATAAATTTAATTTTAATTGTGGTAATAACATTATAAATTTTAATTTATTATAAATAATTACTTATTTGTTTTGAATTGTCCATAATTAGATAATTTATAACATTTTAGACCATATAAATTTAAATTTATAATTTTTAAATATTTTTTTGACTTTTAAACAATTTTATAATATGTTATTTTTATAAAATAACAATAGTGTCAATTTTGACACTATTCATTTATTTGAATTTAAATAAAAAATATACAGAAGATATGTTCGAACTAAAATATTTAATAGATTAATAACATGTCATATTTATCTAGAAAATTAGTGGATCACGTTAAATAGTTCATATAATATATATTTTAATATTTTTAAAACCATTTATTTGATATTTCTCTTAATAAAATAATTTCAACATCACTATTAAGTCACCTTTAATGATAATTATTTAATCCGTAAAATTTATAAATAAATTCATATAATTTAGATAATTTAATTAGCTTTATAGAGACTATTCATGTTAGAAGTTTCATGAAGTTTATCACTAAATTAAAATTAATATACTTATAAGATTTAAGAGAGTGACATGTTGTCACTTTCTTTGGTTTTAATAATAATTATATTATTTCACGGTCAAAATTCCATGAAATGATTCTAGTCTGACCCATAGGTGATATGGTTCGACTTTTATTCATCCAATAGGATTTTGGAAAGTGTTAGAGTAATTTTATAATCTTATTTTTACCTTCAATTACCTGATTTACCTTTAACTATAGTAAATAAAAATTACCGTAGTTACTATTCATAATATCAAAAAAATAAAAGTAACCTACTAACATAATTTGGACCTACTAATTAAAAATATGGAATCCATTTTTTCAAATTCAATACACAGAAGTTTCAGAAATTAAATTAAAATTAATCCCGTTGTCGAATGAAAACGGGTTTTTGTTTAAAACATTGCAAAAGATTGAATTGATTTAACCTACGAATTCAATGTAAAATCAATGCTAATGAGATAAATTATATTAAATGGCAAAAATATATTCAATTTATTTTTTTAAACCATTAAATATTACAGTTTAACCATATAAATTATTACGATGAAAAAATTTGTTTTTAATTAAAATATAGCATGTTTTTACTATTCATTAAAATATGAAAGTTATCAGAATAATATGAAAAATTTATTAAAAGTAAATTTTTATATCCTGATTCCAAAGAAGATTTTTATTTTTGTCAAATTTAACTTATAAACATGTCAAAAACTAGATTTAATGTGGGTGCACCATCAAAAGCCGGCAAAACTGCATTTTTTGAAAAATACTTATTTTACCGGAAAAATTGATTTTGTTCTCATACCATGTTCTAGAAAATGTGTAATATGAATAATAATGTTATAAAATTCAAAATGTATTTTATACTATTCATAAAGCAAAGTCCATAATAATATTATAACAATATATCGTTGTTTAGTGAAACCTGGTATTGCGTACAACACACGTTATCGAGGAAGGTCGTGATTGCCTGTAATGCAAGCCAAGTCAGGGTTGCGTGTTGTGAAAGACTCCTCCGTTGTTTCGTATAATAGAATCCAACCATATATCATTAATACATTGAAAAAATATATATATATACACTCAGTGTTTCATAGAATAACTACTATCAAAATTGTGTGTAACATGATCCAAGAATAGTATTGTATATACTGCAAGCTCATACGGTGTTGCGTATAGCGCAAGGAAATCTTGTTGTAGCTTACAAAACAAGACATTAATGAAATTAAAAAAATATTTTTCATAATATCTCAGGGTGTTATAGGTAGACCAAGCCTACCTTTGACCTTGGGGTACCGGTAGCTCTCGCCTACCGGTGTCCTTAGAGTAACGATGACCTCTCCACAGAATTTTTTTTCCAGTAGCGCCTCCTATTTGCGCGATTTTTTTAAACCATGTTTTGACCACATTAAGCCTGTTTTAAAGACCATTAATGGCATTTAATTAAATTATTGGTGAGGTACCCTCCTTAAATGAAAAACCATGTGTTTACGCCATGCCTTTTACCGCGTTTTCCGAAACGCCTGGTCAAGGAGGTGTGTGTCGGTTTTAACCGCCCCGAAGGGCGGGGACCATTTAAGTTGGATGTGTGGGGTAGCCCAACCGCGTGGTCAACCCATGATCATGCTTCTTCCAATGTTTCGAGTTTTTCTCCATATCTTAACCGTCTCAGGAATGCTGTATCTTAGCCTTTATAACCTAATGGCTCCTCTTATCCCTGAGTTTATTTTTTTTCAATCACCCTGCGCTCGGAGTACCATTCCTCCTGATGAGTTGTACCCCCATGTAGTTTTACTTGATCGCATTCCTTGGAGTTCCTGCTACTCCTGATTTCCAATTTCCACACGAGGACTTACCTTCGATCCTTGATCAATCAGGGTTGAATCTTAGCTTTGTCCCACCTCCTTATGTATCACGTGGGGTGGTTGTTCTATGATTCCCACGAGGCAGTCAATCATTTCTGTAATGAAGATAATAACAGGTTAAAAAACGGGGTTTAGGAATTTTGTTAATTTTGTTACATGATTTTTAACCCATGATTTCCCTATGATGTTGATATGAATTGAATGGCCTTAGGAATACTGAAAATCAAGGTCGTTGGTGGCCTTTGTTTGTGCACCTATTCTATTATCTGTTTTATGATTTTTCTAGTGTTTGGGAATCATATATGAATTGGTTAAACACTTAAACTCGTCTGTTGAATATTAACACCCATAACCTTGTGTGATCACCCTAGTTTAACTAAATAATATAAAAGAATGAATTATGAACATTGGGATGGATGATTTATGGATGGGTGAACAGCGGGGCTGTGAATGGTGTGGTTGTAATGGCATGAGTTGTTGTGTGGTTGTGGTGGTGTTTGGTAGCAGGGTTGAAGGTTGGGTTGTGAAAATGAATAAGTTTAAATTTAATAACAAAATTGTTGGAATGGTAATGAATTGATGTGGGATAACCAATGGATTTTTGGGTTTTTCTTTGGTTCCAGTACTTTGAGGGATCTCATAGATCCCTTTGTTGGTGTGACTTCACAGGAGAGCCAGGTGTGAATTCTCAAATTACCTGATCGATTTCCATCCAACTTTATTATTTTTTATCAGTTTTTGTGACTATTAGTTGCCCATTAGTGAAGGGATTAACTCATACTGAACTGTTATGAAATGATAATTTGAATAGGGAAATTGGGAACTGTTTGTCGTGTGCTTGTTTTCTGAGGTAGCAGTGCTTGTGCACCTGCTTGAATGTGTTTGAGGAGCCATAGGTTGGGTTTTGGGTTGATATATATATGTAATTGTATGTTTTGTGTTTAGTCGCACCCCACCCGCATTGGGCACTTGGTGTCGGACACCTCATCTTATGGGGAAGGGTGTTTCCCCCTAGTTACTCACCTTCCTGATCCCTCATCCCTCAGCTGTGATGGCTGGACGTGACCATACACCCAAGAATCTTTGGGTAGGTTTCAATTGGTGTGTTGTTATCCCATGACTCTTCGGGAATGTTTGTTTTTCCCATGTGTCTTTGTGATGAGGCCTAGGTATGTCCGGGCAGGGATGTGAATGGTTGTGAGGCCCACACGTGTTCTATGAATCTCCAGACATCACTGAAAGAATCTCTAGGTGCTATCACTATAAATCCTTGATCTTGCATTATCCTCCATTGATTGTAATGAGAATTTATTTCAAATAATTCTCCATAATTTGGTGTAGGAATATTTCTCTCCATTCTTGGGAGCTATCTTGGAGAAGAGATATCTCAAGGACTTGAGATAATTCTCCAATTCCATTGTGCACAACCCAAACAAAATGAATTGTTGTCTTAAGAAAATAACATAACTGAGTTTATATATCACTATGGTTAAAATAAAATAACTTCAAAAGTTCCCTTAATTATCTATTTAATCCTAGAAAAAACCCTGTGTCAAATAATAATAATTATATTATTATTTCTCGACATGCACTTAACTTGAGAATTAAAATTAAATATTATTTAGTCAAATAATATTAAATATTTATTTATTTCTCACAGTTTCATTAATCATAGTATGTCATTCCTCCAAAATATTTAACAAACCCTGAATAATGACTATTTATTTATTAAATAAATATCACTAAATTATTCACCAATAAATAAATAAATATTATATTCACTAAATAAAAAATAAATATTTTTTAAGTATTCATGTTATATTATATTCTCTCAAATAACTGGTGATGGAATAAATGAGGTCAATAAAAAATGAATAATTTTTAAACCACGTGTTGGAATATTATTCATTCAAATTGTTAAATAAAAAATAATAATATATATTATTCAACTGAGATTCTTGATACACATAGTGTGTGACCCTATAGGCTTATTTGTTAGTGGCATTAGGAAAAGAAACCTAATGTCCAAGGTTAGCATTAAGAAATACACTAGGGAACCCATAGGGGAATAATTTAATGTTGCAACGACATAATACCTCATATGGATGCATACTGTGTAATATAATCTCTTTATCACAATATCTCAAATCAAGCAGGTTGCATGTCATGGCCATCAACCTATGTGTTCGATGTCTCTTTATTTGACTTTTTGGAAATAGATTTTTCCTATAGAACAACATGGCCATGTATTTATTTTTTCTATATAATTTCCATTAAAGGGCTTGAGATATTAACTTTCTTTAAAGAACAGAAGTGATAAATAATTTCTCACATTATTCATTAATTCAATATTACTCGTGACACGCCCAAAGTATTCTAAATTTCCATGAATATATGTCATCACAGTTTCCATCAGTACATTAAAGTACACAACTCATAATACTCATTAATAATAATCTTAAAGTATATGAACCAATATAAACATCCAATGATTGGAACATCCAATAACACTTATAAATGTGGATTTCCTATCGGCGGGTCATGTTCTCATAATATACTACTAGATATTACCAAGAGCATAAACCATGAGAAGGTTCCTCAATGTCCTATGAGTCTCCACCCATGATATCCTATATCATTTGTGTCCCTCAAATGATATCATCTGACTATAGAAGATATATTTAAGAGTAGTGTCGTATCACTTCCAGTTTCTCATCATAACAGGGAACTACTATGAAATTTTAGTGAGATAACTACTCTTGGGACATTATCACATACTATGTTACATAGAATAACAATCATGATGTGATAAATAGTTTATTAGTATTCACAAATATGAATATAATTTATCATATAGTACACATAAGTTGGTTCTGGGGAACAAAATCTAATAGAATCCCACTTACACTAGACCCAACTACTAACAACCTTCGGTCTGATGGCTCTCAAATGATACTCATGATTCTGTTGAGATAAGACTATAGTCAAGGGGTCCACCATATTATCTTCTGTGGGTACTCTTCTCACTACAATATCACCCCTTTGATATAAATCCCTCAAGAGGTGACACTTCTTGAGTTTGTGCTTTGTTCATTGGTGTGACCTTCTCTCTTTTGCAAGATCCACCATTGTAGTATTATAAAAATACAATGTGATATTGTCTTTACTACTAGGTACCACATTACGATATTGAACAAAGTTATGAATCCCAATGTCTTCATTGGTTGTATCGGAATCCACTATATATTTGTACATCATTTTAGAATCAACGATGAATGGCTGATTTGAACTATTCTAGCTCACAACTCCTCTATTGAGACAAAAAACATATCCTGATTGTGACTTCTGATCATTCAAATCTATCTGAAAAATGGCATCGGTATAACCCTTGATGACTAGATCATCATGTCCTCCATACACCAGGAACATGTCCTTAGTTCTTCTCAAATTCATAAGGATATCCTTAATAGTAATCCAATATTGTTCTCCTGGATCATCTTGATATCTTCCCACCATACCAAATGCATAGGAAACCTCAAGTCTAGTACATAACATGGAATACATGATTGATCTTATAACTAAATTTTATGTTATCTTACTCATTTTATCTTTCTCATGTTGTGTCTGAGGACACATTTTCTTAGAAATATGTAAACCATGTGACACTAGAACCAATCCCCTCTTAAATTGTTCAATACTAAATCTCTTTAGTATCTGGTCAACATATGTACTTTTACATAGTCCAAAAATCCTCTTAGATCTATCACGAATGATCTTGATCCCTATAATGTGGGATCCTTCACCTAGGTCCTTTATGGAGAAGAACTTTTTTGACCATTCCTTAATAGATTTTAAGACTGGTTTTTTGTTTCCAATAATTAATATGTCATTAACATATACTACTAGGATAATGACCTCATTCCCACTAAACCTATTATAAACACACGGATCACATTCATTCTTAATGAAACCCAATTATTGTATGGATTCATTGAATTGAATGTTCCATGACCTGCAATCTTGCTTCAATCCATAAATGGATCTCTAAAACGTGAAAATCCTTTTGGAATCACCTGGAGTCACAAAACCTTCAGGCTGGTACATATAGGCATCTTCCTAAAGGTTCCCATTAAGGAATGCAGTTTTGACATCCATATGCCAAATATCATAGTCATGGTAAGCTTCCATAGTAAGTAGAATTCTCATGGATATAAACGTGGAAAATGGTGAAAAGTTTTAATTATATTTAATTCCTTGACTTTTTTTAAACCCTTTAGCCACTAGCCTTGATTTATAGGTATTTACTTTACCTTCCATGTCTAGTTTTCTTTTGAATACCCATTTTCATCCAATAGACTTTACATCAACCAGTGCATCGATTAGAGCCCAAACTTGGTTCTGATACATGTAATTCATTTCATAATTCCTAAATTCTTTACATCTTGTAGATTTTGATATATCTACTACATCCTTGTAGGATATAGGTTCATCATTGTCAACCAATAATGATTCACCATCCCCGGTGACTAGAAAACCATCTCTCTCTAGTTCTCTTACCTATCATACAATCCTATGCAATACTTGTGTTTCAAGAACTACTTCTTCCATGAGGAAATATGGAATATATTCCTATACTAACTCTTTTTTATATTGAGCATTGACTTTATTGATGTCAATATTTCTCCCACTATCATTTTTGAGGATGTGATCCCTCTCAAGAAAGATGACTTTTCTGGTGATAGTCACTTTCTTGTCTGAGGGATTGTATATGTAGTATCCCTTTGTTTCCTTAGGATACCCTATAATCATACTCTTTGTGCCTCGATGTGCTATTTTGTTTCTTAATAAGTCCTTAACAAATTTCTCATAACCCAATACATGTGTATGCGGCATAACAGGTTTCTTTCCACTCCATAACATAAAGGCAATTCCATTTCCCACTTTATTCGTTACTCTGTTTAATGTGTATGTCATAGTTTATAATTCACATACCCAAAAGGATAATAGAAGATCTACATGACTCATCATCTACCTTACTATGTATAACAAGGTACGGTTCTTCCTTTCACTAACACCATTCCATTGTGGCTTGTATGGTGGAGTTAGTTGAGATAGAATCCCAAACTCCCTTATAAATTTGATGAACTCTTTGTTAAGATATTCACCAGCTTAATCCGATCGAATCTTCTTTTTATTCTTACCAAGATAATTCTATGTTTAAATTCCTTGAATTTATCAAAGGAATCTGAATTATACCTCATAATGTATACATAGACATATCTACTCAATTAATAAGTAAAATTTATGATGTAATAATATCCAACTCTAGATTCTACTGGAAATGGTCCCCACACATCAATGTGTACCGATCCTAAAATCTATATAGAACTTTCACCCTATCTACCAAATAGTGGTTGGTAATTTTTCCTTCTAAAAAATCATGACATCTTCCAATTGGTTTTATATCAAAAGATTCTAAATGACCATCTTGACAGAGCTTTTTCAAATGCTTCTCGTTTACATGACCAAGATGGTGATGTCATAGTTGGGTGTTATATGAGTCATGTAAACATTATTCATTACCAATTTACCAAACTTTTTTTTGTAATTTGATACATAAAGATAATTATTTAAATGTTGCATACCATGAAAAATGTTTTCCTTATAAAAGAAACAAATTTTATTTCCAATTTTGAAAATAAACTCATTCATATCTATCCATGACACAAAATAAATGTTCTTGGTAACTGTAGGTACATAATAAAAATATTTTAAAACCAAAACCATTCTTGTTTGAAATGAAAGGTGGTAGTCAACAATGTCTATGGAACCCACACTTGCTCTATTGGAAGCTCTTAGATCCCCCTCTCCATTGGGAATCATTCAGAATCTACTTGGTTCTTGTATTTATATATAGATGTGAGAACCAAAAGCTCTATCTAATACCAAATGTGTAGATATGGAATGATTGAACTTGATAACAAACACACTGTTAGCTTACCATTGATTCTGTGTGTAGTTCCTATTCCAGTGGCCTAACATGCCACATGCAAAACATACAACCTCCTTTTCCTTTCCCTGCCTCTGGATCTTCCCCTTCTTGGAAGAACAGTGCTTGGGATATTTAAACTGTTTATAGGTCTTGAGACCCTTTTCCTTGTTCTTACTTTTCTTATTCACCATAAGAATCGTAGGATTATCATGCCCAATGTCCTTATCCACTTAGAGAATCAAGGTTAAATGTTCCGAAGGAATCTTCTCATTGTTAATCATGTTGTAATTGACAATAAAAATGGATAAGGTCTTGGGTAGTGATGAAAGTATGAGATCTATACGCAACTCATCTGGGAATTTAATCTCAATGATTTCCAAGCGTTAAATGTAGGAAAAAATATTGAATACATGAGGCCCAATTGTTGTAGACTCTCTAAGATTAGTTGTGAATAAAACATTAGAGATATCATACCTCTCTTTTCATGCCTTCTCTTGATGGAGATCCCAAAGGTGAGACATCATTCTATATGAATCCATGTCTTCATGTTGCTTCAAAATCTCATTAGACATGGATGATAACATGAAGCACTCAATATATATAGCATCATTCAGATGATTATCATAGATAGATAGCTCTTCATCAATTGCCTCATTACCAGGTGAAATTGGAAAAGGTTCTTCCAGCACATACACTTTCCTTTCACGGAAAAGGATGACACATAGGCACCTTTCCCATTCTTGGGCATTTGTTCCGGTGATAATGTTGTCCTTATCATGTATGGATCACAATGATATGTTTGATTTCATTTTATTGATGTTTCTACAAAATAATATGAGTATAGTTTTATTACTTTATCTGATAAAATTTGGACAAATAAATAAATATTTATTTGTTTTAGTCTCCCACTATTTTATCAAAACATAATAGCCATCGCTATTGGCTTCCAAATATCCTATTTCTAGTACATTCTTGTAGAAAGTATCCATATTCCCCTTCTCGTGACCCCAATGTTGGTTGGTCAACCAACTTTAATGGTTTTAGGTAGTTATTCTAAATTCCAAATACATTAAATCACATTTCCTTGATCTATTGAGTGGACTCCCAAATCCTAAAATCATTAATTTTGATTTCCTCAAACCTTGCCTCTCAGTTACACCAAGTCCTACTTTGGTTGTTAACCCATGATGTTAAATAAGTTAAGTCAACCCAAAACTTCATGTTATAATTCCCAAATAATTGAAAGCACCCCAAATTTCCCTGGTCAAGAACTTTGAACTATGATTCGATTTTAACAGAAGTAGTGGAAGGCTATACTGACTTAATATATATAATTTGATGGATTTTATCCTTTATTTATAAATTTACAATTATTATCTTTATCACGTGATTATTGATATTAAGTGGATTTACTTAAGTGATTAACCATGTATTAGATAATACTTACGCATAACCTAATTTATTTTAGTGATATCTTGCATGATTGTAAATTTCATTAATTTATGTGATCCTGAAAAAACATCCATAATAGAATAACCATGAAACTGACAGAAATAAAATAATAAAGTGGTATTATCATGAGCATTTACTAATGGTTAGTTTATCGAGAAGTTGATAAAATACTAATTGGACTAGGGGAAAAACACCATGAACTAGTTAAGGTTTGTGTTGCAGCTTTCCACCTATCCATATATGTTTCTCTCTTGGATTGGTTTTTCCTTGACTCCAAACTTGAACTGCCTCCACTAGCTTGGGAGCTCCATCCATGACATATGCTTTTACTCATACGTAGGTGAGGGGAAAATGGTTTACATAAAAGAAACCATAGCCACACAAAACCTTACATAATGAGAGGAGAGAAGACATGCATGCCAACAATTTGATTTAATAATAAATTAAATGAAACCAATCACATATAAAGGTCTGAACTATACTCATGATCATCCACATGTATTCAATGAATTAATCATTTAATAAAACTAACATTCAATTATTAATCATTCTTATTTAACATAAATCACACAAAAATAAATTAATTATCATCTTTGATTAATCAATTATTTTATCTTAATTCTCATCTGAATTTCCTTGAGATCCTCATCCATTATAATTTTAAAAAAATTAATTCGATTAAAATTAGATGTGTACAAAAATGTACCTTGGAGGAAACATGGTGAATACCCATCCAAATATACCCAACATGTATTATACTCATATACTATTAACTCTAGTGACATATGGAATACATGACTTATAACATAATTTCAGGATGTGTAGTATCAACTTAATGATTAAATGAATTACATAATTTTTCGGTCATGTGTTAGGCTTCAATGCATGTAGAGTAAAAACTGTAATATGAATCAAACATGACATGCTGATCTAAACATTACATAGATATTAACTAAACATTAATATGTATAAATATTAAAACCCATCACATGGCATGTACTATCAACTTAATGACCACACATAAGAACATGCCTCAAGGTTTATATAATAAAATAAAAAAAATTAAATCTGCACAATTTGGTATAAGTACATAGCATGTACAATCAAGCTACATGGTGTGTACATCTCTCACCGTCTATCCGAGGTACATGCCTAGGGATTGGGAATGTAAATCAAACCTTGGAAAAATCGAGTACACAACATGTCCAATGGGATATATGTCGTGTGATCTCTGATTTACATGGTCAACAGTCATGTAGGCTATGTATGGTAATACACAACATATCTGTGACTCAAAGGGACTACATGCTATGTATATGGTCTACACAGAGTGTAATCCGACTAGCCTTGCACCATGCTAGCTGGTCAATACACGGTGTAAGAATTAAATACACTGTGTGTAATCAATGCACGCAGTTTGAGTAATTTCTGAATCAACTCTTGGTGCATTAAACACAAGTACATGAAGTATAACTCTAGTTACATGACATGTACTGCTGTATTGTCTATCCAAAAACCTCACACCTCTGGATGAGTTCCTCAATTTTATTTTATTCATAAAATTAATTGTCTTGATTAGATCTAAAAGAAATGGAGGAGGAAGAAGAAGATCTCATGATTCAGATTAAAAGAACGATTAAATTCGAATTGAAAACTAAATTAAAATCTGTAAATCACCAACAATATTTAAATAATTATAAATAATAATGTGACCCCTCTTATAGAACTAGTAGGTTCTGGGCACAGTGGAAGTGTGCAATGGGTGGTGCCCAAATTTTCTTTTTTCCATGATCGATTATTGATCCTAGATTTTACACAATGTTGAATGCAGTGATCAACAGAATTAAATCAAAGAATTAGACAATATGAATCACTTCAGAACTAGGGTAAGATCATCACATATTATTTACAATTAATTTAATTAATTAATGAATTTACTTTGTTGGAATTCTTTCTTTATTGATGAATATAGCACCAAATCTAAGTTGTTGCGTCATTGCATTTTAGGAATCAAGTGCAGATTTCCTCTTGCGGTGATCCACACATGTTCCACGAATCTCCAGACATCGCCAAAAAATCTCCGAGTACTAGCATATCATATCATTTCACTTTTTTCGTCTTCCTTTGATCACTATGAGAATTTATTCCAAAGAGTTCTCATTGATTTGACGGAGGAAGGTTTCACTCCATTCTAGGGAGTGATCTTTGAGAAAAGAGATCTCAAGGGCTTGAGAGAATCCTCTCTGTTCTGCACAACCTAATCACAATGAATTATTGTCTTGAGAAAATAACATAACTGGGTTTATATATCCTTAGGGTTAAAATAAAATAATTTCACATGTTCCCTTAATTATTTATTTAATATTAGATAAACCCCAGGTCAAATTATAATAATATTATTATTATTTCTTGATATGCGCTTAAATTGTGAATTAAAATTCAAAATTGTTTAATCAAATCATATTCAATATTTACTATTTTCTCACCGGACCATTAGACTCAGTTCTCCATTCCTCCAAAATATTTATCAGACTTTGAATAATGACTATTTATTTATTAAATAAATATCACTACATTATTCACCAATAAATAAATAAATATTATATTCACTAAATAGAAAATAAATATTTATTAAAAATTCTGCTCACACTTTATTCTCTCAAATAACTGGTGATGGAATAAATGGGATAAAAAAAACATGAATAATTATTAAACCACATGTGGGAATAATATTTATTCAACTTGTTAAATAATAAATAATAATATATATTATTTAACTGAGATACTGGATACCCTTAGTGTGTGACCCTCAATGTCTCTTTCTCAATGGCATTAGGCAAAGCATCCAAAAGTCCATGGTTAGCATATACCAACATGCTAAGGAACCCAAAGAGAAAGAAGTTAATGCCACAATGAATTAATACCTCATACAGATTCTAGTTGTGTAATATAATCCCTTTATCACAACATCTCAAATCTAGTAGGTTTCATGCAAGTGACATCAACTTATGTGCTCGATGTATCTTTCTATGACTTTCCAGAAATAGAACTTTCCGATAGAACTCCATGACCATGGATTTATTAAGAATATATCATTTCCATAAAAGGTCTTGAGATATTAACTTTTGTTAAATAAAAAAAGGGATAAATCCTTTATCATATTATTCATTAATGTAATATTACACATGACACCCCCAACATATCCTACCTCACGGTGGACATCTATCATCACAGTTTTCATTCATACATCAAAGTATGTGACTCATAATAACCATTAATAATAATCTTAAAGTCTGAGGACCAATATACACGTCTGTATATAGAAACATCTAATGACACATATAATTGTGGATTTCCTACTAGCGGCTCCAATCCTCATAATATCCTACTAGATATTAATAAATTCATAGACCATGAGAAGTTGGCTCAATGTCCTATGAGTATCCACCCCTGATAGCTTGTATCATTTGTGTCCCTCAAATGATATCATCCGACTATAGAACATATATTTAAGAATAGTGTCATAGCACTTCTGAGTTTTCATCATAGCGGGGAACTTCTGTGATCTTTTAGTACGACAGCTACTCTTGGGACATTATTACATAGTATGTTACGTAGAAGAGAAATCATGATGTGATAAGTAGTTTATTAATATTAAAACCTATGAATATAGTTAATCATAAAGTACATAGAAATTGGTTCTAGGACACCAACTCCAACAAATACTTTCTAAATAATGTTTCATTTCATTATGATACATGGAGTATTTAGAAGGTTTCTTCATATGCTCTAGTAATATTATATAGGTAAAGATTATTTTTGCATAAATTCTGGGGGATCTCTTCTTCTGTCTAGTTTTCTTTTACTTTCATGGGGATATTTAGCTATTTTATTTATTATTTCTATCATGTGCTCCATTTTTTCTTTCTGGAATAAATTTAGGGAGAGTTTGAGCATGTTTATATACTGAAATTTTCAGATTTACATGAACTCTAGAAACTATTTTTCATTATACTATTTCCAAATTTATGTTCATATTTGTTTATTAATTTAATATTTTAAAACCTACCATACATACTAGATAATGTTAACGTACTATTTAAACCTTCAGTTTCCAAAAAAAATATTTTTTTAAAAAAAATTATAATTTTTTTCTAAGAAAACTTTTAAAAATTTCTACTCACTGGATTTAATTTTAATTATAAATAGTAGATGACTTTACAGTGGCTCCTTGATTCATGTTTAAGAATTAATTTATAAAAAAATTATTATTGTCTTTATGAAATTAACTTATAACATACAACCCATGTTTTTCTAACACCCTTATCATTTTGATAATTTCAAAAATGGGGGGATTTTTTTAAGATCATAATTGGTTTTGTAATTTTCAAAAAGTGGGAGAATGTTTAGTGGCTCCTTGAACCACTTTATGATTTGATAATTACACATATTTATATGTTTTATTTCCTTTACATTATTAATACTTTGAATTATTAATTGATTAAAGTATGTTTACCATTGATTATTTCATAATTTTCTTTGCTCAAATTATCTTTAGATTTCATATTTTGATTGTTCATAACATGTTCTATAAGTTTCTTGAAGTGTTCCTAGGATAAATAAGTCATTTGAGACCTTAAAATATTATTTCTACATGTTTTATACTAATCTCGTGAACCAAAATTATTGTACACCCTGCAACCAAATGACTCACCACATAGCAAATTTAAAATTCATGTAGCCATTTTGTGATCCAAATAGACGATTTGAAATTCATGTATTCATTTTGTGATCTATGTAACTGATTTTCCATAATCGATTACCATTTGTATTTCATCTATATCTTGGTGTAAAAAACTCCATATTGTGTGATTCTATTTTTTTTGAAGTTAAGAAGACTACAAACATTTTATTAGAAGACATAAACTTGTGAATCGATCTATATCATCTCCTAAATTAGGGTAGAATTAACTATATGATTTCTGTATAATTTATGTTGTTTTTCAAAACAATTTTTCTTTTGTTCTTTTACCATAATTTGAGATATAAATGTATGATTAAGGTGATTCTTGATTCTTTGGAAATCCAACGAAATTTTATAAATAAAATTCAAAAGGATCAAATGTTGAGTCTGTCTTTATCTATGTTTGTTTTAGCATTGAAATTTGTAAAGTCAATCTGATGGTTTCGGGGATTTGGATACGTGAATCGCCTACATGATGAACCAGTTACGTGAATCACCTATGTGGTCAATTCACTTATGTGGATCTCTCTAGGTTCATCCACTTACATCAATTCGCTTATGTAGAGAAAAGCACCTAAGTGAATTTTCTTGTGTAGAATTTCTATAGTTTTTTTCTTAATTGTGAAAATACATTATTTTACGTTTTATTTCATATTTCGATTTGCTGCTTGTTTATTTCACATATTTAAATTATTCTAAGGACATTGTAAATCCATATTAATTTTGTAGAACCCGCACGAACTGTTTTTCATTGTTTTTATCATGTTTTATGAAGATCAAAGGGTGTTATATTTTCATGCATGCATGAAACATAGAGCTTGAAACTCAAAAACCGTTTTTATTATTATATGTTGTTTTCTTTGATTTTATTGTTTTTAAACTAATAAAAATAGATATTAAAATCATTCAAACTTGGTTAAATATCTTTAATGTGTTGTTATTATTTATTGATCTTCTCTGCATATTTACTGCTTGTTTTAAACAGAATATTTTTGAATTTCATATTTCAAATTCAAATTCGATATTTTCATATAAATCATTGACCGATTATTCTAGAATTAGTTTGAACGATTTAGTTAATTTTTTGGCACTCTTAAACTTATTCAAATGTTGTATGTAAATAAACACAACACTTTTTTTAGTGCTGATAAAGACACTCATTGTCAATGACTTTTCACTTTGATTAGATTGTCACCTCAGACAAAACCCATTTCTAATTGTTTTAAAAGTGTGATCTGTATTAGTGACCCCCATATTTTTTCCAAAAGCATTGTTTAATGCTTTTTGTAACCCATTTTCGTAACCCATTTTCGTAAATAAACATAACCTAGACCCAAAAAAATAAATTAAAAATATCCCTATTTGTTATTTTTTCTTCTTAATTAACACATTCTTTTTAATAATAAAACTTAATGGTCAACGGAAATTAATGTATTCATAAAAAGATTTCACCCATGGCCATTTAAATATATTTTTCCATAAACCATTTTTTTTAAACTGATTTTAATGTCTGAAATTACAATCCAATGTGATTATTACAAAAACTAAACCCTACATTGAAATAATTCCATCTTGGAAATAATCTTTGATGTAAAATTATTATAAAATACCAACATTTTGATTATTATTTTTTTGAAAAGGTAAAAAGAAGAGTGAGGATATTGGGCCAAAACCCTTCCCATGTACAGACCCACCACCTCACCCCACATAGTAGTTTTCATATATATATATAATGGTCCTCACACCATAAGAAATATAATGATATTTAGAAATATAAATTGAACTTTTCACCGGTTCATCATGGCTATCTATAAATATCATCGCTGGTCTCCCTCTTATAATGTGAACTTGTGTTGTGTCTACAACTGCCCCTCATCCTGATCTGCCTCCATGTTCATCCTTCCATACCCATTTCTGTTGGGTTCCATCAACAAAAAGCGATGCATGAGTGAATGATGTTTGGGTTTTTTCTCTGCTTTTTCTTTTTATTATGTGTTTTGTGTGTGCATGGATGTTTTGGCCCCAAAATAAATGATTTTTAGGTTAATAAACAAACAAATCATTAATTATCGAGTCCTTTGTTAAAACAGTTGTTTAACTTCTTGGAAGTTGATAAAAATCTCGAAAATTACTGAGACGTGGAACGGGAAGTCCTCTAAAACCATTTCAAAACATCGGGTTCATTTGTAATTAATTCAGTAAATCCATGTGCTTATTGTAGTAATTAAAGGCGTTAAATTTTCAAAACCCAACGCACGATTCATCACGTGCCGCGCCACAGATTCTGGGATCGCCTGTAGTATTTGACATTGATCATAACTGTGGATTAATTAGAAACCTAACCGATTAGATTTTCAAACTTTAATAATAAATACATGTTAGAATATTTGTTCCTATTTGATTATCTATCCATACGTTTATATCACACATTAATCTTACGGGATTTCTTTTTTTCTTTTTCTGAACTGAAATTATTTTATTGGTTTGAATTTGAATTTACCAGTGTTTTATGGGTTATGATTTTTATTTGTTTTCGTTTTGAGGACAGAATAACATTAACTGAAATTAACACCGTAAGTTGGTCTTTGAATCACAATTAGAAATCAGATACAACATTTTTTTGGCAGTTTTCAATCTTTCAATGTGTTTATATAGATTTGTGTTTTATTATTATTATTATTTTTAACATTGGCAAAACTCGTATTTTATTTTTACCTTTTCCTTCTTGTTATTTCTATATGTTTCTTCCTTTTTCAATATTTGGTTACTTAATTAATATATTATTTCAGGTTATAATACATTTATTGTGTTTTTTTTGTTGATTTGCATACAAATTTGAGTTTCGTTTTTGTTTTTGCTTCATTCTGGATTTGATAGAACATTTTATTCGTTTTTGTAAATATTTTTTTTTTCAGCTTCATAGTGAATTTTATTTGATTATTTTGATAGATGTATTTTGTTGTTTAAAAGTAGAAGTGTATACATTTTGTGTCGAATTATATAATATTTAAGATGTAGAAAGTATGTTTAGTTTATAATACATGTATTATGATTTTATTTTAACAAAAATGTTTTATTGTTTTATTTGTTTTATAATATATTTAATTTTGAGGTTTCACCAAAACAACTTACAACTTTTTATTGCTTTAATTTTTTAATTGATTTTCATTGGCCTACATTAATCAAACATTATCTTTATTTTCAAACACTAATAAACGACTACCTTTATCACCACAAACTTATCTATGATAAAAATACCCTTATCAATGCATATTTTTACTGCCAATAAATGTCACTTATCTTTATTATTGTTTTAAAACACATACATATTTCATTTTATTAAGAGATGCCCTTTATCGACACTAAAAAATTACCAACAAAGGTTGTCTTTTATCAACGCTAACAAAAATGTAGACAAATTTTACTTTTTATGAAAAAAAATCATTGGTAAAATGTTCCTTTGTAAGCACTTTTTTAGCACTAACAAAGGTAGTTGTAACACCCCGACCCGAAACCTGCCTGAGCCGAAGTGCCACGTGCTATCAATCTCGTCTCCTCGCACGCCAAAGGATGCCAACTTGAAGCAGGGACCTAATCCATACAATATGGAAATTACACCCTCGAATCAGAGTACAAACATCAAAATAAAATAATCAAGCATCATACACATCCATAAACAGCGAACTACACATAAATAATATATAAACACATCCAATATCATACATGATGCAGACATACAAATACAAAACAAAACCCAAATACAACACACGCACACCGGCCCTACTATCATCCCCCAGTACTACAGATTGCGCCCTTGCCAACACTAAAAAGAGGATTTGTTAGTGCTAAAAAGTGCTAACAAGCTAAGCGCCCTTAAAAGGACGTGACCTTTATCAGTGCTAAACAAGCGCTGACAAATTCCCCAATTATGAGTTTTTTTAGAACTCATAAAGGCATTATTTATGAGAATTTTTTAACATTTATAAAGGCATTTTTATGAGTGTTTTTTCTAACTTTGATAATGGGGGTTTTTATCAGCACTAAAAACAGTGCTAATAAAAGTCAAAAAATATTTTTTACAATTTCTTTGATAAAAGGGTGCCTCGAAATGCCATTTATCACCACTCTCACACCACCTTTTTCACCACTATGTGACCCCCTCAATATAAACCCTCACATAACACCCCCACAACCCTTGATCACCTCTCCTACAAGCCTTCTTCAGTCATGCTTGCACGCATGCATCGATTTGAACCTTGATCTATGCCTCCATTGACCAATGACTTTACCATTACTTAATCTAGGCTTCTTAAATATTTTATTATATATATATATATACACACACACATAAGTCATATTTATTTATATATTTATTCATAAAATCATATACATTTATATACAGTTGGGGGCTTACCCAAGTGACAAATGATCCCTGTAATCCTGCATCAAACCCGGGTTCAAATCTGGATGGAAGTGAATTTCCACTGGCAGGCAGTGATGCATGCATGATGTTAGCATAACACTGCATTGGGCATTTGGGCCAATTTTATGGGTCTTTGGGCCATGTAATGAGCTTCATGTCCACTAGGCTTTCATGCCATATACTGAATAAATAAGGGTTGATGAGTGGGTTATCCCGGGCTATGGTCTACCTTTTCGGCTTGTGTGTGTGGTGTGTGTGTGTTTAATGTAATTGTACCCCAAACAGCTAATATATATTTATAGACACACACACACAAACACACACACATACACACACATACATACATTTATATAAATATTTTCAAATACATTTTTAAAATATGTTTATATATAATTACATATATTCTTTTATAATTTTTTTATAAATATTTATTTTAAATATGTTTATATATTATATTTCAATAATATAATTAAATACATTTATCTTATCTACATGTTTATACATTTATATTATATATTTAACGATAATGATATTTTTATAAACACATTTATATGATGTATTTACATAATATTGAGACACACATACACACACATACACACACATATTTTCACACATATAATCATATTCATATTTCCCACATACATGCATACATACATACATACATAAATCCATCCATCCATACATACATACATACATACATATATATATATATACTACATACACAAACATATATATTTATCAATACAATTCATATCACCGTATTTTATAATATATAGATGTAATTATAAATATAGATATAGTTATAAATAACTGTAAAATAATATTAAAAAAATATAAAATTTACATAAATAAATATTTATTACTATATCATATTTAAGATTATATAAATATATTTATATAAAATATATATGCATGGAACCCTTTATGTGTCTGTATTTTTTTACATATATTAGAATATAAACATAAATATTTTTTTATTTCAACACACATATTTATATATAAACATTATATATACACTTGTATAGGTATACATATATATATATATGTATATAGGTATATAAACTAAAGCATTTAAGATAAATAAAATGGATAAGTTTTTATTTAAAATAAAATGCATAATAAATATTCATTTCCTTATGGTTTATATATTTAAAAATACATGTTTATGTAAATATGTTTAAATATTTATTTGTACAATTGATTTATTATATGTAAATATATGCAAATATGTATATATTTTATTATAAATAACAATATAATATGGACACGATAAAATTTTAAAACCATAATATTTATATGAATTTAAGCCTTGAGAATAAATTCAGTCTCTTCTAAAAAAATCAAGAATCCCTTCTTAAGAGAAGCATAAAAGCCATTGAATATTAAAAAAATTAAGGTATCCCAACTAAAAACTCACTTTTAGAGGCCATTTAGATCCTTTTTCACCTCGAAAAAAATGATCAGGGTCCCTTCAGGACAACATGACATATATCTATTCACATGCTTGGATTTGATATATGGTAGAACCCAAACAGAAACTTGAATCATAATTTATTACTATTTGAAGTTCAAGTCATGTTTTCAACTAATCTTAGACCATTCATTAATTTATTGAATTTTAATGTCATCAAATTGTTATTAAATTACTATTACTCAATAATAATTATTAAACTTTTAATTAATATTTTTTAAAAATTATTTTATAAGATAATTTTCACTAAATATGTTATATATTAAGTGTAAATTGAAATTTAGTTGTCTATAAATCATTTTTAATAAAATATATTTATTTATATCAATATAAAAATATTTGTATATTAATATATGATTTTAAATGGTATATAATTTTGTTATGAAATAAACCTTTTATCAATGCTAAAAAAAGCATCGATAAAGGGTGTCTTTTATCAGCGCTAAAACAAAAGCACTGATAAAGGTGACCTTTTATCAGCACTAATAAAAGACACCCTTTATCAACGCTTCTTTTAGCACTAATAATGACATCCTTTATCAGCGCTAGTAAAAACACTGATAAAGTGGGTATTTTATGAGCACTTTTTTAGTGCTGATAAAAGTATCCATTATTAGTTATTTTTTCTAGCACTGATAAATATATCCCCTTTATCAGTGCTTTTATCTAGTGCTGATAAAATGCAACACTTGATATTGTGCAATCTGTAGTAGTGCCCAAGCATCATCCCAGTCTCCAGATACCCTCAAGATGATGCAACTCAATCTACTACACTCCCTATGCTTTGACCTGAAATATCGACACATGGTCTACACATGAACTGAGATTCCCATACAGGGTGTGAGATATACATCTCAACAAGGTATCACAAAGTTCCACTACTATACACCATCATATAAGTGTATGCCCGAGAAGTTAAAAAATGTCACATAAGTGCCATGGACATCGTGTGATCACTAGGCACCCACAACTCCCTATGCATTAGGTCTCCAAGTGATAATCAGACCACCATGACACTTGATCAAACCTACTTCGACACTATGCCATAATCTTATTATCGCATTTCGTGCCAACATAATGATGCCCTGCACGTATCTGAAGACTCAGGGTTGGGTAGCGTCTAAACCCTCGACCGAATACCTATAGAAATTGGGCACAATCACACATCCATTAGTCTCGAACCATCCCTTATCACTCAAGGGAGGTCCACCAGTCTCATCATATTGTCCCACAACCCAACATAAAGGGCAATCTATGACCTGAACTACTCACAGTAAGGTCCAATATGTGCAAACGGACCTAAGACACATCTGGAATGGACCTCATCCCAATACCCAAGCATTAGGGAAATTTCATCCACTGACCCATCCCTACAGACACTTGGGAGATCTATCACATTGGCCCATCCTTGTAGACACTAGGGAGGCCATCCCACAAACCCAATACCCAACGGAACATGGAATAATCAACCAACAACCCAAGCCTATAAGTTAAGGTCTGTAGTAGGCCGACCTATTCCCAAAGACTCCGGGGAGGTTTATCAACACCTCAACCCATCCTTATAGACTCTAGAGAGGTCACATCAAGCATCCCGACCAAATCCTCCTCAAGGGAAGGTCCCTCAAGCACAAGCACATAGGGTTGTAACCCATCAATCTGCTCACCAAATTATCCTAGGGTTCTAGTCGCTCGATACATATCCCCATAATGAAATATTTCTTAACTCACCCGATTGGGTATCCATTGTGTCCTCTAGACCCACCACAGTCTTTGGTCATCAATACCAACTCAAACCCATCACCTGCTAGTGACGTCACAGTCAAAGGCTCACCCCGACCCAGACCCCAAGGCCCGATACAACCTCTATAAGGTCCCTCAACATTCTTGGTCCCACTACCTAGGGATCATCCCAAGACATCATGTCCTACCCAATACACACCTCATAGTCAGTTTCCAACTCCCAAGCAAGGTCCCTTGGCATGCCGATGCAAAATCTCAAGCAAATCCTAAGACCCTATCTTGGGACTTGTCTCACATCTCATAAGGGACATCCCTTAACCTATTACATTGTGGAAACTTTCTCTTTCATCCTACTCCAAGATCCAAAGTACTTATCCCACTCACCTCATACACCATGATTTTCCACTGACCTCAGGAGGGAATTCCCATCATCTATAAGACATACAACAGTCTCACCGATTATCATCTGACCCCAAGCACCTCATATCTTACCTAGCCCTAGGTAACCCAACATATGTTATCTATGTATAGACACACACCTCAATAATTTCCCAAGGTCTCAATCTATCTCAAACTATATACCCACCCCTAGGAGACCAAGTCACTGGATGATCTCAAAACTTCCAAGTGCTCAAGAGTAGTTATTCAAAGTATATAAGGCATAACACAATCCTATCACATCTACCAGGGAACTCATAAACCCTAAACTAAGTTATCTAACCCATGCACATATTCATGCATGAAATCTCATGTATATACAAACATATGAAATTTTATTAAATAGGCTAGCAACCTTGATACCATAGTTATCCCCTTGCCATTTTATTTTCAAAATCGTATAAGAACTCATCAAGCCCGAGCATGCCCCCACCAAGCTGTTCCATGCCAACCGAGCACTATACATGATCGTTGGAATCTATATCATTCTAAAATATATAATTAATTAATTATAAACAATTATAATATATTATTTAATTTATAATTATGTGGATTAATTGTAGGGAACTCACTGAGAACCACGATCGAGCCGAAGCCATGACTAACCACCCATGAATGGTTTATCACACCTCCTCAATGCCATCCTAGATGAAATACCTATCTCCCAACACTGATTCCAATATCAAATTAAATAAATTAAATTTAAATTATTAATTAAATTATTCAAGAAACATATATTCACTGAAATGACTTTTGATGGAATGTAGATAACATATCAGGATGACCTCTTCACAAGAAGAGAAAAATATCTATAATGATCGATTGATTTCACCATGATATGGTGAAATTGTCACTAAAACCCTATCCCAAGCCACAAAAAATTAAAACGAAATGATAGGGGAATCAAAAATGGAAGCAACTAGATGTAGTTACTTTGAATCACCATCGACCCCACCAGAACGCTCCCCTCTCAAAGGGGGATCCAGGATAGGAAGGGGTGGGAAAATTATACAAGAATTGGCCTCCTCAAGCTCCCATGTCCTCTTAAAACTTAAGGGAGTATCACCCACAAAAAAGATTAAAATACCCCCATTAAAACAACACACCCAAACATCCACCGATTAGACGATGGACCCAGTAAGAACATATGGGTTCTGTCCACCCCATCAGCTAACTGGTGGGTGCTGTAAAATTGTAGTAACCCCCAACCCACCTCCTGACCTCCTCCATTGCTCACTAGATCATATCCAATTCCCATCCAAGCCTCAAAATTCACCCAAAAATAATATTTTACACCGAAAAAAATATTAGAATAATATTTTGAGTCACAGTTTTCAAAACGAGTTATCCACCAATGATAAAATCAAATTCCCTCCAAAACATAACAACTAAAAATAGATTGGGTGATAAAAACTCCTCACTACAATGATTCTCATCCTTGATAAATCTAGAAAACCTTTAAACCATGTCTCCTAACCTACCTTAATCATCAATTCACAGAGCACTCATTGTATTCCATATTTGAATGCCTAACACACATTCACTATAAAAATCCAACACCAAGCCTAGATAAATGGTCTTCCCTCCAAAAACTCTGGTCTGATCCTCGGACCACACCCGCCATACTTGATATGAGATTCCTAATTCAATTTCAATCTCCCCACACCCAAACTACAAAAAATGTTTGGTTATACCTCCATCCAACTTTCCCCAAAATGTTTAACCGTTCATGGTGATGCATCAACAAACCTAAAGCCAGATCATGATACCCTACACCCAGAGGCATTGTATCATTTTATAGGAACTAAAACTGATGTTATAACTAGACTCTAGGTGTAATTCCATAGTTTGAATACCAACAACTAGCTCCAACCGTCACGTTCTCACCCCTAGAACTGACACATCTCTGATTTTACATATGCTCAAATCATTTAAAATAACCCAAGCACAATTCCAATGTTTTAAATCTATCCAACACCACACCCAAACTCCAAACATGGTATTTAATAAGTAACTAGTCTTACTCGGGTTATCATATGCACTAGAATTGTGATTCCATGTTGATCATTCACGACCGATATCACTTCCACTATCACATCCATTACTTATTTTAAAGTTATTTTTCATGTAATTTGTATTCTTGCTTTGTTTGTGGGGTTTTACCATGTATTTTTGGAGAAAGGGATGGTTTCATCATGATTTGGGCCAAACTGTGAGCCCATTTCCAGTTTTAAAAACAAACTTTGTTTCTTTTATAACTCCTTTATTTTGTAAAATTTTTAATCCATTCCACTTGGCCTTAACTGATCTATTCAAACCATCATATCATTTTGGATCCATTAGGAACTCATAATCATATTGGATTTGGGTAATTTATTCAGGCATTGGGCCAGCCCTTGATCCCATTTTCAATTAAAATAATAATAATTTAATTCTTTTATATATCATTTAATTCTAATATTTTTCATCCATTCAACCTCTCACTCCTTCCCACAAACCCTAAGTGCACCCACATGTTCTGTTTTCCCACTTTGGAGCTCGTCTTCATTGGATATTAGGGAAAACATAATCAAGGCTTCTCAAATCGTTTAGATTTGAAAATGTAATTGTTTCTTTCATAAATAATTCATTTTTACTCCATTTCCCCCATTTTAGTCCCCAATTGACCTCATAATCCTTATTCAAACCTTCATTCAAATTTTGGATGCTAGGAGATTCAACTACTAGTGTATTTCGTTCAATTTCTTCAAAGTTTCCCAAGTAAGTGAGTTTCCTCTCTTGTTCCTTACATTTTTAGGGAATCTTTCTCTTTTCTTGAAGCCTAAAATGTCCATAATTTAGGGCTTCATAACTAGGGTTTTTATGAGTTTCTTGGTCCAATTTTGTGGTTTTAGGTTCATTTTCACTCCCATGTGGCGTGATGGTGGTGTGGCTAAAGTTATGCACAAGGATTTGAGGGTTTTGACATATTTGGTAGGTGATTCCATATGTAAGCATTATATAATGAGTTATCTTGATGGATTTATATTTCTTTTATGTTTCAATTTCATTATTTTTGGGGTGAAAACTATTTTTGGTTTTAATTGTTAAGTGTCTGCTTTTTAAGTGCCAATTTTGTGTGAAAATAGGTATTTTACTTGTGAATTACTTGTTGTATCAATTGGAGTTGTTTTATAATTCATGGAATGGATTTATAAAATGTTTAAGTGCATCCAATTCTATTTCGGTGAAATATTGGTATGAATTTTGTGCTAAAATATGTGTTTTAAATAGATTTTAGGTGCAAAGTTTTGTTATAACTTGTGAAATTGTTTTATATAAATTCTAAGTGTTTATTTGTGTTATAAAAATGGTGAAAAGAATGTTTAGACACTGTTTTGAATGAGTATGACCAGAACTTGTGTATTTAGGTGTAAATGGAATTTGGTAGATTGTGGAACTTGTTTGAGAACAAAGAGGGAATCCTAGGTATCTAGGTGGGAGGATGTGTACTAGCAAGCTAGTGATCCGAAGTGGTTTTGTCCTTGTTTCACTTAGAAAGTTTGACATTGAAAACACTAAAAAAACTATGATGATCATGATGTTAGGGACCACTAGGTTATGGTTGATTGCCCTAATATTAGATCATGCATGAGAATTGATATTGTTATAGTTACTTTCACACTGAGATGCGAGGTACCTCGGGCTCACAACTAACTAGTGCCTAGGGGTGTTCCCATGTTTTGTGATCATTGACTATTGGGAATTAATCATTGGATTATGGTGTGTTTGGATGGAAAATTTATTCTCTTGCATGTTTTATTTAAATGTACTAATTATTTCATGCTACCCACTTTGAAAACTATTTTCATTTAAAAGTTTCACCTTTATAAATTATTGCTACCATTTATCATTTATAACACTTTCATGTTTTTTATCTTATAATGCTTGTCACATGGATTATTTGGGTGGAATCATATTGGAATCAGGATCACACCCTACATACAGCATTGGGTGTAAGTGGAATTGGTTATGTTTTACATATGTAAGGGCAAGGCTTTTGGAGATGGTGGTTTGGGTTGCTAGTTGCTTTTGTTGTGCGATGCTATAGAGACGACTAGTGGGTGATGACCCCTTATCGCGTGTCAGTCATTGGGTTGTATTTCACATTACTTTTATAGTTTGGTACCTCTTGTGTCATGTTAAAAACCATGTATTCAGTTCCTAATTTTTATTTAAGGTTTGTTTGGTATGATTTTTCAGATTCAGTTTATTGTTTGTTCTTGGTTGTTTTATGTATCCTAATTCGGGTAAATCATTCCCAAACCATTGTTTATGATACCCATGCACTTGTGTCATACCTTGGAGATACGGAAATCCCTTCGAGACTTGTCATGGACTAGTTTTGGTGTCAGTTTTGATGTTGGCTAGATTTGGTTCGTGATAAAATGGTATCAAAGGAGGCCAAAGTTTTAGGTTATATTATTATTTTGGGATGAGTTGGGATAAATAGAAGCTAGGACTATCGAGGCTAAGATTTGTTGTCATGAGTAGGGTTCCTAGATCGCACCTATCATGATAGAACTCAAGTCACAAGGGGACATTGGAATTGTTTGTTTGACTTAACTTCTAGGGAGACATGTGGGCTGTAGACTACACGTGGACATCATGTGGGGGTGAAGTAGTAGTTTATTTTATTGTGGTGATGTGTTTGACATATTTATATTTGATGTTATTGATGAAATTTATCAGAGCTAATGTATTGCCTTTTTCTCTTGTGACTATTCCCTTGTTTAGAAACATGCCTCCCTAGAGAGCTCACACACACACAAGGAGGAATCCGAAGAGGGTTCTCCCTATCTGCTTAATTAGAGGTTGGTGGAAGATATAGTCTATGATGTTCAAGATCTAGGACAAGGAGATAATCCCATGATTTCCCTTGCTTCAGTTAGAAAAATGTAATATGGTTCAAAAAAGGACAAATCCCAGGAGTTCCTAAAGAACAAACCTCCTACTTTCCGAGGTAGAACATAACCCCAGGAAGAAGAGGAGTGGATCGAGAAGATCGAGCCCTTGTTCAAGTTTCTTGACACACCTAAGGAGGTTAGGGTGAAGTGTGCCTCTTTTCTATTAGAGGTTCCCAACTGTAGGTGGTGATAATTAGTGCTTCAGGATGGGAAGAATGAATATATGAGTTGGAAGGACGTCAAGGTTACCTTGAACGACCAATACTACCTTGATGTCTTGGAATATGTTAGATCCTGGGAGTTTATGGAACTTGTTTAGGGAGATCTTTCATTGATGGAGTACACCAAATTTTATTCTGAGTTAGTCTGGTATGCACCTGAAATGGTCTCCAATGAGCAGATGAAGGCCCAGAAGTTTGAAAGGGGGTTACGACCAGAGATTTATTCTCAGGTGTTCCTGTTTAAGATAAAGACCTATGTTGAGGTGGTTGACTAGGTGTGTATGGTGGAGATTAACCATAAGGGGAGGTCTAGTTTCTCTGGGACAATATAATTGATGGGTAGTGATACTTCATCTGAAATGAAAAGAAAGTGGGAGGAGCAGGGGATGAATGGAGCTGGAAGTTCAGGCTACTCTTTCAGACATCTTTCATCAGTGGCTTCTAATGTGAGGTACGTCATGTGACACTAGTGTGGGAGGCCAGAGCACATCTGACCAGCATGAACATCTACTTGGAATCCCTATTATCAGTGTGGAGGTATGGGACACTTACACCATTTTTTAGGATGACACATACACTCTAGAGTGGGGAAGGTTTAGTGGCTTCTAAGGGAGTTATAGCCCAGTCAGAACCATCAAGGATGGAGGGATCCTAGTTTGGTGGTTGTGGTGATAGGATCAGATCATCTTCTGGGTAGAGTCAGTTCATGGTAGAGCCACAGGTGAGCGGCCATTCTCAGGAAGATAGTAGACAACTTCTTGTAGTAGAGCAGGCACGAACGAGATCAGATGTGGGGCCTTTGATAGTTTGAGGTACCGTCTTGATTGAATCTTCTATAGATGCTGCTCTTTTTGATAGTGGTTCCTCTTTTTCATTTATCTCTGTCCACTTTGTGAGAAAACTGAATTTTCCAACTGAGTTGTTATCCATTGTGATGGAGTTGGAAATGCCGCTGGGTAAGAAGGAGTAGGGTCTTAGGTAAGGGTGTAATTTTGGCCCGGTGCCCCGAAAGCCCGATAGGCCCATCCTGAAAGCCCGAGTGGCCCGGCCCGGCAAAGCTCGCATCGGGCCATGCTGGGCTCGGGCCGTAGGTTCAGCAGGTCGAGCCTGGGCCTTTCCAAGAAGGCCTGCCTACTATAAAAAATTTAACGGGGAAACTGCGGGTTGGGGGATTTGATCTCCCTACCACGAGCTCCAAAGGTTGCGCCTGTAAACTAATCACCAACATATATATATATATATGTATATATACATATATACGTACATATATATATACACCTATATATATATACATGTATATGTATACATATATATTTATCTATATATGTATCTATATATATGTGTGTGTGTATATATATTTCTATATATATGTGCATATATCATTATATATTAAAAAAATAATATTATATATATACATATAATAATTATTATATATAATTATAATGTGTGTATAAATATAGATATATATATACAATGATATATAATTATATATATAATAGTGTATATATATAAACAAATCCATTAATAATATATATCAATTAAGTGTGGTTTTTAAAAATCCATTAATAATATATATATATATATATGTATATGTATATGATTTAATATAATATATATATAAACAAAGCTATTAATATATATATATATCAATGATTTAATATTATATATATATAATAACTTGTTGTATATTAATAAAAAAATAACACACTCACCTAATGATGTTCGTGCAAGTCCCTCAACATCATTAATTTTTTTAATTGTGTTGCAACATGCATATATTATATATACTATACATATATAAATCTATTTAGAAAAAAAATTAACTCACCCACTATGACGCACCCCTCAACCTCTAATTATTATTTTTACAATTTTCTCATATTATATATATATATCAATCATTTAACATTATATATATATAGAATAACTTATTATATATTAATAAAAAAATAACACACTCACTCAATGATGTTCGCGCACACTCCCAACCTCACTATTTTTTTAAATATGATGAAACATGCACAATATATATATGTATATATAAAAACAAATCTAATAATATATATATATATATATATATATCAATGATATGATAATATACATATAAACAAAGACATTAATATTATATATAAATCTATAAATAATATATATCAATTAAGTGTGGCTTTTAAAAATCCATTAATAATATATATATATATGTATATGTATATGTATATGATTTAATATAATATATATATATATAAACAAAGCTATTAATATATATATATATCAAGGATTTAATATTATATATATATAATAACTTGTTGTATATTAATATATATATATATATCAATGATTTAATATTATATATATATAATAACTTGTTGTATATTAATCATTTAAAAATAAATGTAAAAAAATGTTTTCAACAGATGTTAAAAAATGGTTTAAAGAAAAATGTTTAAATAAAAAATATTAACAAACACTTAAAAAAGTATAAATAAGTTAAAAAAATAAATGTAAAAAATATTTTAAATAAATGTTAGAAAAACCTTTAAATAATAAGGTTTTAAACTCACCCACGACAGCTGCGCACTGCTCATTGTTTTTTTACAATTTTCAAATAATATATATATATATATATATATATATATATATTCACAATATATAAATCTATATAGACAAAAAAACATACCACCCACTGTAAAATGTTAATAAAAAATAAAATAACCGTTTTTACAAAAAACATGCATTTAAAAATAAATGTAAAGAAACGTTTTAAATAAATGTTAAAAAAATGTTTAAATAAAAAAAATTTAAAAGAGACAATTATTTTGAAAATAATAAAATCCCACCATGGCCCTACTCGAAAAAGCCTGACCCGACCCAAAAAAGCCTGGCCCGACCCGATGGTTTGGGCCAGCCCGAGGCCGAGCTTGGGCCGCCTCATGGGGTTGTTCAGGCCAACCCAGCTCGACCCGAATAGTGGTCAGCGACCCGACTCTTTGCATGGCAGGCCCGGGCTGAAATTACACCCCTAGTCTCTGGTGCCTATTTTTTGCACTTACTATGTCTGGGGTAGAGATGCAGTGGGACCTCTTGGTCTTGGATATTGATTTTTTACATAATCCTATACATGGATTGGTTAGTTCACTTTTAGACACACATCTATTGCTATAGGTGGTGGGTGTTTTTCATGGAACCTGATGGAAGTACTCAGGTTTTTCAGGGGGAATGCGATCCTTGGTTAGGTCGTGTAGGACCTCCACTCCTAGAGTTGGGAAATATTGTTTTCTAGTTGTTGTTACTCATGCTATAGGACGATGGTCATTATCTTGAGGGTGGGTTACCCCATGTAGTGAATGAGTTTCTAGAGGTATTTCCAGATTATTTTTCAGGATTTCCCCCAGAGCAGGATGAAGAGTTCTCGATCGATTTGGTGCCGAGAACACATATGTTATCACTTCCATCATATCCTATAGATCCCACCAAGCTGAGGGAATTAAAGATATAGTTGGATGATTTAGAATCCAAAGGATTCATTCACCTGAGTATCTCTCCTTGGGACACTCTTGTTCTATTCACGAAGAAGGCTGACAAATCCCTCATGATGTTTATTGATTACTGGAAGCTTAACAAGGTAACAATCAAGAAAAAATATCTTTTGCCCCAAATAGATGACTTGTTTGATCAGTTGAAGGGAGAAAGTGGTTTTATAAAATAGACGTTCATTCGGGTTACCACTAACTTAGGGTGAAAGAGGAGGATATCCCAAAGACAACCTTTCAAAGCAGGTACAACCACTTTGAGTACTTGGTCATGCCCTTCGGATTGACTAATGCTCCAGTGGTCTTTATGGAACTCATGAATAGGGTGTTCCACCAATAACTCGACTCTTTTTTGGTGGTATTCATGGATGATATTCATGTTTAATCTAGATCCTAGGAAGAGCATGAGAATCATTTGCGGATCATGTTGGTCACTTTGCGGGGTCACCGCCATTATAAAAAGTTATCCAAGTTCACCTTCTAGATCAGGGAGGTGAAGTTTATGGGGCATGTGATCTTAGAGTAGGGATTTTTAGTGGATCCTGAGAATATTAGTGTAGTGATGTCATGGGAGAAGCCTAAGAATGTGTTTAAGATCAGGAGTTTCCTCAGATTGGTAGGATACTACAGGCGGTTTGTTTGGAATTTCTCTCGGCTTGCTTCGCCCATGACCGTACTCACCCAGAAGGGGGTGAAGTTTCTTCAGGCCTCAGAATGTCATGCATCCTTCGAGGAGCATAAGATATGGTTGAATACCTCCCCCGTGTTGATCTTTCTAGAATCAGGATGAGGCTATGTGATGTATTATGATGCTTCAGGTATGGGTTTCAGGTGCGTGCTTATACAGGATGATCATGTGGTGGCATATGGATCCCACCAACTACGACCACATGAAAAGAATTACCCAACCCACAATTTGGAGCTAGCAGTTGTGATGTATTCTTTGAAGACTTGGAATCACTACCTATTTTGGGAGAAGTTTGTGGTGTGCGTGTATACCTGGGCGCGCGAGTATATTTGGGAAACACCCATCTAGCGCGTAGCTAGTCATTAACCACACAATGTCATGCAGCATACTTGTGTGACCAAACTTTTTTCACCCAAGTGCCTATTTTTGCCTATAAATAGACACTTGTGGACCTCATTTCTACAGATGTATTTCCATGAAGTTCAATTACTGGTCTAGTTTCCCTTGTACTTCTCCCTAGTCATATGAAACATTCAAGTTAGTTTTTCAACACCTTGAGTAGATGATTTAAGGGAGGATCAATGGACTTAAGTCCTTTTTGTGTTTGAAAAATATAACACTTGTGCACATAAAGCGCCCAGCCTCCCCAAATCAAAAATACTTGTGTGCCACCCATTCCTCCAACAGGAACATGAGTGCCCCTCTTCTGGGATAACATTTGAATAATCATAAAGACTTGATCAAGGTATCTCCAATGAATTACCATATAGGTTGTTCTTCACTAATGTGAACATCAGGTCACCCAAGTCTACTTGTGATCCCTTACATGCGCACCCTTACCTACATGGGTTCCCACTTTGATTCACTTACTCTCATCAGTCTATATGTTTTCAAGCCTTATTTAATGCAGTTAATTGCAATTCTTCTTCTTCATTGGCTCCCTTGTTGGAAAGGGATTCTATTGAGAGCATTACCAAAACCACCTACCTTATCCAATCATTGGGAAAGACATTTCAGAGTGTCTTCTATTTGGGTTTGTATTTGTTCAGTTAGAGGCTTCCACCATTTGTTTCATAATGGGGATCATGTTAATGGAATGTGTGAGGGATTGTATATCCATAGTCACAAGGACATTTATCCTAGGAGCAGTGCTGGGATGTTCCTGTTTTGGAGGAGGGATGGGTTCTGACCCCTCCCTTCTCTAAGGGACCGCCCAAAACATCAGTTCTCTCATAGGGAAGGTACAATTAACCTTTGCTTTTCCACACATGAATAGGATAAGTGACCCTCCCCTACCATGATCGATTTTAGGGAACCCAACATTTCATAAGCCCCTATATTTTTTTGTAGGGGGAACCCTCATTGCTCCTCCTATCTTCTTCGGTGCCAAAGGCCAAATGGGAGATGGGCACATGAACGTTAATTGCCCTTTCACTCTCCTGTTGGGATTTGTCACCATGGGCAGTCATCCTGGTGTAATCCCCTAACCTTTATCCCTTCCTCCATACATTGTACCCATGTAAAATGTAAATTTAATAGATGGAAGCCTCTTCACCTCACCAGCATCCATGGTCGCCTTGACCTCGTCCACCATCATCACTATATGTGTGCCCTTTTCCACCACCAGAGGAGGAAAATTTTAATTGTGCAAGGGTCCATGTTGAAACTTTCACATCCTCTTTCTTCTCACATCGAGCATGTCTCACATGGTCTTAGAGATTCATGATGAATAATACATGTACACAAACACTAATGGTTGAATGAACTACGAGAACGCTGATTCTTTTTCAATCCAAGATATGTATGATGCCTTTTCGGGGCCCTAGCTCACTGGAATTCATACTGAGGAATCCAACCCAAATTACATTTATATGGGAATCCTTCATAAGAATAAGCCCCAAAATAATCCCCAAATATTCAAGGAATCCTTTTTAGAAAGTAGGGACAAAATCATATCTTTCAAAAGACAGTAATCTCCTATGAGTCTTATCAAACTATGTGGGATTTGATTCCAATCCACATGGGATACGTATGAATCTACCATATAGTTCAAACCCAAAATATTAAATCATCATTGTTCTCATTAGTCCATATTACTAATATGGTATAATCTTACATGGAAACACAGATCTTTTCCATGTTCCTTGGGCTTCTTTAGCTTGAGTCCCACAGTATGTTTTGAAATATCACCTTCTTCATAGAGGTCCTTATCACATGACCATAAATTGTACTATGTGTCCTATTAAGCAGCACCGAAATACGGGGGTTCTGATTCCATTCACAAAGATACGAAGGTATCCCCTTTTATGGGAACAATACCAAGATCAAAACAAATAGTCTTCCTCCTGGATGAATATAAATTCCAGAGTGCCCCACTGAGTGGCTTAAAAACCAATTTCAGTATACTGATTATTAAAATAATACCTATTTAGTATATCAGTGGATACCATTGATGGATAACATCAAATACATATGGATTATTTTAAAAACTTTTCACTTGATAAAAACTGATTGAAAATTACAAAGGATACATATGATATAAATGGTGAATTAATAAGGAGTCGTGAAAATATATTAAATTCACAAAGAGGGTTCCAGAGTAGAAAATAATTCCCCCTAAAGGGGTGTGTTGAGTCTGACCTTCCATCCTCTCGACTAATACCCATTTTTATGTATCGTGAATTTCAAACGTAATGAACGCAATCCTCTGAAAATCATGTCCCATTCAGATAAAGAACTATCAGATGTTTCCGGTTCAATACAAAAAATCCAATGCAATCTGCCTAGAAGAAGGGATTCTTAAAACTAGAATACACATTTCGAGGAACCACACAACAAAAATCTGAACCTAATGTGAATCCTTAACCATTTTAATAATGAAACCCACCTATTAGGCCGCAATCAATTGATAAAATAAGGCCATACAATAGAGTAAATCACACATGTATCCATCTAAAAAATGTTGCTTTAATGGAGTTTTTTGTTATTTTTAGAGTTTCTCAGAATTCCCTTCACTATAAATTAGCTATCTTCAAAACAACATCTATGAACATCCCAAATGTGACAAAAGCTGGATCCTCATACATGAGATGAGCGTCATCACCATTATAGTATATTCAATGCGGGGTCTCTAATTTGATGGTGAAGGAATATCACCAACACGGTACTATTCTGGCTTTATAGGCCGCTCAGTAGGCCCTCTAGGTCAATGAAAATCCTCGATCATCAGGCCAACGATGACCAATGATCAAGAAGAAGATGGTGCTAACCATCATCTTCAACCGTTCATGGTTCTTATACCCGAAATGAAAAAATCAATACATCCCAAACTATAGGTAGGTGGAGATAGGTTCCAATCAATGCATCAATTCAATAATGTTGGTCTCATTCCTGAGGACTCCTACCAACCATCACTGGCAGCAGAATCGCGCAACAGTGAACCCCCAACATGATGGGGGTGTTCTCTATGGACGTTTTTCCCAAGTCTCTAAGACCTGAGAATGCATGACGAAACACCAAGGACAACGTCCATTCAACATGAAGTAATTTTATACCTCTACCCCTTCTAGAGAAGCCAACCAACCTAACTTGATGGAAAACAAGTAGCGGACACATTCACCCATCTATCCTAATTTTACTGCTTTGCAGACTCCTCTAGCAGAAATCCACCAACCCTACAAGATAAAACAAGTGGAGTATCATGAATAGGCACATACACCTGCATACAAGTTATCAAAATGTCATCAGGCTCATCTAAATGCATTTAAACAATCCCATCAATCTAATGTGGTGGGAACTGGTTAACAGGAACATACATCGATTTACAATAAACAATTTTCCCAGCAGTCTTGTCTTCCAGTATTGATAAATTTATATCAAACATACTTGAAGGGAAACAATCGATATACACATAAAACATCCAATGTTTATCATGCCTTCCAACAATCTCATTGGGTAACTCCAAGAGAATTCATATGGAAAGCTCTAACAACAAATTTGGGTCAGAACAAACTCTCTACGCCATGCATGAGTACTGTCAATAACCATTGACAGGAAAAGGAGGACAAGAGCAAGGACATACACCTCCTCAAGATATCGACTAGACTTATATTCCCGTTCAGGCCACTGAAGTCACCAAACCCATCTTATCAATAATTAAAGGGAACACGAAATTGTTGTCCATATTTTGGAAGCATTCCAAAATATTATAACAACTAATTCTGTAGTATCAGCGGAACATACAAATAAATATACCCCCACACATGGGATGACACATCGACATGCCATCCCAGAGTAGATTCACACCTCTATTTTTGTCAAGGAGGTTCATCGGGCATACTCCCCCATATCATACGAACATCATGATCTAAAACATACACCCATTCCAATTAGAGGCAATTGGTTTGTTCCGATAACCACATCAAGGTAGTCATATACACTTTCTCATGATAACCACTTTTCCCAGCATGTGGCCCCAAATTAGTATAAGAGAATGTCCAAGAAGAAGTCTCACCAATCACAGTTGGAAAATCAATATTAAAGCTGTGATTTGGATCCTCTTATTATTGGAGTTCATGAAGCCCCCATACATTTATCTATTTAATCTCAAGATTATACCCTCTCATTTCCAAATTTTATGAGTTGTAGTTTTAATTTTGATGTTCCCCATCATACACTTAATCATGATGACTTTCTTCATTAAAATTCGGTCAATCCAGAGTGGTTATATCGGGATGAGAGCCTCAAAAACCCTCTATGTTTCCATAATACCATGGAGAAAAACGATTTATCCCTTCCTATAAACCATAATTGTGATCCACCCTATGATATCATTCATTGAGAAATTCCTCTTCGGAGTAGTATTTCACATTGTCAATAAAATTTCATAATTGACAATGTAGCGATGAGAAATCTCTCCTATCTCGAGGAACTTGAAAAAACAAGGCCAGTCATGTCTGATGAATTATAATTTATCAGTGAAACACTTTCTCTACAAGAAAAAATATTAAGGGAACATACATTCTCCAAACCTCCCTTGGGTCATTTATCTTTTAATACGAAGAATCCGCATTTGTCAGACCAAGTGGAGAAACCTCTAGTGAAAGATGATGATGATATGTTAAACATGAGAAAAAAATTCCAAAGGAGAAATACCAGTCATGTTATGGCCGTTGGAAAATTCTAAGAATAATATTCCAGAAATGATGATTGAATATCGTATTCATTACATCATCCTCAACTTATGGAAAACACTTCATAATTTGAAAACCAATGTATTGCAATATTATTAATATCAAAATCATATAAAGGTAACAGAAGGGTCTCAATGACAAATTTACTTGTCATATCTCTCCATTTCCCAACATCCAAAGGTTGAAAAATAGTAGAGAACCCTTCAGTGTGTGTGTCTCAATGTACTAAAGTGGCTACACCAGTTAATTTCTGGTTCTCTATCAAGTGTTGGTATCAGAGTATGAGGTGTATATGGAGAATTAAATTTCACTACACTCCAAAATCAGCAAAGTCCTACAATATTGGTCTCATGAAATGTTATTCCCCATGGTCAACACCAATCAATATGTTTTGTATGTAATCAAATGTATGCTCAAGAATAGGCCTTAAATATTTCCCATCAGATTCAAGCCAAATGAAAAGAAGTTGTTGAGATAATTTTGCAACAAGTATCTCAGAATCATGAGCATGCATCACGTTTAGAGGATGTCCACCGTCAGAGAATGAAAATATATAAAATAGAACATCGATCATCTGAAACAGGTGATTTATGTGGTGGTTAGATGATGATCCTAGAAAATGTATGAACCAATATATGCAATATTAGAATAGCAGTTCCATAAATTTCAGTCATAGAAGTTTAAGAATCACCCCATCTTTCAAGGCTATGGGCTCATTTAATTCATCCTTCAAATTCATTCAACAATTTTAAATGATTTGTAGAAGATGAACAGGAATATCCCAATCCTATAGGGTTAGGGTATTTTTTACATCTGCAATCCCCTCCTCAACCAATGTAATTTTTCTCCCAATTAAGAATGAATCCACAAGGAGAGAGTTCAACTGAACTATATGAGTATTTCCTTCAAGTTACTATCTTACAAATAGTCCTAGGGAATTCATCATATAGGAGAATGAAGTATCATGGGAGAAACAAACGAATTTTACCTCCCAAAAACACTGACAGAATAAAATCAATGTATTATGCGTTAGAAAAAGTCTTTAACACCACTGCAGAAGATGTTGTGCACACAAAAAATCAGAGGCTTGCCCATAATCTAGGTATGCCTTCAAATAACCAACTCCCCCTCACCGAAAGGAATCTAATAAGGGGAAAGAAAAAAGTCAGATTGCATATCACTTTTCCACTGGAGAAGGTCAATCTCTTTGGCTTGAAGAGATATTTGCACAGTAGGAAGAGGAAATGAAGGAGTTGAAAACACTCAATACAGAGTTACATCGAAACAACATTTCTGCTAGACGTACTCCCATGGAAGGTCCCCAACAAGAAAATCCTATAGGATATCCTCATTAAAGAAGATCTATAATAACTACAGTTGCAGATAATGAATTCCCTCCACTCAGTACACAATCAAGGCTACTTCAAACACATCTTGATAGCATGTTCTTGTGGTTTAACCAATGTAGATATCAGCATCACCATCTATGGATTTGATAGTCGTTGCACTAGCTCAAGCTCCAATTGCTGTACCTACACAGAATCCATCTCATTGAGATTTCCCCCAAATACTTATGAAAACAATTGAGGCATTAATGACTCAATTGGAAGATATAGAGGAATAATGTGCAATAGTTAAGTAGGAAAAGAGAGATTACAGTGAATGGGTGGATGCAATTCCTCCCAAAGAAAATTTTATGAATACCACATTCCCAATATTTAATGGCTTGGGAGATCCGGAACCACACATAACCCATTTGGTTTCTCATTGCGATCCCATGATGGGATCTTTTCAACAACAAGAAGCAGTAAAGCTTAGGTGTTTTGGGAAGTCATTACATGGACAATATTTTTTTTAGTATACTAGTTTACATTCATGATCAATAAATGGTTGGGAAGATCTTTGTAAGAAATTTCTTCCTTAATTTAGATCAATTGATCAAAAAATGATAGTTCCATATCATACGAATTTTAAACAACGGGTGAATGTAAGATTTTTAGATTTCATTACTCGATGGAAATGATTAACATATTCCATAAGTCAAGAACTCCCTCAAGAAAAGTTGCTGCCAATTTAGGTGGAAAATCTACATGATGAGTTACACAGACCATTGATCCCATCGAAATACACATGAGAGTTTTGAGACCTTACTTCAATCATTCAACAGATAGAAGACTCTATTATAGAAACTAGGGATAGAACTCATGTAATTCTATTAAATATGGGGAGGGGATAAGAACGGAAGATGCTACTACAGTCACACTCAAGATGGCACCTATACCTGCATCTACTACAAGACTTTTATTATACTGAAGGTCTCTACCTCTTGAGTATCAGCAGCAACGACTGCCTTCTCAAGCTAATCAAAGAGATCAATGTGGGAAATAATTTGGGGAATTAAAGAAAAAAGTTTATTCTTTGCGGAATGAAAAAGTTCCATGTTACTTCATCTCATCTTTTGAAAACAATTTGGTTCAGTTTCCATGGCTGATGTAACCAAATAAGGAATACGATGATGATATCCCGAATTATTGTCCCCATCACCAGATGTTAGGACATCCCATCTATGAATGTTTTGATTTCAAGGACCTCTGAAAAAATGTTATAGACTCCTGAAAGTAAAACTAAAAAGTTCATCAGCTCAAGTAGCATGTATTACTGCTAGAGATCAAGAGGAAGAAGGTGAATTTCAAGGGGGAAAAGAAAAAATGTGTAGAAATATGATGATTTGATGTTCTATAAAATGATCAGCCGAACTCATTCGATTATATGATCATAGTTCGAACAGTCGATTGTGTCTTCAACCACACCTTCTACAGTAAAACCACCTTCATCAAAAGGTCATTCCTCAATAAAAAAATTTATTATAATTATAAAGAGATGCTAGAAGAAGACAAGCATGTGTCAAGGCCAAAATGGTCCTTGAACCTGGAAGATTTTATGCCATCTGTTTCAGAAACACTTGCACCGCCCCCTCCAAATGACAGGACCAGAATTAACATGTCACGAAGAATTTTTTTCAGATGAAGAATTTATCATTGGTTCTGTTAATGTTATTTTTTTTAACAAATCCTTATGCCAATGGTGATTTAGATTACAATGATCTAGAATTTCATGTACCTAATTGGGGAACTAGAGGAATAGGCCATGGTTGAGGATAAATGGGATGACCTGGGAATTCTAAAAATCCCAATTTCAACTCTACCCCTATTCGAAAAATATATATGGAATAAACATGTGGAATAGTCCTTCTGTGAGCTCATCAAGAAAATGGAGTTTCTTCAAGGAAAGACATGTTCGGTTCTGACACAATTTTTTTGGAAGACCGATTAAAAGATACACAATCTTTTTCTAAGCAAGTTAATTGACCTAGTCATTCTAATCTACCAAATCTAGGATTATTTACTGCTTTTTCTCCGACACAGAATTCAACTACATCTGAAACATCAACTTCCAGAGCCCCTAAATAACCACATCTCCATGCTGAATAACTCTATCCTTTGGACCAAAGAATGATGCCTTGAATGAGTCAGCCCATGTACCAGCCATTTTATCATTTATGAATCCTTTAAAAATGTCAAAATATCTTCTAGAGGCACTCATTGAGGCCTTTTCAAGTCCTAATGAGTTTGAAACAGAAGTTAATGCTACTAATTTTTACCGTATAGAGAATTATCCTACAAACTTTCAGGTAGACATATCATTTATAGATGAAGATGGTGATGATTTTGTACATGGACATATCAAACCTTTCTATTTGTCTAGAATAGTCAATGATGTTGACATCTGACGTGCCTTCATTGATAATGGCTCTAGGGTCAACCTCATTCCCATTCATACACTTCATTTATTGGTCTAGACTGAATCTGATTTATCTTCATCCTTGTTAATGTTTCAAGGGTATGAAACGAATGAACATGAACCTTTATGTGAGATTATACTCAAAAATCAATTTCAATCCCTTGTGTATAATTCATGTTTCATGGTTTATCATCATGACAGAGCCTTTAATATTCATTTTGGAAGGCATTGGCTACATCAACATGCATCCACACCTTCTTCATACCAGAAATGTCTTAATTACTCTTTAAATGGTCAAATCGGGACATTTTATGGTGATATGTCTCCATTTAAAACATGTGAATCTCAATACATTGAGGAATATTTTATCACAAAAAAAGAACCAAGTCTATGGAAAAAGATAATTACTATAGTTAATGATCATAATGAACTAGAAAAGATCCAATCAAATCCATTTATGCATTTGAGTAAAGATTATGTGATACGCGTTGATCAAATTGAAAGGGAAAAACCAAATCGAAGCAATTATCCAATAAATTTTATAATGTCAATTACGGTGACTGAGCCTGACGACATGAGATAAATAGCCAATTCACAAAGTAGTGATGGAAGCTTAAAGGGAGTTGTCTTTATTTCATCCATTGAATTACAAAAATCCTTTAATTTGTTAATATGAGTAGTATAAATTGTAGGAATGATATAAGAATACAAATATGTTTATTCTCAATCTATCATTTCCAATATATTACCATTGCGAAAATGTTCATCATCAATAGGTTCATCTATGATGGCCTCTTCTTCAGGATGATCAAATACATAATCCGCCACTAAATCTGGATGTTTTACCTCGTCATATACTATGAAAGTGGTTACAGAAGTGGTAACACATAATGAAGAAGAAGATAAAGATCTCAGGGATGCTCCTCCAGTATTTGTGGAGGTGTCTCTACCACTGTGGTTGAACTCATAAAAAAACATCTGGGTATAGAAGAAGATCCACTCCCTACTCTAATTAGTGTTGCCAATACCTCTGAAGGTCAAGTGGTGTAAACTTCATTTATAATGAAACATCAAGATATATTTTCTTGTAATTACAAAACAATGACATTTTTAATCCTGATGTAGCCACCAATCATTTCGGTTTTCTATAAGAACATTGTGGATTAAAACAGGCAGCATGAAGAACACACTGAACTCGTGCCTCCAAAATTGAAGTAGAAGTTGATAATATTATAAAGGATAAATATTCTATGGATCTTTAGTATCCAAAATGGAAGGCCCACATAGTCCTAGTGAAAAAAAATCTACAAATTAGAGTTTTCATTGATTTATGAGATCTTAACCGGCGTTGTCCTAAAGATGATTTTGCAGTTCCGAATACAGAGTTTTTAATTGATGAAACAACTGGATATGATGCTCTTTCCATCCTGGATGGAAACACTAGGTATAATAAAATCAATATTTCCCTAGAGGATGAAAAATCTACAGCCTTCAGATCCCCTCATGGAGTGTTTTTCTATCGGGTAATGACCTTTGGCTTAAAGAATGTAGGTGAAACATACCAATGTTCCACGCACCATATCTTCAAACACCTATTAGGTATTTTTTTATGTTATGTGGATGATTTGGTGGTCAAATAAAAACAAAATTCCAATTAGTAGGTAGATATGGATACTATATTCAGAAAACATTGGTAACACAATTTGATGATGAACCCCTTCAAATGAGCTTTCAGGGGAATCTCAAGATAGTTTATTGTCTTCATTGTACACCATCATTGTATCGAAGTTGAACCTGAGAAAACAAAATCAATTCGTGGTATGTCACCTCCTCAATATTTGAAAGAATTAGGACGACTCAAAGGATACTTGGCCAATATTCGGCTCTTTATCTCAAATTTAGTAGGAAAGTGTTTACCCTTCACCGGATTAATGAAGATGGGAATCACCTACCAATGGACTGATGACTTCCAAGTAGCATTTCATACCATCAAGAAATATCTCTTGATTACACCAATATTAATGCCACATGTTGTAGGAAGACCACTTATTCTTTACGTGGCAACTTTAGAGTGATCACTATGTTCCTTCCTCACCCAAAAGAATGATGATTGGAATAAAAACACCATTTACCATCTCAGTCGAACTATGATTAATGTGAAAACTCGATTTTCATGTTTTTAAAAGTGCCACCAAGAATTAATTTTTTCAGTTCTGAAATCGAGGCACAACCTACAACATCATGAAGTCCAATTGGTGTCTCACAATAATCCACACCAATTTATCCTTCGTTGTCCCATGCTTATAGGATTTTAGACAGGGTGGGCGGTTATTTTTCAATAGTTTGATATCAATATTGTCCCTCAAAATGAAATACAAATCTAATATATGGCTAAATTCCTTGATGAGAATCCATATGTAGATGATGCATCATTTAATATTGATCTTCCTAATTAAGAGGTCTTCTCAATTCAAGATAATTCCCTAGAATGGGAAATGCATTTTGATGGTTCTTCTTGATGTCCAATAGGGAAATGAATAGAAAACCCTAAAATCAACAATATTGGGTTAGGAATTGACTTTTTTTCCCCAGAAAAGGAAGTATATCATTATTAATTCATGTTGTCATAAGGTGGTACCAATAATGAGGTAGAATAACAAGCTCTTATCGCAGGATTGAAATAGGCATTTTATATGAAAATAAATCATTTAAAGGTGAAAGTTGATTCATAATTGTTAATGAAATAAATTATTGGGGATTATTCCATCAAAAATGTAGAGTTAATCCCTTTGTGTGATGATGTCTGGGGGTTAATGGTATAATTTCTCTTAAAGTCGACATTGTCTTATGGCATGCAACCACAAAATTCTCAAGCATATGCACTGGATATTGCAGCAACAACATTGGTAGATCCAAATCAGGATGATACAATCATTATCACTTCCCCTTGTCATGTGGTTTTACATTTTTTTCGAAACAGAACGGAGGAAATTAATGAAATTAGCTCTATTTCTGAATCATATGGTAATACCACGGGAGGGGGAACATCCATCGTGGAATAGCTTATAAATGGGATACTTCCACCAGAAAGGACTGAAAAACAATAGATCTGATGAGGAGCCTCCCATTTTGCTCTTTATGATAGTCCAGTCCACCAAATGATCTGCTACAAAAGAGGATTTGATGGAATCCTCTTCAGATGTATTGATGGAGAAGAGACTACAGTTGACATGAATGAATTATATTCAAAAGTTTTTGGTGCCCACCAGTCTGGGAATAGACTCTCTAATTAGATCTGAAGGCTTGGATAATTTTGGACTTCAATGAAGAAGGATTGTACATATTTCACCAAAAATTTCATCCCTACCAAGTGCATGCCTACTTCATTCGTCAACCCCCAAAGTTTCTGCATAGATATAAATACTTTTAGCCATTTTTTACATGGGTAATGGATGTATTAGTGTCTTATCCTCCATACAAGACTATGCAGTTCAAGTATATTCTCACTGCTATATACTACTTTTCTAAATGGGATAAGGTAATAGCTCTCAAGGATGTCAGATCCAATAGCGTTGTTAGTTTTGTCAATAATAATATCATCACCATATTTGGTTTCCCTTATTCCCTTTTGATTGGCAATGACACCATTTTTTGTTCTACTGAGGTAATAACATGATATAAGGAACATAATATCAAATCCAATCATTCATCTCGCTATCATGTGGCGGCCAATGGATAGATAGAGGCTTTTAATAATACACAATCAAATATACTACATAATATGGTGGATAAAGATTTTTAATCATTGTATTAAAACTGTTGAATTATTTATGGGATTAATGAACAACTACCCATACTGCTATAAAAGAAACTCCTTATTCATTGGTATGTGGAACTGAATCTTTTTTTCGAATTGAAATGCAATTTCCTTCACTCAGAGATGAAATATGTGATCGGTTGTCTATAGATGAGATGTCGCAGAAAAGTTTCAATGATTTGTAATGATTAGAATAGAAATAATTACACAAATTGTATCATCTATAAGTTTATCAAAATATAATTGTATGATCTTTTAACAAGAAATTCACTTCTATTCATTTCTTCAAGGAGAATTGTTATTGGTCCTTAGGACTCCAATGATACCCGGAATGGAACCCTCAAAACATGTTCCAATTTGGGAAGGACCTTCATCTATACACAAGGTCTATTCAAAGGGATCTTATGCCTTAATCTCAATGGGTGGATAGATTATATCAACTCCAACCAATGTGATATTCTTGAAGAAATAATTTTTGTAATGGTGTACATTCGCCTCACTACAAGACTTTATTCTGTAGAGTACAACGTCCTCACTACCAGACATTAAACTGCATAATACAATTTCCTTGTTATTTGACATAAAACTGCTAAACCCCCATGTCCTAGTTGTAAGAAATTAAACTGCATAACAACCATATGCATCCAAATGTAAATGAGTTTAAAATATGCAACATCTTCAACCTTATCATGTGTCATTAAATTGCAAAACATCATTTGTAAAACTAATGTTTCTTTATTTGATGTTAGAAGTTTTCATACGCAAACATCATTGAAATCATCGATACTCCTTATTATCACTTGAGACCATCTCTTTCCTATGTCTGAGTAAGATCTACATAGAGTCCTTATTTAAATAACTACATATGGATTGATTCTCATTTTTCTTTGAGATATGTAAGGACACATAAATCTACATATTTGGGTGCAACCACAATCACAAAATCTTTATATTTTATTTTCTCAACTTGTATATGAATCAGATCTATACAGGGAATTTCCATAAGATATAGGATTCAGACCTTATACCATTTAAGGAATTAAGATTTACCGTTCTCTCACAATGTGTTAAAAGCCCCCATTCATCATGTCAAACTCGATTATCTTTAGGAATGATTGTATAAATAACAATTTATTGCTTGATTATCATCTTTTTGAGATACATTGTAATGCCTAGATCTCCAATCTTGTGCCCAACCAGGATAAAAACCCCAGTGTTTCTAGTATAAGATTCAAATCTACATAGGTAATGTCTTAAGAACTATGTATGATTGGATTCATTCCCTAGGAAGACACATAGTAAAACTTGGGTTTTTCCCCTTAATTCAATTACAATATTTCTTTCCTTTCACATTAGTTCATTATCATCCTTACTGCTTGATGTTAAACGACATGGAAATATAACACCCCTTTTCGTCACTTGCATAACCTTTGTACTCTTAAAGAATCCCATATTGTTCTAGGTTTCTCACAATGATCATAGCTCTCAAGGTCTTATGAATTGGGTAAAATTATTCTTTATATATATAAGGTGTTTCAATTTCTTACAGGATTATCTATGTCCTTACTACACGACTTAAAAACTATATAGTATAATATCATCCTTTCCTGACTTAAAACTTCATAGTATAATGTCTTCACTACATTACATAATACTACAGGGTATAATTTCCTCACTGTATGACATAATGATTTATATTATAATTTCATCACTACATGACATAAAACTACATAGTATAATTTCGTCACTAGAGGACTTAAAAATTCATAATATAATGTCTTCATTGCATGACATAAAACTACACATCACAATATTAATTCATAGGAACGAAATAATGTCTACATTTTATATATGACTCAAATAATTGTAACGAATTTAAAACTCATGGCCAATATTGATTAAAATATTTCACATGTGCATTGAGAAAAATCCCCTTCCATATTTCACAGTGAAAGTCTTGAATATTTCCAGATCATTCCTAATATGTTTTTCTGTTTCTGGTGGCAGAGTTTCTAATATTTATGAACTGTTGTTTGATTATACAGCATGTTCCCTCAAGAGGCCTTCCATATGTTGCCTCCATAACATACATGTAAGTCAAATGATGAAACTATTTGGCTATGTAGCATAGGCCCCAGTTGGACCTCCATAATACGACCCCCATAATGGGTTTGTCATGTAATGGTAACTTCGTTATTTGTTATAGTATTTATGTTCCCTTAATTTTTTTATGACAATATTAAAGAATATATATTTTAAAAAAGTCATTCAGGTATTCCTATCCCATTATCTTTCTCACAATCTGAATGTCTTTATGACCAGGGTTTACACATTTCCCTCACCATGTGTTCAATACAATATGAAATAACATTGAAATCACTTAGTCACATATAATACAATTTTTCTTTTTATGCTCCTAGTTGTATGTCCTAAAAATACAGATACCATACCTCTTATGTTTGGGTCAGACCCTTATAAAAGTAATATTCTTCCAATTCTTTGGCCATCATGGTTGGAAATACCCTATCAATATTCAGGTAACTCTCTCCAATAACTAAACTTTGAGCTTCAGAATATATAAATATCCACAAGCTTTCTTTTCCTTTTAGCAATAAAATGTCAAAACTCAAATAGCTCTTTTGTATGACTATAGCATGCTCCCTTAGGAATCCTTTCATAATTTTATAAAATAACAGGCTTATCATTCAAAAGATGACACTATTTGGTTATGAAACATATTCTCTAGGTTTCCCTATATAAGACAGACCCATAAAGGGTTTTTCAAAAAATGGTAACTTGGTTCTTGGAAGTGACTTCCACTAACGCCTTTAGCCCTATTTTCTATATCATCATTAAGTTTCAAAAAAATCTCAAATCAATGGTTACCATTTTAACATCCATACCTAATCCTAATAGAATATTTCTAATAAAATTATCAATAAATTGGTAGAATCTAATTCCTTTGGTCAGAGCTAAAGACCTTGAGTTAATCTCACACTATGTCCTCATTTCATGACTTAAAATTGCACAATACAATGTACTCATTTCATGACTTAAAACTATACAGCACAATGTCTTCACTGCATGACTTAAAACTACACAATATGATATTAGGAATTCCCCATTCTGATAAATCTTTACCATTACTCATACACCAATTTTTTTATTGAAGTGTTTTTACTATTCATGACATATGTCAGTATAAAATACCTCTTTTTTCTTAAAATTCATTTCCTTGGAAAAACCACCCACTATGGTCCTGGGTCACCCAAATCTTATATACCCTTGTCTATCAACTATAAAAGGTTAAATTCCTATGAAATCTTTTTCCTGACAATGCAGTACATTCCCTTATGTGGCCTTCCATAAGTTGCCTACATAACAGGAATGTCCTCTATAAGATACCACTATTTGGATATGCAACATATGCCCCAATTGGACATTTGTAAAACATCCCCACTAATGGGTTTTTAAAATCATGGTAACATTTTTCCTGGAAGATACTCCCCGTAGGTTGATACAATTTTTATATTTGGTGGCCATAAAAATCATGGCTCAATATTCCCCTTAGAAATCTTAAAAAAATATTAAAGCAATTCTTAAACACATTATCTTTTTTAGGAACTAATTTCAACATTTATGGCCAATGATATTCGACCATAAAAACTAGCCCTTTATTGTCCAACATGCATGAATCTAAACTACCAAACAATAAAAGTCTTGGTACTCATTAGATTTGGAACCCAAAATGGGAAATCAAAACCATAGTCGAGTCTCATCTCACAAAACATGAATTTTTATGGATTAGGTAATATTGAGAAAAAATAATGTCAAAAGAAACAATGTCTTTGGGGATTCCTGTATAACCTTAGAAAAAAATCAAACTATGATTTATATGAACTGTGGCTTTGGGAAATATTAGAGAATTTTTGAAACATGATGTAGCTCTATATCTGAACAAATGATGTTAGAATGCATCAATGTTCCCTACTTTTACCTTAAATAAAGATTCTTTTCATTCCAAACGAATCAAATTCTAAAGGGGGTATTTTTTAGACACCATGAAATGTGTTTCAAGAAATTCTCCGCTATTGAATATGTATTTCCATGTGCCGAAAATAAATATGTCTTCAACCATGATCGAAATGATTGCATTGTGACTCTGTATTTATCAAGGGGGTCAGTGATGGTGGCGAGGGAACCGGCCCAAAGGATCGGGACCGCAGGCCGACAGTGCACCGAAGAAGGGGCGCGGGGGCGCAGCCCCCGCGGTAAGGAGAAATTATTTGTCTATGTCCAAAAATAGGTGCCCAATATTACTGTGCATAAACACCTGTACACAACCATGATGGTGGAGAATGAAGCTATTATTTTGGCTAAGTCCTCAAATCATTGCCCATGTCTACAAAAATTTAATGGCTCGCAGTTTTGGGGTCCACTACGTTGGCAAAATCTGCTGTTTGGGGTGTTTTGGGTGGTCTGGAAGCCCATCCCAGCTTCTCGGTGAAAAGACTCCCAGTAGTAACCTTGGCCAACCGGTGGCCTCATCCTCCCAGTGGCTTCGGCCTACCGGTGGCCTAAAACTACTTGTAGCCTCAGCCTACCGGTAGCCTCGTCCTACCGGTAGCTCGGCCTACCGGTGGCCTCGGCCTACAGGTAGCCTCGACCTACTGGTAGCCTCAGCCTATCGGTGGCACGACCAAGAAGTAGCCTCAGCCTACCCGTAGCCTCAGCCAAACGGTAGTGTAGAGACCCAAATCTTGACGTAGATGGAAAATAAATTACTTTTGTGGAATACTTATAACAAAAACAGACACAAAGGGATCGTAATAGTTTAGTGTCTTTGGAAACTCAGAACAATAATCCTCTAATCGTGGTGAAAGATCTTCAATATCTCCCATAAATATCTTCCCAATTTTGTTCCCTTACCTAAAATCATTCTTTTAATCCTGGGGGAAAATAAAACATAAAAAGTGTGAGCTCAAATTCTCAGTAAGGGAAAACATAGAGAACATAAAACAAACCATAAACATTTGAAAGAAAAAAGCATGAACATGAAATTTAAACATCAAAATCATGAGCAAAGACATAAATCATGGAAGTAATTAAGGAATATATCATAATGGAACATCAACCATGATAATATATAATGTGAATAAAACATGTAATTGTGGAAAAAATTCATCATATGTCCTGATTTCTATAGTATCCAAGGCATTGCTTCCAAGACCATCTTAGTGGACAAAGTCCCTTTTGGAATCGAGTTCACTCCTCGTTTCAGTCCTGTAATACTAAACTGGATTAACTTACCATTACAACCATGTCTATCTCATGATATATAAATCTTTACCCAATGCATTGGAAGGATATATAGGTCCCACCCATCTCATAATGAAATCATTCTTACTTGTGCCTCAAAATAACCTTAAAAAATTCATCATAACCCAAAGACTAAAATGGGTTTCATAAACATCATCCCATCATCTCATAATCCATATAAAATAAATGGAAATTTCATCATAAAAATAGTGAAACCATGTAAATCATAGAGACATGATACTTTAAACATACACATATGAAATAGTGTCATCTTAGATGAAAAATGGTTTTGATAAAACACTTGAAATTAATTCTTGATGAAAAAATCCTTTCTTCTTCAAAATAGATTTCTTTTCACAAAACGTCATGCAATTTTGAAAGAAAGATATTTTTTTTGGAAATAGTAATGAAATATTTTTGAGGAATCTTCATAAAAATAAGGCTTTATAAAATCTTAAAAATCTGTTCGTGCTGTATAAGTTAAAAATACATTCTTCTCATACTTTTGCCGGAAAAGTCAAAAAGTACCTCGTAAAAGAAAGATTCCATACATACCATGTAGTAAAAGTAAAAACGGGTAAAAAGGATATTAAAAATACATGAAAACATTTTTATGAAACATTGACATGGACGAAACAATAACCCCAGTAAATACTTACGAATAATCAATCTCGGATACAAATGACATTTTCAAAATTATCCCTTACCTTAGGTCTGATATGCTTCGTATGGATCCAAACCTCCTGTATAATGATCTAAATAATGTCATTGACTTATTACGAAATCACATAATTGTTATGATATCATATATGTTTCACTTATGACTTTATATTACCCATTTGTTTGTAAATTCCATGTTAAAGAGCATTTTGGGTAAAATCGTTTCATTTGTCGTCTGTGTTTTGACTCGTAATTATTCATATGATTACATAGATCATGATTAATTAATTCCATAATATAAAACATGATTTATATAAAATATATATTTAGAATATACATATATATAATAGATCGATTAATGGAATGAAATACATTGTTCATGGAGACGGTAGGTCGTACGTACTCATGAACGCTGTTTTCATTTCCTTAATGAATTGAATGGAATTAATTATATGACATACATATATATACATAAATAAAATAGAATTATTATGTATTATATTTCATGATTACTTATTATACATACTTTATAATCATTCTTGAATTGTTAACATGGAAAATGAATCTCATCGCGTCGTGGAGACGGTAATCTATACGCACGCATGAGCGATGATATCGTTCCCATATTTATTGAATCGAATTGGAGTGAATGATCTAATATCTTATAATAAATATGATGTTATAATAATCATATTTATTTATTCTTTACACCATTATACCCATCCAAGTAAGGTGGTGGTGGAAAAACAGATTACACCACGGCGTGGAGACGGTATTCCGTACGTACGCACGCCCTGTGATTTCGTTTTCCGTAGGATGGATAGATGGTGAAATAGGGTTGTTTCATATTTATAATAATATATCAGTATATGAGGAATACTTATGTTATTACTTCATAAGGAAACAACTAATGAAGAGGGAGTAGTAGAAGAATGGAACTTGAAAAAACGGTAGAAGGCATTACCTCTTTCTCGAAGTGCCTCCTTTAAACATTCTCTTAGGGAAGTAGAGTTGGTCTTTTGAGAAGACCAGTACCTATAGTAGGTTTATAAGGAAGTGGGGAAGTGAAATGGTCAGGGGTTGGCCGAGCTTAAAGGCTCCAAATTGTGTGAGGAGAAGTGGGAGGAGATTCCCTTTTATAAGGGAGGTGAGGGGCACCTTTGGAAATATAAGAAAATATTATTTTATATTAAATCCAAACCCCACTTAAAAACTTCCAATATGACTCAAATACAAACAATAGATGAGTTAGGGTTTTAATATCGTCAACCAATAATATTTAGACATGTTATGAATTTATTTTAAACATTATCAACTTGATTTATCCTTATTTAATCAATTTAATTTTATTTGTGGTAATAATATTATAAATTATAAATTATTATAAATAATTACTTATTTGTTGTGATTTTTCCATAATTGGATAATATATAACATTTTTGACCATATAAGTTTAAATTTATAATTTTTAAATATTATTGTGATTTTTAAACAATTTTATAATATGTTATTTTTATAAAATAACAATAGTGTCAATTTTGACACTATTCAATTATTTTAATTTAAGTAAAACATATATAGAAGATATGTTCGTAATAAAAGATTTAATAGATTCATAACATGTCTTATTTATCTATAAAATTACTGGAGCACATTAACTAGTTCATATAATATTTATTTTAATATTTTTAAAACCATTTATTTGATATTTCTCTTAATAAAATAATTTCAACATCACTATTATGTCACCATTAATGATAAATATTTAATCACTAAAAATTATAAAGAAATTAATATGATGTAGATAATGTTATTAGCTTTCTGGAGACTATTCATGTTCAAAGTTTCATGACGTTTATCACTAAACTAAAATTAATATACTTATAAGATTTAAGAGAGTGACATGTTGTCACTTTCATTGGTTTTAATAGTAATTATATTATTTCATGGTCAAAATTCCATGAAATGACTCTAGTCCGACCCATAGGTGATATGGGTCGACTTTCATTCATCCAATAGGATTTTGTAAAGTGTTAGAGTAATTTTATAATCTTATTTTTACCCTTAATTACCCAATTTACCTTTAACTAAAGTAAATAAAAATTACCGTAGTTACTATTCATAATATCAACAAAAATAAAAGTAACATATTAACATAATTTGGACCCACTTATTCCAAATATGGAATTAATTTTTTCAAATTGAATACACAGAAGTTGCAGAAATTAAATTAAAATTAATCTCGTTGTCGAATGAAAATGGGTTTTTGTTTAAAACATTGCAAAAGATTGAATTGATTTAACCTATGAATTCAATGAAAAATCAATGCTAATGAGATAAATTATATTAAATGGTAAAAACATATTCTATTTATTCTTTAAAAACATTCATTATTATAATTTAACCATATAAATTATTACGATGAAAAAAGTTGTTTTTAATTAAAATACAACGTGTTTTAACAATTCATTAAAATATGAAAGTTATCAGAATAATATGAAAAAATTATCCAAAGTAAATTTTTATATCCTGATTTCATAGAAGAATTTTATTTTGTCAAATTGAACTTATAAACATGTCAAAAACTAAATTTAATTTGGGTGCGCCATCAAAAGGCGGCAAAACTGCATTTTTTGAAAAATACTTATTTTACCCGAAAAAATTATTTTGTTCTCATTCCATGTTATAGAAAATGTGTAAGATGAATTATAATGTTGTAAAATTAAAATTTTAGTTAACACTATTCATAACGGCTAGTCCAAAATAATATTATAACAATATATCGTTGTTTAGTGAAACCAGGTATTTCGTACAACACAGGCTATCGAGGAAGGTCGCGATTGCGTGTAATGCAAGCCAAGTCAGGGTTGAGTGTTATGAAAGAATCCTCCGTTGTTTCGTATAACATAATCCAACCATATTTCATTTATACATTTAATATATATATACACACTCAATGTTTCGTAGAATAACTACTATCAAAATTGTGTGTAACATGATCCAAGAATAGTGTTGTATATACTGCAATCTCATACGGTGTTGCGTATAGCACAAGGAAATCTTGTTTTAGCTTAAAAAACAAGACATTAATGAAATTAAAAGAATATTTTTCATAAAATATTAGGGTGTTACATTCTACCTCCCTTAAAATAAATATCGACATCGATATTTTTTGGGGTTATAAATCGTTTACTATTAATAGAAACTCACATCGTAAAAAGGAATACTAAAAATTAATTTTAAAAACTAACGTATGAAATGTAATGATTACCCAATGAAACTCATCACTGGGTTTCCACATAGGAGAACATAGGTGAAAATATGGATATGGAAGAGAAATATAACCATCTAGTTCTGATGGAGAGTGGTAGAGAACATAGCTATGAAAAATCCATCAATCACAAAGCCATAGATTTGTGATGATCTAAGGTACCATCTGCTTCATCGGATATAAGGGAACTAAGACAACATTTTTGGTTTTCAAGATCATTTCCCTAAAGTTGATGAAATTGGAATTAGAAGAAATACATTCGTGATTTTGGTATAGTATCACCGTTGGTCGTTTTTTTGGACAATTTCCTCTTCATTTCTTAAAGAAATGAAGTTGAATTTGTCATTCGTGAAGTGTTAGTAGATCATGTGATAGAATGATGGGTCATTCCATCTGTCTCAAAAAAAAGGTTATAAAGGTTATAAAAAATACATAAGTCCATCTATAGTTAGATTAATCATATATGGTTCCTAAAATGGCCTTATACTTCATATATCATACTGCTTAATATAATAAATCTAGTTTCTACTAAACAGGGACTTCCTGTAGGCCATTGGTATGCGATAAAGGCCAGTTGCACTTCGGTTGTGGGATCAATTCCCATAGCCTTGTCTGACGCGATGGGATGTCGCCCGTCCTGTATGTTGTCCTTTTTATAAAACTACATTACTATAACATCCCATCAATAATATCGAAAAAAGTTCTATCCTTAAACAATACTCTCTTATGTCCAACATAATCCATTCCAATATTTATCTAAAATACTTCGGTCCAAGCCCTTAGTATAAAGAAAACGATTACTTGAAATGTCATCATCCAACCATCATTTATCCCCCATTATCTAATTGGTCACATTCCAATCATGTGAATACCTTAATCATGTATTCTCTTGAAAAATGAATACCCATTAAACCGTAGTGAAAACCCGAATGCTGTCAAAAGTTAAATCTTTCCACATACCAAAATCCAAAAATTCTATACGCTCAAAACCATGATATAACCTTCTCCTTATATCAGTCATGAGATCATGAATACTGTCAATCATTTCATTTTCTCCTTATCCCTTCATTATGCACATATCATCTACTTTCCAAAAATATCTGAATAACCTTTCATGGTCACTGGTACCATTCATCACACACTTTCAAAACTTAAGGAAAGACAACAGTGTAACAATTATTAGATGTCTCTTTATTCCATAGTACCATGAGATTACTTATAAAACATTACACTTGATAAACATGTAATCATTACACTACCTTCTTAAACCATTGACCGAGCTTCAACAATTCATTCATCTCACATATCATTTGTAGTCTCTTCATCATCATCAACATAAAAATTACCCATACAACCATACTGGTTCACTTCATGAGACATTCCCTTAGATAATTGGTTTGCATAATGCCCATTCTTTCAACATTTAAAATATTTAACCATTATTTATGTCGTAGCAATACCATTATCCTCATCCATGGTGTTAACTGAACCTTTTCCTTTGCACCTACTGGCTTTATGTCCGTCTTTTCCACACCTAAAGAATATTCTAGTTCCTTTGAAACATTTTCCTTGTTGTCTCTTCCCACATGATTCACATAGGGTAAATTGAAATTTATTTCCTCTATGATCATCATGAAACACCATCTTTCTATTATTTTCCGAGTCAGGAAACCTACCAAATTTGAGTTTATTGATCATATTATGAGATTGCTGATTCGGCATAAAATTTATGTTTGGACTTCCAAATCCCATTTCATTTGGTTGCTCAGGTACAATATCATTCCATTGTCCATTATATCCACCATTATCATGATTCATCTTGTTTCCAGCCATTTTCTAAAACCCAAAAAAGAATACTGTGAGAGGCAAAAATCATGCTAGGAAAAACAACATAATAATGGGGGAGTACCATCAATATCTAACGTCTTAGGTTAAATTCTATGATAGTTACCGTAGTTATAGGACTATAACCTATACGTATACTTATCCTTAGGGACATCCCTAGACATACCTTAGAAATATCTCTAGGGATCTCACTAAAGTTCTCGCATCCTAGTTTCCAAAGGATGACTAAACCTTTCCTCTGATACCAACTATAGCGGTCTGGAATTACATCCAGTGGACTAAAATTGATATGTATCAGGCCAATCCATGGGCGGATACCCCCCCTGGGTGGGACACACCACCATCCCCAGTGGCAGCCATGTCCTCATGAAGCCCTTGGGCGAAGAGCCATGCTTCGTCCAACTCTCACATGTGAGAGTTCCCAAGGATATGATACATTACTAACTACTTTGCCTCTGATACCAACTGTAGAGACCCAAAGCTTGACGTACATGGACAATACATTAATTTTTCAGAATAATTATAACAAAAACAGACACACAAGGACCGTAATAGTTTAGTGTCTATGGAAACTCGGAAAAATAATCTTCTAATCGTGGTGAAAGATCTTCAACATCTCCCATAAATATCTTCCCCTTTTTGTTTCCTTAACTAAAACCATTCTTCTAGTTCAGGGGGAAAAGAAAACATAAAAAGGGTGAGCTCAAATGCTCAGTAAGGGAAAACATAGAGAACATAAAACACTTCATAAACATTTGAAAGCAAAAACTTGAACATGAAATTTAAACATCAAAATCATGAGCAAAGATATAAATCGTGGAAGTACTTAAGGAATATATTATAAGGCCCCAGCCTTAAACCTTACTTAATCTTCAGTTATAACAAGATTACACATTGAGGATCTTTTCGGGTTTAGAGTTTTAGAGAATTAGATCATAAAACTTGCATTACATGCCACATATAAACAAAGTGGTTACATAAAGATAGTATTCTTCATTCCCATCAATGGAATCATATTTAAAATAAAACATGGATTTTTTCTTGACACTTCCTTGACACTATCATCATATCATGTACCATTCCCTTGACCAGTGAAAAACATATCAAAAAAACTTGGGATTAGCATAAAAATCTCAGTAAGGGATGTAAAAATATGGAGAGGAAACATGGGTACATATATAAATAAGAATGAAATCATACTTTACCCATAAAAAATAAGCACTTTAACATACCTCATCAAATCATGAATAAATCATAGAAATCATAAGACATAAAGGTAACATGAGGCATTCATATCATTCTTACGTAGGGAGTAACCCTCTTGGTTACGTTTGGAATACCCATCACAGTATATTCCCTAAATCTCTTCGGAGAAACCTTAATGTTACACTCCTTCACGTTACCCAATGCATTGGAGAGCTATATCAGGCTCACTCGCCCTTGGTTTATCACTGAACCACCTGTTTTCATAATAATTCCCATGAACCTCAACATAATCATATCACATAAAACATGCATAAAGGAAACATAACATTTACACCTTTCAATCACAAGATATTAATAAATCACATTGATATAAAAACATTATGAAAACCATTTCCGATACCAAAATAAAAGAAAAGTAAAACATGGTATTTATTTTTCTTTTAAAAAGATGGTATGGCTTGTAGAGGAAGCCGAAACTCAAATAATGGTCAAGGCGGCCGAGAAGTCGTTGTCGCCGCATACGTACGACCAAAACATTCCCTTTTGTAATTTTGTAAAACGCTTCGTATAAAAAAATATTACTTTTGGATAAACGTAAAAGTGAAAGGGGTTTATACACCATATAAAAAAAAGTTGTGTACAAAATATGCCTCAATGAAAGGAGATTGAGACGAAGTCCCATACCTCGGGCCCGACTTGACTAGATCGTTATTTAATGTCTTGAATAATAAACTTGAGTTAATTTCTACTTGATTAAGAACCTTTTTCAAGTTCATTATTCCTTTTATATGACTTATTACCATGTCATGAACACTACGTAATTATTTAAGTTAATAACGGTCATTTTAACGATCATTAGTACTTGAGTAAAAAATAAGCCCTTTATAATTACATGTTGTTCATGTATCCATTATATCCAGAATGGTATTCATGATGTAGATATCACATATGTCATATATATCCAGTACATTCATGCATTTATAATATTACATAATCATTTAGAGGTAAGAAATGAAATGCACCGCTCATGGAGATGGTAAGCCGTACGTACGCATGAACGCTACTTTCATTTCTATTTCGTATTTATAGAATGGAATCATAATGATATAAAGTTATATTATAATTCCAGTATAATATCATATATAATATCATAGTTCCATCCTTTATATGTCCCACATATGGTATTTAACGAATCAAATCACTTTGAGGGGGCGGTAGTCCGCACTTCCTTAAATGAAGATATCGCGTTTACCCATAATGGAAACCATAAAGGTATGACCAAAAAGAAAAATACACAAGCTTAAGGAAAACATAAACATATTATATATCATATATAAATATAGTGACATCTTAATGGCCACCTTTGAAGGTGTTAAAATAATGTTGAACAATCATCGTTTCAGGAGGCATAAATTCACCATCCACGGAAACCATATGTTCTTTAACCATTAGATGTAGGTGTGTGTAAGTGTATCTCGAATCCTTATTATAACAACATTCTAGTATATTTAAGATATTGTAGTTGTTACAAAATAAAATAATAAAAAGAGTTTATGGGGTTGGAGAAGCAAAATAAAACAAATGGACTCAAGTGAAGACTTTACCTTAAAATCGGGTAACTCTCTTTGGTTTGAGCTCAAAGGCATCCTTGGGAAGTCTTATGCCCAAAGTGAGGCTTCAAGGAGTAATAGAGGGAGGTGGAGAGACAAAATGAGAAGGGGTTTTCCGAGCCAAAGGCTTTGGGAGTGTGGTAAAAGAGGTAGAGGTGGGGGCCTTTTATAAGAGGAGAGGAGGGGCACTCTTGGAAAGTTAAGAAATATTACATTATTTGAAAATGAGTTTCGGATTTAAATGGTACCACATTGATAGAATTCGAGGATAAGGTGATAAGGGTTTAAAATACACCCATTCAATATGTTTTGGACATTTTTAGGTCATAGATTTTACATTATCTTTTCATTTTATTTAAATCATTAAATAATGAGGTCATCGCTGCATCATCATGATGTCATAAATAATTTAATTTATTTAATGTCTAAAAATTATATAAAAACTACTATGATGTAGGAAATATTTTTATCTTTCAAATTAATATTTATAATCAAAAATCTGATCTATATAACCCCATGTAAAAATTGTTTTAGTAAAATAACTCATTTTTGTGTCATTTTTACTTTAACATTAAATAAAAAGTTATTTATGTCATTTCCCAGCCAAAGTGGCTCCATGGGGTCCCCAAGTTGACCAATGGATTTTATTGGTCGGCCATGACACATAACATGAGGGTAGGACATGTTTCTAGGTCATTTTATATTATTAAAGAATTATTTTTACCTTAAACTACACTAATTACCACTAATCGCGATTAAAAACATAATAAGTTACTATTCACCAAAAAAAAATATTTTAATCTCATTGAACCGCATTTTACATCTTAATGACAACCATGTATGTCATAATTTTCAAATTCAAAACACAAAGGTGAAAAAATTTCATTTAAACGAAAAATCAGTTTCTTTAACTACCACTTAGTGATTTCACTATTCATCAAAAATTGAAGTTTTTCAGAAAAATACCAAAACATATCCCTAAGCTATATTTGATATTATGAATTCAAAAATGAAGTATATTTTACAAATTTCAAAACATATAAGTCACATTAATTAATTTAATAATTAATTCCCGCTGTCAGAGCAAATAGCGTGTTTTTATGAAACAATAAGTATCAAAAGATTGACACCAGTTTAAGTCCAATTTCAAAGTGAAATTGATTCCAATGACTACCATTGGATTAAATGGTAAAAATATATTCTAATTTCACTTCAAAACCAATTCAAAACATAATCTAATCATATAAATAAATTAGATTAAAAAGCAATTTTGATGTAAAATGCAGTATTTTTCACTATTCATTAAAAAATGAACATTGTCAGAAAAATACCAAAAATTCACACAAAGTAAATTTTGATGTCCCAATCATAAAGAATAAGTTTATTTTGAAAAAAATAGTTTATAAAATTGTCAAAAGATAGATTCAAAAATGGATTGCCATCAAAAGGTAGTAAAACAATCTTTTAAAAATATTAGTGTATTCCATGCTTATGATTGGATTTATTTTCATTTTAAGCCTCTAAAACACTATATAATTCATTAATAGACATAGATAAAAATATCTATTATTTATTACTTACTTGGGATGTTACATATATCATAAAGGAACAACAACCATGATAAAATATAATGGTAATAAAACATGTAATTGTGGAAACCATTCAGCACATGTCATGATTTCCATAGTATCCGAGGCATTGCTGTCAAGACCATCTTAGTGGACAGAGTCCCTTTCTGAATCGAGTTCACTCCTCGTTTCAATCCTGTAACACTGAACCAGATTAACTTACCATTCCAGCCATGTCTATCTCATGAGATATAAATCATTACTCAATTCATTATAGGGTGATATAGGTCCCACCCATCTCATAATGAAATCATTCTTACTTGTTCCACTAAATAAACTTAAAACATTCATCATAACCCAAAGAATAAAATGGGTTTCATAAATATCATCCCATCATCTCATAATCCATATAAAATAAATGGATATTTCATCATAAAAAAAGTGAAACAATGTAAATCATAGAGACATGATACTTGGAACATAAACATATGAAATAATGTCATCTTAGATGAAAAATGGTTTTGATAAAACACATGAAATGAATTCTTGAGGAAAATATCCTTTCTTCTTCAAAATCAATTTCTTTTTACAAAACATCATGCAATTTTGAAAGAAAGATATTTTGTTGGAAATAGTAATGAAATCTTTTGGAGAATCTTCATGAAAATAAGGCTTTATAAAACCGTAAAAATCCATTCGTGTTGTATTGGTTAAAAACATTCTTCTCGTACTTTTGCCGGAAAATTCAAAAAGAACCTCATAAAAGAAAGATTTCATGCATACCATGTAGTAAAAGTCAAAATGGGTAGAAAGGAAATTAAACATACATGAAACCATTTTTAGGAAACATGGACATGGATGATAACAATAACCCCAGTAAATACTTACGAATAAACAATCTCGGATAAAAATGAGATTTGCAAAACTATCCCTTACCTTAGGTCTGATATGCTTCGTATGGATCTGAACCTCCTGTATAATTATTTAAATAAATCCATTGAATTATTACAGAATCATATTCATTGTTATTATATCATATATGGTTCAATTATGTCTTTATATTATCCGTTCTTTTGTAAATTCCATGTTAACGAGCATTTTGGGTAAAATCGTTTCATTTGTCGTCCGTGTTTTGACTTGTAATTATTCATATGATTACATAGAAAATTATTAATTGATTCCAGAATATAAAACATGATTTATATATAATATATATTCAGAATATACATATATATAATAGATCGATAAATGGAATGAAATACACCGTTCATGGAGACGGTAGGCAGTACGTACGCAAGAACGCTGTTTTCATTTCCTTATTGAATTGTATGGAATTATGTATATGACATACATATATATATACATAAATACAGTAGAATTATTATGTCATATATTTCATGCTTACTTATTATATAAACTTTATAATCATTCTTGAATTGTTAACATGGAAAATGAATCTCATCACATCGTGGAGACGGTAATCCGTACGTACGCACGAGCGATGATATCGTTCCCATATTTATTTAATCTAATTAGAGTGAATGATCTAATATCTTATAATCAGTATTATATTATAATAATCATATGTATTTATTCTTTACACAATTATACCCATCCAAGTAATGTGGTGGTGGAAAAATAGATTACACCACGGCGTGGAGACGGTATTCCGTACGTACACACGCGGGGTGATTTCATTTTCCGTAGGATGGATAGATGGTGAAATAGGATTGTTTCCAATTTATAATAATATATCAGTATATGAGTGATACTGATGTTATTACTTCATAATGAAACAACTAAAGAAGAGGGAGTAGAAGAAGAATGGAACTTGAAGAAAACGCTAGAAGGTATTACCTCTTTCTCGAAGTGCCTCCTTTAAACTTTCACTTAGGGCACTAGAGTTAGTCTTTTGAGAAGACCAGTACCTCTAGTAGGTTTCTAAGGAAGTGGGGAAGTGAAATGGTAAGGGTTTGGATGAGCTTCAAAGCTCCAAATTGTGTGAGGAGATGAGGGAAGAGATGCCCTTTTGTAAGGGAGGAGTGGGGCACCTTTGGAAATATAAGAAAATATTAATTTATATTAAATACCAACCCCACTTAAATACTTCCAAAATGACTAAATTCAAATCTTAGATGAGATAGGGTTGTAATCTCTTCAACAAATAAAATTTAGACATGTTATGAATTTATTTTAAACATTATCAACTTGATTTATCCTTATTTAATCAATTTAATTTTATTTTTGGTAATAAAATTATAAATTTTATATTATTATAAATAATTACTTATTTGTTGTCAATTTTCCATAATTAGATAATTTATAACATTTTAAACCATATAAATTTAAATTTATTATTTTTAAATATTTTTGTTATTTTAAGCAATTTTATAATATGTTATTTTTATAAAATAACAATAGTGTCAATTTTGACACTATTCATTTATTTGAATTTAAATAAAAAATATAAAGAAGATATGTTCGAAATAAAAGATTTAATAGATTCATAACATGTCATATTTATCATGAAAATTAGTGGATCACGTTAAATAGTTCATATAATATTTATTTTAATATTTTTAAAACCATTTATTTGATATTTCTCTTAATAAAATAATTTCAACATCACTATTATTTCACCGTTAATGATAATTATTTAATCCTTAAAATTTATAAATAAATTCATATGATGTAGATAATGTAATTAGATTTCTTGAGACTTTTCATGTTCGAAGTTTCATGAAGTTTATCACTAAATTAAAATTAATATACTTATAAGATTTAAGAGAGTGACATGTTGTCACTTTCTTTGGTTTTAATAATAATTATATTATTTCACGGTCAAAATTCCATGAAATGATTCTAGTCCGACCCATAGGTGATATGGGTCGACTTTTATTCATCCAATATGATTTCGGAAAGTGTTAGAGTAATTTTATAATCTTATGTTTACCCTTAATTACCTGATATACCTTTAACTATAGTAAATAAAAATTACCGTAGTTACTATTCATAATATCAAAAAAATAAAAGTAAACTACTAACATAATTTGGACCCACTAATTACAAATATGGAATCCATTTTTTTAAATTCAATACACAGAAGTTTCAGAAATTAAATTAAAATTAATCTCGTTGTCGAATGAAAACGGGTTTTTGTTTAAAACATTGCAAAAGATTGAATTGATATAACCTACGAATTCAATGTAAAATCAATGCTAATGAGATAAATTATATTAAATGGTAAAAATATATTCTATTTATTCTTTTAAACCACTAAATATTATAGTTTAACCATATAAATTATTACGATGAAAAAAGTTGTTTTTAATTAAAATATAGCATGTTTTTACTATTCATTAAAATATGAAAGTTATCAGAATAATATGAAAAATTTATCAAAAGTTAATTTTTATATCCTGATTCCAAATAAGAATTTTAATTTGTAAAATTTACCTTATAAACTTTCCAAAAACTATATTTAAAGTGGGTGCGCCATCAAAAGCCGAAAAAACTGCATTTTTTGAAAAATACTTATTTTACCGGAAATATTTATTTTGTTCTCATAACATGTTCTAGAAAATGTGTAATATGAATAATAATGTTATAAAACTAAAAATTTATTTTATACTATTCATAACGGCTAGTCCATAATAATATTATAACAATATATCATTGTTTAGTGAAACCTGGTATTGCGTACAACACACGTTATCGAGGAATGTCGTGATTGCCTATAATGCAAGCCAAGTTAGGGTTGCGTGTTGTGAAAGACTCCTCCGTTGTTTCATATAATATAATCCAACCATATATCATTAAAATATTGAAAATATATATATATATACACTCAGTGTTTCATAGAATAACTACTATCAAAATTGTGTGTAACATGATCCAAGAATAGTATTGTATATACTGCAAGCTCATACGGTGTTGCGTATAGCGTAAGGAAATCTTGTTGTAGCTTACAAAACAAAACATTAATGAAATTAAAAAAATATTTTTCATAATATCTCGGGGTGTTACAGGTAGACCAAGCCTTCCTTTGACCTTGGGGTATCGGTAGCTCTCGCCTACTGGTGTCCTTGGAGTAACGATGACCTCTGCACAATTTTTTTTCCAGTAGCGCCTCCTATTTGTGCGATTTTTTTGAACCGTGTTTTGACTGCATTAAGCCTATTTTAAAGACCATTAATGGAATTTAATTAAATTATTGGTGAGGTACACTCCTTAAATTAAAAACCATGTGTTTACACCATGCCTTTAACCGTGTTTTCCGAAACGCCTGGTCAAGGATGTGTGTGTCGGTTTTAACCGCCCCGAAGGGCGGGGACCATTTAAGTTGGATGTGTAGGGTGGCCCAACCGCGTGGTCAACCGGCGACCCTTCTTCTTCCATAGTTTCGAGTTTTTCTCCATATCTTAACCGTCTCAGGAATGCTGTATCTCAGCCTTTATAACCTAATGGCTCCTCTTATCCCTGAGTTTTTTTTTTCGATCACCCTGCGCTCGGCGTACCCTTCCTCCCGATGAGTTGTACCCCCATGTAGTTTTCCTTGATCACATTCCTTGGAGTTCCTGCTACTCCTGATTTACAGTTTCCACACGAGGACTTACCATCGATCCTTGATCAATCAGGTAGGAATCTTAGCTTTGTCCCACCTCCTTATGTATCACGTGGGGTGGGTGTTCTATGATTCCCACGAGGCAGTCAATCATTTCTGTAATGAAGATAATAACCGGTTAAAGAACGGGGTTTAGGAATTTTGTTAATGTTGTTACATGATTTTTAACCCATGCTTTCCCTATGATGTTGATATGAATTGAATGGCCTTAGGAATACTGAAAATCAAGGTCGTTGGTGGCCTTTGTTTGTACACCTATTCTATGATCTGTTTTATGATTTGTCTAGTGTTTGGGAATCATGTATGAATTGGTTAAACACTTAAACTCGGCTGTTGAATATTAACACCCATAACCTTGTGTGATAACCCCAGTTGAACTAAATAATATAAAAGAATGAATTATGAACATTGGGTTGGATCATTTATGGATGGGTGAACAGTGGGGCTCTGAATGGTGTGGTTGTAATGGCATGAGTTGTTGTGTGGTTGTGGTGGTGTTTGGTAGCAGGGTTGAAGGTTGGGTTGTGAAAATGAATAAGTTGAAATTTAATAACGAAATTGTTGGAATTGTAATGAATTAATGTGGGATAAGAAATGGTTTGTTGGTTTTTTCTTTGGTTCCAGTACTTTGAGGGATCTCATAGATACCTTTGTTGTTGTGACTTCACAAGAGAGCCAGGTGTGAATTCTCAAATTACCTAATGGATTTCCTTCCTGCTTTATTATTGTTTTATCAGTTTTTGTGCCTATTAGTTGCCCATTAGCGAAGGGATTAACTCATACTGAACTATTATGAAATGATAATTTGAATAGGTAAACTTGGAACTATTTGTCGTGTGCCTGTTTTCTGAGGCAACAGTGCTTGTGCACCTTCTTGAATGTGTTTGAGGAACCATAGGATGGGTTTTGGGTTGATATATATATATGTAATTGTATGTTTTTTGTTTAGTCGCACCCCACCCTCATTGGGAACTTAGTGTCGAACACCTCATCTTATGGGGAAGGGTGTTTCCCCCTAGTTACTGACCTTCCTGATCCCTCATCCCTCAGCTGTGATGGCTGGATTCGACCATACACCCAAGAATCTTTGGGTAGGTTTCAATTGGTGTGTTGTTATCCCAGGACTCTTCGGGAAATTTTGTTTTTCCCATGTGCCTTCGGGATGAGGCCTAGGTATGTGCGGGCAGGGATGTGGATGGTTGTGAGGCCCAGGTGTGTGTGGGCAGGAAGAGCTTGGTAGCGTCAGGACGTTTGCCGTTAGGGATGAGCAGCTAGCTAGTGGGGGAAATGTTGGTGTGGGGTACCCAAATGTTTTGTTCTTTTCTATTAAATTACTGCTTCTGTTATTTGGTTAGTGTGGTCGGTGAGGTTGGAGGGATAGATTCCTTGATATATGTTGGTTATTCTTCTTCTCACGGGACTTTATGACGTCTCCTCACTTGTGCATGCGAGATATAGGTTTTCCTACGAAGTATACTTTTAATGCTCACATTATGTTTTCTTTCAGGTTTCCTGGAGGACTTTGGAGGCCGAGAGGGGCCATACTAGTCTGGACGTTAGAGTTGTTGTTGGTCTCTGTTGGTTTTTGCTTAGCCTTTTTCCCTCCCGGTTTGGTTTTGTACTTTGGAGTTCTTCTACTTTTTTCAGTTTTATTATTAAATCCTTCATGTAGTTTGGTTTTCTTTTGAGTTTTCTATACATGGTGGTGTATGGTGTTGACTCATTCTTTCTCCCAATCTTGGTTAACTAAAAAGGGTAATGCCTCCCATATTGTAAAAATCTTATACCCTTGGTGCTAGTCTCTACTCTGGGGCCTACTGGATGCGGGACTCGGGGGTCATTATATCATCTTCAACTTGAGGAAGGAAGGGCGGGGACCTTTTCCACCCCTTCCATCGTCTTGTCGAAGGCGGGTCATGACAGAATGGTATCATAGGACAATGCTTAGGGACAGGATGGAGTCTAGAGTTAGGTACAGTGAAGATTTCATGGGATGGTATGGAAACAATGTTAGGTGATCTTGGTTCATGAAATAGAATTGGGAGGACTGGCTAGGACACGAGATTTTAGGGCCCTCTGTGATCCGATGCAAGGACTCTGGACCTACCGAACGACCAAGTGAGCATACACTCTTTGCAGGGTAGAGACCCTAGGAAAGGTACATGCATCATAATGACTTGTGTTCCTGTGTTTAATGGGTGTGTTGGGGATTTAAAATGAATAAGAAATCTAAGAAAATTTAAGACCAATATTCTACAATACTCGGGCTCAGTCATTCACTGTTTACCTTGCAACTATGGCACACAGACGTTATCCATGACTGACTAGGGCGGTTGAGACCCAGCGGATCGAGGCATTTGACTTGCAGAGGGTTGAATAAGATGAGAAGGATGACTTGTGGTAGAGTACTATGTGCTCCATCCAGTGACAAACACTCAAGAAATACAAGGGGCATCGTTTCTGACTCAGTGACTGAATTATGGCTCGAGGAGATATCCATCACCTTCTATATGATCCACGCTCCGATGGAGTAATGGGTTCCATTGGCCATCAACAAGCTGAGAGGAGCAGCGCGTCATTGGTGGATGCTTTTCTTGGGAGAGAAGATAGAGGAAGAGGTTTCATGGACCAGTTTCAAGAAGGAATTTCGTGAGGAGTTCCTCTCCTCTATGGTGAAGGCTGAGAAGAGACTGGAGTTACTCTCCCTTCAGTAGGGAAACATGTCAGTGTGGGAGCTGGGGATCAAGTTCCAATATCTATTGCGCTTTGCCCCGGATCTCTTTCCTGATGAGGAGTCTCGGGCAAGATAGTTAGAGGAGGCACTATGTCCTTCTCTTCAGTACGTTGTCGCTCCATTCACCCTTCCTACATACCTAACAGTACAAAAGAAGGCCGAGATAGTATATAGGATTCACTCGAATGGAGTCACGCCACGAGAGGGGAACCATCTCGGTTCATCAAAGGGGACGACTCTCATTAATAGGTCTCCAGTGATAGGTCCTTCCAGGTTTCGACTAGCAGGGAGTAAGCCTCATTAGTTCCAGTTCCGAGCATTAGGACCTCTCCCCTTTTCCACATGGCCAGGATCAAAGTGTTTCTCTGGTGGAGTTTTCGGGCACATCCAGAGAAAGTGCCCGACTTGAGCTCCACATGGTGGAGGTGGGCACTTTCAGCACCCACATCCGCAAAATCCGTTGTCGGTGAGGCCTTTCCAGCAGCAGCAGCAGGCCCCTGGCCCTCTGAGGGACGACTTTGCGAGAGGAGACCGACACTAGGGTGCTCCTCAGAGACCTCGACCAGGACGTGGTTGGTGAGGTGGTCGACAGTAGCGAGGCAGTGGAGCTGGGCGTGGACAATTGCACGCCACAGAGTTAGTAGCTCCGGTAGGACCATAGGTCGTTCGAGGTACGATCAGTATTTTCATCACTCTTGTTTCTACCTTGTTTGATTAGGGATATTTGAACTCCTTTGTTATGCCTGAATTATCCCATGCTCTGGGTCTAGATGCTGAGATACTTTTTGTGCCCCAAGTGTTGAGAACACTAGTTGGGGGTCAGACCGGCGTATCAGACTTTTTCCGAGGATGTAGACTGATGTTGGGACCACATCAGTCTAGTGGAGACCTTCTTTAATTGTAGATGTAGCAATATGATTTCATTCTAGGCATTGAATGATTACTCTCCATGCATGCCATCATCGGATTCTATTGGAGAAGGATTTAATTCTCCAATGAGGATGGACAGAGTGTGGCTTTGGTTGGGGAGCGGAGTTATCAGGTGGGGAGTCGACATGTGGAGCCACTACTTTCTTTGCTGGAAGGGGTGTCAGTGGAGTCGGTGGACACCAGAATTATGGATGTCCAAGAGTTTGTAAGATAATTCCCTGATGTCTTTCCCGATGAGGTTGTGACTCTAACCCCTCGACGTGACGTTGAGTTTGGGATAGACTTGCAGCCTGGTGCCTGCCCGATCTCGATGGATCCATATCGGATTGAACCTTTTGAGTTGCGGGAGTTGCGGATTCAGATTGACAACTTGATGGAGAAGGGCTTTGTTCGACCCAGCGTGTCACCGTGGGGTGCTCCATTTTTGTTCGTAAAGAAAGAAGATGGTAGTCTACAGCTGTGCATAGACTACCAGAGGTTGAATCATGTGACGGTCAAGAATTGTTACCCCCTTCCCAAGGATAGACGATCTATTCAGCCAGGTGAGGGGAGCATGTTGGTTATATAAGATCAATCTATGGTCTGGATACCACCAATTGAGAGTGAAGGAAGGTGATATCTCGACGACGGCTTTCAGGTGCAGATATGACCACTTTGAGTTCGTGGTCACGCCGTTTGGCATTACGAACGCACTAGCTATGTTCATGAACCTCATGAACACTATCTTCTAAGAGTTTCTAGACCAGTTCGTTGTTTTGTTCATTGATGAAATCCTTATCTACTCAAGATCAAGTCAAGAGAACATTGAGCATCTAATGGCAGTTTTGGGAGTCTTTTGACACCACCATCTTTATGGGAAACTTTCTAAGTGTAAGTTCATGACGCAAGAAGTACAGTTACTTGGACACGTAGTGTCTCAGATGGGAATATAAGTAGACCCGTCAAAGGTCGAGGCAGTCGTTTCATGGGAAGAACCCAAGAATGTTGTGGAAGTTCATAATTTCCTAGGTTTGGTAGGATATTACCGGAGGTTTGTGCCTGACTTCTCTCGAGTTATAGCTCCATTGACAGCTTTGACTAGGAAGGACCAGTCCTTCGTGTGGAGCGACTAGTGCCAGATAGATTTTGGCTACCTAATGAAGATGCTGGTTAGTGCTCATGTACTTAGATTAACAGAGGAAGGGGTGTTGTTTGAAGTTTTAAGTGATGCTTCTGGCATTGGGTTGGGATGTGTGCTGATGCAGAAGCGAGGAGTGATCTCTTATGGGTCAAGGAAGTCATGTCCACCTAAACGTATCTATGCCACCCACGATCTGGAGCATACAGCCGTGGTGTTCGAATTGACGTTGTGGCGGCATTATCTCATCAGAGAGCAGTTTTCGGTCTTCTTAGATAATAAGAGCTTGCGTTCTGTCTTTTCCGAGCAGGATCTGAACTTACGACAGCGGATATGGGTTGAGTTACTCCATGACTATGACTTCAAGTTCTCTTATACTAAGGGAAAGGGTAATGTTGTGGCTGATTCCCTAAGCAGGAGATCACAGAAGGAAGTAGTTCGGGAATCTGCAGATGCTTGGAGAGCGATGTAAGTGTTAGCGGCCTTGAATTTGGATGCATGGGTGGAATGTGTAAGAGGTTGTATGTTTCAGATGACTATAGTTTCCTCTTTAGTGGTGCATGTGGAAGAGTCTCAGTGGGGGGACTCTGAGGTAGAAGTGATGCGATATCGTGTTTATCAGGGAAATGCTAATGAGGGATGGTCGGAGGATGGTCATCATCAGATGCTTTTCTGTGGAAGGATTTTTGGTCCAGAGATGATGCGTAAAGAAGTTCTCTGTGAGTTCCATGGATCAGCTTCAGCGGTACATCATGTGGTCTCAAAGATGTACCAAGTCCTGATGGGACAGTTTTTGTGGCCCGAGGTAAAGTGAGTGGTGGAAGAGTTTGTGGCTAAGTGCCTAGTGTGTCAGCAAGTGAATGATGAACACCGTTTTCCTGGAGGGTTGTTACAGCCTTTAGATGTTCCCGAGTAGAAGTGGGATGAAATCTCCATGGACTTCTTCATAGGGCTACCCAAGGCTAATAGAGGCTATGATTCCATCTGGGTAGTGGTGGATTAGTGGACAAGATCAGCTCATTTCTTGGCGATTAATGAGTCGAGCCCGATGAGTACCTTAGCCCAGAGGTTCGTCGATTAGGTGGTGTGGTTGCATGGGATTCCGAGATCAATTGTCTCCGATCGAGATAAGCGGTTTACCTCACGAGTCTGGAGGAAATTATAGCATGACTTTGGCACCTAGCTATACCTTAGCATTGGTTTCAACCCTCAGACAGATGGGCAGACAGAATGAACGATCCAGACGTTGGAATACATGATACTTGTATGTGTTCTGGATTCTAGGGGGTCATGGGATTGACACATGCCTCTGGTGGACTTTTCTTATAACAATATCGTCCACTCCATTATCGACATGACACCATCTGAGGCCTTGTATGGAAGTTTGTGTCATTCACCCGTTTGCTAGACAGAGACTGGGGAAGCAGTAGTTCTTGGTCCATAAGTGGTGCAGGGAACCACCGAGAAGGTTCAGCTCTTGCGTGAGAGGATGAAGGAAGCCCAGGACTGGCAGAAGTCTTATGCCGATCTTAGGAGGAGTCCCGTGGAGTTTGAGGATGGAAATCATGTGTTCATGATGTTTTCCCCATGACGTGGGTAGCGGAGTTTTGGGAAGGGGAGTAAGCTCTCCCCTAGGTTTATTGGACCTTTCGAGGTGCTGGGACAAGTTGGTGAGGTGGTATATCAGCTGGCATTTCCACCTCAGTTGTATAATGTTCACAATATCTTTCACATCTCCCAACTTCGTCAATATCTACACAACGACTCCCATGACATAGATTTGGGAGAGTTATATGTTGAAAATGATGAATAGTTCATATAACGACCGATCAAAATCGAGGATCGTAAAGAGAAAGTTCTTTGTGGATGAACCGTCCTTTTGGTTTGTGTGTTGTGGAGGCATGGTGTCCTCGAGGAGAGCACTAGGGAGTGGGAGGCCCAGTTACGCGTTCAGTACCCAGATCTATTTTGACTTCCTTGTTGTTTATGTTCTATGTTTTTTAGATGTTTTACCTTGTGATTTAATATATGAAATGATTGTTTTGCTTGTTTTCTGTCCGAATGTGGGATGATGGCTAAACCTGACTACTAATCAAGGTGCATTAATGTGGATGCGATTAAACCCGTGCGGGCGAGTCAGTGCCGCCCAAAGCAGATAATATCCTGACATGTAGGAATGGACTCCCTGACTCCGGTGATGGAAAGTGTGATCCTTGTACTTGTTGTGGATGTTTGTGGTTGATAACTCTTGGGGGGGGGTATTCCTAGATGTAGGGGGGTTTTGTTCTATCTTTAGAAGAACTCAGGGGTTTCCCTTGAGAAGTATCTTTAGAGAGTGGTTTTTTGGACCCCCTCTTTTCTCCTTTCTGGTTTGTTTTTATATTCTCCAGGATGAGAATAGTTTGAGAATTATCTGATTTAATGGCCCGAGGTTTTGGGGTCCATTACGTGGTGAAAATATTATGTTTGGGTTGTTCTGGGTGGTATGGAAGGCCATCCCAGCTTCTCGGTGAAAAGACTCCTAGCGGTAGCCTTGGCCTACCGGTGGTCTTGGCCTACCCGTACACTCGGCCTACCGGTGGCCTCGACTTACCGGTAGCTCAGCCTACTGGTAGCTCATCCTACCGGTAGCTCAGCCTACCCGTTGCTCAGCCTACCTGTAGCTCGGCCTACCAGTATCTCGGCCTATCGGTAGTTGTGGCCTACCGGTAGCCTTGGCCTACTAGTATCACTATCTTACCGGTGACCTTGGGGTACCTGTAGCTCTCTCCTACCGATGGCCTTGGTGTAACGGTGACCTATCCATGGATTTTTTTCCCAGTATCGCCTCCTTATGGTGCGAATTGGTTTTTAAACCGTGTTTTGACCCCTTTAAGCATGTTTTAAAGCCCATTAATGGCGTTTAATTAAATGATGAGTGAGGTACTCTTCTTAAATAAAAAACCATGTGTTTTGGTCATGCCATTCACCGCGTTTTCCGAAACGCCTGGTCAAGGAGGTGTGCGTCAGTTTTAACCGCCCTAAAGGGCAGGGACCTTTTAAGTTGGACATGTGGGGTGGCCCAACCATGTGGTCAACCCACGATCCCACTTCATCCGTGGTTTCGAGTTTTTCTCCATATATTTACCGTACCGAGAATTCTGTATCTCAGCCATTATAACCTAATGGCTTCTCTTATCCTTGAGTTTCTTTTTTTCGATCACCCTGCGCTCAGAGTACCCTTCCTCCCGACGAGTTGTACCCCCCCCCCCCTGAAATTTTCCTTGATCACATTCCGTGGATTTCCTGCTACTCTATATTTCTTGTTTCCACGCGAGGACTTGACGTAGATCCTTGATCAGTCAGGTAGGAATCTTACCTTTGTATCTCCTCCTTTTGTATCATGCGGGGTGGGTGTTCTATGGTTCCCATGAGGCAGTTAATCAATTCTATAATGAAGATAATAACTGGTTAATGAACGGGGACGAGGATGTTTGTAAATGTTGTTACATGATTTTTTATCCATGCTTTCCCTATGATGTTGTTATGAATTGAATGGGATTAGGACTACTAAAGATCACAACCGTTGGGGACCTTTGTTTGTGCTCATATTCTATGCTCTGTTTTATTCTTTTTCTGGTGTTTAGGAATCATATATGAATTTGTTAAACACTTAAACACGGTTGTTGAATATGAATGCCCATAACCATCTGTCATCACCCCAGTTGAACTAAATAATATAAGAGAATTATTTATGAATGTTGGGCTGGATCAGTTATGGATGGGTGAACATAGGGTCTGTGAATGGTGTAGGTGGAATGGAATGAGTTTTTGTGTGGCTGTGGTGGTGTTTGGCAGTAGAGATGCAGTTTGGGTTGTGAACATGAATAGGAAAAAAGTTAATAATGAAGTGTTTGGAATGGTAATGAATTAATGTGGGATAACCAATGGATTTTTGGTTTTTTCATTGGTTCAAATAATTGGAGGTATCTCACTGATCCCTTTGTTGTTGTGACTTCACAAGAGAACCGGGTGTGAATGCTTAAATTACCCAATGGTTTTCCTTCCTGATTTATTGTTGTTTTATCTATATTTGTACCTGTTAGTTTCCCAGTAATAAAGGGATTAAATCATACTGAACTGTTATGAAATGATAACATGAATAGGGAAACCGAGAAATGTTTTGTGGGTGCCTGTTTTCTGAGGCAGAAGTGCTTGTGCACATTCATGTATGTGTTTGAGGAGTCATAGGTTGGGTTGTGTGTAGATATATATATGTAACTGTATGTTTTGTGTTTATTAGCACCCAACCCATGTTGGGAACTTAGTGTCGGACACCCCATCTTATGGGGAAGGGCATTTCCCCCTAGTTACTCACCTTCCTGCTCCCTCTTCGATTGATTGTGATGGATGGAGGTGACCTTACACCCAATACTCTTCGGGTAGGTTTCGATTGGTCTGTTGTTAGCCCAGGACTCTTTGGGAAAGTTTGTTTTTACCAGGTTTCTTCGGGATGATGCTCCGGTATGTGCGGGCAGGGATGTGTATGGTTGTGAGGCCCAGGTGTGTGCGGTCAGGAAGAGTGTGGTAGCGTCAGGACATTTTCTGTTAGGGATGAGAAGCTAGCTAGTCTAGGAAATGGCAGTGCGGGGTACCCAAATGTTTTGTTCTTTACTATTACATTACTACTTGTGTTATTTAATGAGTGTGGCTGGTGAGTTTGGATGGTTAGATTCCTTGATAGATGTTGGTTCTTCTGCTTCTCATGAGACTTTAGGACGTCTCCCCACTTGTTCATGAGAGCTATAGGTTTTCCTTCTGAGTATACATTGTATACTCACCCTACCATTACTTTCAAGTTTCTAGGAGGACTATGGAGGCTGCGCAGGACCATACTAGTCTGGACATTGGAGTTTCTGTTGGTCGCTGTTGGTTTCTACTTAGCTTTTTTTCCTTCATGTTTGGTTTTTTACTTTGGAGTTCTTGTACTTTGTGCATTTTTATTATTAAATCATGCATGTAGTTTGGTTTTCTTTTGAGTTTTCTATAAATGGTGGTGTTTGGTGTTGACTCATTCTTTCTCTCAATCCTAGTGAACTAAAAATGGTAATTCCTCCCATATTGTGAAAATGTTATACCCTTTGTGCTAGTCGCCACTCCGGGGCCTACTGTTGGCGGGACTCGGGGGGTCATTTTCTCGTCTTCGACTAGAGGAAGGAAGGGTGAGGACCTTTTCCATCCCTTCCATCGTCTTACTAAAGGTGGGTTGTTAACCAAATCACTAGCAGTGTAAAAGTATACATGGGTGCCACCCATCCGGTGCACTTCCACTTGTGCGCCACATAATTCCATGCATCCTACTCGTCTGACCAAATAGTTTTCGCCCAAGGTCCTATTTTTTCCTATAAATACACATGTGGGGCCCTCATTTGTACGAATGAATTTTCTCATTGCTCAATTACTTATATGGTCGCACTAGTACATCACCCCACTCTTCTGAAACATTCAAGGTAATTTTTCAACACCTAGAGCGATGGATTTAAGGGAGGATCATTGTACGTAAGTCATTTTAGTGAATGAAAACCATAACAATTGATCCCTAAGGTGCCCATGATTCCCAAATCAGAAATACTTGTGTGCCTCCCATTCCTCCTACAAAAAACATGAGCGCCCCACTTCTGGGATCACCTATTAATAATCATGATGGCTTGAATTTTTTTTACCATGTATTATCATATAGGTTTTTTCCCCTTAAGTGAATGTCATGTTTCACAAGCCTACTTGCGTACACATACTTGCACACTCTAACCTACCTGGGATCCACTCATTGATTCACTTACTACCTTCAGTCAATAAGCCATCATGCCTTCTTTAATGACATTTTAGCAAGGATTATTCTTTATTAGATCCATTGCTTAAACATGATTCTATTGAGACCATTACCAAAACCTCTTGACTTAATAAAGCATTGGGAATGGAACATCAGCATGTCTTCTATTCATGGATGTATTTACACAGTCATAGGTTTCCCTCATTTATTTCAAAATAGGGTTAGGGTTCATGGAATATTTGTGGTTTTGTATATCCACATTCACACGGACTCATCTCCTAGAAACAGCGCTGGGATGTTCCATGTTTGGATCAGGGTAAGGTCATAATCCCTCATTTTCTCAAAGAGACGTCTGGGACCTCAGGTCTCTGGTAGGGATGGTACGATTCACCTTTTCTGTTCCATACATGCATAGGAAAAATCTACCAATCCTACCTGATCAGTTTTTGGGAAACCATATTGGTGTAAGATACTAGAATTTCATGAAGGATGTAGCATCACTACTTCTCCTCTCTTCAACGGGGCCAATGACCAAACGGGAGGTGTGCACATGGATATTCATTTCCCTTTCCCTCTCCCATTGGGCCTTGTCACCATGGGCAGATATCCTTTTTTAATTCCCTAACCTTAATCCTTTCCTCATTACAATGGAACCTTGTATAATATAAATAGAATAGTGGGAAGGATATTTTCCTCTCCCTCTTCCATGGTTAACTGGACCTCTTCCACTCTCACTGCTATAGGTGGACCCTCTTCCACTAGCAGAGGAGGAAAAATTAGAAAGTGCAAGTGTCATTGTTGATTCGTTCACAAACTCTTGTTTCTCACAACAAGAATGAATCACTTAGGCTTAGAGATTTATGGTGATTACAAAATGTTCACAAAACACTCATGAAGGATTGAACTAAGAAAACTCTGATTTTAGTTAAAACTAGGATATGTAGGAGGCCTTTTCAGGGCCGGAGCTCAATGGACATCTGCTTCAAGAATTCAACCCTAATTCCCTTAATCTGTGAATCCACATTAATAATAAGCCCCAACTTAAACCCCAAATCATCAAGGCATCCTTTTAAAGAAATAATCTCAAACTCATCTCTCTCAATGGAAAATACTCTTTTATGAGACTTATCGATGTAAGTGGGCTTTATATTCCCATCCATATGGGATACGTAGGATGCATCCTTGAGGATCAAAACCCACACGTCAAATCAACCTTGTTCTCCATGAGCCATATTTCTTTTAGGTTTTTATCTTACTTGGAACCCATATCCTTTCCATGTTCCTTGGAATGCTTCGTCATAAGTCCCACACTATGTTTTGACCAAGCACCTTCAGCTTAGAGGTCCTTATGACATGACCTTAAAAGGTATGATGTGTCCCATTAAGAGACACGGAACTAAGAGGGTTCTGATTCTTCTCACAAGGATACATATGTACCCAATTATATGGGCACGACCCTATGATCAAAATAAACAATCATATCACTAGATGACAATAAATTTTAGAGTGCCCCGTTGAGTGGCTTAAAAATCAGATTCATCATAATGATGATTAAAATAATCTCTATGATGTATTTGAGAGAATACCATTACTGGGGAACCACGAATATGTACAGATGATTTTTTAAACATTTCACATGCTAAATAAATGATTTAAAATTCCATGGGATACATATGATATACTGGGTCAATTAATAAGGATTCATGAAAATATCTTAAATTTACAAAGATAGACCCAGAGTAGACAATAATTCCATCAAAAAGGGTTTGATTAGTCCAACATCTAATCCTCTCAATCAATGCACATTGTTATGTATCATGAAGTTCAATCATAATGAACGCCAACCTTTGGAATGCAAGTCCCCTTCAGATAATAAAATGTTGGAAGTTTCCAGTTCCATAAATAAATCCAATTGAAACCGCCAGTAAGTATTGATTCTTAAAACCTGAATACATGTTTTGAAGAACCAGACAACAATGATCCTATAAAATAGTAAATTTTATTATTACTTTAGTTTTTAATGGTTATAAAATAATGAAATGTTGATGGTGTTAAAAATGAGTTATAGATTTAATTTTTTTTTGAATAAATTATGAGTATATATAAAAACTAAATTAATAATATTTAGAAAATTATTTTCCAAAAATGGAGTTATACTAATCAAAAAATGGATCAGGTTAATTATGGGGATTTTTATGACACAATTGAATTTTTGGTGAATAGTAAAAAATAGATTTTTGTGTTTTCTATAAGTTAAATGACATCATTAATGATGCAATAATTATGTTACAAGGCTGGTTGACTCTTGAGGAATAAAATATGTATTTAGGTTCTCCACATGGTCAATACCATAGAAAAATTCTATTGCATAGACCATTTTTCTTCAGATACAACTAATGAGGTGTCCCTTTGAAATTAAAAAAATATTCACTCACTTTTTATATAAATACCAAACCATTCCTTCATTCCATTCATTCAAAATTTCTCCCCAACAAAGATATGAGTTTATAACATCCCTAGAAGTCCATAAAAGGTTTCCTCCGACCCACAAGGTTCCAAACATCATGTCGTAGGTGTTACTATTCAAGGAGGTTTAAACACATTTGATGTAAGAAAATCCCGAGGTAAGGGAATTCTTAACCAAATTTCCATTCATTGGGTTATGTTTATTCATTATTAATTATATGTTATTATGATTATTGGTGAGATGAATTTTGGTTTCTGTTATATTTCATTATATGTATTTATAGTGTAAAAAATATCCATTTCATTCTAATAATTCTCAGAAAAATTATATTTTAAGAAACTTTCCTTTAAAAATAATTTTAATAATTTTTCTTATAATTTTCAAAAGCATTGTTTTTTATATAAATATGTAATGAGTGGATTGTACTTATTTAAAGATTATTTTTTACTATTATTTGTGCCTTGGATAATATTTAGGTTTTTTTAATCCCATTATAGGTCACGATATGTTCTGTTAGCCCATTATAGATCACGATATGTGTGGTTGAGCCCAGTATAGCTCATGATATAACAGATGAGCCCCATTATAGATATGTAGTGAATTGGGTACTTTGGAGGTGAAATTTGACCAAATAGTTATTCCAGGGGTAAGAGTAATAATAATAGTGACATTGTAAATATGTCCCAATTCAATTACATGATGTTTCCATGCATGTAAACAATTGTTTTTGAAATGGGATTGATTGGTTTTTATTATATCACTAGACTAACTAATTATTTCCTTATATCACTTTTTCAGATGTTCATTCTCATCACATGTTGTTATTAGGTTTATAGATTATACAGATGTGTAAGAGAAATAAATAATAAAATTTAAATTTCATAGTGAATTTTCAAAAGAATTATGTTTTATCTAAAAAGATTATTTTTTTAAAAAATGGATATTGTTTTAATAGTATCCACATGTATGGTTATGAGATGTTATGTTTATTTTATTTCATAATTACAATAATAGATCCTCATTATGTTACAATGTATGTTCATGTCTAAATATCAGAATTTTGTAATGTTTTTAGACCCTGTCCATATATATATAAAGGACGTTAGGTGAAGGTACTCTAAATCAGATTAGGCATCTTCTTATGATGTTTTCAAATTGTAATATCATTGTCAAGCGATTATAAAAAAACCAATAGGTGGAAATATGAATGTTTTTTTCCATATATATTCATATGTGGGATAATGTTTGAAGATCCATTATGTTAAATTAATTTATTAATGCATATTTTGACTCATCCACTTAGAGGTATTTGGTAAATAAATAAAATATAGTTTGTGTAAAAGGTGGATACATTATGTGTGTCCTGAGTTATGTTTTATAGAATAATAATTTGATGGTGTATTTTTCTCTCCTGACATTATTGATGTTTATATCTCAGAAATTTGACTAGAATAAAAACACAATAACGAATTCCATGGACATAGTGTGATTACTTTTTTATTTAAGATATTCAATGAATGATATATCACGAATATAGCTTGGTGACAAAGATATGAATCCATAATGATGAGTAATTTTTAAAAAGGGTTTAAATTTAACAATGATCATTCATATTTGGTTGTCAATATTGTGACATTATGTTCATTCTTTTGGGTTCCTTGACCCACTGTTAGATAATAATTAGAGATTTTAGGGAATCTCATATAATGACAACGAGAACGAATCGGAGAGGGTTAAACAATTACCTTTTCAATTGATATCAGTTAAATTACATTTGATGTGAATTAATATAATATATATTTTTATGAATACGAAAGATAAATTTTATTCAGGTTTTATTGGTAAAAAAGGTAATAATGAATGAAATAATTAATTAAAATTTTCGATGATTATTAAATAAATTACACGGAGTTATATAAAACAAATTATATGGTAAATGATAAATAATAATTTATAGGACAGAAAAATCACATTTATTATTGAGTATGTTAGACTGCATAAATATAAATTAATATTAATAATATTATTATGGCCGTGGTTTTATTATGTATTATACATTTTTGATGGGTCATTAGGAAATTTAATTATATATTTACCTAAAACATATCCATATAAATATATTTTTATGTCTATTGTATATGGTAATTGAGAAATATTGAAAATTTCCCAAAAAAAAATTCTCCCTAGAGTCATATTCCAACTATATTTTAAATAAGATGAAAAAATCCTTCCAACCCAAATGATGGATGACCAAGGAAAGAAACAAAAAATGATTGATATAACATGCTATTACACATCTATCCATCGATTATTTTTTAGGTTAAAATAACCCATGTGGATAACTAATAATGGAATTCTACACTTGGATCATTCAATCATAGAATATATTATTTGAAAGGTTTTTTTTGTAACATCATCCTCATCATTGAAAAAAAAACAAAATCTAGGGTATTTTATTATTCCGACATTTAATAAATTAATTATGAATTTAATGCCAAAAAATTCCAATCTAAGATCTAGTATTCTTAACGTCATTATCTAGTGGAAAAATATAATTTTCAATGTCATTCATGTAAATGATAATATTTTCAATTGTCCATCAAATTGAAAATATTTTATTTTTTATGCCCAACGTGGTGCTTCCACTATCCCAAAAACCATTAGTTTATATATATTAGTTATTAGAATTATTATTTAATTGAGGTATCATTTGAGTAATTGGGCATGGGTAGTGGGACATTGAGTAATATTTCTCACCTTCTTTGGAGAGTGAGATCTGTCAATAATTTTGGGAGATGGCTACCTATAACACATTTTTATTATTTTAAGATTGTTTATTTCTAATGATATTATTTCTTTACATGAAAGGGATACATGTGCTTCATTTTTGTAATGAATTTGATTGTGAAATAATATTTTCCTTTTGGTTTTGGTTAGTTACACAATCCACCAGTTTTATAAAGAGTTACACTTCAGTGTAATTTTTAAAAATTCACCATGTTGATGTAATTAATATCCAAAACTATATCATTATAATCAAGAATACATGTATAGGTAAAACATGTGATGTGATTTTATTTTAATAAATTACATTTTTAAACATAGTTGATAAATTTGATCAAAGGATTATTATTTCTGAAAAAATAGATATATGTGCCCCTAATAATTAACATCAAATTCATTAACTGAGATTTGGTTGAATTAAACTATGAAACCTAAATATGTAAGAATCCTAAAAATGGAGTTGCGTTTATATATATGTCGTATTGTGAAAATACTTTTTAAATAAACTATCCAAGAGTCATATTTTTCATGATTAACATGATTTTCAGCATGACATAGTCATATATTTTATTACATTCGTATACTATATACAATATGAAAATTTTTGGATCATATTCGACTAATTGATATAATGTATTTGAAAAGGTTATTTTGTAGTGAGGCACATTTAATAAACATTTTTATAATATTATTCAATAACATAATACTAATCCAATAAAGTATTATGTTATAGATAATATTTCATTATTATAAAACAAGGAAAAGAGAACAGTCTATAAAAACTGGATGGATTCCAAGTTCTGCTACCGGTATAGAAATAGAAGAATTATTCTCAGTCAAGTTGTAAAATTATATAATTTAGAGAAACTTCACCCTTTTTCCTGAATTTTTCATCATGTGGATCTAGATGATTCTGATAAGAAAATAGGTGTCATTTTAGGATTCAAAGTATTTAATAGATATAATAAAACTATATATACATTAATCTCTTATCATATAACAAATATGGTTAGGTATTTAATGAAATGGGGAGAGAAAATGTTTTATTTTAGGATTGATATGAAAATGTGATACATTATTCAATAATTTATGTAATGTTTGTGACATTATTAATGAAATAAATAAACTTTTCACGATATCCTGTAATTAATGATTGTAGGGAATGAAATTTATAGGTCTTTTTGTTTTTTTCACAATAGGATATAATAATTTTATGCTAAAAAGAAGAGATTGCGTCGTCTAATAGTCATCCATGGTAATTAAAATTGAATGGTTGTGTCATGAAGGAGGATAAATGGTTCTATATGTGATGGAATTATGTAAAATACATAAATGTGTTTCTGAGAATCAATAGTAAGTTCACAAAAGGTATTTATATTATATTAATCAATTTTTAGATTTTATAATTATACATGATCACATCAATATGTTATTTTTTAATATATTTATATGAGTTAAAAATTTATGAATATATTATAGTTATGAAAATAAATTATGATTTTAGGAGATAGAGCATGGGGTCCCTATGTCCAGGTGTTGAATAATAAAACTTAATTTAAATAAAAAGGGGCAATAAAAAAAGATAGTGTATTTTAATCTCATCTTCCTCTTATTTAATAAGAATTTTTATTTTAAATAATTTTTGTTACAAATAAATAATATATGGACTTTTATACATATGGTTATGTTTTATCCAGATCTGTTAAATGTTATAAAATAATATATGGTTTTATGTAGATTAAACCAGGGTTATTATTTTATTCATTTTATATAGTAATATATATATATATATATTATAATTCAACCACTAATCTAAGGAGTATTTAGATGTAATAAATTATTCAATATATAATATTCCTCCAAACACATGTAAAAAGAAATAATATATGATTTTTAATAGTTTATTTGTTATATATTTCCACTAATGGAAATAACTATAATATCTTACCACAATAAAGCATATGTTAATTTGAATTATATTTGGATGGAAATTTAATTTGATTAGGAGAGTTATTATTTTTGGACTTCATGAATTTCTTATATTCACCAACGAAGGAGAACAAATATATAAATAATAGTTAATTTAATTTAAAATCCTTAAAAAATTTAGAATTCCATGCAAAATGTATTAATGTAAATAGTTAACTAGTTTTTACAAAATAGTCACAATGAATGGATTGAGTATAAATGTTTCACGATTATTATTATAATTGCACAAAAAATTTCCTTATTCAAATCATAATTTATTAAAATCAGAAAACATTATGTTTTTACATAAGGGATTTTGAAGACATCTCTGAAAGAGTTGAAAATAATAAATGCAATTACCAGTCTCAAAATTCTATAAATAATATTTCATCAAATCTGTTTATCTATAAAAGTGTTTTGTGGGGGTGGGGGTATTATTTTTTCACATGGATACATTTTGGAATTTACATAGATAAGTAACATGTTCAGCATAAACCCAACTGTACAAAAAACTTATTTAATCTCAAAAAGGATATCATAAATTATATAATTAAATTGGGGCCTATGTTTAGATTTTTTTAATATCTTTTATGATTTTATGAACACAAAATATATCAGGTTATATAATGTTTTTATTCCCTTTACTAGTCATTCATATTTATTATATATTTTTCATGATGCGAAATGAAAATTGTCAACTTAATGTATGATATTATGTTATCTCTAACTGATGATCATCATTGAGAACTAATTGATGTGGTGAAGGTTTAACATTTTAGGGGTATGATTTCATATAGATATATAAATTTCTTCCATGCGATGAGAATTGAGTATTTCATACATGATGACCCACTATGTATACAATGTAGACAATAATACACTATTTAATTATAATGATAGCATTGATGATTTTATATTTATCCCCTCTACCTTATTTTGGAAAAGATACTTATCAACATATCCATTAGACTATAATTAAATGCTTCAGTTAACCTTTAGGATGGGTAAAACAGGTCGTTCTTGGGTATGTTATTTACCATATTGTTAGTTGATATTTATCCAAGATGGAAGATCTCTAATGTATCCAAATTATGACATATTCTAGATTGAACTAGTTATAAAAAGTAGTGTATGGTTCTACCTAGATAAGTGACATGTAAAGTGACTATTTATTGGAATAGGGTTATGTGATGTGCTCATCCATCAGAGTGAATGAAATGTTATATTTTCATTAATCTAGTAATTTAATATATGGATAATTAATAATTAATGTGTATTCATATGGGATTAACATAATTTATTTCATATGGTTACTTGATTTATTTTAAATGGAATATATAGTTACTCATTTTTTATAATATAGTATGGGGATATATATGTAGATATATGTTTTTATGGAGATATCACCTTATCCCATTATTGATTGAGTATCATTAATTATTCCTTGGTGGATTTTATTTGCATACATTAAAAATATATATATTTCTGGTTTTATTAATTCTATAATGTTACATGGGGAAATCATTTTTGTGGATGGAATGGAGACTATATCATTTGGATCATAAATAGGTTCCCTAAATGTGTTTTAGTGTTTATTAAAAAAATGATTTTTCATAATTTATTTTATATTATATGATACCTAGGGATAGTAAAAACATATTTTTAAATGTGTTTTAAAAATATCCAAATAGTTTTTATAGGTTCCAATGTTATTGCATAGAATATGATATAACATTGCATAGAATAATGTCATTGATTTTTTACTCCATGTTGAAGATTTATGGAGATATTATCAAATTCCTAACGTATTTTTTCTATACATATTCCAATGTCATATTTTATAAAACTGTGATATCATGTGGAATAATATCTACATTTAATATTCATTTTATATTACATTGTAAGATCAATCATAAAGTAAAATTTTTTGATATTGTACAACAAAATTAATCAAATAATTAGGATTTAAATTTTTATATTATAGTGGTGTGATATGTTTTAATTAAATATTATGACTAATATGGTTTCCATACAATAAATAATAAAATTACAATATCTACCACAAATGGTTATCATAAATTTTTTATATTGAATACAGTGAAATGTATTTGAGAATAAAATAGTGAGTATAATGTTAAATGCATGAATATACATTGTTAAAGTGTACAAATAATTTGTAACCAATGTAATTACATTAAATCACAAAAAAATGTAGTGTTGTTCCATGAAATATCAGGAATAAATCATGAGGTCTCTATAAGGAGTACATGTTCAGGAAAAAGGAATCCAACTAGGGTAAAAATCATTTCGATTCTCCCCATCAAGAATCACTTGTCTTCCTAAAATTTCACATAAAGAACTATATTATCATTATTTAAAAAATAATATTTCCTAACTATTTTGTGATTTACAAGCTCATATGTTCCAATGGATGAAGGAGTCCTATAGATCCTTCAATTTGATCTTCATCATGAAAGTGGATAATGATAGGAGGCTTTCCCATCTTCATTTCAAGGAATTTAATTATATCCTACAATTCATGGTTTCGTATTTAAATCAATGATATTCATGTTTTATAGATTCCCATGTCCTCCAATACCTAAATATGTTTTATTGGATCCTGTGAAATCCATCACATAGAATATGGAATATTTTTTCCATTATGTTAAACCTTTTCAATAAAGGATGAGATTCATTGAATACCTAAATGAATAGAAGAATCCCCAAAATGATTCTATGTCATCTATTACTATGACAAAAATAAATTATATAGTTTTAATGGTTATATGATTCTGAATTTAGAATATACAAATATAATAAATATGAATAAGAGTTCAAAACAAATTATGATTATATATATATAATATAATTTTAATTTAAATTATGTATAAAATGTTCTATGTACGAATGATAATGATATTATAGACTACATATATGTTCAGATAAATATAAAATAAATAAATTTTATTTTTATATAATTTTGTTTATGTAAAATGTGATGTCATTTGTAAACAATGAGTTTTTATGATTAAAAATATAAAATGATTTTGATACTGAATGATTATAATTTTAACATTATTCAATCATGTTTGATTATAATATAATGGTAATTTTTTCCTCAATGATAAATGGGTTTTATACATGTTTTATCTATTTTATGTGCTAAAGAGTTCAAAAAAACCCTTTAGTGGAATATTTTGAAGAATAATGTTTTTAAAAATATAACTCAAAAAAAAATAGTACTTATGAAAAGGGTTTTACTATCCGATTTGACAAATATTTCCACTAAGAGGAAATTATTTTCATTCATATTAATATCTTTTAGAGAAAATATATTTTCTATGTGGTTATTAAGAGTATAGTTGGACATATATAAGTTCAATGAGTAACAAATGAAAAATAATAATATAATAAATTATATACAAGACACATTATCTAATATTAAATTATAGAATATCATTGTTAAAATAATAAATATGTAAGAAATTTCATTTTATATTTGTGATCAAATAATCACAAAGATAATTTTGAATGAAATTTTCAAAGATGACGATAATGATGGACTTATAAAGTGTTAGATATTTGCAATAGAATAAATTAGCATCATAAATTTTTTTCATGATTTAAATAAGTATTAATATAATTTCTGAATATTTTTACATGGGGATTTTTATTACTAATATCACCATTAGTAAAATAAAATATTGATCTATGTGATCTATTAAATAGTTTGGTTTGAGGGATTATCAGACCGTCACATAGATACATGGAAGGAATTACCTATTATTTAAAGAGTTTAACAAAACCATAATGTCTAAAAAATACAAGGCCTCTCCATTAATCTATCATATTTTGTATGATTATACTATATCACATGTATGGGTCTTTAGTATTCATAAAGGTGTTTAAAAATATTAATATATCATGTAACAAAAAAGACATCATTATATTTATCATTATTTCATGATGGATATTTATATTATATGAAGATAATTAATAATTCCAATCATAATGATTGGATTTGTGTTGCACCTAATTTATTGTAATAATGTGGTATTATTGGTTGAGATGATTTCTAAACAATATCATGGGTTCAGTTACATATAGAGACTTGATATTCACTCACGTAGGTTGAAATTAGTTTTGTGTGTTGGAATGCCCACTACATATACTAAATAGTGTATCATAAGATTTTTTTGTTATAGTAGGGATAAATAATATATATATAATCCTTATAATTTAGGTTGATAATATTCAATCCATAATTCATTCATTCACTAATACTATTGTCATTCCATATTTTAGGATGAGTTGATTATTGGGTGGTTTGTTATTTAAATAATCTTATCATCATTTAAGATTAAACCATGATTGTATTTATCGTATAACATTATGAGCATGAGTATGGGGCCTAGATTGAGAAATAATGATGATGTGTTTGGATATATACATATACACGACATGTTACCTTCTTATCTATTTGGGGTAGATTTATTTGTTGTGGTCGAATGTATGTAGAATGAAATGTAATGTTTTCATATTTATAAGTAGATTATACTCAGATAAATGAGATGAGTAGGCTGTATAATATTAACATTTTATATGTCACATGGAAACTATATATCTTACACAAGGAAATTATGTTAACATGTATGGTTTTATATAATACAGTTGAGGGATATAGGTAATGAGATTAATTAATTTTATCATGATCATCCACATCTCATTATTGGTTGAGTAGGTTTAATGATTTTATGGTGTCTAATCCATGCATAAAATTATTTTTTAGGGAATATATAATTATTTTCATTACTATACAGGTCTATAGGTACTCCCATAGTGGTTGCAAATAAGCATTATGTATTATTAGAAATTATTAATTAAAAATATCGCAAGCTACCATAAATGTATATTAGATTATATATATATATGTTAATATTTGTAGAGATATTCACATGTTCACACCAATGATGTAACATATAGTGAAAATGAATGAAATATTTTTAAAATTTAGTTATGTAATATATCAAAATGAATTATTGGCTATGGTTTTAAATGTTTTTATAAATGATGTACATGATGTGATATTTTTATAAGTGTTTGACGATTTGGTACTACTGTGAGACGTATAGAAATATGAACTAAAATAAAACCATGGAATTATTATATAAACTAAATCATAGTTTGATTTGGTGTACATGATGTCATAAAGAAGTACACTATAACCAGGTAATATGAATAATAGCGCACGCGTCATATGATAAAGCACGATTTGAATTTTTCCTCCACTTATGGTATCATGTTCAGAATGATAATCAGGTTAAAATGATTTGAGACGTTTTAATGACTAAATAAATCTTCTATACATAAAAAAGTGATAACAATAATAAATTTTCTTTCAAACATTATGACATGTTTGTGAAACATATAATTGATATACCAATAATTATGAACAATTTATATTGTATCTAGGGTCATTCTATAGATATATTAATAGACACATGGTTTTGGATTTGTTGAATTTGAATGATTTATTTATATATAATGAAAAATATATGAAATTAAACTTCCCTTTGCACTAATTCACTTTCAATCTAATTACCAAATGATGTAAGGAAATATTTCCCATCAATAAGTTGATTTACACAACCAAGGATACCCAATGGGAAAGATATCAATTGGATAATTATGAATGATCAATATAAAGGACATTTGATGAATGCTTGAAAGGTCAAGTCATAAAAGATATAGTATGAATTATATATTTATTTCATTCAGTAAAAACTGAAATGAAAAATCCTACGGAATAATTTAGGATTTGGTGGATTATTTCAAAAGAATTCGACAAAACATGTTTCTGTAAAAAATAATTCAAAATATTCTTTTGGTAAAATAATTATTCCCTGAACCTCAATTAGATCAATTAAGTCACTAATTATCACACCTGAATTTTCAATTCTAGGATTTGTTTCTAATTTTCTTATAGTAGATAGTTTTCTCTTGGTTTCGGGGGTTTTCCGGGATTAAATTTGGGGTCTCATGTGTTCATGGTCTATGTAATTAGTCATGGAAGACATTGAAAGTATTTGGACTTGTCATTTTTTGAAATAAATTGTATAAGGATGATTTGGTTTGGAATTTAATTTTTGACACTCCTAGTTCAATCTTTTGTGGGGTATGCTTATTAGGGTGGTTTCTTCATGTTTTGGGGAAAACAGTGAGCACATTTTCATATTTTTTTTAAAAATTATATCTTCCTTAACTCATTTATTTTTAACAGTTTTCCCTAATTCCAATTCACAATTGGTCTCTCATGACTTATTCTAGAAAACATTTCCATTTGGACCCCTTAGGAACTCATAATCACAGTTGATGTTGGTGATTCGTTATGGCATTGAGAAAACAAGTGACCTCATTTCGTGTTTTTCTAAATATATTTTATTTATTTAATATCTCATTATCCTTTGACATTCATTCCACATCACTATCAATCCCAAAAACCCTAGGCCCATCCCCATGTTCCATTTTCCCTCTTTAGATCCCATCTTCATTGTGGATTGCGGCGAATTTTCTCTACGATTATAAAATCATCCGGATATGAAATAATAATTTTGTTATTTTGTAAATCCATCATTTTTAAATATTTTCCCACATTTGTTTCCGCACTAGACCTCTTCGGTATTATTCTAACCTCCATTTTAATTTTTTATTCATGGTGATTCAATTATTGGTGTATTAGGGGAAATTTAATTAATGTTTCTCAAGAAATTGAATTTTTATCTGGTTTATTCCATTCTACATAGGGGTTCAACACTATTGCTTGATGTTTCAAATGCCCAGAAACATGGGGTTCGTACCGATGGTTTATTCTTTAGTTTATTGGTTCAACATTCTTATATTGGTGTTCATTTTCACACCCATGTGGTGCGACAGTGGTGCAGTAGAAGTTTCTCACAATGATTTGGCGTTTTGACACAAATGGTTGTTGATTCCATGAGTAGTCATTCCATGATGAGTTTTAATTATTGATTATCATATTTATCATGTTTTTTATAGGTTGTGTGTGGTGTGAAATCTGTTTTTTATGTAATTGGTTAAGCATTTAATTTTAAAGTTACATTATTGCTTGAAATAGTGTGTTTTTATTGTGTAACTCTTTGGGTGTCATTTGGGGTCATTTTATAACATGTGTAAATGGTTTATTAAATATGGATATGGAAGAAAAATCATGATTTTTAGGGTTATCATGTAATTTTGTCCTTGAAAGAGGGTATTGAATGGGTTTTATGTGCAAATTTTTGAGATTTTCTTTGTTGTTGTTTTATAAAAATCTCAAAAGGTTTATTGAGTTACATTAAGTGTACAAAAGATGTAAAGGTACAATTTTGGAGTGTAAATTGAACTAAAATGGGTTTTTGAAATAAAATTTGTTTATATTTTATTTCAAAAGTTTTGAGAATATTTTATCAATTGTGGAATGATTTATTAAATAACGATGAAGGTGCATGACATGTTTATGGGGTGTTTTAGTGGGAGTATGATTTTAACCTGAAATGTAATGTGAAAAGGGGTATTATATGTCTTTATTATGGTATTTTTGATATTTTTATGAATTTTAAATTTAATTTACATGTGAAATTGTATTTTATTAAATGTGGAGCTGGATTGATCACTAAAAGGGAAACCCAGGTATCTTGGTTGGTAGAGATGTACAAGTATCGTAGTGATGTAGAATGGTTTTTTTCATGTTTTAAATAGTATGTTTAATGATAATAGCACTTAATAAACAATGATGATGAAGATGAGGACCACTAGGTTATGGGTTATTCCTATACTAGTGGATCATGGATGATAACCGATAAATTTTATGGTTTATTTTAATTGATATACGAGGTACCTAGGGCTCACAACTCACTAGTTCCTAGGGGTGTTCTTGTGAATATTTCCCATTGGATATTTGGTACTTACGATCGACAAATGGTGTGTTTGGGAAACAATTTCAGTATCATGTTCATTTTTTAAAAAATTGATCATTCATAAATGTTTCCCACTTGAATATTTTTTATTGAATGTTGCATCCTTTGAAAATATTTTATGGAATTTCTTGTTTTTAAAAACATAAAATATTTTTGTCATATAATGATAATATCGTGGAATATCTTTTTGGTGAAAAAATATTGGTATTAGTATCAGACCCTACAAACACATATGGGTGTAGGATGTCTTGGAAATCATTTTCCCAGGTTTGGGTAAGGCTTTCGGAATCGGTGGTTCGGGTTGTTAGCTTCCATACTCGGTGAGTTGATGTGGAGAATTCTTAGGGATGACGACCCCCTGCTTTGTGGTGGTTCTTAGGTTGTTATTGATGATAATTTTCAATTGTGTTTCTAATTGGATTTTTCTAAAACCAAGTATTTCAATTCGGGATTTTAATTATATACTTGTTGGGATTAAATTTTGTGATTTAGTTTGTTAATTGTGGTTGTTGTTTTAGGTTTGTAAATGCGGGTAAATAATTCCCATATTTTATATTATCATACATGGGAACCTAAGACATCCCATGGGCATTGGGATCACCTTTTGATCCATTCCATGGAAGGGGTCGGGTGACAGTTTTTATGGAGACCAAATCTCATTCATGACACCCATATAATCTCCTCACTGTATTAATGATCATATCATTTTACAATATAAATCTCATGTATGTATTTTTATTTTATCTCATATAGTAGCATATGTGTATACAAGAATATAACCCTTATATTTATGAATCTCATTCACATTTATCCAAATTATGATATGTCTAGTATATATTGATTTACACATCTTATAGATGTAATTATTTTATAGTGTCAAATACCATAACATTATATCCAACAACATACCCAAATTCATATCATTCAAATGGTGGAGAATACATATTCTATATTATGATAGTAAATCATTTGTAAATTATGAGTTATTACCCAACTAGTTATTGTGGTATAGTTAACCATATTTCAAAATTATAGATGGATTAATAATTATAGGCTACTTTAATGACTAATGTAAAACCCATTATTCATATCTAATATTAAATAGTAGTTAATGTCTAATTTAATACGCTTAATATCATATATATATATATATATACATATGTGTGAATAATTTTTAAATTAATAATTAAGACAATCCAGATTAATGTTTTTTAGAAATTAATATTAATGAAATTAAATACCATAAATAAAAGTATATTAATTCATGGTATTCTATATTTATAAATCAAGTAAAAAAATTCGGTAGTTATATTCATGAGAACAACATATTTTAAAATATTTTACATTCATTTAAAATAAATTTATAATATCTATGTTAATTTCATCATTGTCAAAATTCCCAAGGACACTTAGTGAAATTCAGAAATAACTATAATTTTAAGGATAATTTCATAAAATTTAATTTTTTAGAAATTAAATGAAATAGAGAACATATAAACAATAGGTAATTATTATGTACAAATTATAAGTGTTAGATTTTTGACAAGATAATATATATACTATAAAATTATTTATTAATAATATAATATATATATATATATATATCTCAAGTACAATAGTCTAGAGTCAGTGGTCAATTTAATTAATTGGAAGTAGTTCAAATAAATGACCTCTTGATGGAACAAAATGTTTAATAGTCTTGAAAAAATAAATACATTCATGAATCTCTCATACATTTTAAACATACATTTTTTTATGTATTTTCATTCATAAATGAATATTATCTCTATAATATCCTTTCCTATCAAACATAATACACTTCCTAGTATTGCAAGGAATGAAAATAAAAAATGGGTGAGAATATATTCTTTGTAAGGGTTATGTACAAGAGATTATAACATGGAACAAATAAATCATAGTCAATATAGAAAATTTAATAAATGAAAAAACATTTCATGTTATTAGTAACTTGACTATTAGAGTAATGTGGAATTAATTAATGATAATGAAATAAAGAAAGTAATTAATCACCTAAACATAATACATATCCATGGATATCATCATTGTTCATATAATTTAATAGATATCAAAAACTAATTTCATAATGTTTAAATGAATAAGTTCAGAAATAATAAAATTAACATCATGGAAACATACAAATACATCATATATAAAGATTAAGGTTTGGAAATAAACCTCAACCAGATTGTATCAGGATACCTACTGAAGCATTGAGGGGCTATTGCGGGCCTCTCCCATAATTTTCTTTCTTTTATGCATTGATCCTATGAAATTGGTGAACCATAATAAATATAATCATTCCTATTGATAATCTATAATAAAAAATGTTAATATTTTCCTTAATCAATAAATATATTCCATACCCATTCTGAATAATATGTATAACGTTGTAAAAATATAAAAACACTAGTAAAATCGATCATATTACATTTTGAGAAAAAATAAGGATGGTATCATTAAAACATATCCATAATAGAGTATAAGTTAATTAAAGTATCATTATTATTGATGAATCATCCTGAACCATCCCCATAAAGTGTATCTTTCCTCAGATGGAATTGGGATAAGAGAGATAGTGACCCCTGAGTCTTTCCTCAAGTGGGCCATAGGATGGCGACTAGCACTGATGGTATAATAAACATGCATATGGGAGTAAGTATCCTCTATGAGAAAATCATGTAGAAGGGAGAGATAATACAAACCCCAACGACTCCTCAAAATAAAATAAAAACGAAAACCCTTTTACATGTATGTAATTTCATGAAATAAATTCTATAACTAAAAGGGAAAACCACAAGTACCCAAAATAGTATAGATGATTGAGACCATGATGCTCAATAATCTCATACAAAAACCAAATCTAGTGGTTTATGGAATGATCTCGAGCATAATCCCACTAAACTAAAAATGTTTATATATATACTTTGTGAGTATAATAGTATACATTGTCATATCTTTCCAATATCCTCTCATGCAAATGGAAAATAAAGCATGATAAATAAAAATGGAAAATAACATAAAACAACTCCTCACCTAAATAGATAATGTATTTTTTCGGCATCCCCATGGATAATCATACCATGTATTGAATATAGAAGAATATAATATAATAATTAATTTCAAGGGTACCCCGCTACCTCTTCCAGACTGGTTTTTTGTTATACCCCAACATCACACATCCAGAGAACCTCTCTCCAAAAAGGATATCCCAAAGGCACCTGGGCAGTGCACGACAACATGCACGTCACACAATACAACACCACATCCACATAACCAAAATTAACCAAGTATTTTCTGAGTGACACCACAACATGGATAAGGTATATCATACCTTAAGAATTATGCCTCAATCTATTATAGCCCATACACCAAGTAAGGCTCCACAAGCCATCACAACCTATGCACATTAGAACTATAGTACTCCTTATGAAAATATATCTTGAATAAATGTGTGGGAAATAACCACAATCAATTAAAACAATCCATAAACATATATCAGTAAAACTAACCATCCCTCATACTAGAACTAGTACCTACCAAGATAAGAGAGCAGATGCAAAGTTGGTTGTACTCCAATGATCCTCCAACCGTGAGGTTGGTAAAAACATCCCCTTAAGGAATTGAAACTTTATGATGTCTATTTCCCTAGACAATAGGGTGATGTAACATATAGTGACACAAAATTACATGATATAATATATCCCAAAAACACCATATGAAATTTACCTAGTCTCTGAATCAACTACAACTAACATTTCATGGACTCCCATCTCCCACAACTAAGACTAGTTATCCTATATGTGCAAGACCATTTAGAGAGATACATTAAATTACATTATCCCTTTTCATGAGTTTCAATTTATCATAATTATTTATTAATGATTAACTAACAATTATTAATTTCTATATTACATTTCTTTACCATTCCTGCAAATATTCATGCCCAAAAATCATAAGAAACATAGTACATGACTTCTTAAAATTATATTCTCTACATTACATTCAAATAAGATCCAAACCCATGTGTTAAAAATTTATTCATTTATTAGAAACAATACATTAAATATTATAAGGTATTCATGGAAAACATTCTAAGCTATCAAATAGAAACATCTCATCGTGATTAGTAGATGAAGTACTCATTGAGTCATTGCAACCTATAGAAGAAGAATAAACTCATCCAATAAGGAAATGATAATCCTGGAAAACATGTGGCATAACCTATGTGAATTTACCACTCTTGGACATAGAATAATCAAATCCATTTACCTCAAGAAGTGGGCAGATGAATGTATATAATCAACAACATGACCTTTGGACATCCTACTAATTCTAACAAACATCCAACTTTCATAATTATGGGTTATACTAGAGTCATCATATTCTGTAATCTCTGATGACATCCTTTACATTCACGAGCATATACTAATGCATCTCACCACTCTGGGTGTCAACTATTGCAAAAAAAAAAATGGAACCCTTCCCCTCATACCACAACAGCCCTCCAGGATCAAATACCCCAGGATCACATCACATCCAGAGATACCATCCTCACATACCACAAATACACCATCCCGCCTTTTTATAACATAACATTTCATTAAATTTTACAAAATCAAGGATCTTTAAGGTTTAGTGTCTTTGAAACCGGGAACTTAATACATTGTGACATAAAAAATTCTTCTTAAACAATTGAAAAGAATATTAATTTTTCATCCAATTTTCATTACAACATCTCATAAACTGGGATCATACATCAAAGGAAAGGGTGATAAGAAGGCCCAGTAAGGGAGTCAAGTGATAAATTTCACATGTGAACTTGAGATACACCAATAAAGTAATGATAAATAACTTTAAGGCATAAGAAATCGACCATGAGGCATATCATAATAAAAATAATGTGTTTCATAATTTGAAGATGTGGCTACAACATTTATCATAGACAATCATTTCCGTATTACCAAGGTCCATCCCCAAGGTGTTATAAAAAAAATTCAAGGTTATTCACCAAGGTATCAGTAAAATGGTCATCTTTAAGGATTATGTCATTACCCAATGCATTGGAGCGCTATCATGGAGAACCCTTAATTTTTATTTATTATCATTTGAGCAACCTATATTATCATCAATTATTTCATAAACAACCAATATATCATAAATGAAATGGGTTTCAATTCATAGTCATAATATTTTTAAAACTGCTTTAAAGACGTGATCTTTATGTCACTTTAAACCCACGGAAAAGGAAGGTGGGTCTCATGTATGTAAATACCAGAATTTAAAATAGAACATTTTGATATATATGTGAATACCACTTTAAAATAGAGAGTTTTTAGTACTTACATAATAAAATAAATGAACTTGAGAAAAAGAGAGAGTCATTTTGAGATGAAAATTCGGCAGCATAACGACTATGATGTAGGGTTTTAGACAACATTCAAAAGAGAGGGGACATGGGTCACCCACTCATAAATTATGCATAAAATAGAATAGGGAAATATTATAAAGGATATAAGTACTCATTAATTATATTTGAAGGACATACCATATGAAATGAAAAACTTGAAAGAAAGACAAAAATAAGATTTCTCTTTTAACGAATTCAGCAGCCTAACGACGTCACATAAGACATCAAAAAAATGAATTGATGAGATTAACTAGGATCTCTAATCATGTGAAAAAAGGACAGTATGATGAAGATAGAGATCATACCCAACATGGAAAAAGTAACTTGAAAGACTTGATATGAAATTTGAACTTTGAAAATGGGAATAGTGAAACAATCCCTTACCTTGAAGAGTAACTTCAACATCATGATGTTTGGGACCTTGGGAGGCTTGAGGGAACCATGCAAGGAATCCTTGGTAGGTAAGGAGACCAGAAAGCTGTTGAGGGGGATTTTTGAATGGAAAGGATGAGAGAATGTCTTGGTATATCTATGGTAGGTGAGGGGACAAGGCATTAATGGCCAAGGGTCACCTCATTGGTGGTATTGAAAAAACCATGGGCTTGACCATGGTATTTTCCAATGGTATTTGACACTTGATACACCTCATACCTTATCATAATATTCATAAGTGGGAAAAAATTATTACATAATTATTACATCCTTAATAATGTCATCAAACAACCGAAACTGTAAACTGAAAATTATCTATTCACCGAAAATTCATCTTTTTTCAGAAAATTCCCAAATATTCACCTTATCATAATATCGATGATCTGAATTTAAAAATGAAATCCATATTATGAAAATAATTTTCTAAATATATTTAATTAATTTTAAAATAAAAAACACTATTCACCAAAAAAAACTAATACTGAACTAATAATTTCTTATACAGTTATATACATATTTTATTGAATCACATTACTTAATCAATGTGCATAAATTATATTAATAATTTATTTAAGTGAGATTAATAATCCATTTGGTCACATTACTAATCTGAAGCGTAATATCACTATTCGTAATTTACTATTCACCAAAAATTATGTTGATCTAATTAGAGTCTAAATTTCTTACTGAACACATTTGCAGAATACCATTTTTTAAAAATCCTTAGACATCATTAATTATTTATGGTTTACATAAATATTTTAAAATATCCTTTTTTCAAAATTCATCCATAAGATACATCCTATTTTTATCCGAACATCTGAAAATTCACAAACTTCACCATAGGGCGAAATCACAATTTTATTTATCACAAAGGATAACACAAAGTTGCCATGGGATTATTAAATATCCCCTTATAACACCAGCATATGACCTAAGTTTAAGGTGTGCTAATGTGAGAGAATCTGAGGGAGGCTCAGATAACATTGCCCTGGTAGTAATTTCCACTAACATGATCATCTATCACAGGCGATTCCGTTCAACCTTAACACGCTGGATTTTCGGCTTGGGCTTGGTCCAAAGTGAAGCCCAAAGATTCTACCTCCTTCCGAAGCTCTGATATGTGGGTTTCATATGGTTCGAGTCTATTGGATGAATCCACCGACTATTCATTCTGCATTAACCATTAGCATCTCTATTAAATCGTTAAGAGTAAATTAATATACTATTCAAAATGTTTGTGTCATTACATTCTTCATCCCTTAAGAAATTTCGTCCTCAAAATTTTAAACCAAATTCATAGTCGAAAAGGTGAGGGTTCTTTTGCTTCATTGTTTCCTCAGGCTCCCTTGTTGCTTCTTCATACGTATGATTCCTCCACAACACTTTCACATGGTGGGTAGTCATGTTGCGTAGAACCTTGTCTCTACGGTCTAAGATCTCCACTAGCTGCTCCTCATAAGAGAGGTCATGTTCCAGTTTTACCTCCTCTGGGTTCAGTAAAAGTGAAGGGTCGGGTATGTACATCCTCAAGAGAGATACATGGAATACATCATGAACTTCAGCTAGATTCGGTGGAAGTGCTAGATGATATCCCACTGCTCCTATGCGATCAAGGATTTCATAGGGTCCAATGTACATAGGTCTGAGCATCCCTTTCTTCCCAAACTTCCTGACTCTCTTCCATGGAGAAATTTGAAGGAAGACATTGTCGCCAACACCAAACTCAATGTCCATTCGACGGTTGTCAGCATAGCTCTTTTTCCAACTCAGAGTAGCCTTTATGTGTTGTTGGATGGAATGAACCTTTTCGTTCATCTCTTGCACAAGATCAGGCCCAAGCAGATTTCTCTCACCAACTTCATCCCCACAAGTAGGAGTTCTACATCACTTTCCATACAGAGCTTTATAGGGTGCCATCTGAATACTCTAATGGAAGATGTTTTTGTGTGAGAAATCAACTAATGAGAGGTGTTGATCCCATCCTCCTATAAATTTCATTGAGCATAATCTCAGCATGTCCTCAAGTGTCTGAATATTCCTTTCAGATTGTCCATCAGTTTGAGGATGATAGGTTGTACTAAAATTCAATTCACTATCCAGAGCATGTTGAAGACTTCTGTAGAATTTTTATGTGAATCTAGGATCACGATAAGATACGATGGTTATTTGTACCTCAGGCAGCCTCAACACTTCCTTTAAGTATATATTGGAAAGTTGATCTAGAGATAAATCTTCCCAAAAAGAGATAAAATGGGCAGTCGTGGTGATACAGTAAACTATAACCCATATCGTATTTTTCCCGTTGGATGTTTTTGAGAGACAAGTGACAAAGTCTATAGTGATTGTATCCCACTTCCATGTTGGTATGGGTAGCGGTTGTAATCCCCCTTAAGGAAGTTGTCGTTCCGCCTTTACTTGTTGATGAACCAGTCACCTTGTAGAGTAATCAGCAATCTCCCTCTTCATGTTACCCCACCGATAATGATCACGAAGGTCCCTATACATTTTTGTGCTTCTAGGATGTATAGAGAATGTAGATCTATGAGCTTCATCCATAATCTCCTTCTTTATTTCTCAAATAGATGGAAAACATAGACTTGTACGAAATTTCAATACACCTTGATCAATATTGTAATCAGGAAACTTTACATCCTTCACAACCTAAAACTTATCCAACAACAAAAGAATTTATTTCTTAGGATTCTTGATCATCCCTAGTAATGAAGGTTGAGAAATTATTTGGGATAGGGTTGATGATGTCCTATCCCATACAATTCCCATGTCCAGTTTTACTAGATCCTTAATCAAGGGATCTCTTAGATTCCTCATTATTTACAGAACAATATGGTCTTTCCTGCTTAATGCATCTTCCACATAGTTTGATCTTCTGGGGTGATAATGAATTGAACAATCATAGTCTTTAATATGATCCAACCATCACCTTTGTCTAATGTTCAATTCTTTCTGCATGAAAATATACTTTAAACATTGGTGGTCGGTGTATATTTCACATTTCTCACCATAAAGAAAGTACCTCCATATCATTAGTGAAAAAACAACTACCTCCATCTCTAGATCATGCATAGGATAATTCTCCTCATGTTGCTTCAACTAACGATATGAATAAGCAAATACCTTGACATTTTTCATGTGGATGCACCCAATCCCTTTCAGAGATGCATCTCTTAAAATAACGAATAATTCTCTTATAGAGGGTAGTGTTATCATAGGTGCAGTAACCAATCTCTTCTTCAGCACTTGGAATATTTCATCACATTCCATTGTCTAGATGAACTTAACCCCTTTTAGAGTCAACTTTATAAGTGGATTAGAAATCCATTAAAAGGTTTTCAAAAATGTCTAATAATATCCTTCTAAACTAAGGAAACTATGAATGTAAGTTACTATTTTGGGTTGATACCACTCCTCCACAACCATTGTATTTTCATGGTCAACCGAGATCCCTTCATTGGTTACGATGTTCCCCAAGAAATCCACATGTTTCAAAAAAAAACTCACACCTGCTAAAATTTCCAGAGAGCCGCTCCTTCCGCATAGTTTGCCAAATAACCCTCAGAAGATCTTCATGCTCCTCATGACATTTTGAATATATCAAAATTTCATCATGAAAAACTACCACAACGTTATCAAGGTAGTCCTTAAACACTCTATTCATAAAATCCATGAAAATAATAGGATCATTATTCAAGACTAAGGTCATAATAGTAAAATCATAATTCCCATATCTTGATCAGAAGGCAGTCTTTGGAATATCTTCTTTCTTCACCCTCACATGATGATAACTATATCGAAGATCAATCTTGGAGAAGAATTGAGCCCCACGATGTTGGTCAAATAAATCATCAATTATTTTAAGAGGGTATTTGTTCTTCACTATGATCCCATTGAGTTATCTATAATCAATGCATAGCCACATTGATCCATCCTTCTTTTTCACAAAGATAATTGGTTCTCCCTAGGGAGACACACTCGATCGGATAAACCCCTTATCCAACAAGTCTTGAAGTTGTTTCTTTAAATACTCTAGCTCCACATTTTACATTCTATATGGGGTATTTGATATTGGTTGAGATACAGGTACGAGATCAATAGAGAACTCTACCTCTATTTCTGGGGGAGGTCTAGGTATCTCAAGAAATACATCCATATATTCCTTAACAATCGGAACATCTTCTATTTGTATACTCAATTTTCCTTCTTCATCCTCACCTATTAACTCTATAAAGAAGGAAATAAGAGGTTCCTCTATACAAGGATCGGGTCGGGATATCTCTCCTTGTAAGATAATTGTAGGTCGTTCATTCAATACTTCTGAGATTTCATTACTTTTTCATTTGATCTTAGCATTATAATTTGAGAGATATTCCATCCCTAGTATAACGTCGAATTTCATCATGGAATGACTACTAGATTTTCAATAATATTTTTCTCACAAATGTAAACACTAGAGTCTCCAAGCATTGTTGATGCATGGATAATCCCACTTGGTGTCTTGACTGACAACTCTACCGCTAGAAGTTCGGGGATTGATTTGATATTCTATGCAAACATGGAGGAAATAATGGAATGCGTATAAAAGGAATCAAACAATGTACGTGCTAGTTTTGAGAGGACAACAGAAGTACCTACTACCATGTCATTTGGAGCTTCAACTTCAATTGTTGTGATAGTTAAAGAATTACCTTGATCCCTTCACATTTTCTGAGGCTGATGGTGATTCCCATCCACTGAACTCAGATTTAGATAATGATTAGCAAAGTTCCCAAGCTATCCACACTTGAAGCATTGGAATTCAGGAAGGTACAAAACCATCTTTCCTCTGTCGTTAGTGTTGGGGAGTTGAGGCTTCACCTCACTACGACAATTCCTAGAAATATGGCCCTCTCTTCCACACTTGTAGCACTTGCCACTTCCGATCAAATAGTTCCCCGAATAATCTTTACCACATTTATTACATGTGGCATGTTGAATTTTATTTCCACCTCTTTCTTGATCAATGATTATTCCTAGGCTTGGTTCTAGAGCTCTCTTCTTCTCATTAGATTTGTGGGACCACAGTGTCTCACCAAACTCCAGTTCGACTTTCATAGCACTTCGAACTATTTCCTCATATCTATCATAGTCTATGTTGGATAGATTCTTCCCCAGATGAGGTCATTGTTCACCAAAGAATCTATCAACCTTCCCATTAGGGTCCATTACAATGCTTGAGGAATAACAAGAAAGCCTTGTGAAGTTCATCTCCTAGATTCCAATAGATTCATTCTCCTTATGCTTCAGCTCCATAAATTCTTTCTCCAATCTCGTTCTCATCGAACAAGGGAAAAAATTATTTAAGAATATTAACCTAAACTCATCCCACTCCATTACTTCCATATCTTCTCTTGGCTTCGTGCTTTTGAACAGTGACCACCACTGATTAGCTTCTCCCTCTAGGTGGTAAAAAGTAAGGGTGAATTTTTCTTGTTTCGAACAATGAAGTACAAAAAAGATCTTCTCTATAGAGCTGGTCAATTTCTCCGAAATTGATGGTTTAGTCGATCCAATGAAGATTTGTGGTTGTTGGTGCATAAAGGACACAACATAATGGTGTTCCATTCGTGGTGGGATCGTCCTCTCATCTTGATTCAAGTTATTACTCACAACTTTTGTAACAACCCGCCCAGACCTCATTGTCTTGAGGAGGAGGTGAGGGATACTTGGCCTTAAGAGACATCCCCAAGGTTCCAAAGGCTATCAATAAATGCCGAAGGGTTTCAGAACAAGTGGGGTACAATATACCCTTTCTGAACATACCACATAGCCAACAACCATAACCAAAAAAATCTACTAAATTATGCATGATTAAATCTAAGACAACTCAACCATTTGTTTTATCATAACCCAACCAAAAGTACCACAGTGGAAACCAACACTAAATCAGAGTAAAAAACAGAGAGACAAACTAAGAGACAACAAGACAAAACCCAACTCCATGTTCCACAAGCTCCAAGATCCAACATCACGAACCATCCAAAGTATCACAATGTAGTGCTATAAACATGCGACACCATAGAACCAACACGCCAAAGTAGGGGGTGAGTAATGAAACTCAATAGGTTTTCCCCAATGACTTTCCAACCCATGCCTCTAAGATAAAACAAGTTACCACATTTATATAAAAACAATTTATATATATCAATTCCAAAATAGTTCCCAATATAACACGTTCCATGTCAAAACAATTTTTCCAACATAAACCATCTTTTTCATGAAAAGTAACCATGAAAAGCTTCCAATCCAGTTCCCATTTCAATTTTGGCACAATCATTCCATTTCCAAAATCCTCAAAACCGAGCATGCATGAAACCTGTACCTCCCTATACTCGTGATTGGTGTGTTATCCTTCCACTATGCCGTCACTTAGTGGACTACCTTGACGGGGGTACTTCATACCTTATCCGTCCATTTTGACAGAGGGACTTCTCGCCCTTATCCTTCCAACCTTTTGATGGGGGTACTTCTTACCCTTATCCATCCCAATGCATATGAACACACACCACAACCCATGAAAATCCTTGCCAAAACCAAGTGTGTTCGAAACCTTTCAATAAGGAATCCATCCATTTATTGAAAACCATTTCTTTCAAGAAGCAAAACCATAACCAGTTTGAAATCACCATTTTAAGTTCAAATTAACAAACACATTCCAAAAAACAGACAATTTCCATCACCCGTTACTAAAAATGGGTTCCAACCATTCTTACACAGTAGATAATCAAACCATTTCAATCACTGAAATTTTTTTGAAACTATGCCTTCGAGTTCTATGAAAGAGTAATCGAGAGTGAAGCCACCTTCCTCAACAAAATAGGCAAAACCGACCAAGAACTGGGTCATTACCCCTGGAAACCTCCTTATATTCCTTCCTCTATAACCAGCAAGACCAAAGCCCGACTTAAAAGTCATCCACTACCTTAGATCTACCCACCTTGGGCGTAGATCTACAGATCCATCAAGAGGGAAGAAGGAGATAAAATAAAACCCAATAAAATGAGACTAACCTTTATCAACCAATCTCTAAACGCCAAGGCAAACCTCTGGATCGCTTCCACAATGCCTGGTAAGTGTTCTCCCACTTTCACCAGAGAGAAATCCTGAGTTAGGGCTGTCTATGAGAAAAAACAAGCAGGTTTAAAGATAGAACGGATTAGATTCTTAAAAATAGGATCTATGTTGACTTCGCTCACGGTTATTCCGCACGATTAGTCAAATCATGCACTAACTATGCGGCAGTCACTGCTTGGAATGGGAGCTCAACACAACCTCCTCGCACGGTTTGGCCAAACCGTTCGCACAACGTGCGGTCTCCTCTGTCCAATGTGACACCACCTGCACGGGTTCCACATGGTTTAGGAAACCCGTGTGAAGCCCATGCATCACCACCTTTTTCCCTTTGACACTCTAAAAGACTCCAAACATTCCCCAACCATTTATCATATGCTTCATGTAATTAAAAATCATAAAACAAGGGTTACATACTAGAAACCGGGGGTACTAAATTCTCCCCACCATTGGCTTTTCCATCCATGAAAAGTAGAAAAACATCGCTTTCCTGAATGAGTTCTGGCCACTGCGCTTTAATTTATTTCTCGCGTTCCCATGTCTCTTCCTGAAACTGACCATGTTGCCAAAAGACCGACACTAGACCGATGCTTTTTCCACGCAGGACATTCTATTGCCTATCCAAAATCCGCACCGGGATATGTACCAATGAAGCATTCGGTTCTAGGTCAATGTGATCAATCTGATCACATGGTCAGGATGAGGCATATACTTATTCAACTGAGATACATGGAACAAATTATGCACTGCAGTGAACCACGATGGTAATTCCAACCGATACGCCACCTCACCTACCCATTCCAGTATATCAAAAGGAACTATATATCGAGTAAATTATTTGACCTACATCCCAAAACATCGATGTCCAGGCCTTGGGGAGATTCTTAAAATGACATGATCAATCACTGAAAACGACAATGGTCTTCGGTGATGATCCACATATGATTTCAAACAACTTTGTGACGTCTCCATCCTCTTTTTTATCAACTGAATCTTCCCTGTTGTTTCTTGGACAAGGATTTGCCAAACTAGTGAAGTCTCAACATTTTCCACCCAACATAGTGGAGAATGACAAGGACGCCCATACAATTCTTCAAATGGAGCCATTCGTATCGAGGCTTGATAGCTGTTATTGTATGAGAACTCCACTAAGGGTATATGCACCTCCCATGAGCCCCAAAAATTCATTACTCAGGCCCACAACATGTCTTCCAACGTCAGTATCATACTTTTGGATTGTCCATCCATCTAAGGATGATACTCCGTACTCATATTCAACTAAGTTCATAGGGATTTCTATAAGGATCTCAAGAAATGAGATGTGAACCTCAAATATTTGTCTGAAACGATTGAAACTGGTATTCCATGTCACTTTAACACTTCTCAGATATAGATTTTTGAATGATCTTCCACCGTATGAGTGTCATGAATAGGGATGAAATTGGATAACTTGGTTAGAAGATCCAATATTAACCAAATGGCGTCGTGTTTCCGGACCGTTCATGGAAGACCTGTAACAAAATCCATACCTATATGCTCCCATTTCAACACTGGAATTGGTAGAGACTGCAACATACACGTTGGCAGCTGATGTTCTACTTTAACTTGCTGACAAGTTAAACACCTTGAAACAAATTCAGCTACCTTCTGTTTCATTCCGCTCAAGAAAATATTCACCTTCAACGCCTTATACATATTTTGTATTCCTGAATGAACAACACATCTGGAATGGTGGTAAGCATGAAGGAGTTGTTCCTGAGCAGTTAAAGGTACAACCATCCGATCTCAAAACCGCAAAAATAAACTCCCATCCAACTTCCATCCCTCAATGGTCTCCCCACCATTGATTTTTGAACTCATTGCAACAGAGTGTTCATCAGATGCATGTGCCTCCTTTACTATCTCCACCAAATCTAGAACAAGCGCAACCGGAAAGAAACCCGCAACATCAGCTCGGTCTTCACATTCCTTACACATGTCAGCTAGGACAGACATTAACTACCACACATTTCAAGCTTATTTCGCCAACAGAGCATTTTACTTTCTTCTTAATGCATTGGCCACCGGATTACCGTTACCAGGATTATACATCAAGTCAAAGTCAAACATTTGAAGATACTCCATCCATCTCGTGTGCCTTAGATTCAAATCTCGTTCTGAGAAAATATATTTCAAACTCTTATGATCCGTAAACACAGTAAATTTCTCAGCAATGAGATAATGATGCCAAGTCTTCAGGGTATGGACAACTGCAGCTAACTCCAAATCATGTTTTGGGTAGTTCTTTTCATGCATTTCTCAACTATCTTGAGCTATAAGAAACAACATGATCTCCTTTCATGAGAACACATCCCAACCCAAATCCTGAAGCATCACAAAACACCACGTACCCTTGTCCTGATTCTAGAAAGATCAAGATAGGTGCTGATGTAAGGTGAATGTTCAACTCATGAAAATATCTCAGACATTCCTCAATCCATTGAAATTCACCGTTCTTCAATTTCAATGTTTTCATAGGCAAATCTAGTCATGCGAAGTCACACAAAAACCATATGTAGTAACCAAATAGTCCAAGAAATCTTTATAGTTAAAAGACATTCCTCAGTGGTTGCCAAGAATGAACAAATTCTATATTTTCTGGATCCACTGGAACACCATTCCCAAAAACAACATGGCCCAGAAAGCGTACCTCTTGTATCCAAAAATTGTAATTTGATAATTTGGCATAAAAAATATGGTCTCTCAAGATTTCCAACACTATCGCCAAGTGTTTCTCATGCTCATCTTTTGTTCTTGAATACACCAGTATGTCTTCCACAAACACCACAACATAAGAATCTAGATATCACTGAAATATCCAATTCAACAATTCCATAAAGTATGATGGTGCATTCGTATGACCAAAAGACATGACTACATATTCATAGTGGCCATATCTACTTCTGAATGTTGTCTTCAGAATATCCTCCTTCTGAACATGAAACTGGTGATATCCTAACTTCACGTCAATCTTAGAGAACCAATGAGCTCCCCTAAATTGATCAAAGAGGTCATCAATGCGTGGTAGTTGATATCTATTCTTTATCGTAAGTTGTTTAAGTTTACAATAATCCACACACAGCCTTAATGTTCCATTTTCTTTCTTTACAAACAAAACTGGTGCTGCCCACGGAGACATGCTTGGCAGAATAAAACCTTTATTTTCCAGTTCTTCCAAATAAACTTTCAATTCCGTTAATTCCATTGGTGCCATCCTATAAGATTTAAGTGAGATATGAATGGTCCTTGAAAGGAGATCAATCGTAAACTCCATGTCTCTTACATGTGGTAACCCTGATATGTTTTCAGGAAAAACATCGTGATATTGATCCACGACTACTGGAAAACTGTTATTTGTGATCTCGTCCATCAATTACAAGTTTAACATAGCCAACTGGTAAGAGATAGTTGCCACTACTAGTGCCAACAAGCTCGCTGCACCTGCCTTCACCACTCTTTCTTCTCTAAAGAGATGCTCGACACCATCTTCAGTCACAAAACTGACTGTTCTTCTATAAAAGTCGATGTGAGCCATGAACTCAATCAACCAATCCATACCTAGGATTATATCATAGACATCCATCTCCAACACAGAGAAATCCCATTTCAGCTCAAATCAATCAACAGTTATATAACATGCTCTACACATAAAGGCTATATATTCTCATTCATCGACAAGAGTTTGAAGTTTTACCATAGAAGGACTCATTTCATGTTTTGAGTTCATCAAATCAACAATATGAGAAGAAATAAAATAATGTGATGTGCCAGTATTGAACAACACTTGCATGAGGGTCGAATTCAAAATAACCGTTCCTCTGACAACAGAAGTCCCTAACTGGTCATCCACAATCACTTGTTCTGCTCCATACCATTGCTTTGTTGCTGCACTTTTCTCATTATTTCCTTGTTGAGATTTCCCGGCCCGAGGAGTCATTGTATACCTAGAATCATTATAGCTATCTCTACTATGCTAGCAAGACTGATTTTGCTGTCCTCGCCCTATCGAAGCATAAGATTCTTGAGACACCTGAGAAGTGTCACAATCACCCGACCGTGGAGCACTGTGAAATTATCGCAAAAGATTCCCCATCTTGTTGCAATTGTAGCATGATCTCGTTGGTGATCTACATTATCATTTCATGTGATCAGTAGAACCACATTGGAAACACCTGGCATTCATATTAGGTCATGGAGGAAGATTCACAGATCCAGCCGTCTGATTCTGATTCGCACTCCGACCTTGGATGTAGGTGTCCCTCTTCTTCTTGTTCCCAGCATTATAGTTCCTACCTGTTATCATGGGTATCATCATACTTCCTCCTCCCATAACTCCTGAGATGTCTTTTTCAGCTAATGTTTCTATGTTTACCATCTCCGTATAATCCATAATACAGAGCACAACTATATTCGAGCGAATCTCTTGTTACATCCCTGATTCAAAGATGTGTTCCTTCAGCGACACACTTGTTGGAACTTCTAGTGAAAAGCGCACTAAATTATTGAATTTAGCTTCATTCTCAATGACCGAAATGATCTCCTTCTTCATGCTGAAAAAGTCTATCATCCTATGGATCTTGAACATGTGAGTATAAAATTGTTCATTTAACAATTCATTAAATTCCACCCAACCCTGGGCTTGCTCCACCTTATCCTGCATCACTATCTCCCACCACTGTCATGCCACATCCTCCAATATATATATCTCCTACATTACTTTCAGTTCTTCTGGTGTGTCGATGAAATTGAAGATATGATTCATTCTACTCAGCCACACCTCCGCCCTTTATGGTTCAGAATCACCCCAAAAGATGGGTGGATTTTTCTTCTGGAACTTTATGAAATGGTCTACATGCCTTGACTCATCTCTCTGATTCCCTGTGTCCACAGCATGTAATGCTTAAACTATACTTTGGAATTTCTAATGGTTCACCTGTGGCTCAAGTGCGACCACATTCTCCACATCCTCTTCCGTTTGGTTTCTATGACGCCAAACAGGTTTCATTTTCTATACATACAAAGCATGCTATTAGTCTCAATTCCTAGCAACTTAAGGCTTGGCAATTCAATTCCTATCACATCACTGTCAAAACATTGATTTCCAAACATCAAGCATTTACACATTTACCCATTTCTAAAAAGAAATCTTTTCTTTCTTTTAAAAATCAATCTATTTTCAAAATACATCAACCATTTCCTTCCAAAGTCTTTCATTTGAAAACATGTTTTATGATTTCTAGAAATCACACATTTTCGTCAAACCATAAACCATTTCTCAAAATGATATATGCACTCCTAGTGGGAAGTCCATACTCTATTGCATTTCATGCTCATCTCATTGGCTAAGCCAATGACAATGAGATTTGTTATCCTATAAGTGTCTCCAAAACACTTATGTACCCAACTCCCTGGATACTCGAAGTTCAGCATAAAAAGGTTTGCTACGTATTTTAATGCTCTAAATTCCATGTTTTGGTAATCCTACTCCTTCCTAAGATGACCACCCAAAAAATAGACATGTATGAATTCTACGCCAAGACCAAAAAAACTGATAACTACTTGTTCATCAAAAAAAGGACAAGCTGATTGCATTTATACCCCATGGACCGTATAAACTGATACCATTTGTATCTCCCCGCCCCTAGCTCATTGGCTTGAGGAGGTAGTTAGGGATACTTGGCCTTAATTGACATCCTCAAGGTGCCAAAGGCTATCAATAAATGCCGAAGGGTTTCAGAACAAGTGGGGGACGATTTACCCTTTCTAAACATACCATAGAGCCAACAACCATAACCAAAAAAATAAACTAAATGATGCAGGATAAAATCTAAGACAACTCAACCATTTGTTTTATCATAACCCAAACAAAAGTACCACAGCGAAAACCAACACTAAATTAGAGTAAACAATGGAAAGATAAACTAAAAGACTAAAAGACGACAACCCCACTCCATGCTTCACAAGATCCAAACTCCAACATCACGAACCAACCCAAGTATCAAACATCTGACACCTTTCCTTTTCCAAAATCCCAAAATAAGACATTTTCAAAAGAACCAACGTTCCAAATAAGGGGTTGTGTAATTAAACTCAGTAGATTTCCCCCGATGACTTCCCAACCCATTACTCTAAGGTTAAACATGTTAGAACATTTATATAAAACAATTAATATAAAAAAGTTCCAAAACATTTCCCAATATAACAAGTTCCATGTCAAATCTATTTTTAGAACAAGAACCATATTTCTCAAGAAAAGCAACCAAGAAATGCTTCCAATCAAGTTCCTATTTCCATTTTGGCACAATCATTCCATTTCACAATTCCACAAAACCATCTATGCATGCAACCTGGACCTGCCTATACTCGCGACTGGTGAGTTATCCATCCACTAAGTCGTCACACAGTGGAATACCATGATGTGGGTACTTCATGCCCTTATCTGTGCCTTTTGATAGGGGGGGGGGATTCTCGCACTTATCAATCCAACAGTTTGATGGGGGTATTTGTTGCCCTTATCTATCCCAATGCATAAGAACACACACCAAAACCAATGAAAATCCAAGCCAAAACCAAGTGTGTTCAAAACCTTTCAATAAAGCATCCAAAAATTTATTGAAAACCATTTCATTCATGCAACAAAACCATAACCAGTTTTAAATCACCATTTTGAATTTACATAAACAAACACTATCCAAAAAAAACAATTTCCATCACCCGTTACTAAATAGGGGTTCCAACCATTCTTTCACAGCAGATACACAAACAATTTCAATCAAGGAAAGAAATTTGAAACTAAGACTTAAAGTTCTAAGAAAGAGGAATCAAGATTGAAACCACCTACTACAACAAAATAGGAGACACCAACCAAGAACCGGGTCGAAACACCACGAAACCTCCTTAGATTCCTTCCCCTATCACCAAAAAAGACAAAAACCTAATTAAAAGTCATCCACTACATTAGATCTACCCACCATGGGAATAGATCAAAGGATCTATCAAGAGGTAAGAAGGAGATCTAAAAAACCCAAGGAAAAAAGACTTACCTTTATCAACCATCCTCTAAACGCCAAGGCAAACCTCCGGACCGCTTCTACAATGCTTGTTATGTGTTCTCCCACCTTCACTAGAGAGTAATCCCAAGTTAGGTCTACCTAGGAGTAAAAACTAAAATATTTAATGATAAAATGGATTAGATCCTTAAAAATAGGATCTAAGTTGACTTTTCACATGGTTAGTCTACACGGTTTGTCAAATCGCGTGCTAACTGTGTGGTTGTCATTGCTTAGAAGGGGAGCTTCACACTTCCTCCTTGAATGGTTTTCCCAAATTGTTCACACACCGTGAGGTCTCTTCTGTCCAAAGTGACACCACCTGCATGGCTTCCGCACGGTTTGGGCAACCTGTGCATCACCACCTTTTTCACTTTGACACTTTAAATGTCTCAAAACATTACCCAACCATTTCTCATATGATTCATGTACATAAAAAGAATAAAACAATGGTTACATACCAGAAACCAGGGGTACTACATCTTCAGTCAGTTGGTTCATCATTCGCATGAATGTTTCCATTCTGGATTCTATCATAGGGTCATCAGTGCATGGTCCATTGCGGTAACCATTTGAATGGTTCCTCCTATTGCCAACCATTTTCTAAAAGAATAAGATATTAGTGAGAAATTTGATTTATTTATGAATATTTTTAACATAATGGATTCTCCAACTTAAAACATCATGCTTAAACAATTATATTTCTCTATAATTACTTCATAATGATTCATAAAAAGCTTGCGATTAACCAAACATATCCCCCAGGAGTGTCGTAACCAAGAGTGCAGCAAGGCCCATTGTTGTGCACCAGTTCCCATTCTAATCAAGCTCAAAGAGGTGTTTTCGAGTTTTACCCCTATGTACATCTGTGCTAGATCTGCCTCTACCTGCTCGTATCCAGATAGGTATGTATTTGTTTGATAAACCACTTACTCAATACTCACCAAAATACGAGGATGTTATCCCTATATTTCAAATTTTCTATAGGGTTAGTCATAATGTTTACATAGCCTAATTTCAATAAATAAATAAACCATATGTTGATACCAACTATGGAATCCCGCCTTTTTATAACATAACTTTTCATTACATTTTACAAAACAGAGGATCATTAAGGTTTAGTGTCGTGGAAACCAGGAACTTAATACATGATGACATGAAACATTCTTCTTAAACACTTTAAAGGATTCTTGATTGTTCATCCTATGTTCTTTATAGCATCTCATAACCTGGGAGAATACATCAATAAAAAGGTTGAGAAGAAGGCCCAGTAACGGAAGCAAGAGAATCATTTTACATGTGAAATTGAGATACATCAATAAGGTCATGATAAATAACATTAAGGGAAGATAAAGAGACCATGGGGAATATCATAAAAAAATAACATGTTTAATAACTTGAAGAAGTGGATACAACATTTAACATAGGCAATCATTTCTGTATCACCAATGTCCATCCTCAGGGTGTCATAAAAAAATTACCATGGTTATTCACCAAGGTATCGTTAAAATGGTTACCTCTAGAGATTATGTCTTTACCAAATGCATTAGAGCGCTATCAGGGTGCACCCTTAATTTTTATTTATTATAATTTGATCCACATATATCATCATCAAAATTTTTATTAACAACCCATATAGCTTAAAATAAATGGTTTTCATTTCATAGTCATACCATTTTAAAAACTGCTTTAAAGATGTGATCTTTATGTCACATTAAACCCACTAAAAAGGAAAGCAGGTCTCATGTATTTAAATACAAGAATTTAAAATATAGCATTTTGATATATATATATATATATATATATGAATACCCCTATATAATAATGAGTTTCTGTTATTCACTTAATAATATAAAAGAATTTGAGAAAAACCAAGAGACTTTTTGAGACAAAAATTCGGCAGCATAACGACTATGTTGTAGGGTTTTAGAAAACATTGAAATGAGAGGGGACATGGGTCACCCACTAATATATTATCCATAAAATAGTATAGGGGCATAATATAAAGGATATAAGAACATTTTAATGAAATTTTATGGACATACCATATGAAATGAAAAACATGAAAGGAAGAAAAAAATATGATTTCTCTTATGAAGAATTCGGAAGCCTAACGACATCCCTTAAATCATAAAAAAAGAATTGATGAGATTAAATAGAGTATATTATCATGTGAACATAAAAGGATAGTATTATGAATATATATATCATACCCCAACATGTAACAAACGAACTTGAAAGACATGACAGGAAAGTAGAACTTCGAAAATGGGAAGAGTGAAAGAATCTCTTACATTGATGAATAACATAGAAATCATGATGTTTGGGACCTTGGGAGCCTTGAGGGAACCATGGAAGGAATCATTTAAAGTTAAGGAGACCAGAACTTCGTTGATGAGAATTTTTTAATAGAAAGTATGAGAGAATGGATTGGTATTTATAGGGGATGTGAGGAGACAAGGCAATAATGGCCAAGGGACACCTCATTGGTGGTATTGGCATAACCATGGGATTGCCCATGGTATTTTCCCATGGTATTTGTCACTAGGGAAACCTTATACCTTATATTACTATTAAAAAGTCTGCCTTAATTATTACATAATTATTACATAATTAATGATGTCATTAAACACCCGAAATTCTAAAATGAAAATTCACTATTCACAGAAAATTCATCATTTTCCGAAAAATACAATAAATTCACCTTAAGATAATATTGACGCTCTGAATAAAAAATGAAATCCATTTTATGAACATAATTTTGTAAAAATTATTAAGTTAATTAATAAATAAAATACACTAATCACCTGAAAAAACTAATACTTAACTAATAAAATCTGAAACAGTTATTTACCTATTTTATTGAATTACATTACTTAGTCAAGGTGCCTAAATTATATTAATACTTTCTATAAGTGAGATTACTAATACATTTTTTCACAATTCTAATCCTAAGCAAACTATCACTATTCATAAATTTCTATTCACCAAAAATTAAGTTGATCGTATTAGACTCTAAATTTCTTACTGAACACATTTGCAGATGACCAATTTTTGAATATACATGCACATAAATAAATATTTAAGGTTTACATAAATATTTTAAAATAACCTTTTCTTCAAAATTCATCAATAAAATACATCCTATTTTTATCCATACATCAAAAAATTCACAAACATTACCTTAGGATGAAATCACAATTTTATTTATCTCAAAGGATTAAACAAATTAGCTATAGTCTCATTACATATCCCCTTATAACACCAGCATATGACATAAGGGTAAGGTGTTATAAGGTGATAGAATATGAGGGAGGCTCGAATAACCTTTCCCTAGAAGTAATCTCCACTAACTTGAACTTCTCCCATCGGTTATTCCGGTCAAGCTTGACACGCTGGAGTTCAATTTGGGCTTGGTCCAAAGAGAAGCCCAAAGATGCCACCTCTTTCCCATGCTCTGATAAGTGGGCTTCATATGGTTCGAGTCTACACGATGAAGACATCGACTCTTCTTTCTGCAGTAACCATTAGCATATTAATTAAATCATTAAGAGTAAATTAATAAACTATTCAAAAAATTTGGTTCGTTACAACAATATCCGCATCGGATCATCCATCCCAAGACCACATCACCTCACAAGCAGCATGAAACAAATATATAAGTGGGCACTTGGACCTAAATCAAGACGTTATATCATGAGACATAAAGATCCCTCGTGACACCAAAAAATATTTGACTTTTCCTTTATAAGAAAATATTCAACTGAGGGTCCACAAAATGGATAATAATTTATCAAACAATCGATTCATTATTCTATTTTGAATTAACTAAATAATTAAACATCGGTTCCATCTACAGGTATAAAAAGGAAAAAGATATCTCAAGATATAAAAAATTTATTTAAATTATAAATTTATCAAGACGTAAAATATTTTATCTACAAAATAATTATGCTTTAGGTTCATCACCCAATTATATTAAACATACACAGATGCATCAATTTGATAACTATAGAATTACATTAACAACAAATAGATTAATTATACCTAACTCTTTAATATTTTATTTAATTAACCATAAATTAATTATGACATTACATTCTATACCAATATCAATCATGAACAACCTGACAAACCATGGAAAGTATAGATGTAACACTATCTTGAAAATAAAGAGTCAAATCGTTATCAATGTATAAAGTAAGAACATATAAATGTGATAGGTAACAATTCAATATTCCGATTCGAGTATTTAATTAGGAAAATTTAATTGTTATCGAAGGGGATAAATCATGCTCAATCTACTATTTCATTTTAATTAATTGATAATAAACGAATCCCCTATCGCAAAAGGTTATCAATGATCTTCGTATGAGAACGAACCATGCAACAGATCTATGATCACCTCTCCAATAATATATGCATCCCCCAAATTAGGTCACGGTACCACCATATCAACAAAACCCATGATAACCACATAAAAACATGGGTAATAAATAACCATATAAATCCAAGAAGAACACTAGAAAAAAGAGATAAAATTGAATAAATAGCTAGAAAAAGTAGAAAAAACACATTGGATCGAGATGGATCATCTTGGATCAAAGATGGAATCTTGATATAGATTAATATTTAAGTGGTATCCAAAAAACTGTGTAGGGTACCTTTATATCCCCTTGGATGAGGCATAGGGAATCTGAATCCATAGGGTTTGACAACCTGAGTGGATAAAAATAAACACATAAACTTTTAAACGATGAGGGATTACATGACATATATTCCCATTTGACTTCATTTAATTCTTCAAGGTCGGTTTTCACGGAAAAACAACCACCATTTTATTTTATATTAATTTTGAAAAAATTGAAATATTACAAGATTTTAATTCAACTTTCACATCGTGAAATTATTCCATATAGCATGAATCCCACATTCAAATCGTTAAAGTTCCTGTCTCCCAATTCTCAGCACCCAAAGTCCTACATGTTTCCTTTCTAGCTCCTCTGATCTCTTGAATCAGTGAGAACAATACAATGCTTGATCCAATTGGTTTTGTGCTCTTATATTTTATACCTCTCAAAACATCATCATCCTTGAGAATCCAAAACCTACCCAGAGAATAAATATAAAAGGGGGTCATCCGAATATCTAACCCAAAAGATATGTATCAAACCGCCCACCATCATAAGGGATCAACCACAACACTAGAGAAACAGTGCAATAACAATACAAAAACACATCCTCATACTAAAGACTCTTTTTAGGGAATTATCTCTCAAAAGAAAGTATGCCACAACAATAAACAATAGATATCCATCCAATAACTTGGAAAGGTTCAAAACCAAAAAAGCGAACAACATAATAAGAGAAGAAAAAACATCAAAAATATTTTGTTATAGAGAATGTATATATGACTCGTATTCCTAGGTAATCTACATCACGATACCATGATTCCATAAGAATTGAAACAAGGAGATAGCTTTCCAGTGAAACTCTTTATCTTAATGGTCATATATCTCTCCAAATTTCTCTTCAAATGTCTCATCATCGTCAACATTTATCTCACCCAAATCTATGATGTGAGAGTCTTCATGAAGATAACGAAGGAGCTGTGACATGTGGAAAAAATCATGTGTCCATATCTTCTATAGGGTACACTCTCTCTGATGCACCATTACTCCAACATGAGCCACACATCGAAAGGTCCAACAAATTGGGGAGAAAGTGTACTTCCATAAACAAACATTTACTACTCATGATAAGTATCCACCTTCCATAAAACATGATCCCCAATTTCGAACTCCAAAGCTAACCTCATATGATCAAAATTTATTTTTTGAAAATCTTGTGTAACCTTCATCATCTCCAAAATTACATAAACAATCTCTATAATGTTCTGTACCAGTTCAACCTCATGAATTGATAACCCTTTAACCCATGTATAAAACAAAAGAGAATTGAATGTTTGGCCCTAAAATAATTCAAATGTCTCCATGGTGATGGTGGAGTGAAAACTGTTTTTGTATGTGAACTAAACTAATGGTAAGTGCCACCTCCATGAAACTCCAAAATCTAGAACACACGAGTGAAACATGAATTAGTGAGTCTGGAAGGTCCTATTTGACTTACCTTCCATCTGCAGATGAAAATCAGTGATACGTCATAGATGATTACCAAAACCATGATTGATACCCCTATACACATAGATGGTAAAATGCGGATATCAGTCATAAATGATCATCCTCCGGAATCTGTGCAGTCCTGCCACCTCCTCTAAAAATTTTCATGAAAAAAAACCTCAACTCAAATCAACTCCTTTCTAAATATAATAACATATGATGTCATAAAATGATCCACTACAACCAATATAACATCATTCATTCCATATACTCAAGGTAAACCTATAACAAATTCCATAGAGTTATCCTCCAACATCCACTAAGGATCATCTAATTGATTGATAATCCCACTAGGAGCATGTTTATAGGGCTTCACCTTCTTGCAAACCAAACATTGAGACACAAACCCTAATACTACTTTATTCAACCCAGGACACCAAAACTAACCTCTCATGGATAAATTCATCAGTATCATGCTAGGATATATCACCAAATGTGAACTATGTTACACTCTGAGTACCATCAAGCACCTTTTTAATGGAATAAAAAGACTACCCTTGAACCACACTCGATTAAATTCATCTTCAGATCAAAAATCACGGGCCTCGTCAAAAAGAAATCGGTCTCTCAATGACTTGAACTCAATATCTCCCGAATGGGATTCCTCCAAAAGCCTCACCATAGTTGACTACCACATTATCTAAAAAAGATAAACTCTTCCCCTCTTACTTTTCCAATATACAGTTGAAATTATTAATGTTATTCCATAAGTCACTTGAAATTTCATAACTTCTACACTACATCACTACATTAAATTCCACTCAGAACATCGTCCATGACATTCTCCATTCCAAGGGCATTAAAAATTTCAAATTAATAAACCAATAATAACTCCATCAACTAATACTGAGGAAATTTCATGTCACATTGGATGAAATCATGTCTTAGGATCATATGATCAATGAATGCCACAAAACACTCACTAATGAGGTAATTTATCTAGAAATTTAGGAAAACACCAATGAATCAAACTCAATAGTGTTGATGGAATAGTTATTATCATCTGGATGTTTCTTCTAAGACCCATAATAAACAACAAATCTCTACTACATTAGAATAAAACCTATGATAAGACACAAATAATGATAGAAAACCTAAAACTGAAATCCTTACATTGGAAGAAAAAGAACCGATAAGTTAACAAAAATATCCTTCAAATACTATTAAGTTATTTGAATTTGATCATCCAATAAGAATTCATAACTCTTTCATGTCAATATTTTTAGAGGCTCTGCCACCCAATTTAAATATGATACAATCCTCATTTATTAGCTAGCATGTATAAGGAAACATCAAATTTCTACTATTATATTGGGGGATACCCCAAACAAAAAGGATTCTACCTTTAATGGTTCCAAAACTACTCCCTATTGGGATACAACATAATCCATGAAGCTGTCATATCATTCCCAAAAATAACAGATCACCAACATCCCAAACAACTTCTCATGGAGAAGAACTCCCAAGACAGAATGTAGAGGCTCTATGTGATCCTCCTCAGATACTAAGTAGAAAAGTATTTCATCATTGAATACCACTAACAACATATCCATATATTCACATAAAATAGTGTTCTCTAACTACATGAATGTAGATAGAGAATTTATCACACCAAATTGTGTCACAACAAACTAGAAATTCCCATAAAGTCAATAGAAATGTGAATTATAAATATCTTCATCCTTTAAATTTTTTTGATTATATCCTTACTAAAGCCAATCAGTCAAGAAAAAACATTATACCTTCACTGGGTCGAATAAATCATCACCATGTATAAGTGGATAAAAATTATTCACTATCACTTAGTTCGAGGGATTATAATCGATACACAACCACAAACTCCTATCAGCCTTCTTCATGATCAACACCAGTGTAACCCACTGTGAAACACTCGGCTAAGAAAAACTATAGATAAATATACAATCAATATATTTATGAAGATCTCACAACTCCTAATGGGCCATCCTATATGAAGACATTGATATAAGAGGCATGCCTGGTCAAAAATTGATCTTGAACTCCATCCCTCATTAAGGTATGAATGTTATATCCTCCTCTTGAAAGACATCGTGGAACTATTATAAAACCCTAATAAATTCCATCATTTAAACCTATGATGAACATATCATCCCCTAATCCATCAATTATGACAATGAAAGAACATTCATCTGATCTATCCTTGGGTATCAGTCTCCAATGAACACTGATGGCACCCCATCAGTATCAAAGAACACCACCTTACTCTTGAATAAATCCAGTATATACTACAATAAATTCATCCAATCCATGATGAGGATTATTTTATTTGTGTTAATCCCTATATATATGAAATATCCCAAGGTCTGTGATTCGATAACACTAGATCAGAATTTTTGTATATTTAAAACTAGTCATCTCAACCTCCAACTTGGGTAGTCATCTCTGAGGGAACTAGATTCCTCTAAACATCATGTCCAAAATACAATAAAAGTGTAGGTTATATGAAATATTTATCCAATACTAGATAAAAATCATGAATCCATATATAGAACAAGAAAAGCGTACATCAAACGATGCATGGATCGTTTGGCGCTGACAACGCTAAAGCATGGTGATTGCCACGACAAGATCCACAGCCTGTCATACCCTTCTAAGGACTGCATATACAGATGATATTTACTCTATATGGATGTTGGGAAACCCATGTATATCCTGAAACATCCCTAGATACTCGATAATAATCCCAAACATGAGCAACGTGCAAGTTCTTCTTTGGATTGCCCTGCCTCAACGGAGGAACCTGAAGCGGAAGAACTGCTGCATGATGACTACTCAAAATGGCTAGGCACTCTCACCACTGATAACCTCATGATACTCAATAAAAAAACCAATATTATCCCTTGGAATAGGTATGATAGCCAATATCCCCAGAGAAATGAGATAATTAGGTCTGGCACCTACACCCAGCTAATCAGAAGCTGTTATGTCCTAACAATTGGGAACCCCAAACTATGGCTCTACATCACAAGGAATCCAAAGGACTTCCCTCTGAAGACAATCAAAATCATGAATATTTCCTGTCAATAAACTCTTATCTTCCAAGAACCAGAATATTTATCTTCATCAGATACTATGATTCAAGGAGCTAGATCTCAGAATGAAAAAACTCTAATAAATGCCTCACCCTAGACTCCTCATCTAAAACCTGGTCCAAATCATAACATAGAATGTTCCTATAATGGATACAAACTATCGAACACTGGAGCTCCCCTACAGAATGGTTATCATCAACTAGAGACTGACCATCTTTGTGGTCGATGAAATAAAGTATTATCTGAACAGTTCTCATATCATTTACCACGAGACTCATGACTCCTTATGAAATTCATAGAATTTGAACCACTACTACCTCCTATCCCCATAAAAGATCATCAAAGATAACAAATACCAACTCTATTTCAGAACATGGATTAAGCAATAATTCATCACAACATCCTCTAACTAGTCATCGATGACTAGATCTGAAATGGAGCCTTCATACCTCTACAGACTCTTGAATTGAAAATCATATAGTGTCAACCTCCAAGATTCATCCTCATAAACCTCTACCGTGCAGAAAATCTATTGGTGAAACCTACTGAACATCATCTACACACACCTGATGAGTATGTCAATCTAGATCCATTCATGCCAGAGACTAAAAAATTAGACCTCCTAACCATAAATATATATGACTTTCACATTAATTAATTTCATCATTTTTTCTTTTTAGTTTAACATATCCCATGTTCTACCCCTTCAAAAATATACACAAAGTGGAATGATGCATGATTCATTCCTTGGTCTCATGCCTACAAAAATATTAGTTCATTTAGTAGTCACTATAAGCCTAATGGTCTGTCCATATGATAATAGGGGGCCAAAAATACTTGTGTCTTAGAAGGTATCATGAGTTTACAACACTTTGTAATCATATCTCACATTGTTACCATACCAACACATTAATCATAATATATGACATACACCTAACACTATCATATCCCTTAACCAGTCTGTTGATACCACTATGACATGAACCCCTCTCCAAAATGTGTACCCATCCTGGGATGAATATGGGAGAAGAGAGATAGTGTCCCCAAAGTCCCACCACACGTAGGCCCTAAGTTGGCCACTAGCACCAAGGGTATCAATACCTAGCCTTAAAAAATTACATTATCATAAATTTTATTCACGAGATTACATTTATTTCACATAACAATATCCAGTATTTTCAAAGTATAAAACATTAAAACTTTAAAAATGATTTCTTTGAAAAATCATTGTTACATTCATCATGGCTCTCCACTTACTCATACCCATCCTTATATACTGTGAAAAACTTTTAAAAATGTTGGACGAGAACATAATTTAGTAAGGGATATAAAGTGAGAAATAGTTAGTCATGTTACGACATAAAAAAACCCATATCATAAAACATGACTGAAACTTATACGAATGTAGTTTCCTTGGGGAACATTTACTATATCCTTTTTATATACACCATCACACTTAGAATAACCATTTGGTCAAATTCCATCTCCTGAGTACCCAATGGATTGGAGATCAACAATGGGGATCACCCACTTTATCTTGAGCTATAATGGACTCAACCAAACATATATTGAGCAATAATAGGGCTCACCCATCATATCATAAGTTATAATGGGATCAAACCGTCATAAATAATGTCCAAGGAACATATCATGGAAATAATGTATCTTGTAATCAGGAGAAACCACTTGTTCTTTATTCCTATAAAATAACTCTTAGAACATAAACATTAAACAAATTATAATGAAATATTATTGTTCAAAAACAACCATATAAACATATATGGGATACAATATGGTAATAAAATATCATGAAATTAGTAGAGTACACTCATGTCAAAAATGAACAATCTCTTTGGATTTCATAAAGTAGACATTTAAATGTATTTCGAATGGGAGGTCCTTTAAAAGTACCACAACCTTGATAAGAGGATTGATTAAATGAAATATATATGTATATATTCTGAAAATACATATTATAAAACCTTTTGTAATCAGATTACATTTCATAAGTCATCTTTCCATGGTAAAAAGAAATGAAGTTGATGGTTAACACAAATAATGGAAAATGAGTTTAAAATTCACTTAAGAAATTACGGCATGGTATCAGATGTGCAAGTGGGGGTTTCATGTAATATAATGGGGTATATATTAATCAAAATCTAATTAGGGAAATATGGAGAAGGTAAAAATAATACCCCATAATTAGGAATTTAAAATATAAGGACACAACATAGGGTATATTCTTGAATAAAAGTAGGAGAGAGATAATACATTACCTCAGGTTTGAATTTATTGAAATGTGTTCAATCCTCCTATAAAATGGTTAAAATAGTTTTATATTGATATTATAAAAATATTTTCATGTTTAAAAAATTTTATATGATCACTTTAAAAAATCATCCATCTCATTCACTAATAATACTTTGTTGTTTTCCTTGTTTCAGGTGCATGCATTACCAGGTTTCAATGAGCATGTTGTAATGGATTTTTATATTTGATGTAAAAGAATCACCTTAAGATTAATGAAATTGTATTTAAATGTTTCAATGAACATAATTATACATTTTAAAACTTTTAATTCTGATGTGATGAAGATGAATTATTTAAAAAATTAACGATGTCTATTTTGATAATTTTAGTGGTTCTTTGATAATAACGAACTCATTTTGTTTTATTAATTAAAACATTGTGTACAAAATTATTTAAAAAACATGGATGATACATAATAAATATATTTTAATATATTTCAACCAAATTTTTTCTTGAATAAACTTGAAGGAATCAATAAAATTTGTAATCGCATCATCCATGATGTCTATAATTCGACACATCGTGGACAATGTTTTATTATTTGAATAAGTTGGAGAGGAGAAGAAGAATGATGGTGTATTTTCCATGAATATGAGAACATCCATAATATAATATATTTATTTATATTTAATTACTCTTGGATGAGAGGATGATAATATAAAATAAAAATTGAAAAGGAAAGGAATAGAAAATACATGAAAAACAAAGAGAATTTCTTACCTCTTGATCTCGTCTTTTTAATATCCTCTTAATGGCACTTGATTTTGGTCATTGGGTGAGATCAGAAGGTCATGGACTTGTGGAAGGAGACTGGGGTTTGAATTGGGAATAAATTATAAAATTATCAAGGCTTCAGAGGTGTTGTATGAAAAGGGAAGGGAGAGGGTTTATTTATACATGGGGAGGGGGCATTTTTTGAATAACATATTAAATAAAATAAAGTCTCAAATGTAAGAAATCTAATAGTTATTTATTGACAAAATATATCATATATTAAAATAAAATAATTTGTTTTAGACTTTGAATAATCTTTATAATTCGAATCCATTAATTTATTACATTGAAAGTGATAAGAAGTAGAAAATGGTATATTAAGGAATCAGTTTTTGACTTGCAGTTTTGGATGTATCTTTTTAGGTTCAAAATTTTTGTTTATTGTATTTTGAGGATCAATTTTTGAAATTTAGTTTAACATGGTTTAATATAACTTTATATAATTTTTTTTTCATAATTACATCTTGAGTGATGCAATTCCAGATATATTGGTTATTCGAAGAACTTTATTTTTTACTATTCACACAAAAATTGATGTATTTTAGAAAAATTAATAAAATTCAGCCTAATATTTTTTTAACCTATAGAATCCAAAAATGATTCCATTTTTCAAAAATAATTTCCTATATATGATTAATTTATTTTTTAATTAAAATTATAATCTACATGAAAAATACAGATTATAAAATTGAATCTAATTTCTTAATGGTTTCAAAAATTAAATAATGTCTTATAAAAGACAAAAAGGAAATATAATTATTAATGTATGATTACATTTTTGGAAAATAAATTTTCTTTTAAATTAAATAATTAATTACAATTAAATATTTATGACATACAAGAACACCAATACTTTGACTATAGTCAAATTATAACTTATTAGATTCCTAAATTTTATTTAATCACTCATGGGTAAAGTTATTAATATTTGGGATGCTTTACTATTCACAAGGGTCATACTACTTTTCATAATGGAATTTACTATTCATAAGGGTATGTTACTATTTACCAAAAAATTTTGTTAGTCCTATCGGACTCCAAAAATCTTACTGATTGCAATCGTGTATGTCAGATTTCCAAAATTCAAAACATAAAAGTGGGAAATTAAGTTTAATGTTAATTATCTTACATTTACCTGAGTTTTTAAATTCTCCCCACCTTCTAGAAATTATGTCCTCACAGTTATTGTTTAGTTACCCATAAAAATAAGGGTACCTTTACCTCATAGGATTGTCAGATTCCCACATTGCTTGTTCAAAAATGTGGTTTATCCACAAAACCAATACCTAGTGGATTTCCTTATTTAGAAATAATTGCTCTCTGCGACCAATAATCTGAAAAAGTTTCCCTTCATAAGAATGTTTCACTTTCATCTAAAATAGTTCTGGACTCAAAACATGGGATTAATCTATAACATACATTCTCAACATCGAATCATGAAAAACATCTTGTACATGAGACGAAAATGGAGGATAATCTACTAGGTATGAAACTGGTCCAACATTTTTCATAATTTCAAAAGGGCCAAATAACTACGGACTTAGTATTTATTTATTTCCAAAATGCATCACACTTTTCTAAGAATAGATTTTATGGAATATGTGGTCACCAAACACAAAAGAGAAGTACTTACTTCTGCTATCTGCCTAGTATTAATGCCTACTATGATCTTTCCTCATGTTTTTTGGATCACCTTCACCATTTCAAGCAATTCCTCTACTAACTCTAGTCCCATCAACTTTCTTTCACAGACATCACCCCAAAATGCTGGTGTCTGACATCACTTCCTATACAATTCCTCTAAAGGTTCCATTTGAATACTAGAATCAAAATGGTTATTATAAGAAAACTCAACTACATAAACATGTTGATCCCAACTTCTTTGGATGTCCATTGAACACACAAGAATCATATCCACAAATGTTTAAATCATTTATTCTAGCTGCCCATCTGATTAAGGATGATAAGCTGTAATGAAATGTAATTTTGCGCCCAAAAACATATTAAGGACCTTTCATTAATTAGAAGTGTAACTGAGATCACTGTTAGAAAAAATGGAAAGAGGAACTCCAGGTAACCTGACTATCTCATTGAGGTACAATCTAGAAAACTGATTAAAAGGCATTGTATCTTGAATAGGGAAAAACATGTAGATATAGAAATATGATAAAAAATACCCCAAATCAGACTATTTTTGGAAGAAGTATTAAGAAAACTAGCCACAATGTCCATGGATATATTCTAAATTTTCTACTCCGGCACTAGAAGTGGTTGAAGTGTCCCCTTCGGTAGCTATCACATTTCGTTAACATGTTGAAATGTCAAACATTTCATAGAAAAATATGAAATATCCATTTTCATTCCATCCCACCAGTAATACACCCATAGGTCTCGGTACATCATAGTACATCTATGATGAAATGAAAATGGAGAACTATGGGCTTCACAGAAAAAATATTTCATCAACTGAGGATCACAAGGAACAGACAATATTCTCTAAAATCTAAAAACACAATATTTATCAAGGTAAAATTATGAACATTTACAAAATTTAATCAATTCTACCATTTTCTATATCACAAAATCTTTCTTCTGTGATTTCTTTATTTTCTCTAATAATGATGACTGCGCTGAATCCGAAAACAAAACAGATGTATTTCCTGCACTAATAACTTCTAATCCCAAATTCATCATATCATTAATCAAGGGATCATGTTCCAAATGTATCGTGGTTAATGATGCATGATTTTTTTCAGATCATGGAAGCCTCCATTTTTTTCCTAGATTATAATTGATTTGGAATTCATAATCCTTTTTTAATTCAATCAATTTTACTTTCCTCATGATCAATTCCTTCTAAGTGAGTATATACTTCTAAAAATTAGGGTTTGTATATATTTTACATTTGTATCCATATAAATGATGCCCTAAATTTTTTTTTAAGAAAAATCACATTTGTTATTTCCAATTAAAGTGTGGGGTAATTTAACTCATGTGGTATCAATGACATGAAACATAATCAATTACCTGATCATTATTCATCAGAACAAAACAAGGTCCCATCAAAGAAGCATCACTATAGATAACAAACTCTTCATTTTTGGAAGGTACTGTCAGAATATGATCATTCACCAATCTAGTTTTCAATTCTAGAAAAAATCATCACATTCTTTGTTCCATATAAACATAACACCTTTTCGAGATAACTTACTCATTGGGCTAGAAAACCATGAAATATTTTCAACAAAATGTCAATAATAGCCCACAAGACCAAAGAAACTGTGAATTTTACATTTATATTTTGTTCATGGCCATTCATCAACAATAATTTATTTAGTATGATCAATAGTTATGTCATCTTTGGAAACAATGTGACCAAGGAAGGAAATTTTTTGCAACAAAAATTCACATTTATTGAATTTTCAATACAGGATATTTTCTTTTAATGTTTTCAATAAAACCCTTAGATGATTTTCATGATCCTATTTACATTTATAAAAAATAATAATGTCCACAAAATACACAGACAAAAATATTTTCTAGTAGTCATGAAATATTCTATTCATAAGGTCCATGAATATCGTAGGTGAATTTGTAAAACCAAAGGGAAAAACCACAAACACATAATGCCTATTTTTAGTATGAAAATCAATTTTCCGAATGTCATCTTCATATACCTAGAGATGATGGTACCAAGATCTCATGTCAATCTTGTAAAATATGTAGCTCCCTAGATCTGTTCAAATAAATCATCAATATGAGGTTAATGATACTTGTTTTTAATAGTGATGATATTTAAATCTTTATAATCAGGGAAAAGTATCATGATAATATCTTTCTTTTTATAACAAACAAAACAGGGGAACCTAATGATGATGTTCTAGGATGAATAAATATTTTATCATGTAGCTCATGCAACTGATCATTCAATTAAAATAGTTTCATTTTTTCCTTTGAATAATGGGGTTTTCAAATTGTCATAGACTCAAGAACTCAGTCAATTTTAAATTCCACTTCCCGGTCTGGTACTACTCTGGGAAGCTCATCAGAAAAACATCCAGGAATTCATATAAAATTGGCCCATCATTAATCAGAATAATTCCATTATTTTTATCAATTTAAAGAAGATGATTTTCACTTACCTCTTTTAATAGTTTTTCATCTTATTTATATCTAATCAATGGAATGGGTTCATTCTTACACACTAGCTATAACTTAGTATGAAAACAATTTCTTTAGCTCCAGAATATTTCATATCATGATATATTGAATACCAATCCATACCAAAAATAACATTATAATCTATTAGAGGAAAAAAACAAAGTTAACAGTAAAAATAAGTCCACAAAAAAAACATAGGAAGTTTCATATAATATCTTTTTTCCACCATATTTCCTTCAGGTGTGTTTACCATATGTTTTAGATTGGTTTCTTGAGGTTGAATTTATAATTTGGATAAAAATTTCTCATAAATTAATGAATTTGTATACCTATATCAAACAATAATTTATAAAAATTTGAGTAAACAAATAATTTACATGACACATCTTCATTTGACTGATCAACAAAATTTCATGTAGTCGCAATGGATTTTTCCACATCCTTATTCTTACAATCTTGACGACATCCTGCTTGGGTGACTATATTTTAACAAACATTTGAAAAATGACCCAATTCATTAAACTTATATCATCTCAACACTGGTATCTCATTTCTTTCTGGATCACATTCCTTGGTACACAAGACATGTTCCCAAACATTCCACATTGGTAGCGCTTCCCCAAATTAAGAACACATTCTCTGGGATGAATTTTACCACACATTTCACTATAAGAATTATTCACTTTCTATTTTATAGACATATTTGATGAGTTCTTCCACATTTATTACTAGACATATTACTTCTTATTCTTTTCATAACAAGTAATATATGTTTCAGTGAACTCTATTTCATCTTTTTGAGCACACCGAAAAAGTTTCTCATAGCTTTTAAAGTCATGTAAAGCCAAAAACCTTAATTTAAAAGGATTAAAATATGATTAAAATCTATTAATTATATTATCAATGTTTTGAGTAAAATATTTTTCATACCTTGGAATTATTTTAAAATTGGGATCCTATGAACCCATAGATTCATGGCCTTTTTCCCTCAGTTCAATAAATTGTTTCTCCATTTTGAGTCGAAAATTTCTAGGAAAATATTTTTCAAAAAAATGATTCTTCAAATCCTCCAATTCTAGACTATCTTGTTCATTTTTTTTCTTGTATTCTTAACTACAGACCACAACTAATCAGCTTCACCTTCAAAATGATAAAGGGTTAGTATTACCTTTTGGCATTCTAAACATCCCATGACATCAAATATCTTTTTGATAGCATTGATGCAACCATTATATATCACTGGATCAACAGTTCCACTGAATGATAAAGGATGTTTCCTCACAAAATTGTCATCAAAAGAAATGTTACCTCATGGTAGATCAAGTTCCAATCTAGCAGGGATACCACCACTATTAATCACCTATGTGAAAGATGTCATTTCTATTACAAACAACTTAGTTCTGATTCCCACCATTACAGGATAAAAATTTAGTCATGTATCATCCTCTGGATAACTTCCAACATCAGCTTCCTTGTTTATTCTATGGAAATATATTCTGAACAGAAATATCTTAGTTGAATCAACACGATAACCATGAAATTCTATGTACTTTTATATTAACACTAATGTAAAAATCATATAGGGTATTCAATTATCATCAATTTAATTCCTAATGTTATCTAAACCATACTTTGATAAAAAATATCAAGACCCAACCGTAAAAAATTACATAATTATAAACATTAGCTAATAAAATATATTTATTACACATTGAGGATCATTATGGGTTTAGAGTTTTAGAATGTTAGGATATCTTACATACATAACATACAATATTAATACAAATCGGATACTATTAAAACTAGTATCCATTTTTTTAAAGTAAAAAAGATTTAATCCTAAAACATGAATCCATTGAAAAACATTCGTAACATTTACCAGGACTCCCCTTGTACACATACCCATCATTATATCATATTAAAAACATTAAAATAAGTGGGATGAGTACAAAACATGGTAAGTGATATAAAGAGATAAATTGTTAGTCAAGTGATAACATAAAGAAATAAAACCCATATCATAAAACTTGAATGCATTGAATAATAAAGTAGTTTCCCTATGATAAATTTACCATATCATTATTATATTCACCCTTACACTTGGAATAATGACTTTGTCAACTTCCATTTCAGGTGTACCTAATAAATACGAATCTATAATGGAGCTCACCCGCTATATCTTCTGCTAAAATGGGTTCAACCCGACATATATTGTTATTTAATTTGCATAACACATCATATGTTGAGATATAATGGGATCAAACCAACATAAATAACTTCTATCGAACATACCATTAATAAAACATTTCATAGCTCATATACAACCTTGAGAAAAACACATTCATGTTTCAAATTAGCATTTTTTTCATAAATATCACTCTTAGAATAATAACATTCCACAATACGATAATGAAATATTATTATTAAATAAAAATATAAAAATATATTAGGGAGATATTATGGTAATAAAAAATCATTAAATCATAAGAGTACACTAATGACAAAAAATGAATAATCTCTTCTGATTTCATAAATTAGACATTTAAAATGATTTTAAGCGGGAGGTCCTTTCAAATACCATACATTTGAAGAGAGGGTTGATTAAATAAAGAAAATATGTATATATATAATATATATATATATATATTGTTAAACACTATATAATCAAATTACATTTCACAAGGTAATCTTATCCTAATAAAAATAACAGACGTTTAAGGTTAACACAAAGAGTAGAAATTAGGTTCAAAATTCACATATGAAATTTTAGCACGGTATCACATGTAAATGAGAGTGATTAATGTGATATAATGGGGTTTATCATCATAAATACATGATAAGTTCAATGTAGGAGAGGTTAAAAATTATACCCCAACATAAGGAATGAACAATAAAAGGACACAATAGAGGGGAGATTTTTGAATAAAAGTGAGAGAGAGAGAATCCCTTACCTTGGGTTTGAATTCCTTGAATCATGTTTAATCCATATGTATAATGGTCAAAATAGTATTATTATGAATTTAAAAAACATGTTCATGTTTATAAAATCATATATGATCACATTATAAAATCTTTACTCCGATTCATTAATAATACTTTGTTATTTCTCTTTTTTTGGTGCGTGCATTATTGGGTTTCCATGAGCGCTTTGTTATGGATTTCTATGTTGTTCGTGAGAGAACCTATAGAAGTTGAATGAAATGTTATTTACATGTTTAAATAACCTTAATTATACAATTTATCATTTTGAATTCTGATGCGAGAAGACTCATTATATAAAACATTAATTGTGTTAGTTTAGATCATTTTAGTTGTTCTTGGATAATAACAATTTTATTTTGTTTTATAAATTAAAACCATGTATACAAAAGGATTATCAAACCAAAAACGAGGCATAATACAAATATTATAACCATGTTCTGCAATAAAAATGGTTTCATTACCAGATATAAAGTAATTAAAGCAAATTGAATTCACATCATCCATGATTTCGGTAATTCGACACATCACAGACAATTTTCTTATTCCTTGATTAAGTGGGATATGAGTAGAAAAATGATGATGAATTATCCATGAACATGAGAACATAAAGAATATACACAATTTTTGGGGCATTAATACCACTTTGATATGATAAGAGGAAGAGACTACTATAAATTAAAAGTAATAGAAAGGAAAACACATGAAAAAGGAATATCATTTATTAACTCTTGATCTCTTCTTCTAGAGATCCTCTATAAGTCCTGTGATTTTCGCCTTTCTGTGAGTCCAAAAGGTGTTGGACGTGGGGAAGGATACATGGGATGGAATTAGGTATAAATTACGCTATTTTCAAGGCTTGAGAGGTGTGGTTTGGAAAAGGAAGGGAGGGGCGATATTTGTTCATGAGAAGGGGAGTGTTTTGGAATAAAATATTAAATAATATAATATATCAAATGATATACTTATAATAGTAGTTTTTTGAAAAAATAAATCATATATTAATATAATATAATTATTTTTAGACTTTAAATCATATTTATAATTCCAATTCGTTAATTTATTAAAAGAAAAGTTAAACGAAATAAAAAATGATTCTTTAAAGAATCACGTTTTGACATTAGGTTTTGGAAAGTTCATTTTTTGGATTGGAAATTGAGTTTATTGTATTTTGAGGAAAAATTTATCAAATTAAATATAATAAGGATGAATATATTGTTTTATAAATATTATGTCATCATTACATCATGAATGATGCAATTTAAAATATACTAGTTATGTAAAAAGGGTATGTTTTTAGTATTGACACAAAAATTTGTGAATTTCAGAAAAATCTGAAAAATTCAGATTTACATTTTTTAGTCCATAAGAATCCAAAAATTGAAGTCCATTTTTCAAAATTAATTTTATAAATGTGATAAATATATTTTTTAATTAAAATTATATTCTATATGAAAAATACAGATTTTATAATTAAAACTAATTTCGTAATGCATTCAAAATTTACATAAGGTCTTATAAAAAGACCAAAATAATTAGAATTGCTAATATATAATAAAAATTTAGGAGAATATATATTTTTTAAAATTAATTTATTTAATATACATTATTATTTATGACTTACAAAAAAGGAAAATACATTGATAATAGTCTATTTGTCACTTATAGGATAACTAAAATTTATTTAATCATTCATATGTAAGGTAACTATTATTTTGGATGTCTTAAAATTCATAAGAGTCATACTACTGTTCAAAAGTGTTTGTTATTTTTCAAAAGCGTAGGTTACTATTTACAAAAATTTATGTTTGTCTAAAGGGATGCCATACTTTTTATCTATCGCAACCATGAATGCCATATTTTCGAAATTCAAAATCATTGAAGTTGGAAGTTATGTTTAAATTTAATTATATAATAAGTACCATGGTTGTTACAAATTATATAATGAACTTGAAATCAGAGGCATTAACCTCTATGAGAAATAAATACAGATGAGAGAGATTCGACATACCCCAACTATGTCATGACCAGAATATAATATAAAATAAAATCCACGTATATAAATTTAATTTCACGCAATAACTACTACAACTGAAATTTAAAACCACAATTACAAAACGAAATTCATGAAGGCAACGACCACGAAGAAAAAACAGCTCCTACAACAACCTAATTAAGTAGTTGCTAGAATTACCTCCAACAAGGTCCAACTGACCTAAAAATACTTTATATATACGTAGGATGAGTATAAATGTATACTCAATACGATCCACCATTAAGCCTCTCAGGAAAAATGTAAAGTAAGAATGTTAAAGCATAATGAACCATAAGGGAAACTAACTCATGCCCTAAACGTGTACATCATGTTCCTTGCCACACCATGGATACTCTAACTATGTATTGTATAAAATAGAATATAATATAACATAGAATACCAAGGATTCCGTGCTATCGCTTCCCCACTAGGTTGTCACTCTGCCACAACACTAGACATCCTTAGCATCTATCTCCAGAAATTCTATCTAACAAAAAACCTATAAAAAGAACCATGACATGCACCTCAAGCAACAATACATCATATCCAATGATCAAAATGTAACCAAGTATTTTTTGGGATTCCCTATAGCTCAAATTACATTTATCATAGTCCGGGTATCATACCTCAAGCCATAAAAACCCAAATACTCTTTATCGATCCACAAGATATCACAACCTATTCATGTCATACCGATAGTATTCCTTAGTAATCTATATCTAGAATACATGTTTGAAAAATAACCAACAGCCATTATAACCCTCTTTACACATATATGTGAAATCTAACCATCTTGTATACCATCACAATTAACTACCACGAAATGAGAGTGGGGCCAAAGGGTTTTTTCAGACTTCCATCATCCCACCGAGATGATTGGGAAAACACCCTCATGACTTAGAATCATTAGATTGGTAGTTTCCCTGACAAACAAGGAGGAATCAGATATCGAATAAAAAAAGTACATGATATTTTATAACCCACAACAATACTGGGGGAATAACCTAGTCTCAGAGTCATCTACAAATAGTAACTCTTGAACTCCCGACTAACACTGCTAAGACATGATATCCAATAAAGACACAACCGTTTAAATAGATACATTAAATAACTTTATCACTTTTTATCAGGTGTACATTAAATAAATTAATTCCTAACCATTAAACATTATCAATTCCAACATTACATTTCAATACCGTCCTGGAAAATATCCATGAAATATATTCACAAGATACTGTGTCTATAGCTTATTAGAATTATAAACTCAACATTGCATCAAAGAAAATAGCAACCCCATGGGTTAAACATCAATTAATTTTATAAAAACATTACATTCCATATTATCAGGTATTCGAGGAAAGCATTATAAGATATCAAGCACAAGGCCAACCAAAACCATTATCAAATGCACTTGGGAAATAAAAGAATACAAAAAACAACATGGCCTTCATCGAAAAAACTAATTCCCAGAAGAATTCAAATTTTATATTAATGGGTATGGACAGATGTAATCCTTTCTTTCATTGCCAACATCCACCCTAATATTCACATGAAAACACTGATGGTTCTTGCTACTCCTGTTTTTAAATAATGCTAAAAAACTCGGCCTTTGTACCCCTCATACCAAAATAAACCTCTAGGATCAACCATCCTCGGCTCACATAACATCTGGCGTCCCATCCCCACATACGAAACTAGACCTCCATGCTCAACCATCTCAGGATCACATCACATCGTAAGATACATGAATAAAATATACCAATTGGATCGTTGCCCAAAATAAATTCATATGGACTTCATACACAATGGACTATAATGACATAGAAATACAAGTCAATTGGACATTACGAGAAAATGGTAGACTCAGTCCCTATAAAGTGATTATATTTTATCACAAAATAAATTCGTTATTCAATCGATAATTAACTGATTCATTAATCATAGGTTTTTAACATAGGAAACCTAAGAAAATATTTATATATTGCAATAAAAATTTAATTAATTAGTTTATTTAACATTCCTTTGACTCTTTTATGAACAAAAAAAATCATGATCCAGGATAATTAAACAATTCAATAAAACAAGAAAACATGCATCTACTTGGTTAACATCAAATTTCAATAAAAATAATAGGATTCATTAAACATTCTTCTTTAATGTTTTACCCAATTAATAATCTATTATTTCTAGCATTATGTTTTTTACAAATATCCTCCATGAACATCATAATAAACCATTAAAATCATAGATATCATTGAACATTTTAAATCAAGAGGCAAACTATTATCATGTTACAAGGAAGAAACCAGTCTATGCAATCAAAGAAAGTTCCTTATTCCAGTTCAAGTATTTAATTTGGTCAATTTAAAAAAAATCCAATGGGGAAATTGATGCGAAATATATTATTTCGAATAAATTAAAAGATAAATAAGGAATCCCATACATCAATATAATTTGACATTATTCGCACGAGAATGGACCACCAAATGGATCTATGAATTTAATGGAATCACGCACCTTGGAACAATCTAGGTCACAATGAATTGACAATGAATGCCTGAGATCAATTATCATTGAAGGGGTCTCGAGAATGATGCACTGAGAGCATCTTGGTTACCTGATACAAGAGAGAGGTATGCATTAGCCATAGGGATTTACAACCCAATCGGCTAAAAAAATAACCCTTACAATTTTTCGGTATTAAATGACATGGAATACCCATTCACGTATTGTAATGCCTCGAGGTCAGTTTCTTCAAAAAATATTTTTCCATTGAATTATATTTTTACTGTTCAAACCCAAAATTATTAAACAACATGAATCGCACAATGAAATTCATGAAATTATTCTACAAATCATGACATCCAATTTCACACCATGAATGTTCCACCCCTAAATAATTAGCACCTGGACTCCTTTAAATGTACTGCAAGCCTCCTTCGAGATCCAAAACCTCAGGAGTATTAAAAGGGTTGATCCACATAGACATGATCCCATAAATTAATAGAAATATCATATAACATTTATTAAAAATACTCTTGGGGAAAATAACCTCCTCAATTTTGAAATATTCTTTTTAGAAATGAAATTTTAAAAAATTATTAAGAAAAATAATTTCATTGAAAATAATCATGGATACATTTTAAGTAATAATCAATGAATTTGGTGTTTATGATGGTTTTAAATTCCATTCATGAAGATTATTTGGGAAAAATATTCCTTTTACATTTTTAGATGAACAAAAATATATTTCCATTTTTATAAAAAGATTAGAAGAACCCTTTTAAAAAAAATTGTAAAAGTAAAACATGGGGAAATTTTTTTAGTGAATCAATGAATAATATTATAAACATTCTTGAAAATACTTTTCTAAAATAAATATTTGGAATAAATAAAAGTTTAATCGATGAATAAATTAACGTCTGATTATAATAAAAAAAATTTCCCTATCATATTACGTACCAATGTGTATAAAAAGGATCAATTATTCAAATGTTTCATGAATAAATATTGGATAAGTAAATTAAATTGAATAATGAGATAAATATAATTTCATTTAATGTGAATTCAAGAATATAAAATCTTGATGAAAATGAGATTGACACATGAATCTCTTGAAATGTTATTATAATTTGAATTGAAAGATCCCTGAATGAAATAACATTAAATTTTCTTTAAAAACATTAATATAATGATATTTATGATATAAATTATGAAATTGTACGTATATACAACTAATAAAATAATCAAATTGTATACCATATCATATGTCCAAAAGAAGCCAATTTGAGATGAAGAGACATTAAAATGATCACATCATTGAAGTGATATATAGTTAATCATGTGATTGTGTGTATCAATCGTAAATACACATAAAATGATATGAAAAAAAATAAAATCATATGTCATTAATCAATAATATAAGGATATATATGAAAATTATTATGTAATATAACATAATGAAATAAAATTTAATTATGTAACCCATCACACCTGGAAACAATCAATTTAAATAATCGTGGATGGAATAATTAAAAATTGGACACAAAATGATTTGAATTATTAGGTATTGATGATATTAAATGATAAATTAGTAGTATATAGACCATATAAAATAAATTTGGTTTATAATAGTTCTATATTTCTCAATTAAGTAACATTGAGATGAAACCCCTTACCTCTGGTTTGACATCCGTTATATGAGTCAAAATCTATAGTATTATATATATATATATATATATATTTAAAAACCTAATATTTATATTTTACTATATATTATTTACTTATAATACATTTTCACCTATTTTTTATTTATTTTATGTTTAAATTATTGTTCTAGGTAATAACCGCTTCATTTTTCTTGCATGTTTGGGTTTAGTAGCTTTATCCTTATACATTGATTATGATATCATCATTTAAAAAATTTAATCATGATATGAATATCATATATATTAATTATATATTTATTTAGATTAATACATAAATGATTGAGATAGAGAAATGAATTACATTATTTATGGAGATGGTAGGTCATACATATGGATGAATGATGTTATCATTTTTTGAATAATGGAAGAAATGAAAGGTAAAAAATAATTCCCTAGTAAAAAATAATTCATAAAAAATAATAACATATGTATTAATTAAATATATCAATATTAAAATCTATTTCAAAATAAAATGTAAGACCAATCAAATCGATTCGTGGTGGCGTTAGTCCAAGAGTAAGTAAGAGCGGCATAGTCATTTTCCTAAGGATTGGATGTTAAGAATGTAGATATGATATTAAAAATCTATAAGTATAATTGTATAAAATTTATAATATATATAAATTAAATAAATCATTTAATAAGTCCATGTAGGATGTGATGGATAACGAATTACATCGGTTATTGAGGTGGTAATCCTCCATACACACAATCGAAGTGTCGGTTTCCAATATCATGGAATGGTATATGGGCATAGTAATTTCAGTTAAAATAGTAACCTATCTTTATGATGGATGTAATTATTTATTATTCAATTAATATTAAAGAATTACATAAATAGTTAGTAGACTAAATAATATAAAAACTCATTGTTAAGAACTATACCTCTTATTCGGACAACAGCATTTGGTGTATACCCCCATAATGACTAGAATGGTTTTCTAATAAAAAAATGACTCTAGGTAATTGTATGTAATGTAATTAATGGATTATTATAAGTATTTACTGATCTAAATTACTGTTTCTATGTGTAGTGAACATGATTGGGGTGTAATTTTAAAAGTTGGGTCTTGGAAAAAATCTGATTTTTTAAAGAATAAAATATGCCCACATTATAAACACGCAATGTAATGACCCGTAAAAATCATGAAATTTTTTTTCTTAATTTTCTTTGGGATTTTACAAGAATGCAGTTTCTGACGGCACCTAATTCTGATTCCCAGTGTGCCCGGAATCATTTTCTGAAGTTTGGCTGGGGTAAATTCAGTGAACGAACGAGCGGGTTTTTCTAACTTTTGAATCGGTGCTCGGAATCAAATTCTGAGGGAATCGATGGAATCGCAGTGCCAGAATTTGCTTAGAAACACCTCTTATGGAGTTGTGTTTTCACGTGAGAAGTTGATAAAAATTGTGGAAGTTAAAATAAAAATTTAACTACAATTTTTATTTTTTTCTAAGTGGTTAAAACCATTGGGTGGAAGTTGGGGGAAACCACCCAACTTCCCATGTGAGGTTATGAGGGTGGTGGGGCCCACAAGAACCCCACCCCTTCATATTCTCTAACTCCCTCAACTCACCATTAATTTGATAACTTAAGTTATTTAATTAAGTGAGTTTAATGTGAATGTTTGAATTTCAAAAGTTTAAGTTATGTTAATTAATTATGTGGATTAATTCAAATTTTTAAATTTCAAACTCCAGTTGTGTTTATAAAATAAATAAGGGACTTATTTTATTTTGGGTTGGAGGCTTGTTGCTTGAGAGCTTTGGGAGGAAAGCTAAGGGAGGCTTGAAGATCTTCATCTTCTTCGTCGAAGAACACGAAGAACACGAAGAACGCAAAGAACGCACCTATCTCCGATGAAGAACGCCAAATCCTTGGAGATCGTCTACGTGATGCCTTGTACAGAGACGCCAACGAAGCCTTCATCAACGACGATTCTCCTTTCGCGACGCCTCTTCCCACGACGGTTATCTCCGGGACGAATCCTCGCTCAACTTGTTCGACAAGGTAGGGGTTTATTCTTTGTTCGTGATTACTACCTTGATGTTCTTCGTGAAATTTTTGACCATTTGCAATCGATTAACGAGCGGGGGGCCAGACCTCAAAAACACGGCCGAACCTCCTCCTTTATCTATGTTGTTGTTTCTAATGTGGATTGGAACAGGAATGGCGCGGTGTCGTCGCACCGCACGGGATCATGCGACAAGGAATGCGCGGCGCCGTCGCGCTGCGCAGTGAAATCGAACAAGGTCGCGACGCCATCACGCCTCGTCACAGAAACCCGAAGACACCACGGCCAGAGCGGGGCCACGGAGGAGGGGTGCGGCACCGCCGCGCCGCGCCGGACAAACCAAAGCCGCGACCGGTTCTGGGCCGCGGCAGAGCAGGGAGACCGACGACCGGTTTCAGACCGCGGCAGAGCAGGGAGACCGGCGGCCGGTTCTGGGCCACCGGCGTCGGAGCAGGGGGGGACCGGCCGTCGCTGGTCTGTGGCGGCAGAAGCCGTCTGGCCAGAGCGGGCCGGCCGGTCATAGAGAAGCTGGGGGTTACAAACCCCCGGTTACAAAATAAAGGGGGGGCAGGCGACCCACCTCGAATGGCTTGGCCATTTGGCCGAGCTCATGGCCAGCTCGCCTAGCGCGCCGTGCCCAAGCGGGCCGGACCCGGAACCGGTTCGGGTTGACCCGGTTCGGGCCGACCCTGGGGGTATCGGGCCAGGTCGGACCGGGCCTGAACCCCTTAATACCGAATCTCTTCCGGTCGGTCACCCATAACTTGTGCTATGAGCCTCAGATCAACGCACCGTTAGTTGTGATGAGATATTTGGATCGAGATGGTCGTTTCAGTATATCGCATTCAAGGTTTCAGAATACTTTGGATTCGTCCGAGTTGGTTCGTACACGAAACCAACCGGGCCTTCGGAGCCGAAACACTCATAACTTGAGCTCCGGACGTCCAATTGACATGCCGTCGACTTTTTTGGATTCCTCTTAGTGAGACAGATCTTTTGCCTTACTCCGCCCGAGGTTTGGACGCAGGTAGAGTACGGTCGGGTTGGTTTTGACTTAAAAACCAACCGGGCCCATGGGACAAAAAAGCCAATAACTTCCAGACCGTGCATCAGATTGACACGCCATCTATGACGCTGAGTTCCTATTGACGATACTAAACTTTTGGATACATCAACTCTGGACTTTGTGTCATTTGATGTATCAGCCTCTCGGCTCGTGGAGCAGAACCTCCCGAACGAGCTTGATGTGTGTGGGAACCCTAGAGCTGGCTGTGTTTGCGACTGTGACGACGATGACGACTATACAGAGATCCTCAGTAGATTTGACGGCGACGACTACATCACTCAGCGATCCTACGTGGATCAGTGCTACCGATCCTATGTGGGTCCGATCCTATGTGGTTCTTTACAGGGGTTAGTTACCTATCGATCATTTGTGGGTCATTACGGGGGTTAGTACCTATCGATCCTTTGTGGGTCCGACAGCTTAGATGAATCAGTGGCTACATCTGATCATCTCTATCGTCATACGAAGAAGTATACCTGTGTGAGCTGAATCCTTTTTTTAATTCCTTTGTGCATTGTGTTGTGATATCCTGTGTGGAATCACGTTTTACTTTCCTATGTGGACTGGGTTGTACTAGGCCTCGGATGTTGGAGCCGAATGAGAATTTATGACTTAGGTATATGTATGGCCATATACCTAAGTAGTGTCAGATATTACTTCGTGATTGCATCGTTCCTTTTTGGATTATCCTTTGTGGATTTTGGGAGATCTTCGGGGGTCTCAGGGACCCTACTGAGTAGCTTATACTCACCCCTCCACGGGCTATGCCCGCACTACATTGTTGTTGGTTGCAGATGACGGACAGCGCTGATCATGGTTGAGGCTTGCAGACCAGGACAGTACATGGAGGGGGACCACTGGGAGGGACGTACTCGGAGCAGTTAGCTGGACCCGAGGAGTAGTGGAGGCTATCTGTACCCACCCTTCAGGTGGGACTTCAAGTGGACGGCTCGACGATGCGACTCTACTTTACAGTTGCTGTTTTCCCTTTCCAGTTGTACTTTACTTTCAGTTTGGGTCTGTATACTGGCCCACCTACTTTTCCGCACTTACTGTTGTACTCAGTTTTTACATAGTGTTTACTTCTACTTCTTGCTTCTCTCTGGTGTTTGTTTACTTTACAAAGGCAATTCCTTCCCTTTTTACCGGGAATTACACCTTGGTGCTAGTCGCCAGCCCCTGGCCTATGGAAAACAGGCTTGGGGTAGTCATGACACGGGCCCCGAGGACAGGTCGTGACAAATTGGTATCAGAGGAGTTCGGTTCTACCACATAAATTAGGACTCTGATCTTTTTCTATGTGAAGAAATAGTGTTAAGAGTATTGGGTGTGGTTATCAGTCCAGGGAGTCCAGTGTTGGTGCGGTGGCCGACATATCCATACACCAGGACCCTAACTTCTGATTTCCGACTTAATTCATGAAAACATTGATTGAATGTGTGTATTTCAAGTTTTCTTTGTGATTAATTTGTGTCGGCTCACCAGGTATACTGTTCTGACCGTGGTGCACCTGTTTCCTTTTCAGGATGGCCCCACGATAGCAGCCAGCTAGGGTTCCGAGAGTTGTGCATGACGATAGCCCACCGAGAGACGAGGCCTCGGTATAGGTCCCTTTGACAGTAGAGGCACCGGCGGTACCTCTACCCTCCGAGCCACTGATACTTCCAGCCCCATCCGCTGACAATGCATGTCGCCTTAGTGCACTGCATGAGTTCCAGTTCTAGCGACCGCCCAGGTTCTGCGGGGAGACGGACCCCTAGGAAGCTGAGGACTGGATGGAGGCAGTGGTAAGAGTTTTCAGGTTAGTGAGAACACCATCAGACCTCATCGTGATCCTCACAGCCAGACTACTGCACGCAGAAGCGGGCCGATGGTGGAGCTTGATGCTCCAGGTGCACGACAAGGCATCTCTCCTCTGGACGGACTTTGAGAGCCTTTTCCGCTCGGAGTTCTTCCCAGCCACCCTTCGTGCGGTGTGCATGCAGGAGCTTCTTCAGCTGCGATAGGGCAGCTTGACGGTCGCCCAGTACTCGGTGAGATTTACCGATATCTCGCGATACTCGACAGATATGGTAAGGGACCCATTCTTTCGGGCCGAGACCTTTGAGTAGGGATTGAGGCATGAGATCAGGTCATCGCTGATCTTCCTCAGCATTCCGACCCAGGAAGGAGTATTGGAGCGAGCCATTTTGATTGAGATCTTTCTTGCTGAGCCTTCATCAGCGCCGAGACCCACCGCAGGGCGGCACGTAGCAGAGTCTTCTGCAGCAGGCAGTCGACGGATGACTCATGGGTCTAGGCAGACTAGACCCTTAGGTAGATGACCTCAGGAAACTGTCTTAGCAGTGCGAGGCACACAGCTTGGAGCCAGTCTTTTGAGAGGCAGGCATTGCTACTCATGCGGCGGGCAGGGCCACATGACTTGTGACTACCCAACCCGCAGTGCCGAGGAGCAGCAGACGGTTGAGGGACCACCCAGGCCGAGGCAGAGGGTCGACCGTGGCGGTCCGCAGGGAGAAGGCGGACGAGGCAGAGAAGTTGGCCGAGCAGCAGGTGGTGGGCGATGCTTTGAGGCCCTACCACCACCACCACCAGGAGGTCCACCGTGACCACAGGGAGCTGGCGGGCAGAGATAGGCATAGCCCCAGGCAGCGGAGGCCTACGACCACAGTGCGCACGAGATTATTCGAGGTATTATCTGTGTCTATTCCACCTTTGATGCATTTCTTATAGACACAGGAGCGAGTCACTCTTTCATAGCCGCTTCCCTTGTTAGGAGCTCGAAGATTCCGACTGAGCCGTTGGCTCGATCCTTACGGCTAGAGACTCCTACGGGAGTAGACTCGAAGATTACGCACGGGTTCCAGCAGTGTGAGCTTACTCTAGGAGGCGAGAACTTCAACTGGGATCTTATTTTAGCGGCATCTAGGCCTTACGACGTCATCTTGGGCTTGGATTGGTTATCTACAGTCCATGATCAGATCGACTATATTAGGTGCATGGTGCGATGTGTACGCACCGACGGGAGCAGGTTCACCTTCACCGGCGAGAAGGGAGCCTTCGCAGCACAGGATGGCCTTCTGCAGAGGAGAGGACAACCCATCACTCATCAATTGGCTAGCCTCATCCTAGGATCAGTTGCCGTGCGGAGTCCTGGTTTTCCTACAGTGGTGGATCAGTATACAGACATTTTCCCCGACGACGTCCTAGGGATACCTCCTCGCAGAGAGGTAGACTTTTATATTGACCTGTACCCCGGGACAACCCCGATATCGACTCCAGCATATCGGATGGCCCCGCTGAGCTTCAAGAGTTACGGGTACAATTGGAGGACTTGCAGGGCAAGAGATTCATCCGACCCAGTGTTTCACCCTGGGCTTCCCCGATTTTGATTGCAAAGAAGGCGGACGAGAGCTTGCGACTTTGTGTCGACTATCGTCGCCGGAACCAAGTGACAGTAAGAAACAAGTATCCGCTACCGAGGATTGATGACCTCTTCGATCAGCTCAAGGGAGCATGGTGGTTCTCAAAGATAGACCTGAGGTCAGGCTATCATCAGCTCAGAGTTCGGGATGAGGACGTGCAGAAGACGACCTTCAGGTGTCGGTGTGGCCACTATGAGTTCTTGGTTATGCCATTAGGCATAACCAATGCTCCATCATTGTTCATTTCCCTCATGAACATGATCTTTCAGCCATACCTCGATCGATTTTTCATGGTCTTCATCAAGGTCATTTTGATTTACTCGACGACTGAGGAGGAGCACGCCTAACACTTTCGGGTTGTATTGGACACACTCTGACAGCACCAGCTTTATGGTAAGCTCTCGAAATGACAGTTCTGGATATGCGAGGTCCACTTCTTGGGACACGTCATCTCTGAGGTGGGATTTGTGGTGGATCCTGCGATGATCGAGGCAGTGCTAGCTTGGGAGCCACCCAGGAGCGTGACAGAGGTACGAAGTCTCTTGGGACTAGCTGGATACTATCGGAGATTTGTACCAGACTTCTCCAGAGTTGCAGCACCACTATCAGATTTGACGAAGAAGGGGAAACCATTTGTGTGGTCAGACAGATGACAAAAGAGTTTCCAGGAGCTGAGACAGAGGTTGAATAGAGCCCCTATCTTGAGGCTTCCGGAGGAGGGAGTTGGGTACGTAGTCTACTGCGATGCATCAGGGACCGGACTCGGATGTGTCCTGATGCAGGAGCGGGCAGTGATTGCCTATGGATCACACGAGTTGAGGCCGCATGAGCAGAACTACGCTACCCATGACCTGGAGTTAGCAGCCGTGGTCTTCTCTCTGAAGACATGGCGACACTACCTAATGGGAGAGCGCTTTAAAGTCTTTTCTGACCATTACAGTCTCAGGTACATCTTCTCTCAGAAAGACCTGATCCTGAGATAACGGTAATGGTTTGAGTTCCTCCAGGACTATTACTTTGAGATAGTCTATTCTCCTGGCAAGGGGAACGTGGTAGCTGATGCTCTCAACAGGAGGACGAGAATTAAACTACTTGGGAGGGAGACAGAGCAGCTGGCCTCTTTGCAGATATCCTTCGTGGATAGTGATGGAGTAGCCTTCCATCAGTCTCTCACAGTCACCCCTCCACTTCTACAGTGGGTCAGATAGGCACAATGCGGGGATGCTGAATGTGAGACGCGGCGTGCGCATATATCCTCAGGACATGCACCTGATGGTTTCTCCTTTGGAGTAGAGCATGACATCATTTTCCGAGGACATACCTCAGTACCAGTTGCTTTACGGGAGGAGGTGATGAGAGAGTTTCACACTTCTCCTTTGGCGGTAGATCCTGGAGTGGCGAAGATGTACCAGGATCTCAGATGACAGCACTGGTGGCCGGGCATGAAGAAGGCTGTGGTAGAATTCGTTTCTCGATGCCTCACCTGCCAGCAGGTGAAGGCAGAGTATCAGGTACCAGCAGGCTTGGTACAGCCCATGGAGGTCCCGGAGTGGAAGTGGGACGACAAATCTATGGACCTCATGACTGGACTTCCATGCACTTCCAGAGGTCACGACTCCATTTGGGTGATTGTCAACCGACTCACCAAATTGGATCACTTTTTACCAATCAGAGAGCAAGGCTCAGTGGAGAGCTTGGGATGTCTCTACGTTTAGGAGATTGTACGGCTTCACGGTGTGCCATCATCTATCGTCTCCGATCGAGATTCTCGCATTACTTCCCAGCTTTGGAAGGGGTTATAGGAGGCATTCGGGACGCAGCTACGTCTGATCACTGCCTTTCACCCTCAAATGGATGGTCAGACTGAGAGGACCATACTGACTCTTGAGGACATGCTCCGCGCATGTGTCCTCGACTTTGGTCGCAGCTGGGAGGACCACCTACCCATGGTGGAGTTTGCATACAACAAAAGCTACCACTCCACCATAGGGATGGAACCATACAAGGCATTGTATGGCCGACCTTGAAGATCTCGTTTGTGCTGGACAGACCCTGGGGAGTCCGCACTTGTGGGACCGGAGACGGTCCGGGCCACGACAGAGATGGTCCAAGTCATCCAGGAACAGATGAGGACAGCTCAGAGCCGGCATAAGCCTTACGCTGACAGGAGGCAGATGCCACTAGAGTTCGAGGATGGAGACCATGTCTTCTTGCGTGTCTCACCTTGATGTGGATTACGGAGATTTGGATGAGGAGAAAAGTTGTCTCCATGCTTCATCAGACCATTCCAGGTCCTCAGCAGGATTGGCAAGGTAGCTTATCGCCTGGCTCTGACACCTCAGTTGCACCGGGTGCACGACGTCTTCCACGTATCTCAGCTGAGGAGATACGTACATGACCCGTCGCATATCATTGACCATGGGGAGCTAGACATTGATGATGGGCCGACTTTTACGGAGATTCCAGTGGAGATCAAGGATCGACAGTAGCGGGTCCTACGTGGATGGATGATTCCTCTAGTGCGCATCAGATGGAAGCACGAGAATCTCCAGGAGAGCACTTGGGAGCGGGAGGCTCAGATGCGTGCTCAGTACCCACATTTGTTTCCCTAGCTTATGATGTATCTTTACGGGGACGTAAGGCCCTGATGTGAGAGTTATGTAAAGACCCGTAACATTTAAGGAAATTTTTTTCTTAATTTTATTTGGGATTTTACAAGAACGCAGTTTCTGACGGCACCTGATTCTGAGGCCCGGTGTTCCCGGAATCATTTTCTGAAGTTTGGCTCGGGTACGTTCAGTGAACAAACGAGAGGGTTTTTCTAAAATTTGAACCGGTTCTCGGAATTGAATTCCGAGGGCCCCGATGGAATCGCAGCGCCGGTATTTTCTTAGAAACACCTCTTCCGGAGTTTCGTTTTCACAAGAGATGTTGATAAAAATTGTGGAAGTTGAAATAAAAATTTAACTACAATTTTTATTTTTTTGTAAGTGGTAAAAACCTTTGGGTGGAAGTTGGGGGAAACCACCCAACTTTCATGGGAGGTTATGAGGGTGGTGGGGCCCATAGGAACCCCACCCCTTGATATTCTCTAACTCCCCCAACTCACCATTAATTTGATAACTTATTTTATTTAATTAAGTGAGATTAATGTGAATGTTTGAATTTCAAAAGATTAAGTTATGTTTATTAATTATGTGGATTAATTCAAACTTTTAAATTTCAAAATCAAGTTGTGTTAATAAAACAAGTAAGGGACTTATTTTATTTTGGGTTGGAAGCTCGTTGCTTGAGAGCTTTGGGAGGAAAGCTAAGGGAGAAGATCTTTATCTTCTTCATCGAAGAACACAATGAACATGAAGAACGCGAAGAACACACTGATCTCTGACGAAGAACACCAAATACTTGGAGATCGTCTATGCGATGCCTTGTACCGCGATGCCAACGATGCCTTCTACCATGACAATTCTCCTTTCACGACGCCTCTTCCCGTGATGGTTATCTCTGCAACGAATCCTCGCTCAACTTGTTCAACAAGGTAGGGGTTTATTCTTTGTTCGTGATTACTACCTTGATGTTCTTCATGAAATTTTTGACCATTTGCTATCGATTAACGAGAGGGGGGCCGGACCGCACAAACATGGCCGAACCTACTCCCTTATCTATGTTGTTGTTTGTAATGTGGATTGGAACGGGAATGGCACGGTGTCGTCGCACCGCGCGGGATCATGCGACAAGGAATGTGTGGTGCCGTCGCCCCACGCCGTAAAATCGAACACGGTCGCGACTCCGTCACGGCACATCGGAGAAACCCAAAGACACCGTGGCTGGAGCGGGGCTGCGGCGGAGGGGCGCGGCACCGTCGTGCTATGCTGGACGAACCAAAGCCGCGGCCGATTCTGGGCCACGGCGGAGCAAGGAGACCGGCGGCCGGTTCTGGGCCGCCGGCGTCGGAGCAGGGGGGACCGACCGTCACCGGTCCATGGCGTCAGAAGCCGGCTGGCCAGAGCGGGCTGGCCGGTCATGGAGAAGCCGGGGGTTACAAACCCCCAGCGGCCAGCTCAAGCGGGCCCCATAATGGGGGTCGCGGTTACAAAGGACAGGGTGTCAGGCGCCCCCCCTCAAACGGCTCGGCCGTTTGGCCGAGCTCCGGGCCAGCGCGCCCAGGCCGGGCCGCGCCCAAGCGGGCTAGACCGGACCCGGTTCGGGTCGACCCGGTTCGGGATGACCCTGGGGGTATCGGGCCGGGTCGGACAAGGCCTGGACCCCTTAATACCGAATCTCTTCCGGTCGGTCGCCCATAACTTGGGCTACGAGCCTCCGATCGACGCACCGTCAGTTTCGATGCAATCCTTGGATCGAGACGGTCGTTTCGGTATATTTCACTCAACGTTTCGGAATACTTTGGGTTCGGCCGAGTCGGTTCGTACACAAAACCAACCGGGCCCTCGGAGCAGAAACTCTCATAAATTGAGCTTCGGACGTCCAATTGACGTGTCGTCAACTTTGTTGGATTTTTCTAAGTGAGATGGATCTTTTGGCTTACTCCGCCCGAGGTTTGGATGCAGGTGGAGTACGGTCAGGTTGGTTTTGACATAAAAACCAACCGGGCCCCTAGGACGAAAAAGCCAATAACTTCTAGACCGGGTGTCCAATTGACGCGCCGTCTATGACGCTGAGTTTCTGTTGACGGTATAGAACTTTTGGATACATCAACTCCGGACTTTGTGTCAGTTGATGTATCAGCCTCTCGGCTCATGGAGCGGACCCTCTTGAACAAGCTTGCTGTGTGCGGGAACCCTAGAGCTAGCTGTGTTTGCGACTGTGACGACGATGACGACTGTACATAGATCCTCAGTGGATTCGACGACGACGACTACAACACTCAGCGATCCTACGTGGATCAATGCTACCAATCCTGTGTGGGTCCGATCCTGTTTGGGTATTTGCGGGGGTTAGTTACTTATCGATCCTTTGTGGGTCATTGTGGGGGTTAGTACATATCGATCCTTTGTCGGTCCGATGGCTTAGATGAATCAGTGGCTACATATGATCATCTCTATCGTCATACGAAGAAGTATACATGTGTGAGATGAATCCTGTTTTTCTTTCCTTTGTGGATTGTGTTGTGCTATCCTGTGTGGATTTACATTTTTCTTTCCTGTGTGGACTGGGTTGTACTAGGGCTCGGATGTTGGAGCCGAACGATAATTGATGACTTAGTATATGTATGGACATATACCTAAGCAGTGTCAGATATTAGTTCGTGATTGCATATTTCCTTTGTGGATTATCCTTTGTGGATTTTAGGAGACCATCGGGGGTCTCAGGGTCCCTACTGAGTAACTTATACTCACCCCTGCATGGGCTATGCCCGCACTACGTTGTGTTGGTTGCAGTCGACGGATAGCGCTGGTCGTGGTTGAGGCATGCGGAGCATGACGGTACCTGGAGGTGGACCACTGGGCGGGACGTACTCGGAGCGGTTGGATGGACCCGAGATGCAGTGGAGGCTATCTGTACCCACCCTTCAGGTGGGACTTCCAGTGGACGGCTCGACGCTGCAGCTTTACATTACAGTTGTTGTTTTCCCATTCCAGTTGTACTTTACTTTCAGTTTGGGTTTGTATACTAGCCCACCTACTTTTCCGCACTTACTATTGTACTCAGTTTTTATTTAGTATTTACTTCTACTGCATGCTTCTCGGTGGTGTTTGTTTACTTTACAAAGGTAATGTCTTCCCTTTTTACTGGGAATTACGCCTTGGTGCTAGTCGCCAGCCCCTGGCCTATGGAAGCCGGGCATGGGGTAGTCACGACACGGGCCCCGAGGACGGGTCGTGACATGCAATATCATTCCAAAATGGGCTATTAAATACCCATATATTATATAAGATCAAAATTTGGATATCAAGTTGAGATTATATATGGTTTTATATTATTATTAAACTTATCTTTTTTTATTTTAACTCCTTGTAATCTTGTTTTAACCTTAACCATTCTAATTAAATTTTTCTATTTTTACTATTAATTATGAATAAAAATTTGTTTGAACATAATAAATTATTTTAATATTTATGATTCCAAATATGGAGTAAATTTTTTCAAAATATCATTATAAAAGTGGAGTAATTTAATTTAAACTCAAACATGCAAGCATGAAAAAATGCATTTTTTCCAAAAAAAAATAAATTTAATTTACGTACTTAATTTAAAATATCATCATAGAAGTATTTAAAATTGAATAAATTAAATTTATAATTACATATATATATTTATTTTAATTATTAAGACCATTTAAAAAAATTGAAATTTTTTTAATTTATTAAATGATTTAACTTTTGATAATAATAATCAATATTTTTCCTTACTAATTATATTTTATCTATTTAGAAATTTAGAAAAAATCCTTTTATAGTTTTTTATAAATGATGATTTAAAATATAAATCTAATTTAATAATAATATTTTCTATAGGTGTAAATCATTAATTTTAATAATAAGTGTGTCAATCCCAATGAAAACACTTTTAGAAAAATAATATATTTTTTATCCTTTAAATTGCATTTATTATTGTAAAACGCATTTCATAATTATTAGATGAATGATAACCCATTTTTCTAATTATAACATATATAAATTTCATCAAAATAATTCAAAAATATTTATTAATTTAATTCTTTAGTAAAAAACACATTCCTTGCATCATTTCTTTCCAGATATATTGTTTCTCACTTCCAAATGTTTTTTAATTTAAGTAAAAATAAATCCATAATTATTTTCCCCACATGGGAAATTCATATAAATTTCATATTTTAATTTTTCTTATTCATTTTATGTAATTTAATTGATAGTTTAAAATGGTAATTATAACACTTCGATATTCTGTGAAATGTTCTTGTAACTAAATTCACTCTTTTTTATATTTTTTATTACATGAAACTATGTGTTTGATTTGAATTAAAAACACTATTTTTTCATTCATTACATACAAAACAGAATTTGAGAGATATATAAAATATTATTAAAATATTATTATTAGATATGCTAATAATCACATAACCATTTGAATGAACTTAATGAATCTTATTAACTAAATTATGAAGATATAGAGTTTAAAAATTTATAAGTGATAAATTATATGGGGAAAAATTAATTAAAATGAAAGTAAAAATGATTTTAAAATTATGTAGTTTTTTTAAAAAAAACAAGAAAACTAGTTTTAACTAAATAAATTAACAAAATAAAATAAGATGAAAATTTTAAATAAAATTTTAATAGGTTATATTCAGTAAATTTTTTAATTTTCATGTTATGTGTTTAATAGAAAATAGATATGAATTTAAAAATTTACACTTAAAATTTTAATTTTTAAAAAAACTTATCACCTTTGGTGAACTTCCTTTAAATTTAATTCTATCCACTTAAAGAAATTTATTTGAAAGAATAAAATACATTATTGAAATCATAAAGAAAAAATTATCTTCAATTCTATTTTTTATATTTTACTAAGGAGTGAATTTTTTGGATAAATATTGTAAAATAAATGTTTATTGTTTCTGAAAACCCATATCCAAATAATATCATTAATTCCCCCATATCATACAATATAACTTATTTTATCATAAATACAACTTAAGATTCCTTATGGTGAAAACAGAATGATGTTATCCAATGAAGCTGTAATGTCTCTAACCGATCATTTAATTTTATTCCATAATCCAATTCCATATATTATCATTAAAACATGATAATATTATAACCTCAATATAATCCATATATTTATATTTTATTATTTCAATATAATAACCCGAATCTATATCTACGTGCTTCAAATTCGAAACAAAATCATTAATCATGTGTACGACGAATTGCTGCATTACGAATCAATTTAATTAATTTTTCATAACCAACACTCACACATGGATATGATAATATATTAAAAAAATTATATATGATATATATTATATTATTATACTTCTTAACTTATTATATTACAAATACCTTCTTAATTTTTATTCTATTGGAATTGGATAATGTATGTCGTGTGTATGACAGACTACCACCTCACAAAGCAATGTGATTCCATCACGATTTACATGGATGGTAGTATGAATGGGTTTTCTAATCATGTGTGATATATATGAAATAAAAATTAATATATAATTGTAATATTATTTATATTTATTTAATATTATTCTTCACGAAAACAAAAATACTGTTTATGCATAAATATGACCCACCATCTTCACGAACAGTGTATTTCATTTTCTATCTCTAAATTTTATGGATAACCATAAATAAGAGTATAATTAATATATGTAATATTTATATTCTATATACTATGAAACCATTATCAATGTAAAAGGAACAAAAAAATCGCTTCCTAATGAAGAATAAAGTTGTTACTGTACGAAAAGTAACATTGATATTGAATTGATAATAAAGGAGTAATAAAGGTCTTGAATAATACTATTTGGAAATATATATAAAATGGATATTCATGAAAAATTAATAATAAAGTTATATTTAATATAAAGGATATTCTAACTAGTGTGATGGAAGTCGATATTTAAGGTATGTGGTTTACACCTCATTTTTTTAATGAGACACATGTTGAATTCACCACCTATTGATATTATGTGTCATGTATAAATAACATGAATATATTTTATGGTTGTTTTCAGGAAAATTACCTAGAAATTAATTACAATTTTACTATCTATTTTTCACGGGTTGTACTGTTCAAATTTTACAAAAGGTGTAAGTGATTTTTGTATCAATTAAATATATTTGGGGCATATGTTATGTTATGATACTATATTATTTTATAATCTATATATAAATCCAAATTGATTTGTAATATAAAATTTTTGTTTATTCTAATTATTTTGTATGTTTCAATTAATTTCATTCTCAACTGGGGATTAATATTCAATGTTACAAATGTTGTAAGGGTTTTATGTTACTATCTACCCATTTACAAACTCATGAAGCATGTGGTTCGTTCAACATTTACATCGAATGTTATAATGTTTTGGTAAATAAAAATTTGAAATATATATATATATATGAAAAAAATTATACTATTGGGTTATTATATTTACCCATCAATAACATCATCCCCCACGAAAATGGAAACTACATTCCTGCATAGGTATAGCCGACTATCGCCATGAAAAACATATTTCATTTTATATCTCATGCATTTATGGACTAAAATAGATAAATAAATATATAATATATTTATATAATATTTATAATATTTATATTATGGAACCACGATCAATTTATGAGGACAAAAATACAAATCATACTAGAAAAATAAATCAGATGTTTAAAGAAATGAGACGTTAACATGGAATTGATTATAAACTGGTACGAAACTGTCAAAAGTAAATAATATATGGTTTTATATATGTTATTATGGATATTAAATATATATATATATAATAAAAATCTATTTATTATAAATTATATTTTAATGTGTATGGTGTAACTCTAGAGTTAGTGTGAGGTGTTTTCATGTTAATTTATTACATCTGTGTGACACATGCCATATTCAGCAACTTTTTATTATATGTTCAATGTATATAACCCATGATATTATTTTATTATTATTATCTGGAAATTTATTTGTAAATATATATATACATTTTATAAATTATTTTTCTAGGTGTTATTATTTTAAAAGATACCAAAGCGGTTAGGCATTTTTTCTCAGTTTTCCTTTTTTATGAAATATGTTATGTTATCAACGTATTTTCTATTATGAGGTGTATATAAAGAAGAATTATATAAAATATCATTAATTTATGAAATTTAATTATATTATATATTTCATTTAATTATATTATTCATTGGTCTTTAGATTCAATGTTACCAATTTAAAAATTGATTTACATTAAAATTTAATAGTTTATAAAAAATTATTTTGATTATGCATCTAATTATTAAATAATAATAATTACCTCTTATTAATCTAACTTATTTTCAAACCGTATTTATATTATTTATATAATACATTTTTTCCATACTTTTTACTCTATTTAAGTACTCATGTTTTCAAAATAATGTATTTATGAATAATAGTATATATATCATTCTTCGGTCTAAAATCATTTTTCATACAAAACATTTTTTTCAAAATAAATTTTTTAATTTGAAAATATATTTATTTATATATTTTTTACATTGTTATTATTATTTTTAAATACAATTAATGGAATCATTATTTCATTTTCTAGACAATACCATATATGATTTTATGGATTTCTTAAATGAATCTTTGTGTTAATTTATATGGCATAAATATTATTTTTCCCCCATAATGAATAAGTATTTGGTTTTAAAACATGCCTTATAAAAATAAATGGTTTTTTTATGAAATGGACTTACAAAATTAATTTTGAATTTTTTGTTTAAAAAATTTATTTCCAATTTAGTGTAATTTTCCTAAAAAAAATTTTTAAATTATTTTTAAATATTACATGATATGTTTATTATGGTATTTTAAATGAAATGGATTTATGAAAATATATTATAGAAAAAAAACTATGTTTCAATGATAATGGTTTTTTGGATATATATTCACATTTTTCAATATAAATAATGTTTTATATATGTTGAAATTCTATTATGTTACTTATTCATTAATTGGTATGTTATCGAAGGATACAATTTTTTTTTCATTTTGAAAATGGTGAATGGTTTTGATGAATATATTTTTTTGAAATCACTTTCTCTTCTATGGTTTATTCCTTAATAAAATCTTATGAAAGGCACATATTTTTCCATAGGTCATGCTTTGATGAAATGATCAAATAATTACGAAACATGTTTCTTTTACCCAAGTTATGTTATTACTAGATGATTATGAAACCCATTCCCATTCTCTAATTACGATATGAATAATGTTTTATGGGATTGTGGAACACATTTTTATGATTTTATTATGTTATTGTAGTTATGATACAATATGTTATGATTGATACATTATAATTAATGATGATAGTTTTGTTATATCAAAGAGGGGTGGAATTTATAACTTCCATTAATTCATTGGGAAATTATTGATATCTTATGAGATAAACATTAATAGAACATGGATTAAACCTGGTTTGGTATGGGACTTGGTCCACTATGATTGAATTTGGAGTGAACTTTGATTACTAATATTGATTGGGAAGTGAACCAATTAATCTTTGATATTCCTAGAAAATATAAATGAAGCAACAAGGAAAAAAATTTACATACTTATGCGTACGCCATAATTATTTGTCTTATTCAAAAATTATGTTCTCATGGTTCATGTTATTTTATTCGACTAAGATTAATTTCTTAATAATACAAGTTTCTCAATGACCCATGTTAGTGATCAATGATATCCTAGTAATGGGTTTCAAATATTATTCTCATGTTCCCATAAACATTATCTCATAAAATATGAATATCTCCAATTTTTACAATTAGTGTTCACATGGTATCACTATTTGTTTATTTGACCATGTTTCCAAATGTACTAGTCCAAACTGATTCTAGAAAGGATATTTAGGTTATGTATTGAATATATATCATTTATAATGTAAAATTAATGTTCGAGATGATTGAGTCTCAACATTCATATTTTAATAATATACTTCATGGATTGATTATGGTTGAAGATGAGTGTCATATATGAAATCAAACCAAATGATCTCCTTTTAAATTCTTTGGGTGTTACATTCTATAGACCATTACTAAATTTTTTCATCACAATTTTAACATGCACATGGAATACAGGGGTTTCAAATACTAAACTCCTTTTTTAAAATCAAACACTGTAAAAAGATTTATAATACCATCCACTTTATATGAGATAAATATACCTATGAAGGACATGAAGTATAACACATGAAAAGGTTTACAGGAGGGAAACATTATAGAGAAGTTAAAAATACATTCATAGAAGAAAAATGTAACATAAAAATCATTATGGGGATTTACAATTATCTTTGTGTGTAATAATGTGAATGATCATGTTAAATTTAAGGATATAAAAACCATAAATATATAAGGTTTCGAATACAACATCTATTTTTCATACATTAGTCTAATTTGGTAAATTTTTATGATCATTTTCCTAGTGTGGATTAAATAATATAAAAAATAGATAATGAACATAAGGATATATAGTATGAAAATAATTATAATTTCTTCCTTTAATAATTTTTCACTATATGTACACATTTTTATTCAAATGATAAGTATTAAAAATGATCATTTTATGAGAAAGTAGTAAAATAAACATTTAATAGATATTTTAATCCAAAAATGGGTAACAAAAAATTCATATTGTCTTTTCTAAAATTTAAATTGTTATAATTATTATCAAATATTGATAAATAAAATAAATTAATCTCTAAAACTCAGAAAACATTAATGGATTAACATAGATACTTAAAAAAGTAACCATATATATGAAATAATACCAATAAAATAAACATTAAATATTTATTTAACATCCATTTATATTTTTTACCATTTAGCTTATAACACTACAAACATAATAGGATTACTCCCAAATAATCATTTACAATAAAACTATTGGTTATATATTTATATATATACATATAGACCAAATAAAACATCTTCTAAAATATAATTAATCATCCCAAAACCATAAAAATTATAAAAATAATTTATCCAATAATATGATTCCCAAAAATAAAATATATACTTATCCATTAAGTCATTTATTAAAAAATAATTTCATACATACCATGAAATAATGTAGGAATGTGGTAGGAACATCACCCTTATCCCCCTTTAGATATAGGTTCAAGACTTGTTGCATTATCAAATGAGATAGGTTTTCATTTGACATATGAGTTTATCATTTTGTAGAAATATATTATTACAATTCATTTAATGTTCTGAAATATTTCTATTCAATAATATTCACAACATCATAGATAAGATACTCTTTAATGGTTACCAATAATTGTAATCTTTTTTCCTAAAAATTGAAATTTAATAACACTCAAATTAATTTTTCACTTAGAAATATACATAAATAATGGGTTTCATTGGAATAAAGTTCATCCAAAATATCTATAATATTGAAAAACTCACACCACATAAAATGTAAAAAATAAGTGTAATAAAATTTGAACATATGATCAGAATTAAACTCAAAAACCCTTGATGGTGTAAAAAACACTTAGTTTATTCTTTCAATAAGATATATATTATTTGAAAATCAACATAATCCTTAGACATTTCATGAGTAATATAACCAAAATTCAATTTATTAATATTTATCTTAAACCTAGTTCATGAATTTCAATACATTAATTCCTCAACTATTTTACTCCCATGATTGGTATAACCTAGATCCTTCTATAGTGTGTGAGATAACCTTTATAATAGGTAATTGACATGAATAATTCCCAATGTCCCCACATTTAAGAAAACATACTATAAATGAATACTTAGTATGAAATTTATTTACCTCTATTGAATCCTAAATTTTCAACAACAATTCCTTTCTATATACAATTCGTTTCACAAATAAAACATCTTATTATTCCTTTGATCAATTATATAATGTTTATCCTTTAACATTTATATCTTGATGGAAATAGAGAATTCATTATTTCTCAGTTTCCAAAACATGAATTCTTAGCACAATCCATTCTCATCTACATTGGTGAGTCTGCGAGAAGGTTCTGGTATAGGTTGTTTATCATATATCATGATGTCTTATGTGGAATAATCAAAATATAGTCTTTTTTAGTTATAATATAATTTTGTTTAAAATAATAATCATGTTTTCTATAACATTTTTTGTTTACATAGTTACCTCTTTTTTATGCATTGACTAAATCAAAAAACCATGGTGTTAGACAACATTAATAATTATGAAATAAAATTTTCAGGAGTTTTTATCTTGACAAATTCATTTCAATAAATGACATATTAGTTTTATCCTTATTAAAAAATGATCATTATTTGTTTAAATCCATAATTAAATTTCTTAAATAAAATGTGAATTACCCCAAGCATATCCCTCAAGAATTTCAAACTCATTGTGCTGTAATAGAATAGTCACTATGCACAATAATAATGAATGAGATATACCCATACCAACATTTTTAGGGGTTATTAACCCTAGATGAATCTATTATAAATTAATTTCTACATTTGGTATCTATATAGAGATGTATTTCCTCAAAATTCACATAATCACTAACATAATAAAACATTTGGATGACATCATCTAGCTAGACTTGTCACAAAATTTATCTATATGGGTTTGTTTACTAAATTTTTTTTCTATAAATCATGTTACCATGGTTTCTAATAGCCATATTATAAGAATAAATATACAGATACCAACTCCAACATTCTAGAGTCAGTGATTACATTATTACATTAGCACTAGTTACAAAGATTCACTAATCAAAGGACCAAATTGTTTAGTATAAATTTTAAACTTAATTCACACTCGACTGTCATATATATTTGAAAATCGAAATATAATAAAGTACATTCACTATGATAATGAATATTATCTCTAAAATATCATTGCCTATCAGTCCCAATATAGTTATTAGTATCCTGGGAAAAGGAAACCAAATCAAGGGTGATCATAGATGCACAAGAGTTGTTATGTAATGAATTTTCCATCATGGAATAAATTATACATAATCAATATGGCATGGATAATAACCGATAACAAATTATATCTCATTAATATATTTAGTATAATTTCAATATATAATGATAAAATAATGAATGAATAATACTATATAACTAATCACATTTACCTGAATCTAATCCTTGAAAATCAAAGCAATTCATATAATAACATTGAAATATATAAATAATTTCAGTTTTATCAAAAAAAAATTTAAACATCATTAACATAACATGATTTCCACATTCCAAGTCATATTACATAAATGGGTATGGCCTCATCCCAAAACCAAAACTAGTTTGTCTCATAAGACCTACATATACATCAATGGGATATAGTGGGCCCCATAGAAAACGAACTAAGTCCGATTAATTAATCATATAAAATAGGTGAACCATAATCAACATAAACATTCATATTGAAAATTTATCATAAAAAATGTCAATAATTTCCCTAATGAATAAATTTAATCAAAATAAATCTACTGTAATATGGCTAATGATATCATACAGTATTGAACCAATCAAATTGAAAATAAATCAACTATAGAATGAATAAATATGGTTTAATTATAACATATCCTCACTGAAGAATAATTAAAATAAAGGGTTTATTTGTTTATGAATATTAAAAGAATAAAAATATCATTAAAAAATTATATAGAATAAATTACCATGTTCTGTTCTGAAAATAAATTTCAAAGACAAGAAATCTCAAAAATATTGAGGGAAAATTTTAATTGAAAATAATAAATGAATAATGAAAGGTAAAAATTTAGAACTTTAGTGGTTAATAAAATGGAAAATTATATTCATGGGGAGTATGTTATAGAATAAATAGCTTTCTAATTATGGTATGAAAAATATTAAAGTTACTTGATTGGAATGTGATATGATGATTAATTTTTTAAAAAAAATTATCAAATAAAACCTCCGTAAAAATTGAAATAATTAAAATTGGAGAAAATTAAAAACATTCATGAAAACATTATTATAAATCATGGATTTATGAAAAATGATATTTGATCGATGGGATATAAAATGTAAGATTCCAGTAAAACCATTATCCTAAACATTTTAAGTACCAAAGAGAGGAAAAAGGATCAATTACAAGAAAAATCAAGAATAAATTTAGGATTGGAATTTAGATGTGGGTTATTATAGGAATATTATTTATTATATTGTAAATTAAACTTTAAACAAACCTAATTATAATGGTATAGAAATATCAATCTCTTAGAACTGTTGTATCATTTGTAACATAATATCCACGATTGAAATATCATAAAAAGTAAAATAAATACAATTAAAATAATGTGATTTGGGAATAGATTTTAAAAGGGGTAGTATATAAAAATCATAAAATAATTTATGTGTATAACATTAAATTTGTCTAAATGAAGATAACTTGTGATGAATAACCCTATCAATGACCATAACATTGAAGTAAAAATTAATGAATGAAATGATTATGTCTGTAGAATTTAAATAAAAATAAAAATGTGTATTATTAAATACGATAATAATAATTCAATAAATACATAATCCTTTGATACCAGAGTCAATAAATAACAAATATAACCCAATGATTTGAATTTGAGTTAATAAACCCCTTTCAACTTGGTATCATTAATGTGAAATACCCTTTTATTAAATAATTAAAATCGAAGCTCAGAATACTATGGATTACAAAGTATTCATGGTATGATATAAAAATGGTTAGTATATAGAAAATATGACATAAACTAGGCAAATCAAAATAAAATATACCTTTATGAAGGAACATTGTGATTAAATCCCTTACCTAATGTTTGACATCCATCATATGTGTCAAAATATCCTATATGAAAAACATATATTTATTATACCACTATTCCAAAGCAATTTTCAATTATATCATACAATATATTATTTAGTTATAACATTTAATCCCATCTTTATTAACTATTTTATGTTAAAAATAACATTTAGATTAACAATAAATTGGGTTTTCAAGTCCTGGATGGTTCGATCAATTAAATCCGTGAATATTTTTCATGTCTAAAAATCATAATAAATAATATCATGATATAAATGGCATAAAAAATACTTATATATGTATTTATATTACTTCATAAATTATACATATGGAAAAAATAATTACAGTATTTATGGAGATTTTAGGTCATACATGCACAAGAACACTATATTAATTTTCAGATAGAAGGAGATAAATAATGATAAATAATAATTCAACATTAAATAATCATTATTATACCATATATATCATATATATTTATTAAAGATATCCATATTAACATCCATGTTAATATGAAACTAAAAATTAATCACAATGTTTCGAGGAGGCTGTAGTAGGCATGTTCACATGAGAGAAATTATCTTTTTACCAATAATTTGACCATAACAATTTATATATGATATTATTATTCAATTGTATAATTTATTTTCATAAAAAATAAATATATTCATTAATTCTATAATTATATTCCACCATGGGAGGTGATGCTGAAAAATGAATTATATTATACTGCGAGGTGATAGTCTGTGGTACACATGACAACCATTTTCATTTCACATTTGATGGAAAATGATAAAAATATAAGATATTCCATTAATTAATTACATATTATATAATATATATATATATATATTTAAATATTTTTAGCATAATTTTATAATATTATAATGAGTTTTATTAATAATTACAAGAAAATTTATGGTTAAAAACTATACTTCTTTTTCATACAGCCACTTTATATTTATACATAATTTCTTCATAAAATAGTTTTATGATAAAAATAGTGACTCTAGATCATGGATAGGGATGTATAGATGTGATTTGGACATGTAATTTCTGAACCCGAATACATCTAAATTAAGTAATGAAGATGATAGTAGGTGTACTTTTATAAGTGGGGGAGCATCCACAATTTTAATTTTCTAAAATAATTTACTATACCAATGTTTTACATAGATAAATTAGAATCCAAATGGTCCATTAACAATAAATATATTATATAATGTTTAAATAGTTATATCCAATAGATATCATACAAATTTTTACATAATGCTAATCTTTATCATTTAGTTTTTCCATATGATAAATTTACTTTAACTATTATCATGGAAATTAATTTTTACTATTTTTATTATTATGTATGATAGAAAATAGGGTTGATATTAATGAATAATATATATTATACTGAATTAAAATAGGTAATAATTTTTTTTTCAAATTAACTTAACAGAAATTCCATTATTTAATTTAATATACACCCTCCTGTATGATGAAAATACAGTTCTAAAAGAAATGTTTTATAAAAATTCTATTTACCATAATTCAAAAAATAATTGATCCAAGGAAAAAAATTGGATTAATAATAAAATATTTTTTCTCATTTTACCTTTATATCCATTTTTAGGTAAACATAACTTTGGTTGATTCTATAATTGATAATCAAATTTTACATAAAATTCATTATTTGTTCTTATTCATCGAATATCTAATATTTTCATAATAATATTAAAAATTCAATTTTTGGTAATATTTACATGATTATTTAAAAATGTATATTCATTTGTTCAATTACATCTTATATATTTTGAAACAAAAATTAAAAATATATGTGGAATACACAATGAAAATGGTTTTTTAAATTAAAATACAGTTTTCATCATAAAATTGGATTTATTCTGATCACTTTCCTAGAAAAAATATTTGATGAATGGCATAAAATTTTATTAAATAAATAATATATAACATTTATTAACTCAATTAAACAATAGTGAATATTTTCATTTATTATGACAAGAACACCTTATCTACATTGAAACTATTTTTTAGAAAGAGTAAAATCTTTTCGATGACTTCCAATTTTTTTTATTTTTATTTCTAATCAATTTTTAACCAATTAATTTATTTCATACATGTGAAATTCATATAGATTTCATAATTTAGTTATTAATATTAATAATTTACAATTTAATTTATATGTTAAAATGATAATATTTAAATCTTATATTTCCGAGGTCTTTTAAGCTCACTATTGTGTTTCATAAACGCGATTAAATGTATTGTTATTTTTTTAATAATGTCAATGTGTTATGTTTATGTCATATGAATAAAAAATTATTATAATATTTATAATAAAACATATAATTTATCCTATGGAATGATGAAGTACCCAATATAATAATAAATAAGAAATCACAAATAAAATAAATAGGATACATTAGTCATTGGGTTTATTTTATACATGACACAAATGTATAGTATTACATTAGATGTCACATATCAAATATACAATATATTATCTACTATAATGGTGTAAACAAAATTTTTTAAAGCATTCAATATATATGATAGACTTTTTACGTTTTCTTGTAAACATATTATGGGAGGAACAACATTTCAAATTTCATATATTCTTTATTATAGTACATTTAATGATAAGAAATATAATAAATTTTTCATTCCATGTGACTACCAATCACATAATGAGTTCATATCATCTATATGAAAATTCATATTGTCTTATAATAATTTCCCTAAAAATTCAGGAGAATCCATAAAAATTAATTAGATTTATTTATGATGAAATTATTTAGATATATAGGCATTTAGTTATCAGAAAATCAATTTGAAACAAAAATAAGTCAATTGATGATCATCATTGATAGAAAATGAATATTAAAAAATTATTTAAACCCTTATATATTATGGGTTTGTGGTTATCCTTATCCTTCATTCATAATTTATTTCATTATATATAATGTATTGTAAGTACTTTGATATCTATTGACGTAAAAAACCAATGGCACATCGCTATAAAAAATATAAGAATATCCTCATAATACAAATATTTTTAGATACTCCTAATATCAAGTTAATGAAAAAAGAATGTATAATTCGATAATTATAGTATTTGAGAAGATTTTAGGTATACAATTTTAGAGTGAATGACTTTATTATGAATGTTTTGATTTAAATGTTATAATTACATACTATAGGTAATGTATTCCTCTAATAATCCAAAAAAAATCATTAAATATTCATTATAGTAACATTCCCCAAAGAAAATATTAATTCTATAACTACATTATTATTTAACATAGATAATGTTCTTAATGATGATTTATTATCCTATAATGATAAAATTTTGAAAGTTACCATCTTATGTATTTTCACCCTATGATCACTGAGTAATATCAATGTTCACTCCATCCAAGATGCAGTTCCTTCTAGATTATATGGGAAAATAAAAATAAATAATAATGACTGATATAGGGATATATTGAATCAATTATAAATCATCCTTTAAAAATTAATAAGAGCTAATATAACCACTCAAATAATCTGAAATAATTCCAAATAAAATATATTGGAAATGTATGAATTAAATTCGTATATTTAAAACGAATATAATACAACCTAAACAACGGTCCAATAACTATCCCAATAAGATTTTTTTAGAACATAAAAAAAATAATTTAACTATACATATACTAATCTCATAACCCTCAAATAATATCCATTACATTTATCTTTCACAAAGTTTTAAATATTAAAAATATCATCGAATCATTTATTTTTTAAAATAAATTTTTTGTGTAATCCACTATAAAAAAATTAATATGAATTACTCACTCTATGGTAGATGTAAACATAAAATATAAAATATGGGAAAAATAGATAGAGAGAGTGATAATTACACATTTGAGTTCTCCTAGAGTAAGAACCTATCCCCAGAATACCAAAACAAAATTTTATGTGATAAAATGATAAAAAATTGATCTCAACATAAGAAATCCACAATTTTATTAAATTTAATTCTTCATATGATTAACTATTATTAAATAAAACTATAAATTGATTAAATTTAATTTCTAACTAAATGATTGTTTTTCGTCTATAAGAGTAACAAGAACCCACCAAACCAACTTTGGATGTGGAAGGTTTTTGAACAATATTGTTCAATATATGATGTCTACAATTTTTTAAAAAATGTTCCTTATGAATCTAAAAATATTATTAGATAAAGAATGTTTTATGAAATTAAAACAACCTTTATAAGTATCTTCATAAATAAATAATACATAATTATAATTTTTTTAATTCTCAAATATTTGCTTTTATCTTTTTAAATTTAATAAGAATATATTAATATAAATATTTATTTTAATAATATTTACCCACACCCAATGTTATATATCTTCATTTTAATCAAATAAATTCGCAATATATATAAAATATCTCTACAAAATTATTATATATAGATCCATGTGATGTGTTTTCAAGTATATTACATAGTCTTCCAATATAATTTCCAAATAAATAATTAATTACTATATATAGATATTTAAAGAGATTTTACCTCCATCCAATATGGATATGATGAATTTTTACATAGCGTAAGATATGATATGTGCATGTTGAATGTTCATGATATAATCTATCATGCATGCTACCCATTCACTTAGATTAACACGACTGACTATGAATCATAAGGTATGATTCATATTGGACATTTTAGGGTTTACTTTTGAAATTGGATGTTAGGAGTTAATATTTAGGTGAAGATTACACATACACTATCAATAATAACAACTGATTAATTAAATTAAACACAATCTAAATTCATAACCACCGATAGTCGCAAAAATATCAAACTACATGATAAATGCTGTAATAAAAAACATAATCCTAATTTTAGGGAAATACAATGAATGTTACAAATTTATAGAAAACAAGGTTATGCCACTAATATAGTATCAATCAATCCAATGCTATACTTTTATTTTAATAACAATATTCATCTTCATCCATAGCCTTCAGGATGCACTAGAATTCCATGGGTGAAGATATGATCCTTCTTGAGAGTCGATCGACATAGTAAATCCTATGGATAAAATATTAATTGGGTAATACAATTGCTAACATTGTGTCATCATCACCAAACACCTATAATTATGAATTTTTCTACAATTAAATTGTAATCGATATACACACTATTATTTATTCTATTATTTTCATTGTTCCTCAATATATTATATGGAAAAACATAATTTTTTATTTAAAAATCAGTTACAATACATTGTATTACTATTGTAGAAACCTTACAAATGCATTAGTGTTATAAAATATTCACCATAACATTTGATTCATTAAATTTTCCAAGAAGTGAAATTTTTAATGCATAATAAAAAAATGATTATCCTTCGAATGTTCTAATATATAATATATGTAATGATGATTTATAAAATGACCCCACAAAAGACATTTTTACAATATGTAAATTCACCGGTTAGCGTAATATGATGCATGCTATCATCAAGCTAATCCTAATTAGGGATAAGACGCGCTTTTAAATGCATTGAGGATATAACATTACATCGGTGTAGTCAATGTATAGTATGAATTAATCTGACACCACATTGTTCTTGATCTCACATTATCATCAAGTTATACATATAAAAATCATTCTTTTTCAGGACTATTTAGCAATGAGGGTATTGAAAAGCTGATCATGTACCAATTAATAGTGAATAGAATTGCATAATGTAAGGAAAAAAATATACATGATTCTTATCATTTCAGGGTTGTCCATGATAATATATGTTTAATCTGTCATTTCATAATGTCAATAATACTTATCTTCTATTTTTATGGCATGAAAAACTCATAGGACTATTACACTTTGTATTTGAAATATAAAATAATCTGATGTAGAACTGATTGATTACTATATATATCACCATATTTTAGTTATTCATAACTATTACTAGGTATTAATGCAATTAAAACCTTTTAACACTCCAAATATACCTACATGAACACATTACACATATAAAAACCAATCCATTTTTAAAGCCACTTAAGGTATATATATATATATATATAAATTAATATATTCTTATACAATCACTATGACTCAACATAAATGAAAATGGAGTTATTCAAACATTACAGGTTTTGCCCCAATTTATTCATACATAACTCTCTATATGATAGATGATTGAAATTAGCTTCATTTTTTCAAAATATAAACCATGGTAATGATGTTTAATCTTATTCTTGTTTGGTAATAAAAAATTAATTTTGGGCAGCACGATATAAAATTAACTATATCCCATAGAAAATGCATTTTTTGGATAATTTATTAATAATTCAATGTTCACATATATTTGATATTTATAGCTTGTTTATAAATTATTTAATAATTATTATCAACAATATATTAAATTAATAATAAATAAATATCAAATATTTATATAAAAAATATTTTTAAATTATAAAGTATATCATTTCATATGGAAATAATTAATTTATTTATAAAGTATAATTGTAATTTATAAAAAGTTAATAGAATGAAAAATAATTCTTCCATTTGAATGGGTTTGCATTTAAATTACAAATTTCGAATAATATTCCTTAAATGATTTTTTAATCCCTTTCGAAATGAAAAGTGGATATTGATATGATTAAAATATTACAATAAAATGTTATATTTTTATTTTAAAAATATATTAACTTATAGAATTCGATTACAAAATTATAGTTAAGTTGATATCATTTAATTAATAAATTTTTTATAATGAATAATATGATGGGGTTAACATTTAAATAGAATATATGATTTTTATATTCGAAACTATAGAATATCTATGAGGCTTCAAAATTATATTTCTTATCTCATGTTTCAATATGTTATTTATAATTTATTTAAATGATATCCAATGATTTATTCATAGATATTGTTATTATATATGGAATTATTATTTATTCTTTAGTATAAGATGATCAAACTGAATTTAATGATTATCATACATGAGTATTAGAAGATACAAGCTAGATATGATAATGGAATTAGTTTTCATCAACATTGAATTTGTTTTATATTATATTGTGAACATAAATTAAGTAATTTATTAAATTTTACATATATGAGGTGTTATAATTATAATGGAATTGAGATCAATCTCGAGTAATATATCCCTAGGTATATCGAGATAGAGTAATACATCTCATTATCCAGGTGTATTGTTACATGTCTAAGAAAATTATGGTTAGATTATCTATATATACTTGTATTCTCAAGTGGATACTTCTAATATAATATAACTATATAGATTTACATGAAGTTGTTATATGTAATATTTGTATTAAATGTATTCATTTATATTTAAATATTTTTAGCTATTCATTTTGGTTATAACATTATAAATGAGTTGTGTAAAGAGTTACACATCAATTTAACTAAAACATATTGTTTTGTTAGTGTGACACATAAACACAGGAAAACTCCCCAATATCCCAACTATAAAGATGGTAGACCATATGCAAGCTTCCCAATAAGACAAAGGATAATAACTTGCAGAGAGGGACTGAATCATATGTTCAGGAGACTATTCCATTGATTTATTGTAAAAACAATGGAAATAACTATACAACATCAATATTAGACATTAGGGAACACAAAATAAATGTCCTAAAATCAATCTATAGTAATATATAATTTTTTCATATAATCACATATCACACTAACCTCCCACTTGGCCTACCACAAATAAAAAAGAGAAGAAAAAATATTTAATAGTCTTTATTTATTTTAATGAGCCTCACCTAACCAATCATCCAAATCATTATCATTATGCCCCAAAAAGATCCACTACACAACCTATAATTTTAAATGTAATGAAGGAAAAAGTTATGCTTATGCACCAGAGATCCCATATAGAGTCTGAAAAATACATATCATCATGTTCTCACAATGTTCTTATAGTATAAATGATTATATATGTGTCTACATGATAAACATAAATTATGTATAATAAACATATTCATATAATATATAGGAACATAATGTCTAATCCTTGCTACCGTGGATCGATTAATTTTGGAACACTATGTGGAATCCATGCTAGAATGTTGGCCAACCATTCATTCATTGACCTAAGAAGAATCATGTATCCTTGTTCCATAATATTTAAATCCAAGACCATGCATGATAGATAATGGAATGGTGTCATTGCGAGTCTTCATCCAGTACTTTATTTTACAGGAAGGGTATTAGATCTAAGACCTAAGCCTTCCAATGAGACTCAAAATAGACCATCCCTCTATCCTGTACACTACCTTATCACAAAACATAGATCCTCGTATATATTTCCAATCTACTCTATTGTCAGACATGGTAGGATATGTCATCTATATCTCTTTGAATATCACATTTGGACCAGTTTTCTCACTTCGGGTTATACCATCAATTTAATTCAATACCATTTTAAGGACAAACTATGTATCTAGTCAATACTTTAACCTACTGATAGTTTCAAAATTCACATCACAATCATTACCTTAAAAATAAATGTGATTCTATATGAAAACCATCACACGTATGGTGAGGCCTTATACTGAACACTACCTTATCACTCACAGTAGGTTATAATATCACATCACTTCCTTATGATTGTCACTAAAGGTATGTCTCTTAAAACAACCTAAAAATTATAATGAGGCATATCCTCAAGATCATCCATCATCCACACCATGATTAGTGTACCATTATAATAAAACACGTTCAATAATAAATTAAAAGTGAATACAATCCTACATGATCTCTATATCACCACATAGTGCGATTCACTGTAGTCCATGCCTCATGACTCAACATCGGACTCATTATACTTATATTTCATCAAGAGACTCCTTAGATCTATCTCAGTCTCACAACCACATCATGTTGTGTCTTATATAATTCTCAACTCACCCATCATAGAAAATACTTGGCTCGCCTAAGAACATCTTGGTCACATCTCATTAGAATATAATTTCATCACATATTAGTCACACTACCTATGCACTATCATAAGAAATGTTATCCATCACACCCTTGAAAGCCTTATTAACTTCCTTTTAGATGATTCTATTTACTTTTACCTAGGTATTATAGCTCATTTATATCAAAAATTATCATAATACATCACCTAGAAGTGAAAAATATTTTTTACACCCCATCTAGGAGAAATGGACTTCCACCCATGGGAAATAGAAATTCGAAATCCACCCATAAGAGTATTTAACTAATTAGGCATGAATATATATGATAATCTCACCCATCATCACTAGAGATAATCCTATCATACCATCCCAACCATCCCTATAGAAACCATCATAGGATAAAAAAACTTGTGTCCAATCTTGAGATGTACATGAAATCACTTTCCATCCCATCCAACATCCAAAGCCATTGGCCCCATAGTCTTTTGGTGATCCCAATTTACTGATAGTGTTAGATTGAACATGTCTCACTCCAGGGTAAGATCAATTCAACCCTCTATCATTATCATGGGTGATCTCAGTCTATATCCATTTAATTATTCCTATGAAAAATAAAGTATTTCACAATCAAATATAAAATATCATATATGTTTTTATTGATGGGAACATAAACAAACAAAATTATGTTACCATCCTGGACATGATATTATCATCCTTGATCAATCCCATACAAGAATAATCCAATATAATATTGAAAGTTGAGATCATATTTCAAACCATAATTTTATGAAAATTCATTAACAATATTTAAAATTAATTACCAAAATTTATCCAAGGCTTTATATTAATCAAAAAATATTTATGGTTTTACTGGATCATCTAAACCACATAGAACCTCATGTTAAAATCATTATGAGACCCCCTATAGATAATAAATGCAAAATTCCACATCTAATTTAGCTGATTTATCCATGAACTAGTAAAATTATTATAAAAATCCAAAGTCAATGTTTCAGAAAATTGAGGGATATAACTTGTAGGAAAAAAATCAAATGAATGGAAGATTAAAAATAGGATCACCACATAACCATACTAAATCAACCCATTTAAATATGTAATTTTGAGGAAGATATGAGGGAGGTAAATCAATAATGGACATTTTGGTGATGGATTTTTAAATTAATTTGATGTGGGAATAACTGTTAAATTATTATTCCTCTAATTATATAATTAACATCATCAGAACCACTGTGTAGTGTGACCAATAAGGTTATAACACTGGTGCCCTCTTCAAATGCTCTCTTTTTGCACAACCCCATCTGTGATAGAACAAGTGATTTCTTATGGATACCTTATATTGTGATGTACGTGCATCTATAGTGAAACACTTCGAAAATGGATTCATGATGAACGTAAATCCAAAGTATGCTCTATAAAACATCAAATGGGTTACGATATATCACTATGGCGTGTCTATTGTGACAGACAATAATATAATAGCATATATATCCATGATGTATTTTGATATTACAACTTCATGGGAACCCTTAACGGAATATTACAAATACGATGACATGTTCCTTTCCCCAAAATAACAACCATGGCATGAACCCCTGGTTGTGTAATAGAGGTATTCCCATGGAAAAAAAATCATCACACGACACATGTCACATCGAACATCTCATGGATAATGGAATTATCTATAACTGGAAGACAAAATTAGTAATGTGGGTTTCCCCAAATCCTATATAAAATTAACTAGATAAAGTGAAACACCTCTCAAACCATTAATTGTGTAAAAAGATGCACTTTGAGATGTCACAATTCATGTATTCCTACTTTGAGTATATTTTTTCCAAATATCTATTATAAAGTGGAAATAATTAAAATATTACCTAAATACACTACCGATAAATATGATTGTTATTATAAACTCATCATCATAATTATTCTCAAAATCAAGAGCCACTATGTTCATCTATCCCTCATTTATGACCATCCTCTATCATTAATTCATAGATTAGTCAATGTGATTCATCACTAATTATCGAACAAGATTCTACTGCACATACAAAAATCCCATAGTGTAATTTTATTTAAAATATGATCAACCAATTCAATATTATCGATATTTCTAAGATATTACTCTTCAACAAAAAAATACCCTGAGGTATTGAAGCTCCATCAATTGGTTTATCACTAATCCTAAACCTCTCCCCACAATAAGACTCCACATATAATGGAAAATTTTATCCATGGTTCTCCCTAGAATAGGAATCACCTATCCAAAATTCAAATATAGAGATCAATTTACATGATAAAAGTGGCTTTTACCTCAAAATTACCTATTTTATAATAACATCCTTTAATTATTCCTTGGGATTAATTATTCCAAAATTCCTTTTTTCACCTGTCGATGTGGTATCTCATCACATGATCATCAAGCCAAAACTCCAATAGGAATCACCAAATTATCAAAAAACATATTGATGTACGAACCCAGTACTAGGTGTAATACAATGGATAGATCCCCAAAAAACAATACATTCCATCATTGTCCTACCCCAAACAGTAGTGCACTGTCAATTTTATCCACTTTCGAATGATACACTAGCCACCCCAAAAACCATTCCAACATCAATACTATACCAAAAAACCCATCTAAATATTAAATTCCATGTTAAATAAGGAATTATATTACATAAAATTGTCATATACTATAAATTGATAACATCATCCTAAAAATATTCTATTGGTTGCATCCTAACCGTAACCCATCTAACTTATTTCACATATATATGAGGCTGGTGTTATTCTCACCCCCATAAGAGTATCATTATTGTAATCACAATAAATTTAATTCATATTATTCATGAACCATAATTTTTCCATTACCACATAAAATTTCATGAAATTTATTCCCCACTAATACCTAAGAGCTAGAACGAACATTATTCATCAACTTTTCCATGGTCACAGTGAACATTATCCTTAATAGTTCCAAAATTCATTTGTAATGACGGTTGAATCCTCTAGAAAAATTATGAAATACCCACTATTTGGATTCCCTTCCACGAATCCTAATGAATTATCCTTGATAGGCCCAAACAAAAAAATTCATATAACACCTCCTTAACTATAATCACCCAATCAATCAACTTTTGACAGATTTTACTTTCACTAATACCACAACCTCCATGACTGAAATAATATAATACCATATGTTAATTATTAAACCTATCATGAAATTAACTAATCATAAACTAATTGGGAACCTTGAATAATCCATGTACAACTTCTCTCATAGACCATTGATTTTATAGAAAAACATTACAAATTCACTTTAGTATTTGAAAGGTAGAGTAATCTTTCAAATAACCCTATCCAAGGTTCTTACCCACGATCCCACATGATCCCATAATAACTCATTCAATTAAACCACCAATAAAACCTAGTTTCATAACTGTAATAACTATTCCATGAGTTTCTTATCATCAAACAGAAGCTCACATGACTAAATCACTAACCATGGCCACAATTGTTCAACATCAACTAGAAATAATAACCTCACCACTTCCTTTTCAATGACAGTGGGTAATATAACTCTTTCTAGGGCCATCCACATTATCACAAACCACATGATAATCATTAGAAAACGTAAAGTATCGACCCAAACGTCATTAATTTAAATGAAATCACATGAAAATCCGAAAGATCAATACATCTAACTAATACAACAATATAAACCCTACCACAATAACTAAACCATGACACAAACTTCATATCTAAAAATACATAGTCATATCATATCACTTTCCCCTATCAGTTTCTTGGTTTCCTTATAACAAACTGTATGGGTAATTAGATTGAAACCAACATGCTATATTAGAAAGTACAATATAGGCTTTTTTAAATGATTTAGGTAATTTATGTAGTGTTCTAATCAACCCATGAGGTCCTTCACCAAGGCATATTATTCCAACACAAGAATATAAAGGTCCCATATATACCCTATATATAAAATGAATATATATAAATAATCTATAGATGCCTCACTTTAAGTATTACATGACAATACATATGATAGAAATCAACAGTAATTAGGCATGTAGAATTTCACCTATAAGATAAAATCATAAAATACATAAAAGTTGTTGTTAAACTTTTAAAAAATGAACTCTATTAATAAATAAACCATCACACATAAGAATATGTAAGTTTCAGGATTAATTTATACCAATTATTATGAATGAGATTTATGTTATCACTATAATCCATGAGAAAAAAAACAAAATACATCAACCTGGAAAATAAATCTTATTTGAAGAATCATTTAAACCATAATAAAAGAAAAACAAGAAAAATATTATTGCATACATTGTAACCTAGATTCCAAATGGAATGGATTTTTTGATGCACTATTATAATGATCATCAAAAGCTTTGACACTACCCTATAACATGTCTACCATATCCACATATAGAAGGTCAATGTAAAATGTTATTTCATACCATTTTGTAAATACTCATCCTTGGTTTACTTGGTTTTGACCATGATAAAAAAGGTATAAGTATCATGGTATTCATCATCATACGTGAGATATTTTTGACAAGAGGTGAGAAACTAAATCATACATATTGGAGATTATTACCTTATATAAAAATAAAAAATAGTGGAAATGGCTAAAAAATTGAACATCAAACAAAAAATTATTCTTAATAAGAAACAAAATAATCATGTTATAAAAAAATGTTAGTCAGTCCTAGAAGAATATATCCAACTAGTAACACTCTATGTAAATTCAATATAAAATGATAAAAAATAAACTATACTTCCATCCCCTTACCTCACCTCACACACCCTCTAAAATCGAGTCTGGATGCCACATTTTAATTAAATGAACAACCTATGACATGTCTTATAATATATACACAAGGACTATTCATTAACTAGGTTTTGTAGACAATATATTAGAAATACCTCTTAAAAGAGTATCCATATGTTCCAATAATATATTATCTCATAATAATATACTCATGAAGAAAATAAACTAGATAATATAAACATGCTCACACAAAAATACTAGATATCATTTGTAAACCAGGACATAATGACTCTGTGTGTGTAAGATTAATGTGTGCTAACTAATCCAACATGGTAACCCAATATAATTACTTTTTTCTGATATGAAATATGTTTTCTTCATTCAATAAGGACCAAAATCCAATTCATTCACAATGTGTTGGGACATGGCATCTCAATAAGTCCTAAAAACTTCTCAATGGTGCATGGTAGGTATATTTTTCCAAGACCATGAGCATAACATATATCTCATAGAATAATTTCCATCTACCATGAACAATAAAATAACACTATTATATGTATTAAAATATATGTCTTGACTATTATATTATTACATTATGGATATATCTTTCACATTTTGAGAAAATCACACCTAGAAAATCCTTCTACACGATGTTTGTTCCTAAATATATCTTTTAAATAATGATGAATTAAAATAGTTCTTAAACTCATACTTACAACTATTTGTTGTCCTACACATCACATAACAAAAGCCACCATCTCACTCAAGAACAAAATTTTCAGGCACATTCTCACTCTAGGAAAAGCCGTATTTTTACCACTACGTTTTGACATAACATAGGGTACAATTACAAATCAAAATATCATCATTATTAATAAAAGGAGGGTTATACCAACCCCTTATACATCATGTTATGGATAGGCATAATGATATTTAATATTCCTCACCATGATTCCTAGACAATCAAAAGAACACACATTAAACAATAAGGACTGAATAAAACCTATCTATTAGTCTCACCACCTAATAAAATAATCATAGTCATTCAAGACCGAGGATCATTCCTTTATGTTCACCTTATCATATGTATATTCCATAGTGTTACCAATTTTCTTAATCAAGGTAAAAAAAAATATTAATTTAAATCCTGCTTTATTATTTTCATCCCAATTGAGGCATCACCTAGCGTCACTAAGTCCCATCCTAGACACTTCCTATATTATCCAATACACATCACACTCTAATTCCAATACATTGGGTACTCCTTGAGGACCAACACCTTGGAAACCATTGACAATCCCATGTAATATCATCTAGATAATTCTTTCAACCCCATCCTATCACAAATCTCTTGTGTCCTTTATTATATTTCTCAATCCAAAGACCAATGTGGGAAAGTCAATATCACCAGTAATGTAGTAAAAAAAGTAATTCCCCCATCTATATAACACACTATTTATAAATCAATTATTGGTTGGGTTTCCCTCTTCTAGTGTAAGACAAAAAACCACATCTTACATCATCGCCAATGATAATCCTTTTGATACTAACATACTAGACCTATAAACAAACCTAGGCTCTCTATGTCTCATCTATAATATTTAATCATAACTAATTTCTGTCATTCACCCAGAAACCATATCAAACCTCAGGTTACACAACCTTAAAGAGATCCAATTTTAATCAATGTGTTATAGAGAACTTTGACAATAGTATGGGGTGTCCACTGACACCCTCTTCCTTTCTCAAGGTAACTCATTATCGTGAACACTTTACTTGTGATAATAAAACCAATTATAAATTCACATTTATAAATAAATAAGCATATATATTTTTATTTATGGGACATCAAACCTCCCAAATAAAGTTACAATCTCTAAAAACATCATCTCATCCTAATCGAATCTATTTAAAGCCTCATTCAACCTTGTACTTCCACCAATGCTCATGAATCACTCAAAAACATTAATGTAACTACTTATAGCCTTTTTATGTTATTATTTAAATTATTCAAAATTGGAATATTCATTGAAAACATATCTGGTAACACATTTTCAGTGTAACTACACAAAAATGGATGTGTTAATCCTTCCACGATTCCTTCAATTCGAGATAAAAAAATTCCCATCATATTAGAGGAGTTTTACAATGATTTGGTGAATTCATCATAGATATCCTAGACAAAAATCAACAAGAATAAGAGGTATATCAAAAACAACCACAAAAAATGGAAAATATGATATAACTCACATACATTCTCAATATAATCATTTCTAAAATCACCCTATAACATGATGGGAAATGGATAAGAATAGAAGATGAGGTTCTGCTCCAAAGTCCCTCTACCATTAATCAGTTGTCATGAAAGCATGGAGAGGGGACTCAAAAATTACAGGTCTAACCCTGATATGAAAATAACACCCTTGTGTTGTGTCCCATAGGTCCATTATTATATTCACATTATTTATGCTTATATATTGAAATACCTTGGGTTATTGAAAAATGGACATCCCCTTGGGGGGAAGACAAAGTCCACTGATTTACTCTATGATGCATCAATTCTATAAGGGAAATAATATTACCTTTAATATTAATGAAAATCTATGAAATAATCCTAGGGATATATAATAACAACCAAACCAGGTAACATAATGGTGTGGACATCCTGGATAGAGTGAAACTAACCCCATTAAGGGTATCCTAACTCCACTTCAATCTAAGAACCATAAATGACACATCCCACTTGCAGTGGCATGGTCCTTTGGAATCCACCACTTCACCATATCCATTCCACTATGGCATGAAGTCTATATATTGTAAAATAATATCCAACACAACACACTCCATTATTGAGCTCCCTTGGGATATGGTTTATTCTAAAATCTATAATCAAATTCATCATGGGGGTCACCCCATCCCTGATGCATCATTCACATAGACACCTCAAAAAACCTACCTAGACATAATGAACATTCAAATAATCTACATGAGATTTCATAGTTATTAGATTACTAATTTGAATTTTTAGTCATCAAATCATCACATACCATAGGAATAAATATTCATATTTCCTATAAATTGACTACACATAAAAATATGTGTCATTACAGTTCTCTTGAATTGGGTTTAAAAATATCATCATAATCATCAATGAATATAATGTGAATACGATTATATAAGATGGTGGGATAAAATGTGAATAAAAATAATAATTGTAATATTCATTCTTATGTAGGACTTTCTCAGATCTTGATTATCTATCTATGCAGGACATTCGATAATAGGATATAATATGATTATTTTATGTAATAAAGTCTAGTAGTGGTTGAATTTTATAGCATTAGATTACCATTCCTTGTATTTCCATTAGGTAAAACTGATATTGGAGACCCTAATAAATTTAGGTTATCAGATTAATAGTGTTGAGTTTATCCATAAAATGGATAAACTAAATATTTTTCCCCCAATAAATAATAATACATATATGATAGGATTGGAAGGATTATTTAATGGAATAATTAATTTGTGATAGAAATTACATAGAGGAATAATTTCATAATAAAATATAGAACCTAACAAACTAATATAAATTTGGAGTTTATAGGTTTCCATCATTTTAGTGGACGTACATTTAATATAAATAATTATAAAAGATTTTTAATAAATGATCATAACAGAATAAAATGTTATGTTTGATATTAATATCATCATCATAATAAATATCTAACATAACTTTGAAATCATTCATAATAAGGATAATCTTACCATAAACAAGTAAAATGATTTATAACATTAATTTTTTTCATATGTAGTAAAAATTATTTTTTAGAAAGAATTCCTAAATAATAAAATATAAATTTGTTAAATAGAGGAATCTAGATTCTTATGAGATTAAAATAATGTTTCACATATGTAGTAAAAATTATTTTTTAGAGTCATGCTGGGAATATTATTTCAAATTTTTGGTGTTGTTTAAATAGTATAAATGGGTAAAAGATCAAACTAGAAATGATTTGATTGATAGAAATTTCCATAATGTTTCCTTAAGTAGCTAATTAAATTTATATCGGGATAATGAAATTTCATCATGTCACCAAATTTTCACTCAATGAAAGAGTAAACTCTTGCAGTTTATCTCTTCCTTATCATATTAGAGACATTATGATCATTCATCAAGTTGGTAGGTTTAGTGGATCATTACTATCATTGTACGGATGTGTGGGTTGGTCTTTATGTTTATAGAATAGTTTACCATCAAGGATGATTGATTCATTAGAAGCCTCAATTCAATGAAAATTTTATTGGATGTCTAACTTTAAATGTTTGGTGGTAGTGTAACCTATTTTACTATAAAAGTATCTCTATATAATTAGTTGGTACTAGATGTTGTGGTGGACCCTACCGAACACTGACAAATTATGAAGCTATATCGTTACCTATAATGTATCTAATTTTGGTAATTCAGGTAAATCAATGAGTTTTAAATGATATCTTATAGATGATGAAAAATATTTCAAACCACATATAAATCATTTTCACGTCATACTTTTATTATTATTCTTTCTTTACGTTTTGTATTATATTGTGAATTGAAAACAAATCTCAAGTGGTGAGTACGGTACAACGGGATTCGTAATACTAGTTCTTCAAACTTGAGGTAACAATTTGTTGTTGGTTTTCCAGATTACTAAACTACTGGTGAATAAAAATTTATATTGAACACGTGTTTATACCATCCATTGTTTTTATTGGGATTTTATGTTCCTTATCAAACAATATGTTGTATCAATGGGATCATGGTTAGACACACATGTGATCTTAGGTAGGTTTATCACATACATTAGTGTCATATTTATTTTAATTTATCATACATCCATTGAGAGATAAGATAATTAAAAAATGGTATAGTTAAAAATAATTACATTAATATAACCATTATTATTATTGGGTATATGTAAATAGAGTAACCAGTCATCCAAAAGGTTGTCTAACTGTTTTTTGTTGAGAAACATGATATTTTCTAGAATTTTGGATTGGAAAAAATAGATAGAAATGTTATTAGATTTGTTTGGATGTTGTAGAAATAAAATTTATCCTTAAATATTATGTAAAATAAATCCAAAACTGTATTTATGGAGGACGAAGTAGAAATATATGAAAAAATGATATACCTAAAAAAATTATACCAAATGAGGAATATATTTATCATTAATTTATTTGAAGCATTTTCAAAAGAATATCAGGTGAAGGATTTTATCATTGAAAGAAGTCATATTAAATAAATTAATGTGAAATTAAAATGTCATGTGAATGTTATTGTACTCCTTTTAGCTATAAAAACTTATTGGGATGTCATGGGAAAAAAATAATCAACTCCTTTTGAAATAAGGATATTGCATCGATGAATATTTGTTATTTATTCCTCAATGAAGAGATCTTGGTAAGGGAGGTCCCAATGACTTCTATTATAGAAATGAATAATAAATAAATGGGAAAAAAATAATTAGAATAATTCTTGAAAATAAGAGAAAAATTATCGAGAGCATAGTTAGAAAAGGTTCAATGGCCCATGATATACCTACTATCCATTTGGATTGAGTGTAAATATTAAATGGTATTTTATAATTTGTTAGGGATGAAAAATAATGGTTTCTAGAAGTTCAATATTTGTTAACATAATAGAGTATGTTGTAGAACTAATACTCTCTATTCAAAATATGGCTGATTTAAGGGTGTTTAAACTCTCTATAACCATCTGTTCAATGATTGATTTCTGATGCATAACACGTTATTTATCTGGTTTCTTTTATAATGTTTATCTAATAGATTATAATTTTCATGAAGTGAACAAAATGGGAGATGAAATTATCAAAATGCATAATAGGAGTATACATTGTTTGGATTATATATGAAAAATACATGTTCTCTATAAGAATATAATTTATATAGGACAATGTGATGATGAAGGCTTTAGAACATCAATAAATAATTCCTTCATGAAATTAACTCATAGGTCTATTTTTATTGAATGAGGGGTATTGAAAATCAACACTTATCTTACCATAAGTTCATATGAGAGTGTAGTGCATAGAATCATTATATCTAAAAAATAGTTATAGTATTGAAAACTCAAGTACCATAGTGAGACAAACATGAATTTTCACACTGGGAAGGGAATTCTGATGATTTATAATAAAACAATTATAAGTTTTGAGAGATGTGTTCTTGTAGGAAGAGTAAATATTCAATCAACTTTAATGGAAGAAATCACAAATATCATAAGCGAAATATTGGTCGCATAGATGTTTGAGGAACATCCTCAGTTCAATATCACATAGGATCTAGATACTTAATTATAGTTATTAATGATGATATGAAAAAGTAATGCATTTATATTATCAACAATTTAGCTAATATTTTGTATTCCAATATGTAGTGGAATTCACAATGGAGCTGGAATGTAGTAAAACATTTATATCCATATTCGTTGATGATATATTTGAATAGAATAATATGAATTTTATGAAATTATATTAGAAGACTAAAATATAAATTGACAGAACATTACCCTCGAAATTCAAAATAGAATATGGTGTAATAGATAATGGACTTGGCATTGTTGGAGATGAAAATAACATGACATTATACATGTCCATATAGGAAGAAGAAATAACACGCCATCGTACATAGTAAATAGAAGTACATCATCTAAAATTAAAAAAAATCATTCTGAAAGGTATATGTTCTGAAAAGCTATAACATGTTTCGTTGCTCAACATCATTGGTTCAAATACGTATGCCCTTATTAACGTAAATGATTGATATTAGCTACAGGTGAAGTCGAAATCTAGTTTTCATGAATGATATTGAAATAAAGAGTATAACTACAAGATATGGATTGATAAATAATATAATATGATCATATGAAAATATTTAATCTTCTAATGAAAAATCCATTGGAAGGTCCAAAAAATAGATGAATCAAAAGTTGATAGAAAGTGGTTGCCTATTTAAGAGTACATAAATATGGATGGAAATATGAGTAATGCGTGAATACCATTAATACCATATGTCGATACAAATTCATCATATATTTGAAAAAAAAATATTCTAGATGAGGGATCAAGGACTATAGTAGTCTTAAAGATATCATTGGTTGAATGAAAATTTTTGGAAGGAGAAAAAAGTTTATAATAACTAGAAATTTATTTTTTGATGATTGTGGAATATCAATATGATTTCATTATAGAGTGATAAGGTGAGGCTAATCGTATTGGGTTGACATGAAATTGAATCTTTTAATAGAGGCTATAGAACACCAATTTCAAGAAGAGTATAAATCTCTAAGTTAAATGAAGTAATGTGAGTCATCCATAACGAAAAATAATAATTCCTTAGTGTTTAAAAAAACATTGATTCTAACATCACCCTATAAATGAAAATGATAACTTTGGAATAAGTGGGTATTCCATTTGAAGTAATAAACTCAAAAAAAATATTGTGCACTGAATGATTAAGGGTTAAAGGATTCAAATAAGAAGATGTAATTGATCTCATATAAAATATTTAACCCATAATAAAAAATAATATAATCCGAAAAATAGTGAAAATAATTGTATATGATGGTTCACAACTAAATTAGATGTATGTGAAGACTTATATTATACATGGTCATTTTTAAGTTGAAATCATCTAAAATAAACATAAGGGATTTAAATACCATAAAATGCTTGGTCACCATCGAAATTAGAAAAGAAGAGTCTACAACATGTAACCGGAACCCTAATGGTGGACACCAAAATTCAATACATTTGGGATGAAGATTGTTTCCTTGAGAAACTAATTAAATGATTATAAAAATATTATTGAATGATTGGACCAATGTTTTACTCTTACTCATTGTGTGTGAAATTTTTTTGTTGATCCATGGATTCAATAGTTTCAGGAACTAGATATTATGTTATATTAATTTTCTATAATAAACACAAATTTTATATTCTCTTAGAATATAGAGGATGATGATATAGAGAGATTAGAAATTTAGTAGTTTTATGTTATCCCAGAAAAAGTATCTTTGAAAAATCATGGAGAAAATTTTGAGAATGCGAATTATGTAGGTTGAAATACTATTTGATGGAAACATTATGTAATCATAGGTACATGCACCCTATTTTGAAAATGATGTGTGATGTATAGATTATATTTTTCAAGATTCATCTTTTAGATATTTGATATACGAAAGAGTTTGTACAGAAACATATATTTCATTATTAATTTTAATAGTAAGTTGGTTCATGTATAAACATGGGAAAGATCACTAGGATGATATGAAATGGATCATATGATACAATAAAGGATCCGTAGTTTTGTCATTTTTCATGAGGTATGATTTTCATATCTCTATATTAAATGATGATTTTTTTTCTATTGATTAAGAAACTCGGAATAATACATTTAATTTTTGGTTTACATTTGGTGTAATTGACTTTTTTTGGTATTTCATGGATTCAAATAGTGTAAATTTATTCTATATTAGAGTTGAGCATGTAGTTTTTACCAAAGCTAGAAAGGATTTTGTCTAGTTAAATTTCATTCTAAATTCTCTAGGTAAATAATTGGAAGGGAGAACATTATATTTTTACTATAAGACTATTATCCACTATACAAAGAAATTATTATTTCATACAAGAATGAAACAAATAGACAAGAATTTATATTATATCTATAATATGTTTGATGAAAAGGTGTTTGGGATATGAGAGATCGTGAGAAATATAAATGTACAGAAAATGTTCAAAATAATATTAGTTGAATAATGCATGATAGAGTATGTTGATTCTGTGGGACATGTATTAATGAGATGAAGAGGGAGAACACTAAATGTTTTTAGAAGAATAGATTTTTTTCTAATGAGTTTTTCCCTTGAAATTTTTTTCCTTTATGTAGTGCACATGGAGTAGATTTTTTGAGTCATGAATGTTTTTCATGTTATCGAATGTTCAATAAAGAAAATTTTTTACTCTGGAAGTTTTTCTCAAACTTGTTAGTAAAATGAAAATAAATTCCTCAATAACAAGGTTAAAATTATTGTAAGATCACTAACTTCTTATGTATGTGAGGACTAGACTTTTAGTCTATCATATATTGTATTAAATGATGTGGATAAATGAATTAAATCCTTAGATGAATGATAAATTTAAAGGAAGGAAGACTACAAATGAATATATAAGTGAAACATGTTTATCTATTAATGTATCAATATAAAAGGATGTTGTATGAGCTTCTTGAGGTGAATATAATAGGCAAAAAAATTTGTTAAATGACTCTCTATATTGAATGTTTATTATTCTTATAATTCTGGAAATAATAATACTTTTTAGTCATCTCCTAGAGATATAGGATTATTTTTTGAACCATTTAAGAATTGTGTGGACAACTTACATATAATTTTGTAATTCCATTAAATAGTGGTTTAGTGTGAGAATGGATTAAAACTCTAATGTCTTGATTAGTGAGGTAAAATCCCCATAGTTTCAAGTCATGAATACATAATAGAGTAGATAGTAGTTGTTTTTATATAGCTTTGATCTATCAATGGATATGAGTTTCTAGTGAACTCAAGGTTCTACCATATGATGATTATATCTATTTTTAGTCACCTTCTCTCACAATTTTTCAATGAAATGTATAGTTATCAAGAATAAAAATTAATGTTTCTATATTAAGGTATTTATTAAAAAACATAATGTTGTTGGTGATAATCCATAGAAAGTCAATGTAAGGTATCGATGTTATAAATATTATTTGATCAGTTTTAAGAGGTATGTGATACTACATGTATAGTGTACAAGTGTGTTCATATGTATTGGTGAAAAGTTAAGTGAATACTTTAAATTTAATATTATTTCCATTCAAATGATGATGAATGGGGTTGTTATATCATATAGATTATTATAAGGGTATTTATCAATATTATATGAAATTTTTTAAATTATGAGTATAATAATATTATTTTATTTGATGAAAAGATATGTTGTTTACTAGTAATGATATTTTCTGAAAAATAAGTGTCGTTACACATAGTTCCTGATTTATAATATTCAATCACATAGAAGATAATAAAATAATGGGAAATATTTCTCTAGATTAGTAGTTTTTCAATTGATGATTTTTTAAATTTGAGTATTTGTGATTCCACTACAATCACATGTTTTTCAATTAATACGTTATTATTTTTATATAAATTTTCCAAACACATATAATTACATTTATAATTGGTAATAATTAATGGTTTATCAAATATTACAACTAAGATAAAATAATTATATATTCACAACATAGATTATTTAGTGTATCTAACTTTGATATTCCTCGAATAATCTATTTTCTATAAAGCTACAAAATATATTTTGGAATTATAATTTCAATGTCATCAATTTTATAATTAAGACTATCTGAGAAGAGAATATAAATTTATATTCAAAAATAGTACAGGATATAATAAAAAAGATAAATTAAAAGTGTATTATTCAGTTAACATAATGTTATTAATATCCCTATTTCATAATGTAGTTCCGGATATATTACTTCCATAATAATATATATATTTACATTAGTTACACAAATATTTCAATGGTAATGTTTAATGGAATGGTTCCATAAATCTTGATGGAAAACATAAAAAGGGTTTATTTTTCATAATAGAAATTATTAACATGAGGATATATTGTGCATGGAAGATAATATGTTTAACAAGTATGGTCATGCAGTTAAACATTCAGAATATGATTCCTAAGTCTTCCTATTATTCTAATTATCATAATGCATATATTTCACTTACTAATGAGTTTGATTGATGGGTTTTAATAGATAATCACATATATACATGGTAGGAATTACATCAAGATCTAATGAGTTTAAAAATCCTAAGAAAGTTTGAAAAACAGAAGGTTGATCCAATATTCTGTCATATATTATTTTATAGAGAAGAAAATATATAATGTATTACTATGTAGTCTTATAAAATTTTAACAGTATAAAATGAATCATATTATATAAAAGGATATACCATTATTATTATTCATTCATATCGGCTAAATATTTATATATATTGATATATTTTTCATGAATTGAAATGAAAATTTACCACTCAATTTCCATGTTTGATTTATTCCTCAAATTTTTCATCATATAGAATTGTATGTTATAATGAAATATTAAATTTACAATCAGTATGATTCTTCTATTATGATATGGAATAAGACTGTGAGGAAAAAATATATTTTTTATTCTAGATAAACCATGACATAAACCCCAATTACTATCATACTATATGAATTTGGATTATTAGGGAGGCATGGTTAATATTTGGATCACACAAGTCCTAAGGATGGAGACATACCAGTCATGAGAACCTTATTACATTGATATTTTTCTTACACATAGGATTAGGATTTACTAACTAGTGGGTGGTTGGTTATGGTGTGGATCATTTCGTCATTTACAACTCTACTATGATGTAATGTATCCCCGAATATGGTATTTATGGTATTTGGTCCCCCCAATTGAGATAAATCAAGGAATTGTTCAACCACACCTAGATAGTATATATGATATGAATACCTATTTTGGTGAGGGATATGTAACCTAATTATCCAAAAAAATTCTATGACATGTGATGTATTGAAGTAAATAGTATTTATATACTTAGATAATTTATAATAAATTATATATTTAAATGGGATTTATATACTCCATGCCCATCTCGGAGTCTTAGATAAAGGTATCATATGAAAATTTAATTTTTTCGTATGATTCATCATGTAAATTTTTTTATAAAATACATTTTTTGGTAGAGATTACTTTTGATCACTTTTTATATTGATTATCCCTAATATTTTGAGAGAGTTGGATCTCTTATTTCATTTATGGATCTTATGATTAATATTTCTTCCAACACTACAAATGATTCTGCTGTCATACCATATAGTTCAATGAATATGAATTTTGTTTGACTCAATGTTATACTCTAAAATATGTTTGAGTGATTATCGAAATTTGTTTTTGATTGATGTTATTATGTTATTATATATTATTTTATATGAGGTTGAGTTGACTATATTATTAGAAATTCATTGTGGAAGATATCTATAAGATGTTTTGAATATGGTTCCACAAGCTATTTAATATGATACAATATAAGGTTTTGTTGCATAAAGACATTAATGATTTATTCCTATTGGAAAATATGAAGGAATTATATATTAAATTCATTATTCATTAGAATAATTAATACATATCATAATTGATTATATGGGCATATTTAAAATTCATGATATAATTTATCATGAATTTTTCCCATTAAATTAAATTTTTTAATGGATATGAATTGGAAGAATAAATTTATTTGGGAAAAGATTATATTTAATTTTCAAAATAAATTTTAATTTTTAAAAAATGGTTGAAATTTTAATTGTTTATATAAGTAAAAATTAGTTCATTATTTAATTAAATATATGACAAATTCTAAACTACTAAGGGTTGCAAAACATTGTAAAATTACATGAATAAATAATCATATATATAGCTCATGATTTATTTATAATATAACTCAATAATTTCATTCATACTATAATATAATAATAAAAAATTGATATTAAATATTTAATTCCCTTGAATTGGTCCAATAATATTAAAAACATTCTCTTCAAATATAGCTTCTATGCAGCATATACATGTTATTTGTGATGAGACGGTCCTAGTCAAGTGTCGGGTAATACATTATTTCTCATAGATATGTCCAGATGTACATATTTTTATGGATTACCTAGAGAAATCAGTATCGACCATTTGTGATAAAGGAGGTAACTTCACTAATTCAGTCGAAGGTATGCACAATTTTCCTCAAATGACTATTTTCAAAATTTTATTATATCTTCTAAGGTTGATCATTTACATGGGTTTCCTAATTACCTTTTCTACATTTTATAAGTGATATAATACCATACAAAACCCCTCATATGTTCCTTTATCGATATATTTATCCCAATCATCATCATTTAATGGAACCAATTTTTATACCAAAAAATACATTAAACAATAGTTAATATAAATGTTACTTTTATATATCTCAATATTATTTTCACTACCATAAATTTACTTTTTTTAGCTACTGATGGATAATCTACTACCATGAATGCTATATTCATACTAATTACCCATTTTTAAATTAAAAAATAAATCATAATCTTTTTATTCTATATATATTATTTCCATTAGGTTTTTTTCTAATCCATTTTTATTTTACTAACAAATTTTGGCATGGAAAACATAAAAAATTATAATTTTCACACATCATTAAAAGATATTTTTTCCACTTCTGATAAAATAGTTTCATAATAATCCAATAAAAATAATAACCCATTAACTTATGTTCGTTCTATTTTGTATGGAAATATAATTCATATAGATAACCTTATACTTATGTGCATGCATATGTAAAACTGAATCAAATTTGTTTATTCAATATTCATAAAAATTAATTATCCTAAAACATGTTTTCCATTAATCATCTAAAACATCATCCACTACATTTTATTTATGAAAAATGAGGTCATATTTAGTCCAAATTTTCTACCATCTTTGACAACCATTAATAAAATTTCATATGAAGTATCACGCAAGTCTCTAATTTCACAATGTAATTTTCACTACCAATTTTTTGATAGATCACAAATAATAAATATATGTGATTATAAGTGTCATTGAAACTATAACATAGTCAAAAAAATTATTTCATCAAATATTTTTTTAGGATCCTATGATTTAATTAATACTCGTTAAATTTATATAAATAATCACTATATAATAAAAACAATTAAATTATGAAATGATAAATATTTAATAATAAAAATGAAATATAATAAACCATGATAATCAAGATGGGTTCTTATCAATCCTGAAAATCAACTGTTTCAATGAATTCTAAAAATAAAAAACATTTTAGTCAATATATTTGAAATAAAACTATATAATATAAATGGGAATGTATTAAGTATATAAAATTTTTATTATAATAAACCAAATTATATTTTTTTCCTTTTATCTCATGAAATGACTTATATGTATGCATGAATCCAATTATTTAATTAATGTGTATCATTTAATTCAAAAAATTAATATGTGAAAAATATAGCATATGGAATTATCCTTGATCATATAATGATTATAAAAATTTATAGCCTTTTAGTTCATCTAATATTATAAACGCATATGAATACCTTTGAAATAGTATAAAAATTAAATATGTGCAAAGTCACTATGACTATATATGACCATATTCCAACTCTGTTGATGGTATAATGGGATAATTTTATAAAATTTACCTTTATAGCCAAATAAAATATCCATATATAGAGAAATGGTCATCCCAATTCACACTATCAATATATAATAGAATAATGTTCAATGTCCTAGCAAATAGATTTATTGAAAAATTTATTTGAACCCAATTATACAATTTATAAACTGCAAACATTAAAATATGAATCATATTATTTAAATAATTAAATATTACTATATGAGATATATAGATTGTAAATATAATATACAAAGATTGTGTATATATATATCATTAAAATTACCTTGTATGCACAGGCATGGACACTTAATATTAAAAATCATATATATTAACTTTAATCATATATCCAACAACAAATTATTTTATAAATTGTTTAATGTTATGCAGATACTTGGAGTGGGTGGGATGATTATGTGTTAGAGGGGATAATTTTATAAATAAATAATTAAAATTTTGTATTCAATCTCTATGATATTTTATGTATGGTACTTATTAACTCATTAATACTCAAGTGTTTTATTGTAATTATACATGATAATGTATGTGTGATAAATATATAAATTCCAAATACATAAATTAAATCATATTTATATATATGGAATTTTATTTTTCTGTATATAAAATAAATAAAAATATAATATATATTATTTTATATTATAATATAAAATAAATGAGATCATGTTTGGTCCTAGTTTACTAACTTTCAATTCATGGAATTATCCTAGGGCCTGTAGCTGTCACAAGTAATCTTAAAGGCATTGCGGAGTTTAAGAATGAGTTTTTTCCTCTATGGGCGCCAACAAAATCTTTTAGTGGGAATAGTTGTTTCAATTTTTAATTATACTGGATCCTTAAACATGGGGTAGGATGTTTCGCCTTTGGTGTTTTTTAGTTTGTTTGCTGGGTTCGACGATTAGTGCTATAGTGCACAATAGAATGTTAAACAACAAGGATCGTTGTTTTCAAGGATTTTTTCATTTGGGATCCACCTATTAAAAATTGTTAAAAGGGGAATGTTGTGAGAGTACATTTAGATTAATGTTCTATGGGTGTATCACATTGTGAATTTTAGTATCAATAATATGTAGTATGAGTCATTCCATAGTATAATGATTGACCTGCCCATGGTAAACAACATGGATAATGGTGATGCGACATAATGTAGGTCTTGGTTATTTTGAAACCATTGTAGTGATCGTTTTTATAAGATTTTGTTCTATATATCCAAGAACAATGAATATTAGATCACTCATAGACTAAATCCACCTTTGACATTTTTGGAGTTCATTATGTCATGGTGATGGATTTCTGGGACATTGTATAAATAAAAGGTATGAGAGAATTGGTTTTTATTTTCCATAATTCTCTAAAGAAAAGTTGAAAACACTCAGTACAATCTCAACAATCCATACATTCCTTAAATATTTTAAACTCCAATGATCTATGGATTGTTGTCTTAGATCATGTTATATCCCCCATTATTTCCTGGTATGCATTTCCATCTCCATATTATTTTGAAAAATTCATTTTTGGTGAATTTATATATTGTTGGGTGATGTTTCAATCTAGTGTCGATGGGGTTCTGTTTTCTTAGGATATAGCGTATTTCCCATTTTTTGGAAGAATTAGCTTAGGGGATGATAATTTCTCATTTTTCTATTCTTTATCATATATTTTTTAAATTTTGATCATTAAAAGGGATACATTAATTTTTATTTCATTAAGTAGAATTTTGAAATAAATTCATTTATTCTCTTTCTCTTATTATGTGAGATTAAAAATAATAAGAAAATAAACTCAAATGAAAATTACATGTTGAATTATTTATCAATAATCAATGAACAGATTTGGGAAAAAAAATAATTGCATTTATTTTTTTAATTATTCCACTTGAACATTAATGAATTTCCATATATAAAATATTTTATGGAAAATTAAATCCCAAAAATAAAATAACAACGTTTTTATATCTCATTCTATTAATTTTTTTTTCATATAGAATGAATTAAATAAAAAATATGTATATTATAATATTGAAATGGTAATTAAGTCATTATGATGATATTTAATATTTCATTTGGAGATTAAAATTAATAGTTGTGTCATGTGATCACTTGTAGTTTTTATTTTTGAGTAGACTCTTGATACGTAATATGGTAGTTTGAATTTTGATTCGGATTTTTTTTGTTTTCATATCTTTGTAAATTATATGAAAATGTCAAAATTATAAATCTAAACAATAATTAATATTGGGAAATGCATGAAAAGAGTGATAACTGTTAATCATGGACTATATTGAACATGTGAAATAATTATTTAAATAATGATTACATTTATGTGTTTCTCTGATTATAACTGACATTAGGATTCCCCATGAAGATAAAATAATATTATTTAACTAGTAAATTTAAGATTAAAATAATATTATAGTTTATAAAATAATAAATTATTAGTAATTAATAGGAACAATACTTGTTTTTAGATTCATTAATTCCATAATTTCATTGACCTAGTTCCCTCTCTTCAGTGCTAAAAATACATTGAAATTAATGTGCGATCTTGGGAAGTAGTCTATATTTTTTTATAATTTTTTTAAGGTTGGGGACCGTGATGATTAATGGGATAGAGGTTTAGGGATATGTTGTTTGATGATTGATTGAATGGTTTAAGGTACCAAATCTTTGGTTGAAGTGTTTTTTGATGCCAACAATGGCATGATGGGGTTTGTTATACACCATGGTGTTGAAAACTAAAAAAATAGATTATCATGTATTGTATCTTACTCATTGACATGTATAATCATACTTAATTATTTTTAGATTTTTTAATGGAAAAATGGTCAGATTAAGATTAGCTTAACAATAACTATTTTCTTGAAATAGTATGTTCCTATACACTATGATATATTATTTAATTTGGTATCATATGGTGACTATTTGAGTTCTTATTGGACTAATGAAATGATAATTTAACTAATAAATTTGTGGTTTTAGTTCATGGTGTTCACTAATAATGATGAAATACATATAAATATTAGAAAGATAATTAATAGTGTCATCACCACAAGGAATTTGAATTTTAAAATTTAAATCTTTGTAATTTTCAGTTTTAATTATTTATTTATTAATTATTTAATAAATAATGATCAGTATCATTGCAGTCATGTTTTATTTATATCCATTAGAAATTTAAAATAGTTGTCTTGTGTAACGCTAATGGAAAAGAAGTATAAGGATATGAGTTTTTTTCGTGTGGTAAGTGTGATATTGTTATATATTTTCTTTATATCATGTGACTCCCCACACCCATTGTTAGGGAATCCAATATGAAAATTTTTTTGGTGGGTGGGGGATTGGTGTTTTCTAAAATTTCTATGGTGGATAGGGTGATTGTGAAGGATTTTTCCCTCTTACCACTCTCCATTTGGCATAAATAATTTTTTTGTATCACATGAAATGTTGTCTTATAGTGTAGGGGGTATTCCTAAAAGGTTTGTAATTGCTAATATTTTACATTACATTTATGTGTGGCCTATAATGGATTAAGGTATAGATTATAAATATATATATTTACTATAATGGACTTATATTTTTTTGTGAAATATTCTTCAAATAATGAATTATTCTTGATATATTTCTCCTAACACAACACTAACCCCCAATATAACACAATTATATTAAACAAATATACATATTTTCCACTATAGGATAGTCATCAAATGAGTGAGTATAAATAGTTGTCACCACATTTTTATATAAAAGCCCCTTTTAAAAATACTCTAGTTAATTAAACATGTAATTTAGTAAAATTATGTATAAATCCAAAATATTTATCCAATTAGGATATTTTTAAATTGTTATGTATTTTTTGGTATAAATAATATATTATCCATAATTTTAAAATATAATTAATATACAAAAACAGTAATTTCTAATAAAATAGTTTTATATACTATATTATTTTATTTAAAAGATATATTTTAAAATTCAGGATTGAGAAATTGAAAGGGGAAATTAAATTTTTAGAAATATAATGAAAATATTATCTTATGATTAATTTTTGGGATTTTTATAAAAAAATGTTTTCTAGGTGCATAGTGAGAAAATTCATTTTTTAAATTACTATAACATTAACTATCACGACCCCCTCCACACAATGTGTACCCCTCCTGGGTCGGCAATGTGAAAATGGAGATAATGACCCCCGAGTCCCACCTCTAGTAGGCCCCGGGTTGGCGACTGGCCCTGAGGGTATAATAAACACAAAAATGAGAGGCATTACCCTCTAAGAGAACAGATGCGAAAGAGAGAGATTAGTTAGACACTAACCAACTCCAACTCATACATGAAATAAAAAATAATCCCTTGTGCGTGTTTGTAATACCATGCAAATGTACTACAACTGAAAGGGAAAAAAGTTAAAGTACCCAAAAGAATGAAAAAACAGTAGCAAATAGTAGCCCGAACAGCTCCTGTAACCCCAAGCTAGTAGAAACCAGCTTGATTTCCAACCTACTCCAGGTGACCTGAAAAATATTTTATATATACATAGGGTGAGTATAATAGTATACTCAGTAGGATCTTCCTATAAGCCTCTCGTGAAAATGTAAATAATGCGTGCTAAAGCACAGTGAACAACAAGTGAAACTAAATCATCACCTAAACTGGTATAGTAAGTTCCCAACCTCACCATGGCTACTCTCACCAAGTAACGCATAAAAGAATATATCATATAATGAACAATATCAAGGGTACCCCACTACAAATTCTCCACTGGTTTGCCGCTTTACCCCAAAATTGCACGTCCTAATCATCTATCCTAAAAAAGACATGCCCACAGACACGTGGGTGAAGCTCCACAATGTTCACATCCTGCAACACAAAGGCTTGACCGGAGACACATGGGCGAAGCACCACACTATTCTCACAACCAAAAGTTACCAGGTAGTTTCACGAAGTCACCACAGCTCGCATAACGTGTATCATATGTTGGGTATCATACCACAAGCCACTACTGCCCATACACTGAGTAAGGATCCTCATGCCATCAAAGCCTATACACATTACACCTATAGTAGTCCATAGGATTCTATATCCAAAATAATTGGGTGTGAATAACCACATGCCAATATAGCCCTATAAACAAATATATGGGGAAAACAAACCATTGTGCCTACCAGAACAAGTATCTACCAAGAGAAAAGAGCGGGGCCAAAGGGGGTAGTCTCCCATTCTTCCTCCCATCGGAATGTTGGGGAAAACACCCCCTAGGGCTCAGAATCCTAGGGGTGTCAGTTTCCCTTACTAACAAGGTGGATAAGCGTATAGAAAACAAAAAAAGTACAGAATATACTATATCTCACAACCACACTATGGGCATAACCTAGTCTTAAACAACACTTCAGCTAACGTCTCTCAGACTTTGCTCAGCTACTTCTAAGACAATGTATCCTATAAGCACGCAACCATTTAAAGAAATTTATTGGATTATTGCATTCCCTTTTTATAAATTACACTACACAATAATTAATTCATTAAACATTAATTAACCATGATGAATCCTACATTAAATTTCATTAGCATCACACCCAAATTCAACTGTTCCATTAAAATTTACAACCTCATCATTATGTTCCAGAGAACTCCAACCCCATGGGATAACCCTATTTTCTCAAATTTTCATTACAGAATTACATTCTCACATTCCCAAGAATTCTAGAAAAAATTCTATGCTACTAAACACAAGGGGCTCAACACAGTGAGTTGATGTACTACCCATCGAGTCATTTCCGCTTAAAGCAAGAGCATATACCCATCCTTCCTTGAGATGCTAAACACAAAAATCATGTGGAATACCTCAGTTGTCTTAACCTCTTTCAGAAAAAGGGAAAGTAAGATCAGATGCCTTTTGAAGTGGGGAAAGTAAAGTAGACAATCAACCAATAAGAAATAGCAATCATCAATCAATCAAATCCATCTCATTCCATCATCCCTGGTATCCTCCCTGAAACCCACATGCATAAACCGATGCATCTCGCCACTTTAGGCGTCATCTGCTACTACAACCAAAACGCCTCCATGCCCCCACATATCACGACACCCATCCAGGCTCATGTCACAACAGAAGAACCAGGAAAAAAATCACCTCAATTGGACTATTGACCCCTTTAACAACCTAGAGGGTAACTCAGAACCCTTCAAGGAATTATCAGACAATCAATTATTTAATCCAACTTGAATTAACATATTTAATTCGTTTGTTCCAAATTATGGATACCTAATCAGTAAGCAACCAAAAATACTTGATCATGCTTGCTACGCCAATTTGATTGACATCAAATTACAAAAAGAACCAGATTCATTTACATGCCAATTTTCTTTTAGCAAAAAATTATCAATTAATCCCAATTTACGTTCATTACAAATTTTCATCAGGAAAAAGCATAGATATCACAATATCAATCAAAACAAGATCCAACAACATATGATCGATAACAATTTATTTATCCAGTTCAAATATTTATTATGTCAATTCCATTGTCATGAAGTGGGATAAAATATACTAACAATATAGTTGCACATAAAATAAGTGAAGTAATGATTCCCCTAACTCAAAGGTTTTTGACAAAAACCACAACTGTCGAAGAACGCTCATGAAACCCAGGTCGATTCTCCAAAAGCCCACCTTAGATCTCCTCATAGCAAGATCATGACCAAAACTCATCATATTTGGCATTGAAACACTTAGATCTACCCAAAATGGACCTAGGTCTAAGAAACCAAGAGAAGAGGAGAAGTGGATCTAAGTAGATCCAAGAAACCAAACAAGAACAATCACATACCTCAAGAAATCATCTTCGATTCGCCAATAGTATCTTTTAGATCACCTCTAAAACTCTTGGGAGAGGTTATAATACCTTATAGGGAGGTTAATCCCGAGTTATGGCCACGTAGGAGATTAAACGAGCAATTTAGAGGAAAAACGGTTGGGATCCACAAATTTTGGATCTAGTTTAAGTGGATGCACGGTTTCCTCGCATGGTTATACAAATCATGCGCTAACCGTGCAGTCGCTACTCCCTCGTCAAACACTCCTCGCATGGTTAGGCTTCATGGTTTGACAAACTGTGCGCTAACCGTGCGTTAGCCACTACCCCCAATATTAACTACATAGGGTATGGCCACATGGTTTAGACAAACTGTTTGCAGCCCTTGAGAAAGCTACTGCCCTTTAGTTTTCCTTAATGATTCACCCATACTCACCCCCCAAGTCACTACTCCAAAACAAGGGTTGTTTGAATTATCAAAAGTACCTGAAGACGTAACGTGATGTTACAGTTCACAACAATCTACTATTGAAATGGTTCATCGATAAGGGAATTTTGGAAAAGTTTTGGGAATAAGTCACCTTGACCTCCTGGAACACCTCTACCACCACATTTTCACAAAGTAATGGACCAGAGAGTTCCAGGACATTACATTAGAAACCTCTCAAAACATTCCCATCCTCGAGAATCCAAAACCCACCTAAAGTGAAAACGAAATAGGGTATGAGCAACCACCCATAGAGATACCTCTCAAAATTGATCATGCCATAAAAGAAAAAATGGGATCCATCTCATAAAAATGAAAGATTCATTACCACATAAGTTATAACAATACATGAAGAGAGTTAAAAATCAAAAAACTCTTAGTACTGAGCAGGTATATGTGAATCACATTCCCAAGTACTCTCCCCCATGCCACCGTGTCGCCACCAGACACGAACTAAAGAAATATAGCGCCCACACAACACCTTCTCCTTGTGGTCTTGGATCTTCATAGGTCACTCCTAAAAGGTTGCATCATCATCCACATCGATCTCTCCCCAATCGATGATGTGAGAGTCACCATGAAGATAACAATGGAGCTGTGATACATGGAAAACATCATGTATCCGACTCATCTATGGGGGAAGTGATACCCTATACGCCAAAGGTCTAACAAGATCAAACACCTCGAAATGCATAACAAAGCAAGGAGAAAGCTTACTCACACGACCAAACCATCGCTTCCCATGATGGAGAGTCACCTTCAGAAACACATGTTCCCCAACATTAAACTCCAAGGGTCTCCTCCTTTGATCATATTATGATTTTAGACGATATTTAATTGTCTTCATCCTCTCACAAATCACATGAACCATCTATGTTGTATTCTGCACTAGCTCTGGTCATAGAATTGATGACTCTCCAACCCCAGTGCAGCTCAACGGAGAATGGAAAGGCCGGCCATAAAGGGCTTCAAATGGTGCCATACCATTAACGACCCATACTTTACATAAATGTTTATTAATTCATAATTGAAGCACACTTATTACAACATATAACAAAACCATGGTAGGACTGTATAGGTATAGTGTCTTTAGAAACTGGGAAACATAAACAACTGGTTCATAAATCATCTACATTGTCTCCCGCTTATTTCATCATATTTAGAGTCCCTTTTTGGCATATCCTACTTAATAACCTTCTTCCTATTTTGGGGAATATAAAAAATACAAAAGGGTGAGCTCAAATGCTTAGTAAGGGAAAAAAAAGAAATATCAATCATATCATATTCATAAGAACATAAAATTTTGAATATCTTAACCTGCAAAAGAGATCATAATATCATAACATGTGATAAATCATAGTAACGAAACGTAATACCAATAATCATAACATAAAACATGAAACTTTGTGGCATACACACATAATCATAGAAAATCTCTTCATATTAGCCAAGACTCATTTCCAAGACTATCATAGTGGACAAAGTCCATTACTGAACCGAGTTCAATCCTCGTTCTAGTCCTGTGTCACTGAATATGATTAACATTCCATTCCGACCATGTCTATCTCATGAGATATAAATCTTTACCCAATCCATTAGATGGAGATATTGGTCCCACCAATCTCATAATGAAACCATTCTTATGTGTGCCAAAAAATCATAAATCATACATCATAGCATTACCCGTGTAATTAAAATTGGATTCTTAGACATCATGACATCATAAAACAATTCATATAAGATAAAGGAATTCATTAAAATAATTCCATCACAACATAATCAAATCAATGTAATAATAGGGATATAAACCGATCCCTATATTATCTTAGATGGAAAATAATTTTGATAATACACTTGAACTCCATTCTTGAGGAAAATATCCTTTCTACTTAAAAAACATTTTTCCTTTATTAACATGTCTTAACATTTTAAACTAAAAGACGTTAATTAAAAATAAACTTGAAAATTTTTAAAGTAAGCTTCATGGAAATAATGTTATATGGAATCATAAAAATCCATTCATGCCGTATAAGTTAAAAAAACATTCTTCTCGTACTTTGGCCAGAAAAGTCAAAATGTATATCGTACTAAATGGATTACACCATAAAATTGAATAGTTAAACTAACCACTTATTAATACAACAATGAACCTTTAATCGAAGAATCCATAATAAAATTGTTTAGAATGATCCATCAATTAATAAAATTCTAATATTTAATTTACTGACTGGTTAGGATGTTTCGAACATACATATTCAGCAATGACATTTCCCTTCCTCATGATTTCAGTAATGTCAAAAACAAATGACTATAGACACTCAACCCAACACCTCTAGTTATGGTCCAAATATTTTTTAGATAAGATAGAATTTATATTTTTTTGCATAATGAAATTATAAATCATTCTCCAAAAAGATAATGAGAATAAATTTTATGATCAAGAATCATAGCTCTGATGTCATGGTAAAGGGTCATGTAAATTTTATAATGATTATAAAGTAGTCTAGATCCAAAGCATACTACATCATCACATGGAATAAGAACACATACTGTACTTTAACCATATGAATCATTGAAGACCAAATAGACATTTCTTGGATATGTAAGGGGAAATAATGTTGCAGAATTAAATAAATTTCAAACTGAAAAAATAACTCTAAAATTTATCATTCCATAATAACTTCACTCTCTTATGAGTAATATAAATCATTGGAAAATCTATCATTTAGAAATAATTTATAAACCCATCATAACACCCCACAAATACTAATATTTGTTGTATCTCAAAAAAATTATGAGGTTTCTTCTTTATTTATAACGACCCATACTTTACATACATTGTTAGTACTTCAAAATTTAAGTATACTTATTACAACATATAACAAAACCATGAAAGGACCGTATAGGTATAGTGTCATTAGAAATTGGGAAACATAAACAACTGGTTCATAATGCGTCTACACTGTATCCAATTTATTTAATCATATCTATAGTCCCTTATGGAATATCTTACTTAATAACCTTCTTCCTGACCTGGGGAAAGAAAACATACAAAAGGGTGAGCTAAAATGCATAGTAAGGGTAAACAAAAAAAATATCAATCACATCATATTCATAAGAACATAACATTTTGGAAATTTTACCCTGCAAAAGAGATCATAATTTCATAACATGGGATAAATCATGGTAGTGAAATGTAATCACAATAATCTTAACTTAAAACATGAAGCTTTGTCGAATAAAAACATAATCATAGGGAATCATTTCTTATTAGTCAATAATCATTGCCAAGACTATCTTAGTGGACAAAGTCCATTTCTGAACCGAGTTCTTTCCTCATTTCAGTCCTATTTCACTAAACCGATTTAACCTGCCTTTCCAGCCATGTCTATCTAATGAGATATAAATCATTACCCAATGCATTGGAGGGAGATATAGGTCCCACCCACCTCATAATGATATCATTATTATGTGTGCCACAAAATCATAAATCATACATCATTGCATAACCCATGTAATAAAAATGGGATTCTTAAACATCGTGACATCATAAAACAATTCATATAAGATAAAAAAATTAATAAAAATAATTCCATCACAACATAATCAAATCAATGTAATAATAGGGATAGAAACAGAACCCTATATTATCTTTGATGGAATTTTTTTTTATAAAACACTTGAACTCCATTCTTGAGGAAAATATCCTTTCTATTTCAAAAACAATTTTCCTTTCTTAACATGTCATACAATTCTAAACTAAAAGAAGTTGATTAAAAATAAACTTGAAAACTTTTAAAGTAAGCTTCTTGGAAATAATGTTTTAAAAATAAATTCATGTTGTATAAGTTTTAAATAAACATTCTTGTCGTACTTTTGTCGGAAAAGTCAAAAAGTACCTCGTACGAAAACCGACAAAAGAATCCTTTCATATCTTTTACTAAAAACTCACCAAAGGGTAAAATTGGATTTAAAAATTTATAGGTAGATGGAAATAATATTACATAACGAGGAAACATGGATGTGGATGATAAAATACAACCCAGTAAATATATATTATTTACACCATTATACCCATCCAAGTAAGGTGGTGGTGGAAAACAGATTACACCACGGCGTGGAGACGGTATTCCGTATGTACGCACGCGCAGTGATTTCGTTTTCCGTAGGATGGATAGAAGGTGAAATATGGATGTTTCATATTTATAATAACATATCATTATGTGAGTTATACTGATGTTATTACTTCATAATGAAAGAACTAAAGAAGAGTAAGTAGAAGAAGAAATAAATTTGAATGAATCGGTAAAGGATATTACCTCTTCTTCGACACGCCTCTTTGAAACCTCCACCTAGGGCATGAAAATTAGACATTGTAGAAGACCATGAGCTGTAGTTTGTTTCTATGGAAGTTGATAAGGAAAATGGTCAGGGGTTGGCCAAGATTTAAGGCTCAAAATTGTGTGAGGAGGAGAGGGAGGAGGTTCTCTTTTATAAGGGAGAAGAGGGGAACCTTTGAAAAAACATAAAATATTATTTTATAATAATGTCATATTTGGTTTCTAATAGATCTATATTTAGTTACTTCTTAGCTAAGGTGGATATGGGTTGAAATCCTCTCAACCAATATGTTCTACACAAGGTTAGTTTAGTATTTTAACCTTATCATTTTGATTTAACTGAAATTTAAATAATTTAACTTTTACTTTGACTTTTTGTTTTCTTACACTATATGGTTAATAAACTTACTATAAAAAGCCAAAAAAACCCCAAATGGTTGATTATTAATATATATAACCTTATCTAAGTCATTTTTCTGAACCTTATATTTTTAGGAATAAAATATCAATTAATAATATAATATTGTTTTTAAAACAATTCTATGTCAATTATGACACTATTTGGTAATTGATTTTTGTGAAAATCATAACAGCATGATTAGTTCAAAAAAAGTTAATTAAATCAATAATTACATATCATATTAACCTATAGAATTAGTGGAATTTATAAAAATTATAAAATTACATTTATTTTGGTATTTATAACATTAATCATGTTAATATTTCATTAATGAGGTAATTAGTGCATAATCATTGTTTCATAAATAAATTAAATTATTTATTGTTTAAAAATTATAAATGAAATACCATTATGTAGGAAATATTTTTATATTTATAATGAATATTTATAGTTGAATTTAGCTAATGTATAACCCTATTTTAAAAAAGTTTTATTTATTAAACTTTGATTTTTACTCTTTTAATTCTTCTTTAAATAAAATAATTATAAGTGTCCTAATATAATACATGTGGACATAAATGGTCATATTTTACTCCTAAGGATGTTTTTGGTCGAATTAAACTTATCCAATAGAATTAGGACATGTGTTAGGGTAATAATAATATCATTTTTACCCTTAATTACCCAATTTACATTTAACTGTGGTTAAAAAAAGTAAAAAATTACTATTCACCAAAAATTATTTTAATCTAATTAAACCACATTTAACTCATTTAAATTAACCGTGTCTTTCAGATTTTATAAATTCCACTCATAGAAGTGGTAAAATTAAGTTTTATGTAAATTTTCAAATTCTCCTTGGAGGTGGGTAAAAGATGGTGAAAAGTTAAATAAAATTTTTATATATCTAAAATTAATATAAAATTACTCCAATGAATTAAATTGAACTTATATAGTTATTATGTGTCAATTTTGACCTAAAATAAATTTAAATAAAATGAATAATTATTTGAAAGAACTCGGTTCTTATTTTTGATGTACGGGCTTCTTCTTCTTTCTTTTCCTTGAGAAACTATAGAAAATGGGGAAAAATCCTAAATTTTGGAACTACACACCTTGTAATTTTCCACACGCTGTGTACTTTTGGCCGTGGGGGATGGTTACATGGGGCGTGTAGCCATGTCGACGACGAAGGGTGTAGGAACCGACTACACTGTGTGTAGTAGTACTTTACACGCCGTGTAGTCAGTCGGCAGGCTTAAACAGTAAGGCGGTGGAGCATCCGCCAACTGGTCGATAGTACAAGCTGTGTACTCGGGAGTACATGTCATGTACTCATGTCGACAGATAAACAGTGTGTCGGTGCTGCCAGAGGAATAGTTAAATGAATGAAGTACACGCCGTGTACTCAGAAGTACATGCCGTGTACTTTGTTTTTTCATCTTAAAATAGGTAGTATCCTCCTCATTTGGAAGAGGAGGCATTTGAGACATTTTGGAGCCAAGGAGGATGGATGAACCTTTTAAGATCCGCTGGGTGTTCTTCTAGAATCTGATTCGGCTTCGGACGATCTCATTGAACCGCACGGGTAAGCCCTCAACTCTCCTGGTACCGTTCTTATAAATTCTTTCCCGAGGGGAAGTTATTTACGTTTGAATGGGTTTTGTTATTCATCATATCTATTCCGTTCTTGGGAATTTCTAGAGTTGGCGGTCAGGTATAAAGTTCGTTGGCGTATAAGGTAGGTGGCATGGTGTAAATTTCCAACTGTTGTGTGTTTTTGTGCATTTTCGTGCCACGAACCCATGTTGGGGTGTCATGTGGCTGAGGCTGTTGCTATATTTAATGCCTAGAATTTCATAGGTGATTAAATTGCGATTATAAAATTCTGGTTGGGATCGTTTCTTGGATTCGGAAGCACACCAGGGGTGTGTTTCATTGTTTAGTTGTTTCTCCAAGATACCCGAGGGTATGCCATTAAAGTAGTAATAGTAGAATTGACTTGAAAGGAATGTATGTTTGCTGTTATTGACATGTTGGGCATGGCCCGGTTACCTGTTTAGCCTGAGGGCATTGTTGTGATCAGCCTGTGGGAACTACACTGTTTAGCACGAGTGCTGTAGTTATTTCGCATGAGGGAAACCTTTTGTGCCTGAGGGATTGACTTCTGTGCCTGAGGGCGACACTTCCTACGCCTGAGGGAAATTTTTGTTACTCCTGAGGGAAATACCTGTGGGTTGGATTATGTATAGCCCGAGGGCGTGGTTAACTATATTAGCCTGAGGGCAAGATACTGGTCAGCCTGAGGGATTGGTGCTGTTGAGCACAAAATGTTTCTAGATTAAAGGGATTCAATGAATAATTAAATGGAAATATAACTGGAAAGTTAGTTACTCTTAGTACTACTTAGTTTATTGCATTTTATTACTGCACACTTGTTGCATCCACACAGTTGGGCACGAGCCTTTGGTGGGTGCCTATTGGGAATTTATTTTTCACACCCATTTTGGGTCACGCTTTTCATCCCAAACAGATTACTTTTCTACAGGTGTAGATAGGTTCAAGAGTCCCTATACAGGTACTTGACTGTTGCTGAGGAATAAAAGGTCATTGGACCGAGCCTATGCTCGCGATGCTGCTGCCAGCTGTTTGCTTTGTTTTGTTGTACCCTGCTTTTTGTTGTACTGTATTAATGTATAACATGTTCTGGCTGTTTTCATAGAACTTGAGACATGTAGAATATTGTTTTATATACTGATGGTTATATCCACTTTTGTTGTTTATTTCAGTTGTGTATGGTTTACTACTTCTGCTGTTTGTTGTAAGTTTTATTTCCATTTGGCTGCGCTACACTTTGACAAATGAAGGCATTGGTTCCCCACTATCAGACCTGGGCCCTCACTGCTAGTCGGCAGCCTCTGGCGTTTGGGGAAATGTGCTTGAGGTCACGTGGAGAACTGGGCTCGGGGCACCCGTTGCGTGGAACCCAAGTCCAGGACGTTACAAAATGGTATCAGATGAGTTTCTTTTCATTGAATTACATTTTGGAGCTGTAGTCAGGGATAGGACGAACGATAGTTGGTAAAAAGCTGTGCCCAAGTGTAGCTAACCCATGTACAGGGAAAAGCTAGTCTACCTCGTATTTTTCATTCTTTTGATTTTTCAATTTTACGGTTGATATGTTTTCACCGTTGGGTGATGCACTTTGAGATTGTGCAGATTATAGTTTATCGGTGGGTTCTATTTAGTTGCAACATGAAGAGATGAGGGTATGTCGTCTCATGCATCATATAGTCACATGCTAGATATCACATGCCATGCATAGTTTCCATGCCATGTAGGTGCATTAGAAATTCGCATGTTGTTGTGATAGTTGTTGTGATAAAAAAGCATGATGTTGTGATAGATTATTGATAATTACCAGCCTTGTGATATGGTATTTTTTTTGTTTGAGCTTGTTTATAGAATGGAGGCCAAACTTTGGTTTTTGGGGAGTATGGGCCCCCATTGACTTTAATATGGTGGATCATTGACTATTTATTTGTTATAACACATATAAGATGTCAAACATTGATTCGTTGGGAGTATGAGCCCCCACGAGTCAGAATTGGACACTTAGATGCTATTTTTAGTATTTTCCAGGTTCCAGGGATGTTTCTGAGGAATACTTCTGGAAACCCAGTAAACACTCCATGTAGTATTTTTTATACACATCGTGTATGATCTTCTGTTCGGGAATAAAAATTAACTTTTTGAGTATACGCCTTGTACACTGAGTACATGCCTTGTAGTCTCTTCCCATGTCACAAACCGTGTGGTCAGCGACACGGGGTAGGGAAGGGCTTGGGTAAAACACGCCGTGTAGTTTTTGTACACGCCTTGTAGTGTTGACCTGAAGTCCGGCCGTGTAACTAACAACACGGGTCGGTGAACTCCTTGACAGAACACGCCGTGTCAATTATGGACACGCCGTGTAGTGTGACATGGGGACTCGGTCATGTACCTAACAACACGGGCCAATGTCACCTCTCCCTGAACACGCCGTGCACCTGTGGGACAAGCAGTGTAGTCCGGTCCGAGGACAGACCGTGTGGAGTTAGCCGTGTGGCTGGGACACGGGGTGGTGTACATGCCGTGTGCGGGTGTAAAACGCCGTGTAGTGTCAATCTGAGTAGTCGGCCGTGTCACAGATGACACGAGCAGTTGGAAAATCACACCGTACATGCCGTGTATATATTATACACATCGTGTGATTTTTTTCAACGGAAGTCGTGTGGCTTAGCCATGTAGAAGGACCTGGGCAGGGGAAGGGAAGTCAAGTACATGTCGTGTAGTCATTGTACATGCCGTGTAGTCTTGTTTTGCCAATTTTGAGTGCCTTAATCCTCTTGTTTCCTTTTTGGTTCCTTCACTTTTCGGTCATAATAATCTTGAATCTGAGGCCTGTTTTTGACCTTGTAGTGTCATGCCGCCTAGACGACCGCGAGTTGTTTTCCAGGAGATCGGCAACGATTATACTCAAGAGATGGTGGGCCATGGGATACCATTTGATCCTCCAGCAGAGCCAGATGTGGCACCACCTACTATACCGGACACAGGCGCGGAGGCGCAGTTCTGTGAAGGCTTTATGCAGTTCATGAAGACCTTTTAGGGAGCACCACAGGCTGCCACATCTATGGCTGAGCTGATGCATATCTTCTAGCACTAGCATCCACCCAAGTTTTCAGGGGATAGCAGACCACAGGCTGCAGATTCTTGGCTAGGATCGATGCATAATATTTTTGAGAACATAGAGATTCCTCCAGGGTGGAGGGTCAAGCTCGCGACTTACATGTTGCGTGATTCCGCCAAGAGGTGGTGGGATGTTACCATCCAGTCAGATAATCACAGAGACATGGCGTTGGAAGATTTTCAGGCGGTCTTCTATGATTTATTCATTCTCGAGACGCTGAGGGCAGATAGAGCTCGAGAGTTCATGAATCTGCAGCAGAGCGCTATGTCGATGATGGACTATTCTACTCATTTTACGGAGCTTCAGCGTTTTTCACCCATGCTAGTGGTTGATGAGACGTTGAGAGACAGCTGTTTTGAGGATGGTATTCGGTATGAAATTTGAGCACTGGAAAATGTTTTCAGGTTACCTACTGTACACATGATAGTGAACCAGGCGTTGATTATAGAGAGGAACATGCGGGAATTGAGTGGTGTGGGCTAGGGCAGTTCAGCACCAGTTACTGGTACTATTTCTACTGGAAAGAGGAAGAGACAAATGGACTTCTCTCACGGTGGTAGTACCAACTAGGTAGTGTCTTCAGGTGGCCCAATCAAGTGCTACCAGTGTGGTAGAGAGGGAACAAGAGGCTGTAGTGTCCACGAGACCCAGTGGAGTGTCGATCATGTGGCAAGTTGGTTAATGTGCAATGCTTTTGTAGGGCGTTCCCACCAGTGGCTAGTGAGAGGGGTTCTGTGCAGGCTTCACGTGCGGGAGCAGGACCAGTGGCTTCTTACCAGTCGGGGAACTGGAATAGGTCATTGCATGAAGTCTGAGATGGTGGTCGTGGCCATGGTAGCCAGACACCAGTATCACAGAGGCAGCAGGGTGGGATAGTTCAAGGTAGCCAGGTTGTGTCACAGGGCCGTGGCACTGGGCAGGCATATGCAGTGCAACAGAACCAGCAGAAGCAGGATCTCGATCCTTCTACAGTCAGAGGTACTATTCTAGTAGCTTCTGTCTTGTCTTCATTACATTTGGATACAGGTGCTTCACATAGTTTTATATATGTTCCCATTGTGGAGATCCTTGGGCTCTGTGTTTCTTCTTCTTCTAATATCATGACGCTAGACACTCCGTTGGGGACTAGGACGGCTGGTGTGCGTCAGTTCAAGGAGAGCCCGCTTGGGGTTGGAGGGTGTCACTATATTTGGGACCTCTTTGTCTTGGAGATGACGAGGTATGATGTCATTTTTGGGATGGAATGGTTGGTTCCCTTTCGAGCCTTTGTAGACTGCTATCGTCGCAGGGTGAGTTTCACGTCACCAGAGGCGGGTGAGTTTCTATACATGGGAGAATGGGATGTTCAGGCGAGTCGAGCTAGACCAGAGCATCATGGATGAGGTGCAGTCACAGCCTATATAGTGAGCTTATATCTGGATGATCAGGGGACTTGTCAGATGGATTTCCCTCTAATTGATGATCATTTCAGGGATGTATTCCCGGACAACTTTTCAATTCTACCTCTGGTACGTGATGTGGATTTCTCTATCGAGCTTGTGCCAGGAGAATCACTGGTGTCCATTCCTCCTTATAGGTTGGCTACACCTGAGTTGCAGGAGATCAAGAGGCAGTTAGAGGAGTTTCAAGCAAAGGGCTTTATCTGACCCAGTACTTCTCCTTGGGGTTCGCCGATCCTTTGTGCGAAGAAGGCTGACAGTACCCTCAGACTCTTAGTGGATTATCGGAAGCTAAACTAGTTGACGGTTAAGAACCGATATACTTTACCGAAAATGGATGATATTTTTTATCATCTTTTTGCAGAATGAGTGTTCTCTATGATTGAATTGAGATTTAGATATCATTAGTTGTGCGTCAGACCATTAGATATACCGCTTACAGATTTTCGGAGCAGATATGGTCTGTACGAGAACTTGGTTATGCTGTTCGGACTCATGAACGCGCCAGCGGTTTTCATGGCTCTGGTGAATCGTGTGTTCCATCTGTATCTTGATTATTTTGTGTTTGTATTCGTGGACGACATCTTGTTGTACTGTCACACTCGACACGACCATGCCTCTCATCTGGAGATCGTATTGATAAAACTGAGAGAGCATCTGTTATATGCTAAGCTCTCATAGTGCCACTTTTGGATGGACCAGATTCACTTCCTGGGTCATATCATCTCAGAGTCAGGAGTTGCAGTTGACCTAGAGAAGGTGAGAGCCGTAGTTTTCTAGGGATCAGCCTAAGAACATGTTTTTTGATATAGAGTTTGTTAGGGATGGATGGTTACTACAGATGCTTCATATAGGGCTTCTCCTGCTTAGCAACACCGTTTACAGGTCTGACTAAGAAGGGTGTGAAGTTCATTTGGTCAGACGCTTGTGAGACAGCTTTTCAGGACCTGAAGGGAAGGTTGACATCAACACTGATCCTGATACTCCCAGAGCAGGGGAAAAGCTATACAGTTTTCTGTGATGCATCAGGGATTGCGCTGGGAGCCGTTTTGATGCAGGGTGACTGAGTTGTTGTGTAAGGGTCTTGGTAGTTGAGGCCACATGAGAGGAATAACCCGACGCATGATCTCGAGTTGGCTGCAGTTGTTCATGCGTTGCGCTATTTGAGACATTATCTTTTGGGAGAGCGTTTTTTGATTTTCACCAACCACAAAAGCCTCAGGTATATCTTTACTCAGCGTGACCTGAATCTGAGGCAGAGATGGTGGGTTGATTACCTACAGTCCTTATATTTTGAGCTTGCCTTGCCACATGGTAAAGGTAATGTAGTAGCTGATGCAATGAGAAGGAAGACTCAAATACAGGTAGTGAAGGAGGCTAGTGGTGAGTGGGACCTTATGGCTTTGTTCTCTGAGATGCATCTGGAGGAGCATGATAGTCAGGGGATGAATTTTCTTTCCTCTTTAGTTGTGACATCTTCCCTCATGGACATAGTGAGGATGAGACAGCTAGCATATTCAGAAGGCCTAGTTCTACGGGAGTCGACGGAAAATGAGGACCCTCCTCCCAGTTGGACGATAGGTGATGATGAGGTTTTGGGTTTCCATGGACGAGTATGGGTTCCAGGGGATATACATGAGGAGATGATGTGGGAGTGTCATGCTTCAGTTTGGTCCGTTCATCCTGGGGTTACCAGGATGTATCGTGACTTGAGGCATCAGTACTAGTGGCCAGGTATGAATAGAGAGATAGCTGGTTTTGTTACAAGGTGTTCCACCTGTCAGCAGGTGAAGGCAGAGCACCAGAGGCCAGCTAGGCTGTTATAGAAGTTACCCATTCCAGAGTGGAAATGGGATGATGTCGCGATGGATTTCATGAAGGGATTGACGAGGTCACCTCAAGGCAATGCCGTCGTGTGGGTTGTTGTGGATAGATTCACAAAGGTAACTCATTTTTTTCCGATCAAGGAGAACTTCGGTCTTGATGAGCTCGGAAGGCTGCATATCCGAGAGATCGTACGTATTCATGGGGTCCCTCGTTCTATTGTTTCAGATAGGGACGAATGCTTTACATCTCGTTTCTGGCAGAGTTTTTAGAGGGCACTGGGTACACAGGTGCTTCTGAGCATAGCATACCACCATCAGACAGATGGCCAGTTAGAGCAGACGATACAGGTGCTAGAGGACATGTTGCTCCCATGCGTCCTAGACTTTGGGGGATCTTGGGAGAAACATATACCCTTACTCGAGTTTTCCTATAAAAATTGTTTTCAGGAAACTATTGAGATGGCACCATACAAGGATTTATATTGTAGGCCATGCCGATCACCTTTGTGATGGTTAGAGGTAGGTGAGGCAGCTTTACTGGGACCATAGCTCGTGCAAGACACATCTGAGTAGGTCCAGTTGATTCGGAAGCAGATGTCTACCGCACAGTCTTGTCTGAAGTCATATGCTGATCGCTGCAGACGGCCATTGGAGTTCGTGGTCAGGGATCAGGTTTTTCTACGTGTTTCGCCGAGGCTGGGACACATGTGTATCAGGAGAATTGGTAAATTATCACTGAGGTATGTGGGGCCATTTGAGATTCTGAAGAGAGTCGAGATGGTTGTCTACCAATTGCAGTTACCGAAAAGGTACTGAGCCATGCACGATGTCTTCCATGTATCTCAGTTGCGCTGCTATCATTCAGATCCGTCTCGCACCGTTCATCCCGAGGAGGTTGAGCTTGAGTTAGATGTGTCCATTGAGGAGCATCTGATTCGTACTGTTGACAGGAGCACGAAAGTTCTCCAAGACCGGTTAGTTCCTCTCTTACGGGTGCTATGGCAGCATGACTGAGTGCAGGACGAGACCTAGGAGTGGGAGGCTGAAGTACGTGATCAGTGGCCCAATCTGTTCTGAGCTTTATCTTTGCTACCCTGGGAAGGGAAATTCGGGGACGAATTTCTATAAAGGAGAAGTTTGTAAGAACCTGGTTCTTATTTTTTTGGTACAAGCTTCTTCTTTATTCTTTTCCTTGAGAAAATATGGAAAATGGGGGAAATCATAAATTTTGGAACTACATGCTGTGTACTATTCCACACGCCGTGTACTTTTGGACGTGTGGGATGGGTACACAGGGAATGCAGCCATGTCAGCGACGAAGGGTGTAGGAACCGACTACACACCGTGTAGTGGTACTTTACATGTTGTGTAGTTAGTCGACATGCTTAAACAGTAAGTCGGTGGAGAAGCCGTGAGCTGGAAGACAGTACACGCCATGTGCTCGGGAGTACATGCCGTTTACTCATGTCAACAGATGAATAGTGTGGCAGTGCCGCCAGAGGAACAGTTAAATGAAAGAAGTAAACGTCGTGTACTCAGAAGTACACTCCGTGTACTTTATTTTTTCGGCTTAAAACAGGCAGTAGCCTCCTCATTTGGCAGAGAAGGCGTTTGAGCCATTTTGGAGCCAAGGAGGATGGCCGAACCTTTAAATATCTTCCGGTTGTTCGTCTGGAATCCGATTCGGCTTTAGATGATCTCGTTGGAACCACACGGGTAAGCCCCCTCCTCTCCTGGTACCGTTCATAGCAATTCTTTCCTGAGGGGATGTTATTTACATTTGAATGTGTTTTTTTCTTCGTTAGATCTACGACATTCTTGGGCGTTTCTGGGGTCGGCGTTCGGGTATAACGTTCATTGGAAAATATGGTTGGTGGCTTGGTGTAAATTTCCAACTGTCGTGCGTTTTTGTGCGTCTTCATGCCACGAACCCATGTTGGGGTGTCGTGTGGCTGAGGCCTTTTCTATCATTAATGCCTATAATTTCATAGGTGATTAAATTGTGATAATTAAATGCTGGTTGGGATCGTTTCTTGGATCTGGAACCACCCCAGGGGTGTGTTTTACTGTTTATCCATTTGGCTAGGATACCCGAGGGTATGCCTTTAAAGTAGTAATCGTAGAATTTCCTTGAGACGAATTTCTATTTACTGCTTTTGACATGTTGGGCACGACCTGGTTACCTGTCTAGCCTGAGGGCGTTGTTGTGATTAGACTGTGGGCACTACACTGTTTAGCTAGAGGTTTGTAGTAATTTTGCCTAAGGTAAACCTTTCGTGCCTGAGGGGTTGACATCTGTGCCTTAGGGCGACACTTCCTAATCCTGAGGGCAATTTCTGTTATGCCTGAGGGCAATACCTACGGGTTAGATTCTGTATAGCCTCAGGGCGTGGTTCACTATATTAGCCTGAGGGAAAGACACTGGTTGGCCTGAGGGCTTGGTGCTGTTGAGCACAAAATGTTACTAAATTACAGGGATTAAATGAATAATTAAATGGAAATATAACTGGAAAGTTAATTACTCTTAGTACTACTTAGTTTTTTACATTTTATTACTGCACACTTGTTACATACACACAGTTGGGCACGGGCCTTTGGTGGGTGCCTACTGGGAATTTATTTCTCACACCCTGTTTGGGTCACGCTTTTCGGCCCAAATAGATTACGTTTCTGCAGGTGTAGATTGGGGCAAGAGTACCTATACAGGTACTTGACTGTTGCTGAGGAGTAGGAGGGCATGGGACCGAGCCTAGGCTAACGATGCCACTGCCAGCTATTTGCTTTGTTTTGCAGTACCCTACTTTTTGTTGTACTGTATTGATGTATAACATGTTCTGGGTGTTTTTTTAGAACTTGAGACATGTAGCATCGTGTTTTATATACTGATGGTTATATCCACTTCTGTTGTTTATTTCAGTTTTTTATGGTTTACTACTTCCACTGTTGGTTGTATGTTTTATTTCCATTCTGATGCACTACACATTGACAAATGAGGGTATAGTTTCCCCACTATCAGACCTAGGCCCTCGCTACTAGTCGGCATCCTCTGGCGTTTGGGGAAATGCGCTTGAGGTCACGTGGCTAACCGGGCTGGGGCACCCGTTGCGTGGCACCCGGGTCCGGGACGTTACATTATTTAAAGAAAAATTCGGTTTTTAAATAGTAACACAGTGTTTTCACTATTCATCAAAAATTGAATGTTTTCAGAAAAATACCAAAAATTCACCCTAAGCTAATTTCAATATTCTAAATCAAAAAATGAAATCCATTTTTAATGATATATTTTCAAAAAGTTGGTATTACTATTCAAAATAGCTAGTTTATATAATATTTTAATAACATATCGTGTTTTAGCGAAACTCGGTATTATGTACACCGCAAGATATCGAGGAAGGTTTCTCAAGAATGTAACACCAGCCAAGACAGTGTTGTGTGTAGTGAATGAATCCTTTGGTTATTTATATAACATAAAAACAAAATATTTCTCATAAATTCTCAGGTGTTACATTCTACCCCCCTTAAAATGAATTTCCCCCATGAAATTCATCACTTTGTAACAAAAAAATGAGGACTTCTCTCTATCATTATATGCTCAAGCTTCCATGTAGCTTCTTCTAATTGTTGGTTCCTCCATTAAACTTTCACCAAGCGAGTGGACCTGTTTCGTAGGACTTTTTGGCTACGATCCAAAATCTCTATCAGCTGTTCTTCCTAAGAAAGTTCTTGCTTCAGCGGTACAACTTTTGTGCTGAGTACATGTAAAGGATCATGTATGTACTTTTTCAGGAGAGATACATGGAACACATCGTGAACTTGAGAGAGATTTGGTGGAAGCGCCAATCAGTAAGCTACCTTCCCAACACGATCCAGTATTTTGAAAGGAGCGATATACCTAGGGCTTAGCATTCCCTTCTTTCCAAATATCATTACTCTCTTCTAAGGAGATATTCATATGAACACTTTATCACCCACTTCAAAATCTATGTCTTTTCTTCAGTTGTCGGCATAACTTTTTTGTCGACTCTGAGATGCTCTTATGTGTTGTTGAATAGATCAGACATTTTCTACCATCTCATTAACAAGATCAGTTCCTAATAGCTTTCTTTCCCTAACATCATCCTAGCAAGTTGGAGTCCTGCATTTCTTTACATAGAGAGCATCATAAGGATCCATATAAATAGTGGAGTGAAAGCTATAATTATAATAAAATTCCACCACAGGTAGGTGTTGATCCCTATCACCTTTGAAATCCATAGAGCAAACTCTCAACATGTCTTCTAGAGTTTGAATTGTCCTCTAAGACTGACCATCTGTCTGAGGATGATAAGCAATGCTGAAACTCATCTCTGTATCTAGAGTATGATGAAGTCTTTGCAAAAACATCGAGGTAAACCTCGGATCCCGATCAGATATAATGGAAAGTGGTACTCCAGGCAATCTTACCACTTCCTTTACATATATCCTAGCAATCTGATCAAAAGAAAAATCTTCTATAATAGCAATGAAGTGTTATGACTTTATAAGAAGATCAACTATAACCCAGATAGAATTATTTTCTTTGGATGTTTTAGGATGTCCAGTGACAAAGTCCATAGTGATGTTTTCCCATTTCCATTCGGGTATGGGCAATGGTTGTAACATCCCCTTAGACTTCGGCCTCTCAGCTTTAACTTACAGACAAACCAAGCATCGAGAGTCATATTCAACAACATATCTTTTCATTCCATCCCACCATAAGTACTATTTCAGGTCCCTATACATCTTTGAGCTTCCAGGATAAATAAAGAATGAATAACTATGAGCCTCATCCAGCATCTCCTTCTTTAATTCTTCAATGGGAGGAAGAAAAACCGTATTCCTGAACCTTCCCAAGTGGTTCATTATTAATATATATAACCTTATCTAAGTCATTTGGCCAGACCTTAGATTTTTAGGAATAAAATAACAATTAATAATATAATATTTGTTTTAAAAACTAATTAATGTCAATTATGACACTATTTGGTAATTTGTTTTTGTGAAAATCATAACAGCATGATTAGTTCAAAAAAAATTAATTAAATCAATAATTACATGTCATATTGACCTATAAAATTAGACAAATTTATAAAAAGTCTCAAATTACATTTATTTGGGTATTTATAAGAATATTCATGTTAATATTTCATTAATAAGGTAATTACTACATCATCATTATGTCATAAAAAAATAAATTATTTAATGTCTAAAAATTATAAATAAAATACCCTTATGTATGAAATCTCTTTATCTTTATAATGAATATTTATAGTCGAATTTAGAAAATGTATAACTCTATATTTAAAAATTTTTAGTTATTAAACATTGATTTTAACTCTTTTAATTCATATTTAAATAAAATAATAATTATTGTCCTAATCTAATCCAAGTGGACCTAAATGGTCATATTTTATTCCTAATGTTGTTTTTGGTCGAATTAAACTTATTTAATAGAATTAGGACATGTGTTAGGGTAATAATAATATCATTTTACCCTTAATTACCCTATTTACTTTTAACAATTGTAAAAAAAGTAAAAAGTTACTATTCACAAAAATTTATTTTTATCTTATTGAACCACATTTTACTCATTGAAATTAACCATGTCTCTCGGATTTTTGAAATTTCACTCACATAAGCGGTAAAATTAAGTTTTATATAAATTTTCAAATTCTACTAGGTGGTGGGTAAAACGGTGAAAAGTTCAATAAACTTTTTATATATCTAAAATTATTATAAAATGACTCCAATGAATTAAATTGTACTTATATAGGTATTATGTATCAATTTTGACCTGAAATAAATTTATATAAAATATAAAATTATTTAAATAAAAAGACGGTTTTTAAATAGTAACCCAATGGTTTTACTATTCATAAAAAATTGAAAGATTTCAGAAAAATACCAAAAATTCACCATAGGATAATTTTGATATTCTGAATCCATAAATGAAATCAATTTTGAAAGATAAAATTTCAAAAAGTGGGTATTACTATTCATAACGGCTAGTTTATATAATATTGTAATAACATATCGTTGTTTAGAGAAACTCGGTATTGCGTACAACGTAAGCAATCGAGGAAGGTTTCTCTTGCGTGTAACACAAGCAAAGACAATGTTGTGTGTAGTGAAAGATTCCTTTGGTGATGTATATAACATAAAAACAAAATATTTCTCATAAATTCATAGGTGTAACAATATCGATGGTGGAGTGAAAACAATTATTATAAGCGAACTCCACAAAAGGTAAGTTCCTCATACATGAACCTCTGAAATCAAGAACACAAGAGCATAACATGTCTTAAAGAGTATGGATGGTTAGCTCTGTCTGACCATCCGTTTAAGGATTAAAAGTAGTGCTAACGCATAGTTGAGAACCAAAAGCATGTTGGAGACCTCTCCACACTCTGGATGCAAAATGAGGATATCGATCCGAAATGATCATCATAGGGACTCCATGAAGTATCACCACCTCCTCTAGATACTCCCTCGACAAAACATCCATTGAGATTGACTTCTTTATTGCTCTAAAGTGGGATGATTGTTTTAAATGATCCACTACCACCCAAATAGCAGCATGCCCTCCCAGAGCTCGAGGTATACCTATAACAAAGTCTATTGAGATTTCATCCACATTCCACTGAGGAATCTCTAATGGATGAAGAAGGCCACCAGGAACACGATGTTCGACCTTCACCTTCAGGCAGACTAAACATCGATACACAATCTCTGCAACCGCACGATTCAGCCCAGGCCACCAAAACTGACTCCTCAAGGCTCGGTACATCTTTGTCATGCCAGGATGTATAGCTAAAGGAGTATTATGGAATTCTATGAGGATCGTATCATGCATCATAAAATGAACAAAAATCCTTCCATGATACAACACTCTGAGTTGTTCATCTTCAGACCAACCATCAGGGGCCTCACCACAAACAACTCGGTCTCTCCAGACTTCCACCTCTAGATATCCCAACTGGGACTCTTCCACATTCTGCAATAGGGATGACTATAATGTCATCTGAAAAAGATAGCCTCTACCCCCAAGTTCTCCCATATCAAGATGTAATGCTGATAGTTCTTACATTACCCTCTAGGAATCATCGGATTTACGCACACCATCACTACATGAATTTCAGCTAGGCGCATCAGCTACAACATTCCCTTTTATAGGTGTAAGAACTCCATCCATCGACGCTTTCATAAGTTCAAGTCACACTGGGAGAACAAATACCTCAAAATCTTAAGATCAGTGAAACCCACAAAGTGCTCACAAATGAGGTAATGTCTCTGCAACTTCAGAGAAAACACCACGGCTGCCAACTCAAGATCATGGGTGGTAGAGTTTCGTTCATGGGGAAGTAACTGTTGAGACCCATAGGAAACAAGTGACCACTGCTGCATGAGAACACCACCTATCCCTAGATGTGAAGCATCACAGAAAACATCAAACAAAACTCCCTCAGCTGGACGACAAAGTACTGGAGCACTTACTAACTTCTGTTTTAGATACTTGAAAGCTGCCTAACACTGATTTGTCCATATGAATTCCCGATCCTTCCTGGTCAAATCTATTAGAGGAGTCGCAACCTGTGAGAAAGTGGCTATGAACCTCTTGTAGTAGCTTGTGACACCATGGAAACTTGACACCTCTGACACTGTCTTGGGGGCTTCCTAAGACACAACTGCTTCTATCTCCAATGGATCCATAGCTAATCCATGTTGGGACACAACATGCCCCATGAAACAGACTTCTCGAGCCCAAAAATCACACTTACACAACTTCCCAAATAACTGATCTTGATGAAGGACTCCCAAAATGGAGTGTAGATGCTCTGAATGTTCCTCCCCAGACATGGAGTACACAAGGATGTCGTAGATCAAAACATCATGATCCTTTCAAGGAACTCATGGAATACAACATTCATCAATCCCTAGAATACAGCTGGAGCATTCATCACGCCAAATGGAATTACAACAAATTCATAATTCCCATGACGAAAATAGAAAGCAATATTCGGGACATCCTCATCCTTCAAGCACATCTAATGATATCCTGACTGCAAGTTGATCTTTCAGAACAAACTTTCACCCTACAGTGGATCGAATAAGTCATCAATCCATGGAAGTGGATAGCGATTCTTTATTGTCACTTTTTTTAAGCGATGATAATCGACACACAACCACAAACTTCTGTCAGCCTTCTTCACAAACAAAACTGGTGCATCCCATGGTGACACACTTGGCCAAACAAAACCGCACAACAACAGACCGTCAAGCTGTATACATAGCTCTCGTAACTCAGAATTGGCCATCCTATATAGAGACATAGAGATAGGAGATGCTCCTGGCTATAGCTCGATCCCAAAATCAATCTCTCGTCGAGGTGGTAGTGCTACAACATCTTCGGTAAAATCATCAGGGTATTCCTCTATGACCTTAGGAAATGCCAAATGCTAAACCTATGAATAACTTAGCATCATCATAGCCATCATGGATTATAAGAATGGAAATCTCCGATGACCCATCCGAGGATCTCGCTCCCCAAAAAACAGCACTGGATCTCCATCCGCACCAATGAAAATTACCTTCTTCCTGAAGCAATCCACGATAGCTTGCACTAATAAATCCAATCCATGCAGAGGATGACATCATATGGTTGTATTCGTAAACTTAGGAAATATCCCCAAGAGGGGTGTTTCCCCAAAACAAGATCATAGTCTCTACATACTTCAAACAAGTCATCTAGTCCTCCAACTGGCATAGTTAATGCCAAGGTAACTGGAAGCCTCTCTAACTCAAGTATCAAAGCAAGGAAAAGGGTAGGTGATATGAAAGAGTGTGTCACTCCTGAATCAATCAATGCATACACCACGGTAGAAAACCAGAAAAGGGTACATCGAACGACATCTGGCTCACCTTGAGCTGGCAACGCTAGAGCATGAAGCTGACGGCGACCTCCTCCATTGCCTATCTGACCCTGATGATGACCACCAAAATGGCCGCACTCTACTCTCTGAGGACGGGGAGAATCATGGGGTTTCCCTCTAACTTCCCCTTTTACCCTTAGGTGATCTAATGATGGTGTAACCTGCTGCTGCTGCTGCCTCGGTGGGAACTGGCTCAAAGGAGGAACCTGGAGCGTTGCACCTGGTGCACAATGACTACTTTGAATGGTCAGGCACTCCCTCTACTGATTACTATGACAACCACAAGAAAAAAAGTTCATGATCCCTTGAAAAAGGCATGAGAGTTTCTACCTCTAGAGAAACGAGATATGAAGGGCTGGGGCGTCCCCCTGGCTGAACAGAAACTCTTCTTCCCTGAAAACAGGGAAACCCGGGCCACAGCTCTACTTCGTGAGGAATCATAATGATTCCCCTCTCATGATGATCTGGTCTTGGCCAAAGTCTTATAAAAAACCTCTTCCCTTTCCTGCACCCCAAGATATGTATTTATCATAAATGGAATGAGTTGGCACTGGATCTTTGTATGCAAATCCGCCACAAAATGCCTCGCCCTGGACTCCTCATCTGGTAACAGGTCTGAATGATATCGTAAAATGTTCTTGAAACGGATTCCAAAATCTCTAGTAGTATAGCTCCCCTATCGATGGGTATAAAGCTCCTGGAGACTGGACACCTTTGCAGTCCAAGAAAGGAACTCGACTCTAAACTTTTCTTGCAACTCCACCCATGAGATCGCTGAATCCTCACGATCCCCGATGAACAAGTACCACCACTGCCTTGCTGCTCCACATAGCATCATCACATCTAAAGACAGCAAGGGCTCCTTCAGAGCACGGATCGAACTGAAACCTATCTCGACCTCCTCCAACCTTTCTTTTGTGAATTCATTTGAAATGGAGCCCTCGTACTTCTGCAGACTCTAGCGCTGAAACTCTCAGAGTGTCTTCCTCCATGTGATGTTATCGTCATCCTCTACCATATGGCGATCGGCTAGAACAGCCTGTTGGACATTTTCTATGAAAAACTGATGAGGACGTCGAACTGGAGCCATAATAGTAAAATAGAAAATTCTTAGAGCTCCTAAACCTCGAATATGGATGACTCAACATTAATTAATTAAATATTTTAATTTATTCATCTTTGTTTAATATATACCAAGGTCTACCCATTCAAACATAAGAACAATGAATAATGATGCATGATCCATTCCTAGGTCTCTACCCTGAAACTAGTATCTCATTTTATAGTATCCATTGTAAACATAGAGGTTCGTACATCAGATTATAGGGGGCCCTAAACACCTATGTCTTAGCCGGTCTCCAGTGTTTACCTCATTTTCGAAACATGAATGAAATCGTCGCCCAACCAACCCATGCAACCTCACATGTGCCTAACTCCAAACTCCAACCTACCCCTCAACCAGACCTCTGATACCACTCTGTCACGACCCCCTCCCCACAAAGTGTACCCTTCCTGGTTCAGTAATGTTAAAAGGGATATAATGAACCACGAGTCCCGCCTTTAGTAGTCCCCGGGTTAGAAACAACCACCGAGGGTATAATAAACAAACAAATGGGAGGAATTACCCCCTAAGAGAACAAATGCGGAAGAGAGAGATAAGATAGACACCAACCAACTCCAACACAAAATTGAAATATTATAGAAACTCAAGTGCACATGTGTGTAATTCCATGAAAAAGTACTAAAACTGAAAGGGGAAAAACAGAAAGTACCTAAAAGAAAGTAAAAACAGAAGTATCTACTAGCCCGAACAGCTCCTACAACCCCAAGCTAGTAGATACCAGCTTGATCTACAACCTACTCCAAGTGACCAGAAAAATTGTTTATATATACACAGGGTGAGTATAATAGTATACTTAGTAGGATCCTCCATGGATACTCTCGTAGAAATGTAAAGAAAGCATGATAAAGCACAATGAACAAAAAGTGAAACTAACTAATCACCTAAACATGTATACTATGTTCCCATCCTCACCATGGCTACTCTCACCAAGTAACACATACTAGAATATATCATATAATAATGAAAATAAAGGTTACTCTGCTACTACTTCCCCACAGTTTTTCCACTTTTCCCCAACGTCGCACAACCTGAGAATCTCTCTCCAAAAAGGCTTGCCCGCAGACACCTGGGCGAAGCACCACAATGTGCACCTCGTGCAACACAATGGATTTCCCGCAGACACCTGGGCGAATCACCACACCATCCTCACAACAAAAAGATACCAGGTAGTTTTCAGGAGCCACCACACATCACATAACTTGTATCATATGTCGGGTATTATACCTCAAGCCATTACAGCCAATACACCAATTAAGAATCATCAAGACATCACAGCCTATAAAAGTTACACCTATAGTAGTCAATAGGATACTATATCCAGAATACATGTTTGTTAATAAACACAAGCCATTACAACCCTCTACACACATATATAGGGAAAACTAACTGTTGTTCCTACCAGTACAAGTATCCACCAAGAGAAGAGAGTGGGGCCAAAGGGTGTAGTCAGCCATTCTTCATCCCATCAGAATGTTTGGGAAAGCACCCCCGAGGTCTCAGAATCCACGAGGTGTCCGTTTCCCTTACTGACATGGTGGAGTAGCGTATAGAAAACACAAAAAGTACATAATATACTATATCTCACAAGAACATTATGGGCATAACCTAGTCTTATAAACCATTGTAGTGAACTTATCCCATACTCTGGGATGCTACTCTAAGACTAGGTATTTTATAAGCACACTACCATTTAAATAAAATTATTAGATTACTCCATTCCCTTTTTATCAGTTTCACTCTCTCTTAATTAATTCTTCAAAAATTAATTAACCATGAACAATCCCACATTAAATTTCCTTAGAATCACACCAAAAGTAAACCATTCCTTCAAAAATTACAACATCATAATTATGTTCCAGGGAACTCCAACCCCATGGGTAAACACCATTTATTCATATTTTCATTACAGAGTTACTTTCTTACATTCCCATGCATTTTAAAAAAAATTCTATGCTACTAAACACAAGGGTCTCAACACGGTGAGTAGATGTACTACTCGTCGAGTCATTTCCTCTTAAACCAAGAGCATATTACCATCCTTCCATAAGATGCTAAATATAGAATGCATGTGGCACACCCCTGATGTCTTCGCCTCTTTCAAAAACATGGTATGTAGGACCAGCTTCCTTGAGCAGTGGAATAAGTAAACCATTCATCAACCAATAAGAAACAACAAGCATCCAACAATCATATCCATCCCATTACATCGTCCCTGATGTCCTCCCTGACACCCACAAGCATTAACTGATGCATCTCGTCACTCTAGGTGTCATCTACTCTGACAACCAAAAGGCATCCATGCCCCCACATATCAAAACACCCATTGAGGGTCACATCACAACACATCAGTAGGAAAAAAACATCATATCAATTGGGCTATTGGCCCCTTTAAAAACCGAGAGGGTAACTCAGAACCCTTCGAGGAATAATAAAAAAATAAACTCTTTTATACATCTTGAATTAACAGATTTAATTCGTAGGTTCCAAATTCAGGAAACCTATTCAGTAAGCTACCACAAATACTTGATCATGCTAATAAAGCCAATTTGATTAACATATAATTACAAAAAGAACCAGATTTATTTACATTACTCTTTATCTTTTTCCAAACAATTATCATTTAATACCAATTTATGTTCTTTACCGATTTTCATTAGGAACAACCATAGATATCACACTATCTATCAAAACAAGAGGCAACAACATACGAACAATAACAATTTATTTATCCAGTTCAAATATTTATTATGTAAATTCCTTTTCCATCCAGTGGGATAATACATGCTAACAATATAGTTTCACATAAAAGAAGATAAGATATGAATCCCCTACCTCAATGATTTTTGACAAAAACAACAACGGTCGAAGAACGGTCAAGAAACCTGGGTCAATTATCTAAAAACCATACATAGATCTCCTCCTAGAAAGATCAAGACCAAAAAAATCATATTTTGAATTGACACAATTAGATATACCCATAAAAGACGTAGGTCTAAGAAACTGAGAGCGGAAGAGATGTATATCTAAGTTGATCTAAGAAACCAAACAAGAACGATAACATACCTCAAGAAACTGACATCGATTCTCCAAGATAAGCCTTTGGATCACCTCCAAAAGGCTTGGGGGAAGTTCTCCTACCTTCAAGGGAGGGTAATCCTGAGTTATGGCCGATTAGAAGCTTAAACAAGAATGTTCGAGGAAAAACAGTTGATATCCACAATTTTAGGATCTAGATTATGTTCCTGCATGGTTTGCTCGCATGGTTAGACAAACCGTGCGCTAATCGTGTGGTCGCTACATCCTCATCAAACACTCCTCACATGGTTAGGCCGCATGGCTAGAAAAAAAATGCGTTAACTGTGCATTAGCCACTGCCTCAAATATTAACTACACACGATATGACCACAAGGATTATACTAACCGTGTGCCACCCGTGCGATAGCTACTGCCCTTTAGTTTTCTTTAAAGATTCACCCAAACGCACCCCCAAGTCACGACTCCAAAACAAGGGTAGTTAGAATCATAAAACGTACCTGAAGACGTAACATGTTGTTACACCTCACAATTGTCTACCGTTGAAACAGTTCATCGAAAATGGAATTTTGGAAAAGTGTTGGGGATAGGTCACCTTGACCTCCCGGAACACCTCTCACTCCACATTTTAACAATGTAATGGACTGGAAAGGTCTGGGCCATTACATTTATGAAATTACTGGTATATAAGTATGAACTTAAAATTTCTAGAACACATTTCTAGACAAAATATTTATTTTATATGTTTTTTAATTTTGAAATGATTTTTTATATTTATATTTTTTATTTTACATGTACAATTATTTTTTTGTTTTAAAACTATTTTTATATCATTACAAAATTATTATTTTTAATCTGACATCAGTCACTTTTTTGAAATTAATTAAAATAATATTATTTTCACATCTAGAATTTCAACTTCTAAAACATTTAACATGGACAATTTATTTTTATGATATAGGGGATAAGTTGTGATGGTTAAAATATAACTACAATAATGTTAATATAAATTTTTAAGTGGGTCACCTTGGGTGTACAAGGAATATATTTTCAAAAAACATCTAAACATTTTAATGATGTTTGGATCAACATAAAAATTTCCTTATATAATTACAATCCATTTTTAGATCCACTCTACATGTTTAGAATGTGCTCACATTAAATTATGTGGTTATAATTGAAAAAAATGCAATTATCAACTCTTATTAAAGAGACATCTCTCCAACCCATTAAGAGAACTCAATGAATTTAGTTTACATGTAAGGATATTCACTATTTACTACCATTAAAATACTTATAATTTTAATTGATCATATGGTATGAATATTTTGGCTGAAGACCTCTATTTTTTAGGGTTCTTCAATAGAATTCTTATATTTCTAAAATGTGTGCATTTTTTATAGAATCACTTCTCTTATTTCATACCATCTATGTATAATATTATAATTCCCCAATAACATATTCCGAATTTTATTAATAATTAATTTTATTAATCTATTGTAATAATTGGTAACCACCTTTCTAATTTTATATTATGAAAAACTAAATTAATACTCAATCTAATGTTTCAATGAAATGACAACATACATTTTTTTCACAACCTCATACATTAATATGTTAATAGGATGATATTAATATAATGTCAAATATATATTATTATTATTAGTATTTGGATAAAAAATATAATCTAACTTATTTACCTCTACTTCATTGAAAAGTCAAAAATGTTAACATGTGTCGGGTATACTACCACCTCCATGATATTACATATCTCATATCTCATTTCTTATAATTATTATTTATTGAAATGTATTCTAGATGATTAAACTCATTAAATGTATCTAAATCATATCATCATTGTTTTTTAATAATTATATTATTCCAAAAGAAACCACTTTCACAATCATTATCAACCTTTAATTTCTGAATGTTACTATTCGGGTCAATTTAACCTTATAATTGGACAATGCTACAGAATTATATCATGTATGACAACAAAAAAAATAAATTTATTATAAAAAAAGTTTTAAATAATAAAAAATATATTATTTATATGGAATGGTATAGTTAGTATTAAAAAAATAATTTAGATACTAACAATCATTCATTAAAAAACATCAAAACACACCCATTAACAATTTCATATTTATAAATTGTACCCAATATATACATAGAATCAAATAATAAAATTGTAATTAAATTTGAAAAAACAATTCAATTACATTATATTATTTTGTATTGATGATATTTGTGAGAATAATTAATGATAACAACATGATTAGTAATCTAGTTCAAAACAACCAATATAACTAACATTATAATTTGAAAATGGATAAGAAAATATTTATATACATATAAATAATAATTATTAAATTATTTATAATTTATTTGTATATGGATATGTTTATATAATTGGCGATTAATGATGTTATTATTGTCATAAATTACGTTAAATCAATTTTTGGGGATACATAGAAAAAAATTAAGCGATTTAGTAAGTCATACATATTCTATTGAGTTATAAAACTTCTACTATAATTTATTTCCCCCTATTCACTATACTAATTGAAATTCTATTTTTAATAATATTCTATGTTAAATGTATGGGGAAAATATTTTTTATTTCAAATACACTTCCAAAATAGGGTTTTTAGTTTTTTCTAGGAAAGTAATAGATATTATGTAAATAATAACCTGGTTATAAGATTTACAATGAGTTTTAAAGAATTTCATATTAAAAAAATTGTTATCTGATTTAAATTTTCCACTATCTATTTTAAAAAATATTCATCTATAATGTAGTTATGTTTCAATGTATCTAAAAGAAATTTTCTTCTATTATGTTATTATTTATGGGATATGACGTTTTTTATGTCATGATATTTATTTATTTTTTTTATAATATTTAGAGACGTTATAATACACACAATTATTTATCCTAGTTATTTATCCTCTGGTAGAAGTTCATTTTCAATGAATGTTTTGTGAAAACCTTATTTTATGAAAATGGTTTAATTATAAAAAGATAATTATTTTCATTGAATCATTTTTTGAAATAAATTTTATTTATATACCTAATCTATTTTTTATCATGTGAATTATTTTCAAGTGGAACTCATAAGATCTAATGATGATGGGTGGTGTCCTATATGTCTTTCCAAAATAATTTTTTCTAATTTTAATCGCATGAGATATATATATAAATGGGAAAATATTATTTGTTCGAAAGATTTGGTGTACGTGTGTTACTCTAGGAGGAGACGTATACATGGGAACAATTAAGTTGTCTCACATGCTTATATTAATGTGTGTGAATCATGGATATAATTTTCTTTTATGCTAATGTTTGTTCCATAATTGAAATATGCTATGAATTCTGATATCTAGATCTCCTGATTCATGGATCATATTATATATTTTTATGATATAATATTCCAATTATGTTCCTATATTGATATCTTGTTGATTTATGTTTTTGTACTACCCTTTTTTCATTAATTCCTTATGATGGTTAGTCATTGTGATATTATACAACTCTTATGAACAAATTTCATTATGAAACCTCCATTGATGAAATGTTTAATAATCTGTTAGTGAATATTTATGCTCACCCATTTTTAAAAAATCAACACTCATATTATGAGGATGTGTTTTACTTATGATTTTTTCCACCAAACAATAAAGGATCATCTATTCCACTTATTATGATATTGGTTATTTTTATAAAAAAAATATTCTTCATCATTCATGCCTTAGACCATGAATTAGTGCGAAATGATGATAATCATTTAGATGGAGTGGCTGGATAATGGAAGAATCTCATAATTAAAACAATAAAAATGGAGTATGTGTCCATTATAAAATGGGGGTCGTTCAATAATGTATTCCTCATTAAGAAGTTAAGAGAAACACATTTCATGAGGTTTGAAAAATAATGAAGAATTATAAGAAATGAAGTATGTATCTATAAAAACTTATAAAGAATACATCTTGATGCTTTTGTGGTATTCCTCTAGTTATATCTCACATACTAAAAATAGGATCAACAATTTAATTAGTGGTTTAAAACAAAGACAACAATAGACCATAATCAAGAGATACATATGGATGAATGATGAGATTGTTCAATGGTCTATAAAGGTGTAGAAAAAATTATATAATTTAGTTTCATTGGTGATAATTATAGAAAGTTGTTATATAATGATAATTATAATGGTGAATCATAAGGGGGGATAATTTCAACCTAATAGTGGCTAAAAATGGGAAAAAAATCCCATGTGATTTCCTCATGTAGTAGGTAGGTGTTTTAAGACATGTAATATTGGCATAAAATCCATAACTAATGATGTAAGGCTATGAGTATGAATAATTAATCTACTAAAAATTTCCTAGCTAATTATTACAATATATTGAAAATTTTCATTTTTATTGATTTTTAGATGTTATGAAAAACAATTTCCCAACCCTCAAGAAAATGAATATTATATTTTCTAAAACCTCCCAAACTATTAGAACAACGAATAGAATTCATCATCACAACCATTGAAATAGAATATGATAATGACATTATGTGAGGTACACATAATATAATTTCAATATATACTATAACATTATTTTATTATGATTTATTGTATTATTTTTCGTAATATTTTTTTCTAAGAATTTGGAAGAACTAACCCACTAAATAGATGCTATAAAATCTAAAAAAAACATATTGTGGAAGAATGATTTCATATATTGTATAAAAATATTATTTAATTTTGATTCTTATGACGATACATCCTATTAAACTAATTCATATTTTTAGTGGAATTGGACATAATATTGGGTATTGTTTGGATTTCCTTTCGAAAATAATTTATATATTATCGAGGAAAAGAGATCTTATTTCATAAAATGAATAATCTTACTATCAACTACAAATATTGGGAAAATCATGGAATCTAATGGAAAAAATTCTATAATCTGTGTCAAAATTCCCTAAAAAAATTATTTATAGCTCAAATGATTGGTTATGAAGTCAAAATTTATGAAATTTCTATTAAATAGAACTATATAGATATATTTCAAGATGAATTTCCATGGATTCCAACCTTATAACAATGTTGTGTATTTAATTGATCTCATATCTTTACACATTCCAGTCTCAACATTTTTTTATAAAATTTCCTTGACTGAATTGTTGGAATTTAAGAAAATGATCCAAGGGAATCAAGATAAGGGAATCATAAAATAGATTTCAACATCATTAGTTTCCCTAATCTTCATCTGAAAAATTGCCCTTGAATTATTATTTTATGTTATTTATGAATGATTAATAAAAAAATGATAATAAAAATTATGATATCCCTTTTATTGATGATCTTTTCAATGAATGTAATATCCCATATCATTATGAGATGTAAATATTTTTGGAAATAATACATTTCTCTTTATTGGATGGTATTCTTTGTGAACTGCGTCTTGGGATGGAAGACTATAGGTTTGAAAATCCTAAACGGGTTCTTTTGGACATGGAATATATATATATATATATGAGCATTTGGAGGTCTAAAATATAGTAAAAGTAGGAAAAAATTATGGGGGTGATACTGAAATCATATGCTATTAGTGTGATGGTAAGTATTATAACTGGCCAACTGGTCTAATTGGCTTGCTGATGGCCAACTTACTAGACGGTCTGAACCCCCGATGAGCTAGTTGGCTAGGATGGACTGAATTTTAATAATTTTATTGAATGAATTTTGGTGAAATCCTCAGTCAATATTTTAGAGGCTTGGATGTCCTGGATATGGCCATTCATCTTGATTCACATATCTTCCTTCGTCAAAGAGTTTTCCATGAAATCTGATGGATAATTATGTGATTAGTTAGCGATTATATGTTCTAAAAACTGTATTTATTCCCTCATGACCCTCTCTTTCCATTACACTAATATCGAATAATTATATATTTGGGATTTATTATTTATTCCATCATAAGTTTTTGAAATAATTCATAAACCAATGGGGTTTTACTCAAATTTTGTAGTGGATATCCCATATATTGACTTCAAAACATTTCATGGATAATTTAAAAATGTTTTCTTCCTGGTAGTTTTCATATAATATTTTCAATAAAATAAAATTTTAATAGATTTTTCTTTTGTAATGAGACGTGGTTGTTTTTTATTATGGAATATAGCATGTGAGAAATTCTTCTAGATATATTAATTTACCAATCTTAAAAATATGGAACACTAATGAGTGTGTCTAGAAATTAGAATCTGTGTAAATATTTTGAAATCATTCATTAAAGTTGTTTGAAATTTGATAATGATTCACATAATATGGATCTCATGATATGTGAATGATCAAGGTAGAGGATGCGAGCTTCTAGAAATAGGCATTGTAATGAAATATAGAGGCATGTGTAGGCTCTATGATGGTGATGACTAATTTTGAGGTAGGTTTCCCTTATCATAAAAAACCTTATTTCTATTCATTTATTGGTGTGATTTTGTGTTTAATTCACTATGCTCAAGAAATTATTGGATGGGGTCTAAGTGGTGCAATAAATTACTAAGAATGGGGACCGAGTGACCCATAATATGGACAATATGAGTGGTACTATGCACTAGACTTATGATAAGTTCTTCGGAGTGAATGGGGAGTGTTCATATTCACCTAGAGATGTTGTATCTATGGGTATATGTTTCTAGTAAACATAGATAGAGATGGTAGATGTCCTCAGCATATGATTTATGGTACAAATATAGCCTAGGTGATCACCCATGATCGATTTATGTTGTGAAAAATCGGGATATAGGATAGTGCTACCTGGTATTTATGGGGAAATTAGATTTCATATCGTAGAATATGTAATGGTATTTCTATGAAGATGTATATTAAAAATTAATATGAAAATTTGGTATGACATGGTACCCACTAGATGAGTTTAAGAGTAAGGTTATGCTTCAGGTTGTGGTATCACCATTGAAATTCCCAATCCTTGGGGTATATGAGTGATTTTTTACATCGTGTTATTCATTCGTGTGCATGAATATCTCTTATTATCTTTATGTGATATGGTATGATTGAATGAGAATGGTTTTCATGTGAGATCCATAAATGAATATTATTCACATGTGTGTATCCCAGAAACCCATGATTGATTACGATCACTTGAGTATGTATGATTGGCTATTAAAATTCTTATTTGTTTTTCTACATTGCAACCTTATGTGTTGTACTCAATAGTACGTGAATGCTTTACTTGTTGATGTTTCTGATGGGAATCAATGTGACTAGTGTATTGTCACGTAAGGGTGAGTTCCTTGGGAGGAACTGTTTACCTAATCAAGAATGTGAAAATAATAATGATGGTACATAAAAATAGTGAGTGAAAATTACAGATGTGTAGAATAACAAAATATAGAGGTATGTTCATTATGACCAAGTGGTATATCATATTATATATGGGTTATAATGGCCTTATGGAATAATCCATTATTCTAATTCATCCTGGGATGTGATGGGAATGAGTCCTTACACATGGATCAATTTATCTATGGCCCTTTTACGGAGATATTCATTGACCATATGGTCATTATTTATAAATAATAATGTTGACCATATCATATGGTTCAACAGATGAGGGATTGACCTTATAGTATTTTATAATTGGTGTTGATGTTTTCCATGATGAAAGTTCGATATTTTATTATGTATGACAATCTCCTTATGATATTATTCTGAAACATGAATGGTTAGGATTATGGGTGGGATGTTTTTCACCATACAATCTGAATGATGTGAATGTACTCTGAAAGTTGTCATGGTTCCATATTAGTGCATGGAGACTCAAAAATATTTACTTTTATATATTTAATTTCTAGATGATTTGAAAAAATTATAATGACATGTATTATGGATCCCAATTAGACCGTACATAGATAAATTTATCAGACACCCATGGGTACTATGGTGTGTGTTCGACCTTTTTTATACAATATCATCAATCACATGAAATTTGGTGTATGAGGATGAGGTAGATATAATATATTAGTACATAGGATGTGTGATGATCTTGTTTACAAGAGAGCCTCTATGTATTTTATTTAATGATTTTTTTGTATGTTTTTGATGTAGTGGGGAACTTTTTGTTTTTACTATAAAAAAATAATTTTTATGTACAATTTTATTTTATATTCTAAATTAAATTTTATATTATCTATGGTTACTTCATATTTCACCATTTTTTCTATTCTTAACATTGGAATTAGATAACAGTATTACCACTACTTCTAGGACCTCTCCCCTAGTTTACAACATCTAGTGTACATGGAGGCAGGCTTTAGGCTATGTAACCAACTGACATAACATTGTGATTTTAATAGGGAATCACAAATTGGTATCAAAGGAGGTTTTATTTTGTGATTGTGTAAGTCAATGTATATGTAATCATAAAATCTGTTAGAACATGTGATTGACCTTACACAAGTGAGTCATTAACATGTTCCCAAAAAAGATTCCCTAATTACCAGTGTAAAATGACCATTGTTCCTATATTATAACATTAATTTTTGAGAAGATTGTTTTATATGAATTTTCCCTAAAGACACGACTTTTTTATTTGGATTTTGGGATATCAATAATTGGCTACTAGTCATGTATCATTCTTGTCATGTAGGAATTATAGGGAATGTGTATACTTTTTTGTCTTTTGTACATTTAATGACAGTAGTTCATATAAATCCTAGTGAAGGATGTTCTTGGATGGTGGAATGAATAATATTCACCTAGGGGCATAAGGACACCATTATTTGGTTAGTGGAAGTTGATGATATCATAGAAATGGTACCCCATTAGTTTAGTATATGAATTAGATTCGAGGTTTAGGATATCTGGACATGATTTGATTCATAGAGGAAGTGGATAACCTAAATTCATTGTAAAAAAGGTATGAGTGATATGTCATCGGATCTTAATGAGGAATAAAAGGATTTTTTTACATTGTGGTCAGGACATTTGATTAGTATGAAAGGATACTAAGGGATTTTTTTTTGATGTGACTCCATCTAGATGATTGGTGCGAATACATTGTTGTTAGACATTGTATGAATAGTTTATGGGTTGATGGTAAGTGTTTTTAAATCAATAAACATGTAGAGGGTGGTCAATAATGATTATTGAAATATAATATATGTGTCTATTGATGAAGAATTTTTAGGGTGTTTTTCTTTATGGGACTGACTTGTATGTGGGCATGGTTAGAAGTTTTTCCACATTATAATAGGTTTGATGAAACTTTATTCATTGAAATATTAGTTTGGGAATGAGATCATGATTCTTGGTCAAATACAACAACTTGGTTTGGATAAGAATGAGAAAATATAGAGTGAGATCATATGAGAGGTTTCTTAGTTAGTCTCCCTATCATGGATGGAATGGAGTGCCAGTTTGTGTGGTTTTATGAAAACGTATATGTATTTGAGGGATGTTTCATTCTCAATGTTTGTAGTTTTTGAGTGTCTTAATAATTGGTGAATATTCATTTTAAGGGCTCATTGAGAATTTATGATGTTTTTTATCAACCCCTGAAATTCTATTATGGTGATGAGGTTGTGGATCCATCTCTGAGTAACCCTTAAATTGAGTTCATTGATGTTTTAATGTGATTCATATCGGGTTGATTATAATGAATTTCATGTTAATAATTATGAATATCCATATAGTAAGAAATGAAATTGGTGGCGGACCCTGTGATGTTTCATGAATGATCTTTTACTTTATCCTTTATAGAGTAAAATGGTTGGAACCATTGATGGGTAGTAACTACAATGAATGATTACATGTTCAACATTGGGACCCATTTGTGTTGGTCCACATGGAAAAATTTAATTAAACTTATGTGGTGGGGACAACGGTATTTGTTTTTCAGATGTTTTTACCCTAATTATGTGAGATTTTCTAAAATTTTGAGAATGGGGTTTCACCTAACTAGAGAAGTGGTGATAATTAATGTTATTGTTGGTTAATTGATATGAGTAGGACTTCCATGCCTAGACATAATGTGTGGTGTTGGGAGAATATATAGTAATGGATATCAATGTTTGTTTTCAATGATGATAATAATGACACTGCTTTGTTGGGGAGAATTTCGTCATTCATTTTAAAATGATTATAGTTTTATAAAGATCAAGGAAGAAGTGAAAGACTATGTAGAGATAGTTGTGACGACACTATGATGATTTAATGTGTTATATCTGAAATATTATTTTTCTTCAATAAAAACCAAATTTAAAATTTGTATGAAATTTTATGTGTTTTAGTGCATCAACAATTTTCTCATGGTGGTTCATTCTTATCCTAGGATAAGGGGAATCATAGGTGGTTCATATTTCAGGTGATATCATGATGAATGAATCATTTGGATGTTGTTACAAAGTGTTTTTACATTGAGTATCATGTTTTTCTATTAGTACAAATGTTTAATGATTATTATATACAAATACAAGATATGTAATTTGGAATGGGATTCTTGATGGTGATTTGTTAGGTGAAACTATGATTTTTGAAGGGAAAAATAGGTAGATGTTTTGGTTGGGGAATTGAATGATATCGGTTGAAAATAGAATAAAAATCATAATTTGGACACATTTTTTGTGTTAGTGGATCACTGCAGGTATTTTTTTTAATTATAAATTCCTATGGTGGGGAAAATATAGCTTGGAATTGGCCATACCATGTGAGGACTTATAGATGGGAGAACCATATGATTTTTTATGGACCTATAGAAGAAAAAATTTATGTTTTAACAGACAGGTTCAGTTGGTGTCTTCTTGGTGTTAATGATGGAATCTAGTTGGTGGATAAATTTTTTATAAATGAGGTGAGATAGTGTCTTGAGCTATATAAAATAAGTGTGTTGGTTGTTCAAATATAGAACATGTGTGTTCTCAAGGAATTTATAACCATGGAATATTTGGAGATGTTATTCAAAGACTACAATAGATTCCTAATGAAAGGGAGCATTATAATGTGGAGTTTTAATATGAGGTTTAGGAATATTTTAGTTTAAAAATCCCATTTGGATTTTTGTTTGTTAGAAAACCTGGGTAAGGAGAGAATATTTCCATACTATCCTATAAACTATCCACCTCGAGAGACTCTATAAATGTTTTTATTTCTTCAAAATACATTCACATGAATAGTTTTCTTTTTCCAAAATATAATACCCCATCATCAAGATTGTAGTTTAGTTCTTCCTCATGGGAATATTTGGTTAAAATTAAATATAATTTTCATATAATATATGTGTTTGGTATGATATACTCCTTCTTAACAATTTTTTTTTATATTTCATGGACTATAGAATTATTTAGATTTCGTGCCTCCCCATTGGAAATTGCACCAACATGATTTAAAATAACAATTTTGACTACTGTACCTTTCACTCATTTTCAGTTGCATTAAAATTATCATGATTATTTTCCATAGTGATATTTTTGGAATACATAATCCGTGACATGAATCTATGTGTCCTTTATTTATTGGTCATCATATCACAATTTTTACTGTGAGAATTGTTGTTTTTTGTTTGAATAACTTGTATATTCTCCACTGCGTCTTGATCAATTTATTGTCCCATTAGTGTTCTTACTCGACAATTATTCCAATATGTTGCTTTTAAAAAATATTCTCATAGATATATCCATAAATAACCATATGAATAATAGAGATAAAAATATAGTTATCGGAGAATTCATTAATAGGAAGGGGATGATTCCCACACCATTGAAAATCAAGTGAGGAAGCCAGCAATATATCTTATAATGTTGTAATATTCATATCAGGATGACCATATATTTTATGATGATTTAAGGCGATGATATTTACTTTGGTATTTATACCCTTTAAAATGCTTATCCATATATATATATATGTAAATATTATACCATAGAATGAAATAGTTTATAGCGGCCCACCATTATGTCTCACCAACTCATTATTCTATAGATGAGAATGGTTCCCATGGATGAATTATTATTTTATGTTGATAAATTAGAATAATTTTTTAATAAATAAATATTTACCAGTATAGAATTATTTTTGATGGATGTATATGGAAGTCCATTAAAAAATTCCCTATATATATTGATGTTTACCCACTTCCATACAAGTATGAGTAGTGGTTGTCGAACTCCTTTAGGATATATTTTTTAAACCTTCACATAATGAAATTCAAATAAAATTTTACAATTATCATCAATATACTTTTTCATGTTATCCCTCAAATGTGATCACATATATCACTATAGAATTTAGATATCTTGGGATGTATAGATAATGAATATCCATAAGCCACATCCCAATGTTCGATCGTTAACCCTTATGAATCTCATTTTAATTTTTACCCTTCCATTTATAAATAGTTATCCATCAATCAACATCATTTAATTAACTATGGGGTCTTCCTTATTTAATTGAATTACCAGTTGTTGTTTTTTTCAGGGTGATAGTGGATAGAACAATCCTTCTCCTTCAGATGTTCTAACCATATTCTTTTTTCTTCAGATTACATATTTTTGTGTGAATATATACATTGGACTATTAATGTTGGATTATAAATGACACATCTTCCTCTAAAGTTTAAGGTAATAGGTTTTTCTTATGAGATACATATAATTTTATTTTGGTTAAAACATATTTTGAACTAATTTTTGTGATTAATGAGATCACGATACATTCAAGGGTTTATGTGTATTTTCTGGATCCCACATCCCAATATTTTGCGGAAAGAAGATGGGAGCCACAATTAGTAAAACCTGTGCATCCCAAATAATTAGTTTAGATAAACTATATGACCCAATACAAACAGTAAAGTGAAACTGTGTGGGGTTGGAGATTTTTCTGGAAGAGGCCGCATAGTTTGAGGAATCATTGTAGCTAGGGGATCATCCCAAAGTATAAAAACTAAATATTTTAGTAGAGGATTAGAAGAATGTATTGTGTATATAATTTCTAACCATGGTTGATGTGTTTTTGTGCCCCCCTTGAGATTGATAATGATGAAAAGTTGGCACTCATTTTGGAAATCCATGTGGCCTGACCGTGTGACGCAATAAAACAATGACAAATTTCCTTTTTTATCATAATTTATTAAAATTTTCAAACCATCTTACTCCTATAATATTTACCCAAACCAAACCATTTCTCCTTCCACATAGTAGCTCCCTAGAAGCATAGAACTATGAATTTTGATAACAATATGATCTAATGTTTAACTCAAACATCATTTATCTTGTTGTATTTTCATGTAAATTTAATCTATTAATTGTTTTATTATCTTCTGGACCAGCATATAGGTAAATAATAAGAATTTGTTCTATTAATGACCCTTGGTATGTGGTATATACCATTCCGTAATGTTTTACATAATTATATGAATATTTTTCAGTGTGTTGTGCACCAAAATTTCTAGCGTCATACCTAAAATTAATTGAATTATTGAACTCATTTATTTGGAACATGTTCGAGTTTCCCACTATTACCTTTGTGATTGAGGATTATTATTTCAACATACAAGGCCGTACATGCAGACTTCCTTTCTACCCACAAAATGTTATAACATCTTCTAAGTGGGTGTGAGGTCATCACATATATTGGGAGCCTTGTTGAATTGGGTGAAGAATATACTAAATTATTATGAAATGCTTATGCCTCAATTCCTTGTGATTAAATAATGTAAAGCTATTTATTTCATTAAATGAGAATAGTGGATTATAGTTTAAGGAAATCATGAAATGTTAATGGCTGTAAATTTATAAATGAAATGAAAAAGATGAGTTTTTTATGGAAGTATATTCCTTGTATGAGATCCTTAGATCCTGATCCTAGAGGAATCCAATGAAATTTATTCTCCATGGTTGTGGATTTTAGTAGTGGATCCATTATAAATGTTTACCCCTTAGATAATGATTTCTTATGAGGATATATTCCTTAGTACCCCATGGATCTTGCATCATTTGAATCACATTTTACATTTTTATTTACATGCTCCTTGGAATGTGCCAAATACATTACTGATTTTCCATCCATAGATCCAATGACTCGACGGGGATTACTTGGTCTTATATACCTATGATCCGTCCCTTCGTGGTCTTATACCTAATTAAATGGTGTTTCCATTGTGTATTATAACACATCAATACCCAATTTTTATATTGTGGATGATTTATATTGGATTATATAGAGATTACATTGAGGTTGTTTTATATTTGATTACATGGTAGGGCCCTAGTAGATATTTCTAATAAAATTATAGATAACATAGATACGAGTATTTTATTATAGTGGTTAGAATGGATAATATATCACCAGATTTTTTATTTATTCTATATATTTTCCCTTGTTTATGGGAGTTCAAATATATTCTGTATGGAGCCATGTTTGGATAGACAAGATCACACATAACATTCATTAATGATTTACTTGTGAAATATTTCACATTGGTTTTGTTTGTATTACAATGTATGGACTTGTTATCTACAATGTGGGTGGTGGACTAATTAGTTTTATGTCACACAGTGTTCGACTGATGTTGGGTACCTATATAGACTTCAGGAATATTGGTAATGATAGTGGAAAACACCCCCTATAAAATCCTAATTGATCCATGAATTGGAGTAGGGGATCACATGAATGGTCTAGGATTATGATTTAATTGGGAGTTTGCATTTTTGGTATTTTTATAATATAATTTAATGTATTTTACTAGATGATTGTATACCTGTTTTAAATCATTTTTAAGAAATGAAGAGATCACCATATTGTATGTGACTGCTTTTAGATTCTTTATTACAATTTTATTATATATTTTTATTCTTTTTATAATTATATATTCATATTATTACTCTAATTATTATTATGGTGATTAATCCAATGTTTTACACTATAAATATACGTTATTCTCACCATATAGGGACAACAATGTCCATCACTTCTAGTTAGTAGCCTATGGCTTATGGAGAGGCACACTTGAGACCATATGACTCACCAGACTGGGGAACTTTTTAGTGGAACCCAGTTCAGGATGTTACAAAAAAAATTCTCTATATCATTAATGTAATGATAACTTCAGAAAATTAAAAATAATGGGTAGTATAATTCTATTCCTGAGGCATTAATTATTTTTATCCACATGTACTCACCTTTTCATTTTGAATGAATATACATCCATTTCCATTCATGGAAAATCCATACAATGGGAAAATCGTTCACCTTTTATGGTAAATCTATCATATTTGAACTAATGATCATGTTATTTTGTCATTAGAATAATTTTCAAACTACTTTACCAAGATGAACCTAACTCACATTCGTGTTAACATGGTTTGTGAATTAAAAGGCCATGAAATTTTTATCATGATACTTATAAATGACATTATTATTTATTATAAAGTATGATACATAGTTAATATTTTAGGATGTGAAAACTCATATATGACATTTTTACAGTATGGATCCCCTGATAAACCTTCAGAAGTCACAATGTGTCACAAGAATGTGGCATCATGTAGCCAAAATCGATATGTTTTCGGAATTTCCAAAAAAAAAAAATCGCCATCGTGTTTGTAATATAGAACATAGATTACTAAATCCCTTTAAAAATATAACAATAAATTTTATCATTTTAGATGAATATTCATAGCATTATAACAATACTTTCTCAAGGGATGTAATATAATTTTATCATTGGAAACATGTACAAAAATATAATAACTTGGTTATACATCTTCAATTATTACCACAATGATACTGCTCTTTAGTAATTCTATTTTAAATCATTATTCCTTACATGTGGAATGAAAACATATGAAGTGGTGACGTCAGATGCCTAGTTACTGTAATTAATGGAGATACGTAAGCATGACGTGAGCATATGTGAATGCGAAAATTTGAAAAATATTTTCATATCATACTATGCATATAAAATATTATATTCCATATTAATGGAATAAATATTTTTAGTAAATAATACATGATACATATAGTAATAAATAGAATAATAAATGATAACTAAACATATTAATAATATAGGGAACTTTGGTTGACAAATATGCATATAAAATTACATCCATATTATAGGAAGATTATTTACAAGGCGATCGTAGAAGTGAATGTTCCCTCCCCATACTATCTTGGTAGTCATGGTTCCCTCCCCTTACCATATTAGAATACAATGTTCACTCGCAAGACCATGTTTTTGGAAAATTTACATTACAAAACCATTGATAAATCAATGTTTTATACACATAAATATCAATAGATATAAAACATTACATAATTCATTAATGGGAGATATAGGTCCCACCCATCTCAAAATAAAATCATACGTATGTTTTCCTGTATATCATAAACATTTATATCATTACCCATTAAATGAAATCATTATCATATACATTTTATCATATTATATATTATGGAAAAGAGGGAAGGTTCATAATGTTTTCACCAAATCAGGGCTCTGAAAAAAAAAACAGGATTTCATAATCATAAAACCATAAAATAGAATCATGTTTCGGAAACCATTTACCGACGCATGAGAAACATGTTTTATACATATATAACCCATTAAGGAGAAACATGTTTCATCAAAAAAATTCTATCAAAATTATAACCATTCAGAGAAACAACACAAATGGAGCCCTTGGATCATATACCTAATAAGTCCTGTGTAACACCTATGGTTTTCATATTAAATAGAATAATATTATTGAGAACAATTTAAAAATAATTTCATTTGGATAAGTACCATTGTAATTTAAAAAACGTCTTAGTTCATATTAATTTTTGTAATCCAATTTCATTGATAATTACCATAAAAACATATAACTAATGATTGAAACCATTCTAAAAACTGATTTATTGAAAAAATATTAAAGGGTCTTGAAAAAATCGTGAAAAGATATTTTAAAAAATATATATAAGGGATGATTGAGAATATTTTGACATTATTTAAATGAAAATTGATATCATTTTGAAAACCTTATTCTTTAAAAGAATGTAAATGCATCATTAAAATATTTATAAAACATTTTCTTGTAAATAACATTGAAACATTATAATGGATGCTTGAAAAAAATTTGAAAACCATTTTATTTTGAAAATAACATTAATGAGAAATATAGTAATATTTAAAAAGAATTTAAAGTTCTTTTCTTTAAAAACTATTTTAGAAAATATATATAAAAATTTACCAAAAAAGTTCTTTAATAAAATAATATTATGAATGAATAGAGGAATAAGGTCAGATTTTCTTAAATAAAAAGTCTTACTTTTCATAAGTACCAAAGAGTATATAAATGGTACCAATAAATAAATACATCATGAATAACCAAATGACAAGAAAAATAATTACAGTTATTGAGTGATGGATCCATTGATATCACCTATGGAATTATAATAATAATCAATCCTGATAGATAATGATATTGTAGAAATAAATTGTTACAACGACGGAAATGTGGAATAAAAATCGCTACAAAATTTTAAAACTGCATTAATTTTAAATTTTAATTTAAATATATATATTATTGATTTGAAATTTAATATGTTAGTTTATGAAACCCATATAATAATATTGATTCCCGACATTGCATGTATCTCATATAAGGAAAATTGTGATAAAATTACTTTACCTATTTAGTAACTATTGAACCATAAAAACCATCAAATAATGAAAATAAAATGGGTATATAAATAACCATAAAATTATTTATAAGAATAATAGAATACATTCATCGGTACTATATACACCACATAGAATAAATGAGTGCAGAATAAGGCATATGTCTCATAGAAATAAAATTGGTATGAGAAAACCCTTACCTTAGGTTTAGACTTCCATCATACACGTTAAAACCACATAAATAATACATATATGTCTATTTTAAATATTCAATTGAACCATATTATTATGTATAATACCATATATTATATTATTATGACTTTATATTACCTTTTTATCAATCATTAAATGTCAATCCTATGCTTCTAATAATATACATTTTCTTTTTTCATGTATGTTTTATATTGTGATTACTGATCCTCATACATAGATATTTATTTATTTATTTTAATAATGAAACACATTATTTAAAAGTCATAAAAAAATTTATATACAAAATTATAGTAATTGATATAATACAAAAATTTTAAATGGAATATGTTATTCATAGAGACGTTATGTCATACATATGCATGAATATTGTTTCTGTTTTATTTTTTTATTTGAAATTAAAAAACATATATGTATATATATTAATTATAGTATAATTTAATATTTCATATATATCATATAATTTTAATAAAACTCCCATAATAGATGAGTTTTAGTGTTTTAATTGAACTTATTGCTTTGAATAGGCTATAATCCACATGTCCACAAATGATGTCATCATATATTAACAAAATGGAAAGAATGATGGTATGTTTTATATAAAAGTTATAGATGAATAATGACATCATAAATATCATTCATATCATATAAATACAACATATCCATAACCATCCCAAACATGAGATGTGGTAAAGGAAAAAATAACTACATCATTTATTGAGTAAGTAGTCCACCGTACACATGAACAGTAAGTTAGTTACATATTTGATGGAAGTGTGCATAAGTGTAGTTATAATTATAAAATAAAAACAACTTAATATATTAATTATATTTATTATACTATATAAGAAATAATAATTGAGATTTTAGGTGGTGTCTAATGAATATAAAACAAAAAATCTTGTGGACGGATGTTACCTATCCTTCGAGAAGCTTCTTTTAGTTTTCACAAAAGCGATTCCTTGATTCTCGTCATTATCAACATTATGACTCCATTATTAAGGTGTGCAATTTGGGAGGATATTTGGGAAGGAATTATCAAAGTAAAATTTTCTTGAGAGGAGTAAGTAATTGGGGTGGGGGTTGGATTGCCTTTTTACAGTGGAGGCGGTGTGGCGTTCTTGTAGATATAAAAAGGTATACCTGATAGAGGGGTCTAAATTATATCATGTGTCCCCAAAAAATGGCCCATTTTCAGTAATAGGGGGTATATGATCTAAATATGTCCATAAAATGTCATTTTGACACGTTTATATATTATTTCTCATGTTTAGATAATGTGTAACCGCCACATAAACATTATTTTAGCTTAATCGTTTTAATTTATTTTAATTACATTTACTAATAAAATTGAAAAAACATATGTTTAAATTATTAGAGATAAGAAATTACTATTATTCCAAAAATGTAATCAATATAATAAAATTCAAATCACATAAGTCAGAGATGTTAATTTAAAATTAGTTCCAAACATGAGATAAAACAATAAGTTTTTAATGGGGAAATGTGGACAAGTCTAATTGTTTTTATATCTAATTTCCATTTGAAAATTTTATAATAACCCACATTTGAGTAATTTATGACAAATATATATAATGAAAATTTAAAACCCAATTAAAATAAAATTTTTCTATAAATATAATTTAGATTATAAAATAGTTTTGAATTAAAATTTGTTACTTTTTACAAGTCATCAAAAAATGGTACAAGAGAGAAATATAACAAAATGTACCCAATGTAAATTTTGATATTTTCATTTTAAAAAATTATTTTTATTTTCAAAAATTACTATTAATATTAATGTTTCCTTATTTACATTTAAAATTTCGTCCACATTAAGGGGTGTTGAAATTACCTTCAATGAAAAATAAATATTATTATTCATAAAATTGTATTTATTCTATTAATATAATGATCATATCAATTGGTTGAGAAAAAAACACTCATTTAATATAAAATTTATAAATTTTTTTAAAACATCAATCAAAATAGGTATATTATATTATTTAAATAAAACATTGAATTTAAATATAAAAATAATTCTCTTAGAAAAGGAATTTTTTTTATTTCTAAATAGTGCATATATTCACTTATACTAATTGATAAATAAAGATTTTATTTTATATAAATGTGTATATAATTTTTCACATTTCCATTAATATTAACCATAACTTCAATTCCAAATGCATGGTGGTGGAAATATAAATATTTTAAAAATATTATTAATAATATATTGAAATTTAGGAAAAACTAGTCTTTGTTTATAACAAATGATATAGAAGGGACTCTATATTTTGGGTGATATAAGAAAACAATAGTATTGTGTATACCAAAAAATAATATATATTTTGTTATTAGTGAAATATTAACATGGATATTCATATAATGTAAGTCTAAATTACTTATCCCATATAACAAAAACAATATTCAATGTTGGGTGAAATGAATAATATAAAATATATTAAATTAATTCCAAAAAATATATTCTTCACAAAATCAAACGAGGTAACATTCAAACAAAATTTTATTTTATTTTTTCGTGAAATTCAATGATATTTTCAGTGGTTTATTATGTGAAGGATTTTTTCATATAATCCCACATCATAAAAATAAATACCAAATCATTCTTTAAAAAATAATTTTATAAAAATAACTATTACTCAATATAACTCATAACATGGTTTTAACATAGGAGAACATAGGTGAAAATTGTGAAAATAAACATGTATAAAAATAATAAATAACCATATTGATTGATATAAATCAATGATAAAAATAATTTATCTAATATATAGAATGTAAACAATCACAAAAGAATTGTGAAAAAGGACATTGATATAATAAAAATTATCATAATATATGATGAATTAATTTAAATACAATTTTCTTAAAGATGAAATATTTTCATGACAAGATATACTAATAATATTTCTTGAAAACCTCACCTTTTTTGTGGGTTGGTAATTTTACACTTCAACTCTTATTGTAATAAATGATAGTGAGTTTGTCATTACAGATGTATTAGAAGATATTGAGGTCTATAAATAAAATTACTAGTGATCCCATATGTTATTAGTTATCACAAGAAGAAGTTTAGAACATGTTATCTAATATACAAAAATTTTCAGATGGATATATAATAATTTAATAAAAAAACACATTTTATGTTTAAAATAAACCATTCACTAAATGGTTATCCATATAACCCTTACGAAAGATGGAAGTCCAAAACTATGTTAATACAGTCACTAAATTTTTTATAAAGAACAAAGAATCGATCCCACATAAACCATAAGATAGATTTTATTTTTCATATACCAAATATCTGAATACCTATCCCATGAATACTTTTGAATCATGGTAATAATATAAATTACCAAATATATTTATTGAAAAATATCATGTTTTTTTATTCCAATTTATATTGCATATATTTAACAAATTCAATGGATATATATAATATCCATGATAGCTTAAACCTAACATTCCACAATTCCATTACCAGTTCTGAGGTAATCAGTATAGGCTAATTTACTTACCCATATCCTATATATATTTATATAAACATTATTATCTCAAAATCAGGAACATATTAAGGGTTACCATCCCATAAATAAAATTTCATCTTTCCCTTAAATTACATTTCTGACTCTTCGACACCATTCTATATATCATTTTCTATCCTTAATGAACAACTTATGAAAAATAATTCATATACATTTTTTTATTCATAAAAACATATCACTAAATACCAAAAACATATATATCAATAATCTATCATTATTTTTAAACACTTTCATATTCTTCATTATCTTATTCCTAAATACCCCTTTCATAGAATATAAAATAGGAATATTTTCATAAGGTTACTCAACCTCAATTAAATCATTCTTCTTGAATTTATTGTAATAAATAATATTAAAACATCTCATTCCTTTAAAATTTCATTTTCATTCCCTTTGTATTACTAAATATAACAATAACAACATATACAACATTTTATATTATATTTATGATATTTATATAGAAGAAATCAATTTATTTTCATTCTATCACATTTCACATATGAAACATCCAATGTTTTAAATTTTTATTCTAGTTCCATCCATTAACTAAAAATTTAAATAATAGGTTAAAAAATAGTTATCATCAACGAAAACCACATAATCATTAAAAATTACTTATTCGATGCCTAAATCATGACACCTACTTTTAAATTTATGATATCGTATTCTTATCCCCAGTGACATCCAAACAATGTTTCCTAGAAATATACCTAGCGATATAAATGATGTTTTCTAAACCTAGTTTTCAATAATTGACTAAACCATTCATTTGATTCCAACTATTTAAACCTTGTATTAAATACAAGGATATTACATCAGTTTAGATCAATATTCTATGCATCATAAAAATTAATGCTCGAGGACTATAATACTTTAGGGTATTTGGAAACATGGATCAAAGTATTATTACATGGTGAAAGATCCTAAATATTTCTTATAATTATATTTCACTTCATATATTTTACTTAAAACCATTCTTCATAACCTGGGGAAGGTAAACATAAGAAATAGTTATCTTAGAATCTCAAAAAGGTTAATCAATGGATATAAAAAATCTTATTAAAAGAATAAGGGTTCGATAAAATGATAATAATTTTTTATACCGTATATGTCTATCAAAGATCATATACATGAGTCATGGAAAAAATATGGGTAGTTAATATGAAATGAATCACAAAGAGATCCACAACATAATCCACAAGAGAATAACAAAGGAATATGACATTGAATTGTGAAAGACACATAATAATATAGAAATTTTTTAATATAGTCAAGGATAATTTTCCAGACAATATTAATGGTATGGTTTAACTCTTCATACCATCATGGTAGACATGGTTCACTTCGATGACCAACTAAGTAATCATGGTTCACTCCCAAGACTATCTCAACAGAAAAAAGTACATTACTAAACTGAGTTCACTCCCTTTTCCAACCATTTCTATATCATGAGATAAAAATATTTTTCAAATTTATTGGAGGGAGATGTAGGACCCACCCATGTGATACTGAAATAATACATATTTTTTCACTAGGATATAAATATTCATATCATAATCTAGGAAATTAAATGGGTATTGTTAAAATGATATCATATCATAACATGTAGAAAAGTTGTATGTTTTATAATCATTTCATCAAATAATAGCCTTTAAAAAGAATAGGATTTCAAAATATTATAACCAATGAATGAGAATGGGTTTTCATAAATATATAACCCATGAATGGGAAATAGGTTTGTTAAATATATAACCTATGAAAGAGAAATGTGTTTCATAAATAACATTCAATCAAAATATAAAACATTCGGTGAATGAATATGATAGGAAAACATCGATAATATCCGCATTAAGGAATGTGTAAATCCAAAGGATTTAATATTTAATGTAATGACTTTTTTAGACTACTTAAAAATAAAATTCTTAAGGAAAATATCATTTCTTCATTGAATAATTATATTTAACACATATAATTTTTTGAAATCCAATTTCATTGAAAATAATCTTCAAAACATATAAAGGAAGAAAGAAAACCTATGGAATACTTTTTCCTTGAAAATATATAAACTATTCTTGAAACCAACCTGAAAACCCTTTTTTTAAACTTATATCATATTTTTGAAAACTTTATTAAAACAATTTTCATTGATAATTTATAAAACCGTGTTCTAAAAATATTAATATCCCTTTTTCACAAAATAATATTAAAGAAGCATGAAATTTATTTGAGAGACACATTATTTGAAAACATATAAAGGAAACATGAAAACATTTTGAGAACATTTTATTTTAAAATTATATTGAAAACATTTAATGGATGTTGGAAATAATTTTGAGACAACTTTTATTTTGAATTCAACATGGAAAATTAAAAAAGGATTATTTGAAAATTGTTGAAATACTATTCTATTGAAAAAAATATTAAAATATAAATAATTTCATTTGAATTTTTTTGTTTGTAAACATGATTTTTTGAATAACACTGATTTTTAATTGTATAGAGAAATAAAGACAGTTTTTCATAAAATACTCACCTAATTATATTATGTACCAATGAGTGGAAAATAGTATAAATAAATCAGTATATAATTTATAAATAGAGTAATTGAAAATTAAATATCCTTATTTAGATATGGATCATAATATTACAAGAATAGAAACCTTAAACAATCCTGATAAATGATGAGATTATGGAAATATATTTTTACCACTTTGGTAACATTGAATAATAATACAAAAAAATTATAAAATTACATTAATAATAAAATATTATTAAAATAAGAATATTCATTATATAAAATATCAATGTGATGTATATAAATTGTAATGAAAAAGATGGATGCATGACAATCCATTTATCTCAAAGAAGGAAAAATTGTGAAAAATTACTTTACCGATTTGATAACTTTTCAAACACAAAAGCCTTGAGTGAAATATCAAAAAATATATATATAAATTGCAGTAAATGAATTATAATAAGCATATAATACATTCATGAGTGGTATATAAACGACATAGAATAAATTATTGGTGAATAAGGCATAAGTATTATATAAATATAAGTGATATTAGAAAACCCATATCTTATGTCTTGAATTTATTCGCAGATATTCTATCCTCCTATAGAATAAATATCTGCTTTTTATTAATAAATTATAAAACAATATTATTATATATAATACAATATAATATTTTTGTGATCTTATATTACCCATTTAATAAAAAATATATGTCAATGATACATTTTCCGTAATATGTATTTTTTAATGCATATATTATGACATAATATTCTTGATCCACATACATAGATCATTATTTAATAATTTAAAATTTTTAAACATGATTTAAATATAATATATATTCGTTCTATAAATCATTCTATAATTCTATAAATTATTGAAATATTAAATGGAATAATGCATTCATGGAGACGGTAGGTCACATGTACGCATGAATGATGATTATACTTTATGTTGTATTAGAATTTAAATTATTTATATATATATATCATAACACATGTAGAATTATATTTCATATATATAATATAAATTTAATAAAATGACCCTTAATACATACCATTTAAACTGTGAATGACCCATATTAATTTGAGGATGTCGTAATCCACACGTCTAGAAATGATGTAATTTTATTTATTAATAATTTTATGCATGAATGTATGATTTATAGAAACCATATATATGAATTAAAAAATCCTAAATATAAAATTTTTCATATATGAATTTTAATTCCATCATAATTCCAAATCATGAGAGAATTTAGTGAAAAAAACCAAAGATATCATTTCGTGAAGCAATATTCTGCCGTTTACAGAAACAATAATTTTGTCACCCATTTTATAGAAGTGTGTATATGTGTAGGTAAAATCCATGGAATAAACAAATATTATTATATTGAGGATAATTATGTTACTCATAAATCATGTAATAAAAAATATCTTTTGGGGGTGGGGAATGAAATCAAAACAAAATATCTTGTGAAAGGATGTTACATCTTCTTTGGGTAACTTTTTTTAACCCATTTTTTTCATTGTTTGGTTTTATGCCAAATGTGGTGCCTTCAGGGTAAATGTATTGATGTTTGGAGAAGATTTTGGTATTTCATAGAAATTGAAAATATTTTTTTCAAGATGTGTGGTAGTGAGGTAGGGGGGATGAGTTCCTTTTTATAGTTGAGGAAGAATGGAAATTTTTTTAATATAAAATGACAAAAAACCATTAGGAGGAATCACTTAAAAATTGTTAACATCCTAGGTAATTATTGAATAAAAGTTTTGATATATTTTAATAATTATGAATTAGGTATAAATTATACATTAATGTGGATGATAAATATGATAGCATACCCTATACACAATAATGAATTTCTTAGAAATCTTACGCTACACACAAGAAAAATTTATACCAAAAAATAATATATTATTAATAATAATTTTGTAATTTTTATCCATCATATAGGGGTAAAAATTTCTGAATGTAGGATATAATATATTTTATGAAATAGGGTTTACACATGTTTATATAATGATTAATTGGTTAAAAATAAAAACCAATTGAATATAAAGGATGAGTTTTTAAGAAATACAATTTAAGTAAGAATAATCGTGATTATAAAATAAGAAAATAACAAATGATGGAAAATATTACAGAAATATAAATTATATATGTTTCTTAAAATAAAACGTATATTTTTTCTAGAAATTATATGAGAACAAATACAATTTTATGTATAAAATGAGCATTTTTACAAAAAATACAGTTTGACAACATTTTGATGGAAAACCCTTATTAAATAATTTTTTTCACTTTTATATGTTCTATTTGAGAAAATAATCTTCTTCTTTATACATGGAAAATCAAAATTTACAATGGTTTATATTTTGATATTTTTCTGATAAAATTCATTTTCTGATTAATAGTGAAAACTACTGAATTTTAATTCTAAACTACATTTTCTTATAATTTATTTGAATTTTTAAATTATCATTTTAATAGATGTTATTATATATTTTGATTATTTTTATATTATTTTATTCCAATTATATTCATTGGATGTTATTTCAAAATTTAATTTGATATAAACTCATGACAATTATTTAATTGTTTGTACTTTTAAAAAAGATGTTTTCCACAAATGAAAATATAGAATATTTTTAATTAATTTTCATCAATTCTGTGTCATGAATTAGAAAAAATTGATTTAATATTTGGAATCATATGTTAAAATTTATTTAAATAGTACAATTTCTTTGGACATTATCAAAAACAAATTTGTAAGAAATTTTAATAACACGTTTATAGCTAAATCAGGTAATTAAAGGTAAAAATGATATTATAATAATATGAAACTACACTAGCACATTACTTAATTTAATTGGAGGACTTTATAACTACCATGAGAATACAAGAATATATTTTAAGACCACATAAAACCACTTCTTTCACTTTAATGATTTTATAATATTATATTCAATGGATTGTTTTTTGTAAAACTTTATTTAGAAAAAAGTAGTGTATTTTAATATGTAGTTATAAAATGAATCTAATTGACTGTAAATTTTCATTTTAAGGATAAATATATGACAAAAATCATGAATATATTTTTATATTTTTTATAAATAAAATAATTAAATATAATTCTTATGCAAAGATGATGTAGTAATTTATTAATTAAAAAAATAATCCAATAAATGATTTCATAAATACAAAAATAAATATTATTTGACATAATTTATGCTATCTAGGAATTTTATGAATATATTTGATATTTTGGTTACTATTTATAGATATTTTTTTGAACTTATCTTAATGTTATGATATTTTGATAAATTCTAATAAAGAATAGAGTAAGAATTGACAATTTTGGAATTTTAAAATATAAAATAGTTCCTTAAATTTCGTAAAATTTATAAATATATAAAATTGAGAAAAACGATTATCAGAAGTCCTAATATGTCATTAATTAAACATTAGATGATATTTTAACATCTTATGGTAATTTATTAACCCAGAATGTGTATATTACATGATATGAGGATAAAATTAAAAAGTGTATAATATGGATTAATAAAAAATGATAAGGACAATAACATATTCAAAACTAGTCAAATTTTAATTTTCTGATGATTATTATACCCAAAATCATGTTATATTAAAAATAAATTATTTTTGGATCATTATTAATCTAAATGATTTTTATTTTAATTTAATATTTTAAGAGCTCTAAATGGTGCCACTACCCTCACATATAGAAAGGTATCCACTTTTTTCTGATACTAAAACTTCTTAAAGACATTGGGTTAATCCATTCTATTCCAAATAACCTTACTATAATCCCTCCCATAATTAGTTATTAATTATGTTATGCATTAGACACTCCTTTGAGTGGTTAAGCTACTCATGAAAAGGTGATCTACTAAATTATTGTTATCATTTTTTAAATGCATCTATTTTATTTATTTTTCCAATTCTATTATATATCCTTCAATGATTATGAAATAAAAAATATATAATGCTCAATATATTTAGAAGATATTATGTTAAATTCATCAACTAAATCCATCTTCAATCCTACCAAATGGGAAAAGAACATTTCATTCGCGTGTATGGAGGACTACTACCTCAAGGACCGATATAGTATGTTTTACACTACAGTCTATCAATATGAGATATAATAATGTAATTATTGACTATATATTATATTAATGACATAATTATAATTTTAGGAGAATAAAATTTAAATTACATTCTTAATTTCCAAGCCCATAAAAATGATAATGTCATTTGTGAGTCCATGTGAACTATCATCTCCACAAAGCGACACAAATTATATTTATTAACCATATCACTTGTATTATATATAAAAATATTTAAATAATATTATGATATTAATTACATTATAATAAATTATTATATATAAAATAATAAATACTTTATTTTCATAATGATAAATGAAAAATTGATATGTGACTCATGTGTACCTACGACCTACCATCTCCATGATTATAACAGTGTTCAATTTTTATTCCATAAATGAATGTATTGAATTTAAAATTACAATTGATGTATAAAAATTCCTTGAATATTATTATAGAGATGATGTAATTATGACCTAAAGTAATAGTGATATCAAACCAAGTTCAATTTTTACTGAAGTTACAAATCTCAAGAAAAAATCTTAAATGAACATAATGTATTGTGCACTTTTTATTTAATTAATTATGGAATATAAAATAAATAACAAAACAAAAAATGGTTCTCATTAAATTATAAATTATCTAAATTTTATTATTCAGGAATATAAATTATTATACATGGAAAATCAAACTTAAGGTAAGGGAAATCTTAACAGTATTTCAAATCATTGAATTAAATATCCATGTCATTTATTTTTCTTTTCCAATAATATGTGTGAATAACCTATGACTTTTTTACACAATATATAAACTTATTTTGGGAGTATTTATATTTTTCACACATAATTATGTCATTTATTTACCCTTAATCTAATGATATGATCTTTATAAGGGACTTCATCTCAATCTCCTTTCATTATGAAATTTTTTGATAACATACGCCCCTTATATTGTACAGTGTATACTAAACTCCTTTTACATTTAATTTCATAAAATGGGTTTCAAAATGATTATATCGATATGATTCATTTTAGTTTCTATTCAAAAGGTCAATAGAAATGTTTTTTAATATATATGGTGATGAAAGATTTTCTGCTACAGTGACCATTTTATTATATGGCCTCATCTAAAAGATAAATTGTTCTCAAAAGAAAAATAAATAACATACTCACTTTCAATGATTTTTGTAATTGATAATGGTTCTAATAATGGTTTTATTATATCAATATATTATAGTGATTCCTTTTGATCAAAAATTTAATGTGTGAAATGTTGATAATTACAATCTTTTGTGTGTTTTGATTATATAACGGTACTTGGACACTTAATAGGTTGATAGATGAGAAACCAAAGATGAGGGGTTACATGAAAAACCAATGAAGTGTTGTTCTGTGATAAACAGATGACGGGTGATCACATTACAACCTATATTACATTTGTTATGGAATTCGGCCACATGGATATTCTATTTTGCAGTAGGTATAGAAGTCGACTGTATGGATATTTCATTTAGGGATATATATTGATGTCCACTGTATGGTTATACCATTTAAGTATTATTATGTACCAAGTATCCATTATATGTCATGTGCTTCATTCAATTGGTTTCATGGTAATATTTTTGTTAGAAAAAGGGTAATAAATTATCTTATATTTGTGGAAAATTATTTAATAACTAATAGTGGTGAAATGTAATCATGGTTTACATGTTTTCCCAACAGTAATAGTATCCTTATTTGTATACCTCTTAATGATTTTTTTGTCTCATCGTGGGTTTTGTAATTCATCTCATATGTTTAAATGTTGAATTATGTAAAGGATAAAAGTAAGGAAATGTCTGGATATTTAAACATAAAATGAATTCGTGTTTTTTTAATTTTTTATTTAATGAAAAAATACTGATAGTGAGTAGATATGTCTACATTTTAATAATTATGTTTTTATGTATGAGTTATGTCAAAATTATCTAAATCTATAAACTGCAAAATGATCATCTATGTGAATTAAATTCAAATTATTGACTTATCTCACGATTATATAAATTTAAAGGATGATTATTTATAGTTTGTATCACATGTTGGTTTATATAACTTTGGATATTAGGAAGATTTATTACGAGTAACAAATATCATCATGGGATTATAATATTATGCATTATCAATTGATCAATTTAATAGAAACCCCCACTAAGGTTTTATGTTTAGAAATATTAAGGTTACTAATGGTATTATTTGAGACATTAACCTTGGGGGAATTTTTTTGATATTAGTTATTGGGATGAAATATATGAGGTATGAAAAAAATTGAGGCTAAAACATGTTAAAGTTATTTGTCGATATTTTCTATTATTTATTTAAATTTTAAAATAATTATATAGTTTTTTAAAAAGTACAACATATAGAGTATGTGGTAGATCATTGCATGAGACAAGCATATGTTATTTGAACCCACATCCAATGTGGGACTGGGACTTATATCCATCTATTGGATTACAATAAGTCTCAAGTTTGTATGTCTTATTTATTAGTTAAACGAGTTGATGGAAAAATAATAAGTCAATTTTTTCACTATTATTTTATCAAATAGATATCCATGGTACTGTAAAATGGTTAAGGGATTACATGATTAACGTTATTTTGGAATACTTTCACTCTTTTGGCATCATTATCAAATTATGGAAAATAGAACACAAAGGGATTTTAACGAAGTAAGGGGATGAATTTTATTTTGGGGGAAGCTAAGATTTTAAATGTGGACTTCTGGGAATATAGGTTTTTTATAGTAATTATTAAACTATCATAGAGAATATGGTATTTAGTTAATCACTTATCAGTATAATACTTTAAGAGTGGTTGATGTTATATAGAGATAACTGTTATGATTTATCATGGATGACTATGTGATCCAATACGTTATAATTTTGGATTTCCGTCTTATTTTGGACTGATTTGAGGAATTTCAATGTTAGTGATTGGTTGAATGGTGAATTTTAAACGTCGAAAATCAATGTTTAATTTTTGAAATTATTGAGTTTTTTAATATATAACAATATATTCATTATTTAATATTATCTGACCTTGTACTAACCATATTGGTTTTTTAATGTTTCTGGAGTGAGGAAATAGAATGTTAACATTTTATGGATTAGGTTATTCTCTAGATGTAGATTCTAGTGTTTTTAGTGTGAGAAATTGATCTTCATTGATCATTGTTTAGGTATAAAAATATGATTTGATTGTGTAATTCAACTATTTGATGAAACTATACTTTTCAAGTAAGTATATTTCCCTACGTTCTTATTCTATGTGGTAAAAAAAATACACATCTCTCTAAAAAGGATATTAATAAATTTATATTTATAATTATATAATAATAAAATACAATATTGTATTACCAATCACATGTTTTTGGTTTTTTGATTGTAAACATTATCCTGATCGCGTTTTCTATCACTTTCCATCAGAACCTAATGGTTAGTTTTCTATTCTATAACCATGTTTTCTTACATAGAACCCTAGTATATGTTATCTAGGGTTATCTTTTTTTCTTAACTTTATATATTTTATGGAGAAGTTTTTTAATCCTTTTTCCTAATTTGGATTGTAATAATCAAAATTAGAACTATGAAACCATAGTTACCAAGAAGAAATTTATAATTGAGAGGTTGCAAATTCCAAAAGGGAAAGGCTTTAACATCCTGGGTAATTATAGAATAATAGTTTTTGATATCTATTAATATTTATAAATCAAATATTAATTTTACATTATAGGGGATTCTATGTTTAATAGCGTACCCGACACAAAGCAATCGGTTTAACTGAATTCCTACATTGCCCACATGTTTGAGTTATACCAAAAAAAAAATATTGTTTGTAACATCCCAGGTAAATAATGTGTAAGAATCTTTCATATTTATTAATATTTGTGAATTAAATATTAAGTTTACTTTAAATGGGACTCTCTGATTCGATGGCATAACTGATATACAATAATGGGTTTCTTTGAAATCTAACGTTGCACACAATGCTAAGTCATACTGAAAAAGAATAATATAATATTACTATTATAAATAGTTGCTAACGGTTATCCGTTGTAATGGAAGTAATGATGAAAAATAATTAAAATATGATTATACATGTTTGTTAAATGTTTTTACATTTATCAAATAAAATTTAGAGGTTTAAAATGTGAATGAATCTTCTTTTAAGAATAAATAAACTAATGTTCTTTAAAAAGTCGATTTACCGCCATTTAATGGAGAACCCTCATTAAATCTAGTTTTGGTCACATTAATAAATTATATATAAACAAATAAAATCCTTTATTAGAATGGGGACATCAAAATTTATTCTGTGTAAATATTTGTAATTTTTCTGAAAAAGTACATTTTTAAGGGCTAGTGAAAAATATTGTATTTTATTTCAAAACTGCGTTTTAATCTAATTTATTTATATGGTTAGATTATCTTTGTAATTTTTTTTAAAATTTAATTCGAATATATTTTTTCCATTTAATAACATGATGGTCATTGTAATTAATTTCAATTTGAAATTGGAAATAAATAAGTGTCAATCTTTTAATAGTTATTGTTTCATAAAAACACGCTATTTGTTTTGATAAAAAGAATTAATTTTAAATTAATTAATTAAACGTATATGTTTTTAATTGGGAAAAATAGATATCATTTTGTAATTGGGAATATAAATATAGCATAGGCTTAAATTTTTGTAGTACTCTGAAAAACATCAATTTTTGATGAACAGTGAAACCATATAGTAGTTGTTAAAAACTGACTTTTTCATTTAAATGAAAATTTACCACTTCTGTGAATTGAATTATGAAAATCCAACATACATGGTTGTTAATATTATATAAAATTTGGTTCAATAAGAAGAAATAATTTTTTGTGAATAGTAACTTTTGACTTTTATTTACAGCGATTATAGGTAAATAATGTAAATCAAGGTAAAAAGAATATTATAATATTTCAAAAATACCTTAAAACTTGTACTAAACATATTGGATGAGTAATGTATGACCATTGGAATCGTTGGGTTGATTTTTGGACCCCATGTAGCCACTTATTAATGATAACGACACTTTATTTTAGTTAACTTAATGTAAACGCAGAAATGACATAAACAAATATCTCCTTGTAAATTAATTTTTACATGTTGTTGTATAATTTATATTTTTGACTATAAATATTAATTGTATAGGTAATAATATTTCATACATAATGCTATTTTTTTTAATTTTTAGACATCAAATAAATTAAATTATTTTTGACACAAGAATGATGCAGTGTATACCTCACTAATAAATGATTTAAATAATTCTGATTATAAATATTAAAATAACATCCAAAACATGTCCAATTCTTATGGGATGAATTTATTTAGTCCATGAGTCATCTCATATTCTACCTTAATGTGTTTTTGGACTTTCGAAACAGAATATAATAACATAATAATATAATATTATCACACTTTCCAAAAGAGCCCCTCCCCTGCCTTATAAAAATCCCTTAGTTATAACCAATTTCTCACACCTCTCAAGCCTTTTGGCTCGTCCACCTCTGCCCAATTAAGCAACCTACATCCCCCTATTCCTCCTAGAAGCCTTACCTTAGTCCCAAGTCACTAAAATACGTTATTTTGGTCAAACCAAAGGAATTTACCCAAATTAAAGGTAACAATTTCTCTTAAATTCTTGTGTTTTATTTTGTTTTATTTTACTTCTCCAACCCCCTAAACACTTATTTTTATTTTCATTAATAACAACACCAATATACTCAATATACTAGGATGTTGTTATAATAAGTATTATAATTACCCTTTCACACACCTCCATCTAATCCGTGAAAAACATACTCTTTCCGTGGATGGAAAACTAACGCCTCACGAAATGATGATTGTTTGATTATCTCATGCCACCTAACTTGGTGGCCATTAAGATGGCACTGTATTTATATTTTATGTATAATCTATTTATTTTTTTATTCTGATTATATATTATTCATTTATATCACACCATTATGGTTTCCATTATGGGCAAACGAGATAATTTCATTTGAGAAAGTGCGGACTATCGTCCCCTCAAGGTGATATAATTCATAAATAACATACATGTAACATATAAAGGACAGATTTAATGAAATTATGTCACATAAATATCATATAATATTTTAATAGAATTATAATATAACAAGGTATCATTAATTTTTCATTCTTTTAAATATAAAATAGAAATGAAAGTAGCGTTCATGCGTACATACGGCTTACCATCTCCATTAACGGTGCATATCATTTCTTAACTCCAAATGATATGGAATATTATAAATACATATAAACTTGATATATATGATATATATGGTATTTAAAACATGTATATCATTTTGGAGATAATGGAAATTAGACCACAAGGTAAAATTGTCATTATAACAAGTTTATTTTTGACTAATGTTCTGAAGATCGATAAAATATCCATTATGAACTCAAATTATTAAATTATTGTTATAAAAAGATAGTAAGTGATATAAAATTAATATTAAACTTTAAAAATTATCTTATTTAAGAAGATATTAACTTATTTATATTATTCAGGAGGAACACATAACATACGTGTCAAGTAGGACACGAGGTAAGGGGATTTCTTATCTCACTTTTAATTCAATTGGATTTTCATTGTTCGCCACTTATTTATATCATGTACTGTAATGTATACATACATTGATATATATATTATCATTATTCTATTTATATTAATGATATTGTGTTATTCATTTTATGGTTATTATCTTTTGTTCATATGATTCGATTGATTACAATGAGGTTAGGGGTTTTTATATCACTTTTTTTCCCATGAGATTCAGGCTATATTTCTCACTATATTCCTTGAGTGTTGTGTGTAATTCCCATTATTCTACAATTTTTGTAATATAAATTCATTTATGGGTATATACATCTACATTTTATGGTCCTTCATTTGTATAGTGTATGTTTTGTAAGTTACCAAATCGGTAAGGTAACCTTTCACCCTCCTCTTTTTAAAAGACTTTTTTTGTTACGACTTTTAATTTACATATTATTATGTTGGGTTATGTTATTATATATCCATATTGATGAAAATTTTATGTCCATGTTATCAAATATCTATTTTTTATTATTAAATACATTTCTTGAATTTTAATGTGATGTCATTAGAATTTCGAATTTTTGGAAGGGAACATCTCAACCAAATTTCAATTCTTTGGGTTAAACATGTAATTCCTGAACATATCATCCTATGAATATGTTTGAATGACCACTAATTGTATGAAACTTTATATCCACTTATATTGTCTGTATTTATATTTTTCACAAAAAATTAAGTGATTGATTTATCCTTAATTTAAGCATACCGTCATTATAAGAGATTTCATCTCAATTTTCATTTCCATTAAGACTTCATTGTTTTTAGGAACCAATTCACTATTATATGGTGTATATACTGTCATTTTTCATATTATATCTTGTATCCCTTTATTATCATGATATTATAATGATAATATTAAATGTTATTACTCAGTTATTTGTATTCAAGAGTCTCTCATTTTCGTAAAAAATCTATAAGTAAAATATAGTGTTTAATGTTTTAAAGATTTATTATTCTAAATCAAGATCATTAATGTCCATGTTTTAAAAATGGTTTTGAGTATTTATTTATATGGACATTATTTTTTTAAAATTTTAATTCCATTAAAATCTTCAATGTGGAATGGGACACTATGATTCAAAATTATCTTTTTAAATGGTTTATGAAAATGGAATGATTATTTTAGTATCATGAAATTACATATTTTGATTTCAAATGAAATCTTATTAGTGAAATGTTTATATTTCCAATATTTTATGTCTTCTGATGGTACATGGGCATTTGATGGGTGGTTACGTGATAAACCATATGATGGGTGGTGTCGTGATAAATTAGGACTGGTGGTTACTTTATAACCTCCAATGCATTGGGTATTAAAGTGGGTCATATGGCTATTCCATTAAGTTATATTTGTGGAAGTTGACTGTATGGTTATTCCACTTATTAAGGTTTATGTCCAATTTTACCTATATATGTTATGTGTTCGTTATATGGGATTTTATTGTAATCCTTTGGTTACAAAACAGTAAGAAATGTTCTTTTATTCAATGAAGATTATTTACTACTTCATAAAGGGGAAAAATATTACTTATGATAATTTTGTCACGACCCGTCCCAATGGGGCCCAACCGTGACTCCCCATGCCCACCTCTAATAGGCCAGGGGCTAGTGACTAGCACTGAGTAGACATATCACTAACATGAGAGGCATTACATAAGTACCTGTACACATGCACACATCTCCAACCCACAAATACTGAAATGTAAAACACTATGGAACAAAAATTCATGCATACAACTAAACCCAACCAACAATGTACAAAGAAAGGTAGAGTACTGTAAAAGTAAACTGTGCCAGAATACAAGCCCACCAAAAACAAGAGTCTGAAAAACTGCAAAGTCCAACCTGTAAACACAAAAATATAATGGGACTGCCACTCGCAGCCATAGGAATGCCTCGGCTTGTAGAGAACTCAGAATACTCGGTCCTGTCTTGGTCCATCCTGGACTCTGTCGAAAGGCAGCTTGTCTACACAAGACCCCAGACGTGCGGGCAAATCCCGTGCAGGGGTGAGTATAACAATACTTATTAGAGGACCCTGAAAACCAAAAATCAGTACACAATGTAAAGTTACAGTTATCTATGCATAGTATATGTCTACAGAACATATAGAACAAAACAGATATACTCAAAACCTAGACCCGTGGTCTAGAGACAAGTCACACACCCGCATACCCCCACAATGTATTTTCTTCCAGATTTCGTGGTGCACTCGCTCCTGGAGAAATCACTCCACGAGTCTAATGGATCTGATGATGTTCGTCCAATAAGCGATGTTCATCAGGAACCATCCTGAGAGGTAGCTACCCTCATTACAGGAGACACACTCATGAGTGGAAAGGTTATGGTAAATAGAAGTAATCATTACAGTAGAAAAACTATTGAGTGGAAAGATCACGATAAATATATGTGGATCACTTCCAGGTCCATGGCGAATACTGCGACTCATCCGGATTCACCAGTTAGGTGATAAAATAGCTAGGTTGAGTTTCAACGCCCGGTAAGGTTGGTCACATTGATCCCTGACTCTACCTAGGGTCAGGAATGGATAAAGGATCTCGATCCGGGCCTCTCGGATGGATGCCTGAATCTATCACAGAAATTCCAGCTGAAGGAATCATAATCCTGCATGAGGGAATGATGCATGACCTTTAGGGGACCAAGAAGAAGAGGCACTAAACCAAACGAAAGATGTCCAAGGTTCTGTGAACAAAAGGACCAAGCCGTTTTCCAAAAAATTACATGGCATGTAGAGATGATACACGCCGTGTTGTCTGACCCCGGGTACTGCCCGTGTACAACAACCTGTGTCGTGAGGCTGGTCATGTAGAAAACTTAGTACACGGCATGCAGTACATAGTACATGCCATGTCTGGGTAACTGGGGTTGGGTTCGTTTACTTTGGCCATGTGCCCGTACATGGTCACCAACCCGTGTACTCCGACCCGTGTAATCTGCACATGGGGTGACCCGTGCTGTTGGCCTCGCCTGGCCGTGTGATGGAGTACACGGTCGTGTACTCCATCCTGTGTTCGTGTATCCCCGGGAAACACGCTGAGCTCTATGTAGCCACCTCTGTCGATCTGTACACGCCGTGCCACCTGAAACCGTGTAGATCATCCTGTATCAGTGTACTACCCAAAGTACACGTCGAGCTTCAGGGAAAGTCCAACACACTGTGTGACCAGGGTCACACTCAGTGTTATTCTTCTCTAACCCCGAAACCCTAGACGCCGTAGCCAGTACTACATGGCGTGTTCTTCAGAAGTACACGTCGTGTGTTCTGGAAATTTCTAAAAATGATGCCATTCACCGGCGCGCCTCCCTTTGTACTCTGGTCATTGATCCGGCTGTCCGATCACTGCAAATCCCCTAGGTGTTGGTCGCCCTGACACCACGAAGCCACTTCCAACATTTTCAGGCCTCCGATCGGCTCCAAAAACGTATTTTGATCTTCCCGCACGAAGAACACGTGAAGAACGCTCTTTCGGATCCGGTCCAATTTGTTGTCCTCCATCGTCGCCGCACCTCCATAAGGTCATTATGTTGTCGAAACTTTGATTTGAGATCGTTGCATCATAGAACGGATGTGCAACGATCCTTTGTTCTTCGCCCAACGAAGAACGCGATGAATGCATGGTGAAATCAGGGGGATGAAATCCAAATAAACAAATTGAGGAACAAACCTCTTCCTTCATTCGTCATGACATTGATCTGGTCCCATTAATAGGCTTTAATGGAGAAAAAATCAACAACAACATAAATAATGGATCAATTCCCCATAATCTTCCTGAAGAAAAATACTTCTTGCAAGAACGTATGAATCTGTAGTTCAACTTGTTTGTGGTTGATCCTCGTTCATCGTTTGAACTCAAATATGGGGAAAAGAAATCGAAATAATAACCCCTACCTTTCGAAAGGATTGATCATTGACGAAGGCGTCTAGCTGCCGTTGTCGTGGAAATACTTCAACGTCGGCGCATCGATCCTAGATTTTGATCTGTCGTCGTTTGTTGTTGAGAGTTTTCTCCAACGAGCCGCGGATTCAGCAGAGGTTCCTCTCTCTACATTGCCAACGATCAACAATTGGTTAACCCATTAAAAGGGGAAACATTTTGGCATTTAATTACGCGATAGTATTAATGATGTTGACTTTCCATTTTGAAGTCATTAAGATGCGCCATTAATTTCGGAAACAGCTGCACCATTGTCGCGCTGCAGTGGATGTTTCCTTAAATGAAATAAAATAAACTTGTTAATTTAATTTATTTTATTTTATTTAAAACATCTGAAAATTAACATTTTACCTTGACCCATGTCGGACGATGTTAGCCTCATTCTTAGGTAAAGTCATCATCCTGGACGCCACACACAACGTGTCCTTCCGAAGAACACGCCGTGTAGTACTGGCGACAGCGGCTAGGGTTTTGGGGTCAGAGAATAATCACATGGTGTGTGACCTTGGTCACATGGCGTGTTGGACTTTTCCTGAAGCTCGGCATGTACATTGGGTAGTACACGGACACAGGACGATCTACACGGCTTCAGGTGGCACGGCGTGTACAGCCTAGAAGAGGTGGTAACGCGGAGCTCGGCATGTATCCCGGGGATACACGTACATGGATGGAGTACACGACCGTGTACTCCATCACAAGGCCAGGCGAGGCCAACAGTGTTGGTCGCCTTATGTGCAGATTACATGGGTCGGAGTACACAGGTTGGTGACCGTGTACACGCACATGGCCAGAGTACATAGAGCCAACCCCAGTTACCCAGACACAACGTGTACTCCGTACTAACCATCATGTACTAAGTTTTCTACATGACCAGCCTCGTGACACGTTCCATTATACACAGGAAGTACCCCGGGTCAGACAAAACGGTGTGTATCATCTCTACACGTCGTGTACTTTTTGGAAAACTGCTTCGTCATTTTGTTCATCATACCTTGGACATCTTTCATTTGTGTTAGAACCTCTTCTTCTTGTTCCCCTGAAGGTCAGGCATCATTCCCTCATGCAGGATTATGATCCCTTCAGCAGGACTTTCTGTGATAGAGTCAGACATCCATCCGAGAGCCCCGGATCGAGATCCTCTATCCATTCCTGACCCTAGGTAGAGTCAGGAATTGATGTGACCAACCATACCTAGCGTTTATCCTCTACCTAGCTGGTGTATCACCTAACTGGTGAATCTGAATGAGTCACAGTATCCACCATGGCCCTGGCAGAGATCCTCATCTGTGTATCGTGATCTTTCCACTCTGGAGTGTGTCTCCCGTAATGAGTACTTCTATCTATCGTAACCTTTCCACTCAAGAGTGTGTCTCTCGTAATGAGTTTAGATACCTCTCATTACAGTTCCCAACGAACAACGCTTCTCAGATGGAATTCATCAGAGGCATTAGACTCATGGAGTGTGTTCTCCCAGAGCGAGTGCATCACGGAATATTCGAACAAAATCCCATGCAGGGGTATGCGGTTGTGTGACTTGTATCAAGACCACGGGTTTGGGTTTTGATTATATCTGGTTTGTTATATATATTCTGTAGACATATACTATGAATAGATGACTATACCATTACATTTTGTACTACTTTTTGTTTTTTGGGGTCCTCTACTGAGTATTGTTATACACAACCTTGCACGGGCTCTTCCCGCATGTCTGGTGTTTTTTGCAAACGATAAGCCTTTCGACAGAGTCCAGGGTAGACCAGGACAGGACTGAGTTTTCTGAGTTCCCTAAAGGCCGAGGCGTTCCTACGGCGATGAGAGGCAGTCCCAGTACCTTTATGTGCTTACAGGTTGGACTTTTCAGTTTTTCAGACTCTTGTTTTTGGTGGGCATGTATTCTGGCCCAATTTACTTTTATAATACTCTACCTTTCATCGTACTCTGTTGGTTGGGTTTAGTTGTATGTATGCATTTTTGTTCCTTAGTGTTTTACATTTCAGTATTTGTGGGCTTGGTGATGTGTGTGTGTGTACATGTACTTTGGCAATGCCTCCCATGTTAGTGATATGCCTACTCGATGCTAGTCACCAGCCCCTGACCAATTGGAGGCGGGCTTGGGGAGTCACAGTGCGGGCCTCACTGGGACGGGTCATGACAGAGTGGTATCAGAGCTGGTTGGTTCTACCTTAGGACCATGATTATGTGAGTTTGGTTTGGGGTAACAATGTTGAGTGTTTCGGGTTCGACATTCAGGCCAGAGACCCCAGTGTTGGTGCGGTGGCCGATGTATCCATACAGAAGGACTCTGATAACATGCTTTTCAACTCGGTACACGAAAATAGTGGTTGTGGGGGAAATAAAAGTTACATGAATCATATAAGAATGGGTTGTGTTTTCCATGTCCTTTGTCTCAGCTATCCAGATATACTCATTAACCATAGAACATCTTGTTTTTTTACAGGATGCCTCCGCGATGCATACCCGCTAGTGTTCAGCAGCACGATCATGAGGATGACCCCCTCAGTGACGAGGCTTCGATACAGGGACCAGCTCCCCAGGCGTTGCCACTAGGTGGTGCACCTGCTATACCACCACTAGTGGAGCAGCCTTCGGTACCCGCGGTACCGACAGGTGAGGAGCATAGGCTCAGCATGATCCATGAGTTATAGAGACAAAGACCCCTCAGGTTCCGAGGTGAGCATGACCCTCAGGTAGCTGAGGACTCTCTTGAGGTGGTGACCAGAGTTTTCGGTCTAGTGAGGACACCAGCAGAACAGATGGTAGCCCTAGGAGCGAGCCTTATTTAGGGTTTGGTGTGAGGATGGTGGAGTCTGACCACAGAGACTCACGATGAGGAGACTCATCCGTGGGCGGAGTTTGAGTGACTCTTTAGGGAGGAGTTCTCTCCGGTTACGTTGAGAGTTGTGCACATCCAGAATCTTCTTCAGCTCCAGGAGGGAAGTATGACAGTATTTGACTATTCAACATGGTTCACCAACCTCACCAAGTACTCGATGGATATGGCCAGGGATCAGTATTTTAGAGCTCAGACCTTTGAGTGAGGTCTACGATGAGACATCCGTGCTAGTGTATTCCCTATATGTATATCGACTTATGCTGGAGTGCTCGAGTGGGCCTCGGTGATCGAGAGTTTCTTGGAAGAGCAGAGATAGCCGCCGGTAGTCAACAACTGGAAGACGGGTGCGGAGACACCGAAAGCAGGGAGCCGACATCCAGCACAGGGATCTAGATGTGGGAAACGTCATAAGAGGACCCAGGACAAGGGATCGATAGTCCAGGGTTCTTAGGTTGGATCCAGTCAGCCTAGGGAGAAGTGATGTTACGCATATGACGGTAGGGGGCATCTCGCTAGAGACTACCCAACACGTCGAGTTGCTGATAGGGAAGCGGTGGATGGACCATCAAGGCAGAGGCAGAGAATGGAGTAGGCAGACCCACCAGGCGGCAGACGTGGTACAGGAGCAGGGAGAGCTGCAGGTGGTGGCAGACGCTTCGACATACATCCACCACAACCCCTACGAGGTCCCCACTAGGCTTAGGGAGCTAGGGGATAGGGGCGGGGACAACTTCATGCGGTCGAGGCATATGACCAGAGGCTTCAGGGATGATTCGAGGTACGATCTGTGTCTTTTCTACCTTAGATGATGTACTCATAGACACAGGTTCTAGTCATTACCTTATAGCCACATGTCTTGTACAAAATGTTGAGATTCCGGTTGAACTGTTGACTCAATCCATATGCTTGGATACTCATATGGAAGGAGACTCGATGATCATTCTCCTTTGCAGACAGTGTGATCTTACCCTTGGAGGTGAGAGTTTCGGTTGGAACCACTTGGTGGTAGCGTCGAGGCCTTAAAATGTCATTCTCAGTATGGATTGTTTATCTTCGGTCCATGCCCAGATTGATTGTTTGGGGCGAAGAGTGTGGTTTGTCCGCCGTGATGGAACAAGGTTTTCCTTTGTCAGAGAAAAGGGTACCCAAGCAGTACAAAATGGGCTCATGCATAGGAGGGTGCAGCCGATCACTAATGACTTGGCTAGCCTTACCATCAGAGCAGTAGATGTTGTGAGCTCTCAGTTCCCAGTAGTGGTGGCGGTGTATGAGTACGTCTTTCTTGACGATGTTCCAGGACTACCTCCCCACTGGGAAATCTACTTCTGCATCGACGTACACCTCAGGGCGACACAAATTTCTTCATCGTTTTATCGGATGGCTCCCGTAGAGCTTTTCTAGTTGAGGGTGCAGTTGGAGGATTTGTAGAGAAAGGGTTTCGTAAGACCCAGCGTCTCACCCTGGGTGGCCCCATTCTTGTTTTCCAAGAAGGAAGATAGGAGTCTGAGGTTGTGTGTGGATTACCGGTGCCTAAACAAGGTGACAGTGTAGAACAAATATACACTGCCAAGGATCGATGACCTCTTCAATCTGATAAGAGGGGCATAGTGGTCCTTGATGGTTGACCTTCGATCAAGCTATCACCAGCTACGAGTGCAGGATGAGGATATACCGAAGACGACTTTCAGATGCCGCTACGGTCACTATGAGTACTTGGTGATGCCTTTTGGTGTGAAAAACTCCCCCACTGTGTTCATTGGAATAATGAACCGGATCTTCCAGCCGTACCTATACCAGTTCGTAGTGGTCTTCATCGCTGACATCCTTGTGTACTCAGCGTCAGAGGAGGAGCTCGCGAGACACCTGCAGATGGTTCTGGACATACTTTTGGAGCACCAAATTTATGGGAATCTCTCCAAGTGTCAGTTCTGGATTCAGGAGGTCCACTTTCTAGGACTTTTCATCTCAGTAGATGGAGTGGCAGTGGAACCAGCCAAGGTGGTGGCTGTGTTAGAATGGGAGCCACCTCAGAGCATAACGTAGGTACGAAGCTTCCTTGGTTTGGCAGGATATTACCAGAGGTTCATTCCTAACTTCTCCTAGATATCAGCACTGATGACGGCCTTGACCAGGAAGGGGAAACCCTTCGTGTGGACAGAAATGTGCCAGCAGGCCTTTGAGCAGCTGAGACAGTGTTTGACAAGAGCCCCAGTTTTGAGATTGCCAGAGGAGGGTGTCGGGTACGTAGTTTTCTACGACGCATCATGGACACGGCATGGTTGTGTCCAGGATATCGAGTTGGCAGTGGTAGTATTTGCATTAAAGATGTGGCGACACTACCTTATGGGCTAGAAGTTTATTATCTACTCTGACCACAAGAGCCTCGAGTACATCTTCTCACAAGAAGGACCTGAATCTGAAGAAAAGGTGTTGGATAGAGTTCCTCCAGGACTATGATTTTGAGATCATCTATACTCTTGGGAAGGGGAACAAGGTGGAAGATTCTCTTAGCAGAAGGTCGATCTCACAGCTGTTGAGTGAGGCGACACATCAGTTAGCCGCATTACAGTTATCCTATGTGGATAGAGAGGATACAGCTTACCTACAGACGATGGTTGTCACCCCTCCACTCTTACAGTGAGTTATGGAGGCATAGCTTGGGGATGTCAACTGTGTAGCCTTATGTGCTCAGTTATCCATATGACATGCTCCTGATGGATATTCGCAAGTTGGGGAGCACATACTTCTTTTCAGAGGATGCACTGTTGTACTAGTGGCATTGCAGGAGGAGATCCTGAGGGAGTTTCATACAACCCCTTTGGTGGTACATCCTAGATTGGTAATGATGTACCAGGACCTCCGACGATAGTTCTGGTGGTCAACCATGAAGAAGGCAGTTGGAGAGTTCGTTTCTCGATGCCTCATATGCCAGCAGGTGATGGCTGATCACCAGGTTCTAGCAGGATTGTCTCACCCCCTAGAAGTCCCCGAATGGAAGTGGGATGGAATATCTATGGATTTCATGACAGGCTTACCACGGACGTCCAAGGGGCATGAATCCATCTAGGTGATCGTTGACCGACTCACCATGTTAGACAACTTCCTAGCTATCATGGAGGAGAGTTCCGTGGAGAGCTCGGGGCGCCTCTATCTATCGGAGATAGTTCAGCTTCATGGAATCTCCTCGACTATAGTCTCAGACCGAGATGCCCACTTCACATCCTGGTTGTGGACGGGATTACAGGAGTATTTTGGGACTCAGCTACGCTTGAGCACAACATTTCATCCCCATACATATGGTCAGACGGAGCGGACCATCCAGGTTCTGGATGATATGTTTGCGGGCATGTATCTTGGACTTTGGTCGCAGTTGGGAGGACTACCTACCACTAGTGGAGTTTTCGTACAACAACAGCTACCACTCCACCATTTGTATGGAACCATTCGTGGACTTGTACGAGAGACCTAGCTGGTCACCGCTTTGCTGGACCGACCCCAGAGATTCACCACTCATGGGTCCATATTTAGTGCGAGCTACCACATAGAAGGTGAAGATCATTCGGGAGCGGATGAAGAGTGCACAGAGCAGGCAAAAGTCTTATGATGACAGGCGATAGGGACCTCTAGATTTTGAAGAGGGAGACCAAATCTTTCTTTGGGTCTCACCTCGATGAGGTTTGTGGATATTTGGCCGAGACAGCAAGCTATCTCCGAGGTTCATCGGACGTATCCAGATTCTGTGCATAGTTGGCGAGGTGGCGCACCACCTAGCTCTACCGTCAAAGTTGCATTGAGTACATGATGTCATCCATGTGTCACAACATAGGGGGTACGTGCATGACCCATCACACGTCATCGACTAGGGAAAGCTGGACATCGAGGATGGATGGACCTTTGTTGTGTACCCAGTGGAGATCGACGATCGGTAGGAGAGGATCCTTCGTGGGTGATCGATTCCCTTAGTGCGCGTCTGGTGGTAGCATGAGAATTTTAAGGAGACCACATGGGAGCAGGAGGCCCAGATCCATGCCCAGTACCCTCATCTTATTTAGTAGCCTTGGTTTTGGATTTTCGGGGATGTAAAGCCCCATGGTGGGGAGAATGTAATGTCTCAAATTTTCCGTTTATTATTTTTAAATATTATATGGAATTATTTCGAGACCGGGCACGAAGACGGCACATCATTCCGAGGTCCAGTGAGCCCGGAATGGTGGTTTGAACTTTTTCTATGTTAGGTGAGTCGACACTTGTGCGCAGATGTGGATGTTTCCAAACGGATGCCTGGATTAAAAATCTGAGTGCACCGTTGCGTCTGGGATGATGACTTTACCTAAGAATGAGTCTAACCTCGACCAGCGTGGGTTGAGGGAAAAGTTAATTTTCGGACATTTTAAGTAAAATAAAATAAATTAATTTAACAAGTTTATTTTATTTAATTTAAAAAACACCCACTGCAGCGTGGCAATGACGCAACGTTTTCATTAAATGAAATAAAATAAACTTGTTAATTTATATTATTTTATTTTACTTAAAACGTCTGAAAATTAACTTTTTCTCTTGACCCACGCCAGTCGAGGTTAGCCTCATTATTTGGTAAATTCGTCGTCCCGGATGCAACGGTGCACTCAGATTTTTAATCCTGGCAACCATTTGGAAACTGCCACCACCGTGCACAAGTGCCAACTCACTTAACTTAAAAAAAGTTCAAACCACCATTCTGGGCTCACTGGACCTTGGAATGATGTGCTGTCTTCACGCCCGATCTTGATATAATTCCTTATATTATTTAAAAATAATAAAAGGAAAATCCGAGACAATACAAATTTATTCATGGATTACTTTTTTTTGAAAATCTAACATTTTACCTTATTTGTGTATCTCTTACTAAGCTTTTTTTGCTCATCCCATGTTTTTTATTTTTTTTTCAAAGGACATGAAGTGGAATTGGGTCAACCAAGGGATCATGGAAAATTCATGTTCTCTAAAACATGGAACATGTCATGACCCATCCCCTGGGTCCCTCATTTTGACTTCCCCAAGACCGCCTTCCATTGGCGAGGGGCTGGCGACTAGCACCAAAGGCGTAATTCGCTATAAACTGGGAATGATTTTCCTTTATAAAACGTAACACAAACAACCAGAGAACAGGTGGAAGAAAACACTATGTAAAAGCTATATAACAAGTGTACTGAAAGTAAAGGGCCAGAATACAAGCCCAACTGTAAAGTACAAATATAACTGAAAACAAGTATAACTAAAAGGGACAAAAAACTAAAAGGTGGAAGCAGCTTCTGGATCATCCTCTGGAGTTCCTACCTGAAGGGTAGGTACAGATAGCCCCCTCAGCACTCCACGTTTGTCAAACTACACCATGTACTGACACGTCATAAGGTCCTCCTTCGGGTACCATCTAGTCCTGATGCTCTTGGCCTCCGTCAGCACTATCCATTGTCTGCATCCAACACAATGAGGTGTGGGAATAGCCCGTGTAGGGGTGACTATAACGATACTCAGTAAGGACCCCGAGACCCTCTAGGTATCACAAAAACCAACATGGATAACCACAAAGTATGATTTCAATGGATAACCATTACTTATGTATATGCCCATAAATATACCTAAGTTATCATGTAACTCATGTCAATCATGAGGAAACCCCAAAGGTCATTGACTCAGCTCAAAATAGGATATTATTCATGATGTTGAAACCAAGACTGCTGGAGAACCCCTCCCCTGACGAGCACAGTAGTCCTTTCATGACTCTATGGTGCTACTCACTAACCATGGACTGCTGAGGTACTCCTATGGTCTAGTACCGCGGGTCTACCTCCTCACATAGTAGCTCTCCCCACCGTGGGTCTGCCGCCTCACACAGTAGCACTCCACTTGATAGCCTATAATGGTACTCTCCTGTCTAGTACTGCGGGTCTCCCGACTCATATAGTAGCACTCCTCTGCCATGGGTCTGCCTCCTCACACAGTAGTTCTCCCCACTGGGCTAGTCATGTAACTCTGAAACGTCTCAGACAAGAAGTCATTAGGTCTCATCCAGCTACTAGGTCTTCGTACTCTGAATGCTCATCTCTAGGAGGATCTGATCCACGAGCTACTGGTCGATACTCCAAGTGTCACTAAGTCCCACTAAGAAGTATCTCAAAGGTCCTCCACGTCATAGGGGTCTCAACGCAATAGATGACGCGTCAATCGGACACCCGGTTTGTGAGTTATTAGCCTTTTTCTCGTGGGGTCAATTTAGTTTCGTGTACAAACCAACCCGACCGTATCTCAACTGTACCCCAAACTCCCATGGTGTATACTCAATGGGACCGATTCTCAATGAACTTACCAATTCCATCGACGGTTCATCAAACGGACATCTGGTCTGAGAGTAATTGGATTTTCCATTCCAGGGGACCGGTTGATTTTTAAGCTATAACCAACCCGGCCACTCTCCAACTGCGTCCAAACCAAAAGTGGACTATTCCAAAAGAACTGTCTCATCAAAAGGAATCCAACATAGTAGACGTCATGTAAATCGAACGTCCGGTCCTTATGTTATAAGTGTTTCCGCTCTAAGGGCCCGGTTAGTTTCGGGTTTGAACCAACTCGACCATACTAAAACATCTCTAAATCTTTTAGTGTAATATACCAAAACGACCGTCTCTATCCAAGGAATCCTATGCAACTTATGGTGCATCTATCGGAGGATCGTAGCTCATGTAATAGGAGATTAACCGAAAATGGTCCGAAGAGGGGGGTCTGGGCCCGGTCCGACCTAGCACAACCCACCCAGGGTCGGCCTAAACCGATTCCATCCCATTAGGGCACAGCCCAGCGGTTACGGCCCGAACCATGCGAGGGTGGCCCAACCCATGCGGCAGGTGGTCTGGCCCGGCCCGCGCGCAGGCAGCCCGGCCAGTGCGCATGCAGGCCTGCCGCGGCTCGGCCAGGCTGGTCGAGCGGGTGGGGGTGGGGGGGCTACCCCAGTTCTTTATAACGGTGGTGCCTGGCTGGCGCCACCCAGCCTTCACATAACCCGTGCAACGCGTGTTCCGCTCCACCACCGCCGCGGCCGGTGCCGCGGTGGTCTTCCGCCGGTGGTGCGCTAGGGCGCCGCTGCCCCCAGGCGGCGGCTGGTGCCGACCACAGCCTCCAGTCACCTACGACCCGTGCCACCACGATCTTCCGTGGGCCACCAGAGTCTTTCCGGTGGCCCGTTTTAGCCCATGTCTGTACCTACGGCCTCCTCGGGTCCCACTCTTCACTGCGACGACATAAAATCAATGTTTCCCTTCCGTTCATCCATTACCAAAGAAACCACGCATCAAGAACAATAAGTCGGAGCGTCCAGACTTGTTCGTTAGGCAGTGCCCTCCACGTTAGAGTCTCAAACCATAATTCATCATACAAATTCCCAACTACGAAGGTACAATACACATATATAAAATTATTCAAAACCCCTACCTGTTATTGACGTCGCACGTCGAAGAGCAGTGAAAGATGAGCGTCGCGGTACTCAGGCGTCGCGGAAGACCGGTGTCATCCCGTCTACAATGTAGGAAGAGCCGCTATGATGACACGGTAAGGGAATCCGAAGAAGACGTAGATTCCCTGATGTTGGGGTGCATCCGAAGTAAAGGGTCATTGGAGAAGTCTTTCGCGTTCTTCATCGGAGTTGTTCTTCATTGAAAAATTGTGTTCTTCGTTGGAGAGGAACACCTTTCTTCTAATTCTCCAGAGCCTCCTCCATTGAATATTTTCCAATTTAGATATAATAAAAGCCCCCCACCTTAATAATTCCATGCACTAAAAATTAATTCGAAATGAACCAATTAATTTAGGGTTCTCAATTAATTAATAATATGAAGATAGCACACTTAATGGAGGGAGGTGGAGAGTTAACAGAGGGGGTTAAATGGAGTTAATGAGGGGAGATGAAGGGTTAGGGGTTTGTGTGGGACCCACCACCATTATCCTCTAATGGGAGGTTATGTGGGGTGTGGGACCCACCTTCAACTCCTATTTGGAGGAAATAACCGCAATCAAATAAAAAATTAGGTACACATAACTTAAATTATTTTTTTAATGAATCTCCAAAAATTAACTTCTTCTCCCAAGCAAACGCAACTGCAGAAAAGGTCCTCTTAGGCGAATACCGGCACTACGTGTTCATTGGTGCAGTCCGATTTCAATTCCATGCACCCGTTTAAAAGATAGAAAAACCCGCACATATGTTTATTGAACGTACCCGAACAAAACTTCCGAAATTTTTTTCGGGCACACCGGGACTCGGAATCAGGTGCCGTCAAGAACTACGGACTCATAAAATTCCAATGAATTTAAGAAAAAAATCCTTAATATTTCAGGGTCTTTAAATTACCCCCACATCAGGTATTTACATCCTCGTAATGCTACAACACATAGTAGGGGAGAAAGAGGTATTGAGCACGCATCTGAGCCTCCCGCTCCAATGAGCTATCCTGGAGCTTCTCATGCGGCCAACGAATGTGCTCCCGAGAAATCGACCATCCACGCAGGACCCACTCCTGTCGATGCTAAATCTCCACAGAAACCTCCGTGAATGTCACCTTGTCATAGATGTCCAACTCCCTGTGGTCGATGTTGTGGGACAGATCATGCATGCATCTCTTCAACTAATATACGTGGAAGACGTCGTGTACCCAGTGCAACTGAGGTGGAAGGGCCAGGCGGTCTGCCACCTCACCTACTCTGCTGAAGAAGAGGAGGAGTGACTGTAAGAGACTGTATATAGGATGCACCATCTCTATCCATAAAGGATATATGTAAGGCAGTCAGCTGCTCTGTCGCCTCTCCTAATAGCTAAATACCTGTCCTCTTGCTGAGCACATCCGCAACAACGTACCCCTTCGCGGGAGTATAGTCTATATCAAAGTCATAATCCCGGAGGAACTCAAGCCATCACCACTGTTTCATGTTCATATTCTTCTGAAAGAAGACACACCTGGGACTATTGAGATTGGAGTGAACCATAAACTGTTCTCTCAATGAACAATCGGTGAGACTAGCCAATTGTATGAACTTGTCTTCACCCTTCTTCACCTACGTTATACTAGAGCTGCTAAGATTTCTCCTTTTCCAAAAGGGGAAATCCCATCACATCCCCTGGATGAACCATGTACTTTGCATAATACAGTCAATCCTGATGTGAATGATATGAATTCATGTCATGGACGATGTCATAAGGCCTCAATGCTACTACCAAGAGATCCAACCGTTACTCTTTCCTCCTAGGGTTAAGTCAATTTGTCGGCATCAGTGTGTGGTTACTGGGTATCCTTCTGTAGAAATATCAAAAGTGATGATATTGTCAATATATTAAATAGGAACCTCTTAGTTTTAACCACACAAAAAGGAAGGAAAGAAAACATCACAAGGACAAGTTTCATTTATTACAGCATCTCAAGGTAAAAACACACAAATCAACCACAGACAATGACATTTACAAAGCTGAAAGCATCATGAACAATGGACTCTATTCTTGTAACTAGTCCCTATTATGTCCGCCTACTTCTGGAGCTCCATAGTCATATGCTTCAGGTGCCTGAAGCTGTGCTCTCCCCTATCCTCTCATTCCCTGTAGTCAGGGTGGACCTCTTGGTGGTGGTGGTGGCAACACTTCAAAGCGCCATCCACCACCAGCTGCCCAGCCAGATCCTCTACCACGGTCGCCTGCTCCTTGCAGTCCGTCACAATTGTACCTCTTCCTCTGCCTTGGAGTACCTTCACTTATCTACTGATTGTCCAAGCGGCGGATCAGACAGTCATGATCCATTTGACCCTATCTGCCGCATGAGTAACATTGCCTGGTAGGTCTGGCTCTATCTCCACCCTGGGTGCCCTACATTACCGACCATAAGTCGTGCGGTCGACCACCTGTAAGTCATGTCCTCTTGGACCTCTACGTCATCCGTCTACTTCTAGCTGCAGAAGACTCTGCTGTATGTCGGCTAGTGGAAGGTCCCACTGTTGGAGACTACTCAAAAAGGAAACTCTCCACTAAGAGGGCTCTCTCCAACACCCATGTCTGCATCGGGATGCTGTGAGAGATAACTGAGTATTTGTTCTCTCACCTGAGTCCCTACTCAAAGGTCCAATCCCTGAAGAACGAGACCCATATCAATTAGTGGAGTTTCACGAGAGGTCAGTGAACTTCGCTGAGTACTGCGCCATAGACATTATTCCCTGAAGTAGATGCAGTAGATCTTGTATCTGCAACACTCGAAGGGTGGATGATACAAACTTCGCCCAGAACAAGCTCTCAAAGTCTTCCTATAGAAGAGTCACCTTGTCATGCATCTAGGGCATCTGGCTCCACCATCTGCCTGTTGCAGCCTGAAAGAGGCTAGCAGTGAGGATCAATATGATGTCTGCCAATGTCCCTACTAGCCTGAAAACTCTCACCACAGCCTCCAGCCAATCCTCATCCGCCTGTGGGTCCATCTCTCCCTGGAACCTATGTGTCCTCTGGCGCTGGAACTCATGTAGTGCACTCAAGCGGCAAGCATCGCCTGCTGCTGAGTTGGTGGCATCAGTGGCCCAACGGGTTGTAGTATCGTTGTTGCCTCCGATGGTGCCTCAACACAAAGAGGGACCTATACTAAGGCCTTGTCACTCGGCGGGATGTCTGTACGTACAACTCTCGGGGCCCTAGCGGGTCATCTGTGGGGAGGCATCCTGAAAGAAACATGTCACGACCCGCCCTCGGGGCCCGTGCCGTGACTACCCCAAGCCCGCCTTCTATAGGCCAGGGGCTTGCGACTAGCACCAATGCGTAAATCCCCCAAAAAAAACGGAATGAATTGCCTTTGAAAAGTAAACAATCACCACAGAGTAAGCATGTGAAAAAGTAAACACTAAGTAAAAACTGTACAAGCTGTGCTGAAAGTAAAAGGGGCCGGAAATACAAGCCCAACTGTAAAGTACAACTGAAAGGAAAAACAACAACTGAAAGGAAAAGCTGCAGCGTCGAGCCGTCCTCTGGAAGTCCCACCTGAAGGGTGGGTACAGATAGCCTCCACTGCACATCGGGTCCACCTGACCGCTCCGAGTACGTCCCGCCCAGTGGTCCACCTCCAGGTACCATCGTGCTCCGCACGCCTCCACCACGATCATCGTTGTCCGCCGTCTGCAACCAACACAACGTAGTGCAGGCATAGCCCATTCAGGGGTGAGTATAACGATACTCAGTAGGGACCCCGAGACCCTCAAGGTCTCACTAAAACCAACAAAGATAACCACAAGAAGATATCAACAGATAACCTCTACTTAGATATATGCCCATTTAATTCACGAAATAAACCGCCCAATTAAATGGCCTGTTAAGATTTTAAGAAACGCGTCAGTTGACATTCATTAAGACGGGTTTTCACGGGTGCGTTTCTTAGCGGAAAGAAACGGCGGGGCTCGTGCGGGACCCACCTCGCAAATATCCTACCATGGGTGTAGGATATTTCTGGATAGTATCCTATCCGGTTCAACTCAGTTCAAGCCACCTTTAAGTGGCTTCAAGTGGCTTCCAAGCGGCTTAAGTGAAATAAAATAAAGTTGTCGCAAAATTATTTTATTTCTTAACTTTAAGCCCGAAAATTAAAAACCACACCCGAGCAAACGCAACTCCGAAAGAGGCGTTTCTAAGCGAATACTGTTGCTGTGATTTCATCGGTGCCCTCAGAATTCGATTCCGGGCACCGGTTCAAAAGTTAGAAAAACCCGCTCGTCCGTTCACTGAACATACCCAAGCCAAACTTCGGAAAACGTTTCCAGGCACACCGGGCCTTGGAATTAGGCGCCGTCAGAAACTGCGTTCTTGTAAAATTCCAAAGAAAATTAAGAAAAAAATTTCCTTGAAATTTACGGGTCTTTACATTACTCCCACCACAGGGCTTTACGTCCCCGTAAAGCTTTAACACAAACTAGGGATACAAAGGTGGTACTGAGCACGCATCTGAGCCTTCCGCTCCCATGTGCTCACCTGGACCTTCACTGTCGTGGCCCGGACCACCTCTGGTCCCACTAGAGCTTCCATGATTTCTTCCATGCCGATAAGAGAAATCTGGTCTCATCCCCTGGATGAACCACGTTCTTCGCCTAATACGGTCAATCCCGACATGGATGATACTAATCCATACCAAGGATGACGTCGTAAGGCCTTGACGCTACTACCAAGAGATCCAACCGTTACTCTCGCCTCCAAGGGTTGAGTCACACTGTCGGCATCAGTGTGTGATAACTGGGTCTCCTCCAGTAGATGTATCACAAGTGAGGGTAAAGTCAACAGTCAAAACTGGAACCTCTTAGTAACAACACAAGAGAGGACAAGGAAGTAAATGCCACAAGAAAAGGTGTCTTTTATTACTGCAGCTCAAGTACAAAGACACAAAGCATCTACAAACATACATCAACAAAACTAGAAGCAACATGAATACAAGTCTCCAGGTCGGGAGCTAGACCCGCTCCTGTCCATCTGCTCCCGGAGCCCCATGATCGTAGGCCTCAACTGCCTGAAGATGAGCTCTCACATGTCCTCCTGTCCCCTGTGGTCGGGGTGGACCGCCTGGTGGTGGTGGTGGTGGCAGAGCCTCAAAGCGTCTCCCACCACCTGCTGCTCGGCCAGCTCCTCTGCCTCATCCGCCTCCTCCCTGCGGACCGCCACGGTCGACCCTCTGCCTCTACCTGGGTGGCCCCTCCACCGTCTGATACTCCTCGGTACGGCGGGTCGGGCAGTCACGAGCCATGTGGCCCTGCCCGCCGCACGAGTAGCACTGCCTGCCTCTCGGAAGGCTGGCTTCGCGCTGTGTGCCCCGCACTGCTGAGCCAGTGTCCCGAGTTTGTCTGCCGGAACCCTGAGTCATCCATCGGCTACCTGCTACCGAAGACTCCGCCACCTGCCGCCCTGCGGTAGGCCTCGCTGTAGACTCAGCCAGAATGCTCTCGATCAGAAGGGCTCGCTCTAGCACTCCTGCCTGGGTCGGGATGCTGAGGGAGATCAGCAGTGCCCTGATCTAATGTCTCAATCCCTGCTCGAAGGTCCGGGCCCGGAAGAAGGGGTCTCGTACCATGTCTGTCGAGTAGCGAGAAAGGTCGGTGAACCTCGCCGTGTACTGGGATACCGTCAAGCTGCCTTGCCGCAGCTGAAGAAGCTCCTGAATGCGCACCGCACAGAGGGTGGTCGGGACGAACTCTGAGCGGAAGAGGATCTCGAAGTCCGTCCAGATGAGGGAGGCCTCATCGTGCACCTGGAGCATCAAACTCCACCATATGCCTGCTGCCGCGTGCAGGAGAATCGCTGCGAGGATCACCATGAGGTCTGCTGGTGTCCTCACTAATCTGAAAACTCGGACGGCCGCCTCCAGCCAGTCCTCGGCTACCTGGGGGTCCGTCTCACCATGGAACCTGTGCGGTCGCTGGCGCTGGAACTCATGCAGTGCACTAAGGCGACGTGCATCGTCAGCGGCTGGGGCTGGAAGCATCGGGGGCTCGGCGGGTAAAGGTACCGCCGGTGCCTCAGCTGTCAAAGGGCCCTGTACCGAGTCCTCGACGCTCGGTGGGCTGTCATCACGCTCCACTCCCATAATCCTACCTGGCTATCGTCGTGGGGCCATCCTGAAAGAAACAAGTCCGCCACGGTCAGGACAGTATACCTGGTGAGCTGACACAAGTAATCACAAAGAAAACATGAAACACACATGCAATCAATGTTTTCGAGAATTAAGTCGGAAATCAGAAGTCAGGGTCCTGGTGTACGGATACGTTGGCCGCCGCACCAACACTGGACTCCCTGGACTGATAACCACATCCAATACACTAAACACTATTGCTTCACATAGAAGAATGATCAGAGTCCCCGGTAGAACCGACCACCTTTGATACCAATTTGTCACGACCCGCCCTCGGGGCCCGTGCCGTGACTACCCCAAGCCCGCCTTTCATAGGCCAGGGGCTGGCGACTAGCACCAAGGCGTAAATCCCAACAAAAAAAGGGAAGGCATTGCCTTTGAAAAGTAAACAACCACCACAGAGTAATCAAGCGGAAAAGTAAACACTAAGTAAAAACTGTACAAGCTGTGCTGAAAGTAAAAGGGGTCGGAAATACAAGCCCAACTGTAAAGTACAACTGAAAGGAAAAACAGCAACTGAAAGGAAAAGCCGCAGCGTCGAGCCGTCCTCTGGATGTCGCACCTGAAGGGTGGGTACAGATAGCCTCCACTGCACCTCAAGTCCACCTGACCGCTCCGAGTACGTCCCGCCCAGTGGTCCACCTCCAAGTATCGTCCTGCTCCGTACGCCTCCAACACGATCAGCGCTGTCCGCCGTCTGCAACCAACACAACGTAGTGCGGGCATAGCCCGTGCAGTGGTGAGTATAACCATACTCAGTAGGGACCCTGAGACCCTTAAGGTCTCACTAAAACCAACAAAGATAACCACAAGAAGATCTCAACATATAACCTCTACTTAGATATATTCTCATTTAATTCATGAAATAAACCGCCCAATTAAATGGCCTGTTAAGATTTTAAGAAACGCGTTAGTTGACTTTCATTAAGACGGGTTTTCATGGGTGCGTTTCTTAGCGGAAAGAAACGGCGGGGCTCGTGCGGGCCCCACCTCACAAATATCCTACCAAGGGGGTAGGATATTTCTGGATAGCATCCTATCCGGTTCAACTCAGTTCAAGCCGCCTATAAGTGGCTTCAAGTGGCTTCCAAGCGGCTTAAGTGAAACAAAATAAAGTTGTCGCAAAATTATTTTATTTCTTAACTTTAAGCCCGAAAATTAAAAACCACACCCGAGCAAACGCAACTCCGGAAGAGGCGTTTCTAAGCGAATACCAGCGCTGCGATTTCATCGGTGCCCTCAGAATTCGATTCCGGGCACCGGTTCAAAAGTTAGAAAAACCCGCTCGTCCGTTCACTGAACATACCCGAGCCAAACTTCGGAAAATGTTTCCGGGCACACCGGGCCTCGGAATCAGGCGCCGTCAGAAACTGCGTTCTTGTAAAATTCCAATGAAAATTAATAAAAAAATTTCCTGGAAATTTACGGGTCTTTACAAAACAGATGCTACCCGGTCAAAGATTATATATGCTGAGCTGATCTCGTTTGAGATGACATAAAGAAAAATTTTGAAAACACACATGCAATTCAGTTTTCTCATGCATTGAGTCGGAAATCTGAAGTCAGGGTCCTGGTGTATGGATACGTCAATCGCCCGCACCAACACTAGACTCCCTGAACCGAAAACCAAACTTAGTTCCCTTAACACTATTGCTTCACAGAATGAAAATATCAGAGTCCTAGATATGAGGTAGAACCGACATCCTCTAATACCAATTTGTCATGACCCATCACCCGGGGCCCGCATCGTGACTACACCAAGATAGCCTTCCACAGGCCATGGGCTGGAGACTAGCACAAATGGCGTAATTTCCTAAAAACTGGGAAGGCATTGCCTTTATAAAATGTAACACACACAAATAGAGTATAATAGGAAGAAACCACTAAGTAAAAGTTTTATAACAAATGTACTGAAAGTAATGGGGCCAGAATACAATCACAACCGTAAAGTAAAAAGACAACTGAAAACAAGTACATCCAAAATGGGAAAACAACTGAAAGGTGGAAGCAGCTCTTGGAGCATCCTCAGGGGTTCCTACCTGAAGGGTAAGTTCAAATGGAATCCTCAGCACTCCACATCCATCAAACTCCATCGTGTATCGACATGTCGTATGTTCCTCCTTCGGGTACTGTCCAATCATTGTGCTCTCGGCCTCCGTCAGCATTGTCTATCGTCTGTATCCAACACAACGAGGTCCGGGAAAAGCCCATGCAGGGGTCAGTATAACGATACTCAGTAAGGACACTGAGACACTCATGGTCACACAAAAAACCAACAAGGATAACCACAATGTATGATTTCAATGGATAAAAATTACATAGGTATATTCCTATACATATACCTAAGTTATCAAGTAACCCTTCTCAATTATGAGGAAACACAAAGGTCATTGACTCAGCTCAAACCATGATTTTATTCAAGATGTCGAAACCACGCATGCTGGAGAACTCCTCCTCTATCGAGAATAGCAGTCCTACTGCGACTCCGTGGTGATACTCACTAACCTTAGACTGCTGAGGTACTCCTCTTGTTGAGTACCACAGGTTTGCCGCCTCACACAGTAGCGCTCCCCACCATGGTTCTGCCACCTCACACAGTTGCGCTCCCCCTGATAGCCTATAGAGGTACTCCTCCTATCGAGTACCATAGGTATGCTGCCTCACATAGTAGTGCTTCTCCGCCATGAGCCTTCCACCTCATATAGTAGTGTTCCCCACTGGGCTCGTCAAGTCACTCTGTAACGAATCAGACAAGCAACCATCAGGTCTCAGCCAGCTACTAGGTCTCCGTACTCTGTATGCTTGTATCCGGGGGGATCTGCCCCACGAGCTACTGTTCGATGCTCCATGAGTCACGAATTCCCACAATGAAGTATCTCAAAGTTCATCCACATCATAGGAGTGTCAATGCAACAGACGACGCGTCAATCAGATGCTCAGTCTGTGATTTATTTGTCTTTTTGTCTAGGGGGGCCGGTTCGTTTCGTGTACGAACCAACCCGACCATGTCTCAACTGCCCCCCGAACTCCCTTGGGATATAGTCAAAGGGACCGATTCTCAATGAACATACCAACACCGCTGATGGTTTTTCAAACGGACGTCCATTCTAAGAGTTATTGAATTTTCCGTTCCAGGGGCCCGATTGGTTTTTAATCTAAAACCAACCCGACCGTAATCCAACTGCATTCAAACCTCAGGTGGAGTATTCCAGAAGAACTATCTCATCAAAAGGAATCCAATTTAGTTGACCCCACATCAATTGAATGTTCAGACATTAAGTTATAAGTGTTTCCGCTCCGAGGGTCCGGTTGGTTTCGGGTTCGAACCAAACCGGCCATACCCAAACTTCACGAAAACCTTTAGTGTAATATACCGAAACGATAATCTCGATCTGAGAAATATTACACAACTAATTGTGCCTCGATCGATGGTTCATAGATCATGTTATGGGAGATTAACTGAAACTGGTCTGAAGTGGAGGTGTCTGGGCCCGGTCCGACCCGGCCCAACCCACCCTGGGTTGGCCCAAAATGGGTCGACCCAACCCAAGTCCGGGTCCGGCCAGGTAGGGCGTGGCCCGGCCCGACGGTTGTGCTCGGCCCACACAAGGACGGCCTGGCCTGTGCGGTAGGTGGCTCGGCCCGCGCGCAAGGGGGGGGGGGGGGGGCTCCTTCGGTTCTTCTTAACAGCGTTGCCCGGCTAGTGTCTCCCAACCTTCCCAGAACCCACACATCGCGGATTCCGCTCCACTGCCGCCACGACTGGTGTTGTGGTAGTCTTCCGCCGGCTACATGCTGGGGCACCTCTGCCCTAGGCAGCTGGCCGGTGCCAGCCGCCGCCTGCAGTCGCTGGTGACCCGCGCCGCCACACTCTTATGCGGGCCACCGAAGTCATTCTGTTGGTCTGTTTTAGCTGCTGTCTGCACCTATGGGCTCCTCAGGTCCATCACTTCAATACAACGGCCTCAAATCAACATTTCTCTTCCATTCATCTATCACCCAACAAACCGTGCATCAATAACGATAAGTTGGATGTTCCGTACTTGTTCGTTAGCATGTGCCCTCCACGATAGAGGATAAAACAATAACTCCTCATATAACGCCCAAGTACGAAGGTACAATACACATATATAAAATTATAAAAAACCCATAGCCTTAATTGAAGTCACGCGTCGATGAGCCGTGGAAAACAAGCATCACGGTATTCGGGAGTCGTGGAAGACATGTGTCATCCCGTTAATGTTGGAGGAAGAGTTATTGTCATGATGCGGAAAGTGAATCCGAAGATGTTGTAGATTCCTTGTCGTTGGGGTGCATCTGAAGGAAGGCGTCATTTGAGTAGTCTTTCAAGTTCTTCGTCAGAGTTGTACGTTGTTGAAAAATTGTGTCCTTCATTGGAGATGAACACCATTCTTCTAATTCTTCAGAGCCTCCTCCATTGAATATTTTCCAACGCAAATATAATAAAATCCACCCAACTTAATAATGCCATACACTTCAAATTAACTCGAAAAGAACCAATTAATTAAGGACGCCCAATTAATTAAAACGATGATGTTGGCACACTTAATAGAGGGAGGTGGAGAGTTAAGAGAGGGGGTTAAAGGGACTTAAAAATGGGAGTTGAAGGGTTAGGGCCTCGTGTCGGCCCCACCACCATTATCCTCCCATGGGAGGTTATGTGGTGTGTGGGAACCACCTACAACTACTCATTGAGGGAATTAACCACCATGAAATAAAAAATTATGTACACATAATTTTTTTAATGAATCTCCAAAAATTAATTTCTCCTCCTGAGCAAATGGAACTATGTCAAAGGTCCCCTTAGGACAATATCAGCGCTATGAGTTTATCAGTGCCCTCAGATTTTAATACCGTGCACCAATTTAAAAGATAGAAAATCCCACACGTGCGTTTACTGAACGTACCCGAACAAAACTTCAGAAATTGAAGTCAGACACACCGGGCCTCGGAATCAGGTACCGTTAGAAACTGCGGACTTGTAAATTTCCAAAGAATTTAAGGAAAAAAATTTCATTGAAATTTACGGGTCTTTACAAAACTAGAAATGTCTCATTTATTGAGTAGTTTTTATTTTATGAGAAAAAAATGGAAACTGAGTAGAATTTTTAACATTGTAATTTTTGAGGTGTAATGTAATTTTTATGCCTAATTCTATAAAACATTAAACATGAAAATATCCTCAATGTGAATTATTCAATTAATTCAAGATTATGTAATGTTGATGGTTGGGTCCTTGTAGTTGGTATTATAGGTCAGTTTAGATAAATTTAGAGGTTAGGGTGTTCTTTAAGCATACATGACATTCCCATAATTGTTAGGATTTTAGATAGAGTAATAGTTATTTTAGATAAAGTCAATGAGATTAAGGTAACTTAAATAATTATATCTTATTATCTAACCTCCTCATAAGATATGATATGATGATTTTACTAATAGAATCAAACTTACCTTTTTTGGTCAACTAAATGGCTGGATCTAGCAGGCACCAAAGTAACAATGGATGTGAAGAAAACATTGATGGTTTTCTGAATGATCACCTGAATGAAATGGAAGATGCAATGAGAAATCTTGTGGTTATTCTCAACCAACTATCTAGAGTCACGATTGACAACATGAACCATGGTGATTTTTATGAGTCATCTTATATGTGAGAAACAAATCCATACAGAATTTGATGCAATAATCATAAAGGTAAGCATGTTAAAAAACCTTTGTGTCAAGGCTGTGGAAAGAAAAACCTAGGAAAATTCTTAAAAGGTATGGGAAGAAGATATAGATGTGTCAATTAAGGTCATAAAGCATGAACCTGCCACGGAAAAGGGAAGAATTCTGTTGACTCTAGGAAAGGTAATGACGATATTTCTGAGGGATCAATTTAATGTTTTAAATGTGGTGTGCATGCTCATTATACAAACAGATGTCTTATGATGATGTTTTGGGAATGGGTTCACCAAGATCGTAGAAATATATGTTTACCAATACCTAATTCCATTTCAATTGAGGATGAATAAACTGACAATGACCAATGAACGATATGGAATATTTCTTAACATATGGTTTTGACATTATTGAATCTTAGGACATGAATTGTGATTTTGTTTTTTAGGAAATAAGTATTCAATAATATGTTGGTAAAGAATGGTTAATGGATTATGATGAATGTTTAATGAGTAAGAAGTCAACATATAATGGATTCAGGAGTTATGGTAGATTTTATAATGGTGAAATTCTAAAACTATTAAGGCACTTTTGATGATGTGATTACATTAGAAGACATTGTATAGTATGTGAAACCCTAAAGATTGATATATGAAAATTTTATTAAAGGAATAATTATCTTTTCTTTTGTGGGTATAGTTATAAAAAAACCATTTGGGTTTATATGATCCTATAATTTGAGGTAATTACAAGTTAATATATTTTTGGGATGAAAAATTAATGTTATTAGATAAACATTGTGGTTGAAATATGTTATGGTTTTTAATGGATTTATCTCTTTTTTGGAATGTTATAAAATTATTTAGTACTTGAAAAAGGACAACACATAGACCGAATGACAACCCATCGCATCGGACAAAGATATGTGAATCAAACCCACATCCAAAGTGCGGCTAGTATTTATCGCCTACCACTAGACTATGTTATGTACATGGTTAGTATGAGTAATTATTTTTACTTAGACGATCTTATGAATAAGTTTAGTTTGGCATATTTATGGAAATTATTAATCAATCATAGAGAATATGTGATTATGTAAATTACATTTCAGTATGATACATTATAAGTAATCGATGTTATTTGGAGATAAATGTTATGATTTTCTATATAATACAATGGGATCAAATTCTTCTCAGATATGGGTTTCAATGTTAGTTTGGATTATATTAAATAATTTTATAGAATTTTATTTTTTGTGGTCTTTGTTGAACATAGGGTACTATTTTTGAATTTCGGAGATTAGGTGTGTAGACCCGAACTTGACATACATGGGGATTACATTACTTTTGCGAAAAACTTAATAGATAAAAAAACAAACACTCAAGGACCGTAATAGTTTAGTGTCTTTGGAAACTCGGAACATAATATTCTAATCATGGTAATAGATCTTTAAAATCTCTCATAAAGATCTTCCCCTTTTGTTTTTTTACCTAAAACCTTTATTTAAATGCTGGGGGAAATAAAACATATAAATGGTGAGCTCAAATGCTCAGTAAGGGTAATCAGGGAGAAAATATTACAAATCATATACATTTGAACTTAAACATGAACATAATGTTTAAACATCAAAATCTTGAGCAATGACATAAAACATGGTAGTACTTAAGGCATATATCATAAAGAATCATTAATCATCATAAAATAGCATGGGAATAAAACATGTAATTGTGTAAAATATTAAGCACGTGTTATGATTTCTATAGTAGCAAGGCATTACTGCCAAGACCATCTTAGTGGACAAATTCCCCTTCTGAATCGAGATCACTCCTTGTTCCAGTCCTGTATCACTAAACTGAATTAACTTTTCATTCCAGCCATGTCTATCTCTTGAAATATGAATAATTACCCAATGCATTTGAGGGAGATATATGTCCCACCCATCTCATAATGAAATCATTCTTACGTGTTCCACAACATAAACAAAAATCATTCATCATAACCCAAAGAATAAAATGGGTTTCATAAAAATCATCCCATCATAACATAATCCATATAAAACAAATCGATATCATTTCATCATATGAAAATTGAAACCATGTAAATCATAAAGACATTATACATGAAACATACACATATGAAATAATTCCATCTTAGATGAAAAATGGTTTTGATAAAACACTTGAAATGAATTGTTGAAAAAATATCTTTTCTTATTCAAAATGATTTTCTTTTCACAAAATGCCATGCAATATTAAAATAAAAAGATTTTTTGAAAATAGTCATAAAATATTTTAGAGGATTCTTTATGTAAATAAGGTGTTATGAAATCGTAAAAATTCGTTCACGCCTTTTAAGTTAAAAAAACATTCTCCTCGTATTTTTACTGGAAAAGTCAATAAGTACCTCGTATGGTAAAAAAGAAAGATTCCTTACATACCATGTAGTAAAAGTCAAAAATGGGTAAAAATTAATTTAAAAATACATGAATTTTTTTTTAAAAAAATAGGGACTTGGATGATAAATATAACCACAATGATTACTTACGAATAAACAGTCTTGTATAAAAATGAGATTGGAAAAGTTATCCCTTACCTTAGCTCTGATATGCTTCGTACGTATCCGAACTGCCTATATAATGATTTTAAAATTTTCATTGACTTATTAAAGAATCATATTCATTGTTATGATATCATATATGGTTCACTTGGGACTTTGTATTACCCGTTCTTTTGTAAATTCCATATTAAATCAGCGTTTTGGGTAAAATAATTTTATTTATTGTACGTGTTTGGACTTGTTGTTATTGATATTATTATTACTTATATCATGATTTACATACTTCCAGAATGTAAATAATGATTTATATAACATATATTTTGATTATATATATATATATAATAGATAGCTAAGTGAAATGAAATACAACGTTCATGTAGACGGTAGCCCGTACGTACGCATGAACGTTGTTTTCCTTTCCTTGTTGACTTGAATGAAAGTAAGTAGATGTAATATATATATATATACATAAATCCAGTATCATTATCATTTCATATATTTCTTTATTATTCATTATATAGACTTTATTATCATTATTGAGTGGTAAACATGGAGAATGAATCTCATCGCGTCGTGGAGACGGTAAACCGTACGTACCCACGAGCGATGATATCGTTCCAATAATTATTGAATAGAATTTTAGTGGATTATATAATATGTCATAATCAGTATGATGTTATAATAACCATATATAGTTATTCATTACACCATTATACCCTTCCATGTAAGTTGGTGGTGGGAAAACTGATTACATCACGGCGTAGAGACGGTATTCCGTACGTACGCACGGGCGGTGATTTCATTTTCCGTAGGATGGATAGAAGGTGAAATGGGGTTTTTTAATATTTATAATTACATATCATTATATTATTGATACTTATGTTATTAATTTATTATGAAACAACTAAATAATAAGATGTTAAAGAAGAAATAAAACGTGAAAGAATCGGTAGAAGAGATTACCTCTACTTCGACGAACCTCTTTTAAGCTTCCTGTTAAGGCACAAGATTTTGCCTTTATAGGATGCCATAACCTCTATGATGATTATAGGTAATTTGATAAGGTAAATGGGGAGGGTTTTTATGATCTTGAAGGCTCAAAGTTGTGTAAAGAAGAGAGGTAGGGGGAGCCCTTTTATAATGGAGGAGAGTGGCACCTTAGGAAAAATTTAAAATTTTATTTTATAATAAAGTAATATTCGGTTTATAATAGCTCAAAATTGATTTAATTCGAAGATAATTTGGGGATGGGTCTAAATCCTCTCAACCAATATGTTTTAGACAAGTTTAGGTTAATATTGTAACATTATAATTTAGATTTAACTCTAAGTTAAATAATTTAACTTTTACCGTGTCTTCTTGTTTTCTTACACTATATGGTTATTAAACATACTATAACGAGCCAAAAAAACCCCGAGTGGTTCATTATTAATATATATAACCTTATCTAAGTCATTTAGCTGATCCTTAGATTTTTAGTAATAGAATAACAATTAATAATATAATATATGTTTTAAACACTATTTTATGTCAATTTTGAAACTATTTGGTAATTGATTTTTGTGGAAATCATAAAAGCATGATTAGTTCGAAAAAATATAATTAAATAAATTCTAACATGTCATATTAACCAATAAATTTATATTAATTAACAAAAAGTCTCAAATTACATTTATTTGGGTATATATAACATCAATTATGTTAATATTTCATTAATAAGGTAATTACTGCATCATCATTGTTTCATAAATAAATTAAATTATTTAAGGTCTGAAAAATATAAATAAAATAATAGTATTTATAAAATCTTTTTATAGTTCTAATTAATATTTATAGTATAATTTATCCAATGTATAACTCTAAATTAAAAATTTTTTACTTATTAAACATTAATGATAACTCATTTAACTCTTCTTTAAATAAAATAATAATAAGTATCCTAATCTAATACAAGTGGACCTAAAGGGAAATATTTTATTGTTAAGGTTTTTTTGGTATAATTACACTTATCCAATAGAATTAGGACATGTGTTAGGTTAATAATAATATCATTTTTACCCTTAATTACCCTATTTTCTTTTAACCGTAGTAAATAAAAGTAAAAAGTTACTATTAACCAGAAAAGATTTCTATATTATTGAACCAAATTTTAATCCTTGATATTATCTGTGTCTCTCAGATTTTCTAAATTCAACTCACAGAAGTGGTAAAATTGTGTTTTATGTACAATTGCAAATGCACCTAGGAGGTGGGTAAAAGACGGTGAAAAGTTCAATAAAATTTTTATATATCTAAAATTATTATAAAATGACTCCAATTAATTAAATTGAACTTATATAAGTATTATGTATCTATTTTTACTGAAAATAAAATTATATAAAATAAATTATTATTTAAATAATAAGTCAGTTTTAACCAAAAACTCAGTGTTTTCACGATTCATCAAAAATTGAAAGTTTTCAAAAAATAACAAAATTTCACCCTAGGATAATTTCGATATTCTGAATCAAAAAATGTTGTCCATTTTGAAAGATAAAATTTATAAAATTTAAAAAAAGTGGGTATTACTATTCATAATGACTAGTTCATAATAATATTATATTAATATTTTGTTTAGTGAAACTCGGTATCGCATACTACACATGCAATCGCGGAAGGTCTTGATTGCGTGTAATGCAAGCCAAGTTAGGGATGCGTGTAGTGAAAGATCTATTTGGTGTTCCATATATGATAATAAAAACTTATTTCATTTATACATTAAACAAAATCTATACTTAATGCCGCGTAGAATAATTTCCACAAAACGAACTTAAAATTGTGTGTAACATGATCCAAGAATAGTGTTGTGTATACTACAAGCTAATACGGTGTTTTTTATAGTGAAAGATAATATTAGTGTAGCATAAAACACAAGATATCAAATAAATTAAAAAGAATGTTTCTCATAAAATCTCGGGGTGTTACATTCTACCCCCCTTAAAATGAATTTCTCCCTCGAAATTCGCTGGGGATATAAATCGTTTACTACATGAAAGTTTCTTTTATAGAAACCCACATCACAACAAGGAATAATAAAGCATCATTTTAAAAAGGAAATATAGAATCATAATGATCACCCAAAGTAACTTAGTACTGGATTTCCACATAAGACAACATAGGTGAAAATATGTATATAGAATAGAAATCTAACCATCATGTTTAGATGAAGAGTGGTAGTGAACATGGATATGAAAAATCCAATAATTACAAAGCCATAAATTTGTAATGATCTATGGTACCATCAGATTCATCCTATATGAGGACACAAGGACAACATGTTTGGTTTTCAAGATCATTTCTCTAATGTTATAAAAATGGGAATTAAAAGAAATAATTTCTTGATTTTGGTACAATCTCACCATTGGTCGTTCCTTGAACAAATTCCACTTCATCTCTTAAAGAAATGAAGTTGAATTTTTTATTAATGAAGTGTTAGCAGATCATGCGGTAGAATGACATGTCATTCCATCTGTCTCAAACAAAAGGTTAGCAAAAGTTATTAAATATACAAAAGTCCATCTATAGTGAGATTAATCATATATGGTTCCTAAAATGGACATATACATCATATATCATTCCTCTTAAAATAATGAAACTAGTTTCTACTAACCAAGGACTTCCTGTAGGCCAACGGTAGGCGATAAAGTCTTGTCACACTTTGGTTGTGGTTTTGATTCCTGCAACCTTGTCCAACACGATGGGTTGTCACACATCCTGCATGTTGTCCTTTTTCGTAAAACTAAATTATTATAAAATCCCATCAATAATATCAAAAAAAGTTCTATCCTTATAAAATACTAACTTAAGTCCAAAATAATCAACTCCAATCTTTAGGCTTATCCAAATTACATCTGTCCAAGCTCATAGTATAAAGAAAACAATTACTAGATATGTCATCTACCGAGCATGTGAATACCATCATTTATCCCATATATATTTTGTTGATAACATTCCAAACATGTGGATACCTTAATAACTTATTCTCTTGAAACATAAACTACCATATAACCTTAGTGAAAACATGAATGAAGTCAAAAGGAAACTCTTTCCACAAACCAAAATCCCAAAATTTCTATATACTCAAACAATGATATAACTTTGTCCTTATATTCATCATGAGCTCATTTCATTTTTTATTTATCCCTTCATTATCCGCATATCATCTTCTTTCCAAAAATATTTCAGTCACATTTCATGGTTACCAGTACCATATTATTATTGAAAAACAATACATACATATTCCAAAATTCCATGATACTATAAATGAGATTCCCTAATACTATTTTGAAATCCAATTACATAAACACTTAATCATTACACAACATCATTGTCATACTCCACATCACAAATAGTGATCCCATGTGACATCCCTTTATCCTTTTCCTTAAGAGGTTTCTCACGTTGATCATCATTAACCCTTGGATTAGGGAATTGATTAGCATAATTCCCCATTTCCTTGCACTTGAAGCATTGAAGTGTTGGTAGAGCTTTCTTTGTAGTCTTTTCTCTATTTGCATCATTTGATACCTTTTTCCCATTACTTCGATACTCAACTGCTAGATGAACATCTTTTCCACCCTTAAAACATTTTCTAGTACCTTTTTGGAAATCTACACCATTCTTCTTTCCACACATTGAGCATAAAGAAACATTCATCTTCTTTTCACCATTATTTTGAGATTTCTCCTTGAACTCCATCATTCGTTTCTTGTCAAAACCATGAGATGGATATGTAACACCAACTTAGATTTCTTCCATGATAACACAACACACAATTTTTTCATAGCTATTGAAGTCTCTTATAGCTAATTCCATTCGAAGACTTGCTTTTAAGCCACTGAAGAATCGAAAACTTTTCATTCACGTTGTATGATAAATCCAAATGCATACCTTGAAAGCCTTGTAAAATTCGCTTCGTAAATACCAACAGATTCATCATATTTTTGCTTAAGATCAAGGAAAAACTTTTCCATCTTTTTTTGAATAATACAAGGGAAGTACTTATTGAAAAATAAGTTCTTGAACTTGACCCAGTCCATGGATTAAATTTCATCTCGGGGCCTCGTATTCATAATTAGAGTCCACCATTGATCTGCTTCACCTTCTAAACGGTAAATATCCAGAATGAATTTTTCATGTTCCAAATAGCGATGTATGGAAAATATCTTTTCAATGGTACTGATCCAGTGTTCTGCAACAAGTGGATCAGAAGACCCACTGAAAGAAGGTAGACATTGCCTCATGAAGGACTCAATAGAATATTGTTCCCTCCTCTACTCATTTGGAAGTCCAGAATGATTCATAGCTTGTGTAAGTATAGCAATATGATTTTTTACTCCATCTCCCATAACATTGGATTGTTCAGGAGGAAAATCATTGCATTTTCCATTACATTGATCAACACGGTTCCATTGGGTTCCAACCATCATCTAAAACCCAAAAAGAATAGTGTGATAGGCGAAAACCATGTATGGAAAACAACATAATAAAGGGGGAGTACCATCAATATTTGACATCTTAGGTTTAATTCTATGATCGTTACTATAATCCTAGGACTATAACCTATACTTATACATAACCTTAGCGACATCCCTAGACTTACCATAGAAATATCTCTTGGGATCTTAGTAATGTTTTCGAATCCTAGTTTCCAATGGTTAACTAAACCTTTCCTTTGATACCAATTATAGCGGTCTGGAAATATTTCCAGTGGACTATGATTGATTCCTATCAGGGCACTCCATGGGTAGCTAAACCCATTAGGTGGGGCAAACCACCATCCCCAGTGGTAGCCATTTCCTCATGAAGCCCTTGGGCGGAGATCCATGCTTCGTCCAACGCTCACATGTGAGAATTCCCAAGGATCAGATTCATTCCTACCCCCTATGCCTCAGATACCAACTGTAGAGACCCAAAGCGTGATATACATGGAAATTACATTAATTTTGCGAAATAATTAATACATAACAAAATCCGACACTCAAGGACTGTAATATATTAGTGTCTTAGGAAACTCAAAACATAATCTTCTAATCATGGTGAAAGATCTTCAACATCTCCGATAATGATCTTCCCCTTTTTTTCATTCCTAAAACCTTTGTTTAAATCCTTGGGAAAAGAAAACATATAATGGGTGATAAAAAAATTCTCAGTAAGGGTAAGTATGGAGAAAATATTACATATCATATACATTTGAACATAAACATGAACATAATGTTTGAACATCAAAATCATGAGCAATGACATAAAACATTGCAGTACGTAAGGCATAGACCATAAATAAACATTAATCATGATGAAATTGCATGAGAATAAAAAATGTAATTGTGGAAAACATTAAGCACATGTTATGATTTCCATAGTTTCCAAGGAATTACTGCCAAGATCATCTTAGTGGACAATGTCCCTTTCTGAATCGAGTTCACTCCCCGTTCTAGTCTTGTATCACTGAACCAGATTAACTTGTCATTCAGCCATGTCAATATCATGAGATATAAATATTTACCCAATGCATTGGAGGGATATATAGGTCCCACCCATCTCATAATTAAATCATTCTTACTTGTTCCGCAATATAAACAAAAATCATTCATCATTACCCAAAGAATAAAATGGGTTTCATAAAAATCATCCCATCAAAACATAATCCATATAAAACAAATGGATATCATTTTATCATACAAAAATTGAAACCATATAAATCATAGATACATTATACTTTAAACATACTCATATGAGATAATTACATCTTAGATTGAAAATGGTTTTGATAAAACACTTAAAATGAATTTTTGAGGAAAATATCCTTTCTTATTTAAAATAATGTTATATTCACAAAATGCCATGAAATTTTAAAAGAAAATGATTTTTTTGAAAATATTCATGAAATATTGTATAGGAAGCTTTATGTAAATAAGGCTTTATGAAATCGCAAAAATCAGTTCATGGCGTATAAGTTAAAAAACATTCTCCTCGTAATTTTTCCGGAAAAGTCAAAAAGTACCTCGTATGGTAAACAAAAAAAAGATTCCTTAGATACCATGTAGTGAAAGTAAAAAATGGGTAAAAAGGACATTAAACATACATGAAACCGTTTTTAGAAAACAGGGACTTGGATGATAAATATAACCCCAGTAAATACTTACGAATAAACAATCTTGGATAAAAACGAGATTGGAAAAATTTTCCCTTACCTTATGTCCGATATGATTCATATGTATCCAAACCTCCTGTATAATGATTTAAATAATGTCATTGACTTATTACAGAATCATATTAATTGTTATGATATCATATATGGTTCACTTATGACTATATATTAACCGTTATTTTGTAAATTCAATGTTAAAGCTTTGTTTTGGGTAAAATCGTTTTATTTATCGTACGTGTTTGAAATTGTTGTTCTTGATATTATTATTAATTATTTCATGATTTAATTACTTCCAGAATGTAAATCATGATTTATATAACATATATTTTCAGTATATATATATATAATATAGATTAACGAAATGAAATACACCATTCATGAAGACGGTAGGTCGTACGTACGCAGGAACATTGTTTTGCTTTCCTTGTTGACTTGAATGAAAGTATGTAGATGTCATATATATATATACAAATAAATCCAGTAGATTTATCATGTCATATATTTCTTTAATTTTCATTATATATACTTTATAATCATTCTTGAATGGTTATCATGGAGAATGAATCTCACCGTGTCGTGGAGACAATAATCCGTACGTACGCACGAGCGATGATATCGTTCCCATAATTATCGAATAGAATTGGAGTGGATGATATAATATCTTATAATCATTATGATGTTATAATAACCATATATAGTTATTCCTTACACCATTATACACATCCATGTAAGGTAGTGGTGGGAAAACTGATTACACCACAGCGTGGAGACGGTATTCCGTACGTAAGCACACATAATGATTTCATTTTCTGTAGGATGGATAGAAGGTGAAATGAGTTTGTTTCATATTTATAATAAAATATCAGTATATTAGTGATACTGATGTTATTACTTTATAATGAAACAACTAAAGAAGAATAAGTTCAAGAAGAAAGAAAATTTGAAAGAATCGATAGAAGAGATTACCTCTTCTTCGACACACCGCTTTTAAGATTCCTCTTAAGGCACAAGATGTTATATTTTTAGGTTACCAGAACCTTGATAATGTTTATAGGGAAGTTGAGAAGGGAAATGGGCAGTGTTTGGCCGATCATGAAGGCTCAATGTTGTGTAAATAATAGAGGGAGGAGGTGCCGTTTTCCATGGGAGGAGAGGGGCACCTTAGGGAAAACATAAAATATTATTTTATAATATAGTAATATTTGGTTTATAATAGCTCCAAATTGATTTATTTGGAAGATAAAGTGGGTATGGGTCGAAATAATCTCAACCAATAGGTTTTAGACAAGTTTCGGTAACTATTTTAAACTTATCATTTAGATTTAACACTAAGTTAAATAATTTTACTTTTACCGTGTCTTCAAGTTTTCTTACATTATATGGTTAATAAACATACTATAACAAGAAAAACGAACCCCAAGTGGTTAATTATTATTATATATAACCTTATCTGATTCATTTGGCCAAACCATAGATTTTTAGTAATATAATAACAAATAATAATCTAATATTTGTTTTAAAACTATTTTATGTCCATTTTGAAACTATTTGGTAATTGATTTTTTGTGAAAATCACAAAAGCATAATTAGTTTGAAAACCGTTAATTAAATAATTACTAACAGGCCATATTAACCTATAAAATTAGTTTAATTCATAAAAAGTCTAAAATAACATTTATTTAAGTATTTATAACATCAATTATGGTAATATTTCATTAATAAGGTAATTACTCCATCATCATTGTGTCATAAATTAATTAAATTGTTAAATGTATAAGAATTATAAATAAAATACAATTATGTAGGTAATATTTTTATATTTTTAATGAATATTTATTGTCGAATTTATCTTATGTAGAACCCTATATTAAAAATGTTTTACTTATTAAACGTTGATTTTAAAACTTTTAACTCTTCTTTAAATAAATGAATTATAAGTATCATAATCTAATCAAAGTGGACCTAAAGGGTAATATTTTATTCCGAAGGTTGTTTTTGGTAAAATTACATTTATCCAATAGAATTAGGACATGTGTTAGGGTAATAATAATATTATTTTTACCCTTAATTATCCTATTTGCTTTTAACCGTAGTAAATAAAAGTAAAAAGATACTATTCATCAAAAAAATATATGTATCTTATTGAAGAAAATTTTACTCCTTGATATTAACCGTGTCTCTCATATTTTCTAAATTCAACTCACATAAGTGGTAAAATTAAGTTTTGTGTACAATTGCAAATGCTCCTATGTGGTGGGTAAAAGACGGTGAAAAGTTCAATAAAATTTTTATATATCTAAAATTATTATAAAATGACTCCAATGAATTACATTGAACTTATATAAGTATTATGTATCTATTTTAACTAAAATAAATTTTAATAAAATAAATTATTATTTAAATAAAATGTCGGTTTTAACCAATAACTCAGTGTTTTCAGAATTCATCAAAAATTGAATGTTTTCAGAAAAATACCAAAATTTCACCCTATGCTAATTTCGATATTCTGAATCCTAAAATTAAGACCATTTTGATAGTTAAAATTTATAAAATTTCAAAAAGTGGTTATTAGTATTCATAACGCCTAATTCATAATAATATTATAATAATATCTTGTTTAGTGAAACTCGGTATTGCGTACCACACAAGATATTGAGGAAGGTCTTGATTGTATGTAATGCAAGCCAAGTCCGGGATGCGTGTAGTGAAAGAACTATTTGGTGTTGCATATAACATAATCAAACTTATTTCATTTATACATTAAAAAAAATCTATACATAATGTTGCGTAGAATAATTTTCACAAAACGAACTTGAAATTGTGTGTAATATGATCCAAGAATAGTGTTGTGTATACTAAAAGCTAATACAGTGTTGCGTATAGAGCAAGATAATCTTGGTGTATCATACAACACAAGACATCAAATAAATTAAAAATAATACATTTCATAAAATCTTGGGGGTGTTATATTAGGAATAGTATTTCTTTTTATAAAGATTTATCCTTTTTGAGGATTATCTGATCTTGTACTAACGTTTTTGGTTTTGGTTAAGGTCTAAATACATTGGAAATTTATAGTTCATCTTTTTTGGATTATGGGATTCTATCTAAGTTGATTAAAGTTCTTTTAATGTGAAAAATTCAACCCGAATACTCATCTTTTAGAGAACATATGAGTTTGTGTTTAAAAGATAGTAAAGGATGAAAGTCTACATAACAAGTATGTATGTTTCCTTTTGTTTTTAGTTAAGCTCATAAATTAATTACTCAAAATTATGAAAAGTAATTTTAAAAAAACATTTACAATTAACTTCTCTTTCTTGGGAATCAAATACTATTTGACCCATCACAAGTTTGAGATTTTCTAGTGGTTAACTTTATCCTAACCATGTTTTCTATCAAACTCTATCAAAACATGAAGGTTTGTTTTCTCTTCCATATCCATGTTTTCCTACATGGAATCCTATTATGGGGTTATCTCAAGTGACCTTTGTACTTCTCTTTCATTCTTTTAAAGTGATATATTTATTAACACTTTTTCAATGTGGGACTTTCAATTAAGTTTCTTATCACAATTTTGAAATTGTGAGGATACAATTTCCAAAAGCGGGATGGATGTAACATCCCAGATAAATAATGAGTAAGAAATTTTGATATTTATTAATATTTCTGAATTAAATATTAATTTTACATTAAATGGGACGCTATGATTCGATGTCATACCCAATATGAAATAATGGGTTTTTTTGAAATCTTACGTTGCCAACAATGATGAGTCATACTGAAAAAGAATAATATAATATTATTATTTTAAAAAGTAGTCAATGCATAGCTATTGTAATGGAGAGAGTGAAAAAAAACCAAAATATGATTATACATGTTTGTTAAATGTTTTTACATTTATCCAATAAATGTTAGAGTATTAAAATGTGAATGAATCTAATTTTAAGCATAAATACACTAATATTCTTTAAAAGGCTCATTTACCACCATTTAAGGGAGAACCCACTTTAAATCAAGTTTTGGACACATTAAATCATTTTTATGTCCAAATAAAATCCTTCTTTAGATTGGGGACATCAAAATTTACTTTGTGTAAATTTTTGGAATTTTTCTGATAAAGTTCATTTTTTAATTAATAGTGAAAAATATTGTATTTTAATTCAAAACAGCATTTTAATCTAACTTATTTAAATGGTTATATTAAATTTTTAATTGGTTTTATAGTTTAATTAGAATATATTGTTACCATTTAATCCACTGTTGGTCATTATAATTAATTTCACTTTGAAATTGGACATTAATAAAGGTAAATCTTTTGATAATTATTGTTTCTTAAAAACACGCTACTTGTTTTGATAATAGAATGTTATGTTAGTTTAATTAATTCAAATTCTATGTTTTTAATTTGGGAAAATAGACATCATTTTTTAATTAGGAATATCAAATATAGCTTAGGCTGAAATTTTGGATGTTTTTTGAAAAACAGCAATTATTGATGAATAATGAAACCACATAGTAGTAGTTAAAAAACTGACTTTTTCATTTAAATGAAAATTTACCTCATCTTAGAATTGAATGTTGAAAATTTGAGATACATGGTTGTTATTATTAAGTAAAATTTGGGTCCATAATATGAATATAATTTGTAGTAAATAGTAACTTTTGACTTTTATTTACCGCGGTTAAAGGTAAATAGGGTAATTCAAGGTAAACAAAATATTATAATAATTCAAACATAACATAACACTTATCAAAACCTTATTGTATGTGTAATGGCCGACCATAGGAATCCTTGAGTCAATTTTTGGACCCCATGGAGCCACTTATGAATGATAATGACACTTTATTTTAATTAACTTTATGTAAAGGAAAAAATGAAATAAACAAATATCTCATGGTAAATTAATTTTTACATTCTTTTATATAAGTAATATTTTAGACTATAAATATTAAATAAAAATATAAACATATTTCCTACATCTTGGTAATTTTTTTATTAATTTTTATACATTGAATAAATTAAATTATTTATGACACAATAATGCTGCAGTGTTACCTCATAAATAAATGATTTAAATAAATAAAATTATAAATATTACAATAACATCCCAAACCTATCCAATTCATATAGGATGAATTTATTTCGACCATGATTCATCGTATCTTTTACCTTAATGAGTTTTGGACTTTTAGAAACTGAATATCATTATATAATAAAACAATATTATCACACTATCCTAAAGAGTCCATCCTCCCCCTTATAAAAAGCTATCACTTCTAACCAATTCCTCACACCTCTCAAGACTTTTGGCTAGTCCAACCTATACCCAATTAGTCTCCCTACATACCCCTATTACACTTATATGTATTAACATATGAATAAAGAACTTAAAGAATTACTTTTGGTTAAATCTAAAGTACGTTACCCAAATTAAAGGTAACAATTTCTCTTAAATTCATTGGTTCTATTTTGTTTTATTTAACTTCTCCAACCCCTAAATTTTTTTATTCCATTATTTTATAACAACACCAGTATCCTCAATATACTAGTATGTTTTTATAATAACAATTTGAACTACACTTAAACACACATCCTTCTAATAGATGAAGAACATACTGTTTCTCTGGATGGAAAACTAATGCCTCACAAAACGATATTTGTTCGATTATCTCCTATCACCTAAATTGGTGGCCATTAAGATGGAAATATATTTTTATTTCATGTATATTATATTTATGTTTTATTTAAGCATTTCTACTATTCATTTATAGCATTCCTTTATCATTTCCATTATGGGTAAACGTGATAATTTCATTTGAGGAAGTGCGGACTACCGCCCCCTCAAGGTGATATGATTTGTTCATTACATACATGGAACATATAAAGGATAGAGTTAATGAAATTATGTAACATAAATATCATATCATATTATTTTTTAATTATAATTCACCAATGTATCATTACTTTTTCATTACATTTATTATAAAATATAAATGAAAGTAACATTCATGCGTACGTACGGCTTACCGTCTCCATGAACTGTGTGTATCATTTCATAACTCCAAATTATATGGAATATTATAAATACATATACAATAGATATATATGATATATAAAACATGTATATAATTCCAGAGATAATGGATTTTTGACCACATGGAAAATTGTAATTATAACAAGTTCATTTTTGACTCATTTTCCGAACATCGATAAAATATCCGATATGAAATCAAATAATTAACTAGTTGTTATTGAAAGATAATAAGTTATATAATAGTAATAATAAACTTTAAAAATTTTCTTATTTATGTAGAGGTTATCTTTTTCTTATTATTCAGGAAGAACACGGAACATACGTGTCAAGTAGGAAACGGGGTAAGGGGATTTTTTTTCTCACTTTTAATTCTGTGAGATTTACATTGTTTGCCACTTATTTATTGCATGTGGTGTAATGTATACAGAAATTGATATATATTATCTTGATTATCTTTATATTCATGGTTTTTTTGATTAATTTTATGGTTTTTATCTTTTGTTCATACGACTCGAATGATTACAACGATGTAATGGGTTTATATCGCACTTTTTATTCCCCGGAGATTCATGCTATATTTTTCACTATTTCCGTTGAGTGGTGTATGTAATTCCCATGATTCTAAACTTTGTGAAATATATATTCATTTATGGGTATTTACATCTACATTGTACGGTCATTTTGTTTTGTAAGTTACCAAATCGATAAGGGAACCTTTCACCCTCCACTTTTTAAAAGACTTATTTTTGTTATGTATTTTAATTAACATTTTATTATGTTGGGATATGATATTCTATATCATTATGGATGTAAATTTTATTTCTAAGTGGTTAGATACCCTTTTGTCTCATCAACTAATTTTTTTTAATTTTAATGTGACACCGTTAGGCTTTCAAATTTTTGCAAGGTAACTTCTTAACTCAATTCCAATTCATTGTGTTAAACTTGTAATTCTTGAATATGTCATCATATGAATATGTTTTAATGACCAGTAATTGTTTTACACTTGATATCCACTTATATTGGGTGTATTTATATTTGTAACATGTAATTATGTTTTTTATTTATCCTTAATTTAAGGATACCATCTTTATAAGGGATTTCATCTCACATTACATTTCCATAGAGACTTCATTGTTTTTAGGAACCGATTCACTCTTAAATGGTGTATATACTCTCCTTTGTCATATTATTTCATGAATCCCTTTATTCTCAAAATATTATAAAGTTAATATAAAATGTTATTCCTTTCTTATTTGTATTCATGTGTCACTATTTTTTTTAAAAACAGTTTAACGAAAATATCGTTTTAATTGTTTTAATGATTTGTTATTGAAAATCAATATCTTTAATGTCCATGTTTCAAAAATGGTTTGAGTATTTATTTATATGGACATTAATGTTTTAATATTTTAATTCTACTAAAAACTTCAATGTGGTATGGGACACTTTTATTAAAAAATCTCTTTTTAAATTGTTTTTGAAAATGGAATTATTATTTCAATATCTTGAAATTACTTATTGTGGTTTCAAATGAAATGTTATTAGTGAAATGTTTATATTTTTCAATATTTTATTGAGATCCTAGTTGAGGCATAACTCCCCCCTTAGAGGTGTTATTTTTTCTTCAAAGGAGATCAACCTAAAGAGAGGTATCATTTTATTAAGTGTTTCTATTTAATTTCTTTTAAACATCGATTAAATATCCTCCATCCATGATGACATAATAACTCCAATATACTCAATATAATGAGATGTTATTATATTAATATCATCACCTAAATCTGTCTCTAATTTCATCAAATTCGAAATCAACATTACATTTGACTATACCGCAGACCACCGCATCGCTAACCGGTCTTGTTCGTTTTTCATTAACAACTTTCATGCCTGGTTATAATTATGGAATAAAAGTCTATATTTGATATTCATTTTATATTTATCATTTTAAATGAATAATATTTCAATTATGTTATACCATTCCATTCACATAAAAATATTAATGTGGCTCGTGCATACGTGTGAACTATCAGCCCCATGAAGTGATGCAACTCGTTTTTATTAACCAAATTACTTGTAATTTTTATATAAGTATTTTTAAAATTATTATTATTAATTTTATTATATTATTATTATTCTATATTTATAAAATAACCATTACCTTATTTCCATAATGATAAATGATGTTTTGAAGCATTTCTCATTTGTACATAGGACCTACCGTCTCCTTTATTAAAACATTGTTCATTTTACACACAATAATTGAGTGGTTTGATTTTTAAAGTGTAATTGATGTCTATAAATTTCATTAATGTATTAACAGAGATGGTGGACTTATGAACACATGGAATTGTGACATCAAAATATGTTCATTATCGAATAAACAACCGAATATCTACAAAATTTATGATATGAGCTTAATGAATTAAGTCATTTTTTATAACATGATATTATGTCATGTAATAAAAATATTAAAACCAGAAAATGTTCTCATAAAATTATAAATTAACCTATGTCTTGAATTCCAGAATAAATAAGAACATATGTGATGAATCAATCATAAGGAAAGGGAAATCATAATTCTATTTACATTCACTGAGTTAAATACCAATGTCATTGGTTAATTTTTTCCATGAACATGTGTTAATGAACTATGATTTTTTTACATTGAATATCCAAATATTTTGGTGTAATTAAATTTTTCATACATTATTTATACAATGATATAACCCCAATCTTATGATATGATATTTCTAAGGGAGTCATCTCAAACTCATAACATTGGGGAATATTTTGTTAATATATCCCCCATTCTTCTATATGGGGTATAATCAAACTATTTTACTTTTAATATCTATAAATGGTTTTTAAAATTAATATTTTTATATGAAGTATTTTAATTTCATAAAAAAAGACAAAAGGGTTTTTTAGCGTATGTAGTGGCAATGAATTTTCCACGAGTGAGACAAATCTTGTGCTTGGCTTCCTCTCTAAGACAAAATGACTTTTAAAATAAAAATAAATACCATATTCCTTTTCAATGTGTTCTAGTATTGAAAATGAATATATTAACGTATTGATTATGTCAATATATTTATAATTATTCCATGTGTTTGGAAATTATAAGAGTGAAATGATGATAATTGCAATATTTTATGTATTATGATTACATAATGGAACATAGATATTTGACTAGTAGTTACATGATAAACCAATTATGTGTGATTATTTGATAATCCCAAGATGTGTGGTTCTATGCTAAACTAGGAATATGTGGTCACATTATATCCTCCAATTCAAATAGGTATTGAAGTCAATCGTATGGTTATTCTATTTTGTGATATGTATGAAAGTTGGTTGTATGGCTATTCCATTTAGTTATATGTATGGAATTTGACCATATGGTTATTCTATTTTAGTATTATTATATCCCATGTAACCTTTATATGTTATTTTTTCCTCCTATACATATTTTGGTAATATTGTTGTTACAAAAATGGTATGTAATAAGCTTATATTCAGTGAAGAGTATTAACTACTTCATAAAGGATAAAAGTATTACATTATGAAAAACTATTAATGGTTTACATATTTTTTCAAAAAAAATTATTTCCTTAATTTAATATCAATTACTGAGATTTTTAGTCTCATCCCTGGTTTTGAAAAAAAAATCATTGTTTTTAAATAAGAATAGTGTTATGGATGGGATCAAGGAACGATTATGATGATTAAGCATGAAATGAAACTTAGTTAATTTTTAAAAGATTTTTATTTATGAAATAATAAATATTGAGTAGAATATTTCAATTTAAAATATTTAAGTTGTTATGTATGATATATGAACTAATTCATTAAATTCTTAAACCTAAAATGATCATCGATGTGAATTAAAGTAAAATTATTGACTTATCTCTCGATTTTGTAATGTTTATGTATGGGATTTATAAGCTGTGTCTCTAATAATGGTATGTTTTTTAAACAATGTATACTAAATCCAAAATATGGTGGTAAAATGTATTTTATACAAGTTTGTAGTTTATTTGGATACATAAGATAATGTTTAACAACTATGTAAACTGGTTTTTACCTTAAACATTATAATTAATTATCATTACATTCACTAATAATTTTGATAAAAAATTTATTTTACCTTATTATAAATTATATATATTTCCAAACATACATCTAGAATACATTTTTCCAAATTCTAATAACATAAGTAGGAAAATTCATTTTAAATTAATCCTATATATTGAAAAAAATTAGTTTTTTTAAAGTGAAAATTATCAAATGATTGAATTATTATATTTAAAATTTCAATTTGAAATTAGTTTTAATGATTTATTTTAGAATAATGGATGTAAAATTCATCTTATTACACAATAAATTTATATTAATAATTAATTTAATTATATCAATAAATTAGATGAATATGACATTTGGAATTAAAAATATATATATTTCTCATTACTCATAAAAAGATGAAACTTCTCAGAAAAATACTAATAATTTACCCAAAGTAAATTTTCATATTAGGATTTAAAAAATGATATAAATTTTTAAAAAAAAATTTAAAAACAGTTTGAAATTTTTATTTTAAATGGGTTCTCCATTAAACGACGGTAAAATCACCCTTTAAATAATATATTTCTTTGTCTTCATGAAATTCGGTATATTAATATCTAATAAAAATAAAATATATTGTATGAGTATAGATAATATTTATTGAATATATAGATATAATATTTTTTAAAAAATAATCAAAAGTTGTTTGTTTAATTTAATGAGATAAAATGGTGTTTCTATATAGAAAAATAGTTTTCATTGGAATGTAATTACAATGAATTTGATTGGTTCTTACATTCAATTATATTAATTGATAAATAAAGGATTCATTTTACATAAAAATTTAAATAGTAATTTCATAATATATTTAATCTAATTCCCACAATCCATTCCAATGACTTGGTTGTATCTATAACATTATTTTAATAATAATATCAATTGTATATTATAATTTAGAAAAAATCATCCTTGTGTGTAACACAATCTATCTGAGGGGATCCGTTTTGTATTAAATACAAGACAAACATATTTTTTCATGTTCCAAAATGTAATCTATATGTTTTTTTACAATGAAACAAAAACATCATGTTTAAAATATTACAAGCCAAACAATGTTCTTTGGTATAAAAATATATTATATTTTGTGTTGTGTGGGATGAAAAATAATGAACAGATTAAATTAATTTTAAAAAAAAATAACAATCCATTGGTTGATTCATAGATGATCCTCATTGACTTCATGAAATTTTGAATATATGGATCTCTTATCAATAAATACAACTATAATTTAACACAGCAGTCCCTAAAATAATTATTCCTAAAATTCATAAATATGGAATGATAATTAGTCAATAAGAAGGGCATAACATCAAAATCATATGTTATTTATCTCGTTCAGATGTTGGCCTATATGATATTTTCAATATTCAATAATAGAATATGGTTCTATAACAAGAGGAAAACCATTGAGAACAATTGATCTGATTGAATTTATTTGAACAAATCAACAATATTTTGATGATGGTATATGTTCTTCATTATAATTTCGTTATGGTCTCTATAATCAATTAATAGCCACATTTATTGATCATTATTAATAAAGAGAACAAAAACTCCCTATAGAGAAACAATTGGATGAATAAATATTTTCTAGAAACGAAATTGATGTCTCTTGTTTAATTCTAATACCTCCATATACTAAATTCTACCTAGTGTATTCAATATAACATTGGATCTTGTTATTAGTTAAATTGAGATTAAACCTATCTTTCATAGGTTAGTCTATATAAATCTTTAGGAAATATATTAATGTATTTCTAAAAAGTTTTTTTAATTAACGCTTGTTATTTCTTATTAGACTTGTTCATCAAAAAATATTTCAATAAATAAGGAAAATGTTGTTAGTTTTTGGAATGTCTCGGGTTGGAATATATCTTTTTTGAAGATACATATATGCTTTCCCTTCAAGAATAGTAAGATTTAGTTAATTATATTGTTGGTATTGGTATTATTTTTTGATAAACAATACATCCCACGTATTATTTCAAATTTCACTTTTTGTATAACCACTTTGGTCATGGGGAAATTTTAATCATCAATTTTACAAGGATAATTCTAGTATATCATTGATCGATAAATAGATTATGTAAATGTTTTATATTTAATTTTTACCAATTTTTTTTCAATATTTAACATGATGACTTTTTTAAAACATTAATTAAACAAAATAATGTTTATAAATATAAAAAAACATTATAATTTCTGTTACTGAGTTTGTGATGAGTGTGCATTCCATAAATTCAACGACACCCTAATCTTCAGTATTGAGATTGTTAAATAAAGACCATTACCCCGGGTCTTTTATTGAGGTTGATGGTGGTTTCACTCAATTATAATCTAATTTAATCCTTGAATAGAAAAATTTTCATATCCCACACTTGAAGCATTGTACATTCACCATATTCCCATAATCAGTGGCATTCAGATGTTATGTCTTTACATCTCTATGAATGTATCATGCTATACATCAAGCTATTCCACACATGTAGAACATTCCACATCATTGAACTTAATTAAGAATATTTTTCATCATTAATTTTTTAATCACAATATGTCCTACCTGTTTCCCGTATGAATTCAATAAAAAACATTTTCATTATCCTTATAACCATTTCATTCAATCAATTAGTCTACATCGAGTCTTTTAAATCTATATAAACTTTGATATAAAATCATACAGTCACTATATAACTACAAATGTAAATGATTGAAAATGTAAATATATATATATGATATTAATCTATTAAATAATCTATCTATCTTATAATCAAAATCAATGGAAATTCTTAAATCCTAACACATATTCCTTGTTACGTTCATCTTACAATTCCCAACTATCAATTTTCCCTCTAATATATCATAAATAAATACCTATCCATAATTATTTGATGTGTGTGAAGAAAATATTAATTGAAAGTACCTTTTTTGTCTCCCATATCTGTAGAATCATCCTCATCTTTTAACAATGTGATTAAGAATAATATCCACCACTAGTATGCTACTCCCTCTATGAAATATACTACCAACATTACTATGTATTCCATATAATAATAGAAAACATTAATCCATTATTTTGGGATGAGTCGATCATAGGTTACATTGAAAATAAGATATCAATAATTCATAGCAATTTAATATCTAGTTGATCCTTTACTGGTGAATTCAGATTCTCCACATGGTTTATATTGTTTTTCATGATCTGATTTAACTGATTTAGCATTATCTATAAAATGTTAAATTCAATACTACAAATATTATGAATATTATCATTTCATTTTAGAATATATCTATTATTTACATGATTCATTCTATTCCCTAGATTTTTAATGAATTATATATCCTATGTGAGAAATATGATAATATTTGAAATCACTGAATATTAATTTTTAACGAAAATGTTATCAAAAATATTTCAAATATCATGATTATAGGTTTATTTACTATACTATAGAATAATTTAAATTATGTATATATTATTTATAATCATTTATTTATGTAATTTTATTAACTAATGAATATCACTTGGGAGTTTCAAACAATGTGTAGAGTTAGGTCCCATTAACCATGAACAATAATGATGACCAATATAAACTCGAAAATCTATATTTAGTGTTATTTCCCAGAGATATATCTAATACAATACCATGTCCACTTTTCTGATCTTGACATGTATTCATTCCCTCACAAAACAATTGCATTAGACTACATAATAATTTTAAGATGTTTTACTATATTTATGATTATACAAAGGGTTCTTAATAAGGATTTATTTTTCTACTTCACACAAATAATTGAACTATACCTTTGATTTGAACTATGGTGAAACAATTTTTAATAAAATAAATTTAATCATAAATACCTAATGAATTAATACAATAATACCATTGAATAACCATTTGAGGTTTATATAAATGGAAACTAAATACATTATACCATAATTACCTAAGAAAAAAATAAAAATTAAAATAATACAATCCCTTTAGATCACTATTTTATTATTCCATCATATGTCACATCACACCATGTGATTCCATATGGATATATATCAATATAGAATGTTGAATATATAGAACATTAATGGATAAACAACGTTAACATAACATTATAAGTTATAGTTAATAAAATTTGAGCCATTAAATAAGAGCATAATCATTTGTACTGGAAGCATAATGTGGAAATGTGTCTTCAATAGAAAAATGATACATTCATAATCATAACCCCATGATTCAATACCTGAGTTTTAGAAATTATATTACTATATTTATTCCCCAAGGTATCATAAAAATTCATCCTCTAGAAAATAATTCATTACCAAATGCCTTAGAATTCTATCAGGGAAGCCACTTCATATCTCTTAATCTATTATGCCACATTGATCATATTAACATATTCAATCAATAGCCCATTTAAAATAAAAAAAATCATATTATATGTAATAATTTTTTGTATGATTTATTAAAGACATGAAATTTACATGATTTTTAAGACATAGAATATAATGTTGGTTTCATAGATTGAAATAACCTATCATGGAACTAATATTAAATATATATTAATACCATCTAATAAACGTATTGATGGGTATTTAAAACACCAAAAGGGAATCATGAAAAATAAAAAATTGATTTCTGAATCATAATAAACATACAATGTGGTTTATGGAACATGATTAGTTTTTGAGAATAAAAGTATCTCAATGATTGATATTCATTTGGAGTGTATTGGAATATTAAAAAGTGATTGAGAACATAATAAATTTTAGATTATTAGGATAAATAAAAAGTGTATACATTGATAAAAATGAGATGATGTGAATCCCATAACCTATGTGATGTTTTCTAATGATTAAAGAGAGTCACATGGAACCTTAGAAACAATGTTAAACGACTCTAGAGATAGAAGATGAGGAAAATATTATGATTAATTGTCTCATAGTGAATGAAATGTTGTAGATATGTGGGTATTTATTGAAAATATTAGAGGATTTTTTATAAATTTTTAAATACAATCCATGGAAAACGATATTGCTGAAAATGAAAATCCATTGAATTATAAATGGTTTTTTATTATGGTTATGAGACTAAAATATTTGTTTTTATGATGTTATAGTTTGAAAACCATAATCAATTTTTTTTATTAATTCCATCATTAATAGATAATAATTACACAATATATTTTTAAAATATTAATTTTCATTTTATAGTTTTGAATGTTATTTATAAGATTTTAATTTAATTTTATATCATTAAAAAACAATATATTATGAGAATAGAAAATAATTTTGGAATGTATTTAGTTTTATTAACTATTATTTAATCATTACATATTTATGAAACTATATAACTTATCTAAATAACATAACTATATTTATAGTGTAGAGTAGAAAATATATTATTTTACAAAAATTTAAAAAATTACCACTAAAATAATTTAAATATTTCAATTTCAAATATAAAATTTATTTATTAATAACATGTTTCTAAAATTTTTAATTATATTTTTTTGAAAAAAAATCAATTTAAATAAAATAATATGAAATATTTTTTAAAATTATATTATAATTTATTTTAGTTTTCCAATCATGATATTTTTTAATTTTAATATTTATATTTTATAGAATTATTTGTGGAAAATATTATGGATATTAAATTTTACTACATTGATTTTGATATTCAATTTTTAATTTTAGGATATTATTTTTAATGACTAGGTTATTCTAACTAATGGTATGGTTAGTTTAAATTCCTACTAGTCATGTTTATATACCAATGGTCATATCCTTATTCAAAAAGTCTTATTATCAATGATAAATACCACTTAATTCGTTAGTTATATATTTCCCTTAATTCCCCTCATGGTTCTATATTTCTAAAATTTTGATTGGATTACAAATAGTTTTTCTCTAATATTTATGATTTTTTCTTTGATGTGATTATCCAAGGTGGCTATGATGATCCTAAATTTATAATTAATGTGTTTATATTTTATACAATTTGTTTACCAATATTAATAAATTTAGTTCTCAGGGTTGTTTTAATTCTATATAGATAATGTTCTTCATTATTGTACTTAATCATTGATTTCATAAACATACTATTTTTTCCTATGTATTGAGTAGTTATATATATAAAAAATTCAATTTAAATAACATATGGTTTTTTCATGTCTTGTGAATGCTAGCGGTGAAGTGGGATCTTTTTTATCATGACCAAATCTCATCTTTCTCTATTTAACATGGATGAATGATTATGTATATATATCTAATGAAAATAATATAATATGATTATATTAGGAGTGACATTTCCTGAAATATATCATAATGCTTGGAATACAAACATTGTAAGCCTTAGTGAAAAATATTTGAGGGAATATTTCTACCATTAACAATACTAGTAGGGAAATTAGAAACCATAATTGTGGGTTTAATCATAGAAATCCCCATAATGATTTTGATCAATAATTTTATTTTTGTTCTTTTTTAACTGCATAATATGATATATTATTTAATTTCCATCAATATATATTTTTACCATGACAACCTATCCTAGATGTATATATATATATGGGAAGATGAAATGATGAATGTTTTGCTATTATTCATTAGGTATAATCATGATCATAGGAAGACCTCTTATTTATAGATAGTTATTCATAAATCCTTTTAGAATGAGTTCATTTTTTAAACTATTTATCACTCTCAAACTGATGGTCAGTCATATATGGTTACTAAAACTATAGAGGATATGATTAGATCATATTTGATGGATTTTCCTAGATTTTGGGATCATAATATCTTCTTGTTAGAGTTCTTATATAACAATATGTTATATAAGGGCATTCATATTTATCTATATTTGGATTTATATTATTAAATATATAAGACTCTAACATGCTAGTATGATGTTAGAGAGAGTAGGATGATTGGTTCTGAATATGTAAAAAAAATGATACATAAGGGTCAAATAATTAATCAACATGAAAAAGTAGATGAAAAATGATAGAAGAGTAATACAAATGATCATAGATGATGTCTATATTTTAAATTTAAAGGTATGTTATTTCTATAGATATCTTTATTGAATTGGGTTTTGAGATTTAAGAAGAACGAGAATATAGGAAATTGGTATAGTGGTCTCATAGAGAACCATGGCAATGTTAGGGTGGTTTCTTATCTCCTACAATTTCCATCGGACCTACCTTATTACATGATATGTTCCATGTATCACATTTCAAGAAGTACATTCCACAACAATCACATATACTGAACTTTGAAGTCGTGAATATAGAACACGATCATCCATATATGGAACAACTATTGAAAATTAATGATCAATGTGATGTGGTGATACATAACTAGACCAGTCATCTGGTCATAGTTCTAAAGTGGAATCATATTTTTCAAGAAGATATGTGGGAACATGATGATTCAATGACACAAATGTACCCATTATTTTTTTATCTAAGGAATAGAAACATAAAGAAAATAATTATTTTTAATGGGGATAGATTTTAACAAATGAATTTGTTGGTGAAATAGTCATAAACGAATAAATATTATGTTCAAAAATTTATTCACATATAAACAATACCTTCAAATACAATAATAATTTTCAATAAAATTGATAATGACAACTAAAGAATAGCCATCAAATGAGAGGGTTTATATAGTTTTAACCATATTATTAGATTAATGTTCCTTTTAACATTGATTTAAATAGTGTATCTATAAATATAATAAAATGTTTTTTATATAAATTTTATTTTTTATGTTATATATATTTGAAAGGTGATATATTATTTAATTAAATAATAAATTTACACAAATATTAGAGAAATAGTTAATATACCAAAATAATGATTTACTAAAAAATAGTTTTAAAAATAATTTATGTTTTCTATGCTAAATTTATCAATTGTAGAATAATAATTGGGGGAAATTAAAATAATATGTAAAATTGTTTTGAAAATATAAACATATGATTATTTTTTTTGTATTTTTTTAAAATGTTATATTTTTAGGTGAATTGAGGAAAATGGCATTTTATCATATACTTTAAATTTTTTTAAAGTCTTAGTATATATTTATTAAATAAATATAAATGAAAATATCTTTTCATCCTTATATTTTTATTATTAGTTACTTTATAATATTTATATTTATTATTAAATTTATATTTTTCATTTTAGAAATTAAGATATATTTTTTAAAATATGTTTTAATATATTATATACATATTAATTTAAAATATATTTCTATATCTATTTAAAAATTAAATTACAAAATGAATATTATATGTGGAATTATAAGGTTCAAATTATTTAATAAGGATTATTTTTTAGGTAATAATTTATAAGTTATCTTGATGAAAAAACTAGTTACTATATAAGAAAACAAAAATGGTATAAAGGGAAACCAAGGATTTAAAAGTCTAAAATTGTAAAAAAAATATAAACATAATATAGTGTTTTATGAGTCTATTGACATAGACTTAAATCTAATCAATTATTTTTCTTTTCTGGAGCCACATGACATGTTTATCATGAGCTCCCGTTATATTATGGGGTTATAATGACAAAAAAGTCATTCTCAACACTACAAAAGGTGCCTATCACCACACCTTCACAACAAATCAATGAATTAAAATTTATACTATTACTATACCAATTATCCATACTTTATAACCAAATTATTTTTCCTTGATCCTCTAGTTATTGGATATTTTATTTAAATATCCATTATTAAGCTGTCATCGAAGATAAATATTATATTCCCAACATGATGTGTTTTTTCTTAACATCATTTATTTTATTAATTACCATAAAAATATAATTTTATAATTTCAATATAATGAAATATGTCTTTTTATATTTAATGTTATTATTTTTTGATATAATTTAAAATCACATATATCTTTTTCTAATATTTAAAATTAAATCATCATTCTTGTATTGTGTGGGATGTACCCTCAATACATCATTAAAATATATTTTCTCATGACTACTTCTATTCACTAATTATGAGTTTGAATTTTTTGAATATGTATTAAATATATAATTTAATTATTTTAATGTGGAGGTAAATAATGATATACATGATTTCCGTCTCTATCATTGAGAAATTAAAATGTTAACTGGGTATTCTGTGGACGACAGCCTATACGATGAAATGTGTCTAATTTTCCACCTGTTTTAGTATATTTTTTAAAATATTTTAAAATATAATTAATATTATTAAATATATATTAATAAATTCATAATTATTCTCTAATAATTATTTTATTCCAAATAAAAAATGTTCATATTCCTCATCATCATTTAGTTACATTATTATCATGTAAGTGTATGTCTAACCACATACATGAACATTGAAATAAAAATAAAATGGATGACTATAAATAATTAATTTATAAATATATTTGATATAAATATTTAAATAAATTTATTTTTTTAATAGAAAAATTATTGTTATGAAAAATAATTAATAATGGAACTCATATTTTTTATATATGAGAAAAATATGTTCCCGATTGATATGATTGTCCTGGATCTTACAAAAGAAAAATATAATTAAATTATGAAATTTATAAATAATTAGAAAAAAATATTTTCAGATCATTCTTTTCAGGGGATGGTGAAATTTTGGGTTACATGGAATAATAATACCTTTCTTACGAGACTAGTTAAAATGGTCTTGATTTCCCACAATTGAGAATGAAAATGGATAATAACCAAGAAATATATATGTATAAAATAATTTTAAATATATTAATAAAACATTATGAATATTTATAAGTTTATAATATAGGTTTTCAATAATTTTATTTATATTATATTAGAGGTTAAATCACATTCATGGGAATCACGAGTAATCGTAAAGGATTTTTCAACTCAAAAAATTTCCTTTTAGTTATATGGATTATACATGAATTTAAATTCCCTATGTTTTTGTAAAAATATTGATTTTATATTTTAAATGATGTTATATATTAAATATGCAGTGGAAATTATTTTATAATTCAAATCAACTACAATTAATTTTACCTCTTCCATTTCTTTAAGAATGATTATGAGAGTTTTTGAAAACTGTCTTGTGAATATGATTTTTTCGATTGCTATTAAAACACTTTTTATTATAAATATAGTATTACTTTGATTCAATTTTCCACACTATACTAGAATAGCTTTTTCTTTATTGGAGTTCGGTTTAATGTTTCAGTACCATTTTTTCTTTTGTTATGTGAATGTTTTTATGTGTTGATGTTTCCAATGTCCGTAAATTTATGTCAGGTTATTATACTATTTTGAAATGTTATGAAAACTACATTTTTCTCTGTGGGATCTTTATACTATAAAATGTGAATTATTTAACATTTAATGTTTTAGAAAATACATTTCTATTTCCATGGGATATTTATAAGAAGTTAATAATTTTCAATTTATTATTTTATGAAGCACAATTAATTTCCCATGGTTATTGAGGATGTGAGAAGTAAATGATTTTATGTAGCAGTCATAAGTATGGATTATAATGGATTTTTTTTATATATCCCTCCATTAGATTGTTTAAAGGTTTAAATCTCATGATATTTGTATATACGAGAATAATTTATTTATTCACATATATGTGATATTGTGTATGACAAATAATGATGATGTGTATGGGGGTACAATTATGTTTTCTCATAAGCATGGTACCATGTGTTTGAAGCATCAATTTAATGATTTCATATGTCAATGGATGTTCCAGATATGAATGATATTATGTAATATGATCTTATGATCTCTTGATTCATGTTTTATGTTAAACGTTTTTGTGCAATGTTTAAGAAATTATGTATACATGTTGATATTTTTTAGTGCATTTAAGATCACACATTTTAATATTTTCAACACTACAGTTTTATTGGATAGTTTTAACAATGAGATTTTTTTAATATGGAATAGTATGATTCGAATAAGTATAAAACAATGAATTAAATTTTATATAATCTAATTATGTTGTTTTTTTCAAATGACACTACAAATATTGGACCATAAAATATTATTAATATAATTTATTTTATATACTATTTATTTTTAAAAAAGATGCAAATTAAATGAATGTTTTTATTTGGTATCTATTATTATAGAGTCTATGTCTTAAAATGGGTCTGTTTTATAAGTCTATGATATCATACGGCTTAATTAATTTATATATGATATAGTGGATTGTGAACATCCATTTAGTGATTTCTTGGATGATGCTGATGATGGGATGTATAGATAGACTGGTTCTAAAAAAGTGCTAGGACAAATCTATGACAAACAATGGTAAGACCATGTCCCAAATCACAAGTTGGATTAATTATTTATAGGATAGAAGTGAATTTTCAGTATTCATTAGTGGTGTGTGAGAAAAAAACTAGAGTGGAAGTGGTTGTGTAAAATCCCATTACTAATTCATCAGGTACACCCATAACCTCATTGTGGTTTCCCCCTCCTTGAGATTGAGAGGATAACTATAATGGTGAAGTCAAAGATGTGTTATTCTTTTACTAAAACATGTAGTTTTTGATGGATGGATAATTACATCATTCCATGTAAATATGTTACATGTCGTGTAATAGGGGATGTATGTTTTTTGTGAAAGTAAAGATCATACAATGAACTGGTACACATAATAAATGGTGATTACATGCCATTTATGGTTTTTTAATCTGAGGCAATGGATTTTTCACTGTATGTTTGACATGGAAGTTTCATGCCATAAAATAGGAGTTACACATCGTGAATCGGCCCGCATAATGTTTTTTTAAATACCAATAAGAATATTTTTTCAGTCCTTTAACTGGTTCTTCATAGATCTCGTCCTATGGATGTTATAGTTAATGGTTTGGAGACTAAACCCATTCAAGATAGATATGTTCAATGTATAATCTTTGTTGCAATCATGGTGCATCTCTCAGTGTATGTTTTATTTCCTTTCCTTCATTTTTTTATTACAATATGACCATTGGGTTATGTATTTGGATCCACTGGTCTAGGATTGGTTGTTATTCATGGATTCTTGTTGATACATTGGGTGATCTCATTCCATAGGCCTTTTCTTCCAATGGACATGGTGCGACAGTTGTTAATCCTTACGGTATGTCGGTTTCTTCTATTTTTCAGACCCCATTTCAAATAAATTGAATCAATTTTGATGTGTATTTGATTATGGGACGTTCATTAACGCTGTTAGGGGATTCCATTAGGAGAATGTGAGAAATTAGATTTGAGGTATGTGGTCCCATCACTTCCATATGATAATGAATATTATTATTTTTCTTAACAATATATTTCATATTAAAATATTACTTCATGTATTTTTGGTGTGGAAATGGATTTTTAATAAAAAAATTCCCATTTGTATTGAAAGATAGAAAGAAAATGGGTACTTTCAATGAATTGAAATTTTATTTGTGAAAAAATCTTGGAATAGATCTCAATGCATTGAATTGATTTTTGGAAAAGGGAACATGTGTTACCAATGGTAGTTAGATTAGAGGATTATATTTGGACCATCATTCATTATTTTGTGATGATCAAGGAGTTTTTCCTTGGGGATTTCATCTATTTGTTAGGCTCATTGTTCATGGGGACGGATATTGACATTTGGGGGGGGGGGGTTTACTCATGCGGTATACCTCTATTTCCTAGGACCATTATTCTAGGGGACCATTATTGACATGAGGGGGGGTTACAAATTAAGTATTCCTATGGATACTATTCATGTGTTCTATGATTGGATTTGTGCACTTGATTGATTTATTGGTGTAGGAGTACTATACGGCCGTGACATGTCTTATTTTTGTGTGGTGGTACCCGTGATTATATTTGGTATTTCTTGGATTTATGTGCTAGACTTGGTATGCATGGTTATCATTGTGCAAATTGATATGGAATATTATATTTGAATTTGATATACCTAGATTTTTCTAGAACTGTGGACATTGGGAAATGACTTCCATGATTTCTATAAAAATTATTTATAACATATCATGGAAAGTTTTTACATAAAATGAGAATACATTGATTGTTATATGGAGACAGTTTATGGAACACCTATGTGTGATCCAACTATGCGTGTTAACTTTCACCCAACTCACCACATTGGTTGTCCGTAGAACATTGTTTGTCTTCCACTGTAAGGAAATTAATGGTGTCATAGGGAGGTGGTGAGGATCGTGTTAGCTTGTTGGGTATCTAGTGGTGTGATGCTGTGAATCAATCCATAAATTGTTTTTGGAGTAGCTGTTTCGTTTTTAGTCCTTTATAGTTGGATATAGCTTGGAGATGTTGGTACATTAGAAATTGTCTGATTCTGTTATTTTCTTATAGCTATGACATATAATTCCTCTTTGTCTTCCACTATTGGGAAGTGTTTTAGATACATATTCCATGTGTTTATTTTGGATGGATATAATGGGTCCCACACTTGTGTTGTTCGATTCCCGGATGCATCTCGCCCACCAGTGGGGAACAAGAACGCCCTTCTAGTATGTGAAAAATTGGTTCGTGTTAATGTTTGTGGGAATCACAGGTTGGTTAATTGGATTCTTTTTAGAGGAGGTATATCCTCAAGATTCGATGTATTTGGACTTCTGTTATATTATAGATAGGGTTTTCTTTATTTGAGAGGTATGTTTCGATAATTTTTTTGCCAACTCATGTTTTGATGAGACTCAATGTAGTACCCCTCGGTTTCTAGTAATTAACCCTTGTTTTATGATTTTTATGAACATGAAGCATATGAGAAATGGTTGGGGAATGTTTGGAGACTTTTAAAGCGTAAAAGGAAAAATGTGGGGACGCACGGGCTGTGCACGGTTTTCCCAAACCGTGTGGAAGCCATGTAGGTGGTGGTCATTTGGACAGAGGAGACTGCACGGTCTGCGCACGGTTTGGGCAAACCGTTCGAGGAGGCTGTGCGTAGTGCCTCTTCCAAGAAGTGACTACCGCAAGGTTAGCGCACGATTTGACTAATCGTGTAGACTAACAGTGCACGAAGTCAACTTAGATCTTATTTTTAAAGATCTAATCCATTTTATCCTTAAAACCACTCTTTTTTTTCTCCTAGACGGCCCTAACTTGAGATTTATCTTTGGTTATGGTGGGAGAACATTTACCAAGAGTTTTAGAAGCGATCTGGAGGTTTGTGTTGGCGTTTAGAGGCCGGTTGATCGAGGAAAGTCTTGTTTCCTTTAGTTTTGTTAGATATATGTCTTCCCTCTTGATGGATCCTTATATCTATTACCATGGTGGGTATATCTAAGGTATTGGATGACTTTTAATTCGGGTTATGTTTTTGTTGGTGCTAGGGGAAGGAATCTAAGGAGGTTTCAGGGACTAGTTGACTCAGTTTTGTTGGTGTTCTTTGTCTGTTGTTGGGATCACCTATTTTGTTGAGGTAGGTGGATTCTCTCTAGATTACTCTAACTTAGAACCTGAAGGCATAGTTTCAAATAGTATTCCTTGATTAAAATGGTTTTCTTATCTGTTGTGAAATAATGGTCCAAGCCCCTTTTTAGTAAAGGGTGATGGAAATTGTGTGTTTTTGTAAAGTTGTTGTTGAAGTAAATTTAAAATGGTGAATGTAGTACCCCAAGTTTCTGGTATGTAACCCTTGTTTTATGATTTTTATATACATGAAGAATACGAGAAATTGATGGGGAATGTTTGGAGACTTTTAAAGAGTAAATGGGAAAAAATGTGGGGATGCAAGGGCTGCGCACGGTTTTCCCAAACCGTGTGGAATCCATGTAGGTGGTGGTCATTTGGACAGAGGAGACTGCACGGTGTGCACACGGTTTGGGAAAACCGTGCGAGGAGGCTGTGCGGATCACCTCTTCCAAGCAGTGACAATCACACGGTTAGCGAACAATTTGACTAATCGTGCGGACAAACCGTGTGCGAAGTCAACTTAGATCATATTTTAATGATCTAATCCGTTGTATCCTTAAACCCACTCTTTTTTGCTCCTAGACGACCCTAACACAGGATTTATCACTAGTAAAGATGGGAGAACACTTAACAGACATTTTGGAAGCGATTTGAAGGGTTTTCGTGGAGTTTAGTGGTCGGTTGATCGAGAAAAGTCTCGTTTCCTTTAGTTTTCTTAGATCTACTTCTTCCCTAATGATAGATCCTTAGATCTATACCCAAGGTGGGTAGATCTAAGGTAGTGGATTACATTTAAGTTGGGCTTTGGTTTTTTTGTGATAGGGGACATAATCTAAGGAGGTTTTGGGGACTAGTTCAGTCGGTTTTGTTGGCTTTCTTCATTCGTTGTTGGTTTAACCTATTTTGTTGTGGTAGGTGGCTTCACTCTCGATTCCTCTCTCTTAGAACATGAAGTCTTAGTTTCAAATTGTTTTCCTTGATTGAAATAGTTTTCCTATCTGTTGTAAAAGAATGGTTGACAACCCTTTTTAGTAATAGGTGATGGAAATTATGTGATTTTGGAAAGTGGTTGTTGAAGTAAATTTAAAGTGGTGATTTTAAATTTGATATTGTTTTGCTTCTTGAAAGAAATGGTTTTCAATAAAATGGTGATGCTTTATTGAATTTTTTTGAACACACATGGTTATGGGCATGGATTTTCATGTGTTGTGGTCTGTGTTCATATGAATTGGGATGGATAAGGGAGAAAAGTGCCCCCATCAAAAATGTTGGGATGGATAAGGGTAAGAATTACCCCCATGAAAATGATGGGATGGATAAGTTCGTGAAGTACCGCCATCAAGGTAGTTCACTAAGTGACGACTTAGTGGAAGGATAACTCACTAATCGCGAGTATAGGGAGGTCCGAGTTGCTTGCATGGTTGGTTGTATGGATTTGTGATGTGGAATGAATGTGCCCATATGAAAAAGGGTAATTTGATTGGAAAAATTTCTTGGTTTCTTTTCTTGAAAAAGATGTTTTTTGTTGGAAAATGGTTTTTACATGGAACTTGTTATATTGTGAACTATTTGGAATTTCTTTATATAATGTGTTTTATATAAATGTGCTAACATTGTTTATCCTAGATGCATGGGTTGGGAAGTCATCGGGGAAAACCAACTGAGTTTCATTACTCACCCACTGCTTTGGCACGTTGGTGCTTTTGTAGATGTCTTTTACCGGGATGTTGGCATAGGAAAACTGTCACATGTGTATAGAACTACTTCGTGATACTTGGGATGGTTCGTGATGATTGGAGCTTAGAGCTTGTGGGGTGTGGAGTTGGGTTGTTGTCCTGTAGCCTATTAGCTTGTCTTTCTGCTGTTTACTCTAATTTAGTGTTTGTTTCCACTTTGGTACTCTTGTTTGGAATATGGTAAAATAAATGGATGAGTTGTCTTATCTTTTATCATGAATCATTTAGTTGATTAGTTTTGATATGGTTGTTGGTTCTGTGTTGTGTTTTAAAAAGGTAAATCGTACCCCACTTGTTTTGAAACAAATCAGCATTTATTTCCAGCCTTCGGTGCCTTGGGGATGACTCATAAGGCCTTGTAATGACTCGTTGAGATCTCAAGACAATGAGAATTGGAGGGTCATTACAAATGGTATTAGCTTGTTCGGTCCTTACCTACCAAGTGGTCACCGATGTTCTCAGTAAAGGAGTTGAAATTCATTTTCTTCTATTCCTTGGGTTGGAATCTTAGACAGGATTAGGATTGTCGGATCATGAAATGTATTGCATAAAAGAATGTAGATAACCTGTTTATTCTGAACATCAAGTAACGATGGTGTTGACTATGAAAGTGTTTTGGATACACTTTTAGAATCTTGGAAATCTCATTGTCATGGTTGTATCGAATGAGATGAGAATGACATGAATTGTAGAGGAATGACTTCCCATTATGATTTAATATCTCATTGTGAGTAATGAGTAAGTATTTCGGGAAAGGTGTGAATTTCTGAAAAATGCATAAATTTTTTTCAACTAAAAATATTTTGAAAACATTATATTTGGTGTATTTTAAAAATGTTCTGATTTTCAAAAATCATGTGGGATGTTTTCAAAAATGGTTGAACATGGGAAAAGGTTGTTTTGAAAAACAATGTGGTGATAGTGGATGTGATAGAATTTGAAATGATAATCCTTTGGTTTCTAGGATGTGAGACTAACAGTGTGTGTTGTTTGTACAGAAAATTGCACCCGTTAGGTGTCGTAGAAACCAACCCGAAGAAGCTGTGGAGAATGTGGTTTCACCTGAACCACATGTGAACCAAGAGCTAGTTCAGAGTATCGTTCAAGTGTTCCATGATGTAGACACAAAGAATCAAAGGGATGATTCAAGGCATGTTGACCATTTTATCCAGTTCTAGAAGCGGAATCCACCCATCTTTCAGGGTGATTCTGAACTAGAAAGGGCGGAGGTATGGCTTTGTAGGATGAATCGTATATTCAATTTCATCGGCACACCGGCAGAACTAAATGTAATGTTGGCGACATATTTGATGGAGGATCTTGCATGACAGTGGTGGGAGCTAGTGTTGTAGGCTACGGTGGATCAAGGCCATGGTTGGGAAAAATTTGAGGAATTATTCAATAAAAAATTCTATCCTCACACGTTCAAGATCTATAGGACAACATACTTTTTCAGCATAAAGCAGGAGAATCTCTCTGTCACGGAATATACAGCTAAATTCATGAATTTAGTGCACTTTTCACCAGAAGTTGCTGCAAGTGCATCGCTGAAGGCACACATCTTTGAATCAAGGTTGCTACCGGAGATTCGCTCTATGATAGTTGTGCTCTGTATTATAGATTATACGGAAATGGTAAAAAGAGAAACAGTAGATAAAAGAGACATCTCGGGAGTTATCGGAGGAGAAAGTATGATGATACCCATGGGAAAGGGTGGGAACTATAATGCTGGGAACAATCGGAATAGGGACACCTACATCCAAGGTGGGAGTGTGAATCAGAATTAGACAGTTGGATCGGTGAATATTCCTCCACGGCCCATGATGAATGGTGGGTGTTTTCAATGTTGCTCGACTGATCACATAATGCGAGAGTGTACAACACAACCTAGAAAATGCCACAATTTCAAGAAGATGTGTCATATACAGCGCTATTATATAAATAATCCATGGTCAGATGCCAATGAAACTTCCCAGGCATCACAAGCATTGTATGCTTCGACAGGACAAGGACAATAGAGTCAGTCACGTCAGCATAACAAAGATTGCCATGCTGATTCTCGAAATACCATGACTCCTCAACCAGGGAAATCTCAGCAAGGCAACAAGGAGAATAGTGCAGTGACGAAGAAATTGTATGGAGTAGAGAAAATGATTGTTGATGACTAGGCATAACCATCAACAGTAAGAGGTACTGTTCTTTTGAATTATACATTTGTGCATGTTTTTTTGATACTGGTGCATCAGATTCCTTCATTTCTTCTCGTGTTGTTGACTTGTTATGTTTAAAACCGGAAATGATTCCTTTTGTCATGAAACAACAAACTCCTCTGGGTGAAAGGGGATGTAAACCTTCATCTATAGAGCATGTGCTATAACTATTGATGGAGTTGAGTTGAAATGGGACTTCTCTATCTTGTTTATGGATGTCTATGATGTAATCCTATGTATGGATTGGTTGACAATGTTTAAGGCTCACATCAACTGTTATAGAAGAACAATTAGTTTCACGACTGAGGACGACATCGCCCATCTCATTAGAGGATAAAGGATAGTAATGAAAAATGAGAAGTGCTTATTGTCACCAATGGTGGGAATGATCTCTCACCAATTGGTAGTGTTCACTTAGGAATCAATGTAAGAGATTGCGAAAAATAGTTTTCTAGCTGTGGTGGATCAATTTTCTGATGACTTTCCCGAGAACTTATCAAGGTTACCTCCTATATGGGAAGTGGGGTTTACGATTGATCTCCTTGGAGGGACCAGTCCAATTTTCCTTCCCACATATAGGATGGCACCAATAGAGTTATGGTAATTGAAAGTATAGTTAGAGGAGTTGGAAAGCAAGGGCATCATTTGGCCAAGTGTGTCTCTGTGGGCAGTACCAGTTTTATTTGTAAAGAAAGAAGATGGATCTTCGAGGATATGTGTGGATTATCATAATCTTAACCAAGTTATGATAGAGAATAGATATCAAAATCCACTCATTGATGACCTGTTTCATCAATTGAGGGGAGCTCAGTGGTTCTACAATATTGACTTACAGTCAGGATATCACCAGTTGCGAGTTTGGAAGGAGGATATTCTAAAGACAACCTTCAGAAGTAGATATGTCCACTACGAGTATGTAGTCATTCCTTTTGGTCTTACGAATGCACCAGTAGACTTTATGGAATGTATGAATCAGTTATTTCAGCGATATCTGGATTCTTTTGTTGTGGTGTTTGTGGATGATATATTGGTGTACTCCCGAACAAGGGATGAGCATGAGAAACACATGGAAATAGTGTTAGATATCATGAGAGACCATCAGTTGTATGCCAAATTATCACAGTGCGATTTTTGGATTCAAGAGGTACGCTTTCTGGGCCATGTTGTTTCTGAGAAAGGTGTATTGGTGGATCTAGAAAAGATAGAAGCTGTTCATTCTTGGCAACCACCGAATAATGTCTTTAAAATACGATGTTTTCTTGGTCTAGCTATTTATTATAGAAGCTTTGTGCATGACTTCTCACGTCTATCATCACCTATGGCAGCTTTGAGAAAGAAGAATGCTCTATTTCAATGGACTGAGGAATGTCAGAGATCTTTTCAAGAGTTGAATGTTCACCTAACATCAGCACCCATCATGATTTTCCAGGAATCAGTACAGGGGTATGTGGTGTATTGTGATGCTTTGGGAACATGGCTGGGTTGTGTTCTCATGAAAGGAGACCATGTGGTTTCTTATAGCTCAAGGCAGTTTAGGGTTCATTAGAAAAATTACTCAACACATGATTTGGAGTTGGTTGTAGTCCTCCATGCTTTGAAAACATGGAGACATTAGCTATTTGGTGAGAAATTTACTGTGTTTATGGATCACAATAGCTTGAAACACATTTTCTCACATCGAGATTTCAATCTGAGGCAGAGAAGATGGATGGAGTATCTTCAATTGTTTGAATTTGAGTTGATGTATACACTGTGTAATGGCAATTCGGTGGCTGATTCATTAAGAAGAAATTCATATGCTCAGTTGGAGAAATAAGCTTCAGATGAGTGGACGACGATGTCATTCTTAGATGACATGCGTATGGAATGTGATGATCGAGCTGATGTTGAATTTTTCTTTCAAGTTGTTCTTGTTCATGTTTTGGTGGAAATAGTAAAGGAGGCATAGACATCGGATGTATACTGTGTTGTAATTAGTTCAAAACTCCATGGTGGGGAGACCATTGACGGATGGAAGCTGTATGGGAGTACAATTTGGTGATTTCAAGATCAGATAGTTGTGCCTTTAACTTCTTGGGAATAACTCCTTCATGCTTACCACCATTCTAGATGGGCTGTACATCCGGGTACACAGAAGATGTATAAGGCATGAAGGCACAGTTTTGGTGGAGTGACATGAAACTTAATATAGCTAAATTTGTTTCAAGGTGTTTAACTTAACAACAAGTTAAATAAAAACAACAGTGACCAGCTAGTATGTTACAATCTTTACCTATCCTAGTGTAAAAATTGGATCAGATAGCTATGGATTTTGTTACAGGTCTTCCATGAACGGTCCGGAAACATGATGCCTTTTGGGTGATAGTGGATCATCTAACCAAGTCGGCCCGTTTCATCGCGATTTGTGAATCTCATATGGTAGAAGATTATTCAAAAATAAATATCCAAGAAGTGGTAATGATGAATGGTGTACCAGTGTCTATCGTCTTAGATAGAGATTTAAGGTTCACATCTCATTTCTAGCGATCCTTACATAAAGACCTGAGAACTCAGTTGAATATGAGTACGGCGTATCATCAACAGATGGATGGACAATCTGAAAGGACAATACAAACATTGGAAGACATGTTCCGGGCTTGTGTAATGGATTTTGAGGGATCATAGGAGAAGCATATACCCTCAGTTGAGTTCAATACAATAACAACTATCAAGCCTCGATACGCATGGCTCCTTTTGATGCGTTGTATGAGCTTTATTGTTGTTCTCTACATTGTTGGGTGGAAATGAGTGAGACATCACTAGTTGGGCTGAGCCTTATCCAAGAAAAAATTGAAAAGATTATTTTGACATAAAAGAGGATGGAGATGGCACAGAGTCGTCAGAAATCTTATGCAGATCATCGCTGAAGACTGTTGTCGTTTGCGGTGAGTGATCACGTATTTTCGATAATCTCTCCATGTCTTGGAAATCGACGTTTTGGTAAGTAGGGAAAATTATCTCCTAGATATATAAGCCCTTTTGAAAAACTGGAGCTGGTTGGAGAGGTGGCGTATCAATCGGCATTACCACCACAATTCAGTGCAGTGCATAATGTGTTCCATGTATCTTAGTTGAAGAAGTATCAACCTGATCATGTTCATTTGATCAGATGGTATCACGTTGACCTAGAGACAGATGCTTCATTGGGAAGTATTCCAGTACGGATTGTGGATAGGTAGGATAAAGTCTTGTGTAGAAAAACAATCAGTCTAGTTGAGGTTTTGTGGAAACATGGTTAGATTCACAAAGAGACTTGGGAATGAGAGAAAGAAATGAAAGAGCAGTGGCCAGAACTCTTTCATGCAAGTGAAGGATTTCTACATTCTAGGGACAGAAAGGCCAACGGTGGGGAGAATGTAATACCCCTAGTTTCTGGTAAGTATGTTTTATGCTTTTTAAGTACATGAAGCATAAGAGAAATGGTTGGGGAATGTTTGGAGACTTGAAAAGCATAATAGGGAAAAATGTGGGGATGCACGGGCTGCACATGGTTTGCCCAAACCGTGCAGAATCCATGTAGGTGGTCATCATTTGGATAGAGGATACTGCACGGTGTGCGCACGGTTTAGGAAAACTATGTGAGGAGGCCATGCGGAGTGCCTCTTCCAAGTAGTGACTACCACACGGTTAGCGCACGATTTGACTAATTGTGCGGACTAACCATGCACGAAGTCAACATAGATTTTATTTTTAATGATATAATCTGTTTTATCCATAAACTCACTTGTTTTTTCCCCTAGATAGACCTATCATGGGATTTCTCTCTGGTGAATATGGGAGAACACTTACCAGGCGTTTTTGAAGTGATTTAGAGGGTTGCCTTGGCATTTAGATTCCAGTTGATCGAGGCAAGTCTCGTTTCCTTTAGTTTTCTTAGATCTCATTCTTCCCTCTTTATGGATCATTAGATCTACACCCAATGTGGGTAGATATAATGTAGTGGATGACTTTAAAGTCAGATTTTGGTTTTGTTTGTTCTAGGGGAAGGAATCTAAAGAGGTTTTGGGGGACTAGTTTACTCGGTTTTGTTGGTGTTCTTCGTCTGTTGTTCGTTTCGCCTATTTTGTTGTGGTAGGTGGTTTCACTCTCGATTCATCGCCCTTAGAAATTGAAGGCTTAGTTTCAAATTTTTTTCCTTCATTGAAATGGTTTTCTTATCTGTTGTGAAAGAATATTTGAAACCCCTTTTTAGTAACGGGTGATAGAAATTGTGTGTTTTTCGAAAGTGGTTGATGATGTAAATTTAAAATGGTGATTTTAAATTTTCCATGGATTTGAAACTTGAAAGAAATGGTTTTCAATAAAAGGGTTATGATTTATTGAATGGTTTTGAACACACCTAGTTTTGGGCATGGATTTTCATGGGTTGTGGTGTGTGTTCATATGCATTAGGATGGATAAGGGCGAAAAGTACCCCCATCAAAATGGTTGGGATGGATAAGGGCGAGAAGTACCTCATCAATATGTTGGGAAGGATAAGGCCGTGAAGTACCCCCGTCAAGGTAGTTCACTATGTGACGAATTAGTGGAATGATAACTCCCCAATCGTGAGTATAGGGAGTTCCGGGTTGCCTGTATGGATGGTTGTGTGGATTTGTGAAATGGAATAAATGTGCCAAAATGAAAAGGGGGAATTTTATTGGAAACTTTTCTTGGTTTCTTTTCATGAGAATGATGGTTTTTGTAGGAAAATGGTTTTGACATGGTTATTGTTGTAATTTGAAATGTTTGGAATTGTTTTATATGAAGTGTTTTATTTAAATGGGATAACATGTTTTATCCTAGAGTCGTGGGTTGGGATGTCATCAGGGAAAACCTACTGAGTTTCATTACTCACCACCTGCTTTGGCACGTTGCTGATTTTGCAGATGTCATGTACTGGGATGTTGGAAAAGGTAAAGTGTCATAGGTATAAAGCACTAATTCGTGATACTAGGGTTGGTTCGTGATGATTGGAGCTTGGAGCTTATGGAGCATGGAGTTGGGTATTCATCTTGTAGCCTTTTATCTTGTCTTTCCGCTGTTTACTCTGATTTAGTGTTGGTTTCCGCTGTGGTACTCTTGGTTGGTTTATGATAAAATAAATGGTTGAGTTGTCTTAGCTTTTATCATGCATCATTTAGTTGATTAGTTTTGTTATGGTTGTTGGTTCTGTGGTATGTTCAGAAAGGATAAATCATCCCCCACTTGTTTTGAAACCCTTCAGAATTTATGGCCCTCCTTTGGCACCTTGGGGATGTCACTTAAGGCCTAGTAATGACTCGTTGATCTCTCAAGCCAATGAGAATTGATGGGTCATTACACTCAATTTAACATGGGATCTTGGGTTGTGTGTCATCTTTATTGGGTTTTGTTTAAAGACTCGGAAATTTCAAGGAATTTTTTTTAAATACTTTGGAATTTTATGAGTCTGTGGCTTCTGACGGTGCTTGATTTCGAGGCCCGGAGTGCCCGTAATAAATTTTCAAAGTTTAGCTTGGGTACGTTCACTGAAAGAACAAGCGGGTTTTTGTAACTTTTGAACTGGTGCTCAGAATTAAAATTTGAGGGCACCGATGAACTCGCAATGCCGGTAATTGCTTATGGGGACACTTACCGTAGTTGAGTTCGCAAAAGAGGAGACGTTAATTTTTGGGGGTTTGTTTAAGAAATAAATAAAAATTGGACAGAAAATTTTTATTACTAGGGAGGTACTCCCTCCCATGGGTAGTTAAGGGTGTGGCCCGCAACCACTTAATTACCCAAGTGAGGAGGATAGAGTGGCGGGGCCGACACGAGCACCACCATTTAATTTCCTCCGACCTCATTTATTCCCCTACTGTTTCCTTGACTTTCCCCCCATTAATATCCCTTAATTAATTCTTTGGTAACTCCTCGTATTGATTAATGAGGAACCGTCCTTTTCCCCTTTTTAATTTAAATTTCCAGCATGTTTAATTATTGGGAACCCTCTCTCTCCCTCCTTTAATTAATTGTCAACACTTTTAATTAGTATGGTGAATTAAATTGTTGGAGAGTTTATTTGCGTATAATAAAATAATAGGGGGAAACTATTATTTTATCAAGGGAGAGATTTGTTGGTGAAGGAAAGAACGTGGGAGAGATTTTAAGCTTTGGACAAAGAACAGAGGCCTCCAACGAAGAAAGATGAAGAACGCTGGTCCCTTGGAGATCGACATTGTGCCGCAAAGTCCTCTTCTCCGCGACACTGTGTACCATGATGCCTACAATCCTCTTGTCGTGACCAGTCCTCGGGGCCTGTGCCGTGACTACCCCAAGCCCGCCTTCCATAGGCCAGGGGCTGGAGACTAGCACTAAGGCGTAATTCTCGGTAAAAAGGGATGGAATTGCCTTGTAAAATAAACAAACACCACAAAGCAAGAAAGCTGTAGAAGTTAACACTATGTAAAACTAGGTACAATTGTAAGTGCAGAAAAGTAAGTGGGCCAGAATACAGTCCCAATCTGAAAGTAAAGTACAAATGGAATGGGAAAACATCAACTGAAAGTAAAGCCACAGCCTCGAGCCATCCACTGGAATTCCCACCTAAAGGGTGGGTACATATAGCCTTCACAGCTCCTCGGGTCCATCCATACTCTCCGAGTACGTCGCGCCCAGTGGTCCACCTCCAGGTACCGACCTACTCCGCAAGCCTCAACCATGATCAGCGATGTCCGTCATCTGCAACCAACACAACGTAGTGCGGGCATAGCCCGTGCAAGGGTGAGTATAAGCTACTCAGTAGGGACCCCGAGACCCCTGATGGTCTCCCAAAATCCACAAAGGAACGATAAAATAATAAAGTAACATCCGACAATTCTTAGGTATATTCCCATACATATACCTAAGTCATCAATTCCAGGCCGCTCCAATGTCTGAGCCCAAGTTTGATCACGTCCACACAGGATATCACAACACAATCCACATAGGAAAGCAAGTCAAGATTCAGCTCACACAGGTATACCTCTTCATATGATGATAGAGATGATCAGATATTTCCACTGATTCATCTATGTCATCGTAACTATAAAGGATCGATAGGTACTAACCCCCGCAATGACCCACAAAGGATCTAACCCACATAAGGTCGATAGGTAACTAACCCCCGCAATGACCCACACAGGATCAGACCCACACAGGATCCGTAGGCACAGACCCACACAGGACAGCTGAGTGCTGACCCACAAAGGATCTGACCCACACAGAATCGGTAGCACTGATCCACGTAGGATCGCTGAGTTCTGTAGTCGTTTCCGTCGAATCCACGGAGGATTTCTGCATAATCGTCGTCGTCATCACAATCGCATCCAGATCTAGGGTTCCCGCACACAACAAGCTCTTTCAGGAGGGTCCGTTCCCTGAGCCGAGGGGCTGATACATCAACTGACACATAGTCCAGAGTTTATGTATCCAAAAGTTCCGTATCGTCAACAGGAACTTAATGTCACAGACGACGCGTCAATCGGACTCCCGGTCTGAGAGTTATTGGATTTTCGTCCCAGGGGCCCGGTTGGTTTTTAAGTCAAAATCAACCCGACCGTACTCCACCTACATTCAAACCTAGAGCAGAGTAAGTCAAAAGGCCCATCTCACTATGAGGAATCCATCAAAGTCAACGACACGTCAATCAGATGTTCGGAACTCAAGTTATAAGCGTTTCCGCTCCGAGTGCTTGGTTGGTTTCGTGTACGAACCAACCCGGCCGAACCCAAAGTACTCTGAAACCTTGAGTGTAATATACCGAAATGATCGAATCGATCCAAGGATCACTACGCATCTGACGGTGCATCGATCTGAGGTCCTCAGCTCAAGTTATGGGCAACGGACCGAAAGAGGTTCAATATTAAGGGGTTCGGGCCCGGTCCGACCCGACCAGATACCCCCAGGGTCGGCCCAAACCGGGTCGACCCGAACTGGGTCCGGGTCCGGCCCACATAGGCACGGCCTGGCCCGGCCGGGGTGTGGTCCGGCCCGGCCTGGGCAAGGCCCATCCCGGCTGGCATGGCACGGCGTGACCAGCGGCTGGCTCGACCGTTTCGGCCGAGCGAAGTGACGCACGGGGGGGGGGGTGCGCTTCCCCCGCTTTCCTTTGTAACTGCATCCCCACGCGGGGGCCGCTTTGCAGGAAAACTGGGGGTTACGGACCCCTGGATTCCCCCTGACCGGCCGGCCCGCTTTGGCCGGCCGGCTGCTACCACCACGGGACCGGCATGGGCCGGTCCCCTTGCTCCGACACCGGTGGCCCAGAACCGGCCGCCAGTCTCCCCGCTCCGCCGCGGCCCTAGCCGCGACATTGATCTGTCCGGCACGGCGCGACGGCGCCACGCCACTCCGCCGTGGCCCATCTCCGGCCGTAGTGCTTTCGCAGTTCTCCGGTGCAACGCAACAACACCACATCTTTGGTTTGTTTTCAATGGCGGGGCGCGACAGTGCTTCGCTTCTTCCCATTCTTTAATATTTTCTGCGCGGTGCTTCAGCACCGCGTTGCCTTGATCGTGCCGCAATCAAAATCAATCCAAAATGGGGGAGGAGGGTCAGCCATGTTCGTGCGGTCTGACCTCCTCCCATTATTGCGATATCAGTTGGTTCAAAAATAAAGGAAGATGGCAACATAAGTAATCACAAAATAAACCCCTACCTCGTCGAATTTGATGAGCGAGGAGTCATCACGAAAACAGCCGTTGTGGAAGAAGGCATCGCAGAGGGAGGATCGTCGCGTCGCAGAGAAGCGTCGTGGAAGAATCGTCACGGAAGAAGTGTTGCTGGCATAGTGGTACATGGAATTGCGTAGTTGATCTCCGAGTATTTGGCATTCTTCGTCAAAGGTCGGTGCGTTATTCGCGTTCTTCCCATTCTTCACCGAAGAAGAAGGCTTTTCTCCAAATCCTCTTCACAAAACTACTTCCAACAGAAATAAAATAAGAGTTGTCTTATTTTATTAACGCACATGCCAATGTTTGAATTTAAAAAAAATGAAACAAACAATTAATTCAATGAATTATTTGTAACGATTTAACCGCCCAATTTAATGAGGTGTTTTTTAACCAGAATAAATGCACGGTTTGACTTCATTAAAAGGGGTGTGAGGGTGTGTTACTTAGAAGGAAAGAAACTATGGGGCTCGTGCGGGCCTCACCTCAAAAATATCCTACCAAGTGTGTAGGATGTAGTGGGTCCCACCTTATCCGCTTAACTTAGGTTAATCCTCTTTAAGTAAAATAAAATAAAAACCACACCCGAGCAAACACAACTCTGAAAAATGTGTTTCTAAGCAATTACCGACGCTGCGATTCCATCGGTGCCCTCATAATTCGATTCGGAGAACCGGTACAAAAGTTAGTAAAACTCGCTCGTTCGTTCACTGAATATACCCAAGCTAAACTTCGGAAAATGATTCTGGGCACACCAGGCCTCTGCATCAGGTACCTTCATGAACTCTGTTCTTGTAAAATTCATAGAAAATGAAGAAAATAATTTCCTTGAAATTGTTGGGTCTTTACATCACATCCACCTCAGGGCTTTACATCCCCGTAAAGACACATAAAAAACTAGGGAAACAAATGTTGGTACTGAGTACGCATCTGAGACTCCCTCTCCAAAATGCTCTTCTGGGGGTTCCCGTGCTGCCATATGATGCACACTAGAGGAATCGACCGTCCACATAGGACACGCTCTTGTCGATCATCAATCTCCACCAGGACCTCCGAAAAAGTCGCCCCATCATCAATGTCCAGCTCCCCATGGTCAATGATATGTGTCGGGTCGTGCACGTATGTCCTCAACTGAGATACGTGGAAGACGTCGTGCACTCAGTGCAACTGAGGTGGTAGAGCTAGGTGATAAACCACCTCGCCAATCCTTCTGAGGACCTGGAATGGTCCGATGAAGAATGGGGACAACTTGCCGCCTCAGCCAAATCTTCATAATCCACGCTGAGGTGAGACCCGCAAGAAGACCTGGTCACCATCCTCAAACACTAGTGGCCTCCGCCTCCTATCAGCATAAGACTTCTGCCAGCTCTGAGCTGTCCTCTTCCACTACTGGATGACCTGGAGTTAGCTGCAGTGGTTTTCGCATCATCAATAGGAAGTCAACATCACAGACGGTGCGTCAATCAGACGCCCGACCTGAGAGTTATTGGCTTTTTCGTCCCAGGGGCCTGGTTGGTTTTTAAGTCAAAACCAACCCAAACATTCTCCACCTGCATCCAAACCTCGAGCGGAGTAATCCAAAAGGTCTGTCTCATTAAGATTAATCAATCAAAGTCGACGACACTTCAATCAGACGTCCGGAACTCATGTTATACGTGTTTTCGCTCCGAGGGCCCAGTTGGTTTTGTGTACTAACCAACCCAGCCGAAGCCAAAGTACTCTGAAAGCTTTAGTATAATATAATGAAATGACCGACTCGATCAAAGGATCTCTACGCATCTGACGGTGTGTCGATCGGAGGTCTGCATCTCATGTTATGGGCAATGGACCGAAAGAGGTTCGTTATTAAGGGGTTCAGGCCCGGTCCGACCCAACCCGATACCCCCAGGGTCGGCCCGAACCGGTTCCGGGTTCGGCCCGGTCGGCATGGAATGGCTTGGCCTGGGCGGCTCGGCCTGACCGGCCGGGGCGCGCGAGCGTGGCCAGTGGGTGGCTCGGCCGTTTCGGCCGAGCGAAGCGATGCGGGGGGGTGGGGAATTACCCCCCACTTTCCTTTGTAACTGCGGCCCCATGTGGGGGCCGCTTTGCAAGCCAACCAGGGGTTACGGTCCCCTGGATTCCCCCTGACTGGCTGGATCGCTCCGGGAGGCCGGCTGCTGCCACCACGAGACCGGCAAGGGCCGGTCCCCTTGCTTCGATGCCAGCGGCCCTGAATCAGCTGCCGGTCTCCCTGCTCTGCCGCGACCATGATCTGTACGCAGTGGCACGACGGCGCTGCGCCCCTCCGTTGCGGCCCAACTCCAGCCGAGGTGCTTTCATAGTTCTCCAGTGCGGCACAACGGCTCCGCATCTTTGGTTCGTTTTCAACGGCGCGACGCGATGGCGCTGCGATTCTTCCCATTCTTTAATATTTTCCGCGCGGTGCTTCGGCACCACGTTTCCTTGATCATGCCGTGATCAAAATCAGAGCAACAAGGGGGAGGAGGGTCGACTGTGTTCGTGTGGTCAGACCTCCTCCCGTTATTGCGATATCAGGCGGCTCAGAAATAAAGGAACATGGCGACAGAAGTAATCACAAAATAAACCCCTACCTCGTCGAATTTGATGAGCGATGATTCGCCGTGGAAACAACCGTCGCGGAAGCAGGCGTCGTGGAGGGAGGATTGTCGCATTGCAGAGAAGCACCGCGGAAGAAGCGCCGCGGAAGAAGCGTTGCTGGTTTCGCGGTACATAGCGTCGTGTAGCCGATCTTCGAGGATTTGGCGTTCTTTATCGGAGGTCGGTGCGTTCTTCCCCGAAGAAGAAGGCTTTTCTCCAAATCCTCTTCATGCAACAAGTTCCAACAGAAATAAAATAAGAGGTGTCTTATTTTATTAACGCACATGACAACGTTTGAATTTCAAAAGAATGGAAATGAACAATTTATTAAATGAATTATTTGTAACGATTTAACCGCCCAATTTAATGAGGCGTTTCTTAACCAGAATAAACGCACAGTTTGACTTCATTAAAAGGGGGGTACGGGTGCGTTACTTAGAAGGAAATAAACGGTGGGGCTCGTGCGGGTCCCACCTCACAAATATCATACCATGTGGGTAGGATATTGTGGGTCCCACCATATCTGATTAAAATAGGTTAAGCTGCTTTATGAAAAATAAAATAAAAACCACACCCGAGCAAACGCAACTCCGAAAAAGGTGTTTCTAAGCAATTACCTGCGCTGCGATTCCATCGGTGCCCTCGAAATTCGATTCTGAGCACCGGTTCAAAACTTAGTAAAACCCGCTCGTTCGTTCACTGAATGTACCTAAGCTAAATTTCGGAAAATGATTTCGGGCACACGGGGACTCGGAACCAGGTGCTGTTAGAAGCTGCGTTCTTGTAAAATTCCCAGAAAATTAAGAAAAAAAAATTCGTGAATTTTTCGGGTCTTTACACCTCTCCTCCATGACGCCATGAATCGTGATTCCTATGATTCTCTCCTCTGCGACGTGTGTACTACAACACCTATGATCCTCTTCTACGTGACACCATGTACCGCGATGTCGACGATCGAATTCCTTGTCGAGGTAGGGGTTTACTTTGAGGATTTTAATTCTCCCATGTTGTTTTCCTCTAAAACCTGAATGCAGATCAACTCATTATCAAGTTGATCCGTGAACGATTATTTGTGGGTTGGGGATTATTATTTGCAGGGGAATTGTTGGGAGTTAAATTCAATCCTGACTAATTTTTGTGCCTTGTATTTAATCGAACATTTTTTTTGATGTTCGACCCTTTTGTTATCAACTAACGCGGAGGGCACAGGCTGAACAAACACAGCCGACGACCATCCGCAGATTGTTTTTCTGTGCGCATGTTGATGAGAGACAATGGAACTGGACCGAAATCCGTGTGTGGAAGCCGTTGCAGTGAAGAACGGGTCCTATGAGAGCCACATGCGCATACGACGGACAAATCAGACCACCGGAGCATGTCCGGTGGTCCGCGGAAGGTGTCGCCGGTGTGCCACGCCGGCGCGGCGGCAGGCGGCCGGATCCTGCGGGCGGGTGGGATCCAGAGGAGGACGCGGCGCCCGCGGCGTCCGTGGAGCACAATGTAGGGGGGAACTCATCCCCCATTCTTTTCCTGTTGGCCGAGCCGGCGTGCCCCCCCCCCTCGGCCGGGCCGGGGCGGGTCGCGCAGACCTGGCAGGCCCGGGCCAAGATCCCCCATTTCCGACCGTTTTCGGTCTTTCATCCACATCTTGGGCTACAGAACTCTGATCGACGCATCGTCAGTTGATTTGGGATCCTTGGATCGAGAAGGTAATTTTTTGATATTACACTCAAGGTTTCGGAGAACATTGCATACGGCCGGGTTGGTTCGAACACGAAACCCATCGGGCCCTCGGCGCGGAAAAGCTTATAACTTGAGATCCGGACGTCTGATTGACATGTCGTCGACTTAATTGGATTCCTCTTAGTGAATAGGTTATTTTGGATTACTCCTCTTGAGGTTTGGACACAGCTGGAGTATGGTCGGTTTTTTTTTTCTAAAAAACCAATCGGGCCCCTATAATGAAAAGGCCAATAACTCTCAGATCGGGCGTTTGATTGACGCGTCGTCTGTCACGTTGAGTTCCTATTGATGTGATAAAACTTTGTGATACATCAAATTTGGACTTTGTGATAGTTGATGTATCAACCCCCCCTGGCTCGTGGAGTGGACACTCCCAGAATAGAGCATGCTGTGTGCGGGAACCCTAGAGCTGGCTGCGACTGCGACGATGACGACTGCACTTGGATCTACCGTGGGTTCAGAAGCGAGGACAACTATAATTGGATCCTTTGTGGGTTCGGTAGTGACGATGACCGTACTGGGATCCTCTATGGGTTCGATGGCGATGACTACTATTCTTGTATCCGATGTGGGTCCGATAGTATTTGACTCTGTACTTGTATCCTATGAGGGTCCGACAGAGTAGTTGATCTTGTATCCTTTGTGGGTCTGACAACAAAGCTGGTCTTGTATCCTATGTGGGTCCGACATCTTAGATGAATCAATGTCTACATATGATCATCTCTATCACCTTAAGAAGTTTATACCTATGTTAGATGAGTCTTGATTCTCAATCATTATCATTGATGTGTTTGAATTTCTTTTCCTGTGTGGATTGGGTTGTGCTTTCCTATGTGGATTGGATTGTGCTTTCCTATGTGGACTGGGTTGTGCTTGGGTTTAGGAGCTAGCTCCCAACTGTAACTGATGAATTAGGTATATGTATGGGAATATACCTAACTAGTGTAATTGATACATCGTGATTTAATCTTTCATTGTGGTTTATCCTTCGTGGATTCTGAGAGACCTTTGGGGGTCTTGGGGTCCCTACTGAGTATCGTATACTCACCCCTGCATGGGTTGTGCTCGCACTACATTCTGTTGGATGCAGACGACGGACAGTACTGATCGAGGTGGAGGCTTGTAGAGCCGGACGACACCCGGAGGTGGACCACTTGGCGGGACGTCCACGGAGCGGACGGTCGGGCCGAGGAGATGAGGAGACTATCTGTACCCACTCTTCAGGTGGTATTTCCAGAGGACGACTCGGTGTTGCTGATTTACTTTCTGCTATTGTACTTCCCCTTCAGTTGTACTTTACGTTCAATTGGGTTTGTATATTGGCTAGTTTTCATTCAACACTTACCTTGTACCGAGTTTTACTTAGTTTTTACTTCACTTGCGTACACTGTGGTGTTTGTTTACTCTTTAAAGGAAATGTCTTCCCTTCTTTTGGGTTTTACGCCTTTGGTGCTAGTTTCTAGCCCCTAGCCTGTTGAAGGCGGGCTTGGGGTAGTCACGGAACGGGCCCCGAGGACGGGTTGTGACATTTTGTTTTAACAATCTAATTATTTTCTTATTTGTTTTCTAGTTCGAGATGATATTTATTCTACTGTTTGATCATTATTGTGTTTTGATGTGTATCAGTATGCCTCTGATATGAGTTTGAAGAATTCCTCAGGAAGGTGAAGTTGAATCTCCTCAAGGTAACCCACATATAGAGTAGTATAACATTGAGACTATCAGATGATACGTATGTGTTGTTCATCATAGTGTACCTAGAGTTCAAAAAGATGTGGTATAGATACTACCAGGGGTTGGTGGTGACAGAGATAAATCGTATCAGTTCTTGCATGAGAAGCCACCACCCTTTTAAGGTACCATTGAACCTCAAGAGGTGGAATACTATCATTATTGGATTGATCAGAGACTAAACATCGTGGAGGGACATGAAAATATCAGGTAAGGTGTTCAGCGATTAGACTCGAGTGTTCCAATAAGCAATGGTGGGATTTTATGGTATAGGAAGATAGACACATGGAATAGGATTGGAAGTGTTTCAAATACAAGTACAGTGAGTATGTTTTTCATGTTTCTCTGATGATGGTGAAGTCTTGAGAGATCTTGTATGTTCAATAGGAATAATTTTAGGTGTCGGCGTATAATTATAGTATAGTTTATCTTATCCATTTTTCATTGGATGTGTTGATGAATAACCAGCTAAAGGTTTATAATTACTTGTAGGGTTTGTGACCACAAATCAGATCGCATGTCTTTATGCTAATGTTTGATACCTATTAAGAGAAGGTGGTTTTATCTATGTTGGATGAAATGAAAATGGAATGAAATGTTGGATTTTATACCGTTTCTATTCCATTCGGTTTCAGTATTATTGTTTCACATCAGATGAAGATGAAGTGGCAAGACCATTGTAGGAGTAGTGGATGTGGATATCAATAGTGAGCATCCTCTGCAACGTCTATTGCAATGGATAATATGCACTTGAATATTTGTTAGCATGGAAAGGAAGAACACACAATACGTTCTTGTAAAATGCATAAAAAGTCATGCAATATATGTGGGTTCATAAGACACTTAAAGAACCTCTATAAGGATATGTTTATGCCTGGTTTTGATCATGTTACATTGGATCCTAAGGATAAGTCAGTGTAATAAAAAGCTTCAAATAATATAGGGCACCAGCCTGGGAGTGATGAATTTTCACACTGTAGATGAGTGTCTAGAGGAAGTAATTGTTGGTCCAGAAACTGTGAATGGTACAATACTTATTTCATTATAATTATAAATTTCTGTATTTGATGCTGGTTCCACTAACTTGTTTATATCATCATGTTATATAGATGTTCTTAAACATCCAATGGAACTTAATACATTCAATTGGAGTTAGTGACACCTCTTTTCAAATGGAAAGAGTTTGAGTTTCAGGGTCCCACTTATCCAATTATGATAGCCGATATAGAGTTAGATTGATATTTTCACATTCTTGATCTGGATATATTTTACATCCTAATTGGTATGGATTTTATTTTCAGTCATTGAGTTGAGGTTTATTTTTATCACTGGAGAGTCTCATTTCTAGCTGTTGAGAGGATTTCTCATATTTTTTGCGGGATTGGTACCCAACGCCAGGTTGAGAAGGACCTTCTTACCCAATGCTCACGAGTTTGATGGTTGCTGTTGTGATTCATCCCAGTGATAGTTCTTCTATGGATGATCTTCTCATTATTGTTCGAGTCATCCCGATGTTTTCCCAGCTATTGTCATCTATCTTCTTCTAATGAGATTGGTAGATTTTATTATTGATCAAGTGCCTGATACGCAGCCGATATCGACACCATGTTATCATAAGGCCCTAAAATAGTTAAATGATCTCAAGATTCAGTTCAAAGGGTTGTTGAAAAAAGGAATTGTTCTCCATAACAATTTTCCTTGATAATCCCATGTGCTCATTGATAAGAAATAAGGTAGTTCACATAGTTTATGTGTAGAAAATAGATTGTTGAACTGAGTGACATTTATGAACAAATTTTTGTTTTCTTGTGTGGATGATATTTTTTATTAGTTAATGGGGGAAATACAGTTTTAAAAGAATGATATTCGGTCAGGTTATCATCATCTCGGTGTTCGGGACTATAAAACACCGAAGATGTCCTTCAGAAGTAGGTATGTTCATTATAATGATATTACAATTAATTTTGGTCTGACTAACTCTTCTTCAGTTTTTATGGATATGAGAAATCAGTTATTCGGTTAATATCTGGAAACATTAGTGGTACTATTTGTAGATAATATTTTGGTTTATTCAATATCTGGAAACATTACTGGCACTCACACCTCATGAGCAGGAAGAAGAAGTAGCAAAAATAGCCCCACCATATTAGCCGCATACCACCACCACACCACCTCTACCCAGGATATCCTCTGCCCCAACTACCTCCCCTATGAACACCCATCCGACACCCGCAATGTTGTGGAGTATTCATTACATTATTATGGAGAATCTTCACTAGATTTCAACCCGTCTATATATAGCCATTATCAAGCCTCACTATTTTACCCCCTCACCTCACATACCATTTCTAGAACTTCATCTACTTCCATTCCCCCACCCCTTCAACCCAAATAGGCCTCCCTTCTGATTTCACATACCCTACAGCCCAATATGAGTTTCTAGAAGAGCTGGCCCAAATGAGAATTGTGGTCACAACTAAGCCTACACCGCGAGATATACCATTTATTGATCATCATTCCAGATCCACATAACTCATACATATCAGTACTTTCCCGCCACCCACCCCATCCAATCTCCCTACTTTTGTTCCCACACCCTCCACTAAACTTACCACCCCACCACAAACTACTACGGACATAGCTTCGATGAGCCGGTTAGTCGAGATATCTGAATGTGGACTAAAGCTGGAGGAAATCTTTTTTGAGGACCCCTGATCTGATTTTTTTCCATATATTGTGATTTTAAAAAACTATAATATTTTTGGGCTAGTCATTGACTATGTTATATGGTATTTCATTTTTGTATTTGTTTTGGAAAATTTTATATAAAAATCATTTCTCTTTCACTTCTTGTTGGGTTTTGTTTTTTTGTCATAACATTCTGTCTATACCATTTCAAATTCCTTTGAATTCATTATTTTCCTCAATGGTCTAGTTTATCCACAATTCATAGAAAATAGAGTACGGAAGAACATCATATATCACAAGAACTAGAAACCACCAAAACCATTGATTACATTCATACCACATATCATCCATTCCCATGTGACTTCACATAAAGTGATAATACCACACAAATGACCTTTCACACTCATGGACACAACATATAACATCTGTTAGGGGAAACTGAGCCACATAGCTGGTGGTCCCCATGAGGATAGTCATTTTTCACATTTTTTAGTAATTTTTTATTGAGTCATCATTATCGTTTCATCTTCATATTTGTTTTTCATTTCGTGTCTTTTTTGGAAATTTTATGTATATTTTCTGATAATTGAATAAAATTTGTATATCAGTTTTTCATTTTCCATATTTTCCATTATTAATATAATTTTACTACATTTACCTATGAACTAATGTTTACTATCAAGTGAAAAATTTTCCATTTCAAACAATTTGCAGATATTTTTTCAAGCTACGACATTTTCTATAATCCCCATGGCTTGATAAGAACTCTTGGGCACTCTCAATTATTTTTTATTTAAATTCTCTACCCAAAAATTACATTTTTATTTCTTTTCCCATTCTAATTTAAAATCACTACCACATGTTTTTCACTAACAGTGCAGACACTATCTCATTATAGGTGTAGGGGGTTTCTCATGTTTTACTTTTGAAACACTAATTTGTTTGTAGTTCTCACTAGTCTAGATGTGATTTTTCAGAAGAAAATTATAATTTAAACACAAAAATAATTATTCCCTTCTAATTAATAAAAATGTCAAGTGGAAATTTGTTACGGACCATGTTTCACTCCTATCTAGACTTTTTTATAATTATTTCTTAGTTTAGAGGATTAAGTCAATTTAAAAACATAGAAATTATGATTAATTAACCCACTAGATAAGGTTTATGAACATTGTGATTGCTAGTTTGGTTTTGAATCCAATTACCTATTTGGAATCCTAGCTTAAGATTTTATTTTATTTTTTGAGAAAATTATTGAGAGGTACCGTGGGCATGTAATCCTACTTGAACATGAAAAAATATTTTTATAAAGCGATGAATAAACATGTATAGAATTAAAATGATCGAGACACTCATTGATAGCCTCTTCCGTAGGGCCAATATGATTTCTATCAATTTTTCATCCCTAGATTCCATGAATTTCCTATTATAATGATGGTATTTTAAGACTATTTCCCTTTCCTACCCCAATCCTTGTACAATTATTGATGATTACCTTTGAACATGTGTGGCAGAGGAATTTTGGTAGCATGGAAAGATTCCACTTCCAGATATGTTCAGTGCTATCACTTGATAGAATGTTTGTGATCCACATACCATATTTTGTTTTCCATACAAAATTTTTTCCTCTAAAAATAACAATAGAAATGAAAGAAACAAAATTGATATGGGATGTTTACTAGGAAGGTCCATAGTCACCATTTTTCGGACTGATAAATCCCATGAAGGATCATATGTAGTTAGTTGATAGCCTTGAGATCAATCCAAGTCACAATATTAAAAAAAATATAATAGAAAAAAGAAAATTGTAATGGGAGAAAAATAACGGAATATAATTATTTTTAATATAGATATATTCTATACATATGGATCCACCCCGTGATGATAGAGTACCAATTTTACCTTCCAGAAGGAGGAATGTCATCCCACATGATCAGACACCTTTTCTTTTGGTATTATAAAGCTAACCCTTTTATTTGAGCCTTTTTTGTACTTCCCTACCTAACCATAGTCACAGTAAAATCAGAACCCATATTGCTTAAGACCTCATGATAAATATTACACTTTTCTAACCTAATGGAGGTGAATGAACATATGAAATAATATGTTTAAGAAAATGTTCACATGGTAGAAGAATAACTCTACTTAAATATAATTCCTATGTAATGACAGAAATAGTGAGATAAATTTCAATTATGCATAAAACATATGGAACAGTTATAAGATTGTAATTAAAAGAATATAACATGTTTTAAAAATCTAAACTAGGGGGCAAGACTGACACTCTCTGCTGAACTAATTATAGAACATTTACTTCTCTTAGCATGAACATAATTAATTTGCATGAACATAATTAATAGTTATCACTTTAAAAATTTATTTTACTTTATGAAATTGTTGTCGAGATATTGTTTATTGAGGACAAGAAACAATTTAACTGTGACATGATTAGATAAGCATAATTCATATACAAACATTAATGAAAAGTTTCCATAAAATTTCATTAAAATTTGTGACAATACATATGGAATGTGTTTATTTTTTTAGGAATAAAGGCTTCACATGTTTTATACTAATAAAAGTAAGACAAATTAAAATATCAACTAAGTACACTTCATGATTCCACCCAACACATTATGTACCCGGAGCTCACAACCTGATACCAAGTGGTGAAGTTGGTCAAGAAAAAGCAATGCAGCCAGCAAGAAACAACTACTAAATGTAGAGACCTAATCGTACACAATCTGATGACTAGTCATTTCATTGGGTTAGAAATCTGTGAGGAATCTGTGGAAAAAAATGAACGTAGGGTACATGTCATTAATAATGGTTAAAAATCTCTTACCTCGTCAAATATCTTAATGCACGAGACATGTGTTCCACAGTGAAGATATGTAAGATAATGGAACTGATAAAGTGTACTTGTCATGATTCAAAGGTACATGTCATGACCAATATCACCTATATAAGGCGATCAGTGGTAGAGAATTGCACACACTTCTGGATGAACTTATCTTACCTATATCTTTTGCATTGATAACTCTTTCACACATTTTCCTCTCAAACTCCCAATTCATTCATATTATGTGCATTTATATTTATCCAAAAGTCAGGGAGTTTCTGTCCTTCAATACATTCAATTTATGCTAGAGAAAATAGATTGGTTTTCCCTTCCGCTTTCTAAAGTATATTATTTTTATAAATGGGAATTTCTTCATACATGTTTATTTCTATTATCTTTCACAAATCTCATTCATGATCCTGATTCCATTATTTTTTTCAATCCATTAAGTATATTATCTCTTATTTATTTAATTTCATTTTCCCCTTCAAGAGTAGATAAATTTTTGGGGTAGGGATCAAGAGACATATATGATTACATTAGATACACCATTGAATATATACATGGAAATATAATTTAAGTAGTAACTTGCATATTATTTCAATGTCAATCTATTTTGTGTGAAAATCCCCAACCACAGGACAATAAAAAAACATGATCCGAATTATAGTAGAATGATCTATGATCACTAGCTTAAGAATAATTTTGTATAAGAAGCCAAATTTAATACACATAGTCTTATTCTATTTCCTAACCACAAAACAACTACATACATGGTAGAACAACGAGTTTATGACCAAATTCAACTAGTGAACCATGTTTTCTTTGAAGACTAAGTCATAAGATATATCCAAGGTTTGAATTAAATGAAATACTTCACCCAGATACTCAACTTGATCCGGATAAATCATTTATTAATTTATGTCATCCCAATTAGAACTCATACAAAAATTACAAAACAAAGGACATCAATAATGGAATCCTCTTTAGAAAGTGACCAGAATTCTTTACAACAAAGGACAGTCTCCCTGTGGATTTGAACCCACACTACCACTATACTACACCATTATAGTTATAAAAAGCATGAGACTTAAAATATTTTCTAAATTTGATCCATGCTAGATGACGTATGGCCAAAATCATGTAAGAGGACATCATCACCCAATGTATATATACAAAAAAATTCGACATGATGAAGGTTCCTTTGATCGGGCTAGATATTTCTAACATAGAGGAGTTCTTGAAAAGGTATTGAGAGTTTGTAGAGTTCATAGTCGAAGCCCAGTTTTACATTTGGTACTTTTATATTCCCTTAAAACTATTTTGGTATATGTATGACATGACATGTATTGAGATTTATTCTTTTATTTATGAGTGATATAGGTTGGTGGATTTACCTTCCCATATATTTCTCATTAACTTTATTGGTGGAAATAACTCCAATGAGTATTCTTGATATACTTTCTTTTATTATTCACAAACGTATGAAATGTTGGATGTGTTAATAGGGGTTAATTAAAACTATTTATTCATTTTTTGACCATGTAGGTGTACCGTTGGAGAGAGTGGGTTGTGAAAATGTTGAATCAAAGGTAATTTTTGAGTTATAGGTTGGGGTTTACTGTTATTCAATAGTGAGGATGCATGGGTTTGTGGGTAAATTGTACCTGATGGGATTACTACGTGATTTAAATATGTTATATATAGTAGGACATGATATTATATTTCCTCATGTGATTCCACAAAAGGACTATTATGTTCAATTAACAAGCTACAAAAAGTGTTTTATTTACATGGCAGAGGACTAAGAGGGGGTCATAAAACATGACGTCACACACTTTTTTTTCAATTGGGTATATAGAGGTAAATATTTTGAAATTAATTAATTAATTAATTAATTAACCATATAATTATATTTATTTAATTTTTTCTGCATACTCACATTTTTCATTTGCATATATGACACCAGTTCGACACCCCGATCATGTTTTTATTAAAGAAGATAAACAAAACAATATAGTGTATCAATTTATATATGAGATAAAAAATAACAACACTTGGAATAATATAATATATGTGTTTCATCAAATGGGTATGTATATGTAAAATAGCTATATTTTGGATCTGTAGATAAAAGATTGGATGGGGGACGTATAGATATCCTTCAGTTCGATCCATTATTAGCTGAATAATGTTTTGGGTTTATCTATGAACATTTTGTAAAAATCAGCTTGTAAGTTGTAGATTTAGTTGATAATGGTTTTAATAAAGTCTAGTTTTATTGTTAATAGATACATGATTTATTTCAAACCAAGTTTCAATCATAAAATTCTATGGAATATTATTGGTACGATAACCATACCTTCATATAGAAGCATAGATCCTGAATTCTAGGTTCTAGTGGTGAAATCTTATACATTATATTTCTTGATTTTATGAATATAGTTTTGGTCTATTTTATCTATCCAAACCATTAAAAAATAATATTGGTGCACTTACATTCCCAAGGAACTTTGATGTTTAAAACTTTTTGGAATTTGGAAAAACACATAAATAATCAATTACCATGCCCTAAAATGATCATTTATCCAACATTTAACATCTTTTATAATTTCACATTCGTTCATCATTATTATCCATATGAAATACTTTCAATAAATAAATCATTTTACAACATAATTATTAATATAATTAATAGAAACATAATAAGGGTGAGTTCAAAATCAATGTAATGGAAAACATAAGAATTATCCATTTAATTTCATCAATCAGCATAATATGTGTAAACTGATATGGAAACATAATCAGAGGTCATCATATACATAAAAAAGATGTAATTTCCATAAATACATTGATCATAAAATATGAAAGCATGTAAAAGGTAAGAGTCATTCGAATCAAAAATAATGAACCATGGGTTATCAGTTATGATCATAAAAAGTATTATAAATTCTTAAAAGGAATAAAAAATGTCCCAGTATGATGGAATTTTTTATACATAACCCTTGTTAAATCCATGACACAAACAAATGGAAAATAATAAATCCATAGGAGGAACCATTAAGGAACTCCCTTCATCATTATTCATAAAACAAGGATAATGCCCAATGAATTGGAGCATTATCTTGGTACATCTACCATATAAGATATATGGGGCTCAACAAATGCTATTAGGGACACCCCATAATATAATATATAAGAGGATTACATGATTCCATCTAGGTTTCCAAATAATATATTCTATAATGTTGGAACCCAGTACTATTGGGGTTACCCCATTTTATAAGCTGTAATGGGCTCACCCAACACTATCTAGGCTACCTCATTCTATAATCTTTAACATTCTCACCAGAAGATGTCTCGAATAACTAACCATATAAATATAAAAGACTATCTACCTAAATAAAGTAAATAAAGATTTTATTTCATGAAAAAACTCGTTGAAATTATCATTATTTTATATATAATAAGATTTAACCCTGTAATAGAAATATATTTCCTCTTATCATATTTAAAACTATATTTATCCCTTGAAAAGAAATGAGATCCTTAACAATATAGTTGAAACTATTATAATACATATAGATAAATAATGAGGATAGAATTATTAAAAAATATCCCCATTATAGAATAAGTAACAATAAGGGTTACTAAAATTGATTAAAGAAATTACAATTAATACCATCTTTAGAAAAATATAATTTCTTGTTTTGAAAATAACTTTGTAAAAAAATAATTTAAAATATTTTCCCTTCAAAACCCATTTCTTGAAATATGAATTTAACTAATATTATTAAGAAATTTTCTTTATAAATAATCGTTAAAACATGTGAAGTAAGATTAAATGAAATGACCTTCATGTCAGCGGGTAAATTCATACACATCATATATGTTAAAAAAACGATCATTTTTCACTGTAAAATGATTAGAAAAGATAACTGATCAAAAAAATGAATGAATATTCCAATTATAACTAATTTTACAATTAAATACTGATTAAAAAATTCTTTAATAAATCAATTTTAATATGTTAGAAACAATTTTTTAATCATTTGTGGAAAATATTGTTTTAGGGGAAAATAAAAATTTAAATGAAGAGAGAGATAAAGTCGAATCACCATAAAAAAACATTCAAAAACATTTCAAGTAACAAATATTGAAAAAAATTGAACAATTACTCGAAAATATATTTAATAACTAGATTATAATGTAATTTATTTTAAATATAAGTCTTCATTTTCAGAGACTTAATCATACTCAATCCTAATAAATTATGAGATTATAAAAAACGATTCATTCCACATTTGTAACATTAAATAATATACCCATTTAAATAATATCATTAAGAGAAAAATAGAATATATATATTGATAATCATGATATGAAATGGAATATTTGTAGTATATAAACATTTTAAAAGAATATAGATTTATAACATAACATACTTCTCCAAGAATGAAAATTGAGACAAAAAATACCTTACTCCTTTGGTAAAACCGAATCCATAAAACGAATGATAGTGATATACTAAATTAGATATGTTAATACACATATATATTTTATTCATAATCATAAAACACTTTAGTTATTTGTATATACACAACCCAAATAAAAATAATTTATGAATATGGAATATATGTCACAAAAACAAAATTTTGGTGAGAAACCCCTTACCTTGAGTCGGATTCATCATTTATATTGTTATGTTCATAAATTAAAAACACTGTTTATTTATTTCAATTATTTATAACTATTTTAAAATTTATTATTAATTTTATTTCACTTGTTATAGTGTATTATACAGTTACATAATAAAGTAATCTTATGTTAATGTTTGGTCCATATAAAAATTAGGTGTCAATATCAATATTGGTAGGTTGCATATGGTAAAAGTGGTAATTATTTAAATATATCTTAGATATTTATCATGGATGATTAATGATATATATAAATAAACTATAATATTAAAAAATTGTGATGTATGCTTATGAAAATAGATAATAGTTACAATCATGGAGATAGTAGGTCGTACTTACGTATGATTGCTATTTCAAATTATTTATAATCATTTGGAAATAAAGATATGTAAAAAATAATTTTATATAATGATAATAATATAGTTAATACCATATTACTTTATTACATATACAAATATATATAATTTATTTCATTTGGTTGTGAAAAATGGAATCACATATATTCTAAGAGGCGGTACCCACGATGTCCACGAATGAAATTATAATTTTTTTCGATCAGTGAAATACTAAAAATAATAAGATATATTATATTAAATAAATAAAAAATATACCATTAATATAATAAATGTTTAATTTAAATAATATATATTTTATATATTAAAATTTATTACCTAAATGTAACTTGTTATTGAAAAACGAATTTCATCACTTCGCAAGACTGTAGTCCGTATTACACAAAAAAACATTACCGAATCTATTGTAGAATAGTATATAAAAGTTGATATATGATATATTCAATTTATAGGTATAATTATGATATAAATATCATATATAATAGTTATTTACATTATGATACCCACCAATGATATGTGGAAATGGAAAAAAGAAAGACATTATTTCGTGAGGCGTTAGTCTACTGTAAGTATGAAGAATTACATTATAACCCATTTAGTGGAAGTGTTTGTTGTAACCATTAATAACCATAACATAACAACATCAATGTATATTTAATATTCTAATTTTATTATATAATAATACTCTATGATGAAGTAAATGAGGCAGAGAAAGAAAAAAAATTAAAAATTCTTGTCGAAGAACATTTCATATTCTTTGGGTATTGTCCTAATATTTCCCCCGAAATACTTCAAAGGATTGCTTCCATACAAACATTAAGAATATTGGATTATGGTAGAGATTTTTTGAATTTATTCTTTTGTGTATAGGTGATACCCACGAGGTTTTACAGTGTGGTGTTGGGAGGAGATCGAGTGTCCTTTTATAAGTGGGGTGAGTGGGAGGCATGTATTTTTTTCAAAGGGGAAATTATACCCTCATTTATTTTATGTCACCAAGACAAAAAAATGGTATATTAAAAATAATAGAAGAAGTATGGTTGATATATGGACACAAATATGTTTTAGGGGATTTTTGGGGGATTTTCACTACTTATATTCTATGTTTTACCACTAAGTATACTCGTTTTTAACTCAATAATTGTAATTAATTTTTATTATTTTAAATAATAAATATTGAAAAATATTAATTTGAAATTATTTTATAATATATATTATAATTATTGAAAATATTTAACCATTTTGATCAATTCAAACTCACCAAAATTTAAATAAATATTTTTTAATTAATCGCATAGGCGTAACGAGACATCGATTTTTCTAGAAATTTATATTTTTTAGAAAAAGATGATTCTTTGATAACTCTATAACTAATAATATTAATTGTTTGAAATAAATTTAATGTTCAATGATATGTATTCTATAAAAATAATTTAAAAAATTACCCATTAGTAATTATTTTGAATTATTAATATCATGAAAGATTATGCATTTTTAAATAGTATTTACAAAAAACGTGGTTTTAAAACAATTTCAAAATTTTAATAAATAAAAATATAAAGATGTGTAAAAAGAATTATTATAGTTAAATATAACTATATAAAAATTATTTAAATTTGAAACATGTTCAAAATATATTAAGGATTTAGAATTATTTAATTTAATGAAATAGAAATACTTTTATGATTATTCATTATTTTCACAAGTCACAGAAAAATTATTATTTTCAGAAAAGTACCTAAATATTAATAATAATAATATTTTATGTTATTATTATGGGAAGTAAATTATTATTTTAAATTAATTTTTTTGTAAAATTCCCCAAAAAAACTCTTAATTTATTTTTATGAAAAGAAATAGAAATTATTTTCAAGAAAATATATTTTTAGATGAATAAAATCACCTCACTAAAAAATGATTTATTATTTATTAGACCTTGATCTATAACATTTATATACATATATATATATATATCATCATGTATTCAATACTATTCATAGCCTCTAATTTTATTGATAGATTATTGTGGTAATATTTATCAAGGGATACCTAAATTTAATGTTGTTGGTAGAATAAGCTATCAAACATTAAAATATTAGAGTTACATATACTTAATGTTAAAATTAGTATTGAGATTACTAAAATCTGAATATAATGTTTCATTCATCAAAAGATAAACATAATGTTGTCTTTTCTTTACACTATCGAATATAACTTTATACATTTAAAATCTCGGGGGAGTTGCATACTACCCCCATTAAAAAATTACAACCTTGAATTTTGATCATTATCTCATTAATAAGATATTTTAAATTTGAAAATATTTTTTCTGTGTGAAAAATTAGTAATATTGGTTTAAAACATCATCTATATAATAAATAAAATAAATCTGAAATGTTATATGTAATTATATATAAGTATATTTCGAAAATGGAGAATATAGGTGGGAATGGATGAAAAGATTTAATAATTATAGATACAGATTAGGGACATTGATCAGAAGTATTTAAATTCTCTATATAATTTTAGGGCCTCAAAATTATAAATTTTTGATGATCAAAAAGGCCATAGGTTCATCATAACTGGTGGTACCATTTTATTACATTTGTTTCGATAACATTTTCTTGGAGTTGATGAATTTTTTTCATCAAGAATAATATAATATGGAAATATACTTTACTGATTAGTAGAATATTAACCTTTAATCAATTTAGACAAAAATATCGTTATTTTCAATATTTATGTGAATTTAGGATGATTTTTTCTTGAAGGAATCATAGAAATAATATTTTTAAGACCATATAACTGTAAAAGGGACAAAAATATTTTCCTAATGAATTAAAGAGAAAACACAATCCAAAAATTTTATCACATACCAGGATAATCCCAGATGAAAGAGTCTACCAGACGCCAATCTATAAATTCTAATAGTAATACACATTGTTCTAACCATATAATTCCATAAATTACACTCCCTAAAACATTAAAATAATTTAATGAATATATCTGAAGCCCAATTATTAGAAGGATTTGAAAATATATGATTTCATGATTAATAAATCATTATTCCTAAAATATAATACCATATGAATCTCAAATAAACTCTTCCATTAATGTAGATCATATAGGTTAAAAATAATACCATATGAATCTCAAATAAACTCTTCCATTAATGTGGATCATATAGGTTAAAAATACTCCAACACAATGAATCATCAACCAAAATATCATTAATAACATCAAAATGGGTACAACAGAAATCTGTCAAATGTGGTGTCTAAGACTATGAACTTATGATCATCATTAATATTATATCCCAATGATGGTAAACATAACTAATAATATAACCACATAAGAAAACTTACTAATCTACAATGTTATATAAACTTACCCATGATTCTATCTAAAATAGTTCATAAACCATCCTCTTGGATCTGTAGATAAAATATTAATCATTACATTTTATACTTTGATGTTGATAAATGTGACCAATCTTTTCCATCGAAACATACAAAATAAAAAGTAATAACTATATCAAACTAATTTACAATCAATTTATTTATTTATAGTTTTATATTATTAGGATAATCTACTAGATAAATAATACCCCACTCCAAAATGATCAATTCTCTCACGTAACCTATCTTTTTATTATTTGAAGTAATGTCATCATAATAACCCATATGAAATATTATATATATATATAATTAATTAAAATTCATTTTTAATAACCCTGGTAAAGAAAAAATAAGAATTGTGATCTCAGACTTTCAATGAGGGAAAAGATAATAATTATCAATTTAATTACATCTATGAGCATAAGAAGTGTGTAAGGGTTTGATAAAACAATCGAAATACATGAGTAAATTATAAATGAACTCATAACCACAAATAACAAGATAATAAAATATGAAAACATGGAAAAGGAATGGGTCAAAGACATAAATAATCATGATCTATGTTATATTAATAATGATCATAAGAAAAATTATATTCCAATAAGAGGCATCATAAATGTGTGTTGGTATCTTTGAAATTTTCACTTCATAACCAATGTGAACATTGTTTTATAAATAAATTGATCCTAGTTAAATACATTAGAAAAAATACTCATGTAAATCACTACTTATTTAATCCATATAAAATGTTAATCACCCAAATAACTAGAATTCTATATACATACACCCATTGTATATGATATAAAAAATCACATGGTGATATCTATCAATATATATTTTTTAATAGGCTCACCTAAATTTTTATGGGACTCCCCATATAGTAATCTATAATAGTATCTCTACGAATATATGGCCCCCAGTCATAATTTTTTTAATTGGAACACCTAGTTCTATCTAGGATTCACTATCGTATATGTCGTAACAGGATCACCCAACACAATCTGGACCGCACCATCATATAAGAAATATTGGTCTAACATAGAAACATCTAGACTACCCCATAATATAAATATCTAGGACCCTAAACATAAATAATTAATCTATATAATTTATTTAATCTTAAAACACATAGAAACAGTAATTCTTCCATTTTTAACTTGATTAAGACATAGAAAAGAAACGTGTTTCATGTGAATCTATTTTAGACAAGAATGATCCCTCAAAAATGAATTTACTTGATTAAAAAATGAATGAGGAAAACTTAATCCATCAAAATATATATTGAGGATGGTATAATTAAAAAAATACCCTCATTATAGTATAATTAAAAAAACCTTTGTTAACATTAATGAATGGATATATCATTAAAAACACTGTTCTTGAAAATAATATTTTTATTTCTAAACTCACTTATTTTAAAAAATGGAATTAATTTTCTTTGAAAAATCATTTTACAAAAAATAATTTTTAAGTATTTTAATAGAAAATTTTCTTTTTGAATAATCTATTAAACATGAAAAGGACTCTTCGATTAAATTATGGTCTTGTTGGAATGTTAATCCATACATTTTATACATGTTAATTAAAACATACCTTTACAATTAAAAATGATTGTAAATGATCCATTATCCAAAAAAGAAAAATAATATTCAATTGAAATAATATTTAGAAAAATTTTAAAAAATTTCTTAATAATTCATATTTAAATGGTTAATTTTTTTTTAATGTATTATGGAAAACATGGTTTTATAAGAAAACATATTTATTACTTAAGAGAGAAAATTAGTCTGATTTTCTTTAAAACCCATTTATCAAACCTTTTGAGTACCAAAATGTTTAAAAAATTTATCTTTTCATAAAAATAACATAAAAATAGAGTATAATTCAGTTCATGTAAATTATAAAATTTCAACATCCAAACTTAGTCTTACACAATCCTAATAAATGATGACATTATAAATACGACTTCACCACTTTTTTTACATTAAATCATTATCACCATGAAATGATAACATCAAATGAAACATATAATATCCATAAAAATTGAATATAAATGATATAACATATCAATGTTTATGTATTTAAGCCCCATAAAATATAATAGGTTTATAACATATTACACGTATCTAAGAAGGAAAATAGAGAAAAAAACCCACTACGTTGGTAACATTGAAACCATTAACACATTGAAATGGTGATACTAAAATTTATATATAAATACTTATATATATAGGAATAATAATAATTAACTAAATTCATGTGAAATATATACAACACACAATAAGAATAAGTATTGAATATGACATATATCATACATAAAAAAGTGAGATGAGAAAACTCTTACGTTGAGTCTGATTCTACATCTGGGCCTTTATATTATTATATAATATACATATGTTAATATTTAACAGTTTTTAAATATTTTTATTTGTTATTAATAATTTTATTTAATATTAAATATATTTTATATATTTACAACATTAATTATGTTTACATTCGATGTTTCGACCATATTTTGAAAATGTGTCTAAATCAACATTATTAGGGAGACTATGGTCAAAGGAAATTACATTAAAACATAGAAATAGTAATGATAAATAAATAATTATATTATTTTTTTACAAATAAAATATACTTTTTAAAATAATCATGAATAACGGTTAAGAAAAATTAAATAACGCTACAATCATGGGTACAGTATGTCGTACATATGCATGTGTAATGATTCCAATTTTCAATGATCATTTTATGAAAAAGGTTATAAAAATTTATTATTAAATAATAATTATAATATCATATATAATTTTTTATTTTATTATAAATAATTCTATATGAAACTCATGGGATGTGGTGATGAAAAAAGGAATCACATTGCTTCGAGGAGGCGATAGTCCACAAATCCACAAACAACATTATCATTTTTTGGATAGTGAAATGAAAAAAATGAACTATTTCATTTATATAATGATACATATGTCATTAATATCTGAAAAGTTCTTTTTTATATCACAAATAATTATTATATTTACATTAATTAACTTTCATGAAATGTGTTTGTGAGATACAATCATATCACTTCGTGAGGTGGTAGTTTGTGGTACATAAGATCAAAATTATTGTATCCCTGACAAAATGGAACATAAAAGTGTATATAATATATAACTAATCTATATGGATAAATATATTATAAATTTCACTGGAAATATTCTCATCCACTATCACAGAAAACTATGAGAGGTGGTAATTGAAAAACGGATGACATCATTTTGAATGATGCTTGTCCACAATACATATTATTCATTATATCGTAAATCATTTTCCATAATTGGGTGTAATTATAGGCAAAAAATGAAATTATAAAAATATCATAATATTTAATATGTTTATATCATTTTATCAAAATGGTATAAATATTATTGTAGGAGGTGTATAATGAAATAAAATAAATATTAATGTTGAGGAGTTTTACTACTTTTTTATGTATTCTCCATTGGTATCCTCCAATGAAATTCCTAGGATAAAAATATGATAAAAATAATATTATATAATGAGATTATAGAAGTTGTGAAGTTATTTTGTTTTAAATTATACTAAACCAAGAGGTTTTAATATGTGAATATGGGAGGAGAGGGTGTGACCTTTTTTAAGATGTGCGAGTGACACACTTTTAATGATTTTTTAAATAGTGAATTTTTAATACATTTTTATGGTGTTATAAGGCCCCAATAATTGTATAATATATAAAATAAAATGTATAATGTAGAAATAAATATTTCTAATATGATTTTTACTAATTATGGTTAATTATTACACCTTATATTATATGTATAACTACTAAGTAAACTCATTGTTTCCTAAATCTCTGTAATTATTTTTAATTGATTTAATAATAAAATATGGTCAACAATTATGTTTATCAGATAATATAATATAAATTATTCTAATTCAAAATAAAAATTCCATTTTCCGAAATATGAGTCAAACTATTGGTCAAATATAATTTAAAATTAATCCCACAGAAGTGGTGACGCTACAGATTTTTAAAAAGAGAATTGTTTTTTTTTCAAAAGATGATTATAAATAAATGTATATATAATAATAATTAGTGTGTTAAAAAAATTAAATATTTACTAATATATATTTTAATTTTTTTTATTTAAATCATTCCTCATTAGTGATTATTTAAATTAATCAAAATGGGGACTGATCCATTTTATAATAGTTTTTAGAAGAATACATTTTTGAAACCCTAAAAACAACTTATGAAAACCAATATGAAGTTGATAGTAAGTAATTAATTAAAATAAATGTGATGACATTACATATTCATGACATAAAATATATTAAAAATATATTGGGATTCTTAATTTTCATAATTTATTCTAAATAAATAACATATTATAAAAGTTATTATTTTTATTATTCGCTAAAAATGAATATTTTTTTAAAAATCACAAACATTCACAAAATGTAAATTATTATTTTCCACTTCCAAAAAATATTTTCATTTAACAAAATATTATTTTATTAAAGAATTGAATATTTATTTAAAATTTAATGAAAATATATAAAATATTTGTAGAAAACATATTATTCATGAATAAAATCACATCCCTCAAAATATTAACTAATTAGTAAATATTTATAAAGAATTTATATTTATTAAGAAATTTATAAATTTTTTAAATATTTATACTTTAAATAATTATGTTAATACTATTCATACCCACCAATTTAATGCCCAGTTTATAAGAATAATAAATATCATGGGATGCCTGTTTTATTTGTAGCATGTGGAATATTGTATTAAAACCAAAATCATGGGGTTGTGTGAAACAAAATATAAAATTAGTTATTAATGTAATGAATATAAAACAAGGATTTATGTGTGACATAGGATATACTCGGTGTTTTGTGTCTTTTATGATATTGAATATAATTTTATTCTTTAAAAATGTTTGGTTTGTAGAATTCAGTAGTGGTGGTCTAGTAGTAGAGAGTTTTGTGTCTAATACATGAGCATCCAATAGTATGATTGAAGCAGAATCCTAGATGTGGAGACTAGGGACCAAAATATTGAGGAGGCTTTTCACCTCGTGATCCATTGCTATGTTACCCCATTTATATTATTGTCATGTATTATAACTAGAAGATTTCATTAAGAAAACATGGGACAGGTGAGGCTCATAAAGATATGAGAGTTCCAAAGACCGTCTATAAAGAATAACAATGATAAGTATTTTTTAGTCTTCTATCTATAAGAATAAGTATCATTTAGTAGGATTTAGGTTTTGGACATATTTAACTCATTTCACTAGAGATATCTTTCATCATACCCCATATTGTCAGTAACATATAGATTCATTTTCTGATGGTGATTGTTGTCATCAGGATAGATAATTCCCAAAATTTCTCAATTATCAACATGTAAATGGTGTCCCATTTCAGACCCATCAATTGTAAAAAAATTTATCCCATTGTACAGTAGTAGTTTGGATTTTCTACATTTGTGAAATAGAGAGGGATGGAGAAAGAAGTGTTAAATCCCTTGACATCCTTCATATTTAGGGATATGTGTATAGCACGACTATTGGGATGGTAACTATCTAGTTCAGGGAGGTCATTGAGAAGTCATTCGTCGATTCCTATGATAGTACATCTAAAACTAGGCGATCCAACTGTCATATGAGGTGTCACGACCCGTCTCCCGGGGCTCGTGCCGTGACTACCCCAACCCCACCTTCCACATGCCATGGGATAGTGACTAACACCAAAGGAGTAACTCCCTAAAACTGGGTAGCCATTTCCTTTATAACCTATAAACAAACAAAATAGAGCACAAGCTGGAAACAAAACACTATGTAAAACTGTATAACAAAAGTGTGCTGAAAGTAAATGGGGAAGGAATTTCAAAACCAACGATAACGTACAAGAAACTGAATGTAAAATTGAATACAAGAAATACTACCGCGGGGTCTTCCTCCGAGATTCCTACATTAAGGGTAGGTACAGATCGTCGGCTAGACACTCATGGTCCATCAGAATCCTATGTGTACCATCATGCTGTATGGTCCACCTCTGTGTATCATCCGATCCTAGTACATTCAGCCTCAATGAGTGATGTCTGTCATCTGCATCCAACAGAAAGAGTTGCTGGAAAATCCCATGTAGGGGTGAGTATAACGATACTCAGTAGGGACACTGAAACCCTCAAGGATTCACAAAAACTAACAATGATAAACTGAAATTTATTAAATCCAAAGATAACCCCACATAGGTATATGAACATACATATACTTAAGTTATCATGTAATCCATCTCAATCATTAGTAAAACACAAAAGTTACGGACACAACTCAAACCTAAATTTATTCTAGGGGTAAAATATTTTAAACCCTCAACTGTTAAAGAAATCCTCTTCTATCAAGTATAGGGGTCATGCCTCTACAACCATGCACTTACCACTAACCTTGGATAGCTGAGGTACTCTCATATCGAGTATTGTGGGTCTGCTACATCAGATGTAGGTGCTCCCCACCAATGGTCTACCGCCACAACAAATCACTCCCCCTCATAGCCTGCGTAGGTACTACTCCGGTCGAGTACCGTGGGTCTGCCACCACAACCTGGCTATCCTCCGTAGTGGGTCTTCCTCCACAACAAAGTGCTCCCTACTAGGCCATACGGGTCACTCCGAGTCAATCAGTCAATCGTCGTGAAGTCTCATCCAACTACTACGTTCCTGCACAAATGCTTAGTCGTCACCGGAATATCCGCTCCACAATCTAATGGTCGGTGCTCCAACTCCCATGAAGCCCCATGAAGAAGTCTCTCGAAGGTCCGCCACGTCATAGGGGACATAATGCAACTAACATCATTTTATCAGATGCCCGGTCTGTGAGTTATTCGCCTTTTAGTCTCGGGGGCACAGTTGGATTTGGGCACGATCCATCATGACCGTATGTCAACTATACCGCAAACTCCAGTGGAATATACTCAATGGGACTATAATGATCCATTTTTACAAGTGATACAGACGATTCGTCAGACAAACATCTGATGCCAAATATATGGCCAGAAGAAATTAAACGGGTCGTAATGGGCTCGGTTCCGGTCTGGCCCGGTCGGCCGACCCGACCCGTTGGGTGGGCCACCCCATTGGTTTCATCACAGACCACTGATCCAAGACCAGCATGCCGTGAGGGTCCATGGAGGTTCATGTGGGTCACGGCCAGCCTCGAGTGTGCGGACAGTCTACAGGTCGTCGCGAGGGCTATTCAGCCCGGAGGTGATGCGAGGGTCAGTTCAGCCGGGGCATCGCGAGGGCGTGGGCCAGTACGCTCGGGGCTCCGCGAAAGACATGGGGGGATAGCTCGGTCTGGCCCCGAAAGGGGTGTGGATGGGGCGGCATGGCCCGTGGGGCATGGGCTGGTTTCGCCTACGGCAACGCGGGGTGCGTAGAGCCACGCTGGGTGCGCGGATGGCAGAGACGCAGGGCACATAGGGCACCCAGAGTCTGGGGGCCGGTTCAGCCAGATCAAGGAGCAGTTCGGCCGGTTCGGCACTGGGGGAGCGGTCGGATAGAGGCTCGGTTTGGCCCAGAAAGGGGCGTATATGGGGCAGCGTGGAAGCCGATAGGTGATGCAGGTTGTGGAAGCCACAGGTTGCGCGGTCGATGCCTCTGTCGCCTTCGTCATCTCTTTGCCTCGTCACCATTCTGAAGAACATAACAAAAACAGCAGAGGGGTCGGGCCAAGTTGATTTCGCCAGAAACCTCCACATTTTGGGTGGTAACAGGTGGTTCAATTATTTTTTGAATTCCAAACAGTTATCAAGAAAATAATATGAATGAAAAAAAAACAATCACCACACATCTTCCAAAAAAAATAAATCCCCACACGCATGGAAAATCGTTCACAATGATTCATTTTTATGGGAATAATTAAATGAATAATATCATATTCTAATAAAACCACAAAATTGATCATTTTTTTTCGACGGAGTCATGGGGAAGAATACAGAGTTGTCTTCGTTTGTCATGTCTGCCACACACTTCCAATCAAAGATCGTGCATCAGTTCATTGAAAACGAAGAGGAGGGAAGTTTGGTCATCGAAGACATCCCTCGTTGGTTTCTTCCACAATGTGCATCCATGGAAGAAGTTGAAGATGCTCCTCACCAGTGTTCTTCATGGAGGAAGTTCTTCGTTTGAGAGATTTCTCCCTATGTCCTCCTCTACCAAGTTCCACCAAGATGATTATGCTAAACCAAAATAATATATTAATTTTATCTATTATTTAATTATTGGCCCAAAATTTAAAAGGGTTTAAAAAAAATTAATTGACGTGCTCGATTAAATAATTCGCTTGATTTTGAACATTAATGGCATGAGAATTGGTAAAATTAATTGTGTAGAGGAGGTCAACAGGCTCCCCTCTTTAATGAGGGGAGTTGAGAGGTTTTTAACAATTAAAATGGATGTTTAGTCCTGAGTGGTCCCCTTAACCGTAACCTCTTGCGTGATGATAGGTTTGGGTGGGCCCCACCACCATAACCTCTCATGGGAGGTTATGGTCAGGTAGTCCCCACACTTCCACTCCCATAAGGATGTTTAGTTCTGGTGGACCCCACCTCCAACTTCCACATGGTGGATCAAAAATAAAATAATGTGTAGTTCATTTTATTTTATTATTTTCCATGAAAAACCCAAATAATATCTCTTATTCTTGACCCACTTCCATCAAGGTGAAAGTCTCCTTAAGCGAATACTGGCATTGCGAGTTATACAGTGCCCTCAGATTTCAATTCCAAGCACCGACTCAAAAGCTATAAAAACCCGCTCATGTGATTACTGTACATACCCGAATAAAAAAAATCAGAAATTGATTCCGGGCACACAGGTCCTCATAATCACGCATCATCAATTTTCTCAGAATCATAAAATTCCCAATTATTTTAAAAAATTACATTGAAATTCCAGGCCTTTACATTCTCCCCACCTCTGGGATCTGTGTTCCCATGAGTCTCAACTCATAACTATGAGAACAAGTTGGGGTACTGAGCACGTATTTGCGGCTCCCGCTCTTATTTTCTCTCCAAGAGGTTCCCATGCTGCTAGGGAATGTGTACCAGAGGTATCGACCATCCATGAATGACCTACTCTTGTCGATCCTCAATCTCAACTGGAACCTCTATAAAAGTCTCCACATTGTCGATGTCCAGCTCTCCATGGTCGATGTTGTGATAAGGGTTATGCACGTATCTCCCCAACTGGGATACATGAAAGACGTCATACACCTGGTGCAACTGAGGTGGAAGAGTTAATCGGTATGCCACCTCACCAACTCTGCTGAGGACCTGAAAAAGTCTGATGAATCTCGGAGATAACTTGTCGGCTCGGCTAAATCCTTGTAGACCTCATCGTGGTGAGACCCGTAGAAAGATGTGGTCGCCATCATCAAACACTAGAGGTCTCTATATCCATTTAGCATATGACTTCTTCTTGCTCTGTGTAGTCTTCATCCACTCCTGGATGATCTGCATATTCTATGTGGGAGCCCAGACCATCTCTAGTCCCACCAGTGCTGACTTCCCAGGGCCATTCTAGCAAAAATGTGATCTTCAAATTCGTCCATACAATGTATAAAAAGGATCAGTACCTATGGTGGAGTGATAGTTGTTGTTGTATGCCAACTCCAACAACAGCAAGTGGTCCTTCCAATTGCGACTGAAGTCGAGGACACAAGCATGTAGCATGTCCTCAAGGGTCTGAATGGTCCGCTAAGTCTGACCATCCGTATGAGGATGGAAGGCGGTGCTCAAATGAAGATGTGTCCCAAAATCTTCCTGTAACCCCTTCCATAGCCAGTAAGTAATGTCTGTGTCACGATGGGAGACAATCGTTGAAGGTACTCCATGTAGCCGCACAATATTTTGAACATAGAGCCATCCCATGCTCTCTACTAAACCCTTTATTTGGCTTGATAGGAAGTGGGCGGACTTGGTGAGTCGGTCAATGATCACCGAAATCGAGTCATGACACCTAGATGTACATGGAATTCCTATAACGAAGTCCAATAATATCCCATCCCACTTACACTGTGGGACCTCTAAAAGCTGCACCAAGCGTGATGGTACCTAGTGCTCCACCTTCACTTGTTGACAAGTGAGGCATCAAGAGACAACATCTATAACTACTTTCTTCTTTCTTGGCCACATGGGCTGCCGTCGAAGATACTGGTACATATTCACCAATCCTAGATATACCGCTAGGGGGGATGTGTGGAACTCCTTAAACCATGGTACGTCCTCTGAAGAGGGTGGTGTGCTCCCCACCTTCAGCAAATCAATCAGGTGCGTAACATGTGTATATCTGAGCATGTCGGGTCTCGCACTCAGTGTCCCCATGCAGTGCCTCCCTAACTCACTGAAGAAGTGGGGGTGTGACTGTAAGATACTGAAGGAAGGTTGTTCCATCTCTACACACAAAGGATATTTGTAAAGTAGTCAGTTGCTCTGTCGCTTTTCCTAGCAGTTGTACACCAGATCTCCTTCTGAGTACATCTGCAACAATGTTCCCCTTTCTAGGAGTATTAACTGTTTCAAAGTCATAGTCCTAGAGGAACTTAAGGAAACATCACTATCTTAAGTTCAGGTCCTTCTGGGAGAAGATATACCTGATACTATTGTGATCAGAGTACATGATAAAACGTTCAACCATCAATTACTGTCTCCACATTTTTAAGTCGAAGATCACTATTGCTAACTCTGAGTCTTGGGTAGCATAGTTCTGATCATGTTTTCTTAGATTTCATGAACCATAAGTGATAACTTCTCGCTCCAACATCAGGAAACAACCGAGTCTGGTTCTTGATGTGTCATAGTATACTACGTACCCAATGCCTTCCTCTGGAATCCTCAAGATGAGGCCACTAGTCAGCCTCTGCCTCAGCACCTGATATCTCTGTTGGCATCTCTTTGACCACACAATTGGTTGCCCCTTCTTCTTCAAGGATGATAGTGGTGCAGCAACTCTCGAGAAATCTGCCACAAATCTTTGGTAGTATCTAGCCAAACCCAGGACACTCTATAGTTTTGTCACACTCTTTCGTGGCTCCCATGCATGTACCTCCTCAATCTTCGCTGGATCCACTATAACTCCAACCTCTGAGATTACATGTCCTTTAAAGTGAAGATCTTGAATCCATATCTAGCACTTCATGAGCATTCCATAAATCTGGTGCTCTCTATGTGTTGCTAGTACTACCTAAAAATGGTAGGCATGCTCCTCCTCTGTAGTCTAGTAGATCAGAATGTCGTTGATGAAGGCTACGACAAAACGATCGAGGTATGGCTTGGAAGTCATTTTCATGAGTCCCATGAACACCACTGGATCATTGGTTACACCAAAAAAAAAATAACCAAGAACTCGTAGTGGTCGTACCGACATCAGAAGGTCGTCTTCTTCACATCCTCATGTCAAAATCTACGTTGTTGATAGCCTGATCTAAGATCTATCTTCGAGAACCACCATTCTCCCTTCAACTGATCAAAGAGGTCATCAATCCTTGGGAGTGGCTACTTTTTCTTCATGGTAATCTAGTTTAGGCACCGATAGTCAACCCAAAGCTTCAAGATTCCATCAAAATTCTTGGTGAATAGAATCGGGGTTGCCCAGGGTGAAACACTAGGCCTAATGAATCCCTTCCCCTTCAAGTCCTATAGCTGTACCCGTAGCTCGTGAAGCTCCACGAGAGCCATATGATATGCGGGTGTAGATATCAGTGTCGTCCCAGGGTACAAGTCAATGTAAAAGTCCACCTCTCAGTGATGAGGTGGACCTGCGACATCATCAGGGAAAACATCCATGTACTGGTCCACCACTGCAAGATATCTCAGAATCTCCACAACAACTGCTCTGAGGGTAAGGGAAGTCAAATGATGAGTGATTAGCTGCACTCTCCTTCCATCAAGTCCATCCTGCACTGCAAATTATCCCTTCTCGTCAGTGAATGTAAACCTAGTCCCATCCATGCAAACACACCACACTTTTCACCTCATACAGTCTATCGGAGCATGGATTGTAGATAACTAGTAATTAACAAAGATGACGTCGTAAGGCATAGAATCCATTACTATGAGATCTCAGCCGAATCTATCACCACTTAGTGTAAGCTAACACTACTAACACAAGTTTCTAATCATTGAATATGGTCTCGTAGGATTTCTTAGCCTTATGGATCGAGCCAACGACTCCATCAGAATCTCTGTGCTTTGAACGAGGGAAGTGTTAATGAATGAGTTACTAGAACCTGTGCCTATAAGTTCTATAGCTATGGTGTAGTAGACACAGATCATACCTCAAATCATCTCTAGAGTTCCATGATCGTATGCCTCCGCTACATAGAGCTGATATCTCTCTTGTGGAGCTGCTCACTGCGGTCTGATGGACATCCTGGTGGTGGTGGTGGTAACACCTCGAAACGTCGTCCATCGCCAACTGCATGGCCATCTCCTCTGCCATGTCTTCCAGATCTGTATGGACCTCCCCAACTGAATCTCTATATTTACATGGGTGGTCTTTCTACCATCTACTGGACATCTGAAGGCAGGTTGGACAGTCACGAGCCATGTGAACCTACCCGCCACATGAGTAACACTGACTGCTCCTGGAATGTCTGTCGCCGCCTGGGGTGCACCTCACAAATGATACTAAGACATGCGGTTGTCCACCTATAGGTCTGGTCCTCTTGGACCTCTGTGACATTTTTCCACTGCTAGATGCAGAAGAATCCACTACGTGTCGACTGGTGGTGGATCTCGCTGCTGGAGACTGTTCAGTAAGGAAACTCTCCACCATGAAGGATATCTCTCACATCCCACCTGTGTAGAGATGATGATGAGATCATCGGAGCACTGATATCTTTTTTGAGCCCTTGCTCATAGTTCTGGGACCTGAAGAATGGGTCTCAAACCAGATCTGTTGAATAGAGTGAGAGGACAGTGAACCTCGCTGAGTACTGTGCTACAATCATGTTGCCCTTCTGCAGATCAAGTAGCTCTTATATGCACACTACACTGAGAGGTGCTGGAACAAACTCCGCTTGAAACATTCTCTCGAAGTCTGCCCAGAGTACCGTCATATCATCTTGAACATGGAGCATCATGCTAGACCATCTGCCTACTACTGCCTATAGAAGGCTTGCAGCAAGAATCACCATAAAATATGTTGGTCTCTCTACTAGATGAAAAACACTCACCAAAGCCTCCCGCCAATCCACATTCGGTTGTGGGTCAATCTCTCCCATGAAACTGGGTGACCTCTGGCACTAGAAATCGCACAACATGCTGACGTGGAGTCCATCCTCTACTACTGGGGCTGGTTTCATCAGTGGCCCAAAGGGGTGTGGTTCTACTGGTGCCTCCACTGGAAAAGGGCCCTGCACCGAGGCCTCATCGCTCAGTGGGATATCTGTGTGTACAACTCTCGAGAATCTAGGAAGTCGTCCGCGTGGAGGCATCCTAAAAGAAACAGATGTGACACGGTCAAAAGTTAATACCTGGTGAGTTGACCTCGTTGATATGACGTAATGAAAACTTTTGAAAACACAGACGCAATTAGTGTTTTAATGTATTGAGTAAGAAATCATAAGTCAGGATCCTCGTGTATGGATATGTCGGCTATTGCACCAACACTGGACTTCCTAAACTGAAAACCATTCTTTGTATATTTAGCACTGTTGATTCAGATGAATTATCAGAGTCTTAAGTTCTATTATTGAACTGACTCCTTTAATACTAATTTTTCACAACATGTCCCCCGAGGTCTATACCGTGAATACTAAAATCCCTCATTCCATAGGCCAGGGGCTGAAGACTAGCACCAACGACATAATTTCCTAAAACTGGGAAGGCATTTCCTTTATAACCTGTAAACAAAAACAACAGTGCACATGCAAGAAACAAAACACTCAGTAAAATAGTATATCAAAAGTGTGATAAAAGTAAATGGGGCTGGATATACAATTTCAACTGTAAAGTACAAGAAAATGAATGTACAACTGAAGAAACAAATAACTACTGGTGGGTCGTCCTCCAATTTTTCTACCTGAATGGTAGGTATAGATCTCCTCTTCAACAATCTTGGTTTTTTGGTCTCCTCCGTGTACCATCACATAGTATGGTCCACCTCCATATACCATCTAGTCTTGGTACTCTCACCCTTTGCCAGCGCTGTCCGTCTTCAGCATCCAACACAATGAGGTGCGGGCATAGCCTGTGAAGGTGTGAGTATAACGATACTAAATAGGGACACTGAGACCCTCAAAGTCTCTAAAAAACCATCAAGTATAAACCAAAAAATATGAAATCAACAGATAACCCCAATTAGGTATACTCCCATACATATACCTATGTTATCAATTAACACAACTAAATCATGAGTAAAACACAAAAGTTACTGACTCAGCTCAAACCAGGATTTATTATAGGGGTAAAACATTTTGAACCCTCGGCTGTTGGAGAACTATTCGTCTCTCGAGTACAGTGGGCATGTCGGCACTACCAGGAACATTCAACTAACTTTGGACTTCTGTGGTACTCCTTATGTCAATTAATGTGGGTCTGCTATGTCATATAGAGGCGCTCCCCACCATAGGTCTGCTGCCACAACCAGGTGCTCCCCCTCATAGCCTGCAATGATACTCTACCTGTCGAGTACGATGGGTCTGCTGCCACAACCAGGCTCTCATCCTTCGTGGGTATGTTGCATCAACCAGGTACTCCTCCATCGTGTGTCTCGCAACACAACCAGGTTCTCCCCACTAGGCCATATGAGTCACTCCGAGTCGATAGGTCAGCAATCGTCATGTCTCAGCCAGCTACTAGGTTCTCGCACAAATGCTCGCTCGTATCCAGAAGATCCACTCCACATGTTACTGGTCGATGCTCCAACTTCCATGATGTCCCACAAAGAAGTATCATGAAGGTCCACCGCATCATAGAGGTCACAATTCAATTGAAGGTGCGTCAATCAAACGCCCGGTCTGTGAGTTATTAGCCTTTTAGTCCTGGGGGCCCAGTTGGATTCGTGGGCGATCCAACCTGGCTATATCTCAACTATAACCCAAACACCAGTGGAATATATACTCAAAGGGACTACCATAATCCATGATTACTAGCTGTACTGACGGTACGTCAAACTGACTTCTGGTGCCGAAGACATGGCTAAAAGATTGTGAACGTGTCATAATGGGCCTGGGACCGGTCTGGCCTGGTTGAAACGACCCGGCCCGACCCCGTCTGGATCGACCCATTTTTGGTCGACCCAGTATTTTGGGCTAGCCAACCCATTTGTTTCAGCACGGCCCATTGGGGCCTTCCGAGCAGGCCGCAAGGGGTCGAGTGGGCGCGGACATGTCGTGGGTCGGCGTGAGGTCGGTATGGTCGGGAGTCACTACGAGGGTCGGTTTGACCGGGGCACCGTGAGGGCATGGTCCGGTTCGATTGGAGATCCGCAAAGGGTTAGAGAGGCTGGTTCGGCCGGGCGCCACGAGGGGTGTGGCTCAGGTGGCTTGGCCTAGGAGACCGGGGCCGTTTCGGCCAGCAGAAGAGTGGGTCGCGTGTAGCCGCAGGATGCACGGGGCACACAGATGGTAGATATTTAGTGAATGGGGGGAACGTGGAGGTCGGGGATGGTTCAACTAAGGCGTGTCATGGCTCCGCTGGTTCGGCATGGGTGGAGCGATAGGCGGGCAACGTAGTTTGGATCGGAAGGTGCAGCTGCTGGCTGGTGGCGCGGCATGGGCGGCTTGGAAGCTGCCAGGCGGCACGGGTTTCAAAGGCCGCAATTAACATGACCATTTCCTATGTCACCTTCATCTTCTCGTCACCTCGTCAAAATTCCGAATAACATAATAAACAAGAACAATGGAGGGGTCGGGACATGTTGATTTGGACTGCACACTCCGCGTTTAGGGTGGTTGAAAGTGGTTCAATTAATTCTTGAATTTCAAATATTTATTAAGAAAAGATTATAAATGAAAAAAAAACAAATAAACACCCCACATCTCCCAGAAAAAAAATCCCAACCTGCAAGGAAATTCATCAACAACGATTCTTTGTTTTAGATGGGAAAAATTAAAGGAATAATATCATATTCAAATAAAACCCTTACATTGATTGTTGTTCGTCGATGGAGTCTTGGAGAATAATATGGTGTTGTCTTCATTCGTTATGTCTGCCAAACACTTCCAATCCATGATTTTGTATCGGTTCTTTGACAACGATGAGGTGGGATGGTAGGTCATCCAAAACATCCCTCGTCAGTTGCCTCTACAATGTGCTTCTGGGGAAGAAGACGAAGATGCTCCTTGGTGGCGTTCTTCATGGTGGAAGTTCTTAATTGGAGAGCTTTCTCCCTATGTCCTCCTCTACCATGTTCCACAAAGATGAATATGCAAAGCCAAAATAATAGATTAAGTTTATCTATTATTTAATTATTGGAACAAAACTCAAAATAGTTTAAAAAATAATTAATTGATGTGCTCAATTAATTAATGGGGAGCATTTGACACATTAATGGCAAGTGCGTTGGTAGAATTTATTCGGTAGAGGAGGTCAAGAGGCTCCCCCTCATTAATGATGGGAGTTGAGAGGTTTTCCACTATTAAAAATGGGGTTTAGTCCTAGGTGGTCCCCACGATTGTAACCTCTTACGGGAGGTTAGGTTCGTGTGGGCCCCACCACCATAAACATTCCTAGGAGGTTATGGTCGGGTGGTCCCCACACTTCAAATCCCATAAGGAGGTTTAGTTCTTGTGGACCCCACCTCCAACTTCCACATGGTGGATCAAAAATAAAATATAGTGTACTTCATTTTATTTTATTATTTTCCACAAAAAACCCCAAAACTATATTTTATTCTCGACCCACTACTGCCAAGGTGAATGTCTCCTTAAGTGAACACTAGCGTAGCGAGTTCAATGGTAACCACATATTTCAATTCTGAGCACCAGTTCAAAAGTTATAAAAACTCGCTCGTATGTTTACTGAACATACCTGAACAAATCTTCCGAAAATGATTTCGGGCACACGGGGCCATGGAATCACACGCCGTCAATTTTCGTGGACTCATAAAATTCCCAATTAATTAAAAAATTATATGGAAATTGTGGGTCATTACATTAGGTACTAAAATAATGTTTTGTTATTAGGTTTAAGCCATGTTTGATTCTGGAGAAACAAAATCCCTCATTCAGTGTTTTAATTTCATGATTTGGGACGTGTGGTGGAGATGTATACACTCCTATTGGAATTAACTATGATAGTTAATGGTTGATCAAGTATTTTTAATATGTGTAGTGGTTGTGTGTTGGTGTTGTTAAATCGCTATACCTGTGGTTATTTCCATTATTTTTGTATATATTCAATTGAAATCATCATCATAAAATATTGATTATATCTAGTGTTGGATATCATGGATTTATATTGTAGGTTAATCATATTAGAGTCTGGTCATGGAGACTATGTGTTATTTATTAGATTGTGAGACCCATAGATGGGTCATATCCCTTTTACATATATATCATTTTTTATGGAAGAGTTGATTTTGAAAATTTTTTGAGGTTCAACCATTGTTTTATCCAATTTTACTATGAAAATCTTGATTTTTTATAAGGAAATTATTTTTACACAATCTCTTCGATGAGAGAATATCTTTTCGATAGAAATAGAACAAGGTTTTTCTACGATATATATTTCTTTATATCTATTGGACCATTCATATTTGAGGTATATTTTAATATATGATGATGATCACTGGTACGTAGGAATTTTAAGCATATTATTTTACAGTTATTAGTGTTGGTTATATTTGGGAAGAATGTAAATGATCGGAGATGGTTGTTGGTTGATTATCACAATTTAAATCATATAATGTAGAAGAACCTCAAAATTCATTTTTTTATTTATAATCAATTAGATCATATTAAGGGATCTTTATAGTGACAAAATAGTGAAAATTTGTCTGGTTATCATTAACTGTTATTAATGGATAATGATATCTCAAGGAGTAAATTTGGATGTTGTTATTGGTATTATGATTTCACTATGATGACTGTTGAAATTATGAACACTCAAAATGATTTCATGGGGATGGGGATATATATTTTTCACTTGTATATAAACCATTCATAATTTTAATCCTTATAAGATTGTAGAACCCACGCATCATGATTTAGTGATAAAATATTTAATGATAAATATTTAGCATTAATGTTGATATTTACAAGACACATTTTTCCATCCAAATCATTATACATAAAAAGGTAAAATTGTATCACTTATATCCCTGAGGAGAATTTATGTTTATAGTTATATAAATTTAATGAAATATCCAATATAAATAATTATAATGTCTTTAAGTGTTACTTTCTTTACTGTATCCAATCTTTTCATTTTAATATTAAGACATCATCATCATTAATATTATAGACCTTCTAGATCTAACTCATTCAAACTCATTATTTATAATATATGGTTAAGGAAAAATAGAATGGTGTTATTAAATGACCATTAAGGATAAATATAAGAATTAGTAATTTAATGTCATATATATGAGAACATGTGCTTAAAGGTATGAGGAAATAATCAGTCCTTATTAAAATAATAATAAAGGAACTCATATACATAAGTAACTAGATCATTTAATATTACTACATTAAAATGTAATGTTTCATCACAATTATTAACCATGTAACAAGTTATATCAATCTTCATCCAAAGAAATTTTATTAACCCATAAAATCCAATTCATACAAATTTTTACTATCATGGATAATCATATACATAAAGTCTATTCAAACACATTTATTTAGAATAACCATAGTCCTTAATTCCAAAATATTCACTAACCAGCACATTGGAGCACTATCTGGGATCACCCATCATAGATGACATCACATTCACACCAAACATTATCTAGGGGATCACATTGTAATATATGTAAAAGGATCACTCTTCTCTATATAGGGAAAACATTGTATAAGTTGATATGGGATCACCAATGGATATCTAGGCCACATGATCATATATAATTTCCAATAACCAAAAATTGAATTACATACAAAGATTAGTAATTATTTCATGAATATCATAGAATGAATTAATAGTCCTTCATAACCTCATTAACCCCTGAAAATTTAATTGGTCTCTTGTGAATATCTATGGAACATGATTTACTCCAGGAAAGGAAATGGGTTATATAACAATATCTTTGAAACATGATTATCCTATGGGGAATAAATATATATTAAAATATATTGGAATCAATATCAATCCTTTTGAAAATAATGAGTATGGTATCATGAATGAAAATTCCCATTCGAGGAAAATAATCATTAATGGATATTTTTATTGATGAATGGGAATACCACCAAAATATAACTAAAAATATTTTGAAGAAAATATTCATTTCATTTAGAAAACCAATATTTAAAATGTAAATAATTTTAAAAATCCCTTATTAAATATTATTTAAAACAAAGCATTTACATAATATAAAAAACATCCTTAAAAAACTTTTAAATAATAAATGTAATCTTCAAATCAATTCAACATATGTGAGGAATGAAATGGCGCTCTGGATTCTCTCTTCGGCGATTCCCTAACCATAAAGCATCGAGGAATTTCTCCCCCTCTCGATTGGAGGGGGGAGTCTCACATACTCCTTTGTCAGATAAAGGGAACTCCATATCGCCATCTACAATTCCGAATCCTCTTCCATCGTTCCCAAGGAAATATATTTCTCCAAAGGTTTCAGAACTCTTCTAAGTAGCACCTCAACTAACCCTATTCCTAGTGGAGTTAAATGGTTCCTCTGACATCTTCAAGATCATGCTGGTGGCTCGTTTTCGACCTCACCGTCCCTCGATTCATGATTTTGATCAGTTTATATCTGATCTTGGGAGCTACAGGATTGTACGGTCATTGGTATGCTTGACCGGAGGCACATCATTATCTTCTTTGGGTCAGAAGATGACCTAATTTCTTCTTGGTCTAGGGCTTCCCAAAGATGCAATGGCTCGAACTTATACCTTTTCAGACAGAGTTTTGAATTTCATATACAGCGGGATCCGTTAACAATTGCGACATGCGTAAGCCTTCCTGGCCTACCTCTTTCCATTCAAAACCCCTCCATTCTCTGTGCTATTGGAAATATGATAGGAAGTTACATGTGTTCTGATTTCCAAACGGAAGCTGTGTGTCAACAAATGTTTCCAAGAATTTGTGTGGAGGTTGATGTTTCCTGGCCACTGATGAATTGGGTATGGGTCACAGATGGGAGATAATATCATTGGAAGTAGGAGATTCTGTTTGAGTCATGGATAAATTACTGTGTTGCTTGCAACCATTTGGGTCATCTGGGATCAGTTTGTCGTAGCAGAAGGGTGAATGGAACCACACAAGTTGCGGGGAGGAAGAGAGTCAGTGGCTGTGATGACCCTGTCGGGGCTCAGATGGTGTTGAAGGTTAATACTGAGGAGAGTCTGGTTATGCGAGGGAATAAAAATGGGGGCCCAGACATTCTCGCAATGGAGCAGAGTGGGGGTGTATCTTCTGTTGTGCCAGGAATCTGTTATGAGCATGTAATTCGTGTGGGGGATGTTACCTTTGGGTGTGCGGTGCATGAATCCTGGAATTCTAATCCCAATGAGGTATGTGTGCCTCCGGTGCCAATGAAGAAGGCACAGTTACCAGCAAATCCGCTTGTACGAAATGTTTTTGATCGTCTAAAATGTGATCATTGTATTGGGAACCAACCATCTTTGGAAGATGATGTCGGTCCCATCTCTTTGATGTTGGATACCACTTCTGTGGAGCTCTCGGTCAATATGCCTTGTGAATATGGTGCAGTAGTGGTTGAAATTCATACCTTGGGTAAGGAGGTGCATGTGAATGTTTCTATTTGTAACAGGTTTGATGGGTTTGAGCAGCTGGCAGAACTTAGTCCTCATGTGATTGAGGGAGGCAGCATGCAGGCTGTTTCAAACATACAGGAGGCAGTGTATGAGGAGGATGCAATGGGTATGGAATCTCATCATGTTCATGTGAGTGTGACGTGCTCTCTGAACATAAAACCAATAGATATCAATTATAATCCCCAGCTTCTGGGAGGTGGGAATTTTCCTGCTTTAGAGGATGTGTTGTTGGGAGAAAGTGTTGGATGCAGGCGTTATAACTCTTACCTTATCAGTGAAAAGTGGGGAGACTATTCTGGTGGCGATAAAGTGAATAATAGGGGGCTTTCCAGGCCTTCCTATAGTGATGTTGTTCAATTTGGGAGGACTAAGGTGTATGAGAGTGAAGGAGTTTTGACTCCTCCACCAAAGAGACGCCCATTGAAGGACTATTCTTGTCTACCGATGTCGATGAGCACTATGTCTTCTTTCAAGAGGGCAAGGGGGGATGTTTCTCCTAAAAACATATCACTAAGAGGCCCTCACTGGAACATGTGAGGCCTTGAAAGCATTATGTCAAGCTTATGAAGCATTATGACCCGAGCTCTGAGTGGGAATCAGCCACCAAGGAGGAATATCTTTATGATGGTGGTATTGAGGGGCCCGATTACTATGATATGTCGTTATCTTCTCTTGTTGGATTTGTCGTTTGACTGTGGGTATGTTGCACACACTCATCATATTTCCAATCTGTTCTACTTTTTATTTATATTTAATAAATGGTCTGGGGTTTCTGCCTCTGACTGTCATTAACTGGTAATGAAACATATGTCATAATGTAATTGTATACATTCTATAAAGAACATTCTTATCAAATGGTAAAAAAGTTTAAAAATGTTCCATGATTAGAACCTAAAATATAGATTAATTAAAAAATAATATATTGAAGGAAATATTGGGTAATTTTTTTTGAATAAAACATATATAAGTGGTTTAAATCATTATGAAAACATTATTAGAAAATGTTATATTAGCAGAAAATTGATTTCTGATTGAACTCTTAAATAATGTGAGTTAAAAAAACATTATCCCAAAAAATTAAAGTTCCAAATAGTGAAAAAAACTATAATTAAATAAATATATCATTAATAATAATAATGGAATAAAATTTATAATAATTATAATATTTCAACATTAATTACATACTAATACAAAACCAAGACACGTGATGATATTAAAACAAAAAACATCTACATTTTTTTTTAATTTTCATCACAATCACCATAATGTAATAAAATTAAATTAATAATTTATTTTAATATAAAAAATGATATTAATTTTATAATGATTCAAATGGCTACATTATACACCTTTTAAAATATCACATGTTTATTAGGAAAACATCACATAGAATGAAATTTTTGTCAAAATTCCTTTACTGCAGGTAACTATAATACCATAAATTACATTAAAGATAGATCCTAAAATGAATATTTTTATCCCAATAAATTAATTTAAATGAATAATAAAATAAATTCAGGGGAATTATATCTTTGCCAAAACTAAATTAAATGTTAAAAATGGCATATATCTCACAAAAATAATAGTTTGACGATAAAAACACTTACACTATGTGTGTGTTATCAAACATGTATTTTTCATCCAGTAAAATAAATACAATCTCATTATTTAATTTCTGTATAACTTGTATCATGATTAGTAGTAATTTTTATTCATATACTAATATTTTACGAACAATTACATAATGGATTATGTTTATATCAGAATTTTTGACTATATTCATCTTATTTTTCAAATATAACTTTTGTGGTTTTACTATGGTCAATGATGTCAGTATTTAAAGATATATAAACTATTTATAGTTACATAATTATCATATTTATATGTTAATTAAAAAATTTATAAAATTAATTATGTATTTTTATGAAAAATTAACTAACATTATGATCATTGATAGGTCATCCATACATACGCATCAGTGAAATTTCATTTTTTTCAATTGTCATTTATGAAAGCAATTTAAGAATTTTTTATATTTATAAATTGATATTAATATAAAAAATACCAAATTATTATATTATACATTCTTATATATATATATCATTATTTTTATTTTTAGATTAAAAAATGAATCACATCACATCTCTGCGGTGATAGTATACACATCCTTGAAAGTTGTAATCATTTTTTCATAGTGAGTAAAATGGAAAATTAAAATGATATATTACATTCCACATTGATATATATGTCATGAATATCAAAAAAATTATATTTATATCACATATTTTATTGCCTTTTCAATTATTAATTTCGATGTAAAACATTAGTGAAAAACGAATGACATAGCCTCGTGAGTTGGTAGTCCATCGTACACATGAGAAACCATATTGTATCCCATATGGTAAAGATTGTAAAAGGGTATAATATATATAATTGATCCATATATATAAATTTTTTTTATATATCATATATAACCATAATTTCCATCATCATACCCAGCTATACGAGGTGGTAATGCATAAATGAATTAAATCATCTTGCGATGTGGTAGTCAATAATGCTCCCAAATTATGATTTCATAAGCCATTGGATCGATGTGTGCGTGTTTTTAGTTTTCACCAATAAAATAAAAATATATACCAATATGGAATATACTAAGGTTATTATATAATCATTTTATATTATGAATTATCTGAGGTGGGGAAAGAAGTAAAATAATGAAACTATTTGATGAAAATAGACACCTATTCAGGTATCTTCCATATGTTTTCACTAAAATCACGAACGATTGAATTTATTAACAAAGTATGGATTATAATATATGATTAATGAACATTGGAAGATATTTTTCTATGTTTTTTATGATCTTGAATGATTTAGAGGATGTAATACGTGAGAAAAGTGAGTTCCCATTTATAGTTGAGCAGGAGGGCTAATCATGTATATACTGGAAAGTAATTGCTATTGGATTGTAAATATTTCATAATGTGGGTAAAAAAATGATAATTAAATTTTTTATGGATAATTTGGTCAAGAGAAACCTACACCAAAAATAAATTACATGTTTTAAATATATATTTTTTAACTCTTATGTTTCCAACTTATTTTCATTTTGGGTTTTCATTATGATAACTAGTTTTTGCATATATGTAATATATCCAGAAATAATAAATTAATTGTTGAATTATTAGTTTATTTTTTCAATTGACTATAAAAATTAAATCATTCATTTTAAATAAAAAACTTCTTTTTTTGATGACTAGTTTCATCAGAAGTAATAGTATTCTGAATGAGAATGTTTTATCCTTAATATTAATAATATTTTTTTACTAATTTTTGGTAAATTTAATAATTATAAAAGAAAACGTTTCTCATTAAGGATACATATTTTATCATTATTAAAAATTTAAAATAAATTTGAATATTATTATATTCTTATTAATTTTAAAACATTTAATAAAATAACATTTATTATAAAATAACAGTATTATCAATTCTGACATTATGCATTTTATTTTAACTTTTAAAATATAAAAAAATTATTATATTATAATATATTTTTCTAAAATCTGTATAAAATAAAATTTTAATATAAAAAAATAATGGAGGAAGTTAATTTAGTAAACAATCATCACTTTTATTATTTTAATAATAATTTATTTTCATTATTAAATAACTAAATAATTATTGATTTGGTATTTATTATGTATTTAATCTAATTAATTTGTATATAAAAAAATAAAACAAATTATACTATTAAACACAAAATAATTATATTTCAAAAAATTAATTATAACTAAACAAATTTTTTTCCTTTATCACTAAAATTTATAGAAACTAAAATGAAAAAGGATCATTTTTAACATTTTATTTAAATAAATTTTTATATAGGAATCATTAATTGAATCATTTCATAAATACTCATTAAAATAGAACCCATGGTTTTAGGGTTATAAATATGTCTAGAAAATGGGGTTTGGAATTGTTTCCACATCTCCCCCCTTACATTTAATGTTTAATCCCTTAGTAATCTCATTTGTACCACAATCGTTCTGATTAATCATATCAACTTTCACTAATTATTATTATCGTAAATTAAGATAGAGATATTTCAAATAACAAATTTTTATTCTTACTTATTGGTAATCCGTTTTTCTAAATTCAATTCACATAAGAGTGATAATTTAATATAATATTAGTCAAATAGATGTAATGAGAATGTGGGTTATCAATGAAAAGTATTTATAAGATTACATTATTTTCACTTCTAATTTCAATACTAAATTAATTAAAATGATCTTAACAGGATAATTATATATATTTTAAATAACTATACATTAAAAAAAATTAAATATAAGTTATTTTTACAAATATATTAAATTAAACGAAGGAGTTCAATTAAAATACAGTATTTTTTACGAGTCATCAAAAACTGAAACATTTATGAATAATTATGAAAATCACCTCAAGATATTATTTGTATTTTATTTTTTAAAAATTAATCTCATTTTAGCATGAACACTTTATAAAAGTTTGAAAAATATTTTATAATTTTGTTTTCATGGAAAACAATAAGAATATTTATTGACGAATGAATATTTTTTTATGAATAAAATAATTTTACTAAAATTTTATTGATTATTTTCTAAATATTCATCAATAATTGATATTGAGTAAGCCATATATATATATGTGTGTGTGTGGGTGGGTTTCATAATATAGTTAGTAATATTCATAAATATCAATTTAACTAGTTGTTTATAACGATAATATATATTATGTGGTAGTTAAGATCGATGTTGAGTGTTGAATATGCTATTCAACATATAAAATTTAAATATTTCATGTAATGCATGATAAAATGGGCGCTATGTGAAAGGAAATATGAACATTTAGTTTGTATATAAAATAACATAATATTAGTTTTATGTTTAATTTACTACATCTAATATAATTATCTTCTATTAAAATGTCTCGATGTTTCATCATCCCCCTTTAATAAATTGATTCCTCGAAATTTGATATTTAGTTAGTTAATCATAGACAGTACATTTGGCAATACTGTTTTTGTAAAAACACATTATAAAATTGATTAAAAAATACTATTATTACTAGATAAATTGAATTATAATTTTCATATAAAAAACACATATCTAGGTTCCCAAATAATATATAATTGGTGTGAAATTAGGAAAATCCTAAATAATTATAGAGATTTATTAAGCTGATTGATCAATGTAAGGTTAATGTCTTCAAATCCATTAATATGTGATGATCAAAATGATGATCAGTTCCATAGAATTAATGGTACTAGGATTGCATTTATGTTTCAGGATCCTATTATTAGACTTGGGGAATTATGATTCCATCATGAATAATAAAATATATAAATATTGGTTCTTTGATTATAAAATATCACCCTCCTAACTAATTTCCAGCCGAATATATTATTTTTCTCCAAATAATAATTATTCACAATGAAAATTTCATTCATGATGCACTAAAATTGAACATTTCAAGGATTATATAACTATAAATGGGATAAAAATTAATTCCACCTTTCATTTGACATTAACCTAAAACAAAATGGTTTGTACATTGTATGATAATTACCAAATTATGTAAATCATGAAATTATATAATGATATTCAATAATAAAAAGTAATAGGAAAAAATAAACTAAATAATTCCTAATTAACCAAAAAAGCATTGGATTTTTTTACCTCAAAAACTATCTCAAACCTGTCACCATCCAAAACCAAAGGTATCAAGATATGTATTTTTATTGAAATATCACTTTCCAATCTCATTGTTATAATTAAGATAAAAATTGTTTTGATAGTTTCCTCAAAAACCAAGATCATACACACCATATTGTATATTAATAAATAAAATCATAGGTTATAAAATTGAAATGAATATTACACATTAAACCAACTATTTATAATCAATTTTACCAACTATGTCAACTTTTAATTGGAATTTTATCGCATTATGATGTCATATTTTAATACTAAATAGGAATGTATAAGACATTGAAATTATGATCAATAATAATATTATAGTCATAAAATGGTTTCCAAAACACTTTAGTTCACCTCAAAATATAAAATCCCTATCTGCAATGCTATATAAAATGACCTTTGATACCATCTATAACAGCATGGAATTGATACTCCTAGATTTGGTGATGTATACTTAAACATTACATTTTAATATTCCAAGCCATTAATTATGGACTAAATTTTTCCATCAAAAATATTGATCATTACTAGGAAATGTTGGATCATATTCATCATTGAGGACCTTTTAGGTTCTTAGTTTTTGGGAGGATGGAAGAAATCCTACATAAAAAATAACATGAATTTAATTGAGAATTTCTCTCACATAACCTTGATTTTATTTTTCAAATTAAGACATCATCATCATCAAAATAAATACCTTATAAACATAACTCATTAATCAAAATTCTATATTAAATTGGTAAATTAAAACATACGATGGGTAAGGTCAAATTTTAATTATGTGTGGTTATAAGAATTTCTTATTGAATGTCATCAATGATGATGATAAGTGCATAAGTGCACAATGATATAATCGGAGTTCATGTGATAAACTATAAATTAACTCATTCTAATCAATTCATGGATTGTAAAATACAAGAACATGGAATGGAAATGATCATTAAAATCAATAATCACGGTCCTTGTGATATAAATCATTATCATATATAACATTATAATCCCTTAAAATAAAATTAAATCCCTTTTATTAACATAGAGAATCATATTCATGAAACCATTTCAAAACCCATTAAATTTGAATAAATATATGACTAACTTCTAATATAATCATTATCTAATGAATTTGAGTACAATCTATGTACACCAAACATATAATATATAATTGGCTCACACAGTTCTATCGAGGGTCCTCCATTGTATAAGTTGAAATAGGCTCAACTAGTGCTTTCTAGGCCACCTCATTGCATAATATGTAATTAGATCACTGTATGTTTTGTGGGTCACCCAATCATATAGAATAAACAGGAAATATAAGATCAATAAAGTACATCTATATTTCAATTCATTATAAAAATCATATAAATAATTAATATTCTTTCAAAATCTGATTAATTCATGGAATTGAAATTGGATTCAAGAAAATATATTTGATACGTGTTTAACCCCTGAAAAAGAAATAGGATCTATGCTGATCTCTTTGAAATATGGATATCATTTTTAATGAGAAACATTTTCTACCTCAATATCATTGAAATAATACTAATCCATCTTGAAAATAAAGGGGATGGAGTAATTAAAAAAACCAACAGTGGATGAAATGTAAAAAAAGGATGCTTCTTTTATGAATGGAGAGAACTGTAAATTTTTTTTATTTTTATTTATAAAATACCTACTTTATATTGAAAATTCATTTTTAATGCATAAATAAATTGAAATAAATTTTTTAAAAACCATGATATCGAAAATAGTAAGAAAAAATTTTATTTAAAAATAAACTTGTAAAAAATATATTTATGCATTAGAAAAATGAATATCCAATTGATAGGTAATTTTGTACATTCCACAATGAACATTTCTTTTGTGAGGTAAAAATGATATAACTTTTTTTTATATTAAAGATACATAATTATTCTTTTATATACTTTTTATAATGAAAAAGGTGGTGAAAAAAATAATTAACAAATCATTTAAATAATTTTAAAAATCTTTGAAATACATTCACAAAAAACTTGGTTTTTGAAAAAAAATGTATTTCAAAATTAAAAGAGAAATGAAGAAGAATTTTATTAAAAAAACATTCTAAAACATATAACATAAAAATATTAATATATGGTACAGTAAATTGATAATATATTCACTAACATGATTAATATGAAATTCATTATAATTTTATGAAATTGATATCAGATACAAAATTATACCCAATCCAGATAAATAATGAGAATATAAAAAAAATTAATATATTGATTCCTGCAATTATAATACCCATGAAGGAACAATATTTAATTAAAAAAATAATATTATAAAAATAAATATATTCTTCATATTAACTATCAAATTGGAATTAAATACACCAAATAAAAAATAGGTGTATAACATAACAATTGTGTCAATTGATCTCAATTGAGACAAATATCCCATAATGTTGTAGAAAAATTGAAAACATAATCCACATGAAATATTGACACAAAAATTGATATTAAAATCCATATGAATTTAAGTATAATATTAATAAAATAAATTCATTGTAAATTTTTACCCAACCCATCATAAAAGAGGTGAATATGGTTTATATCTCATAGAAAAAAAAATTATATGAGATAAACCCTTATATTGAGTTTGACTTGTCATTTCTGTCTTTATCTTCCAGAAAAGTAAAATTAATTTAACTATTTTTTCATGATAATTTTTTTATCCTAATAATTACATTTATTTTATATTTTAAAATGATATATATTATTTCTTAAATGATTATATTTATATTGGACTATGTAACCATATTTGACAAGGGTGTCAAAAAATTCTTATGTAGATCAGGTACGGTTATAGAGCTCATTATTTAAATAAAATCACAATAATTAACCTGAATAAATTTTCATATTTATACATAAATTATAAATTTAACCCCAATAATGAATTCTGATTATGAAAAATCATCTAATGTAGAATCATGGAGATAATAGGTCGTAAGTATGCATGTGCATCATTTCTATTTTTCAATAATAACAATAAAAAAAAGGTTTGCAGCATTTATATTTGAAAAACTAAAATAATACCATAAATAATATTTTATATTTTATACATATTTATATATAACAATCTTTCAATATGAATATGAAAAATGGAAACACATTGATTTGAGGAGGTGATACTCCACGAGTCGACGAACGACGTTATATTTTTTATTCTAGTGACGTAAAAGGAAAAAAATGTAATAATATATTTCCAAAATTATAAATATTTCATTAATATAATAATAATATAATTTATGTCAAATATATTTAATATATTTACCCATATTTCCCTCTATGTGTTATGTTTATGAAGAATGAATCACATCACATTATGAGGTGGTAGTCTGTGGTACACAAGAAAATTACTGTATTCTATATGGTTTGAAATGTAAACATGTATTAGTGATTTTATTAATATAAAGGTGTCATTATTATATATATATATATTATTTATTATTTATATACATCATTATACCCATCTCCAAGTAGTGGAAATGGAAAAATGAGTGTTATTGTTTTGGGAGGCGGTAGTTTGTCGTATACATGAAGGATGACTCGACAACCTATTTGAAAGATGTTTGAGTAGTTTTAAGAGGTAAAATTATATTAGAAACAACTAATTATATTATATATAAAAGGTTTATTATATCATCCTTGTAATAGAGTAATTGTAGGAGGTGGTGAATGAAGTAAAATAATGACTGTTGTTGAAGAACATTACCTCATCTTCAGGTATCCTCTTTAGGTTTTCCCAATAGCCATTCATGTTTAACTTTTCTACAAAATAAATACTATAAGATGAGTTTATGTATATTTTTATGTAAATTTTTTATATTTTTTTATGTTAAAAAGGTATTTAGAGGATTGTATAATTGAGGGGAGTGAGTTCCATTATATAGTTGAGGATGAGTGTAAATCTTGTAAAAATGCCCAAGTATTTACTATTGGTGCTCAATTTTACCTTAATTAGATGAAATGTTTATAATTAAATTTCTCTAGGGAATATATGGTCTATACACACCTAAAAAACATAATAAAACACATTATCTAATCATTTACCACTGAACTCATTTGTTTTATTGTTTCTTTATTCTGTTTTTTCATTATCTAAATAAGATTTCAAATATATGTAATTTATAAATTTAGACTAAATTAAAGGGGGAATTTTTAAATAATTTATAAAAACTAATTACAAATATTTAATCCAATTAATATGGGAATAATCAAATATGTGTTGAAAATTAGTTTTAAAAGAATCCCATCAATCTTGAATAATATTCTTCAACATTAACCGCACTTATAATGCTTTATTATTAATTCGGATTCATTATATTTGTAATATTAGAAAAATTGGTACATTTAAGGGAAATAATTGATAATTATTAAAATTTAAAAATTAAATGGTAGAAGTTTGTTCTTTTAGTAATTTTATTTCATTTAATAAAATATAATTTATTTTAAAATAACATTATAGTCAATTTCGACATTATTTATGTAATTTAAATTAAAAAATTTTATTATGAAATGTTTGAATTATAATGAAATATGATAAAACCTTTTAAACATGAAATAACCATTTAAAAAATAAAAAACAATATAAATCACTCAATTTACTTCACTATTTATATTTTTGTTATCACTAATTTTTGTTATTTTTTAACGAAATAATTACAGCATTGGAATTTATTAAGTTTCAAATGTAATTAATTAAACTCTAAAAACATAATATTAATTTATATGAAATAATTAAATTATATATATTGATAAATAATAATTATAACCATACCTAAATTTTTTTCCTTCTATCCCAAATTAGTATATAAATTTAAAGGAAAAAAGACATATTCTTGTGTTTTTCAATACAAAACTATTTATATTAGTTTATTTCATGGAAAATTGTCCAAAAAACTCATTAATTTATATTAAATGTTCATAAGGTTCTATATATATCTATCCATGTTTTGTTGGAAATTTTTCTTGGCCATTTTACCATATAAGATTAATGATTAATCCCTTGGTAAACTCAATTTTTCCTTAATCATTTTGATTAAGTTTACATATTTTCACTAATTGTTATTGATTAAAATTAATTTTATATATTTATCCATTAAAAATTATTATTTCAGAAAATATAGAATCCATTTTTCCAATTTATATTCACACATGTCATAAAATTTAATTTAATATTAATATCACATACACAATATGGGTAATGATTTTCAAAGAAAAGAAGATCAAATGTCTACAATGTTTTTATATTTAATTTCAATATGATTTATATTAAAATGACATAAATTGGATTGATTGATATATAATTTAACTTATTAATTGTCAATATGAATTTAAAATATATGTTTACTTATGAATATATGAAATGATAAGATGGGTTTTAATTAAAATTCAGTATTTTTTCACGATTTATCTAATATAGAAACCTTTCATAAATCTACAAAAATTCACTATAATACTATTTTGTTTTTATTATTTAAAAAATGAGCTATATTCTACCAAATATACATTAAAAATATTTCACAAATGTTTTATAATATTTTTTCATGAAAAGGAAAAAATAAACATTTTTTTAAGAAAACATATTTTTGATGAATAAACCCAATTTTCTATAAATTGATTGATTATTTGAAAATAATTTATCTATAATTTATATTTAGTATTACGTATAAATTTACATTTATATATCATAAATTAGTTAACAATATATATACTAACCAATATTATAGTTAGACTATAACGATAATATATAACATGTATCCTTTCGTTTATGTGTTCCATGTTGAATATTATTGAAAACATAAAAATGTAAAGGATATGTGTTACAGAAGATAATATGAACATAGAATTAAACTCAATAGGAATATATTGTTTCATGTAGCATAGAATGAAGTCATTTTTGTGTGACTTTTACGTGGTTGAATATAATTTTCTTATTAAAAAATGTTAGTGTTTTATAATGCCCATTGATATAATTATTTTTGTTGTAACACACCATTATTATAAAATAATAACATTTTATTAGATAGTGTATATGAAATGAAATTTCTAGGTTATACATCCTACATAAAATATTTCTTAAATTTAATTACATGGACAACATGAGGAACACGCATCCCCAAGTCAAAATGAATCATAATATAGTATACCATTATAAACAATACATTAAATTGGAGGTTAGGATTAATTCTATCTAGACTAGGAATATTTTGGTTATATATTTATTAGAAACAATATAATAATCATTTATTGTAAAAAATAATCTTTTTGTGAACCACATTTTCTCCTAGAATACAGTTTACTTACATTGTTAAGACAGAATTTCAAATTAATTTTTACCAATTTCAAAAAAATTATTTGAAAATATGAATTTATTTTATTTTGAATTATAATATCTAATGAATATTATGGTAAATTTTTTTACTTTTCTAGAATATTTAATTTTTCAATGGATAGTGAAAAAATTGAATTTTAATTAGAAACAATTTTTTTTAAAAAAATATCCATATAGTTAAATTATATATATATTTTTTATGATAATATAATTTTTAAATTATATATATTTTATTCCAATCTATATTATATTAAAAAATTTCATATAGAATACTTCCTTAAAAACATTATATAATTCGAACATTTTGTTCTTTAAAACCCACATACTCATTATATCTATGTGTTTAATTTTAAATTGTTTTTTCCTATTCTATTAATGGAATATGAAAAATTTGATTCCATAGTTTTAATATAAATTATATACATTATCTAATATGTTATTAATATTTTTTGGTGATATATAATATGATTAACAGATAAAATTATTTACATTGGTTAAATTAGAAATGGGTTTACTATGGACTTAACATAAAAACATAAGGGATTAAATGAAATAAAAATATTTATGAAATACATTTTATGGCCATATAAAGACCTTATCATGTCTGTGTCTCATCAATGTACAATTTTAGTCCCTTTTGGAATTTCAGAAATTTAGGTGCACGTTTTTCTTTTAAAACATTACTACTATGCCACTAACCTCACCTAAAAAAACAACCAACATCCTCTCTTATTCACACCATACTATAATTTTTGTACTGAAAAAGCCTAAATAAATATCATAGAAAAATAAATTCCATCAACCAATAAATATTATTTTGTTCAGAAGTAAATTCTAATAATACATTAGGTTTAATCCTAAAAGGTGTGGTCCTAGTAGGTGTAAAGTTTAAAACTATAATTTTTTTCTTTCATATTCTTCCTCTATAAAAAATATTTCATTTATCATTATATAATAAAAATAGAACCTCTCATACACTATGATGTTATTATTTTATTTAATGTAATTTATCAATATCATATCCCCTCAAATTCTTAAAGATAATATCGCTAGTCAGTAGTGTTGATAACCACTATACGAATAGATGGGACATGTTTTACATAAAAACAACTAATAGTTGTGTATGATTATAGATATAAAGTATATATATATATTATATTTGTATCATTTTTATACTTCTGGATTAATTATAATACATATATATTATTAATTTCCATTGTTAGGCGATCCGATAATGTTGCTCCTAGTGAACGATACTGCACCACCTTAGGAAGTGATGCGATACATTTTTCACAAATAATTTACATGGGGTTAATATAGATAATGATAATGAATATATGTGATATAAATGAAATAATAACTATAGAGTTTTAATTATTTAGAAAATAAAATATATTATTTTCATTCTTACCTATTAACTCACTGAAAGATGATAACATCCTTTGAGTTCGTGTGGACTACTAATTTTTTAAAGAGGTACATTTTTCTTATCATCTTAAAACCACATGTGCGATATGTATAATAATATTTAAATATGTAATATAGTACTTATTATATTATTATAATTATATAAATAATAAAATATTATATACCAGATTTCTATAATCAAATTTTGAAAATATAAATGTCACTCATGCGTATGTATGACCATCTATCTACGTAGTCACAAAGTACTTCATTCATCGAAAAAAATATATTCTTTGTCATAGAAGTATAATTTTTATATAAATATCATAATTATTTAATCATTATATATATATATAATTACTTATTTGTAAAATAGTCAACTTACCATTGTAATTTTTGACCCAAATGGAAAATATCATCAAAACAACTGAAAAAATGAATTGATTTTGTATTTGTATAAAATACTATAATAAATGAAATAAAAGGAATAAAACATGAAAATAAAAATAATTATCTACTTAATTAACTTATTTATATTATTCATGAATATATATAATGTACTTGATGAGTTAGATTCAATGTAACATACATCATCTCAATTTCATTTTTTCAAGGTATATTGTATTGTTATGCACCTAATTTCTTTTATATATTGTATATAATACCCATGATTCATGTAATATCATGAATATTTAATACTTCTTTATATTTTATGTTTCAATTTGTATTATTTTATGTATGGTTAATTTATTGAAATTATTCCATCTAGTAAAAAAATTTATATTTTAATTCATTTCCCATAGAATTCATTACTCGTTTTTTATTGATATTAAATGAATATGGATGTAATGAAATTTTAATATATATTCTTATTTATTTCCACTTATTTTATTTTTATTTAAATTTAAAACATAGAATAGAATCATTGATTAATCCTAATATAAATTTTTTGATCTTTGTAGTGATTTATTTCATAATATAATTTTAATTTGGATAGATTATACCTTAATTTCAATTGAATGTAATTAATTATTAATTTTCAATAAAATCCAATAATTTTATTCTATTATGTTCAATAAAAATAAATACAATTAAAATTTACATTTTTATATTTTTTTAATTAAAATATTGCAGAAAATGTTTTTATGAAAAACAATTTCATTTTTTATTCGGTCAAAAATGCATTTTCTTCAAAAACATGGCCTTCTTTAATTTTTTTTTAAAAAATTTCCTGTAAATTTTTAAAATAATTTATTAATGAAAATTTTCCCGATTTTTTTTACAATTGTGTTGAAATCAATTTTCATGTCGTTTTCAGAAGAAGGACAATATGAAATTAACCATAAATGTGAAAGGAATATTTTTCTAACTAACTCGGCATGTACAAAATTTTCACCATCCTTACTAATGGGTTTATTATATTTATTCTTAAAATACATAAAATGTTATTTTATAATAAAAAACCTTTAATTTTTTTACCTTTTATTTATAAAGGTGTATTCTCAAAATAGAAAGGATATTTTTTAGGAAATATTTTATTGATCAATTATGGTATTTCAATTTATCATTGAGAAAAACCTTTATTATTACACCCATTGGAATATGTTGGATTTATAGTCTCCTTATTCATTTTTTGTTTTCATTATGATCATTTTGATGAAGGAAAAAAATTTATTTCACTTTCATTATTCATTTTTATAACTAAAATTCCAATGTAATATTCACATAACTTTGATCATTGGATGTTATATTTCCCCAAAATATATTAGGTATTTAGGAAGAATATTTTTATTTATTTAAACAAATATCCCTTATACATACATTTTTATACATTTAAAATTATTTATTTATATGGGAAAATAATGATGAATCCACATTCATTAATCAATATGTCTATTATATGATAAGGAACATTTCTCATCAAAATATTAATTTATTTGATATATGTGTAATTATTAGGATATGAAGACATGCGTGGGGAGTATTTATAGAAATACCCTAAATGTGTTAGTAGTCTCACGAGACTAATTAGATTGATTGAATTAGATGAATATGTTTCTTCTATTTGAACACCAATTATTTTTAAACAGTCTTAAGGAACGATATTAAAATTTGAGGATTTCATGATGCATGAGATCATGAAAAATAATAATAATGAATTTCCATCAATGAGAATTTTTTTTTTATTATACATGTTATTGTTATATTCATATCATCTCTTGATGCATTTAATCCTAATATTAATTATTTTATAGAATGTGTATCCTATTGTTTACCATACTATATTGATTATGCCTTACCTTACCAAGATAACCATGTTGTTTAAATGCCATTTGTTTTTAGTTATATACCTTATCATATTGATTATTACTAATATTATTATCTGTGATGTTTTCATGGTGATATTATCAGTGGATGTATTTAATTCTCATTTAATTAATTATATTGAATTTGTTTTTAGTTATTTACTGTTACATATTAATTATACCATATCTACCGATTATAGAAATTTTCATTAAATGGAAAGGATGTTTAGTTGTTTAAATTTCAATGTTTATTACTATTAATGATTCCAGACACCTACATTTTTTTACATACCCATTACTAAGAAATTCATCTTAGCCTTAATTTTTTTCCATTCAAAGGAATATATGACTATTTCTACTAATTATATAAAAATATATACTATAGGAAATAATCATATTATCTAATATTTTTATGTTGTAATTGTATTTTTATATTTAATTATAAGGACCCAACCATATTACATTACATATTCATGAATTTATACAAGAACATACTTCCATTAACATTGAGGATCATTTCATGTTTCGAGATTTAGTGATTTTTGACATAATAAATTCATAAAATTACACATTAATAAAAATTGTACACCATAAATACAGTATTCCTTTCATCCAAAATATAAAACATTTCAAATAAAACATTATTTCTTTAAAAATTCTTCATAACATTTATCTTGGATTAACTAAGATTATCACACATCCTTATAACCTAAAAAATTAATTTAATAATATTGAATGAGAAAAAAACATACTAAGGGATAAAAAAATTAGAAAATAAAACAATAACCCATAAAAAAAATGAAAGGTATGAAATCATTTTCAAAATTAAAATACAATTGTCACCCATATAAACGTACTTTTTGAAACATGAGATTTATAAAAAAACATATGGAACATTAATATATCCATAATTTTAAATTGTGGCACTATATACAAAATCATTTTTCCCTCTTGCCTAACATATAATTTGAAACCCTCACAGATACCTTATAATGTAACCCTCAAGACTACCTTATTGTTTAACAATCACATTTACACTTTAAGTTACCATACATATAACCTCTAAAATATACATATCCAATGAAATTTATGTAAATATAGGTCCCAAACATCGTCATAATCTATTCCCAATAACCAAAACATAATCATACAACATGAATAATTTCATAAAAACATCGATTTTGACTTTCAAAAAACAGAATTTTAAAAGAGTAATTTAAATGGAAATCACCCTTAAAAATATCATATAATTGAAGTAATACATAATAGTGTGGATGGAATATATATTTACACTATAAATAAAAATTATTCAACATAATATAAACAGAATTAAATACATAAACTTTTTTAATACAATATAATTAATGAAGTAGATGGTTATCCCAATGAATGGAAATCGGGTTAGGAATTATCTTACCATTGGGATGTTTTTGTAAAAACTAGTTTAAACCTCATATATAATGTTTGAAATTATGTTATTAATATTGTATAGAATCAGAATCATGATTATAATACCATATATGATCATTTCATAACATCATTTCACCATTTAATTTTTAGTATTTTGTTCCTTCTATTGTTTTGGGTGTATTCTTAACATCATTTCCATTACTGGTTTGTATATAATTTCCAATTTGTATAGAAATGAATTTATAAAAGTATAATTAAATGGCATTCATGTGTTTCCATAATATATAATGATACCATAAATAATATTATAATCATATATGTAGAAGAATCTTTTGATACTAAAAGAGGCGCAGTCATGGGTTCAGAGACCCATGACCCAAAAATTTATAAATTTTTTTCATTATATAATTTAATTTCATGCATATAAGTTCATTATAGAACATAAAACAGGTTTCAAAATAAATTTTAAAACACGATTCAACCATTAATTTGGGGTTTTACCATATTTTATGGATGTAATGAGTATTGAAAACACGTCATCTATGATTTTGATAAATCATCACATCACAGAATATGTTATTATTTTTAGATAAATATGTTCAGGAGTGGAAGAAAGATGACGAATCATTTACATGAACATTATAAAAATAATAATAAGATTCAATAGATTTAATAACTCTTGGACAAGGGCATGGGAAGGTAGTATAATAAAATAATGGAATTGAAATCAAACACATGAAAAAGGAAGATGATTCTTACCATTGATCTCTTCTCAATGAGATCCTCTTAATGCCTATGGGTTTGGTCGTTTTTTGAGACCAGTAGGGCTAAGACTTGGGGAAGAGGCTTTTGGTGGATATATATCAAAGATTATATAGTGCTCATGGCTTGAGAGGTGTGAGAGGAAGAGGGGAATGAGGGTGGTATTTATAATGGGGGAGATGAGTGATTTTACATTATTTTAATCATTATTTTAGTAATTTTTTCCAAGACTATGTATAGTATCATTCTTGTCATATACATAGAAAATAGATAATTTTATTTCTAAACATGTGGTATGACATCAATTATGATGTCATAAAAAGTGTATTTTATTGATAATTTCATTATACAGTACATTACCATATTTCATTATTCATAAAAAAATCAAGAATATTAGAAAAATCACAAAAAAAATAATGCATACCATTTAATAATTTGTAGAATTCAAAAATGAATATTATTTTTTGAAAATAATATTCTAAATATAATTAATTTATTTTTTAATGTAAATTATAATCTCTTCAAAAATAACAATTTTAAATCTATAACTCATTTTTAACACCTTTGATAATTAATCAAAATCTAATTATCTTATAACCAAAAGAAAATGAAATAATAATATGGTTTACCACTCATAAGGATGATATTACTATTCATATTACTATTCATAAGGGTATCTTACTATTCACAAAAAAACAAGTTGGCTTTATCAGACTCAAAAAACATAATGACCACAGTTTTAGATGACAGTTTTTTGTAATTCAAATAATACAAATGAAAAAATTGTGTTTAATTTCTATTTATATCTATCCACACAAAACATAGTTTCCTGAATTTCTATTTATTTTTTTAAAAATCACGGGGTGTTACATTATCTCCACCATCTGTAAATTGTGTCCTCGCAATTTTATTTAATTAATAAACATGTAATGGTACCTTTCCCTCATATAATTTTCCGATTCTCATTTTCCATCAACAACCATGTGGTTTCTCCACATAACATTTACAGGGCAGATTAAATTATTATTATATACTTGTTCCCTTTGATTAAAAATCTGAACTGGTATCTCCTCACAAGAAAGGATTCTCCTTCAACTAAATTGTTTCTGGGTAGAAAACACGAGATGAATTTGACACAGACTCTCTCTGCATCAAACCATTAAACACATCATATACCAATGATAAACTCAGAGGAAAATATACTTGGTTGGTGATAGATATAACTTTCTCCAAAATTTCAGATGGCCCAATGAACCTTGTACATAGATTTCTGTTCATTCCATATTATATACCACTTTTACATAGAGAGATTCTATGAAAAATATGATCACCTTCCTCAAAAAAAGTCTTTCCTCATGTTTTCTGCATAACATTTCTACCTACTATAAGCTTTCCTCATTTGTTAAATGATCATTGTCACTTTCTCATCCACTTCCTCTTCTAATTAAAATCCCATAATCATCGTCTTCTTGACTTGATTGCAAAAATATGGAGTTCAACATTACTTCCCATACATTCCCTCAAAAGGTTCCACATATGTAAAGGATTAAAAACTATTATTATCATAAAACTAAAATAAAGAAAAATTATGATCCAATCTTCAAAGGTAGACCATTGAAAAATCGTGAAGCAATCCTCCAATTTCTGAATTGTTCTTTATGACTGAACATCTGATTAAAGATGAAATTTTTTACAGAAATTTATTTCTAGGCACAACATCTTCTAATGTCCCTTCCAAATGATAGAAGTAATCCCGGGATCCATGTATGATACATTGGAAAAAACGAACACCATGTAACATGTCTATATATTTCATATACAATTGAGAAAGATGATCTAAAAACATTGTATCTTGAATTGGGAGAAAATGTGTAGATTTAGTTAGTCAGTCAAAATTAACCCATATTTAATTGTACCTTGAAAGGTCTATTTTAGTCCCATAACTAAGTCCAAGGATATATTATTTCATTTCCAAATTGGAACTACAATAGGATGAAACATCCCCTTTAGTTACTACCTTTATACTTAACCTCTTTACATGTCAAACATTTTACACTAAAACCAGCAACATCTCTATTCATTCCATACCTCCAATAATACTCTTAAAGGTCTCTCTACATCTTAGTAATTCCGTGATGAACTAAAAATAGAGAACTATGAGATTCACAAAAAATTCATTCATAAAATAGGAATAACCAAGAACACACAATCATTTTCAAAATATAAAAACACAAAATTTATCATATTAAAATTCTGGAAATTTGCCCATTTTAACAAATTCTACCTTTTTGTATCTATTTTCTTCCTTCTATTCATTATTAATTGTATCTGATAATTATGGCTGCCTTGAAACCTAAAACAAAAAAAATTATTTCCTACACCAACACCTTTTGATTAAAAATTCATCACATCAGTAATCAAGGGATCATGTTTCAAACGTAACATGGTTAACAATGCATGAGGTTTTCAACAGAAGGAATCAACCACATTGTTTTCTTTTCATGTAAGGTAATTTATAGTGAAATAATAATCCTTTATCAATTAAATCCATATACTATACATCATGATTAATTTATTCTGAGAGAATATATAATCCATTCTTTTATGGTCAGTTTACATTTGACATTTTTATCTATATAAATGATGCCTCCAAATTTACCAAGCAAAAAACCCCAACTTTTAATTCAAAATCATGTGTTATATAATTTAACCCATTTGGTTTTATTTTTCTTGAATCATAGGTTATTACTTAATCCTTCTACATGGGAACACAACCAATTCCCTTCAATAAAGCGCAATTTTATAAAACAAAGTCATCTTTTCAGAAGGTAATCCTAAACTGGAGGATTCACCAATATATTCTTTAGTTCATGAAAACAAACACCACATTCTTCTGTCAGGATATATTTAAACCCTTTTTTTGTTAACTTTGATTGTGGGATAGATTAATAAGAAATGTTTTTAACAAACCAACTATAATATCCTACTAATCCAAGAAAACTATGAATCTATGTATCATTTTTAGGTCTTAGACATTCATCAAACACAATTTATTTGGCCAGGTCATCTATTATTCTATCATTATTTACAATATTCTCTAGATATTAATTCAATTGTAACCAAAATTAAAACAATGAATTTTACATACAATTTATATTATGTTATGGTTATAAAAAAACCATTAAGTGTTTTTATGATCTTATCTACTCTTAGAAAATACCAGAACGTCATCAATAAAAAACGATAAATATATTCAAATACTGATGAAATTCTCTATAAATAATATCCATGAATATATTTGGTTCCTTAGATAAGCCCAACGATATGACATCAAATTTATAATGCCCATATATAGTAAGAAATGATTTTTTCGGTATGTCATTCTCCTTTACCTCCAGCTGATGGTATTTGGATCTCAAGTCAAACTTTGAAAAGTAATGATCTTAGAAGATATGGTCAAACAAGTCATTGATGTGAGGAAAAGGATACTTTTTCTTAATATTGATTTTATTTTAGGCTCTATAATCAATACAATGTCTCATCGGGTCGTCTTTATTTTTAAAGAAAAAAATAGGGGCACCCAATGGTGAAGTTCTTGGAAGAATGAATCCTTTATCAAGAAAATCCTAAAAATGATTTTTCAATTCAATATATTCTATTTGATCCATTAAATATGGGGTTTTTGAAATCGTATTAGCATAAGAAAATATTTAAATTGAGAATTTGGATTCATGATCAGGTATGACATAGGGTAAATAATCTAGAAAAACAACAAGTTATTCATTTACCACCAAAAATTCATTAATATGAATAGTTCCTTTTTTTCCACAATATGAGATTGAAAAATTTTATTCCCATATTTAAATAGTTTCACATCTTCTTGAAATGTAATCAATTGTATCAGTTCGTTCATATCAAAAACTAAAAATATTTCTGATAAAATAACTTCTTTAGATCTAAAGTGAATCTTAGCTTGATAAACAGAATGGAAATCCATTCCCAGAATGACATCAAACTATACTATTGGAAAAAATAAGGTTTAAATTAAAATTCATACCACATACCACATTAAAAATATTCATATAATTACCCTTTGCTAAAATATTTCTCCTCTTCTTTTAACAATATTTTCGGGTCTCATTTGTTAAGGTGATATATTCAATTTACCAAAAAATCTGTAGAAATAAAAGAATGTGTAGAAACCATATCAAAAAATACTTTAGAAAAATCGGATTAAAAAACAGTTTGCCTAATATAACTTCATTGGATGTCCCATCATCTGCTAACATAGTCGCAAAATATCTCACTACACCTTTCTTCTTATATTCTACCTTCATTGCATCATTTAGATCTCTCATTAGGAAATCATTTTCATAATGACCCATCTCTCCACATTTAAACACATATTTTTTTGCCTATCAGGATTAGTCTTAGGGTAATTTTAATTATAATCTTGATTCATATGTCCGTACATACCACATTGAAAAATATTCCTAGTTTTGTTAAGGTATTCTCTAGGGTGATTTTATATACCCTTTTCAGAGACAATAAACTAGAATTCCATACCATCAGTTATTTTGTTGGTTCAAACCCATCACCTCCCATATAGACCACTTATTCTGTATTTTTTAAAGTGCACATGATCATTATAGAACTCCATCTCTACCCTTTCAATACACTAGACATGTTTTTCAAATCTTTTTGGATTCATGAGAGGATAATTCCATTTGATACCTTAGATTTAATCCAAGTAAAAGCAGTTGATTTTTCTATTAAGATCCCGAATAATATATGGGGCATACCATTCTAGTCGGTTGAGGTTACCTTCATAAAAAAGCACTCAATTGTCCACCTTTTTCTTCAATTCAATCAATTTCTTTTCTGTCCTAATTTTCACCACCATTGGGAATAATTTTTTGAGGAAAAGTATTTTAAATTCAGCACATTCTAAGGAATCTAGCACCTCTATATACCATATATTTTAGACTATTGACCACCACTAATCATATTCACCTTCAAAAGGATAAATGGAAAGACTTACCTTTTGATTATATGAACATCCCATAACATCAAATATCATTCCAAGGAAATTAATCCATATTTCAGCCGCTACTCTATCAAAATATCATCTGAAAGTAGGAGGGTGTTTCCCCATAAAACTCTCCAATATTTTCATGTTCCTTTGTGGTAACTATAGTTGGTTTACTACAAGGATGTCACCACTATTAATTTCTTACATTAATTAATCCATCACTATCACAAAAATCTCGGTTCAAATCCCTATAATTCCGGTCTTCAGATTTAGAAGGATATCATTCTGTCGGTGCCTATCCACTTCATCTTCCATGTTTCTTCTAAGGAGAACGATTATGAAGAAATTTGTCTTAATCGTTGAAACACAATAATATTTAAATTCAATATTATTTAGAATTATCCATAGAGTAAAAATTCAGGTATGGTATTCTATTAACATCATCCTGACCCTTAATGTGATCTAAATCATCCACTTATACCAACTATAAAGACCTGGCCTTTTTAAATTACATTATATTAATTTTATAAATTAAATCAAATCATTTCACATTATTGGTCTTTTTATGTTTTTATATTTATATAATTTGGACATAATACATTCCTAAAATTCCACAATAATACAGAGTAGATACCATAAAAACAATATTCATTTATTTGAAAATATAATAATTTTCAAATAAAATAAGAATTCTTTGATAAATATTCATATCTTTTAAAATTGAATCCTTATTTGTCTTAAAAATCCTCAAAACCTGTTAAAATCATTTAAAATCGTGTAATGAGCACAAAAAGCTAGGTAAGGGTTATAAAAAGTAAGAAATAAAACATTAGCACATGAATACTTGCAATGTATGAAATCATTTAAAAATAATCTTTTTACCAATATAAAATTACTATATGAGACAATATATTTCAAAAAATCATACAGAACATTAATATAAATAGAAATTTAACTTGGTGCATTCTTTACATACTCTTCTAAGCCTCTCCACTACCTTATATTTTGTAACCCACACTGCTACCTTATTGTGTTACCATCACAGCTACACATTGAGTAACCATATGGATGAACGCCAATATAAATATATCCTGTGAATTGGAATCAAATATAGGTCCCAAACATCATCATAAACAATTTCCATGAACTAGAACATAATCATAAAACATTTAAAATTTAATTAACACGTTTTGTTGGAATTTAGTAAAATAGAATTTTAGAATAGTATTTTTATATAATGAAATCCTTAAAAAATATAATATAATTGAAGTGGGACTTAATAGAGTGGTTGGACTATGTATATAAAATGTAAATACACATAATTGAACATAATATAATCAAAATATGTAAAAAATATTAATACCACTTAAATAATGTAGCCGCAGGTTAAACCAAAGAATTGAAATCAGGTTAAAAAATCACATACCTCGGGGTTGTCTTAGTTATTAAATGTTCAAACATCATATATAATGGTTAAAATAGTGTTATTAATATCATAAAGAAACATATTAATTTTTATAATATCTTATATGATCATTTCATTACATCATTTATCCCTTCAATTGTTAGTATTTTGTTTTTCCATTGTTTTGGGTGGGTTCATTACATGATTTCCACGACCAGTGTGTATTTGATTTTCTTGTTGTATGAAAATGAATTCCATAAATGGAATGAAATTGTATTTATATGTTTCCAGAATATATAATTATACTGAAAATAATTTTTTCATTTTTGATTATGAATCTTTGGATAAAACATTATTGATATTTTCTTAGATCAATTTTTAAGGTTCTCTGATAATAATCAAATTTTTTCATTATATTATTTAACGTCATTCAAAAAAATTCATTCAAAAACAAAAAAATAGTTTAATAAATACAAATTACATTTTATTCAACCATTATAGTTTTTTATGATTAGATTTTAAGGAAGTAATTAAAACTGAAAACACATCATCTATTATTTTGGTAAATCACCACATCAGGGATAGTATTTTTATTTTTAGAATAAGAGGGAGTGGAGATGAAAACTAAAGATGAATATTTTACATGAAAATACAAAAAAATAAGATATGTATGCGTCTAGAGATGGCATAACATCTATATAGTGATATGTTAAGAGGGTATATAAACTAATGGATTTTAAATAAAAACACATGAAAAAAGTAATATGATTCTTACTCCAAATCCCTTCTCCTTATGATCCTCATTATGGCCTTTGGTTTTGGCCTTTTGGTGAGAAAAGTAGGTATTTGACATGGGGATGAGCCTTGGGGGTGATTTGGTAGAACTTTCAATATTCTCAAACATGAGAGGTGTGAGAGGAAGAGGGAAAATAGGGTGGTATGTATAATTGAAGAGAGGATGGATTTTACATTATTTAAATCATTTTTTTTATATTTTTGTCCAATACTATGTATAATTTTCAGTCATGAGATAAAAATTATAAATAAATTATGTTAGTCAGAATTCGGTGTTCATTAATCAGTTATTATTTCATAAATATAGTATTTAACTAAAAATTTGAATATATGGTATGTTACAGTATTTCCCTATTCATCAATAATAATTGAATTTTAGAAAAATTGAAAAAAATCACCTTAACCAGTTTTCGACGTGCTGAATTCAAATATGACATCCATTTTTTGAAACAAATTCTAAATATTATTAATTTTATTTTTTTTTTAAATATTTATTTATTCGTAATTAACAAATAAATATATAACACATTTTTTAACACCATTAAAAATTTGTCAATATCTTATTATATTATAATCATAATAAAATAAAAAACTTATTATTTACTATTCATTAGTGTCATATTACTATTCATATTTATATTCCTAAAGGTATGTTACTTTTCAATAAAAACTAGGTTGGGTCTATCAGACTCCAAATAACTTACTAATCACAACCATAGATGGCCATTTTTTGAAATTCAAATCATTGAAGTGGCGAAATAATGATTAAAGGCCATTTATCACTATCCACATAAAAAATATTCATTCATTTTAATTTATTTTTAATCCCATTGGGTGTTACATTAATATTGGAATCAGTTATTTATCTAGATTACCATGACTACTGAAATATTGTGTCCATCAAGGTATGATTCCTTTGTCTTATGCCAGTATAGTAAATAAGTCACTGAGACTAGGTTATTGGGTTTGGGATACTTATAGTTTCTATAAGAGTAATTATTGAAGAATCTTTAGGAACTAGACTGGGAAAGAAATATATTTGGGATGATAACCCTGTAATCATAACTGAGAATAAATATTGTAGAATATACTGATGTTTTTATGGATGATATTTTATGATTTTTCTATGTAATACATCTATATCTAGATTATACAAATTGTAATGGATTACAGAACAAATTTATCTTTGGGTAATCACATAAACCAAATTCACATTAGGTTTGACTTGATCATCAGCTGGTGCACAACATCATGCCTTTCAACACACCATATTTGAATCTCAAGGGGGATATTCTTAGGATAATTGAAATTTTATTTACACATAATTATAATGGATTTTAATAGATGATGGAAAATAATGACCAAGGATAATCCTATGGTTTATTACATCAAATATAATGTGTCATGATGTAGGAATCCTAGATATGATTAAATGGATTTCCCACAATGATTGTTTTTTCTCACAATATATTTTCATTGTAGTAAATGAATTAAACATAAAATAATAAGGATATCATTGAATAGGTAGAACATGATGGTTACTATGAGAAACCAAATTGGATAATAAATTGAGTGAAATATTTTGGGATTATGAATATTGAATTTTAACGAAATATGAATAAAAAATATACCCTTTCTAACTCTTAGACTCTATAGTAAAGAGAATGATTGAGTTCACTAATATCTAGAGTGTTTGAGGACATAGAGGAAGAAAGGATTTATTTTATTGGCAAGTGAAATGTAGAACGAAAAACCCATTAATGTCTCTCACTTTGATGGGAAAACCCTTTATGTGTGAAAAGAAGCGATAAATGAAACAATCTTCCAAGGAAACAAAAAGTGTACTTTGGATGGAAATAAATCTCAGAAGGATCCATTTATTTTTTATTGTCCTGGATGAAGAGAACCCATAGATTAGCTAAGTCAGAGACCTCTTCTAAAGGTAAATCACTAGAATATTTTTATACTATGTTTATATAAAATGATGATGCAATTATTTATCTGGAATCATTAATTAACCTCTAGTTGTATTTATACCAATGGTAATTTATTTATAAAATCATAAAGCATTGATGTTTATTTTAAAAAATTTATAATAATATTTTTTTTTATTATAAGATTTATGGATACCATCTTGACAATATGTTTTTATAATCAATAATATGTTCTAATTCATAAAAATACCTTTTTAAAATTTGTATTATATGAATATAACAAAATTCTGTAAATTTTTTAAATCATTTTTAGTTATCAAACAATTGGATTAGTGTATGAAATAATAATCTGAGGATTAATGAATTAAAATTCCATATAAATTTGTTTAAAAATGTTGTTAATAAATAGGTAAAATATGATTATTAATGAAATTGTAGTAATAGTGATTTAAGAATAATAGACATTTGGGAAAAAGTAAGTTGTATTGAAAAACATTTTTAAAATGTTCTTTAAAGATTAATTTTATTTATTGGATTTCCTTCATTATTTATTAGAATGTTATAGGAATTATATTTATATATTTTTGGAAAATGGAAAATCCATATAATGGGTGAAAACCCATCACGTTCATCATGTTCATTGGGATTGAACCCAAAACCTAAAGGAGGATAAGTGTTTAATGCCCACCACGGGCCTATATAATGTTATAGGTATTATGTTTTTATATTGAGTGAATTTAATTTATGAAAAAATATAAATGATCAACCAATGGTTTTACTTTTGAATTGTAAATATTAAATTATTATAGTATATAATTTATGATAACCATATATATTTTGAAATATAGTTAATCATAATCTTAAAGAATTTTTACTCATTTATTAGTTTTATAATCAGTTAAATGGTAATTTTATTTACTCAGGAAAAAATATTTATTTTTTAATTTCGTGGAGCGGTTGATGAATTGTAATTTGATAAAAGGAAAACCAAATGATGAAATTATGATTTTTGAAATATAAATGTTATAAATTATTATATTACCTTATATGCATAGATAGTAAAAATATTATTCATGTTTAAGAGAAATGTTTTGAACAAAATGTTATAATATTACCTTCATATCTGAAGAATCAAATGGTATTGTAAATCATTGTATATTTATAGATTTCAGGCAATTAATTTTCCATTTATCATTCTATTTATTGTAATTAATAACCTCTATCACTGTTTATAAATGTTTATTATACTACTATATGTTCATGTATTTACATGGCACTAATTTTTTCCAATATGGAAAACTAGTTGTGTGAAGTTCCATATGATTAATGAACACTCATTAGTCACTTATTATGGGGATGGTCTATTAACTCTATTTTTGATGTGAGATTTTAAAAAATAAATTTTCAAATATTAAATCCATGATTACTGAGATTATATTTAAATTGTTATGATGAAATTTATTTAATATGGAGAGAAATTAAAACCCATTATTGATATTTAAGGTCATTATTTCAGTAGTACCTATGACAAAAAACAGTTAGCATAAATAACCCATGGAATATATATACTTAAATTTTTCAATTTTGGATAGTTTGCAGAACACATAAACCCAAATATAAATGAATCATAATATATAACAATACTATAAACTATATATTAAATTGATTTTTCTCAATAATTATTAATAATTTATGAAAATTATAGTTACAAATGTTTTAATAATAAGGAAATAATCAATAAAATTTTAAAAAAAATATCAGAAAAAATAATATTTTAAAACAAAAAATATCCATTCATTGCGTACGTAATGAAAAAAATTATTTTTTCATATTTTATTGTATTTATTTGATAAAATTTAATTCAATATTGTAATTATATTATCAAAATTACCTATGGGGGATTTTTTTCGTATTGTTTTTGAAATATTGAGTTTTCTTATGAATAATGAAAATATTAAAATTATTTGAAAATTTCCTTTTCATTTAAATCAATCATGAAGATAAATTTTATTTTGATTTCTTTTTAAATTTAATAGTTCCCAATTATATATCTATTAATACATTTTATTTCTTTTAAATCATTTTCCTAATTAATTTTTATATACAAACTATATACACTTTTGAATGTTTTCAATTAGAAAACCCACATTCATAGCGAGTATGTGAGATAAATTTTATATTTTATTTTTCAACATATATTAATGGAATTTTTAAAATTGTATTATATATTGGGAATAAGCTAAATTTATATTATATAATATGGTAATCATAATTTTCTTTTGATAAATAGTGTAAATAATAAAAATATTAAAAACAATTACAGATGTTACGGTAAAAATGGGTTTAATAATGGTTAAACTAATAAGATAAGGTTTCAAACAAAATAAAACTAATCTAAAATATAATTTTTTAATATATTTAGATCTGATATTTTTTCTGCTCTATAATAATAATATTGGGCCCTTTTGATTTGTGAAATATTTCAGAACACTTTTTTCAACTCCAAACATATATGGGTTCCACCAACCTCACATATATATGGTCTCCCACTCAATGCTCATTTACACACCATGAAAACCATTTAATTATACCAAAAACATAATAATTAAATTATCAAATTAAATACCATTAATTTAGAATTATTTTTTTATAAGAACATCCTAGGAATAACATTGTTAAAATCCTAAATTGTTGGTCCTAGAAGAGGTAAAATTTATAACTATGCATATTTTTTATATCTTCATCCACATCCATAAAAAATTATTAATTATGACAATATAATTTAACGTTTAAATAATATATTACTATATTTTATTATGTTAAGGTAATCACCTATATCCATTTGTTATTCCCTCAAATGGGAAAAGATAACATTCCTCTTATGTGCAGTTGATTATTGCCCTATAAACGGGTGTGACATGTTATCTATTATCACCGCTCATGGTTCTATATGATGATGGATAGAAGAAGAATGTATATGATAATTATAATATATTGTTATGTATTAATTTATTATATCATATATACCATCTCAATTTCCATTATGTATAGTATATGATATTGTCCCTCATGTGTACGACGACCTACATCCTCACAAAACAATACGATTCATTTTTCACTAAAACATTAAATGGAAGGTAATAAAGACAATTATAATGAATATTTGTCACATAAATGACCTATATTAAACTTATTTTTAATTTAATTTCCATTATTTCTTTTTTGGAGGGTTTTCCATACATTTTGGTGGAAATTGAGGGTATTAATAATTTGGGCCAAACAGTGAGCCATTTATAGATTAATTAGTAATTTTTAATTCTTTTATTAAACCTTTATTATTCAAACAATTTCTCCAATTAAACCTACAACATGGACTCCCATAACCAATTAACACCAACATATCAATTTGGACCCATTAGGATTCCATAATAATTGTGGATTTGTGTTTTTGTATTAGGAATGAGGATAGCCCGCAAGCCCATTTCTAGTTTAAAAAATCATTTGTTTATTTAATATAATATTCATTTTTATTTCATTTTTGGTGATTCCACCTCCCACTAGAATCCAATAGGCGAAGGCACACCACCATATTTTAGTTTCCTTCTTTGGTGATCATTTTCATTGTAGATTTTGTCAATAATTCTCAAAATTTATAAATTCGTTTAGATTTAAAATGATAAATTGTTTCCTTCTTAACTCCATCAAATTTTACCCTTTTTCCTTAATTAAGTTCTCAATTTACCTTATAAGACTTTTTCAAACCTCATTTTCATTTTTGGATATTTTAAAATTCACATACTAGTGTATTTGGGGAGATTTCTTCAAGATCCCTCAAATATGTGGGTCTTCATCCTTATTTTTTTAATTTTCATAGGCTTTCAGTCAATTTTATTCAGGTTTCGTACATTTATTATTTATGTTCCTATTATAAATCATTGTGGACTTTGATCATAGGGTTTTATTTTGAGTTTTTTGGTCTATTACTTTGGTTTAATGATGGATCTATATCCCTAGTGGTGCGGCGGTGGTGCTATAGGATTTTCAAACAAAGATTCAAGGGATTTCATTATTGTGTTAGGTGATTCCATTTGTAATCAGTGATATATTATATATATTTTCTGTATTTTTATTTTTATAACACTTATCATCTATTATCCTTACAGTTAAATCTGGTTTTGGTGGTGTTTGTTGAGAAAATGATTTTTGGGTATCAATTCAGTGTTAATTTTGGGGTTTTACATGCCAATATTATATTATGAAAAATGGTGTTGATTTATACATCATGTAATGGTTTTATAGAGATATTTTATGTGATTTAAATTCTTTTTTGGTGAATATGTATGTGCCTATTGTGTTCAATGAGTAATTTTTAAAGGGATTATGTGAGTAAATCATGTTATATTTTGGGAAGTTGTTTTCATGAAATTATAAAGGTTTTATTAAGTGGTGCAAGTGGGTTGAAACATGAGTTGCTATTGTTTTGAGTTGATTATGACTATAAAAGTTGTTTTTATGTGAAATTTATATTTGGTATCATGAGATAATTGTTTGATCACAAAGGTGGAAGCCTAGGTACCTAGGTGGGCAGATATATACTAGTACCCTAGTGATCCGATTGGGTTTGGCCACTGTTTCACTGAGAAAAAATAGACCATGAAAACAAAAACCTAATATATTAATGATAAAATGGTACCACTAGGTTATGAGTATGTTCTCTACTTGTGGCTTGTGTATATTAATAGATTTTTCTATGGTTACTTTACATCGATGTACGATGTAATGGGGCCCGAGACTACATAGTTCTCATGGGTGTTCCTGAGATAGTTTTTCATTAAAACTTGTGTATTTATCTGTGGAATATGGTAATTTTTTCTAGAAAATAATTTAAATTAAATGTTTTAATTAAATGTGTTCATTCATATAAAATGTCCATTGAAAACCTGTTTACATTTTAATGTTTCATTCTATAGAATTTATTTCAACCACTGCTAGTGTATCAAAAATATGATTCATTTTATCTTGTATTGTTTACCCTATGGAATATATTTACGGAATCTTATTTTTATTAGGATCACACCCTACTTACACCCATTGGGTGTAAGTAGAAATTATTATGTTTGATGTAGTAAAATTAAAGGCTTTTGGTGATGGAGGTTCAGGGTGTTAGTTCTCATTCATGGGGTCGAGTTGTGATGACGGCTTGTGGTAGGTGACCTCCTGTCATATGGAGTCCTTGTAGATATCTTTCTTCTGTTAATATTTGTCTATGGACCAATTTTTGTAGGTTTAAACATAATTATTCACTTATATATTTTTTCTAAATCTTTTTTGTATGAATTTTTTAGATTCGGTTTATAAATTTATTTTCATGTTTTACGAGTCCATATTCGAGTAAATCATTCCAAAAAATATATATGATACCCGAGAAACATGTGCCAGCCCATCGGGATAGGGAATGCCCTTCGGTCCTAGTCACGAGTTAGGGTTGGATCTGGTTTTGATGGTGACCAGATTCTGTTTGTGACAAAAAGGTATCAAATGGGGTTAATGTTTTTGGGTTATATTATTATTTTGGGATGAGTCGGTCTATATATGATCTAGGTTGGTCTGGAATAAATCTTTTGATCAGGAGTAGTGTTCTTGGCCAAGACCACTCTTAGAAGTCCTCGAGTCACCATGGGACATTTGAATTATTTGTTTGACTGCACATCCAGTTTAGACATGTGGGATGCCAACTACATGTGGACATCAGTTGGGGTTGTGGTAGTTATTTCTTTTACCGTTGTAATGTGTTTGGATTATTTATATTTGATGTTATTGATCAAATTTTTAGATTTGTTGTACTGATTTGTTTTCATGAGACTGTTGTCTTTTGTAGAAACATGCCTCCCTAGAATGCTCCCATGTGACCACGGGAGGAATATGGAGAGGGTTATCCCACATTGGTTGATCAGAGGAAAGTAAAAATGGTGGTTCGAGTTGTCTATGCACTAACAAATAGAAGGTATCTTATTCCATATGTTGTTATAGAGGATGAGGCTTGTCCTCGGAAAGATGCATCCCTGGTGTTCCAGAAAAATATGCCCCCTACCATTTGAGGTAGCAAAGTACCCCAAGAATCAGAGGAATGGCTCGAAACGATTGAGAGCATTTTCGAGTTTCTAGATACACCGATAGAGATCAGGGTGAAGTGTGTATATTTTCTTTTTTGGGGTCCAAGCTACATAGGGTGCGAATTGTTACATCATACTAAAAATAAAGAGAAGATGCACTGGGGAGATTTCATAGATGTCATCAATGAACAATACTTCTTAAAAGTCTTGGAATATGCCAAGTCGCGAGAGATTATGGATCTTGATTAAAGGGATCTATCAGTGATGAAGTATGTCCATTGTTTCACTGAGATGGTTTGCTCCTGAAAACATTTCTAATGAGAAAGATAAGGCCTAGAGGTTTGAGAAAGGCTTTTGAAAAGAGATATACTCCTTGTTTTTCTTGTTTAAGAAGAGGACCTATGATGAGGAGTTTGATCAGGCATGCAGGGTAGAGATTGAACAGAATGGGAGGGATGGATTTTCAAGGAAAATATGAGTAGGGGAAGTGGCACCTATTTAGAGAAGAAAAGGATGTAGCAGTAACAGGAGACGAATGGATATAGCAGTTCAGGCCACTCTTCAATGAAGTGTTCATTTTTTGGCTTATGATTCTAGATCTATTATACTCCACTAGTGTGGGAGACCCAGGTACATCCGACCATCATGACCACTTCCTCGGAAGCATTGTTATCAATGGGGATGTATTGGTAACTTACAATGATTTTTGGGGGTGGCACGTCCCATTTGAAGTAGGGAAGGGTATGTGGCTTCAAGAAGAGTTCCAGCTCAGTACGAGCCGTCATGGAAGCAGTAATATCATTTGGGTGGTCATGGTGGTTGGGCTAGGTCATCTTCTGGATTGACCCAATTTAGGGCACAACCATAGACTAGCGGTCATCCTCCGGATGAGACCTTTCATCTCCTTGAGCTGGATCCGGCACCAATAGGATTAGAGGTGTGACTGTTTCCAGTTCGATGTATCATTTTTATCACAACATCTATATCTGCTGCACTTTTTGAAACTAGGGCCACTTTTTCATTCATTTATTCCTATTTTGTGGACATGATGAATTTTCCAACTAATTTTATGCCTTTTACGATGGAGTTGGTGATGACTCTAGGAAAGAAGGAGTAGGGTCTTAGGTTCATGTCATGTGCGCTCTCCATGTCAGGTATCAAGATAGTGTGGGAACTCTTGTTATTAGATGAGGATCTATTTGATGAGACTCTTGGAATGGATTTTCTAGTATAGTTCTAGGTGAACAATGATTGCTACAGGCGGCGAGTGAGTTTCAGAGAACCTGATGGTAGTCGTTATGTTTTTCTTGGAGAATGTGATACTCGGTCGAGTAATGCAAGTCCACAAATCCATAGGTTGGGATGTATTATCAACTAGTTATCATCACTCATAGTAGAGTATATTGTTCTTCTACATGAATTTTCACTACCTCATGTAGTGAATGAGTTTGTAGAGGTATTCCTGGATTATTTTTTAGGTTTTCCCCAAGAGCAGGATGTGGAGTTATCAATTGATCTAACATAGGGAGCACATATGATATCATTTCCCACATATCCTATGCCCCACCAATTTGTGGGAATAAATGATACAACTCTATGGCTTACAATACATGGGATTGTTTCAACCAAGCTTCTCTCCTTGGGCCATTCTTATGTTGTTTTCAAAAAAGGCTAACGGATACCTTCAGTTGTGCATTGACTACCAGAAGCAGAATAAAGTAACAATTATGAACACATACCATTTTCTCAGAATATATTATTTGTTCAATATGTTTAATTGGGAATAATGGTTTTCATCAATTTACTTGCGTTTGGGATACCATCAATTCAGGGTGAAAGAGAAAAATATCCCTATGACATCTTTCTAATGTATGTACGGGCACATTGAGAATTTGGTCGTGCCCCTTAGTTTGACCTGTGCTCCAGTGGTATTTATGAAACTCAATAATGGGTTGTTCCACTGATTCCATGATTATTTCATTTTGGTGTTCTTGGATGAAATTATTGTATACTCTGGCTCTGAGGAGGAACATGAAAATCACTTGAGGATCATTTTAGGCACATTTCAAGTGCATAACCATTACGAAAAGTTTACCATTAACACTTTTTAAAGAATGGAATTGAATTTTTTTTGGGAATTTGATCTCAGAGTATGAGGTTCTGATAGACCTAGAGATGATTAGTGCGGTCTTATCATGGGATCAACCAATGAATGTGTTCGAGATCAGAAGATTACATGTCCTGGCTCATTATAAAATTTGATTACTTATGGATTTCTCTCAGTTTTCTTCACTGAGGACCACACTCACTTATAATGGGGTAATGTTTTTATGGGGCCCAGAATGTTATACATCCTACAAAGAGGTAAATCTGTTGTTGAATACCTTCCTTATACTGATTTTTCCAGAGTTCAAGAAAGGGTATGTGGTATATTCTGATGCTTCAGTATGGGACCTAGGTGTTTTCTTATACAGGATGATCATTTGGTGGCATGTGGATCTCACCAACTCATACCACATGAATAGAATTACATGACCCATGACTTGGATTTGGTAGTGGTGATGCATGATTTGATGACCTGAAATCACTACCTCTTTGGGGAGATGTTTGGGGTCTACTCTGATAACAAATGCATAGCCTATATCTTCTCGTATAAGGACCTCAATCTAAGACAACGTCGTTGGACAGATTACTTGTAAGAGTTTTACTTTGAAATTGATTATACCCCTGGAAATGTAAATGTAGTTGAGGATTCCATGAGCAAAAAGGTAATAGTGAAATCCTTGAAGAAGTCCAGTGTTGATTGGACATTAATGGGGCTCTTTGCTCAGATGCATGTGGATGAGAAGGATCACGGTGGAGGTGTGTTCATGGTGATCATTCAGTTGACTCCTTAACTCATGGAGTTTATTCATCTGGAAGAGCCTTGTGATGAATTTTTTCAGTTGTCGAGGTAGTTTCTTTATGGTGTGGGGATATCTTCTAATTTGTCATTGTCCTCCAAGGGCATCATGTTCTTTATGGGGAATTCAGTATTGGAATTATATCTGTGGAATGTAGTGATGCAGGAAATCCACTAGTGTTAGTGGGTTTCCCATCTAGGTGCTTCCATGATTTATTATGATGTTCTTCAATAGTTCTGGTGGCCTAGAATGAGATGAGACAACACATACATTGTTTCGAGATGCTATACATTCCAGGAGGTTAATGCAGTGTATGAAATGCCCTTGGGTTTTCTCTAACCGCTACCCATTCCTACCGGAATGTGGTACAATGTTTCCATGGACTTCATTTTTCGTTTTCCTTATACACCTCAGGGTATGAATTATAATTTGGTGTGGATTGACAGTCTAAACAAATCATGTTAATTCATCCCAATCTATGTTAAGGCTAAAGTGAGTGAGTTGGTCCATTTATATTTTCAAGAGGTGGTGAGACTCCATGGGGTTTCATCAATAGTTATCTGAGAAAGATATCCCCATTTCACTTATCATTATTAAGAAGGCCATCAGATGGCTTTGGGGTCTCATATTAAGATGATCACGACATACCATCCTCAAATGGATGGTCGGACAGTGCGAGAAAATCATATTTTAGAAGAAATGATCCATGCATGGGTTTTGGACTATAATGATTCTTTGGATAGATATATGGGAATGGTTGAGATTAATTAAAATATTAGTTACCAATCCTCGATTCAAATGGCTCATTTTGAAGTTTTGTATGGTCATCCTTGTCAGTCCCCCCTATGTTGGGCTATAGTAGGTGAGACCTCACTGTTGGAACCACGTCTGGTGTAGGAGAAATATTAGAATGTCAAGTTGACCAAGATGTGATTATTGATATCTCAATGTCTCCATAATTCATATGCAAAGTATATGGGTCTAGACATAGAGTTTTCTTTTGGTGAAATGGTATTCTAGAATGTGGTCCCTCATCTATGCCATTATCGATTGTGAATACAAATGAAGCTAAATCATGGTATTTCAGACCTTTTTAGAACACCGAGCATATTGGAAATTTGGAATATAGTCTAGCCTTATCATCTCAATTGACATTCATCCATGACATTTACCATGTCTCCAAGTTGGAGAAATACCACCTAGATCCATCCCATGTGCTGAATTGGGAGCGGTTGGTTATAGAGCCAGATTTATCAGTTATTAGTGGAAGGTGTGAATTGTAATATTCCAAGAAAAGGTTAATCAAGGAATGTCTATTCCACCATCTTGGGTTCTTTGGTAGCATGGGTATGATACAAATGAGACATTGTATTGGAACTCATGGATTGAGGAAAAGTACCTATTCTTATTTTCTGATCATGGTTCAGGTGGACTTTCTAGGACGGGATGTTTTCATGGTGGGGAGAATTGTCACATACATGAATTTTTTTGAAGGTATTTTTCATTTAATTTACATTATTTCTTTTTTGGGGGTTTCCAGTAAATTTTGGTGGAAATGGTGGGTTTTCAAAATTAGAGAAAAACCGTGAGACCATTTCTAAATTTAAAAATAAATTTTGTTTCTGGTATAACTCATTAATTATTATACATTTTTCATCCATTCTACTTCCATCATGGCCTCCCCTGACCTATTAACACCGCTATATAAATATGGACATTTTAAGGATCAATTATAAGAGTGGATTTGGGTTTTTTATAAGTATTTGGGCTATCCTGGAATCTCATATCATGTTTTTTTAAAAATCATTTCTTTATTTAATATCATATTCAATTTTAATGACTTTTAATGGATTCCACATCCAACTATAAGCCAACATCCCCAATAGATGCACTATATTCATGTATTCCTATTTGGAACTCATTTTCTTCACATAGTAGGTAGAATTTTCTCAACCTTTCTCAATTCATCCAGATTTACAAATTTAAATTGTTTCCCTCATAACTCCCTATATTTGTACAATATTTCCCTCATTTAAAATATAAATTGACCATATATTCTTTATTCAAACCTCACTTTCATTTTTGGTGGTTCGAAAATTTATCTACTAGTGTATTTGGGGACATTTATTCAAGTACCCTCAATTAATTTGGTCTACTTCATTCTTCTTTCAATTATCGTAGGTTTTCATTCAATTTACTTAGGGTGATTCCATTTATTAATGATTATCTTAATGTACAAAATTTAGGGATTCTAACCTAGGGTTTTATTTGAGTTTTTTTGGTCTATTAATTTAAATTTAAGCTTGATCTATGTTCCTATTGGCATGGTGGTGTTGAGATATGATTTTTTCACAATGATTCAAGAGTTTTCATTATTGTGGTAGGTGATTCCTTGGGTAATCAATTATAGATGAGTTTGATTTGTTGTATTTTTAATTTTATCACAGTTATCATCTATTATCCTTACTACAAGATCTGGTTTTGGTGGTGATTGTTTAGAATATAATTTTTTGGGACAAATTGGGTGTTAAATTGGGTGTTTTACATGTAAATATTATGAAAAGGTAAATGGGGATGTTTTATAACTCATATAATGGTTTTGTAGGATTGTTTTGGATGATAAAAATTCTTTTTTGTTAAATATGGGTTTCCACATGGTGTTAAATGTATGATTTTAAAAGGAATTTTATATTTAATGAGTTGCTAAATTTTGTGAAGTGGTTTTCTTCAAATTATAATGGTTTTATTGACACTCATGCAGTTTTGGTTTAGAAGAAGTTTTGGGGGGGGGGATTTCACTGGTTAGATTCAGTTTGATTCCAAAGCTTATTCTCACTTTTTTGTTCATCATCGGGAAGTTTCAGGCTTAAAGAATGCTGAAGATCTTGATGAGGTCCTCCAAGCCCGCTGGCTTTGAGGGATGATGAAAGATGGAATTGGAGGACAACTCAACATTACATGAAGAAATGTCATGCAGCCTATCTTTGGATCTCTTGATGGCAGTCTTTATTGATGGACTTTGGTATGTTGGCTTTGTATTTTGAGCTTCCCCGTTTTCTCCCTACTGGTGTATGCTCTTTACACCTCGTGTTTGTAATGCTACATTTTGTTTTTAATAAATTCATTTTGGGGCATGAATTGGTGCAATTCATGTCACCACCTTTAAAAAAAATATATTATTAATGAAATTGTTTTATGATATTCAATATCCTTTTGTTGACTATATGTCATTTTTTCTGTTATTTACCTTGAAATATTGATTATTATTTATCTTATAATGATAATTATGTTTTTTAAAATGATTTATGTTTATTTATTTACCATTGCATATTGATTATTAAATATTTTATTATACATAATATTTTCATAAGGATATTATACCTGGATGTTTTTCATTAACATTTGACTAATTTTATAGTATGTTATTTTTTTTATATACCTTTGAAAAATGACTATTCTATATATTGTCATGTTAGTGAAGTTGGTTAAATGTATTTTGTGTTCAATTATTTATCATTACGTGTTGACTATTCTTATTGATTCATGATAGATTTTATAATATTAAACCCTTACTATGAATTTTTACACACCCTTATCTTCTTTACATTCCCATGAATCTAAGAACTATAATATTAATGATATGTGGGATATTATAGATAGAATAATTATATTCACCAAGAATTTTTTTTTTATTTTTTTCAATTTTTTATTGGAATCATATATATATCTATATTACCAATATTACTAAAATATTAATTCCATTGGGATATAATTTCAGCTGTCTTTTTCATGTTAATAAATTAAACACCCACTATAGGTTACTAAGATTAAGGTGGCCACATTTTTATAATTTGAGTAATGTAATACATTGAATATATAATCCATGTTGGGAGTTATTTAGTTTCATCTGTAGTTTGGGAAGGTGGTGAAGTTTGAGTCTTTGGGTCACGATTTCCACTTCATGGGTCATGTGGTATATTAACATATATTTCACATCGATAATTTAATGAATGGTGTGGTGGTTTCTTGGGAATCCCATCGGAATGTAGTAGAGATGTGGAGTTTCCCTGGACTTACTAATAATTATAGACGGTTTGTACATAATTAATCTGAGATATTAACTCCTACGAAAGTATTCAATATAAAGTATCAAGTGTTTGTGTGGACTGGTAAGAGCTAGGTTTCTTTGGTGTATTTAATGGAATATATGTATAATTATATTTTTCTTAATATTTTGAAAAAGGGAAATGTGTTTGAGTTTTTTTTTAAATATTCATGTCTTGGTTTTTTTTATTTGTTGATGTAGTATAGAAAGTTAATCTTTAATGAGTATCAGAAGTTATAGATTCCAGAAGGGAACTATTACATATATTATATTTATATATTATCAATAGTAATTTCATTAATGTATTGTTCACACTATCTTATTGGTGAATGTTTAGTGTTCATCACAAATCTCAAAATTATAAAGTTTGTATTATCCCCATGTGATGTGAATTTCCAACAAAAATGGTGGATGAGATTTTGGAGGGAATAAAAATTCGATATTTCATTTATACAGTGTAAAGGGAATGTTGTTGAATAATTCTTGTGTAAGAAGTTGTAATTTAGTATTATGTGTTAGTATGGGTCTCTTAGATAGTGATGGAATAGTGATCAGTGATGATCTATGAGATGGGAGTTCATGAAAGTATATGTTTATTTTATAAAATTGTATATTAGTAATAAAAATATTAATACAATGAGAAATAAGTTATTGGGGATTCATAGGATGTATTTTTTCATGCTGATGATATTTTTGGTGATGCTCATGAGGGGTGGTATGGGGATGAGATATATCTTGAAATTTTTAAAGGGAATATTGTTATTTCGTCAGTCATATGTGTGGTGGTTCTCCATCATTCCATAGTTCACCCTTAGTGATACTTAATAGCATGATAAGGATTTATCATTATCCAATAGTCTATTTGTGGTGACCAGGTTTGTTGAAATTTGAAACATAGTTTTCACCAAATTAATTCTCTTTGAGATTTTAATGGGTGAACACTATATTCCAAGGGGTTTTTATGAACCCCTTAATGTTCCAGAATGGATGTGTGAGGATATATTTATTGAGATAGTGACCAGTTTTTATATTGATAATGGCAGTCATGAGGCCATATAGGTAATCACAAACATCATGATGTAGTCAGCATTTTTTTAGTGATCATGTTGTTGAACATAGTGTTTGTGTTATAGAGGAAGTATTCTCTGAAGATTGTGAGTATATGGGATTTTGAATAAAATCATATATAATCATGATCATTGTTTCACCTCAAGCGTGTTGAGTGGTATCCGATATAAAATTTTCTCTCATTTTTTCTTTAGTACCTAAGTTCACACACTGATGTTTGATCTTAGAGGTTGGACCATATATTAAGTGTAGTACATGTTGTGTGTGTGCATTAATGATTTTTGGGGTTAGAGGGTGAGGTACCTACACTTAGTAGTATTTTCCTAAAAACATAGTAGTCACTCTTTAATTATCATGGATCTATCTAAAGTTAAACATGTTAATCTTTATTTGTATCAATTTTTTCATACCATGGTTGGAGATATTATTTTTGTTGGACTAGAATTACAGTATTTTATAACATTGAAGGAATATGTGATTAGAGAGAATGAAAATTCATTATTGATTTGCTATAATTAATATGATAATAATAATAGGATGTATCTAGAGTTCAACATTTTTGATCAATTTTTTATGAATGTGACTCATAGTCATGGTATGTGAGCGATTAGTTGTGAGTGTGTGGATTATCCTATGTTCTTTTTTCTATTCATGGTTTTAACTCTGGACTTATATATAGAAATTTGGTTATAAATACCAAAAAAATAGATTATATAATTTTTTTATATCAAATATTCCCTGATACCCTCACGATGTTCTCACCTCATAGATTGTAGTGAGTTGGATGTTGAAGACCGTAAAACCATCGTGGAACAACCTCTCATGATTCAAGGTCATTAAGAGATGTTATTATATGGGAATTTTATAACTTTGGTTCATTATGGTTGGTAAAAATATGGATTGGATGAGAGAACATTGTAGTATGAGTCCCAGATATACACTTTATACCCTAATTTTTTCTCATTCATTATTTGGTTTCCTTCTATTAAAATTATATGTCTTTATATTATGTTGATATATATGGTTTTATCATATGTATTTGGTGAAATTTTATATTTTTTACTATTTCCACCTATTTCAATTTTTTCATGTTTTTTTGATTCCATACATAGGTATCTCATAGTATGTTCATTTTGAAAAAATTATTATAAACCATTTGGGATTTGTTTTCAATTCATGAGGATGATAATTCCTTGAGAGGTATCCTGTGTAAGGGAATATATATTGAAATCTATTTTCTTTGAATTTTACTAATTTATTTGGGCATGTTTATTGTGGTAAGAGGAGTTATAGTGGTTAAATACATGTTTTAACATTATGAGGATCACCATGTCATAGTGGTGGGTAAGGTGCTTACTGTTATAATGCTTGTTGGAGGCTTGACTAAGGGGTAATCCTTTTAGGATTATGTTTTCTGATTTTGGATTTGAGATATGTCATTTGGTTATATAGTACACCACAAGGACGGAAATTATTATTTTTGGTTTGTTTACAAGGCATTCCACCCTTGGGTTCCACCTCTGAGAAATATGAAATCACAAAATGAATTGAGAGATTATTTTGTGGTGTAGAGGCTCGGAATGGAAATTTATGAGTCTCTAAATAGAAAATGGGATGCATGCATCCCTCCATTTAATATTTCGAGAAATGAATGTGGTATAACAGAATGGGTTTTGGTATAAAACCATAGTTGAGGTTGTGCAAGGGGTTACAAATGTTTGACAATGGTTGTTATCAGCACTTGATTATTGGATTTAAATTCCATGAAAAATATCCTATAGACTGAGACAACCCATGGGTTTTGGGAATCTACCACATCATTTTTTATATAATTTAGGGCTCTATTGAAAATAAAGGGCTCGAGCTCCATTGGTTGATATATGTTTTACATATTTCAATCCCTATCCAACAACTTCACTTCTCATCCCCCACCCCATTAGCTATTCTAAGGGATTCTAAACTCTTTAAATTATTGAATCAATGTATCAGATCAAGCTATCTTTCAACTTATCCCATCATCATCCTTTTACTCTATACTAAAAATTCAATGACTATTTTTTTATCATTACTGAATTATAGGGTTGGTTTTTGTGAAATAGTATACAAAAATTATTTTTATATGTTCTGATAGTGTTTTTTAGTATTGGGAATATATTCATTTTTTTGGTTCTTTTCTCATTTCTATGTTCTGGTTTAAAAAAAGTAAACTTTAATAGATTTTTTTTATATGTTACTTCTCATACATTTTTGTGCATGTGATAATTAATCTAACTTTATCTACATGTTAAATGGGTTTAATTGACCTCTATTGGATAATAATCTTGATTATAAATCACTTGTGGAAAGATTGATCAATAATTATGAAATTGATAGGAGGAAAAGGATTGTTTCATTCATTTCTAGAAATTATTCACGTGCACATGAATTTTTATTCATATGTAAAAGGAGTAAATTTTCATCAAATCCAATATTTTAGATGAAAAATATTTATGTGATGATACATAAATAAACCTTTTTTCCATCTAATATAAATTATATTATATTCCTAAAATTTAATTATTGAAATATGAATTATCAAATGATTATAATAATTTATATTTAATTTATTGTGTGCATGATAGTGTTTTATATTTTTAGATTTTATATGTTACAAAACCATTATTGGTAGGGAATCCAACCCCCAAATTGGGGGGTGGGTGATACATCCAGTATCTAGAATTGAGATAGAACATATGGATGTTTTATCCCTCTCACTCGATATCCCCCTAGATGTAGATTAGTAGGCCAATACAAGGATATAATGGATAAATATATATTTTATATTCCTCGTAGGTAAGTTATGTTTCATATTATACTATATATTTATTTGTGGGAAGTAACAGTTTGAGGTATAACACATACTTTTATAAGGTGATGGTAGCTCGTAATTCCCATTATTGTAAATGCATGGAATTTGATGGAATGAGGTACAATACATTAACATGGGATTTAGTGGATTCCATACATACACATTGTCATACATTGGGATATTTTGATGATGAGTAGGATATATAGACTGATATCGTCATGAGATATTGGGCCCTATGTAGTAATGAGTTATACAGGTTTAATCCCCAACTCAAATCATGTATGACTTATTTATAGGATGGATGATAACATGACATGGATGATGGGAAGTGGGAGTAAAAACACTATGGATATATGGAATTAAGGAAAAATTATGTATATAGGATTAGATAAAGAATAATTTACATCAATGCATTGCATGGTAAGATAATAATGGTGAGAGTGTGAACTAGTAATAAATGGTCGGTGATGAGTTAGTTATATTTTTTTATTCCATTTCAACTTTCGTAGTTATTTATCATTTTCTATGAAATTTGTCAATGAGGATCGTACATAAAATACATGTAATTCTAACCCTATTTAAATATAAACTATTTATTTGGTTAGCATGAAATGGTTTGGGATAGGGTGTAGATGTTAATATGTTCATGGATTTTTAAGTAGATTTTGCGAGTTTATGATGTATGTTTTTTCTTCAATGTTTCCATTTAAGAACATTATATTATTATTTCTACTATTTTGGTTAATGTATGAAATCACATGTCTTGAGATTTCTTCTTTTGTTTATGAATTGTGTTTTGTTGGTGTGTTTCTATTATAATATCACAGTCCTTAAATTACTATAGAGTAAAGGATCCCAAGTGTGTTGTTGATATACCATCAGTGTTAATCAGCAACCTATGTCCTCTTTGAGTAAGCTTTCAGGGTTGATTATCTCCCATTATTAATTTCCATCCTTGGTGGTGTACCTTTTGAAGGAGGCTTTGATTATAGAAATTCTAATTATATTTAATGAGATAAATTTTTTTATTTTATTCATGTAAATGAGAAAATGTTTTTTAATACAATCTATGTTTTATTGATCATTTATTATACTTTTTTTATAATTTTCATAATATTGAAAAGAATATCTATCTAATTTTATCATTATATTACATATAATAAGGAATGTATCCTTCTAAAATTATCTTATGAATACACTTATTTTATTATTAAACCATTGTTTTCATAGATAAAGTATTACAAAATCCTATGGGGTTGTACGATTTGCATAAGATAAGGGGACATATCTTGGAACATGCATGTCATTGCATGATTGTAACATATGATTTGGTCATATTATTCATAGATTATAAGTAATCCCTTCAACAACATAGTGTCCATAAATCTCAGGAATATGATTGTATCTTCACCACATTTTTGATAGATACTTATATATAAAATTTTAAGCTTTTAATATTCATAATTTCAATAAGAAAAATCAAATATTCAACCCATAGAATTATATAAACAGGTATCATCAATTAAATCTTATATAAACACTTATAGACTATAAGATCCTTGTAAACAAGATTAATTCTTTTTGTATGATCATGATCTATTGAAAATGGGCATGATCCCTATTTAGAATCCAAAAATTATACGAATCATTTTTGTTTTACGATAAAATAGTATATGGATATCCTTATAATGTATATAGTTATATATATGTTGTATTTTAACCGAATGGTGGGGGATAAATAGAGTTTCAACATATATTTCTGAGTTTATTTTTTAATGAAATGTCATGCAACATTTCGTTAATATGTAGTACAAGTTATATATGTTACAATTACATAGTGAAGTTAGTATGATATACCAATTATATAAATATTCTATTAAAAAATTTATTGCATTAATATAACATAATACCTTGTATTTTAATTTCAATGTTTTTATATAACATATTCAATGTGTTATAAATCATGAAATATTCAATCATTCAAAATTATATTTTCATACCCATTTATAAATTTTCTCTATCATATATGTCACAAAATAAAATTGATTCCCTACTAGGTGAACATTTTTTTATTTTTGTGGATGATAAACTAAGGATACTCATGTATTGAATAATTCTCTAATTCTTATCATATTGATATCATTAAAAATATAACCATAAATAACTCTAGTAACACAAATCACCAAATAATTAAAATATTATAAAAGAGATATAGAAATATGGAAGTGCCTTATTAAACAATAATTTCACACAAAACCAAACTTGGGTTGAACCACCTCCCAAATTGGATTCATCAACAGTACCAATTCAAATCATTGAATCAAAATATTATAATTCATAGAATATTTGAAGAATTTATGACAGAAATAACATTGTAGAAAACATATTTTTTAAAATTAATAATTAACATAAAAACATCCAAAATAAGTAATGTTATATTTTTTTTGTATCCACCCAAACCTGGTCCTTTATCATGTGACCCAGCTAGGTTGGTTACATGACCTTATTTGTGACACTTTGTATTCTCGAGGCTTTCAAATTACAATGAAGTTATAAGTGATATAGTTGGGAGAATATAAAATGATGAAAATTTTTATAAAAATAGTAGAAAATAATAACAAATTATAAAAAAAACTGAGACAAAATAATCAACAACATGAATTTAAAATTTAAAATAGAAAAACTCTCCCATATCATTAATAATTTAATCATGTAATTGTCTGATAAAATTTATCTAAATGATGTGTTGAAATCCAAAAGAAATAAATTAATTAGAAAAATCAAATAAATAATATATGATCTCCTTCCAAAAATCCAATGATGGTCCTATCTCCAATCCATAACCCAACATGTTTGGAAAAATCAACAACAAAGTCCTTTTCCCTTATCTAGACACCCATCCCTGATATTTTTCTATGTAAAAAATTGTAGCTTATCTAATATTTTTGTTTAACTTATTAGGTCTACTCCAAAATGTATTAGAATTTATAGTCTCAGATATGTAGTGTTTTTTACCCAAGGGATAACAAGGTACTAATTTAATCAATTAATAGTACTACAAATTAAATCCATTAACCATTCCACTGTGAGATAACACCTAGGGTTGGTCTAAATATACATCGACATAAATACAAATATATATACTCATGTAAAATAACCATAAAAACATTTCCAATAACCCTACTATGTAATATGAAACATAAATGTCAAATTGATACATAAAATAATGAATGTTACTACCCATGACAACTAAGTGCATGCTTCATTTCAGGATCCCACTTGATTAGAACTCCACAGTTAATCATGCATTTCTTGGAGAAGTGATCAGAATGGGTGATCATTTGGGATATTTCCCAGGGTGTGTGCGTGGGAGGAAAAACACATTGAAAGAACATGTGTTGAATAGTAGGATTACTCAATATCCTTAAAAGCAACACAAGTGTGTAATAGATGTTGGTGATCAAGGAATGAAACCAATATATTATAGGAGACCCATGGGGTTTGATGAACAGTTTCTTGACCTGGGGAGGTGGGCCTTGTTGTTTGGTATTAGAGTAAATACCCAACAATAAGTCCTTTGGGACTTCATGGATTTGAGGTTTGGGGTAAAAAATGAGGTAGTATTTCATTAAATTAGTGTATAGTGTAACATCCATAGAAAAGAGAGACATGAAATGATAAATGATACTACAAATTTCAAAAATGCGAAAATTTATTTTCTTGAGCCTTCTAGATTTGTAATCCACAATTATGATTTCTTTTTTAGGAGCAGTGATCCTTATTTTGACCTTCTAGGATATTTCCTAGGGTGTGTCTGAATGATGAAAAAATTCATAGAAATAACATGTGTTTGTTTATTGGGATACTCATTTGTCTGATAAGTTGTCTCAAGGTGTAAGTGTATGTGGTGCGTTGGGATGGAAACCAATGTATTATTGGAGACCCATGGAGTCAGATGAATTCGTTCAAGGCCCTGGAAAGTGAATTGTGTCAATTTAACTATCACATCCATGATTCATGTAACAGGTTTTGTTTTCTATTTGTCATCAGTCTATAATTTTAGAGTTGTTTTTCATTTGGGTTTTAATAGAAAAATGTAAAATTTGTCCCTAACATCGTATGAAACATAGTTGGTGCATTATTAATGCAAACCATGGGCCTCTTATCAAGTAACTGTGTGACAGGTGGTGGTTTTGGATAGATTCAACTACATGTATAGTTTAAAGTATGTATGATAGTGCAGCCTAACCATGTGATGGGTGCTTATGGGAAAGTGAGGGGTGAGTGGTGGCATCATGATTTCGGAGACCATATGAGAAAACCATGAGACTTTTCCAGCTCATTTAAAATTTTATTTTTACCCTTTCCACATAAATTTACAATCTTGAACTGCCAAATCCTTCCCATTCTGGAATATCATCCCTATGATCCACCCCTATCCCTCTTACTCCCTTATAACATTATTTTGTGTGTAATTTTTATGTGGATACTCAAATATTCTTCATTTTTGTTCCATTTCATCAATGATTTCCACTCTTTTACAGAGTTTATCTTCTTTTTTCTTTGGGTATCATATCAATAGTGGCTTGAGTGATATTTTTGTTCATGGATATTGATTATTAGTCTACAATATTGATTTTGTTGTTCAATCATTCCATTATAGCATACCATTGTGTGGGGATTGTGGTTTAGTACTAACTTTTAAATATTTCTACACATGAGGTATGTAATTCCATGATGAAACATTGTTTTGGTAATTATGATAATCTTTCTTTTCTTCTTGATCATGTTATATACATTATATATGTGGTGTGAAATATATTTTTAAAGGATTAATTTTTTCATGTATTGGAAAATGGGTTTCTAATGAAAAATGAGTTATAAATCTTGGTCATTTCTTATATTTTTTCTTGTTTTACTCTTTAAAAGAGTTTTATAAAATGTTGATGTGGTGAAAAACAAATTATGAGGGGTTTTCTGTGTTTCTTTTCTTTAAATGTTGTTTTGATTGTTTAAATGGTGAATTTATCAGTTCTGTTTTTATGGGTTTTCATGTGTATGTAAATTGATATTCCATGTGATATACGAAGTGAAAATTGTAAATGGAGTAATCCAAAGGTATCTTGGTGGAATGACTAAATCATGTATTCTATTTTACTCGCTTGTGGATTAGCCCAAATTCAACTTGGGCAATTGATGATTTGAACATTTAAACAACTATGATGATGATTTGTATCCCTAATAATTTGGATGGATTACTCTGTTGTGGATCGTGCATGGGGACAATGTGGTTAATGATTTGTATACCATTTTTACTGGGGCACATAGATCCTAGTGCCCCATTTTAGAAACTTCTTATAGGGTTCTCCAACTACTAAGTGATATATTGTGGTGTTGCTCTATCTATTAGCATACAGTGGACCTTCTGTATCCAAAATTGAAAATAAATTTTATTTGAAAACGGAATTTTATTTTAATAAACGTATATCCTTAAAATAGTTTTCCTAATAAATTGTTTTATTTGAAATAATTCAAATGTATTCAATGGAAATGTGAAAATTAATTTATCTTAGATTGTTTTGGAATAGAATATCTTATATTGTTTGGCATACTAAGGGGCATTGTTTCACCCCCTACATAAATAATCAAGTGTTTTTAATCCCTGTTATGTTCGAATCAGGTAAAGGACTGATATGTCATGGTGATGGTGGATTTGGTTGTTATTGTTCTATTTCTTGTATGTGCTGGTGGTGGTGTCATAAGGGGGATGCTCCTCTAATCCCATAGAGGTTTTGGGGATAGTTTCATTGTCTTTTTTCATTGTAGTACTCTTGGGACATGTCTAATGAAACTAGCCTTGACTATGAAAATTGTAATACCTTTCTTTGTAATGCCTTGAATATGAAAATTGTAATAAATTGTTTTATTACGATGATTATTTTTGTTTCTTATTTATGCCTATACAAATTGGTGACATCGCTATCATTTAATGTTGTTGATGCCCAAATACTAGTTGCTGTTTAGTGGGGATTGGGAATGCCCATTGGGTCGTGCCATGTACAGGGACATGTGCGATGTTGGATGGAACACCATTATGGATCAGGAAAAAATAGTGTCAGATCCAGGTAACACTCTATTGATTCACATTATTTGAGGAATATTCTATATATACTGGCGCATGTATTTTAGGGGCTTGAGATATTGGCTGTGAGTAGGGTGCCTGTCTAGCACACCTTCTAAAATTACACATTTCTCGACTGGATTCTTGGATTTTTTTGACATCTCCTCAAGATGAGATGTTTAGGTTGTAGACTGTATATGGAGACAAGGAGGGATAGATTAGTTTGGTTTGGTCTGGATTGTTATTATATACGTTTTGTTCATATTTTTATTCATGGGAGTGTTTAATATTTGTTATTATTGCTAAAATAATATTATATTATTTTTTTGATAGTTTTCTCTTGCAGTTATTGCTTATCCTAGAAATATTCATCCCCTAAGAGCTACTATGAAGCCACAAGAAGAGGCTAGAAAGAGTTCTCACACACCAATTGATAAGAGATTAAACTAATAAGTGGTTCATGTTGTCCATGATCTGGGGTCTAGAGCCAGATATTGTCCTACTCATGTTATATTAGACTAACCTTGTCTTAGAAATGACAAGGCTCATTAATTCCATAAGAAAAGGACTCCATCATTCTGAGGTATTAGAAAATATTCATTATAGGAGGAATTTCCTGAGGATATAAAGAATTTTTTTTAGATCTATGACACTTTTAAGGCTATTAGTGTTAAATTAACGTTGTTTCTGTGGGGAGGTCCCAGTTGGATGTGGTGGGAATCCATGGTGCATGCTAGAAATAATGATAAGATGGGTGTGAAAGACATAAATGTCATTTTAAATGATCAGTATTTCCCAGATATCTTAGATTATACCAGATCTCATGAGCTTCTGTATATTATCTAGGGATATTGGTTTTTGGTGGAATGTTATAACTTCTTTGATGATTTAGATCGATACTGTAGAGACCCGAAGCTTAACGTACATGGACATTACATTACTTTTGCGGAATACTTAGTACATTACAAAAACACACACACAAGGACCGTAATAGTTTAGTGTCTTTGGAAACTCAGAATATAATCTTCTAATCATGGTGAAAGATCTTCAACATCTCCCATAAAGATCTTCCCTTTTTTTTCTTACCTAAAACCTTTCTTTATATCCTGGGGAAAAGAAAACATAAAAGGGTGAGCTCAAATGCTTAGTAAGGTTAAACAAAATAAATATCAATCACATCATATTCATAAGAACATATCTTTTGGAAATCATAACCTGCAAAAGAGATCATATTTTCATAACATGGGATAAATCATAGTAGTGAAATGTAATCCCAATAATCATAACATAAAACCTGAAACTTTGTGGCATACACACATAATCATAGAGAATCATTTCTTGTTAGTCAAGACTCATTTCCAAGACTATCTTAGTGGACAATGTCCATTTCTGAACCGAGTTCATTCCTCGTTTCAGTCCTGTTTCACTTAACCGGTATAACCTACCGTTCCAGCCATGTCAATCTCATGAGATATAAAATCTTACCCAATGCATTAGAGGGAGATATAGGTCCCACCCATCTCATAATGATACCATTCTTATGTGTTCCACAAAATCATAAACCATACATCATAGCATAACCCATGTAATAAAAATGGGAATCTTAAACATCGTGACATCATAAAAAAATTCATATAATATAAAGGAATTCATAAAATTAATTACATCCCAACATAATCAAATTTATGTAATAATAGGGATAAAAACATAACCTTATATTATCTTATATGTAAAATAATTTTGATAAAACACTTGAACTCCATTCTTGAGTAAAATATCCTTTCTACTTCAACAACACTTTTCCTTTCTTAACATGTCATACAATTTTAAACTAAAAGAAGTTGATTAAAAATAAACTTGAAAACTTGTAATGGAATCTTCATGAAAATAATGTTTTAAAAATCCATTCATGCCGTATAAGTTAAAAAAACATTCTTCTCGTAATTTTGTCGGAAAAGTCAAAAAGTACCTCGTACGGAAAACTCCAAAAGATTCCTTTCATATCATTTACTAAAAACTCACTGAAGGGTAAAATTGGATTTAAACAATTGTAGGTGGATGGAAATAATATTACATATTGAGGAAACATGGATGTGGATGATAAAATACACCCCAATAAATACCAAATTATAAACAATCTCGGATAAAAATGAGATTGTAATATTTTCCCTTACCATAAGTCCGATTTGATTCGTAAGTGTCCGAACCTCCTGTATAATGATTTAAATAATGTCATTTAATTATTCCAGAATCATACACATTGTTATGATATCATATATGGTTCACTTATGACTTTATTTTACCCGTTCTTTTGTAAATTCCATGTTAAAGAGCGTTTTGGGTAAAATTGTTTCATTTGTCGTCTGTGTTTTGACTTGTAATTATTCATATGATTACTTAGATCATGATTACTTAATTCCAGAATATAAAAAATGATTTATATATAATATATATTCAGAATATACATATATATAATAAATCTGTAAATGGAAAGAAATACGCCGTTCATGGAGACGGTAGGCCGTACGTACGCATGAACGCTGTTTTCGTTTCCTTATTGAGTTGAATGGAATTAAGTAGATGACATACATATATATACACATAAATCCCATATAATTATTATTTCATTTGTTTCATGATTACTTATTATATATACTGTATAATTATTCATGAATGGTTAACGTGGAGAATGAATCTCATCGCGTCGTGGAGACGGTAGTCAGTACGTACGCACGAATGATGATATCGTTTTCCATAGGATGGATAGATAGTGAAATAGGGTTGTTTCATATTTATAATAATATATCAGTATATTAGTGATACTGATGTTATTACTTCATAATGAAACAACCTAAGAAGAAGAAGTGGAAGAAGAAATAAATTTGAAAGAATCGGTAACAGACATTACCTCTTCTTTGAAACGCCTCTTTGAGATCTCCTTTTAGGGCACTAAAATTCGTCTTTGGGGAAGACCAGAACCTTTAGGATGTTTCTAGGGAATTGTAGAAGAGAATTTGGCAGGGTTTGGCCGATCTTGAAGGCTCAAAGTGGTGTGAGGAAGAGAGGGAGGAGGTTCCCTTTTATAAGGGAGGAGAGGGGCACCTTTGGAATAACTAAGAATATTATTTTATTATAAAGTCCATTTCGGTTTTTAATAGATACAAATTGATATATTTCGAAGATAAGGTAGGTATAGGTCGAATTACTCTTATCCAATAGAATTTATACAAGTTTAGGTATCAATTTTAACCTTATCATTTAGATTTAACTTTAAGTTAGATAATTTAACTTTTACCGTGTCTTCTTGTTTTCTTACACTATAAGGGTAATAAACATACTATATCAAGCCAAAAGAACCCCAAGTTGTTTATTAGTAATATATATAACTTTATCTAAGTCATTTGGATGAACCTTAGATTTTTAGTAATAAAATAACAATTAATAATATAATATTTGTTTTAAAAACTATTTTATGTCAATTTTGACACTATTTAGAAATTGATTTTTGTAAAAATCATAAAAGAATGATTAGTTCGAAAAAAGTTAATTAAATAAATACTAACATGTCATGTTAACCTATAAAATTAGTGGAATTCATAAAAAGGCTCAAATTATATTTATTTCGGTATTTATAATATCAATTATTCTAATTTTTCACTATTATGGTAATTACTGCATCATCATTTTGTCATAAATAAATTAATTTATTTAATGTTTAAAAATTATAAATAAAATATAATTATGTATAAAATCTTATTATAATTCTAATGAATATTTAAAATCAAATTTATCTTATGTATAACCCTATATTAAAAATGATTTACTTATTAAATTTTGATTTTAACTGTTTTGTCCCTTATTTAAATAAATTAATAATAAATGTCCTAATCTAATCCAAGTGGGCCTAAATGATCATATTTTATTCCTAAGGTTGTTTTTGGTCGAATTACACTTATCCAATAGAATTAGGACATGTGTTAGTGTAATAATAATAACATTTTTTCCCTTAATTACCCTATTTACTTTTAACCGTGGTTAAAAAAAGTAAAAAGTTACTATTCACCAAAAATTATTTTTATCTCATTGAACCGCATTTTACTTACTAACATCAAACATGTCTCTCGGAGTTTTGAAATTCCACTCACAGAAGCGGTAAAATTCTGTTTTATGAAAAATTCATTTTTTTAACAACAACTTATTGGTTTCACTATTCATCAAAAAATGAAAGTTTCCAGAAAAATACCAAAAATTATACCTAGGATATATTTGATATTATGAACTCAAAAATGATGTCTATTTTACAAAATTCAAAACATATCAGTTGCATTAATTAATTTAAAAATTAATTCCCGTCGTCAAAACAAATAGCGTGTTCTTAAGAGATAATAACTGTCAAAAGATTGACACTTGTTTATGTCTGGTTTCAATGTATAATTACATCCAATGACCAAAATTGTATTAAATTGTAAAAATATATTCTAAATATACTTTAAAACCACTCAAAATAATAATTTATCACTATTAATTATTTCGATTAAAAAAGTTTTTTTTAATTAAAATTTAGTAATTTTTACTATTCATCAGAATATGAAAGTTATCCAAAAAGTACCAAAATTTCACCTTAGGCTAAATTCGATACTCCGAATCCAAAAATGATGTCCATTTTGAGAGATAAAATTTCTAAAATTTTAAAAGGTGGTTATTACTATTCATAACGTCTAGTTTTAATAATATTTTAATAGCATATCGTTGTTTAGTGAATCTCGGTATTGCGTACTACACACGCTATCAAGGAAGGCCGTGATTGCGTGTAATGCAAAGCATGTCAAGGATGCATGTTGAGAAAGCTCCTTTTGGTGTAGCATATAACACAAGGCATTAATTGAATATTTTTCATAAAATCTCGGGGTGTTACATTCTACCCCCCTTAAAATGAATTTCGCCCTCGAAATTCATCACGATTATAAATGGTTTACTATTCAAAAGTTTATTTAATAGAAACCCACATCGTAAAAAGGAATACCAAAACCAATCTTAAAAAAAAAGTATGAAACGTAACGATTACCCAAATAAACTAATCACTAGGTTTCCACAGAGGTGAAAATATGGATATGGAAGAGAAATCTAACCATCATGTTCTGATGGAGAGTGGTAGAGAACATGGCTATGGAAAATCTAGAAATCACAAAGCCATAAATTTGTGATGATCTAAGGTACCATCTTATTCATCAGATATAACAGCACTAGGAAAACAATTTTGGTTTTCAAGATCGTTTCCTTAAAGTTGATGAAATTCAAATTAGAAAAATACATTCGTGATTTCGGTATAGTCTCACCGTTGGAAAATTTCCACTTCATCTCTTAATGAAATGAATTTGAATTTGTCATTCGTGATGTGTTATCAGATCATGTGATAGATCATACTTCTTAATATAATAAAACTAGTTTCTTACTAAACAGGGACTTCCTGTAGGCCAGTGGTAGGCGCTAAAGGCCAGTCGCACTTCGGTTGTGGGTTCGATTCCCACAGCCTTGTCCGACGCGATGGGCTGTCGCCCGTCCTGCAGGTTTTCCTTTTTTTAAAACTATATTACTCTAACATCCCATCAATAATATCGAAAAAATTCTATCCTTAAACAATACTAACTTATGTCCAACATAATCCCTTCCAATCATTAGGCTTATCCATAATAATGCAGTTCACTCTCATAATATAGTGAAAATGATTACCAGATATTTAATACCATCGTTGATCCCCATATATCATAAGATATGTCTTGTTGGTCAAATTACAAACATGTGAATACCTTAATCATTTATTCTCTTGAAGAATGAATACCCATTGAACCTTAGTGAAAACATGAATGCAGTCAAAAGTTAACTCTTTCCACATACCAAAATCCAAAAATTCTATATACTCAAACCATGATATAACCTTCTCCTTATATCAGTCAAGAGCTCATTAATACGGGCAAACATTTCATTTTATCATTTTCCTTTCATTATGTGCATATCATCTTTTTTCCAAAAATATATCAATCACATTCCATGGTTACCGGTACCATTGAAAACCACAATATACCAATATATAAATATTCCAATATTCCACGATACTATATACAACATTATTTTGGAATCCTATTACATAAACACTTAATCATTCCACCACATTGTTGTCATATTCAACATCGCCAATTGTGATCGCATGTGACTTCCCTTTTCCCTTTGCCTTAAGTGGTTGCTCATGTTGATCATCACTAACCCTTGGATTAGGGCATTTATTAGCATAATGCCCCATTTCCTTTCACTTGAAGCATTGATGTGTAGTAGGTTCATTCTGTGTATCCCTTCCTTTGTTTGCATCATTAGTCATCTTCTTCCCATCATTGCGGCATTCAAATGCCTGATGACCTTCCTTTCCACAGTTGAAAAATTTACTTGTCCCTTTAAGAAAATCTCCACCATGCTTCTTTCCACACTTTGAGCATTAGGAAACATTTATCTTCTTTTCACAATTATATTGAGATTTCTCCTTGAACTCCATCTTTCATTTCTTGTCAAAACAATGAGATGGATAAGTAACACCAACTTCCATTTATTCCTTGATATCACAACGCACAATTTCTTCATAGCTACTGAAGTCTCTTATAGCTAATGCCCTTCGAAGATTTGGTTTTAAGCCACTGAAGAATCGATCAACTTTACTTTCAGGTTTCATGATAAATCCAGATGCATACCTTGAAAGCCTTGAAAAATTCGCTTCTTATATACCAACAGATTCATCATCCTTTTGCATTAGTTCAAGAAACTCCTTCTCCATCATTGTTCGAAGAATACGAGGGAAGTACTTATTGAAAAATAAGTTCTTGAACTCATCCCATTCCATGGACTCAATTTCATCTATTTGCCTCATATTTTTTATAAGATTCCACCATTGATCATCTTCACCTTCCAAACAATATACTACTGAGATGACTTTATCATGTTCAGAACATTGAAGAACTGAAAATATCTTTTCAGTGGTACTGATCCATTGTTCAGAAACAAGGGGATCAGAAGACCCACTGAAGGAAGGTGGACGTTGCCTCATGAAGGACTCAATAGAATGTTGTTCCCTTCTCTACTCATTTGGAAGTCCAGAATGATTCATAGCTTGTGTAAGTATAGAAATATGATTTTGCACTCCATCTCCCATAACATTTGTTTGTTCAGGAGGAAAATCATTGCATTGTCCATTACATTGATCAACACGGTTCCTTCAGGTTCCAAACATTGTCTAAAACCCAAAAAGAATAGTGTGAGAATTAAAAATCACGCTAGGGAAAACAATATAATAAAGGGGGAGTACCTTCAATATCTAACATCTTAGGTTAAATTCTAAGATCGTCACTGTAGTTCTAGGACTATATCCTATACGTATACTTATCCTTAGGGACATCCCTAGACATACCTTAGAAATATCTCTAGGGATCTCACTAATGTTTTCGCATCCCAGTTTCCAAAGGTTGACTAAACTTTTTCTCTGATACCAACTGTAGAGACCCGAAGATTAACGTACATGTACATTACATTAATTTTGCGGAATACTTAGTACATTAAAAAAACACACACACAAGGACCGTAATAGTTTAGTGTCTTTGGAAACTCGGAATATAATCTTCTAATCGTGGTAAAAGATCTTCCACATCTCCCATAAAGATCTTCCCTTTTTTTTCTTACCTAAAACCTTTCTTTATATCACGGGGAAAAAGAAAACATAAAAGGGTGAGCTCAAATGCTCAGTAAGGGTAAAAAAAATAAATATCAATCACATCATATTCATAAGAACATATCTTTTGGAAATCATAACCTGTAAAAGAGATCATAATTTCATAACATGGGAAAATAATAGTAGTGAAATGTAATCCCAATAATCATAACATAAAACATGAAACTTTGTGGAAAACACACATAATCATAGAGAATCATTTCCTGTTAGTCAAGACTCATTTCCAAGACTATGTTAGTGGACAAAGTCCATTTCTGAACCGAGTTCATTCCTCGTTTCAGTACTGTTTCACTGAACCGGTATAACCTACCGTTCCATCCATATCAATCTCATGAGATATAAAATAGTTACCCAATGCATTGGAGGGATATATAGGTCCCACCCATCTCATAATGATACCATTCTATTGTGTGACACAAAATCATAAACCATACATCATAGCATAACCCATGTAATAAAAATGGGAATCTTAAACATCGTGACATCATAAAACAATTCATATAATATAAAGGAATTCATAAAAATAATTCCATCACAAAATAATCAAATAAATGTAATAATAGGGATAAAAACAGAACCTTATATTATATTAGATGAAAAATAATTTTGATAAAACACTTGAACTCCATTCTTGAAGAAAATATTCTTTCTACTTCAAAAACACTTTTCCTTTCTTAACATGTCATACAATTTTAAACTAAAAGAAGTTGATTAAAAATAAACTTGAAAACTTGTAAAGGAAACTTCTTGGGAATAATGTTTTAAAAATCCATTCATGCCGTATAAGTTAAAAAAAACATTCTTCTCGTACTTTTGTCGGAAAAGTCAAAAATTACCTCATACGAAAAACGAAAAAATATTCCTTTCATATCTTTTACGAAAAACTCACCGAAGGGTAAAATTGGATTTAAACAATTGTAAGTGGATGGAAATAATATTACATATTTAGGAAACATGGATGTGGATGATAAAATACACCCTAGTAAATACCAACGTATAAACAATCTCGGATAAAAATGAGATTGTTATATTTTCCCTTACCTTAGGTCCGATTTTCTTCGTAAGTGTCCGAACCACCTGTATAATGAATTAAATAATGTCATTGAATTATTCCATAATCATACTCATTGTTATGATATCATATATGGTTTACTTATGACTTTATTTTACCAGTTCTTTTGTAAATTCCATGTTAAAGAGCGTTTTGGGTAAAATTGTTTAATTTGTCATCCGTGTTTTAACTTGTAATTATTCATATGATTACTTAGATCATGATTACTTAATTCCAAAATATAAAACATGATTTATATATAATATATAATCAAAATATACATATATATAATAAATCAGTAAATGGAATGAAATACACCGTTCATGGAGACGGTTGGCCATACGTACGCATGAACGCTGTTTTCGTTTCCTTATTGAGTTGAATGGAATTATGTAGATGACATAAATATATATACACATAAATCCAGTATCATTATTATGTCATTTTTTTCATGATTACTTATGATATATACTATATAATTATTCATGAATGGTTAACGTGGAGAATGAATCTCATCGCGTCGTGGAGACGGTAGTTTGTACGTACGCACGAGCGATGATATCATTTTCCGTAGGATGGATAGATATTGAAATAGGGATGTTTCATACTTATAAAAACATATCAGAATATGAGTTATACTAATTTTATTACTTCATAATGAAAAAATCTAAGAAGAAGAAGTGGAAGAAGAAATAAATTTGAAAGAATCGGTAACAGACATCACCTCTTCTTTGAAACGCCTCATTGAGATCTCCTTTTAGGGCACTAAAATTAGTCTTTGAGGAAGTCCAGAACCTCTAGTATGTTGATAGGGAATTGGAGAATAGAATTTGGCAGGGGTTGGCCGAGCTTGAAGGCTCAATGTGGTGTGAGGAAGAGAGGGAGGAGGTGCCCTTTTATAAGGGAGGAGAGGGGCACCTTTGGAATAACTAAAAATATTATTTTATTATAAAGTCCAGTTCGGTTTTTAATAGCTCCAAATTGATATATTTCGAAGATAAGGTAGGTATAGGCCGAAATCCTCTCATCCAATATAATTTTGACAGGTTTAGGTATCAATTTTAACCTTATCATTTTGATTTAACTTTAAGTTAGATAATTTAACTTTTACCGTGTCTTCTTGTTTTCTTACACTATAAGGTTAATAAACGTACTATATCAAGCCAAAAGAACCCCAAGTTGTTTATTCTTAATATATATAACCTTCTATTAGTCATTTGGACGAACCATAGATTTTTAGGAATAAAATAACAATTAATAATATAATATTTGTTTTAAAAACTATTTTATGTCAATTTTGACACTATTTAGTAATTGATTTTTGTAAAAATAATAACAGAACGATTAGTTCAAAAAATATTAATTAAATCAATACTAACATGCCATATTAACCTATAAAATTAGTGGAATTCATAAAAAGTCTCAAATTATATTTATTTGGGTATTTATAATATCAATTATTCTAATTTTTCACTATTATGGTAATTACTGCATCATCATTGTGTCATAAATAAATAAATTTATTTAATGTCTAAAAATTATAAATAAATTATAATTATGTAGGAAATCGTATTATCTTTCTAATGAATATTTACAATCGAATTTATATTATGTACAAACCTATATTAAACATGATGCACTTATTAAACTTTGATTTTAACTATTTTAACCCTTCTTTAAATAAATTAATAATAAATGTCCTATTCTAATCCATGTGGGCCTAAATGATCATATTTTATTCCTAAGGTTGTTTTTGGTCGAATTACTCTTATCCAATAGAATTAGGACATGTGTTTGGTTAATAATAATAACATTTTTACCCTTAATTACCCTATTTACTTTTAATCATGGTAAAAAAAAGTAAAAAGTTACTATTCATCAAAAATTATTTTTATCTCATTGAACCAAATTTTACTTACTAACATCAACCATGTCTCTAGGATTTTTGAAATTCCACTCACAGAAGCGGTAAAATTATGTTTTATGAAAATTTCATTTTTTTAACTACCACTTGGTGGTTTCACTATTCATCAAAAAAGGAAAGTTTCCAGAAAAATACCAAAAATTAGACCTAAGATATATTTGATATTATGAACTCAAAAATGATGTCTATTTTACCAAATTCAAAACATATCAGTTTCATTAATTAATTTAAAAATTAATTCCCGTCGTCAAAACAAATAGCGTGTTCTTAAGAGATAATAACTATCAAAAGATTGACACCTGTTTATGTCTGGTTTAAATGTATAATTACATCCAATGACCAACATTGTATTAAATTGTAAAAATATATTCTAAATATACTTTAAAACCACTCAAATTAATAATTTATCACTATTTATTATTTCAATTAAAAAAGTTGTTTTTAATTAAAATTTAGTAATTTTCACTATTCACCAGAATATGAAAGTTATCTGAAATGTACCAAAATTTCACCTTAGGCTAAATTCGATACTCCGAATCCCAAAATGAAGTCCATTTTGAGAGATAAAATTTCTAAAATTTTAAAAGGTGGTTATTACTATTCATAACGGCTAGTTTTAATAATATTTTAATAGCATTACGTTGTTTAGTGAAACTCAGTATTGCGTACTACACATGCTATCGAGGAAGGTCGTGATTGCGTGTAATGAAAATCAATTCAAGGATGCGTGTTGAGCAAGCTCCTTTGGGTGTAGCGTACAACACAAGACATTAATGGAATATTTTTCATAAAATCTCGGGGTGTTACATTCTACCCCCCTTAAAATGAATTTCGCCCTCGAAATTCGTCGGGGTAATAAATGGTTTACAATTCAAAAGTTTCTTTAATAGAAACCCACAACGTAAAAAGGAATAGAAAAACCAATCTTTAAAAACAAAAGTATGAAATGTAACGGTTACCCAAATAAACTAATCACTTGGTTTCCACATAGATGAAAATATGGATATGGAAGAGAAAGCTAACCATCTTGTTCTGATGGAGAGTGGTAGAGAACATGGATATGGAAAATCCAGCAATCACAAAGCCATAAATTTGTGATGATCTAAGGTACCATCAGATTCATCATGTATAAGAGCAATAGGAAAAAAAATTTGGTTTTCAAGATCATTTCCTTAAAGTTGATGAAATTGAAATTAGAAGAAATACTTTCGTGATTTCGCTATAGTCTCACCGTTGGACAATTTCCACTTCATCTCTTAAAGAAATGAAGTTGAATTTTTCCTTCGTGATGTGTTATCAGATCATGTGATATATCATACTGCTTAATATAATAAAACTAGTTTCCTACCAAACAGGGACTTCCTGTAGGCCAGTGGTAGGCGCTAAAGGGCAGTCGCACTTCGGTTGTAGGTTTGATTCCCACAGCCTTGTCCGATGCGATGGGTTGTCACCCGTCCTACATGTTGTCCTTTTTTCTAAAACTATATTACTATAACATCCCATCAATAATATCGAAAAAATTCTATCCTTAAACAATACTAACTTATGTCCAACATAATCCATTCCAATCTTTAGGCTAATCCATAATACTGCAGTTCACACTCATAATATAGTGAAAATGATTACCAGATATTTAATACCATCGTTGATCACCATATATCATAAGATATGTCTTGTTGGTCAAATTACAAACATGCGAATACCTTAATCATGTATTCTCTTTAAGAATGAATACCCATTGAACCTTAGTGAAAACATGAATGCAGTCAAAAGTTAACTCTTTCCACATACCAAAATCAAAAAATTCTATATACTCAAACCATGATATAACATTCTCCTTATATCAGTCATGAGCTCATGAATACGGTCAAACATTTCATTTTCTCATTTTCCATTCATTATGCGCATATCATCTTTTTTTCCAAAAATATCTCAATCACATTCCATGGTTACTGGTACCATTGAAAACCACAATATACCAATACATAAATATTACAATATTCCACGATACTATATACAAAATTATTTTGGAATCCTATTACATAAACACTTAATCATTCCACCACATTGTTGTCATATTCAACATCGCCAATAGTGATCGCATGTGACTTCCCTTTTTCCTTTTCCTTAAGTGGTTGCTCATGTTGATCATCACTAACCCTTGGATTAGGGCATTTATTAGCATAATGCCCCACTTCCTTGCACTTGAAGCATTGAAGTGTAGTAGGTTCATTCTGTGTATCCCTTCTTTTGTTTGCATCATTAGTCATATTCTTCCCATCATTGCGGCATTCAAATGCCTGATGACCTTCCTTTCCACATTTGAAACATTTACTTGTCCCTTTAAGACAATCTCCACCATGCTTCTTTCCACACTTTGAGCATAAGGAAACATTCATCTTCTTTTCACCATTATTTTGAGATTTCTCCTTGAACTCCATCTTTCGTTTCTTGTCAAAACTATGAGATGGATAAGTAACACCAACTTCCATTTCTACCTTGATAGCACAACACACAATTTATTCATAGCTACCGAAGTCTCTTATAGCTAATTCCCTTCGAAGATTTGGTTTTAAGCCACTGAAGAATTGATCAACTTTACTTTCAGGTTGCATGATAAATCCATATGCATACCTTGCAAGCCTTGTAAAATTCTCTTTGTATATACCAACAGATTCATCATCCTTTTGCATTAGTTCAAGAAACTCCTTCTCCATCTTTGTTCGAAGAATACGAGGGAATTACATATTGATATATAAGTTATTGAACTCGTCCCATTCCATGGACTCAATTTCATCTCTTTGCCTCGTATTTTTGATAAGATTCCACCATTTATCAGCTTCACCATCCAAATGATATACTGCTAAGATAACTTTTTCATGTTCAGAACATTGAAGAATTGAAAATATCTTTTCAGTTGTACTGATCCATTGTTCAGCAACAAGTTGATCAGAAGACCCACTGAAAGAAGTTGGACGTTTCCTCATGAAGGACTCAATAGAATATTGTTCCCTTGTCTTCTTATTTGGAAGTCCAGAATGATTCATAGCTTGTATATGTATATCAATAATATTTCTCACTCCATCTCCCATAACATTTGTTTGTTCAGGAGGACAATCATTGCATTGTCCATTACATTGATCAACACGGTTCCTTTGGTTTCCATCCATCATATAAAACCCAAAAAAAATAGTGTGAGAGGTAAAATTCACGCTAGGGAAAACAATATAATAAAGGGGGAGTACCATCAATATCTAACATCTTAGGTTAAATTTTAAGATCGTTACTGTAGTTATAGGACTATATCCTATACGTATACTTATCCTTAGGGACATCCCTAGACATACCTTAGAAATATATCTAGGGATCTCACTAATGTTTTCGCATCCTAGTTTCCAAAGGATAACTAAACTTTTCCTCTGATACCAACTGTAGAGACCCGAAGCTTAACGTACATGGACAATACAATACTTTTGCAGAATACTCTGTACATTACAAAAACACAAACACAAGGACCGTAATATTTTAGTGTCTTTGGAAACTCGGAATATATTCTTCTAATCGTGGTGAAATATCTTCAACATCTCCCATAAAGATCTTCCCTTTTTTTATTACCTAAAACATTTATTTATAACCTGGGGATAAGAAAACATAAAAGGGTGAGCTCAAATGCTCAGTTTCCTGTTCCTCATCCAAAAACAACCCTTTAGGCCTCTACCAGTGTGCAACGGGACATACCTAGCACTAGCCAGCCACTGGTCGAGCCGGCAGGCCCCGCCATGCCTTCAATCACATAGCGGCCTCCTGTAAGCAGAAGTTCACGCTTGGCACAGATGTATGATGTCCTCAGGAACCTTTCCGGAATCCCATTGAGGCTTTCAATACAAGAGGCTATTCGCCTGTCTTCATACATGCATGAGGCACTTACTGAGGCTCTATGGAGCCCACTCTAGTTTGATATGGAGGTAGCAGCTACAGAAGACTTCCATGCTAAAACTGTTGAGATTGCTGAAGCCATTGGGAAGGCGGAATGCCAGGCTGTCATCTCGATTACAGGTGAAGACGAAGACCCTCACATACAAGGTCACATTCTTATATTGTACATCACATGTCATTTCAATGATGTGGAGGTCCACCGCTGTCTTATTGACATGGGCTCTGGGATTAACCAAATACTGACTCGGACACTGTAGAAACAGGGATTGTCTGAGGATGATGTATCTCCCTCCGACCTAAGAATCCTGGGATACGATAGGACTGATAAGACCTCGATCGTCATGATCCGTTTGAAGACCTTGTTTGGAGGGCTAGATTCCAGTACCAAATTCACGGTTGTCTCTCAGGACACCATGTACGACACATTGATGGGCAGGCCATGGCTCCACCTGCATGCAGTGTTCCTGTCATCGTATCACCAATACCTTAAATAATCCCTCAATGGTTGAGTAGGTGTGCTCCAAGGAGATGTGTCTCCTTTTTCCTATTGTGAATCCCATTATATGGATGCTGAATATTTATAGAGTAAGGATAAGAAGATTTTGGAAAGTGAGATTGGGCCCACCACGGTCACAACTGACCCTTGGGCAGGTCTGGATGATGCCTACGTTTTCCCAATCCATCGATTGGAGGCCACGACCCCCCGACATGGGGAATTGCATTGTTGTATCTGGTACAAGAGGGGGGCATATTCCCATGTCCAAGTGACTAAGGAAAATCACCTCATACTCCTACACAATCCAGGCTCAGGTGATCGCGGGACCTTCTACCCCCATGCGGTATCGAGACGTCCGTCCCATGGAAACAACTGTACGTCATACGTGTCTGTTTCACTAGGCTATAATTAACCGACTAAAGATGACTCGCCACTATTGTTTTGATATCATCATGTGTGGCCCGTTGGGTCGAATAGCAGATGGGATTTGATCAACTGCCTTCATCGTTATGGTCTCAGCAGTACGTGAATCTCACGATATGCTGTCCACTACGGCCTAGGCTGGCACCAGACTCCCGTCGGAATTTTCCATCCCAAGAGAAACTTCCCCCACAGGGGATCCCTCTACAGTTTATGAAGAGGATATGTAAGATTCCTCTCCCGCTTTTGAAGAAGGCGTCGATGCCACGGTCGATGAACTGTTGCAGGTGAACCTTGGTAGCGAGGTGGACCCGAGTCCCACATTGATCAGTGCCACCATGTCCCTCGAGGAGCAGCAGCCGTACGTGGTCTTCCTAAAATAGCACCGTGATGTGTTTTTCTGGATTTACGATGAGATACCTGGACTAGATCCTCTGGTAGCCATCCACCTCCTCGGTCTCCCGACAAACCATTGTGGGTTCAAGGAGCCTTCTAGAAAGATCAGTCCATATCACGGTGCCATGGTTGAGGCTGAGGTTGACAAGCTCATCCGGACCAACTTTTCCATGGAAGTTGAATACCCCAAATGGTTTTCCAACATTGTTCCGGCCAGGAAGAAGAATGGGAAGATCATAGTCTGCATCGTTTTTCACGATCTCAACCGCCATTGTCCGAAGGATGATTTTCCTCTTCTAGTGACAGAATTGATGATTGATGCTACAATCGGGTTCCAATCCCTCTCCTTCAGGGATTGGTATTCTGGATATAATCAGATCCATATTGCCCTTGAGGATGATGAGTCTACCGGTTTCAGAGCACCCCAAGGTACTTTTGGTTACCAGGTTATGCCCTTCGACATAAAGAATGTAGGTTCCACCTATTATCAGGACATGCATCGCATAATTAATCTAATCCTTGGGACATTGGTGGAATGCTATGTGGATGATCTAGTGTTCAAATATCGCCAGTGCCAGGACCATCTCAAGGACGTTGAGAAAGTGTTCGGTTTTCTCCATTCCTGCCACCTAAGGTTGATCCCGCTCAAATGTTCCATCAGGGTCACCTATAGAAAGTTTCTTGGATTTGTCATCAGATACTGAGGCATCGAGATCGACCTAGAGAAGATCAAGGACATTAGCCATAAGCCCCCCAAGAAATATTCATGAGCTTCAAGGATTTCAAGGACACTTAGCCTACATATGTTGATTCATTGTGAATCTGGCTGAAATGTGTAAGCCATTTTCTCTTCTCATGAATAAGGGAACCGCCTATGAATGGGATGAAGAGTGTCAGGCCACGTTCGAGGAAGTCAAGCGGTATCTGCTGCAGCCTCCGGTCTTGATGCCACCCATCGCCAGAATGCTACTGGTCCATTATGTAACTGCCCTTGAATAGTCTCTTGGTGCCCTGTTCACCCAGAAGAACAATGAGGGGATAGAGAATAGCCTCTACTACCTCATCTGAATGCTCCTTGATTAGGAGACATGATAATCCCTCATCAAGAAGAGATGCCTTGTGCTCCTGTTTTCCGTGCAGAAATTGTGTCATTAACTGCAGCACTATGAGGTACAGTTTGTCACTCGGGTTGAACAAATAAAGTACATTCTGAACCACACCAAGTTGGCTGGCCGACTTGCACGGTGGGCATTAATCCTATAGCAATTTGACATCAGGTCCATGCCTCAGAAGGATATCAAGGGGAATACATTGGAAGACTTCCTAGCTGCCCATGCAGCCTCCTAGAATCAATCCCTGGACCTGGATTTTTCAGATGAGGCAATCCTCTCAGTCGATCATGTCGTCCCATGTTGGAAAATGAACTTCGACGGTGCCTCCCGGAGCCCAACTGGTAGGAGGCTCTACGATCCTAGGCTCAACAGAGTGGGCCTAGGTATCGTCTTCATCACCCTGGAGCAAGCCGTTCTGTCATACTCATTCCTGTTTCAGAAGGCTGCACCAACAACGAGACAAGGTATCAGGCTCTCATCACTGGATTTGAGTTGGCCCTTGAATTCGATGTACCCTATTTTCAAGTGAAAGGGGATTCCAAACTAGTCATAAAGAAAGTCAATGCCGACGATGTTATTAGGAATCCAGATCTCGTGCCATTTTTGGAGTGCACCCTCCATTTAATGTCTCAGTTCCCTTCTCGACCAGTGGTTAACCAAGTCCCTTGATCACAGAATGGTCAAGCGGACACTTTGGTTGGCTTAGCTGCATCACTTGTAGAGACCGAGCAGGATGATATGATTATACATGTGGCACACCAGAGATTGATTGCCCCTGTCACCCCAGAGGATGACGATGGCCTATGAGTAATCGATATTACCGCCAGATCCCCACGCCAGGAGCCCCAGGTTCTTTAGATGTAGTGGTTGAAACGACTACCGACTAGAGAGCCCCTTTTTTCGAGTATCTCCAAAACGGTTGCCTCTCGGATGATCAAGCCGAGTGCAAGCGAATCCGCCACTGTACGCTGTAGTTTACCCTCCAGAGTGGTCCAAGTCTTGAGAAGATCCTCTATAAGTACAGTTTTGATGGTGTTCTCCTCTGTTGCATTCAAGGAGTCAAGATTTATCAGGGCATGAAAGTGGTTTATGCCGGTTCCTGCAGTGGCCACTAGGCTAGGCCGAAAATGTCCCATCAGATCCGGAGACTGGGGTCCTTTTGGACCCCTAGGATCCATGATGGTATCGATTTTTCCACGAGATTCCATGCGTTCCAAGTTCTTGAAAAATTCTTGCATCAGCCACCAGAACCTCTCCACTCCATCAAGTACTATTGGCCATTTGCGGTGTAGGGACTTGATGTTGTGGGACCATACCCACCGGTGACAGCTCGCCAGTGCAGTTTCATCTTGACTTCCATGGATTTCTTCTCCAAGTGGGCAGAGACAGTTTCAGTCAAGGAGGTCAAGGCCCGTTCCATCGTTGACTTCGTGAACTCTAATATCATCCACCACTTTGGAGTCCCCAACGCTATCCTCCCTGATAACAACACCAACTTCCGAGCAACTGAGCTGAAGAAACTATACTCCATGTACAATATCCGTTCGAACCATACCTCCTACTATCATGCGCAGGAAAATGGACAGATCGAGGCATTCAACAAAACCCATTCTATCATTTTGAAAAAATGGTTGACCATAACATGAAGAGTTGGACGGACAAGATCCCCAATTCCCTCTGGGCTTATCAGATGACAAATCACAAATCCGACCAGGTGACTCCATATTCCCTGGTGTATGAAATTGAGGCCGTCCTTCCCATCGAGTTGTAGCTTCCATTGTTTCGCACTGTAGTCTATGACCATCAGGATTCAGATAAGGTGGCTGAAATCCGTCTAGTTGAACTGGAAGCACATGACGAGTGTAGGCTTTGTGCCCTCCACAATCTGGAAAGCCATCAGAATAAGATGGCAAGAGTCTTCAACAAGATGGTTTGCCTCCGGTCTTTTCTACAAGGAAACCTGGTATTGTCCCTCTATGATCCAATGATCCCTAAAGGAAACACCCAAGATAGAGCCCAAGTGGTAAGGACCTTACATAGTCCACATGGTTTACCCCAATGGAGCATACTCTTGGGTGAACCTAGATAGTGAGAGCGTAACCTCTCCCACCAACGATAAGTTCCTCATGAAATACATTGCTTGAGCCCCGCGGTCCTGCACAACCGTAATCTATACGGTCCTGTATGACCATAAATTGTACGGTCATGCACGACCTTAAACTGTATGGTCCTGCACGACCTTAAACTGGACGGTCCTGAAAGGACATAAACTATAAGGTCCTGCACGACCTTAAACTGGATGGTCCCGCACGACATTAAACCATTATGTCCTTCACAACCTTAAACTGACGGTCCTGCAGGACCTTAAACTGGATGGTCCTGCACGACCATAAACTGTACATTCCTGCATGACCAAAAAATGGATGGTCCCACACGTCCTTAAACTGAACGGTCCCACATGACCCTAAACTGCACGATGGTCCCACATGACCTTAAACTGGACAGTATTGCACGACGTTAAACTGCATCTTTCGAACTACACGTGGATTGATTCCCATCCTCATGGGATACGTAGGAATTCTTAGACGCTTCATCTTGAGCTCATCCCCAAAATATTCTCCTTGACTATCCCCACTGGGTATAGTTATCATAGAGGATACTTTCATGATATGGTATATGCTTCCTTATCCCCACTCATACCAGGATTGTAATGGTCACACCATGTGCCCATTCTGTATTCTTCTATCCTCCCACGACCTCACCACAGGACGTTAAACTGCATTGTCTTCAAGAACTACATATGGATTGATTCCAATCCTTATGGGATATGTAGGGATGCCCAGACATTTCGTCCATTGGCCCAGCCCAAGCGCTAGAATCTTCCCCTAGGGTCAAGATACATGGAAAGGGTTCTAAAATTTTCCCCAATTCACGTCAAGATAACCTTGATCCGACCGTACATCCCACTTCCTGAATAAGTTCGCCTCTTTTATATATGGGTACAACTATGCTTCACCCACTCCTTGAAGGGGATCCGATCACCTTCTCCATCCAAAAGGGCCCCTAAATGGTATGGATGCTAGGCCTAAGGGCTCTCTTACCACATCGGGCAAACACCCTTGAGGATTTCAAGAAAAATTCCGATACAAGTCCCACGTTTCGAATATGGTCAGTGGTCGATGATTATTTTTTTCTCCCATTTCAGGTCACTATAGATACGCTGTGTTTTTAACATGGCCAACAGTTGTCCTGGATCATTAGGGCCACCCCAAGATATCCCAAACATTGAGTGTAGTGATTCATTTAGAACCATTGTATCTCCATGCGAGGAAATCCCTCTGGGTGGTGCCAACTTCAGGCTCCATGGCCTTTTCTGGCCCTGGCCCAGGTTCTCCCTTATGGGATTGTGCAGTGTGGTATGGGATTATGTCCTCATTCACGTCAGGTTATTCACCACACAGTACACATCCCCAGGTGAGATACCTTCTCCTATCTTCACCCTCACTACAAGACATTAAACTACAAGATGGTCAGACATTCTTGATCGAGGCCCAGCCTCATCCCCCTTGGCCTTCTCGGGCCTCCGACCCTCGTCCTCCCTGCAAGATTTTAAAGTAGAAGTAGGTCGGGCCTTTCCAACTGAGGCCCAGCCTTAGGCCCCTTGGCCTTTCCGGGCCCCTGGCCCAAGTTCCTATTTAGGGATGTATAGTGTGGTGTGGGATTATGTCCTCGTTCACATCGGGTTATTCGTCGTGTCGTACACCTCTCTTATGTGGGGTATCATACACCTCTCTTCAACCTCACTGCAAGACGTTAAACTGCATGTTGGTCGGGCCTTTCTGACCGAGGCCCAGCCTTAGGCCCCTTGGCTTTTGCAGGCCCTGACCCAAGTTACTAATTAGCGTTGTACGGTGTGGTGTGGCATTATTTCCTCATTCACATCGGGTTATTCACCGTGTCGTACACCTCCCTCGTTGGGTTATCCAACCCCAGGGTGCCTTCAAGAACTACATGGGGATTTATTCCCATCTTAATGGGATACGTAGGACCGCCCGAATGTCTAGAATTCAGGTCCAACCCCATCTCCCATTAATCTCCATTTCACCTTGGCCCCTTAGCCTACCCTTCCCCGGAGAGGGGAATATGTGGTGTGTCATAGGATTATGTCCTTGTTCACATCGGGCTTGTAACGGCCACGCAGTGTACCTCTCCCTCCTGAGCCACTTTGTCGAACCTTTTTAGTGGTTCACCAATGTGCCTAAGGGTTCTCTGGTTTAGTACCTGGAATGCCAGACTCTGGTCAGACATGTTCTCACCCACTTTTCAAGCATTGTGTTCCTCTTCATGAGGGAATTCATCACCTTTCAAACCCGAAGGGACCCCCAAAAAACGGTCTAGATACAACGCCCAAGGGATCTCCTACCGTTACGAGGCAATGCCCCCCGAGGGTTTCAAACAACAAATTGATACAAATCCCACATTGTGAATATGGTTAGCGATCGATGCTCATTTTTTGTTCCCACTCCATGCTAACGAAATATGGATGCTGCATTTCTTCCATGGTTAACAGTTATCCTCAATCGCCACGCCAACCCCATTAAGCGCAAAAAGTCAGTTACATGATTCAAATCCTTCACCACCTCATCAGGTCCTAGTAGAACTTTGAAACTCTTGGTATTGTTCCTCAGTGCTCATATGTTCATTAGGAGGACCAAATCTAGGATAGAGGCGTCATTCGGGGCTCTGCACTGATTTCCCTTTGGCGTGTGTTCAAGGTATTGTAAAAGACATCTTCCTCCTTTGTTTCCCACACCGATTTTAACTCGCATGGGCTTTGGGATTGGGTTGAATTATGTACTTTCTTAGAGGGTATCCACCAACCCATGGTCCGAGATCAAAGACCATAAACTAAGATCTCTTCCAGAACTACGTGTGGCTTGATTCCCATACTTAGTGGATATGTAGGACCACTCAGATGTATAGAATTCTAGTCCAGCCCTATCTCTTAGAGATCTTATGATCTCACGGTCACCTAGGTCCCTTGGCCTGTCCCTCTCCATGAAGGGGATATATAGGTCTGGTACAAGGATTTTGGCACCATTCCCCCTTCTCAAGGACATCCACCATCTCCTGGACACCATCAAGTTGAATCCCTCGACCCCTCGGAGTGGTTCTCCCATGTGATAATAGTACTCTAGTCTAGGACCAAGTGTTTCAGATTCAACATAGGCAAGTTACTTCCACTTTTCAAGCTTTGTGTTCCCATTCATTCGGACCTCTGTTATCTTTCACATCTATAGGGAACTCCAAAAAACGGCATGGATATGATGCCTAAGGTCTCTCCTACCGTTGCGTGCCAATGCCCATGAGGGTTTCAGACAACAAATTGACACAAATCCCACATTGCGAATATGGTCAGCAGTTGATGCTCATTTTTTTGTCCCCATTTCAGGCTAATGTGAAAGGATGCCATGTTGTAAACATGGTCAGTAGTAATCCTCCGTCGTCACGCCAGGCCCTTCAGGACTTGAATATTGGTTTCATGATTTACATTATGTTCCAACCCATTGTGTCCAGGTGGAATCTCGACACTCTTTGCGCTATCCCTCAGTGCGCCTCTGCACATCAGGGGGACAAAGCTGCAACACATCATCCTTCTGGGCTCCTATGGTCAGAGTTCTAAGACCATAAACTACGATCTACCAAGAACTATGTTTGGCTTGATTCCCATCGGAAAGGGATACATAGGAACACCCAGACCTCTTGTCTTTGGGCCCAGATTGAGTTCTGCTAATTCGTCTTTTTTGTCCTGCCATCTGGACTTTGACTATGGGACCATGTGGCATGGTATGAGATTTCCTCTTCATTCACATCGGGTGTTCAATAGTAGCACCACGCACACCCTGTTAAAAGAATTATCCCTCCTGTTTCTTGTCCCACATGACATTAAAAGGCATGCTTCAGAACAACATTTGGCATGATTCTTATCCTAATGAGATACGTAGGACCACCCGTGCATCTCCTCTTCGGGTCCACCTCAGCTGGGAGCTTGTCTCTCTGGACTCTTTCACTCTCACCATAGATTGGGCCCCTTGGACTGAGATTCCCCACTCAGAATTGCATATGGTGTAATGTGGGATTATGTCCACTTTCACACTGGGTATGTTTTATTGCACTGTCCACATTACCCACCTAGCATCGTCTCTACCACGACTATGTTGCATGATGTTAAAATGAATGCATGTTCCTATCACATGACCCTAAACTATGACATTATCATCCTTGCCGCATGATGAAAACCGACACTACTTTGTGAAGACCTCATCATAGGGGACATCACATTGGGTATCAGTCATTTACCATACCATCTGTCAATGCCTGCTACGACTTGATTCTTGTGGAAACACCAGGGCATGTTACCCTAGGCATGTCACTTCACAAAAAAACCACCCACCTTAAAAGAAAAATATGATTTATCAAATACCGCTTCTCTTGGCGCGAGGGCCATGCCTGCACACCTCTTTCATCCTTTTCACTGGTACCTTACTGTGTCATTCCACCCTCCTCGAATTATGTATGGATTGATTCTAATCATCATGAGATACATAGGAGCGCCCGAGCACTTCCCCGTGAGCGCAACCTAACATTTGTGTTCAGTCCGTAAACTCGAGCACTTCCCCAAAGAACACACGGTAAGTAGGGCTTATGTCCTCATTCACGTAGGGTCTTATAAAAACCTTACCATGTGTCCCCTGCTCTCCTTACCTATCCTTGGTCCGAGTTATTAGACCTTAAACTGAGACACATTCAAGAACTATGTGAAGCTTGATCCCCATCATTATGGGGTATGTTGGAATACCTTTGCACTTTGCCTTAGGCTCAGCTCAACTCTCGTTTTCGGTCCCTCGACGTGAAATCACTCCAAGGAACACGTGGTGGTCGGAACCCCTGGTTCCCATTCACATCAGTTATTTGTATTTACTGCACCACATGTCTCACGTGTTTCCTACAATCCATGGCCCGAGTTCTACGACCATAAACTATGATCTACCTATAGGAAGGGTCTTAACTCCATCTATCTGATACGTGTCGTTGTCGTTTTTAGACGCGTTTTGACTAAGAGCCCAATGTGTGGAATTTTCATGGGTACATTCCCCTCGTTCCATGTCCACACTTTGTGAGATCACTCTTTATATCCTCATGCGTTTCCATATCCGAAGGGACCCAATAACGGTGTGGTCTCATGATGCATTGACTCACCTACCATCCTGGGCCAACATCCCTAAGATCTTGGATCACTCTTGTGAGAGGTACCGTGTTTCGAACAAGGTCAACGGTCGACCCTACTTTGTCTATACCCATTCCAGGATAATGTGATATTGATGCTGTGTTTCTCCATGTTAAGAGTTATCCTCCATCGCCATGCCGCCGTCATTGTGATCCAGATTGTGATCATCATGATTCAAACATTTCTGCTTCCTCATGTTCATGTGGAATTTCGACATACTTGGATTTATCTCTTCGCGCGTCTAGGTGTGCTACATAAGTGTGTTAGCATCATTGGGCCGGTGTTTATCGAGCATCCCAGTGCCCTACCATGTCCCTTCCTGTGTCGGGAAAGTTCCCCATTACATCTTGTTTCCCACATCGAGCATGAATCACGTGGGCTTATTAGTTTTGGTGGGTTGTGTACCGGCACAAACATGCTTCTAATTGTCCTACATGATGTTATACTGTGCCTCAAGAACTACGTACACCTTGATTCCCATCCTCATGGGATACGTAGAGACACCCAGACATTTCGCCCATGGTCCATCCCTAGGAATCATGAATCATGTTCTTCCTCATATCTGGCCCCTGGCCTGACCCCTCGTGAGGAACCATTTAGCTGTGACCTTACCCTGAACATGTTTAGGATTCCCGAAAATGAAAATTGGGAAGCGACAACCCTTATTGCCAGTGAGGCCCTGTTTGAAAGAAGGAATGATCCATGATCAAACCGATGAGCACATCTAGCGTACTCCCACCACGGTGGCGTAATTTCGGGAGTGTCAGATTCTGTTCGAACAAACCATCACTCCAACCGTTATGCTTTTCATGCCCCTTATTCAGACTCTTGTCCTCTTTCATGTCTGGAGGGACCCCCTAACGGCCTGGTCCCATGCCGCATCAGCTCACTACCATCCTGGGCCAACACCCTGGAAGACTTTGTTCGACATTTGCGATAGGTCCTGTGTTTCAAACATGGTAAGCAGTCGACCCTCATCTGTCTTTCCCAATTACTGACCAAATCTCCTATACCCAGATAGTTTTCCATCTCATCCCTCCGGGCAGCGTCTGCAAAGACCCCCTGGGAATAATTTTGGTGGGCCATTTGGTTTTATGACTCAATATTTTTTTCAGGTTGGGTTGTGAATCCTATTCGCGGAGCTCGTTCGTGAAGCCGATTCACGGAGCCTAGCCTTAGGCAGCAAGCACACGGTTGCGTAGCGCTATCACGAAGTCAAAAAATCACAGTGCGCCGTGAAACTCGATTCGCGGTGAGAAGTCACGGAGTACACAGAGCATCATGAATCGAGTGTGTAAAAGGAAAAATTCATAGAGAAGGGAAAGGAAACAAGAGAGGTCAGCCCCCCTATTTATAGGTCGTGGCCTTCGGAACATCGTGGCGCGTCCAGGTCGTGTCGAGCTTCGCAGCTCGCGTGACCTGCACATCGACAGTCCCCCATGCCAGCCTGCTCCGTGGTCCATCTCCATAGATGGCTAATGATATTGGCGATTGACCCTCAGGCTTCGACTCTTGATTTCTCCGCAGCTCCAAGTTTGAGGGGGGCATTTGTTGGTGCCAAAATTTTTGATGAAAAAGAAAGAGTAGAGGCTCTGCGAACTGCATCACGAATCCACTGCGCGGAGTCCCCTAAGAATTGCGGCCACTGTGAATCAAAGGAGGTAGAGCGCTCCACGCATTACCTTGACATTCACAGACCGCCGCAAAGGAAAATAGGCAGACCCGCTCCATGAAGGCACTTGACGTTCGTGACCCGATGTGATGCCAAGAGGTGGACCGCTCCATGAAGTCCCTTGAAGTTCGTGATCTGCCGCGAAGACAAGGAGGCGGACCCCTATGCATCCCCCTTGACGTTCATGACCCACCACGAAGTAACTCATCCCCTCTTTGCGCCACGTAATCTCTACTTCATGGTGCCTATTACCTATAAATACCAGGCTCCTACCGATCCCAACAGATGGCCAATCTGATCATTCAGGTTCCCAGCTCCCAAATCACGAAGCTCTCTTTGCTCTATGAGTCATGAGCTCCGAGAGGTATTCTTGCTTCCTGAGGTGCCTCTGCCTTGTATTGTTTTGATCCCCTCTTCTGAGAGAGATTCGCTTTGTGAAACCCCTTGAGCATCGCAGTGGAAGGGTATCCCCATGCGGACCCATTCATCACGAAGCGTTTATGTTTCATGAAGCACACCTCATGTACATGTGATCCACATGCCAAGGCAGGATCAACGTACTTCGCGAAGCACATTGCTTCATGACACATTTCTTTGCGAGGAACCTGTGCTTCGTGAGGCAATTCTTCACGAATGCCTTTCCACTTCGCGAAGCACCACCCATTTTCACATCTACCCCATGATAAGGCTAAGGCACCTCAGTTCTCGAAGAACATCCCTTCACAAGTGCCCTCCTCCATGCAGAGTAGAAGAGCTCCAAAAGGCCCCTACCTGTGGACCCCTCTGCTTGGAAAATCCCTTTCTCGTGCGACCCTCCAGGTTTGCACGATGTGATTTCAAAGTCCCCTGGATGACACTGCTCGTTGCATTGTTTTGCCTCATGCTCCTTTGCATAGGAACGCTAATGGATATTTCTTCTTCTCATTTCCACACTAACGTGGACCCCTCTTCAGATCTCCACCTAACACCCTCCAGTCATGGCCTTGCTGGTACCTTCCCTCCCCCAAGGAGAATTGGGTACCAGTTATGCAATTCCTGGGGGTGTTAAGTGCACCCACCTTGTCCGAGCTGTAGGACATTAAACTTCCATGTGCCTTCATCCTCAACACATGACGGTAAACTATGACCTCACCTCGTGGCCCGCACACAGGGTCCTCCTGCCTCGGACATTCTCCATGCCTGCTCATCTCCATGGGGATGGGATCACCCCCCACATGGACTGATATCGTCCTTCTCAGAGTGGCGTTTGTCCACGAGGAAGGGTATACACCTTGGTATAAGCCCCTCTCCTTCCTTCTAGGATGCAGCACCCCTACTACTCCTTACTTCCATGGACCTCCATCATGGAGTATGTCCTGGAACCATGGGATGCTCAATGCGTAAGCCCCTCTTCATTTCCAACGGACGCACCCTTCGCGACGTGATCATCAGGTCTCTACTACCTCTTGTTTCTCACACCGAGCACGACTCACGTAGGATTAGAGTAGGCATCGACCATGATAATGCCCCCGTCCAGCATGACGTTAAACTGTATGCCACCCATCGAGCATGACGTTAAATTGTATGCCCCCGTCTAGCATGACGTTAAACTGTATGCCCCCAGTCTAGCATGACATTAAACTGTATGCCCCCGTCCAGAATGACGTTAAACTGTATGCCCTCTTCCTACATGACGTTAAAATGTATTTCACCATCCCGCATGACGTTAACCTGTTTCCCACCGTCCCGTATGATGTTAAACTGTATACCCGAAATACGAGGACTTTGATCCATGGCATGGAATAGTACATTGGAAGCCTCCACGAGGTTCAAGCCCCACCACCATGGGCCATTCCAGAGCGTAATCCCCATCCAACCCGAACAACGGGGACTTTGATCTTTGGTAAGGCATGGTACGTAGGAAGCCTCCCTGAGGTTCAAGCCCCACCACCATGGGTGGTCCCAGAGCGTAAACCCCACCCATCCCAAACTATGGGGACATTGATCCATGCTAAGGCATGGTACATTGGAAGCCTCCAAGAGGTTCAAGCCCCACCACCATGAGCCATCCAAGAAAGTAAGCCCCATCCATCCCGAACTACATGGACTTTGATCTGTGCTAAGGCATGGTATGTAGGAAGCCTCAATGAGGTTCAAGCCCCACCACCATGGGTCCTCCCAGAGCGTAAGCCCTAATCCATTAGACCATGTTCAATATTTAAGTAGGTTATCCGAAACCCCAAATCGAACTATGGGGACATTGATCTGTGCTAAGGCATGGTACGTAGGAAGAATCCATGTGGTTCAAGCCCCACCACCTTGGGCTGTCTCAGAGCGTAAGCCCCAATCCATTGGACCAAGGTCCATCTTCACATCGGTTCTCCGAAACACCTTCCCGAACTAGAGGGACTTTGATCTATACTAAGGCATGGTATGTAAGAAGCCTCCATGAGGCTCAAGAGCACCAATTGGTCTTTCCTCCATGGCAGGTTCTCCCCACATCCCGCATGATGTTAAACTATTAACCCGAACTATGTGGAATTTGATTCCCGCCACGAGGATACGTAGGAAGCCTCTACGGGGTTCAAGACCACCATCCATGTCTCATTCTGATCTCTCCCTCTAGACCACGAGTCTCGGGAAGCTCATTCCATAACTTAGAGGTTCCACTTTTTTTGGGTCCCATCCATGCACTCATTCTCATGGGTCACCTCCTTAGGTGTCCCACTGTATCATTGAACATTTCATACCTTGATTCCCCACCATGGGGATATGTAGGATGTCTCCTCGAGACCGATGCCCAAAGCCACCATCCATCCTGATCTTTACCTGGGCCACCACATCCCGGTGGGATCATGTGACTTCATTCCCTTCCACAGTATCTGGGAAGCCGACCATGCACTGGAACCAATATCTTTTTTCGCTTAAGGGGGTTATTTAATCATATTCACTCTAGCTAGTTTTCTGATCAGCCCGACCCGTGTCTGCGGGATGTTAAACTTGCGGAATACCGTTTTTTAAAAATGGGAAGATGAGGAAACCCATAGATGCATGCCTATGGAATATGATTACCCGCATTCGACGTTGTATGCCTCGGGCTTTCGTGCCCTCGAGAAGCACTATAATAAGGGGAAGAAAATCAGGTGCTCTTGTGCCCTAGCGCCCATACACGTCAGCAATGACTGAACCTGACTACTCCCCCGAATGAAGGATTCTACCCTGACCGGACCACTTGGAATGTCCTGAAAAAAGCAGCTTAATTAACGGACATCCATGAAAACATGGCACTGGAATGTGTTTCATGAACTATGTCTTAATCTATAAGGGAGACCCGGACTAGGAGATGAATTTCAAGGATGAATCCATGGAAGGATGAACCGAATCCCCTCATCCCGTTTTGATCATGGAGCATACATCCATGAATAATGAGTGAATGTCGCCCGCCTTTGGAAAGTGGGAATGCGGGGTAACAAATCCGTTCCTATCGCACTCATGTAGACAGATGCGTGCACCCCAGAGAAAGCGTCAGAAACAGTGACCTTTGTTTATAAACCAATGGTTATGTGGCTAGAATTTTCTATATCATAGAAGAGTTTTTTTATTCCATAAGCTACCCTGTGATCTAGAAGTCAAACTCTTGTGGTATCTTTAGTTGAGATCTTGTTGGTGTCTCAGTTTTGGATTAATGATCAGTGGGTTTTTAAAGATGTGTTGGATGTTGTGATGTGTCCATAGAGAGTTCTGTGTTTGAAAGATTTCCAATTGATAAAACTAATTATTCTTTCTCATGTTTCAAAAGCATGATCCACCCCCTAAAATAATTACACTTTTTGTTAGTTTAAATAGAGTTTTTTTGGGATCTATTTAAAGTGATTCGAGTTCTTGAAAATTTGTGTAGACTTTGAAGTTGTGTTCGTTGGCGTTGATGCATTTCACTATATTCCTTTTCCATTCTACTCCTCGTTCCGAATGAGATATGTAACGACACGAAATTTTGAATAAATATTGTTTCCTAATTTTGTGTGTTATTTTATTTCCTAATAAAAAAACTTTTTCAATAAATAAAATGTGTATAATTAAAATGAGACTGTTGGGTTTTAACTATTATATGACTGTTAGTCAGTAAGACCGTTGGAAACTGAATGTTGCGACTATTATCTCTAAATACATGTGATATGGGATAATTAATATAGAAAGAAGATTTGATGGCCTCATCCAGTAGTCTTGGACCGATCAAATCCCATCTAATAGAACTTGGGAAGGAGGTAGCATGACTGGGCTTTGCTCTGGACCAAACCCAAGCCGAACATTATCGTGTGAAGCTAGAACAGAATCGTCCGTGCGATAAGTTTAAACAGATAGAAATTACAACTCGTGCGATGTTGGCCGAGCCGCCCTCAAATTCTCTCACCTTAGAACAACTTACACTTATGTCCTATGCTGGGGTTATAAGGGGCTATCTAAGGAGACCATAACATCCTTTTTTAATATTTTGATTTAAATAAAAATTGTGATTTCCTTTTATGATAAAGTATGTGAATTTTGAAATGTCCGGATAAATATAGTGTGCTTATTTTTGATGAATTCTAGAAAAAGGATATTTTAAATTATTTTTGTAAGCCTTAAATAATTAATTATGTGTAATGATTTTCAAAAAATGTTCTTCTACAAATATCTTCAGTAGAAAATTTAGAGTCTAATAAAATCAACTTAATTTTTGATGAATATTTAATTATGAATAATGATTTTACGCTTAGGATTAGTAATGTGATCAAATGGATTAGTAATATCACATATAAAAAGTATTAATATAATCTAGGCACCTTGATTAAGTAGTGTGATTCAATAAAATAGGTAAATAATTGTTTCATTAATTATTAGTCATGTATTAGTTTTTTCGGGTGAATAATGTTTTTTAATTAAAAATTAAATTAAAAAATATATAAAATTGTTTTTATAAAATGGACTTTATTTTTGAACATAGAGCATCAGCATTATGTTAAGGTAATTTTTGGGGATTTTTGTGAGAAAAATAAATTTTCGGTGAATAGTGTTATTATATAAATATTAAATTAAAAATATTTAGAAAATTATTTTTATAAAACGGAGTTTATTTTTGAATTTATAGCATTAATATTATGTGAAGATAAATTTTTGGGATTTTTCTAAGAATGTTTAATTTTTAGTGAATAGTAAAAATACGGTTTTAGGGTTTCAGTATGTTTAATGTCATCATAACTGCATCATGATGGTTCCATGAGATATTTTAAGGGATGGTAGACTTTCGAAAAGTTAGATAAGGTTTGAAGTCTTCAAGGATGCCAATACCATGAGGAAATACCACTTGATTGTCCAATACCGCCAATGAGGTGTCCTTTGGCGATTAATGCCTTGTCCCCTCACTTTCCCTGTAAATACCTAGCCATTCTCTAATCCTTTCAACTAAAAAATCATCCTCAATGATTTTCTGGCCTCCTTACCTCCCAAGGAGTCCTCCCAAGGTTCCCCAAGCCCTCAAGCTCCCATCCTTCGAGTTTTTAGAGTTACGTTTTAGGGTAAGGGGTCTAACCTCTCTCTTTCTTTTCAAATACTCTTTTAAGTAATTTCTTTTGTGCTCCATGTTCTTATGATGAAGGATGTTATTTTATATTACTATTACTACCATTTTAATGTTCATATTATGAGATATCCCTTATTACTCTCATCATTTCATTTAATGAATGTTTAAGTGGCACCGTTAGGCTGCAGAAATTTTTGTAACAGATTCATTGACCCTTCTCATTTTCAAGTTCTATTTTCATGTCAAGTCTTTAAAGTTCCTTTTTATTATGTTGAGTTATGATCACTATATCTATCATAATGATTTTTTATGTTCATATGATGATATAACCTATTTGATCTCTTCAATTCATTTCTTTGATGTTTTAAGTGACGCCGTTAGGTTGTTGAATTTCCATAAGAGAAATCTTATTTTTGTCTTCCTTCCATGTTTTTCATTTCATATGGTATGTCTTTAAAATTTCATTACCATGTTATTATATCCTTTATATCCTATCCCTATACTATTTTATGGATCATTTATGAGTGGGTGACCCATGTCCCCTCTCTTTTCAGTTTTTTAATACCCTATAACACAACCGTTATGCTGCAGAATTTTCGTCTCAAAATGACTCTATATTTTTCTCAAATTAATTTATTTTATTAAGTGAATACCCAAAGATCTTTATTCAAAATGGGTATTCAAATATATATAAAAATGTTCTTTTTTAAATAATGGGATTTACATACAAGATACCTGCTTTCCATTTCTGTGGGTTTAATGTGACGTAAAGATCATGTCTTAAAAGTAGTTTTTAAAATGTTATGATTATGAAATGAAACCCATTTCTTTTATTCAATATGGATTGTTTATGAAATTATTGTTGATGGTATATGTGGATTACATTATAATAAAGAAAAATTTAAGGGTGTTCCTTGATAGCGCTCCAATGCATTGGGTAATGATGGAACCACTAGAGATTACAATTTTAATGATACCTTGGGGTTTACCTTGGTAATTTCAAATGACACCTTGGGGTTTACGTTTCTGATATGTTCATAATTGTCTATGTTAAATGTTGTAGCCACATATTCAAGTTATGAAACATGTTATTTTTATTATGATATGCCTCATGATCTATTTCTCATGCCTTAAAGTTATTTTTCATGACTTTTGATGTATCTCAAGTTCACATGTAAAATGTTTCCCTTGTTTCCCTTACTGGGCCTTCTACTCACCCTTTCCATTGATGTATGCTCCTAGGTTATGCAATTCTATAATGACCTTAGGATGACCAAATTAATAATACTTTCAAGTGTTTAAGAATAATATTTTATATTTTCATGTATTATGTTCCTGGTTTCCAAGACACTAAACCTTAAAGATCCTCAGTTTTCTATAATGTAATGAAAGTTTATGTGATAAAAAGTCAGGATGTTATAGTTGGTAACATAATATGGTGTAGTTAATTGTTGAAATTAGGATATGAAATCTTTAGGAAGAATCCTATAGAAAATTTTAAATATAGGATGTATTCCTGGTATTTTTATGAGTATTGAGTAAGGGTTTTATCAAGAAAATACATCCATGTCTGGATACGAGCAGGTAGAGGTGGCTCTGGCATAGATGTACATAAGGGTAAAACCCAAAAAAACTGCTTTGAGCTAGACTCGAATGAGAACTGGTACACGACAACAAGCCTTGCTTCACTCTTGGTTACGACACTCCCGGGGGATATGGTTTGATAAATTCATAAGCTTTGTATGAATCATTACAAAAGGATCAAATATAAAATAAAATAAAGATTCACATAAGAATATATGATCATGGATAACCTAGATTGGAACCTAGGGGATCACAAGTTAGGATATACTTTTCCTCTACAAGTTTATCCTTCTATGATTAAAGTTAACTTTTCATGATGATTGGATACGTATTTAAGCCCCTAATTATACTTTTTTCCTAGTTAATGGTGAGAAATAGAAGAACATGTCCCAAAAATCAATGTGATAGGAAATGTGAAGATTAATCTGTTAATGTGACAGAGATGACGAGAGATCAAGTTGTACATATTGTGATTATGCCAAACCAGCTATCAAAAATCACAATTAATAATTGGTACCTAGTTGAATGCCCAAATTAATCAAGGAAGAAGAAGACGAAGTCTCATGGATGTCCATATGATAATGTTGATAAGGGAAAGAGGATCCAATTCCCCTTGTGAAAAAAGTGTGGAAAGGGGCACCAAGGAGAATGTCACAAAGGATCCGAGGGGTGTTTTAAGTGTGGGGTGATAGGGCATATAGTATCCAATTTCTTTAAAAAATTAGAAAGTTTGATGAATGGAGATAAGGTTTGATCTAATGAACCTTATACTTTTCAATGTCGTAAATGTGGAGAAGTTGGACATTATCCAAGGAAATTATCTCCTGGAAGGGATGATAAGCATGATGAGCATAAACAATCTTCAAGGACATGGGAACAATGAAAGTCCAATGCTGAGATGGATCATGATGACTAATGTACATGTAACTACCACACAATAATTTTCTATGTCATGTTGTTTTTTTAGTTCATTCCCTATGAGCATATCATTACTGTTTTCAAAGAACATCGAGTCACTACCTAAGATGCTTTTATATCATTATGGAAAACTTATATTGTTATGTATCACATGTTGAAGTAGTGAAGTTGTTCTTCATGAAAAAAAAATTATTAGGGGATTAAAAGTTGATTATTATTCTGGAAGACGTTCACTATTTTGGGAACCCTATATGATCGAGGTAAATAGATTAGTAAAGTATTTTCTTTGAGGAATAATGGTTGACTAATATTTTGAAGAATCGATGAATTTAAGGTGAACTTATGGTAATATAGGTTACTTATGTAAATGATAAACCAATCTTGGGGAAAATTTGTTTAGGTTATCTACTTTTGTTATAAGATGTTTGGAGTGGTTGATGTCGCTTGGATATGAACGTTGAAGTATATTTTGGAATACTATGTTATCAAATACTTATTGTATTTGGGATTCAATCTTAGGTTGGTTTATTTTGAGGAATTTTAAGGATAGTTATTTATGGAATGGTATATGATGAACTTATGGTAGTACCGTGTAACATTGAAAATTTAAAGTAGTTCTCCTTCCTATGGGGTTCTTTCTTTTTGAAGAGTTGTTTTATCTTACCCTTTCTGTTTTTGGGATAAATTTTTAAAGATAGATAGCTTTTCTTTTGTGGATTACGTGATTCTCTAGAAGATTATTCTTGTGATTTTGATGAGACCAAGTGTAAATGAATGATCATCGTATGGAGAAATGATTAGTTTTGGTAGAAACATATTAATGGATGAAACTCTACTTGAAGGAAATATATTTCGTTGTGCATTTATTCTATGTAGTAGATGAATTCCTCAAAAATATGAAATGGAACGTAAAAAAAAATGCTGTCTGTTAACGTTTCATTATGGGAGATAAATATTGTTTAACCCATCATAAGTTTGTGATTTTCTTATTGTTAACTTTCCCCTAATCATAATATCTATCACTATCCCTCAGAATGTGACCCTTTGTTTTCTCTTCCATGTCCATGTTTTCCTACATGGAATCCTAGTACGGGTTAACTCCGGTGACCTTTATACATCCTTTTCTTTATTTTAAAGAAATAGTGTTACTGAATCCTTTTCCAATGTGGGAATTTCAATGAAATTTCCAAACCCAATTTTAAAAATTACGAGGATACACTTTCTAATGGGGGGAAGATTTTAACGACCTGCAATTTTGAAAAAATCTTGTTTCCTAATTTTTGTGTTATTTTATTTCATACTCAAAAAAACTGTTTCATTTATGAAAATGTGTATAGTTAAAATTTGACTATTGGGTTTTAACTATTATATGACTGTTAGTCAGTATGACCGTTAGAAACTGAATGTTGCGACTATTGTCTCAAAATACAAGTGATCTTGGTTAATTAATATAGAAAGAAGATTCGATGGACTCATCCAGTAGTCTGGGACCGATCAAATCCCATATTACCAAACATGGGAAGGAGGTAGCACCACTGGGCTTTGGTCTGGACAAAACCCAGGGTGAACTTCATCGTGTGAAGCTAGAACATAATCGCCTTCGTGAGAAGTTCAAACTGATAGAAATTACTACTCGTGCTATGTTGGCCGAGCCGCCCTCAGATTCTCAAACCTTAGCACACCTTACACTTAGGTCCTATGCTGGGGTTATAAGGGGATATTTAAGGAGATCATAACCGCCTTGTGTAATCCTTTAATTTAAATAAAAATTGTGATTTCTCCTTTCGATGAAGTATGTAAATTTTCCAATGCCTGGATAAATATAGTATGCATATTTTTGATAAATTATATAAAAATGATATTTTAATATATATTTGTAAACATTAAATAATTAATGATGTGTAATGATTTTCGATAAATGGTCCTCTGCAAATGTGTTCAGTAAAAAGTTTAGAGTCTAATAAAATCAACTTAATTTTTGATGAATAGTAAATTATTAATAGTGATTTTATGCTTAGGATTTGTAATGTAACCAAATGGATTAGTAATATCACTTAAAAAAGTATTAATATACTTTAGTCACCTTGATTATGTAGTGTGATTCAATAAAATAGGTAAATAATTGTTTCATTAATTATTAGTCAAGTATTAGTTTTTTTGGGTGAATAGAATTTTTTAATTAAAAATTAAATTAAAAATATGTAGAAAATTATTTTTATAAAATGGAATTTATTTTTGAACAAAGAGCATCGATTTTATTTTAAGGTATTTTTTGAGGGTTTTTTCTAAGAAAATTAAATTTTCAGGGAATACTGTTTTTATTAAAAAATTAAATTTAAAATACATAGAAAATTATTTTTATAAAATGGAGTTTATTTTTGAATTCATGGCATTGATATTGTGTTAATAAAAATTTTCGGTATTTTTCTAAGAAGGGTGAATTTTTAGTGAATAGAAAAATACGGTTTTAGGGATTCAGTATGTTTAATGACATCATAACTGCATCACGATGATTTCATGAGATATTTTAAGGGATGGTCAACTTTTGAATAGTAATATAAGGTTTGAGGTGTCCCATGTGGCCAATACCATGAGGAAATACCATTTGTTTTGCCAATACCGCCAATGAGGTGTCCCTTGGCCATTAATGCCTTATCCCCTCACTTTACCTATAAATACCTAGCCATTATCTCATCCTTTCGACTCCAAAATCATCCTCAACGAAGTTATGGTCTCCTTACCTCCCAAGGAGTCCTCCCAAGGTTCCCTCAAGCCCTCAAAGTCCCAACCATTGAGTTTTAAGAGTTACATTTTAAGGTAAGTGTTCCAACCTCTCTCTTTCTTTTAAAATAATCTCTTCTAAGTCATATCTTGTGTGTTCCATGTTCTTATGATAGAGGATGTTTTTTTATATTCCTTTAAATGCCCTTTTCAAGTTCATATGATGAGATATCCCCACTTACTCTCATCATTTCGTTTTATGAATGTTTAAGTGGTGCCGTTAGGCTGCCGAAATTTTTGTAACGGATTCTTTGACCCTTCTCATTTACAAGTTCTATTTTCATGTCAAGTATTTCAAGTTTCTTTTTAATATTTTGGGGTATGATCCCTATATCTATAATACTTATATTTTATGTTCATATGATTGGAGACCCTATTTGATCTCGTCAATTCATTTTTTTATGTTTTAAGTGACGCCGTTAGGCTGCCGAATTTCCATAAGAGAATTCTTATTTTTTTCTTCCTTCCTTGTTTTTAAATTCATATGGTATGTCTTTATAATTTCATTACCATGTTATTATATCCTTTATATCTTGTCTCTATACTATTTTATGGATCATTTTTGAGTGGGTGACCCATGTCCCCTCTCTTTTCCTTATTTTCTAAAACCCTATAACATAGTCGTTATGCTGCAGAATTTTCGTCTCAAAAGGTATCTCTCTTTTTCTAAATTATTTTATTTTATTAATTGAATACTCAAAGATCTTTATTCTATAGGTTTATTCAAATATATATATAAATGTTCTATTTTAAATTCTGGGATTTACATACATGTGACCTTCTTTCCTTTTCCAAGGGTTTAAAATGACATAACGATCATGTATTAAAAGCAGTTCTTAAATCATTATGATTATGAAATGAAAACCATTTATTTTATGCTATATGGGTTGTTTATGAAATTATTGATGATGATATATGTGTCTCACATGATAATAGAGAAAATTTAAGGGTTCACCCTGATAGCGCTCTAATGCATTGGGTAATCATGTAACCACTAGAGATTACAATTTTAACAATACCTTGGGGTTTACTTTAGTAATTTCAAATGAAACATTGGGGTTTACCTTGGTGATATGGTCATGATTGTCTAAGTTTAATGTTGTAGCCACATCTTCAAGTTATGAAACACGTTATTTTTAGTATGATTTGCCTCATGATCTCTTTCTCATGCCTTAAAGTTATTTTTCATGACTTTTGATGTATCTCAAGTTCACATATAAAATGTTTCCCTTGTTTCCCTTACTGGTCCTTCTACTCACCCTTTCCTTTGATGTGTACTCCCAGGTTATGATATGTTGTAAGGAAATTAGGGTGAACAAACGAAGAAGCCTTTCAAGTTTTTATGAATAATATTTTATGATTTCATGTATTATGTTCCTGGTTTTCAAAACACAAAACATTAATGATCCTCGGTTTTGTATAATGTAATGAAAGTTAATGTGAAAAAGGTAGGATGTTATAAGATATAATTTTTATATGTGTCTATGAGTTCCTATTTAGATGAAGGTGCTTTTTTGAGCAAGTGAGTTTTTTTTTCGAGTGGTATGAACCATAGAACATTACTGCGGTCTAGTAGATGCTTCAAAATTTTGGGCTCCAACCATAGGCCTCAAAGTGAAATTTTGAACACATTAAAGAAATCTACAGAGGTGTGGGGCGCTTGACAAGTATGGAGGTCTTACCCATCACACAGTGTCTATGGTCATTCTTTCATGGATGATGGTTTACGATCAATGTTCATTTTTGGACTGCCTATGTAAATCGGTTGCAGTCTTGGTATTACCTATTCATAGGGGGATAATTTTGGGTAGCTCTTTTGTTTCTTTTGTGGTTTTTTTGATGAAATATTGGGTCCCCTTCCTTCCCCTCCTTGAGTGGTGGGGGTCTGGATCCATCCAGAATGTTTTGGCCCAGTTCTCGCCCACTCTGTTCGGGAGTCACTGGTTTAGATGTTCATTTTATAACCCTTTTAACTTGGGTTGGTGGGTTTTTTTGGGAGAGTTTTGTTGGACTTTTCAATGTATGGTAATGTTGAGTTCTAGTTTTTCTTCATTGGTATTTGGGTTCAAATGGTGGGAATACCCAGCACATGTCTTGTTGGTTTTTCCTCCTATGAAATTGTCTAGTACTAGTTATTTATTAATGGTGGGGATTCCATTCTGAACAACCTTGGTGTATTTGTATTTCTTGAGGACTCTTTATTTTGGTTGGTTTTTGGGTTCATTGGGAGAAGGCCCAACAATCAGGTTCTTGACTTGGTTGTGGAGGTGGTGGCTTGAACATTCCATTGATTTTCACAAAGTGGTTGTGAGTTAGTGTTTTATTTGGAAAAGAGGATTAAGTAATGTTGATGGAAAATTATATTTCAATATATTTATAGGTTTTATCATGTTTATAAGGAATCTTTAGGTGATTATCTTTCAACTAGAAAGTGTTATGGCTTTCCGGTGGTGGAAAGCTATAATGGTGGGGAGAATTGTCACACCCAGTACTTCATGTCATTGTTTTGATCTGGTTCATTTGAAATCCCGATACTTTTTTGGGGTCATGGGTGAGATTAATGTTGATTTTTGATTTTACATCAATTTATAATCAACCTAATTTGGGTTCCCCAATTATTTTTTAGGAGATTTTGTAGAAAGGGTGGTTACTTCCTGATTTGTGCCAACCGTGAGCCCATTTCCAATTTTAAAAACCTAAACTGTTTCTTTTATAACTCTTTTTTTAAAGATTATTAAACAATTACAAATCATAATTGTTTCCACTGATATATTCATACTACCATATCCTTTTTGACCCCTTATGAATTCATTATAATGGTGAATTGGGGTAACTTATTTAAGCATTGGGCCAACCCATGGGCCCATTTCAAATTTTAAAAAAATAATTTGTTTATTTTATATCTACTTAAATATTTAATATTGATTAGTTATTACACCTCCAACCAAAATCAAATATCATTATACTCTTCCCCATTATCTATTATCCCTCTTTGGAGCTCATAATCGTCGCGGAGTGGGGAAACATTCTCAATGTCTCACAAATCGTCTAGAATTGACAAGGTAAATTGTACCATTCATAAATCAAGAAATTCATACTATTATGGCCACCAATATTCTCTAACTATTTCTTCTTGTACTTATGTGTCTCTCCAAATAGTTTCAAGACATTCCCTTTTAGCAATGAGTGCAGATATAGTGGAATACGAAGTGTTTTCTACCTGGCAATGCGTATTTCCTTCTCTTTTCTCCTCCATCATCCTCCTCATCTCATTATTTATTGGTTTTCTATTTTCCCCAATTCATGATAGAAATATTTTTATGTTTTTCCATGATTTTCAATGGAGGTTATATTCATTTAGGTGTGGCCTTCATAGTTTAAGCGTTTATAAACACGCGACATGTGATTTAGGGTGTGTGTTTACATTACCCCAAGGATTTGTGGTAGGATATCCCTTGCACATGCCTTTATTATTTATGTTTAATAATTTTATAATTTTTAAAACCTGATATATATTTATTAATATTTTTCAGCATTTTGATAGTTTTGTTGGTGGGCAAAATGGTTTTTTAGTCCTTGTTTTTTGAGAGGTACTGTTTTTTTATCTTGAAAATGCACACGAAGTGTTTGTTTAAATGTTCAATTATCATTCACACCTATTTAGTGAGTTTGAGAACCTGTTTTATTGTATTTTTAACATTTTTCATCATATTTAATAAAATATTTCATTTAATTGGTGTTTTTTCCTTTTCGAGTGCCTAAAATAAATTCTTTTGTTTAAAAGTTCATGTCATGTGTTCGGTAAATTGCACGGTTGGATTTTATGTGTTAAGTGTGATTTAAAAATTATTTTTTGGATATATATATGTTTTGGAAGAATGAAAAATTTTATTCTTTGGTATTTATATGTCTTTCGAATTTGTATTTGGGTTTACAAACAAATTAGTTTTGGTTGAACACATGTTTTGGCCCGAGTTGCCGGAAAATGGGATGTTTTACATCCTTATGAAAATTATTCTATTTTGAATATATAACTTGAGTATTATAATGGATTTATGAATGTGGTTTTCTTCTGTAAATGTTGTTTATACTCATCATTAATAAAATTTAAATTCACACATTTTTCATATTTTAGTTATTAGAATGGCTTAAAGCCCCGTTTGGATTTTTAAAAAAAATGGTATCCATGTGTATTTTATGTTCTATATTTTGGGAACATTTTATTATCTATAAAAATGATTTATTAATTGTATTTGGGACTTAAAAATATGTTATGATATGTTATTGATTGGTTTTTGGACTATAAATAATATTTTTTAATGGATTTTATGTGCAAGGCCTCGTTATAATCCTTGAGATTGTTTTGCACAAGTTTTTAGTGGATTATTTATTCGCGAAAGAAATGTGAAGCATGTTTGTAGGTTGTTAGTGTGATTATGGTTTGGTAATGTAATTTTTATGTTAAAAGGGTATTTTATAATATGCGTAACTTGATTGTTCACTAAAGGGAATCCTGGGTATCTAGGTGAGCGAACGTGTACTAGTATGCTAGTGATTCCATGGGGTTTGGCCCCTGTTTCACGTAGCAATATTGACAATGACAAAAATAACTAAAATATGATGCATATTATGTTAGGGGACCACTAGTTTATGGGTATGATCCCTACTAGTAGCTCGTGTGTACGAGAACAGATATTTATTGTGGTTACTTTCACTGAGAAATGAGGTACCTGGCGCTCACAAATAACTAGTACATAGGGGTGTTCCTGTGAGTTGTGCTCATAGGAAATTTTGTACTCACTGTCAGCATATGGTGTGTTTGGTTGGTCAATTGAGTAGTGTGAGTTATTTATTTAAAATTTTTCATTCTTTAAACCATCCCTCTTTAAATCTATCTTCATTCTTAAGTTGCACCTCTTTGAAAAATTGTTATTTGCATTTTTGTTTATAAAACATGTATGTTTTTTCTCATATTTAATATATCATAGTACCTCATTTGAAAAACACAGTTTTATATAATTTATTTAACACATTAAATTGACATTTCATTTAATTTAAAGGATGTGCATTAGGAATAGAATATTGGGAAAACCTACTTAGTTTTATTACTCACACTTATAATCTTCATCTCTTTTTTGCCCTTGTGCACATTTCTACATGAGTTTAATCGCCTTGGGAGACAAGTGATCATTATATTGGAGATTAAATAGTGGTGTCACATGGAGATAGTTGGTTATCAGTTTTGGTCAGTTGAGTTGTTGGTTTAGTTCTACTTTATGTTTTTTGTACAGTTAATGTTTTGTTCAATTTTTATATAAATGTATTTTGGGTTGTCCATTTATTTCCACTATTTGTATTATTGTTTATATATAAGAAAAATCGTTCCCTTGGGTTCCTTATTGATTCCCATGGTACTTGTCTCCATCCCGGGAGGATCGGGAATGCCTATCAGGACTTGTCACAGGCTGGCCTGGGTGACCAGTTCAGGGTCGACTCATGCTGGTTCATGAAATTTCCATATTCTTAGGGGTTGAAAACAACCATTCAATTATCACGAATTATATTTGATAAAGGTTTTTAATTATTTATCCAATGAAGTAATCCAGATAGTTATCATTTAATGGACATTCTATACCTCAGTATGATATGATCCTATGTAAATTTGGTATGAAAATTAAATAAATGATGAAAATAATCATGAATAAAATATAATTTAATAATTAAAATGATAAAAATAACAAAATTATATATCTATATAACAATATAAAAGAGGGCCATGATTTCTAATATAAAAAATGGGGTGGGATGGGAAGCTGAATATGAGATATAAAGTTTCTTTTCAGAAATTGGAATAAATAATTAATAAAAAAATACATCTTTTCTTCACGAGACATAAGGGATCTGTCAAAAACATTCACCACCAAAAAACTATACTCCACTAACAAAAAGATTCACAGTCTCCCATTGGTGATTTTCCTCAATCGATTTCTTTTAAAAATGAATACATACAGCTATTGGTTTCATATAGGTATTGAGTAAAACAATACCATCATGAGTCCAATATGTTTTTCATAAGAAAAAGTTTTCTATTAAATCTAATCATGCTATTTTGGAAATATGTAATCCAAAAATAACATATAAAAATTTTAAATACAAGAAATATATATGATTTGAAATATATATATATATTAGAAACCATAATATTGAAAGTAAATTAAATTAATATTTGGTAAATCCATAATAAATTTAATGTTACCACACAAAACATCAATATTTATATTTATTACAAAAAGTGAAATGGCCTTGTGGGAATGGTTTTATACTCATTGTCTTTAAATCTATAGTATTAGAGTAACCAATATGCATAGATTTAATTAATATAGTCTATAAGTCCTATTTCAACAATATTTATTTAAAACTATTGTGATATATTGATGTGGTAACCCATAATATTTCATGTAAATAAATAATTATATAGAAAAATATTTGGATTGAACAATTTCTACATTTCTCCAAAAATGTTGAAAAAGTATACACATTCAACAACCAATTTTGTAAACTATGGTGATGTCCATTGAGAAAATTTCCTTCATCCATTTTTTTTTTGAAATCACTACTCCTCGAGATTATTTTTTGTAATAAATGGATGTTGAATTTATGAAAATGTTCTGAAACACACATTTCAATAAAAAGTGGAAATAACCCATACCTATGACCACATTTTTCATAAACCATGGTAGTAACATATGGGAAAATATACAATTATATATTTTTAAAATATTACAAATTTAAAACATATGTAATAAAATATACATTTATAATAATATATATATATATAATATGCATGTTTTAGAATTTTGGGATGTGGTAATGTGTTCACAGAATTGTAGATAAAATTATTGGATAAAAACATGGGAGTATAATTTAATTTTTTAATTTTTACAGCCATGGGGTAGTAAAACCGTGAATTATTTTCTATTGGAATTATACTATTTCCATGGACAACATGGACCGTGGGGATATCAAACCTATTAATATGGTTTTTTAGATCACAATAACTTATGATGATTGTAATACTTATGGAGAAAATCGGCATGTACTATTGTAATGGTCCACCTGAGGACACTATTTGTAACCATAGGTAATGAATGAGAACATATAAATTGTTTATAGGGGATTCCCATTAATGTAAATCATTTCCTTAAACTTTGTTCATGATTTTTGTCCTTATATACAAACATTTAAACATGGGTAATATTAATGTTTTAATGTTGTCAAATATTATGTTAATATATTTTTTTTAAATAAAAATTCAATGTAAAATGAGGATGTTGATGTTTGAATAACATTGTTAAGAAATAATAATATTAATCAATAAATTAGTAATGAGAAATAAGTCAAAAAATTAGTATTACATAGGGTTATATGACAATTTTCTAAAGTGATTAAATATTAAAAAAGACTGTTATTTATCAAATAACTATTAAATTGTTAATAAATTTAATAGACCACCTTTATATGATTACTTTTATTATACATGATACTAAAATATTTGATATATTTTATTAACATTTACTAAATTTTATGTTTGAGTTGAATAATATTAATAACACGTAATGTAAAAAAAATATTTTCCAATAAAATCAATTTTACAATATATTTCAATATTGTATTAAATAATAGTGCTTTTGTTATAATTTTATATAGATGATAATAATTTTATTATTTTATTTAGGATTTGAAAATTACCAAAGAATGAATGTTCGAAAATATTTTAATGTAATTGATTTTTTTCAACACTAAAAAATGACTTCATTAATAAAACCACATCACTTATAACTAAATCAAGTAGTATGTATTCTGTGATAACATGTAAAATATTTTTTTAATGGTCAAACATATATCTATGTGGTAAAACACTAGATAATTAAATACCATTATGAATTCAAAAAACCAATGCATAATATTTTATGAAAAAGTGTATTTTCCAATAAAAGAAGTTATTTTTTTAGTTTTATTTTAATTATCTATTTGTTTGTTAGAACATGTTTTGGATTTATTTAAAATAAATATAAATTTAATTTTTCTTAAAAAATATTTGAAATAATGTAAATAAATTATATTTGGAATTTATCCAACACCTATATTTTATCCTTTAAAAAAAATTTCTAAAACTTTTTTTTCATCTATTACGTGCTCTAATGATCCAATTGAAATTTATTATATATATAAATTGATTAAAAAAATAGAGATCTTATTTAGAATCATTAGGTTAAAATAATTTAATATTTTTTAGTTTTATTTTTTAAAATTAACTGTATTGGAAAAAACTACTCACCTTGGTGAAAGCTATAAGGTAAAATGGGGTAAACAAAGAGTAAAATTCCAAACAATTTCAAAATCATTTAATAATTTAATTTTTGATTTATGGTTCGACCCAAACACATCTCGTATTCATTATTGTCTGTATTGGATGGTTTCTGATATGTAAAACATCTTATGTCTTTATATCAATATGAAATATTCTGGAAAATGACATTGATAGCAAATATTAGTGTGACATACCACCACCACATCTTGACTATTAAATAAATTCATTTTCCCGATGAAAATATTCTGAAATTCCTTCACCTATTCACTTATTTTACCTCCATTATATTTATTCAAAATAATTTATCGTAATAACACCATTTAATGTTATTCCACTTATGGAGAACTCATGTTCCAAACATATGTGAAAAATTTTACAAAACACTTTTAAATTTCTTTATTACACATTAGATTATATTTTAAAAATATTATAATACCAAATCATTATTTATATTGTACTAATTTTATTAATTGTATGAATAATCACTAACACACATTCTAATTTTCCACTAATAAAAATATAACTTCCTTAGTTTGTTTGTTTGGACTACCCATACCTGACGTAACATATCAATCATTTCATCTAATATATTTATAATTTATTGAAATATATTAAATTATTATTTTTATGCTTAAAAACATCTACATATTATCATTATTATTCTATTAAAATGAGATTATTAAAAAAATTACTTTTATTAGCATAATCATGAACTATTTATAGATTGTTCATGTTTTTATTGGTCTAATAACATTATAATAAAATGCTATAAAATAATATAATGGATGTATATTAGAACATATTCAATGATATTATATTATATTAATACATAAATAATTAATTTATTTTGGTTTTATAGTGATAGTATTAATATTAAACACATCAAATAAGATAACAATGTCGCTTCTTTAAAAATCACTGAAACATGATCATCACTAAAATAATTTTCAAGTATCATAATAAAAAGTACCAAAGAGTGAAATTATAACATTATTAATAATTATATGTAACTAATTCATGTACCTTTTATTATATACTACTGATGATAAATTGGATAATAATGAATAATAACTAGTGATTACAAAATATGTAAAAACTACCAAGATAACCCACACTTGATATTGAATATAGATAGTAAATAAGAAATATACATCTAGGGAACCATTAAAAATCATGTTCATAAATGATTATAAATATAAAATTGGAAATTAAATTTGTTGTTAATATATTCATTTTTTTTATTTCATTAAATATTATCTTAGGAATTCTAGATAAATGTAAGATGTTCTATGTGTCCAATTTAATATTTTGAGATATGTTTCTTATTGGGCACTGTGATATCATTATTTTTTAGTGAATAATTAATAATTAATTTATATCACCAGATTCAACTATTTCATGGTATTTAAAGGAAAATAATTTTCTTTCTTGATATGGATTATAATTAAAAGTGATGCCATGGTTGTAAGTTTAATTTATGTATATTTCGAATTCCAAGACACTTGATTGATTTTGAAAACCATTATTTATTTTATATAATGTATTAGAATCCTTATTTCCATATGTTATAATGAATACATTTTATTTCATTATATTGTAAATTCCCAATTTATGGTAACCCTCATATATCCTTTTTTATTAATATTTTTCCATCATGTAAAAAATTTCATGTCCACTCTCAAATTATAAATAGGATTTTTTTGAATGTCTATCCAAATAGATAATTGGTGTGATATTTCATTATAATGGACCCATAATTTACCTCTTCTATTTATATATATTTTATACTTATGAAATGTTATTTTATATTGTTGAAATGATCCATCGGGTCCATTTTCATTCTTAATCCATGGATTTTATCAATCATCATTTTCCATTCATTTATCTTCCTCTTTATAAACTAGGTATTTAATTACCTATATTAAAGGGTTTTTCATATATATTCAATATATTGATTGATTGGATATAAATTTGAATTCATCCTACATTGGTTACCCTAAATGGTGTAGAATTTAATGATTCTTATATTTAAATATATTCTATTTAATGACTGGTGAATTTTTTAAACATATTATCCAAGTTACAAAAATACATTTATGTTTTTCATTTTATTTAATTCTTGTTATTAATTGTATTATATATAATTTATATCATATAATTAAGTCACTTGAATTAATTAATGAGTTATGGGACATATAATATCCCCTTGATACATTAATTTTCCTCATGAAGAAAACTAAAATGATTTTTTTCTTCATGACTTCCAAGAACAAAATATTTCCTAGAAACCGGGCTTTATTGAAATATGATGATATCTAAGATCACTATGTATCAGTTTTATTAATGGATTTAGCTATTTGAAAATATAAAATGCATCCTTGTAGAAAAAATTATTGTTTTCTGTCTGATTAATTTATTTCATTTGACAACTAAAATATATTATGTTTATTTATAATTATATGATGAAAATATTTTTATTATATATCCCGTACATATTATTCATTCTTATAAAACTCCAATATTTTGAAATAAGAAAGTTATCTCTTAAATGTTCCCATATTGATCATTTTTTCTTCATTTATATGGTTTATATTTCCCCCTATCATGAAAAATTCATTATACCTGATACTTATAGAATAATAGAAAGTTTGGAGAATTTATGGGAGATATTGACAAATTATTATGGATTTAATAGTTTCATATTTATTATAATAAATATCCACTTATTGAGAAACAAAAGGAATTATTAGAAAATTAATCATTTTAATTTTCTAAATTAATAAACCAAAAAGTTATTGATAATTTTTGTATATAATTATTTAAAATAGGTAATCTTATTTTGTGACATATATTTCTTTAATTTCATAATTGGGCTCAAATTAATTTTTTAGAGACCTATAATGATTGAAATGTTTTCAAATAATAATTAAAATGTCATAAAGTTGTGGTTTGGGATGTTTTTTTGTAATTAAAAATGTATAGATATACATTTATCATAATATAAGAAAAATTTAATATTACAGATATAAGGATAAATAACTACTGAAAACCCATGGGATTATTATAATGTATAAGTATAATTTTAGATTAATATCCTAAATATTTTGTAAATTATGCATTTTTTAGATTTCCTTGAAATAAATTTACTCTCTAGATAGTAGAATATATATCCGGTAGCATTGATAATAAACTAGGAGAAATAAACCTAAAAAAGATGTGATGAGTTTTAACTCAATATGTACATTGGTTGACAATGAGTGAGACTAATACTACATACATTGCTAAACACTCTTGTGGGATATGATTTGGGCAGTCAAATTCTCATTATAATAATTTAAAATGGATTTTCTATTCTAATGAAATTTGGATAAGTAGTATTGGATAACCAAACATAAAAAAACTTGTTTTAAGGATGGATATTTAGGGATAAATGAAGGATATTTTGATGGTTTTGAAGAGTTATACATTTTGAAGATATATATTAAATATAATTATATTATTTTAGATTTTTATAATTTTAATTATTCAATATATATGTTAAATTATATTAGTTTTTATAATTTTTTATTCCTAAATTAATCATGTTAACAATGTAGTCAATTGAAAATTAATATAATATAATAACGAGGAAAATAGGTTAATAAATAGTGTGTGTAATATTTTGATGATGATAAACAAGTAATCATGAATTTTGACTGACATTGTAAATAGAGTTGACTTGTTATAATAAAACAATTAATAGAAAAATGGAGATTTATAGAATTTTTGAGTGATAATGATGATGAGTTAATGATTTTTTAATTTTCTATATGTATAAAAATTGGTATGATGATTTTAGTTAAATGAAATCCAGGAGCTGGATAAGGAATTATACATTTTAAGGGATGACGTAGAGAAACAAATTATTATAGAAAAAATAATAGTTCGGTCACTAGAGTTAAATGGAAAACGATACCCTAATGTACCACAAAAACATCACTATCATAAATGTGGGAAAAATTAATATATACATGTCAATTACCTAATATAAGGGCATACAAGTACGATAGGGACTACAAACATCAAGACAATTGAAATAATATGGAACTAAAACTAATTTATATGGGGTAACACTAATCGCACACCCAAGAACTATCAATTTTGTATTCTTATGTTCATCAACATACACATTTGAACTTAGAATGGTTAAAAATAACCTAAAATCACAAACCTGATGTGTAGATTTTTCGTTAATAATAATAATAATAATTTTTGTTGTTATGATTATCATTACAAAGAATACCACTCCTCCCGAGTATAAATTTATAGTAATTTTCATTCTATAAAATCCTATTATATTTAAGTCAAATTTGATATAATATAATACATGAATTGGATCTCTTAAAATAGTAGGAGTCGTAACTGAATATACATGAAAATTAAATCTAAAAAATAACCATTGATAAACTATTAATACATGGATGACTATTAATTCCCTAATAATAATTACTATAATTTTATATAGTTATTTAACTCAAACTTATTGAGAAAAAATAAAAAACAGTAAAATTGTATATATGATGTAATAGATAAGTTCACTGGTCAAACCATTGATCATAATTATGAATCCTCATTGTAATTTAAATGATGTTTATATTTCTTGTATACATTTAAAAATGTTTTTTTCACAACATTTAAATAATGCATATAATTTTTTTCTGGGATAATTATTATTTCATATATATAGGGTAGTATGTTGGTTATATTAATTTGAAGTATAAAAACATAGGAAAAAGAAAGAATTTTGGTAAAAAATGACTCATTAGAACATGTGATAGGTTCAGGATTAATTTTTAGGATCTAAATTGAATAGTCAGAAATTACAGAGATAATAATATATGAAAATGATTATTTGTATCATGAGAAACTAATATACAATGTAAAATTACAATAAAATATAGATGACCTAATGTAGGTTGTGGGATCAAAATTTGAGGTTTATTATGAATATTCATAATGTGAAACATATTTCCATGCCATCGTACTTTCCAAACATTCCTAGAATTTTTTCATGATGTCTTACATTCAATGGGGACACATACATTATTGCATGGTAACAACCAATGATGATCTTGTTCGATTTAATGGAATATTTTATAACATGGCGGGACCTTCATTACTATAAATATAGTGCAATGATGATCATCCAATTAATTTCACCATGGAAGGAGGTTCTTGCATGGATGATGTACTACGTAATGGAATCATCCACCAATTATTTTCACTATACATCCCCTACAACCCTCTCACATCTAACATGAAGGGGTCATCACATATTGTTTCGAGTAAGATAAATAATAAGGGAGTGAACAAGTGATTTATAATATTTTATTTTTTATCATGTTTTTGGTTATTTCATTTATTCATAATTCATAAAATCATTTTATTAAATATCTTTCATTACCATTGATCACATGAATAAAAGAAATAGCATAGTTATCCTTAAAATTGGTTACCATGTGTTGTATATGACCATTAAAGAATTTATCATGATAATGTAAGGAAAGGGAATTGTGAAAATGATTTCATTAAAAACCTAAATAAAATGGCCATAAGAAAATGGAATTCCTAGCATTATGGAATTGTTACCAAGACTAAGGATCACCGTTCATCCCGAATTTGAGGAGAAAATAAATAAATAATTTAATTTAAAAAATAAACACACATAAACGAAGAATTTAAAAAACCTATAAATTATTATTATATAGATAACAACAAACATATATCCATATATTTTATTTTAACGGGTCAATTAATTAATTATTTATGTTTTCTAAAAACAGTTTCTACCATATTTGAAAAATCCACATCGAAATTAACATTTTAGATAATTTAATAATCTAGTATTATATTTCATTTTAGTTTTTTTGTAAAATTTTTAATTATATTTAACTAACATAATGTTGTAAAGCTATATTGGAAGTCAAATATTTTATATCATTGTCAAGGAGGTTTTTCATTTTTATTTTTAGTTTTAAATTTTTTTAATTGTGTATTCTTTATTCTTATTTTACATATATTATTTTTAATTTCATAATTACATATTTAATTTCATATTCCTAAAAATTAAACATGATTAGGAGGAATGTGAACTTTCTAATGTTACCAAAAGATCAAAATAACCCTTATGTGGAATAACTTATTAGTTATGACTATTGATAACAAATAATAGAACACAGGTGTTTTTATGATATCACCAATATTTCATTACATATGAATCCTAGTTTATTTTACCAGGTAATCCAATACTGGACTACAACTAATCATCCTACCTACACCCGTGATAGTTTAAAGCATTAATTTTTATCTTTTAATCACTCATATAATCTTGAGAACCGTGAAAAATTAGAATATACAACAAACAATTTCCAAAACTCACATGGGATGTTTTATAGAACTCTATAAGAAAATTTAATTAAGAAAACATTTCAAATAACCTGACAATAATACAACAATTTTGATTATATCTATGATATTGATAAATGGAATGGATTCACTAATTTTTGTTGAATTGCATCACTCCGTTGAATGTGTTGGATATAGACTTATAAACATGATTCTTCTGACCAAAAAAATCAATCTCTATTAAGTTAATTGTTATAAATTTCAATCAGCATGAATATGAATACATTTAAATTATCAGATATAATTTATCTGAAATGAATAGAAAATTACCTTTACATGAAATTGATATATGGTTGTAAAAAACTTTATAAAATGGGATTTCCTTGGTAAACATGCCTATCATAGACACTTCAAATGGAGGATCAGTAATTAAAAGATCACCAACAAAAAAATACAATTTATTTAATGAAATAGAATACAACAACATACAGTCGATAGATGATGTAAAAAACAAAGAGGAATCTTAATCATAAAGGACATTTAATGGATGACAGCCTAAATTCAATACTACAATAGAATTTTGGAAACCACGATTATCCCATAAAAAAACATCATGGTATGTATATAGTTTAAGTTAACAATTATAATTCCAATCTTGGTAATAATTTGGATGGTTAGTAGCCTTGACAAAAGGAACTGTGAATCCAATAATGAGGACTATAATTTTAACAAATTTAATTAAGACCATCTCTTCAAATACAAATATACTCCTTAGAAATGCCATTATCCAATTTCATGAAAACCACTAGACCAAATATAAATTAATTTTATGGGTGATTCAATCACTCATTAGTCATCCACATGATATATGGTGTTCTAAGAATATAAGTTCAATGAACAACTATGAGAAAGGCTAATATGTGTGCTACCTAGTATCCTTGAAAACATCCAACATAGAGACATAAAAACCACCACCTTTAGAACTGAACAAATGAGGAAAGATAATCCTAAACCTTGTTATTTATATAATAATAATAGGAAAAAAGGATAAATAAAAATTAAATGAAGAAGAAAATGAATAACCCCCAAAATTCTGGCTAAGACTACCAATTCCTAAATCTATGGACAATGTAAAATTTTATGCACATCAAATTATCATCGTGAATAATATATATAAAACTACACATTAGAATAAATTTTATAGAATATCTATCAAAATTTAAAAAAAACAAGGTTGAACTTATGATATAGTTAGTAACGAAAAAATATGAGAGTTAAGTAAATAAACATCATCCCAATCACAAGATAGAAATCCTCAATGATATAAAGGGACTTACGAAGAAACAACTATACCATTGATGATTTTTGATTTCAATCAATACCATGAATAATATGTTTAAGAGGGATATATTTTCCTTGTGTTACAAAATGAGTAGAATGGCTGACAAAAATATTAAGACAAATGATTTAGAGTAAAGAAGACTACATAGGCCACACTATACCTTGAATACAAAAAATAATGTACAAACAAGGACTCATCAAAAAAAATCTTTTACAGATAAGATTATATTATTTCTTATGGACTATCTAGTTCTAGTTATGGATTAATAGTTGATAGTGATTATTATGGATAAAAATTTCTTGGTGACTAGATGATCATTGATAACTGTGTGGAGTTTGTAGTTTTGACAGAGAATATGTAAATCTAAAATTACTTTTCTTATTTATAATTTGATGAAAATAATAATGTAAGAGTTTATGACATTGAGCATGAAATTTTTCCTACAAGGAATGATGGTTATATAACTAATTGAATGAATGAATTTGTTTGAGTTGAGGGTAAATATTAGATGCTATAGGACATGATCACTAATAATATAGGAACTCCAAAAAAATATTTTAAAGAATTCCAATTACTATAGATGATATAATGTATTGATACCATTTATTTATGTTTGATAAAGCACTGGTGGTTCCACACAATATAGGTAGTGCATGTGCTACCAATTTGTAGGCTAGGGATGACAAGAACAAATAAAGGGGACCCACATACGTTTTTATGAACCAATTAAGATCATTCATCGATGTATAAAGGGTTAAATGATTCCAAAAACCAATTTCCTATGTTGAGAAGAAGTATGTTCATTCCAAAAAATGTTAAACAAAAGTGCTTTTAGGAATATATCTTTGGTTTTTCAACATTATTCATTATATTTTAATCCAATATACCAAAACCATTTTTAATTAATTTTAAAAATGGAATACACTTTAACATGTTCAATTTTATGTATAGATCCAAATTGAAGGCATAAGAATGATGAGAAAAAAATAATGAATAATAAAATAAAAAATGAGTAACAGTAAAGAGAATAATTAATTTAATGAATCATTATTCAATAGATTGGTTAATTTATATAAATTATTTTTGGAGATATTTCATGAAATTATATTATGATATTTTAATTAATTTATATTACTATTATTGAAAATATATATTTTTCTGGTTGAACATTTCAATAATATAATATCACTTAATGTTCATAATTTATTTTTTTCGGAGATTTTCCAGGACATTATATTATTATATATGTATTATTTTATATTATTCCTATTGAACATTTCCGTGTGTTATTGTCCCAACCACATGGTTGTTTCCTTATAATAAGTCTAAAACCCATTTTCCACAGTTTTATTGATGATGTTTCCGAGGTGAAATGTTTTAATTCATTGTTTTAAAAATTTATTTTCATAAATTCAAAGCAATGATAACAAAGAATCACATATAATATGATTGTGACATTTTTTGAGTAATCCATTATCTGATGACCTAAATTTACAATAACTCTTGTTTATCCATTAAAATCCTTGAACATAATTTTTATAGATGAGAAAAATCACAGTAAAAAATGTTCCCTTCAAATACTGATCGACATATATAGATAGATTTTTTTTAAAAAAATAATTTAATAGGTGGAAGATCCATGGATGATGACATGTGTATTTTTAATGGATAAATTTTGGGGTGATTTCATGATTTATGGGGAAGGTTCCAGATGATTAATATAATATACATTATTATGCACTCTACATATAAAAAAATTAAATTAAATAACATATAAAATAGTAAATTAGTTGGGTATTAGAAAATAAAAAATCACTATTTACATGACCATTTTTATCAATTTCACTTGGGTGGTGGTTGTGAAACTTGAGAAAACAAAATTGAAAAAAAATTCAATGGAAAAATATTTAATTGGTTGTAATTTTTTTTATATATAGTTAATTTATAACCCTTCATTGAGATTTTGGAAATGGGGATATTCCATATGGATTGTAATTTTTTATTTATTTGATAAGGATTATCATACAATATAATTTTATAAATTTATTCATTCATGAGGTTTATTGTTTTTAACATCATTTAAAAAACCAACCCTAATCTTCATAGTCATTTGAAGCTAACTATAAATAAATAATTATTATTTTTAATATTCTTAATATAGGGTGGTGAATCTATATGATTTAAAATCCTATAGTAAGGATCATTGAATGAGGTATGTGAAAATTTACACATAGATTTACACATTGATAAAGAGTGAAGAAATTACAATAAGGTAAATTGTTTGTTTCATGTACATTGAAAATAATTTAAAAAATATGAATGGTTTAAAATTAATGCATGACTATGTCAAAACATAAAGGGTAAAATACGTTGTTGACTTGATTGTTCGAAAATTAAGGATTGTATGAATTTTTTCTATGTGATTATAGAATAATTAATTTGATATTTAGTCTATTTACATTTACTAAAAAATTTATAATCAGGTAGGTTGTTCATCCTATGTAATTTTTTGATATTTCATTAGTTAATAGAAACACGATTTAATGTATTGGGTGGGTTGATGTTTACATTTCATGCATACAATTTTAATTTAAATTATAAAATTGATATAAATAAATAGATAATTCTACTTTGGGTATTTTTTTGCTATATTTATTTATAGAAGGTAACATGTTAATTTTTTTAAAATAAAAATTGAGTAGAAAACAAATAGAAATTTAGGATAAAATTTATGCATTAAGAAATGATATAGGTCAATAACTAATAATTAGGCTTATATTTTAATATTTAATAGAAGATGGTGAAAACAAATAGGAAAATGACTATTTAATATTTCAATACCGAGTTCACAATGATTCCCCTATATTTTTATGAAATATATTATTATATAATTTGATCTCTTTGATTGGTTTTCAAGAATACAATAGAAATCGTAAATGAATACTGTAACGTTATTAAAATAATATACAAACATTTATTCCCAAGCCAATAAATTTGTGTTATTATAATTCAATTAATAATTTTTGAATAAGATATAAATTTCAAACTCAATAAAAATTTAGTTATAAGTGATTAGAAATTGATCACACAATATTTTAGTAAAGTCATTTTAATCTTCATAAAATATGTTTTTAAAAAAATTATTTGTATTGCTTCTATAAATAAATATATTAATTAACATATGGGTGTTTTAGAAATTGCATATGATAAAATGATATTCGTTTTTGAAATAATCATATCAAAATTTTCCAGTTGTGACATTTTAAATTTTAATTGAAAATTTTGATGTTTCAATGAATAGTGGAAAATAAGGAATATTCATAGAATTTATATTTTATCTGTATTATGAAGAAAAATTATTTTCCAATTACTTATAAAATGTAATTAGATAAATATTATTTAAATTAAAATGATTATAGTTTTTAAAATTGATTTTATAATTGAATTTAGAAAAAAAACATCTCATATTTTATAATGGCATGTTTCTAAAAAATTTATTTTCATTGTGTTTTTAAGATATAAATTTAAGTAAAAATATCAATCATTTATGTTTTTTGTTAATGACCCAACATGGATTACCATATAATTAGTAGCTGGACTAATTGGTCACATGGACTCAAAAGCATCTTTGGGTACACCAGAGGCGGCCGACTAGCTGTGAGGGTCTCTAGAGGTGATAATTTCAAGCCAATAAGCTCATATAAATGATCTCACTAATGGATAATACAATATAAATATTATACAATAGTAAAAAAATATATGGAAATGAAAATTAATTTGAAGACATGTATTATATAAATGAAGAAATTGTACAATGGTAATTTATATATTTTCTTGATGATGGACGATGCATAAGAAAATGAAGTAAACCAATAACATATATTACAGTATAGTACAAAAATAAATAAATGACATCAATTCCCCAAGAGCATCTCACGGTTCCACTCGGTCATTTAATCCTAATTCTTTGGTCTAATCAATACAACAATTAACCTAGATCCTATAAAAATAATGTCTACCCAGGTACCATGTGTACCTGAGTAGGGTGTTAGATATAAGACTTAGTATGTCGACACCCAAAATGTCTAGCCCAGATTATACAGTGTAATATAAATTTAATATTGTGGAGGTATACTGAATAATAAAAAATGTATAAATAAACATCACCTGACCATGTTCTTATGGGACACCAGATGGCTATACCTACTTCGACCATTGGCTGTTGTCTGATTGTGTAACAAAATCATTAATTTATTATTACCAATTTATAAATAATTCACAAGTTTTCAATAATGAAATTTCTATAATGTGACATGGAATCCTGTGATGATAATTAACATGAAAGATCTATGGTAACAACTAAGGTAAAGTTGACCTCAAGGGTCTCCCATTCAGAAATAACTATAGACTAGCTAAGGGTAAGATTGTAATCAAATGATCAAATTTCAAAACATTCTAAAATATGATTCCTATAGAGTCTATGGAGTTCATCCAATGTTAAAGGGGGATAAGAAATGACTGGGACTGATGGGATTTATCCATGGAACCTACTTGTCAATTCTGGATCGAAATAGCGTATCTAATACAACTTATAGAACAACATGAGGGATCTTACGATGTTGTACCATGAATCCAATGTTAGGATACAATTTGTTTCTATTTGTGTCTCATCCTATGAAGTTTATATCCAAGAATTTAGAGTATGGTCCTCATGTTCTCAAGGAATTCCCTTTAGAATCCTTGTGGAGCACAAGTTTAGACACTCTTATTTTAATAATAAAGTCATATATAATTCTGAATGTTGAATCCATTACATGTCCTTAGTGTAATATGGATAATTGGTCATGCAACCATTTAATCAAGTCATAAGTAATAAATAACTACATTTGGTCCTAGACTTTCCTTTCATTAGTTTGATACTTACAACTAATATCAAACTATTCATGTAATACATTTATGGAATTTTCAAAATTCAAGGATCACTCTGATACCTTCCATTATCATGCTATGGGATGCTACACACATGTCACCAATTATTAATTTATAAACCCTTGTTTTTCTATAGAATTATTTAATTTTAATCCAAATATCACCATAGTTATAAAATCATTCACTTTACTAAACCATGTCAATTGATTATATAAAGCTCCATGGGCCACATATAATATGTCCATGGAAAAAAGGAAATCAACTAGTCAGTTAATTTAGATGTTAAAATTGGGCCAAGCACATAGACGAGGCCTTGGTTAATTAATCATTTTAAAAGGGAAACACTATTTTTTTTTCAAATTTTATTGTTTCCCATGACTTAAACATGACATATATGTAATGTAACATCAATGTATAAGAAATATAAAAAATACAATCCAAGAATGAATAAATATAAAATCTCTACCATTAGATTGATGAAAAAAAAAACCCAATTGTAGGAATTTTATTATAAAACTGTGACATTACTCTTCAAACAAATCACTTATCATAATTACCATATACATCATTAAGCATACTCAATTAAAAATCAATAGGTTTTTAATGTAAAAACCATACTGCATTAATTAAAATATATGTAAGGATAGATAATAAAATAATTAATGAATTCATTAAATTATTGGCGAAAGTAGAGGGACCTTACCTTAGTGTGGAACCAATTTAATAACCATCACTTGGCAGATTTGGAAACGACCACTCGAAAAATCCCCGCACTCGCACAAAAATACATTAGTATATATATATATATATATATATCCTTAAACCAATGGAAATATTTTCCAATCCATGAGGGAATATATACATGGGTGACTAATATATATTATATATATACATAGGTATACAAGTAAGTCCCACCAATCATTGAAAAACAAAAACTATAAACAATTATATAGACTCGATACCACCAAAATACACTAAATTAAATAATGTAAAAACAAATAGCCTGTTTAAATCATTACCTCAGATGATGGAAGATAACTGAAACAACATGAACTACTTCACCTTCGGTGGTGGTTCTTCGTACCCACATGGATGGGTCCCAATTAAACCATCACAAAACCTACAACCATGATAAAACTAAAAAACAACATTTTTAATAAACCCTACATTTCGGTCGATTTTAATAGGGTGATGAGGAAGAAAAAATAGATGATCATTGGGGGAGATGGGAGGGAAAGGACATACCTCGTGACATCAACTTAGAATCCTGAATAATTGATATGTAATTGGAAAACTAAAGTGGTGGTGAGGGGGTTTGTTGTGTGTTGGAGTGTAGGGTTTGGGAGGGGCTACTCGCACGAGTGATGGGGGGAGAAACTGTTAAGGTATTTTAGTAAAAACATATGTCAGAATAATAACAATAATAATAGTGATAATAATATTAATTATTATTTCTATTATTATATTATCATTATTAAAAAATTTCCTTAATATTTTATTTATTTTTGAATTTTAAATAATTATATTACATTTCATTAAAAATACACATCACACTATTTAGGATTCACATTTAGGTAGACTATGTGCCAACCTTTTGATAAACGTTGTGATCAAACTACCCATTTCAACAATCCTTTAGGGCTATGAACATGTTCTAGAAAACCGTGCCCAACCCGTGTGCCCCACTACTTCCCCCATTGATCAAGGACAGATGATTTCCTGAACTAGGATAAAAGGTTTCCGTCAAATCATGCACCCAAAAATGGTTTTTATGAATGTTTATTCTTGGGTCGTGTACTCTTGAAACTCACCAAGACCTCTAGTAAACTCATTAGACCTTTAACAACCTCAGAAAAACACTAAATTGAAGCATTACAACTCGTGAAAATAAATTTCGATGATCGGTTTTAAATTCCACTTGTCGCGAATAAATGAAAAAAATTCAAAATCCACTATACTTTTTTCGAGTGGAAGAAAAATAGAAATGTACAGTCTTCCTCTCATAGAACTTCTCATCCTAAAAAATCCTTTAGGAAACAACTAAAACACCGCCCGACCAACTAGTTTTATGAATTATCATTCTAACTATAACATTTCACTTCATACATCCAACACACCATTAATCAGTACATAATGATTATGCACAAAATCCACTAAAACATGAGCTAATTCCCCATTTGCAACTAGAAGACCAAAATTGGGCTTATATGTGCCAGTTAAGATTGAGATAGGATAAATTTGTTACCAAAATAAACATCTTACTAATGGTTCTCCACACCATAGGTATTAACTTATGGAAGGGTCCAATTCCAAGCCATGATACCTCCAATGTCAGAATTTTTATACAATTCATGCCTCTAATAATCCAAATGATGCTCTATGAGCTATTATATTTAAACTAAATAGTCTAATATCGATTTACCTAACCAAAACTAATCATGTATGATTTCGCAGAATACATTGTTGACCTCAAAACCACACTCGACTTATCCAAGGAGTGTGAAATAAAATCGTTCCTTATAACCATAAACGTTGAAAAAAAAAGATAGAATGTGTCGAGCCACTTGGATGACTTATCTCAAATATTCCAAGTTTAATGGCTAACACATTTTCGATTGATCCATAATGAATTCCTCCAAAGCATTTGGAGTTAATAATGACCAAATTAACAAAATCCCATAACTAACTTCAGGTGATTCATTGTAGGTCAATCCATCATCAAAACATATTTAATAGAGTATATTGTACAATTACAAGTTTATTCAAACTCTATTATTCAATGAAGAAGTTGGTATAAGCCCACAACGTCCAAATTTGAACATTAACTGAGCCTAGAGTAGCATAATCATAGTGGTCATGTCAAATGAAATGGATGGAGTCTACATGTCCGACAATGAAATTCTTACATGGTAATATATGAATCATCATGAATTAACAAGACTCGATAAGAAAGAAATGTTACCATGGAACAACAAGAATACTCATCCAAAAATATCAACATCTCATAGCTTTATCATGGTGTAAGATTGAATCTCTCATATAACAATAAGGTCGATGTCAAGATAGGGGAAATTCCCGTAACTAAGAATAATACTAAAAGAGGAAATTCATGGAATCCATTATAATGTACCCAACTATGGGAGGTAGATTTTTCTAACCACAAATGATCGACATCTAGAAGAAATTCATCTTCACCTATTGGCACATCATTACCCTTGATAAAAAGACCTTACACACTATGGATTTTCATGATCACTCATGATTTAAACACTAATGTCAGCCAGGACCAACTGTGTTTTGCATAGGTATTATATAATGAAAACTAGATCAATGTCATGAAGTCAACAAAGCACTGGCATTCATGAACTGTAATATACGTAATGGAGTTTTATCATAGGCAACCATTTTCAATAGTCTTCTTGGATTGTGTTACTTTTACATGAAAGGAACACATTTAATAGAACCTCTATGACACTCCCCATATTAAGAGTGTCACAATCATTAATGATCTTGAAAATAATATAGCCACTCACAAGCTCTCTAAAAAACATCTTAACAATACATGTGTCCCTCCATCATGTCATGCTAACATATGTAAATGAATTTTTAGAATGTCAATCTAATGTGACTGGAATGTCTAAACACACGAGTCTTTAGAAACAATATCACATGCATTTGAATGAACATTATTCCTTATCACTCAAGTCACTCAACATGGATATGACCTGAGACAATAATCAATAACACATGAAAATTATTTCATCAATACATTCCATCATAAGACAATTATTTTAAATGACATAAGTACCATTAATCTATTTATAAGATGAAGAATGGGTCAAATGACCAATGAATTAGCCTTCCATGCCAGATGCATGTCTAACCTACTCAAAATGAGCATCACTCACTGCTCAAACCCATAACAAATCCCCAAAAAAGTGACCACACTTCCAAAGAATTTATTCATTGTAAAATGAAAGCCCTTCTAGGGAAAACAAAACCCAAACCACTCTATTCATCCTAAAACTCATAGAAATAGCATAGAACATAATATTATTAGGGTTATTTATATTACGGGATAACCCATAATAATGAAAAAAATCCCCCTTAACACTAGGCCCCATAAACTGATTCCATCGTCATAAAATCCAATCATAATTCCAATGCTAAAAGTAAAATAATGCTTATATAAAATTCTCTAATTTTTATTCCAAGGAAACCAATTAAAAAAATTAACATCCCTTATATGTGGGTTCAAAATAGGGATCCCCACTACATGTTCCATTTCAAATCCATTACATTTATTGAAATTTTTAAATATTCAAACATTAAATATATTTAACTAATACATTAAAGAAGAATTGTAAATTTTCAATAATCATCCTTTATAAAACACGTTTCATTTATTTACATCGTCCCATTAATTAAGAAATTTACCAAATAAAATACCCTCAATATATATGGTGACCTAAGAGGATTCCCATAATCCTACATAGTATCTCTAGAATGAAACACAATAGTAGTTTCTCAAAAGTAAAACTTTTAAACACCCATAAAACCTTGGCTCCTAAAGAATACACACCAACTAGCCATCTTGGTTCTAGTCAGGTATTTAAGTTGTGAATAAATTCATTTATAACTATATTATTATAAAATAATAAAATATTGACTCACGTGGTTGGCCATATACAAACCAATATTGGGCCCATATACAAAATAGCTTTTCATTTTGATCCCACATAATCAAAACTATATACCTATTAATTTAAATTTAAACTACCTTTGACAATCATGATAATACATGGGTTACCTCTTCCCAGTTATAATCTACCCAAACACCTTATATCTAAAAAATATCTCCCATTGTAATCAAGACCATTTACGTTTTTAAAATAAAGCAATTATAAAGAATATCAAGCTTGTATGTCACTAAATTAACCTAACACCATGTAACATTATTAAATCACAAGAAGCATTGAATTTTATTCATAGATTCATGATATAATGTTTTGTGGACACTAATTGAATGATAATTAATTTCTTAACATAATATAAATATAATCATGTAATAACACTCAATGCACAAAATCAGATCATAAGGAAACCAATAAATACTGCTACATGGCATGGAATATTCATTAATTGTTATTTTCATTCTACCTAGTATGATTCTTGAAATTAAAATTCGTTGAAAAAATAGGCCTAGTGTAAAATTACAATAAACATATAAACCACTATGTAATGAAAATTTCATCAGTCACTATAGGTGAAATCAGATCAACCGTAACATCAAACATCATGATCCAAAAATCCCCGCACAAACTTCTCGATCTTTTCCATTATGTGGGAACATCTATCCCATGAACGAAAATTAACAAATAACTAAAACATTACTATTATTTTGTCTACCAATCACAATTACTTTGACAATTGATGTATTTTAACTTTGATAACACCTTGTAACACCCCGAAATAGATTTTCAACAAATCGGTAGTCGAACCAGTGGGTCACGAGGCCTCAAGCACCTCTCCCCATATTCTAGAGGCCTACAACAACATGTGTTGGTCCTAAGAGGTGATTGTGGGGAGAATATACCCTCATATCATATATTATATGGAGGTATAATTGTATATAAATTGAAGAAAACAATAGAAGTACTATAAAGCAATGAAAATGAAGTGGAAGATATATTCTATATAACTAAACAAATTGGCCAACAAAATTTTATACAATTCATGGATCATGGATGATGCATAGGCTAAATAATTAATCAGATACCATGTATTAAATTACACATAAAAATAAATACAGGACAATAAATCCTCATTTGCATTCTCCATGGTCATCCCAAGCATCAGCTTATTCCATTGCTCCTTACTGCAAGGTACAAGAAAAACTACAGACAACATAAATCTTATATATATATGGTATACACATGTTCCAGGGGTAACTGAGTATGGTTGACATTTAAATCTCATTAGGATGTTACCCACTATGTCTATAATAGTATAAAATTGTAATATATAATAAATAGTGTGTAACTGTATAGAATTATAACAAACCTGATAAATAAACATCACATGTCCAGGTTCGTATGGGACACCTGATGGATATACGTTATTCAACCCTAGACTGGTGTCTGAACATGTAAGTTGTTAGGTAATTGAATATTTCCAATTTATAAATAATCACATGTTTTCTATAATGATTTTTCCAAATTATGACAATGAAACCTATGATGATATATAATAATGATGTTCCAAGGTAATAAACAAGGTAATTTAGAGCTCAAAGGTCACCCACTCAGTAATAATTGTAGCTTGGATAAGGTTACGAGTGTAATCCAACAAGTATAGTCGAATATATTCAACAATAATATTCCTACTGAGTCTAAAGATGTAATCCAACGTATAATTTGTATAAGAAATGACTAGTCCTGGTTTGATTTAACCATGGAACATACATGTCAATGTTGGATCCAAGGAGTGTATTCAAGGAATGAAAAAATACTACATGAGGGATCCTACAATATCATACATGGAATCAAATTATAGACAAGGATTGGGTTCTATGTTGGTCTATAACTAAGCAAGTCGTGTCCTTGAATTTAGAATGGGGTCATCAAGTGATCAAGTCATTCCCTTGGGAGTCCAAGGCGATCTTGATTCATTTCACTCATATTTTGATAATGAAGTCATATAAAATTCATAAGTATTATGTGATTAAATATTATTAATGTGAAAATTCTAATTGGGCATGCAGCAATTTAATTATGTCCCAAGTAATTAATCATTACATTTGGTCCATGAAATTTCATCAATTAGTGTGACAAGACCATGTAACATGCCACCATTTATTTTATCTATTTAAGACATTATCAAAAATCACGGTTTACATTGACACCAACAATTATCATGGTAAGGGGTTCAAAAAAAATTGACCATTTATTTATTTATGAACCTGAGTCTATCCAGGGCATTCATACATGAGAATCCATGTATCACCCTATGTATATTTGTATTTACTTTACCAAATCATGTCAATTTTACTTATAAGTCTCTACGACTCACTTGTGAGGTGTCAATGGAATAATGAAATCACCTACCCCTATAATTATGATTCAAAAACATAAACCACAACATAGACAGTTCATTGGTTCATTAATCACATAAAAAGGGAAATGATGTTTTTTTCTAATTCCATTTGTGACCATGTCCTAAACATTCCTTATCTCAAACATAACATCATGGGATAATAAATAACAATAAAAATCCATGAAAGCATAAAAATATAGTGACCAATCTTCGGCTTAGGGATAATGTACCTCTATTCGTAGGGTTTTATTACAAAATCCTGAAATTTCTATTCACACAATTATGTTATCATATTTAGTATCTGGATTCAAAAACATACTCAATTCACATTTAAGTGGAATTTAATCTAAATACTATTACACATTAATTAAAACCAAGGGATGGTGTGATAAAGAAAAAATTATTGAATTCTTCAAATTAATTGGGCTAGGAGAGGGACCAAAAATTATGGATTAATAAATTTAATACGCATCACTTGATAAATTTTCTGATGAAGACACAGAACCACCCCTCACTCACACGAACATACATTAATGTATATATGTATATATATATCTCTCTCTAACCCAATGGAAATTTTCTCTATTCCATGATGGTGAATTCACATTTAAAAAATATATAAAATTTTATATTAAATATATATTAAATATAAATACCTATTTATTTGTGTGTTATCTATAATTATTTTAGAAAAAACCCACTACAATCAATTACAGAGACTCAATACCCCAATAATACCATAAATAATATATGAAAAAATTATAATGTGTTTAACTATTTACCTCAGATGATGGTGGTGAACCAAAAAACCCAAACTACTTTTTAATCTATAGAAGTTGTCATAACCCTCACAATTGGGTACCAAGAGACCCTTCATAGAATCTAAAACAAAGATAAAACCAAAAAAACGGAATTTGCCCAAAATTCTAGGGGTCAACTGATTTGTTCGGCGACGGTGATTTGAAAACCCACTGATAAAAGGAAGATAGGCGAGGTGAAATAAATAACTCAAGAAATAAAATAAAAATAATGTAGAATCATTCTAAAATGGGGATTTGGAGAGGTGCTAAGGGTGTGTTTCATGTGTGTACAATGAAAGCCTAAGGAGGGGCTACATGTACAAGTGAATTGGGAAGAAACCCCTAAAGGGTTTTCATAAAACGTAAATAAAAAAATAATTATTATTATTAAGACTATATTATTATTATTATTATTATTCAGATTCTTTATAAATTGGTTTCTTTTTAAATATTAGTTAATTTAATTCAATTTCATTAAAAACACACATTTCATTGTTTGGGCCACACGATTAGCTAAATTGTGTAATGAATACTACGAGGGAACTATCCATTTTTTTGAACCATGTGTGCTTGGAGAAGGTTTAGAAAACTATGTTAATCCCTTGTGCACTGCGACTTTCACCTTTAAAAAAAGATGCATGGTTTTTACAGTGGGATGCATGGTTTCTGACCAAATTTGAACCCTCTACGTGTCCTTTAAAATGTGGAATTTTGGGTCTTTTTCTCCCAAGAATAAATGAGACCTATGGAAAACATTTTATGACTATAATAAATTCCACAACCATTACATTAAAATGTTACATCTCATATAAGTTACTTCTGATGATTCTTTTTAAATTCAACAATTTTAATGAATTAAAATGGTCAAAATACCTTTTATTGTTATTCGCTTCATAAAAACAAAACTCTATTTTCTAAATTTATAATGAAATTAATTTTCATTTAGAATAATGAATTAAAAATTATATAAATAGATCCCTTTTATTGTTTTCCAATATGAAATGTAACATTAAAATTTCATGTCACAATGTAAAAGGGTACATAAAAAATTTAAAAGAATAAATAAAATAATAATGAATTGGAGATGACCCAAATTAATTTCCAAATTTCATTGGATGATTAAAATTTATCCATACTCAGTACATATTCTTGAGGATGTGAATTTCCCCTGTATTCTAGAAATTAGTGTGCGTAGGATGATCATTTTGGGCTAGTTGAGTTTACATATAATAGTTGTTACCATTCCATGATTAGAATGGATAGTTTTGAGTCCTTTTCTAGCCGACATGTCAAATCTCTATTGTGTTGTTCAGAGAATTGTGAATGTTCCTTGTTAATATCATGTTTGGTTCATCAAATGAAAAAAAATCAGTTGATTCATCATATCATTTGGATGGAAAAATATGATATATGTCATAAGATGATTTTCATTGCATGTTTTTTGAGTTTTCAATGGGTGACCATGTGTTCTTGAAAGATTCTGATTGGATGGGTCATTGAGGTCATAATATTCTTAAGAAATAGTCTCCATATATATTGCAACCTTTTGAGGTTGTTGGGATAGTGGGAAAAGTTTCTTTCCATTTACAAATTACACAATAGTGGACATCAATACATAACATGTTCCATGTATCTCAGATATATATGTATCTATTTGATAAGTCACATGTTCAGAGCTAGTGTGATCATGATGTTGAACATCATTTATAAATGATAAATCATCCTTTTATGATAGTTGAGTCATAAAAAAAGTACTTCATGGGATGATGATACATTTTTTTGTGTTATATGGCAGCATGGTTCTGATAATCAGGAGATGTGGTAGTGGGAGGAACAAATGAGGGAGAATTAGCCTCTTCTTTTTGTAATGGGAGCTTCAGATTAGGCATTCTGGGGAGAACTATTTTTATGTTGTGGAGGTTGTAACATACTAAAACTATTTTTATGTATTCCAAAACCCATATTTTTATCATTCATTTTTCGGGGTCTATTTTGCATTGTTTCAGGTCTAAATATTAGGTGCTTTGAACATTTTGGGATAATACATGGTTGGAAAACTATTTTTGAAAACTGTGCACCCTCATAAGTTAAATAGTGAGAACAAAGGAACATGGATTTCACATGGTTGGTGTAAGAATAGTTAATCCATACATCCTTTTAGGAGAAACCATGTGACCTATTTAATACTGGATGATGGTTAGTCCGCACAGTTTAAAAAATCGTGCAGCTCTACTAGACTAACCATGAATGGGATTTAATTAATCATAAATTTTAACATAAAATATCCCAACCACCATTTTAGTTTCAAGTCAGATATATAGAAAAATCATACAAGTAGTTATTTCTCAAGAGTGTCCAAGAAATGTTCATAGTCCCTCACAACCCTCTTGAAAGCAATTGAGAATTACAGGAATTCCCTCTAATATCAAATTTGATGGTTTCCTCACTATGATATCCATCTCTCTTGATAAATATTCTCCTCCATAGGGTTTTGAGTATCCTTTTGTTACATTATGATCAATCACCCAATTTTTTTGATCCTAAATCATGGTTATATTACAGTTTCTATGATCTCTATTCATCATTGTAAAAACTAGATTAGTTTTGGTGTTATTTGATCTACTTAATTTAATGTTGGTGGGTAATTCATGATTCCCAATTTATGTAAACCATTATTTGATTTATTTAAATTAAATTTTGTTGAATTAAACTAACGATATTTATTTGGATTAAATGTATTTCAATTAGTCAGTTGGAAAAATGAAATTCCATTGAATTTGAGTTAAAAATTGGGTTTTTTTCTTAGACATGGAGATTCCCAATTCCACTTAATTGGGTTCAACTTATAGAAATTAGTGAAATTTAAAGTGTGTAATGGAGTTTATAGAAATATTATAAATACACCAAATTTCATTTAATTTGGGGATTTTTGGGAAATTTATGGAAATTGATTCCAATTAAATAGTAAAAGTTTATTGTAAATGTCAATTGTGGAAATGAATTTTGAGTTGATTTTAAATAGATATATGTGAATATTGATCAATATGGTATTGATAGAAAACTTATGGTTTTATCCTAGAAAATACCTTTTTTATTAAAAACCAATTTTTTCTTTTAAATTTAAATTTTCATTTTGATGTGGGGGAATGGAACTTTAAAACATTTTTATGATGCTGGAAATATATTTCCCATCATTAAATTGTACTAGAGGACATACATGCCATTGTAGTTAGTGAGTTATTGGGACAAACACACTAGGTTGTAATTTTCATAATAATAGATTTACACTTCCCAACACTAAATAAATATGTGTTCACACATCATTCTTCATCAATATGAATATATGTGTATTATATTTTTATTTTTTAGGGATATGGGTATACATTGTTATTCATCACATAACTGTGTGAGGATTCTATAACCATGAACTATCATACTTCTTGGAATATGATCATTTTATTTGTTTCTTTATATATGATATATCAATGTATGATAATTTAATTAACGTATTACATGGCTTTTGATTTATAAAAATATATTTTATATAAAAGAGTTTATTTAATCTATTTCAATAATGTTCCATTGTTTAATGAATCCACGTCCCGTGAAAAGTATTTCCATAATTTAAAATGTATTTCATGTTTTAAAAAAATATTATTTTCAAATTACTATAATATTAATTTGAAAATTGATAATTTTATATATTGTTTATTATGATAGTGTGATCTTGTTATAGAATTATTTTTAGACCTTACTAGGATTTTAGATCCCACCCGACTTGTTCCATCAGTTGTTTGTTGATTTTCTACTTCCAGGTTCGATATGGGGTAAATCACCACCTAGATTTGGTTGTAGGTATTAATATATGGTCTTGGAGAGTTGCATCTATTGGGAAATGGGTTTTTATAATCATTTTTCTGGTACATTACTGTAGTAAATTTTGTTTATATACTTGTTTGACTTTTTTTACAAATCTCCCATTGGAGTTTCTTTTTTATCAATACATATTTAGTATATTACTTCGGAAATGTTATTGGAAACTTCATTCCCTCATTCATTTTTTATGATTACAAGTGCTAGTCTCCATCCTATGGGGATTCAGAATGTCAATCATGCTATGTATCAAATGACTCGGTTATTAGGTTACTGGCATACATAGTCTAGTTCATTAATGAAAAAATATAATTTTTTTTATCGAATTGTGGTATACTTCTAAGATTCCCTACATAGTTTTATAATATATGATCAAACAATGTTAGATGTGTTGGACACACCTAGTGAGTTACATGTTTTTTTAGCACAATTAGGAAATCAATTCACTGACCATAAACATAACATTTGATAATGAATTATAGATTTATCATGATGAGTAACACAACTAGTATTTACCATGATCCCACCATGAGAAAATTTTATATATAATTATTCTTTTTCTCATATATATTGAAAAAAATATAATGTGTAAGGATTAAAAAAATTAAATAATACCAGTCAAACCTAAAAATTACATCATTGATTTTTCAATTATGACAATTATTCAACATTATGCCTACCAATTCATCTTCAGTATGATAGATAAAAGACGTGGTAATGATAATTCTCCATAATAATTAATTAATACTCCCATGTCTAATTAATAATGTAATGTACCAGATCTAGTTTCCACTCAATGGGTGCCCCAAACCTGGTTGTTATCATGACCTCAAATGAATTTCCCCAAACACTAGAGGATGCCAACTAGCAGCGAGGGCCCATGTCTGATAGTGGGGAATGTATGCCATCATTTTTCAATGTGTAGTGTAGAGGAATAAAATATACAAACATACAAAAACTGAAGAAGTATACAATATAAAACTAAAAATGACAACTAAAATAGAAGTGAACCAGCAGTCATATATATATAATGATACAGCATGTCACTAATTCTATGAAAGCTGCCAGGACATGATACACTGCAGTACAACACAATACAACTCAAAGTACAAGGTACAAAAAAAAGAGTTAATAGAATGCAACAACATCTCAAGCCTAATATTTGTCCCATGCTCTGTTACTCCACTCCTACAATCATGTACCTATATAGGGACCCTTTACCTTATCCACACCTATAGAAATGTAATCTGTTTGGGCCGAAGACATGACCCAAATAGAGTGTGAGAAATAAATCCCAGTAGTTGACCACCAAAGGCCTGTGCCCAACTGTCAGTGAGAATGTGAAACAACAGTGTGAAAAAGTAAATGGAGTAAACTAGTTAGTAATCAAAAGTAACTATCACTACTAGTTCATTTCCATTTAAATTATTACATATCAATTCAATATAATTGAATTATATTAAAATGAACCTTTCCATTAGGATAAACAAAAACATACCGTTAGGCCATTCAGAACCTAGACCTCTGGAGAAAGGGAATATTTCTCTCAAACCTTGACCTTCGGCGAAATAGTACCTTTCCCTCAGGCCTTGCCCTCAGGAGAAATAGAATCTTTCCCTCAGGCTTTTCCCTCGGGCGAAATAGTACCTTTCCCTCTATCCTAGCCCTTAGGTGAAACAGAAACAAGAAATCGGGCCTAGACCAACACATAGAACGAATTTTATATAAAAATCCTCTCACGGAAAAAGCAAGGACAATATAATCAGGGCATACCCTCGGGTATCTTGGCCAAATAGCTAAACAGAGGGATACACCCCCGAGGTGGTCCTGGATCTATGAAGTGATCCCAAAAATAGTTATTCATATTTTTTAAACTACGTATGTAGTTCTAGGTATTTAATTCAACAAGGCTGCAGCCAAACGACACCCCCAACATGGGTGTGTAGCATAGTGGTACACAAAACACACAACAATTGGAATTTAAACACCAGACCACCTACCTAGATCATCACTGATCGATATATGTGAACGATGCCTCCCGAATCTTCCAATAACGAAGTAGATATGAGATGTAAATAATACCGTTCAAACATAAATAACTTCACATAGAGGAAGATTGGTAAGAACAATGCAAGGAGAGGGGAGAGAATACACTTATGGTACCAACGTGATCGAAAGAAGCAGAAACAGAATCCCAATGCACGATCGGTTGCTCCTCCAAGGGTCGTTCATCCCTCTTGTTCTACTTCAGCGTTATAAGCTTCCTCTCTGAAAAAATGAGGCTACAACCCATTTTAAGAAAAAAAAACTACATTGCGTGTTCTATCAAGTACACGACATATACTTTTCTCATTTAACTGTTCATATGGTGGCTATTTTTTCCACCACCGAACTGTTCATCAGTCGACATGAATATACAGTGTCTAATTCCAAATCCTTGGCATGTACTATCGCTCTGATGGCGGCTACCTCCACCACCTAACTATTCACCTACCGACTGAATACACGGCGTGTAAATACCCTATACATGGTGTGTAGTCAGTGTTTTTTACACCCTTCATTATCGATAGTCCTACACGCCCTGTGTACCCAACCTACATGGACAAAGTACACGGCGTGTGGAAATGTACCCGGCGTGTAGTTAGAAACTTTCGGATTTTCCCCAAATTCCTTATTTTCTCAAAAACAATGACGGAAAAATGGGAAGAAGAAACTCGTACCTCAAAAATAAGAACCGAGTTCTTACAAAATTCTCCCCGTAAAGCTATTCATCCCTGAATTGACCTTCCAAGGGTGGCGAAGATAAACCTCAAAACAACTCTAGAAACATAGCACGTACATCGATCTTCCGTTCCCAGGTTTCGTCTTAAACTCGACCATGATTCCATAGCACCTGTACAAGAGGAACTGACTGACCTTGGAGAACCATTATACTCATTTCAACAATACTAATCGAATGCTCTTCAAAGGATTCATCTCTCTCTTGCTCAACCTCCTTGGGCTGTAAGGCGTGAGACGGGTCTAAATGATAATGGCGCAACTGAAATACATGGAAGACGTCGTGCATGGCCCTTAACCTCTGTGGTTACTACAACCGATCGAAAACCGGCCCGACTCTCTCAATAATCTCAAACTGCTCCACATAACTCAGTGAATGTTTACCATATCTCATGATCTTCCTGTGTCCCAGCCTCAGTGAGACATGCAAGAAAACTAGATCCCCAACCACGAACTCTATGTGTCATCTTCGGCGATCAGCATAAGATTTATGACGAGACTGTGTGGTAGCCACCCACTTCTGAATCAACTAGACTGGGTCTGAAGTCTCCTGCACAAGTCATGGTCCTAGAAAAGATTCCACACCTACCTCTAACCAGCATAATGTAAATCAGCATGGCCTACCATATAATGCCTCATAAGGTGCCTTCTCAATAGTTTCCTGAAAACTATTATTGTAGGCCAACTTAACAAGGGGTATATGCTTCTCCCAAGAGCCCCCAAAGTTTAGGACACATGCGCGCAACATGTCCTCAACCACATGAATCATCCGCTCTGACTGGCCACTAGTCTGAGGGTGGCGAGATGTTCTCATAAGCACTTGTATACCCAGTGCCATTTGAAAACTTTACCCGAAACAATATGTAAAGTGGACATCCCTATATGAAAGAATAAAATGAGTAACCACATGAATATGTACAACCTCTCAGATATACAGCTTATTGAGCTCATCAACACTGAAGGTCTCCTTGATCGTCAAAAATTGAGCCACCTTTGTGAGTCTGTCCACAACAACACATACTGAATCATTTCCTCAAGGTGACCTCAGTAACCCGGTCATGAAATTAATCACGAAATCATCCCATTTTCACTCTGGGATGGGAAACTTTGGTAACAGTCCGGCTGGCCTCTGATGCTCTGACTTCACCTGCTGACAGGTGTAACTCCTTGTAACAAAACCAGCTACATCTCTCTTAATACACGACCACCAATACTGAAGTCTCAAGTCTTACTACATCTTGGTGACTACAGGATGAACTACCCAAGATGAAGCCTGAAACTACCACATCATCTCCTCATGTATATCCCCTAGAACCCACAATATTCCATGGAGAAGTAGTACCTCATCATCGCATATCGTCCATCCAAGAGGAGGGTCCCCACTGGCCACTAACTCACGTAGAACTAGGCCTTCAGAATCAGATCGATGTCTCATCCTCACTCTATCCATGAGGGTAGAAGTCACAGCTAAGGAAGAAATATAGGTCTACCCCTAGCTGTCGTGAACCACCAAATGCATCTCAGAGAAAAAAGACATAAGCTGCCAGTCACCACTGGCCTCTTGCACTGCCTGTATTTGAGTCCTCCTGCTTAGTGCATTAGCTACTGCATTACCTTTACTAGGTTTATCAGAAAGCTAAAAGATGAAGGACTGAAGGTATTCGACAAACCTATAATGTATCAGGTTCAATTCATGCTGTGTAAAGATCTATTTAAGTATTTTGTGGTCAGTGAAAACCACAAAATGATGTCCCAAGAGATAATGTCTCTAATAGCGCAACAGATGAACAAATGCAGCCAACTCAAGATCATGTGTCTGGTAATTCTTCTCATGTGTCCTCAACTGCCGAGAACCGTATGCAACAACTCGATCGCCCTGCATCAACACTACTCTCAGTATAATACCTGATGCATCATAGTAAATTGTAAAACTCTACCCTTGCTCTAGAAGTATCAGCACTTGGGTTGTTGTCAACCTTCCCTTCAGCTCCTGAAAGGATGTCTCGCAAGCTTCTGACCATATGAACTTCACACCCTTCTTAGTAAAACCCATCAATGGGGAAGGTAAGCGGGATAAGTCTTGTATAAAACTCCTGTAGTAACCAGCTTGCCCCAAGAAACTCTGTATCTCAAACACGTTCTTAGGCTGCTCCCAGGAAACTACTTCTCTAACTTTACTTGGTTATACTGCAACTCCTGCCTCTGAGGTGATATGACCCAGGAAGTGTATCTGGTCCATCCAAAAGTGTAACTTTGAGATCTTATCATATATTCGATGCTCTCATAGTGTACTCAAAACAATCCCAAGATCGGTTGAATGGTAGCGTCGAGTGTGAGAGTACACCAAGATATATTCCATGAAGACTAACACAAAATAGTCCAGATAATGGTGGAAAACACGAATAATCAAAGCCATGAAAACTGATGGGGCATTCGTGAGTCCAAACGACATAACCATGTACTCGTATAGACCATATCTGCTCCGAAAAGCTATAATCGATATATCTAATGGTCTAACGTGTAACTAATGATATCCATATCTCAAGCCAATCTTTGAGAAAACTCGTGCTCCATGAATTTGATTGAAAATATTATCAATCCTCAGAAAGGGATATCAGTTCTTAACCATAAACTGGTTCATCTTCCAATAATCCACAAAATGTAAGAGGGTACAATCTGTCTTCTTCGCAAAATGGATAGTAGAACCCCAATGAGAAGTACTGGGTCGGATGAAACCCTTTGCCTGCAACTCCTCCAACTATCTCTTGAGATCCTACAACTCAGCTGTAGCCATCCTATTAGGAGGAATGGACACTGATGCTACTCCTGGAACATGCTCAATAGAGAAATCCACCTCTCACTCCGGAGGAATACCTAAAAAGCCATCTGGGAAGATATCCCTAAAACGATCAACCACTAAAGGGAAATCGTGATGACAAGTCCCCTGATCATCCAGATATAAACTTGCAATTTGAGCTGTCACACCACCTAGCCCACGATTCTTGGGTCCAGCTCAGTTTGCCTGGACATTCCATTCACCATTGTATAGAAACTATCCACCCTCTGATGATGTGAAACTCACCCTGCGACGATAGTATTCCACAAAGGCTCAAAAGGGAACCAACCAGTCCATCCCAAGAATAAAATCATAGCTCACTATCTCTAAGACATAGAGGTCCCATAAAAAGGGACACCCACCCACCTCAAGGGGGAACTCTTTGCACTGACACACACCAACTGTTCTATTTTCCAAAGGAGTTCATATAATCATAACATCAGAAGAAGATGAAACACAGTGCCCAAGGCTTTTCACAACGGGAAAAAAATATAAAACTATGTGTAGCACCTGTATCGAAAAGGGTAGAAGACAAAACAGAAGCTACTAGAGTAGTACCTCTGACAGTAGAAGGTCTAGGATCATACTTTTGTTGGGTCTGTAGCACTGTATTTTCATGCCTAGTTCCACGGCCCTACGACACATTCTGGATACCCTGAGCTATCCTGACCTACTACCTATGGGATCGTGGTTTCTGGTTACAACGGCCAAGACCACCACCTCTCCATGTACGTCCTGACGTATCCCAGTTGCACGACTGGTAAGAAGCTACTGGTCCTGCTCCCGCATGCAGAGTCTGCACAGAACCCCTCTCACTATTCACTGGTTGAAACGCCCTGCAAAATCACTGTAGATGACCCATCTTGCAGCAAACTCGACACTCCACTGGGTCACTTGGACATTGCGGTCTTTTGTGCCACTCTCTACCACACTGGTAGCACATTATTGGACCACCTGAAGGATTCCTCTTGCGGGTATTGCCACCGTGAGAGAAATCAATCTGCCTCTTCCTCTTACCGGTAGAAATAGTACCAGAAACTAGTGTCGAATCGCCCTAGACTACACCATTAGCTTCCCGCAATTTCCTATTAGTAATTAGTTCCTGCGTTACAATAGAATGTACTGTAGGCAACTTGAAAATGTTCACCAGTGATCAGATGTCATACCGAAGACCATCCTCAATGCGTTGATCCCTAAGTGTCTCATCTACCACCAGAACAAGTAAAAAATTCTGAAGCTCAGTGAAGCGGGCATAATAGTCCATCACCGACATGGCACCCTGCTGGAGATTCATGAACTCCCGAGCTCGATCTGCACGTAGCGTCTCGTGAAAAAATAAGTCATAGAAGACTATCTGAAAATCTTCCCACACCATGTCTCTATGATTCTTAGACTGGGTGGTAACTTCCCACCACCTCTTGGTGGAATCACGCAGCATATAGGTATCAAGCTTGACCCTCCTCCATGGAGGCTTCTCATGATGTTCGAAAATAGTCTGCATCCATGCCATACATGACTCTGCAGCCTCTGGTCCTCCATCCCCTAAAAACGTAGGCGGACGCTACTTCTGGAATATACGTGTTAGGTCTTCCATAGATGTGGAAGCCTGTGGTGCTCTCTGAAAGGTATGCATGAGCCGCATGAAACCTTCATGGAACTGCGCATTTGCGCCTACATTCATAATAATAGATGACACCACATCTGGCTCTGCTAGAGGATCCATTGGTAGCCCATGGCCTACTACCTCTAGTGTATACTCGTCACCGCTCTCCTGGGAAACAACTCAAGGTCGTCTCAGCGACATGAATCATCAAGGTCAAATGCACACCTAAGATCACGATTTATCAAGGACTGCCAACAAGGTGTGTATGATGGGAACAAGGAAAAGAAAACTTTTATGTTTTACAAAACAAGACTACATGGTGGGTATAATAACTACATGGTGTGCATCTTCATGTCTTTCACATGGGCGTGTCCTCTGCCAAAACTTGTCCTGTAACACCCCAAACACACATTTTGTTGTCCACCCAAATGGCATGTATTTGAATTTTCCTCCTAGCCCAAGTCCATCTACATGGCTTAGCCACACAGTTCTCTTTTAAACGAAACTACACAATGTGTATAAGATCTACATTGTGTGTACGATTTAAATTCCAATTGCCCGTGTTGTTCGTGACACTGCTGGCTACTCGGCTGACACTACGTGGCGTGTTACACCTGCACATGGTGTGTACACAACTCCGTCTTCCTAGCCACTCAGTCATGTCCACATGATCTTTCCCTGTTAAGGACTACAAGGCATGTCCCACAGGTACACGGTGTGTTCAATAAGAGGTAACACCAACCTGTGTTGGTTAGCTACACGGCCGGGTCCATAGGTCACACACTACACAGCGTGTGTAATAACTACACGGTGTGTTCCCTCTAGAACTTTGCCATCCTGTGTCTCTTCCCACACGTCCTATGATACAGGTAGATACTACAGGGCGTGTAAATTAGGTACATAGCGTGTTCTTAAAAATTTTCTTCTGCCTACCGAAAAGAAAAATACATGGCTTGTAGTCAAAACTACATGACGTGTATTCTGGGTTTTTCCCGACCACAAGCCTTAGAAACTACTCCAGAACCCAGAAACACTGAAGACAACACCTAACTTCCAAATTCCGATCCGTGAGGGCACATATTCCCGCGAATTAATGTTTGGAATCTTATGTGTGTTATAACAAGATAAAAAGTCAATGATCCACCAAATTCTAGTCAATGAGGGACCATACTTCTCAAGAACCAATGTTTGGCATTCATTTTATCAGCCTCAAACAAAAATACCCTGTCTAATAGTAGGAATTTTATCAAAGAAGTTATCACTATAGCATGCTTTTCTAGCACAACAACTGTCATAACAACATGCTATTTCTAATGCAGCTACATGACATAGAAGAATGAATGACATGTGATTCCTAGAAGGTTCCAAAATGATGCATTAGATGGAATACCCTCGTCTCATCAGGTTGAGACCAAATAGAACCCATTTATACAATATAAACAGCACACCGCAAGTGCATCACCCAACGGTGAAAATCAAATGAACTGTAAAATTGAAAAATCAGAAAAATTGCCATAACCGAGGTAGACTTGCTTTCCCTGTACACGGGTCAACAACTCTCGAGCACAACTTATTACCAAATACCATTTCTATCCTATCCCAGACTAAGGCTCCATACAGTAAGTCAAGAAAAGAACCTCCTTTGATACCACTTTGTAACATCCTAGATCAGGGTGCCACTCCATGGGTTCCCCGAACCCGGTTGGTCACATTACCTCAAGCACATGTCACCAAACGCCAGAGCCTACCGACTAACAGCGAGGGCCCAGGTCTGAGATTGGGGAAACTATGCCCTCATTCTTCAAAGTGTAACGCAATAGAATAAAATATACAAACATGCAACAGTGGAAGAAGTAAACAATATACAAATAAAAAGGACAACAGAAATAGAAGAGAACCAAAAGTCATATATATATAAAGATACAGCATGTCACTAATTCTATGAAAGAAGCCAGAACATGATACACTACAGTACAATACAATAAAACTAAAAGTACAACATACAACCAATCAAAATAATGCAGTGTAAATAGAATGCAGCAGCATCGCAAGCCTATTCTCATTCCCATGATCTCCTACTCCTCTGCTACAATCATGTACCTGTATAGGGACCCTTTCCCTTGTCCACACAGGAAAAAATGTAATCACTTTGGGCTGAAGACAATACTAAAATAGGGTGTGAGAAATAAATCCCTGTAGGCAACCACCAAAGGCCCATGTCCAACTGTCAGTGAGAATGTGCAAAAACAGTGTGCAAAAGTAAATGTAGTAAACTAGTAAGTACTCAAAAGTAACTATCACTACCAGTTCATTTACATTTAAATTATTACTTATCAATTCAATATAATTGAATTATATTAAAATTCACATTTCCCTTCCGGCTAAACAGAATCTTTCCCTCATGCCATTCAGAACCATGCCCTTAGGCCTTTCCCTCAGGTGAAATAGAATCTTGACCTCAGGCCTTGACCTCAGGAGAAATAGTACCTTGCCCTCCGACCTTTCCCTTAGGTGAAACCGAATCTTTCCCTATGGCCTTACCCTCAGGCGAAATATTACCTTGCCCCCAGGCCTAGCCCTCAGGTGAAACAGAAACAATAAACCTGGATGATTCCAACACATATCAAGAAATTTATATACAAATGTTTTCAAGGAACAAAGAAAGCACAATATAATCATGGCATACCATAGAGTATCCTAGCCAAATAGCTAAATAGAGGAACACACCCCCGGGGTGGTCCTGGATCAAAACAGTGATCCCAAAAAATAGTTTTGTATATTTTTTAAACTCCCTATGTAGTTTTAGGTATTTTATTCGACAATGCCTCAGCAAAACGACACCCCCAACATGGGTGTGTAGCACATTGGTACAAAAAACACACAATAGTTGGAATTTCAACACAAGACCACCTACCTCGATCATCACTAATCGGTATACGTGAATGATGCCTCCCGAATCATCCAAGAACGAATTAGATCTGAGATTTAATTATTCTCGTTCGTAATTAGATAAAATCTCTTTGAGGAAGAATTGGTATAAACAATGCAAGGAGATGGGAGAGCCAACCTGTAAAGTCCCATTGTGATCGACAGAAGCGGAAATGGTTTCCCGATGTGTGATCGGTTGCTCCTCCAAGGTTCGGTCGTCCCTCCTACTCTTCATCAGCATTCTAAGATTCCTCTATGAATAGGGGAGACTACTGCCCACTCTAAGCAAAAAAAAAACCAAACTACACAGCATGTAATCTCAAGTACATGGTGTGTACTGTTCTCATTTTACTATTCCTATGGCGACTCTTTTGTCCACAGTCGAACTGTTCATTAGTCCACATGAGTACTAGGCGTGTATTTCCGAATACACGGTGTGTACTGTCAATCAACTGGTGGCTGCCTCCACTTCCTTAATATTCACCTTCCTACAGAATACACGGCGTGCAAATATCCTATACAGGGCCGTTTAGTCAGTTTTTTACACCCTTCATTGTTGACAGGACTATACGCCCTGTGTACCCATCCTACACGGCCAAAGTACACGGCGTGTGGAAAAGTACACGTAATGTTGTCAGAAACATTTGGATTTTCACCACTTTCCTTATTTTCTCAAAAACACATAAGGAAAAAGGGAATGAACAAACTCTTACCTCAAAAATAAGAACTGGGTTCTTACAAATAATAAACAATTGATACCATGACACATGAAAAATTGGGGTCAAATATCCAAAAAATACATTCTCACTAGGTTCAATGATTTATTAGGGATACTCTTCCACTAGGATATCTAGCTGCAATTATAGATCTACCTATTTTATAAAATGGTATGTGTTACCCCAATAATTGTTTTTATATTTTTCTTTTAATTGAATTTAATTTCATCGATATCTGGAACTAGACCCATCACCAAGTCTTATTTTTTCATAGAGAAGTATGTATTTATATAATATCCATTTTATTGTTTGGTATGAATAAAAATTAATAAAACATTAAAAATTTATTGTTTACACAAGTATATAATTAATTGATGTATTATCAAACACTTAGAAATGAAAAAATAATTACTTAAAATTAAAAGAGGTGTTTTTTTGAAAAACTATTTCTATCCAAGCAATGTGTTTCTAAGACATGGGGACATGATTTTGAATTTTATACAACGGTGAATTTATCTTATTTTATGGGTGTAATTTGGTAACTTACCTTATCTTCTCAAATATATATCCACTTGGTTCTTTATTTCACTGAATATGATATTATAATAATTTAAGTATGAATAAATAAAAAATGTCACTCCATTGATTTTAATATCCCTTATATTTTATCATAGTTGTAAAAAGTGGTTATATTCAATAATTATTATTATTTTGAATGATAAATTAATTTTATAAATAAAATTAATTGATTAATATATTTTATTATTCGTGTTGTTACTATAAATTCTTGCACAATACAACATTAAATTACATCAATTTATAGGAATATAAAATTAATGATATTATAATTATAATAATTAATAAAATTTATAAGATTTATTAGATTATACTAAATTTTTACAAATACATAAATATTATAAATGTGTGAGATTTTTTAATATTAATATCGTTAATATCTTATTGTCATTGAATTCAAATTTAATAAGTAAGGCCTTGAATGATATTAATGTTATTTTGTAAAAATCATATTTTATTAAATTAATTTTATTAAAAAAATTAAATATAATTATTTTGATAATATATTATCTAAAACATCATTTTCTGGCAACTTCTATGCCAAATTTCACCTTTTAGATAAAAGTATAACCCTTTAAAATTGAAAATGCAGTTACTGTTGATAATGGGGATTTTTTTAATTAAGATATTAGTAAAAATGAGAAGGTTTAGAAATATAAAAAAACATGTAAAAATTCCATTTTTTTGTTATATTTAAACCATATCATATTTTTCATCAATTAAATTACAATGCATAATCAATTTTATATCAAATGTTGCTATATTACTTTAATATTTTTTCTAATTCCAAGTGTTCCCCTCCCGTCACATTTTAATGTGAACCTATTCTTTTAACATACATAAATTTAGTGATCCCGATAAATCAAACTATACCTAACATAGTACCTTTTTATATTCCTTAATCACATATTGGAGCATGTGGAGTTTAAAAAATATAACCCCTTCATGGATTGAGGTTTAATCCAAAAGAGGGTTATCAATGAAGAGGATTACCTCTTAGTCATGAATTTTAAATTTCAATTACACATCAAAATATTATAATTTAATGTTAATTTTTTTGAAATATTTAATATGAATCTTACATTTAATTAATTTTTATTATGATGGTGTAGCAAACATTTTCCACCTTCATTTGATCCTATGGTACACAAGAACATTTTTCGGACATATGTACGACTAACACTCTCCGCATAACAGTGTAATTAATTTCTCCTCACCAATTAATATTCATTTTTATAATGATGTATTTAATAAAGAAATATTTTAATTATTATATAATTATTACTACTTAATATTTAATTATTTTTTACCTTTCTTTTTTCCTCCAATAAAAAAATAGAAACCAAATTCAGGATAATGTATGGCCTACTATCTCCATGAGTTGTATTTTTTAATTTTATGTATATAAAATTTATATATGGATATAAATATTTATATTCTAAATATATATACATTATTATAATATTTTACATTTTCAAATAATGAAAGAATGGAAAAATTGTAAAGACTATGACTTTTGTAGTAAAACATGCATTAGAAATGAAGTAGTTCGAACATAGAGTAATGAGTTTGGTAATAAAATTAAATCAGATGGGTGATAAGTTGTCATAGGAAAATAAATTTTTTATAATATATATAATTATGGATTTATATAACAATTATAGTTAGTATTATTTATTATACATGAGTTTCAAACATGTGTAATGGAAAATGATACTTGGGGTAAGAGTTCTATGTATCAATATAATTGATTTTTTAGATTGTTTATAATTAATTTTCAATGATGAAATTTTATAGAATACATATCATAAACTCGTCAATTTTCCTCTCATATTGATATATTTAGAACAGAAATATTTTTATTTAATTCTCTGCTATTATATTCATAATAGTCCAACATAATATTTTAAAGGTAAAATTACATTATATATCTCATTATTAAAAAATAATTTTTGTTGCATATCCATGTTTTCTAAATATTTTTTCAAGAATGTAATTTTAAAACTATTATGTTTTTTTAAAATTCATTCTTAACTATGATTGAATTTTTACAAATAAATTAAAGCAGAATATTAATATTCAAAACAGGGTACAATTTGACTATTTATTAATGTATGAATGTAATGTTTTCCTTGTAACTATACAATATGAATAAAATTTACAACCACAATGAACACATTGCTATTTAAATCATCTAATAAAATATTCCACTGATCATTTTAATGAAAATTTTTTCTTAAAATTTTATTAATTTATTTAATATTTGATATGTTATTTCCAATTGAAAAGTGTATTTATAATTTTTATCAATATCAGATGTTCTATATCAGTTGTATAGCCATTAATGTAATCTAGATTTCATGGATCATTCACAACCCTAAATAAGGAATAATTATCCTTTATTTTTCAAAATTTCCACCAATTATTGAAATAGGATAATGTGTAACCAAGAGTGTGGACCTTTTTATTTAATATTTATACATAATTTTTATATATTTAGAACAAATGATTACCTCATCATAAGAAAATTTTTCGACAATGCTTTTTATGTTACATATTTCTTTTGAATTTCCATCATTATGTAGGGAGGATCCATAGGTATAACCCCTATATAAGTGGTATACAAATGCTCTTTTTATCTCCTAATTGAACTGATTGATTGTTTGGTTCTAGCATGGAAGATCAATCATATTGTGTTATCCACCTTCATTTCTTCATAATCCATCTGGAAATAATGTTTTCATCCCTGTATTGAGATGAGGAGATATATAGGAAATCGATATAGATATTTGTTTTTCATATCATTTTAGAATTATATATTAAACATACACAATAGAAATAAGAAAAAAATAATAGAAGTAGGGTTTAGTATAAATTTTTTGGTTATATATATACTTACCAAAAAATATAATAATAATTATCAAATTCAATTCCATATAATAATAATAATATTAAATTTATTTTTATGTCATGTCAAAATTGGAAGGATGATAAATATTATTTTTTAGATTTCAAATTATTATTCATCACCACCACACGATCTTTGTCCAGTCAAACTTTTCAGCATTTATTAAATACTCGAAGAAATAATTTATTCAAAAATTAATAATTTACATAGAAAAAATAGGAATTTTTATTTATTAAATATTCAATACAAATTTATGATAAATTAAACTAGAATATATTTTTTACCTTGTCTTGAGAATAATATTTATTCCATTAAAAAAAGTAAATTATAATTTAATAGAGATCAATGAAAAACATTGTGTGTGACCCTAAATAACTCCATTCCATTGATATTATGTGGGCTTCCTAATGTTCTTGATTAATGCAAAGGAATGGGCCATGGTTCCATGATAAAGAACATAATTTTTCAATGACAACAACTACATATGAATTCTTACTATTTAACAAAATCTATTTGTAAAAATATTTCACCATATAAATTAAACAAATGACTCATCAATCAATATTCCTGATATGACTTTCTTTTATAATCTATAATAGTCACATAATTTCCCCATGGAAATGGAATTTTAGGCATATATTATATTCTAATATAAGAGATGATATATCAACATCAACAAATATGGAAGGAGGAAATCAATCCTCACCTTTTCCATTAATAAAATGTCATTCTTGACCCACCGACTGTATCAAAAATGTTACAACCATATTCTTCATATTGTAATGGGAATTTATGAGATCCTTACATGGCCTTAGTAAAATTCTCTAGGACAACAGTGGGTGGTAATAAATTCTTGGGGCTTAATTGATAATTGGGGGATGATTTTACCTTTAAAAATGAAATCACCAAATAATGTCATAATTAATAACTCACTACATGATACATTATTTTCCTTAAAAAACAAAAAAGTTATACATTTATATCAAAACCAACAACAATGTGTTCCACAATGGAATGATATAAACTACTATGTGAAAAGAAGAAGAAAATAATCCAAGAATCCAACAATAACTAAAAGATATAAACATGCTCCACACTCGTTATCCATAAAATAACCCATGTATCATGTAGTACTGGTAAAGTTATGTGATACTTTAGATTTTACTATCTATCGTTAGACAACATCTAAAAAAAGAACCTATGTTCCAAAGAAGTTGTAAATAATGAAACTAAGTACATTATCCCCAAATGACATCTCTACTCATGCCACAAGGACAGAACTTGTTAGAACATTTATATAAAATAGTTATATGAAATAGAAATATAAAAAAAATTCTAAAATGGTTTATATATGAATGAAAACGAGATCCATAGTAAATGACATTTTCTTAAACAAAATAAATTACATATGAAAAAAACGAATCAATTCTTTAAAACCCATTTTACTTGTTCCATTTTTTCATATTGAATTCCATTCCACCTCTCTACATAGCCAGCTATGCATGAAACATTGATCACCATACATTCAATAATGTTGATTAATCCTTTCACTAAGTCACTACATAATGATCCATTTGATGAGGGGGTTTCCTAACCCTTATGAAACCCACTAATTATGGGGGAGAATCCTTAAACATATTCATCCCAAACACAAAAGAACACACACATACATTATACCAAAATCCAATGCCAAAGAAACAATTTCAACAATTTCAATAAACTTATACCATAATTTAAAACCATTTAGAAAACCAATTTAAATAAAACAATCGATTTATTTAAAAAAAACACTCAACAAAACAAACTAATATAATTAAAATAAATTTTTTAAATTCATGTTACCAATTTAAAATTCTATAAAAATTACAAATTTCCATAATTATTTAAACTGTCATTAAATAGGGGTTCCAAAAAGATTGTCACAACAATTTTACAACAAAATTAATTATAAATAATCATTTTAAAACTAATCCATCAATATCTAAATATATGTTTATAGATTGAATACCCCTAACATCAGATTTATGATGAAAACCAAGGTGGCATGAAAATATCCATGAAACTGGCTTGATTCTCCAAAACCCACTCTAGATCACTTCCCCAATCATAAAAATGTCCAAAATATACTCATATGTTACATTAAATAATTTGATCTATCCACAATGGATGTAGATCTATGAAACATAGATAGATGGTGAAGTAGATATAAGGAACACCAATCACAACTACCAGGAATAATAAATTATCACATGAATATTAAGTCAACACACCATTATCTGCATTTTAATAACATTTGTATCAATGAGAGAGGCTACCTGAGCCTTTTATAAGAGAGAATCTCGATTTGGGGTAGTATAGGGGGTAAATTGTCGTCTGTAGGGGTAAAACGTGTGAGATACAATTTTTTTGGATATAATATTTAAACCACACATGTTCAGTCACATGTTTAGAAAAACCAAATGAAAACTGTAAAACAGTCACTACCTCAGGGATGGACCACACATGGTTGGATCAGACGGTTTTCAAACTATGGATTAGCTATGCCAAATTCCACTATTTAATGTTTCATTTTTTCTACATGGAAAGCCAATGGTTTGGGAAACATGTGTGCCACCTATGTGATTTCAACTTAGAAATTGTATCACAGTGCACAATATCTAGTAGGTGTTGCAAGGTCTTCTAAAACTGGGAACCACACATGAACAATTATAAAATTCTCAATTAAATTAAAAATTTCTCTAAACTCTCACAAGATTCCCCAATAAACATTACAAACATAAAATGAATAATAAATGGGTTAATAACATGAAGCTATGGGGGCCACATTCTCCCCAACATTATTCCCCCCATTCTCATAAATTAGAAAAACATAGTTTCCATGAAAGAGTTATAGAAATTTCCCTTTCATTTACTTCCCCCATTGACTTTACTCTTCCAGGATCTCACCAAATTTTCACTAATCTCATACTAGATCAAATCTTTTTTACATGAATAAAATTTTATTTTCAATCAACAATCTGCACTAGCATGTGTACCAATGAATCATCCTACTCTATGTAAACATGATAACTTTGAATCACCTTGTTAGCTGAGGATAATAATTTTTCAATTTTGATACATGAAACACAATATGAACCGAACTGAACAATTGTGATAATTCCAACTAATATTCCACCTCACCAACCCAATAATGTACCACAAATGGTCCTACGTATCTATGAGATATCATGAATTTATTCCAAAAACATTGTTGTCCAACCCTTGGAAAGAACCTCAATAACACCTGATCACTCACTGTTTACAAAAACAACCATTTATGATGATATTCCTTCAATTTCTAAAAAATTTGATCCATATACATCCATTTTCTAATCAACTAAATCTTCTCAATTGATTCATGGACAAGGATTGACACAACTACTGAAGTCTCACATATTTTCTCCCAACAAAGTGGAGAATGATAAATACTCCCTTACAATTATAAAAAAATAATACATGTGTATTTAGTCATGATAACTGTTGTTTTATGAGAACTCCACTAATGGTACATTCTCTTCCAATGCGCCACCATAATCCATTACACAATCCCTTGCATGTCTTCCAAAAATTTTATCGTCCACTCAGATTGTCTGTCTATCTAAGGATGATACACAATAATTATAGTCCAAAGATTCCTAATGAATTTCTATATGTATTTACATAAATGATATTTAATCATTGGATCTCAGTTTAATAGGAACAAAACTAGTAAGCTGTGCCTCTTTGAATTTCTTAGAGGTAGATTTATGACATTTCCTCCACTGTATATGAATTAAGAATGGGGATGAAATGATCCAACTTTGTGATCCAATCCACTATCATACATATAATATCTTATTTATAAATATTTCATGGATTAATTTTTAAAAAATTCATAGATATATTTTCCCACACCAAAATAAGAATATTTATAGATTGTAATAAACCTACTAGTTGATGATGTTCTGCATTAACCTACTGACAAGTAAAGAAACCCGAAACAAACATAGAGACATTCTATTTTATGCCCTCCCAACAAAATGATACTTTAAATGCCTTAGACATCTTATGTATTCCCACATGAATATCCCATCTAGATTTCTTATAATCATGATGAATATTTTCTTGAAAATCCATAGGTACAATATTATAATTTCTAAACTATAATTGTAGACACCCATCAAGCATCTATTAATCAATGGTCTCCCTACCATTATGTATTGACCTCATAAACACAAATTCAGAATCAAATGTCTAATCAAATTTAATCATATTTAAAAAATTAGTAACCAAGTAAATTGTGGTGATACTTGTATCATATCCTCAATCATTACATTCCATGTTCAAGTCTGTTATCACAGTCTTCAACTGCCAATGTTCTAAACCTTCTATTCCCAACTTAGTATATGTCAATCTACATAATGCATCTAACATTGTATTTCCTTTTCAAGATTTATACATCATGTCAATGTGAAATATTTGTAGGTAGTCTACCAATCCTTTTTATATAAGGTTCACCTCCCTTTGTGATTAAATATGCATCATTCTCTTATGATTCATAAACACATTAAATTTCTCATTGATGTTTTAATACATCTATGTAATAAAATCAAGGACAACATCAACTAACTCCAAATCATATGATGGTTTGTTCTTCTAGTACACTATTAATATCCTTTGTCCATAAGGAACAACAATATCTCCCTATATAAGAATGAATCCCAACCCCGATCTTGAAGCCTAAAAATACACCATGCACCCTTTTCTTGATTTTAGGACAATCAAGATAGGTGTTTACGTAAGTAGAACATTAAGATTTTGAAGAGAATTTTTACATTCCTCGACCCATTGGAATAGAACATTCTGATTTTCATATACTATCATAGTTGATTCTATTTGTGGATATTCATGAAAAAAAATTCAATAATTATAATCCAATCCAAGAAAACTCGGTATCACAAAGACAATATTTGGCATCTTCAATGTGATAACAACCTATTTATTTTTAGATCAATAGAAACACATCATTTAGAAATTACTTGTCCAAAATAAGTCCCTCTTGTATAAAAAAATAACCCTTTGATAAATTTTCATAAAACTAATGATCCCTCAAAATAATTAAAATTGTCCATGTGTTTTCCTCATTCTTAGAACATGTCCTTGAATACACCAATATGTCTTCCCAAAAAACCACTAAAATAGAATCCAGATATCACTAAAATGTCCAATTCATTAATTCAATAATGATTTTTGGTGAATTCATAAGACAAAAATGAATTACCACATTTAGATAACGTCAATATCTTTTTTTTGAAATATGACTTCATATTATACTTTTTCCAAACCATAAATTTGTGATATCCAGTTCCTATGTAAAATTTGGAGAACCACTGTGAACCCCACAATTAATAAAACATGTCATAAATTATTGAATGAGGATAGAAATTGTTTATTAGAAATTGGTTATGCTTAAAATAATATACACATAGCCTTAGGGTTTTATCTATATTTCTTAGAAACAAGATGGTTTCTTCCCATGGAGAAGTGCTTAGCCAAATGAACCCATTTCTTCCTATCTCTTCCATCAGTTCTTTAATTCCTTTAACTCTGTTGTTTTTATCCTATAATATGGAATGGAAATTGTTGTAACATATCATGGTTTTGAAAATAAATTGAAATACATGATATAATAAGTGTCTACATAATGATAAATTGTTTTAACGAGATAGTTATAAAGTATCCATTAAAAATAAATTTTTCACTTCAAGGATTTCAATAAATAGAAACAGATATCGAGGGTTGTGATCAGTAAGTTATTTAGAGTGTGATAGAACCAACTGGATTTTTTTGGAGAATAGAAACAAACCCTTATAAATTGTAATATAAATTGTAATATGACCCTTATGAATAGTAAACCATATTATTATATTATTGTCTTATGGTAATATAATAATAAGATCTTGAATATATTTTCTAGGTGATATCAAATGAGTTATAGTTTTTAAAAAATATTCAAGTAAATTAAGATTTTAATTAAAATATAAATTAATCATATTGAGAATATTATTTTCAGAAATCATGTTTTCTCATAGTCATGACCAAAACTATTATTCTAGTGATTAAAATAATGGAAAACGCATCCTCTGCTCCACTATAAATACAACCCTCACCGCCTTATACCTCTCACACCTCACATGTTTTTATAACTTCCTAAATTTCACATATTCTATTTTCCAAGGCTATTCCCCATGTCTATGGCCTACTGTTCTCACCAAATGTCAAAAACCAAAGTCAATAAGGATGATCTCATGGAGAAGATATCCTGAGGAAAATATCCTCTTCAACATTCTTGTGTTTTATTTTCAATTATTTTATTTTCTTATACTATCATCACCACCCATTATCCATGTGGAATGGAAGCTTAATTATTATACATATTATGTATTATTATCATGTGTATGAGAAAATTTACCATCATTATTCCTCTCTTTTTTCTATAATTATTAAAATAAAAACATAGTCCACGATGTGTCAATTTACTAACATCATGGATGATGTGACTTCAATTTCCCTTACTTCCTAAAAATATGGTTGTAAAAACATATTAATGGTCAAAACAGATTTTTATCTATATTATTTTACCACTATCATGTTCTTGAAATAAATTATATTCATAATATTAAAGTCATATTATTGAATAAGTTTGTGACAATCAAAGAACAACCAAAATTATTTAAACAAATATCACTAATGAATTATCTTATGATTCATCCTCATAGCATATAAGCAAAATGATATGTGGAAAGAATTAATAAAATGCCAACATATTAACACCATTTCATTCCACTTCTAGATTTTCTCTTCCATTTGACAAAAAATTCTATTATGAACAGACCGTGGAAATCTTGACAAGCAGGCATCTAAAACAATGGAAAGAACAAAATATTATTAATAAAAGGTCGAATGATGATATAAAATGAACATAAAATACGTTTAAACCATGATTATTATTTTTTAAAATTTCAATCACACCCGTTTAACCATTATACTAGAGGTTTAAAAAAGTTTTAAGTTATAAAAACCTTAGGTAAGGGAATTCATTACCCAATTTCCATTCATTGTATTAACCATCTAATTCATTAATTATGTTTTAATGAGATTATATATGTAATTAATTTAATTAAAATTATTATTTATTATGTTATTTTAAATTCAATACACATAATATTTCTTTATATTAATTATCATTTCAATATTATGAAATTTGTATTGGACATTACTTTTAAAATCAACATTTAAAATTTTATTTTATGAAATTCAAAAGCAATGTTTTCATGTAATTATTTATATTGTATGATTATGTTATGGTTCTTGGGAAAACATTTTTACGAATTAAGGGACCTATATCTACCTCAAATGTGTTTTTAATATGTATGTTGGATGATATTCATAAGGTTACAACAAAATTTACTGTGATGGTTACACCATAAGACAATCATAAGGGTTACATTGTAAGGTATCTATGAGGGTTAGAAATCATAATATAGTTGTGAGGGTTACAATATATATACGTATTTACCCAGGATTCCATTATGGTTTTATAATTGTTCTATAATGTTTTATAGAACTCTAATGATTCACGAAGTATTTATAGATGGGTGAGAAGTATGACTTTGTGAAAATGATTTCATATAATTATATGTTTTCATGGACAAATGGTTTCATTCCTTATTTTTATATCAAATACTTATATTTTTATGTTTGTACGATGGTTAAAAATGTTTTTGACAGGTTATAAGGATGTGTAAGAGAAATATAATTGTCATGTTAAATGTTATGATGTTTTGTTAAATAAATAATATGTTTGTTTTGAGTAAAATAATTGATTTAGATGAAATTTAGGTTGTTTTGATGGTACAAAAATTATATTCTAATTGATTGATATGTATGTGTTTTTTATATAATTTTAAAAATCTAAACAGAAATGATATTTTGGGATTGTAAAGAAGTGAAATATAGCTGAAATAGCTAGATTATTTAATATTTAAGGCTGGGTCAATATAGTTGGTAACCGATGACGATTTAGATGACATTAGTAGTTATTAAGATGATAATAGAATACAATAATTGGTTTTTACCTAATTTTTATTTTGAAATGATGATTCATTTAAATATTATCATGTTTCTTATTATAAGATGCGTCTTTTTACAATGTTTTCTCCACATAAGAATCAAATGAAGCTGATGTTGGAAGGAACTGGGAGGCTGATATATTTTCAAATCCAAAATCAGTAACAGTGGAAATTGAAACAATGCAGTCTGTAATAGTAATGGATTAGTCAAAATGGGAAATAGATGGCAGTGGCATCAATGAAATAAAATAACGAGATCTACCACAACAAGACATAATGATACTCTAACATTTTATATAGAAACACCATCCACCTTTCAGTGGATCTCCATACCCTATAGTGATAGACGGTTGGAATAAATCTAATAAAAATATAGTCGATGATATGGGATGTTCAGATAATCAAAATTATTGTATATGTATTTATAATTCTAATGGTGAACTTGATAAGTGATTTTCAATTGTCAAAAATATTAGGGATATAGAAAAGATTGATGTCATCGATTGGGATGAATTTAAAAGTATTTTCTATGATTTTTTTTATAATGTAGTTAGATTTTGGATGGAGAAGAAACTATTTGAATACAAGAAAAGGGGGGAATATTAAGTGGTCATGTATGGAAAAAACATCACCAGACTGGAAAGGTACACTCCAAATCATATTCTGGATCATGATATAAAATTCAATGGATTTTACTCAGGATTGTAGAAAATATATAGAAGGGAGTTTGCCTCCTGGGATTTCTAAATATTTGAGCAACATGTCGGATGTAATAAGAGGGTATAAATATAGTTCTTCTATGATAACATTTAAATTGAAAACAAAAAAAAGATGTTTCTCATTTAGAAAGTGATGGTTAAGAATAAATCAATGAAATATGATGGAATAATATTCTAGTTTTCATTTTATGAAATGTGAGGTAAAAAGTACCATGTAAAATTTATTACAAAAACCGAGATGTTTTTTAAATATCGAATGTTTGGAAATAAGTCTCAAGATTATAATGAAAATGGTATTATTGTCAATTCTGATAAGAAATTTATAAAGTGTTTCAAATCTATTGAGGGGGATAAATAAGAATATTCATTCCCAATGAATGATCTGAGTGATGGAATACTGCTAAAATATAACTAAAAAAGTGTTGTGAGATCATTTTTGACAATGTCATCATATTTTAGGCCATATAATGAAGTCTCATTCAGTATTTTTTGTTTAAATATATTTTTCTAAATTCATTATTGATATATGGTCTACAAATTCGATTATATCTGATAATTGTTTGAGTAAATTAGAAATATCACCTCAAAAAATGAGTTCAGAACATATTGCTAATACACCGACATAAATTTTATATATAAAAAAGAATTTAATTAATATAAATTATATTATCTATTGAATGAAATTAATTGAAATCTTTGTATTTTTTTTCTTAGTTGATTATGATGTCATTTTGGGTATGGATTAGATTTCACATTATCATGCTAATATTGATTGTAGCTCTAGATATGTTTCTTTTCATAATGTCTTTCTGTTTGAATGAAATAATTAACTCATACAATTTATAACATATCATGAAGAAAATATAATGCTGATAAATGAAAATGTATGTTATCTTTCTCAAATTCATTAAAAAGTGAATTATTCACAATAATTATGTTGCAACTATAAAGGAATACCTTAATTTATATTTGGATGATTTACTTGATGTTGTACCTGATCAGGATGTTTAAATCCCAATTGACTTAGTCCCTGATAATAAGCCCATTTCAAAATCCCATTATTTAATGGATAAAAAGGAATGTATTGAATTGAAAAATCAGTTGTAGAAGTTTCTTGATTAATGTTTTAGTTGTCTTAGAATGTCACCATAGGATGCTACGATTTTTTCACAAGAAAAGATGGTTCCATGATACATTTTATTGATTATATATATTTTAATACCATTTATATTAAGAATATGTATCATTTGACAAATATATAATACCTTTATGATCATCTCTGGGGAGGGCATTATTTTTCCATGAATGACTTGAGACACATATACCATCAACAAAAGGGGAATGAGTAAGACATTCCAAATATAGATTCTTAAACAAAATATGGTCATTATGTAATTTTTATTATTTGGTTCATGGAATATTTCATGAGTTTTTGGATAATAATTTTATTGTGTTTTCTGATGAAATTATGGTATATTATAGAAGTAGAGAGGATCACAAAAAACATCAGAGAGTTGTTTTAGAATACATAAAATAACTATTTGAAAAATTCTGCAATTGGGAATTTTTTTGCAAAAAATATCATTACATGGTCACACTAGATATAAAAATGGAATGCCATTTAATCATGCTAAAATTAAAGTACATGAAAAATGGAAAAGACCCAAAGATAAAACCAAGATTCATAGTTTTCTAAGTTTGAAAGGACAAAAATTTAGCTTTTTTAAATCATTTCATGGTTAACATGTCCACTGACTATGTTAACATGAAAATGAGTTAAATTCATCTGGAAAAAAGTATGAGATTATTGTTCGTAGGAATAGAAGAAAGTATTGATTGGGGAATTCCCTAGTTCTGACCCTACCATCCATGAATGGAGCGTTTTCCAACTACAATGAAGCTTCATTAATGGGACATGGTGGTGTTCTTATGTAGAATTACCGGGTTACTGCTTATGATTCAAGACAACTAAAACCTCATGAGTTAAATTATCCCACAATTGATTTGAATTCGTATCTACGGTTTCCACTTTATATATAAGGACGAATCATTTATAAGAAGCCAAATATGAAATATATAATGAGGAAAACTATCTGAAGTATATAACCATTCAAAATAAATTAAACAAAATGAAAAGAATATAACATGAATTGATAAAATATTATGATTTCATGATCAATTACAATCCTAGAAAAGAAAACAATGGCGTAGAATCGATGAGTCAAAAACATCATTCATAATTACCTATGTTACGACTAGAACAAGAACCATTGTGTAATGATTTTATGAATTTTTCCATGAAAGTATTTGTTGCATTATATTCCTCTATTTTGTTTTATGTTTCAACGAAGTCATATTTGAGATGTAGAATTAAAAAGTCATATAAGTAATAAACGAAGTTATTAAAAAGATAGAATCTTTTAGAACTGTTTAGGTTTTGAAATTTATCATTGAGAACAATTGTGTTATGAAATTTGTAAATAGATTTTGTGGTCCATGTGATTCTTAGCTAAAGAATAAATTGTTGTATGAAGATCATAGTTCTCTACTTTAGGTTCATCCAGGTAACACAATGATGTAAAGGGGAATTTGAGAGTATTACTAGTTGGATGGATTAAAAAGTGATGTTGAATATTTTATCATGAAATGTTTGATTTGTCAATGGGTTAAGGAAGAGTGGTTGTTACGGAAGGGGATGCTTCATCCATTACTGGTGATTGAGTGGAAATGAGAAAATATATCCATGGACTTCATTGTGGGAATACAAAAAAAATCTCTATATAAAAATGAAATCTCCGTTAAAATTGATATGTAGACTAAATATACTAATTTCATTCCAATTTGACATATTATGTATTTGTATTATCTTTTTCGACATTACCTCAAAGGGACAATCATGTTTCATAGAGTTACATTTTTTCATTGTACCTTACAGTGATCCCATGATCACTTATATATTTTGGAATGACTTTCATAAGTCATTGTGAATTGAATTAAATTTCTGTAAAACTTTTAATCCTTAATCATATGGGCCATCAGAACAGAAAATTATAACCTTGGAGGATATGGCATGAGGATTGTCAATGGATTACCAGTAATTCTAGGATCAACATATTTCTTTTGTCTAATGTTCTTATAGAAAAGTATTCATTCGAATATATAGATAACATATTTTTAAGTATTATATAGGATGTAGTGCCAAACTCTAGCATTTTTTGATGAAGTCATGGAAAGAATGCTGATGGGAATAAAATTAGTAGTGGATGTGTCTAAGAAATTGAAGATGATCTAGAAACACAATAGGACATATTAGAGAAGTCCAAAAATTTATGCAGATAATAGGAGAAAAGAGTTATCTTTCATGTTTGGTGATCTTGTTTTTTCATAGAATCCCAACATGGAAAAGTTTTATGTGTTTTGGAAATATCAGAATTCTGTGTCCACAAATCATTAATCCTTATAAAATACTAGATAATGTTGGACCAGTCACCTACCGAGTAACTTTTCCTCCACGTTTTTATCCAGCACACATTGTTTTTCAGGTTTTATAGTTGTGAGAAAATATGTGCGAAATATATCCCATGTTTTGAGCCTAGAATTTGTTTAACTGGAATTGAATCATTTATATGAAGTGAAGCATGTTCAAATTCTTGATCACAGAGACAAATTATTGCATAATATGGCAATCCACGAGGTAATGATTTTTTGCGGAAACCAATTTGTTGAAGAAACAACTTGGGAATCTAAATTTCCAATGAGGGAAAGTTACATCACTTGTTGGATAAGTAAATAATGTTTTCAGGACCAAATTTAATGAAAGAGGGGATTATCTAAAACCCCAAGTCCATAAAATTAAATTTAAATTCATGAAACAAAAAGTATCAAAATAATGACACTTTTTAAGGAGATAGTTTTATTTTAGATATTAAACATAATTTTTCCACTTTTATGATTTAAATTTCAAAAAACATACATCTACAATTTCAATTAGTATGATATTTGAAGAACGATATAACCAATTTTATTTTGTGGTGAATATTAACAGACCCTTATGATTAGTAATATTTCTGGGATGAATAGTAAATCATATTACTATTTTACTTTTATAAGGTTATAAGATAATGATATAATGATTAATTTTACAATCTTATATCAAATGAGTTATAAATTTATAGTATTTTTCTATAATAAAATATGAATTTATTTAATAATTTAATTAATCATATTTAGAAAATTATATCTCAAAAATTGTGTTCATCTTTCAATTCTACAAAAAAAAATATGTTGGATTTTTGGTTTTTTTAATTCACGATTCATTATGAATAGAAAAATATTGTAACTTGCAATGTATATATATTACATGTTAAATAAAAAATTCCTAAAATCATGGATGATGCAATAACCATTAGTTCAAACTCATATACTCTCTTTACAATTTTGGGACAAATGAATCATGACTATTCATATACTTGAGAAAAAATATTAATCTAATAATTAAAAATACTAGAAAACCCCTCCTCTCCTCCTCAATAAATACAACCCTCACCCCCACTTCCTGTCACACTGATCAAGCTTTGAGAATTTGTCTAAATTCTATCATATATCATTCCCAAGTCTTTTCCCCACTTCAAAGACTTTCCGAAGACACATGAATTCCAAAATAATTTTCATAAGGAGGATCTCCAAGAGAAGATATCAAGAGGTAATGGTCCTCTTTCATTTTCATGTGTTTTTTAAATTATTTTAGTTTCTTATAAACAATTCACCTCAATATATCCATGATGAATTGCAGATATATTATTATATATGTGGTTTATTTTTATCATTTTTAGGGGTAAATTTATCAACATTCTTCCTCTCTAATTCCTCGTATTCTAACAATAAAAATAGTGTCTGTGATGTGTCAATTTATCATCATTATAGATGATGTGTCTTAAATTTCTATTAATTATTAAGATGGGTCATAAAACCATATTAATAGGTCAAAATACTTTCGGAACTGAGGATGGAAATCATGGGAAGCCGGTATGTGATTCCATAAAAATATCAAGATATTATTAAAAAATAGGTTGAATGATGTTTTAAAATGAAAATTTATGGTTTTATAAACATTATTATTCTTATTTAAAATATTAATAAAACCATTATAACAATTATAATTGATGTTTAAATAAGATTTAATTGAGATGAATCCATTGTAAGGGAACAATGAACCCAATTTCTATTATCTGGGTTAACCATCAACTTCATTAATTATGTGACACAAATATTATTTGTGTAATGATTATTATTTATATTATGATTTATTATGTGGATTTACATTGTATAGACATATTTATTTCATTATAATAATTATCACTTCAATTATATAATTTTTTATGGGACATTCATTTAAATATCCTCATTTTAAAATTTTATATTATCAAATTCAAAAGTAATGTTTTTTATTTTATTATTCATGTTTTATGATTATGATATGGTTCATGAGAAATTTTTATGATATATTTTGTGATTTATATCTCCCAACAATGCATTGGGTATGTGTGTGTTTTTGGTCAGATGTATGGTTACTCCATTTCTAACTATGATGGTTACCCTAGAAGGTAGTTATAATGGTTAAATTGTATGGTAGCTGTAAGGGATAAAACTCATAAGGTAAAAATGATGGTTACAATATAAAAAGTAATTCCCAATGATACATTTATTGATATATACATGTCCTATAATGATTTATGTTAATCTCATGTTACTAAAGTATTTATATTAGGGTGAGAAGTATGTTTTTGTGAAAATTATTTCATATGATTATATGTTTTCATTGACTAATGGTTTCATTCCATTTTTTATATCCCTTAATGATATTCTTATGATCATATCATGTTTTTAAATGATTTTCACAGGTTATAAGTATGTGTAATTGAAATAATGATGTCATGTAAAATGTTATGATTAATGGTAAAAGAATGAATATTGTTGTTTTTTGTTAATAATTTAATGTTTGGGAAGAAATAGACAATGTATTAATGGTACCCCATTATATTCTTGTGGTTCATATATTTTAGTTTTTTTCATTACATTATAAAATAATAAACTCAAATGATATTTGGGATTTTATAGATGTGAAATCTAGATCAAATTCAAGGATAATGTAATGTTTAAGGTTGTTTCCTTATAATAGGACTTGTACTCAGAACAAGATAAATTTTAAACACCATATTTTTCATGGGTGGAAACCCAAAGAAATTTTCCGGATTCTCATATAGAAACTAATCCCCTAAAAATGTAAAATTGTTTTTCTAGATATTTTCCATTGATTCCAAAGACATAAATTCCATTTAATATAAGATCATTCCAACACCTGGAGTCGACAATCCTATTTTACTATCCATTATAATCATTTCTCCTTTAATGAGATGCTCAGAACCATAATATTTTGTGAAACTAACCATTATTCAATAAATGTATCTATAATACTTGAAAATTTCCAACCAATCCCTACATATGATAATATAATAGGAATTCATGTCAAACATAGTGATAAATCATATCATCTTAGCTCTATCCAAAATTATAGAATGTACTCTATACCAAATTTATTAACATTATCTATAAATAAATTGAGTTTTATGTTTTAACACCAAAGAAATCACCTAAAATTTTGATCTTAGAAAATAAAAAAAATGAAAATAAATACGTAATAAATTTATCCTATAAAAATAAACATTTTCATGAGGGTAGAATTAATAAAAATTTTACCTCTCACTATCGATGGTTCCGGCAGATAATCGACAATATCCTTCTCATCCACATATAATTGCTCTATCGCGACACTTTGTTCTCCATTTCTTTGTTGAGTAATCCATTACTAAAGAGTCATGCTATTATTATAATCACAATGGTTATCTCTTTTATATTGACGAGACTAATTTTCATTCCCCCAACTCATTAAATCACATGACATCTTCAATTTCTATGAAGTTTCCTGAACACCAGACCATAGATTCATATGACTATAGAGTTGATGATTCCCATTAGGATTTCAAATATGGAATGATCTTGGTGTTTTACTACACTATCACATCTATTGGTCGAATGAACCACATTGAAAACATCCATACTGTATTTTTTTTTAAAGAAGATTCACTGATCCCACCATTTTATTCTGATCAATACACTGACATAAGAAATTTGTGTCCCTCCTCTTCTTTAACTCGTCATATGAGATCCAAACATTTCACATATGTATCAATATACTCCTTCCATCTATAGCTTCTAATATGTCCCATTTCTCAACCATCTTAATATTGACAATCTCTTTATAGTAAATTATATGGAGAAAAACAATCAGTATGTGAATATCCCACTTCATCCACAATTAAATGATATGTTCTTTTATGGATACATTAGTGAAAATTATTGGTGAAAATCCCTCAAATTCCTGAATTTAGCTACATAATCAGTGAAAAATCTATTTTTCTTCCTTTAATCTAAATAAGTCTGTCATTATTTGAATTATGAATTTGTGAGGATAGAATTATTTCAGGAAAAATTTTGTTAAAATCATACCATGAAAGACCATGGTAAATTTTAGATAGAAAAATAAAATCCCACAACATTAATAAATGGTTCTATAGAATATAAGTCTCTATCTAGACGACCACCTCTGTTGGTGTTATAATTAAATTTAATATATGATTCACCCTATTAATCCACAGATCTACCTTTTTGGGTTCTCAATTACCCCTAAATATTAAAGTCATCAACATTAGAAATTTCACAGAGTTATACACTTTCCTTGGATAATACATCAGGTTTCCCATATAAACATCTTGAAAAGATTATGCAATGCTTTGATCTGGATTTATGTTTGCATTTTGATGATGTGCAACCACATTCTTAGTAGCTTTTTCTGGTTGTTTTCTATGATTCCTACTGTGTCCTATTTTCGAGAAACCCAACTACATCATATGTCTCACTCTATAGAAACTAAGGTATTATCAAATTTAAAATTCTACCACATCATACTATCACAAAAAGGCCCTCCAAAATTCTACATCTTCCACATTCAACAATTTGTTTAAAATTTCATATTTTTAATAACTACCCATTTTAAAAAATTCATAATCATGAACTGTTTCCAAAACCATAAATTCGAATGAAAATAATAACATTTTAAAAAATTAACGCTTTTTTCCAAAATCATAAATCATAACAAAAAATGAAATTTGAAATCACTGTGGGTTGTTGTTTCAGCAATTAATTTAAGCTATTCTAAATAGATAAACCAATGACAATGAGATTCCTAATCCTACAAGTGATCCAAAAAAATTATGTACCTACTCCCATGGTACCATTAACATCAACCTAAAATAGTTATCTATTTCTTTTTTATGCTCTATATTTCAAGTCTCTACCTCATGAATAACCAAATGGAATTGTAAAATCCATTATTGAAAACCTATACAACGTCAAAGAAAACATGTTCTATAAAAATATTTAGAAGGACCATGATGATACCCATTGGAATGTCTATATTTTTATCATTGGCATGAGAAGGCGAGAGAGTGCTACATGGCCTTAAGAGACATCCCAATGACACTAATGGCTAGAAATACATTACAATCGATTCATTAAGAGTTCATGGATTATTTGACCTTTGAAAATAAAACAACCAACCAAATATTTTATTATCAAATAATAGACTACTTGGTGCATGAAAAAAATGAAATAAAACTATATAATTACATTAAAATCAAAACCAACTACATGGAGTACCACAAATGGAAGTGTAAAAACTGACAAGTTCACAATAGAAGACCATACTCAAAGGCTCCCATGAAAACACCAATATCCAAACAAGCATCATACTATAACTACATAAAATAAACCATGTACAATGATGTACTACTAAAGATGTATGATATATTATGTTTTACCATGTCTTTTAAACAACATCTTCAAAAGTACCAATGTTCCAAAGTAGGGGTTAGTAATGATACACAATATATTTTCTCGAAATGACATCTCTACACATGTAACTAAGAGGACATGTTAGCATATTTATATAAAATTGTTATGTAAAATAGTTTATTAAATAGTTTATATCAAAATAAATAAAAATATAATAATAAAATATTATTAATCAATAGAATGTATTAAGTAAAAAACCAAATAATAATTTCAAAACCATTTCACATGATATATTTTGACATTGTAAATTTCATTCAACATATCCACACCAGCAAACTTGCATGCAACCTAGACCACCCAATACTCATGAGTGGCTAGTCATCATTTCACTTAGTCATGAAATTGGGAAACATTTTTAGGGGAATATCCTTGACCCTTATCCATCCAAATAATGATATGGGAGACTACATACCATTATCTGTACCAAATTCACAAGAACACACGTATCCATTATGGAAAAACCTAATTCCAAAAAACCATTTCAACACATTCAGTAAAACAATTATTTTATAGAAAAACATTTAAAAAAATTTCAATAAATTAATCCATTATTTAAAACAGGATTCCACGAAACAAAACTAAATAAAAATTTCTAAATCGCCAATTGATAATCACATTACCATTCTCAATTTCCCCAAAATTTCCAATTCCCATTATAATATAAATAGTTACTAATGAGGGTTTCTAACAAGTAAATAAAAACTATTTTATAACCAAATACAATAGAAATAATAAGTATCAAACTAATCATTCATGTTATAAATAGATTTGTCAAGAGGGAAGCCACCATCCTTTTGAATTATGAGGAAAATGAATAAAGACTCATAAACATTCAGGAAAATAGTTTGAATCTATAAAAAACCATCTTATATATCTTCACATGTAATCCTCAAGAAAAATATTATTGTATTTTTTATCGAAACCATATATATATATATCCATTACTGATATAGATCTATGGAATTGCGATAGGTGGATAATTATATCTATTGAAAACCATGATAATTTACCATGAATGATTACTAACCATTATATTATTGCTTCAACACACATATAGAATCCTTCAAATTACATCCCAATCATTGAGAAATGCTTCCTTAAACATTTATATGAGATACTCCTGACATAGGGATGCATTGGAGAAAAAATGAGATCAGTAACAGTCAAAACACATGAAAACAACAATTATATGATCTAATCATTAAACCATGAATGTCTACTCACATATTTTTGAAAAATCAGGTCCAAAATGTGTTCTAATGCGACCACAATGATAAACCACACATGGTTTCAAATCCAGGATCCATCTATAATAAAGTACCACTATCTCTTGTTGCATGGTTTCAACTTGGCGGACATTCGGTTTGGGAAGACTATGTTCTACTCATGTGCCCTCATTTAAACCCATACCTCATGGTTCATGATTACGTGTATTATTTTCATGGTATTCCAAAACAATGAACCACTCTTTCACTTTTAGAAAATCCCCAAAACATTCAAAAGATATCCAAACACTCCAATAAAATAAACCATATACAATACATAATTAATAACAATAAATAATCAGTTACAGACATGAAACTGGTAGAGATACACAACCACTCCATGATCTATATTATGTAGGGTATTGAATTACATCTAATTTTATTAGTCATAACATTAATTTTTTATTGTCATAATGTTTAAGGACCACAATAAATATTCATAGGTATGCATATATTATGATAGTTAAAGAGGTAAAATTCATACTAGAAGGTATATTATCATAAACTCCCATAATAAATATTTCCATGTTAAAAATCATTAGAATGCATCTAATATGTATATGAGTATTCTCACTTGAAATCCAATAAACTACATTCCCCATCCATGATTGTTATTTTAAGAACCCAAATTTAATAATTACATAATGTTACGTTTGAGGTGAATAATTGATTCTATTACATTTAATGATCTTTTTGATGTTATTATTTTAGAGAAGTATGTTACAACTATCTCTTATGAAAAAGCGATTTTACAAAGTGTACAATTTTGGCCAGTATCGATTTTTATAATAGCATAAAACCACTAAAATGAAAAATGATTCTCTTCATGAAAATTCATAATAAATCTCATCCTGAATTCTTATTTTTCTTACATACCCTTAAAACTAGTGATATGCCTTTACAAATTCATGATAACCATATAAATATCGTTAAGGTACAGAAAAATCATTTTTATAGTAAAAAACATGAGAACCGATAAAATATTTACCTTTATATCAATTTTTTTGAGATAGTGTAATAAATAACCTTTCGATGAAAAGTACACAAATATTTGTCTAAAATTAAAACATTAACACATGTAACATAAAAATAAAAACTATCTCATGTAGTAGAAGGAAATTAAATTCAGAACCAATGTAAAAAATAACTATATAATAGTTAAATATCTTAGATAATTATCCTTGCAAACTCCATTATTGTATATTATTTAGGAATGAAACATTTCTAATACATTGGAGAGTTATCTTGATCCATCCATCATATAATCATTTTTGGCCTCACCAATTATACATGTTTTGTCAAGATCACCCATCGACATGATATATAAGGGGTCTCAACACATCATACAATCGGTATCAGCTCACATATTTCACATATATAACTCTCATGTACCATATCATGAATAATATTATTTATTGAGGAACATTTTCTTCATAACTCCTCTGAATAATATTTTTAAACCCATATAAAATATTCATTAAGTATTAAAAAACTCCTTTTAACCCATTTTGAATACCAAAATAAAGATAAAAATGTTAGGAGTTATTTTATTTGTAAAAAAAGATGTTTTATAATGGACACCTAAATTTTAATAATAGTTATGGTGGTAGTAAATGTCTATGTCACCATATATGTTGAAATAAAACAATATTTTTTGAAATTTTGTAAATAAACTGAAAAAATAATATAATTAGCTTACTTTTGAATCATTTTAATGAATTTAAAAATGTATACAAAATTTTGTTAATAATTATTTATTCCCTTATAAATACTAAAATAATATAATTTTAAAAATAAATATATATATGAAAACGATTTTAATGGGAATATTTAAATAATTATTTTTTAAATAGTGTCCCTTTCTGTAAATCATTGTCATATTTTATATCCTTTATCATAATGAATAAAAAAATATTAATTAGTATAAAATTAATGTTAATTATTCTTTTTATATTATTAAATATCAGGTTTCCTTAAATTACTTAATCATTTATGTTCACGTAGAATGTTTTGATAGTATTTGGCTCATATATCAAAAAAAAAAGTGGTAGGTAGTAAATAGTCAAAGAAGTCACTTTTATATTCTCTTCAGAAAAATAAAAAAGAAAAAATAGCATTTTTACCAATCAATTGTCTTTTGATAAAATAATAATGAAAAATTGTTAGTAAAATGAACTACATTACTATATTAATTGTTATAGGTCGTACAAACGCCAGAGTAAATTTAAATTTTCAAACGATCACGATAGAAATTATGTTTGTTTTATTCTATAACTATGAAGATAATTATACAATCAGAATATTATTATTTATTTAAAAATACACACACGGAGATATATATATATATCATTCAGTTTATTTGTTGTATAAAAATGAATCACATATTTATGTTGAATGGTTGTCCATATATATGCATGAATGACATTAACATTTTTAGTTAAAGGATACAAAAGAATATAGATAATAAATTAACATCCATAATAATAAATATGTCATTAATATCATATATATATATATAATGAATCAATAAATATATTGTCCACTGTGAGGAAGTTGTAGAAAATTAATTACCTTTGTTTTTAAGGATGTAGTCCATCATGTAAAAGAACAATGGTTTCTTTTCCCAATTATTGGACAATAGAAATAGATCTATATTTTTTAAATTAAAATAATAAAAAATAATTTTACGGTAGATAACGATTTTAATATACACATAGGTTTAAGGAAGAATTAATAGATGTGGAAAACAGAATATAACAAAAAATGCAATGTGATGAACAATAAAACTTCTTTGGGAAACATTTTATGGTTTACACCAAATGAATTATTGGGATGGTTTTTTGATAAATAATATGAATCAATTAGATATATAATAATGTTATAAATGTATTTTCGAACTTATTGGGTAACCCATAAAGATTTTTATGTGTGATAAAAATAGGATAAGAGGTTATCTTTTTAATAGAAAGGGGAGAGGTCCCCTTAGAATTAAATATTTTTTTATGTGAATATGAATTTATTTTCATCTTAAAATATATAAAAGTTGATAATATTAAATGATAAGATGTGTATGAGTCAATGTACTATGATAAAATTCAAAAAATATAAAATTTTATATTTGTTTTTACCCTTATCAAATTTTTTATCCCATCTTAACAATTATCAATGATTATCACTATGATAATGATATTAATCATTAAGGGGTTAATATATTTAAAATAAAAGAATAATTGGACCTAAAATGGGAAATTGATTCTATTTTCAACCTTATCCCAATCATCATTCTGATGATTGGTTTTTTAGGAATTCTAAATCAATTAATAATATATTATTTGTTATAGAATATCATTAATCTCTATTTTAAAACAATTCAATTACATTTACATTAATAAGATCATGAAATAAAAATTAATTAAAATATAATCATTTCAAATATCCACAACAATTTATTGTTTTCTAAAAAAATATTTAATGAAAACAATTCAATATAATTTTTATTATTTTAACATTTTTATAATATTTTTTTATATTTTTCTATATCGTGAAATTTCTTTGACTAAGGGTTGTGTAGGATTTTATGGAAATTAAATAACAACAAAATTTAAAATTTATTTTTAATAAATAAATTAATTTTTATATCAAATTATTTTTTATAATTGAATATATTCTATATTTATTCCTATAGTTAAAATATTATGATTATTAAATTAAATAATGTGTCATTTTTGGATCTATATTCATATATATATATATATTCAAGGTAAAAAAATATATTATTTCCCAAAAATTCCATATTTTTAGAATTGTATTGAATTTCATAAGACCACTATAACATTTAATGGATTTACAAATAAATTTAATGAAGAATATAAAACAAACAACATTGAGTCTCTACAAATCAAAATAATATTATCATAATTATTTAAACTATATAGTTTTAACTTGTCCATTAAACATACCTTTTCATACACAATTGTGATCAGTCTGATATTTTGATTCTAATGGGATCAACATAGATTTTTGGTGAATAGTAACTTTACCATTTTGAATAGTAATGTTAACCTTATGAATAGTTATATGATTCTTATTTATAGTTTAATAAGGAAATGAATTGTAAACCCACCAATTAATGTATAAATAAATTTTACGAATCTAATAAAGGAAACCATGTTATAATTATATAATTGTATATGTAAATTAATATATCGGAAATTATTAATTATTTATCAGTATTTTGATAAAATGGAAATGTTTATTTAAAATTTTATAATTAATATAATAATTCAAAAGAAAAGTATTTTCTTCAAAATGAATCATATGATAATATTTTGGTGTATTATGATTATAAAATAATTTAGTGATACCCAAGATAATATTTTAAGGATTCATTAAATCTATTATAATTTTTTTTATTTTTCGAGTAAATGAAGAATTTAATTAAAAATTTATTTTATCATATTTAGAGAATTATTTTCAAAAAATAGAGTTATGTTATTAATTTTACATTTTATAAGAATCGTGGAATTAATTAAAGGGATTTTTATGAAATTTTTATGTTTTTAGTGAATAATAAAAAATCCAGTCTTTAAGGATGTACAATATTTTTTTTGACAGAGTTAAGATATATTTATGAAACATATGTAATAAGTAAAAAATGATTTCATATGAATTTTTTTTATTGAATCAACTCATAACATATAAATTTATATTTTATTGATATGTATAAAAGAACCATTATCATTGTCGACACATTTCCTCCACCAAGTTGAGAAAGCCAATTTGGTTCCATAGAAAACCAATAACTACTACTTTTTTAATAGTTTTCTTAAAAATTATAATAAATAATGGATTTTTCATCTGATAATTTATAATTTTATAGTCATATAAAATTTTTCATATCCAAATTTTGGTGCAATGATTTTGAGGGCATGAAAAGACAAAATAAGAAAATTTATATATTTTCATGACACGTGTACGAGTGAATATATTTGATGTATAATGATACCATTTTATGTTGAATGTAATGGTAATTTTTATTATAGTAATATATTATTAATTTTTATTTATCAAATAATTTGGAATAATACTTATGTAATGTCGATGCAATGCCGGTGCATGTGGATAGAGATAAATAAATAATTTTATAATTAAATATATTTGAATACATAATTGACCCTTAATATTCAGAAACATACATTTATGTGTGTATGTTTCTTTTGATATATATTTTTATTAAAATTTTGGACATTTTTGCCTCACATGGATCACATTATTCCACTAATATTATATTTAGAAAAAGAATGATAATTTCCCCACCCTATACTTTTAAATTAGTACAATGATTTAATTTGAGTTTCCCCAAATGTTTGTTTGAACTATACTTGTATATGGAAAGATAATAGATATATATTTTGAAAATAATTTTATTTTTATTTTTTAGGGAATAAATAATAATATTATCTTCTTCAACAATTACGATAGAGTGAATATTTAATTAATGATTAAATCAAATTAATGAATATGAAAATTGTAAAATAAATGGTATTTTTTATTTTTGAGTAAATTAACAATTAGTATTGGTGATTATAATATTTATATGATAAAATAAAAAATTTAGTTATAATTAGAAACATTATTTTTATGTGATTAAAATCTTTATTGTGAGAAGTTTTAAATTTATAAATATTGTTCATTACTTGAATTAAATATTTTATTAAATTATTTTTAAATAAATCACCGAAAAGTAAAAATGGTAATATATGATATAAAATGGGACATAATATTAATTTTATGAATTTTTAATGTCTTAACCCCTATAATAATTTTATTATATTTTAATAATTGGGGTAATTGCAATGTTACCCCTCGTTAAAATTATTAATGGAGTCTCCCTCCTTCAAAATATTTCATCAGCTTAAGACTTATTTCATATCTAACCTCTACCAAATTCCCTCTTTCTAATCACATAAAATAGTATAGTTCTTCTAGTAGAGAAAAATTTCAACATAAAAGGGCCTTATAGATGTCTTCAAAGAGACATTTTCATGTGGGAATATTCCTCCTTATTCCGTTTCATATTTTTATCACTTCTACATTACCGAAACAAATTATACAATGATTCATGAAATCTAAAGTATAACATATAAATGATATTTTTTGTGGTAAAATAATCATAAAATATATCATCTTAACATTTTATTCTTAAATAACAAAATCACCATTCTTGGTGCGTCAATTCAACACCTTCGTAGACAATGAATCTTTGCATCCGATTTCAGAAAGTATGGAATGTTAAAATTCTAATGTAATTTTTAAAAATGAAATTAATATATAAATTCCATAACATAAAATTAATTATTTTTTTCACAGTTATGAACATAATAAATAGGCCATGGAAACCATGAAAATAGCACAAACAAGATAATATAAATAGAATAATATTATTAATAAATTTGTGGATAATGTCACATGATGATAATGTAATGTATTATAAAAAAGATTTTAGTTCTGTAAGAAATTATTAACACTATCAAAACCCTTATATAAGAGGTTTGATAAAAAATTATGGATGGAAATCCTCAGATAAAATATATCTTCACTCAATTTTTTTTATTACGTTTAAAATCAATGCAATTTGATATATATATTTTCTCAGGAATATTTGTGAATTATTTCTAATTGTTTTATATAGAATAAATAATTATATGTTGTGATTTATTTATTTTTCACACATTATTATCTAATCAAATTATCTTCAATCAAAAGATATATATTTTTAAGGGTTTTCTTCCTAGACGACAATTTTTATTCAGGTTATGCTTTCTCCCTCTATACACAAAATTAATTCCTCAATTTTGATAATTATTTTTCAAAATTATATTTATATTTGTTCCAAAATCATATATCTTAACTATTTCACCATTAATTTATTGAATAATAAATACTTAAAAAGGTCCCCTACTCAATCCATCATTATACACAATCCGGATTAAATATAACATCTTTATTTCCAACCTATATTCAAGTACAAACTAAAATATATTTTACTAAACCACTATTTTTCTAAAATCAATAATTATTTCATGAAAATAAATATAAATTTGTTTTTAGTTTTAAATTAAAATTTTTCCAAAATTATTATTCTTTTAAATGTAAAAATAGTTGTTCTCTCAAGATTTTCGTGATTATTTTATAAGATTATTTTAATCTATATCAATATAATTCTAGATTATTATGTTTAATTTCAATTTATATTTTATGATATCATATCCATAATTTAATGGTTTTTTTATTATTAGTTTGTCTATGAATGTGATGTCATGTGAATATTATCCATATTGCTCAGAATGTTTTGTTATTATGTTTATAAATTTGGAATTGTTATTTACATTCCATATATTAGTTTCAATAAGAATGTATAAGATGAATAAAATTCACCCCATTCATATGAGGATTTCATTAGATATAGCATGTGTCGGGCGCATCCAGCTATATCCCCATGGAGCATTAGTAGGTCTCATTAGACAAACTAGTATTGGTATGGAATTACAACTTAAACGATGGTGTATGGTTCTTCATCCAATCCCTGAGGGTAAATAAATAATTCCCTGCATTAATAATTAACTCATTATAAGAATTGTATTTGATATTTCATGTGATTATTCAGATAGTACAATATACATGGTTATGATTTATTATGGAATTATTTATTCATCTTTTAATACATCCCAATTTTGCTCAAGATTATGTTTTAATGGCTTGTGTAATTTATTTATTCACCTTGCCTTGTTATTTAAAATTCCGCTATATTCCATACACTTACTGAGCATCAGAGCTATTCCCTTTATAATATTTATTTTCCCAAGATGAAAGAAGAATTTTATAAATGATATTACAATTTAATCTCTATGATTATTAGGGTTTTAAATGGAATGTTTATGATGTATTTATTTCAAGTAATAAATTTGAAATTATGTTTGCATATTATTTTCCAAAGTTGTTGAACTATTCCATCCTTTAAGATACATATTCCTCGTTAATATTATATTTTAATAATGTATGTAACTAGCTCAGGGATACTGGGGTTGGGGTATTTATAGTTGGTATTAGAGGATATTTAGAAGAATCATTGGAAACTATACTTAGAAAAAATTGATTTGGGAACATAGAACAATGATAGACTTTAATGATAAGGATATAAGAAAATCCTAAAAATTTTCTTAATTAAATATTATATGTATATTAATATTAATATATCAATTTTTATACAAAACACGTAGATGTGGATATTGCGGAAATTTACCTATGGGTAACAACACAGACAAGTAGTCCATGACCTGACCCAATGTACCTTGGATCAAGACAATGTGCCCTACCATGTACCATATTTAACAATCCTGGGGGATATTATTACGATAATTCCCAGTTTCTATTGAAACCATAATGAAGGATTTAAATGTAGAAATGTCCTTATAGAATCTAGATTTATTATAATGAAAATAACTACACCATTTTTTCAATTTATGATATGTATTTCCCTAGTATTAGGATTATAAATTATATTTAATAATTCTATGATCAATTCTAGTCTATTAAATTTTTTAGAAATGGTTTCCACCGAAGTGAATGAGAACCACAAAAATTCACATAATCAAATGAGCAAGGATTATCATATTTTCAATTAGTATAAGCCAGTTTATCAAATGAAACTATTCTCTCAAAAATTATAATCATATGGGGAGGTAATATCAAGTTCTAATAAGAAGAATAAAGAGTTTTATATGGATTGTGGCTTTTGAAGGAAGCATGATAATAAGAAGACAAATAGGAAAAATATTGGTGAAGGAAAGAAGAGAAAGAATTATTTTCCCACATGGGATAATTTTGGATAGAAATGATTTGGTTTATGCTTAAAATGAATGGGAGTTTTCTACACACGTACAATGAAAGGTCACCATTCTTTTAAATTCATGGTTAAGAAAGTGTTTTTCAAATTACAATGCTTCATCATTGAAGATTTTTGACACTATAAAAATCAATCACCCTTGTTTCAATGTAATATACACCCAATGAAGGAAATGGATCACTATAGAGATTATGATAATACCACAGATAAGGAGAAATTATTAATGATCTTAGGTTCAAATTAAAAAATATAGTCTTTTGATTATTTTATTCAAAGATTTATTAGATTATAGAATTATAAAAACAATAAGGATTGTATTATAGTAATATTTTGTTAAGGATTTGAGGATGTGTAATGAATAATACTAGGGAATATCGACATAGTAAAATGTTAATATTTTGAAAAAATATGTGGTTAATGGAAACATAACCCTTAATATGATCCTGATACATAGATTTCAGTTTCAAACTAAAGAGGTTCTTGATTTGGATAATGTAAATTTGATAGAACTTACTATCATGGATATATATAATGGGAAACAAATAAATTTTATATCCAACCAAATCTTGTACTGATGTAATATATCCAAAATCATATCTTTAACATAAGGAATAGGGCATTATAAATATATTCTGAAAAAATTATACTAATTCCTGTTATAAATATGCATCAAGTAAATTCAAGGGGAGTATACTCTCTTTTTTATATTTGATGATTATGAGACACCTCATGTTCTCTAATAAGATCATTATGTAAATATTGTGACATTCTTTCTTAAAGTGTTGGATTATCTAATTTTGGAAAAGATAACCATTTATGATATGGTTGATTTTTATATTTGGGAATGGTATTAGATATTATTATACTATAGAATACAACTTCTTCCATGAAATGAGGTTGGAATTATTAATGGAACAACTCAAGGAAATGATTTTTTTATAAAAGCATATGATGTACACTTATTTTCATTCAATATTATATAGTGAAATGATTTCTCATCTTTAGGGAAGGGATATTGAAACAAAAAAAATGTGATCCTAATAAATTATTTTTTTATTTTGGTTTTACATAATGATATTTTCTAGTGTCATCATTTTTTGCATTTTTGAAGTGAAATTTCAAATTGTAAGGAAATAATTTATTAAAGGAGTGAATGTAACATCACAAGGATTTTCAAATATATTTAATTTATAATGTAATCCACAAAACACCTATTATCTACAAAAAATACATTATTATTGTAATTATTTAAAAAAAATTATTATAACATGGCCATTAAACATTATATTTCCGCATTTATGAATTAAATTTTGAAAAACAGGCATATATAGTTGCGATCAGTAAACTATTTAGTGTCTGATTGAATAAACATAATTTTTTTGGAGAATAGTAAATTGAACCTTCTGAATTGAAATGTTAACAATATGAATTGTATTATGACCATTATGGATATTAAACCAAAAAATAAATAGTAAACTAAATTAAAAAAATATTAATAAAATTTAGGCATCTTGCAAATGAATGCATGATATAATTATTTAATAGTATATGAAAAAAATGTTTTCAAAAATATTTATTAAGTATTATCATTTTTATAAAACATAAATGTTTATTTAAAATTTTATAGTTAATATGTTGATTCAAAAGGAAATTCAATTTCATAAAATAGAGTCATATGTTAAATTTTTTTCTCTCTTGATTATAAGAAAAGTGTATCATACCGTAGTCAATTATTCAATGTCTGAATGTATATGTTATAATTAAAAACCTTTTATTTTTCTAGTAAATAATAATTTTAAAAATAAAAAATAATTTAACATATTTATAATTATATTATAATAAAATATATTTCATTTAATATTACAATATTTCAAAATATGGATTGGATGAATGTTTTGGATTTTTCCTGAAGTTGTTGATTTTTCTATAAATAATAGAAAATAATATTATTAAAGAAATAAAATACTTTTGGTGACATCATAAAGTGATATTTATGAACCATATGGAATAAGAAAATAATTATATTATAATAGAAATTTTTTATATAAATAATTCATAACATTTACATTATAAAATTTGTGATAGGTATAATAGAAACATTTTCATTGTCGGCACATTTCCTACGACATGCTGACAAAGTCAACTTGGTTCCTTAAAAATAGAAATTAAGAGATAAAAATTATTTTCAGAATAATTTTATTTATTATTAGGAATAATTTATTTTTATGATAATTTTTAATATTATTTTTATATAATATTAATATTATACAATTGCATTTGAAATGAATCGGAAAGGAAAAAATACCAAATAATAAATTTATGAAGTTTTCATGACATGTCTATGAGTGAATATATACAATAAAAGAATTTAGAATATTATTTTGAAAATTAATAAATAATTTTTTTAATTGTCTTAAATATTAAATATTTATATATTTTATAATTAATAGTAATGGTTAAGCAATGAGGATGCAATGCATGAGCAAGTGGAAGAAAATAATAAATGAACTATTTTAATTAAAATTTTTAGAATATAAAATGAAACATAAACTAAATAAATTTCCTTGGATGTGTAATTTCCATCCACTAAATATAGATTTTTTCCAATTGGGGAAATTTTTGACTGAAAAAAGATAACATTAGAATATACATATTATATTGTTGAAAAGAAATACAACTTTTTCACACTATAATTTTTAGTTAGTATAATATTTTACTATGAGGATTTTTAGAAGTTTTATTAGTAAAATAATACTATTTATAAATATTATAGAATTATATTTCTAGTATTATTTTTTATTTTATTTTATTTTTATAAATAATTACATTACTGACCTTAAATTTATGATGCAATATAAATTTAATTATTGAAAATAAACTAATTAATCAAAATTAAAATACTAAAATACATATATGGTTTTAAATTTTATTCATTTTACTAGGCTTATAAAAAATGATAATATGTATATGATATAATAAATATTTTAATTAGAATTTTAATTTTTTTTATGTACATAAATTTGTGATTGTGAATATTTTTTAATTTGACAAAACTAATTTTTCCTATAAACAATGTAATTTATTAAATTATTGAAAACAAAAAATATAATGAAAAGATAAAAAATGGAAATATAACTTCTAAAATAGAATCTAATATGATTTTCAGTTTTTTTTGAAGTCTTAAACCCTTCAATAAATTTATTAAATTTTAATAATTTGTGTAATTTCAATGTTACCCCAGACTTCAATTTTAATATGAGGAACCCTCCCTCGAAAATTTTCATCACAAAAGGACTTATTTCACATCCAACCCCAACCACATTACCTCTTCATCATCCATCACCTCATTCTAGTAAATATGGAGACACAAAATGGCCATTTACAAGAGCCTTAAGAATGTCTTCAAAGGGGAATTTTCCCGATGTAAGGTTCCTTCTACATTTCATTCACATTCATTCTCACTTGTACCTTATCCCTACATATTATCAAATGAATAATTAAAATTATAATATAATACATATAAACATTAATTTTGTTTTCTTATAGTAAAATAATCACAAAATCTATTATCTTCTCCTTTAATTCATAACTAAATAAATTAACGTCTGTTGTGCGTCAGTTCAATGTCGTCAGGGACAATTATTCTTCATTTCCTACTTTCCAAAATCATGGAAAGTTTATAATCACATATAATTGTTTAATATTATATATATATATATTATAAATTATGTAATTTTTTTTTCAAATGAAATGTAATAACAAATCGACCATGGAACCCATGAAAATAATGCACCCAAAACAATGGGAAAAAAATATTGTTAATAAATGGGTGAAAATTATTATTATATGATTACAAAAAGTTTTATAATTATTATTTTATTTATTTAATAATGTTTAATAACTATTTACACAATTATATTGGAGTTTTGATAAAATTTAATGGAAGTCTAACCTAAGGTAAAGGATATGGTGACTCATTTTTAATCATTGAGTTAAAAAGTTATGTCATTGGTTATGGTTTTTCCCAAATAATGTGTGAATGAACTCAGATTATTTTATATTGTATAATCGCATATAGTTTGGGGAATTTCTTCACAAATAATTATTTTTTATAATTATCCAGACACTAATTATATGATCATTTTAAGGGTTTTCTTGTCGAACATTCGTTTTCATTCGAGTTATGCTTTATCCATCGATACACCAACGTCATTATCATTTATTATTATAGAATTATTTGAAATTAAATATATATATATATATTTTACAAAATAATATATTCATTTCATTTCACCATTATTTTATGGGGCAATAAATATTTTACAATGTTCCCTTCCCAGTCGTTCTCAATACAATATCCTAATGAAATGGAACCTCTTGATTTCATATATATTTTCAAGTTACATCAATATTCTGTTTTAAGGAACCATTATTTTTATAAAATAACTAATTTTATTCATGAATAATATTATTATTTCATTTACATTTTTATATATTATTTTTCCAAAGGAAATCATTTTTGAAAATTAAAAATATTACTCCTTTAAAGAATTCGTTAATTATTATATACAAGTATTTTCATATATTTCAACATTTTTTATGATTATTATGATTAATCGAGATTAATGTTTTCTGTATGAAACTACCATATTTTATTTATTTCATTATGATTTGTTCAAATATGGATGTGCTATCTGGATACCAATAACCATATTACCCCAACTATAATGTGATTATATTGACAGATTCATTAATGTTCTTTAAATTTCATATGTTAAATTAAATACAAATATATGTGTTAATTATGTTTTTTTACTTTCACATGTTAAATGAATTGGTCTTAGTTTGTGTTAGGTGGGGCTCGTTGTGGCCCCTCATTGCGTCGGTAGGTCTCATGAGACAAACCAGTTTGTGTATGGGCTAACATCAGACCCGATTATATATGGTGTCTTTGACAAAACCTTGAAGGTGTGATTATGATGTCCCACATTATGCACTCCCTCATTATAATAATAGTATTTGGTCTTCCATTTTATTATTTGAATAGTTTAATATCAATTGTTATATTTTATTATGTAATTTTTTTCATATTTTATTCCGACCATATTATGATCATGATTAGGTTTTAATGCCTTGAGTAAATTATTTTTTCACCATACCTTTTTAATTATGCTTCTGTTGTATTACATTCCCTTACTAAGAATATGAGCTCATAATTTCATTTTATTATTTTTCCGAGGATGTCAAGATGAACTATATGAATGATTAAATAAATTAATCTAAAATAATAAGATAGTTTTAAATTAGGATTTTTGATGTTTTTCATTTCAAGATGTACTGCGGAACTTATGTATTCTTCTTATTTTACAAAGCTGGTAAACTATTCGGTCAAATAGGATTCAACTTCCTTGTTTATTTTTTAATGTAACAAAGTAAGGCATCCAGATCATTATACAATTGTAGGGGTCTTTTAAACCACTCACATAATAGTATAATGGAATTTTATAGTATATATTTTAGTTATTATAATATTATATTTTATACATAATTAATAAATACTCCGTTATTATGGTAACTAGAATTAATATAATTACAATTAAAAATGACTAAAATTAAATTATTTATTTTTTCCTATATTTTGAAATTAGGATTTGATATTTGGAATCGATATTTATGTTTCATAACATTGATTTATTATAATTTACTAAAAAAATAACCCATTTAAACGTGACGGAAAACAGTTTTTCAAAAAATTTCACTTTTATGTAAATAATATATCTATTATAAAATCATGTATAAAATTCATTTACAAAACCATAAATGAATTATTTTAAACAAAAAATGAATTCAAAATTAAACCAAACAACATTTTATTTTGAAAATAAACAAATATAAAAAATACAGTTAAGTAAATATTAATATTTTCAATATTAGTTAAAAATTTCTCCTTAAGGATAATAATCAAATAATCATAGTGCGATAATTTTTATGTAATTAATTTAAAATCGAATTTCATTTTCTATAATAAAAATTTTATAATTTTATATTAAAAATTTTAAATTTAATATTATATTAAATATAGATTAATAAATATATATCTAGTTTTCTTTAAAAATAGTATTTAATATATTTATATTTAATATTACTATATAATTTTTGAAAACTGATAAACCTGAAATTTGATTACTCTATCATTATCTATATTGTTATAATTTTATAAACACATAACTAATATTTTAGTGATGTAGTAATAGAATCTAATGTTTCTCATCGTAACAAGAAAATGAAATGACAAATATTTTATAATAGATACTATAAAAAATTATATAATTTATGATATGTGAAATTAAAAAAAATGTGATCAGTTTTCTAAATTATAATTCACATAATTCAGTATAAATATAATTTAATGTATAATTTATTTGGTTCTATCTCAGAAACATTAATAGAACCCCATTTTAACAGGATCAAATTGGTAATAAAATATATGTTATCCCTTATTAAACATTATTCTATTGACTATGGTAATAGATTTTGGGTCTATCATGTTTCGTCGAGGATGGATGGTAAATCCACATGTTCTTGTAGTGAATCATCTTACTACAAACATACTATAATGAGAAAATCTATTATGAAGTTATATAATATAGTGTACATATTTTGTTCAAATGTAATTGTATTTATATTTTAAATAAATTCCTGGTTAAATCATATAATAATAATGATGAATCTGAATTTTGGTTCAAAAAAGAACCAAAATTTTTAAAATCACTACATAATGAGAAATATGAGATGTATCCCCATATGTAATGTTTCATTTACTATAATAATTTAAAATTATAAAATTTGAATGTATGGTATACTACAATGGTCCCTTGGAAAACGTTTCATGAAACCACTATGAAATTTTCCTAAAATAATGATGTCATCACAAATTATGCATTTGAATTAATGTCCATTAGCAAAGAAATTAGCTTCACAAATTCCATGTGTAATAAATTAGAAAACTATTGATAGACGCTCCAATGGTCCAATCCATTATTATGTGAGTTTTCTTGATATATTCAATTAAACATTTTCATTATTATCTTAAAATGTTGTTTGTGTAACACTCAAATGAAATAATATTATATCCTTTTTATTTATCATTGTATACTATAGTCATCATACACATCATTTCGCCCTCCAGATATTTTTATTTACCAGAGGGTCCATAGAGGAACCCAATGACGGAAACATTGTGATATATAATGATATCTCAAAAAAACTAATGAAATTTTGATGCCTCTAAATTCCCCAACCATGTTGAAATTATTCTATCCAATGCATGGATTATTCTAAATAATTTTAAGAGTGCCTTGAATTGGGAGAAAATTGACATTTTTCTGATTGTTCTAGGAATCAAAAAATAAAAAAATTAATTATTAAATAAACTATACTATGAAGAGTTATAATTCCTCATTGAAATCATGATTTGAGATGGAGTTGAATTAATATTGAAAATGATATTCTAATTATTTCTTATATTATGGATATATATAATTAAGTTTTATAGTTTAGCACATCATACATGAAAGAGATTGAATAGCTACATTGAAAAAGAAATCTATAAACAATTAGTTTTACAGACAGGTACCAATTTAGAATGAGGATATTAAACAAAAAAATGACTTGGATTAAGTTTCTAAGTGTAGATGTTGTATCCCAACTCAAAATTGGTGAAAATATCATCTATTTGGTGCGTAAGTAACAAAAAAATCAAGAACAATGTTATATAATCACTATAAAACAGTAATCCACTATATGATTAGAGTGGGCCATTATCCATAACAAAAAAAATTAATATGGAGAAATATTTTTCTTATTTTCCAATATAAACATGGATACTCCCTTATAATATGTTGTGTAAAATGTTTTTATGTATGAATTCCATTTACCATTTTTTCAAAAATCATAAGGTCATCCATATTAATTTAGATATAATTACAAGAAACATCATCATCTATATTTGGAATATCAATAGTTTTTCTATCCAAATTAACTTTGATCATGGATTAGATGTACATAATATGGTCAAAAGATCCAAAAAGGTCCAAAAAGTCTTTCTGTGTCTATTTTTTACACCAAAATGTGAGGGAAATGTTTTAGTCAACTAAATAACATTATAGATAAAAAATTATAGGGAAGGAATCCTCGAGGGCCGGGGAAATCAAAAAATCCATGATGTAGTGATTTGAAACATTCAATATTTTTAAAAGTATGGAAATAAAAAATCCAAAAATCTATAATTTATAAATAAAAATCTTGTACATGAAAATTTAATAAAGATATTGTTTTTATTTGATTATTTTTATTATATGGTCACTATGATCAATGAGTTTCAACATTTCCTCCTAAGAATAGTAATAATTCTAATTTCCAATATACTACCATTCCCAATAGTGCTTATAATATATGAAAAAATCATCATTAAGATTGAAACATTCCAATGGTATACTATCAATGAGTAAATAAATTTGACTAAATAATTTATTCAAAATATATTCCATCTGATCTAATGAAATGTATTTACCCGTCCAAGATACCAATAGCTGTATTATTTGACCCATAATAAAGAAAACCTGTGAAGATAAATATATACCTTAAAATAAGGGAACAAAAAGTAATATTAGGGAAACAATGAACTTCAAATACACATCTCATGAATGATGTCGCTCTTCCCCATTGTAGATATGATATTCTAAAAAAATATATTTATTGCAGTTATTTCACTGATATGAAAACATTTGATAATGAAAAAGGTCTTTTTGATGATCATTAAATTATTCATATCTCCCAATATTAAAGGAAAAATATAATCATCGTATAATAAATTTTGTTGAGCAGGATGTCCTCCACAAACACTAATGGGATTAATGTTCCCATTATCTATCAAATTAAATACAGTAATGCATTTATAATGAACTATAATTGAAAAAATGATACATGAGAGGGGGTCCACCCAAATTAGTATCTTACAAAATAAAAAAATCCCTCTAACTAAATATTAATTTACACTAAAATGTGATAAGATATTCTATGAGTTTGTATCATATTAATGATATTTTCGTTGAATCCAAATTTATCAATCACCTTACAAAAAATCCCAAATCAATAGTGAAATATTCAGATTGAATGTTATGAATTGAATCATTGTTAACAACTACATTTGATCATCAAAGTAGATTGAAAAATTTAGTATCAATAATAAGGAATAATGGATAGTCCTCTTCATACTGAAATATGATTCATTTGATGAAATTATTTTACCTGATATTCATGCATTGATTGTAGATGTAGTTTTTTAGTGATTAACTAGAGAGTGTTGAAAAGGGAGACATTCCTAAATTGATGTATTCATTTAGTACTAACAATTTTTGAAATCAATGAAAAAAATATATAATTTATACCATGTGAGATTGAACCTCATGTAAATAATATGAGAACCAAAAAAATATCATGAAAAATGGGATCATAGAAAGCTTCGATGAAGAAATATAAAAATCCATCTAAGCCTAGGTAGATAACAACGTTAATATTAAAGACATAATACATTATTATATACATAAGAGGGAAATATATAATCTTCACATCATCAATATTTATAATAAGAGTAAGATAAATATAATCCCATAAATTTGAATCAATGTAATGTCAATTAAAATGATTCATATTAAAATAGACAACATGATTAATAAGGACATTCATATTATCAACGAAATTCCCACCATCATTGAGATATGGTAGAAGATTACAAACCATTATGGTTTTTGGTGGGTCATTTAAGAAAATGTAATTTGAATCACTGTGTTGGATTGAATTTTCATTGAAGGATTCTTTTTGTATATTAGTGTTATGATTCTGTAATGCTTATGGAAGACCACCATCTCATGATTGATTTCACTAGAGAACTCAGTTTGTGTGTGTTGTATTCTTGGATAGAATAAAGGGAAAATTCAAGAGGGGAATTTTTTTGGGTCAGTATATCTGAAATAAATCATTATCCCATATTTTATTTTCCATTTATGAAACTTATACCTTTTAATACAAGACAAGAAATTATCCCTATGTTCCAAAAGAATATATATATTCAGAATAATCCTACCAAAAGTAGGGTGTGTTGAGTAGGAATTATTCAATCTTATGTGGATTTTAGGACTCATGACTCCAAAAATCAATCACGCTTATATAGTATGATGATCTGAATTTATTGGACATGACATTAAATATGATATGATTTCCCAAGCATCTAATGATGCATCACATACATGGGATTTATCTTGTTTATGGTCCACCACATTAGAAGGTTTTTTTAGGTACCATGTATATTTGGATATCAAAATCTTAACTTCAAATAAATTAAAATCCTAAAAAATGCTCAAAATTTAGTATATAAAAGCGGACAACTATAAAAGTCCAATTTTTCAGTTAGATTTGGAATATTGTAGAAATAACTGATCCTTACTGTTTTTTTAAAGGCGATGAATAATTCGATTTTTTAGATATTGACACCACATGATGTAATAAGTTTTTCTTTAATTTTTCCTTTTCCATTAATGTGTTAATTTTGTACAACTTTTAATAATTTATGAAAAATGTTAATTTCACTTCATCACTTGTATTGACAGATCTCGTGATACTATAATCTCTTGTATATCTACTTTCCAAAATAATATCAGATGTTCCTAATAATACGACTTGGTTACATTCTTTGAATTTCTTAATAATCACATTCTATTAATTATGTATCAATAGTTTCAATATATTTGAATATATTTGTTAATATAATATAAATTCACAGTACATATTATTGTGAAATTTTTTTAATCATTAATACTAGCTTCATATGACCTTGCAGGTTATATTAGAATTATTTTATTTATATAAATGTTCATTCCCAAATTTTTTCAACATCAATTTTTCATTATATTATTAATAGATTTACTATGAAAATAATTAATAATAGCGTGAAAATATTTAATTGATCTTGTTACCTATAACACAGTTTTTACTTCCATTCAATCATAGATAAATTTCACTTTACAAATATTAACAAACTAATATGAAAAATTATTTTTTCAATATGTCATAAATATATCTAACATGAATATTTTTAGCACTTCTGCTAACACATTCCATACACATATCTCCCATTATATTCTAGAATAATATTCTTTGATCACTGTATATGATTAATTCATGAATGAATTTTCATATTATATTAATCTCACATTCTCTTTAATGTAATTCTATTTAGATATACACCCTATGGTCTCATTTTCCTAAAATATTATAGAATAATTCCATAACAATTTCTCTAAAAGTAGTTGAAATGACTATCAATATCCTAATATAGATGATTATACATGTAGTATTTGATAGTTAAAATTAATAAATTATTTTATTTATGGTGAATGGAAAATAGGTTTAATCATAGAATAATTCATCAAAAAATAAATCATGAATTTTAGGTATTATATTGTAACAAACATCTCTAGTTTCAATGGAATTTATTCCCATAGGATCAATTAATGGAAACATTAATAATTCCTATTCCCTAATTCTTGATACATAAAATACCTTACAATAATTAAAAAATACATTTTATCCTTAGGATATTAAATTTTAGAACTAATTTTGGGGTGTTATTATTCAAAAATAATATTATTTTAACCCCCACTATGGATAACATTAAACCAAATATTTGGTTCTAATTCTTACAAGGTATATATCTATTGGACTACTCCTCCCACTATGCTCATTGGAGTCCAATATTCCAATGACAAATCATGTTCACTAAGAGAAATACCCTATAGAAGTTAAGTCTCCTCTGATAATATTTTATAATATAGGATTTATTTATAAAAAGATTGTCAGTCTTGACAATATGTATGTATAATTATTGGATATAGGATCATTAACTGAGATTTATCTATTTTTTTCCTCATTGGTATCTAAAAAAATCATTTAACAAAAAATATATATTGTTGTTACCAGATATATTTTTTTATATCAAAATTAATATGATGTCAGTGAGAAAACATATTTTACCTATGGTTATTGGATACAGTGATTTTTTAGATAATGTTTTATAAGAATAAATAGAGAAATTTCATTATATACAGGACACATAATTTACATTCCTTTTAGCAACACTGTGAGAGAGATGCATATAATGAAAGATGTGTTTTGGATTATCCTTACTCATTATTATCAATGATTACTCAGATAATATACTCTCCCAGAAAACTTCCCATTGATACCTTATTCATTACCATTTTCACTCATTAATTCATTGACCAATTATAATATTTAACAATGGAGTCCAATAATGTATATTATGTTACTAATTTCACTATAATAGATTAAATGGCTAAGTTGAATGATGATTTACATTATTTTGACATATGCTTATTTAAAAAGTTCTAATTATCTAAAATATCATAAATTGTTTTTTGTATATCCAGTGAGTTTTATCCATTGAGGCTAAAATAATTTTATTTATAGAAATTAGTCAAATAAATGTAATTTTTATTGAAAAAATCACATTTCTATAATCAGGTTAGGGAATATTTACCAGTATTCATCATTTATTGTGATGGATATTTCTGAATCAAGAGTTAATCAATCAATAGATTATTAGTTAGTGAACCATAAAAACATTTATTACAAATGTGAAACAATTCCTTCATCATTCATGATGGAAACAAGGATAAATTCATTTGTACGACATATTAGAAACAGGAATCAATCCATAATAGTAATGAAAGTTAGTGATATTCCCTTAATAGTATTAGTAATTAACCTTCCTCAACTTATTTTGATTTCACTATAGAGCCATTATATTCATGGTCATATTCTTTATTTAAATTCATCTATTTTGTTATAATATTGTACTAAATATAAATTGAGTGAATAGAAACAAGATAAAATATCCTGATCTGAATGAAACTCATTCCTTCTTCAATTCATTGCTTTTTTTTTCTAGTTTCCATTATTTATACATAAGAAGAAAATAACATCATACTTATTACCATTCTATTTAATCTTTTGTCTCATTGGCGGATTTTGTAAGAGATATTTATGATTCATATTAATAATGGGATATTCACCCTTTTAATTTTTGTTTCTTACTATTATTTGTGAAAAAACATGTTTCAAAAAAATAATATCCACTTACTGATGTATAGGATAAGATTTATTGAGTGACTTATCAATTCAATTTATCCGAGATAGTAAAAACAAGAAACAATTGATGGTCAGAATAATAAGATACGAATAATGGATAATTAATTATCTAATTGGAATACCAATTTAAATAATTTATTTATATATAAATTAATTTTTAATGTGTAATTAGAAGCTATATTACATTTTTCTTGTTTACCCAAATACAATGCAATGACAATCTTATTTATCTTAGGGGGTTTATAATTCTTCCACACAACAAGACGATGGTTTATTATATTGAAGGAAATGATTTAATTATGTTGCATAATTAACTATATAGATATATTTTATGGTATTCTAAAATGGATATAGGAATAATCTTCCACCAATATTGGGTATCATTCATTTCAACCTTCACTCACCTAATATAGTGTACAAACTAGAATTGTGGATTCGAAGACTAAATAAAATGTTCCTGATAAAAATGAAACACATTAATGATTTTACCATATCTAAAAATAATTTATTTCTAATGAAATAAACTAATTTAATGAATGAATAAATATTATATATTGATTTTATTTTCATTTTCTACATTAATTAAAACTGATAATTATAACATTACTTGATCAGAAATTATGTGAGACATAGTAATTTTAACATTAGTAAGAATCCAAATTTTTTTTAGTATTAATGGATATAACCATTGAAATATGATTCTCCATAAATGAATAAATTCTAGTGTAAAACATTTGTACATTATTTCATATAATACAGTTGATGTCCATGAATATTAATGAATTTAATCAATTGGCCATAATATACAACTGATTACTCGTAGTTGCATGATTCATTTCATAGACTCCCTAATACCCAAATCATACCCATAATTTCCTCATAACATGTATCTAAATTTTCTATTTGATATATATATTTTGATATACATAATAAATAATTTATATAGCTGACATAATATCTGATTTATGAATTCCAAATAATATAACGGGCCCCAACATATATGGAAATGAAAATTGAACTATGATATTATATAAATTTATCTATTTGAAGGCATAATGATCTAATATAATCTATGAGGATATTATTAATTATAAATATTTATTGTATTATCAGTTTCTTGTCATGATAATATTATGTGGCTGTAACTTTAGTTATTAAACAAGTGTTGATAAACCTTTAGACATAATACTTTTATTTAAATTTAATCATTTCATATTAGTCCATTTAATAATATGATCCTGATATTTTATCTAAAAAATAAACATGATATAAGATAGAAATAGATAAATAAATATGTAAATAAATAAATGGATCATTTTATATCAAATTGATTATTTTTTTGAATGGATAATAAATCATCATTTTATATAGGGGAAAACCATTTTGTTGTTCATGAAAATACTTGTAGTATTAAACCAATCTACCAGTGTATCAAATGGGTTGGAAACATTTGAGTTTTATCTTGATCCTCCACTATGAACCTTAAGATTCTCCTTTTTATTAAATCTATAAATAACTCACATGAAATTGAGTGAAACAAAAGTATTAATTTATTATAATCTAAACAATAACATAGGACACACGTGTATTACATAACAAATGTTCGAGGGATGACTCATAGACCATATAATTTAATTTCATAATGAATAATTCCATTCTCAGGTCATAAATTATTTTAAATATAACCAACTAATACAACAGTCATGGTCTTTCTTATAGAGAACAATTAAAATGAAAATAATATAGACAATTACACTTAATATCATTTCTTTCCATTTGTTAATTATAATTAAGATTAATATAGTTTCATTATTTAATTTCATAAATTTAATTACAATAAAAAATAGAATTCTATTGGAGACATGAATTATAAAATAATTAATGTAAAATAAAGAGTGTTAACATTAATTAAAAATAATGATGGTGTATTGGTTGTTTATTTTTAAATTCACAAAATTTAGTATCAAATATAAAAACACACCAGGTTATAATAATTGTGATGATGTTTTAAGGATGAAAATTTTAATGTAATGTAATTTGGTTTTATCCTTTTTAGGAGTCTACACATTGTGTACATACCAGCTAATTATTATTTTCCTCGAGTGTTGTGTATCTAAGATAAGTATTAATGATTTAAAAATGTTTCTAAGATGGACTACATGATGTGTTCTAACCAGCTACCCACTGTGTATCACAAATACCATGTTTCCAAAAAATCCACCAAAATACTAAACATATTCATTAGACTTTGGACCAGATGATGTGTTCCCTAGTCACACATTAGTATTTAAACTAGTTGTGGGTTTATGTAACAAACCAAAAGAATCAATGTATTTAATGGATGTGAATAATAGTAAATTATTTTCCATGTATGTCAGATACACATCATGAATTTAATTATTATTTTATTGCATCAGTCTCACACGGGTTATAACCATTTATTTGAACACACTATTTTTGCATATTTTATGTTTTGACCTATGTATTCTACATGATATGTACAGAAGCTGCACACCATGTAATATATAACGTCATGTTCCATGATGTATTTGTCTACACATAGCATTCAATTCACAACCATATGTAGTTATGAAATTCTATGAGGTATATATTTTTCCACATCCAAATTTACTTCACATGGGAACAAAGCATGTAATCTGGATAAAATCATTATATCATAGTCTTACCGAAAAATGTACATGGCACATACAATTGGAATCTCCCGTCATTCTTCATTTCTAGATAGGCATTTGTGAAGAAATGACACATTAAAAATGTAATTAAAATTTCAAATGCATGTTAATTATAATATGTTAATGAACAAATATTAATGAAATGAAATATCTTACCACTATGGGGCAAAATGTATCAACAATAATATAGTCAATTTCAAACATGTGACATGATTCTCTAATACCATTGGTTGGTTTTTGAAACATCTCTATCCCCATTTTTTGGAATATAACTATAAATGTGTTTTTGATTCAATTTTGATTTCACAATAATGTGAAAGTAATAATTTCACGAAAAATTAAATTTTCCACAGAATATTGACTTATGAGAAATAAAAACTAATATATGGGATATTTTATCAATATATAATAATTAATATTAATTTTATAGGAATATATTATTACCTCATCATGTTATAATTCTTCAATGATGTGGCTGATAAAGTAAGAACCCTTTTAGGTCACCTTCTCAGTTTATGGAGAATCTATGTCTATAATCCCTATATTGGTGACCTTATGGTGATCCTTTTACCTTTAAAAGAAACTGATTTATTTTGAGTGATAGAATAGAAACACAATCATATTTTTTTGTTCATCTTGATCAATTAAAGCTACTTTGAATTGAAGGATATCATTTCATTTTCTCGAAGATGGGAGAAGGAAAAATATGAGAGAATTTTTAATTTAGTGAAAAGATTCACAATTCTAGATTAAACCTGTAGAATATACATAAGTATCTATTTATAGGGTTAATTTTTAGGATAAAATATTATTTAATTTCCTAATTAACGTTATATAATATTATATTTATTATCAATCCCCATTCAGAATTATTAAAATATTATTGTATTCATTTTTTTTGTTTTCTCTAAGAATCATAATGATTAATACTATATTACCATGTTGAAAATTAATATTTTACATCAAGATAATATTTGTCCCCTCAATCTCCTCCACATTTATTTTATACCCGAATAAATATTTTATTAATTAATAAATAATTAAACCATAAACTAGATAGTAAAAATCTACTAAATATTCGACTAATTATTCTGATTAATGAAACATGAATAATGTTACTTATCGGTATTGACTGTAATATTTATTCCATTAATTTATTTCAATTTGAATTTAATAAAGATTAGCTGAAACACTTATTATGTCTCCTACCATGAATATTTATCATTTTCATTAATAATTATTTCTTAATATCTAAAATTTATGTCCAGAAATTTGTTTAGTGACCCAAAAGAAATAACATAATTCTGAAATGATGAACACCAAATATGAAAACATATTGGCTAATATAATCCCATTATCTAAAACCCACTTAATGTATGTTTAACATCTATGTCATTAACTAGTATTAGTTATACAACTTTCATTGATTATCGAAAATTAACTCATTGAGACACCATGAAAATTTAATATAAGGTGACAGTTCTATTTCAATCAAATGGTCAGGATATCAACTTTCATAAATAAGGATGGGAAAAATCCTTCAATGTCTTATTAATTAATAACATGTCATTCAGCATGAACCCAAAGTTTCCAACATCTCCATGAGATATATAGTCTATGGTTTTCTATTATTGCATAGTGAATAAGTCATAAAATAAATTAATATTATTATTATTATATATGGCCATTACACACATCCATAGACACAAATACGTACTGATACATAAACTTGAAGAATTACAACTAGAAACAAGTTATTATAATCTCCTTCCTTGAATATTAACAAGTGATAACTTCACGAGAATACAAATCACCTCCCTGTCATTACATTCACTTGAATCTTAACATACTATATGACATGTCATATAATTTTATCAGACCATTTAATTAAATATAAGATTTATTGTCATATAATCTCAGTTTTATTATCATAGTAGGGAAATTTTACGAATTACATTGATGAAAAATATAATATCAGATATTAACCCAACAATGATATATAGAATAATAATAAATACGTGATACGATAGTTAAATCTTTAATCACTTCATTGAATATATCTGTAATCTATAGTATAAATTATATTGTTATAGGGAACCAATTCCAATATTATTTTCCCAATGAAATTGTAACATCCCAGGTAAATAAAGAATATAAAATTTTAATATTTATTAATATTTCTGAATAAAATTTTAATATTACTTTAAAGTTAATGCTATGTTCGATGGCGTACCCAATACGCAACAACGAGTTTCTTTGAAATTTTACGTTGCGCACTAATAATATAATAATATTATTTTAAATGGTAGTTAATGCCTAGCCGTTATAATGGAAGGAATGAAAAGAACTAATAAAAAAATTATTATATGTGTTTGTTAAATATTTTTACATTTATCAAATAAATTTTAGAGGCATAAAATGCGAATGAATCCAATTTTAAGCATAAATATTCTAATACTCTTTAAACAGATGATTAACCACCATTTGATGGAGAACCCTTTTTAAAACTAATATTTGTAAATTTTTATGTTATATTTGAAAAAATAAAATCCTTCTTTATAATCGGGACATCAAAATTTACTTTGTGTAAATTTTTGTCATTTTTCCGATAAAGTACATTTTTTAATAAATTGTGAAAATGTTGTATTTTAATTCAAAACCTCATTTTAATATAATTTATTTATATGGTTAGATTATATTTTTAATTGTGTATAATTTTTATTTAAAATATATTTTTACTATTTAATAAAATGGTGGTCATTGGAATTAATTTCACTTTGAAATTGGACATAAACAAGTGTAAATCTTTTGATAGATATTGTTTCGTAAAAACATGCTATTTGTTTTGACAGCAGGAATTAATTATTAAATTGGTTTTTGAAACATCTATTTATTGAATTTTGTAAAATGGAAATCATTTTGTAAATTGTAATATCAAATTTACTTTGGAAATTTTTTTGGAATTTTTCTGACAAATGTTCATTTTTGAAGGAAAGTGGAAATACATCATTTTAATTAAAAACAACTTTTTCATCTAATTTAATTATATAGATATATTTTCCTTTAATTTTTTTAAAGTGTAATTTAATTATAATTCTATCACTTAAAGAAATGTTGTTTATTGGAAGTAATTTTACATTTCAATTGGATGTAAAAACAAGTCAATTTTTTGATAAATTTTACTTTTTAAAAACCCATCTTTGGTTTTGACAACTGGAATTATTTTTAAATTATTTACTGATATTTATGTGTTTTTGGTAAAATGGATCAAATATTTGGAATCAGAAGATCCAAATTATGTAATTTATACTCTTTGGTTTTGGACATTATGAATTGTAATGATGGTAATTATCTTTAATTATCTTGATTAATTAGTAATAGGGTAGTTGAGGGTAATAAAATAATATCATAATAATAGAAAATAACCCCAACATGTGTCCAAATCTTTTTTTTGAGTCATGGCCGACCATGGGAATCTTTTTACCAAACTTGAGGGCCCAAGGAGTCATATGGGTGTGATAGTGACATTTATGACATTATTTTTAAATAGAAGAGACATATAATAATGGTATGTATATCCTATGTAAAACAATTTTAATTTTGTTTAAATAAATGATATCTTAGACTATAAATAGTCATTAGAAAGGTAAAACTATTTTATACATCATGAATGTTTGTTTATAATTTTTATACATTAAATAAATAAATTTATTTAAGACAACATGATGATGCAGTGATTACCTCATTAATGAACTATTTAAATAAAATGAAAAGATAAGTTAAAATATAAGACATATACTTGTATAAAAACTATTATATGGGTGTATTTAGAACCCTTATCTCTTTATCATCAAAACATTTCTCTATGGGACCTTTAAAATTCGAAAACCATTTTATAATAATGTAACATTTCCAAACTTTCGAAAAGTGACCCTCCTGCCTCTTCTAAAAGGCCCCTACCTCTACCCCATTACCCACACCTCTCAAGCCCTTGGATATTCAAACCTATGATAATATTATCTCTACACATACCACTATTACTGCTAGAAGCCTCACATCGGGTAGATGTCTTTCCAAGGAAGCATTTGCGTCAAATCCAAAAGAGTTACCCGATTTAGAGGTAATGTCTTATCTCAAGTTTCTTTCTTTTATTTTCCTTCTTCACTCACCAATATCTTCTTATTATTTTATCCCATAAAAACAATAGTGTCCAAAATATACTAGGATTTTGTTATGATATGGATTCTACCTACACTTACACACACCTCCATCTAATTGTTAATGAACATACTGTATCTGTGGGTGGCGATTTACGGCCTCACGAAACGATGATTGTTCAGTCTTCTTTTAACACCATTCATGGTGGCTATTAATATTTCACTGTACTTATATATGATATATATGGTATTATTTTCTCTATTCTTATTAATTTTATTTTTAATCACATCATTATGATTTTCATCTTGTGTAACTGTGATAATTTCATCCGAGGAAGTGTATACTACCTCCCCCTCAAGTGATGTGACTCGTTCACGCAAAATGAGAAATTTATAAAGAATTTAATTAATGAAATTATGTTACATATATAACATATATGTTATACTACAATTAATATATATATATATATGTCTCATTTAGTTTTAGTGATTTTAATATGAAAAAGAAATGAAAGTAGCGTTCATGCGTACGTACGGCCTACCGTCTTCATGAACGGTTCATTTCATTTTTATCTCGAAATGATATGGAATAGTATAAAATAAATATATACAGGATATATATGATATTTAAATCATTAATACTATTCTGGAGATTATTTTATGATAACTACATGGGCAATTCATTTCAAACAAGTTCATTTTTGACTTATGTACAGAACATCGACAAAACATATGATTTGAACTCAGATAATTAAAAAATTATTATAACATGATAATATGTTATATAAATTGAATAATAAACTTTAATGGATTTCCTTAAGAAATTATAAATTGACCAATCTATATTATTCATGAATATAACGAAACGAACAAGACAAGTGATACTTGAGGTAAAGGGATTTCTTATCTCACTTTTAATTCCGTGAGATTTACATTGTTCACCAATTATTTATTGAATGTGGTGTATTGTGTTCTTCCATTTGATATATATTATAATGATTCTATTTATACTCATGGAATTATATGATTCATTTGGTTCTTATTATCTTTTGGTAATATGACTCAATTTATTACAATGAGGAAAGAGATTTTTATCTCACTAAATTTCCTATGAGATTCATGCTATATTTGTCACTATCTCAGTTGAGTGGTGTATGTACTGCTCACTATTCTAATCATTGTGTAATACACTTTATATTATCATTATTTACATCAACATTGTATAGTTCTTCTTTCAAGGGGTGTACGTTTCGAAAGATACTCAAATCAGTAAGAAAACCTTTCACTCTCCTCTTTTGAAAAGACTCATTTCTAGTAGGTCTTTTGATTTTCATCTTCTTAGGTTGGTATATGTTCTTATATATATCCCTTTTTCTATAAATCTTATGTCCAAGTGATGAGATACTATTTTTTCTCTCTTCAACTGGTTTTCTTAAATTTGATGTGACGTCGTTAGGCTTCAAAAATCTTGTAAGCGAACTTCTTAATCTAATTTCAATTCTTTAGGTTAAACCTCTAATTCTTGATTATCTCGTTATATGAATATGTGTGAATGACCTATGATTTTTTTACACATAATATCCACTTATATTAGGTGTATTTATATTTTTCACACATATTTATGTAATTGATTTATCCTTAATCTAAGGATGTCATCTTTGTACGGGACATCGTCTCAAAATCCTTTCATTAAGGCAAATTTTGATTTCTAAAATATATTTTATACGGTGTATAAAACCCATTTGACTTTTAATTTCATTCAAAGGGAATATTTTCTCTATGAAGTGTTTTGAAAAATGACAAAACTGAATGTTTCTTTTTTTATGTAAGCAGTGACAAAGGCCTTTTCTGCCGCAACGAGTATTATTTGACCCTTGGATTCATTAACAAGCTGTAATGTTTTTAAAAGTAAATTAAATACCATATACTCTTTTTATGTATTTTGGTATTGAAAATTGTTTTTAGAAAGGATTCATTATTTCAATATCTTAAAAAGTTATATTGTTATTCCAATGTGGGAATGTTATCTTTCCATTATGCTTAATTTATGCGATACGATTATGTTATGGTACTTGGACATTGTTTATGAAGGAGGTTTCTTCCGCGATGGGTATTCCAAACGTAACCATAACGGTTACTCCCTATGTAATAATGTTATGAATGCCTCAATATACCTTTATGTCATATGATTTCTAAGAGTTATTCATAAATCTTATGATTTAATGAGGTATGTTAAAGAGCGTAGGTTTTATGATTAAAGTATGATTTAATTGAATATTATGTATACATGTAATAATGCTTTCCTTCCATATTTTTATATCCCTTACTGAGATTTTTATGCTCATCCCATGTTTTTGAAATGTGTTTCATAGGACATAAAGTGGAATAGGGTCGAGGATGTGATCATGGAAATGGCATGCCGTCTAAAACATGGAACTATACATGACTCTTTTATTCAAGAGTTTTTATTTTGTGGAAAAATTGGAATCTGAGTAGATGTGTCTACTTTGTAACCATTGAGATGTAATAGTTATGTTTTAATTCTCCAAAAATCTAAACCTGAAAAGATCCTCAATGTGAATTATTCATTTAATTCATGATTATGTAATGTTTTAAGGCCGACTCCTTGTAGTTGGTATCCGTTGTCGGTTTCGGTAACTTTAGAGGTTAGGGTATTCTTTAAGAACAAGTGAAATTATCATAATGGATAGGATTTTAGTAAGAGTCATTGTAATTTTTATAAAGTGAATGAGTTCAAGATAACATGAATAATTTTTTCTTAGTATTTACCCTCCTTATAAGATATTATATGGTGATTTTACTAATATACTAACACCAACCTTTTTGGTTTTAGTAAATTTTCAGATCTAGCATGAACCAAAGTAAAAGTGGTGTGATGAAAAGTGTGACAGTTTTCTGAACGAGCAACTGAAATATATGTGAGATTCAATGAGAACTATTGTGGTTATTCTCAACCAACTATTTGGAGTCATGATTGACCACCTGAACCATAGTGATTTTTATAAGGAATCATATATGCGAGATACAAATCCTAATTGAAGTTCTTGTATAATCAGAAAGGTAAGTGTGTTAAAAAAACCTATGTGTTAATGATGTGGAATGAAACACCTAGGAAAATGTTTCAAAGGGACCGAAATATACAATAGATGTGGAAATGAAGGTTTTAAAGCAAGAACATGCCACAAAAAAAAGGAAGCACCTAGTTCACTCTAGAAAAGGGAACAAATTTCTTTCTGAAGGAACAATTGAATGTTTTAAATGTGGTGTGCATGATCATTATGCAAAAACATGTCCTTTGAAGATGTTTCGAGAATTGGATCACCATGATCGTACAAATATTCATTTACCAATACCTAATTCCATTACGATTGATGACGAAGAAACTGAAAATGACCAATGAAGGGTATGGATTATTTCATAACATATATTTTCATTTTATAGAAATCTAAGGATATGATTCATGATTTTGTTTGTAGGAAAGAATTATTTCAGAATATGTTTGAAAGGAATGGATAATGGATTCAGGATAATGTTGAATGAGTAAGAAGTCAACATATAAGGGATTCAAGAGTTATGATAGATTTTATGATGGTGAAATTCTTAAAAGTATTAAGCCTCTTTTGATGATGGGATTACATTAGAAGACTTTTTATATTACGTGATACCCTGATTTTTGATATATGAAAATTTTATTCCTGGAATAATTATCTTTTCTTTTGTGGATATAGTTATAAAAAACCATTTGGGTTTATATGTTCCTTGAATTTGAGGAAATTACTGGTTAATACATTTTGGGATGCAAAACAAACATTATTAGATAACCTTTGTGGTTACAATATGTTACAGCTATTTTTGATGAATTTATCACTTTTTGTTAATGTTATAAAATTATGTAGTTTTTTAATAGGGATAACACACAGACCTTCTGAAAACCCGTCACATTGGACAAAGCTGCGGGAATCGAACCCACAAACGATGTGTGACTGGTATTTATCATCTACCAATGGACTATGAGAAGTCCCTGGTTCATATGACTAATTCTTTTTAGTTACATGATCTTATGAATTAGGAATAATTTGATTTTGGGAAATGATTAACCTATCATGGAGGATATGTGATTAGGTTAATTACTTTTCAGTATGAGACATTAAGAGTAACAGATGTTATTTGGAGATAAATGTTAAGATTTACCTTATAAGACAATGTGATTAAGTCTTTCAAAGATTAGGGATTCAATATTAGATTGGATTACAATAAATAATTTTATCGATAACTGTTTATTTAATGGTCTTTCTTGAATCTTGGGTTCTTTTTGTTGAATTTTGGGGATTAAGAGTAGTATTTATTTTGATAAAGGATTAACCTTTTAGGGATTATCTAATATTGTACTAACTATTTTGGTTTTTCTTATGTTTTAAAGGCATGGGAAATATATATTTCATCTTTTGTGGATTAGGTGATTCTCAAGAAGTTGATTATAGCGCTCTTAATGTGAACAAGTCATCCTAAATACTTATCTTTTGAAGAAAAACAGACTTTGTGTATGAAATATAGTAAGAGATGAAAGTTTACATGAAAATAAGTATGTTTCCTTATAATTTAGTTAAGCTAATAAATAAATTCCTTAATGAAATGTAACTTAAAACAAAAATGTTTTCTGTTAACTTTTCCTACCGGGGAATCAAATACTGTTTAACCCATCACAATTTTGTGATTATTTGGTGGTTAACATTCTCCAAAACATGTTTTTGATCACTCTCCCTCAGAACATGATGGTTTTTTTCTCCTCCATATCCTTTTTTTCATGTAATCCTAGTATGGGTTTTTTCAGATGACCTATTTACTTTTTTTTCTTTCCATTAATGTGACAGTTTAATCGACTCATTTTCTATTGTGGGCCTCTAAATAATGTTTCTGAGTCCAATTTAAAAATTGTGAGGACGCGATTCCCAAAAGGGGGGAAGGATGCAACATCACAGGTAAATAAATAATATGAAATTTTAATATTTATTAATATTTTTGAATAACATTTTAATGTTACTTTAAATGGATTTCTATGTTCGATGACATACCAAATATGCAACAAAGAGTTTCATTGAAATTTTACATTGCACACTAAAAATATAATAATATTATTTTAAATGGTAGTTAACGCCTATCCATTGTAGTGGAGGGAATTAACATAACTAATTAAAAAATTATTATATATGTTTGTTAAAATTTTTTAGATTTATCCAATAAATGTAAGAGGATGAAAATGTGAATGAATCCAATTTTAAGCATAAGTATTCTAATATTCTTTAAAAAAACTATTATCTTCCTTTTGATGGTGAACCCTTTTTAAAACAACATTTTTTCAATTTTATATGTTATACTTGAAAAAATAAAATCCTTTTTTTAGAATTAGGACATCAAAATCTACTTTAAGTAAATTTTTGTTATTTTTCCTATAAAGTTCATTTTTTAATATACAATGAAAATGTTGTATTTTAATTCAAAACCCCCTTTAAATATAATTTATTTGCATAGATATATTATATTTTTAATTGGTTCTAATGTGTGCTTAAAATATATTTTTACCATTTAATCTAATGGTGGTCATTGAAATTAATTTCACTTTGAAATAGGACATAAATAAGAGTCAATCTTTTTATAGATATTGTTTCGTAAAAACACGTTATTTGTTTTGACAATGATAATTAATTATAAAATTAATAAATGAAACTTATATTTATTTTATTTGGTAAAATGGAAATCATTTTTGAATTTGTAATTTTAAATTTACTTTGGATAATTTTTTGGTATTTTTATGACAAATGTTCATTTTTAATGAATAGTAAAAAACACAGCATTTTAGTTCAAATCTGCATTTTCATATAATACAATTATATAGATAGTTTTTCCATATAATTGGTTTTAAAGTGTAATTGAATTAAGTATTTATCACTTAGTACAATTGTGTTCATTGTAAGTAATTTCACTTTTCAATTGGATGTAAAAACAAATCAATCTTTTGAAAAATTTTACTTCTTAAAAACCCATCGTTGGTTATGACAACGAGAATTATTTTTAAATTAATTAATGAAATTTCTGTGTTTATGGTAGAGTGGATCACATATTTGGAATCATAAGGTCCAAATTATTTAATTAAGACATGTTTTTGGATAATTTTGAATAGTAACGATGGTAATTGTCTTTAATTATCATGACTAATTAGTAATCGGGTGGTTAAGGGTAAAAAACTAATATCGTAATAATATAAAATGATCCCAACATGTGCCAAAATACACTTCATTGAGTCATTTCTAACCTTGGAAGAATTTTTACCGAACTTGAGGGCCCATGAAGTCACATAGGTGTGATAGTGACATTTATGCCATTATTTTTTAAAAGAAGATAAATATAACAAAGGTTTGTATATCCTAAGTAAAACAATTTTAATTTTGCTTAAATAAATGATCTCTTAGAAAATAAACATTCATTGTAAATATACAACAATTTCCTACATCATGATAGTTTTTTTATAATTTTTAGACATTAAATAAATAAATTTATTTAAGACACCATGATGATGGAGTGATTACCTTATTAATGAATGATTCAAATAAAATTAAACGATAAGGTAAAATCTAAGACATACACTTGTCGAAAACAATTTTGATGGGTGGATTTCAAACCCTTATCACCTTATCCTCAAGATATATATTTCTGGGACCTTTAAAATCCAAAACCATTTTATAATAATGTAACATTTCATGACTTCCAAAAGTGACCCTCCTCCCTCTAATAAAAGGCCCCCACGTCTACCCCATTACGCACACCTCTCAAGCCCATGGCTCATCCAACCCACGATCATATTATTTCTCCACATCCCTATCTTACTCTTAGAAGCCTCACATTGGGATTAAGTATTAATAAGGAAGCCTTTGGCTCAGATCAAAAAGAGTTACTCGATTTAGAGGTAATTTCTTCTCTCGAGTTTCTTTCTTTTATTTTCCTTCTTCACTCACCACTATCTTCTTTTTATATGATCCCATAATAACACCAGTATACTATATACTAGGATGTTTTAATGATAAGTATTATACCTACACTTACACTCACCTCCATCTAATGGTTAAAGATCATACTGTTTCTGTGGGTGGTGATTTATTGCCTCACGAAACGATGATTGTTCAATTTTCTTTTAACATCATTCATGGTGGCCATTATGATGTCACTGTATTTATATATGATATATATGGTATTTAATTTTTCTATTTTCTTCTGAATTTTATTTTAAAATCACATCATTATTCTTTTCATGTTGTTTAACTCTGATAATTTCTTCTGAGGAAGTGTGGACTACCGCCGCCTCAAGTGATGTGACTCATTAATGACAAACATGGAATTTAAAAAGAATGTAATTAACGAAATTATGTAACCTATATAACATATAAATTATACTGGAATTATAATATATATATATATATCGCATTTGGTTCTAATTCCTCTAATATGACAATGAAATGAATGTAGTGTTCATGCGTACGTACGACCTACCGTCTCCATGAATAGTGCATTTCATTTTTTCCCAAATTTTATGGAATTGTATAAAATGAATATATACTGGATATATATGAAATTTAAATTATTAATACCTTTCTAGATATGATGTACTTATAACTACATGGGAAATTCTTTTCAAAAAAGCTCATTTTTGACTCATGTACCGAACATCGACAAAACTTATGATATGAACTCACATAATTAACTAATTATTATAACATGATAATATGTGATATTAATTTAATAATAAACATTAATTTATATCCTTAAGAAATTATAAATTGACCAAAGCCTATTATTCAGGAATATAAACAATCAAACAAGACATGTCAGACTTGAGGTAAAGGGATTTTATATCTCACTTTTAATTCTGAAATATTTCTATTATTCGCTAATTATTTATTAGATGTTGTGTATTTTGTACTTCCATTTGATATATATTATCATAATTCTATTTATACACATTGTATTATGTGATTCATTTGGTTCTTATTATCTTTTGGTCATATGAGTCAATTTATTACAACAAGGAAAGGGGTTTTTATCTCATTATTTATTCCAGTGAGATTCATGCTATATTTGTCACTATCTCCTTTGAGTGGTGTATGTACTTCCCATTATTCTAGCCTTTGTTTAATACACTTTTTTTATGGTTATTTACATTAATATTTTATAGTCCTTCTTTCATGGGGTGTACGTTTCGAAAGTTACCCAAATCGGTAAGGGAACCATTCACCCTCCTCTTTTTGAAAGACTTATTTTTGTTAGGTCTTTTAATTTACATCTTATTATGTTGGGATATATTCTTATATATTATTATTTTTGTAAATATTATGTCCAAGTGATGAGATACCCTTTTTTTATCTTCAACTCATTTCCTAAAATTTTATGTGACACTGTTAGGCTACAAATTTTTGTAAGGGAACTACTTAATCCAATTTAAATTCATTGGGTTAAAAAACTACTTCTTAATTATGTCATGATATGAATATGTGTGAATGAACTATGCTTGTTTAACACTTAATATACAATTATATTTATTGTATTTATATTTTTCACACATAATTATGTAATTTATTTGTCTTTAATCTAAGGATACCGTCTTTGTACAGGACTTCGTCTCAATCTAATTTCATTAAGGAATCTTTTGATTTCTACAGGGCTTTATATTCTATGGTGTATAAAACCCTTTTTAATTTTCATTTCATCCCATGTGAATATATTCTCTACAAAGCATTTTTCTTAATGTCCAAAAGGAATTTTTCTTTTTTTACATAAGCGGTGACAACGACGTGTTCCGCCGCAGCAAGTATTATTTGATCTTTAGCTTCCATAACAAGCTGTAATGTTTTTAAAAGGAAAATAAATACCATATACTCTTTTTATGTATTTTGATATTGAAAATGGTTTTTATAATGGATTCATTATTTCAAAATCATAAAATGTTATATTGTTATTGCAATGTGTGAATGCTATCTTACCTTTATTCTTATGTTATGTGATATGAATATGTTATGGTTCTTGGGATTTTTTTTTGAAGATGGGTGGTTCCGTGATAAAATAAGGGTGGATGAGCCCGAGATATCTCTCCAATGCATTGGGTAATATGAAGGAGTTAAACTCTAATGTTTCTCTGAAGAGATTTAGGGAATATACTGTTATGGGTATTCCAAACGTAACAAAGAGGGTTACTCCCTACGAAACAATGTTATGAATGCCTCTAGTTAATTTTATGTCTTATGATATCTATGAGTTATTCATAAATATTATAATTTAATGAGGAATGTTAAAGTTCTCATGTTTTATGATTAAAGTAATATTTCATTGATTCTTATGTATTCATGGACTAATGTTTTCATTCCTTATTTTTATATTCCTTACGGAGCTTTTTATGCTCATCCCATGTTTTTGAAATGTTTTTCATAGGAAATAAAGTGGAATAGGATCAAGGATGGGATCAAAGAAATGTCATGCAGTCTAAAACATGGAACTATACATGACTTTTATGTTCAAGAGTTTTTATTTTGTGAAAAAATGGAAACTGAGTAGATGTGTCTACTTTGTAATCATTAAGATGTAATAGTTATGTCCCAATTCTCTAAAACTCTAAACCCAAAAATATCCTCAATATTATTTATTTATTTAATTAAAGATTATGTTATGTTTTAAGGCTGGGTCCTTATAGTTGGTATCTATGGTCAGTTTAGATTACTTTAGAGGTTAGGGTATTCTTTAAGCACAAGTGACATTACCGTAATGGATATGATTTTAGAAAGGGTCAGAGTTAATTTTATAATGTGAATGAGTTTAAGATAACATGAATACGTTTATCTTAGTATTTACCGTCCTTATAATATATTATATTATGATTTTACAGATATACTAACACTCAACTTTTTGGTTTCAGTAAATGGATGGATCTATCATGCAACAATGTAACGGTGGATTTGAAGAAAACTGTGACGATTTTATGAATGAGAAACTGAATGATATGGGAGGTACAATGAGAACTCGTGAGGTTATTCTCAACCAATTATTTGTAGTCATGATTTACCACCTGAACCTTAGTGATTTTTATAAGCCATCATATATGAGAGAAACAAATCCCTACGGAAGTTCAGGTAATAAACATTAAGGTAAGTGTGTCAAAAAACCTACGTGTCAATGATGTTGAAAGAAACAACAAGGAAAATGATTCAAAGGGACATAAATATGAAATAGATGTTGAAATGAAGGTCATAACGAACGAATCTTCCATGGAAAAAGGAAGAATCTAGTAGACTCTTGGAAAGGGAAAGAAGTTCTTTCTGAAGGATAAATTCAATGTCTTAAATGTGGTGTGCATGGTCATTATGAAAACAGATGTCCTGCAAAAATGATTTGGGAATGGTATCACCAGGATCTTACAAATATTATTTTACCAATAACTAATGCCATTCTGATTTAGGATGAAGAAACTGATAATGATCAATGAAACGTATGGATTATTTCATAGCATATATTTTCCTATTATTGAATTCTCAGGATATGATTCATGATTTTGTTTGTAGGAAAGAATTATTTCATAATAAGTTGAAAAGGAATGGTTAATGGATAAATAAGAATGTTGAATGAGTAAGAAGTCAACATATAAGGGATTCAAGAGTTATGGTATATTTTAGGATGGTGAAAATTTTCAAAGTATTAAGGCTCTTTTGATGATGGGATTACATTAGAAGACTTTATATAGTATGTGTATCCCCTATGTTTGATATATGAAAATTTTATTCATGGAATAATTATCTTTTATTTTTTGGATATAGTTATAATGAACAATTTGGGTTTATATGATCCTTGAATTTGAGGCTATTACCAGTTAATATATTTTGGGATGCAAAACGAAAGTTATTTGATATCCTTTGTGGTTAAAATATGTTATGGTTATTTTTGATGAATTTTTCTCTTTTGGGAATGTTATAAAATTATGAAGTTTTTTAAAAGGGACAACACACAGACCGTGTGACAACCCGTCACATTGGACGAAACTGTGGGAATCGAACCCACAACCAAAGTGCGACTAGTATTTATCGCCTACCATTGGACTACAAGAAGTCCCTGGTTAGTATGACTAATTGTTTTTAATTATATTATATTATGAATTAGGAATAAGTTGATTTTGGGAAATGATTAACCTATCAAGGTGGATAAGAGACTATGTTAATTACTTTTCAGTATGAGATTTTATGAGTAACTAATGTAATTTAGAGATAAATGTTAAGAATTTCATTGGAAGAATATGTGATTAAATCCTTCATGGATTTGGGTTTCGATCATAGTTTGGATTACATTGAAGAATTTTATGGATTGATGTTTATATAATGGCCTTTTTGAATCCTGGGTTCTTTTTATAGAATTTTGGAGATTAAGAGTACTATTTATTTTGATAAAGGATTATCCTTTTGGGGATTATCTGATCTTGTACTAAATATTTTGTTTTTGTTTAAGGTCTACAGACATGGGAAATATATAGTTCATCTTTTTTGAATTAGTTGGTTCTCATGATGTTGATTATAACACTCTTAATGTGAAGAAGTGTAACACCTTGAGATTTTATGAAAAATATTTTTCTAATTTTATTAATGTCTTGTGTTGTACGCTACACCAAAAGGAGCTTTCACAACACGCATCCCCGACTTGGCTTGCATTACACGCAATAAAGACCTTCCTCGATAGCGTGTGTAGTACGCAATACCGAGTTTCACTGAACAAGATATTATTATAATATTATTATGAACTAGCCGTTATTAATAGTAATACCCACTTTTTGAAATTTTATAAACTTTATCATTCAAAATGGACTTCATTTTTGGATTCGGAATATCGAAATTATCTTAGTGTGAAATTTCGGTACTTTTCGGATAACATTCATATTATGATGAATAGTGAAAATTAGTAAATTTTAATAAAAAAAAGTTTTTTAATCGAAATAATAGTGATAAATTATTAATTTGAGTGGTTTTAAAGTATATTTAGAATATATTTTTACTATTTAATACAATGTTGGTCATTAGATGTAATTTCACATTTAAACCAGACATAAACAAATGTCATTCTTTTGATAGTTATTATCTCTTAAAAACACGCTATTTGTTTTGACGACGGGAATTAATTTTTAAATTAATTAATGCAACTAATATGTCTTGAATTTGGTAAAATAGACATCATTTTTGAATTCATAATATCAAATATAGCTTAGGCCTAATTTTTGGTATTTTTCTGGAAACTTTCATTTTTTGATGAATAGTGAAACCACTAAATGGAAGTTAAAAAACTGAATTTTTTATAAAACATAATTTTACCGCTTCTATGAGTGGAATTTCGAATATCTGAGAGACATGATTGATGTCAGTAAGTAAAATTTGGTTCAATGAGATGAAAATAATTTTTGGTGAATAATAACTTTTTACTTTTATTTACCACGGTTAAAAGTAAATAAGGTAATTAAGGGTAAAAATGATATAATTATTATCCTAACACATGTCATAATTCTATTGGATAAGTGAAATTCAACCAAAAACAACCTTAGGAATAATATATGACCATTTAGGCCCACATGGATTAGATTAGGACATTTATTATTAATTTATTTAAAGAAGGGTTAAAATAGTTAAAATCAATGTTTAATAAGTAAATCATTTTTAATATAGGGTTATACATAAGATAAATTCGTCTATAAATATTCATTAGAAAGATAAAAAGCATTCCTAAATAATTTTATTTTATTTATAATTTTTTATCATTAAATAATTTAATTTATTTTTGACACAACGATGATGTAGTAATTATCTTATAAATTAAATATTGACATAATTGATGTTATAAATACACAAATAAATGTAATTTAGGACTTTTTATGAATTTCACTAATTTTCTAGGTTACTATGACATGTTAGTATTGATTTAGTTAACTTTTTTCGAACAAATAATTCTTTTATGAGTTTCACAAAAATCAATTACCAAATAGTATCAAAATTGACATAAAATAGTATTTAAAACAAATATTATATTATTAATTGTTATTTTATTCCTAAAAATCTAAGGTTTTGCCAAATGTCTTATATAGGGTTATATATATTAATAATAAACAACTTGGGGTTAGTTTTTCTTGTTATAGTATTTTTATTAACCTTCTAGTGTAAGAAAACAAGAAGACACGGTAAAAATAAAATTATTTAACTTAAGGTTAAATGTAAATGTTAAGGATAAAATAGAAACCTAAAATTGTCTAAATTCTATTGGATTAGAGGATTTATACCCATCCTCACCATTACTTAAATATAAATCGATTTGTAGCTATTAAAAACCGAATATGACTTTATAATAAAATAATATTTTTAGTTTTTCCAAAGGTGCCTCTCTCCTCCCTTATAAAAGGGGACATCCTCCCTCTCTTCCTCACACCACATTGAGACTTAAATCACGGCCAACCCCTGAAAAATTATCTTCTAAACTTTACTATAAACATCTTAGAGGTAATGGTCTTCTTCAATGAACAATATTAGTGGCCTAAGTGGAGTTTTCAAAGAGGCTCTTCAAAGAAGAGGTAATGTCAGTTACCGATTCATTCAACTTTATTTATTCTTACACTTCTTCTTAATTAGTTGTTTCATTATAAAGTAATAACATAATTATCCCTTATATACTTATATGTTATTAAAAATATGAAACAACCCTATTTCATCTTCTATCCAACCTACGGAAAACAAAATCACCGCGCATGCGTACGTATGGAATACCGTTTCCACGACGTGGTGTAATCTGTTTTTCCACCAACACCTTACATGGATGAGTATAATGGTGTAAATAATTACTATATATGGTTACTATAACATCATAATGATTCTGATATATTATAACATCCACTCCAATTTTATTCAATAATTATGGGAATGATATCATCGCTCGTACGTACGTATGGATTACCGTCTCCACGACGCGATGAGATTAATTGTCCATGTCAACCATACATGAATGATCATATAGTTTATATAATGAATAATAATGAAATATATGAAATAATAATTCTAATGGATTTATATATATATGTATTTCGTCTATTTAGTTTCATTCAATTCAATAAGGAAACGAAAACAGCATTCATGCGTACGTATGGCCTACCGTCTCCATGAACGGTGTATTTCATTTCTTTTATCAATCTATAATATAAATATGTATATGATGAGTATATATTATATATAAATCATGTTTTACATTCTGGAATTATGTAAATCAGTATATAAGTAATAATATCAAGAACGACAAGTCGAAACACATACGATAAATGAAATGATTTTACCCAAAATGATGCTTTAACATGGGATTTACAAACGAACGGGTAAAATAAAGTCAATAGTGAAACATATATGATATAATAACAATTATTATGATTCTCTAATAAGTCAATGAAATTATTTAAATCATTATACATGATGTTTGGATCCATATGAAGCATATCGGACCTAAGGTAAGGGATAAATTTTCAATCTCATTTTTATCCGAGATTGCTTATACGTAAGTATTTACTGGGGTTACGTTTATCATCAATGACCATGTATTCTAAAAATGTTTTCATAAAATGTTGACTATTCTTACATTAATGTTTAAAGTCATTTTTACCCTTTATTGACTTTTTACCACATTGTATGAATGGAATCTTTCTTTGGTTGCCATATAAGGTTCTTGTTGACTTTTCTGACAAAAGTACGAGGAGAATGTTATTTTTAACTTATACGGCATGAACAGATTCTTACGGTTTCATAACTCCTCATTTTCAAGAAGCTTCATCTACAAGATTGCATGATTATTTTCAACAAAACACTTTTCTTTTAAAATTGCATGTAATTTTCTAAAATAAAACGATTTTAAAGAAGAAAGGATATTTTACTCAAGATTTCATTTCAAGTGTTTTGTAAAAACTATTTTACATATAAGATGAAATTATTTCATATGTGTATGTTTCAAGTAATATGTCTCTATGATTTAAATGGTTTCAATTTTCTTATGATAAAATGATATCAATTTTTTATGAATTATGTTATGATCGCATGATGTTTATTAATCCCATTTTATTACATGGGTTATGCTATGATGTATGATTTACGATTTTGTGGCACACGAAAGGATGATTACATTATGAGATGGGTGGGTCCTATATCTCTCTCCAATGCATTGGTGAATGATTTATATCTCATGAGATAGACATGACTGTAACGGTAAGTCAAACCAGTTCAGTAATACTGGACTAGAACGAGGAGTGAATTCGATTCAGAAAGGGACTTTGTCTACTAAGATGGTCTTGGAAGCAATGCCTTGGATACTATGGAAATCATATCATGTGCTTAATGTTTTCCACAATTAAATGTTTTATTCCCATTCTATTTTATCATGATGGATGTTCCCTTATGATATATGCCTTACGTACTTCCAAGATTCATGTATTTTCTCAAGATTTTGATGTTTAGATTTCATGTTCAAGTTTTTGCATTCAAATTTTTATGGATTGTTTTATGTTCTCTATGTTTACCCTGACTTGGCATTTGAGCTCACCCCTTTTATGTTTTCTTTTCCCCATGATATAATGAATGGTTTTAGGTAAGAGATAAAGGGAAGATCTTTATTAGGAGATGTTGAAGATCTTTCACCATGATTATAATATTTTATTCCGAGTTTCTAAAGACACTAAACTATTACGATCCTTGTGTGTCTATTTTTGTTATGTATTAAGAATTCCGCAAAAGTAATGTAGTATCCATGTATGTCAAGCTTCAGGTCTCTACAATTGGTATAGGTGGAAAGTTTTAGTTATCCTTTGGATACTAGGATGCAAAAACGTTAGTGAGATCCCTAGAGATATTTCTAAGGTATGTCTAGGGATGTACCTAAGGATAAGAATATGTATAGGATATAGTCCTAAAACTATGGTAACGATATTATAATTTAACCTAAGATGTTATACATTGAGGGAACTCCCCCTTTACAATGTTTTTTTCCCTATCATGATTTTTGCCTCTCACACTATTCTTTTAGGGTTTTAGAAAATGGCTGGAAATAGGAAGATTCATGATAATGGAGGATATGACAGACAATGGAATGATATTCTTCATGAGAATCCAAATGAAATAGGATTTGGAAGTCCAAACATCCTTATTATGCCTAATCAGCAATCACATTATAAGATCAATAATCTCAACTTAGTTATGTTTCCCAACTCAGATAATAAGAGAAAGATGGAGTTTTATGATGATCATAGAGGAAAGAAAGTTCAATTTACCTCATGTAAATCATGTGGGAAGAGGCATCATGGAGATTGTTTCAAAGGAACCGAAAGATGCTTTGGGTGTGGAAAAGAAGAACAAAAAGCCAGTAAGTGCAAAGGAAAAGTTTCAGTTAACACTATGGACAAGGATAATGGTATTTCTAAGACATCAACAATGATTAGATGTTTTAAATGTGGAATGTACAGTAATTATGCAAACCAATGCCCTAAGGGAAAATCTCATGAAGAGAATCAGCATGGTCATATGGGTAGTATTTATGTGGATGATGATGAGGAGACTAAAAATGATATATGAGCTGAAAGAAGTGTTAAAGCTCAGTCATTTGTTTTAAGAGGCAGTGGAATGATTGTTTGTTTATCGAGAGTTATGTTGTATAGTTAATGGTACTATGGAATAAAGAATCATCGAAGGATTGTTACACTATTATTTTTCCTAAAGTATTTGAAAGTATATGTTGAATGGTACCAGTAACCATGTATGGTTATTCAGATATTTCTGGAATGTAGATGATATGCCCATAATGATGGAATAAGAAGATAATGAGATGTTTGATTGTATTCATGATCTCATGATTGATATAACGACTAAGTGATATCATGGTTTGAGTATATATAATTTTGAGGATTTTGGTATGTGGAAAGTTTTATCTTTTAACAACAGTCATGTTTTCACTAAGGTTCAATGTGTATTAATTATTCCAGAAAATACATGATTAAGGTATTCACATGTTTTTAATTTGACCAAAAAGATATATCTTATGATATATGGGGGAAAATTATGGCATTCATGTGATTGTTATGTGACATTTCAAGAAATCATTTTCTTTATACTATGAGCTTGGACCAAAGTATTTTAGATAAGCCTAAAGATTGGAATGGTTTATGTTGGACATAAGTTAGTTCGATATTCTTGATGAGATGTTATAGTAATTTAGTTTTAGAAAAAGGACAACATGCAGGATGGGTGACAACCCATCATGTCAGACAAAGCTATGGGAATCTAACCCACAACTGAAGTGCGACAGGCCTTTATCGCATACCACTAGCCTATAAGAAGTACCTGGTTAGTAGAAACTAGTTTTATTTTATTAAGAAGTATGATATATGAAATATAAGTTCATTTTTGGAACCATATACGATTAATCTAATCATAATATGGACTTATAACTTTTACTAAACTTTTGTTTGAAACAGATGGAATAACCCATCATTCTGTCACTTGATCTGCTAACACATCACGAATAACAAATTCAACTTCATTTCTTTAAGGGATGAAGTAGAAATTGTTCAATTCACGAACAACAGTGAGATTGCACCAAAATCATTAAGTATTTCTTTTCATTCATCAACTTTCGGGAAATGATCTTGAAAACCAAAAATGTTGTCCAACTTACCTTATATCCGATGAATCAGATGGTACCTTAGATCATCAAAAATCTATAGCTTTGTGATTTTTGGCTTTTTCATAACCATGTTCTCTACCACTCTCCATCAGAACATGATGGTTAGGTTTCTCTTCCATATCCATATTTTCACCTATGTTCTCCAATGTGGAAACCCAGTGATTAGTTAATTTGGGTAACCATTTTGTTTCATACATTAGTTTTTAAAGATTGGTTTTGGTATTCCTTTTTACGATGTGGTTTTCTTTTAAAGAAACTTTTAAGTAGGAAACCATTTATAACCCCAACGAATTTCGAGGGCGAAATTCATTTTAAGGGGGGTAGAATGTAACACCCTGAGATTTTATGAAAAATATTCTTTTTAATTTTATTAATGTCTTGTGTTGTACGCTACACCAAAAGGATCTTGCACAACATGAATCCCTAACTTGGCATGCATTACATGCAATAAATACCTTCATTGATAGCGTGTGTAGTACGCAATACCGAGTTTTACTAAACGATATATTATTATAATATTATTTTGAACTAGCCGTTATGAATAGTAATACCCACTTTTTGAAATTTTATTAATTTGATCATTAAAAATGGACTTCATTTTTGGATTCAGAATATCGAAATTAGCTTAGGGTGAAATTTGGTACTTTTCGGATAACTTCCATATTCTGATGAATAGTGAAAATTACTAAATTTTAATTAAAAACAAGTTTTTTAATCAAAATAATAGTGATAACATATTAATTTGAGTGGTTTTAAAGTATATTTAGAATGTAATTTTACCATTTAATACAATTTTGTTCATTGGATGTAATTTCACATTTAAACCAGACATAAACAAGTGTCAATCTTTTGATAGTTATTATCTCTTAAAAACACGCTATTTGTTTTGACGACGGGAATTAATTTTTAAATTAATTAATGCAACTGATATGTTTTGAATTTGGTAAAATAGACATAATTTTTGAATTCATAATATCAAATATATCTTAGCCCTACTTTGTGGTATTTTTCTGGAAACTTTCATTTTTTGATGAATATTGAAACTACTAAGTGGTAGTTAAAAACTGAATTTTTCATAAAAATAATTTTACCGCATCTATTAGTGGAATTTTGAAAATCCAAGAGACACGGTTGATTTCAGTAAGTAAAATGTGGTTCAATGAGATGAAATTTTTTTGGTGAATAGTAACTTTTTACTTTTATTTATCACGGTTAAAAGTAAATAGGGTAATTAAGGGTAAAAATGATATTATTATTACCCTATCACATGTGATAATTCTATTGGATAAGTTTAATTCGACCAAAAACAACCTTAGGAATAAAATATGACCATTTAGGCCCACAAGGATTAGATTAGGACATTTATTATTAATTTATTTAAAGAAGGGTTAAAATAGTTAAAATCAATGCTTAATAAGTAAATCATTTTTAATATAGGGTTATACATAAGATAAATTAGACTATAAATATTCATTATAAAGATAAAAATATTTCCTACATAATGGTATTTTATTTATAATTTTTAGACATTGTATAAGTTAATTTATTTTTGACACAATGATGATGTAGTAATTATCTTATTAATGAAATATTGACATAATTGATGTTATAAATACCCAAATAAATGTAATTTGGGACTTTTTATGCCTTCCACTAATTTTATAGGTTACTATGACATGTTATTATTGATTTAGTCAACTGTTTTTGAACTAATAATTCTGTTATGATTTTCACAAAAATCAATTACCGAATAGTGTCAAAATTGACATAAAATAGTTTTTAAAACAAATATTATATTATTAATTGTTATTTTATTTCATAAAAATCTATGGTTCGGAAAAAGGACTTAGATAAGGTTATATATATTAATAATAAACAACTTGGGGTTAGTTTGGCTTGTTATAGTAAGTTTATTAACCTTATAGTGTAAGAAAACAAGAAGACATGGTAAAAGTAAAATTATTTAACTTATGGTTAAATCTAAATGATAAGGTTAAAATAGAAACCTAAACCTGTATAAATTCTATATGATGAGATTATTTTGACCCATCCCCACCTTAGCTTAGAAATAAATCAATTTGGTTCTGATAAAAACCAAATATGACTTTATAGTAAAATAATATTTTTAGTTTTTCCAAAGGTTCCCCTCTCCTCCCTTATAAAAGGGCACCTCCACCCTCTCCTCCTCACACCACTTTGAGCATTAATGCTTGGCCAAAACCTGCGAAATTATATTCTAAAAATCCCTACAAACATCCTAGAGGTCTTTTTATTCTTCAAATACCAATTTTAGTTCCCTAAGAGGAGTTCTTAAAGAGGCTCTTCAAAGAAGAGGTAATGTCCGTTACCGATTAATTCGACTTTATTTCTTCTTCCACTTATTATTTTTAGTTGATTCATTATGAAGTAATAACATCAGTATCCCTCATATAATGATATGTTATTATAAATATGAAAGAACCATATTTCACCTTCTATCCATCCTACGGAAATGAAAATCTTCATGCATGCGTACGTATGGAATACCGTCTCCACGCCGTGGTGTAATCTGTTTTTCCACCAACACCTTACATGGATGGGTAAAATGGTGTAAATAATTACTATGTATTGTTATTATAACATCATACTGATTCTGATATATTATACCATCCACTCAAATTTTATTCAATAATTATGGGAATGATATCATCACTCGTGCGTACGTACGGACTACCATCTCCACGACGCGATGAGATTCATTCTCCATGTTAACCATACATGAATGATCATATAGTTTATATAATGAATAATAATGAAATATATGAAATAATAATTCTACAGGATTTATGTATATATATATGTATGTCATCTATTTAGTTTTTTTCAATTCAATAAGGAAATGAAAACATCGTTCATGCGTACGTACAGCCTACCGTCTCCATGAACAGTGTATTTCATTCCTTTTATTGATCTATAATATACTTATGTATATGATGAATATATATTATATATAAATAATTTTTTACATTCTAGAATTATTTAAATCAAGATATAAGTAATAATATCATGAAGGACACGTCGAAACACATATGATAAATGAAATGATTTTACCCAAAATGTTGCTTTAACATGGGATTTACAAATGAACGAGTAATATAAAGTCATAAGTGAAACATATATGATATCATAACAATTAATATGATTATGTAATAATTCAATGACATTATTTAAATCATTATACAGGATGTTTGGATCCATACGAATCATATCAGACCTAAGGTAAGGGATAAATTTTCAATCTCATTTTTATCCGAGATTGCTTATACGTAAGTATTTACTCAGGTTACGTTTATCATCCATGACCATATTTTCTAAAAATGTTTTCATAAAATGTTGACTATTCTACCATGAATTTTTAAAGTCATTTTTACCCTTTAATGACTTTTTACCACATTGTTTGAATGGAATCTTTCCTTTGGTTACCATATAAGGAACTTTTTGACTTTTCCAAGAAAAGTATGAGGAGAATGATATTTTTAACTTATACGGCATGAACGGATTTTTACAGTTTCATCACGCCTCATTTTCAAGAAGCTTCCTCTACAATACTACATGATTATTTTCAACAAAACCCTTTTCTTTTAAAATTGCATGGAATTTTGTGAAAAGAAAATGATTTTAAAGAAGAAAGTATATTTTCCTCAAGAATTCATTTCAAGTGTTTTGTCAAAACTATTTTCCATCTAAGATGACATTATTTCATATGTGTATGTTTCAAGTAATATGTCTCTATGATTTAAATGGTTTCAATTTTCTTATGATGAAATGATATCAAATTTTTATGGATTATGTTATGATGGAATGATGTTTAAGAATCCCATTTTATTACATGGGTTATGCTATGATGTATGATTTATGATTTTGTGGCACACGAAAGAATGATTTCATTATGAGATGGGTGGGACCTATATCTTCATCTAATTCATTGGGTAAAGAATTATATCTCATGAGATAGACATGGATGGAACGGCAAGTTAAACTGGTTCAGTAATACAGGACTTGAATGAGGAGTGAACTCGATTCAGAAAGGAACATTGTCCACTAAGATAGTCATGGCCGCAATGCCTTGGATACTATGTAAGTAATATCATGGGATTAATGGTTTCCACAATTACATGTATTATTCCAATGCTCTTTTATCATGATTGATGTTCCCTTATGACATATGCCTTACGTACTTCCATGATTCATGACTTTGCTCATGATTTAGATGTTTAGATTTCATGTTCAAGTTTTTGCATTCAAATGTTTATGGATTGTTTTATGTTCTCTGTGTTTACCCTTACTGGGAATTTGAGCTCACCCCTTTTATGTTTTCTTTTACCCAGGATATAAAGAAAGGATTTAGGTTAGAAAAAAGGGAAGATATTTATTGGGAGATGTTGAAGATCTTTCACCACGATTAGAAGATTTTATTCCGAGTTTCCAAAGACAATAAACTATTACGATCCTTTTGTGTCTCTTTTTGTTATGTATTAAGTATTCCGCAATAGTAATGTAATATCCATGTATGTCAAGCTTGGGGTATCTACAATAAGTCATCCTAAATACTAATATTTTGGTGAAAATATGAGTTTGTGTATGAAATATAGTAAGTTATGAAAGTGTACATGGCAATTAAGTATGTTTCCTTACTATTTATTTAAGATCAAAAATGAATTCCTCAATGAAAAGACACTTAATACCAAAATGTTGTCTATTAACTTTTCCTACTGGGGAATAAAATATTGTTTAACCCTTCACTAGTTTGTGATTTTTTGGTGGTTAATTTTCTCCTAAACATGTTTTCTATCACTCTTCATCAGAACATGATGTTTTTTTCACCTACATATCCTTGTTTTCATGGAATAATATTATGTGTTATTTCAGGTGACTTTTTTACTATTCTTTCATTCTTTTAATGTGACAATTTATTTGACTCCTTTTCTGTTGTGGGGCATTCAATAAAGTTTATGAGACCAATTTTAAAATTGTGAGGACGCAATTCCCAAAAGGGAGAAGGATGTAACATACCAGGTAAATATAGAATATGACATTTTCATGTTTATTAATATTTGTGAATAAAATGTTAATATTAATTTAATGGTAATGATATGTTTGATGTCGTTCCCAATATGCAATAACAAGTTTCTTTGAAATTTTACGTTGCACACTAATAATATGATAATATTATTTTAAATGGAAGTTAAAGCCTATCCATTGTAATAAATGGAATGAACAGAACTAACTACAAAATGAATATATATGTTTGTTATATATTTTTACATTTATCCAATAAATGTTAGAGGCTTAAAATGATAATGAATCCAATTTTAAGAATAAATATTATAATATATTTTAAATGGAAAGTTAATCACTTTTTGATAGAGAACCATATTTACAACTACATTCTGTCAATTTTATTTGTTATATTTGACAAAATATAATCCTTCTATAGAATTGGGACATCAAAATTTACCTTGTGTAATTTTTTTTCTGATAAAGATCATTTTTTAATTAATAGTGAAAATGTTGTAATTTAATTCAAACCCTCCTTTTAATACAATTTGTTTATATGGTTATATTACCTTTTTAATTATGTTTAAAATTTATTTAAAATATATTTTTATCATTTAAAAAAATTGTGGTCATTAGAATTAATTTCTATTTGAAAATGGACATAAAGTAGTGTCAATCTTTTGATAGATATTGTTTCGTATAAACACTCTATTTGTTTTGACAGTGGGAATTAATTATAAAATTAATTAATTAAACTTCTATGTTTTGAATTATGTAAAATGTAAATAATTTATTAATTTGTAATATCAAATTTACTTTGGATAAATTTTTGGTATTTTTCTGACAAATGTTCATTTTTAATGAATAGTGAAAAATAATACATTTTACATCAAAAGTGATTTTTCATATAATTTAATTATATAGTTATATTTTCTTTATATTTGTTTTTAAAGAGTAATTGAATAATATTTTTATCACTTAATACAATTTTTTTCATTGGAAGTTGTTTTACTTTTCAATTGGATGTAAAAACAAGTCAATCTTTTGATAAATTTTACTTCTTTAAAACTCGTGTTTGGTTTTGAAAACATGAATTATTTTTAAACAAATTACTGTAATTTTTATGTTTTTCGAACAATGGATCACATATCTGGAATCAGAAGGTCCAAATTATGTAATGAAGACTCTTTTTTTAGACATTATGAATAGTAACGACGGTAATTATATATAATTATCCTGATAAATTAGTAATTGGGTAGTTAAGGGTAATAAAATAATATCATAATAATATAAAAGGACCCCAAAATGTGTCCAAATCCTTTTCTTATTCATGGAAGACCATGGAAGTTTTTTTACCGAACTTGAGGTCCCATGGAGTCATGTGGGTGTGATAGTAACATTTATGACATTAATTTTAAAAAGAAGAGAATTATAACAAAGGTTTGTATATCCTAAGAAGGACAATTTTAAATTTGTTTAAATAAATGATATCTTAGACTATAAATATTCATTGTAAATATATAACTATTATCTTAATCATGATAATTTTTTTATAATTTTTAGAAATTAAATAAATAAATTTATTTAAGACACCATGATGATGTAGTGATTACCTCATTAATGAACGATTTAAATAAAATGAAAATATAAGGTAAAATATAAGACATAAACTTGTAGAAAACCTATTGGACGTGTGTATTTCGATCCCTTATCACCTTAGCCTCAAAATATATATTTTTTGGGACCTTTACAATCCAAAAAACATTTTATAATAAAGTAACAATTCAAGAATATCCAAAAATTACCCTCCTACCTCTTGTAAAAGGCCCCCACCTCTACCCCATTACCCAAACATCTCAAGCCCTTGGATCATACAAAATCAGCTCATATTATCTCTACACATCCCTATTTAACTCCTAGAAGCCTCACTTTGGGCACAAGGCTTTCCAAGGATGCCTTTGGCTCAAATCAAAAAGAGTTACCCGATTTAGAGGTAATGTCTTCTATCGAGTTACATTCTTTTATTTTCCTTCATCACTCACCACTATCTACTTATTATTTCGTCCCATAATAACACAATAATCATATATATAATAGTACCTTTTTATGATAAGGATTCTACCTACACTTACACACACCTCTATCTAATGGTTAAACAACATATTGTTTATGTGGGTGGTGATTTACTGCCTCGCGAAATGATGATTGTTCAATATTTTTTAACAACTTTCATGGTGGCCTTTTTGATTTAACTGTAATTATATATTATATATATAGTATTTAACTTTCCTATAGGCTTTTGAATTTTATTTTTAAATCACATCGTTATTCTTTTCATGTTGCTGAACTGTGATAATTTCATCTGAGGAAGTGTGGACTACTGCCCCCTCAAGTGATGTGACTCGTTCATGTCAAACATGGAATTTATACGAATGTAATTAATGAACGTATGTTGCCTATATAATATATATATATATATATTATATTTTAATTATAATATATATATATATATATATGTCTCATTTAGTTTTAATTCCTTTAATATGACAAAGAAATGAAAGTAGTGTTCATGCGTACGTACAGCCTACCGTCTCAATGAATGGTGCATTTTACTTTTATCTCCATGTGATATGGAATAGTATAAAATGAATATATATTGGATATATATGATATTTAAATCATTAATACCATTCTATAGATGGTGTACTTATAACTACATGGGTAATTCTTTTCAAACAAGTTCATTTTTTTCTCACATACCGAACATCAAAAAAACGTATGATATGAACTCACATAATTAAATAATTATTATTAAATGATAATATGATATATGAATTTAATAATAATCATTAAATTAAGTCCTTAAGCAATTATAAATTGTCCAAAGTTTATTATTCATGAATATAAAGAAACGAACACAACAAGTCGGACTTGAGGTAAGGGGATTACTTATCTCACATTGAATTTCGTGACATTTCCGTTGTTCGCCAGTTATTTATTGCATGTGGTGTAAGGGGTACTTAAATTTGATATATATTATCATGATTATATTTATACTCATGGTATTATGTCATTCATTTGGTTCTTATTATCTTTTGGTCATATGACTCGATTTATTACAACGAGGTAAGGGGTTTTTATCTCACTATTTATTCACGTGAGATTCATGCTATATTTGTCAATATCAAATTTGAGTGGTGTATTTTGTAATGGCCCAGACCTATCCAGCCCATTACTTTTTTAAAATGTGGTGCTAGAGGTTTTCCAGGAAGTCAAGGTGACTTGGTGTGCGTTTGGGTGGACATTTAAGGAAATCTAAAGGGTTATGGACTTCGCACGGGAGGCACATGATTTCCCTAAACTATGTGGCCAAACCGTGAAAAGATGGTCTTTGAGGCAGTGGATAAAAAGTGTTTAGTACATGATTTGTCTAACCGTATGGACAAACAGTGCGAGGAGTGGTTGTCGAGGTAGAAGCTAATGCACGGTTAGCGCAAGGTTTGTTAAACCATACGAACTAACCGTGGGACCACTTAATGTTATATACTAAAATTGTGGACCTAACTCGTTTTCCCTTTAATGAATTCATTTAAGCCACTAAGGAGACATAACAAGGGATTACTCTCCCATGAGGATTATAGAACCTCTCCAAAGCATTTTGGAGGCGATACGGAGTCTTCTCTTCATGAATCAAAGCCGTTTTCTCGAGGTATGTGATCTTTTTTGTTGGGTTTCTTAGATATACCTAGATTTACTCCTCCTCTTCTCCCAGGATCTTAGATATACGCCTATTAGGGGTAGATCTATGTGTGTGGATGTCGTTTGTGATGATCATTGGTCTTGGTAGTGTTAGGAGAGGAGATATTGGGAGGATCCTTGGTAAATCGGCCCAGTCTTCATGGGCATTCTTCGACCGTTGTGGGTTTCCTCGAAAACCTTTGAGATAGGGGATTCATGGCTTCTCTAATTTTTTATGTGAAATCGTAGAGTTTTCATGTTTTGGCCTTTGGATCACATTGGAATTGACCTAATTAAATACTTGAACCGGATAAAAATAATTGTTTTGATCGCATGTTGTTCCTTTGTGCCGTGATAACAGTTCGCCTCTAGTTTTTCTAGATAGTGTGATATCTATGCCTTTCTTGTTATCATGTTGTTCTTAATGAAATTGGTAAAGAATTTAAAGAAAAAATTAATTGTTAATTAATTGGCTCAAGATAAAGAAAAATGTAAATGAATCTGGTAGTTGTTATTGTGGTTGTTGTTCCAACTTGATGTTAATCAATAGATGCCAATGTGTGTGTTTAATTCAGTTGGTTGGCAAACCTAAAATTTGTTGGGTCTTGTTGTTTGAAGGATGAATGCCTTGTTAAAGGTCCAAGAGCCCAAATTGATGTGATGTTTTATTTTCTGCTTCTTGTGGTGTGAAGTGACCCCGGGAGGGTGTTGTGATATGTGGAGGCATAAAGGAAAGTGGTTGTGGTAGCAGATGACGCCTAGAGTGGCGAGATGCCTCGGTTTATGCATGTGGGTGTCGGGGAGGACACCAGGGATGATGGAATGGGATTTATTTGGTATTTTTATGTTTGTGGATTCATTGGTTGTTTATCTGCTTTATTTTTCCCCACAGCTCAAGGAAGCTAGTCTTGCTTACCCATCTTTCGAAAGAGGCGAATACATGCGAGGTATGCCACGTGCTTTCTGTGATTAGCCTCTCAAGGGAGAATGGGTCTATGCTCTTGATATAGGCAGAACAGACTCGACGGGTAGTACATCTACTCACCCTGTTGATCCCCCTTTTGTTTAGTAGCATATGATGTTTTTCTAGATTTCCTAAGAACATGGGAAAGTAATTCTCCAATGAATGTATGAATAATTGATGTTAACCCATGGGGATGGAGATGCTGGAATATAATGATGAGGTTGTAACATTGAAGGAACATTTGACTTTGGGTTTGATGCTAATGAATTTAATGTGGAATTGTTAATTGTTAATTAATATGTAAATAATTAATTAACGTAAAGTGGAATTGCTGAAAAAGGGGAATGTGGTAACCTAATTAAGGCTCTTTAAATGGTGGTGTGCATATAGGATAAATAGTCTTAGAAGTGGAAGCCCGGAGTTAGAGAGAGACGTTAGCTGTGGTTATTTCTAAGACTAGGGTATGCCCATAGTGTGGTTGTGAGTTATAATATATTCTGTACTTTTTGTGTTTCAATACGCTACTCCACCTAGTCTGTAAGGGTAACTTGCACCTCAGGGATTCTGAGCCCTTGGGGGTGTTTTCCCCGTCATTCTGATGGGAGGGTGAATGGCTGACTACCCCCTTTGACCCCGCTCTCTTCTCTTGGTAGATACTAGTGCCTTTAGGCACAGCGTTTAGTTGTCCCCATATATGTGTGTAGAGGCCTATAATGGCTTGTGGTTATTCGCACAGATATATTCTAGATATATTATCCTATGGACTACTATAGGTGTAACGTGTATAGGTTGTGATGGCTTGAGGATCCTTACATGATGTATGTTCTATAATGGATTGAGATATAATACCTAACATATGATACACGTTATGCGAGCTGTGGTGTCTCCCGGAAACTACACGATTACTTTTGGTTGTGAGGATGGTGTGATGCTTAGCCCCGGTGTCTGCGAGCAAGCCTTTATGTTGCACGCGGTTAAGATTATGGAGCATAGCCTAGGTGTATACGGGAAAGCCTTTGGAGAGAGATGCACAAGACGTCTGTCGTTGGGGAAAAGCGGCTAACCAGTGGGGAAATAGTAGAGGGGTACCCTTGATATTCTTTACTACGTGATATATTTTTTTAATTGTTACATGGTGAGAGTCGGCATCGTGATATTGGGAACTTAGTATACTTGATTAGGTGACGAGTTAGTTTAACTTGTCGTCCAATGTTCTTTAGCATGTTTTCGTTACTTTTGCATGAGAGGATTTGGGGAGAACTCTACTGAGTATACTGTTATACTCACCCTACATATATATAAATTGTTTTTCAGGTCACATGGAGAAGGTTGGATACCAGGCTGGTTACTACTTGCTTGTGTTTGCAGGAGCAGTTCGGGCTTGTGGTCACTGCCCTTTTACTTTCTTTGGGGTACTTTTAGTTTTTTTCCTTTTAGTTGTAGTACTTTTACATGGAATTTCATATATGTGCATGGGTTTCTTTTATATTTCAGTTCTGAATTGGAGTTGGTTGGTATCTATCTTGTCACTCTCTTCCGCATGTGTTCTCTTAGAGGGTAATGTCTCCCATTTGTGTGTTTATTATACCCTCAATGCTAGTCTCCAACCCTGGGCCTACTAGAGGCATGACTAGGGGTCATTATCTTCCTTTTCGCATTGTCGGATTAGGAGGGGTACACTTTGTGGGGAGGGGGTCGTGACATAGGGGTATTAGAGGTCTGGTTGAGGGATAAGATGGAGTTTCGAGTTAGGCACATGTGAGGTTGCATGGGTTGGTAGGGTAACAGTGTCATTCATGATTAGAAACTTCAGTAAACACTAGAAACTTGCTAAGACATAGGCGTTTTGGTCCCCCTATGATCTGATGTACGGACCTCTAGGTTTAAAATGGCTACTAAATAGGGTGATACTAGTTGCAAGGTAGAGACCTAGGAAAGGATCATGCATCATTAATCTTTGTGCCTGTGTGTGAATGGGTAGACCTTGGGATAGGTTAACCTAAAATAAATAAAAGAAAGAAATTAATTAATTAATGTCGAGTCTTCCATATTCCACCATTTGGAGCTTTAGGTGTTTGTTATTTTGAAGGTATGGCTTCAGGTCGACGTCCTCGTCAGGTTTCCATAGAAGATGTCTAGCAGGCTGTTCCAGCAGGTCACCATAGGGTAGAGGTTGACGACGACGACACTTCGAGGAAGAAACTTTGAGATTTGTAGCGCAAGAGTCTGCAGAATTATGAGGGATCTGTATTAGATGCAGTCACAAAAGACTGGTTGGAGGAGGTCGAGATAAGCTTCAGTTCGATCTATTCTCATAATGTGCATTAGGTTTCCTTATATGTGACGATGCTCCATGGAGTAGTAAGGCAGTGGTGGTTCTCGTTCCTCGGGGATCATGAGGAGTCAGCGATCTCCTAGGAGGAGTTTCGAGACAAGTTGAGAGCCGAGTTCCTTTCTTCGACTGCAACGATGTCCAGTTTCCAGGAGCTTCTTACCCTTCCACAGGGGAGCTCCAGTGTTAGAAGGTTTGGATCCATTTCAACAACCTTTTACGATAATCTTCGGACCTGTTACCAGATGAGGAGGTCAGAGCGAGGTATTTCGAGGAGGCTTTACGTCCAGAGATCCTGTACCAGGTCACACCATTTACGTTAAACACATATCTTGGGGTGCTAGAGAGGGAAACGGTTGTTGAGAGGACTTTATCCAGGACTGGATCATCATGAGTGGGAATCAGCATGATTCCTCCCCAAGCAGAGTTGCAGTCTGGGGTTCCCGGTTTTCAGGGAATAAGAGTTTACGTTCAACCGAGGGTAGGTCCCAGTCCTTCACATCTTGTTTCTCTGGATGCAAAAAATCTCAGGCCTATTCCAAAGGATCATGTGCTTGTTTTTCTTGTGGTGGTTGTGGTCATCAACAGTGGGAGTGCCCGACCATTCAGAGCGGTCATCGTGCACCAGGAACTACGCTCCAGGTTCCTCCGTTGAGGCAGTTTCCGCAGAGGCAGCATCAGCCGGTTGCACCAGTTTTAGATCACAAGAGGGGAGATGGGGTTGGTAGAGGACATCCCCATGATGCTCCCTGTCCTCAGAGAGTAGAGCGTGGTTATGGTGGTGGTCGTCATCGGGGTCGGAGAGGTCCTGGAAGAGGTTGTGGTCAGCTTCAATCCCTAGTGTTTCCAGCTCCGGGTGAGCCAGATGTCATTCGAGGTACCCTTTTCTTGTTTTCTACCTTGGGGTATGCCTTGTTTTATTCAGGGGCGACACACTCCTTCATATAACCTACCCTTTTCCATTCATTGGGACTTGAGTTAGATAGGCTTCCAGTGCCGTTGGTGTTGACTACGTTAGTTGGAGGTTGAGCTGACTTGTATGAAGTATGTAGAGACTGTGATCTAGTGTTGGGGTAACACCGCTCATGGGGAGATTTCCTATATTTATGGATACAACCATATGATGTCATCCTCGAAATGGATTGGTTGTATTTGGTTCAGGCTATCATGGATTGCTTCAGGATGAAGGTTTCTTTCTTTGGTGCGGATAGAGAGAAAGTGGAGTTTGTTAGTGAGAGAGATCCTCAGATGGGTCACAGTCGCGTTCCATTCTTATCGTCCATGGTGGCTGAGATAATGTTGAGTTCTTTAGAGGATCAGCAGTTGGTGATTCCTAGGGTCATAGAGGAATACCCTGAGGTCTTTCTAGAAGAGGTTGTAGCATTACCCCCTAAACGAGAGATCGAGTTTGAGATCGAGCTACAACCAAGAGAATCTTCTATCTCTATGTCTATGTATAGGATGGCCCCTTATGAGTTACGAGAGATGTGTATACAGCTTGATGGTCTGTTGTAGTGTGGTTTTGTTCTACCAATTGTGTCCCCATGGGGAGCACCAGTTCTGTTTGTGAAGAAGGATGATGACAGTTTGCGGTTGTGTGTCAATTATCGACGCTTAAAAAATTGACAATAAAGAATCACTATCCTCTTCTATGGATTGATTATTTATTCAATAAACTGAAGGGTGAAATTTGGGTCTCAAAGATCGACTTGCGGTCAAGATATTATTAGATGTGTGTGAAGGATGAGGATATTCCAATTACTGCATTCCATTTTCGTCATGGGCATTATGAGTTCGCTGTAATTCTGTTTGGCATGATGAATTCTCTAGTTGTGTTCATGGGTTTAATGAATGATGTGTTACGTGAGTTCCCGGACAAGGTCATGGTAGTTTTCATCGACAAAATCCTTGTGTAGTACAAATCTGAGAAGGAGCTTGCAGAGCATCTACGTACCGTTTTGGGAGTTCTTCAGCGACATCAGATGTTCAAGAAGTTGTCGAAATGTGAGTTTTGGGCTCGATAGGTCCATTTCTTAAGGTATGTTGTGTACCAATAGGGAGTAGTTGTGGATCCATCGACGATTGAAGTAGTTGTGTCTTGGGCAGCTCCCAAGACAGAGTCAGAGGTGCGAAGTTTCCTTGGTCTCGCAGGCTACTACAGGTGGATCGTAGCCAATTTCACCTGAGTTGCAACTCCTCTGACATCTTTGACCAGGAAGAATCAGGCTTTCATATGGACTGATCAGTGTCAGGTGGATTTCGAGTATCTAAAGGAGAAGATAGTAAGTGCTCCATTCCTTTGTCTTCCAGTTGAAGGAGTTCAGTTTGATGTTTTTTGCGATGCTTCACATCTAGGGTTTGGCTGTGTTCTCATGCTGCAGAGGTCAGTTGTTTCTTATGGGTCACTAAAGTTACGTCCTCAAGAACGCAACTATGCCACCCATGATCTTGAGTTGGAAGATGAGGTGTTTGCTCTGATGTTTTGGAGACATTACCTCATTGGAGAGAATTTTTTGGTTTTCACTGATCCTAAGAGTTTGTAGTATGTTTTATCCCAACGTGACTTGATCTTATGACATCATCGGTGGATGGAGTTATTATAGGATTACGACTTCGAAATGTTGTATACACATGGAAAGGGGAATGTTGTAGCTGATGCAGTGAGACGAATGTCATGTATTGATGTTCTGCATTAATCTGGTGATTCCTGGAGAGTAATGGAAGAACTGTCAACATTGAATCTTGATATGGGAGAATTCGGAGGTAGAGGATGTATTTTTCTGTTGACGGTACAGTCATCCCTGGTGTAGAAGGTGGAAGAGTCCCAGTTGGGGGATCTTGAGGTGGAGTTCGGGAGAGACCGAGTCGTTTGTGGTGAGGCCCCTGATGGTTGGTCTGAGGATGAACATAACAGAGTTTTGTATCATGGAAGGATTATTGTTCCCCTATAAATGCGCGAGACGGTTCACAGAGAGTTCCATAGTTCTCCCTTAGCGGTACATCCTGGCATGAAAAAGTTGTATCATCCCCAAGGAGTCAAGCTCAGTGGATTTTTTGTCGAGGAAGTATCTACAGGAGGTGGTGAGAATTCATGGAGTCCCAAGGAAGGTCATATCTGATTGAGATCCTCATTTTACCTCCAGGGCATGGAGAGGTCTCCAACATTCTTTCAGTTCTCAACTATTCCTTAGCACTGCATTTCAACCTCAAATGGATGGTCAGACGGAGCGAACCATCCAGACTCGTGAAGACATGTTACCCTCCTATGTTCTTGATTTTTGAGGTTCATGGATGAGACACTTACCCTTGGTGGAGTTTGCCTACTATAATAGTTTCCACTCCACCATTGATATGTCGCCATTTGAAGCCTTGTATGATCGGCCTTGTCGTTCTCCATTGTGCTGGACTGGGGTAGAGATTCAACAATACTCGGACTAGAAATAGTGTAGAATACAACAGAGATGGTTCAAGTGAATCATGAGAGGTTGAATGCAGCGCAAGATCATCAGAAATCATATGCTGATCAATGGAGGATACCCTTATAGTTTAATGTTGGGGATCATGTGTTTCTTTAGGTGAATCCCCGTCATAGGAAGTGAAGGTTTGTTCATGGGAGTAAGATTTCTCCCCTATTTTTTGGGCCTTTGGAGGTGTTAGCTCCGGTTGGAGTTTTGGCGTATCGAGTAGAAATTCCCCCTCAGATGATTCAGATACATGATGTTTTCCATGTATCATAGCTACATCTCTATCGTCATGATGACTCCCACATCAAAGATTGGGGAGAGATTGATGTTGATGATGATTCCACCTTTGAGAGGCGACCTGTGGAGATCCAAGCCCCTAAGGAGATGGTTTTGCGGGGGCATTCCATCCCCTGAGTTCGTGTCTTGTGGCGACACGGTGACATGGAAGATAGTACATGGGAACATGAGTCACAAATACGTGCTCACTACCCAGATTTTTTAATGTTTATCCCGTTCATGTAATGATGATTCGTTATGTGGTTATGAAACCTTCATGTTTATAAGATGGTCCCCTTTGTTGCTTTGGTGGCTTGCTCTCTTTTGAGCGGAATCTCGGTGGATGGATGTTCAGAACCTGTTTGTTTTTTTTCTTTAGGAGGGCCTTGGATTCCCGAGGAGGAGAATGTTTTGAGAGGTATCTAATGTAATGGCTCGGACCTATCCATCCAATTCCATTGTGAAAATGAGTTTCAAGAGGTGTTCCGGGAAGTCAAGGTGAATTGGTGTTCGTTTGGGTGGACTATTAATGAAATCTAAAGGGTTATGGCCTTTACACGGGAGGCGAACGGTTTTCCTAAACCGTGCGGCCAAACCGTGCAAGGCTTGTCTTGGAAGCAGTGGCTAATGCCCGGTTAGCGCACTGTTTTTCCAACCGTACTGACTAACCGTGCGAGGAGTGGTTGTCGAGGCAGAAGCTAATGCACGGTTAGCGCACGATTTGTTGAACTGTGCGAACTAACCAGGTGGGCACTTAATGTTAGATCCGAAAATTGTGTATTTAACTCGTTTTGCCTTTAATCACCTTGTTTAAGCCTCTAAGCGTCCATAACTCGGTATTACTCTACCCTGAGGATTAGAAAACCTCTCCCAAGCGTTTTTGAGGCTATCGGGAGACTACTCTTCACGAATCAAATCCAGTTTCTTGAGGTATGTGATCCTTTTTGTTTGGTTTCTTAGATCTACCACGATCTACTCCTCCTCTTCTCTCGGGATATTAGATCTACTCCCGTTATGGGTAGATCTAAGTGTGTGGATGTCGTTTCTGATGATCTTTGGTCTTGGTTGTGTTAGGATATGAGATATAGGGAGGATCCTTAGTGAATCAGCCCGGTCTTCTTGGGATTTCTTTGACCGTTCTGGGGTTCCTCGAAAACCTTTGAGGTAGGGGATTCATGGATACCCTTATTGTTTATGTGCAATCGTAGAGTTATCATGTTTTGGAATTTGGATCACATTGGAATTTACCTAATTAAATATTTGAAATGGATTAAAAGAATTGGTTTGATCGCAGGTTGATGCTTTGTGCCATGATAATGGTTCTCCACTTGTTTTGCTAGATAGTGTGATATTTATGCCTTGCTTGTTAGCATGTTTGTCTTGATGAAATTGGTAAAGAATGTAAAGCGAAATTAATTGATAATTAATTGGCTAATGATAAATAGGCATGTAAATGAATCTGGTTGTTCTTTTTGTGATTGTTGTTCCAACTTGATGTTATTCATTGGTTTCCAATGTGCATGTTTAATTCAGTTGGTTGGTAAACATGAAATCTGTTGGTGCTTGTTGTTTGAAGGCTAGATGCCTTGTTAAAGGGCCCAGATCCCAAATTGATGTGATATTTGACTTCCTACTGCTTGTGCTGTGATGTGACTATGGGAGGGTGTTGTGATATGTGGAGCCATAGAGGCATGTGGTTGTGGCAGCGGATGACGCCTAGAGTGGAGAGATTCATCGATTTATGTATGTGGGTGTCGAGGAGGAAATCAGGTATGATATAATGGGATGGATGTGGTTGTTGGATGATTTTGGATTATTTGGTTGTTTATATGCTTTAATTTTCCCCACTACTCAAGGTAGCTAGTCTTGTATACCCTTATTCTGAAAGAGGCGAAGATAGGCGGGGTATGCCACATGCTTTCCGTGTTTAGCCCCTCAAGGGAGAATGGGTCTACACTCTTTCTATAGGCAGAACAAACTCAAAGGGTAGTACATCTACTCACCGTGTTGAGCCCCCATGTGTTTAGTAGCATTTGATGTTTTCTAGAATGACTGAGAACATGGGAAAGTAACTCTTTAATGAATGTTTGAATAATTGATGTTAACCCATGGGGATGGAGATGCTGGAATATAATAATGAGGTTCTAAGGGTGAAAAAAATTTGACTTTGGGTGTGATTCTAGTGAATTTAATGTGGAATTGTTCATGGTTAATTAATGTGTAAAGAATTAAATAACTTAATGTGGAATTGATGAAAAAGGGGAACGAGGTAACCTAATTAAGGCTCATTAAATGTTTGTGTGCTTATAGGGTACATAGTCTTAGAAGTTGCATCCCATAGTTTGAGTGAGACGTTAGCTGCAGTTGTGTCTAAAACTAGGTTATTCCCATAGTGTGGTTGTGAGTTATAATATATTTTGTACTTTTTGTGTTTCTATACGCTACTCTACCATGTCAGTAAGAGAAACTGGCACCTTAAGGATTCTGAGCCAGAGGGGGTGTTTTCCCAAACATTCCTATGGGAGGGTGAATTGCTGACTACCCCCTTTGACCCCTCTCTATTCTCTTGATTGATACTAGTGCCTTTAGGCACAACAGTTAGTTTTCCACATATATATGTGTAGAGGGCTGTAATGGCTTGTGGTTATTCACATGTATATATTCTGGATATAGTATCATATGGACTACTATACGTGTAATATGTATAGGATGTGATAGCTTGAGGATCCTTACTTGGTGTATAGGCTGTAATGTCTTGAGGTATAATACCCGACGTATGATATACGTTATGTGAGTTGTGGGGGATCCCGGAAACTACCTGGTTACTTTTGGTTGTGAGGATAGTGTGGTGCTTAGCCCATGTGTCAGTAGGAAAGCCTTTGTAGTGCACGTCGTGCTGATTGTGGAGCATATCCCAGGTGTATACAAGCAAGGCTTTGGAAAGATATGCATAGGACATATGTCATTGGGGAAAAATCAGAAAACTAGTGGGGAAGTAGTAGAGAGGTACCCTAGATATTCTTTACAACATGCTATAGTTTTGTATGCGTTACTTGGTGAGAGTAGCCATGGTGAGGTTGGGAACATAGTATACCCGATTAGGTGATGAGTTAGTTTCACTTGTTGTCCACTGTGATTTAGCATGTTTTCTTTACTTTTTCACAAGAGGCTTTGGGGAGGACTCTACTGAGTATACTGTTATACTCACCCTACGTATATATAAATCGTTTTTCAGGTCACTTGGAGTAGGTTGGAGACCAGGCTGGTTATTACTAGATTGTGGTTGCAGGAGCTGTTCGGGCTTGTGGTTGCTGCCGTTTTACTTTCTTTTGGGTAATTGTAGTTTTTTCCCCTTTCAGTTGTATTACTTTTGCGTGGCATTTCATATATGTACTTGGGTTTCTCTTATATTTCAATTATAAGTTGGAGTTGGTTGGTATCAATCTTATCTCTTTCTTCCTCATGTGTTCTCTCAAAGGGTAATGCCTCCCATTTGTGTGTTTATTATACCCTTGGTGCTAGTCACAAACCCGGGGCCTACTAGAGGCGGGACTCGGGGGTCATTATCTCCATTTTCACTTTGCCGGCCCAGAAGGGGTACACTTTGTATGAAGGGGGTTGTGACATATGTACTACCCATTATTCTAATAATTGTGTAATACAATTCTCTTTATGGGTATTTACGTCAATATTGTATAGTCCTTCTTTCAGGGGGTGTACGTTTCGAATGTTACCCAAATCGGTAAGGTAACCTTTCACCCTCCTATTTTAAAAGACTTCTTTTTGTTAGGTCTTTTAATTTACATCTTCTTATGTTGTGATATGTTCTTATATATCCTTATTGTTGTAGATCCTATGTCCAAGTGATGAGATACCATTTTTTCTCTCTTCAACTCATTTTTTAAAATTTTATGTGACGCTGTTAGGCAACACAATTTTTTAAGGGATCTTCTTAATCCAATTTCATTTATTTTTGTTAAACCAATAATTCTTGATTATGTCATGATATGAATATGTGTGAATGACCTATGATTGTTTTACACTTAATATCCACATATATTGGGTGTATTTATATTTGTCACACATAATTATGTAATTGATTTATCCTTAATCAAAGGATACCATCATTGTACGGGACTTCGTCTCAATTTCCTTTCATTAAGGCATATTTTTATTTCTAAATGACATTATTTTATACGGTGTATAAAACCCTTTTGACTGTTCATTTCATTCAAAGAGAATATTTTCTCTATGATGAGTTTTTCAAAACAACAAAAAGGAATGTTTCTTTTTTTACATAAGTGGTCACAATGACCTTTTATACCGCAGCAAGAATTATTTGATCTTTGGCTTCCTTAACAAGCCGTAATGTTTTTAAAAGGAAAATAAATACCATATAGACCTTTTACATATTTTGGTATTGAAAATGGTTTTTAGAAAGGATTCATTATTTCAATATCTTAAAATGTTTTATTGTTATTGCAAAGTGGGAATGATATATTTCCTTTATAATTATGTTATGTGATGCAATTATGTTATGGTTCTTGGGAATTGTTTATTAGGACGGGTGGTTCCGTGATAAGCTATGGGCAGGTGATCCCGAGATTGCTCTCCAATACATTGATTAACATAATGGAGTTAAACTCTATGTTTCTCTGATGATATTTAGGGAATATACTGTGATGGGTATTCCAAATGTAACTACGAGGGTTACACCCTACGTAAATATTTTATCAATGCCTCAAGTTACCTTTTTGTCTTATGATTTATATGAGTTATTTATAAATCTAATGATTTAATGAGGTATGTTAAAGTGATTATGTTTCATGATTAAAGTATAAATTAATTTATTCTTATGTATACATGGAGTAATGTTTTCCTTCCATATCTTTATATCCCTTACTTTTATTTTTATACTCCACCCAGGTTTTTGAAATTTCTTTTACAGGACATAATGTGGAATAAGGTCTAGGATGGGATCATGGAAATGTCATGCAGTCTCAAACATGGAAGTAGACATGAATCTTTTGTTCAAGAGTTTTTATTTTGTAAAAACAATGGAAACTAAGTAGATGTGTCTACTTTGAAATCATTGAGATGCAATAGTTATGTAATAATTATCTAAAACTCTAATCCTGAAAATATCGTCAATGTAAATTGTTCATTTAATTCATGATTATGTAATGTTTTATGGCTGAGTACTTATAGAAAAGATCATTGTGACCTTTTAGAGGAATTTTTAATCTAACATAATATCCAATGAAGATGTCTTCTCTTTAATAGGTATGTGATCCAATGATAAAATTTGTATTAGTCATTTGGATTTTTTATCATTATGGTGAGAAGATTTTTTTGAAACACATTAATTTTCCTTAGGATATCCTTGGTTTTTTTATTAACTTTTTATGAAATTGTATTCTCCCCCCAGGGTATACCATGGTGAATTTTTATTACCCACTTATTTAATAATGAATTTTGGTATGTTGAATTTTTATGATATTATGGAAAATCTATTTACGAATTATATTATTTGTTATGTGGGACCAATACACTAGGTAACTTTAGATATATCATGAGATAAACTATAAAGGAATTGGGAAGAACCTAGATCAATAATAGACTATATCTACACAGATACGCTTGGCAGAAAACCATTAAAAATTATATTGAATGGGAAGTGAAGACAACCTACTGTGATAGTCGATCTAGTAAGCCTTGACTTGTATGGAAATTCAATTTAATGCACTTTTTTATTCCACAAATCTATTTCTACTGAAAATGTAGTGACATCATTGATATTTTTATTTAATTACATTATGAATAAAATATTATTAACCTAAAATATTTAATCAAAGATTTAAAATTGTGATCTATGATATATAAGGTATTATTTACAAAAAATTTAGTTCATATTATCATACCCTTAATCACATGATATTATTATGTAATGATTAATGCCTTTCTTGTTTATCTATATTGAGAATCTACACTAACGGTTTCTTATATATCCCTTCACCAGGAAATGGAGGATGATCTAAAACATGATATTTATAAGAAGATATCATTTTATGATAAATTTTGTAGGATATGATTTATATGATATATGAAAAAAAATATGCATCCAAGAATCCAAAGGAACTAGAACTATAAAATTATCAACTGAATCTTTATGTTATATAATGAATATTCATCTAATATGTTGTAATATATATGTATGAAAAATATGGGTCTCTATAGTTGGAATCAATTAAAGGTTATTATACCTTTGGAATCTAGGATGAGATAAATTTACAGAGATCCCTCACGAGAATTATTCTTATAAGAAATCATTAGATGTTATGATAGGGAAAGGAGTGAATTTTTCCTAGAAAAAACTCCCTCCCTATATAAATAGAGTGGATCTTGGGTTTTTATATATTGATAATTTCATAATAAACCTATATATTGTTGGATGATTATATCTTGGCCATACATTTCGTGTATGTTTAGTGTTCTCTCCCTATGTAACTGGTCTGACACACCTATGAGATATGATTTCGTTAACTGACATTTTTTATGAACCATTACGAATGAATTAAATATATGATAACCAATGATATCCTAGGATTGTATTATCTTTAATTTATTTAAATTATGGTGTAATTATTTATTAGTAAAATAAATGATTTTTCTTTATTAATCACTTCGATCAATTATGTGGTATGGTAATACTATCCATTTTTAATGTACTTTGTGATTGGAGATAGATTGAATATTTTGAATTTGTAATTGGATAAATGAAATGATGAAGCACCCTATTAGATTTAGTTATATGAAACTAGATATATTAGGAATATACTAAATGAATGTAATTTCATATCCATAATGATTAAATATTGAATTATTAGTGATACTCATAATGGCATGATGTTTTTATTTCTATTCTATGATTCTTATTTAGTTGATATTTGTGATAATGATATTCCAGAAAAAATATGTTATTTTAGCTCTAGTTGAATTTGATTTTGTCTTAGTCATTTATTTTATTTCATTATATAAATCCACAATAAATTTTAGAGGGATGAAGTTATATTTTTCTATTATGATTCAATATATGATCATATATCGATGTGGAAAAAAAATGAACTTACATTGGAAATTAAATAATTTTAGTGGTTCTTCATTATTTTTCAATAACAGATTTTATTTCCAATGTATACTGAGATAGTAAACATCACATATGTAAATATGGTTATTGATTGTGAGTTTTTTTATGTTTTCATTAAAAAAGTATCTGAATATTTTCTAAAAACGTAATGTCATGTTATCAATTGAAATCATCCATTGTGATAAACATATTTCCAATTATTCATATTTAATGGCCCCGATAGAGTTCATATAATTAAGTATACAACTCCAATAGAATCGAGATGGTGGGTTAATTCGAGGAACTCGGTCATCTTAGGGTTTACATTTAATTTTTTTTAAAGGAATTATGAATCAATGTGATTGAAAATAGATTATCGAAAACAAAACAAAACCACTATCATGGTCAATTACCCATTACCACATATTGAGGAATTTCTTATTAAACTAAATGAATCTCTATTCTTTTCCAATTTATTTTTTTCATTCTAGATATAATAAATTGATGACAAAGAAAGTGGATATACTCATTAATCCTTTAAATATACAAGTTCGACTCGATGAATTTATAATGACTATATTTAGTCGTACTATTTCCACCAATATATTCATCAATTAAATGATCAAAGTCTTCCAATATTACATTAAAAAATCTATATCAGTTATAGATAAAATTATTATTTAATCAAAATGTATAGAACATAGTGATGATAACACCAATATTATATTAAACACCATTAAAAGAAGAAACATGAAAAAATAACCATTTTTATATTTTGGATAATTAGGGATCCGTTTTTCTTTTATATAATCTCATGAGAAGGTGTATTTTCTGATCCATCAATGAATGAAGCTAGTGTGGGTTGGCCTAGACTAAGAATGGTGATTACGACCTATAATATAGTATAATTTTTGTTAGACAATGTCGATATTTTTAATAATTTATCAAACCTATATAATTCACTCGCTATATTAATGTGGAAGAGGAAAAAGTTACTTTTGATAGATTATTAATAGAAAATTTTCATTTATCAGAAATTATTATATGTTACTGCATGTATTCTTACATTACCCTATAAAGGATAATGGGTTTCCCTCCATAGTGATGAAATGAAAATGGGATTTGTTGTTTACTAAAGAGAACTATTGTGGTAATAGCTTATTCCTCATTAGAATTGATGGTTCATCGGATAGAATACCTAACTAATTGGATAGAATTATTTGTTGTATTTTTTTCATTAAGGATACGGTTACATTCCCTTTTTAGATAATGGTGTGATATATATATATATACATGAATTATAAATTATTAATATATATTTTCGCTAAAAATTGTAGAGTATATACCATAGATGATGGTTGTGGTTGGTTAGTGATTATGAATGCTCAATATATCATCACCCTCGGAAAGAGATCAAGATGGTAGATGGATTGAATAAAATTAATCATTCTATATTATCTATTATATGCTTCACAAATGATATAATATTTCTATATATTTAATGGATGGAGCTTTGATTATGTAATGAACGTTTGATTTATTATCTCAATCCAATAATATTTTATCTATCTATCCTATAGAGTATTGAATGAAGAAAATAATTAAAAAATATAATTTTAAAATAAGGTAAGAATTATTAAAAAAAATAAAACATAATTATTAGGGAATTATATGATTTTGGGAATATATATACTATTTATATACCGAATTTGAAGGAGGATATTGTCACGACCCATCCTCGGGTCCCGTGCCGTGACTACCCCAAGCCCGCCTTCCATAGGCCAGGGGCTAGCGACTAGCACCAAGGTGTAAATCCCAGAAAAAGGGAAGGCATTGCCTTTGAAAAGTAAACAAGCACCACAGAGTAAGCAAGGGGAAAAGTAAACACTAAGTAAAAACTATATCAAGCTGTGCTGAAAGTAAAGGGGCTGGAAATACAAGCCCAACTGTAAAGTACAACTGAAAGGAAAAACAGAAACTGAAAAGAAATGCCGCAGCGTCGAGCCATCGTCTGGAAGTCCCACCTGAAGGGTGGGTACAGATAGCCTCCACTGCTCCTCGGGTCCACCTGACCGCTCCGAGTACGTCCCGCCCAGTGGTCCACCTCCAGGTACGGTCCTGCTCAGCACGCCTCCACCACGATCAGTGTTGTCTGTCGTCTGCAACCAACACCACGAAGTGCAGGCATATCCCGTGAAGGGGTGAGTATAAGCTACTCATTAGGGACCCTGAGACCCCTGAAGGTCTCCCGAAATCCACAAGGGATAATCCACAAAGGAAAGATACAATCAAGAAGTTACAACCGACACTGCTTAGGTATATTCCCATACATATACCTAAGACATCAATTCCCGTTCGGCTACAACGTCTGAGCCCGAGCACAACCCAGTCCACACAGGAAAGAAAAAACATATACCCACACAGGATAACACAACACAATCCACAAAGGAGAGTAAATAGTAAATCCACACAAGATAGCTCAACACAATCGACAAAGGAGAGTAAACAGTAAATCCACACAGGATAGCTCAACACAATCCACAAAGGAGAGTAACAGTAAATCCACACAGGATAGCTCAACACAATCCACAAAGGAGAGTAAATAGTAATCCACACAGGATAGCTCAACACAATCCACAAAGGAGAGTAAATAGGATTCATCTCACATAGGTATACTTCTTCGGATGATGATAAAGATGATCATTGATCCATCTAATTCGTCGGACCCACAAAGGATCGATAGGTAACTAATCCCCACAATGACCCACACAGGATCGGGCCCACACAGGACCTGTAGGCGCTAGCTCACACAAAACTGCTGAGCGCTGACCCACATAGGATCAGACCCACACAGGATCAGGCCCACACAGGACCTGTAGCACTGGTCCACGTAGGATCGCTGAGTGCAGTAGTCGTCACAGTCCACTGAGGATCTCTGCACAGTCTTCGCCGCAGTCCACTGAGGATCTTTGCACGGTCGTCACTGTCGAAGTAGCAGTCGCAGCCAGCTCTAGGGTTCCCGCACATAGCAAGCTCGTTTAGGAGGGTCCGCTCCACGAGACGAGAGGCTGATACACCAACTGACACAATGCCCGAAGTTTATGTATCCAAAATTTCCGTATCGTCAACAGGAATTCAATGTCGCAGACGGCGCGTCAATCAGATGCTCGGTCTGAGAGTTATTGGCTTTTTTGTTCCAAGGGCCTGGTTGGTTTTTAAGGAAAAACCAAATCAACCGTACTCCACCTACGTTGAAACCTCGGGCGGAGTGAGCCAAAAGATTCGTCTCACATAGAGGAATTCAACAAAGCTGACGACACGTCAATCAGACGTCTGTAGCTCAAGATATGAGCGTTTCCGCTCCGAGGGCCCGGTTGGTTTCGTGTACGAACCAACCCGGCCGAACTCAAAGTATTCCGAAACCTTGAGTGCGATATACCGAAACGACCATCATGATCCAAGGATCGTGTTTCCGCTGACGGCGAGTCGTTTGGAGTCCCTTAGCTCAAGTTACGGACATTTGACCGAAACGGTCCGAAAAAGGGGGGTCCGGGCCAAGGCCGACCCGGCCCGACCCCCCCCCCCCCCCTGGGTTGGCCAAACCGGGTCGACCCGGCCGGAACCGGTCCGGCCCGGCCAGGGCGCGGCATGGCCGATCGGACCGGCCAGGCTCGGCTAGCCCGGCCCGACTCGGCCAAGCGGTCGAGCGACGCGAGGGGGGGGGGAGCCGCCGCCCCCGCGTCACACCCCCGCAGCACCCGCGGGGTGTCGCCCTGGACGACCCGAGCGACGCGGGGGGGAGCCGCCGCCCCCGTGGCACCCATGGGGTGTCACCCTGGACAGTCGAACGACGCGGGGGGGGGGGGGGGGAGCCGCCGCCCCCGCGTGACACCCTCGCGACACCAGCGGGGTGTCACCCGGGACAGCTGGCGGCGCGCCGGGGCGCCGCCGCCTCCGGCCGCCGACGCCGCTGCGCCGGTGACCCACGCCGCCGCCGGCTTCCGCGGGCCACCGGAGTCGCTCTGGTGGTCCATTTTCCTTCCCGTCTGCGTCGTTGCTCCTCCCGGGACTCGCTCTTCACTGCGGAATCATCAAACTTCCGTTGCAGCTCGTTCCGTCATCGCCCGTCAATCCGCACAACAACGAAGAACAACGGAGGGTTGTCGGGCCGTGTTCGTTTAGCCCGCACCCTCCGCGTTAGAGATAAACAACGGGAGACAAAAAAATTCAACACATGAATCAACAAATTTTAATGGATTAAAAATTGTTCTTATTGTCCAGTTTTCACTTTTAAAAGAAACGATCATGGGAAAAAGGAAATATTCACAACAACCCCTACCTTGTAGTTTTCGTCGCACGCATGTTCGTCGTAGATTTGTTCGTCGCGGATGGAGGGGATCGTCCCGTCATCTCAAAAGGGCGTCGCGTCGTCGCGGAATCCGACGATGAGTCGGTGAACTCAACGGACCAAGAGAAAACAGATTTAATTTAATTATATAAAATTAAACCCCTGTTTTGTTAAAGAAAAACACAATGGAGATTTAAGAGAATCCCGAAGTCTCTTACCTCAAACTGCCGATCGAAGATTTCATTGCGGAGGAAGAGGCGTCGCAGAAGAACACTGCAGGAAGGGAACGCCGGCGTCGCGGAACACAGCGTCGCGTCATCGACTTCCGCAGGTTCGGCGTTATTCGTCGGAGCTCGGCATTCTTCACGTTCTTCGTGTTCTTCACGAAGGAGGAGGAAGGCTCAAGAACCTCTGACAAAATCTCTCAACGAGTAATCCTCCAAAAAGACTTGTTGGTCTTATTTTATTAATATGCCAACAAACGAAAAAGTTAAGTAACGGCCCATAAATTCGTTGAATTAATTCAACGAAAGAAACCGCCCATTTAATTCACAAAATAAACTGCCCAATTAAATGGTGCGTTAAGGATTTAATAAAACGCGTCAGTTGACTTTCATAATGACTAGTTTTCGCGGGTGTGTTACTTAGCAGAAAGAAATGGCGGGGCTCATGCGGGCCCCGCCTCACAAATACCCTACCAAGAGGGTAGGATATTTCTGGATAGCACCCTATCCGTTTTAACTCAGTTTAAGTGGCTTTCATGTGGCTTCAATTGGCTTAAGTGAAATAAAATAAAGTTTGTCGAACAAATTATTTTATTTCTAAACTTTAAGCCCAAAAAAAACCACACCCGAGCAAACACAACTCCGGAAGAGGCATTTCTAAGAAAATATCGGCGCTGCGATTTCATCAGTACCCTCAGAATTCGATTCCGAGCACCGGTTCAAAAGTTAGAAAAATCCGCTCGTCTGTTCACTGAACGTACCCGAGCCAAACTTCAGAAAATGATTCCGGGCACACCGGGCCTCAGAATCAGGTTCTGTCAGAAACTGCGTTCTTGTAAAATTCCAAAGAAAATTAAGGAAAAAAATTTCCTTGAAATTTACGGGTCTTTACATTACTCCCACCTCAGGACTTTACGTCCCCGTAAAGATACATCAAAAACTAGGGAAACAAATGTGGGTACTGAGAACGCATCGGAGCATCCCGCTCCCATGTGCTCTCCTGGAGGTTCTCGTGCTGCCATCTGATTCGCACAAGTGGAATCGATCGCCCACATAGGACCCACTCCTATCGATCCTCTATCTCCACCGGGACCTCCGCAAAAGTCGCCTCATCATCCACGTCTAGCTCCCCATGGTCAAGGATGTGCATCAGTTCATGCACGTATCTCCTCAGCTGAGATACGTGGCAGACGTCGTACACCCGGTGCAACTAAGGTGGTAGAGCCAGGCGATAAGCCACCTCGCCAACCCTGCTGAGGACCTGGAATGGTCCAATGAAGCGTGGAGACAACATGCCGCCTCGGCCAAATCTCCGCAAACCATGTCGAGGTGGGACACGCAAGAAGACATGGTCACCATCCTCGAACTCTAGTGGCCTCTGCCTCCTGTCAGAATATGACTTCTGGTGGCTCTGAGCTGTCCTCATCCGCTCCTGGATGACCTGGACCATCTATGTCATGGCCCAGACCATCTCTGGTCCCACAAGTGCTGACTTCCCAGGGTCTGTCCAGCATAATGGAGATCTGCAAGGCCTACCGTACAACGCCTCGTATGGTGCCATCTCGATGGTGGAGTGGTAGCTGTTGTTGTACGCGAACTCCACCAAGGGTAGATGGTCCTCCCAACTGCGACCAAAGTCGAGAACACATGGGCGGAGCATGTCCTCGAGAGTCTGAATGGTCCTCTCCATCTGACCATCTGTCTAAGTGTGAAAGGCGGTGCTCAGACGTAGCCGCGCCCCGAACGCCTCCTGCAACCCCTTCCATAGCCGAGAAGTAAAACGAGAGTCCCGATCGGAGACGATAGTCGATGGCACACCATGAAGCCGTACAATCTCCTGAACATAGAGACGCCCCAAGCTCTCCACTAAGCCCTGCTCTCGGATGGGTAAGAAGTGTGCCGACTTGGTGAGTCGGTCAACAATCACCCAAATGGAGTCGTGACCTCTGGAAGTGTGTGGATGTCTAGTCACGAAGTCCATAGATATCCCGTCCCACTTCCACTCCGGGACCTCCAAGGGTTGTACCAAGCCTGCTGGTACCTGGTGCTCTGCCTTCACCTGCTGGCAGGTGAGGCACCGTGAAACGAACTCTACCACAGCCTTCTTCATGCCCGGCCACCAGTGCTGCCGTCTGAGGTCCTGGTACATCTTCGCCACTCGAGGATGTACCGCCAAAGGAGAAGTGTGAAACTCTCTCAACACCTTCTCTCGTAAAGCGGCTGGTACCAAGGTACGTCCTCTAAAAAGGATGTCATGCTCTGCTCCAAAGGAGAAGCCATCAGGTGCCTGTCCCAAGGATATCTGTGCACGCCGCGTCTCACAGTCAGCATCCTCAGGCTGTGCCTCTCTAATCCACTGCATAAGTGGAGGAGTGACTGTGAGAGACTGAAGGAAGGCTTCTCCATCCCTATCCACGAAGGATATCTGCAAAGCGGCTAGCTGCTCTGTCGCCTCCTCAAGTAGTTGGATGCCCGTCCTCCTGCCGAGGGCATCAGCTACCACGTTCCCCTTCCCATGAGTATAGACTATCTCAAAGTCATAGTCCTGGAGGAACTCGATCCATCGACGTTGTCTCAGGTTCAGGTCCTTCTGAGAGAAGATGTACCTGAGATTATGGTGGTTATAAATGACTGTAAAGCGCTCGCCCATCAGATAGTGCCGCCATGTCTTCAGAGCGAAGACCACTGCTGCTATCTCCAGGTCATGGGTAGCGTAGTTCTACTCATGCGGCCTCAAATGACATGATCCATAGGCAATCATGGCCCGCTCATGCATCAGGACACACCCGAGTCCGGTCCCTGATTCATCGCAGTAGACAACGTATCCAACTCCCTCCTCAGGCAACCTCAAGATAGGTGCGCTGGTCAACCTCTACCTTAGCTCCTGAAAGCTCTGCTGACATCTGTCTGACCATACAAAGGGTTTCCCCTTCTTCATCAATGCAGAGAGTGGCACCGCAACTCTGGAGATGTCTGGCACAGATCTCTGATAGTATCCGGCTAGACCCAAGAAACTCTACACCTCCATCACGTTCCTGGGTGGCTCCCAAGCTAGCACTGCCTCGATCTTCACGGGATCCACTGCAACTCCCGCCTTAGAAATGACGTGCCCCAAGAAGTGGACCTCATGCAACCAGAAATGGCACTTCGAGAGCTTTTCATAAAGATGGGGCTCTCGGAGTTTGTCTAGTACAACCCGCAAGTGGTAGGCGTGCTCCTCCTCCGTGGTCGAGTACACCAAAATGTCATCGATGAAGACCACGACAAAAAAATCGAGGTATGGCTGGAAGATCCTGTTCATGAGGCTCGTGAACACTACTGGAGCGTTGGTTATGCCGAAAGTCATAACCAAGAACTCATAGTGGCCATACCGACACCTGAAGGCCGTCTTCTGCACGTCCTCGTCTCGAACTCTGAGCTGATGATAGCCTGACCTGAGGTCTATCTTCGAGAACCACCATGCTCCCTTGAGCTGATCGAAGAGGTCATAAATCATCGGTAGCGGATATTTGTTCCTCACTGTCACCTTGTTTAGGAGACGATAGTCGAAACACAGTCGCAAGCTCCCGTCCGCCTTCTTGGCAAACAATATCGACGAAGCCCAGGGTGAAACACTGGGTCAGATGAACCCCTTGCCCTGCAAGTCCTCCAACTATACCCATAGCTCTCGATGCTCAGCGGGGGCCATCCGATACGCTGGAGTGGATATCGGGGATGTCCTATGGTACAGATCAATATAAAAGTCTACCTATCTACGAGTAGGTAGCCCTGGAACGTCATCGGGGAAGACGTCCGCATACTGATCCACCACTGCTGGAAAACTAGGACTCTGCACGTCAACTGCTCCAAGGATGAGGCTATCCATCTGATGAGTTATGGGATTCCCTCTCCTCTGAGTGAGTCCATCCTGTGCTTCGAAGGATCCCTTCTCGCCGGTGAAGGTGAACCTGCACCCTTCGGTGTGCACACATTTCACCTTGCGCCTAAAACAGTCAATCTGAGCATGGACTGTAGATAACCAACCCATGCCCAAGATGACGTCGTAAGGCCTCGATGCCGCTACAAGAAGATCCCAGCCGAAGCTCTCGCCTCCTAGAGTAAGCTTACATTGTCGGCACCAGTGCGTAATCGTCGAGTCTGCTCCCGTAGGGGTCTCTAGCCATAATGATCGAGCCAACGGATCTGTCGAAATCTCCGAGCTCCGAACAAGGGAAGCGGCTATGAAAGAGTGACTCACTCCTGTGTCTATAAGAACTACAGCAAGGGTGGAATAGACACAGATCATACCTCAAATGAACTCTGGCGTGTTGTGGTCGTAGTCCTCTGCTGCCTGGAGCTGTGCCTATCTCTGCCCGCCAGCTCCATGTGGTCGGGGCGGGCCTCCTGGTGGTGGTGGTGGAAAAGCCTCAAAGCATCGCCCACCACCTGCTGCTCGGCCAACTCCTCTGCCTCATCCACATCCTCCATGCGGACCGCCACGGTCGACCCTCTGCCTCTGCCTGGGTGGCCCCTCCACCGTCTGCTGCTCCTCGGTACAGTGGGTCGGGCAGTCACAAGCCATGTGGCCCTGCCTGCCGCACGAGTAGCACTGCCTGCCTCTCGGAAGACTGGCTCTGCGCTGTGTGCCCCGCACTGCTGAGCCATTGTCCCGAGGTCATCTGAAGGAAGGTCTGGTATGCCTGGAACCCTGAGTCATCTGTTGGCTACCTACTGCTGAAGACTCCTCTACCTGCCGCCCTATGGTAGGTCTCGCTGTGGACTCTTCCAGAAAGCTCTCAATCAGAAGGGCTCGCTCTAGCACTCCTGCCTGGGTCGGGATGCTGAGGGAGATCAGCGATGCCCTGATCTCATGTCTCAATCCCTGCTCAAAGGTCTGAGCCCAGAAGAAGGGGTCCCGTACCATGTCGGTCGAGTAGGGAGAAAGATTGGTGAACCTCGCCGCGTACTGGGCGACCGTCAAGCTACCCTGCCGCAGCTGAAGAAGCTCCTGAATGCGCACCGCTCGGAGGGTGGTCGGGACGAACTCTGAGCAGAAGAGGCTCTCGATGTCTGTCCAGATGAGAGAGGCCTCATCGTGTACCTGGAGCATCAAGCTCCACTATCGTCATGCTGCTGCGTGCAGTAGGCTCGCCGCGAGGATCACCATGAGGTCTGCTGGTGTCCTAACTAGCCTGAAAACTCGAACGACTGCCTCCAGCCAGTCCTCGGCTGCCTGGGGGTCCGTCTCCCCATGTAACCTGGGTGGTCACTGGCGCTAGAACTCGTGCAGAGCTCCGAGGCGTCATGCATCGTCAGCGGTCGGCGCTGGAAGCATCGGGGACTCGGTGGGTAAATGTACCGTCGGTGCCTCTGCTGTCAATGGGCCCTGTACCGAGGCCTCGTCGCTCGGCGGGCTATCGTCGCGCTCTACTCTCAGAACCCTAGCTGGCTGCCATCGTGGGGCCATCCTGAAAAGGAAACAAGTGCGCCACGGTCAGAACAGTATACTTGGTGAGCTGACACAAGTAATCATAAAGAAAACTTGAAACACACATGCAATCAATGTTTTCGTGCATTAAGTCGGAAATCAGATGTCAGGGTCCTAGTGTACGGATACGTCGGCCGCCGCACCAACACTGGAATCCCTGGAATGATAACCACACCCAATACGCTAAACACTATTGCTTCACATAGAAGAAAGATCAGAGTCTGCGGTAGAACCGAACTTCTCTGATACCGATTTGTCACGACCCGTCCTCGGGGCCCGTGCCGTGACTACCCCAAACCCCCCTTCCATAGGCCAGGGGCTGGCGACTAGAACCAAGGCGTAAACCCCAGAAAAAGGGAAGGCATTGCCTTTGAAAAGTAAACAAGCACCACAGAGTAAGCAAGCGGAAAAGTAAACACTAAGTAAAAACTGTTACAAGTTGTGCTGAAAGTAAAGGGGCCGGAAATACAAGCCCAACTGTAAAGTACAACTGAAAGGAAAAACAGCAACTGAAAAGAAAAGCCGCAGCGTCGAGCCGTCGTCTGGAAGTCCCACCTGAAGGGTGGGTATAGATAGCCTCCACTGCTCCTCGGGTCCACCTGACCGCTCCGAGTACGTCCCGCCCAGTGGTCCACCTCCAGGTACGGTCCTGCTCTACACGCCTCCACCACGATCAGCGCTGTCTGTCGTCTGCAACCAACACCACGAAGTGCGGTCATAGCCCCTGTAGGGGTGAGTATAAGCTACTTAGTAGGGACCCCGAGACCCCCGAAGGTCTCCCGAAATCCACAAGGGATAATCCACAAAGGAAAGATATAATCACGAAGTAACAACCGACACTGCTTAGGTATATGCCCATACATATACCTAAGTCATCAATTCTCGTTCGGCTCCAACATCCAAGCCCAAGCACAACCCAGTCCACACAGGAAAGCAAAAATGTATACCCACACAGGATAGCACAACACAATCCACAAAGGAGAGTAAACAGTAAATCCACACAGTGTAGCTCAACAAAATCCACAAAGGAGAGTAAACATTAAATCCACACAGGATAGCTCAACACAATCCACAAAGCAGAGTAAACAGTAAATCCACACAGGATAGCTCAACACAATCCACAAAGGAGAGTAAACAGTAATCCACATAGGATAGCTCAACACAATCCACAAAGGAGAGTAAATAGGATTATGTTCACACAGGTATATTTCTTCGAATGATGATAAAGATGATCACTGATCCATTTAAGGCATCGGACCCACAAAGGATCGATAGATAACTAACCCCCGCAATGACCCACACAGGATCGGGTCCACACAGGACCTGTAGGCGCTGGCTCACACAGAACCGCTGAGCGCTGACCCACACAGGATTGGACCCACACAGGATCGGGCCCAGACAGGACATGTAGCACTGATCCAAGTAGGATCGCTGAGTGCAGTAGTCGTCGCAGTCCACTGGGGATCTCTGCACAGTCGTCGCCGCAGTCCAATGAGGATCTCTGCACAGTCGTCGCCGCAGTCCACTGAGGATCTCTACACGGTCGTCGCTGTCGAAGTAGCAGTCGCAGCCAGCTCTAGGGTTCCCGCACAAAGTAAGCTCATTCAAGAGGGTCCTCTACACGTGCCGAGAGGCTGATACACCAACTGACACAAAGTCCAAAGTTGTTGTATCCAAAAGTTCCGTATCGTCAACAGGAACTCAACGTCGCAGACGGCGCGTCAATCAGACGCCCGATCTGAGAGTTATTGGCTTTTTCGTTCTAGGGGCCCGGTTGGTTTTTAAGGCAAAACCAACCCGACCATACTCCAGCTGCGTCCAATCCTCGGGCAGAGTGATCCAAAAGATTCGTCTCGCATAGAGGAATTCAACAAAGATGACGGCACGTCAATCAGACGTCCGTAGCTCAATATATGAGTGTTTCCGCTCCGAGGGCCCGGTTGGTTTCGTGTACGAACCAACCCAGCCGAACTCAAAGTATTCTGAAACCTTGAGTGCGATATACCAAAACGACTGTCACGATCCAAGGATCGTGTTGCCGCTAATGGTGAGTCGTTTGGAGTCCCGTAGCTCATGTTACGGGGATTTGACCAAAATGGTCCGAAAACGGGGGGTCCGGGCCCGGGCCGACCCTGGCCGACCCCCCCTGGGTCGGCCGAACAGGGTCGACCCGGCCGGTCGGACCGGCCAAGCTCGGCTAGCCCGGCCTAGCTCGGCCGAGTGGCCGAGCGACGCGGGGGGGGGGGGAGCCGCAGCCCCCGCGGGACACCCCCGTGGCACCCGCGGTGTGTTGCCCTGGACGACCCGAGCGACGAAGGGGGGGGGAGCCTCCGCCCCCGCGTGACACCCTCGCGGCACCCTCGGGATGTCGACCTGGACAGCCGAGCAAGGCGGGGGGGAGTCGCCGCCCCCGCGTGACACACCCGCGACACCCGCGGGGTGTCACCCTGGACAGCCGGCAGCGCGCCGGGGCGCCGCCACCTCCGGCTGCTGGCGGCTTCCGCGGGCCACCGGAGTCGCTCCGGTGGTCCGTTTTCCTTCCCATTGGCACCGTTGCTCCTCCGGGGACTCTCTCTTCACTACGGTATCATCAAACATCCGTTGCGGCTCATTCCGTCGTCGCACGTCAGTCCGCACTACAACGAAGAACAATGAAGGGTTGTCTGACCGTGTTTGTTTGGCCCGCACCCTCAGTGTTAGAGATAAACAATGGGAGACAAAAAAAATTCAACACATGAATCAACAAATTTTAATGGATTAAAAATTGTTCTTATTGTCCAGTTTTCACTTTTAAAAGAAACGATCACGGGAAAAAAGAAAAAATTCACAACAACCCCTACCTCGTAGTTTTCCTCGCACGCACATTCTTCGCGGATTTGTTCATCGCGGAAGGAGGGGATCGTCGCGTCGTCGCAGAAGGGAGTCGCGTCGTCGCGGAATCCGGCGTTGAGTCGGCGAACTCAACGGACCAAGAAATAAAATATTTAATTTAATTATATAAAATTAAATCCGTGTTTTGTTAAAGAAAAACACAAGGGAGATTTAAGAGAATCCCGAAGTCTCTTACCTCAAACAGCCGATCGAAGATTTCGTAGAGGAGGAAGAGACGTCGCAGAAGAACATTGCAGGAAGGGAACGTCGGCGTTGTGGAACACGGCGTCGCGTCGTAGACTTCCGCGGGTTCGGCGTTCTTCGTCGGAGTTCGGCGTTCTTAGCATTCTTCGCATTCATCACGAAGGAGGATGAAGGCTCAAGAACCTCTGACAAAATCTCTCAACGAGTAATCCTCCAAAAAGACTTGTTGGTCTTATTTTATTATTACGCCAACAAACAAAAAAGGTAAGTAATGACCCATCAATTCGTTGAATTAATTCAACGAAAGAAACTGCCCATTTAATTCATGAAATAAACCTCCCAATTAAATGGTGCGTTAAGGATTTAAGAAAATCCATCAGTTTACTTTCATAATGATGGATTTTTGCGGGTGCGTTACTTAGCGGAAAGAAACGGCAGGGCTTGTGCAGGCCCCACCTCACAAATATCCTACCAAGAGGGTAGGATATTTCTGGATAGCACCCTATCCGTTTTAACTCAGTTTATGTGGCTTCAAGTGGCTTAAGTGAAATAAAATAATGTTTGTCGAACAAATTATTTTATTTCAAAACGTTAAGCCCAAAAAAAACCACACCTGAGAAAACGTAACTCCAGAACATGCGTTTTAAGCAAATATCGGCGCTGCGATTTCATCAGTACCCTCAGAATTCGATTCTGGGCACCGGTTCAAAAGTTAGAAAAACCCGCTCGTCCGTTCACGGAACGTACCCGAGCCAAACTTCGGAAAATGATTTCGGGCACACCGGGCCTCAGAATCAGGTGCCGTCAGAAACTACGTTTTGTAAAATTCCAAAGAAAATCAATAAAAAAAATTTCCTTGAAATTTAAGGGTCTTTACAGATATATTGGATGAGGTTCCGAGTTAATTATTATGTTTTTATCATGGATTTAAAACATATGTATATAGATCAAAAATATAATTTTTTACATGGACAACATAATTAGAGATATTTTAGAGTATGAATCACTATTCTTGGTATCTAATCAAGTTAAGGCTGAGATATAATAGTATAAGAGGATATTATAACTATTTCCCATAGCTGAATGGAAATGATAAAAATCACCATGTAATTTATAGTTGGACTCCCCGAAACATATAAAAATACTAATTCTACAAATATTGTAATAAACCTCCATGAGAATTCATCAGAATTCATTTCTATTAGTTTTGAATCCTCTATTTATCATAATCCCATGCTATACATTAAGGAAGTTGTAATATTTTATGGTGTACCTCATTCTATTTTATTAATTATGAATCTGATGATTATGTTGAAATTTTGTAAAATTATTCATCAAGAAATATATTAACATTAGAGTTTCAGTACATCATATCAACTTGAGAATGATGTTCAATATAAAATAACCATTCAAACCCTAAATGGTATTTTGTCTGTTTATTATATTGTATTAAAAGGTGGTAGGTATCAACACCATACTCTATCATTGTTTTTTTGAAGCAATTACATTCAAAAAAAATTTATATGGATCCTTATATATCTCAATATGATAGTAAGTGTGTAAATTTAAAATAAGTCATGAACATGGAGAAAGAGAGATATTAGTACCTGAGCTAAATGAGTAAACAATAACTCAAGTTAGGGTCATTCAGTAATGCATATGTAGTTGTAATAGTTACATAACAATTTTAGGTATAATAATTTATATGATCTGGATCTCATGGTTGGAAAAAATTGTTAATATTAATTTCATCATGTAATATGTTCATGTGATTCATTTTGAATGGAGAGGTGGGACCTAGTTTTTTCGGTCCCTTTAGAATTATTGGATTTATTAGGATGGTATCTTATCATTTTGAACATTCAAGGAACCTATATTTAGTACATGATTCCTTTCACGATTCTATCTAGAATAGGTACATACATGATCATTCCATTATAATGAATTCAAAGGTCAAACCATTAGATTAATATCTCTCTTATAAGGAAAAACTAAAAGGGATTTGGGATCATAGAGGTAATATTCTATTACGCAATACCACTCAACAGGTCAATGTTTTTTAGTGAGCTTTTAAATTAGAGGAAGCTTCATGTGATCCTGAGAATCAAAAGGAATAGAGATATCTAGAATTTTTTTAGATTATTTATAGATTTTTTAGTGATAATTTCATTTTATGTGGGGTATAATATAACACCTCGAGATCTTATAATATATATATTTAAATATATTTAATTTTTATGATAGCTTTTGATATACAAAACCACATGTAAAAATTAATTAGGGTAAGGTATACAATTATCAAATAATTGTTCAATTTGTGGATATGAGTATGACTATATAAATTATGAATTTTTTGGTTCAGACATGTATAGAATGATGTTAGTGGTTATTAATTGAAAAAATGAAAATAAAAATAAATTTAATGTAAAAGATTTTTTTATTTGATAAATGTTTTTTCATCTGTTTAATGTTTTCTTATTATTTAAATAGACTAAATATATTATATATGAAAATAAATATTTTAAACTTCATCTTATATTTTTGTTTACCTGATATACAAATATATATTCATTGTTATTCATAGAAATAAAATTCTCTAAAAATGGTTTCCACTATCTCTAGAACAATTATTTATAAAAACAATACATATAGAAATTGAATATTAAATAACGGAAGCCATATTTGTAATCAAGGGGATTAAATTTAGTAAAAATGTTCCTTTTATTTTTTGTCACCACAAAAACTAACATTTTTCAATTTGTGTCACATATGTATGGATAAAAAATGTAAAATAAGATATAAAAATTATAATTATAATAAAAAATATGTCTAAAACATTCCACTATCCTACTGAATATGAGGGGATTTCCCATTTTTAATAAATATTGAAATATAAGGAAACTCTTTGACATATTTTTTTTATTTATGAAATTTATATTAATTTTATATAACAATAAATTCAAAATTTGTCTCTCTTGATTTTAATATCTATAATATATTATCATAAGGGAAATAGAGGTTTATCTTATGTTCAAAATATTTATCATAAATATAAATATATTTTATTTTTCATCATTATTTAATTATAAATTTAATTTATTAAAAAAAAATTCCTTCATGATTACTTTATTTTAATATAATACTTATTCTATTAATTGAGTAATAAAAGAAATGATTTGTTAAAAATTAAAAGTAATATAATTTGGTAGAATTAATGGCTTACATGATTTTATTATTAATATAACATATCATCATTTTTTTAAATGATTGGATTCAAATTTCATTACATTCTTGTTTACATTAATGTAAAATTTGTAGAATTTTATATCCATTTTCAATATTAATATTTTTTGAAAGTAACTTTTCATTATTATTTTTTAAAATTCAATAAATATAGAAAGAACCTATGGAGGATATGATATTGTATAATATATCATTCAATATCCATTTTTGTGTAAAATGATACCTTATACGTAAAATCATAACCATATAATATTGTATAAGTTGTTACCACAATTGAGGTTATAATGGATTAACCAAAAAGGTAAATAAGAAAGTTAACTTTTAAAAATTACACCAAAACGTAAAAAAATTTCATTTTTGATGATTTTCAACATTATCCTCATTATTTATGAATTTATGTATTTTTGGAAGATTATTACTAGTGACCAACTCCATAATTTTTTAATCATTCTGTAACTCCAAGAGTTATCCCCCCTTCAATAACACTAAATAATTTTAATTATTGTTTAAAAGATTCAATGTTGGAATTATATTAATCATTATTATTTTATATTTGGTTCATTTATTTTTTTAAATGAGTGATTACATTTTTAAAGGGGAGTTTTTCTCATAAAAAAATCAAAGAGGAATTTAAAATGAAAATGTCACCTATGATTTAATACATTGATGTTACGTAATATATATTCGGGAAATAAACCAAATATACCAACCATAACATTTATGGGGATTAATTTTTATTGAGATAAAAATTTTTTATGTAACAATATCATTTTTAATGGGTTATACTATGAGGTATCGATAAAATGCTGATGAAAACTATTTATTTTCTATGTTTACAACATGATTAAATGTTTATAAAGATCATTTCATTCTCACATGGTAATGATATGGTGATTTTTTATGATCATTTGGACGACATATGTATGATTTTAAATATGTGATGGGTGTTTATTGAATTACGTATACTCCAATAAATTGTTTATCTCTAGGTATCTCATTATATAATAGTTCTAGAAAGGTAAGTGAACGTAGTTTAGTAAGGGTATATTCCAAAAATGATAGTATATTGAGTCAAAAATCACTAATATCATTGAATTGGGAGTGTTCCCAATTATATTTTATATCATTAATAGTGATCCTTCCCTAAAATAAAATTTATTTACAATTATTTTACCACATATAATTCAAATATGCCAATATTATGATCTCATGACTTCTCTTTTTCAATTCCACTATGATTCATGTATTGTATACTATCATGAGTAACGTCATGGATCATGATTATTATATATGATACGTAGGACATGATTTAATAATGGAACGTTCTTGTTTTCATACCCTTATTTCCATGTTATTATTCTGTAATAATTGATGCCTCCCATTTTTAAATTTACTAAGAATCTAAGGTCACTCATTCATATGATTTCTTTCCCTTGAATGGGAAATAAAATCATGTATGATGTGTTGAAGAATAGTGCTTGTAGACTATAATAATGTAGTAGATGATGTATATCTTATCGGAGAAATATTTTTATGTATCCATGTTTCCAAAGTCACTATACCTATTTGATTTTGGTATGAATAGTATTCATAGGTAATTAATATTCATTTAATAAGATGTAAAATCCATGTATGCATTATATAGGTTGATATAGAATTGTAATAAATTATACATAATATATTAAAAAGGTAGAAAATATTATGGATATATATAAAATGGGGTTATAATTCCAACTATTCTATAATATTTTTAATCATCTCATTAATTTAAAATTGTCAAACCTAACATAGATAATGGTTTTTTTATTTTTAGAGCTAAAGGGGAATCAATCGATGAGATCTTTTTAGAAACAAATTTCCATCAACTAAAACCTATATAGTATTGTACAAAAATTTTAATATATGTCTCATGTATCTTCTATGATATCATCAACCATTTTTTATTGTCATGTCATTCACCATCTCCACCAATATGATACTCAATTCCACTAAGGATGTATCGCATACCTCATCAACCATTTTTAATTAATAATGACATATTGAATGATATGTTATCATGTAAAAAATCTATATTAGGTGTATTATACCATGGAACATATATCAGTGTCTCATGACATAATACATCCTAGTGGCACCGTGAAGGAAATAGAAATGTAAATAATGTAAATAATAAGAAAATCTCAGTAACAATGGAACCACATAATGGATTTGAAAAAATACAACCTTTTAATGATTCATGTTACTCACTAGTGGTTGTCCAAAATTGTAGATATTCCAAAAATATAGGAATTCATCATCCCCTAACTCATACTATTGTATAAGATAGTTATTATAATAATTCAATTGAATTATCACAACAAATACATCCATATACTCCAATTATTCCTCAATATTTATTTTTGAAAAACACATTTGGTGTTCTATTCATCATTGAAATTCATTAATGATTGTAAAGAAGACATTCCATTGGGAAAACCAACAACCATGTTCACTTTATGAAGGATATATGTGTTGTAAATTTTAAATGCCTAAATGTACTACCACCATCTCCTTTTCCATATATTAAAATATTTTTTGGAAATGATGTATTCTAAACTCTTACTGCTAGAGTAAAATTCAAACCCATCAATAAATATATATTCTCACCAAAACATATAGTTAAACATTATTTTTTCATTCGAGTGGCATTGAGTTAGGAAATAACTATGGATGTTCTCTATCTAAAACCTTATAAATTGACATTTATTATACCCAAATAAATTTATGGAGTTATAGAAAATGAATTATTTAGAAAAATACATATCACGGTTCAAGACCAATCCATGTTCAAGAGCATATTTTGTGATAGATCCCACATATTATTCTATAATTTAGATCATTAATACTTTATCTTCAACAAAATTTTATATGATCGATTGATTTACTCATGGAAAATTCTTTATAGAGTCCTCCAACTAATTTACAAAAAAAAATTTAATGGTAATATAGAAATTAGAAACCATACATAAAAATGTAAAACATTGGAAACATGTAATAAATATCAAATATTATCATAAATATACCTTAAATTTTTTTAATGAATCATGAAAAAATTTATATAATAGAAAAATCCCCCAAATTTATAAATAAATAACCACACTATTCATGGTTTGGTAAATAATGGGATAACAATAAAGGTTAAACTAGAATTCTGCGAACCGATACACATTTATTTTTACATTTTCTATATCCCATGATCCGTAACCATGTACCATAGGGGAATTCTTACAGCCAACTATTTTTTATGTAATTAATTTTCAAAAATTACCCAACCTAATAAAACTTAAAAGTAATCATTTTGCAACATCCCAAAATGAAATAAGTCTCATTATTTCTAGTTTCGTCTAGACACTCACTTTCAATTTAATCATAAAATCAAAAAAATCATATTATATATCAATATGTACTTTCGAAATATAATAAATAGAAAACAACATGTTCATTGATATTTTTTTTCATAAACCAATATAGTTCACCACTGAATAATGAAACAAAACTAGTAAATGCAATGTATTGAAGGGTTTTAAATATCTCCATGGATTAGAAAGTATTGTATTAGATCTGGAATCACCTTTAGAAATTAATTTCACAATAAATTCCTTAAATAAACCACACTAAAAACTGATAAGTCTATTCTATAAGATGGATCGTCCTACTTCCAGGTAAATCATTTTGGAAAATTTTAAAAATAAAGAGAATAAACATGAATAAAATCCCATGGAATCAATAATAACGTGATGATGATATAATAAATAATCCATATCATATTCAATAGGATTTCCATTCAAATAAAAATAAAAAATTGACTAGGACAGTTATTCAAATTTGATACACTAAAATGAAATATATAATGCTCAACAAAAAATTATTCAAATTATTCTACCCATCACTATGTATATTGAGATCTTAGTCCCAACATACATTCACAACCAAAACATAATCCACTAATATAATGAAAAAACCATAATGTAAAAGTTTTCCATTACTAGTATATTTAAAAATGATGTCTATATATATCCATTGGGTGAATATAGGGGTTGATAACAACTATAAATGATCCCCACCAAGTGTTTCATAAGAAATAGTTGTCAAATAAAACCCACCTTGACAGTTAGGAAATCAGTTCTTTAAAAATTGTAATTTTATATTTTAAAAATAGGACCTAAATAATATTTTACAAATATAATATAGAATCCATGACAGTATAAAAAGGTAAGGACCAGCACATGGAAATCCATAAGAATCTATGGCCCCAGAAATCATGAATTTTCGTTAAACATCGTGATAAAATAAATACAGAACAGTTGTTGAAATATCTAAACTAATTAAAATTATGGGCTAGAAAATATGGTCACACTAAAGGAGAAACACATATACATATCATCAAAATATTTATTAAGAATTGTAATATGTTCCCATTTCAAGGGTTTTTGTTCCATGACTTGTCATGCTTATCTTTATTCTCCCTAATAAATACCTAGGATGAGATGTTCTATTACTTTTTCAATGAGTCATTGATTCTTTAGAAAAAGTAATTTCCCATTCAATAGGCCATTAAAAAACATAACTTCATAAGCCCATATTTCATAACATTTCAACTATCATTTAAGACCAAAACCAAAGGGAATGAATTATGAATAATATAAAAATATATATTTCAAAATTAATAAAACTAGATAAATTTTTTAAAAAACATAAAATGAATTAAAAATAAGGTTCATGAAAAATCGGTGAAATATTAAAACACCTAAATGATTCATGATTTCTCAATTAGATATGTAGTGAGTCCTCAACAAAATAATGATCAAGCACCCTTAGAAGGAAAGAGGATACACAAATCGACATAAAATAAATCACTATGTTTGGACGAAATTAATCATAATTTTCCTAAGATTTATGGTCTATAAAAAATATTTAATGTTGTGTTAAAATTGACAATGAAGGATAAACAAACCAACATAATGATTTCATGAATATTTTTGGTGGAATATAATCCAATAATCAAGTCGAAAAGGGTGAAAGGAATATTTTTCATAATTGATGGATGAATTAGCATGATTAAGGTAGAAAATGATAGAATTAGTTGTTTATAAATATTAGTTATAATTTAAAAATTGATAAATTTAATAAAATTGTAAAAAAACACATTTATTTTCTTCACCAATTTCTATAAAAAACATTAAACAAGAATATTTTCAATTTTTTTATATTTTCCAATTTTTTTAAAACATAATTTCCCATAGATATGGTCTACAAAAAAACAATAAATAATAAACATTGTTATGAAAAATTCATAGTGATTAGGAAACATTTTATAAACCATGATATATAAATGTAAATTTTTTAACATTATGTACATATTATAATGGCTCTCCAACAAATATTTTTTAGTTAAGAGGTGTAACGCCCCGAACCTAGTTACCCAGAGTCGGTGCATTATTACATAACATTGGCATGATCACAAGAAAGTTCAAATCTTGAAAGACCGATTGGTTTAGTAGCCTTGGAAACACTAGATATATTCATAAGTTTTACATTACATCATCAAAATAAAAAAGAACTACTACAACAACATATTGTCTCTATAGTCCACACTATTAACCCCTCATAATAAAACTGTAAGTCATTCATAATTTACTTCTTCACATCCTGGGAAAATAAAACATAGAAATGGGGTGAGCTCAAATGGCCAGTAAGGATAATCAATATAGCGGAAACTTTCATAAATAAGAATAAACATTTAAGGCAATGTATAACTAAAACATAAGCCATTCAAACATGAAATTTCAACATGGTATGGCATAAATAAAATGAAATAATGCCATTTACTTATTCACATGGATATTCTACTAATCTAATAATCACATGCAAAAATCAATAACCACTTTCATAATGTTGGAATGCATAATGCCAGACTATCATAACCACATAGTCAAGGCCTCGTGCCAAGACTAAAAATAAGATTTTGTCAAGGCCATGTTCCAAGACACTAGTTTGTCTCATGAGACCTACCGATGCATCGAGGAGCTATAGCGGGCTCCACCCGTCACATATTAAGTCCAATGCATTCCCATATGAAAAGGTTTAAACAAAACACAAACATTCGTATTAAAACTAGCATACGAAATGTCAATACTTTCACCATAAACCATGAATGGTATATAAAACAAATAGCACATCCACAATCAAACATATCACAAAACCTTCAATACAATATAAAAGTTTTGTTTCATGATATATCATCCTCAAATAAGCGTAAAATCCATTGAAGGATGTTGACATAGATGAAATCAAAACTCTTTTTAAAGAAATATCTCTTTCTATTTTGAAATCATTTAAGAGACATATATTTATAAAATAATACATTTTCTTTGAAAATATTCTTATAAGCTTGTAAGGGATGTTTTGACGATTTTATAACGGCGGAAAATAACCGCACCCGCCGTATAAGTTAAAAAAAACATTCTTATATTAATTCCATCGAAAAGGTTAAAAAGCACCTTGTTTGGAAAACGACGGAAAGATTCCCTTATAAACCTCTTATAAAAAGTCAAACAAGGGTATAAATGACATTAACCCATATTCTTTTAAATATTAAAAATGTTTTGAAATACATTTTGAAGAAACATGGATGTCGATGATAACGAGATCCCAGTAGATTATTACGTATAAACAACCTCGGATGATGAAGAGATTGTGAAATTACCCTTACCTTGTACTTTTCCTTAGTTGGGGTAGGTTAACCTCCTGTATAATGGTGAAATAATTGTTATTAAGTTATACAAGAATCATATACATTAATATGATATCATATATGATCTTTTAATATTGATTTGATAATAATATCTTAGTATTATCATTGTTTCAGGTGTTAACTTACTTGTTTTCTTTTATATGTTTTGTTACGTAAGACATGTTTGTAAAGGATAGGTTGTATATTATTCATATCCAGAATGATATAAAGTACATAAACATCATTTTTAAATCATCAAATGATAATTATACTTGAATGGATACGATGGAGAATGAATCTCATCGCGTTCGTGGTGACGGTAGTCCGTACGTACGCACGAGCGACAATATCATTATTTTGATATTAAAATAATATATAAATGGATGTTATATCATATATAAAGAATAATTAACATGTTATATTTATTATTTACATGAGTTTCACATCATTATTATACCCATCCAAATAATAATATATTGAATAACAATTACACCACGACGTGGAGACGGTAAGCCGTACGTACGCACGTATGGTGACATGTTATTCAAAAGGTGGATAGAATACTGAATATGGTTGTACCATATTTATAATAACATCACAGTATTTGTGAGATACTGGAGTTATTATTTTATAATGGTAAGAACAAAGAAAGAAGAAGTGGAAGAAGAAAGGAACTTGAAAAGGGGTGGTGAAAACATTACCTCTTCTTCGGGTTCTTCCTTTTGATTTGATCAAAAGGGCTCCTTAAGATGGCTTTCTGATCAAACTAAGGCCTCTAGGTTGTATTGAAAGAAGTTGGGAGAGTATTTGGGCAGAGTTTAGCCGAGCCAAGTGGCTTGAGAGGTGTGAGGAATGAGTAGAAGTGGTCTCCTTTTATAAGGGAGAGGAGGGGCTCTTTAGGAAAGAGTGAAAGTATTACTTTATAGTATAATTATATTCGGTTTATAATGGTCCAAAAATCATTGAGGTCGAAGATAAGATGACTAATTTTCTAAATAACATCAACCAATAAGAATTGGACAGGTTTTAGATAATATTTTAATCATTATAATATTATTTATTTAAATGATTTATTAATGAGGTAAACATTTCATCATTATTGTGTCAATAATAATTTAAATTATTTGATGTCTAAAAATTATAAATAAAATATCATTATGTAATAAATCTTTTTAGATTTCTAATGAATATTTATAATCGAAAATCCAACATGTATAACCCTATGTAAAAATTGTTCTTCTAAAAGATGTAAGCTTATGCCATTTTTATTTTTATTTTAACTTTATTAATATAATGTGTCCCTACCACATACAAGTGGCTCTAAGGGGTCCCCAAATCGACCCAAGGATGCCCATGGTCGGGTATGTGTCCACCAATAAGGTTAGGACACGTTTTAGGGTAATTTTGTATAATTATAATATTATTTGTTAACCCTTATTTACCGGATTTACCCTTTAACCATGTTAATAAAATATTTACCGCAGTAATTATTCAAAATGTGTAAAAATAAAAGTTACCTATTTACATAATTTGGAAATCCTAATTCAAAATATGTAATCCATTTTTCCAAATTCAAAACACAGAAGTGGCAGAAATTAATTTAAAATTAATTTCCGTTGTTAAAATAAAAAGCGTGTTTTTAAGAGATAATAACTATCACAAGATTGACACTTGTTTATTCTGGTTTAATTGTGAAATTATGTCCAATGAAAAATATTAAATTAAATGGTAAAAATATATTCTAAATATACTTTAAAACCACTCAAATTCATAATTTATCAATATTAATTATTTTGATTAAAAAGTTGATTTTAATTAAAATTTAGTAATTTTCACTATTCATCAAAATAAAAAAGTTATCCGAAAAGTACCAATATTTCACCCTAGGCTAATTTCAATATTCCGAATCCAAAAATGAAGTCCATTTTGAAATATAAAATATATATGATTTCAAAAAGTAGGTATTACTATTCACAATGGCTAGTTTAATTAGTTGTGGTGTGTGTTAGAACTCCAGGTTGCGTACAACACACGCCATCACATTATTCAAAGAGAAGCGTACCGTAGAAGCTTGGGGTGTTACATTCTCCCCTACTTCAAATAATTGCGTCCTCACAATTTCTTTGGTATTACTGCATAAAAAGACTCGGGTGGTTCTTCATCATATGTTCCTCGGGTTTCCACGTTGCCTCTTCCATATTATGATTTCTCCACAAAACTTTTACCAGACGCGTCGTCCGGTTTCTTAGTACTTGTTATCTTGTATCAAGAATCCTGACAGGCTCTTCACAATAAGACAGATCGGGTTCCAGTTTTAATTCCTCATAGGTGAGTACATGCGTTGGGTCAGGCATGTATTTTCTCAATAGAGATATGTGGAACACATCGTGAACTTTGGAGAGACTTGGCGGCATTTCCAATCGGTAAGCTACAGCCCCAATTCGTTCTTGAATTTCGAATGGTCCGATGTACCTAGGACTCAATTTACCTTTCTTACCAAAACGTATGACTCCCTTCCATGGAGATACCTTCAGGAAAACATGATCACCGACTTGAAATTACAAATCCTTCCTTCGATTATCGGCATAGCTCTTCTGCCTACTTTGAGCTGCTTTGATGTGATTTTGGATTACCTTCACCTTTTCCACCGTTTCCTCCACCAGTTCTGGGCCTACAAGTTTTCTTTCACCAACCTCATCCCAACAGGTTGGTGTACGACATCTCTTTCCGTATAACGCTTCATATGGTGCCATCTGAATACTCGAATGGAAGCTATTGTTATATGGAAATTCTATCAGAGGTAAATATTGTTCCCATATACCCTGAAAGTCATGTGAGCAAGATCTCAACATGTCTTCTAAGGTCTGAATAGTCCGTTCTGATTGTCCATCTGTCTGAGGGTGGTAAGCAGTGCTCAAATGAAGTTCAGTATCCAGGTATTTCTGAAGACTTTTCCAAAATTTTGAAGTAAAACGGGGATCACGATCAGAAACAATTGATAAGGGTACTCCATGAAGTCTCACAACTTCATTAATATATAGTCTTGCTAGACGTTCCAGGGGTAGATCTTCCCTTATAGAAAGAAAATGTGCTGACTTGGTAAGACGATCAACAATAACCCATATTGCATCATTCCTTCTATTAGTATTTGGTAGCCCCATGACAAAGTCCATCGTAATATTGTCCCATTTCCACTCCGGTATGGGAAGAGGTTGCATGACTCCTCCAGGCTATTGCCTTCCAGCTTTCACTTGTTGACAAACCATACATCTTGACACAAAATCAGCAATCTCCCTCTTCATGTTGTCCCACCAAAAATGTTCCTTCAAATCTCTATACATTTTGGTGCTCCTAGTGTGTATATAGAAATTGGAACTATGAGCATCATCCAGCAATTCCCTTTTCAGATCAGGTAAATCGGGAACACAAAGTCTCTTCCTGAATTTCAAAATTCCATCTTCATACACAAAGTCTCTCAATCTCCCATCATTCACAGCTTTAATCTTCTTCTGAGATTCTTCATCATCGGTCTGAGAACTCTTAATCCTTTCTAGTAAATATGGTTTGGCAACCATTTGAAAAAGCATTGATGTTTCATCTTCCCTAGTTATTCACATGTCTATCTTTACTAGATCCATGAAAATTGGATCCCTTTCAATTCTCATCATGTTCAAAACTCCATGGTCTTTTCTGCTCAAAGCATCTGCCACCTTTTTTGCATTCCCCGGGTGGTAGTGTATCGTGCAATCATAATCCTTGAGTAATTCAAACCATCTCCTTTGCCTCATGTTGAGTTCTTTTTGTGAGAAAATATACTTCAAACTCTTGTGATCAGTATAAATCTCACATATTTCACCATAGAGGTAGTGTCTCCATATCTTCAAAGCAAAGATCACAGATGCTAACTCATGATCACGAGTAGGATAGTTTTGTTCATGAATTTTCAACTTTCATGATGCATAGGCAATAACTCTATCATTCTGCATAAGGACACAACCAAGTCCTTTCTTTGATGCATCACTATAAATAACGAACCCATAATTCCCCGATGGTAGAGTCAATATAGGAGCATTGACTAATCTTTTCTTTAGTTCTTCAAAAGATTATTCACACTCTTTTGTCCAAACAAATTTAACCCCTTTACGTGTGAGCTTCGTTAATGGGTTAGCCAATCGGGCAAAATTCTGGACGAAACGTCGATAATAACCTGCCAAACCGATAAAACTGCATACCTCAGTTATACTCGTAGTTGCTGGCCATTCTTGGATTTCCTTGGTCTTAGAAGGATCAACAGAGATTCCATCTTTAGAGACAATATGTCCAAGAAAAGAAATCTCATGAAGCCAGAATTCACACTTGCTAAACATCCCATATAATTCAGGCCTCCTCAGAGTCTTCAAGATAATGCGCAAGTGATTTTCATGATCTTCGTAGGTTTTGGAGTATACCAAGATATCATCAATAAATACCACCATAAATTCATCGAGATACTCCTTGAAAACTCTATTCATCAGATCCATGAATACAGAGGGTGCATTAGTCAATCCAAACGGCATTACAGTAAACTCGTAATGCCCGTACCTGGTTCGAAATGCTGTCTTCGGAATGTCTTCCTTCTTCACACACAACTGATGGTATCCAGATCGAAGGTAAATCTTTGAAAAGTATTGAGCTCCATCCAGTTGGTCAAATAAATCATCAATACGAGGTAGGGGATACTTGTTCTTTATCGTTATAGCATTGATCTCCCTGTAGTCGATACATAACCTCATAGATCCATCTTTCTTCTTAACAAAAAGAACATGGGCTCCCCATGGAGAAACACTAGGGCGAACAAATCCCTTATTACTCAATTCCTCTAGTTGTTTCTTTAGTTCGACTAACTCTACAGTGGCCATTCTATAAGGGGTCTTCGATATAGGCCTTGATCCATGAATCAAATCAATGGAAAACTCAACTTCTCGTTCTGGAGGATGTCCAGGTAAGTCTTCCGGAAATACATCTAAAAATTCTTTCACAACAGGTACATCCTCTATTTGAACATTTCTTTTCTCACCGACAGTTATTTCATTCTCTTCCTCCCCAATAATTGAATTATGTTGAGCTACTGGGGGTGGATCTAAATAAGAATTAGGTGGTGACGATTCTGCTCTAAAAATAAGGTGTTCCTTATCATTATCATCAAGAATTGTAACCTCTTTCTTCTTACAATAAATCTTCGCATCATAGTCCGAAATCCAGTCCATACTGAGGATTATATCAAACTCAATCATAGGTATGACGATGAGATCAGCAGATAAAGAAAATTTATGTACTCTAATGGGGACTGATTCACAAAACTTTGTTTCAATGATACTTCCCTTAGGAGTTTTAACTGACAACTCCCTTATTAAATCAAATTGGAAATATCTAATTTTCTTAGAAAACTGGGAAGATATGAAACAATGCGACGATCCAGAGTCAAATAATGCATTTGCTAAACTTGAAGAAACCATTAAATTACCTGCCACCACGTCCTTTGGAACTTCTACCTCTGCAGTAGTAATAGCATAATCCTGGCCTTGACCCCTTGGCCTTTTCTGAGGTAAGTTCTCCTGACGCTTAGGACATTCATTTTCATAATGCCCCATCTCCCTGCAATTGTATCACTGAACGTTGGTAGCTTCCTTCTTCCCCTTGCAATCACGAGCTTGGTGGCCTTTTTCACCACACTTGTAAAAGACTCCCATTCCCTTCAAGCAAGTACCAGGGTGTTTCTTCTAGCATTTACCACATGATGGATATTCAACATTTCCCTTCTTCCCCTTATTTCCATTCCCAGATTGATCAGCAGGTCTCTTCTTCTCTTGCTTTGCTTTAAAGTCATAAGACTTAGAGAATTCCTTTTCGGTCTTGATAGCACATGAGACAATGTCTTCGTACGATGAAAAGGATTGTGAGACTAATGCTCGACGGAGAAATGGTTTTAACCCATCAAAGAAATTATCAATATTACTTCTTTGGTTACGTATATAATCACCAGTGTACCTTGCTAACCTTGTAAAGTTAGCCTCATACTTTGTGACATTCTCATCCTCCTTCTGTCTCAGACTTAGAAATTTCCTTTCATATCTTCTCGATGGTCGCGAGGAAAGTATTTTTCTAAAAACAGATCTTTGAACTCCCTCCATTCCATATTTGATACTTCATCATCTTCCTTCATGTTTTGAATCAATGACCACCATTGATCAGCATCTCCAGCGAGGCGGTAAACTGCCATGATAACTTTTTCCCTTTTACTGCTCCCCAAAGCCTGAAATATTTTCTCTAGGGAAAATATACATTGCTCAGCTACTAAGGGATTTGTACTCCCATTGAAAATTGGTGGTTGTTGCCTCATGAATCGATCTAACATTGATCCTCCACGCTACGGATCAGGGTGCTCCATACGGGTAAGGTTATTATTCATAACCTGAGTAAGTTGTCCCAGTATGGTGATTAGCTGATCGGCTCCAATTGCATCACCAGCTCCACTATAATTATCTTGAGCAGGATGGAAATCCTTACATAGAGTGCGTGCATTGATACAGTTTCCATTTCTTCCACTAGGCGCCATTTCTAAACAGTGGCATAAACTAGATCAGTTTATGAATCAAAATACATAATCCCATACTTATAAAACACTTATCAAAAATTGAACTATTTATGGATATAATCCATAATCATATGAATGTTTTCTTTGAGGAAGTATATACTCATAATCCCTTCAAAATGATTTGTAAAGAAAATGAGAGTTATCCTAAGCATATCCCCCGGGAGTGTCGTAACCAAGAGTGCAGCAAGGCCTGTTGTCGTGCACCAGTTCCCATTCGAGTCTAGCTCAAAGCGGTGTTTTCGGGTTTTACCCCTAGGTACATCTGTGCCAGAGCCGTCTCTACCTTCTCGTATCCAGACATGGATGTATTGCTCGGAAAACTCACAAAATCTCTACAATACCAAAATTCTAGGAAGTTCTTCTATACTAATCCTCAAAGTTCGTCTTAGGTCTACGTGCTCTAATCAGAGTTTATCTAAATCTAGATTCCAAGGTTTGTACTAAACTTCCTCTGATACCAACTGTAACTCCCCGACCCTAGTTACCCAGAGTTGGTGCATTATTACATAACATTGGCATGATCACAAGAAAGATCAAATCTCGAAAGACCGATTGGTTTAGTAGCCTTGTAAACACTAGATATATTCATAAGTTTTAATTTACATCATCAAAATAAAAAAGAACTACTACAACAACATATTGTCTCCATAGTCCACACTATTAACCCCTCATAATATCCCTGCAAATCATTCATAATTTACTTTTTCACATCCTGGGAAAATAAAACATAGAAAATGGGTGAGCTCAAATGCCCAGTAAGGATAATCAATATAGCGGAAACTTTCATAAATAAGAATAAACATTTAAGGCAATGTATAACTAAAACAAAAGCCTTTCAAACATGAAATTTCAACATGGTATGGCATAAATAAAATGAAATAATTCCATTTACTTATTCACATGGATATTCTACTAATCGAATAATCACATGCAAAAATCAATAACCACTTTCATAATGTTGGAATGCATAATGCCAGACAATCATAACCACATAGTCAAGGCCTCGTGCCAAGAAAACAAATAATATTTTGTCAAGGCATTGTTCCAAGACACTAGTTTGTCTCATGAGACCTACCGATGCATCGAGGAGCTATATCGGGCTCCACCCGTCACATATTAAGTCCAATGCATTCCCATATGAAAATGTTTAAACATAACACAAACATTCGTATTAAAACTCGCATACGAAATGTCAATACTTTCACCATAAACCATGAATGGTATATAAATAAAATATCACATCCACAGTCAAATATTATCACAAAACCTTCAATACAATATAAAAGTTTTGTATCATGATATATCATCCTCAAATAAGCGTAAAATCCATTAAAGGATGTTGACATAGATGAAATCAAAACTCTTTTTAAAGAAATATCTCTTTCTATTTTGAAATCATTTAAGAGACATATATTTATAAAATAAAACATTTTCTTTGAAAATATTCTTATAAGCTTGTAAGGGAAGCTTTGACGATTTTATAACGGCGGAAAATAACCGCACCCGCCATATAAGTTAAAAAAAACATTCTTATCTTAATTCTGTCGAAAAGGTTAAAAAGCACCTTGTTAGGAAAACGACGGAAAGATTCCCTTATAAACCTCTTATAAAAAGTCAAACAAGGGTATAAATGACTTTAACCCATATTCTTTTAAATATTAAAAATGTTTTGAAATACATTTTGAAGAAACATGGATGTGGATGATAACGAGATCCCAGTAGATTATTACGTATAAACAACCTCGGATGATGACGAGATTGTGAAATAACCCTTACCTTGTACTTTTCCTTGGTTGGGGTAGGTTAACCTCCTGTATAATGGTGAAATAATTGTTATTAAGTTATACAAGAATCATATACATTAATATGATATCATATATGATCTTTTAATATTGATTTGATAATAATATCTTAGTATTATCATTGTTTCGGGTGTTAACTTACTTGTTTTATTTTATATGTTTTGTTATGTAAGACATGTTTCTAAAGGATAGGTTGTATATTATTCATATCCAGAATGATATCAAGTCCTTAAACATCATTTTTAAATCATCAAATGATAATTATACTTGAATGGATACAATGGAGAATGAATCTCATCGCGTTCGTTGAGACGGTAGTCCGTACGTACGCACGAGCGACAATATCATTCTTTTGATATTAAAATAATATATAAATGGATGTTATATCATATATAAAGAATAATTAACATGTTATATTTATTATTTACATGAGTTTCACATCATTATTATACCCATCCAAATAATAATATATTGAATAACAATTACACCACGACGTGGAGACGGTAAGCCGTACGTACGCACGTATGGTGACATGTCATTCAAAGGGTGGATAGAATACTGAATATGGTTGTACCATATTTATAATAACATCACAGTATATGTGAGATACTGGAGTTATTATTTTATAATGGTAAGAACAAAGAAAGAAGAAGTGGAAGAAGAAAGGAACTTGAAAAGGGGTGGTGAAAACATTACATCTTCTTCGGGTTCTTCCTTTTGATTTGATCAAAAGGGCTCCATAGGTTGGCTTTATGATCAAACTAAGGCCTCTAGGTTGTATTGAGGGAAGTTGGGAGAGTATTTGGGCAGAGTTTAGCTGAGCCAAGTGTCTTGAGAGGTGTGAGGAATGAGTAGAAGTGGTCTCCTTTTATAAGGGAGAGGAGGGGCTCTTTAGGAAAGAGTGAAAGTATTACTTTATAATATAATTATATTCAGTTTATAATGGTCCAAAAATCATTGAGGTCGAATATAAGATGACCCATTTTTTAAATAACATCAACCAATAAAAATTGGACAGGTTTTAGATAATATTTTAATCATTATAATCTTATTTATTTAAATGATTTATTAATGAGGTAAACATTGCATCATTATTGTGTCATTAATAATTTAAATTATTTGATGTCTAAAAATTATAAATAAAATATCATTATGTAGGAAATATTTTTATATTTCTAATTTATATTTATAATCGAAAATCCAACATGTATTACCCTATGTAAAAATTGTTCTTCTAAAAGATGTATGCTTATGCCATATTTATTTTTATTTTAACTTTATTAATATAATGTGTCCCTACCACATACAAGTGGCTCTAAGGGGTCCCCAAATCGACCCAAGGATGTCCATGGTCGGGTATGTGTCCACCAATAAGGTTATGACACGTTTTAGGGTAATTTCGTATTATTATAATATTATTTTTTAACCCTTATTTACCGGATTTACCCTTTAACCATGGTAAATAAAATATTTACCGCAGTAATTATTCAAAATGTGTAAAAATAAAAGTTACCTATTTACATAATTTGGACATCCTGATTCCAAATATGTAATCCATTTTTCCAAATTCAAAACACAGAAGTGGCTGAAATTAATTTAAAATTAATTCTCGTTGTTAAAATAAAAAGCGTGTTTTTAAGAGATAATAACTATCAAAAGATTGACACTTGTTTATGTCTGGTTTAATTGTGAAATTATGTCCAATGACAAACATTAAATTAAATGGTAAAAATATATTCTAAATATACTTTAAAACCACTCAAATTCATAATTTATCAATATTAATTATTTTGATTAAAAAAGTTTATTTTAATTAAAATTTAGTAATTTTCACTATTCATCAAAATATAAAAGTTATCCGAAATGTACCAAAATTTCACCCTAGGCTAATTTCAATATTCCAAATCCAAAAATGAAGTCCATTTTGAAATATAAAATATATATGATTTCAAAAAGTAGATATTACTATTCACAACGGCTAGTTTAATTAGTTGTGGTGTGTGTTAGAACTCGAGGTTGCATACAACACACGCTATCGCATTATTCAAAGAGAAGCGTACTGTAGAAGCTTGGGGTGTTACAAGAGGTGTCTGAAGTCATAATATTATACCATAGTATTCTATTTAGACACTATATATAATTTTCATCAAGATAGAAATAACACTTCATAACATAAAAACCTGACCATTTTATTCGGGAACACAAATACAAGGTATTAATGAAGAAAAAAGTATAATATATAATATTATTATAATACCATCTGTCAATAAAAACTGTATTTTTTTTATTACATACAATATATATTATTTATTATTATGAATTATTTGTAAGAAATTATATTTCATAAATACTACTATATTATTCCCATGTATTACTATATTATAAAATTATTATGGATTTTGTTTTATTTAATAAATACCATATTTATAATTCTAATAAAATAACATTATATAGTGTACCTTTAAGAGGTTCTTTTCCATAACATACAATCTTTACAAAACCAGGTTTTACTCAACACACTCAATTTTATGAAAATTTGTATACTATTCTCCTAAATATTAACAACTGTGATCTAATATTTTTATATTAATAATAAGTAAAAAACTTATATCGAAAAACATGTCATCACTCAAACTATTATGTTTATACCTAAAAAATAATACACTTCATCATTTCTAAAAATTGGTGTAGAATCAACATATTGTATTTTTTAAACATGAAATTATTTTTACCCTTTATTTTTACATTAAAATTATAAATCAATAAAAATATTCCTGAATAATTAAAACTATATCAATAATAATCATAAATATTATGTTCATTGTTCTTCAATTTTGTGGTTTAATTAAAGTGTTAAGCGATATAGATGAAAAAATATCCTCTGTTTTTGTAATGTTATTCCCTTAGAAAAATCAAACTTCTAGAACTATATACACATCATGACTACTATATATCCCTCATTTTTTAAATTTATTTTAAGGATAAAAAAATCAATAATGGTCTTAAGAACATTTATAATATATTTTTTATTTATCACCATTGGGAGAGGGATAATACATCTTTAAAAAATGGACGATCGCCCTCTGTTTATTGAATTAATGGTTAGAATTATCACGCATTTGGATATTTTTACCTTTGGATGGGAATCAACAAAATTTTTATCGACACTTGTTTTAATTTACATTAGATGATGGAAAAAATATAATAAATATTACGTGTTATTTAAAAACCATTCATTCTATGTTAAATTATATATTAACACTAATAATAATATATATAATTTGTGTATTTTTTACCAAATTAGAAAAAATAAAATAAATGATATGGTTACCCTAATATAGTGGAAAATACGTAATATATGTTTTGAAAAATAAAATAACATAATTGATAATTTTGAGAATTGTATGGTATCTAATGGCCACTAATGGTGTTCAAAATTTGGGGATATAACTAATTAAATGAACTTTAATGCATTAATAAACATAATAATTGCCAAAAATAAATGAAATTGTTTTAATATTTAGTGATTTTGAAGATCATGAAAAAGATAATGATATTATCATTAAAAAATATGTTGATTATGAATATATAGATAAATTTTGTAATATATATCATCCATTGAATGATCCAATTCTGTTTTGAATAGAAGAATAATGTTATTCATAAAATGTTTATAATATATTAAACTCTTTTACCAGATCCAATAATGTTAAAAGATTTATGATGACTGTGTAGGATGACTAATATCATATATTTTGTCCTAATCAACTTTAAATAGTATTATAATAATGATACCTCTTACATTTTTTTATATTTAAATTATATATATTGTTTGAATATCATCAATTTTAATAAGTTTTTTTAATTAAATTCCCTTCATATATTATCTATATAATTTATTATAAGAGGAATAACATAGTGGTGAGTGTGATGGATCTCTCTATAAATACGTGTTCTTTTACCTTCATTATTCACTAGTTGTTTGATATACATGAATCATAATTATCAAGATGCGAGGAAATTTTTTAATTATGTTGTATATATATATATATTTAAAATATTCAGATGTAACAAATGATTTCAATAGGATACTATATTTCTAAAAAAATCACATTATTCACCCTAAATACTATCCCAAAATGCATTAATGAGTTTCAAATATAAAACATGAACATAATTTTTTAAAATATTTTATTTTATTTGGGAGATATTATGAATGAATTACTTTTAAACTTTTAAGTTTTTATTTCATAACTACATGTGAATATATATTTGAATTATTCATACAAACTACATATATATTATTTACATTCTTGAATATTTTTTCAAACATTATTATTTTTAAAATTTGGCTTGTCCAATGATTATATAAATATATTCCATGGTTCTATATACAAACACACACTAGTGAATAATTTTAATAAAATATATTAATCTAAAATACCTGATAAAAATATCAACCTCAACAATATGAATATGTAAACAAATCATCAATTATATACCTTTAGAGACTTTCTACCCTCAATTACATAGCATGAAATGAAACGGGTAATCCAAAACATTTCCTAGTTTTTTACATTTTTTTATGTCTGGGTACTAAATTATTTTTTATATATGATATGATGATAAAATAATAAAATTATATAATGATGTTCAACTAGAAAATAATTATGTTTTCTCTTAATATCCAATTTAGTGTTTGAAATATCAAGCACCCTAGAATAATTTTAATCGTTATCAGTCACATTTAATAAAATTTTATTTTTATATAAATAATGATAATGTGAAAAAAAATAATTTTTATATATAAACATACACAAATATGTGAAAATAGGTGGATGTGATAAAATTATACTATTATTAGCTATATATCTTACTGTATGATCCATCCGAAGTATTATTCAGTTTCAACATCAATTACAAGTTTCTTCTATTTTAAGGAATACATTTATATTTAAGAAGTGAACAATGTTATGATTTTTTGGATTGTGGAAACATTCAATATATTTTTGTCAAAATATTAAATTTCAGATACTATGATCAGCTAATGGATTATGGAAAATACAATTTTCACTAAAGAAAATAATCAAGGAAATTGGGAATATATATGAAAATTTATATTCACTATATATTATTGTAAATTTTATCCTAGAATTGTCAGTTTTTATATTGTATAATATCTTATATACCTCTAACAACTAAATAATTTTATTGTATAAGTATAATTATCACTAATGTCAACTGGTTAACCTTATATGAGGTAATATTTATTTTTAATAAAAATCTATTATGTAAATTTATACCATACTCCTAATCATTATGTTCATATATTTTTGATATAGAGTTCACACAAACACTACAAGAGCTCATTTGTGGGACATATGTAATTTATTATGTATGTTGTTTTGTTACATTATTTTACAAAATAGAATTATTTTAACTAAACATGTATGGTGTAATAAATGGAATCATATTTCAAAATATATATTACATATTTTATGAAACATATTACTATTCCATGGTATATATAATATTTCTAAAAAAATATAACTAATATGTTAATAATAACATACTGGCGATTTTATGCTTTTTTTTTCAAGCTCTTAAAAATATTATTGTACAGTAATAACACAAATTCCCTCTCAAACTGATACATGACCTGATATTCCAAAATCTTAAAGTGCATTCTAGATCTGCATGAGCTACTAACAAGATATCGGGAAAGGAACCAAAAATTGATAGGGCATTTTTTCCATCCAAAAACATAAACCTGAAACATAATTAGATAAAATAGGCAATAACATAAGAAATGTGTATTCCATAACTAATAAAAATTTTGGAAACCAAACCACTCCATGAAGATACAAACTCCAAGTACGAGGCCAACCAAAAAGGACTACGAAATTATGAAAATCCACTTCTCTAGGTGATAGTGTGTAAAAACCCTCACTATCTCAACATCAATACACCCAACCCCAACAAACCAAAAACCCCACCAACTCATTGTTATTGCATACTATTCCCAGCATCATATGGAATTCAATGGTATATCCACCAATGTTTTTGGGAACATTGTGTGATCTATCTAGTTTAAGAGGATCCCACCCAGTCGATCTACAATAATACTTTGTTCAAAAATCATGTATCATATCTTTAATGATATAATTATAGGATAAGATATAAATAATTATATCAAAACCATGGTATATATTTCCACATTTTCAATTAATTTCAAAATAATGATAGGTATTGGAATATAAAAATCAAAATCATGAATATTAAAACCAATGTTTCAAATCATGTTTATGAAATCAAACATTCTACAAATCATAGAACTTGTAAAAATCAACATGGAAGTAAACTATTCATGCATTAAGAATCATCATATCATAATAAATTATTAGTTCACAATAATTCAATATAAAACATTACAAAAAAATATAGGAAAACCCCTTGATTAAATATACAATCAATTTCCATAAATGTCACTAGAAAAATAAGCCTACGGAGTATTGATATGCCACATGATAAAACCAACGAATAGTAATATGGTTGATGGAAATATGTTAATCTTTCTACATATGTACCAATGTCTTCCCACATAGAGAATTTTATAAATCATTACAGTTAATTGAAAATAACCCATTATCTATTATTGAAATCCATGTTAATACAAACATTTATAAAAATCAATTTTCACCCCAAAAATCATTCTTGCCTATTTATTTTTGAAAAAATTTATAAAAAAAAGAAAATATTATTTCAACAAGATAATATAGAAATGGAACCACCAACCTCAAAATATGTCTCACTAAAACTAATAAGAAATACATGATCATGAAAAATCTAAAAAATATGCCCAATCACCAATAAAAAAATATTGGAATTGACTTAATTTAACATTAGTGTTGGAAGATAAGAAGAAATGACACTTTCTATACAACACAAACACAACGAACCACAAAAAATACTAGAAATTGTCCCAAAATGAATATATCACAACTAATCAAGCAGAGAAATAAATTAATCATCATTACAGTTCAATGGATTTAATAACGCAATCAGATGATGCTACCAAAATTAATGAAACCAATATATAGAATATCTAACTCACTTTGAGAGATGAGAATCATTTGATACGATAATCCAATGACGAAATGATCCATCCAGATTGAATGGAGTCTCCAAATATCACAGATTAAGCCTTCTATGTATAGATTCAATGTATCCACATGATGAAGTTGTATGTCGCATTAAAAACACGACTCAGTGAGGGTATTCCCAAATACTCGCTACTTCCCTCGGTGACGACGGTGGCTTCGACTCTTACCCCTCCCCCCATCACAGGGGAGGGGGAATCATCAATTCCTGAGGGTCTCGGGTTCTTATGGACTTTCTTTAACCCTAATTTCCTTCCTCCTTTTCGCAATGTTTCGATTATCCCTAAATCCCCGGAGCTCCTCACTACTTAACCTAACCTACAGATCTCGAACTCGGAGATCCTGGAGTATTCGACACTTCTAAACCTCACTCTGGTTTCTTGATTCAATCTTCGTGGACCTTCAGTTGATGCTTTTGACCATTTCATGTATGGTTCTTAGGATCTGCAGGAACTGGCGGTGGTTGGTTTTCTTGATAGACTCCAGATTATGATCCACTTTGAATCGGAGGCGGACCTCATTCAGACATGGTCCATGGCTCCGCAAAGTTTCAACAGGATGAGATTCATCCTCATTCGATGGACTTTTGATCTTTATATGAAGCGTGATTATCCATGAATGGCAGTTTGGGTCAGTTTACCTAAACTTCCAATTCCTTTCCAGAACACTACTATTATTCGGATGATTGGTAATATAGAAGGAAAGATTCTTTGTTATGATAATTGTACTGTGGATGTGTTTCATTCTGTTAATCCTCAGATATGTGTTTAATTGGATATGTCTTTCCTGTCTTTCGATTTTATATGGATTACCATTGGTGAGGAGTACAAGTTCAAACAGAAGGTTGTTTATGAGAATTGGATGGAATTTTTCTTTATTTGTAAATAGATGGGGCACCCATCGTCGGTCTGCAAAAGGAGATCTACATCAGGAAAGTTGAAATCGAAGGATAAGAAGGTGAAGGTTGGTGTGATGAAGACCCAGTTTAGGGGGCTATGGAGATGGTCCTTGAAAAAGATCCCCATAACTCTGATTTTCCTAGGGGTATGGTGTCCCTAGTGCATCCAAAGACTGTTGAAACCCGGTGTGGTGATAATTCTGGTTCTATGAGGTTAGTGGATGATTCAAACAATAGGAATTATAGTCAAGAAATGGTAATGGAGCATGGCTAGGTTGAACTGGGGTTGATGGATGGGGGGCGGGACCCTCTGCTATCCAACTCTGCTGTGAAGGTTCAGTCTTCTAGCCCAAACCAGGTGACCTATGGTGAGGGTCATGGTTTAGAGGCGGCTGGAGGACCGAGGCTGCAACCTAACCCTTTGGTTTCTGACATCTTCAACAGTCTAAGTAATGACTTAGAGATCATAGATAGTCCCAATGTTAAGAAAGATAATAATTAGAAGAAGGAGGAGAGATGCTCCAACTTACCGGAGGTGGTAGTTCCTACATGTACTAAGGGTTCTAAGGGTTTGGATCCCCTATCCAAGTCCTTCCGTACCCTTAGAAATATGTATAATAGTCTCTTGACAGACATGTTGGAAGAAAGAACAACTGAGGATAATGTGGCTGGGATGGATAGTGGTGTGAAAACACCGGAGGGTCTATAGTGTATGTGAAAGGATACAGGTTCCATGGAGATAGAGGAAGCTATTTCTGAGGAGGGGCGGCTCCGTTTTATAGAGTAAAATTCCAGACTAGGGGCCTGGGATCAGCTATGTGTCTCCTGGTGCTGTTGTAGTGGTGAGAGTGGATATTGGAAGGGAGAGCACCGGGAGAGGGAAGGAAAATGCGAGTGGCCCAGTCAGCCGTTATTTTTGTGATGTTGTTCAGAGAGGTAACCAAAAGGTGGCTTTAACTGATGGTCCCTTGTCTGCTTGTCCAAGAATAAGGCCATGGAAGTATTACTCTTATCTTCTGCGGCTGATGCAGAATAGATCGGGTTCTAATCGAAAAAATTAGGTGACTGTGGCTTTTAAAAAGGGTAGTGTGGTCAAGAAGTCATCCCCATATCAACCCGATCTTGAAATTCATAGGAGTCGGGTCCAAAGAGCAATCTATTGGAGGTCTCCTGATTGGAAATCAATTACTGAAGAAGATAGATATTACATAGGGAATGAAGATGAATCTAGTTACTATGATATATAAGTTTCACTTGTTTTTGGTTGGGTTGTATGTTGGGGGTACCATAAACCTTAAACCGGCTTATTAAAATGGGAAAAATTGATTTTTGCAATTTATCCACAGGATTGTTGAATTGAATATTTACCGAGAATTATCCTCAAATGTGATATCCAAATTTTTAAAAGCAATTTTACTCATTTACGCATCATGTAAATCATGATGATCTTAAACTATAGAAAACATGTTTCCTTTTTAATTAAAATCTATCATTTGGAATTACACATTATGTAACCATTAAAATGTGTGTAATCTTTTTCACATTGTGTACACATTTCATTAACATTTTTATGGAGACCATGTACATATCATGTAACCCCTTTATGAGTCATTTAATCACCCAACATATATAAAGAAACTCAACAACCATCTTAGACATCCTACAAACTCAGTGATAACCCCCAAAATAAATTACACATTTATACCAAGATTCTTTTAATCAATATATTCATCAACCCATAAAATTTAATTACATTTCAAAAAAAATATTTTCCATCCTCAAGTGTTCCACGACATAACCAATTAAAGAGTGAAAAAATTAGGAGGATGGAATTATAGGATAATTGGAAATGAGATGTTACAAAATCCCCACTATAAGGCATTCTGACCATTGGATGTCACGTGGAAGCATGATTTCTGGTTAATATATGTGAAAACTAATCCCCCATAAATGATTCATCTCTCTTTTCTCAAAGAAATTATATTTGTCCCACCATAAAACATTGATCAATGAAATAGACATCCCAAACAAGAAATTCCCTTGAGAGTCATTGATATAAATTCAATGCTAAAAATTGAAACATCTATCTCAAATTCAATCCCTTCACAACTAGAAACATGAGAGGGATAAGGATTCTATTTCATGATCTATGATATGTGAAAAACATCATGTCTTATTTTCAATGAAGTTATACATTCCAAATGATAAGCATCCTTCCCCTAATGCTCAATGATCGAAAATAGTACAACATATCTCGGATGAGACATGACCTATTTTCCAACAAAATGGTGTCCCAAACGAGGAGAAACATTCATAAAACCCAATCACAAACATAAAACTCAAAAGGATGACGTCATTGATATGAATAATTTTTTTGGACACCACACTACAACCATACACTAAAATTTATCATGAATCGTCATAAAGGACTCCTGAAACAATCTATGTTCCAGAAAAGAAGCTTCATCCACTACTTCCAAACAGTGATGATACATATACATCTGACCATAAAAATATTAAAAAGGATACATTTAGATTGAGGCATTATAATTATTATTATTATAAAACTCAACCAGTCATAAATGGATATACAATGATCCACCAAAATCTAAGACAAAAGAAAAACTCATATCATCCGTAATCTTAATAACAACCTAGGTATAACCATCTATCATTGGATGGTATGTTTTACATAGAATGATATAAGTCCCATCACCTCTTGGAGACTTCACCCTAACCTCAGAGTAAAACTAGGATTTTTTTCTGACACAAAATTAGAACGAACCCTAAAAAACCATAGAAACTCATGAATATACAACATAAAAACGTATTCAAATTTATTAGATTCTATGATCGGAATAAAATGAGATGACTAAGTAATCTAATCAAATTGACAACTAGATAGAATTTCTCCCTTGGGGAGTCAGTGGAAGTCTAATAAGAAATCCGTTGATACCACATCCCACTTCGAAATCATCACTAGACTAGTCTATTGCAAACCATAATAATTCAAATAACAAGTATTTATCAACATGAAGGTGTAATAGTGGGACAAAAAATTATAAAACCTCATGATTTATACCAGAAAACCATCATCACCATCCCATATCATAATTCATCTTTGTAGTGCCTAGATGAACACCTATTAATAACTAATGAAATTAACCAAAAATGTGTTTTATAATGTTACTTAGATAAGAAACTAATCCCGAAATGGGGTATACCACATGAATAAAGAGACCATCCCAAAATGTTTACCTACTATGTAGGGTTTCTGGAATTCATCTAAACTCATCGTATTGTGGATAAATATAAGCAGTATACACAAGGAGAAATGATGATAACTGAATAATAGTTAAAACCATACCTAAAAGGTCTTCTTGAGAATCCATATGAAACTGAGCTAAAATCCCTATAATGTTCCACACTTCCTTTAATTCCCAAAAATTATGTGATGTAAATTTCATAAAAAGTGGATTTGTAATGGCATTACCCTTCCTTAGGGTGTATAATATATTGATGTTATTATATAAAGGTATTACACTATCGAACTCTATCTATGATTCACTTTTTTTTGAAAATATATTGTGTTATGTCATATGGTTAGAAATGATGGTGACTGTATCCCATAAAAGAAAATATCACCACCAATAATTTGATGAATAATTGAAGCATCCTATAAAACATTGTTTTGGTAATTTTACATATTTATTCTATGATGACTATAGCTATAATCCCCCACCTTATCATCCTCCATGAGATTGAAACCCAAACCAACACATGAAGCATCATAGAAAATCAATTCAGATTATTTTTCTCTAGTATGATCTAAATAGTAGTAGATCCATGAAGTCCAGTCATTTCACCTAATGAAGAATAATACATTAAATTTCAAGAAAATTTCTCTCAATTCCATGAGATATCCTTTAAAGGTTATACTATCTATAAGATAACCATGAAAATTGGTCTACATAATCCAACTTGATCATTGGCGATCCAAATATCAAATATAAGTCTTGGATCTACCCTAGAAAATATATCCTCCTACCTTTCATGGAACAACTAAAATGTAATTCTTTGAAATTACATTACCTAATATTTTGGCTTCTTTAATCCATAATTTTAATCTCAAAACCCATCCATTAGTATACTAAATACTCAGGATTTAAAAAACAAAACTCATATTGTGCTCATCCAGACACTCAAATATCGAGTAAACAAATATCATCCTTGAACACATCCAAAAAATTGTCGATATACTGATGGAATATATGTTTCAAGAAAGACATGAAAAATAAACGAGGGTTAGTCATGGAAAAATGTATCACAATATATTCATAATGGTTATAACTTCATCTGATGTCTATATTAGCTACATGACACTACAAAACATTGAATTAATGATGACCTGATCAGATTTCACTCTTATAAAACAACTTTTCCTACATTAACTGATCAACCAAATCATAAACATGAAGGAAACAATACCTATTTTTAGTTGTTACAGGGTTTAATTTTCAACAGTCAGTGAATAAATTATGTAAACCCTCTATCTTCCTATAAAAAATCACATTGGATTTAAAAGGATAAAAAATGGATGGAAAATACCTTTTCATCAAGCCAGCCATCTATATTTTTTTCTCGCAAAATTTTCCATGTTCATTATGATAAGAAGGTTTTTATATCAGCTGAGTCCAAAGAACCATGTCAATTGTAAAATCTACCTCCCCATCTTGAGTATTGTTGAAGAACTATTCTGTGAAAATTTCGGGAGAACCCCAAACAATGGTGGGAAGACCAATAATATATGAAACAACCTCAACATCCGCTACACAACCTACATCAATATTTTGATCTCAACAATGGACGGTTCGGCAAGAACATACCTTGAATACCACCATCCTTAAAACACATGTGAGCTCTCATTGTCAAAAAGAAATGAAAAATTCTGATGATAACATTCAACCTCATCACAACAATAAGCAAACCAACTCATCCAAATGATTATATTAAATTTATCTAGATTGATTACAAAAAATTCCCATTCTAATTCTGTATAAGCTATTGATAATACAGAAGAAGAAAAATGAACCCCTTATTGTTCCCCTTTCCTAGAGGTGTTGAAATCCTTATAAAAGAGTCCATGAGATCTGTAAAATATTTAATAATGTAACAAAATATCAAAATAGAATTTATTGGGAAGCACCTATATAAAATAATGAACAACAATTAAAGATGAAACAATGATGGTAACTCACACTGTCACTAGTCCCACATCTACCTCCATTAGTAACTACTCTAATATGTGATTGTCCTTCACTCTTGTGAGATGTGTCTAAAGCCATATATTATTTAAAGCATCTGACTATGTTGTAATAGTCATTGAAGATACTTCTCCCTGACAATATCAATGTATAAACAAAGACTGAAATAAGTTCCATAGATGATAGTAAAATCAACCATTGTTATACCTCTTATTTTTGTTTTTTTGACCATTCCATGTTGTCTGTAAAACATAGGTACACCACTAGATATATATGTAGATTCCATAGAGGCCAGCTAACAAGGACTACCTTTTCCACTCCTGTGATGATCTGAAAACATCATCTTTTTTCCCTGGTGCACAATGGAAGCATTCAATGCTTAAATGATATGCGGTGTAATAACCACCCATTACCTCCATATTCATATATTCATTCATAGTCCTATCCTCTATCACCATATAGGTCATGATCATTAACATAAATACCCACAATATGACATCTGGTCAAAAAACTTAGATGTACTTCTAGCCCTTCAAATAGACACACTTTAAATCCTCTAGTGGAAAATGAAACAGATCAAATAACCAATTAGTGAATGCTAACACCAAATTTTATCCCTACTATAATGGTAAATACTCTAGATACATCATCTACAATAGAAACTCTCAAAAAAATATGTAAAAATATTGTCTTGAAACCCTTCCATTTAATTCTAATATTATTATCTATATATATAGTGTATTCCCACAAAATCATACTAGTACCCATTAAGTTTGACTGCTTCACTCATCACATTGATATTCCCATGTGTATCCAGGTTGTTGATGATCTGATCAATATTCTGAAACCATCCCCATGAATCATTTAATTCATTCACACCATTAATGAATGATGGATTCTCCCACAAGAACTCTCATAATCAATATGTGTATCTTACAGCTCCTTGTTATACCTCAACAACTATGTTAGGAATTTTTGGGACATTCTTGGAAACAAAATGATCAAATTTCATGGTAGAATTAATAATGTTATTATCTATTGATGAATTTACCTTATGATCGTATGATTTACCCTCTGAATGATCTCATAGAACACATCTCGTATGTAAACATCTTTACCTAGGAAAACAGAAATGATCACACAATAGAACAATCTCGATTCAAAATAGAAACCCTATAGGAAAAATCAATACTGTCATCATGAAATCAAAACTAGAAAAAACATCCCAATATCTCATTATTACATCAATCTCATCATGGAATGGTTCATCGAGTAACTCACCATAACATACAACTCTTGTTTGAAATTTTCAATCACTACAATAATCTAGATACCAATAGAAGTATTCTAAGTAAAAAAACACTATATAATACAGAAATATAATGAATCATACTAAATAACATTTCAAATAGGAAGTCAACCAAATTCTCCACATTCCTATAGATTATTCTCGATCCCTTCATGAAATAGACAAGAAACTGAGATTTAATGAACAAAAAATTGAATAATATTTCCCAATATAGAATAAAATCATTACTAATATATTGATAAAAGAGGAAAAACTGAAAGAAATATATATACGATAACCTAAAAAACAATAGAAATCAAAGAAAACAAAAAAAAAAGATACACAGTACGTGGCTGAGTTAAGAAACTACACACTACCAAAATTGAAAACAACAACATACCCATGTGAAATCATCAGAAAAATTTTACTATACCACTATTCGACAACCTAAACCCAGCTGATAAGAAAAATTACTGCCTTTTTGTGTTGCTTTTCCCTTTGTGGCACCAAAATACATACAATGTTTGATGCACCATTGTATAAGTACATATGGTGTAAGCTAACAGTTTTAGTTGGATCCCAACCTTGGGGTCCACAACATGTTACTATATAATATCTCATGTATTATAATTTTAACTAAATCTTTTGTTAGATATGAAGTAAACAAGTAATATAAAAATCATGTTAAATATTTTCAATTTATTCATAAATGTCATAATAATGGTATGTATATCAATTTCAAAATCAAAAGAATGTTTATCAAAAACAAAAGTAGTAAATCATGTAAAACAAATACCAAATGGTAAAAATCAATGAATAAGAAAATAATTATATATAAATCAATATATTAGGTGTTCTAACTACTCATACCAAAAAAATAATAGTTCACAACCTGACCCAGGATCACAACATTAAAGAGAATAGAAGAACCCAATGTGTGAACCTCTAAAAAATATTACAACATTTCTTTAGAATTATAGGAAAAGGGATTATAGATAATGTCACGACCCTTCCTCAGGGCTCGTGTCATGACTACCCCAAACCCACCATCCATAGTCCAGGGGCTGGCGACTAGCACCAAAGGCGTAAATCCTGATAACTGGGAAGGTATTGCCTTTATAAAAGTAAACAAAACATCATAGAGTACAAGATGAAGTAATACAATATGTACAAAAGAATGTTCTGAAAAGTAAGTGGGCCAGAATACAAACCCAACATAAAGTACAGCTACAACTAAACGAAAGTACAATAGAAAAGTCAAACAGCTCGAAGAATGGAAGCTGCTCCTGGGTCGTCCTCCTCGGATCCTATTTGAAGGGTAGGTACAGATAGCGCAGCTCCTGGATCGTCCACCATGGATCCTACCTGAAGGGTAGGTACCCTCCAAAAACCTCTTGCTCGTCAACCTCCTCCAAGTGTCGTCTCGTCAGGAAGTCCACCTCCAGATACTGACTCGTCGTGAGGTCCACCTCCGAGTACCATCCAGTCCTCGGACACTCGGCCTCTGTCAGCGCTGCCCGTCGTCTGCAACCAACCCAACGAGGTGAGAGCATATCCCGTGTAGGGGTGAGTATACGATACTCAGTAGGGACCCCAATACCCTCAAGGTCTCACTAATTCAAACAAGGATAACCAAAAAGTAGGATCTCAACAGATAACCCTTACTTAGGTATAAGCCCATACTTATACCTAAGTTATCATGTAACCCCTTTCAATCATGAGGAAACACAAAGGTTATGAAATCAATGGATATCCAATACCTATGTATATGCCCATACATACACCTATGTTATCAAGTGACCCATCTCAATCATGAGGTTAACACAGAGGTCATAGACATAGCTCCAACAATGATTTTCATTATCGAAACCGTAACTGCTGAAGAGCCCAGTCTCTGACGAGTACAGTGATCCTATCATGACTCCGGGGTACTTCTCACTAACCTAAGACTGCTGTGAGACTCCTCCAATCGAGTATCGCGGGTCTTCCACCTCACAACATAGTGCTCCTCCACCATGGGTGTGCCACCTCACACAATAGTACTCCCCCTCAAAGCCTACAGAGGTACTCCTCTGGTCGAGTACCGCGGGTCTGCTTACTGCTACCAGACGCTCCGCCCTCCGTGGGTCCGTACCCAAACACATTAGTGCTCCGTCCACTGGGCTAGTCGACTAACTCCAAGTCGAGTCGGTCAAGCAGTTGTCAGGTCTCAGCCAGCTACACGGTCTCCATACTCCGCACGATCGTCTCCGGGAGGGTCCGCTTCACGAGCTATAGGTTGATACTCCTAGTATCAAAAAGTCCCATGAAGAAGTATCTCAAAGGACAGTCTCGTCATAGGGGTATCAACACAACAGATGGCGCGTCAATCGGACACCCGGTCTGTGAGTTATTAGCCTTTTCGTCCCAAGAGCCCGGTTAGTTTCGTGTGTGAACCAACCTGATCATATCTGAACTATACCCCGAACTCTCATAGGGTAAACTCATATGGACCGTTTCTCAACGTGATCACCAACGCCGCAGACGGTTCATCAAACAGACGCCCGGTCTGAAAGTTATCAGCTTCTCCATTCTAGGGGCCCGGTTGAATTTCAGGTACAATACAACCCGGCCATACTCCAACTGCATCCAAAACATAGGCGAAGTATGCCTAAAATTCCTTCTCATCACGAGGAATCCTACAATGTCAACGGAACGTCAATCGGACATCCGGAGCTCAAGTTATAAGTGTTTCCGCTCCGAGGGCCCGATTGGTTTCTTGCTCGAACCAACCCGGCCGTAGCCAATGTTCTTCGAAACATTGACTGTAATATACCAAAACGACCGTCTCGATCCGAGGATTTCACCACACCTAATTGTGCATCGATTGGAGGTCTGTAGCCCATGTTATGGGCGTTTGAACGGATCTATCCGAAATTAGGGGGTTCGGGCCCGGTCCAACTCGGCCCGATACCCCCGGGTCTACGTGAACCGGGTCGACCCGACCCAGCTGGTATGGCCGAATAGGGTGCGGCTCGGCCCGGCCCAGCTGGTATGGTTGGTCCGTGTGGCCAGTGAGGAGCTGGGTGTTACAACCCCCCCCCCCCCCACCATTGACGAAATCGGCACGACTTTAAGCCACACTGCTCTACCTCCGGTACGGCTAAGCCGTTCCGGTATGGCCCACCGCCGTGGCTAAGCCGCGGCGGTTCCGTTTCGGTGGAGCACCACCGCCGCCTGTCGCTGGTGGCCCCGCGCCGGTGTTGCGCGTCGCCGCTGGTTTCCACGGGCCACCGGACGCACTCCGGTGGTCCGTTTTGCTCGCCGCCTTCGCCAGCTTTCCTCCCGGGACCCGACCTTCACTTCAGCAGCTTCAAATTGACATTGCAGCCCCTTTTGTCCTCACTATTCAATCCACGCACAACGATCAACCAGAAGAGTCTTTGAATCGCCTCTGCGGCCCCGACTCCAGCCGTGGTTTCGTTCGGCCTCAACGGCGTGGCGCGACAGCGCCACGTTTCATCGTCTCGTTCTTTCTTGTTTCCACGCAGTGTCATTGCACCGTTCCACCATTGTTCGAGCCACAAAGAAGACAACATCAAAAGAGGAGAAGGGTCGGCTGTGTTTGTGCGGTCTGACCTCCTCCTGTTATGATGATAGCAAGCGGCCAAAAAAATCAACAGAGTTCGTTAAATAAACTTCAAAGAAGATTAAACCCCTACCTCGAAATTGACGTCGCACGTCATCGATTCGCGAAAGTCGAATGTCACGGTAGTCGGGTGTCGTAGAAGAATGGTATCAATTCCTTCGTTGTCAGAAGAAGAAGAACGTTTTTGTTGGTGATGATCACCACAGTCGGCGACTTCTCCCTTGACGCAGAGGAAGAGAATAGTTGTCGGTCGTTCTTCGTCGAGAACGTTCTATGTTGAAAGGAAGGTGTTCTTCGTCGAAGAAGAACCGTTATTCACTGAAGATGCATCGTTCTTCGTCAGAGGGAAGTTCTATTCTTCTTCACAACAAAGTTCTCCCAAAAACTCCAGGACGATGTTAATGTTTTCTCACACACCAAAAGCTCTAACACAAAATAATATCCCATGGTATTATTTTTCTTCACACCTAAAAGATGTTAAAATTCAAACCAAACCAGATAATTATTTAAATGAAGAGGCTCATCTCATTAATTAAGGAATGTTGGGATGAATTAATGGTGGAAGGAAAAGGTGAAGGGTTATACAAACTTAAAAGAGGAGGAGATAAAAGGGGTGTTGGCAAATAAAGTGCAAGGGAGTTTAAGGGGGTTATAAGATGTTCCAGGGGTTATGGTCTCGTGTGGGCCCCACCACACTAAAATCTCCCATGGGAGGTTATGTGGGTGTGGGACCCACTTCCCACATATTCACACATGGGATGTTGGGAGGTTGTGGACCCCACCAACAACTTCCCATGGTAGATTTTAACTTCCTTGAATATCAAAAATAAAATTGTTCGCAATTTAATTTATTTCTTCCATAAACCCCAAAATTTAACTTCTTCTACCAAACAAATGCATCTATGGTAAAAGTACTCTTAAGAAAATACAGGCGCTGTGAGTTCATCGGTGCCCTAAGATATCAATTCTGAGCACCGGTTAAAAAGATAGAAAAACCTGCTCGTTTGTTCACTGAACTTACCCAAGCCAAACTTTGGAAATTGATTTCGGGCACACCGGGCCGAAGAATCTGGTGCCGTCAGAAACTGCATACTCGTAAAATTCCAAAGAAATTTAGAAAAACAATTCCTTGAAATTTTCAGGTCTTTACATTACTCCCACCTCAGGGATTTACGTCCCCGTAAAGCAATACCACAATCTAGGGAAACAAAAGTTGTAATGAGCGCGCATATGAGCCTTCCGCTCCCATGTGCTCACCTAAGGGTTCCCGTGCTACCAGTGAAAGCGCGAAAGAGGAATTGACCATCCCTGTAGGACCCACTCCTGTAAATCCTCAATCCCTACTAGATCCCTCTCGAAGTCGTCTAGTCATCAATTTCCAAATCCCTGAGAGCGATGATGTGTGAAGGATCATGCACTTATCTCATCACCGGAGGTATGTGGATGATATTATGCACTCGGTGCAACTTAGGTGGAATGGTCAATCGGTAAACCACCTCACATACCCCAATGAGGTCCTAGAAAGGTCTTTTGAACATCAGAGATAACTTTCCGCCTCAGCCACATCTCCGTAATCCTCGTCGAGGTGAGACCTGTATAAGGACGTGATCGTCATCCTCGAACTCTAGAGGTCTCCCTTTCCTGATTAGAACTGAAACTCAAAACTCCTACTACCACGTGGGTGAAGTTGAACGACTCAAGAGTGATCGGCTACACCTTCCTATGCATGATTCCATCTCGTGCTTCCTGGGTTTTCCTTTTCACCGACCAAGGAAAACCCCATCCCAACGTTGTAGATAAACCACAACATTTTTTCCTAATACAGTCAATCTGTGTATGAAATGTGGATCTAATCCATTCTCAGACCAACATCGTAAGGCCTCGATGCTACCACCAAGAGATTCCAACCAAAACTCTCGCCTTGTGGGTCAGATCACACTATCGGCATAAGTGTGATTATCAAGTCTCCTCCCAAGTTATCTCCTGACGTGAGGGTCAAGTCTACGGCTTACCAGAAACTCTATGTCTGGGACAAGATTCATGGAAGGAAGGAATGATTAATATCTACGTCTGTTACTACGGAAGCTAGTAGAGGACACAGACTGTCCCTTGAATCATTCTTAGAGCCATTGGGTCACACTCCTTGACCGCATGCATCTACTCTCTTCCCCTTCCCTCCAGCTCCCTGAGCCTAGCAGGGACTACAAAGGTGGGTGGTTGTAACATGTCGAAAAGTACCCCACCCCATGCTGCTCTCCTAGATCTACTTCACATCTGCTGCTCTGCAGATTCATCTTTCCACGACACTTCCTCTTCGTGAAACATTTTACATGTCCAAGTCTCTGAGACTGACGCCAGTTCGCATCTTCTCACTGCTAACATTCACTGGCTATAACCGATCATCCAAAGAACATTCAACCACAAAGGTTCTCTCTAGCGCCCTAACATAAGTATGGATGCATAGAGAAAAGGTGTTGGCTCGGATGTCCGAGCCCTGAAGCACCGATCACATCGCATTCATCAAGTACCAAGAATGGTTTGGTATGCCCCGATGAATTCTCACCTACTGACATGTCGTCCTGCCGAAGCTGTATAAGCTCTAAAAAACTCCCAGCCACATCCTCAAGCCAGTCCTTAGCTGCCTCTGAGTCGGTCTCGCCTTGGAACTTGAGGGTATCTGATGTTGGAACACATGTAAGGCAGTAAGTCTACATGTGCCACATACAGGTATCGCCGGTTGTAACTGCTGACCAACATGTATTGATGTATAGGTGGAACACTACCCGAAGGCACTATCTCAAGCATCGGTCCACGTACCGAAGCCTCATCACTATGCGGACCATCCTCATGGGCACTCACTAGAAAACACTAGTAACCAAGTCCACCATCCACTCTACTGATGTCTCAGCTAGGTGGAAAACTCTAACAAACGCCTCCATCCAGTCCTCTGCTGTCTGGGAATCTGCCTCACCTCGTAACCTCGGAGGCCTCTACTGCTGGAACTCATGCATCACGCTCTGCCATCGTGAACCGTCCACTATTACGACTGGTGGCATCTGCTACCTAACGGGTGGTGGTGCTGCTGGTAGACCACCCGAGGGTAAAAACATAGTAAAAAGGGCCCTTCACTGGAGCCTCATTGCTCGGTGAGCCGTCATCGAGTACTCTCTCAGAAACTCCAAGTGATTGTCTGCTTGGAGACATCTTGAACAGATGCAACACAGTCAACGATTTATTCCTGGTGAGCTGACCAGGTTTGAGATGACATTAAAACTGTTGGAAACACACACACAATCAGTGTTTCCGTGCACACAATTGGAAATCAGATGTCAGAGTCATGGTGTACAGATACGTCGGCCGCCGCACCAACACTGGACTCCCTGAACTGAAGACCACACTCGGTACCCCTAACACTATTTCTTCACAGAAAGAAAATATCAGAGTTATAAGTTCTGTGGTAGAACCGACACCTATGATACCAATTTTTCATGACCCGTCCTCGGGGCCCGTGCCGTGACTACCCCAAACCCGCCTTCCATAGGCCAGGGGCTGGCAACTAGCACCAAAGGCATATATCCCGATAACTGGGAAGGCATTGCCTTTATAAAAGTTAAAAAAATCATAGAGTACAAGAGGAATTAATACACTAAGTACAAAATAATGTGTTGAAAATTAAGTGGGCCAGAATACAAACCCTACTGAAAGTACAACTACAACTGAATGAAAGTACAATAGAAAAGGCAAACAGCTGGAAGAATGGAAGCAGCTCCTAGGTTGTCCTCCTCAAATCCTACCAGAAGGGTAGGTACGGATAGCGCAGCTCCTAGATCGTCCACCATAGATCCTACATGAAGGGTATGTACAGATAGCCTCCAAAATGCTCTCTCCCGTCAACCTCCTCCGAGTGTCGTCTCGTTGTGAAGTCCACCTCCGGATACTGACTCTTCATGAGGTCCACCTTCGGGTACCGTCCAGTCCTCGAACACTCAGCCTCTGTCACCGCTGCCCGTCGTCTCCAAGCAACACAACGAGGTGCGAGAATAGCCTATGCAGGGGTGAGTATATGATACTCAGTAAGGACCCCAAGACCCTTAAGGTCTGACTAAATCCTACAAGGATAACCATAAAGTAGGATCTCAACAGATAACCCTTACTTAGGTATAAGCCCATACTTATACCTAAGTTATCAAGTAACCCATATCAATCAAGAGGAAACACAATGGTTATGAAATCAACGGATAAACACTACCTAGGTATATGCCCACACATTTACATAAGTTATCATGTGACCCATCTCAATAAAGAGGAAAACACAGAGGTCATAGTCTCGGCTCAAACCAGGATTTTCAAAATCGAAACCGTAACTGCTGAAGAGCCCCGTCTCTGATGAGTACAATGATCTTGTCACGACTCTGAGGTACTGCCTACTAACCTAAGACTGCTGAGATACTCCTCCTGTCGAGTATCGCGGGTCTTCCACCTCACAAAGTAGTGCTCCTCCGCCATGGGCCTGCCACCTCACATAGTAGTGCTCCCCCTGAGAGCCGATAGAGGTACTCCTCCTGTCGAGTACCGTAGTTCTACTGCCTGCAACCAGGCACTCCATCTACCGTGGGTCTGCACCCAAACACAGTAGTGCTCCATCCACTTGGCTAGTCGACTCACTCCAAGTCGACATGGTCAAGCATTCGTCAGGTCTCAGCCAGCGACACGGTCTCCGTACTCCATACGCTCATCTCCGGGAGGGTCCGCTCCATGAGCTACAGATCGATACTCCAATTATCACAAAGTCCCATGGAGAAGTATCTCAAAGGAATACCTCGTCATAGGGGTCTCAACACAATAGACGTCGCATCAATCGGACACCCGATCTGCGAGTTATTAGCCTTTTCGTCCTAGGGGCCCGGTTGGTTTTGTGTGCGAACCAACTCGACTATATCTCAACTATAACACGAACTATCATAGGGTAAACTCATAGGGACCGTTTCTCAATGTCATCACCAACGCCGATGATAGTTCGTCAAACTGACGTCCGGTCTGAAAGTTATCAGCTTTTCCGTTCCAGGGGCCCGATTGGATTTTGGGTACAATCCAACCCGGCCATACTCCAACTGCATCCTAACCTCAGGAGAAGTATTCCCAAAGTTCCGCCTCATCAAGAGGAATCGAACAAAGTCGACTGAACATCAATCGGACGTCCAGAGCTCAATTTATAAGTGTTTCCGCTCTGAGGTCCCGATTGGTTTCGTGCTCGAACCAACCTGGTTGTCCCGAATGTTCTACGAAACCTTACATGCAATATACCAAAACAACCATCTCGATCCAAGGATCATACCACAATAGACGGTCAATCTATTGGAGGTCAGTAACCCATGTTATTGGCATTTGACCGGATATGTCCGAAATTAGGGGGTTCGGGCCCGGTCCGACCCGGCTCGATACCCCCCCGGGTCGGCCCGAACCAGGTCCGGGTCCGGCCCAATAGGGCGCGGCCCAGCCCGGTGGGCACGACCCCACGCAGCCCGGCCCGGTGCTCACGGTCCCACCCGGCCTGGGCGGCCCGGCCGGTGCAGCCGGTCTACGTGGCCAGCGCGGAGCGGGGGGTTACAACCATGCTGCGGTTGACGAAACTGGCACCACTTTAAGCCATGCCGCTCTAACTCCGAAACGGCTAAGACATTCCGGTTTGGCCCACCACCGCGGCTTGGCCGCGGCGGTTCCGTATTAGCGGCGCGCTGCCACCCCTGGTCGCCGGTGTCGCCATGCCCGTGTGGCACGCCGCTGCCGGTTTCCGTGGACCACCGGATGCGCTCTGGTGGTCCGTTTTTCTCTCTGCCTTTGCTAGTGGTCTTTCCAGGACCCGACCTTCACAGCGGAGGCTTAAAATTGACATTGTGGCCCCGTTTGTCATCACCCGTCAATCCACGCACAACGATCAACTAGTGGTACCTTCGAATCACCTCCGCAGCCCCAACTCCGGCAGGGGTTTCGTTCGGCCTCAACGGCGTCGCGTGACGGTGCCCCGCTTCTTCGTCACTCTCTTTCTTGTTTTCGTGTAGTGTCGTTGCCCCGCACCACATTTGTTTGAGCCACAAAGAACTCAACATCAAAGGGGGAGGAGGTTCGGCTGTGTTTGTGCAGTCTGACCTCCTCCTGTTATAATGATAGCAAGCGGCCAAAAAAAATCAACGCAGTTTGTTAAATAAACTTGAACGATGATAAAACCCCTACCTCGAAATTGACGTCGCACGTCATCTTGTCGCGAAAGTCGAATGTCGTGGTAGTCTGGTGTCGTGGAAGAAAGGTATAGATTTTGTTGATGTTGGAAGAAGAAGAAGAATGTTGTTGTTGGCGATGATCACCGCACTCAATGACTTCTCCCTTGACGCGGAGGAAGAGAAGATTTGTTGGTCGTTCTTTGTCGAGAACATTCTATGTTGAAGGAAAGGTGTTCTTCGACGAATAAGAACCGTTATTTTTTGATGATGCATCATTCTTTGTCGGAGGGATGTTCTATTCTTCTTGACACCAAAGTTCTCCCAAAAACTCCAGGACGTTGTTAATGTTTTCTCACACACCAAAAGCTCTAACACAAAATAATATCCCGTGATATTATTTTTATTCACACCTCAATGATTTTAAAATTAAAACCAAACAACATAATTAATTAAATGAAGAGGCTCATCTCATTAATTAAGGAATGTTGGGATGAATTAATTGTCGAAGGAAAAGGTGAAGGGTTATACAAACCTATAGGAGGAGGAGATAAAAGGGGAGTTGGAACATTATGTGCAAGGGAGTTTAAGGGGGTTATAAGAAGTTCAAGGGGTTATGGTCTCGTGTGGGCCCCACCATAGTAAACTCTCCCATGGGAGGTTCGGTGGGTGTGGGCCCCACCTCGCACATTTTTACACATGGGAAGTTGTGTGGTTGTGGACCCACCAACAACTTCCCATTGTATATTTTAACTTCCTTGAATATCAAATATAAAATTGTTCACAATTTTATTTATTTCTTCCATAAACCCCAAAATTTAACTTATTCTACCAAGAAAACGCACCTATGGTAAAAGTCCTCTTAAGAAAATACCGGCGCTGTGAGTTCATTGGTGCCCTCAGATTTCAATTCTGAGCACCGGTTAAAAAGATTGAAAAACGCGATCGTTCGTTCACTGAACGTACCTGTAACACCATGAGATTTTATGAAAAATATTATTTTAATTTCATTAATGTCTTTTGTTGTATTCTACACCAAGATTAACTTGCGCTATACGCAACACCGTATTAGCTTGCAGTATACGCAACACTATTCTTGGACCGTGTTACACACAATTTTGATAATAGTTATTCTACGCAACATTGAGTATATATATATATATATATTAAATGTATAAATGAAATATGGTTTGATTCTGTTATACGAAACAAAGATGGATTCTTTCACAACACGCAACCCTGACTTGGCTTGCATTACACGCAATCGCGACCTTCCTCGATAGCGTGTGTTGTACGCAATACTGGGTTTTAATAAACAATGTTATATTATTATAATATTGTCATGAACTAGCCGTTATGAATAGTATTAACTAAATTTTGAATTTTATAACATTATTATTCATCTTACACATTTCTAGAACATGGTATAAGAACAAAATAAATTTTTCAGGTAAAATAAGTATTTTTAAAAAAATGCAGTTTTGCCGCCTTTGGATGGCACACCCACTTTAAATCTGGTTTTTTGACATGTTTATATGTTAAATTTGACAAAATAATATTCTTCTTTTGAATCAGGATATAAAAATTTACATTAGATAATGTTTTGATATTTTTCTGATAACTTTCATATTTTAATGAATAGTAAAAACACGCTATATTTTAATTAAAAACAACTTTTTTCATCGTAATATATTATGTGGTTAAATTATAATATTGAATGGTTTTAAAGTATAAATAGAATATATTTTTACCATTTAATATAATGTATGTCATTAGCATTGATTTTACCTTGAATACGTAGGTTAAATCAATTCAATCTTTTGCAATGTTTTAAAGAAAAACCCGTTTTCTTTCGACAACTGGATTAATTTTAATTTAATTTCTGCATCTTTTGTGTATTGAATTTGGAAAAATGGATTCCATATTTGGAATCAGTAAGTTCAAATTATGTTAATAAGCTACTTTTTATTTTTGGGAATTATGAATAGTAACTACGGTAAATTTTATTTACCATAGTTAAAGGTAAATCGGGTAATTAAGGGTAAATATAATATTTTAAAATTACCCTAACAAATGTCAAAATCCTATTGGATGACTAAAAGTCGACCCATATCACCTAAGGGTCGGATTAGAATAATTTAATGGACATTTGTCCATGAAAATAACTTAATTATTATTAAAACCAAAGAAAGTGACAACATGTCACTCTCTTAAATTTTATAAGTATATTAATTTTAATTTAGTGATAAACTTCATGAAACTTAGAACATGAATAGTCTCCAGAAATCCAATGAAATTATCTACATCATATAAATTTATTTAAAATTTTTAGGGATTAAATAATTATCATTAATTATGACACAATAGTTATGCAGAAATTGTTTATCTAGTGAAAAATCAAGAATATTGTTTTTTTAAACTAATAGTGACCGTAAAATGCACAAATACCTAACCAAAACATATTTTCCATGTAAATGTAAACCATAAGCATTGAATGGTCGAATATTTGACCATTTGGAGCCTTATAAAAGCGATTATTACCCTTATATTAATTTATTTTAAATGATGCCAAAGTTGTCACCTTCATAATTTAATAAATATAACAATTTAAATGTTGTGATTTTAAGATGATAAATTAGAGTAAAAGTATTATTGTGAAAGGTAATATATTTATCTTCATAATAGGATTTTATTTTAAATTTTTATACAACAAATAAGTATATTAAATAATTATACAAAAATGATGTAGTAATTATTTTATTAAGAGATAAACCAAATAAATGGTTTTAAAAATAATAAAATAAATATTATATGAACTATTTAATGTGATAAACTAATTTTATAGATACATATGACCTCTTATTAATATATTAAAGCTTTTAGTTCGAACATATCTTCTGTATATATTTTATTTAAATTCAAATAAATGAATAGTGTCAAAATTGACACTATTGTTATTTTACAAAAATAACATATTATAAAATTGTTTAAAAATCACAAAAATATTTAAAAATTATAAATTTATATTTATATGGTCTATAATGTTATAAAGTAAACAATTATGGAAAATTCACAACAAATAAGTAATTATTTGTTATAATTTAAAATTTAGAATTTTATTACCACAAATAAACTTAAATATATTAAATAAGGATAAATCAAAATGATAAGGTTTAAAATAATATCCAAACATGTCTAAATTTGATTGGTTGATGAGATTACAACCCTATCTCATCTAATATTTAAATATGAGTCATTTTTGGAGGTTTTTAGGTGGGGTTAGATTTATTATAAATTAATATTTTTAAGAATTCCTAAGGTGCCCTTCTCCTCCCTTATAAAAGGGCACCTCCTCCCCCTCCTCCTCACACAACTTTGAGCCTTAAAGCTTGGCCAAACCCTGAAAAAACCTCTTCTCCACTTCCCTAGAATAATCCTAGTGGTTCTGGTCTTCTTCAAAGACCAATCTTAGTTCCCTAAGTGAAGAATTCAAAGAGGCGTTTCAAAGAAGAGGTAATATCCATTACCGATCTTTTCAATTTCTTTCTTCTTAAACTTCTTCTTCTTTAGTTTTTTCATGATAAAGTAATAACATCAGTATTACTTACATACTAACATGTTATTATAAATATTAAACAACTATAATTAACCTTCTATCCATCCTACGGAAAAAGGAAATCACCGCGCGTGCGTACGTACGGAATACCGTCTCCACGCCGTGGTGTAATCTATTTTCCGCCACCACCTTAATTGGATGGGTATAATAGTTTAATGAGTAACTATATATGATTATTATAAATTTATATTGATACTGAAATAGTATACATACACTTCAACACAATTCCACGACCATGGGAACGATATCATCGCTCGTGCGTACGTACGGACTACCATCTCCACGACGCGATGAGATTCATTCTCAATGATTAAATATTCATGAATGATTATAAAGTATATATAATAAGTTCTAATGAAATATATGACATAATAATGATACTGGAATTATTTATATTTATATGCATGTCATATACTTAATTCCATTCAATTCAATAAGGAAACGAAAACAGCGTTCATGCGTACGTACGGTCTACCGTCTCCATGAACGGTGTATTTATTTCCATTTACTGATTCATTATATATATGTATATTCTGAATATATATATATAAATAATGTTTTATATTCTGTAATTAATTAATCATGATCTAAGTAATCATATGAATAATTACAAGTCAAAAACCCGAACGAAAAATGAGACGATTTTACCCAAAACGATACTTTAACATGAATTTACAAAAGAACGGGTAATATAAAGTCATAAGTGGACCATATATGATATAATAACAATGAATATGATTCTAGAATAAGTCAATAACATGATTTAAATCATTATACAGGTGGTTTGGACACTTACAAAGCAAGTCGGACCTAAGGTAAGGGAAAATATCACAATCTCATTTTTATCCGAGATTGTTTATTCGTAAGTATTTACTGGGGTGTATTTTATCATCCACATCCATGTTTCATCAATATGTAATATTACTTCCATCCACCTACAATTTTTTAAATCCATTTTTACCCTTCGGTGAGTTTTTAGTAATATGTATGAAAGGAATATTTTGTCGTTTTTCGTACGAGGTACTTTTTGACTTTTCCGACAAAAGTACGAAGAATGTTTTTTTAACTTATACGGCATGAATGGATTTTTAAAACATTATTTCCTAGAAGATTCCTGTACAAGTTTTCAAGTTTATTTTTAATCAACTTCTTTTATTTTAAAATTGTATGACATGTTAAGAAAGGAAAAGTGTTTTTGAAGTAGAAATGATATTTTCCTCAAGAATGAAGTTCAAGTATTTTATCAAAATTATTTTCCATCTAAGATAATAAAAGGGTTCTGTTTTTATCCCTATTATTACATTGGTTTGATTATGTTGTGATGGAAATATTTTTATGAATTCCTTTATCTTATATGAATTGTTTTATGATGTCATGTTGTTTAAGAATCCCATTTTTATTACATGGGTTACACTATGATGTATGGTTTATGATTATGTGGCACACATAAGAAAGGATTCATTATAAGATGGGTGGAACCTATATCTCCCTCCAATGCATTGGGTAAAGATTTTATATCTCATGAGATAGACAGGGCTGGAACGGTAGGTTATACCGATTCAGTGAAACAGGACTGAAACGAGGGTTACTCGATTCAGAAAGGGACTTTGTCCACTAAGATAGTCTTGGCAATGATTCTTGAATAACAAGAAATGATTCTATATGATTATGTGTGAATGCAAAAAAGATTCATGTTTTAAGTTATGATTATTGTGATTACATTTCACTGCCATGATTTACCCCATGTTATGAAATTAGGATCTCTTTTGCAGGTTAAGATTTCCAAAAGTTATGTGCTTATGTATATGATGTGATTTATATTTCTTTTGTTTACCCTTACTGAGCATATGAGCTCACCCTTTTATGTTTTCTTTTCCCCAGGATATAAACAAAGGTTTTTGGTAAAAAAAGGGAAGATCTTTATGGGAGATATTGGAGATCTTTCACCACGATTAGAAGATTACGTTCCGAGTTTCCAAAGACACTAAACTATTACGATCCTTGTGTGTGTGTTTTTGTTATGTACTAAGTATTCCGCAAAAGTAATGTAATGTCTATGTACGTCAGGCTTCGGGTCTCTACAGTTGGTATCAGAGGAAAGGTTTAGTCAACCTTTGTAAACTAGGATGCAAGAACTTTAGTGAGATCCCTAGAGATATTTATAAGGTATGTCTAGGGATGTCCCTAACGATAAGTATACGTATAGGTTACAGTCCAAGAACTATGGTAACGATCATAGAATTTAACCTAAGATGTTAGATATTGAGGATACTTCACCTTTATTATGTTATTTTCCCTATCATTATTTTTTCCTCTCACACTATTCTTTTTTGGGTTTTAGAAAATGGCTGGAAACAAGATGATTCACAATAATGGAGGATATGATGGACAATGGAATGATATTCTTCATAATGAAATTGGATTTGGAAGTCCAAACCTCATTATTATGCCGAATCAGCAATCTCATAATATGATCAGTAAAGTAAAATTTGGTAAGTTTCCTGACTCGGCTAATAAGAGAAAGATGGAGTTTCATGATGATCATAGAGGAAAGAAAGTTCAATTTTCCCTATGTAAATCATGTGGGAAGAGGCATCAAGGAGAATGTTTCGAAGGAACTGGAAGATGCTTTGGGTGTGGAAAAGAATGACACAAAGCAAGTAAGTGCAAAGGAAAAGGTTGAGTTAACACCATGGATGAGGATAATGGTATTTCTGCGACATCAACAATGGTTAAATGTTTTAAATGTGGAATGTACGGGCATTATGCAAACCAATTCCCTAAGGGAAAGTCTCATAAAGATAATCAGTATGGTCGTATGGGAAGTATTTATGTTGATGATGATGAAGAGACTACAAATGATATGTGAGATGAAAGAATTGTTGAAGCTCGGTCAATGGTTTAAGAATGTAGTGGAATGATTACATGTTTATCATGTGTAATGTTGTATAAGAAATCTCATGGTACTATGGAATAAAGAGACATCTAAGGATTTTTACACTGTTGTCTTTCCTTGAGTTATGAAAGTGTATGATTAATGGTACCACTATCCATGAATGGTTATTCAGATATTTTTGGAATTTAGATGATATGTGCATAATAAAGGAATAATAAGATAATGAGGTGTTTGATTGTATTCATGAGCTCATGACTGATATAAGGAGAAGGTTATATCATGGTTTGAGTATAGAGAATTTTTGGATTTTGGTATGAGGAAAGAGTTAACTTTTAACTGCATTCATGTTTTCACTAAGGTTCAATGGGTATTCAAGAGAATACATGATTAAGGACTTTGAATGTTTGGAATGTGACCAACAAAACATATCTTATGATATATGGGGATCAACGATGGTATTAAATCTCTGGTAATCATTTTCACTACGTTATGAGAGTGGACTGCAGTATTATGGATAAGCCTAAAGATTGGAATGGATTATGTTGGACATAAGTTAGTATTTTTTAAGGATAAAAGTTTTTTTCAATATTATTGATGGTATGTTATAGTAATGTAGTTTTAGAAAAAGGACAACCTGCAGGATGGGCGACAGCCCATCGCGTCGGACAAGGTCGTAGGAATCGAACCCACAACCGAAGTGCGACTGGCCTTTGTCGCCTACCACTGGCCTACAGGAAGTCCCTATTTATTAGAAACTAGTTTTATTATATTAAGCAGTATGATATATGAAGTATAAAGTCCATTTTAGGAACCATATGTGATTAATCTCACTATAGATCGACTTATGTATATAAATTCTGCTAACCTTTTGTTTGAGACAGATGTAATGACCCGTCATTCTATCAAATGATCTGCTAACACTTCACGAATAACAAATTCAACTTCATTTATTTAAGAGATGAAGTGGAAATTGTTAAAGGCACGAACAATAGTGAGATTGTACCAAAATAAAGTACGTATTTATTCTAATTCAAATTTTCAACTTTAGGGAAATGATCTTGAAAACCAAAAATGTTGTCCTAGTGCCCTTATATCCGATGAATCAGGTGGTACCCTAGATCATCACAAATTTATGGCTTTGTGATTGCTAGCTTTTCCATAGCCATGTTCTCAACCACTCTCCATCAGAACATGATGGTTAGATTTCTCTTCCATATCTATATTTTCACCTATGTGGAAACCCAGTGATTAGTTTATTTGGGTAACCATTACGTTTCATACTTTTGTTTTTAAAGATAAGTTTTGGAATTTCTTTTTAGGATGTGGGTTTCTATCAAACAAACTTTAAAATAGTAAACCATTTATAACCCCGAAGAATTTCGAGGGAGAAATTCATTTTAAGGGGGGTAGAATGTAACACCCTGAGATTTTATGAAAAATATTATTTTAATTTCATTAATGTCTTTTGTTGTATTCTACACCAAGATTAACTTGCGCTATACGCAACACCGTATTAGCTTGCAGTATACGCAACACTATTCTTGGACTGTGTTACACTCAATTTTGATAATAGTTATTCTACACAACATTGAGTATATATATATATATATATTAAATGTATAAATGAAATATCGTTGGATTCTGTTATACGAAACAACGATGGATTTTTTCACAACACGCAACCCTGATTTGGCTTGCATTACACGCAATCACGACCTTCCTCGATAGCGTGTGTTGTATGCAATACTGGGTTTTAATAAACAATGTTATATTATTATAATATTTAAATGAACTAGCCGTTATGAATAGTATTAACTAAATTTTGAATTTTATAACATTATTATTCATCTTACACATTTCTAGAACATGGTATAAGAACAAAATAAATTTTTTTGGTAAAATAAGTATTTTTCAAAAAATGCAGTTTTGCCGCCTTTGGATGGAGCACCCACTTTAAATCTGGTTTTTTGACATGTTTATATGTTCAATTTGACAAAATAATATTCTTCTTTTGAATCAGGATATAAAAATTTACATTAGATAAAGTTTTGATATTTTTCCGATAACTTTCATATTTTAATGAATAGTAAAAACACGCTATATTTTAATTAAAAACAACTTTTTTTCATCGTAATATCTTATGTGGTTAAATTATAATATTGAATGGTTTTAAAGTATAAATAGAATATATTTTTACCATTTAATATAATGTATGTCATTAGCATTGATTTTACCTTGAATACGTAGGTTAAATCAATTCAATCTTTTGCAATGTTTTAAAGAAAAACCCGTTTTCTTTCGACAATGGGATTAATTTTAATTTAATTTCTGCATCTTTTTTGTATTGAATTTGGAAAAATGGATTCCATATTTGGAATCAGTGAGTCCAAATTATGTTAATAAGCTACTTTTTATTTTTGGGAATTATGAATAGTAACTACGGTAAATTTTATTTACCATAGTTAAAGGTAAATCCTTTAATTAAGGCTAAATATAATATTTTAAAATTACCCTAACAAATGTTAAAATACTATTGGATGACTAAAAGTCGACCCATATCACCTAAGGGTCGGATTAGAATCATTTAATGGACATTTTTCCATGAAAATAACTTAATTATTATTAAAACCAAAGAAAGTGACAACATGTCACTCTCTTAAATTTTATAAGTATATTAATTTTAATTTAGTGATAAACTTCATGAAACTTCTAACAGGAATAGTCTCCAGAAAGATAATGAAATTATCTACATCATATAAATTTATTTATAATTTTTAGGGATTAAATAATTATCAATAATTATGACATAATAGTGATGCAGAATTTGTTTATCTAGTGAAACATCAAGAATATTGTTTTTTAACTAATAGTGACCATAAAATGCACAAATACCTAACCGAAACTTATTGGCCATATAAATGTAAACCATAAGCATAAAATGGTCGAATATTTGACCATTTGGAGCCTTATAAAAGCGATTATGACCCTTATATTATTTTATTTTAAATGATTCCAAAGTTGTCACCTTCATAATTTAATAAATATAACAATTTAAATATTGTTATTTTAAGATGATAAATTCGAGTAAAAGTATTATTTTTAAAGGTAATATATTTATCTTAATCATAGGATTTTATTTTAAATTTTTATACAACAAATAAGTATATTAAATAATTATACAAAAATGATGTAGTAATTATTTTATTAAGAGATAAACCAAATAAATGGTTTTAAAAATAATAAAATAAATATTATATGAACTATATAATGTGATAAACTAATATTATAGATACATATGACCTTTTATTAATATATTAAAGCTTTTAGTTTGAACATATCTTCTGTATATATTTTATTTAAATTCAAATAAATGAATAGTGTCAAAATTGACACTATTGTTATTTTACAAAAATAACATATTATAAAATTGTTTAAAAATCACAAAAATATATAAAAATTATAAATTTATATTTATATGGTCTATAATGTTATAAATTAAACAATTATGGAAAATTCACAACACATAAGTAATTATTTGTTATAATTTAAAATTTAGAATTCTATTACCACAAATAAACTTAAATAGATTAAGTAAGGATAAATCAAAATGATAAGGTTTAATATAAGATCCAAACATGTCTAAATTTGATTGGTTGATGAGATTACAACCCTATATCATCTAATATTCGAATATGAGTCATTTTTGGGGGTTTTTACGTGGGGTTAGATTTATTATAAATTAATATTTTTAAGAATTCCTAAGGTGCCCCTCTCCTCCCTTATAAAAGGGCACCTCCTCCCCCTCCTCCTCACACAACTTTGAGCCTTCAAGCTCGGACAAACCCTGCCAAAACCTCTTCTCCACTTCCCTAGAATAATCCTAGAGGTTCTGGTCTTCTTCAAAGACCAATCTTAGTTCCCTAAGTGAAGGATTCAAAGAGGCGTTTCAAAGAAGAGGTAATATCCATTACCAATCTTTTCAATTTCTTTCTTCTTCAACTTCTTCTTATTTAGTTGTTTCATGATAAAGTAATAACATCAGTATTAATTACATACTAACATGTTATTATAAATATGAAACAACTCTAATTAACCTTCTATCCATCCTACAGAAAAAGGAAATCACCGTGCGTGCGTACGTACGAAATACCGTCTCCACGCCGTGGTGTAATCTATTTTCTGCCACCAACTTAATTGGATGGGTATAATGGTTTAATGAGTAACTATATATGATTATTATAAAGTGATATTGATACTGAAATAGTATACATACACTTCAACACAATTCCACGACCATGGGAACGATATCATCGCTCATGCGTACGTACAGACTACCGTCTCCACGAAGCGATGAGATTCATTCTCAATGATTAACCATTCATGAATGATTATAAAGTATATATAATAAGTTCTAATGAAATATATGACATAATAATGATACTGGAATTATTTATATTTATATGTATGTCATATACTTAATTCCATTCAATTCAATAAGGAAATGAAAACAGCGTTCATGCGTACGTACGGACTACCGTCTCTATGAACGGTGTATTTATTTCCATTTACTGAATCATTATATATATGTATACTATGAATATATATATAAATCATGTTTTATATTCTGTAATTAAGTAATCATGATCTATGTAATCATATGTATAATTACATGTTAAAAACACGAACGAAAAATGAGACGATTATACCCAAAACGATACTTTAACATGAATTTACAAAAGAACGGGTAATATAAAGTCATAAGTGGACCATATATGATATAATAACAATGAATATGATTCTATAATAAGTCAATAACATGATTTAAATCATTATATAGGAGGTTCGGACACTTACAAAGCAAGTCGGACCTAAGGTAAGGGAAAATATCACAATCTCATTTTTATCCGAGATTGTTTATTCGTAAGTATTTACTGGGGTGTATTTTATCATCCACATCCATGTTTCATCAATATGTAATATTACTTCCATCCACCTACAATTGTTTAAATCCATTTTTACCCTTCGGTGAGTTTTTAGTAATATGTATGAAAGGAATCTTTTGTCGTTTTTCGTACGAGGTACTTTTTGACTTTTCCGAAAAAAGTACGAAGAATGTTTTTTTTAACTTATACGGCATGAATGGATTGTTAAAACATTATTTCCAAGAAGATTCCTGTACAAGTTTTCAAGTTTATTTTTAATCAACTTCTTTTATTTTAAAATTGTATGACATGTTAAGAAAGGAAAAGTGTTTTTGAAGTAGAAAGGATATTTTCCTCAAGAATGAAGTTCAAGTATTTTATCAAAATTATTTTCCATCTAAGATAATAAAAGGGTTATGTTTTTATCCCTATTATTAAATTGGTTTGATTATGTTGTGATGGATATATTTTTATGAATTCCTTTATCTTATATGAATTGTTTTATGATGTCATGTTGTTTAAGAATCCCATTTTTATTACATGGGTTACACTATGATGTATGGTTTATGATTATGTGGTACACATAAGAAAGGATTCATTATAAGATGGGTGGGACCTATATCTCCCTCCAATGCATTGGGTAAAGATTTTATATCTCATGAGATAGACAGGGCTGGAACGGTAGGTTATACCGGTTCAGTGAAACAGGACTGAAACGAGGGTTACTCGATTCAGAAAGGGACTTTGTCCACTAAGATAGTCTTGGCAATGAGTCTTGACTAACAAGAAATGATTCTCTATGATTATGTGTGAATGCCACAATGTTTCATGTTTTATGTTATGATTATTGTGATTACATTTCACTGCCATGATTTACCCCATGTTATGAAATTAGGATCTCTTTTGCAGGTTAAGATTTCCAAAAGTTATGTGCTTATGTATATGATGTGATTTATATTTCTTTTGTTTACCCTTACTGAGCATTTGAGCTCACCCATTTATGTTTTCTTTTCCCCAGGATATAAAGAAAGGTTTTAGGTAAAAAAAAGGGAAGATCATTATAGGAGATATTGGAGATCTTTCACCACGATTAGAAGATTACGTTCTGAGTTTCCAAAGACACTAAACTATTACGATCCTTGTGTGTGTGTTTTTGTTATGTACTAAGTATTCCGCAAAAGTAATGTAATGTCTATGTACGTCAGGCTTCGGGTCTCTACAGTACCCAAGCCAAATTTCGGAAATTTATTCTAGGAACACCGGGCCTCAGAATCTGGTGCCTTCAGAAACCACATACTCCTAAAATTCCAAATAAATTTAGAAAAAATTTCCTTCAAATTTCCGGGTCTTTACAAATAAAATCCACCAGGTTCAAGCCACCCAATTGATATATATATGACGTACCTAGTATAATTTTTCCACCTACATACACATTTATTCTTATAGGATGCATTTTATAGGTCATTATAATTCTCTTAAAATAACCCCATTCCATTTATATAAAATTGATAAAAACAACATTTTATAATAAATACATTTTCACATGAACTTTATTTTTCATATAGACTGGTTGTCGTACGTACACATGAACTTTATTTTTCATTTTTTAATGGATGGATCTCAAGAATGATAATAATTAATTAACTATTTATGATAATTTATTTATAAAATATATCATATATATTAGTTAAATATATCTTAATTACCATCCATATCAAAATAAAATAAAAAATGTATTATATTTCTTTTTGGAGGAGGTAGTCCACACGTACACACAAGTGACATTATCATTTTACAATAGATTGGAAGGTAATAATTATTATGTAATATTATAATTATAAAAGAAAAATAATGAAAAAAAATAAAAAACATATTTTAAATTAACCGTTATATATTTCCTTGATATGATATGATGAAAAATGAATTGCATCAGTTAGTGAGGCGGTATTCAGCATTACACGCAATAGATGGGTTATTTTCCAATTTGTTGTAAGAGGAGATAGATATGGGTTTTTTACATGTCAGAATAAATTCCATGAATATTATATATAATGGTGTCATTATATTATAATATTTTAATATTATATGCTGTTATTATAAAAAAATTAAAATGCTCGGATAAGAACGACACCTTTTCTTCAGACAACCACTTTTGGTTTTCTATAAAATAATTAAGAGAATGGTTTTCCTAAAACCCATGTACTATAGAACATTATTATTTATTTATTAAATTTTTATTATGTTAATTTACAAAAATGGTGCATTTTGTGTTGTGTATAGGGGATAGGTGTTCCCATTTATAATTTATGTGGGTGTAACAATTATATATTTCCGGCATTTCTCTATATTTTCATGACAATTTATGGTAATAAAGGAACCAAAATGGACCATTCCCTATAATTATTTTATATAAGTTATAAATATGTACATATAATATAATTTATACACGTGTTTAGGTCATTTTACAATATATCAGATTTTTTAATCCACTAGTAAACATATTTTAACCATAACCGTGGTGAAATATTTTTCCGGTTTTTAATATTCATTATTTCCTAAATTTATTTTAACATATAAAATAATATAAATTTTGTTGAATCTATATATTAATCTCATTTTATCAAATTTATCATAAATATGAACATGAGATTTATTAAATGTAAAACTAATAGATGCGATGAAATAACGGGTGTACAAAGACATTTTTTCATTTGTATAAAATGTTTTTATGAGAAACATTAACAAAAAGTTGAATTCATCTTCATAAATTCGATAAATTATGATAAAAATGAACTATAATATATTTTAAATAATGTTATAATATAATATGCATTTATTTTACATTAAATAAGAATTTATTTTTCTATAAAATTTAGTAATTTCTCATTATTCATTAAAAATTTATAATTTTTCGAAAACCATCAAAAATTAACTCTATGAATATTTTGAAATGATGAGATTAGAAATTAAAATATTTTTAAAATATGAATTTTATTAAATTTTTAGAAATTGATTATAATACTTTCTCAGAAAAAGAAAAAAACCATTTTATAGGAAAATTGTTTTCAAATAATATAAACACTTTACAATAAAATATATTTCAATTATCGTATTTTTTTAAATATTTTTAAATATTGTAATTAATATCGACAAATCCAATTATAATACTTATGTTATAATAGTCACATTTAAATAATGTTATTAATATATATGTTTCTTTAAACTCATGTCTGAATATATTAGAATCTATTGAAGAGATTTCCTTTATATAAATTTAATATTTCCTAAAATATTGTGGTGCAACATTTTACCCCCTAAAAATAAATTATTCCTTCAAATTAAATAAATATATTACAAATTACATACTATAATACTACTTAATTAGATCATTTGGTTCCTATGTATCTTCCCCATTTATGTTGTTTCACCATAATGCATTGACTATGAGAGTGGTCTTGTTTCATTTCACTTTATATACAGAATATAGAATATCCACTAGTTATTCATAACTTAAATGATCATGATATAATGTTATGACCAATGAGTTTAGTAAATTATAGGGATTAGTTATGTACTTACTCAAGATACATCCATGGGTCACATCTTTATCCTATGGGATTTTTTGTAGAAGTTCTAAACAAAAAGTTATGGTTTCTTCTCTATCAATAATCTCTAAATGGGAAATATACTACTTCTCAGTTTTATATTCATCAAATATAATCTTCTTTATTTCATTGAGAAATTCGTAGAAATAAATTCACTCAAACAATAATTCTTTATCTCTAGGATTTTTTTCAACATTAATTTTTAATCAACAATTAGTATCCCTAATGTGATGGAGAATAGAAGCATATTTCTATTAAATTTCCCTATTATACAATGGTCTATATAAAAATCATTCTTCAACTTCATCATCCTATGTTGAAGTTATACACTTCATTTTATAGTGGTCTTCATAAAGACCATTGTAAGTTCTTGAGATAAATATATTTTTTCCTTATAAATTGGAAAGATGAAGGTGTTGATCGAGGACACATTTAAAATATAGATAATATGATCTCTCCATTAAAATTGGGTTTAATTATAATATCAAAGTGACCATTAGTTTTATAATGGAATGAAGTGATGAAGCTCAAATATGTATCAATATCTTAGAGAAGATATTTCCAAAACATTGAGATAAACCATATATCAAGATTACATACAATGGAATGTGGTACTCCATGCACCCTTAGCAAATCCTTATTGTATAAAATTGAAATCATAACAATACTGACGTTTTATATGATAGTGATGATGAGAGATGACATCATACGCTGATCAACTAGAAAAATATTTAATTATACCCTCTAAATAAATTGGTGCCTTTGATGACCTCTTATATTGTGATGTTTTTCTTTTTCCATTAGTGTGTGGGTAGTGGTTGTAACATCCCCTTATACTTTTGTCACTCTTCCTTAAACTAATTGAATATAAATAACCAAGATACAAAATATGAAATATATATCATCAATAAATAACACTATACATTCTCTTTCATATCTCTATATATCAATGTCTTTCTACGAAAAATATCAAACTATGATCTATGTGCATCCTAGGATAGATCCTTCTTGAAATATAGTATCGATGAAACAAATACAATGGTATAAAACATTATCCATATATTATAATCATGGGTATATTCGGGAATTTTTTTCTTTATTCTACTGTTATAAATTTTCTTTCTAAAACTCTTTAATAATCACATTGAAAATTTTTTGGATAGTTATTTTAGAAATATAAAATTTATAACCATACTTCATGTTTTATAGATCTACTCATTGAAAATTCATAAATAATGGAACATTGGGCCACACTACCTAGATATTAATTCAATATCAATTTAATTGAAATCATTATACACCTTTTTCACAATCCTATTGTGATAATGTTTTAATTTATCATTATATTTAATCGTCTCTAATCATCCTCTCAGGAACATATTAATGTAAATCTGGGTAAATATATACTTTAATATTTTACAATCAGTATATAAATCACACATCTATATATATTATATTGCACATATATAATTAATGTAAAAAACACGTGAGATAATTGAAAATTTAGAGTTAAGAATGTTTTATAATGTTCCTTAAATTATCTAATGCCATAAGCTATAAATGATTAATTCGGTAGGGATCTAATCCCAATCCCATCATCAATGCATTACTATATATTATAACAATTTCTTTACTATTAGATAATACAATAGTATGTGAAAGAACTAATCTACCCTTCAATTTCATGATATATTATTCATATTTTCTATCCAAATGATCATGGATCCATTCTGAGTAAACTTATTTAGGGTATATGAAAATCATAAGAAAATTTCAAAAAACTGTTTCTAATATCCATTCAAACCAAGAAAAATATATATATCAGAAACCATGGATGGGTTTTGCATTATTCATTAGTCTCTCTCATGGAATGATATTCCAATATACCTTATCTTGATATTATATAATCCAATAATGATAACTTTTCTATCCAAAATCATTACTTTGTATATTTTTCATACGACTTATCCTTCCGTAGGGTCATCAATAAAATCCTTAAATGATCAACATACTCTTGCTTTATCATTTAATTAATATTAATTTCTTTTACAAATACTAACAAAAAATTATCTTTGCAATATAAAATCTATATATTAATTAAAATATTGAAAATACTGGGGGAAATAGTGATACGAAATGGAATCACTATATATTAACAGTTCCCATGCCTTGCATGGAATTATATATTGGGTATATTTTTCTTCTAGAACCTCTATTTATGAAATCCAAAATAAAGATCAATCATTGAAAGGTATTGAGCATATGAATTTTCATCAGCAAAGTCTTCAATATATTTTAGAGGATACACATTCTTGATTTTGATGTTGGTTTGTTCTTGGTAATCAATTAAAATTCACATAAATACATATATATTGTTATCCAAATGTATTGGAAAATCCTACGGTGACACAAATTTCGAAATGAATCCCTTTTCATGATTCACCTATTGTTTATTCATTAATTCATGAATCTAAACAAGGTCTGTTAAATAGGGAATCATTGCAATTGATATGTTTCCATGTTTGATTTATATTGATAACACAACATCGTGATTAAGTGGAAGGCAAGTTTACACTTATATAAAGACATCAAAAGACTTATTCATAATATGAATTTCATGTCTTTTGTTTTTCTCCCCAACCATCAAATATATAAAAAAATATTAATTGGAATGTTGACCTATAAAATGGATGTGCAATCCATTAAAATTTCATATATATTAGCACACTAGAAGAAAATTATTGATTTGAAAGGAATATAAAACATGGAATAAAATCCATTTAAATTAATGTTGGATTTATGTAGAGGTCAGAAGTTCACTTATAAGAGAATATAATATTCATTAAAGGGGACATTAACATGTTTTAATCGATGTAAATTTCCATAAAAATCAACCGGGAAAATCATATACCTGAGATGTAATAATCGTACCATTAGGGGGTTTCATTAAACGATGGAAATATAATCCTTGTTGTGTCATTATGATACCCCATGGAATTATATTAGATATAATTTAGTTGGATGATCAAGGGTCAAATAATACATTACATGTTCAATATTTAATTATAAGTCTACCTTTCACCACGTGATTATCATACACCTCATAAAAAACTGTGATCACATGTGACATAAAATATTTTCTAGGATTAAGAGGTGTTAGATGTTGAATATCTCCATAAGCCATTGGATTTGGGTACAATTTTTCATTATTCCCATATATAAGGAATTTGAAACACTAATGTGTTGGTGGTGAATTATGTGGATAATTACCTTTATTCACATTAATAGATATCTTATTATTCTCATTAAAACATCTATTTTCCCATTGTATTTCCTTTCCTCATGTAGAAAATATCATAGTTTCCTTAATACAATTTCCAAAATGTTTCATGTTAAGCATTGTCATTAAATGAATTCTCAATCCCTTCACTATATCGTTTTTCGAGTATCCTCTTCATTCCATCTATCTTTTTCAATAAAAATAATGAGATAGATTGGTAACTATAATCTATATTTCCAAAAAAACATAAGATTGATAAATTTTATCATATCTAAATAATTACCTAAAGGACAACATAATTAATATACTAGTTATTAATACAATTATGAATTAATCAACCACACATTAATGTTGGATGACAATTCTTGAATTATTCCTCATAATTCATGTAAATATACCTCATTTGTACAAATTGGTTGATCAGAATTACTCTTAAGAACAAGTAATTCATTCCCCATTTGCGTACCAAAATTTTTAGGTAATTACTTATATATAAATAAGATCAAAATTTCATCCCACTCCTTGGATTCAATTTCTTATCATTCCCCTCAAATATTTATAAGAGTCCTCCATTTATATTTCATCCATCCAAATGTTAGAGATGGAAAATTATTATTTAGTTTTCTCACCACTAGAGAATGGAAGATATATTTTTGGTTGTATTGACCAATTAAATAATAGAATTTAGATCAATAATACCACTAAAAAATGTCTATGTTGTATCACGAAGCGGTCTATAGAAAAGTTTCCCTAATATTATTAATTGGAGGTAAAATGTCAATCATAGATAAAATATTTGAGTGAGAAAAAAGATATTTCATTCCATATCCCATTAAAATAGACTTTAATATTGGAAAATCACTTCACTCTCTACAGAATTCAACATTTACAAGATTTATTCATGCTCCACCATTCAAATAATATCAAAAATAATAATATATTGAGGAAAAATAATCATACTGGGAAACTATATAACCAGGAAAAATCCATTATAGGTTCTTTCAATCAATACAACATCATTTTAATCTATCAACCATTGTATTTAACTATGCCATTCATGATCAGTATTCAAATCCTTCATGACAGATCATTAAGTATTTCTGAATTTCTAAAACATGACCCCAAGAGTGTCAAACTGGGTTTGCAATGTGGCAAGTGGTTATTCACATGGTTAAGATCAAATCAAACATCATTTCTACCTTTTTGGAGTTATTACCCCTTGGAACAACAATCTAAGAGCCATATACACTTAATGTATCTAAAGAGGGATATATTTTTTTGGAAACTGCTCACCCTATCTGTCAAAATATACAAGGATATTTCCTTATAAATAGATTTATCCATAGGATTATTATTATGGTAATGACTAAATTAATTTAAACTAGTTCCATATAAAAAATTAACGTGTCCCCTTATACCAACTACAGAAACTATCACTTTTAAGGAATATATATTTATTATTAATAGATTAGTATTAAATTTATTTAACAAAAAATCATTCCTATTGAACATAATGGATAAATGAATTTTAGAATACATATTCCAGTCTATTATTTCATGAGATATTTTTATTGTATCCTAAACATTCCATCCAATATAGTCTTATTATTAGGCTTACAAAACTTAAAAACATTAATCACAACAAGGTAAATGAAAAAAATACTAAATGGTGAGATTAGATACTTATTAAGGTTAAGTTAAGATGATATCAATGATAACATAAAAATAACATTAGTATAAGGTGTTTAGGATATGATAATAACATTTTAAAACCATACCCTTCATATCATAGATCATTTTCAATAAACATTGGATAAATCTTGGTTGTTAAAAAGACATGAATCATAAATTGATTAGGTAACACAATCCATTTTATCATTACAATGAAATAATATTTATATATGTTTCAAACATGTAATCATATAAAGCCATTTCCATATTATTCATGGAGAATTTACAAGACTACTATTGTGGAATCGTTTCATTCCTTAAACATTTGTAGTTGTTAAGGTTCATTACAAACAAAATCATTGTGGAAAATGTCTATTATTAAACAAGGTCCAATCATTATTCCAATCATATTTTTCAGAAGATATATTACTCATTAACGTAGGAATTTGATGGATATAAAGAACCCAAACATCAAATAATTAAAATTGTACATATTAGTTCTAGATTATTATAAATAATTAATCATTTCATAACTCTTGTAAGGAAATATGATTAAATATAATGTAATCAATTAATCATGTAATGGCAAATGGTAAATTAATGGGATTCATAAATATTTTTTCATAATAATATTAAAACCACCATATAAATAATACGGATTGTATAATGGCATCATATCAACATTATATCATAAGAAACTCCAATGGATATTGTGGATGATTAACAGATGTCTCAAAAAGATATCCTTGATAACTATTTAGGAAGATAACAATTTTAAATCTAAAATTTCACAAAATATTGTGAAAAAATATTTTCTAAATAAACATATAATATTATAAATGATAAAATAATGAATTTATTAATCATAATGGTGAAAATTTTCATTTATGTCATATCGGGTAAAATAAAATATTCTATTTACCCATTGGTAGAAATTCTAAAGGCTAATTGTTTAGAAAAAAACATTTTATTCCCTTTAGTAAATTATAAATAATGTTTTCAAATAAATTTAAACAAATTTATTTTATTAATAAATATATTATTTACATCCTTCAAAATTCATCATTGAAATTGAATAGAAAGGGTTTTTGACTAAAGGGTGAAATAATACTGATTTTCATTAAACAAAATTGGTAATTCGAGTTCATAAATTGAGGATAGTGAAATTAAAAAACATATAATCATGAATTAGAAAACAATTATGAAACTTAATGACATTATTTAGATATATATATCCTCTTATTATCATCATTACATGAAAAATCATGAGCAAACTGTCACGTAATTATATTTTTACATAAAAAAATCTAATTGTTTAACTATTGAATTATATGCCTCGAGAAGGTTGAAAATATTATGAAACATTAGAAATCATTTCAATATGGAGATTAATGTTATAAAATTTCAAATACATATTACAAACACCTCATAGAATAGATGAGTGGTGAATATGGTATATGGATCCAAGAAAAAAATGTGAGCGGAAAATAATAAACCTTAGAAAAAACAAAAATCATTCATGTTTTAGCCTCCAATGAAAATAATTTCATATTATTATAAATATAATCAAGATAAATAATAATTTTTATGATATCATAAATTTCTTACTTATAACCTTTTATCCCATTTTTATTAACAATTATTTATTAAAATCATTTTTTAAGAGGTAACTAGTTTGTTTCTCAAGTATGTTTTCTTTCTGTAGTTATTCTCATTTTAAATTGATCGTAATAACATATAATCTATACATTACCCATGACATTAATATAATATATACTTATTTTACAAATTTTTAGAATCATATATTAAAATAGAGAAAGATGACTGTATCGCATTATTTACGAAGATGGTAGGGTGAATGTACAAATGAACATTGATACCATTTTGTGAAAAATTAAACAAAAGAAAGGTAAATAATATTTCAATATAATGGAATAATTTTTTTATCATATAAATAACATAAATGTATTTAATAAATCCATATCAAAATACATATAAATTTAAAAGGAATAATATATAACATTGCATTGTGGACATAGTGGTCCACACACACGCACCAAAAAAATTAACATTGTAAAACATGTTTTAAGATAATTAGGTATATTTTATATTTTTATTAGAGGAATATAATAATTTAATTAATATCAAATTATCACATTATACACATCATTATATCTATTAGTGTCAGTTCGAGATGAAAATAAATTACATTGGTTCACAAGATGGTGGTATTTTATACGCTTGATAGATAGTTCTATTTCCCATTTGATAGAATAGGATATGGATATTGGTATTTGTAAAAAATTAATAAAATAAAATTATTTTCTAGATACTGGTTTTATTATTTCAGCATATTTTTGGATTATTTGAATGTATTCTCCAAATAAATAAATTGAAAAAAATTTGTTATAAATGATACCTATACATTGAATATCCCAATTATGTCCCCACAATAATTACTATTATTAGGGGTTAATAATCAATAAATAGACCCTATGAAATGTTAATAAGGTTATCTAAGGATTCATGTATTTACTTTAAGAGCTTATAGGCCTTGAACTATTGATAAGTGGGTAGAGGGGTTGCCTATTTAAAATTCAGGTGGCTAGAACAAATTTAATTTCCATTTTCATAAAAACATTCCAAGTAAATATAATATAATAAAAGATAAAAATTGATCAATACTGGTCCATGTATGAGTAACTATAAACATATACCCATTAATTAGAATTTATACTTTTTTACTACATTTTAACACTTATTACATTTGTTTATCCCCCAGAAAACCTATTTTAACATTAATCAAGATAAGATTTCCATACATAGTTATTGTTTCATTATGGAAGAAAAAATTGTATTTCATTTATTTTATAATATATATTATATTAATTAATATTATGTTATCCTTTTTATCAAATTCAATTAATTGATTGGAAGAATATAATCAGATATTTGTTTTTTAGACAAGATAAAAAAGTGGTTTTGAAAAGAAAATGATTCCATGAGTATAAAAAGAATTTATATCAAAAATGAACATAAAATAGAAAAAAAAATGACCTAAATTAGATTTTTTATAATTAAATTGAACATATTGTACTTGTAAACCTACTTATAATATTTTTTAAAATACATTATAGGAAAAAGAAGTTTTCAATAAAATCTGGTATTTCTCAATATTCATAAAAAATTTATCTTTTCATAAAATATTATGAAATTAACACTATGATAATTGTGAAATGATAAAATATAAAATAATGAAAATGTTTTCATGCATTTGTTTTAAATTTAGTATATATTCATTATATTATTTCCTGGAAAAAAACCAATAACACTATTGTTTGACGAATAAATGTAATTTTGAATCCTAAAAGGATTTACGAGAAAATTTATTTTCATTATCTAATAACATTATACATATAATAAAGTTACCATTAATCTTATTCATACAGTCAAATTTAATATCATTTTAAAAGAATCATTTTTAAATGATATTTTTATATCTTGCTTCATTTATCCTTGAGGTTTCATGTCTCACAAGCTATCAAAAAGAATATATTTATTTATTTCAAATACTGTATAAAATATCAGGGTGTTCTATGTATTGTACAACAAAATTTAAAAATTTTGTGAGAGGAATAATATATTTTTTTCATCATCCAAGGGATTTAGGTAGTGTCATAATTCATTGTCCTAGATGACACGCACTTATGTTATTTAGGGGTATGGTGACAGAGATGAGGTTGGTCATAAAAACATAATTGATCAAACTCTAATTCATGAAAGTGGTAGACCTTCTAAAATGGAATGTATGATCATGATCTCATCTAGCTTTTCAAATACCATGTTTTTTTATGGTTCATCCCATTATTTAAAATCTTCATAAGTACTTATTGGGCATCAATTACAAGTTAATTTATCGTATGAGTTACTATCACCAGATACACAATTGGGAATTAAATAAAACAATCACCAGTAAAGAAAAATAATTAATATATTAATTATTTTGGGGGGAAATATATGGGACATCATGATTCTAAAGATTATTGCATTTGATTTGACTGTTAACATGGACTTTATAACATTCATCCGATCACATAATTATTTGTCTCAAAGATGGGTTACATTTGTTTAACTAAAAGGAGAGAGGTTCTTGATGAGTGGAGAATGAGAACTAGATGCAGTTAGTGTAGCTCAAGAATTGGTTGGTCTCTGGATTAACACAACATAATTGGTAGGCTTGGTTCTTTTAGTGGGATTAGTGTAATACCCAACATCTACTCTATTAGTCATGGATTAATATCTGATTTTTTTTCATATAACCATATAGTAATTCATCATTATAGGGTATTTTATATTTTGATATATATCATGCTAGGGGGTTCATCCATTTCGATACCCCCTTATCATATAATTCTATGTGAGATAAAATAGATCATTTCAAAACAACATGTCTAAGTGTAGAATGAATTTATCTGGATGAGTACCACAATATGTGGTGAACATATAATTATCTCAAAAAGGATAATGGAATTATTCAACTCTACACTAATTTGGTAAAGATGATCTTGTAAGATGTTAACAAAAAATATCATTTTCATAGGATCAATAACATTTTAAATAAGATGTGGGGAGCCTAGTTGATCTATAAGTATATTATTCTATTTGAATATGACTTTTATGGTATAGAGATAAGAAAATCATAAATATAGAATTATATTATAGTTGTAAAATATATATATATTTATTTAATTTTTAGTGATTAATTTAGATACACTATTAATCATTATCATTGAAGACATCATCCACCCATACAAGGACTCGTTATTCATTGTTTTTGTTAATGGAATCCTAGTTTACTCGGCAATTCTAATTTATAATGTGAAGCACCACGAGATACTCATTAGTATTCTTTATGAAAATTGTGATTATTACAATATGTCAATGTGAGACTCCTATATTTTACATATTTATGCATTGGGGTATTTTTTTCTCATATACGTATATCAATAGAACTAGAGAAAATGTATGTAGTGATTTATTGTTTTCATCCCAAGAACATGTTCCAGATCAGCAACATTCATGTCTTAGAAGGATATTCGGGACATTTTTTTATGTTGTTATCCAAAATTTCATAACCCATGACTGTGCTAAAAATAAACGGAATAAATTTATATTATTGGGAACATATGGGAAGATGAATATATTGTGCTATATAGGATGTTGAAAACTGGTCTAGAAAATATAATTCATGCATCTGGAATTTGAAATGAATTATATTATGATCTATAAAGCATTGGATTGGGAGCTGTAATAATATAACAGGATAAGGTAGCTACATGAGTTTCCCATCATTTTTTACCCCATGATTGTAAATAAAACACTCATAACCTATAACATCATGTTATTGTTGACACATTGAAATTTGGGAGACACTATATCTTTGGTGAGAGGTTATTTATTGCACCAACCATAAGAGAATATGGAATATCATTACATTGAGAGGCAAGATCTAGAGGAATAGGCAATGGGTAGAGTCTTTTTATAAGTATAACATTGAGATAGATTATGCACCCTTGATATTTGACAGCATTGCAGATGATCTTAGCTACAAGATACAAGATGTTTGCAGTATCTTAGGGAGAATCCTTCATAGGATAAGTGGTGTTTGATGAGAGAGTAGGATGACTGGAGGATGGATCCATATGTGGTCCAGAGGTGGATTAAATGGTCTCCCATTAGGTTCATGTATTCTATACAATAAAAGGTAATGGAAAATAATTACATTGACTGTTTGTGTGTTGTTATGTGGGAAGAAGTACTTGGTGTTGACCTAATACCAAAGAGGATATTATGGGAAACATCCTGATACTTTATCCTTGGAGAGTATTACTACATTCTTTACATGGATAGGAGACAATGAAAGATTTTCATAGATCTATATGGGTATTACTTCCTTATGTGAAAAATATATATGAGGAAATCTAGATATATTTCTAGTGTCATTTGAAGAAGAGGTGCATCATTACATTTGTGTAAGATAACTTCCTTTTTCTATGGGTTTATCGTGCTCATTTTAATATATTATTTTACTACATTTCAATATATCTTGTCTGTGGATTACATTGTGGAATATTTTGGTTTATGAGGAGATTTTTTGTTGCGTTTTGTGTGGTTCATTCCTGAATCACGATTCACCCATACATTGCACCCTTCCCAAAAAAACCATTCACCCCATACAGAGTGGGATTTAATGGTTGGAAACAAGATGGAAAAATCGTATCCACGATTAGTTGTAACTATGAGACCACTAAATATTTTAAATGTTTTGGGGCCATGAATTGTAAAATTTTGTCCCCTGTATTGAAAATCATTAATGAAGAAATTAATATCATTATAAATAATTTTAAAAAACTGTAACCACTAAATCATAACCCTATTTTGACACCAAAAGACTGTAATATCATTTACATTTATATATTGGCCTTTAAAATAGATTCTAGGGACATCAAAACATCATTATTTATGAATTGATGATAGAATTTAAGAATCAGCAGCTCTCCTCACAAGTTATTTTCATCCTAATTTGATTTCCCCCTCTCTCAAGACATTCTACCATCTTTTGAATTGATGATATAATCAATTATTCAGTGTTTAGATGTAGGTTTTTATGGATCTTATTTATTGATATTAAATATAGGTTTTGGAACCAGATCTTCTATTTCATTATTAAATTGAATGATTCACTTCAGATTGTGGATTTTTGTTGGCAATCCTCTTTCAATGATCATGAGGTATGATTTATAAATTTAACATCCCAAATACATAATTTAATAATATTTATGTAATTATGAAATTGATGTTTTTTTGCTGTGAAATTTTATTGGATACATCAACTGATTAAATATAATTTCCATGTGGTAATAAATTGGGATAAATTTCAGGAAGTTGAAATATTTGGTACTGTGACAATTAAATGGACATGATGATATGAATATGTGATAAGTTAATTAATTCAACTTTGAATAGGTTGATAATTGTAATTGGTGTATATTTTGAATGACACTGAAGTGTAAATGTTTAAAAAAAATATTTGATAGATATTTTAAGGTTTAATTTCAATATTATTCCAAGTGATTAATGTAATGATTTATGATTTAATTATAGTTAGAATAATATTCCATGATGTGAAATATTAAAAGGAGGGATAATAATTATTAACCATATTGAATGTAATATATGTAATAAATGTGATTAATTGAGAAATCGGGTGAGGGACAATGATTTATTCTCTAAATACACATGGGGTTCTAGCTATTATGTTCTTTCCATAAATACATTCTTGTAATTATTATTATAGGGGAAATGGAATGACTCAAAAAATACACATGGGGTTTTAGAGATAGATTGATGCACTAAATACCCATGGTGTTCTTAACACAATGTTCTACACCCATGATATTGTCATTGGACTATGGTTCCAAATGGTCATGATATGAATTGCAATTAAATATTTAATGAGATTCCATGTGATAATAAATTGTGTTTATATATGTAATAAATGTTATTCATTGGGTGTAGTTTAGATTTAAGCATAATCCAAAGTATGTATTGATGGGTTGGGTGTTTTAATGAACATGGGAAATCATGTGATTAAGTATAAAATATTGAAATGTGACAATTTATACATTATTAATTTTACATTATTTATTACAAAACATCATACACTTTTATTGACTGGATATTACTTTAGAGGCCAATTGTGTTTGCCCACTATTTGTAATTAATCTCTTTATGGGCTACCTAGACAGTACCGGAATATACATATTTCATTCAAGAGGGGATAATTGAAATAACCCTATGTTTGATGGATGAGATGGTATAGATCATGGATGTGGGAACTATTGTTAGTGTTGGTAAACTCTTTGTCGTGTCACTGTGTCATTATTTTGGGTATCCATTTAAAACATGAGACATGTTTGGTATGACATATCTACTATTATAGATTAGATATTGTACTTATATTTGGCCATCATGTGATAATGGTCATTATTGTTATTTATTATATAATTTAGTAATTACATATATACTATTAGTATTTAAATTATTGGATAAAGAGGGTACAGTCTGCCAACATTATATATTTATCCTTTCACACTAGTCGGTATCATCTATCATATGGGGAGGAAGATATGATGTCACGTAACTAACTAGCTCATGGAATGGGTGTGTGGAACCCTATTCAAGATGTTACAATACTGTATCAATTTGTTCACTTATTTCATTTTTATTACTCTAAGTGGAAGGTTGAAATGTCAAAACCCATTTCCTGAGGCCCGTGATGTGACTACCCGAATCCCACCTCCTAAAATCCAGGACATGATTACTTGCACCATAGCTGTCAACCTACAAGTGGGAGACCTTTTCCTGGGTACCAGTATCAAAACACATGCCCAACGTCATCCAAATACAGTAAAAGGGGGAAACAAGACTACTACTAAAACAAGACTCAATGCAAGTAAAACTGAATGATAGTGGTTGAGAATACAAACCCAACAAGAACTGAAATCCTCCCATATAAAAAGGAAAACCTTGATGGCCATTTGATGAAAACCCCACCTACTCATGAGAGTTTTGAAACTACTGGAAGATGATGAAGTAGGTCCTGTCATCCCAGTTCAACTAGGCCCCACCTTTTCTTATTCCACCATGTCCACCGTCACAACATCCGCCAGTCCCATATCCTAGAGATCCCCTTTATAATTTTCTGTTATTTTCACTATAAATAATAGATGTTGGTGAAGGCCATGTTGGTGTGAGTAATACAATAATCAGTAGGAACCCCAAAACAAAAAAGAAATACCACACAAACATTCCTCAAAGTAAAGCCCAAAACACAAGATTTCTCACACTATGTATATTCTAGGGTAGTAAAAGTTGAGTCATCAGTCACATAAATGAACAAATTGTCTATTGGAGGAATCATCCTATAACGATTATAGTGGGTTTTAAAAGACCCAAATAAGTGCTACCTAATAACCATGGAATGCTTAGGTAAACCTCTCAGTGGCATACTGTGGTCCTACAAAGTCATAGAGAAGTGGTTCCAACTAGTCATGTTCTACGAAGATACCCCTTCCACATTGCATACACTAGGAGAACAATGTCAAAGAGAAGTGATACCCACTGTGAGCCTACAAACTCATAGGGAAGAGCCTCCCTCTAGGCTATGGTTGAGTCATACAATGTCTAATGTAAGCAGTCCTCAAGTCTTAGCCCACCCAATGGTTCAGTACGTAGTGAGCCTCGAAGAATGGCTCCACAAGACATTAATCCCATATCAACATCCATGAAAGTCTATAAAGAGCATTCAAAATATCTTCCTCGCTAAGTGGATCCCTACACCGCAAATTAATCTTCAATCATTCATGTGGGTTCCATGATTCAAGAATTTTAGTAACCAGAGGACTAGTTGCAATAGGGCCCAGTCTGACCTGGTCGGACTGACATGACCAACCATACCTAGGGGTCCCACATACATTGGTTTATTATTGACCCACTCAAATTGACCAAGTATGGGTCAGGTTTTGTTTATTCTGGTCTGGGCAATGGGCCTCTTATGACCTAGCCCTGTTTGACAATGGGTCCAGCCCGATGGGTCACTTGACGACCTGGTCTAGTCCTGCATGGTCCGCCAATGCTGATCTGTCCCACCAACGCATGTGTGTCCCACTAGGGATGGGAACAGCCCGTTTGGAATTGAATCAGCTCGGCCCGCTGGGGGCTCGACCCTTCAGCCGAGGACTAGCAACTAGAGTGGCAGGTGGTGCGCCGCTCGTCCACGTCTAGTCACCTCTTCCCAATGGTTCTCCATTGGTTTTCCACCTCCAAACATGATTGACAGACTTCAAATCATCCATCCAGTCATCTAGCTTATACACAGACCACCTCTATTCATGCAGTGCACACCTGGCACCATATTTCTTGCCAACATGGCCAGTTGGTCATGACTCCCTACAGCCGCGGTGCACCCGATGAGCCGCAATACCGAGCCTGGTCATCCATGCTTATCCCCCTCTACTACAGTCGCAGTGCCATTTTGACACCGCCCCTTCACATGACTGGAACGGGATGGCCGCCACCACCGATGTATAGATAGCACCTTTTCGTGGGCCACTAAATATGATCCTGTGGTTTGTTTTAAAACTTCTATGCTTCTGTGGGCCTCTCGTGTCACTGCCTTCACTACTCAAACCCTTGAATTTAATTAACAACACTATGAGAATGAAGCCATAAAAAATGCATGAGTGGAGGTTCTATGACATTGTTCATGTCTATATGGGCCTTCAAAAATAGATTTTTAAATAAGTGGGTTGGATCAGTGATTTTAGTTCAACCATTTCAAGCATGGCTTGAATTCTAGATAATAAATCCCAATAAAAAGAAACCCTCTCACGTAAACACACGAATCATTGATCAACTTCTTCCTATGAAGATTATAATTCATTGTTTTTAGATAATAATGTGTAAAACCTCAAAATAAAACATCCACAACCACATTAACAATCGATGCTGAAGCGTTCTTCCTTAGGGGCTCAAGGCATCGATGTCGTCACTTTCGACTCCATTCATTGATGATTGTCGATGTTTGTGATGTATCGCCAGCATTTTCTTCAATATTCATTGGAGATTTATTCCCATAGTAGATTCGTTAGATAATCAAACATGTTTAATTCTATTGTCTAAAACATGAGAAATAATTAAAGGTAAACATGTTGCGGCATTTTACTTAGGATGTGTTGTTCCGTCACCGCACTGTTTCATTTATGAAGCAGTGTCACTATTACACACTCGTTATGTCATCGTTATGCTACAAGATACATTCCATTAAGGAGCCTCAATAATATTATATGCCACTACTTTGTCTATGTACCATAGAATCCTCACCGACATCTCAACAGATGAGAAGGAATTAAAATAATTCATTTAAATTATTTAATTTTGTTTCTCAAAAAATCCAAAAAAAATACATTTTTTACTAGGCCCTTGCCTGCCGATGTTTAGTCATTTCTAAGAGAATCCCATCATTTCAAGATCAATAGTTCCCTCATATTTTCAATCTGAGTATTGGTTCAAAATATAAAAAAATCACACTCGCACATTTACTGAATGTACGTAACACAATCTTCAAAATTCTATTACAGTCTCATCAGCCCTCAAATTCACATGCCATCAAATTTCATGGTCTCGAAGTAATTCAATATAAATAAAAAAAATACAAGGTAATTCTAATACATTACATTATACCCACCTTAGAGATTTAAATCTTGGAAATCAAAAACCAAATTAATCAAACATATGGGTGGTATTGTGAATGTATTTGATCCTCCTTCTCCCAAGTAATCTCCTAGAAATTTATGTTGTTCAAAAAAAATACACACCAGAGGAATCGACCACCCCTGAAGGACCCTCTCTTGTTGATCCTTTATTTACACATGGAACTATGCAATGGATCGTGCAAGTACCTCCTCAGCTACAACACATGGAAATCATTATCGACTAAGTTCATATGTGGGGTAATAGATAGGTAGTACACCACCTCACCATCATTTCATAGGATCTTAAAAGTTTTGATGAACCATGAAGATATCTTTCCACCCCAGACAAATATCTACAATCCCCATCGGAGTGAGACTCAAAGGAAAACATGGTCTCCCTCCTCAAACTCCAAGGGTCTCTATCTCAAATCGGTATAAGACATCGTTCTACTCTATTAAGTCCTCATCCTCTCCTGGATGATCTTCACCTTCTTGGTGGTATCCCATACCAACTCTAGACCCATGAGTTCTGATCCCCCAGGGCCTCTCTAGCATATGGATTATCTGCAAGACCGCCCGTACAAGACCTCAAATGGTTCCATTCCAATGGTGGAATAATTTCATCTGTTGTACGAAAACTCCGCCAATGATATGCATTCCTTTAAACTACGACCAAAGAATAGGATGCCACCACTTAGTATGTACTCCATGGTCTTTATTATACTCTCCATTTGATCGTCCGTACAGGGATGAAATGTTATTTTCATGCGTAGAAGATTCCTAAATTACTCATTAATTCCCTTCAATTAATGAGATGTAATGTGTGAATCAAGGTCTGAGACGATCATCAAAGGAACCCCGTGAGGCTGCACTATCTCCCGGATGTAGAGTTGTCCCATGTTCTCTACTTCTCTCTACTCCTGGATGGGTTGGAAGTGAGCTGACATGGTGAGTCCGTCAATGATCTCCCAGATAGTGTCTTGGACACTAGATGCACGAGTTAACCCCATCATGAAGTCCATTAATATACCATCAAATTTACACTATGGTTCCTCGAGTGGTTGGTCCAAGCCTACTGGAACATGATGCTCGACCTTCACATGATAACTAGTGTGACATCATGAAAAATACATGGCCACCACTTTCTTCAATCATGGACACCAATACCGACATCAGGGGTCTTCATACATCTTTTCAACTCCAGAATGTACCACCAATGGGGAAAAATGGAACTCCCACCACACCACCTCCCACAACATCACACTTACTATGGTGCATTTTATGAAAAGGATGAAAATATCCCCACCAATCAATAATCCAACAAGAACCCATCCTGACGATAACTGAGCATGTCGGCCTCATTATCTACATCCCCCAGTTGTTCCTCCCTAACACGCTATAAGATTGAGGGATTAATAGGCATCGACATAGGGTAATAAGTTTCACCATCATTTGTGAATTATATCAGTACCGCTGCTAACTTCAATATCGCCTCACTCAGTAACTATAACCCAGTCCTCTAACTAAGCATATGTTCTTCCATGTTCCCCTTTCAAGGAATATATTATATCTCCAAATCATGGTCCTGGATGACCACCATCCATAGTCATTTCCTCATGTTCAAGTTCTTCTTGGAGAATATATACATGAGACTATTGTGGTCGGTGTAAACTGTAAATCAATAACACATAATTTAGTACAACCACATCATCAATGCAGAGACCAATGCAGCACACATGAGGTCATGGGTTGTGTCATTATTTCCATGTTGTCTCAATTTTCATGAGCTATAGGTGATCACTACTCGATCCTTCATTAGGACACAACCGTTTATAGTCCCTCATGCATCACAGTGAACTACATACATAGTTCCCTCATATGGTAGTCTCAATAAGGGGGAAGTAATTAATCTTTTCCTCAGTTCCTAAAAACTGTACTAGCATTTTTCCATCCACATGAAAGGATATACCTTATGTGCCAAGGCTGATAAAGGTGCTTCTAACTATGAAATGTTTGGTATGAACCAATTTTTTTATCCATCCAACCCCAATAATCTATGCACCACAGTAGCTCTCTTGGGTGGCTCCCATGAATGTACAACTTCTATCTTCTCTAGATCAACAAAAACTACAGCCTCTGAGATGATGTGTCCCAAAAAGTGGACATATCAAATAGAAAATTGAAACTTTGAGATCATACCATAAAATAAGTTATCCTAGAGTCTATATAGGTCCATCAATAAGAGTTTAGCTTGATCCTTATCTGACAATGAGTACACTAAGATTTCATCAATGAATACCTTGATGCACCTATCAAGGTAACACTATAAGATCCTGTTCAGGAGTCCCATGAATACTATAGGTTCATTGGTTACCCCAAAAGGCATCACTATGAACTCAGAGGGGTCGTACTAGAACCTGAAGTATGTATTCAGTAATTCTATAACCCGTACCCAATGCTGGTGATAGGTTGATATATGGTCTATCATTGTATACCACATGGCCCCCTTCAGCTGGTCCAAGAGTTCATCGAATCAGGGAAGTGGATACCTGTTCTTCACTATCACCTGGTTTTGGAATAGGATGTCCATGAACACACTCAAAATCTTGTCTTCCATCTTTGAAAAAATAGCCGAGGTTTCCCTTGGTGAGACACTAGTCCTTATGAACCCCTTCTCCTTCAAGTCCTCCATCTATACCCACAGCTCACGAGGCTTTTCAAGATCCATTCAACATTCTTGTATTGATATCAGTGTTGTCCCAGTGTACATGTCGATTCATATGTCTACCTCCCTGTGAGGGGGTAGTCCTGGAACATCATTGGGAAAAAATTCTCTTTCATATCCACCACTATAGGGAATCTTAGACTCCCCTCCTCCACTACACCAAGGGTGAGGTTAGCCAACTACCGAGTGATCAGATACAAACTACTCTGGGGGAGTCCATACTATGTTGTAAGGGTTTCCTTCATGCTGGTGTAGGAGAAACTGTTCCCATGTCCACATACACACTTCATAGTATGCATAAAACATTCACTCTTTGCATGGACTATAGATAACTAGGCCATACACAGGATGGAATCGTAAGGGCTTGATGTCTCTACATGGAGGTCACAACTGAAGTATTAACCTCATCGGTTTGGGTGAAAAATGAATTTATAATGGATGGAGAACCCAAGAATGTGGAGAAAATTCGTCTATTGAGTCGAGATGAAACTAATCAAAAGGGACACATGGGTGGATAGGTGGAATTATACCACAAAAAAATTAATTGGATCAATGATTTTTCTCAATGTTCCGCGATAAGTTTTCAACCACTAGATAAACTAAAAATAGTACCATTTTATGTTCCTAAGGCTTAATTATTTTATTTATGTCAGTTTACTTGTTATTTTATAATGGATATCCTTTTTAATACCATAATTATTTAATTAAACTGATATCAAGACAGAAATAAAATAAACCCAATTATGCATAAATGTTATCAATTACATTGTTAATAACCTAATTAATCCCACTTAATATCCACAGGAATTTGTTAAAGATAATAATTGTATATTTAAGCATAAATTGATAAATTATCTTAATGAAATATTATTTCAGTGAAGCCTTCCATTTAATATTATTAGTATTGTACCATAATTCAATGTGGATGATCAGCCTTCTTAGTGAACATTCAATTATCACAAAATTCTAACAAGATGGTTTTGGTTAAATTAACATGTTTCAAATTAATGGATGATTTCATAAGTGGGAATTGGTGTAACTAAGAGGAAATTCTAGAGGAAATATAAAATAATGAATTTAGGAATGTAGAGTTCACTCAGCTGATCAAGGAAGTGTGAGTAAATTTCATTTGAATTTAGAATTACAACCTAAAACCATTCATGTAATTTGGCTGACCAATATTGGGTTAGTGAGAAAGAAAATATAGATCCTTGCAACATTAATATCCAATAAATATGATATTATTAAGCCAAAAATGTGGGATATTTGGGTTTCGATATAATATTAGGACACTAAAAAATATTGATTTATTATTTTCTATATTATATTAGGTAAAGAATTAAAAATAAGTTTAACTTATACTATATAAATAGAAATAGAATGATGTAAAACAGATAATTTCGATCCATAATTGACTTTGAAATCCTTCTTGCGTACTCAAATTTTGATAATTGGAAAAGGGGAATACATTCCATCCTTTTCAAAGAAAAAAACTTATATATGCTGAAAAAATAATTACCAGTTTCACCTGAAAACAAAGAAGGTGATGATGAAGTTTCAGTCTATGAAAATCATTTAAAGTATGCTATATATATTCAGTACTTCATATTATATTTAGTGGGCATTGATATTCTGACCTAACCTGTGGATATATATATTGATATCATTATGTCCCACATGCGGGATCTATAACAATAGAAGGAGAAAAAAGAGAGGTTTAAGATCTCCATTGAATATCTCAATGCTAAGTGTAGAGTGTATGTTCCCACTATGGCTCATTTAGTAAAACTTTTCACCTATATTGAATACCTGGAAATCTTAGGGATTAAATTCCCAAGTAGATATCATACATTCATCAAATCATAATACTTTCCCCAGTTTTATTTTCAATTATAATATGAGAAATAATTTAAATAGTCTTTCAAAACATCATAAATTAAATCTCCTTGTTGATAAAGGCAAGAGAATGATAAATTGATGACCCCGATGGTGAATAAAAGAAGGAAAAAAATGGAAATGTGGACCATGAATTATAAATATTCTCAAACTCAAGAGCATTGCCCTTCCATGAAGAAAATGATCTAGTGTTAGGGAAATGAAGAAAGGGATAGTTTGATTTTCATGTGCAATGCCAAACCATTGGGAGAAGAATTGTTCCCAGAGGAAAATGGAAGCTAAAACTAAGTTAATTATCAAGTGAAATCATTCTATATCAACAAAATTGTTGTTATACAAATCTTGTGGTGCTCATATCAATATTCGAATGCATGAAAATGTATATTTCAGAAGATTGACATATGAGGGGTGGATCTTCGAGAAGTAAATCGTGTGACACTGGATAATTTATCCATTAGTGAATAAAAACTCCCATTTCCAATAGGAATTATTTTTCTTATTAGGATATTTTTGTTATCTACATTGAATTTACTTATAACATAATTTGTATGTAATTTTTAGATACATAAGTGTTTATTTTCAAATTTATAAATAAATGGTATTATTTTATAAGGAAAACAAATCTTATGGTATGATGCATTTAAATAATTGGCATTGTGTATTAATTTATTTAAAAAAATTCTTAATAATGGATAATAAATAATTTTCACATGAGTCATATAACACCAAGTTGTGGAATCAACATCTCATTCATATAAACATGAAGTGTTTTACAAAGCTCTATCATGTTGGTTATTTGAACTCTTCTCAGCTAAGACTTCTTGAATGAGTTCATTCTTGTTTAGAAAGAATAATTAACCAAAGAATATTTAGTGGATAGTGTTAAAGGATCAATGAAAATCTAGGATTGTTAAACACAGAAGCATGTATAGCATTTCATGTATAAACTAGAGGTGGATATTCTTAATTCATATCATTTTCTGATGACTTGAGTTGAAACAAATATATTGACATGAATAGTTATAAGTATGATTCCATTAAATAATTCAAGGAATTAATGAATGAATTGGGTAATAAGTTATTTAATAATATAATGAAGCTTTTACATGATCGAGGTGGTGAATATCTTAATTATGATTTAATTGACCTTTTAATGGAGTTTTTGATTCTATCATAACTCATTCCACCATTCACACCACAATTTAATGGTGTAAGTGATAAGAGGACATGTACCTTATTTGTAACATCCCAGGTTAATAAAGAACATGAAATTTTCATATTTACAAATAATTGTGAATTTAATATTAATTATACATTAAAGGGGATGATATGATTTTATGGCATACCCGATACACAACAATGAGTTTCTTTGAAATCTTACAATGCACACAATGTTGAGTCATTCAGAAAAATAATAAAATAATATTATTATTTTAAATAGTTGTAATAGCCTAAAATTTGTAATGGATGGACTGAACATAACTAAATACAATATGATTATACATTTTTGTAAATTTTTTATACATTTATCCAATAAATTCTAGAGACTTAAAATTAGAAAGAATATAATTATAATCTTCAAAACACTAATATTATTTAAATGATTGATTTAACAACTTTTAATGAAGAACCCAATTTAATCTAGTTCTGGTCACTTTTATATGTTCAATATTACCAAATAAAATTATTATATACAATCAGGGTATCATAATTTTATTTGGGTAATTTTGTTGTATTTTTCTGATAAAATTCATTTCTAATGAATAGTTAAAAATATAGTATTTTAATTCACATACAACTTTATATCTAATTTATTTATATGGTTATATTATCTTTTTATTTAGTTTTTAAATGTCCTAAAATTATATTTTTACAATTTAATAATATTTTGGTCATTGGAATTAACTTCACATTGAAATTGGTCATAAAGAAGTGTTAATCTTTTAATAGTTATTGTTTCTTTAAAAACAAAATATTTGTTTTGACAATGGGAATTATTTTTAAATTAAATAATGCATCTTCTATGTTTTTAATTTGGTAAAATAGACATCATTTTTGAATTCGAAAGAACAAATAAATCTTAGGCTGAATTTTAGGTAATTTTCAAAAAAGTTTCAATTTTTGATGAATATTGAAACCACTTAGTAGTTGTTAAAAAATGATGTTTTTCAATTAAATGAAATTTTACCACTTCATTGAATTGAATTTCAAAAATCCAACAAACATGGTTGTTATTAGTAATTAAAATGTGGTTCAATAAGATGAATTTTTTTTTTGTTGAATTGTAACTTTTGACTTTTATTTATTGCGATTAATGGTAAAATGGCTAATTCAATGTGAACATAATATCATAATTATACCAAATTACCTTAAAACATGTCCTAACCATATCGGATGAGTAATGGATGACCATTGGAATACATTGGCTGATTTTGGGACCCCATGGAACCACTAAAGAATGATAACGAGACATTATTTAAATTAACATAAATTAACGTCAAAATGACATAAAACATATCTTTTAGTAAATAAATTTTTACAGGTTGTTAAATAAGTTACATATTCATGTATAAATATTAGTTGGAAATATAAAAAGATTTAATACATCATGGTATTTTTATTATAATTTTTAGACATCATCTAAAGTAAATTATTTATATGACAAAGTAATGATGCACTATTTACCTCATTAATAAATGATTTAAATAAATAGTATTATAAATATTAAAATAATATCCAAAACCTTTACAATTATTATTGTATTATTTTATTTATACCATGAGTCATCTTATCTTTGACTTTAATTTGTTTTGAACATTTATAAACTGAATATCATTATATAATAAATTAATATTTTCACACCTTCCTAAAGATCCCTCCTCCCCCTTGTAAAAGGACACCACTTCTAAACCATTCCTCACACCTCTCAAGCCCTTTTCCTCTTCCAATATCTGACCAAATAAGCTCTATATATCCCCCTATTCCTCCTAGAATCTATACCTTATAAATAAGGCACATCAAGAAGTTATTTTTGTTCAAACCAAATGAAGTTAAAAAAATTAATGGTAATTGTTTACCGAGAATTATTTTGTTTTATTTTGATTTATTTTACTTCTCCAACCCCTAAACTGTTTTATTCATTTTTTATAACAACAACAGTGTCCAAAAAATACTAATATTTTGTTATAGAAAAAATTATAACTATACTTACACACACACCTCCATCTAATTGGAGAATAACATACTGTTTCTGTGGATGGTAAACTAACGCCTCACGAAATGATGATTGTTCGATTATCATCTACTGCCTATCATGGTGGACATTAAGATGTCACTGTATTTAAATTATATATATATATATATATATTATTTTTATGTTTTAGTTAGCCTTCTATATTATTAATTTATATCTTACCATTATTGTATCAATTTTGGGTATACATGATAATTTCATTTGAGAATGTGTGGACTACTGCCTCCTCAAGGTGATATGATTCATCCATGACATACATGTAACATATAACTGATTGAGTTAATGAAATTATGTAACATAAATATCTAATTATATTATAATGGAATTATAATATACCAATTTATCAATATTTTTTCATTCCTCTAAATATAAAATAGAAATTAATGTAACGTTCATGCGTACACAAGGCTTACAGTCTCCATGAACGGTGTGTTTCATTTCTAAACTCCAACTGATATGGAATATTATAAATAAATATACAATATATATATAGGATATATATTATATATAAACCATGTATATCATTCTAGAGATAATGGAATATTTACCACATGGACAAATTGTAATTATAACAAGTTCATTTTTAACTCAAGTTCTGAACATCGATAAAATATCCAATATGAACTCAAATAATTAATTAATTGTAATAGCATGAAAATATGTGATATAAAACTAATAATAAACATTAAAAAAATTCTTAATTATTTATTTATTAACTTAAATTTATAATTCAGGAAGAACACAAAACATACGAGTCAAGTCGGCCACGAGGTAAAGGATTTCTTATCTCACTTTTAATTCGGTTTGATTTCCATTGTTATGCACATATTAATTGCATGTGGTTTATTGTGTAATTAAATTTGATATATATATTATCTTGATTCTAATTATATTAATGTTATTCTTGGATTTATTTTGTGGTAAATAACTCTCTGTCATAAGACTCAGTTGATTACAATGTTGTAAAGGGTTTCATGTCACTTATTATTCTCGTGAGATTAATGCTATATTTTCCACTATTTCCTTTTGTGTGATGTATGTACTACCAATTAATGTTTAATTTTTATAATATACTATCCTTTATGAGTATTTTAATCTTCATTGTATGATCCTTCTTTCATGTGGCATATGATTTATATGTTACTAAATCGGTAAGAGAACCTTTCAACCTCCTCTTTTTAAAAGAATTTTTTTTGTTATGCCTATTAATTTACATATTATTATGAATGGACATGTTATTATATATCCTTATTGATGTAGATTTAATTTCTAATTGATTAGATACTATTTTTATCTCTTAAACACATTTTATGTATTTTAATGTGATGTCGTTAGGCTGTCAAATTTTTGCAAGGGAACTTCTTAACCCAATTTCTATTCTTTGGGTTAAACATGTAATTCATGAATATGTAGTCTTGTGAATATGTGTGAATGATATATGATATTTTTACACAAAATATAAACTTATATTGGGTGTATTTAAATATGTCACATAGTATTATGTTATTGATTAATTCATAATTTTATGATACCGTCTTTATAAGGGATTTCATCTAAATTTACATTTCCATTGAGACATCATTGTTGATATGCACCAATTCACTATTATATGATGTATATACTGTCCTTTGTCATATTATATAATTAATACCTTTATTTTCATGATATTATAAAGTTCTTATTAAATGTTATTCCTCAATTATTTGTAATCAAGAGTCTGTTAATTTTTTAAAAACTCTTTAACTGAAATATCATTTTAAATGATTTAAATATTTTTTATTATAAATCATTGTCTTTAATTACCATATTTTAAAAATGGATTTTAGTATTTATTTATATGGACATTAATGTTTTAAAAATATAATTCGATTAAAACCATCAAATTCGTATGCGACACTATGATTCATAAATATATTTTTAAATGGTTTATGAAAAGGGATTGATTATTTCCATATCATGAAATTAATTATTGTGATTTCAGATGAAATTTTATTAGACAAATTCTTATATTTTCAATATTTTATGTGTTATGATGGTACGTGGATATTTGACGGGTGGTTACGTGACAAACCATACGATGGGTGGTGCCGTGATAAACCAGGACGTGTGGTTACTTTATAACCTTCAATGCATTTGGTATGGAAGTTGGTCGTATAGCTATTCCATTTTTTGATATTTCTGGAAGTCGACCATATGGTTATTCCACCTAAGAATGTTTATGTCCCAAGTTACCTTTATATGTTATGTGTTCATTATATTTGTTTTATGGTAATATTTTCTGTTACAAAAGGGTATGTAATGTTCTTTTATTTAGTGAATAATATTTAGCACTTCATAAAGGTGAAAAGTATTAAATATGATAACATATTAATGGTTTACTTATTTTTTTGAAAAACTAAGAGTTTTTATATTTTGTGTATCCCTTACTGAGCATTTTATGCCCATACCAAGTTTTTGAAAAGTATTTTACAAGATATGAAGTAGAATAGAGTCATGTATGGGATCATTGAAAATTTATGTTGTCTAAAACATGGAATTAGACAAGTCTCATTTATTAAAGAGTTTTTATTTTATGAAAAAAAATGGAAACTGAGTAGAAGTGTCAACTTTTTAATTTTTGAGATGTAATGTAATTGTTTGGCCTAATTCTGTAAAAATATAAACCTAAAAAGATCATCAGTGTGAATAAATAATTTAATTCATGATTATGTAATGTTTAAGTCAAAGACCATATTGTTGGTATCAGAGGTCAGAATAGATAACATTAGAGGTTAGGGTTTTATTAATACATAAGTGACATAACCATAATGGTTAAAATATTTGAAGGATTAGTATTTATTTTTAATGAGTTTGAGATAACCTGAATTTATATTTACCTTCCTCATAATATATGACATGAGGATTTTACTGATATACTCACTCCGACCTATTTGATTTTAGTCAATGGTTGGATCTAGCAAGAAACAATGTAACATTGGATGTGAAGAAAACTGTGATGGTTTTCTTAATGAGAAACTGAATGAAATGGGAGCTACAATGAGAAATCTTGTGGTTATTCTCAACCAAATATCTGAAGTCATGATTGAAAACCTGAACCATGTAGATTTTTATATGTCATCGTATTTGCGGGAAAAAAATACATACTGATGTTCTAGTAATAATCATAATCGTAAGTATGTTCAAAATCATTGTGTCATGGATTTTGAAAGGAACACCTAGAAAAATGATTAAAAGGGACAAGAAGATTCTATAGATGTGGGAATGAAGGTCATAAAGCGAGTACCTTCCATGGAAAAAGGAAGCCGCCTATTGACTCTAGGAAAGGGAAATAAGTTCTTTATGAGGGATACAATGAATATTTTAAATATGGTGTGCATGGTCATTATACAAACAGACATCCTACAAAGATGTTTTAGGAATTGGATCACTAGGATCATACAAATATATGTTTACCAATACCTAATACCATTCCAATTGAGGATGAAGAAACTGATAATGACTAATGAAAGGTTTTTATTATTTCTTAACATTTGTTTGGACATTACTGTATCTAATGATATGATTCATGATTTTGTTTGTAGGAAATAAGTATTTCAGAATAAATTGGTAAATAATGGTTAATAAATCATGTAGTGTGTTGAATGAGTAAAAATTCAACATATAATGGATTCAATAGTTATGGTATATTTTAAGATGATGAAATACTTAAAACTATTAAGGATGTTTTGATGATAGGATTATATTAGAATACTTTTTATAGTATGTGTAACCCTGAAGTTTGATATATCAAAATGTTATTCTTGGAATAATTATATTTTCTTTTGATGATAAATTGTAGAATTTGATTTTGGGATAAACAATTTTTTTATTATGGAAATATGGTAATTTGGTTTTTTTATGGAAATGATTAACCGATCATAGAGAATATGCAATTTGGATAATTATGCCTTGGTATAAGACTATAAGAGTAGTCTATGTTTCTGGAGTAAAATGTTAACATTTACTGAGGAAGACTATGTGATTAAATCTTTCTATGTTTTAGGTTACAATCATAGTTTGGATAATTTTGAAAATTTTTAAAAACAATTGTGTATTGAATGGTCTTTCTTGACCTTCGGGTACATTTTGTTGAATTTTGGAGATTAATAGTAGTATTTCTTTTTGAAAAGGATTATATTTTTTGGGAGATTATATGATTTCTTACTAACAAATATGGATTTACATAATGTCTAGAAACAAGGAAAATATATAGTTCATCTTTTGTATATTATGTGATTCTCTAGAAGATGATTTTTGCGCTTTTGATGTGACCAAGTATTTTTGAATGCTCATTATTTGGAGAAAATATTATTTTTTTGTAGAAACGTATGAAAGGATTAAACTCTACTTCAATTTATATTTTTTTTCCTTAGGTTATTATTCTATGTAGTATATAAAATCCTTAAAATTATGAAAAGGAACATAAAAAAAAGATTGTTGGTTTTTCTTTCCTATTGGGTAATTAAGGACCATTTCACACATTATAATTTTGTGATTTTCTGGTGGTTAAATTTCTCATAATCATGTTTTCTACTACTCTCCATTAGAACTTGACAGTTTTTTTTCTCTTCCAAATGCATGTTTCCCTACATGGAATATTAGTATGGGTTTTCTCGGGCGACCATTGTACATCTCATACTTTAATTTAATTGATTGTTTTATTGACTATTTTACCAATATGGGATATTAAATGATGTTTCTGAGCCCAATTTTAAAATTGTGAGGATAAAATTTCCAAAAGGGTGGAAGGATGTAACATCCTAGGTAAATAAAGAAAATTAAAATTTCATATTTACTAATAATTGTGAAGGAAATATTCATTTTACTTTAAAGGGGATGATATGACACAATTTCATACCTGATACGAAATAATGAGTTTCTTTGAAATCTTACATTGTACACAATGCATAATTATATTGAAATAAAATTATACAATATTATTATTTAAAATAGTAGTTAACACCTAACCGTTGTAATGATGGAATAAACAGAAATATCTACAATATGATTATACATGTATGATAAAATATTTTACTTTTATCTAATAAATTCTAGATCCTTAAAATTTGAAGGAATCTAATTTTAAACATAAATACTCTAATATTATTCAAATGTTAGATTTACCACATTTTAATGGACAACCCAATTTAAATATATTTTTTGTCACATTTATATGTTATATTTTACCAAATAAAATTCCTTTTTAGAATCGGGACTCTTAAATTTATTTTGGGTAATTGTTTGGTATTTTTCTGATAAAATTCACTTTTTATGGAATAGTAAAACATACAATATTTTAATTCAAATATACTTTTTAATATAATTTATTTATATGGTTATATTTTCATATTATTTTGTTTTAAAGTGTACATAAATTATAGTTTTACCATTTTATCCAATTTTGGTCATTGGAATTAATTTTACATTGAAATTGTAGACAAACAAGTGTCAATCTTTTGAGAGATACTATTTCTTAAAAACATGCAATTTTTTTTTTGAAAATGAGAAATAATTTTAAATTAATTAATGTAACTTCTATGTTTTTAATTTGGTAAATTTGACATCATTTTTGAATTCATTATAAAAAAATTAGCTTATACTGATTTTTTGGTAGTTTTCTAAAAAGCTTCAATTTTTGATGAATAGTGAAACCACTTAGTAGTTGTTAAAAAATGACTTTTTCATTTAAATGAAATAGTACAGCTTCTATAAATTGAATTACTAAAATATGACATACATGGTTGTTATTATTATGTAAAATTTTTTCAATAAGATTAAATAATTTTTGGGGAATAGTACATTTTTAATTTTATTTACAACGGTTAATGGTAATTATGGTAATTCATGTTTATAAAAATATCATAATAATGTTAAATTAAAATAAAACTTATGTAGACATTTTTTATTAGTAATTTCCAACCATGGGCATACTTGTGTCTATTTTGGGACCTCATGGATCCACTTATGAATGATAATGACACTTTATTATAATTAACTGAAATTAAAAGAAAAAATGACAAAAAACTATCATTTAATAAATTAATTTTTTCATGTGGTTATATAAGCCATATTTTGGACTATAAATATTATTTAGAGTGATAAAACGATTTACTACATCCTGGTATTTTTATTATAATTTTTAGACCTCATAAGAATTAAATTATACATGACACAATAATGATGGTGTATTTACATCTTTAATAAATTGTTTAAATAAATAATACTATAAATATTAAAAGAATATCCAAACCATATCCAATTCCTATTGGATGATATTATTTCGACCATGATTCTTCTTATCTTCAATTTTAATTAGTATTGGACCTCAAGAAACCGAATTTCATTCTATAATAAAATAAAATTTTCACACATTCCTTAAGAGGCACTCCTCCCTCTTATAAAAGGGACCACTTCTAAACCATTCCTCACACCTCTCAAGCTCTTTTTCTCATCCAACCCATACAAAAATAAGCTATCATGATCCCCCTATTCCTCATAGAAGCATTAACTTAGTTATAAGGATCTTCAATAAGACCATTTGGTTCATACCAAAAGAAGTTACCCATATTAAAGGTAACGATTTCTCTTAAATTATTTTGTTTTATTTTATATCTCTAACCCCCTAAAATATTTTTATTACTTCTATTTTTAAAAACACTTGTATCCTAAATATACTAGGATGTTTTTATGATAATTATTATAACTACACTCAATCACACCTTAATATAATGGATGAAGAACATACTAGTTCTGTGGATAGAAAACTAACGCCTCACGAAACGATGATTGTTTGATTATCTTTTACCACCTAACATGGTGGCCATTAAGATTGCACAGTATTTATATTTGATATATATTATGTTTATGTTCTCTTTATGATTCTGTATTATTCATTGATATCATACCTTTATGGTTTCAGTTATGGGTAAACATGATAATTTCATTTGAGGTACAATGGACTACCGCCCCCTCATGGTGATATGATTCGTTAATGACTTACATGGAATGTATAAAGGATGTATTATATTTATTTTGTCAAAATAATATAATATTATATTATTCTGGAATTGTAATATACCAATGTATGTTTAAGATTTCATTCCATTAAATATAAAATAGAAATGAAAGTAGTGCTCATCGATACGTATGGCTTACCATCTCCTTGAATGGTGTGTTTCATTTGATAACTCCAAATGATATGGAATATTATAAATAAACATACCATGGATATGTATTATATATATGATATATAAACCATGTAATATCATTCAGTATATAAAGGACTTTTGACCACATGGAAAAATTGTAATTATAAGGAATTCATTTTTGACTCATGTTCCGAACATTGAAAAAATATCCAATATAAATTCAAATAATTTAGTAATTTTTATAGAAAACTAGCAATTTATATAAAATGAATAATAAAATTTAAAAAATTAATTAATTAATTAGAGATTAAATTATGTTTATTATTCATGAAGAACACGGAACATACGAGTCAAATAAGACAAGAGGTAAGGGATTTCTTATCTCACTTTTAATTCCTCGAGATTTCTGTTGTTCGCCACTTATTTATTTATGTGGTGTATTGTGTACTGAAATATGATATATATATATATATATTATTTTGATTTTAATTATATTCATGTTATTCTGTGATTCATTTGTTGGTTATTAACTTTTGGTCATACTACTCCATTGATTAGAACGTGGTAAAGGGATTCATCGCACTTTTTATTCCCGTGAGATTCATGCTATATTTTCTTTTATTACCTTTTGTGGGGTGTGTTAAATGCCCATGATTGGACTCATTGTGTAATATAATTTCATTTATGATTATTTAAATCTTCATTTTATAATCTTTCTTTCATGTGGCGTATGTTTTGGATGTTACCAAATCTGTAAGGGAACCATTCATCCTCCACTTTTCAAAAAAACCGCTTTTTGTTATGTCATTTAGTTTATATATTATTATGTTGGAATATGTTATTCTATATACTTAGTGATGTAAATTTTATATCAATGTGATGAGATACCATTTTTATCTCATCAACTCATTTTCTGAATTTTAAGGTGATGCCATTAGGCTTTCAAATTTTGGCTCGGCAACTTCTTAACCCAATTACAATTCTTTGGGTTAAACGTGTACTTCTTGAATATGTTGTCCTATGAATATGTGTGAATTAAATATCATTGTTTTACACTTAATAACCACATATATTTGGTGTATTTGTATTTTTGACACATAATTATGTGATTGATTTTTCCCTAATTTAAGGATACCAACTTTATAAGGGATTTCATCTCAATTTACATTTTCATTAAGTCTTCATTGTAGTTTTGAACCAATTAACTTTTATATGGTTTATATACTGTACTTTTTCATATTATATAATGAATCACATTATTCTCATGATATTATAATGTTTTTATTAATTGTTATTCCTCAATTATTTTTATTGAAGAGTGTCTCATTTTTTTAAAAACACTTTAACTAAAATATCATTACAAATGATTTAACGATTTATTATTATAAATCATTAATTTTAATGTCCATATTGTAAAAATGGGTTTGAGTTTTTATTAATATGGACATTAATGTTTCAAAATAATAATTCCATTTAATGATTCATTGTGGTTTGGGACACAATGATTTTAATATCTATTTTTAAATTGTTTATGAAATTGAATTGATTATTTCAATATCTTGAAATTACTTCTTGTGATTGAAAATGAAATTTTATTATGAAATTATAATATTTTCAATATTTTATGTGTTATTATGGTCATTTGAAATTTAACAGGTGGTTACGTGATAAACCATATGACAGGTGGTGTCGTGATAAACAAGGATGGGTGGTTAGATTATAACATCCAATGCATTGGGTATGGCAGTCAGTCTTATGGCTATTCCTTTTAGTAATATTTGTGGAAGTATACAATATGGTTATTACACATAATAATGATTATGTACCAAGAAAAGTTTATATGTTATGTGATCTTTATATGGGTTTTATAATAATATTTTGGTTACCAACGTCTAAGCAATGATCTTTTATTTAGTGAAGGGTGTTTACTACTTCTTTAAGATGGAAAGTATTATTTATGATAAAGTATTCATGGTTTACATGTTGTTTTGAAAAACTAATTGTTTTCATTATTTTTGTATCCCTTACTGAGATTTTTATGCTCATCCATTGTTTTTGAAATGTTTTTTATAGGATATGAAGTTGAATAAGGTCAAGCAATGGATCAAAGAAATTTCATGCTGTCTAACACATGTTTCTAGAAATGTCTCATTTATTCAAGAGTTTCTATTTTATGAAAAAAAGGAAACTGAGTAGAAGTGTATACTTCATAAATTTTTAGATGTAAATCAATTGTTATGCCAAATTCTATAAAATTCTAAACCTAAAAATATCTTCAATGTGAATTATTCATTTAGTGAAATATTTTGTAATGTTTAAGGTTGAGTCCTTATATTATTGTACATGGTAAGATTGATGATGAGTCATACAAATATTTCATTATCCTTTTATAGATATTCATTACATAATACATAATATACATTTAATTATGTAACTACTAACGAAGAAAATAGAATTCCATTAGAGTTTTGGAGAGGAAAGAATCCCATTTTGTCACATAAATGTGAATGGGGTTATAGGTATTTTTATGGCCTTATCGTGAAATAAACTACCATCGAGGGGAATGATGTATATCTTTATGGGGTATCCCAAAGAAATAATCAGATACTGCCTATACATCCCCTTAAAAAAATTTATTGTCAGTAGAGAATTTGTTATTATTTAAAGGGGGAACATCTCAAAAAATGATAGTTTGAGATAGATTGAATTCGATTAAGTTGTATCTCAAAAAATATATTTGGTGTAGGAACAAATTCCAAAGATCCCTATAGAATAAGTAGTTCCTAAAACACATGTACTGTGTAGGAGTGTAAGAGAGGTATGATAACCGGAGTGATATGGATTTATATTCACCCTAGATGGTGTATCCTTTTTTGTTTTAAATAATGATCAACTATCCTACAAGGATGTAGTGAGAGATTATATGATTCATGTTTTCTAGAAGAAATAATTTCCTAGATGTTTTATATGCACCAGAACCATGTTTGGGTTCTAGTCGATGTGCCAAATGATGAAAATGCAGTCGATTACAAATTCTTATTCAAGAGGAAAATGGATATATAAGGTAATTTAAGTATCTATATTGAATGTATAGTTGAAAAAATGATTACGAATCATAAACTAATTCAATGTGATGAACCTTTTTCTCCAGTTTCTATTTTTAAATCAATCATAATAATACTTTCTATAATAGATTATCACATGTATGGGATATGTAAGATGGAGGTAAAAAATTCATTCCATAATGGGAACCTTTATTAATATGTTTATATTAATCTCCGAGAAGTTTTTGTGACTCCATGTGATGCAATAATAATTTTAAAATTTCAGAGATCCATTATAGGATTAAATCAAGGTTGTAGGTTGTGGATCTTTTGATTCAATGAATAAATAAAATAATATGGATTCATTAAGAATGAATGTGGGAAATGTGTTTTCAATAAGTTTTTTGGTAATGAATTTATTTTCATAAAAGTATATATTGATGAAATATTACTTATTGGGAAGGAATTAATAGTATAAAAATTTAATAAGTACTAGTTAAACAAGTGTTTCACCTTGAAGGACATAGGTGAGCCAACCTGTATTCTAGGGATCAAGATAATTCAAGGTAGATCAATTGTCATTTTTATAAAATTTAAAATTTGAAATGATGAATAGATAGTAAATATATTTAGTATCATAAATTCCAAGAGGGGATTGGTTTCAGTTTCACATAGATTACATTTTTCAAATAAAATTTTGTCCTCAGACACAACATGATAAATGTAGAATGCATAATATATCATATGATTTATTGATAGGTTCAATCATCTAGGCCATGTAATGTAATATAATTTATCATGCATATGTAACATGTAAAGTCCATGAAATTTAAAGGAATTTTTTTTCTTAATTTTTTTGAAATTTTACAAGAACGCAGTTTCTGATGGCACCTAATTTTGAGGCCCGGTGTGCCCTGAATCATTTTTCGAAGTTTACCTCTTGTACGTTTAGTGAATTAAAGAGCGGGTTTTCCTAACTTTTTAACCGGATCTTGGAATCGAAATCGGAGGACACAAATGGAATCGCAGTGCCGGTAATTGCTTAGGAACCCCTTTTTTGGAGTTGCATTTCCTCGGGTTAGGTTATTAAATATATAGGGTTAAGTAAAGAAATAAAATAAAATTGTGCAACCAATATTATTTTATTTAAAGTAGTTTAACCAATGCTTAGTGGATGGAGTGGGACCCACTATATCCTACTCCACTGGGTAGGATATTTGTGGGGTGGGGCTCATATGAGCCCCACCTATTCAACTTCCTCAAACCCCCTATTTAATTAGGTAACTCACCTGCAACCGCATTAAATGAAAGTCTACTATAGTGTTTAACTAAATATTAAAAGACTCTTTATTTTGGCGGTTAAAACTATTCAATTAATTCAATTAATTGAATGATTCAATTTTGAATTTCAAAAACCTTTTGGATTGAGTAATAAAATAAGGTAACACTTATTTTATTAGGGTAGTTTTGTTGTGCGAGAGGATTTTGGGAGAGGAATGCTCTAAGTTCCGAAGAACGTTTTTGTTCCTCGGCGAAGAACGCAAAGAACACCGAGCCTTCGACGAAGAACTCCATCACCGCAAAGGGAAGTTTGTCGTACCGTCTTCCTCCCTCCTCGAAGCCGGTGAGAGACACCATCCTCAGAGATCGACGACGCGACGCTGACGATCCTCCTTCCGCGACGCTTACGGAGTCTTATTTCGCAATGTCCCTTTCCGTGGAAAACCTCGCTCAACGACAACGCTTGAGGATGGGAATAAATTTGAGAATTATTTATTTTCCCATGGATGTTTCCTTTTAAACCAGGAAAGCGAATCAACTCAATATTAAGTTGATCTGCGAAAGCATATCTTTTTAGTTTGGGAATATTTGATTGCCGGTAAAAACGTAGGGGAATTATATTTGATTTTACCTTTTTATCATCAAAGAAAATGATGACAATCGCGGATAAATCTCTTTCGGTTGATCCGCGGATCGCTCGCTCATGCGGAATGGTTGCGAGGTGAATATCTGAGATTGGTTGTGTTTGTTATTGTTTTTAAAACCGCTAACGCGGAGGGCATGGGCTAACGAACAAACCCCGGACCCTCCGCAGTTTTTTGTCGAAGTGAGGATTGACGGGCGATGATGAGGTAGACCGTAAAGGCGTTTTGAACCCTTCGCAGTAATCTACGGCTCCCGGGAGGACCACCGGCACAGATAGAATTGAAAACGAACCACCGGAGCAACTCTGGTGGTCCGCGGAAGAGCCTGCCGGTGCGCCGCCAGGAAAGTCTGTAGTGGCTGCAGCCGCGACGGCAGGAGGCGGCCCCGCGGCTTCAATCAGGGGGTCTCGTGCCTCCCCCCTATTCCGCTCAGCTCGGCCGGCGGAGCAGGCCACTCGAGCCGCGCCAGCGCTGCAGGCCACGCGGGCTGCACCAGCGCGGCAGGCCAACCGGCCGCCAGGCCGCCCAGGCCGGGCCGAGCCGCGCCCTAGTGGGCCGGACCCGGACCCGGACCCGGGTCGGGTCGACCCGGTTCGGGCTGACCCAGGGGTTCTTGGGCCGGGTCGGACCGGGCCTGAACCCCCTATTTTCGAGCAGTTTTCGTTCAAACTACCATATCATTGGCTATGGAACTCCGATAGATTCACCGTAAGCTACAATGCGATCTTTGGATCGAGACAGTCGTTTCAGTATATTACACTAAAGGTTTCGGAGAACATTGGGTATGGCCGGGTAGGTTCAATCACGAAAACAACCGGGCCCTCGGAGCGGAAACGCTTATAACTTGAGCTCCGGACGTCCGATTGATGTGCCGTTGACTTTGTTTGATTCCTCTTGATGAGATGGAACTTTTGTCATACTTTCCCTAAGATTTGGACGTAGTTGGATAGTGCCTGGGTTGGATTGAACCTGTAATCCAACAGGCCCCTTGGAACGGAAAAGCTGATAACTTTCAGACCAGACGTCCTTTTGACGAACCGTCAGCAGCGTTGGTGATCACATTGAGAAACGGTCCGTATAAGTATACCCTATGACAGTTCGGGGGTATAATTGAGATAACTCCGGGTTGGTTCGCACACGAAACCAACCGGGCCCCTAGGACAAATATACTAATAACTCACAGATCAGGTGCTCGATTGACGCGTCGTCTGTCTTGTTGAGACCCCTATGACGAGGAGATCCTTTGAGATACTTCTTTGTGGGAATTTCTGATACTTGGAATATCGACCAGTAGCTCATGGAGGGGACCCTCCCGGAGATGAGCATACGGAGTACGGAGACCATGTAGCTGACTAAGACCTAACGACTGCTTGACCGACTCAACTTGGAGTGAGTCGACTAGCCCAGTGGATGAAGCACTACTTTTTTTGGGTGCATACCCATGGCGGATGGAGCACTATTTTTTTTGGGTGCAGACCCGCGGTACTCATCCGGAGAGTACCTCTGCAGGCTATTAGGGGGTTTGCACTACTGTTTTTGGGTGGCTGACCTGCGGTACTCGACATGAGGAGTACCTCAGCAGTCTTAGGTTTGTGAGAAGTACCTCAGAGTCATGAAAACATCATTGTACTCTCCAGAGACGGGGCTCTTCAGCAGTTACAGTTTCGCTAATGAAAATCTTGGTTTGAGCTGAGTCTATGACCTTTGTGTTTACCTCATGATTGATATGGGTTACTTGATAACATAGGTATTAGTATGGGGTTATACATAAGTAAGGGTTATCTATTGAGATCCTTCTTGCAGTTATCCTTGTTGGTTTTAGTGAGACCTTGAGGGTCTCGGGGTCCCTACTGAGTATCTTATACTCACCCCTGTATGGGTGTAGACGCCGGAAAAGTCCGTTGCTCCCAAACGAAGCTCCGGATGCGGAAAGCGAGGTCATATTTGGAGTCGGAAGGATGTTTCGGAGGGCCCGGAGGCCGTGCGCGGAATTTCAGAGGCCCGCGCGCAAAGGTGATGTCCCGCGCGGAAAACCCCCGGGATGCGCGCAATGCGCCGGCTCGGCGCGCAATTCTGCGCGCCGCGGGTCCGCGCGACTCCCTTACGCGCCGCGCCCGATTCCGCGCCCGCGAGTAGAATTTCGCGCTCGCACCCTGGATTCCGCGCCCGGGGTTGCCTATAAATACAAGGCGACCCCCAACGTTTCAAAGGTTGCTGGAAGTCGAAACGTCTCCCGTGCGCGCAATTCAACCCCTTCCGCGCGCAATGACGAACTTCAGGTAACCTCCTTTCTTTCGCGCAAGAAAGCCTCGGGGTCCGCCTTCGCGCGCAATCCCCGCTGGCTCCTTTCATTTGAATAAACACTCACCCTAAGGCCTTTGCGCGCAAAAGAACCCGCTTGCGCGCAATTGCCCCCGGGGTGCGCGCAATCCGGCCTGATTGCGCGCACCCCCCCTTCTTTCAAGTGGCCATTCATTAGAGAATGAGCCGTTGCCCCCGCGCGCTATCCGAAGCCCGGTGTGAGCAATCTCAAGCATCCGCGCGCAAGGCGCTGGCCCAATTGCGCGCCAGCCGCCCCGATTGCGCGCCGGCCCGCAGTATTGCGCGCAAAGCTTCCTTTTTGCGCGCAATCTGCCAGGGTCGTCCCCGTTGACCTCCTAAGGTTACCCGCCTGTGTGGCACCCGATGATTCTCATCCCGGGTGCCCGCACCGTGCGTTGTCTTCCCGTGCGGCCCTCCAGGCTTGCGCGAAGTGACACGCACCTATGTCCAGCATGACGTTAAACTGCATACTCGTCCAGCATGACGTTAAACTGCATATACGTCCTGCACGACGTTAAACTGTACATCGTCCGCGCTGCAAGACGTTAAACTGCCAAGTGCTTCGTCCGGCAACCTATGCCCAGCATGACGTTAAACTGCACACCCGTCCAAGCTGCACGACGTTAAACTGCCTAGCCCCCATCGTCCGTGCTGCAAGACGTTAAACTGCCAAGTGCCTCGTCCTCAACACATGACGTTAAACTGTACTTCGTCCGGCAAGACGTTAAACCGTCCGCTTCGTCCTCAACACATGACGTTAAAATGTACTTCGTCCGGCAAGACGCTAAACCGTCCGCAACCTGATCCCGTGCTCCGCACGCAGGGTCTCCCCCGGTTTGGACGTGGCCCCCACCCGCTCGTCTCTGCAGGGATGTCGGGATTGTCCCCCTTTTGGGACGATTTAATGGGAGTGGCTTTTCCCTACGGGGGCAGGGTATTACAAACCCCTAGTTTCTCGTGGGAGGCTGCACATGTGTATCTCCATTGCACCTCCCCACTGCCGAAGCCAGTAGAGGGTCTGACTGGGATCGAGGTGTCTTTTGCTTTCGGTCCAAGTCCCTTCCAACTGAGTTTTGCAGTATCCGGGCTGCCCCAAGTGCGTAAGTCCTGACAGAATGAACTACGTGGACTTTGATCCCTGTCTTCTATACAGGGTACGTAGGAAGCCTCCCTGAGGCCCAGGCCCACCACCTGGTCGTTCCGGTCGTATTTACGTCCGTTCGTCCATCAGTGGACCCCTCCAGGGTTCACGCTTGCGTTGATTCACCTATGAATCCGCCCCTGTGGGAGACTTCCCGTGTGTATCTCCACGGTGCCTCCCCACAGCCCCCCTTTTCCATTTCCCCTTTTATCGTCCAGCATGACGTGAAACTGTGATCCACCCGGCCGTTCCATCCCCCTCCGTGCGAGGTGGTTCGGTTCAATCCTCCGCCCGGTGGCCTCGACCTCTTCGTGAGTCGGCTTGCCGACGTCCAGCATGACGTTAAACTGTATGCCCGAACTACGTTGACTTTGATCCGTGTTAACGCGCGGTACGTAGGAAGCCCCTCTGGGGTCCAAGCTCTTTACTCCATCATCCACCCTGATCCTTACCCGGTCCGCCACATCCCGGTGGGGTCATGCCACTTCACTTCACTCCACGTTACTTGGGAAGCCGCCCATGTGCTGGCCCCAGCGTCGGAGGTTCCCCGCAAGGGGTTCTGTCATCTGATCCACTTTTCGTGTTGATCGGTCCGATGCCGTCCCCGCTGGACGTTAAACTCGCGGCATACCCCATGTTAAACACGGGAAGCTGAGGAAAACCTCAGGTGACACAGTTCCCCGCACCTAGTACGGGATGCCTCAGGCCATCGTGCCTTCGAGAAGCCCTATTAGGGACGGAAGACAGACGTGCAGAGCCGCAGTGTTACGACACGCCCCCAGCACCCAGAGCCACCCGGCCTTCTCACCGCAGGTTGCTGCCCCGCCCAGACTCCTTGGAACGTCCGGGCGGAAGCAGCGTAATTAACCGGTGTCCATGAAGATATGGCGCCGGGAACGAGATTCACGAACATTCTTAAGTCTATGAGGGAGACCCGGATTAGGCGACAAGTTCCGAGGAGACGTCCGAGGAAGGAGGAGCCGACATCCCATCATCCCGGTTTCGATCAAGGAGCAGACGCCCCTGAATAAGGGACGGATGCCGCCCGCCCTTGGAAAGCGGGACTGCGGGACCACAAGCCGCGCGCCCATCCCCTCGGGTTGACGGGTGCACGCGCGAACGCGTCCTGGCGGAACAGCGTAACCCGACGCACATCCGCACCGAAACAGAAAAATGGTGAACCCGACGTGAATCTCTTCTCCTCGATACGAAGACCGATGGCTTTCAGAGGTGTTGGAAGACCGGCGTGTTGCCCGGCCAAGCATTCAGTCTTACCCGCCAGGGGCTGGGGAAGGGACATCGGGCACTCCGTCTCGCAACGTCGAGGGCCTGGGTTCCCCCCACGGAAGGCGTCGTGGCGCTAATGGTTGGTTGTCGATTCCTTTTTCCTGTCAGTATTAATGGGTCATTCTCCCTGCTTTCAGAAATCAGGTCGCCCGATCTAGTGCCCGAACGCCACCCGCCCACTGGCGCAGGGACAGGGGAAACACCGACGCGGCTACTCCGCGCGGTCCCGCCCGTTCCACAGCCGTCCCAGCAGCCGCAATTGCGGGACGACCACGCCCTCTCTCCCCCTCGGAGGTCATCCAGAGAAGGGTGATCAACACCCTGGTGCGGAGATACGAGGAAGAGGGAGTCATCCCCACTAGGGACATGGCTCGCCTAGACCTTGAGGAGGCTGCGCCTCGCCACCACCGCCGCCCCCGAGGGCCGCGCAGGGAGGCACCACTGCCTACCTCAACGTCCAATCGCTTCGGGAGTTTATCCCCGGAGCGCTCTGACAGTTCCCTTCCCTATGCGGATGAAGTGGAAGATGCCCAGGATCACCCTATCCGAGGTCCGCTCCAGGGATCCACGATAAGGGCTCCCGCCAGGCCACGGCGACATCGCCGCCAGGCCCCTCAAGTCGAGGAACAGGCTCTCCACCTGCCCGCGCCGCTCATCCCGGCTCGTCTGTCTCGACGCCAACGTCGGGCACGAGCGGAAGAGGATGCCCACCTTGGGGCTCTAGCAACAGCGGCCGCATTGGCCCAAGCCACTGCTGGCTCCAGTCGCCAGGCCTCTGTGCATCCTGAGCGGGGGAACTCCTATGCCCGACCCGGATCGAGGCCCCGACCGCCCCAAAGGCAGGTTGGGTTGACTCTCCCGGTTGCTGGCACTGGCAGTAGCCACCGCGGACCACCTCGCGGTAGCGCTATTCACCGGCAGGATCTACTCTGTGTGGCCGATCCAGGAGGCATGGGTCATCCCACCTCCCGATCCCGGCCCGGAGGCCTGCCCGGAATCATCTCTCCCCGCGTCCCCTTTGATATCTGTCCCGGTGCCCCTCGCACCTTGGTTCCCAGTCCTCTCGGCCCCAGCACCAGTGCGGCCGGAGGACGCCAGGACAGAGATCAGCCCTGCCCCGAAGAACCACCCAGGGGCAGGAAGGCAAGGCGTCGACGCCGAGGGAAGAATGTTGCGGAGTTCCGGACAGAGATCCGACCGGTTTGCTTCTCTGACTCAGAGGCAGAGTATGATTCGGCGACAGAGCCCCTTCCCCAATCCCGCCAGTCAAGGGCAGGGGTAGGAATGCGGCACGTCAGCCTCGTGCTCCCCGAGAGCGAGATCGATGTGATCCCCGCGTCTCTCCGAAGGTATATCCGGAGTAACGAGGGCCTGGTAGACCCCCAAGGATCAAACTTGCGGTTGGTACCGGCCCCTCCGGAAGTGCCTTCCGTCTCGATCAGAGAAGCCGGAGACTTTTTCTGGGGACCGACGGTCGAACCACGATCTGGTGCGCCCTCGGCGAGCACCGATGCTACGGCAGGATGTTCGCTCGCCGGCCCGTCCTATCGTGATGTGGTAGCTGGGGCACCGCCACCCTCAGGGGGAGGCCCGGGATATGGAGGCCAATCGGCCTGCTCGCCGTATTCACCGCCGGCCAGCCCGTCGGCCCGACGGCCCGCCTCGGCACCACTACCAGTTCCCCGTCCGTTCCCAGCCATGGAAGAGGACCGAGGAGATCTGGGTCCCGAGTTTGAGTCGTGGAGCTTCTGGACCGTCCTTGCAGAGGGCCACTTCCCTGAGAAGTTTTGGCCAGTCGCAGGACCGGGCTTTGATGCACCCGAATCGCTCACCCCGGATGAGTTCGAGTGCTTCCGCCGAACTCTCCGGGAGACTCACTCCCGTCTTCACTGCCTACAAATGCCATACCCCGGGAGTCAACTACACCTGGAGGATATTGGTGAGCAGTGCCGTCAAATTGACCTGGCCATGCTCCCCGCGGTTCGGCACCCCGGGTCATTTGGGCACCACGAGGCCCTCCAACAACGATGCGTTGAGTGCTTTCAAGTACTCCGCAAAGTTATCGAGGAAGCCACTCCCCACGTGTATATCCGTGGATGGGGGCAGTACGCTGCCCTACGCTTCAGTGTGATTCGCCGACAGCCCGATTCGTTGGGTGGCCCTGAGGGTATATCCCCAGGGACAGGAACAGTCAATATGGCTGACCTGTCGGGAGAGGGGAACGACTTGGAACTTCTCGACGGGGGCTTCCCCCCCGAAGACAAGCCGTCGTCAGACCCATCAGTGAGAGTTACTCGTCATCAGAGGAACCTCCTGGGGCTCCCCGCACCCACTGAAGCACTGACGTTGAGCCGAAACGTCAGCAAAGGAAAAGAGCACAGCGAGGCTATAAGGCCCGCCGACCCATCTGCCTCCATGCGGAAGGCAGAGGAGGATCCCGAGAAGGCTACGCTACGTCAGCAGCTCGCCGAACAGAAGAGGCTGGTTGACCAGCTCCTCGCCGAGCGCGCTGCAGAACGGCGGCCTGACTACGGTGATCCCAGGCCAGGGCAGCAGGGACCGGAACAACCACCCCTCGATGAGACTCTCCCGGGCAACCGTGATTACGCCGTGTTCGCCGACAGGAGAGAGGCCATTGCCTACGGCAAGAGGGCGCGGTATGTTTCGCCACACCCTCCCGAGCGGCGCGACTACCCGGGAGATCCCGCTCGGATTCCTCCCGCTGCCCCAAGGGCCGCTCCGCCAGCCATCCCACGAGCTGCCGAGTTCGACGATCCGGTCGACGACCCGATTGAAGGGCCATGCAATGCGCTCGTGGTTAGAGATCCTCGCCAGGACTGGAACCCATGTCCGGACGATCCGATGGCGGCACTCATTGCCCGCTTGGAAGCCTTGGAGACTCGGCAGGTGGCGATCCCACCGGACGGCAAGCCATACCCAGCATGGGTGGATGACATGCCGGCGCCTCCGGGATTCGGGAATCCCACTTTCGCCCCCTTCAACGGGACCGGAGATCCGCCACAACATTTGGCCCATTTCAACTCGAGGTGCGGGCCTATGTTGGGGACTCCGGCGCAGCAAGAGGCCGCTAAGCTTCGCTGCTTTGTCCAGACACTGGAAGGGCCAGCATTTGTCTGGTACAGCCAGCTCCCCGTCGGGTCGGTAACCAGCTGGGAGGACCTCCGTAGACAGTTCCTCTACCAGTTCAGTTCCACGACCCGGAAGACGAGTATCGCAGACCTCTTCAAGTGCAAGCAGAGGCCTGATGAGCGAGTCGCGGACTTCGTCGCCCGATGGAAGGGTCTCACGTATTCCCTTGACATGCCATTGACTCAGGAGCAGTTGCTGACAATGTGCGTCGGGAACGTCAAGACCGAGCTGGTCCCTTCCCTGATTACTCAGAATTACCCCGGAGGGTTCAGGGACTTCTCAGACAAAGCTCAACGTCTTGAGGAAGCCCTGCAACAGGCCAGCCAGGCACACCCGCTGCCTCCTATGATTCCTGCAAGGAGAGCCAGCAGGGCTGAGCCCGCTGCTGTGGCCCAGATAGAGGCTCCCAGGCCGTTGGAGCTGCTGCCGGTGAGGCCAGCTCCGCAGCCTCACAGGAATCCGCCTCCACGGGCTCAGTTCCCGGCCCAGCAACGGCAGCCTCAGAACCGGCCGGCCCCTCCGCGTAATGTACCGCCGCAACCCCGGCGAGATAATCAGGGTCCACCTCCTCGGCAGGCCCCTCCGGCCCCTCGTCAAGACCGCGCTCCCAGGGGCCCGCGACACCTGACGTACTCATTCCATGAGGATCAGGTCCCCGGTTATTTCCGGAGCGCCCTGGAGCAGAGGATTGTGCGATTGCCTGAGTGCTGGAGGCCAGAGGAGGCACATCTCACGGATAACCCCCGCTACTGCCCCTACCATCGGGCCCTGGGGCACACCATCCAGCGGTGCTATGTGTTTAAGGACTGGCTCCAAGACCAGATTAACAACAATGTAATCAGGTTGGGCCCAGCTCCAGCACATGTAGCGGGCGTGTTCGTGGGATCAGATGACGATAGTGGCAACGAGGACGAATGGCAACTGGTCTCCGACCGCGGGTCCCAGAAGTATAATAACTGGATGGCCCGCAAGACGACCATTCGCGCCCAGGGAATCATCCGTGCGCGCTTGAATCAGCCTGAGCCCCCAGAACCTGCGGGTGCTGCTTCGGCATCGTCGTCCCAGTCTGCCTCCTCCAAGAGGAGCAAACGGCGGCAGCGCAAGAAGGAAGAGCGCGCCCCGCCAGTTCCGCCACTATCCCGTACTCTCGGCGATTTCATGCCCCCGGAGATGGGGGTCCCTCCTCGGATCCGCCCGGTGATGGATGATTCGTCCGATGACGGTATTGGGTACGCTTCGGTTAACACCGTCGAGCTGGTAAATCCCTTTTCGGTTCCCGACGTTGAAGAACACCAGGTGGACCTCCTTAGCGTCCCCGGTCGTCGCCACCGTCGGAAGAACCGCAGCAGCAGGAGTCGCCGGGGCACAGCCGTCGGTACCTCCGGCCAGGCCGTGCACGCCACTGAGACTAGGCGGCAGGCTCAAGATCGAGCTCAACGTGCGCAGGCTCCCCATCCGGGGATGACAGATTCTCCTCCACCACTGTTTGTGGTATGGGACCGGGCAGAACCGCCTCAGCCGCGTCGCGACCAGCTCCGCCCTGCCACAAGTCCATCCCGGCCTCCTGACTCCAGTACGGTGACCATTTCCCGGACTGCGACCAGTGAACAGCGAGATGCGCCAAGTACCAGTCGGCCGCCGATCCAACCGGTAAGGCCCGTCATGCCACCAACCGCAGAGCAACCTCCTGCAACCAGGGGCTCGCGCTTGGCCAAAAAGTATGATGTCCTGAAGCACTTGGCCGACATCCCAGCAAGGCTCTCCATCCTTGAGGCTCTGCGCATGTCATCTGAGATGCGCGAGGCACTCGCTGAAGCCCTGAAGAGCCCCCTCCAGTTCGAGACAGAGGTTGCGGCTGCAGAGGCCTTCCACGCCGAAACGATCGAGGACGCCGAATGTCAGGCAGTTATCTCGTTCTCTGGTAAGGATGAGGACCCTCCTATACAGGGACACATCCGTCCGCTGTATGTCACTGGCCAGTTCAATGGCCTTGAAGTCCGGCGTTGTCTTGTCGACACGGGGTCTGGGATTAATCTGATCCCAACTCGGACGCTCCGGAGATTGGGGTTGTCTGAGGATGACTTGATTCCCTCCGACCTCAGGATCCAGGGGTACGACCGCACCGAGCAAACCCCGGTCGGCAAGATACGTTTGAAGACCCAGTTCGGTGACTTGGTTGCCAACACCGAATTCATGGTAGTCTCTCAGGACACTGCGTATAACGCATTGATGGGCAGGCCATGGCTTCACCTTCATGCGGCGGTTCCCTCGTCATACCACCAATGCCTCAAATACTCCCTTAATGGTCGAGTAGGCGTGCTTCAAGGAGATGCCTCTCCTTTTGCCTCATGTGAAGCCCGCTATCTGGACGCGGACTATTACAAGAGCAAGGATAAGCAGATCCTGGCAGGTGAGGTTGAGCCTGTCGCTGTTGCAAGCGATCCCTGGGCAAGTCTGGATGACGCTTACGTCCTCCCGATTCACCGGTTGGACGTCGCCATGGTCTTGACGGTCCGCGAGTCTCCTGATGAGACGGCCGCGACCGCCCGCGCCAGCACCAGTGGCCCAGCAGGATCTGGTAGCCCCAATGCAGTTTCCAACGCAGTCTCTCCCGTGGATGATCCCTCCCCGAGTGGAGAGGACGTGGAAGATGCACCCCCAGCCTTTGAGGAGGGCGTCCCCGCCACGGTCGATGAGTTAATACAGGTGAACCTTGGAACCGAGGCAGATCCAAGACCCACATTGGTCAGTGCCGCCATGCCCTCTGAGGAGCGGCAGCAGTACGTGGACTTTCTCAGGCAGCACCGTGATGTGTTCGCTTGGGGCTATGACGAGATGCCGGGGCTAGATCCTCAGGTAGCCGTCCACCGCCTAGGTCTCCCGGCGAACCATCGCGGGTTCAAGCAGCCTCCCAGGAAAATGCACCCATCCCATGGTGCCATGGTTGAGGCCGAAGTTGACAAGCTTATCAAAGCCAACTTCGTGAGGGAAGTTCAGTACCCCAAATGGCTGGCCAACATTGTGCCGGTCAGGAAGAAGAACGGGCAGATTAGAGTCTGCATCGACTTCCGCGATCTCAACCGCCACTGTCCGAAGGATGATTTTCCCCTTCCAGTGACAGAGCTGTTGATTGATGCCACGGCAGGGTTCCAAGCCCTCTCCTTCATGGATGGATACTCCGGATACAACCAAATTCGGATGGCCCCTGAGGATGAGGAGTTCACTGCCTTCAGGGCCCCCCAAGGTACCTTTTGCTACCGGGTCATGCCCTTCGGCCTGAAGAATGCAGGTGCCACCTATCAACGGGCGATGCACCGCATATTCAAGCCAATCCTCGGCGCACTGGTGGAATGCTACGTCGACGACTTGGTTGTCAAATCGCGCCAGCGTCAGGACCATCTCAAAGATCTTGAGAAAGTGTTCAGCTTCCTCCGGTCTCGCTGCCTGAAGATGAACCCGTTGAAGTGTGCCTTTGGGGTCACCTCCGGAAAGTTCCTTGGATTTGTGGTAAGATACCGGGGTATTGAGATCGACCCAGAGAAAATCAGGGCGATTAGCCAGATGCCTCCCCCGGGTACCGTCCGGGAACTGCAAGGGTTCCAAGGCCACTTAGCCTATATACGCCGATTCATCGCGAATCTGGACGGCAAGTGTAAGCCCTTTTCTCGGCTTATGAAGAAGGGTGTCACCTATGTATGGGATAAAGAGTGTCAGACCGCTTTCGAGGAAATCAAGCAGTACCTGCTTCAACCTCCGGTCCTGATGCCGCCCGTATCCGGAAAGCCGCTGGTCCTTTATGTGACCGCCCTGGAACGGTCCCTGGGTGCCCTTCTCGCCCAGAAGAACAACGAGGGAACAGAGAATAGCCTCTATTACCTCAGTCGCATGCTCCTCGATGCGGAGGTTAGGTATTCCCCCATCGAGAAGAGCTGCCTGGCGCTCGTATTTGCCGTACAGAAATTACGGCACTACTTGCAGCACCATGAGGTACAGTTGGTTTCTCGGGTAGACCCGTTGAAATATATCCTGAGCCGACCTATGTTGACTGGCCGTCTAGCGCGGTGGGCTGTGATTCTCCAGCAGTTCGACATCAGGTATGTGTCTCAGAAGGCCATCAAAGGGCAAGCGTTGGCAGACTTTCTGGCCGCTCACCCGACCTCCGCGGATCAGCCGCTGGATCTAGGCTTTCCTGATGAGACCATTCTCTCGGTTGATCGAGCCGATCCATGCTGGCAGATGCACTTTGACGGTGCCTCCCGGAGCCCCACCGGTAGAAGACTCGATAATCCTAAGCTCAACAGAGTGGGCCTGGGTATCGTCTTCATTACCCCGGAGCGAGCCGTGCTGCCATACTCTTTCCTGTTGTCAGAGGGCTGTACCAACAATGAGGCGGAATACCATGCCCTCATCACCGGCCTCGAGTTAGCTCTCGAGATCGACGTGCCCCATCTGTGTGTGAAAGGGGACTCCGAGCTGGTCATTAAGCAGATCAATGGCGACTATGTTGTCAGGAAGCCGGAACTTGTGCCATTGTTGGAGTGCACCCTCCTTCTGATGGCCTGGTTCCCTTCTCGGCCAGAAATTGTCCATATTCCCCGGTCGCAGAACGGTCGAGCAGATGCTTTGGCCAGCCTGGCTGCGTCACTTGCGGAACCTGAACAGGACAACCTGATCGTCCGCGTGACGCGCCGCAGGCTCATCGCTCCCGTTATCCCGGAAGAAGATCGCGGCCCGTTGGTAAGTAATCTCACCACGGTTGCCCCTATGCCCGGAGCCCCGAGTACCCCAGATATAGCAGTCGGATCAGCCCCTGATTGGAGGACGCCTTTGGTTGAGTACCTCCAACATGGCATTCTTCCGTCAGATCGGGCCGAGCGCGAGCGAGTTCGACGCCGCGCATCGCAGTTCGTCCTCCAGAGCAGTCCCGGCCTGGAGCAGATCCTCTACAAACGCGGATTTGATGGTGTTCTCCTCCGTTGCCTTCAGGGAGTTGAGATCCCACGAGTCATGCAAGAGGTTCATGCTGGTTCATGCGGCGCCCACCAAACTGGGCCGAAGCTGTCCCACCAGATTCGGAGGTTGGGATACTTCTGGCCCTCTATGATCCATGACTGCATCGAGTACGCCAGGAGGTGCCATGCGTGCCAGGTTCACGCGAACTTTGTGCATCGGCCGCCGGAGCCTCTCCATACCACAAGGTATTCCTGGCCCTTTGCAGTCTGGGGACTGGACGTTGTGGGACCTTACCCGCCGGCGACAGCTCGCCAGTGCCGGTTCATTCTGACCGCCACGGACTTCTTCTCCAAGTGGGCAGAAGCGATTCCGCTCAGAGAGGTCAAATCCTGTTCGATCGCTGACTTCGTGACCTCCAACATCATCTATCGATTTGGAGTGCCTCACGCTATCCTCACGGATAACGGAACCAATTTCCGAGCAGCCGAGTTGAAGAAGTTGTACGCCAAGTATAACATCCGCTCGAACCATACATCTCGCTATCATGCGCAGGCGAATGGACAGATCGAGGCGTTTAACAAAACCCTCTCTAACATTCTGCAAAAGATGGTTGGTCAGAACAAGAAGAGTTGGCCGGACAAGCTCCCCAACGCCCTCTGGGCTTATCGGACGACGACTCGCAATTCCACCCAGATGACCCCTTATTCCCTGGTGTATGGAGCTGAGGCCGTCCTGCCCATCGAGATCCAGTTACCGTCCTTGCGCACTGCGGTCTACGACCAGCAAGCGCCGGACAGAGTTGCTGAAGCCCGTCTAGTCGAGTTGGAAGCACTGGATGAGAATAGACTTCGCGCTTTGCACAACTTGGAGAGGCATCAAAGCAGGATGGCTCGAGCTTTCAATAAGAAGGTTCGCCTCCGCTCCTTCCTACAGGGTGATCTAGTGCTAGCCCTAAGAGCACCGATGATCCCCGGCAGGAAGCCGCCCAAGTTGGAGCCCAAGTGGGAGGGACCTTTTGTTGTCCACAAGGTCTATCCCAATGGCGCGTACTCCCTAGCGACTATGGATGGTGAGCGTGTCACTCCTCCCACCAACGCTAGGTTCCTCAAGCAATACTTTGCCTGAGTGTCACCACGTCCTACACGACGTTAAACTGCATTCGTCCAGGCTACAAGACATTAAACTGTTCAGCATTCGTCCGCGCTGCAAGACGTTAAACTGCCAAGTGCTTCGTCCCGCATGACGCTAAACTGCACTACGTCCGAGCTACAAGACGTTAAACTGTTCAGCATTCGTCCTGCATGACGTAAAACTGCCACTCAAGAACTACGTGCGGCTTGATTCCCATCCTTATGGGATACGTAGGACCGCCTGAACCCTCGTGTTTCAGGCCCAGCCCCATCCTTCGGGAATTTCCATCCCATCTCGGGCCCTTGGCCCAGTTGCCCCGGGGTGTGCGGCGTATAGTGTGAGTGCGGGGCTATGCCCTCATTCACGACGGTTTGCTCGTCACGCTGTACGCCCCCCTCCACGTTTGGGGATGCCTTCTGCTCCCCCCTTCTTTTTTCCTCATCGTCCTGCATGACGTTAAACTGCACTTCAAGAACTACGTATGGCTTGATTCCCATCCTTATGGGATACGTAGGACCGCCTGGACATCATGTTTCAGGCCCAGCCCCATTTCCCGGGAATCCCTATCCCGCGTTGGGCCTCTGGCCCCAGTTCCCCTCCTTTTTGTGCGAGGCGTATCGCGTGAGCGGGGGATTATGTCCTCATTCGCGTCGGTCTACTGGCCGCGCCGTACGCCTCCCCCGTGTGTGGGACTACCTCACACCCCTCATCGTCCTGCATGACGTTAAACTGCACTTCAAGAACTACGTATGGCTTGATTCCCATCCTTATGGGATACGTAGGACCGCCTGGACGCTTGTGTCTCAGGTCCAGCCCCGTCTCTTGGTTGATCACGGGGACCTGCCCCCCTTCGGTTGCTCTCAGGGTGAGTCCTCCGACCCTTTCCGGAGATCTGTTAACATGTTTTGGGGTGCTTCGGTCTATGACTCGTAGTGTCAGATTCAATCCCGACAAGTCCTGTGTTGCTTGTCAGGCCTCGCGCTTCCTCTTGTTCGAGTCTTCACTCAAAGGGATCCTCGTTAGCGGTTTGGGTACGATGCCTCAGTGCTCTCCCACCGCTCCGGGTCGATTTACCGGCGGGTCTTGGGCCGCAAATCGATATGAATCCTGCGATTGAGCGGTTGATGCTCGTTTGCTTGCCCCGTCTTAGGCTGACGCGATCGGATGTTGTGTTGCGAATGCGTCAGCAACGTCCTTGATCGCCATGTCAGCTCTCTCGGGCTCTGAACATTGGTTGCGCAGTCCTCATCACACTCCGCCTTTGTGCGTTGTAGTGGGATCTTGACACTCTCTTCATACCGACCTCCGGTACGCCTCTACACGTTAGGCAGACCAACCAGGGTAATGATGTCGTTCGAGGCTCCCATGATCTGAGCACCAAGGATATATGCAGATATCCTCCCTAAGGGCCATGCGTAGCTGGACCCTCGTCCCCATAAGGAGGAGGGAGTCGCCCGAACAATTGCGTTCTGGGCCCAGTATATCTGGAGGCTAGCATCTCTGCCCCTCGGGTGATGGACATACGCAGACCCCCATCCCAAGACTCTTCTCCTGGAATCGTGCGTGACCGCAGGGCTGGGTATGCTCCCACCTCCGCCGTGTCCGCCGTACCGCGGTAAGCGGATTCCTCCATGGTCCGAACCACACGACCTTAAACTGTGTTGTCTGGTCCTACCACACGACCGTAAACTGTGATCGTCTTGGCCGCCCGACGAGAAACGGCACTGCATCGTGATGTCCTCCTCAGGGGACACTCATGTTGGGCGCTGGTTAATGACCACGCCATTCATCAATGCCTTCCATGGCTTGATTATTGTGGCGACGCCAGAGATTTCTCAATCACGGGCATGTCGCCGCACAAAGAAAAACCATTCATCTTTAAGGACAAACAAGAAATATCAAATGCCGCTCCTTTTGTGTGCGAGGGTCAGACCCGCACTCTTCCCCGCGCTGGTGCCCGATTGTGTTGCACCGCGCTTCAAGAACTACGTGCGGCTTGATTCCCATCCTTATGGGATACGTAGGAACGCCCGGATGTTTGAAACTTCGGGTCCAGCCCCCCACCTCTTAGAGATTCCCCCTTCTCTGGGGAATCCGCCGCCTTCAGGTCACCCTCAAGGCGTGTTCCCCGACCCCTTGCCGTGGTCCACCGGTGTCAAGAGTACTCTGGTTTATTGCCAGGAGGGTCAGGATCCGCTTGGTCAGGTTTCCTCCACTTTTCAGGCTTCGTGCTCCCTTTCATTCGGACCCATCGTCTACGCCCTGGGTGGAGCCCCCGTGAACGGTTCGGACACAATGCCTCAGTGCTCTCCCACCGACTCGGGCCGGTACCCCCAATGGCCTCGGGCAGCAAATCGATATAAATCCTGCGATTGAGCGATCGATGCTCGTTTGCTGCCTCATTCCACCAACGGTTGGTGCGATGTTGATGCTGCTTTTCCGCCACGGTCGGCAGTATTCTCATATCGTCACGCCGGTGCTCCCGGTCCTCGAGTGAATGGCCGCATGATTCACATTTTCCACCTCCCATTCTGACCAGGCGAAACCTCGACACTCTTGACACTATCCCTCAGTGCATCTTCGCATATCCAGGGGATATGACCACGATGTGGCGTGCTTTGAGCCCTTATGGTCCGAGCTCTAAGACCTTAAACTAAGATCTCCCCTTATGGTCCGAGCTCTAAGACCTTAAACTAAGATCTCCCCTTATGGTCCGAGCTCTAAGACCTTAAACTAAGATCTCTCCTTATGGTCCGAGCTCTAAGACCTTAAACTAAGATCCCCCCTTCTGGTCCGAGCTCTAAGACCTTAAACTAAGATCTCCCCTTATGGTCCGAGCTCTAAGACCTTAAACTAAGATCCCCCCTTTATGGTCCGAGCTCTAAGACCTTAAACTAAGATCTCTCCTTATGGTCCGAGCTCTAAGACCTTAAACTAAGATCTCTCCTTATGGTCCGAGCTCTAAGACCTTAAACTAAGATCCCCCCTTCTGGTCCGAGCTCTAAGACCTTAAACTAAGATCTCTCCTTATGGTCCGAGCTCTAAGACCTTAAACTAAGATCTCTCCTTATGGTCCGAGCTCTAAGACCTTAAACTAAGATCCCCCCTTCTGGTCCGAGCTCTAAGACCTTAAACTAAGATCTCCCCTTATGGTCCGAGCTCTAAGACCTTAAACTAAGATCCCCCCTTTATGGTCCGAGCTCTAAGACCTTAAACTAAGATCTATCCTTATGGTCCGAGCTCTAAGACCTTAAACTAAGATCTCTCCTTATGGTCCGAGCTCTAAGACCTTAAACTAAGATCTCTCCTTATGGTCCGAGCTCTAAGACCTTAAACTAAGATCTCTCCTTATGGTCCGAGCTCTAAGACCTTAAACTAAGATCCCCCCTTCTGGTCCGAGCTCTAAGACCTTAAACTAAGATCTCCCCTTATGGTCCGAGCTCTAAGACCTTAAACTAAGATCCCCCCTTTATGGTCCGAGCTCTAAGACCTTAAACTAAGATCTCCCCTTCTGGTCCGAGCTCTAAGACCTTAAACTAAGATCTAGCCCTTATGGTCCGAGCTCTAAGACCTTAAACTAAGATCCTCTAGCCCTTATGGTCCGAGCTCTAAGACCTTAAACTAAGATCCTCCACCTTTATGGTCCGAGCTCTAAGACCTTAAACTAAGATCCAGCCCTTATGGTCCGAGCTCTAAGACCCTAAACTAAGATCTACCCCAAATGGGGTCCTACGTCCTGCATGACGTTAAACTGCACTCACAGAACTACGTGTGGCTTGATCTCCAGCCTGATGGAGTACGTAGGAACGCCCGGGCATTTCGACTCGGGTCCAGCCTCAGGGATCGATAAGTCCCGCCCCTCCTCGTCGCCGGCCGTCTGGCCTGACTTCGGGTAGAGTGGTGCAGTTGTGATATTCTCCCCGATTCAGCTCGGGATGCCCCATCGCAATGATGGGAAGCGACAGTTTCCTCGTCAGAGAGGTGCTGTCTGAGAATTGAGGTGACTCACGGCCAGATTAGTGCATCCGCCTAATACGCTTTCCCCACGGTGGCGCAATTTTGAGAGCGTTGGATTCTGTCCGAACAAATCGTCACTTCGCCCCACGCTTCGCATGCCCTGTTGATCTGGATTTTCCACCCTTGTGTCTGAAGGAACCCCAAAGCGGTATTCATGATGACATGTGGTCCGCCTCCTGCAATATGAATGATGGCCTTTTTCGGTCCGTCTATTGCAGTTGTTATGGTCGATCCACTGTCCGCCTACCGTCTTGGGCATTTCCTGGAAGGCCGACCGTTGTGGATGTCTGGATTCGGGACACGCGATTCACCCTTTCTCATTTCCCTATGTTCGGATAAAATCTCAACGCCCCTAGCGTTGTCCCGCTCGTGTGTTGGAACAAGTTGGGGGACGATACATTGGTTAGGTCTGAGGTCTCCTTTCCCAGGAATGACCTCCCTCTTTTCTCCAGAAACCCAGGCCCAATTATGGATGCCTGATGCTTGGTTAACGCTCCCACGAGACAATTTGTGGTTGAGCATGTTAAACCAAAAGACGCAGATAAATATGGCGATTCGTACAAGTGGATCAAATATTAAGTAGCGGAAGCAAATGTTCTGGGAATGGCAAAAAACAGCCCTTAGGGATTAGCGTGCTGAATGAGTCTTTCTAATGCCGCTACCCTTTGGCTGGCGGCCTCCAGGGCTGCTTCTCGTTCTCTGCGTGCCCTCTCCTCGTCGGCGGTCGCAGCACGCAGTTCGTCAATCCTGGCCTGTGCACGCTCCCGCTCGACTTGGAGTGTGACCATCTGTTGGCCCGCCTCCGTCAGCTGTACCTGAGCGTCGATTAGTTGTGCCGATAGTTGCTCCACAAGCTCGGTACATGCTGCGACGAAGGCCTCCTTCTCTGCCGCCTGCCCTTCGAGGCGCCGGACTTCCTGCTCTGCCGCGATGAGCGCCTGCGTGCTCTCCGACATGTCCCGACTTTGTGCGACGTCGGCACGCCGGCGGCTCTCGCGCATCTTCTCGGCCATGAAATCACGGACCGTCAGATGGAGGCGTTGAGCATCAGCTCCCCCGGCACACAGGAAGCGCAGCCAGGTCTGAAGTGATCCCATGCGCCCCAGCCATTCCGATGGGTCTCGCTTGAGGAAGCGCTGGATGCACTTCCACTCCCTGCGTCGCGTTACCCGGCTATCCTCGACCGCCTCCGCGTCCGAGTCATCCATCTCCTCTGGGTCGGCAGGCCGGTAGGCAGGGAAGGCAGCCAGCAGGTCTGCTGCAGGGTCCGCCCCTGGGAGGTCCTCACGAGGGATAGGTTCCCCAACATCCGGGCAACCTTCTTCTCTCTCCCCAGCGGCGCTGACACCCTCGTCAGCCCCCAACCTCTCTCCGGTGGCAGCACCGCCGACGCCCGCAGCCCCTTGATCAGCAGTTGGCGGGGCCGGCTCGGTTTGGGAAGCCTGTTCCGGAGCAAGCGGCATGTCCACCACTGGTCCACTCGTAGATGGCCCGGGTTCGGCAACCCGATGAGCCTCCAGTGTTGAGATCACTGCGCAGGGCATGCCATGGTTAGTCACGGATCGTCAATGGCAAGTACCAGCAGTAAAGTAGGGAGACTTACGGGAGTTCGGAGCGTCATCTTCCGCTACCCCGGTCGCCGCAGGAACAGTTGCAGCAGGGGACCCCTTAGCGCTTGTCAAATCGATAATGGGTGCCTGGCCCCCGCCTTGTCCTGCTGGCGCCTCTCCTACTCCTGTTGAGGACGCCTGACCGACGTCCGTGTGCTCCTGAGAAGGATGGAGAAACGGGTTAGAAGCTGCATAAGAGAATGGATGAAGCAAGTTGAGTAGGGATAGAAGCGGACCTCGAGGAGCTCAGTGACATCAACGTTGTCAGAGCCGGCCACCTCGCCGCTCTCCCGTGGGCTCCCCCGATGGGACCTTCCCTCGGAGCCTTCATCCTCCCCCGTCTCCTCCTCCTCCTCGGAGTCGTTACTGTCATCTTCTTCCGGCGGCATCTGTTCCGGAGCGGGCTCGAGACCGAGCATCACCTTCACCAGAAGGGATGGCTCCGCACGCTGACCACGTTGGCGCGCGTACTCGTCCATGGCCGTCAGATATGCATATTGCCGGTTGAAGTCCACCCTGTCGGTGATCTGGAGGCGCCCGACCTCTGGCAGATAGATTCCTTCTCTGAGTATCTTTCGCCAGATGACGTCGGTCCCCAGTGACTGCCGCAGGGTCATCCAGGCCGACCACAGCGCCGGGAAGACTGCATCGTGGGAGGGTTCGAGCAGACGTCTCACCTGCTTCCCGGGCCGCTCCTCGACCGCCGCATGTGCCCCCTCTCTGGGCGCCGAGGTCGTGGCGGCAGCCTACGATGCGCCCGCCGCCGAAGTCCCTGCCCGCGCCGGCTCCGCTGCTTGGCGCGCCTCCGTTCTCCCCCGTGTGGCGGCGCCTCGCCTCCTTCCTTGACGCCCGGTCTCCGCACGGGTAGCCTCGAGCCGCCGAACTAGCTTCCGCAAGAGCCCCTCAGGGTACGCGATGGCCCAGTGTTCGGCGTACTCGGTTGCCAAGCCTGCGTTAACTCCGGTAGGAGGGAGGGTGATGACGTCGCCAGAGCCGAAGGCGACGAACATCAGCCACATCTGGCGAAGGACGCCGGGGTTCGTCTCCTCCCGGACAGCAGTGAATACCCTCTTCGGCATCCGCTGAAGGCACCCGAACTGCCTGGCGAACCGGGTCGGCACGTAAGGCTCGCAGATCACCTTCCCGTCGATCCGAGCCACGAGCACCCCGCCCCGCATGTTCAGGAAGTATTCATGCTGCTCCAGCGGGCCCTGTCCGTTGTCGATCATCTGGCCGACGGGAGTGGGGAACGGGCTGAAGTTGAAATTGCCATGATTGCCAATCCGAACCCTCACGCCCTCCTCACTGAGGGTCATCGGAGCGACCCCCGCAATGTTCAGCAGGGAGGGTCGCAGGCCGTTGCCCGGAGGACTGATGGCATTTGGGAACGTATACCCACCAAGGTGAGCAGCCACCCAGCCGTGGAAGAACTGAAAGGGCCCACAGATCCTTCGTGGCGACCCCCCTCGTGAGATGCGTCCCAGAATGGCATACAGCCTCGCCAGTACTGGGACCCCGAGGTTGTACCTCTTATTGGCAGCCATGGCGCCCGCCATCGCCAGCGTCGCCGGACGGACGCCCATCCTCGCATCCCGCACTGGCAGGAGCCACCCGCTCAGAAAGGCGGCCAGGAACGCCGCGTACCGGACGTTCGGGTCCCGGGCCTCGATGACGCGGTACCCCCATGAGCGGTAATCGCCTGTCTCCAGGACCCGCCAGTACGACCCGTTCCGGCTCCTCTGAGCTGTGGTCGGGCACCGCTTCCCCCTGCCTGGCATCTTGACCGCCGGGTCATGCTCCAGGAACTGGCCGAACCAATCCTTGTAGGCTATGTCCTTCTGGAAGTCTTGGATCCCGAGCCGCTGCGTAGCCAGGTCAAGCAGATGCCAGGTCAGAATGGGAGTCCGTGACCTGTCCTCCCAGATGTTCTTCGGTGGCAGGAACTCATCGTACTGGTAGCCCTCCAGCGGGATACCTCCGATGCAGTGGATGTCCCAGAGACCGATGCCGACCTCCCCATGGTGAAGATGGAAGGTGTTGGTATCCGGGGACCAGCGAGTGAACAGCTCCGGCCCGAGCTCAGACTGCTGGTAGAAGTGGAACTGCGACGTCCACACCGCCTCGAACAGGCCGATGTACCGCAGCTCCTCTGCGAAGTGATCGCAAGTGTGGCGTACCCAGAACGCCCAGGCCCATTCACTGGTAAAGTTGCCCCCAGATCGCAAGTCCCAGTCCTTCAGCCAGCCCTTGGTGTCGTCCGTGACGCTCTGGCGATATATGCTCGAGTAGAGGGCTGGAGAATTCTCCACAGTAGGCTCACCCCCATCAATGGTTCGCGTCCTCGGGTTCAGGACATAGACATCCAAGTGTCTGGTCTCCCTGGCAGGATGCCCATTGTTGGTGATGTTATAGCGGAGAAGCTCGTCCTCCCGGGTCACCCAGGTCCGCGGCGCATCAATCTCGAACCCTGGCACCGGAACCTCATCGAGGATGCCGAAGTTCCAGAGCGGCAGGTTGTCCGACAGTGGATATGTCTTCTGGGCCGGCGTTAGTAAGTCGAACAAGGATTGATTGTTGGAAACAATCTCCTTGGCTCCGTAAACCTCCTCGTTCGTCGCCATCTCAGCTCTGCGAGTGGCGGCATCCCCCTCATTTCCTCTGTGCGCGGCCATCTCAGAAGTTTCGGGAGTCGTGCGGGTTAAGGGATGAAGAGTGCGGGATCGGACGAGGCTGGTGGAAAAGTTTGAAGGTTGGCGCGCAATCCAAGTGGACGGCGCGCAATTGGGAAGACTGTCGCGCAAAGTTCCGGGTTTTCGCGCAAAAGCAGGCGAAATCCGGACGGTTTTGCGCGCCGATCGGGCGAATTTCGCGACCGGAAGAGGCAATTTCGCGCACGAGAGCTTGGGAGCTTATCGCGCGGAAGGCCAGAGTACGGAACGCGGGACCCAGCGCCCCTATTTATAGGCGAGGCCGGGCCCGCGCTGCGCGGAAAGCGCTTTGCGCGACCGCAACGGCGAAGTTCGCGACCGGTGCCCCTTTTTGCGCGCCTAAGTCCCGCGCCGCCCAGGACTTCGGCATTCCGGCGTCTCCCTCGGAACCCGATCGTTGCGACCTCTCGCCAATCCGATTCCGAGGGGGGGCTTTTGTAGACGCCGGAAAAGTCCGTTGCTCCCAAACGAAGCTCCGGATGCGGAAAGCGAGGTCATATTTGGAGTCGGAAGGATGTTTCGGAGGGCCCGGAGGCCGTGCGCGGAATTTCAGAGGCCCGCGCGCAAAGGTGATGTCCCGCGCGGAAAACTCCCGGGATGCGCGCAATGCGCCGGCTCGGCGCGCAATTCTGCGCGCCGCGGGTCCGCGCGACTCCCTTACGCGCCGCGCCTGATTCCGCGCCCGCGAGTAGAATTTCGCGCTCGCACCCTGGATTCCGCGCCCGGGGTTGCCTATAAATACAAGGCGACCCCCAACGTTTCAAAGGTTGCTGGAAGTCGAAACGTCTCCCGTGCGCGCAATTCAACCCCTTCCGCGCGCAATGACGAACTTCAGGTAACCTCCTTTCTTTCGCGCAAGAAAGCCTCGGGGTCCGCCTTCGCGCGCAATCCCCGCTGGCTCCTTTCATTTGAATAAACACTCACCCTAAGGCCTTTGCGCGCAAAAGAACCCGCTTGCGCGCAATTGCCCCCGGGGTGCGCGCAATCCGGCCTGATTGCGCGCACCCCCCCTTCTTTCAAGTGGCCATTCATTAGAGAATGAGCCGTTGCCCCCGCGCGCTATCCGAAGCCCGGTGTGAGCAATCTCAAGCATCCGCGCGCAAGGCGCTGGCCCAATTGCGCGCCAGCCGCCCCGATTGCGCGCCGGCCCGCAGTATTGCGCGCAAAGCTTCCTTTTTGCGCGCAATCTGCCAGGGTCGTCCCCGTTGACCTCCTAAGGTTACCCGCCTGTGTGGCACCCGATGATTCTCATCCCGGGTGCCCGCACCGTGCGTTGTCTTCCCGTGCGGCCCTCCAGGCTTGCGCGAAGTGACACGCACCTATGTCCAGCATGACGTTAAACTGCATACTCGTCCAGCATGACGTTAAACTGCATATACGTCCTGCACGACGTTAAACTGTACATCGTCCGCGCTGCAAGACGTTAAACTGCCAAGTGCTTCGTCCGGCAACCTATGCCCAGCATGACGTTAAACTGCACACCCGTCCAAGCTGCACGACGTTAAACTGCCTAGCCCCCATCGTCCGTGCTGCAAGACGTTAAACTGCCAAGTGCCTCGTCCTCAACACATGACGTTAAACTGTACTTCGTCCGGCAAGACGTTAAACCGTCCGCTTCGTCCTCAACACATGACGTTAAACTGTACTTCGTCCGGCAAGACGCTAAACCGTCCGCAACCTGATCCCGTGCTCCGCACGCAGGGTCTCCCCCGGTTTGGACGTGGCCCCCACCCGCTCGTCTCTGCAGGGATGTCGGGATTGTCCCCCTTTTGGGACGATTTAATGGGAGTGGCTTTTCCCTACGGGGGCAGGGTATTACAAACCCCTAGTTTCTCGTGGGAGGCTGCACATGTGTATCTCCATTGCACCTCCCCACTGCCGAAGCCAGTAGAGGGTCTGACTGGGATCGAGGTGTCTTTTGCTTTCGGTCCAAGTCCCTTCCAACTGAGTTTTGCAGTATCCGGGCTGCCCCAAGTGCGTAAGTCCTGACAGAATGAACTACGTGGACTTTGATCCCTGTCTTCTATACAGGGTACGTAGGAAGCCTCCCTGAGGCCCAGGCCCACCACCTGGTCGTTCCGGTCGTATTTACGTCCGTTCGTCCATCAGTGGACCCCTCCAGGGTTCACGCTTGCGTTGATTCACCTATGAATCCGCCCTTGTGGGAGACTGCCCGTGTGTATCTCCACGGTGCCTCCCCACAGCCCCCCTTTTCCATTTCCCCTTTTATCGTCCAGCATGACGTGAAACTGTGATCCACCCGGCCGTTCCATCCCCCTCCGTGCGAGGTGGTTCGGTTCAATCCTCCGCCCGGTGGCCTCGACCTCTTCGTGAGTCGGCTTGCCGACGTCCAGCATGACGTTAAACTGTATGCCCGAACTACGTTGACTTTGATCCGTGTTAACGCGCGGTACGTAGGAAGCCCCTCTGGGGTCCAAGCTCTTTACTCCATCATCCACCCTGATCCTTACCCGGGCCGCCACATCCCGGTGGGGTCATGCCACTTCACTTCACTCCACGTTACTTGGGAAGCCGCCCATGTGCTGGCCCCAGCGTCGGAGGTTCCCCGCAAGGGGTTCTGTCATCTGATCCACTTTTCGTGTTGATCGGTCCGATGCCGTCCCCGCTGGACGTTAAACTCGCGGCATACCCCGTGTTAAACACGGGAAGCTGAGGAAAACCTCAGGTGACACAGTTCCCCGCACCTAGTACGGGATGCCTCAGGCCATCGTGCCTTCGAGAAGCCCTATTAGGGACGGAAGACAGACGTGCAGAGCCGCAGTGTTACGACACGCCCCCAGCACCCAGAGCCACCCGGCCTTCTCACCGCAGGTTGCTGCCCCGCCCAGACTCCTTGGAACGTCCGGGCGGAAGCAGCGTAATTAACCGGTGTCCATGAAGATATGGCGCCGGGAACGAGATTCACGAACATTCTTAAGTCTATGAGGGAGACCCGGATTAGGCGACAAGTTCCGAGGAGACGTCCGAGGAAGGAGGAGCCGACATCCCATCATCCTGGTTTCGATCAAGGAGCAGACGCCCCTGAATAAGGGACGGATGCCGCCCGCCCTTGGAAAGCGGGACTGCGGGACCACAAGCCGCGCGCCCATCCCCTCGGGTTGACGGGTGCACGCGCGAACGCGTCCTGGCGGAACAGCGTAACCCGACGCACATCCGCACCGAAACAATGGGCTATGCCCGCACCTCATTATGTTGGTTGCAGACGACGGGCAACGCTGACAGAGGTCTAGTGTTCAAGGACTGGACGGTACCCGAAGGTGGACCACACGATGAGTCAGTATCCGGAGGTGGTCTTTTCGACGAGATGACACTCGAATGAGGTTGACAGGCGAGAGCGTTGTGGAGGCTATCTGTACCTACCTTTCAGGTAGGATCCGAGGAGGACGGCCCAGGAGCTGCTTCTATTCTTCCATCAGCTTCTCTCTTCTGTTGTACTTTTGTTCAGTTTTAGTTGTACTTTCGATTGGGTTTGTATTCTGGGCAATTTACTTTTTAGAACTTCCTTTTTTACATGGTGTGTTACTTTCGCTTGTACTCTGTGGTGGTTTGTTTACTTTTATAAAGGAAATTCCTTCCCAGTTATTGGGATTTACACCTTGGGTGCTAGTCGCCAGCCCCTGGCCTAGGGAAGGTTGGCTTGGAGTAGTCATGGCACGGTCCTCAAGGATGGGCCATGATGAATTGGTATTAGAGGAGTGGGTTCTACTGCATAACTTATAACTATGATATTTTTCTTTCTGTGAAGAGACAATGTTAAGAGTACCGAGTGTGGTTTTAAGTTTAGGGATTCCAGTGTTGGTACGGGCGGCCGACCTATCCAAACAACAGGACCTTGACAACTGATTTCTGACTTTGTGCATGAAAACACTGATTGTGTGTGTGTTTCCAGATGTTTTTAAAAGTCAGCTCAAACCAGTTCAGCTCACCCGGTATAATTGTTTGACTGTGTCACGTTGTTTCATACAGGATGCCTTTCCACAGACGACCAGCTAGATCCCAGTGGGATGTGCATACTGATAGCCTGCCGAGCAACGAGACTTCGGTACATGGCCATCTTACAGTTGAGGCACCAGCGGAGGCACCATCGGTTCTACCATACATAGGGCCACCGATGCCACCAGCCCCAGCAGTAGGCGATGCATGCCGCTTGAGAACACTGCACGTGTTCGAGTGCCAGAGGCCACCCAGGTTCCTGGGAGAGACGGACCCACAGGTGGCTGAGGATTGGTTGGAGGCTGTAGTGAGAGTTTTCAGAATAGTGGGTACACCAGCAGACTTCATGGTGATCTTTGTGGCCAGCCTCCTTCAGGCAGCAGCATGCAGGTGGTGGAGCCACTTGTTCCAGTTTTGCGACGGGAAGACCATCACATGGGGAGACTTCGAGACCTTTATCAGGGTGGTGTTTGTACCAGTAGCTCTGCACCCAGAGCGTGTTCAGGAGATGCTGCCTTTGCCGCTGGTTTTTCGATTAGTAGCTGCGTCATCTGGGGGCAGTATACAGATGATGAAGTGGTCCAAGAGGAACAGAGCTAGCTATACGAGGAGAAGGAAGTGTTATGAATGCGACAAGAAGGGTCACCTGGCACCTGACTGTCCGACTCCCCGCATAGTTCATCCGCAGTTGTTGGAGGAGCCAGCAAGGTAGAAGCAGTGGTGGGTGCTAGAGCAACAGTCGAGCAGTGGACAAGGTAGTAGTGCTCCGGGAGCATGTGGATAGGAGTGGAACTAGAGGATTCCTTTTTTTTCTTGGTACTTCTAGTTCAATGTTTCTATTGTATTTGTGTCTTTGTACTATGAGCTGTAGTAATAAAAAGACACTTATCTTTGTGGTGCTTTCTTTCCTGTCCTTTTGTTCATTTGATACTGATAGGTCCCTATTAAAAACTATTGACTTGACCCTCACTTTCGAGATTTCTACTAGAGAAGACCCAGTGACCTCACACTAATACTGATAGTGTGACTCGACCCTTGGAGGCGAGAGTGATGGTTGGATCTCTTGGTAGTAACGTCGAGGCCTTACGACGTCATCCATGCAATGACTGCATCATTCATGTCAGGATTGACTGTATTAGGCAATGGGAGTGGTTCATCCAGAGGATGAGATCGAGTTTCTATTTTTGGCATAGGAGAAATCTTAACAGCTCTTACAGATCGATGGAAAAGTAGGTGCAGATCATCCAGGAACAGATGAAGACTGCACAGTGTAGTAAGAAATAGGAAACTGGCGCTAGTCTTAGAAACTCGGGCGTGATAAATTTTTAAAGAAGAGGATGATATAAGGAGAGATGAGTCTGTGAAGCAGTAGACGTGGAGGCATAGCTAGGAGAGATGCATGAGGTGGTGTACATTTTAACATGCTACAACCACCCACCTTAGTTGTCCCCGCCAGGCACAGGGAGATAGAGAGTAGGGGAAGAGTGCAGCTGCATGTGGTTATGGAGTGTGACCCAATGTCTCTAAAAATTGATTCAAGGGACAGTCTGTGTCCACTACTAGCTTCCGTAGTAACAGAAGTCTATATGAATCATTTATTCCATCCACTAATCTTGTCCCATACCTAGTGTTTCCGGGAAGACGTAGACTTGACCCTCACGTCTGGAGATACATTGGGAGAAGACTCGATAATCACACTTATGCCAATAGTGTGGTTTGACCCTCGAGGTGAGAGTTGTGGTTGGAATATCTTGGTGGCAGCATTGAGGCCTTATGGCGTTGGTTTGAGTATGGACTGGGCAATCACATTTCATACACAAATTGACGGTATTAGGCCAAAAGGTTGTGGTTTAACTACGACATTGGGATGGGGTTTTTCTTGGTCAGAAAAAAGGAAACCCCAGGAAGCACAAGATAAACTCATGGATAGGGGGTGTAGCCCATCACTGTTGAGTCAGCCAACCTTACACTCGTGGCAGCATGAGTTTTGAGTTTCAATTCTAATATGTAAAGGGAGTCCTCTAGCGTTTGAGGATGGCGACCACGTCATTATACGGGTCTCACCTCGACGGGGTCTTTGGATATATGGTCTAGGAGGAAGGTAGTCTCTGAGGTTCAACGGACCTTTTTGGGTCCTCAGCTGGGTAGGCAAGGTGGCTTACTGTTTACCCATCCACCTCTGTTGCACCAAGTTCATGACGATTTCAACGTATATCAACTGGGGAGATACGTGCTTGACCCGAAACATATCATCGGCCATGGGGAGCTGGACATTGGCGATGGGGTGACTTTTTCGGGTTTCCAGTAGAGGTTGAAGATCGATAGGATCGGGTCCTAAGAGGACGGTTGATTCTTCTTGTGCGCTTTCGTAGGCAGCACGGGAACCTCTAGGCGAGCACATGGGAGCATAATTCTCACATGCGTGCTCAGTACCGCCTTTTGTATCCATAGTTTGTGTTAAAGCATTACGAGGACGTAAAGCCCTGATGGGTGTAATGTAAAGACCCAGAAATTTAAAGGATATATTTTTTCTTAATTTCTTTGGAAGTTCACAAGAACAAAGTTTCTGAAGGCACCTACTTCCAAGGCCTAGTGTGATTGGAATCATTTTTTGAATTTTAGCTCGGGTACGTTCAGTGAATGAACGATCGGGTTTTCCTAACATTTGAACCGTTGCTCGGAATCGAAATCTGAGGACACCGATGGAATCACAGTGCAGGTAATTTCTAAGAACACCTTTTCAGAGTTGTGCTTGCTCGGGTGAGGTTATTAAAAATCATGGGTTATGTAAAGGAATAAAATAAAATTGTGCAACCAATTTTATTTTATTTAATGTACTTTAACTTATGCTTAGTGGATGGAGTGGGACCCACTATATCCTACTCCACTATGTTGGATATTTGTGGGGTGGGTCCCACACGAGCCCCACCTATTCAACTTCCTCAAACCCCCTCTTTAATTAGGTAATGCACCCGCACCCCCATTAAATGAAAGTCAACTCTTGCGTTTAACTAAATATTAATCGACTATTTAATTGGGTGGTTAAAACTCTTCAATTAATTCAATTAATTGAATGATTAAATTTTTAATTTCAATAACCATTTGCGTTGAGTAATAAAATAAGGAAACACTTATTTTATTAGGGTGGTTTTGTTGTGCGAGAGGATTTTGGGAGAGGAAAGCCTTATGTTTTGAAGAACGTTCTTGTTCCCCGTCGAAGAACACGAAGAACACAGAGATTTCGACAAAGAACTCCGTCACCGCAAAGGGGAGTTCGTCGTACTATCTTACTCCATCCTCACAGCTGTTGAGAGACGCCATCCTCGGAGATTGACGACGCGGCGCCGACGATCCTTCTTTTGCGACGCTTATGGAGTCTCCTTCCGCAACGTCCCTTTCCGCGGCAAACCTCGCTCGACGACAATGCTTGAGGTAGGGAATAAATTTGAGATTGATTTCTTTTCCCATGGATGTTTACTTTTAAACAAGGAACACAGATCAACTCAATATAAAGTTGATCCGCGAAAGAATATGTTTGCAGGTTGGGAATATTTGATTGCAGGGAAAACGTAGGGGAATTATATTTTAATTTCCATTCTTATCATTTGAGAAAAGGACGATGAGCGCAGATCAATCTCTTCCAGTTGATCCGCAGATCTCTCACTCATGTGGAATGGTTTCGGGGTGAATATCTGGGATTTGTTGTGTTTGTTATTGTTTTTAAAACCCCTAACACAGAGGGCAGAAGCTAACGAACAAAGCCCAGACCCTCCGCGGTTTGTTGTCGATGTGCGGATCAACGGGCGATGATGAGGCGGGACGCAAAGGCATTTTGAACCCTTCGCAGTAATATAAGGCTCTCTGTAGGACCACCGGCAAAGACATAAATGAAAAAGAACCACCGAAGAAACTCCGGTGGTCCGCGAAAGAGCCTGCCAGCGCACCCTGCTGGCACGGAGGCACCGGGGGCCGGTGGCCGCGGCCGGCACCGGCTGACCTCCAGGAGGCGGCGGCGCCCGGCGCGCCGCCTCGAAAGTCCACCGCGGCTGAAGCGACGACGGTCCCGCGGCCGCGCGTGACCAAGGTAGACGTGGCTATAGAATCCCGCCTTTTTGTCACATAAACATTCATTACATAATACAAAAGTGAGGATCTTTAATGTTTAGTGTCTTGGAATCCAGGAACATAATACATGAAACAAAAAAAACATTCTTCTTAAACAATTGAAAGGATTCTCCTTATGTTCATCCTAGGTTCATTACTGCATCTCATAATCTGGGGACATATATCAAAATAAAGGGTCATCAGAAGGCCCAGTAAGGGAAACAAGAGAAACATTTAACATCTGAACTTGAGATACATCAACTATGTCATGAAAAATAACCTTAAGGCATGAGAAAGAAATCATGTGGAATATCATAATAAAAATAACTTTTTTCATAACTTTAATATGTGGATACATCATTTAACATAGACAATCATGAACATATCACCAAGGTTCATTCCCAAGGCGTCATTTGAAAATTACCACGGTTATTCACCAAGATATAGTGATAATTGTAATCTCTAGTGGTTACATAATTACCCAATGCATTGGAGCACTATCAGGGGGCACCCTTAAATTTTTCATTATCATCATGTGAGCAAAATATATCATCATCAATCATTTCATAAACAACCAATATAGCATAAAAGAAATGGGTTTCATTTCATAATCATAACGTTTTAAAACTTCTTTAAAGACATGATCTTTATGTCACTTTAAAACCCACAGAAAAGGAAGGTGGGTATAATGTATGTAAATACCAGAATTTAAAATAGAAAATTTTGGTATATATGTGAATACCCCTTTAGAAGAATGAGCTTTGAGTATTAACTTGATGAAATAAAAGAACTTTTAGAAAAAGAGAGAGACATTTTCAGACCGAAATTCTGCAGCATAACCGCTATATTACGAGGTTTTAGAAAACATTGAAAAGAGTGGGGACATGGGTCAAACAATCATAAATGACCCGTAAAACAGTATAGGGACCGATTAAGAAGAATATATGAATATGGTAATGAAATTTTAAGGACATACCATTTGAAATAAATAACATGGATGGAAGTCAAAAATAAGATTTCACTTATGAAAATTCGGCAGCCTAATGATGTCACTTAAACATCAACAAAAATGAATTGAAAAGATAAAATAGGTTCCCTAATCATATAAACATAAGAGTTTAGTATGATATATATAGAGATCATACCCTCAACATAATTAAAAAAGAAACTTGAAAGACTTGACATGAAAGTAGAACTTTGAAAAATGAGAAGGGGAAAGAATCCCTTAAAAATTCGGCATCCTAACGACGCCACTTAAACATTCTTAAAACGAATTAATGAGAGAAAGAGGGGGGTCTCACAACATATTAACATGAAAATTCTAGTAAGATGAATATAGAAGAACATCCTCCAAAATAATAACATGGAGCATAAAAGAAATGACATAAAAGAGATTACTTGTAAAGAAAGAGAGAGGTCAGATCCCTTACCTTAAAACGTAACTCTTAAAACTCAATGTTTTGGACCTTGAGGGCTTGGGGGAACCTTAGGAGGACTCCTTGGGAGGTAATGAGACCAGATATTAGTTTGGTAAGAGTTTCTATTCTAATGGATGAGAGGATGGCTTGGTATTTATAGGGAAAGTGAGGGGACAAGTCATTAATGGCCAAGGGACATCTCATTAGTGGTTTTGAAAAAACCATGGGCTTGCCTAGGGTATTTGCACATGGTAATGGCCACTTGGGACAAATCATACCTTATATTACTATTTATAATTCGTCCATATAGATTACATACTTAATACAACATTTAATGATGTCATTAAACACCCGTAACTTAAAAACTGTATTTTCACTATTCATCGAAAATTCAACTTTCTCAGAAAAATCCCAAAATTTCACCTTAACCAAATATCAATTCTAGGATTTCAAAAATCAACTCCAATTAAAAGTAATAATTTTCTAAATATTTTTAATTTAATTTTTAAATAAATACACTATTCACTAAAAACTCAGTTTTTTCAGAAAAATCCCGAAAAATTACCTTAACATAATATCGATGCTCTGAGTTCAAAAATGAAATCCATTTTATAAAAAATAATTTTATAAATATTTTTAATTTAATTTTTAATTAAAAAACACTATTCACCCGAAAAAACTAATACTTGACTATTAATTTATGAAACCGTTATTTAACAATTTTATTGAATCACATTACTTAATCAAGGTGACTAGATTATATTACTGCTTTATTTAAATGAGATTACTAATCCATTTGGTCACATTACTAATCCTAAGCATAAAATCAATATTCATACTTTACTATTCATCAAAAATCAAGTTGATCTTATTAGACTCTAAATTTCATACTGAACATAATTGTGGAAGACCATTTTTTGAAAATCATTACACATTTTTATTTATTTAAGGTTTACATAAACATTTTTAAAATATAATTTCACTAAAATTCATCAAAAATATGCATACTATATTTATCCGGACATTAGAAAATTCATAAAATTCATCATAAGAATAAATCCCAATTTTTATTTAAAACAGAGGATTACACAAGACAGTTACGGTCTCCTTACATAGCCCCTTATCACACCAGCATAGGAACTAAGTATAAGGTGTGCTAAGGAGAGAGAATCTGAGGGAGGATCAGCCAACATCGCACGAGTAGTAATTTCTATCAGTTTGAACTTCTCACAAATGTGATTCCGTTATAGCTTCACACGATTAAGTTCGGCTTGGGTTTGGTCCAGAGCAAAGCCCATTGGTGCTACCTCCTTCCCATGTTCTGTTAGATGGTATTCGATTGGTCCAAGACTACTGAGTGAGGCCATCAAATCTTCTTTCTATATTAATTAAACAATATTACTTGTATTTAGAGACAAAAATCGAAAATTTTAGTTCACAGCGGTCATATTGACCAATTGTCATATTACAGTCAAAACCCAACAGTCTCATTTTAATTATACTCATGTTATCAAATGAAACATTTTTGTTGAGTATACAAATAAAATAAAATATAACAACCCAAAAAATTAGGAAACAAGATTTATTCAAAAACAATTTCGGGTCGTTACAATATTCCCCCCTTAAGAAATTGCGTCCTCGCAATTTTTAAAATTGGGTATTGAAATTTCATTGAACCTCCCACATCGGAAAGGGACTCAGTAATACTATTACATTAAAAGAAAGAAAGTGAAATACAAAGGTGACCCGAGTTAACCCACACTAGGATTCCATGTAGGAAAACATGGATACAAAATAAAAAACAACGGGTCAAGTTCTGAGGGAGAGTGATAGAGAACATGATTAGGGGAAAGTTAAAAATAAGAAAATCGCAAACTTATGATGTGTTTAAACGGTCATTGATTACCCTGTATGAAACGATAGCAGATAAAGTTTTTGTTTTATGCTCATTTTCATAGATTTGAGGAATTCATTTACTACATAGAATAAAAAAATAAGGAAATATACCTACCTTCAAGTAGAGTATTACCCTTTAAAAAGTTTCTACCAAAACTAATATTTTCTCCAAACGATGAGCATTCAAAACTACTTGGCCTCATCAAAGCAAAAGAATCATCTTAAAGAGAATCACATAATCCACCAAAGATTAATTATCTATTTCTTCTATTTTTAAACATTATCCCAAAAACGGAAAGGGTATGATAAAACAACTCTACCAAAATAATAATCATCTTTTAATCCCCTAATAACCCTTTTTTTGATGAACAACTTTACTACATCAACAGGTGGTACATAACAATAGATGTTTTCCTTAATGATATAAAATCATCTTAAGTAGTGACTCATTGATCTTAGAAACATATAAGATATTCTCATAGAGCACGGACTAAAATACAACATGACATAGACAATTATTGCGAAGAAGTTACATGTACTCCAATCATCATGATCCATATTAGTATAGGACTTGCATTGTTCCCTTGTCCTTAAAGATTTTTTATGCTCATCATGTTTCTCACCCATTCTAAGAGAGCATTTCCTTGGATAATTTCTATATTCTCTACATATACGACATTGAAATGTATAAGGAACATTAGATTGAAACTTATCTCCATTCATCACATTATCCATTTTTTTAAATCAATTGGATACTTTATGCCCTATATTCCCACACTTAAAACATCTCCTGGTTCCTTTGTCACATTCTCCTTGGTGCCCGTTTCCAAAGTTTTGGCACAAAGGAAATTTGGTCTCCATTCCCTTATCTACTTTATCATATGAACATCCTTGAGACTTTTTCTTCTTCTTCATTGATGAATTTGGGCATTCAACAAGGTACCAATTATTAATTGTGATTTTTGATAGCTGGTTTGGCATAATCACAATATTTTCAACTTTATCTTTCATCATCTCTGTCACATCAATAGGTAAATCATCACATTTCCAATCACATTGGTTATTGGGACATGTTATTCCATTTCCCTCCATTAAATAAGAAGAGAATGTATAATTAGGGGCTTGAATACTTAGCCAATTATCATTAAAAGGTAACTTTAAGCATAGATGGATAAACATAAAGAAGGAAAGTATACCCAAACTTGTGATCCCCTAGGTTCCAATCTAGGTTATCCATGATCATATATTCTTATGTGAATCTTTATTTTATTTTATCTTTGCTCCTTTTATAATGGTTCCTACTAAGCTTATTAATTTACCATAGAATATCCCCTGGGAGTGTCGTAACCAAGAGTGCAGTAAGGCCCATTGTCGTGTACCAGTTCTCGTTCGAGTCGTGCTCAAATCAGTGTTTTCAGGTTTTACCCCTATGTACATCTGTTCTAGAGCCGCCTCTACCTGCTCATATCCAAACAATGTTGTATTTTCTTGGTAATCCCTTAGTCAATACTCACCAAAATACAAGGAAGATTTCCTATATTTATACTTTTCTATAGGGTTCTTCCTAATGTTTCCATATCCTAATTTCTACAAATAACTAAACCATCCTTTGATACCAACTATAGCATCCCGCCTTTTTATCACAGAAACATTCGTTATATAATACAAAACTGAGGATCTTTAAGGTTTAGTGTCTTGGAAACCATGAACATAATACATGAAACAAAAAAAATTCTTCTTAAATAATTGAAATACTTATCCTTATGTTCATCCTAGGTTCATTACTGCATCTCATAACCAAGGGACATAAATCAAATGGAAGGGTGAGCAGAAGGCCTAGTAAGGGAAACAAGAGAAACATTTAACATGTGAACTTGAGATACATCAACTATGTCATGAAAAAGAACCGTAAAGCATGATAAAGTAATCATGTGGCATATCATAATAAAACAAATTCATAACATTAAGATGTGGCTACATCATTTAACATATACAATCATGAACATATCACCAAGGTCCATCCCCAAGGTTTTATTTGAAAATTAGCAAGGTTATTAACCAAGATATCGTGAAAATTGTAATCTCTAGTGGTTACATCATTACCCAATGCATTGGAGCACTATCAGGGCGAACCCTTAAATTTTTATTTATCATCATGTGAGCCACATATATCATCATCAATAATTTCATAAACAACCCATATATCATAAAAGAAATGAGTTTAAATTCATAATCATACCATTTTAAAACTGTTTTAAAGACATGATCTTTATGTCACTTTAAAACCCACAGAAAAGGAAGGTGGGTCTAATGTATGTAAATTGAAAAATTTAATATATAACATTTTGGTATATATGTGAATACCCCTTTAGAAGAAATAGCTTTGAGTATTCACTTAATGAAATAAAAGAACTTCTAGAAAAAGAGAGAGACATTTTGAGGCGGAAATTCTGCAGCATAACGGTTATGTTACGAGGTTTTAGAAAACATTGAAAAGAGAGGGGACATGGGTCCAACAATCATAAATCACCCATAAAATAGTAGAGGGGAAGAATAAGAAGAATATATGAACATGGTAATAAAATTTTAAGGACATACCATTTGAAATGAAAAACATGGAAGAAATACAAAAATAATATTTCTCTTATGGTAATTCGGCAGCCTAACGACGTCACTTAAACTTCAAAAAAAATGAATTGAAAAGATCATATAGGGTCCCTCATTATATGAACATAATAGTTAAGTATGAAAGATATAGAGATAATACCCCCAACATAATTAAAAATTAACTTGAAGGTCTTGACATGAAAGTAGAACTTTGAAAATGAGAAGGGTGAAAGAATCCCTTAAAAATTCTGCAGCTTAATAGCACCACTTAAACATTATTAAAACTAATTGATGAGAGAAAGAGAGGGTATCTCATCATATGAACATGAAAAGGTCTGTTAAGATGAATATAGAAGAACATCCTCTAACATAAGAACATGGAGCATAAAAGAAATGACATAAAAGAGATTACTTGTCAAGAAAAAGAGAGGTCGGGTCCCTTAACTTAAAACGTAATTCTTAAAACACAATGTTTTGGACCTTGAGGGCTTGGGGGAACCTTGGGAGGACTCCTTGGGAAGTAATGAGACTAGAGATTCGTTGGGGAATAGTTTTGAGTCAAATGGATGAGAGGATGGCTTGGTATTTATTGGGAAGGTGAGGGGACAAGGCCTTAATGGCCAAGGGACACCTCATTAGTGGTTTTGGAAAAACCATGGGCTTGCCCATGGTATTTTCCCATGGTATTGGCCACTTGGGACACCACATACCTTATAGTACTATTCATAAGTCGACCATATAGATGAAATACTTAATACATCATTTAATGATGTCATTAAACACCCATAACATAAAAACTATATTTTCACTATTCATCAAAAATTCAACTTTCTCGGAAAAATTCCAAAATTTCACCTTAACCAAATATCGATGCTCTGATTTAAAAAATAAACTCCATTTAAAAAAAATAATTTTCTAAATAATTTTAATTTAATTTCTAAATAAATACACTATTCACCAAAAATTCATTTTTTTCAGAAAAATTCCCAAAAATTACCTTAACATAATATCGATTCTCTAAGTTCAAAAATGAAATCCATTTTATAAAAAATAATTTTCTAAATATATTTTATTAAATTTTTAATTAAAAAAAACTATTCACCCCAAAAAACTAATACTTGACTAATAATTTATGAAACCGTTATTTCGCCATTTTATTGAATCACATTACTTAATCAAGTTGACTAGATTATATTAATGCTTTATTTAAGTGAAATTACTAATCTATTTGGTCACATTACTAATCCTAAGCATAAAATCACTATTCATAATTTACTATTCATCAAAAATCATGTTTATCTTATTAGACTCTAAATTCCGCACTGAACATAATTGTAGAAGACCATTTTTGAAAATCATTACACATTTTTATTTATTTAAGGTTTACATAAACATTTTTAAAATATCGTTTCTCTAAAATTCATCAAAAATATGCATACTATATTTATCAGGACATTTGAAAATTCATAAACGTCATCATAAGAAGAAATCCAAATTTTTATTAAAAACAATGGATTACACAAGGTAGTTACGATCTCCTTACATAGCCCCTTATCACACCAGCAAAGGACCTAAGTGTAAGGTGTGCTAAGGTGGGAGAATCCGAGGGAGGCTCGGACAACATCGCACGAGTAGTAATTTCTATCAGTTTGAAATTCTCTCAAAGGAGATTCCGTTCTAGTTTCAAATGATGAAGTTCGGCTTGGGTTTGGTCCAGAGCAAAGCCCAGTGGTGCTACATGCTTCCCAAGTTCTGTTAGATGGGCTTCGATCAGTCCAAGACTACTGGGTGAGGCCATCGAATCTTCTATCTATATTAATTAACCGAGATCACTTGTATTTATAGACAAAAATTGAATCATTTAGTTCACAATGGTCATATTGACCAATGGTCATATAACAGTCAAAACCCAACAGTCTCATTTTAAATATAGTCATGTTATCAAATGAAACATTTTTGTTGAGTATAAAAATAAAATAAAATAAAATAAAATAGCACACAAAATTTGGAAACATGATTTATTCAAAAAAAAAATCGGGTCATTAAAGCGACGGCTAGCGCCGCGTTGCTGGTAGGGAGCGGCCCCCATGTGGGGGCCGCGACTTCAATCAGGGGTGTGGGCACCTCCCCGATGTTCCGCTCAACTCAGCCAGCCAAGAAGGCCATGCGGGCTGGGTTGCACCCAGGTCGGGCTGGGCCGCGCCCTCGTAGGCCGCTCCCTCGTGGGCTGGACCCGGACCCGAGTCGGGTCGACTCAGTTCGGGCCGACCCAGGGGGTCTCGGGCCGGGTCGGACTGGGGTCGAACCCCCTATTTTCGGGCAGTTTTCGTTCAAACGCCCATATCATGGGCCACAGATCTCTGATCGATGCACCGTCAGCTGTGATGTGATCCTTGGATCGAGGCAGGTGTTTTGGTATATTACACTCAAGGTTTTGGAGAACTTTGTGTATGGCCGGGCTGGTTCAATCACGAAACCAACCAGGCCCTCGGAGCGGAAACACTTATAACTTGAGATCCGGATGTTCGATTGACGTGTTGTCGACTTTGTTGAATTCCTCATGATGAGAAGGAACATTTGGCATATTTTTCCTGAGATTTGGATGCAGTTGGATAGTGGCAGTGTTGGATTGAACCCATAATCCAACTGGGCCCTAGGAACGAAAAAACTGATAACTTTCCGACCGGATGTTCGTTTGATGAACCGTCAGCAGCGTTGGTGATCACATTGAGAAATGGTCCCTATAAGTATACCCTATGAGAGTTTGGGGTACAGTTGATATACAGCCGAATTGGTTCGCACACGAAACCAACCTGGCCCCTGGGACGAAAAGGCTAATAACTCACAGACCGGGCGCCGGATTGACGCACTATCAGTTTTGTTGAGACCCCATATAACGAGGTGGTCCTTTGAGATACTTCTTCATGGGACTTTGTGATACTTGGAGTATCGACCAGTTGCTCGTGGAGTGGACCCTCTCAGAGACGAGCATACGGAGTACGGAGACCGTGTAGCCGATTGAGACCTGACGACTGCATGACCAACTCGACTTGGAGTGAGTCGACTACCCAGTGGACGGAGCACTACTTTGTTTGGGTACAGACCCATGGCGGATGGAGCACTATTTTTTTTGGGTGCAGAACCGCGATACTCATCCAGAGAGTATCTCTGCAGACTATTATGCGGTGTTCACTACTGTGTTTGGGTGGCTGACCTGCGGTACACGACAGGAGGAGTACCTCAGCAGTCTTAGGTTAGTGAGCAGTACCTCAGAGTCGTTACAATATCACTGTACTCTCCAGAGACGGGGCTCTTCAGTAGTTACAGTTTTGATAATGAAAATCTTGGTTTGAGCTGAGTCTATGACCTTTGTGTTTACCTCACGATTGAGATGGGTTACTTGATAACATAGTTATATGTATGGGCTTATACCTAAGTAAGGGTTATATATTGAGATCATTCTTGTGGTTATCCTTGACGGTTTTAGTGAGACCTTGAGGGTCTCAGGGTCCTTACTGTGTATCATATACTCACCCCTGCACAGGCTATGCCCGCACCTCGTTGTGTTGGTTGCAGACGACGGGAAGCGCTGACAGAGGCCGAGTGTTCGAGGACTGGAAGGTACCCGGAGGTGGACCACATGACAAGTCAGTATCCGGAGGTGGAATTCACGATGAGAAGACACTCGGTGGAGGTTGACAGGCGAGAGCGTTGTGGAGGCTATCTGTACCTACCCTTCAGGTAGGATCCGTGGTGGACAATCCTGGAGATGCGCTATCTATACCTACCTATCAGGTAGGATCCGAGGAGGACGGCCCAGGAGCTGCTTCTATTCATCCAGCTGCTTATCTCTTCTATTGTAATTTTATTCAGTTATATCTTTACTTTCGATTTGGTTTGTATTCTGGCCCATTTACATTTTAGAACATCCTTTTTTACTCGGTGTATTACTTCTGCTTGTACTCTGTGGTGTTTTGTTTACTTTTATAAAGGCAATGCCTTCCCAGTTTTCAGGATTTATGCCTTTGGTGCTAGTCGCCAGCCCCTGGCCTATGGAAGGCGGGATTAGGGTAGTCCCGTCATGGGCCCCCAGGATGGGTCGTGACATAACATCTTGTGTTTTTTTAAAAGAGACACTATGATCGATAGCTTACATAATATGTCATATCAAACTCATGTGAACAAAAAAATATTATTATGTAACCTTATAACCTATATAATAAAATTGTGGGAATTAACAACATTATATTATTTATAAAATTATGTTTTACACATATAAATCAGTATTTTTTTTGCAAAAAAAATTATTTATAAATGTCAATAAAACCCTTTTTAAATGAAAGAATTTTTCTTATGAAAAATCTATTTAATGGAAATTAGGTATGTTTATAAAATAATAAAATTAGTCTTTATGGATTTATTAGTGAAATATATTCAATTTAATGTTTATAATTATACTTATAGGTTGTATAGAATAATATAAGAAGAAATATATTTTTTTTGATAAAAGAAGTATTGAAAATATAGTTTTACCTCCTTTTCATGGAGAAAAAATTATATATATATTTTTTGACTCGTTCATAAGTTATATTTTAAAAAATAATATTCTACATTTGAATAGGGACATAAAAATTTACTTTCCATAAATTTTAGGTATTTTTTGGTAAATTTCAATGTTCATGAATAATGAAAAATACTACATTTTAATTAAAAACATCCTTTTCGCCTAATTAATTTATATAGTTATGTTATCTATTTTATTGATTTTAACATTTTATTGGAGTATGTTTTTATAAATTAATACATGTGTGGAAATTGGAAATAATTTCTCATTTAAATTGGACATAAATGAATGTCAACCATTATATGTTTTTTAATTCTAAAACAAATGTCTTATCATTATGACAATGAGGATTATTTTTTAATTAATTATTGAAAATTTTGTATTTTGTATTTGGTAATATGGATATCACATTTGGAATTTATTCATCTTAATTATTTATATATGTCATTTATTCTTTTTTTCACATAATGAATAGTAACATTTATAATTATTCTCATATATATGGTTAAGGATAATGAAGGCAATTAAAGGTAAAAATAAAATTATCATAATATAAAACTACCATAATAATTTTTCTAGTTCAATTGGAAAAGTGTATCCTGACAATTAGAATCTATGGGTCGATCATAGGACCACATGGATCCCCTTGGATAACATTAATGCATTTATACTATTATATTCAAGTATTAGTCATTTTTTTACACTTTTGTTTTTTTAAAAAAATAATGTATTTTAATAATGAGTTATAAAGGGGATATATTAAATTATAAATAGTTATTAGAATGATAGAAGTATTTAATACATCATGTATATTTATATATAATTTTTAATAAAAAAATAATTACATAAAAACGTGACACAAAGATGATGTAGTAACATAATAATTAATGATAGAGTTAAATACATGATAATATTAATATAAAAATAATTAATATCTGATATAATTTATTCCATCCAATAATTTTATCGACATTTTAAACATGTTTTGTTGTTTTAAAATAGTTGTTTATAACATAAATTCCTTTTATGATATCATTAAAATTGAAGTAAACAATAGTGTCAAAATAGAAACTTTTGAAATTTTAAAATATAAAATATATTGTTAAATGATATTAAATTCCTAAAAACAAAAAATTTGGTCAAATGATTACGAAAAGTATAAATATGTAATTAATGGGAATTTTTTTGGGACTTATAAAATTTAGTGGTGATAACAATATCCCACATTGTGTAAATAACATAAAATCACAGAATGATTAAAAAGGGTAAAATACGTGTTAAAACAAAATGATAAGAATTAAAAAATAATAAAAACACTTATAATTTTAATTTTATAATGTGTATTTGAACGAAAATAATTTTATCAACTAAAAAATGATTTAGGGTCTATTGGGATCCAAACATTTGATTCTATTAGTTTATGTTTTTATGTTTTTCCAAGGGTAACATTCCCCTCTCCAATAAAATAGTACCCGCTTTTCTTAAATATTCACACATCAAAAGCCTTTTAAATGCCAATATCTACGTAGAATAGTTCCTATAATCCATGACCATGTTTTTTAGTTTGTAATGTAGGCATAAAACCCTCTTTAGACGCGTTTAAGAGATCTTCAATGGTGAGGATGTGAATAAGAGGAATCATTTTTAAGAGATTTTGTTTCATTTCATCTTCCACATACATTAAATATTATTATTCTAAGTTGAACTAAAAACTCTAGTATCCTAAATATACTGATATTTTAAATGTTTAAATCATTACATAAATTAATCGATGATTCCATCAAATGGGAATAATGCATTTTATTTGTGTGTACGGAGGACTACTGCCATTTGAACTGATATAGATCATTTTTGTTACCATCTACCAAGGCAAGTTAAAATGATGGAATCAATATTATATAAGATATTCCAAAAAAATTAGCATTTTAAAATAATAATATTTTAATTATGATCATTCCATCCCAACACAATAAATTAATAACGTCATTCGTTCGTACTTTTGAACTATCACCCCCACGAAGTGATCCTAATCCTTATTATTCACCAAATCACTTTTATGATATATATATAAGTATATATAAATTATTATTATAATATTAATAATATTATTATCATTATCGAATGTTAAAATAATAATTACCTTATTTAGATTATGATAAATGAAAAATTGAAAAGTTACTCATGTGTACATACGGCTCACGGTCTCCATTATTGTAACATTGTTCATTTCAAATATCCACAAAAACATAATATTTTTAAAAGTATAATTTATATTTAAATGTTATTATTAAGTCATTATTATTATTCCAGTGAAGATGTTCATAAGACCAAATTGACTATTTACATCAACTAAATTTCATTTTTGACTCAAGTACTGTATATCAAATAAATATATGATATTAACATAAATAATTATGTAATTTTTATTACATGGAAATAAATGATATTTAATAAATAATAAAAAATATAATAGATCTCAATATATTATAGATATATCTACGTTTATAATTCAATATTATATTGATCGAATGTGATGAGACGTACTCATGGTAAGGGATTTCATCCCAATCTCTTTTCATTGAGGCATCTATTCATAATATGTACCTTTATTATTTTTGTAATGTTTTCATACATCCACTATTAAAGCTCATATACTTATTTTATGCTTACTAATATTATTTATTGATTTGTAATATGTATTAATTTATCGACATTAAAATTTAAATGTTCGACGTGGCATGCAAAATCGTAGACATTTAGAGTTTTATTTGCAAATATTTTTCTTTGAGATATTAAATTACAAATTTTTTTATTTATATATATAAATATTATAGAAGAATATTTTGTATATATATTAAATTTCATTCTATTTTTTCTATAGGAATCTATTTAATATGAATCATTTTGCATTCATTATAAATTGAAAAAATTAATGTTTTTATTTAAAAATATATAGAGATAACGACATCTCTAACACCATGACCCCTATTTTTATTTTTATTCCTCTAAAACCCAGAAGTTTTTGATGAAAAATTAATAACATTTTCATTTTTAGGTATTTCTCTATGGAAAATGATTTTGAGATGGGATTGAATTATTTAATATTTTCAAATAATATCTTATTATTGCAATGTGGAAATGTTATTTTCTCATTTTGCATCTTTATGTGTTACGATTATGTTATGGTTGATGGGAATGTATTATGTATATAGGTGCTTCCATGATAAAATAAGGCAGGGTGAGCCTATGATATCTATTCATTGCATTGGGTTAGAGATAGAGTTAAATGGCTAGGTTTCTCCTACGATATTTACGAAATATACTGTGATGGGTATTCCAAAATGTAACTATAATGTTAACTGCCTATGAATTTATAAAAGATAAAATTTATGTATAATATGGATTAGAAATTAACCTTTATGAATAAAAACATTCATGATTTTTTCATGAATTTTATGATATCCTGATGCATGTTAGAGAGTTTATGTTTTATGGGTGAAGAGTTTTTCTTGAGAAAATGTTTTCATGAGAATAAATTATTCATAGACTAATGGTTCCAGTTCTTATTTTATATCCCTTACTGATCTTTTTGAACCTATCCCAATTCATTGAATTTTTTTTCATAGGAATTAAGGGTGATGAGTTTCAGGGATGGGATTACCAAAAAAATTTTGATGATTAAACATGTAATGAAACCCTGTTTCAGGTAAAAATATTAATGTTTTACTAATGAAATGGATACTGATGGATGTGTCTGCATTGTATTTATATGGTTTTGTAATGTATGTGTTATGGAGTAGTTATTTATATCTATATACTTAATGATAACCTCATTGTGAAATAAATTCAAAATACAGGCTTAATTGAAGAATATGTATTTTTTTGGACGGGGCCCTACAGTTTGTATTTGATGATGGTTTAGACAATTTTAGAAATTAAGATGTATTCTTACGAGATATGGTTATTACATGAGTTTATAATTTTTATTATTATCATAATTTCAATGTCTTAGAAATACCTTGTGATGATATAGGTTAAAAATATGTTGATTAATAGTATTTTGGAGACATTTATTTTAATGTAAATTATGGGTTATTAAATTTTTGGATGCCAAATGAAAGGCATGAGATAAAATTTGAGTTTACAATATGTTATGGTTTTTATTGATTATTTCATCTCTTATTGGGTGTACTTTATAATAATTATATTGTAACAACCCAAGATTTTATAAGATATATTCTTTTAATTTCTTCCATATCTTCTGTTGTACACTACACCAAAATTAGGTTGTGCTATATGAAACACTGTATTAACTTGCAGTATACGCAACACAATTCTTGGATCGTTCTATACACAATTTGAAGTTCATTTGATAGAAGTTATTCAACGCAACATTGAGTGTATATATATATATATTCAATATATTAATGAAATATGGTTGGATTATGTTATACGCAACAAGAAAGGAGTCTTGCATTACACGCAACCCTGACTGGGCTTGCATTACACGCAATCGCGACCTTCCTCGATAGCCTGTGTTGTACGCAATACTGGGTTTCACTAAACAAAAATATATGGTTATAATATTTTCACTAACTATCCTTTATGAATAGTATTAACTAAATTTTGAATTTTATAACATTATTATTCATTTTACACATTTTCTAGAACATGTTATGAGAACAAAATAAAATTTTCGGGTAAAATAATTATTTTTAAAAAAATGCAGTTTTTCCGCCTTTTGATGGCATACCAACATTAAATATAGTTTTTGACTTGTTTATAAGTTCAGTTTTAAAAAATAAGATTCTTCTTTGGAATCAGGATATAAAATTTTACCTTGGATAAAAGTTTCCTATTATTCTGATAACATTCATATTTTAATGAATAGTAAAAACACGCTATATTTTAATAAAAACAACTTTTTTCATTTATGAGGTTAAATTAAAATAATTAATGGTTTTAAAGTATAAATATAATCTATTTTTACCATTTAATATAATGTATGTCATTAGCATTGATTTTACATTGATTTCATAGGTTAAATCATTTCAATCTTTTGCAATGCTTGAAACAAAAACCCGTTTTCATTCGACAACGAGATTAATTTTAATTTATTTTATTCAACATCTGTGTATTGATTTTTGAAAAATGGATTCCATATTTGGAATCAATGGTCCTAAATTATATTAATATACTACTTTTTATTTTTGGGCATTATGAATAGAAACTACGGTAAATTGTATTTACCATTGAAAAAGGTAAATCAGGTAATTAAGGGTAAATATAATATTATAAAATTACCTAAAAACTTTTCTTAATACAATATGATGATTTTATTTCGTCCTAAGTCATATTTGGGTCAAAATAGAATCCATTAGAACCCACTTGGAGGTGATTAAGACCTTTAGTTTATTTTATTTAAAGGAAAGTGAAATATGTCTCACTCAAACTTTAATAATTAAGGTATTTTTAATATAAGATTAGACAGAATATAAATTCGGTTATAAATACTCATTGGAAAGATAAATTTTTTTTCATTATCATGGTAATTTATTTGTGATTTTTATGTGTTATTTAATTACCTTATTAGCTTATATATTAATGATGCAGAAATTATTTATTTAGTAAAAAAATCAATAATATTGTTTTTATTGAAATAGTAATACATATTTAATGGCCCGAAAACCTGATCAAAACTTATTAGTAATATATATATATATACATCATAAGAATCCAATTACCGAATATATGACCGTTTGGAGTCTTATAAAAGTGATTATTGCACTTATACTATTTTATTTTAAATGATGTCAAAGTTGTCACCTTCATAATTTAATAAATATAACATTTTAAAATTTGGGTGTTTTAGAAGATAAACCTGAAAAAATGTATTATTATGAAATATATAATATTTATCTTTATCCTAGTATTTTATTTTTAATTTTTATTCAACAAATAAGAATATTTAATAATTATACAAAAATGTTGTAGTAATTATTTTATTAAGAGAAATATCAATGAAATTGTTTTACAAATAGTAAAATAAATATTTTATGAACTATTTTATGTTCTCCACTAATTTTATAGATAAATATTACATGTTAGGAACCTATTAAATATTTAATTTCTTATATATCCTCTGTTTGGATTTTATTTAAATTCAAATAAATGAATAGTGTCAAAATTGACACTATTGTTATTTTCAAAAAATAACATATTATTAAATTGTTTTAAAATCACAAAAATATTTAAAAATTATAAATTGAAATTTATATAGTATAAAATGTCACAAATTATCTAATTATTGATAATTCACATCACATAAGTAATTATTTATAACAATTTATCATTTAAAATTTTATTACCTCAAATAAAATTAAATATATTAAATAAGGATAAATCAAAATGATAATGTTTAATATAAAATCTAAACATGTATAATTTTGATTGGATGATTATATTACAACACTATCTCATATAATATTATAATTGAGTCATTTTTGGTGGTTTTTATGTGGGGTTTGAATTTATATTAAACTAATATTTTTGAGGATTCTAAAGGTGCCCCTCTCCTCCCTTATAAAAGCACACCTCCTCGCTCTCCTCATTACACAACAATGAGCCTTCAAGATCGATTAAACCCTGCCAATTTCTATTCTCCACTTCCCTAGAAACATCCTAGTGGTCCTGTTATTCTTCAAAGACTATCTTTAGTGCCCTAAGAGGAGGTTAAGAAGAGGCGCGTCAAAGAAGTGGTAATATACTTTACCCATTCTTTCCAATTTATTTCTTCTTCTACTTATTTTTATTTATTTGTTTCATAATAAATTAATAACATCATTATCACTAATATACTAACATGTTATTATAATTATGAAACAACCATATTTTACCTTCTATCCATCCTACGAAAAATGAAATCACCGCGCGTGCGTACGTACAGAATACCGTATCCACGCCTTGGTGTAGTCTATTTTCCACCACCACCAGGCTTGGATGGGTATAATGGTGTAAAGAATAACTACATATGATTATTATAACCTGATACTTATTCTGAAATACTATATCATCCAATTAAATTCAATTCAATAATTATGGGAACGATATCATCGCTCGTGCGTATGTATGGACAACCGTCTCCACGACGTGATAAGATTCATTCTCCAGGTTAACCGTTCATGAATGATTATAAAGTTTATATAATGAATAATAATGAAATATATGAAATAATAATGATACTTTATTTATGTATATATATATTTATGTCATCTACTTAATTACATTCTATTCAATAAGGAAACGAAAACAGCGTTCATGCGTACGTACGGCCTACCATCTCCACGAACGGTGTATTTCATTCCATTTATCGATCTATCATATATATATTTATATGCTGAATATATATTATATATTAATCATGTTTTAAATTTTTTAATTATTTAAATCAATATATAAGTAATAATATCAAGAACAACAAGTCGAAACACGTACGATAAATGAAATTATTTTACCCAAAATGCTGCTTTAACATTAAATTTACAAAATAATGGGTAATATAAAGTCATAAATGAACCACATATGATTTAATAAAAATTAATATGATTATTTAATAATTCAATGACATTATTTAAATCATTATACAGGAGGTTCTGATACATACGAATAATATCAGACATAAGGTAATGGATAACTTTTCCAATCTCGTTTATATCCGAGATTCCTTATACATAAGAATTTACTGGAGTTATATTTTACATCCATGTGCATAAAAATGTGTTTTCATAAAGTGTCTAATATTTTTACATGTTGTTTCAAAGTCATGTTTTCCCCTCTTTTACTTTGACATGTTGTTATGGATGAAATCTTTCTTTTGTTTACCATAAGTGGAACTTTTTGACTTTTCTGTAAAAAGTACGAGGAGAATGTGTTATTATCTTATACGGTGTGAAATGATTTTTACTATTTCATAACGCCTAATTGTCATAAAGAATATTTTAAAAGATTTCATGATTATTTTCAAAAAAATTCATTTTCTTTTAAAATTACCTGGCATTTTGGGAAAATAAAATGATTCTGTAAAGAAAGGATATTTTCTTCAAGAATTCATTTTAAGTGTTTTGTCAAAACTATTTTCTATCTAAGATGAAATTAGTTATTATGATTATGTTTGAAGTATAATGTCTATATAATTTTCATGGTTTGATTATTTTATGATGAAATGATATCCATTTTTTTATATGTATTATGTTATGATTGGATGATATTTATGAAACCCATTTTATTCTTTGGGTTATGATGAATTATTTATGTTTATTTTGTGGAACAAGTAAGAATGATTTCATTATGAGATGGGTGGGACCTATATCTCCCTCCAATGCATTGGGTAAAGATTTAAATCTCATGAGATAGACATTGTTGGAATGGAAAGTTAATCCGGTTCAGTAATACAGGACTGGAACGAGGAGTGAACTCGATTCAGAAAGGGACTTTGTCCACTAAGATGGTCTTGGAACCAATGCCTTGACTACTATGGAAATCATATCATGTGATTAATGGTTTCCACAATCACTTGTTTTATTCCCATTATTTTTATCATGTTTAATGTTTCTTTATGTTCTATGCCTTATGTACTCCCATGTTTTATGTCATTGCCCACGATTTTGTTGTTTAAACATTATGTTCATGTTTTTAAGTACAAATGTATATGATTTTTTTTATTTTATCCATGCTTACCCTTATTTAGCAGTTGAGCTCACCCTTTATATGTTTTACTTTCCCCAGGATTTATATAAAGGTTTTAGGTAAGAAAACCAAAAGGGGAAGATCTTTATGGGAGATGTTGATGATCTTTCACCATGATAAGAAGATTACTTTCTGAGTTTCCAAAGACACTAAACTATTACGGTCGTTTTGTGTCAGTTTTTGTTATGTATTATGTATTCCACAGAAGTAATGTAATGTCCATGTACGTCAAGATTCGGGTCTCTATAGTTGGTATTAGAGGAAATGTTTAGTTAACATTTGGAAACTATGATACGAAAACTTTAGTGAGATACCTATAGATATTTCTATGTATGTCTAGGGATGTCCCTATGGTTATGTATAAGTACAGTATATAGTCCTAGAATTACGGTAAGGATCTTAGAATTAAACCTAACATGTTAGATATCGAAGGTACTCCCCCATTATTATGTTGTTTTCCCTAGCATGATTTTATCCTCTCACACTATTCTTTTTGGGTATTTGACGATGGATGGAACCCAAAGGAACTTTATTGATCAGTGTAATGGAAAATGCAATGATTGTCCTCCTGAACGAAACAATGTTATGGGAGATGGAGTGAAAAATATTATGGATATACTTACGCAATATATGAATCATTCTGGACTTCCGAATGAGCAGAGAGGGGAACAATATTCTATTGAATCATTTATGAGGCAACGTCCACCTTCTTTCAATGGTTCTTCTGATCCACTTGTTGCTGACCAATGGATCAGTACCATTGAAAAGATATTTTTCATACTTCACTGTTTGGAACATGATAAATTCATTCTAGCTGTTTACCATTTAGAAGTTGAAGCAGACCAGTGGTGGACTCTAATTAAGAATACAATGCCCCCAATATGAAATTGAATCCATGGAATGGGACGAGTTCAAGAACATGTTTTTTAGTAAGTACTTCCCTCTTATTCTTCAAACAAAGATGGAAAAGGAGTTCCTTGAGCTTAATAAAAATGATGATGAATCTTTTGGTATATATGAATCATATTTTACAAGGCTTGCAAGGTATGCATCTGTCTTTATCATCAAACTAGAAAGTAAATTTTATCGATTCTTCAGTGGATTAAAACCATGTATTCGAAGGGCATTAGCTATGAGAGACTTAAGTAGCTATGATGAAATTGTGCATTGTGCTATCAAGGTAGAAATGGAAGTTGGTGTTACATATCCATCTCATGGATTGGACAAGAAACGAAATATGGAGTTCAAGGAGAAATCTCAGAACAATGGTGAAAAGAAGATGAATGTTTCTTTATGCTCAAAGTGTGGAATGAAGCATGGTGGAGATTGCCTTAAAGGGACTAGGAAATGTTTTATGTATGGAAAAGAAGGTCATGGAGCATTTGAGTGTCGAAGTAACGGAAAAAGGGTTGCTAATGATGTGAATAAAGAAAAGACTACCTAGAACGCTCCACCAACAGTTCAATGCTTCATGTGTAATGAAATGGGGGCATTATGCTAATAAATGACCTAATCCAAGGGTTAATGATGATCAATATGAGCAACCACATAAGTCAAAGGACAATGGGAAGTCACATGCGATCACTATTGGTGAATTTGAATATTAAAATAATGTGGTGGAATGATTAAGTGTTTATGTAATGGGATTCCAAAATAATGTTGTATATAGTATCATGGAATATTGGAATATTTATGTATTGGTCTATTGTGGTTTTCTATAATTTTATGGTACCAGTAACCATGGAAAGGGATTGAGATATTTTTGGAAATAAGATGATATGCGCATAATGAAGGGATAAAGAGAAAATGAAATGTTTGACTATATTCCTGAGCTCATGAATGATATAAGAAAAATGTTATATCATGGTTTAATTATACAGAATTTTTGGATTTTTGTATGTGGAAATAGTTAACTTTTGAAAACATTCATGTTTTCACTAAGGTTAATGGGTATTCATTTTTCAATAGAATACATGATTAAAGTATTCAAATGTTTGGAATGTGACCAACAAGATATATGAGGGATAAATGATGGTATTCACATGCTTGTTATATGAACATTTTAGTAATCATTCTCTTTATACTATGAGTTTGGAAAGAAGTATTTTGGATAATCCTAAAGAATCGAATGGATTATGTTGAACATAAGTTAGTATTGTTGAAGGCTATAAATTTGTTTTTGATATTATTGATAAAATGTTATAATATTATAGTTTTAGAAAAAGGACAACCCGTAGGATGGGAGACAACCCATCACGTCTGACAAGGTTGTGGGAATCAAACCCACTACCGAAGTGCGACAGGCCTTTATCGCATACCAGTGGCCTATATGAAGTCCATGGATAGTAGAAACTAGTTTTATTTTATTAAGCGGTATAATATATGAAGTATAAGTCCATTTTTGGAACCATATACGATTAATCACACCATAGATTTACTTATGTATATAACCTTTTCTAACCATATGTTTGAGACAGATGGAATGACATATCATTATATCGCATGATCTGCTAACACTTCATGGAAGAGAAATTCAACTTCGTTTCTTTAAGAGATGATGTCGAAATTGTTCAAGGCACGATGAACAGTGTGATGGTACCAAAATCTTGTAATTATTTCTTTTAATTAATCAACTATATGGAAATGATCTTGAAAACCAAAAATGTTATCCTTGTGCCCTCATATCTGATGAATCAGATGGTACCTTAGAACATCACAAATTTATGGCTTTGGGATTGATAGATTTTTCATAGCCATGTTCTCTACCACTCTTCATCAGAACATGATGGTTAGATTTTTCTTTCATATACATATTTCACCTATGTTCTCCTATATGAAAACCCAGTGATGAGTTACTTTGGGTAATCGTTACGTTTCATACTTTAGTTTTTAAAATTATGTTTTAGTATTCCTTTTTACGATGTGGGTTTCTATGAATAGCAAACGATTTATAACCCTGAAGAATTTCAAGGGTGAAATTAATTTTAAGGGGGGTAGAATGTAACAAAAAGAGATTTTATAAGATATATTCTTTTAATTTCTTTAATATCTTCTGTTATATGCTACACCAATATTAGCTTGTGCTAAATGCAACATTGTATTTTCTTGTAGTATACGCAACACTATTCTTGGATCGTGTTATACACAATTTCATGTTCATTTGATAGAAGTTATTCAATGAAACATTGAGTGTATATATATATATATTCAATGTATAAATGAAATATGGTTGGATTATGTTATACGCAACAACAAAGGAGTTTTGCATTACATGAAACCTTGACTTGGCTTGTATTACACGCAATCGCGACCTTTCTCGATAACGTGTGTTGTACGCAATATCAGGTTTCACTAAACAACGATATATAGTAATAATATTATCACTAACTAGACTTTATGAATTGTATTAACTAAATTTTTAATTTTATAACATTATTATTCATCTTACACATTTTCTAGAACATGGTATGAGAACAAAATATATTTTTCGGGTAAAATAAGTATTTCAAAAAAAATGCAGTTTTGCCCCCTTTTGATGGTACACCCACATTAAATCTAGTTTTTGACATGTTTATAAGTTCAATTTTAGAAAATATTATTCTTCATTGGAATCAGGATATAAAAAATTACCTTGGATAAATTTTTCATATTATTCTGATAACTTTCATATTTTAAAAAATATTAAAAACACGCTATATTTTAATTAAAAACAACTTTTTCATCATAATAATTTATATTGTTAAATTATAATATTAAATTATTTTAAAGTACAAATAGAATATATTTTTACCATTTAATATAATTTATGTCATTAGCATTGATTTTACATTGAATTTGTAGTTTAAATCAATTCAATATTTTTCAATGTTTTAAATAAAAACCCGTTTTCTTTCGACAACGGGATAAATTTAATTTAATTTCTGAAACTTTTGTGTATTGAATTCGGAAAAATGGATTCCATATTTCTAATCAGTGGGTCCAAATAATTTTAATAGACCACATTTTATTTTTGGTAATTAAGAATTGTAACTACGGTAAATTTTATTTATCATAGTAAAAGGTAAATCGGGTAATTAAGCGTAAATATAATATTATAAAATTACCCTAACACTTGAATTAATTCAATTGTATGATTATATTTCATCTTTAGGCATATTAGGGTCGAAATGGAATCCATTATAACCCACATGAAGGTGTTTAAGACCTTTAGTTTTTTTATTTAATGGAACGTGAAATATGTCTTACTCAAACTTTAATAATTAAGGAATTTTTAATATAAGGTTATACAGAATATTAATTCGGTTATAAATACTAATTTGAGAGATAAAATGTTTTTATTTATCATGGTAAGTTATTTGTAATTTTTCAGAGTTAGTTAATTACCTTATTATCTTATACATTAATGATGATGAAATTATTTATTTAGTAAAAAAATCAATAATATTGTTTTTATTGAAATAGTAATACATATTAAAGGGCAAAATAACCTGATAAAATCTTATTGGTAATGTATATATACACCATAAGAATCCAATGACCGAATATATGACCGTTTGGAGTCTTATAAAAGTGACTATGACACTTATATTATTTTATATTAAATGATGTCAAAGTTGTCACCTTCATAATTTAATAAATATAACATTTTAATATTTGGGTGTTTTAGAAGATAAATCTGACTAAATGTCTTTTTATGAAATATATAAGATTTATATTCATCCTAGAATTTTATTTTTAATTATTATGCAACAAATACCTATATTTAATAATTATACAAAAATGATGTAGTAATTATTTTATTAATGGAAATATCAAATAAATGGTTTTACAAATTGTAAAATAAATATTATATGAGATATTTAATGTTCTACACTAATTTTATAGATTAATATGACATGTTTTAAACCTATTAAATATTTTATATCGAATATATCCTCTGTGTGGATTTTATTTAAATCCAAATAAATGAATTGTGTCAAAATTGACACTATTGTTATTTTATAAAAATAACATATTAATAAATTGTTTAAAAATCACAAAAATATTTAAAAATTATAAATTTAAATTTATACAGTCTAAAATTTCATAATTTATATAAATATGGATAATTCACAGCACATAAGTAATTATTAATAACAATTTAATATTTAGAACTTTATTACCACAAATAAAATTAAATAGATTTAATAAGGATAAATCAAAATGATAAGGTTTAATATAAAATAAAAACATGTCTAAATTTTATTGGTTGATGAGATTACAACCCTATCTCATCTCATATTCGAATTGAGTCATTTTTGGAGGTTTCTATGTGGGATTTGAATTTATATTAAACTAGTATTTTTGAGGATTCAAAGGTGCCTCTCTCCTCCCTTATAAAATAGCACCTCCTCTCTCTCCTCTTTACACAACCATGAGCGTTAAAGCTTGAAAAAACCCTGAAAATATCCCTTCTACACTTCACTAGAAAAATCCTAGAGGTTATTGTCTTATTGAAAGACCATCTTTAGTACCCTAAGAGGAGGTTAAGAAGAGGCGCGTCAAAGAAGAGGTAATATACATTACCGATTATTTCCAATTTATATCTTCTTGTAATTCGTCTTCTTTATTTGTTTCATCATAAATTAATAAAATCAGTATCACTCATATATTGATATGTTATTATAAATATGAAATAACCATATTTTACCTTATACCCATCCTACGGAAAATGAAATCACTACACATGCATATGTACGGAATACCGTCTCCATGTCGTGGTGTGGTCTATTTTCCTCCCACACCATTCTTGGATGGGTATAATGGTGTAAAGAATAAATATATATGATTATAATAACCTGATACTGATTCTGAAATATTATATCATCCAATCCAATTGAATTTAATAATTATGGGAACGATATCATCGCTCGTGCGTACATACAGACTACCGTCTCCACGACGCGATGAGATTCATTCTCCATGTTAACCATTCATGAATTATTATAAAGTATATATAATGAATAATAATGAAATATATGAAATAAAAATGATACTGGATTTATGTATATATATATTTATGTCATCTACTTAATTCCATTCAATTCAATAAGGAAACGAAAACAACGTTCATGCGTACGTACGGCTACCGTCTCCTTGAACGGTGTATTTCATTCCATTTATCGATCTATCATATATATATATATATATGTATATGATGAATATATATTTTATATAAATCATGTTTTACATTCAGGAATTTTGTAAATCAGTATATAATTAATAATATCAAAAACAACAAGTCGAAACACGTATGATAAATGAAAATATTTTACCCAAAATGCTGCTTTAAAATGGAATTTACAAAAGAACGGGTAATATAATGTCATAAATGAACCATATATGATATCATAACAATGAATATGATTCTGTAATAAGTCAATGACATTATTTAAATCATTATACAGGAGGTTCAGATACATATGAAGCATATCAGAGTTAAGGTAAGGGATAACTTTTCCAATCTCGTTTATAGCCGAGATTGCTTATACGTAAGAATTTACTAGGATTATATTTTTCATCCATGTTCATAAAAATGTTTTTAATAAAGTGTTTAATATTATTCAATATATGCTTAAAGTCATGTTTACCCCTCTTTGACTTTGAAATGGTGTTATGGAAGGAATATTTCTTTTGTTTACCATAAGAGGAACTTTTTGACATTTATGTAAAAAGTACGAGGAGAATGTTTTTTAACTTACACAGCATGACCTGATTTTCCGATTTAATAACATCTAATTTTCATAAATAATCCTGTACAATATTTCATGATTATATTAAAAAAAATTCATTTTCATTAAAAATTACCTTTCATTTTGTGAAAAGAAAATGATTTTGAAAAGAATGTATATTTTACTCAAGAATTCATTCCAAGTGTTTTGTCAAAACTATTTTATATCTAAGATGACATTATTTAGTATGATTATGTTTCAAGTATAATGTATCTATAATTTACATGGTTTGATTATTCTTATGATGAAATTATATCCATTTGTTTTATATGTATTACATTAAGATTGGATGATGTTTATGAAACCCATTCTATTCTTTGGGTTATGATGAATGATTTATGTTTATTTTGTGGCACAGGTAAGAATGATTCCATTATGAGATGGGTGGGAACTATATCTCCCTCCAATTCATTGGGTAAAGATTTATATCTCATGAAATAGACATTTCTGGAATGGAAAGTTAATCGAGTTCAGTAATACAAGACTGGAACAAGGAGTGAACTCGATTCAGAAAGGGAATTAGTCCACTAAGATGGTATTGGATGAAATTCCTTGACTACTATGGAAATCATATCATGTTATTAATGGTTTCCACAATAACATGTTTTATTCCCATGCTATTTTATCATGATTTATGTTGGTTTATGATGAATTCCTTATGTACTTCCATGTTTTATGTCATTGCCCATGATTTTAATGTTTAAACATTGTCTTCATGTTTTTAAGTACAAATGTATATGATTTGTTTTATTTTATCCATGATTACCTTTACTTAGCATTTGAGCTCAACCATTATATGTTTTCTTTTCCTAGGATTTAAATAAAGGTTTTAGGTAAGAAAACCAAATGGTGAAGAGCTTTATGGGAGATGTTGAAGATCATTCACCACGATTAAAAGATTACATTCCGAGTTTCCAAAGACACTAAACTATTATGGTCCTTGTGTGTCTGTTTTTGTTATGTATTAAGTATTCCGCAAAAGTAATATAATGTTTATGTATGTCAAGATTCGGGTCTCTACAGATATAGATTATGAAAAGGGACAACTTTTATGATGGTTGACAACTCGTCACATTTAGAAAGGCGATAGGGATCGAACCCACAACTGAAGGGAGAAAATGGTTAATAAAATACCACCAGAATATTTAATGACCTCATTTCGTATAGCTTCATTTTTTTGTTAAACGTGTTGGTGGAATAAAAATAAGTTGATTTTGGTGACATTTTTTTTATCGAATGGATATAATTGATACTAGAAAATTAATTGTGGATTTGGTGATAAATGTTATTTCACATGAAGTTCACTATTTAAGAAAACCAATATGCCAAAGGAAAATCTAATACTATGGTATTTTAATTGAGGAGTAATTGTTGAATTATATTATGTAAGATTCAATGATTTTAATTGTGGGGTTATGGTGATTTAGGTTATTATATGAAATGGATAACATATCTTGATGATTTACTAAGGAATCTTCATTTTGGTATTAGACATTACAAGAGGTTGATTTTATTTGGATATAAATGTTAAAGGTTATCATTGAATATTAGTTAATTGATTTCATCATAATTTTGGGTTTCAACCATATTTTGGATGATTTTGATGAATTTTAATGAATGTGATTTGTTGAAAGGTTATTTGTTTAACTTTTGATATTACATTTGAATTTTTTAAATTCAATAATCTTTTAATCATATAAAGGATTATTATGTTTGGGTAATTAACTTATTTTATCTTCAATTGGGGGGTTTTTTAATATATTAAAACATGATGAATAACTAATTAATATTTTTTTGGATTATGTCATTTTTATAATTTTTATTATAGTTATGAGGGCATGAAAAATTCCTCAAAAATAATCATCATTTGGAAAAAAAGATGAGTTTGTGGTGGAATTTGATTAATTGATGAATACATGCATTCCATGTAAGTATACATCCTTATATTCATATACTATATTGTTTAATAAGTCCTCATATTTATGAAATGTATTTTTAATCAAAATAAATTCTATTTACTTTTCCTACTCTAAAATAAGAGACCATTTATCTCACCACAAGATTGTTGTGTTCTAATTGTTAACTTTCTCATGACCATGTTATCTATCACACTCCATTACAAATTTTTTTTAAGTTTTTATTCAATATCCATATTTTCTTACATCTAATAATAGTATGTGTTATCTATGTTGACCATTATTTGATCTCTTCTTTCTTATTAATGTTGAAGTTTTATTTTTCCCCAATGTGGGAATGAAATAAAGTTATTTTTATGATTCATACATTACATACAAAACCCAAAATAAAATTTCAAGTATTTCATTTAATAATTGGTGGAGAATTTAACATCCTTTGTTTTTTATTAGGTTAAACATTGGTTGATAGCGTACATAATATGCCACATTAAACATAAGAGAATAACTAAATATTATGATGTTACCCTATAACTTAGATTTTAAAAAGATCAGAATGTATTGTATTAATTTATTTTTGATAAAATGTTAAACAGATGTAAAAAATTAATTCTTTTATAGACGCTTATTTATAAATGAAAATAAAAACCTTATTAAATAAAATTAACAATATTTTATGATCTTTTTAAATGAAAATAACTCACTTTATGAAATAATAAATTCACTATTTTTAGATTTTATTAATTAAATTTATATGCAATATATTATAATATATTTTTTAAAATTCAATTTATATTTTTTTGGACATGATATAAGAAAAAAATTATTATTTTGTTTAATATAAGTAATTAAAAAAAATGTTTTACCGCATTATGATCGTGAACCTATTATAAATAAATATATTTTAAATTTTAAAAAGTTATATATGGAAATTTAATATTATTATTATTAAGGGGAAAATATAAATTAAAATTTGTTATATTTCTAGAGTTTTTCTAAGGAAATTCATTTTTAATGAATACTGAAAAATACAACATTTTAATTCAAATCATCCTTTTTGTCGAAATTATTTATATTGGTAGGTTATCCTTTTAATTTATTTTAAAATTTAAATGTATTTTGTATTTGTCATTTAATATAATTTTAGTAATTGGATGTAATTTCATGTTGAAATTAGATATAAACACACGTCAACCATTTGGTGGTTTTTTCTTAAAAACGACTTATCTCATTTTAACAATGGGGATTTTTTAATTAATTACCAAAAAATTTGTGTTAGGAATTTCGAAAAATTAATCCTTATATCAAAAATTTAATCCAAATTATGTAATTACTTCCTTTTTATTACTTTTATAATACAAATTGTAACTTCAGTAATTATTTTAATGACAATATTTATTAGTAAATCAGGTAATTAAAGGTAAAAATAATATCATAATAATATTAACCTACCCTAACACATGTCATTATTTAATTTGATATGTATATTTTGGCCATGACAATCCATGGGTCGATTTTAGGACCACGTGGATCCATGTTGGTGACATTAATCTATTTATAATATTATATTCAATGAATAGTAATTTTTGTTACAAATTTGTTTTTTTAAATAATCAAATTTAATATAGAGTTATACATGGGATCCTTTCAACAATAAATATTCATTCGAAATATAAAAAAATTACCTACATCATGGATATTTATTTATAATTTTTATGAAATAATCGATTAAATTAATCGGTGACACAAAAATGATGTAATAATTTAATAAATAAAGAATGAATCGAAAAAATCTATATTATAAATATTAAAAAACTATCTAACGTAATATTTTCCATATAAAAAATATTTGAATAATATTTGTATTTTTTGATAATTTAGGGGAGTTTTTTAGAACTAATTATCCAGTTATTGTATTTTAAAATGTCAACTAATGAATAATCTCAAAATTGACAGTATTCATATGTAAAAAAACATTTTAATAAAAGATAGTAAATTACAAAAAATAATTATTATTCAAAGAACTTATTATAAGTCCAAATACCTAATAATTGGATCTTTTTTTGGTCATTTTATATGTAATGCTAATTACATCAACCAACGAAGTATAAATATCACAATGTCATGGTAATATTAAAAATGGTAAAATAAGGGTTAAAGAAAAAAGATTAGGATTAATAAAATATTAAAAACATTACTAATTTTAATTTGATCATGTGGATTAGATAAAAAATTTATTATATTATAAGTAAATTACTTTTTACTAATTAAGACCAAATTTTATTTTTTTTAATTTAATACTCTAAGAGATTTCAAGGGTTCCCCTCCTCCTACCAATAAAAAGGTACCCCCACCCTCTCTAAGATTAACATTTAAAAATATTTTTCATTTTGTTATTATATTCCCAATTCTCAATCTAGAATCCCTCCCCTAGTTCCTGAGGGAATAGTTTAGGCAGAACACCCTCTTTAGAGGTGTTAATGTGTTCTTCCAAGGTGATCAACTAAAGAAGATGTATTGTTTTTTAAGTGTATCTATTTTATTTATTTTTCAACATACTCTAAATATTCTTATTATATAATGAAATAAAAACATAAATATCCTCCATATAATAAGATGTAATTATTTTTATATAATCACCTAAATCTGTCAACAATTTCGTCAAATAGGAAATGAACATGTCGTTCATGTGTGCGGCAGACTACCTACTCTCAAACTGATATTGTTTTTTTTTCATTTATGTCTATCAAGACAAGTTATAATGATGGACTAAATTTCAATATATGATATTCATTGAATTTTTAACATTTTAAATAAGTAATATTTTAATTATTTTTTTACCTTCCATGCATATAAAAACAATAATGATGTTTGTTCATAAGTGTGAACTATCACCTACATGAACCGATTAGAATCATTTTTATTATCAATATCACTTGAATGAAATATATAATTACATTTAAATTAATATTAAGATTTAATTAATATTATGATCATTCTAGAAATGTTGAAAAATTATTAACTTATTTTAAAATTGTTAAATGAAAATGGAAACATTACTCATATGTATGATAGGTTTACAGTCTCTATAATTGAAAGAATGATCATTTTTATATCCATATTTAATGAATATATTTAAAAGTATAAATAAAATATAAAAGTGATTATTATTTAATTAATATTTTTATAGGGATGATGGAATTATTACCACAAGGACTTTTGACATCAGAATAAGTAAATTTTAGACTGAAGTACAGAAGATCGGCAAAACATACAATATGAACATAAATAATTATGTAATTTTAATAACATGGTAATAGGTTATATAAAATGAATAATAAAAATGGTTATAAATAATTTTAAAATAACATATGATTATAATCCTGGAAAATAAATATTTTATGTGATGATTCAGACTCTTGGTAAGGGATTTCATCTCAATTTCCTTTTATTGAGGCATTTCTTGATAATATGAACCAAAAATCATTGAAAAGGATTATATACAGCCACAATGAAATTTCATATTCAAAATATATCTATACTAATTTTATTTATAGTTTTAGTAAGTTTATTAATTCATAGATATTAATATTTAAATGTTCAATGCGGTATGGGACACTATGAATGTTTAATGAATAAATTATCAACTCGTTTTTTTCTTAATTTTAATTCATAAATTTATTTTTATAGATATAAAATGATTATATAATTAATTTTATGTATATATTTAATTATATCCAATTTTTTCCAATGTAATTTTTCTATAAGATGAATTGGTCATTCTTTAAAAAATAAAAAAAAGGAATGTTCTGGGTTTTAACGTATACAGAGACAATTACTTCACTGAAAATATTGCTATTATATTATATTTGTATTCCTCTACAAGATGAGTTTTTAAAACAAATTTAAATACCATTTTAATTTTCATGTATTTTGGTATTGGAAAAGACTTTTAGAAGGGATTGACTTTGTCAGTATCATGAAAAGATATCTTACGCTTGAAATGTGGAAATGTTATTTTTTTCATTTATGATTCTTAATGTGGTATGATTATGTTATAGTTCTTTGGAATTTTTTTTGTATATGGTGGTTCCATGATTCACTGAGTGTGGGTGATCCCATGATAGCTCTCAATGTATTGGGTAATGTGATGATGTCAAATAGATGGGTTTCTCTTAAGAGATTTATGGAATATATTGTAATATGTGTACCAAAACGTAATCATGAAGTTCACTCAATATGTAGTTGTGAAAAGAACAATATAAAAATGATATGGAGCCAAAAGTTACCATTATAAATTATGATTTCTGGTAGTTTCATAAAAATATTTTTATTTTATGAGGTATTTTAAAGAGTTTATGTTTTATGGGTTATATATATGATTTTGTAAAAATATTTTAATGAGTTTTAAAGGTCCTTGGACTAAAGGGGTAATTCAATTCTTATATCCATTATTAGGCCTTTTTTTCTCACCCAGATTTTTTTAAATGGTATTCATAGTATTTAATGTAGAATAAAGTCAATGATGGGATAATGGAAATTTTTCGTTGGTTTAACATGAAAAGAAACCACGTTATATTTTAAAAAAATTTGTATTCAAGATGAAATTTATACTATTGGAAGTGTAAATTTTTTATTTATATAGTTTTGTTATGTTTAATTTATGGCCTAATTATCTATATATATAAACATTAATTATTCCTAAATGTGAAATACATTTATATTAATGTCATTACTCGTGATTATGCAGTGTTAAACGTCGAGGACTTATAGCGTATACAATGAGAATGGTAGGAAAATATCAAGAAGGTAAAGGGGAACAATATTGGAAAATTGTTATGGCTATTATTATGTATCAGAGAAGTAAAATGATTTTCATACAAGTGATTGGATAATATAAGGATCTTATAGTCATAGATTATATTGTTTCTAGTTTTTGGATACATTAGAATTTTCTGAATTTAGAATCTTTATATGTTTTTAATGTCTATAGAATATGTATGAGTTGTAAGAGTTCAATGCATCTAGTTGTTTTATATTCTATAGTAGATTCTAAGTATATAGAATCCTTTGATGCAATCATGAAGTTGTTTGTATTAAATTTTTTTCTATGAACCGGATTTGGTACTAAAATGTAAGGACCCTATCACATTGTATTGTGACAATACTATAGTGGGTGATCTTATAAAGGATCCAAGGACACACCAAAATAAAAATATTATACTCCAAATAAATCTCAAATTGAGATATTTTGATTAGCGTGGTGAATTTGTATTATGAATATTGTCCACAAAAGAGTACATGGAAGACCCCTTGTCTAGAGGGTTATCTTAGGAGAAGAATCAGTTTCTTGTGAGGGCTATAGGACTGAAGGTTGTTTTTTGATAGATCTAGAGTAAGTGGGAGTATATTGGAATTATTAACCTTGAATAATATTCATAATAATTTTTGATGCACATGTTTTTATTATTTTTTTGAATATTAATAAACAACTTATCACATCATGATTGATCTTATTTTTCAAAAATCATGTGACAATGTCCAGACTATAGCTTTTTTACTAGAAGGTCATAGAAGTTCCCTAATATGATTAGAACCTGGATGTGCAACAATACTATTATTGATTATATGTTCTATATCCATATGATATCATTTGAGGGAAACAAATTATAAGGTTTATCATGGGATGAGACTAAATGGACATTAATGGACCTTCTCATGGTGTACACCCTTGGTAATATCTCATAGGTTATTAAGAGAAGGAGACCTGCCAGTAGGAAATACACAAATATATATGTGTCATTTGATGTTCCTATAAATGAATGTGTATACTGGTCTTTAGACATTGAGATTATTAATAATGAAAATTATGATTCATAAACATAGATGAATTGATGAATATAGTTATTACATATGTTTGTGTTGATGTAGGATATGATGGGTGTGTCACAAGTAATATTGCATTAATTAATAATGTGAGTGATGACTTATACCATCTATTATTTAATGGAATATTATATCCAAGGCCCTATTATAGAAATGATATATCATAAATAATTACATAGGCATGTTTCCTATAGGAATTTAATAATTTTGAAAACTTAATGAAAGGGACATTGAGCACATAGTTTGATGGCACCGTCATGCGACTTCCACGATCTGAGATATCATGGGAAAGGGATTGTATTACACAATAAGAGTCTTTATGACTCTATATGTTGTTATGCAATTATCTTCATTCTATATTGTTTCCATGATGTTTTTCTATATACTAGCTTTCGACATTTGGCTACATTTCCTAATTCCGGTAAAAAAGTTTCCAAGAGCATAAAAAAATAAGGGTATCTTAAATATCAGTAAAATAACATAATATTATATATAATTTAATAGGATAAATAAATATTATTATTATACATGATTAAATAATTAATCATGTATTATTGATCATATATAAATATTTATGTTCTATTTAGTAAATATAATATTTATTTATGTATTGGAGTATAATGAATGTATATTTATCAATTAAATTAATAGAAATTATTCAGGGTCTGATACATACTATGGAGGAATGGAAGACCAAGTATAATTGTCTGGAGAGAAATAATAATATTGAAAATTATTTGATTAAATAATATTTAATTGAAATTTTAATGTTAAGTGCATATTTGGAATTAAAAATATTACAATTGTTATTTGACATGGGGTGTTCCAGGAATAAATTAATAAATAAGGGTACTTGTGAAATTGCATTATTTTAAAACAAGAAATATAAATAACAAATAATTGTTTTTTCTCAAGACCTAATTTAGTTGTGCATAATGAATCCTAGAGGATGCTATCAACCCTAGAGAGCTCCCAACTCTATGAATTATCCGACGAATGGTGAGAGAACCTATTCAAACAGATCAAGGATAATGATTTTGAATCGATTATCAAGACGATCTAGGTGAATGAGATAATGAACATACCCCAAGAAAGTGAAGCAAAATTCTATCATCGAATTCATCAATGATAAAATAATTCTTTTGATACAATTCTTTATATAATTAAATTAATTGTAAATAATATTCTACTATAAGTACACTATCAGATTTCTTATTACTATCAATTTTATATTTATTTGATTCAATTTCATAGATCATTAGATTCATAATCATTGAAAAATTGAATTGATCATTGATTATTGAAAAATAAATGTTGGTCCGTACCCATTACATGAATCTGTTGTGCCTTTAACCTACAGTTTTCTTGGTTGTTTTTTTCATGTTAAGAAGTTCATTTGGAATTGTTTCCTAAATAGAATATTATGATCAGAGGATGTCAGTGGAAAACTATGAGGTGGTGGATGATTCATAAATCAGTACTCTAATCCTAGTCCCCAATGTTAACAATTTTCATAGTATAAAAATCTTGGATGGTGGGGGAAACCATTGACCCAGTTCGTGTCTCTAGGTTTGGAGTAGAAATTGATTAAGTTTGCTATAGTATTTTTCTTCTTGATGTGAGTTATTCATAAGAAACATATTGATCATGTATTCATGTAATCCCATTTTAGTTCCTTTAAAGTGGATTTTTCAATAGTTATCCTTTTGTAAATCGGTTTTAGTTTTCAGTTACACTTGCTTGGATTTATTTGATCTCGTGGAAATCAATGATTTTAGCTTGTGTTTGTGTTGGGTTTTTGGTTTCTATTCCTTTCATAGGTTTTACCCTTTTGTGGGAGTTTTGTTTTAGGTACGGAATATCGAATCCTAGAGGCGATGTTGTTAAATTTTCTAGAGAAATTTGGCTTCACTCATGTTGGGAGTTATCGTGTTTGTCTCAATGAGGTGTTGTTGTTGGGAGTCACCTATTTGGGATGACCTTGAGTCTTGAAATTGTGTCCTTCACTTTCTTATGGTGTGTAGAATAATTTTGTACACTCCTATTCTTATTCTGGAATTTTTACTCTATAAATGGTTAGGTGTGATTTATGAAATGGAAGGACACCATGAGGATCATGGTTTTGTTCCAATTTGTTATTTTTTTATTGAGTTTTGTTTACCATATGGAAGGGTAAATTTTATGTGTATAAAATGTTTTTTGTGGGACGATTTATCACACCATGACCTCATAAATTAATTTTTTTAATTATTCTCTTGTATTTGGTGCATTTATATGTGGTTTGTGCTGTGTTATGGGTTTATAGATATGTTTATTTCTATTTTTTCATGTGATTTAGTGGTTATAATATTGATTTTGGGCTTGGAAAAGGTGGCACACAGTGAGGGAAAACTATGCAGCCTCACCTAGTCATTCATGTGGAAAATATTGATTTTGGACATTGGTGACAGCACATTTTTTTGACGGTTTGGATGACTGGGTGGGTTAAGAATGTTGTGTGTCCTACATAGATAGTGAGTAGAACATAGTTTTGTAAATCATGTGTCCATTCTGTGTGAGTTTCCTAGATTATTAAATATTGTAAATTTCCACTTTTCAACTATGGTGTTTTAACCAAATTTAGGATTTCTCATCCATTTCTTAACCTATGTTGACCATGGGGGCTCCTATGATTCCATTATTAGGCCCTACTATCCCATGGATGAATTATTAATGTTCTATGGTAAGTTTTTTTGGTCATTGGTAAGATCCCCCACTCCCCTCATTTCTCTCTTCTCCTTTGATTTCTCATTTTTAGTAGGTTTGTTTTTTTCGTGGTAAAAAAAATAATTGTTACAGTTGATGTATGGAATGTTTTCCTTTGATTAAAGGGTGTGTAGATTGAATCATGGTTTGTATTCTTTATTTTATTGATGATTCATTGTATTCTTATGTCATTGAGGTATATTTTTCATTAAATTTACATTTCAGAACATTACTTTTGATTCTTGGTATTTCTTAAATGATATTTTTTTTATTAATTATAATGTGCTTGTATGATTTGACTTGGTGTTTTTGATAGTGGAAAAATTGTAAAAAATGGTTTCCAATGTATTTCAATATATATGATTGATTATATATGCAGTTAAGGTGATAGATAAAATTTCAATTGATATGCTAAAGTCAAAATTGGTACATTGGGGTATATTTTTTGTTGGTTTTGACCAGAAATGTTTTTTGGTTCTAATTTGGGTGTTATATGTGAAAACACATGGATTGTATGGTGTGAAACAAACACATGGCTTGTATTGTTGGTTAAAATTAATGTGATGTTCATTAAAACAATGTTTTAATGTGATTTGAATTGAACAAGTACTGAATGTTCATTTTCCATTGAAATTTGATGTTTTTTTCAAGTGAAATTCATTGGTATTATTCATAAATATTTTCCTAGAATTTATTTAGTGGTGTGAAGAACATTAGATGATGCTTTTGGGTTTATTGTTCAAGTGGAGTGAAATGTGACTCCAAATAGAATCGATTCATTGAGATAATATAAATGTGGTTTGAAATGTGTTTATAAAAGAATGGAATATTTGACATTTTGTTATATAGTCTTTGGATTTATTGTAATCATAGATCATTTAGAACATTAATATATATATAGTTACTATATGGTGAAAAGGATTTTTTGGAAAATTATTTGTTCTGTATGTATTCACCTTTTCTTCGGAATGGGTCTATATTTGATATATCAGGTATCGTTTTTCATTATGCTCTTGAAATGGATGTCACATATTGATTTTATAAACGCTGTGAAAATGGATTTATAAATATGTTTGGGTTGAATGAGTTAAATAATCAGTCAGCGGATTCCATTTTCTTGAAAATGTAACAATCTAATGTGATGTAAATGCCCTATTTGAAATTTTAATTGTCTTTGAAATGTCGGTTTTGAAGTGAAGTGATGTAAACTATTGATTGGAAACATTTTATGTGTTAGAAGTTTCATTGGAAAACAAGTGATGTATGGGCCTGGTTGGAATGTTGGAATGTTTTGGAAAATGGATTGAAAACATTGGTAGAAACATGGTCTTATTGGTATAGTTTTTAAAATTATATATAATGCAGTTATAAATAAAAGAAATCATGGTAACCATGTGATCATTATTTATTGGAGGGAAAATAAGATGGTAGAAAAGGCTTTTCAATTGTATTTCTGATACTTTTCATATGTTTAGAAGACTACCAGTAAAAATTGGAATCCATTTACCTATAGAGGCACCCAAACATGAATTTTGTTGTTATTCCGACTATTAGAACTTGTGATGGGATCCCCTCTAGTGGATCATACACACGGAAGTTGTTGTTTATACTTTCTAAACCATGTTTCACTGAGTACAATTTTTTTATCATTTGATTCTTAGGCATCATCTCGATAGTCAAGTGATGGTTTCATTTTGACCATGATTGAATGGGTTAATAACCCCATTATCTGGATTGCGATAGGTGGGACATTCCACTAGATTGCTTTGTTAGAGTGGTCATTTGGGTATTGACTATTGAGTTTCACCATATACTGATAGGTGAGTTCTAAAAGAGTTTGTATATATATTTCATCAGGATATATTCTAGAAAACTTCATTATCTTATATCTATATGATCAGTTTATTTACACTATATATGGTTCTTGTATTTTTAATGTCGTGCCTTCTTATTTGGTTTCATTTGCTTTCTACACAACACAATTTTGGTTTGCTGGCTTCTATATGTATTTGGGTATTAGTTTTGAAATCGGTTGTGGAATGTGAAACAATTTTTGAAAAGAAATGTTACCTGGGATTTTTTAATACTGAAATTTGGAGAAATCTATTATCACGTGCAAAAAATGTTTTAAAATCCTATTTTAAAATTAAATTTCAAAATATTGTTATTTGATTGTTTTGGGAAAGGAAATTAATGTACTCTATAGTGATTTTATATTGACATGTTTTCTCTCACACACTACTAGTTCCATTCTATGTAGATAGACCCAAACATATTTGTAGGATCAAGTTTCATGTTTGCTTGTGCTTTTGGAGGAAGATGGTCTTGTTTATGGTGGTGACCAAGAGGTCATGTAGACATTGTGTTAGTGTGGTTCGGTCTAAATTTTTTGTTTTTTCCCTTTGATTAGAATTAGCTATATCTATATCAGATTTTTAAATTTATTTATATCATGTGGTTCTTTTTCAAAAAATTTTGTTTGGTTGCTTTTGATCATAGATTTATTATGGAAAAAAATTTCATTGCCATTATTTTGATTGCTAAAACTAAATTCCACCACGTTTGGGACAAGAAAACCCTTCCAACTATGCCCCGAACTGGGATTCGTAGTGGATTGGAAATAATACTAGATTTATTCATTATAATGGGTAATAAAAATGAATTATATAGTTACATGGACATTGTATGTCGTACGAACGCATGAGTGACTTTTCACTTTTTATGATTGATAATATGGTTTATAATAGTGTTTCATAATCATAATATAAATTAAATATGTTGAGAATATTGATTTAATTTTCATATGATAAAAATAATATCTTAATGAGAGGTAAGAGTGAGAATTAATAAAAGTGAACATTTAGATAGATTATGTCTTATTTAAAATGTGAACTATGGATCTCCACTAATGGAAACTAGGGTTTGTCTATTGCGTAGACCATAACCATAACAATTTGTCTTTGGAAATTTCGAAATGAAATTGACAGGTTATGTTCAATTTAGAATCATTAATTTGATGTGAGGAACAGGTAGATGAGGTGCTATTTATAATTGATGTGAATGAATGTTTTGAAATTTTTAAATTGATAAAATTATAAAAAATTTATTTTCTTCCCAAATGTCGCCAATTGGAAATGTACTCAAATATAATATAACATATTGTTTTAATATCACCATCTAATAATATTTATACATGTTTTAATTTTATTTTAATATTTAACATTTTTAATAAACCCTTGGTAAAATATTTTTGAACGTAACCATGGTAACCATTATATTAATTTTAAAGGGTTTATAATGATACTATATATGAAAAAATGACTTAGTAATAGAAGAAGTAATATTTTGTAACCTGTATTCCTTTCATATTTATTATGATACTATTTTTATAAATTTTAAAATACTTATTTACATTATTATTTTTTAATTGTCATTATTGTAAATTTTAGAACTATACAATTAATTTTACATCAAATAAATCATGAAAAAATAGATTTAGAATTTATTTCATTCCCACCTATATAATATATAATATATATATATTAAATTTATTCAAAAAATTAGATCATTCAAATTATATTAATACTAACATATTTGAAAACATTTATTTTATTTTGTTTCATATGAATTAAATACTGTAATAGTATTTCAGAAGAATTTTATATAAATATGAAATCTAAAAAGTAAAAATTTATTTATATAATGAAAATAATTTCTTTATGATCAAAATATTATTTTATATACATATATTTCATTATTTTTTTCAACATGTGGGCACACGAAAGATAGTAAATTCAATGAGAGTGACATTTTCTAATTATGAATGATTTAAATAATATATAAGTCATTTATATTGAAAACAATGACCAATAAACCACTAAATATAAAGATGACTGTTCTGAGGTTCAAACAAAATTCATAAAATTAATTTTTTTAATTTCTAGGTCATGTTTATTACCAGATCTACTATTAGTAACCCTTATTAAACCCCTTCTACTCTTATCACGATAACATAGTTTTTTACAATTTGATTGTTTATATAGATACAATGAAATACCAAAACAAACATAAATTGATCATGATTGAAATTTTAAACCTTATCCCAAGATGTCGGTAAAATTTATGATTTTTAGAACATTTATATCATTTACTAAAATTCTATTTAAATTGTGGATGATTTATACTTTGATTTCAAAAAAATACAACATGATAATTAGATAAAATATATTTTACTAAATAAAATATATTACAAGGTAAAATATTTTTTTATTAAATAAATTATCTCAAAAAATATTTATTTCAATATTTCTTGTAATATTTATTTTATATTTCCATCAATAAATTAATTTGTGCATCCATGTTATCTAATTATTTATAGTAACTATGAATTAAAATAAAATATAAAATAAAATAACATAATTTAGATTAATCCTGCTGATTTAAAATTAAATTTTACTCAAATATTTTATTTTAAAACCATATATTAGAAATGAAATTGTTATTTGAATTCTCCTAAAATAAAATTTTATAAACATCAAAATAATTTAAAAATGGGAACATAGGCCATATACTCGAATATATAATGATTATGGTTGGATATTATCCATATAATAAAATTTGGGATACTTTTTTTGTTATTATATAGTCTTTTTAATTTTATTTCTCCCCTTAATTACCTAATTTACCCTTTACCATATTAAAAAAAATTACAAAACATGCATTTTATGCTGTATAAAAATGAATGGTACATAATAAATTAATTTCTACTTAAGAGGACCTAATATGGAATCGATTATTTAAAATTAAAAACAAATTAAATTTAAAACTATTTCATTTAAATGGGAAAAACATTGAAATTTTTCTGAAAAAAAATTGTCCTTTTTTATTTTTAAATATTTGTATACTAAATTATAGTCTGAAATAAACTTAAAAACCATAAATGTATGTATACTGAATTTTAGTATAAATTTTCAATAATGTTTAGTGGTGGGTTTGAACTTGTTGTTGTATGAAACACGTGATATCAAAAAAAATTATTTTAATATATATTTCAAGAAAATATTACGGTGTAACATAATCTATCACATGATAATTTATTTACGTCACTTTTTATACTAAGATTGATGTTTCCTATTCCTTTTTCATTATTACCAGATAACAAGATGATGAATGAATGAAAAATTTGATTATTTTTAGGATTATTCTAAAATATATGATGAGAACAATGGTTATGTAGTTAATGTGTGGAGTAATAGAGGAGGAAATAGTTAAAGGGGATAATAAATATATATTTCAAATATGTTAGTATGATATGAAGTCAATGTTTTTATATGCACACAAACTCAATAGTGCAGTAGTGAAAGGTAGGGTTCAAATAATAATAATTTTCTCTACAATGGATTCCAATTATATAAAAAATTACAATGTATCCAAATAATATCCTCGATTAAAAGAAATCCAAGGTCTTGATCTTGCTCATATACATCAATACTACAACACATTATAATGTAATAATACCGTAGTGTTTTTCTTAAATGATTCTAGGTCCCAACAAAGGAAAAAGAATATACTCTAGAATTATCACCCCAATAAGAATGTTTCTTAGAGTGGTGAATGTATAGTAAAGAATATTTTCCATAACAGAAAACATGGATGTACACATTATAGATGATATACTCAAATTAATAATTATTATATTATTTGGGCGAGTGGAATAATTCTTTTAAGCAATTTGATTATAGTTCCAAATATATTTTTGTTGGAATTGGTTCCCTAGAACCTTCTTCTGTGTATTTTTTTCATAATTATTAATTATATTTAATATTATTAAATTAATTAACACATCATTTTTTAAACGAAATATAATTTGGTAATGTTTGTAGATTGACATGCACAATGAAAGGTCACACCAATACCCACATTGAAAAGAAATTATATACTCCATGGTAGTATTCTTATAGTTGTATTATATATACCAATGAAACAATTTTATTGAACACAGTTTATAAAGAAGATCTTGGGGGAGAATCATTGGTCATTGATTGATTTTCTCATGGTTTACACCATTGGTAGTTTCCAGTGAAAAATATAATGAGATTGAGACCCTCTAGAAAGTAGTCTACCTTTATTTGTTTCATGGGATATTTTTTTTATATTGATGTGTGCTTTCATATTTATAAAATGTGAATATTTTTAATTAATATTTTAACTCACATAATTTCATTTATTGTTAATACCTATTAGGATATGTAGTCATAATGATATAGGACATGTTAGGTGTGTTGAAAGTAATATTGAAATATTGAATTATACAATAGTGGATATGTGCTTTTTTATCATTAATTGATATTTATATCTCATTACCTATAATAGAAATGGACAAAACATAAATTAAAACATGGAAATTGTGTTTTACTGGATGTTTGATTTCTAGTTATTCAATGAAAGAACCATTTATCATATTGGTTGATGACACCAACATAAAACCTCGGCGATTTAATCTATCAAGGTAAAGGGGTTATATTAAATGGTTATAATTCATATTAGTGTTTTGTAATTTTTACAATAACTTATTTCTATATTGGTTACATGGTATATTATTGGATGAAATCCTTGTACTTTTTGTCGCCTTGCCTAATTCCATTGGGAAAGAGGCTGAGACAGTCACACTCTATTTTTATCCAGAACCAAAATTCAATAATAATATTATTTATTATATAATCGATGGAATAAATATTATACACATAAAATGTTTAATATTTATTTTTTGATATTTTGATCCCATATATTTTGTCACAAGTAATTCAATAGAATATTTTCTGTGATGAATATCTAATAACTATCTATTTTTTATTTAGTCAATATAATATATATATATATTTAATTGCAAAATAATGTAACAAACATTACTATTAAATAAATATTCATTATTAATGGGATGGTAAATCATTTTGGAGGAAATAAATACAAGCATTACTATTTTGGTGATAATTAATATATATTAAAAATATATTAAATATATATGAAATATTTTTTAAAATATATTTTCATGAAATAAAATTTTATATAATTTCTAAGATTTTTGAATTTTGGGAAGGAATATTAGTATTATTATTATTATAGAAAATAATTTCTAATAAGATTATAAAAAAATGTTTTATGTGACATTTTTATTTCAAACCCAATAACTACTTATATCTTATTATATTATTTTTTATAGTAATAATACCAACTATGTATGTTGTACACAAAAACATAGGAAAATTCTTTCATGACATGGGGAGACCATCTCCAATAACACTGATAACTGTTTTTCTAGATTAAATATCTCCTCTCATATCAATTGTAGAGATATCAATGAGAATCCTTATTGAAAGAAATTCACATGGCGGTCTGGGAAGAACGATTCATTCGTTAGGACCAACGATGCTAGAACTCATAGATTCATATGACCAAAAAAGGATCATTTTATATATTTGTATCACAATTATAGAGAATATAAACATCATTCCAACAACATAAAGATCATACAATGTAGTGGCTTGCTTAATTTCATTAACCAATAAATAATTTATCACGGGGTAAATATTTAACCATCTAAATTAATTACAAATTCTTAATTGATTATTCTCAATTTGTTTATATAATTATCATAAAAATTATTCAATTATTTAAATATTTTTTCCATGCAATTCTTCACTGATGTCCATCACATGATAATCATTAGTTATGAAACAATTATGTGTCATTTATACTATGTAGACACTTATGATGTTCCGTAAACCATTAGAAGTTGTTATAAGAAATGTATGCTATGTGGAGGATATATATTGTATCACATCGTTATGGAAAATAATTTTAATATAGATACTATAATATATAAAATAATAATAAACTAATATGATTTGGAATATTTATGGATAATACGTAATATATTAATCTAATACAAATGATATTTAATTGTGGAAATTTGTTAACATATAAAACATTATGATCAGTAAAATATTATTTCAAATAAATAATCTATTACAATTTTTTTTATTATTAATCATTATTTCCCCATCAAAATATAAAATATATTATAATGGATACATCATATATTTGATATTGGTACTATTATGGGATTGATATACCATTCCATATATGGTTCACATATTAAAAAAATGATAATAATGGAGAACAAATTCAAAGGATGTTGAGCTTTTCATGAAGGTAAATTATTATGTTATTTTAAGTGATTCAATAGTAACTCAATCTGGAAAAAGTGTAAAAATAATATTTCAGTGATGAAAAGATTATTTATTTATTATAAAGATATTAACATATTCAAAAAAATTTAAATCAATAATTCTATTCTTAGTAGAATGTTATCATAAGAATATTCCTTACAAATTTTCAATGATAATATAACTATTCCATAAATAATGGGAATACAATATTTATAATATAGAAATTATATTAAGGTAAATAAATGTATAGAATACATAATATAAGGTGTTTTGATTTATAATTGGTTGAAATGCACTGACCCGAACACCTTAGTCCATGTCAGACAGTCAAATAACCTCATACAAAACTTTCCGTATGCAAGAGGCTACCAACCAATAGGGAGGGTCCATTTACCATCCCTGGGGTGAATAGAACCTTAATATGATGTTTTATAATCAATAATATAAATATAATATATCAATAACAGTAACATATAGAAAACTACACAATCAAATAGCTTTCATGTATTCCAATATGTAAAAAAAATCATGAGGTGAGATCCATACCAATGTAAATGTGTGGAAAACATGTAAACAAATAAAATATAATGGAATTATTAAGAGTGTATCATTATAGCACCACCAGCTTCCTTCTTCGTGATATAGTTATATTCCATGGGACCTTTTTTCCATTCATCATTCTCTATACATGATGTATGGACACACATATAAATTCTAAGGTTGGGTGTGAGTAATAAGACACAATATGACACCACCAATGCATTGTTAACAAGGGTACACTGTAAGATTACTCACGTGAAATGAAATTAATTAAAATGGAGAGAAAATTAAATGTAAATTGGCACATAACAGATGTTGGGAACTAACAAAGGAACCACCAAAACCCATTAATACATACATTATCTTGATACCATATTTATAAATGGGGGGATTTCATTAGTAACCAAAACCGTCCACATGTCTAGTGAACATGTTCATCATCTGCCTTAATGAATCGATTTAGGTTAGCCATCTAGACCACTCTATATAAGATCTATCATGGATTAGTCTATGAGAATATTTTACGATATTCATTCCACAGTCCAATCCACTAAAATATAATTCCCTCAATCCATTGCCTCTAGTCTGGCCTTGAGGTCGTCATGCCTATACACTATACTCGATACATTTTTCATCATTATTACACATCATATTATCTCCCCCTAAAAGTTATAATTATATTAAAATAATTCACCACTCTTGATTACTATGAAAAATACTAAAATAGTATTAACACACATTGTATGATATATCATACTAGGAATGAATATAATATTCTCATAAGTAAATAATATAAATACTCCACAAAAGGTGTTAAATGTGAATCATGATAAGCAGATACTATTTAAACACATTTTTCAAAAATAATATTAATTGGGTCTTATGGAAAACACACAACCACATGTGTTGAAAATTAATCAATTTCAACAAATCATGACATAACAATACTAATAGAAAGGAAAAAATGGTATACCATATCCCTTAATGGGTAAGGAGCATCCAAATTCAATGTTGTCAATATCTACATCATGGGTTGTCGATGGAAAAATATATTAAACCATATTAATATAATAACATAAACATGGTTTCTCACCATGATCACATAATGACTAATAACTATAATGATTAATTATTGTACCAGATAATTATTGATGAAACTATTACTCTATGATAGAGACAAATGGAGATTTCACCACGAGAACACCTATTTGGCATCGTAGAACACCACTGGTCCTCAAGAATGATGTTGATGAACCAGAATTGAAAATAATATTCTATATAAAATGTAGAACATTCATCTAAGATAAAACTATCTAATTCCATAATGGAAAAAAAATTAGGGATGAAATTCATGAAACGTTGTTGGATTATTGAATACTTCACTGAATCACCCAAATCCTGAAGCACTAGTTAATGTGTATAAGATGAGGAATTAAGTTGAAAAAAGATAATATATGGATGAATAAATATCCACGGTCATAGTTTCACAAATATGATTACCTAAATCCATTAACCAAAACTTGTGGAAGGTTAAAAAATTCGTCCTATCCTCAAGTAGGGATAATGGAATTTATCAATATGGGTTACAAATTTATTGGTGAAATCATTTAAGACAACAAAATCAATTTCCATGTGTTCATATATTCGGATTATCATGATACAAGATGTGATGTAATTGAATTTAGTCATTTCATCATATTCAAATTCATTAATAGATTTCAACATGGGCTAACCAGTGTCATTGGTGTTCTTAACCACACAATGATCAAAACAAGAAAGGAAATACAATTTTGGATAATTCTATTACATTTTACACTGAATGTGGAATCCAATATTTCATAGTGAGTTTTGAAAATATTTATTACATTAATAAATTAAAATACTACCATGAAACCCCAGGAATTTTTCATGGTTTGGAAAATATGTTTTCCATTGTCCTATTTACACATTACAAAGACTCTGTACAACATTGTGACTGTGGTGTTGGACGTTTTATCCTAAAAACCACTAAAAAACTTTCCGTTATACCTTAATGAGATATTAAAACTCAAAATCACATATAAAATCACGTATTAGGTAATAAAAATATACAGGATAAGGGATGTGTGGTTTCATATAATAGAAATAATATTCAGTACTTTATTATCTCTCCCTATGAGGACTTCTGTCCTATGGGGTGAATCTTTATGGTCCATTCCCCAAAACCTCAAGACAAAGATCCCAAAAATATTATAACATATCCCATGTAAAATCATATATAATCTGTTTGACCATAATATTCATTCAAGTGGTACCATATTCACTTATATGGGATTTACACTTCAGTCTACTATTATTACACTAAACCCATTAGTATAGGGAATGTTCAAAACATTAGTACATAAGAAAAGATATATGATTCAAATACCAATGTACCAAATTATATGGAAGTTTATGAAAACTATATTACATACACAGTACCCATATAACATTTGGAAACTAAATTAAGACATATTACATAATGAATGTTAATAAAATACATCCTTGAATCTCATTTAATGATTGATTAATCATAACCTCTGGAAAAAAATAGGGTGATATCGAATGCTTAATAAGGGTTTTGTATAGTGGAACTTATCTTAATAAATATTGAATAGTCAATATATCATGGTATCTAATTTACAAGAGTTTCCATTTTATTTATAGTATATGGAATAATCAATAAAGAAATGTAAATAACAAAACACACATGAAATTTAATAAATATTATGACAATGAAATAAGACCATATATTATAGAATAATAAAATACAAATGGGTAATAAAAGATAAAATCATAATGGAGTCTATTATTAATTATTATATGACATTTTTACAAATTAAATAATACCTTGAATTTTAAAATACATTCTCAAGACACTTTATGACTACTCAACAAAACCCCATTGGATTTTTCCATCTAATTCCTCTCATGAGATAACCAAATCATCAAGGGGATATCTTTAACTTGGACCCATATATGGTAGTATGTCTAATTAATTAATTATATATTGAATAATAAATTTGATAATGTTTTTATCATCAAATAACATTATGATATAATGAAATGAAAATTTTAAATATTTACCATGTTAATAAAATCACATTCAAAATAATAAGGTTCATAAAAATAGAGTAAATAATCATTCAAATCTCAAAATATTATTTGTATTGAAGATAAATTTAATTTCCAAGGAAAAATTATTACAATTAGTTGTATCTTTCATGAGAAATTAAATAATCACAAAAGAGTGTGTGATTCAAAAATATCTTTTATCACGTGGTAATTATCAAATAAAATCCCAATAGATGAATTAATTCAAATTGACACATTAAATATCTTGAATAATTAATAATTCATTATAAATAATTATAATGTATATGTATATATATAACATAAAAGTTAATTGGTGTATAATGACAAATAAGCCTCAATAAAATGTAAATTGAGATGCAATCACATACATTATTCTTCATTTTGGTTGAATATTCGTTAACCTCATCTGTATTCATTTTAATCATTTTAATAGAATAAAATAGTAAAATATTAATTTCTATAATGTCATGTATTATTATTTTATAAAACAATATCACCCATTAGATAATTATTATTCATTATTATCACTGTTTCAGGTGTTAATTGGCTTGTTTTCTGAGTATGTTTCGGCTTGAATTATTTTTCATTTTACCAAAATCATGAAATGTAATATATATTATTAATATTGATTTTATTGTTATATAATTTAGAATATATATATATATATCGAGTAATCTATAATATTTTGTGATAGGAAATGAAATTCACCATTCATGCAGTCGGAAGGCAGGACATACGCATGAATACTTCCTCAATTTATGTAACTATTTAAAAAATGAAATGTAAGTGATATATATTTATATTATTATTCCAGAATAATATTAATTTAATAAATATATTTTTATTTGTTAAAACAGTCCATAATATTTTCTAGGACAAACATGAATTAATCACCTCACTTCAAGAGGTGGTGGTCTACCCTACAAACGAATCAAATTATCTTATACCCAGAAAATGGGAAAACATTAATATTTGTTATGAAATAATGTTATTAGGATAAATATATAATAATTATAAAAAATATAAAATATAAACATACATCAATCATTTTTAAACCACTGAACGGTGCAAATGTAAAAAATAATGACATGGGTTTCTGTGGTGGTAATCTACCATACACACAAATAATAATTTCCTAACCTAGTTGATGTGAGTGTGTGTTGATATTGGTCATACCTAAAATGACCCAAACTTATATCAATGGAATTAATCCCTTAATATAGTAGTTTCCAATAGTATAGATCACAAAAAATCACAGAGACCATTATAAAAACATCATAAAAGAATAATTAATATAATAAGAAGTATTTCTGAAAGTTAAGGAAACAATAACGATGAAATATTAAAATAACCTTATGAATAGTAATATGATCATTATGAATAGTAAAGAGGCCATGTGAAGAAAGAATTAAGAGTTAATGTAAGGTGAATTCGTGAATCTAACTATATTTCTTTTTGTTTTCACCCTTGCACTCCAATTTTAGTGATGATATTTCCTAAATTTCATTTCTTCACCATTATCTTACATTTAATGGGATATATATGTTTTTTACTAGAGTTTATGAAAATCTCGATGTTTACTAAAATAACTGTTCTTTCAAAAAACACACCTTTTGTTACATGAGACTATTTGTTTTTAAGTAATATTTTATGATTCTTATATTATGTGTGATACCATCTATTTCAAGATTGATATTGATTGTATGTGGAATGCGTGATAATATAAATATTATGTTTTCACAACTGTGACGAGAGTTATATAGTGTTCCATTGCATTGAGTAATGTGATGAATCTGATGAGAAAAATGAAATATGTTTGATCATGATGGAATCTTTGTTCACAAATACATGTGATAGTTGACCACTTGGACATGATGTCACATTTATATGAATTTCCATATTCCCTATCAATTCATAATGACACCTCAAAATATTTTGAAACTATGGTTCTCTTATGAAGATAATTATTGTACTCAGTCAATATTATATTGTTTCTTTTTATTATTTATCCTCTTACTGATCTTTGAGATCACCTCTTTCTTTGATTCATATCATCGGCTGATTTTATACAATAAGCATAATACAAGGAAAAATAATATAGTGAATAAGTAATTAAATAAATTTTTATGTCCAAAATATTATTAAAGGAAATTTTTTCCCAAGACACTAATATTTAGGATCAGTATTTTGTAATGATTTTATGTTGTATTCCTCTAATAATATATAATAATTTCTTAAATAATAAAGGGTCACTATAGCTGGTATCATAAGACGATTTACTTAATTTTGGAATTAATATAAGAGAACCATAATGAAACCCTTTATTATGATACTATGTATAAGTGAAAACCCAAGATGATTTTTTACGAAAATAATAAACATTTTTATCCCACAATATATGTATTTATAATTAAATAGAAAATGTAATAAATTTTTTATTCCATAATTTTATGCTTATATATTTTTTTAGCCTTTTTTATATTTACAATTTTGGGAACCATTAAAAACAAGACCAACAACCCGTGTGAGGTATAATGCAGGGATTTCCCGAACAACATCTATAATGCCTTGTGAGATGGAGTTCAAAATTGCAGGGTGCTAATTACCTATCTGTCTTAGGTTATTAAAAATAACCACTACTGGAAATAAGCCCATATGCGATGGGTAAGTAGTGACGGTATCCCGTCGCAATAGCCTATTTGCGATGGGGGTCTGTCGCAAATGACCCGTTGCAGTAAATGGCGTCGTAACTAACACTATTTGTGACAGGTCCGTCGCTAAAAATATTATTTGCGACGATAATCTGTCCCATCACAAATACTAATCGATATATATATTAAAAACTTTAAATAACACTTTTGTGACAGGCCCGTCAAAACTATTATTTGCGATGGGTCACGAATACCGTCGCGAAAGAGTTAAATTTTTTTTCAAAAAAAAAAAGAAATAAGTAATTGCGACGGGCCCGTCGCAATTTCCTATTGTGACTGGCAAATATTCCCGTCGCAATAGGCAATTTTGAAAAAATATAAAAAATTTAATTGTGATGGGATACCACCCCGTCGCAATTACCTATTGTGACGGGATGATTATCCCCTCGCAAATAAGTATAAAAAATTAAAAAAAAATTAAATTATTAAATTTATTTTTAAATTAATATTAAAATAGTAATAATACAATTATATTTCATTCAAATATAATAACAAAAAATCATTCAAATATTTAAAAAATTATAATTAAATTAAAATATTAAAAATTTTAAATATATATAAACAAAATTAATATTATAAAATATGAATAATAGTATTAATCTTATTAATATTGTAACATAAATAATATAATATTATAGAAAAATAATAATATACCGAATTCATATTATTATAAATAATTAAAAAATTATAATTTTAATTAAAATTTTTGAAACTATTTATGTATTAAAAATACTGAATTTAATATTATTAAAATAATTAGAAAATAAAAATAAGAAAATTATCAACATTTGCAAAAAGAAATATATAAAAATAATAAAATACTAAGAGTAATATTATTATTAATAAAGTAAACAAAATATAAAATAAATACCAATAATAAATAATAAAGTATTAAAAATATATAGAAATTAAATAATACAATATTTACCCCAGTATAAGAGTGACAGAAACTCTGAATAGAAAAAATGTCAGATTTTAAATTTACAAACATTATAACATCTAAACAATAACTAATCCGAAGGAGGATGGGGAGGGGGGATCTCCTAGTGGAGGAAACTCCATCCCTAAGGCATGAGTGAGTCGGCGCATGTACTTCATCTGCTCCTACTGCTGCTACTGCCACCGACTCATCTGCTCCTCGTACACCTGCTGTTGTCGTCGGCGCTCCTCCTCATGCTGTTGCTGCTGCCGACGTATCTCCTCTTGCTCCTTTTTGAGACTCTCTATCAACTCAGTCTGAGATCGCAACTGATCCTCATACTGTGTAGCGGAAGAAGATGCACGATCTCCTCTCGAGCTGGACGCCGACATCGCATCACTACCATAATATTCTCCGAGAGTCAGTCGAGAGTCGATACCAACTACCCGGCCCTTCATGAAGGCATATTGGGTCGCCTGAATCCATGTCGCCTCATCAAACTGATGGCCACTGGTCTGATCTGATGCCTCGGCCTGTCCCTCAGGCCGGGTCTGTGACGCTGCGGTCTCATATGACTTATTTAGTTGCAATTTAAAATTAAAATTGTGAATATATTTTATGCAGTTAATTTTTAAACTTGAAAACAAATTATACTAACTACGATGTGATGCTGGCGATCAAGTCTAAGCTCACAAGTAGCTGGATCACTGTACATCTTCCGATATATGTAATACTCCGAAATATCAGGGTGCTTAAAAGCCTATAAGAATATAAAATAAACTGTTAATATTTAAAGTTATATAAAATATTTATAAAAAATGTACGTACCAAATGCTGTCTATGAGTACTGAAAGTACGAATCCCAGCTCGATGAGTCACCTCCTATCTCCCTCGATTATGCCTCCCCATCGATGACCTCCTCTGAAAGCCACCACTCAACCAGTGTGCACATAATCTATCTTATACGTGGGATGAAATGTACTCTGGTCGGTGTGCTCTACATGACTCTTCAAAATCTGACAGTCCTTCTTTCTTCGTGGTAGATTTTCTTAAATTGTTCAAAAACTGACAAAAGCGATCACGCATGGCCACCTCCCATGCCTCGTGGATGGAGTCACACATGGTATCCTCGATCGGATACCATAATCCATACAAATAATTCAAAATATCAAGTTATAAATGAAATAAATTTCAAAATAAAAATTATTTATTGACGTACATACCAACCAATAACCGAACATGGCCTGCTTCACATCAATGGGAATATTCTCCCATGTTGTCCATGGATGAGAAAAATAGTTGCCCAAAATAGCGCTGCCCTTTCGGACTGCTATATGCGGAAAACTGTAAAAAAATATTCAAACATTTATTATGTAAATAGATTAATGAAATCTTAGTAAAATGCATAGGTTATCACACCTCCGGGTGCGTCGATCGAACCCAAGACATGGACGTCGCTCGGGAATGGGGTTAGGAATCATCAGTCATGCAAGACTACGCCCCCTCCTCGTACTCCCGGAAGCGCCTTCAGGCTCAGGGTCAGGTGCCAGCAACTCGTCCGCATCGAAAGATAGGTCAGAATCCACAAACTCACGAAATGTGTCCTCGTCCATCTGAAACAGAAAACCAATGTTGTTAGCAAATAAATGATAATTATTATTATATATACATATATATTAGTTATGATTATATATAACTTCCATTGAATTGTATCAATGTTCAGCTTCATCATCATCTTCATATCTGTCAATGTCATCTTCATATTCCTCCTCAATATCATCGATATCCATTTGAGTTCTAGTTGCTTCATCTTTTACCATTTCAAATTCATTTGTGATGTCATTACCATCATCATCATCATCACTGACTCTTAATTGAGGGGTTTCATCATCGATACTCATGTCTCTTTGTAACAAAGATTGATTTTGAGTACTCTCTTGAAAAACATAAATTTTTTTCACTTCAGTGAAAGAACATTCACTTTGACTAAACTTATTGTCTCGAATTTTCATTTTTATTATGCTCCACCAATCAGTCATGTCTTTTGATGTAGCACAGTACTTTTCATAATAAACTTTATGTGCCTGTTGAGCCATGAAGAATGATTCATTTACTGTAAGAACACTTTTACATTTAATATCGATGATTCCATGAGTCGGATGAACACACAAGCCTCTCTCAGTATCCAACCACCGACATTTGAACATCATTATGTAATGGTGTCCTAGATAACAGAGTTCAATGATTTCATCAAGTATGCTATAAAAGTCAACTTCATTTTCTCTATGATGAGATCCTCTCATGCAAACTCCACTGTTCATTGTTTTTTTTGATTCCCCATATGCATGTATATGAATTTGAAAACCATTCGCCACATATGCATTATAAAATTTCACCATTTTGGATTGTGTGTTACTCAATATACAAAGTCCTTTGTCAATTTTATCATCATGTTGAGCAACCTAAAAATTTGTGAAATAATTATCAATATAGTAAACTATAAATTGAAGGAGATGTTAATGTATGAAAAAGTTATGTTACCAGTATTTTAAACCACTGAGAAATTTTTTTTTGTCTGCGTTCGTCGAGAACAGCTGCTGTTATTTGTGGAAGTTGTTTCTTGATATGATTATCATACATTCTATAAAAACCAAAGTTATTTATTGTAACATAAATATTAGAATAAGTAATAGATTCTCTTACAGTACAAATGATATCATCTCTTCACAGTTGAGGACAACATATGTATGAGCTCTGTGATGTTCATCATCTGAAAGCCATCATTCATGAACTCCACCAAAACCAAGCCTTAACTATTTAAAAACAGATAATTGATTGTCGATTTCATCAATATTTCCCTCGTTCTGTCCCATGAGGTTGTGTTTTGAATGATACTCAGATTCAAAATAGTGGGAGCAGAAAAAAGATATCTCCTCCTGCAAATATGCTTTAGCAATAGATCCTTCAACAGATTCTTTGTTACGTACTTTTTTTTCAATTTCTGCATGCATCTTTCGAATGGGTACATCCATCGAAACTGTATCGGACCTCCACATTTTTCTTCATATGGAAAACGTAATATCAAATGTTCCATTGAGTCGAAGAAATATGGAGGGAATATTTTTTCCAGTTTACATATAATTACAACAACATCTTCTTCAAGTTTTCATGGAGCATCGTAATCTGTTGTCTCCGCACAAATGTCTCGAAAAAAATATGATACGTCTGTAATGGAATCCCATATCATAGAATTCAACGGACCTCTTAATCCAATGGGTAGAAGAATTTCCATTATAATATGACAATCATGAATTTTTAATCCTGTAATATGACCATTATTTACACATATACCCAAATTGGAAGCACAACCATCTGGAAGTCTCAAATCTACAATCCATTGACAAAATAATAAGCGACTTTCTTTGGAAAATGTATAAGCTGATTTTGGTTTCATTAACCTTTCTGTTCTGACATTCTCAAACAGTTCGAGTTCTGGATGACTACAAATTTGAGCAAGATCTAATCGTGCATTTACATTATCTTTGATCCTTCCTGGTGTATCCAATTTTGTATGAAAAAAATTATCAAAACAGTTCTTCTCAATATGCATGACATCCAACATGTGGCGGACCAGTAAATCAGTCCAATATGGAAAATCCCAAAATATGCTACTTTATAACCAATTGTGTTCTTTCCAAAAACCAGATATTTTTTGTTGGTTAATTTTGGGTCCAAATGTGATGGGAGGTAATGAATATACAACTGATTTTAACTCCGTACCTGATATCATTTTTAGAGGTCCATCCCTTTCAACTGTGCCTTTTCTAAAATGAGATCTGTTTCTACGAAAAGGATGATCAGCTGGAAGAAATCTGCGATGACATTCAAAACAGCAAGGTTTTTTCCATGGATGAGCATAAATTCCATGTTCAATCCCATAGAGTAAGGACATGATTTCAGCCCATGTCTACTCTAGCCATATAATATGCCATAAGCCGAGAAGTCACTGATTGTCCACATCAATGCTGCTCTTAGTATAAAATTCTGTTTCGCAGCAACATTATAAGTACTGACACAAGTACTCCATAGAATATTTAATTCATCAATCAATGGTTTCAAATAAACATCAATATTCTTCTTTGGATGTCCTGGGATTAGTAAGGTCAAAAAGATATAGGGTTCCTTCATCAAAATCCATGGAGATAAATTGTAGGGAGTTAAAAATATATGCCTACATGAATACTGACTACCATATGATCCGAATGGACAGAAACCATCAGTGGAATGACCCGGTCGCACATTTTGGGCTTCTAAAGCAAAGGATGGATTCACTCTATAAAAATGTTTCCATGAATCACCATCAGTCGTATAATTAAAGCTTTTACTTGTTGAAATATTCATTTTGTGCCATGACATCATTGTCGGTGTATTCTTAGACATGAATAAACGTTGATGTCTGGATGTAAGAGGAAAATATCTCAACTGTTTTACAGAAATCAAGATAGACTTTCCATGTTGAGCTTCTTTATATCTCGATTTCCCACAAGTGGGAAAACATTCGAACGACTCATTCTCCCCAGAATATAAAATGCAATCATTTGAACATGCATGAATCTTCTGGAAACTGTGTCCTAAATTCCGAACCAGCCTCTTACTCTCATAGTTATTTGCAGGAAAAACATTTCTTTCGGGTAACAGTGTTTTAACCAAAGAAAATATTTGATCAAAATATGTGTTTAACATTCCATTATCTGATTTGATTGACATAAATTTTGCAACTGCTTCTAAATTTTTTATCTTGCAACCAGGATATAACGCATCCTTAGAAGACTTCAACAACTAATAAAATTCAGAGTGTGCCAACTCAAGAGTCGAATCAATATCATATTGAGTTTATGTATGTTGAATAGATGGACCTGCAACATCAGGTACTAAATTTTGAAACTGGGATGGATCCGGAATCAAGTTAGTATCACCTTCTGCAGAACTGCGTTCACCATGTTGATACCAAAAAACATAATCCGGTTGGAAATTAAAACGCAAGAGATGTCCCCAAACATTTTCAAACGTGTCAAATGTTCTCAGTGCATATTTTTTACAAGGACATTTTAATGTGCCTTCGGAAACAAATTCTGGATTTGATGCCGCAAATGCTAAAAAAGTCTCCACACCCTCTATATATACTAGAATTAAACCTGAACCATTTGGATTTCTACGTTGATTTAACCATATGCGGTCATCTAATAATGACTGTTGACGACCTCGTTGTTCTATATTTTTCTATAAAATATAAAATCATTACTAGTTTTGAATAATTTGTTAGAAAAAACACTCAATAAAGGATAATTATAGATTTTGCATCAAACACTACTAACGCAAACTTTTTGTTGGGATTGACTAAAAAATTGACCCTTTAAAAATTGAACATGTTATGAATAAAGAAAAACCTGTTACAAATACTGATAATTTTAATATTTTATAAATTTTTTATTATTTTAATAATACTAATATTAATTTTTATTAATATTAATTATATAATAATAACATTATTACATTATTATTATTTTTTATTACTAATATTAAAATAATATAATTTTCTATATTATGTTACAATTCTCCTTTCATTTATGTGTTTAACATTCTGTCTCCACATGTAATATTTGCATTCACTTTCACCTCTTTATTGGTGAGTAGGTTGATAATTTTGATAAAGAATGCAAATATTACATGTGGAGATAGAAGTTTTCATAAAACCAATAAATAGATGAAAATATAATTGAGAAAGATAATGATCACTCTAGTTTTTTCCAATTAGCTAATTATTACTAATTATTGGTAATTATTACTAATTATTTGTAATTATTACTAATTATTGGTAATTATTATTAATTATTGGTAATTATTCCTAATTATTGGTAATTATTCTTAATTATTGGTAATTATTCCTAATTATAGGTAATTATTGGTAATTATTGTTAATTATTCCAAATTATTGGTAATTATTCCTAATTGTTGGTAATTATTCCTAATTATTGGTAATTATTCCTAATTATTGGTAATTATTGGTAATTATTGGTAATTATTGGTAATTATTGGTAATTATTGGTAATTAATGGTAATTATTGGTAATTAATGGTAATTATTTGTAATTATTGGTAATTATTTGTAATTATTGGTAATTATTGGTAATTATTGGTAATTATTGGTAATTATTGGTAATTATTCCTTATTATTTGTATTTATTGGTAATTATTGGTAATTATTCCTAATTATTGGTAATTATTCATAATTATTGGTAATTATTGGTAATTATTTGTAATTATTGGTAATTATTGATAAATATTGGTAATTATTGGTAATTATTACAAATTATTCGTTATTATTGTTAATTATTCCTAATTATTGTTATTTATTGGTAATTATTACTAATTATTGGTAATTATTGGTAATTATTCCAAATTATTGTTAATTATTCCTAATTATTCCTAATTATTGGTCATTATTGGTAATTATTCCAAATTATTGGTAATTATTCCTAATTATTGGTAATTATTGGTAATTATTACTAATTATTGGTAAGTATTGGTAATTATTCCTAATTATTGGTAATTATTGGTAATTATTGATAATTATTGGTAATTATTTGTAATTATTCATAAGTATTGGTAATTATTGGTAATTATTGGTAATTATTGGTAATTATTGGTAATTATTGGTAATTATTCCTAATTATTGGTAATTATTCCGAATTATTGGTAATTATTCCTAATTATTGTTAATTATTCCTAATTATTGGTAATTATTTCTAATTAGTGGTAATTATTGGTAATTATTGGTAATTATTGGTAATTGTTGGTAATTATTGGTAATTATTGGTAATTATTGGTAATTATTGGTAATTATTGGTAATTATTGGTTATAATTGGTAATAATTGGCAATTATTGGTAATTATTGATAATTATTGGTAATTATTGATAATTATTGGTAATTATTGGTAATTATTCCTAATTTGTAACACCCCGAGATTTTATGAAAATATTCTTTTTAATTTCATTAATGTCTTGTGTTGTACGCTACACCAAAAGAAGCTTTCACAACACGTATCCTTGACTTTCCTTCCATTACACGCAATCGCGACCTTCCACGATAGCGTGTGTTGTACGCAACACCAAGTTTCGCTAAACAACGATATGCTATTAAGATATTATTAAAACTAGCCGTTATGAATAGTAATAACCACTTTTTGAAATTTTGTAAATTTTATTTTTCAAAATGGACATCATTTATGGATTCGGAATATCGAAATTAGCTTAGGTTGAAATTTGGTGATTTTCGGATAACTTTCATATTTTGATGAATAGTGAAAATTACTAAATTTTAATTAAAAACAACTTTTTCAATCGAAAAAATTAATAGTGATAAATTATTAATTTGAGTGGTTTTAAAGTATATTTAGAATATATTTTTACAATTTAATACAATGTTGGTCATTGGATGTAATTTGACATTTAAACCAGTTATAAACAAGTGTCAATCTTTTGATAGTTATTATCTCTTAAAAACACGCCTTTTGTTTAGACGACGGGAGTTAATTTTTAAATTAATTAATGCAACTGATATGTTTTGAATTTGGTAAAATAGAAATCATTTTTGAGTTCATAATATCAAATATAGTTTAGGCCTAATTTTTTGTACTTTTCTGAAAACTTTCAATTTTTGATGAATAGTGAAACCACTAAGTGGTAGGTTAAAAACTGAATTTTGCATAAAACTTAATTTTACCGCTTCTGTGAATGGAATTTCGAAAATCCGACAGACACGGTTAGTATCAAGGACTAAAATGTGGTTCAATGAGATGAAAATAATTTTTGGTGAATAGTAACTTTTTACTTTTTTTTTACCACGGTTAAAAGTAAATAGGGTAATTAAGGGTAAAATTGATATTATTATTACCCTAACAAATGTCCTAATTCTATTGGACAAGTGTAATTCGACCAAAAACAACCTTAGAAATAAAATATGACCATTTAGGCCCACTTGGATTAGATTAGGACATTTATTATTATTTAATTCAAAGAAGGGTTAAAAGAGTTAAAATCAATGATTATTTACTAAAACATTTTTAATATGGGGTTATACACAAGATAAATTCAACTATAAATATTCATTAGAAATATAAAAGGATTTCCTACATAATTATATTTTATTTTTAATTTTTAGACATTAAATAATTTAATTTATTTATGACACAATGATGATGCAGTAATTATCTTATTAATGAAATATTGACATAATTGATGTTATAAACACCAAAATAAATGTAATTTGAAACTTTTTAGGAATTCCACTAATTTTATAGGTTACTATGATATATTAGTGTTGATTTAATCAACTTGGTTCGAACATATAATTCTGTTATGACTTTCAAAAAAATCATATATCAAATTGTGTCAAAATTGACACAAAATAGTTTTTAAATCAAATATTATATTATTAATTGTTATTTTATTCCTAAAAATCTAAGGTTCGGCCAAATGACTTAGATAAGGATATATATATTAATAATAAACAATTTGGGGTTCGTTTGGCATGTTATAGTAAGTGTATTAACCATATAGTGTAAGAAAACAAAAAGACACGGTAAAAGTTAAATTATTTTACTTAGAGTTAAATCTAATTGATAAGGTTAAAATAATAACCTAAACTTGTCTAAATCCTATTTGTTGATAGGATTTCGACCCATCCCCACTTTAGCTTCGAAATAAGACCCTTTGGAACCATTATAAACCGATTTTGACTTTAATATAAAATAATATTTTGAGATATTCCTAAGGTGCCCCTCTCCTCCCTTATAAAAGGGCACCTCCTCCCCCTCCTCCTCACACCAATTTGAGCACTCAAGCTCGGCCAACCCCTGCAAAAATCCCTTCTCCACTTCCCTAGAATAATCCTAGAGGTCCTGGTCTTCTTCAAAGACCAATCTTAGTTCCCTAAGTGGAGGATTCAAAGAGGCGTTTCAAAGAAGAGGTAATATCCATTACCGATCTTTTCAATTTCTTTCTTATTCAACCTCTTCTTCTTTAGTTGTTTCATGATAAATTAATAAAATCAGTATTAATTACATACTGATATGTTATTATAAATATTAAACAACCCTAATTCACCTTCTATCCATCCTATGGAAAAATTAAATCACCGCGCGTGCGTACGTACGGAATACCGTCTCCACGCCGTGGTGTAATCTATTTTCCATCATAACCTTACAAGGATGGGTATAATGGTGTAATGAGTAACTATATATGATTAGTATAAAGTGATATTGATACTGAAATAGTCTACATACACTTCAACATAATTCCATGACCATGGGAACGATATCATCGCTCGTGCGTACGCACAGACTACCGTCTCCACGACGCGATGAGATTCATTCTCAATGATTAACCATTCATGAATGATTATAAAGTATATATAATAAGTACTAATAAAATATATGACATAATAATGATACTGGATTTATGTAAATTTATATGTATGTCATCTACTTAATTCCATTCACTTCAATAAGGAAACGAAAACAGCGTTCATGCGTACGTACGAACTGCCGTCTCCATGAACGGTGTATTTCATTCCATTTATCGATATTATATATATATATATATATTCTGAATATATATTATATATAAATCATGTTTTATATTCTGGATATAAGTAATCATGGTCCAAGTAATCATATTAATAATTACAAGTTAAAAACACGAACGACAAATGAGACGATTTTACCCAAAACACTACTTTAACATGAATTTACAAAAGATCAGGTAATATAAAGTCATAATTGGACCATATATGATATAATAACAATTAATATGATTCTGGAATAAGTCAATAACATGATTTAAATCATTATACAGGAGGTTCGGACACTTACAAAGCAAGTCGGACCTAAGGTAAGGGAAATATCACAATCTCATTTTTATCCGAGATTGTTTGTACTTTGAAATTTACTGAGGTATATTTTATCATCCACATCCATGTTTCCTCAATATGTAATGTTATTTACATCCACCTACAATTTTTTACATCCAATTTTACCCTTCGGTGAGTTTTTAGTAAAAGATATGAAAGGAATCTTTTGTCATTTTTCGTACGAGGTACATTTTGACTTTTTCGACAAAAGTACAAAGAATTTTTTTTTAACTTATACGGCACGAACGGATTTCCACTGTTTTATAAGGCCTTATTTTCATGAAGCTTCCTCTAAAAGATTTCATGACTATTTTCAATAAAATCTCGTTCTTTTAAAATTTCATGATGTTTTGTGAAAAGAAATTGATTTTGAAGAAGAAAGGATATTTTCCTCAAGAATTCAATTCAAGTGTTTTATCAAAATTATTTTCCATCTAAGATAATAAAGGGTTCTGTTTCTATCCATATTTTTACATTTATTTGACTATGTTGTGATGGAATTATGTTTATGAATTCCTTTATCTTATATGAATGGTTTTATGATGTCATGTTGTTTAAGAATCCCATTTTTATTACATGGGTTATGCAATGATGTATGATTTATGATTTTGTGGCACACATAATAATGGTATCATTATGAGATGGGTGGGACCTATATCTCCCTCCAATGCATTGGGTAAAGATTTTATATCTCATTAGATAGACATGGCTGGAATGGTAGGTTATACCGGTTCAGTGAAACAGGACTGAAACGAGGGTTACTCGATTCAAAAAGGGACTTTGTCCACTAAGATAGTCTTGTCAATGAGTCTTGACTAACAAGAAACGATTCTCTATGATTATGTGTGAATGCCACAAAGTTTCATGTTTTAAGTTATGATTATTGTGATTACATTTCACTGCCATGATTTATCCCATGTTATGAAATTATGCTCTCTTTTTTGCAGGTTAAGATTTTCAAAAGCTATGTTCTTATGTATATGATGTGATTGATATTTCTTTTGTTTACCCTTACTGAGCATTTGAGCTCACCCTTTTATGTTTTATTTTCCCCAGGATTTAAAGAAAGGTTTTAGGTATAAAAAAAAGGAAGATCTTTATGGGAGATGTTGAAGATCTTTCACCATGATTAGAAGATTATATTCCGAGTTTCCAAAGACACTAAACTATTACGGTCCTTGTGTGTGTGTTTTTGTAATGTACTAAGTATTCCGCAAAAGTAATGTAATGCACATGTACGTCAGGCTCTGGGTCTCTACAGTTGGTATCAGAGGAAAGGTTTAGTCAACCTTTGGAAACTAGGATGCGAGAACTTTAGTGAGATCCCTAGAGATATTTATAAGGTTTGTCTATGGATGTCCCTAAGGATAAGTATACGTATAGGATACAGTCCTATAACTATGGTAACGATCATTGAATTTAACCTAAGAAGTTAGATATTGAGGATACTCCCCCTTTATAATGTTGTCTTCCCTAGCATGATTTTTGCCTCTCACACTATTCTTTTTGAGTTTTAGAAAATGGCTGGAAACAAAGTGATTCACGATAATGGAGGATATGCTGGACAATGGAATGATATTTTTCATGAGCAACCAAATGAAATGGGATTTGGAAGTCCAAACATCATTATTATGCCGAATCAGCAATCTCATAATATGATTAATAATGTAAAATTTGGTAAGTTTCCTGACTCGGCTAATAAGAGAAAGATGGAGTTTCATGATGATCATAGAGGAAAGAAAGTTCAATTTCCCCTATGTATATCATGTGGGAAGAGGCATCAAGAAGAATGTTTCAAAGGAACTGGAAGATGCTTTGGGTGTTGAAAAGAAGGACACAGAGCCAGTAAGTGCAAAGGAAAAGGTTCAGTTAACACCAGGGATGAGGATAATGGTATTGCTACGACATCAACAATGGTTAAATGTTTTAAATGTGGAATGTACGGGCATTATGAAAACCAATGCCCTAAGGGAAAGTCTCATGAAGAGAATCAGTATGGTCGTATGGGTAGTATTTATGTGGATGATGATGAAGAGACTACAAATGATATGTGAGATGAAAGAATTGTTGAAGCTCGGTCAATGGTTTAAGAATGTAGTGGAATGATTACATGTTTATCATGTGTAATGTTGTATAAGTAATCTCATGGTACTATGGAAATAATAGACATCTAAGGATTGTTACACTGTTGTCTTTCCTTAAGTTTTGAAAGTTTATGATTAATGGTACCAGTAACCATGAAAGGATATTCAGATATTTTTGGAAAGCAGATGATATGCGCATATTGAAGGGATAAGGAGAAAATGAAATGTTAGACAGTATTCATGAGCTCATGATTTATATAAGGACTAAGTGATATCATGGTTTGAGTATATAGAATTTTGAGTATTTTGGTATTTGGAAAGTGTTAACTTCTAACTGCATTCATGTTTTCACTAAGGTTCAATGGGCATTCAAGAGAATACATGATTAAGGACTTTGAATTTTTGGAATGTGACCAACAAAACATATCTTATGATATATGGGGATCAACGATAGTATTAAATCATTGGCAATCGTTTTCACTATGTTATGAGAGTTTACTAAAGTATTATGTATGAGCCTAAATATTGTAATGGATTATGTTGGACATAAGTTAGGATAAAATGTTTTTCGATATTATTGATGGGATGTTATAGTAATATAGCTTTAGAATAAGGACAACCTGCAGGACGGGCGACAGCCCATCGCGTCGGACAAGGCTGTGGGAATCAAACCCACAACCGAAATGCGACTGGCCTTTATCGCCTACCACTGGCCTACAGGAAGTCCCTGTTTAGTAGAAACTAGTTTTATTTTATTAAGTGGTATGATATATGAAGTATAAGTTCATTTTAGGAACCATATATGATTAATCTCACTATAGATCGACTTATGTATATAATTTTGCTAACCTTTTGTTTGAGACAGATGGAATGACCCGTCTTTCTATCACATGATCTGCTAACACTTCACGAATAACAAATTCAACTTCATTTATTTAAGAGATGAAGTGGAAATTGTTCAAGGCACGAACAACAGTGAGATTGTACCAAAATAAAGTAAGTATTTATTCTAAGAAAATTTTCAACTTTAGGGAAATGATTTTGAAAACCAAAAATGTTGTCCTAGTGATCTTATACCTGATGAATCAGATGGTACCTTATATCATCACAAATCTATGGATTTGTGATTACTGGATTTTCCATAGCCATGTTCTCTACCACTCTCCATCAGAACATGATGGTTAGATTTTTCTTCCATATCCATATTTTCACCTATGTGGAAACCCAGTGATTAGTTTATTTGGGTAATCGTTACATTTAATACTTTAGTTTTTAAAGCCATGTTTTGGTGTTCCTTTTTACGATGTGGGTTTCTATCAAAGAAAATTTCGAATAGTAAACCATTTATAACCCCGACGAATTTCGAGGGCGAAATTCATTTTAAGGGGGGTAGAATGTAACACCCCGAGATTTTATGAAAAATATTCTTTTTAATTTCATTAATGTCTTGTGTTGTACGCTACACCAAAAGAAGCTTTCACAACACGCATCCTTGACTTTCCTTCCATTACACGCAATCGCGACCTTCCACGATAGCGTGTGTTGTACGCAACACCAAGTTTCGCTAAACAACGATATGCTATTAAGATATTATTAAAACTAGCCATTATGAATAGTAATAACCACTTTTTGAAATTTTGTAAATTTTATTTTTCAAAATGGACATCATTTATGGATTCGGAATATCGAAATTATCTTAGGTTGAAATTTGGTGATTTTCGGATAACTTTCATATTTTGATGAATAGTGAAAATTACTAAATTTTAATTAAAAACAACTTTTTCAATCGAAAAAATTAATAGTGATAAATTATAAATTTGAGTGGTTTTAAAGTATATTTAGAATATATTTTTACAATTTAATACAATGTTGGTCATTGGATGTAATTTGACATTTAAACCAGTTATAAACAAGTGTCAATCTTTTGATAGTTATTATCTCTTAAAAACACGCCTTTTGTTTAGACGACGGGAGTTAATTTTTAAATTAATTAATGCAACTGATATGTTTTGAATTTGGTAAAATAGAAATCATTTTTGAGTTCATAATATCAAATATAGTTTAGGCCTAATTTTTGGTACTTTTCTGAAAACTTTCAATTTTTGATGAATAGTGAAACCACTAAGTGGTAGGTTAAAAACTGAATTTTGCATAAAACTTAATTTTACCGCTTCTGTGAATGGAATTTCGAAAATCCGACAGACACGGTTAGTATCAAGGACTAAAATGTGGTTCAATGAGATGAAAATAATTTTTGGTGAATAGTAACTTTTTACTTTTTTTACCACGGTTAAAAGTAAATAGGGTAATTAAGGGTAAAATTGATATTATTATTACCCTAAAAAATGTCCTAATTCTATTGGACAAGTGTAATTCGACAAAAAACAACCTTAGAAATAAAATATGACCATTTAGGCCCACTTGGATTAGATTAGGACATTTATTATTATTTAATTCAAAGAAGGGTTAAAAGAGTTAAAATCAATGTTTATTTACTAAAACATTTTTAATATGGGGTTATACATAAGATAAATTCAACTATAAATATTCATTAGAAATCTAAAAGGATTTCCTACATAATTATATTTTATTTGTAATTTTTAGACATTAAATAATTTAATTTATTTATGACACAATGATGATGCAGTAATTATCTTATTAATGAAATATTGACATAATTGATGTTATAAACACCAAAATAAATGTAATTTGAGACTTTTTAGGAATTACACTAATTTTATAGGTTACTATGATATATTAGTGTTGATTTAATCAACTTGGTTCGAACATATAATTCTGTTATGACTTTCAAAAAAATCATATATCAAATAGTGTCAAAATTGACACAAAATAGTTTTTAAATCAAATATTATATTATTAAATGTTATTTTATTCCTAAAAATCTAAGGTTCGGCTAAATGACTTAGATAAGGATATATATATTAATAATAAACAATTTGGGGTTCGTTTGGCATTGTTATAGTAAGTGTATTAACCATATAGTGTAAGAAAACAAAAAGACACGGTAAAAGTTAAATTATTTTACTTAGAGTTAAATCTAATTGATAAGGTTAAAATAATAACCTAAACTTGTCTAAATCCTATTTGTTGATATTATTTCGACCCATCCCCACTTTAGCTTCGAAATAAGACCCTTTGGAACCATTATAAACCGATTTTGACTTTAATATAAAATAATATTTTGAGATATTCCTAAGGTGCCCCTCTCCTCCCTTATAAAAGGGCACCTCCTCCCCCTCCTCCTCACACCAATTTGAGCACTCAAGCTCGGCCAACCCCTGGAAAAATCCCTTCTCCACTTCCCTAGAATAATCCTAGAGGTCCTGGTCTTCTTCAAAGACCAATCTTAGTTCCCTAAGTGGAGGATTCAAAGAGGCGTTTCAAAGAAGAGGTAATATCCATTACCGATCTTTTCAATTTCTTTCTTATTCAACCTCTTCTTCTTTAGTTGTTTCATGATAAATTAATAAAATCAGTATTAATTACATACTGATATGTTATTATAAATATTAAACAACCCTAATTCACCTTCTATCCATCCTATGGAAAAATTAAATCACCGCGCGTGTGTACGTACGGAATACCGTCTCCACGCCGTGGTGTAATCTATTTTCCATCATAACCTTACAAGGATGGGTATAATTGTGTAATGAGTAACTATATATGATTAGTATAAAGTTATATTGATACTGAAATAGTCTACATACACTTCAACATAATTCCATGACCATGGGAACGATATCATCGCTCGTGCGTACGTACGGACTACCGTCTCCACGACGCGATGAGATTCATTCTCAATGATTAACCATTCATGAATGATTATAAAGTATATATAATAAGTACTAATGAAATATATGACATAATAATGATACTGGATTTATGTAAATTTATATGTATGTCATCTACTTAATTCCATTCACTTCAATAAGGAAACGAAAACAGCGTTCATGCGTACGTACGAACTGCCGTCTCCATGAACGGTGTATTTCATTCCATTTATCGATATTATATATATATATATATTCTGAATATATATTATATATAAATCATGTTTTATATTCTGGATATAAGTAATCATGGTCCAAGTAATCATATTAATAATTACAAGTTAAAAACACGAACGACAAATGAGACGATTTTACCCAAAACGCTACTTTAACATGAATTTACAAAAGATCAGGTAATATAAAGTCATAATTGGACCATATATGATATAATAACAATGAATATGATTCTGGAATAAGTCAATAACATGATTTAAATCATTATACAGGAGGTTCGGACACTTACAAAGCAAGTCGGACCTAAGGTAAGGGAAATATCACAATCTCATTTTTATCTGAGATTGTTTGTACTTTGAAATTTACTGGGGTATATTTTATCATCCACATCCATGTTTCCTCAATATGTAATGTTAATTACATCCACCTACAATTTTTTAAATCCAATTTTACCCTTCGGTGAGTTTTTAGTAAAAGATATGAAAGGAATCTTTTGTCATTTTTCGTACGAGGTACATTTTGACTTTTTCGACAAAAGTACAAAGAATGTTTTTTTTAACTTGTACGGCACGAATGGATTTCTACTGTTTTATAAGGCCTTATTTTCATGAAGCTTCCTCTAAAAGATTTCATGACTATTTTCAATAAAATCACGTTCTTTTAAAATTTCATGATGTTTTGTGAAAAGAAATTGATTTTGAAGAAGAAAGGATATTTTCCTCAAGAATTCAATTCAAGTGTTTTATCAAAATTATTTTCCATCTAAGATAATAAAGGGTTCTGTTTCTATCCATATTTTTACATTTATTTGACTATGTTGTGATGGAATTATGTTTATTAATTCCTTTATCTTATATGAATGGTTTTATGATGTCATGTTGTTTAAGAATCCCATTTTTATTACATGGGTTATGCAATGATGTATGATTTATGATTTTGTGGCACACATAATAATGGTATCATTATGAGATGGGTGGGACCTATATCTCCCTCCAATGCATTGGGTAAAGATTTTATATCTCATTAGATAGACATGGCTGGAATGGTAGGTTATACCGGTTCAGTGAAACAGGACTGAAACGAGGGTTACTCGATTCAGAAAGGGACTTTGTCCACTAAGATAGTCTTGTCAATGAGTCTTGACTAACAAGAAACGATTCTCTATGATTATGTGTGAATGCCACAAAGTTTCATGTTTTAAGTTATGATTATTGTGATTACATTTCACTGCCATGATTTATCCCATGTTATGAAATTATGCTCTCTTTTTTGCAGGTTAAGATTTTCAAAAGCTATGTTCTTATGTATATGATGTGATTGATATTTCTTTTGTTTACCCTTACTGAGCATTTGAGCTCACCCTTTTATGTTTTATTTTCCCCAGGATTTAAAGAAAGGTTTTAGGTATAAAAAAAGGAAGATCTTTATGGGAGATGTTGAAGATCTTTCACCATGATTAGAAGATTATATTCCGAGTTTCCAAAGACACTAAACTATTACGGTCCTTGTGTGTGTGTTTTTGTAATGTACTAAGTATTCCGCAAAAGTAATGTAATGCCCATGTACGTCAGGCTCCGGGTCTCTACATTTGGTATCAGAGGAAAGGTTTAGTCAACCTTTGGAAACTAGGATGCGAGAACTTTAGTGAGATCCCTAGAGATATTTATAAGGTTTGTCTATGGATGTCCCTAAGGATAAGTATACGTATAGGATACAGTCCTATAACTATGGTAACGATCATAGAATTTAACCTAAGAAGTTAGATATTGAGGATACTCCCCCTTTATAATGTTGTCTTCCCTAGCATGATTTTTGCCTCTCACACTATTCTTTTTGAGTTTTAGAAAATGGCTGGAAACAAAGTGATTCACGATAATGGAGGATATGCTGGACAATGGAATGATATTTTTCATGAGCAACCAAATGAAATGGGATTTGGAAGTCCAAACATCATTATTATGCCGAATCAGCAATCTCATAATATGATTAATAAAGTAAAATTTGGTAAGTTTCCTGACTCGGCTAATAAGAGAAAGATGGAGTTTCATGATGATCATAGAGGAAAGAAAGTTCAATTTCCCCTATGTATATCATGTGGGAAGAGGCATCAAGAAGAATGTTTCAAAGGAACTGGAAGATGCTTTGGGTGTGGAAAAGAAGGACACAGAGCCAGTAAGTGCAAAGGAAAAGGTTCAGTTAACACCAGGGATGAGGATAATGGTATTGCTACGACATCAACAATGGTTAAATGTTTTAAATGTGGAATGTACGGGCATTATGAAAACCAATGCCCTAAGGGAAAGTCTCATGAAGAGAATCAGTATGGTCGTATGGGTAGTATTTATGTGGATGATGATGAAGAGACTACAAATGATATGTGAGATGAAAGAATTGTTGAAGCTCGGTCAATGGTTTAAGAATGTAGTGGAATGATTACATGTTTATCATGTGTAATGTTGTATAAGTAATCTCATGGTACTATGGAATAAAGAGACATCTAAGGATTGTTACACTGTTGTCTTTACTTAAGTTTTGAAAGTTTATGATTAATGGTACCAGTAACCATGAAAGGTTATTCAGATATTTTTGGAAAGCAGATGATATGCACATATTGAAGGGATAAGGAGAAAATGAAATGTTAGACAGTATTCATGAGCTCATGATTTATATAAGGACTAAGTGATATCATGGTTTGAGTATATAGAATTTTGAGGATTTTGGTATTTGGAAAGTGTTAACTTCTAACTGCATTCATGTTTTCACTAAGGTTCAATGGGCATTCAAGAGAATACATGATTAAGGACTTTGAATTTTTGGAATGTGACCAACAAAACATATCTTATGATATATGGGGATCAACGATAGTATTAAATCTTTGGCAATCGTTTTCACTATGTTATGAGAGTGTACTAAATTATTATGGATGAGCCTAAATATTGTAATGGATTATGTTGGACATAAGTTAGGATAAAATGTTTTTCGATATTATTGATGGGATGTTATAGTAATATAGCTTTAGAATAAGGACAACCTGCAGGACGGGCGACAGCCCATCGCGTCGGACAAGGCTGTGGGAATCAAACCCACAACCGAAATGCGACTGGCCTTTATCGCCTACCACTGGCCTACAGGAAGTCCCTGTTTAGTAGAAACTAGTTTTATTTTATTAAGCGGTATGATATATGAAGTATAAGTTCATTTTAGGAACCATATATGATTAATCTCACTATAGATCGACTTATGTATATAATTTTGCTACCCTTTTGTTTGAGACAGATGGAATGACCCGTCTTTCTATCACATGATCTGCTAACACTTCACGAATAACAAATTCAACTTCATTTATTTAAGAGATGAAGTGGAAATTGTTCAAGGCACGAACAACAGTGATATTGTACCAAAATAAAGTAAGTATTTATTCTAAGCAAATTTTCAACTTTAGGGAAATGATTTTGAAAACCAAAAATGTTGTCCTAGTGATCTTATACCTGATGAATCAGATGGTACCTTATATCATCACAAATCTATGGATTTGTGATTACTGGATTTTCCATAGCCATGTTCTCTACCACTCTCCATCAGAACATGATGGTTAGATTTTTCTTCCATATCCATATTTTCACCTATGTGGAAACCCAGTGATTAGTTTATTTGGGTAATCGTTACATTTAATACTTTAGTTTTTAAAGCCATGTTTTGGTGTTCCTTTTTACGATGTGGGTTTCTATCAAAGAAAATTTCGAATAGTAAACCATTTATAACCCCGACGAATTTCGAGGGCGAAATTCATTTTAAGGGGGGTAGAATGTAACACCCCAAGATTTTATGAAAAATATTCTTTTTAATTTCATTAATGTCTTGTGTTTTACGCTACACCAAAAGAAGCTTTCACAACACGCATCCTTGACTTTCCTTCCATTACACGCAATCGCGACCTTCCACGATAGCGTGTGTTGTACACAACACCAAGTTTCGCTAAACAACGATATGCTATTAGGATATTATTAAAACTAGCCGTTATGAATAGTAATAACCACTTTTTGAAATTTTGTAAATTTTATTTTTCAAAATGGACATCATTTATGGATTCGGAATATCGAAATTAGCTTAGGTTGTAATTTGGTGATTTTCGGATAACTTTCATATTTTGATGAATAGTGAAAATTACTAAATTTTAATTAAAAATAACTTTTTCAATCGAAAAAATTAATAGTGATAAATTATTAATTTGAGTGGTTTTAAAGTATATTTAGAATATATTTTTACAATTTAATACAATGTTGGTCATTGGATGTAATTTGACATTTAAACCAGTTATAAACAAGTGTCAATCTTTTGATAGTTATTATCTCTTAAAAACACGCCTTTTGTTTAGACGACGGGAGTTAATTTTTAAATTAATTAATGCAACTGATATGTTTTGAATTTGGTAAAATAGAAATCATTTTTGAGTTCATAATATCAAATATAGCTTAGGCGTAATTTTTGGTACTTTTCTGAAAACTTTCAATTTTTGATGAATAGTGAAACCACTAAGTGGTAGGTTAAAATCTGAATTTTGCATAAAACATAATTTTACCACTTCTGTGAATGAAATTTCGAAAATCCGACAGACACGGTTAGTATCAAGGACTAAAATGTGGTTCAATGAGATGAAAATAATTTTTGGTGAATAGTAACTTTTTACTTTTTTTTACCACGGTTAAAAGTAAATAGGGTAATTAAGGGTAAAAATGATAGTATTATTACCCTAACAAATGTCCTAATTCTATTGGAAAAGTGTAATTCGACCAAAAACAACCTTAGAAATAAAATATGACCATTTAGGCCCACTTGGATTAGATTAGGACATTTATTATTATTTAATTCTAAGAAGGGTTAAAAGAGTTAAAATCAAAGTTTATTTACTAAAACATTTTTAATATGGGGTTATACATAAGATAAATTCAACTATAAATATTCATTAGAAAGATAAAAGTATTTCCTACATAATGATATTTTATTTGTAATTTTTAGACATTAAATAATTTAATTTATTTATGACACAATGATGATGCAGTAATTATCTTATTAATGAAATATTGACATAATTGATGTTATAAACACCAAAATAAATGTAATTTGAGGCTTTTTAGGAATTCCACTAATTTTATAGGTTACTATGATATATTAGTGTTGATTTAATCAACTTGGTTCGAACATATAATTCGTTATGACTTTCTAAAAAATCATATATCAAATAGTGTCAAAATTGACACAAAATAGTTTTTAAATCAAATATTATATTATTAATTGTTATTTTATTCCTAAAAATCTAATGATCGGCCAAAATACTTAGATAAGGATATATATATTAATAATAAACAATTTGGGGTTCGTTTGGCATGTTATAGTAAGTGTATTAACCATATAGTGTAAGAAAACAAAAAGACGCGGTAAAAGTTAAATTATTTTACTTATAGTTAAATCTAATTGATAAGGTTAAAATAATAACCTAAACTTGTCTAAATCCTATTGGTTGATAGTATTTATACCCATCCCCACTTTAGCTTCGAAATAAGACCCTTTGGAACCATTATAAACCGATTTTGACTTTAATATAAAATAATATTTTGAGATATTCCTAAGGTGCCCCTCTCCTCCCTTATAAAAGGGCACCTCCTCCCCCTCCTCCTCACACCAATTTGAGCACTCAAGCTCGGCCAACCCCTGAAAAAATCCCTTCTCCACTTCCCTAGAATAATCCTAGAGGTCCTGGTCTTCTTCAAAGACCAATCTTAGTTCCCTAAGTGGAGGATTCAAAGAGGCGTTTCAAAGAAGAGGTAATATCCATTACCGATCTTTTCAATTTCTTTCTTATTCAACTTCTTCTTCTTTAGTTGTTTAATGATAAATTAATAAAATCAGTATTACTTACATACTGATATGTTATTATAAATATTAAAAAACCCTAATTCACCTTCTATCCATCCTATGGAAAAATTAAATCACCGCGCGTGCGTACGTACGGAATACCGTCTCCACGCCGTGGTGTAATCTATTTTCCATCATAACCTTACAAGGATGGGTATAATGGTGTAATGAGTAACTATATATGATAATTATAAAGTGATATTGATACTGAAATAGTCTACATACACTTCAACATAATTCCATGACCATGGGAACGATATCATCGCTCGTGCGTACGTACGGACTACCATCTCCACGACGCGATGAGATTCATTCTCAATGAATAACCATTCATGAATGATTATAAAGTATATATAATAAGTACTAATGAAATATATGACATAATAATGATACTGGATTTATGAAAATTTATATGTATGTCATCTACATAATTCCATTCACTTCAATAAGGAAACGAAAACAACGTTCATGCGTACGTACGAACTACCGTCTCCATGAACGGTGTATTTCATTCCATTTATCGATATTATATATATATATATATTCTGAATATATATTATATATAAATCATGTTTTATATTCTGGATATAAGTAATCATGGTCCAAGTAATCATATTAATAATTACAAGTTAAAAACACGAACGACAAATGAGACGATTTTACCCAAAACGCTACTTTAACATGAATTTACAAAAGATCAGGTAATATAAAGTCATAGTTGGACCATATATGATATAATAACTATGAATATGATTCTGTAATAAGTCAATAACATGATTTAAATCATTATACAGGAGGTTCGGACACTTACAAAGCAAGTCGGACCTAAGGTAAGGGAAATATCACAATCTCATTTTTATCCGAGATTGTTTGTACTTTGAAATTTACTGGGGTATATTTTATCATCCACATCCATGTTTCCTCAATATGTAATGTTATTTACATCCACCTACAATTTTTTAAATCCAATTTTACCTTTCGGTGAGTTTTTAGTAAAAGATATGAAAGGAATCTTTTGTCATTTTTCGTACGAGGTACATTTTGACTTTTTCGACAAAAGTACAAAGAATGTTTTTTTTAACTTATACGGCACGAACGGATTTCTACTGTTTTATAAGGCCTTATTTTCATGAAGCTTCCTCTAAAAGATTTCATGACTATTTTCAATAAAATCTCGTTCTTTTAAAATTTCATGATGTTTTGTGAAAAGAAATTGATTTTGAAGAAGAAAGGATATTTTCCTCAAGAATTCAATTCAAGTGTTTTATCAAAATTATTTTCCATCTAAGATAATAAAGGGTTCTGTTTCTATCCATATTTTTACATTTATTTGACTATGTTGTGATGGAATTATGTTTATGAATTCCTTTATCTTATATGAATGGTTTTATGATGTCATGTTGTTTAAGAATCCCATTTTTATTACATGGGTTATGCAATGATGTATGATTTATGATTTTGTGGAACACAAAATAATGGTATCATTATGAGATGGGTGGGACCTATATCTCCCTCCAATGCATTGGGTAAAGATTTTATATCTCATGAGATAGACATGGCTGGAATGGTAGGTTATACCGGTTGAGTGAAACAGGACTGAAACGAGGGTTACTCGATTCAGAAAGGGACTTTGTCCACTAAGATAGTGTTGGCAATGAGTCTTGACTAACAAGAAATGATTCTCTATGATTATGTGTGAATGCCACAAAGTTTCATGTTTTAAGTTATGATTATTGTGATTACATTTCACTGCCATGATTTATCCCATATTATGAAATTATGCTCTCTTTTTTGCAGGTTATGATTTCCAAAAGCTATGTTCTTATGTATATGATGTGATTGATATTCCTTTTGTTTACCCTTACTGAGCATTTGAGCTCACCCTTTTATGTTTTATTTTCCCCAGGATTTAAAGAAAGGTTTTAGGTATAAAAAAAGGAAGATCTTTATTGGAGATGTTGAAGATCTTTCACCATGATTAGAAGATTATATTCTGAGTTTCCAAAGACACTAAACTATTACGGTCCTTGTGTGTGTGTTTTTTTAATGTACTAAGTATTCCGCAAAAGTAATGTAATGTCCATGTACGTCAGGCTCCGGGTCTCTACATAATTATTGGTAATTATTCTTAATTATTGGTAATTATTCCTAATTATTGATAATTATTGGTAATTATTGGTAATTATTATTAATTATTGGTAATTATTATTAATTATTGGTAATTAGTATTAATTATTGGTAATTATTATTGATTGTTGGTAATTATTATTAATTATTGGTAATAATTTTTAATTATTGGTAATTATTCAAAATTATTGGTAATTATTCCTAATTATTGGTAATTATTGGAAATTATTTGTAATTATTCCTAATTATTGGTAATTATTCCTATTTATTGGTAATTATTGGTAATTATTGGTAATTATTGGTAATTATTGGTAATTATTGGTAATTATTGATAATTATTGGAAATTATTGGTAATTATTGGTAATTATTGGTAATTATTGGTAATTATTGGTAATTATTGTAACACCCCGAGCTTCCACGATACGCTTCTCATTCAGTAATACAATAGCTTGCATTGTACGCAACTTCGAGTTCTAAAACACCGCGACTAATCAAAGTAGCCGTTATGAATAGTAATACCTTCTTTTTGAAATATTATAAATTTTATATGTCAAAATGGACTTCATTTTTGTATTCGTAATATCGAAATTAGCCTATGTTGAATTTTTGGTATTTTTCTGAGAACTTCTAAAATTTTATAAATAGTGAAAAATACTTAAAACAACTTTTTTAATCAAAATAATTTATAGTGATAAATTATAATATTTGATGGTTTTAAAGTATAATTAGAATATATTTTTACCATTTTATCCAATGGTGGTCATTAGAATTAATTTAACATTGAAATTGGACATAAACAATTGCCAATCTTTTGATATAAATTGTTTCTTAAAAACACGCTATTTGTTGTGACAGCGGGAATTAATTATAAAATTAATTAATGCAACTAATATGTTTGGAATTTTGTAAAATAGACATCATTTTTCAATTCGGAATATCAATTATAGCTTAGGGTGAAATTTTGGCCTTATTCTGAAAAACTTCAATTTTTGATGAATAGTGAAACCACTAAGTGGTTGTTAAATAACTGATTTTTCGTTTAAATGAAATATTACCACTTCTGTGATTTGATTTTCAAAAATCCGACATACATGGTTGTCATTAAGAAGTAAAATGTGGTTCAATGGGATAAAAATAATTTTTTGGTGAATAGTAACTTATTAAGTTCTTAATCGCGATTAGTGGTAATTAGGGTAGTTTAAGGTATAAATAATACTTTAATAATATTAAATGACCTAGACACATGTCCCAACCTCATTGGTTGTGTCATGGCCGACCAAGACAAGCCATGGCCTAACTTGGGGACCCCATGGATCCACTTTTGTTGGGAAATAACATAAATTACTTTTTATTTAATGTTAAAGTGAAAATGACACTAACATAAAGTGTTTTACTAAATCAATTTTTAAGTAGGGTTACACAAGTCCAAATTTTGATTATAAATAGTCATAGGAAAGATAAAAAGATTTCCTATATCATAGTATTTTTTTTATAATTTTTAGACATTAAATAAATTTAATTATTTATGACATAATAATGATGCAGCGATGACATCATTATTTGACGATTTAAATAAAATGGAAAGGTAATATAAAATCTATGAACTACACATGGCCAAAACCAATTGGATGAGTGGATTTCGATGCCTTATCACCTTATCCACGAATTCTATCAATGTGGGACCTTTTAAAACCGAAACACATTTTCAAATAATGTAATGTTCCTTTACTTTCCAAAAGTGCCCTTCCTCTCCTCTTATAAAAGGCCCCCACCTCTACCTCATTTCACACACTCTTCAAGCCATTGGCTCGGCCAACCCCTGCCCATTTGCTCTCTCCACATCCCTCTCCTCATCCTAGAGGATTCCCTTTGGGCAGAATCCTTTCAAAGGAAGCCTTTAGGCTCAACTCAAAAGGAGTTACACTTTTTAAGGTAATTCATTCTCTCATGTTCTTTTGTTTTATTTTGCTTCTCCAACCCCCTAAACTCTTTTTATTTACTTCTTTTGTAACAACACCAGTATCTTAAATATACTAGGATGTTGTTATAAGATTTATTTGAGCTACACTTCCACACAACTACATCAAATGGTTAAAGAACATAAGGTTTCCGTGGATGGCGAAATTCTGCCTCCCGAAACGATGATTGTTCAACACTCATTTAACACCTTCAAAGGTGGCCATTATGATGTCACTATTTTTATATATGATATATAATATGTTTATGTTTTCCTTAAGCTTCTGTTTTTTTCATTTTGGGCATACCTTTATGGTTTCCATTATGGGTAAAACACGATATCTTCATTTTAGGAAGCGCGGACTACCGCCCCCTGAAAGTGATTTGATTCGTTAATACCATATGTGGGATGTGTGAAGGATAAAGTTAATGATATTATATATGTTATTATACTGGAATTATAATATACTCTCATATCATTATGATTCCATTCCAGAAAATATGAAATAGAAATGGAAGTAGCGTTCATGCGTACGTACGGCTTACCGTCTCCATGAACGGTGCATTTCATTTCTTACCTCTAAATGTGATGTAATATTATAAATGAATGTATGTACTGGATATATATGACATATATGATATCTACATCATGAATACCATTCTGGATATAATGAACCTTTGACCAAATTAACAACATGTAAGTGTAAGAAGCCTATTTTTGACTTAAGAACCAAATACCGACAAAATGAACATTATTAACTTAAATAATTACATAATGTTCATATCATTGTAATAAGTGATATAATAAGGATAATGAAGTTGAAAATGGTTCTTAATAAGGTATATATTAACTCTAGTTTATTATTCAGGAGGTTAAAGAACGGTTGAGTCAAGTCAGACACGAGGTAAGGGAACTTCTTAACTCAACTTCCATTCTTTGGGTTAATCTCCTACTTTCCAATTATGTCATGATATTATTATGTATTATCTTGTATTTTTACTTTCTTTATGTGTACCTATAGTGAATACACATAATAGATCTATTTTATTTTAAAAATGATCTTTTAAGGACTTCGTCTCAATCCCCTTTCATTGAGGCATATTTGGTTTTATACACAACTTTCTTTTATACGATGTATAAACCCCTTTGACTTTTACGTTTATTCAAAAGGAATCTTTTTTATACGAAGCGTTTTACTAAACGACAAAAAGGGAATGTTTTTCTTTCCGTACTTATGCGGCGACAACAACTTCTCCGCCGCCGTGACCATTATTTGAGTTTCGGCTTCCTCTACAAGCCATCACTTTTTTTTAATGAAAAATAAATACAAAGTTTTAACTTACTTTTATTTTGGTATTGAAAATGGTTTTGAAAGCGTTTTTATTATATCAATGTGTTGTATTGATATCTTGTGATTGGAATGTGGAAATGTTATGTTTCCTTTATGCATGTTTTATGTGATATGATTATGTTATGGTTTATGATATGTTTAAACCTATTCATATGAGGAATGTATTGGACTTAATAAGTGACGGGTGGAGCCCGCCATAGCTCCTCGATGCATCGGTAGGTCTCATGAGACAACTAGACGTGGAATTGGCCGAGGCCCTTTCCCAATTTGATTTATGGTTTTGGCCGAGGCCTTAATCATTTTAGATGTCTTGGCCGAGGCCTTGACAAAGTGTTTCAGAATGTCCGGCATTATACATTCCCTCATTATGAAAGTGGTTATTGATATTACATGTGATTATTCGACCAGTAGAATATCCATGTGAAGAAGTAAATGGCATTATCTCATTTTACTTTTGCCATATTATGTTGAAGTTCATGTTTAAGAGGCTTTTGTTTTAGTTATACATTGCCTTAAATGTTAATGTTTATTTATGAAAGCTTCCGCATTATTGTTATCCTTACTGAGCATTTGAGCTCACCCCTTTCAATGTTTAAAAATTTTCCAGGATGTGAAGAAGTGTATTATGACTGACTTGCAAGAATAGTCAGTGAAGATATGAGTGTGGGCTATGAAGACCATGTTATTGTAGTTTGTTTAATTTTGATGTAATGAAAGACTTATGAATGTATCTAGTGTTTCCAAGGCTACTAAACTAATCGGTCTTTCGAGACTTGATCTTTTGGGATCATGCCAATGTTACGAAGTAATGCACCGGCTCTGGGTAGCTGGGGTCGGGGCGTTACAGTTGGTATCAGAGGCAGTTTAGTACTAACCTTGGAAGCTAGATGTAGATAAACTCTGATTAGAACGCATAGCCCAAAGATAGGCTTCGAGGATTAGTATAGAAGAACTTCCTAGAATTTTGGTATTATAGAGATGATATGAGTTTTCCGAGCAATACATCCCTGTCTGGATACGAGCAGGTAGAGGCGGCTCTGGCACAGATGTACCTAGGGGTAAAACCCGAAAACACCGCTTTGAGCTAGACTCGAACGGGAACTGGTGCACGACAACGGGCCTTGCTGCACTCTTGGTTACGACACTCCCGGGGGATACGCTTAGGATAATTCTCATTTTATTTACAAACCACTATGAAGGGTTATGAGTATATACTTCCTCAAAGAAAAAATTTCTTTTTATGATTATGGATTATATCCATAAATAGTTCAATTTATGTAAAGTGTTTTACAAGTATGGAATTATGTATTTTGATTCATAAACTAATCTAGTTTATGCCATTGTTTAGAAATGGCGCCTAGTAGAAGGAATGGAAACCGTATCAATGCACGAACTCCGTGTAGGGATTGCCCTCCTGATCAAGATAATTATTGTGGATCTAGAGATACAACTGGTGCTGATCAACTTATTACCATACTTGGACAACTCACTCAGGTTATGAATAATAACCTTACTCGTATGGAGCACCCTGATCCGCAACGTGGAGGATCAATGTTAGACCGCTTCATGAGGCAACAACCACCAACCTTCAATGGGAGTACAAATCCTATAGTAGCTGAGCAATGGATAAATTCCTTAGAGAAAATATTCCATGCCTTGGGGAGTAGTGAAAGGGAGAAGGTTGTCATGGCAGTTTACCGCCTCACTGGAGATGCCGATCAGTGGTGGTCGCTGATTCAAAACACAAAGGAAGATGACGACGTATCAAGTATGGAATGGAGGGAGTTCAAAGAGCTTTTCTTAGAAAAATACTTTCCTCGTGACCATCGAGCAGATATGGAAAGGCAATTTCTGAGTCTGAGGCAGAAGGAGGATGAGAATGTCGCAAAGTATGAGGCTAACTTTACAAGGTTAGCAAGGTATGCTGCAGATTACATACGTAACCCAAGGAGTAAGATTGATCGTTTCTTTGATGGGTTAAAACCATTTCTCCGTCGAGCTTTGGTATCACAATCCTTCTCATCATACGAAGATATTGTCTCGTGTGCTATCAAGACAGAAAAGGAATTCTCTAAGTCTTATGACAACAAAGTAAAGCAAGAGAAGAAGAGAACGGTGGAACAAGAGACAGATAAAGGGAAAAAGGGAAAGAAGGATTTTCCAGTATGTGATAATTGTGGGAAGAATCACCCTGGTACTTGCCTAAAAGGAATGGGAGTTTGTTATAAATGTGGAGAAAAGGGTCACCAGGCTCGTGATTGCAAGGGAAATAAAGAGGCTGTCAATGTTGAATGCTACAATTGTAGAGAAATGGGTCATTATGAAAATGAATGTCCTAAGCGTCAAGGAAACTTACCTCAGAAAAGGACAAGGGATCAAGGACAATCTTATGCTATTACTACAGTTGAAGCAGAATAACTAATGTATTGGTGCTTTTGGACTCAAGGATTATATTCTGGTTATAAGAATAATGTAATATATATATATGGATTGTACTGCATTACTTTTTGATTTCAGTAAGGTTTTAATATGATTAAGGTAATCATATTTTTGGTATGTGACAATAAGAGAAACTTTTCTTTGTTTGGGGAATCTGATGTTACAATTGATTTTGGAATTTAGAGACCTTTTAGAGAAAGTCTGGATGAAGGTATTTTGGATAACTATAAAGGTTGGAGTGGATTAAGTTGAACCTTGGATAGTAAATTTAAGGTTAAAAATTTTTCTGGAGATTATTCTTGGAATACTATAGTTTTATGAAAAGGACAACCTGCAGGGTGGGGAATAAACCGTCGCGTCGGACAAAGCTGTAGGAATCGAACCCACAATCAAAGTGCGACAGGCCTTTATTTCCTACCACTAGCCTACAGGAAGTCCCTGGTTATTACAAAATAGTTTTACTAATCTAAATGGTATGTGTTAATATTTGGAACCTTATACAATTAGGATAAAAAGAATATTTTTGAGTTCCGTTACCATTTGGAGTAAAAGATGGGTTTGTGGCAAAAATTTATTAACGAATGAAAGTATACATAACAAGTATGTATATTCCCTTACGTTCTTAGTAAATCTCCTAAATAAATTCCTCAACATTATAAAAGGTAACTTAAAACAAAAATGTTGTCGGTTAACTTTTCCAACTGGGGATTCAATGACCGTTTAACCAATCACAAGTTTGTGATTTTCTTGTGGTTAAACATTCTCCTAATCCTGTTTTCTATAACTCCCCATCAGACCTTGATGGTTTGTTTCTCCTCCATATCCATATTTTCATAGAATCCTATAATGGGCTATATCGGGTGACCTTTGTACTTATCCTGCTTTCTTTTAATGTTATATATTTATTAACCTTATTTTCGATGTGGGTTTTCCTCAAAGGTATTTTCTCTTTTCAACCTTGTATTTTCCAAGAAAAATTTCAAATTGCGAGGACGCAATTTATTGAAGGAGGGGAGAATGTAACACCCCGAGCTTCCACGATACGCTTCTCATTCAGTAATACAATAGCTTGCATTGTACGCAACTTCGAGTTCTAAAACACCGCGACTAATCAAAGTAGCCGTTATGAATAGTAATACCTTCTTTTTGAAATATTATAAATTTTATATGTCAAAATGGACTTCATTTTTGTATTTGTAATATCGAAATTAGCCTATGTTGAATTTTTGGTATTTTTCTGAGAACTTCTAAAATTTTATAAATAGTGAAAAATACTTAAAACAACTTTTTTAATCAAAATAATTTATAGTGATAAATTATAATATTTGATGGTTTTAAAGTATAATTAGAATATATTTTTACCATTTTATCCAATGGTGGTCATTAGAATTAATTTAACATTGAAATTGGACATAAACAATTGCCAATCTTTTGATATAAATTGTTTCTTAAAAACACGCTATTTGTTGTGACAGCGGGAATTAATTATAAAATTAATTAATGCAACTAATATGTTTGGAATTTTGTAAAATAGACATCATTTTTCAATTCGGAATATCAATTATAGCTTAGGGTGAAATTTTGGCCTTATTCTGAAAAACTTCAATTTTTGATGAATAGTGAAACCACTAAGTGGTTGTTAAATAACTGATTTTTCGTTTAAATGAAATATTACCACTTCTGTGATTTGATTTTCAAAAATCCGACATACATGGTTGTCATTAAGAAGTAAAATGTGGTTCAATGGGATAAAAATAATTTTTTGGTGAATAGTAACTTATTAAGTTCTTAATCGCGATTAGTGGTAATTAGGGTAGTTTAAGGTATAAATAATACATTAATAATATTAAATGACCTAGACACATGTCCCAACCTCATTGGTTGTGTCATGGCCGACCAAGACAAGCCATGGCCTAACTTGGGGACCCCATGGATCCACTTTTGTTGGGAAATAACATAAATTACTTTTTATTTAATGTTAAAGTGAAAATGACACTAACATAAAGTGTTTTACTAAAACAATTTTTAAGTAGGGTTACACAAGTCCAAATTTTGATTATAAATAGTCATAGGAAAGATAAAAAGATTTCCTATATCATAGTATTTTTTTTATAATTTTTAGACATTAAATAAATTTAATTATTTATGACATAATAATGATGCAGCGATGACATCATTATTTGACGATTTAAATAAAATGGAAAGGTAATATAAAATCTATGAACTACACATGGCCAAAACCAATTGGATGAGTGGATTTCGATGCCTTATCACCTTATCCACGAATTCTATCAATGTGGGACCTTTTAAAACCGAAACACATTTTCAAATAATGTAATGTTCCTTTACTTTCCAAAAGTGCCCTTCCTCTCCTCTTATAAAAGGCCCCCACCTCTACCTCATTTCACACACTCTTCAAGCCATTGGCTCGGCCAACCCCTGCCCATTTGCTCTCTCCACATCCCTCTCCTCATCCTAGAGGATTCCCTTTGGGCAGAATCCTTTCAAAGGAATCCTTTAGGCTCAACTCAAAAGGAGTTACACTTTTTAAGGTAATTCATTCTCTCATGTTCTTTTGTTTTATTTTGCTTCTCCAACCCCCTAAAATCTTTTTATTTACTTCTTTTGTAACAACAACAGTATCTTAAATATACTAGGATGTTGTTATAAGATTTATTTGAGCTACACTTCCACACAACTACATCAAATGGTTAAAGAACATAAGGTTTCCGTGGATGGCGAAATTCTGCCTCCCGAAACGATGATTGTTCAACACTCATTTAACACCTTCAAAGGTGGCCATTATGATGTCACTATTTTTATATATGATATATAATATGTTTATGTTTTCCTTAAGCTTCTGTTTTTTTCATTTTGGGCATACCTTTATGGTTTCCATTATGGGTAAAACACGATATCTTCATTTTAGGAAGCGCGGACTACCGCCCCCTGAAAGTGATTTGATTCGTTAATACCATATGTGGGATGTGTGAAGGATAAAGTTAATGATATTATATATGTTATTATACTGGAATTATAATATACTCTCATATCATTATGATTCCATTCCAGAAAATATGAAATAGAAATGGAAGTAGCGTTCATGCGTACGTACGGCTTACCGTCTCCATGAACGGTGCATTTCATTTTTTACCTCTAAATGTGATGTAATATTATAAATGAATGTATGTACTGGATATATATGACATATATGATATCTACATCATGAATACCATTCTGGATATAATGAACCTTTGACCAAATTAACAACATGTAAGTGTAAGAAGCCTATTTTTGACTTAAGAACCAAATACCGACAAAATGAACATTATTAACTTAAATAATTACATAATGTTCATATCATTGTAATAAGTGATATAATAAGGATAATGAAGTTTAAAATGGTTCTTAATAAGGTATATATTAACTCTAGTTTATTATTCAGGAGGTTAAAGAACGGTTGAGTCAAGTCAGACACGAGGTAAGGGAACTTCTTAACTCAACTTCCATTCTTTGGGTTAATCTCCTACTTTCCAATTATGTCATGATATTATTATGTATTATCTTGTATTTTTACTTTCTTTATGTGTACCTATAGTGAATACAAATAATAGATCTATTTTATTTTAAAAATGATCTTTTAAGGACTTCGTCTCAATCCCCTTTCATTGAGGCATATTTGGTTTTATACACAACTTTCTTTTATACGATGTATAAACCCCTTTGACTTTTACGTTTATTCAAAAGGAATCTTTTTTATACGAAGCGTTTTACTAAACGACAAAAAGGGAATGTTTTTCTTTCCGTACTTATGCGGCGACAACAACTTCTCCGCCGCCGTGACCATTATTTGAGTTTTGGCTTCCTCTACAAGCCATCACTTTTTTTTAATGAAAAATAAATACAAAGTTTTAACTTACTTTTATTTTGGTATTGAAAATGGTTTTGAAAGCGTTTTTATTATATCAATGTGTTGTATTGATATCTTGTGATTGGAATGTGGAAATGTTATGTTTCCTTTATGCATGTTTTATGTGATATGATTATGTTATGGTTTATGATATGTTTAAAACTATTCATATGAGGAATGTATTGGACTTAATAAGTGACGGGTGGAGCCCGCCATAGCTCCTCGATGCATCGGTAGGTCTCATGAGACAACTAGACGTGGAATTGGCCGAGGCCCTTTCCCAATTTGATTTATGGTTTTGGCCGAGGCCTTAATCATTTTAGATGTCTTGGCCGAGGCCTTGACAAAGTGTTTCAGAATGTCCGGCATTATACATTCCCTCATTATGAAAGTGGTTATTGATATTACATGTGATTATTCGACCAGTAGAATATCCATGTGAAGAAGTAAATGGCATTATCTCATTTTACTTTTGCCATATTATGTTGAAGTTCATGTTTAAGAGGCTTTTGTTTTAGTTATACATTGCCTTAAATGTTAATGTTTATTTATGAAAGCTTCCGCATTATTGTTATCCTTACTGAGCATTTGAGCTCACCCCTTTCAATGTTTAAAAATTTTCCAGGATGTGAAGAAGTGTATTATGACTGACTTGCAAGAATAGTCAGTGAAGATATGAGTGTGGGCTATGAAGACCATGTTATTGTAGTTTGTTTAATTTTGATGTAATGAAAGACTTATGAATGTATCTAGTGTTTCCAAGGCTACTAAACTAATCGGTCTTTCGAGACTTGATCTTTTGGGATCATGCCAATGTTACGAAGTAATGCACCGGCTCTGGGTAGCTGGGGTCGGGGCGTTACAATTATTGATAATTATTGGTAATTATTGATAATTATTGGTAATTATTGGTAATTATTGGTTATTATTCCTAATTATTGGTAATTATTCGCAATTATTTTTAATTATTGGTAATTATTCCTAATTATTGGTAATTATTCCTGATTATTGGTAATTATTCATGATTATTGATAATTATTCCTAATTATTGGTAATTATTGGAAATTATTGGTAATTATTATTAATTAATGGTAATTATTCTTAATTATTGGTAATTATTCCTAATTATTTGTAATTATTCCTAATTATTGGTAATTATTCCTAATTATTGGCAATTATTCCTATTTATTTGTAAATATCGACAATTTTTTTCAATTATTGGTAAATATTGGTAAATATTTGTAATTATTGGAAAATATTGACATTTATTGGCAATTATTGGCAATTATTGGTAAATATTGGCCAATATTGGTAAGTATTGATAATTATTACTAATTATCATTAATTTTCACTAATTAGCACTAATTATAGTTTATTATTACTAATTATTGGTAATTATTGGTAATTATTGGTAATTATTGTTAATTATTATTAATTATTACTAATTATTATTAATTAATGTTACTTATTACTAATTATTGTTAATTTTTTCTAATTATTACTATTTTTTTGAATTATTCCAATTATTACAAATTATATGCATTAATTACTAATTACATTCATTAACTACAAATTATGTTCATTAACTACAAATTGCATTCATTAACTAAAAATTACATTCATTAACTACTAATTACACTCATTAAATACTAATTACATTCATTAACTACTAATTACATACATTGACTACTAATTACATACAATAATTAATAATTACTATCTTTAATTAAAATTAAAGTTATTAATTACTAATTACAGTCACTTAATTATTAAATACTGTTAATTACTAATAATTAAATCTGACAAATCAAATATAATACCTTAATACCACATAATTATTTCTAATAAGAAATAATAAAAACTATAGTAGAAATATAAAACAAAACATTAAATAAATATTAAATTAAAATTCAGAAAAAAAACCTTAAACTGGTTTTCGAGCATTTGATTTGTTGTACTTGTTGGATGATCCCCACAACCTCCTTGAAATCGACATGCAAAACAAACTTCACTCAACACATATAAACTACTAAAAAGTAGTTCTGTTTTGGACAACCTGTCAGGGCTGGCTGTATTTATAAGTTAGATTATTTGCGACGGGTTTTATTACGACGGTATTCCCGTCGCAATTGGTACTATTTGCGACGGTCCCGTCGCAAATTACCCCGGCCGCATTTATTACGGGTGGCAATAAAAGGGATTATTTGCGACGGGACCCGTTGCAAATAACCCCTGCCTCCAGGTTAGTAGTGAAGAGAGACCTTTCCCGTCGGTAATAACCTGTGTTCGCCGCCGGTTATTTGTGACGGGAAATAGATACCGTCGCAAATATCTTTCGCGCGATTTGGGGCACATTCGCGCCAAACTATTTGTGATGGGTGAGAATATCCCGTCGCAAATACCCCCGCAATCGGGGTATTTACGACGAGACATATGTCCTGTCGCAAATAACCCGTCGCTACTACAACTTTTTTCTGTAGTGAACATGGATAATGTAAAATGTACACCTTCATCTATGAGGGACGAACAAGAGATGAAGTGTTTAATGAGGAGAACACCCACGTTGTTTAGGGTATTTTTTGATCAAATTATCGTCGAATAGTGGGTCAACATGACGAAGAAGATCTTCATTGTGATTAACTATTCTATAATGGAGCGGGTGAATATCTCTTTTTATATTTATATGAAGAAGAAGATCAATTGTGGTGTTTTAATAAGAACTCTAACATAGGAGATAAAATTAAAGAGATGTAGTGGGAGGAGTATATGATAACAATTATAAATAATTTCTTCCCTTGAACTCTTCAAACTATGCTAGAGATAGAATTCATAGAGCTGATATAAATTTAAGGTGAAAATGTCACAACTTCATAATAAATGTCTATAATAATTTGAAGTTAAAATTTGGTTTTTTTTCTAAAAAATTATTGAAAATATATTGATTTTTTAGTTCTATAATACCACACCTTCGAAAGGTTCTTGCAATTCATGTCATTGGTATTTATGAAGAAGCTATTAGATCTGATCTCAATATAAAGATGGAGCATGGAGAATAGTCCCATGGATATGGTGATAATAAATTAATGATGGTGTTTATAGGTATAAGATCTCATGATATTGTTTGAAGGAAAACTCAACCAAGTACATGTAAAAATGAGGGAAGTAGAATCATTAGAATTGACATAATGGGATATGGTTATGCTAATATAGAGGGAGAAAAGGCCACCAAACTCATTATTGCCAAAAATACTTGTGGATGCTTGATAATGTGGTGGAAGAATAAAGAGTACCACTAATGGTCCAATGCTACAACTGTTGGGATAAAGGTAACTATTAAATACATTTCACTAATCCAAAAGTCTTTGAGCATAATCAATATACTTACACCCCAATTAAAAATATGAATGTGAAGGCCTAATCCATCATTACTAAGGAAGGGGAGAAATAATATGACTTTAGAAAGGTACCCTTCATATTCAACCAATAAAGGAAATTTCCTTATTTGATTCTGGTTCTATGAATTCTATTATATTGGGAATGTTTTCTAGAACTATTGAATGGAGGCCTCGAATCCTGGATGAATATATATTTGTAAAAACACATAGTTGTTAAATCATTTCAACCAATGTGTTGGACTATTCTCTTATTTTCATATATACGATGTTTATTTCACATAATCATATAATGCATCCCTTGGGGAACTTCTATGATATAAGGGTGATGAATTGGCTCATGTTATATATTAAAGAAATCAATATTAATTAAAAGGAAATAAATTTTCATATTGTGAACCAGCCCTTGATCCTCTAGAAGTTCAATGAATATCAGTAATTTCCTTGGCAAAATCATTCAATCTTCGTGGGTGTTGATTCCCTATGTTGATGGAAGTGTCTCTAAAATGGTTGAGTCAAAAGAATGTATCTACCAAAGGAAATTTCTAGTTGGGTTGGAATACAATAATATATTTCCCAATGAGATTCCAAAAACACCCTAGACCGCGATGTACAGTTCCCAGTAAAACTCTTACCCTGAATAACAAATATCTCAAGGATTCCATATAGGAAGGATTCTATCAAACTGGGGTAGTTAATGAATAAACAATAAGATAATTTTCACAAAGGGTTCATATGACCTAGTATTTCTATATAGAGTGCCCTAGTGCTCTTTGTTATGAAAAACGATACATAAATATAGATGTGTTGGGATTATAGGGAACTCAACAAGATCACCATAATGAATAAGTAACAACTTCCAAGGATTTCATACTTTATTGATTAGTTTTATGAATCTTTGTACTTCTAAAAAGTGAATCATGGTTCTGGATATCATCAGCTAATGTAGATAAGGGATGATATTTTGTGAATATCATTAGCACATGGTATGAGAACTATGATTTTTTTGATCCCCATTAGACTTACAAATTCCCCAATAATATTCATGGATTGTATGAATAGAGTCTTTAGAAATAACCTCGATAAATATTTTGTGGTGATTATCAATTACATTCTCATATACTCTTATTGAAAGGAGGAACATGATGAAAATTTAAGCCTTGTGTTAGTGACCTTAAGTAAGGAGAAGTTTTACGGCTTGTTCAACAACTGTGACTTTTAGATGAATCAAGTCACATTGATGGGACAGGTGATCATATGTGGGGGAATTCTGTGGACACATAAAAGACAAAGCCGTTTGAAGAATGGATCATACCCCATTGTGTCATACAAATCGACTATTTTTATATATTTGTATGGTATTATATGTGTTTTTTGAGAAATTTATACCTATTTTCAAGCTTACAATCTACATTAACTAGTAATGGGGTAGTGTACGTCTTGATGGAAGAATGTGAGGAAATCATCATAGAGATGTGGAAGTGGTCGATCACTACAGCAGTAAACTAATTATTGAAAATATTGGATTTTATTGTGATATTCAGTAATGTTTACAAGAGTGTAATGGGTTGTGTACTCATAAAATATATAATTTCATAACCTACGCCTCCCAGTTGTTGATGATCCTATAGTAGAACTAACCGATAAATGATCTAGAGCTAGCGGCTAGGATTTTTTCAAAATAATCTTCCAGCATGACTACAATTGTGAGAAGTGTGACATATATACAAATAATAATATCAGAATGTATATATTCATAGAAAATAATATTTCCATGAATCAAATGAAATGGTTAGAGATAATGAAATATTACAACTTCCCTATTCAAAATCATCCTCATAAACCGAGAAAGGTAGATGATGCTCTACAAGGAAAAGAACATGCTACTCTATCTATGGTGTGGATTTAGAGAGAGACCCTATATTCATGAAAATGTAGTGGATGGATTTGAAAATAACAATGGCAAGGAATTAATCATACCATGCCCAACCATCTATCCTATAGAAGACTACAATTGAATAAAGGGAAGATTAGGAGTAATAGAAGAAAGTGAATGTATTAAAGTAATTGAATCTTCAAGAGTTCCATGTCGATGATGATGGCATAATTCATATTGGAATGAGGCTCTATGTTCCCTCTTTAGTAGGGTAATGAAGTTCCTCTTAGAAAATGAACATAGCTGAACTTCATCTATCCATCTTGAGAGTACCAAGATATATCATGATCTGAGAGAACACTTATGGTGGGCTACCATGATGAAGTGGATTTATGAGTATAACTCAAGGTGGATGATATGTTAGTAAGTTAAAATAGAGAAAAAAAACTAAAATGGGATGATGAAACCATTATCAATGCCGATGTGGAAATGGTAGAATGTCATTATAGATATATTCACATGACTTCCAAAAACATAAAAAAATTAAAACAATACGGGTTGAGGTGGAATGAATCACCAAAGCTTCCCACTTTATTGATATATTGGAAGATCTACAATTTTAAAAACATATGAAGATAGATGTGATGTTATTGGGGATACTGCATGGGGTTCCACATTCAATTTTCTCAAATCGTCATCCCAGGTTGTCATTTAAATTAAATAGGAGTCTTCACCCAATACTTGACTATTGAATTGAATTTCATAAAGTCCTATCATCCCGAAAATGATGGAAAATATTAAAGGAATATTATTATTCTAGAAAATATGATAAGAACCAACTCTTTAAAAGTAAATGGTTTATGGTATTTAGATCGCCAATTGTTTGGGTTCTCATGCGACAATATCTTCCAATCGAGTAGTCAAATGTCTTCTTATGATGCTCTATAAGGAATGCGATGTTGTTCTCTAACATGTTGGGATGTAGTTGAAAAAAATAAGACTACTAGGACAAGATATTTTATGTGAGATGAAAGAGAAGTTTTAATATATCCAACAACATATCAAAACTTCTCATAGTTAGAAAAAGATCTATACTAACAACTGTAAATGGGAATTGGAGTTCTATGTTGAAGATAAAGTATTCCTTAAAATATTACCATGGTAGAGGGACATTTGGTTTGGAATGAAAGAGATGTTAATCCCTAGGTAAAATGTCCCCTATTGGACCCCTGATCACATCGGGGTCGAGGCCTGTCAAAATGATCTTCAACCGAATATGGATCAAGTCCATGATGTGTTCCACGTATCACTCTATAGAATTTCATACCCGATACCACACATGTAATAAAATGATAGGTGGTATAGTAGGATAATGATATATCTTTTGAGTTGTAGCTTGTAAAGATTATGGAATATAGAGATAAGGATAATGGAAATAAGAAAACCACCTTGTCAATGTGTTGTGGGGGAAGTATATGCTTGAAGAATCATCTTGGGAACCAGAGGATCTGATGAAGGAGATGTACCCACACTTGTTTATGTGTAATGAAATTTCAAATGAGAAATTAAAAAGGGGGGAAAGAATCAATCGACCAAAACTTTTATAAAAATAATTTCTCCCATATACTAATTTCACATTGTATAAATCATATAAAATAATTTATAGACCATAATAAAAACATTATAAATTATGAATTATTGAAATGATATGTATTTCTAGAATTTATGGAAACAGTACTGGTGAAATCGCAACATGACCACAGAAATTGTTATATGACCATTATAAATATTAAAATAAACAAATGAAAAGTAAACACATCCAAGAATTTATAACTAGTATTTAAAAATATTATAAACAAAAGTATCATATAATTATATCACATTATAAATAAATAAATGTTTTAAATATTTTCAATTATGTGATGGTATTGTAATAAGTCATTATTATTTAATTATAATTTAATGAAAAATTTAATAATTAAAAAGAAAATTTATTTTCATAATATATATTTATAAATTTATATTTTAATGTAATACGATTTTAAGACAATTTTATGATACCTTGACTAATTTTCCTATTTGTTATAAAATAAGTTATAATTGAATAATCTGTTCTTCCATGTAAATAATGATATTAATTAAAAATTAAATAACTAATATTTAGAAATTAGTTTAAAAAAATAGTGTTATTTTATTCAACAAATTAAATAATGGTTAAGGTTGTTTTTTTGGATTTTTCTGAATAACATAAATTTTTATTGAAAAGTGAAGTAAAATAATTTCTTGTATAAATAGATTAAAAGGTAAATACACTATTCATTGAGTAATAATTATTGTAAGTAACATTGGATTGAAATATAATTATCTACTATTTTTATTAAGTCTTACTAATCAACACTAATTATTGTCTTAAGATAAATAATAAACAAATGGATTAAATAATTTGAAAACATCCCTCCCATACACTTCAAATAACACCCCTCACACCAACTTCTTCTCACTCCATTGAATCTCTGATCCTTTCAAAAATTCTACCAGAAACTCTTCCCTATCCCCCTCCCTCATGTCCAATACCTCTTGATCTAATAAAAACCCAATCTGAGGTTCCCTAAGGAGGATCTCAAGAGGAGAACCTTATGTCATTTTCATTTAACTTCCTTTTATTTTCATTTATTTACTAATTCTATTCTCATCTCCCTTCATCTAAATGTCATGATAAATTCATTTCAATACATATATTTGAATTATATCATGTTAATGTATGATCCAACATCAAAATCATTCCATTCACTCTTTAATTATTGATTTGAAATTGCCTATCGTGATGTGCTAATTGAATGTCATTGTTGGTGATGAAATTTAATTTTCAGTAAATGCCTTAAATAATTTTAATAAAAACCATTAAATGGTTTAAGAAAGAACATATTTTGAATTATAAATCCTTATATATTTTCTAGATCAATAATTTATACATAAAAGTAAATAATAAAACTAAACATGTTCTTTGTAATCGAGAAACCACGCAAATAAACCTAAAATGATCTATATTAAATTTCATATATTGATTCTTTCTCCTGGAATACAAAAATTTTCATTATATGATCATTTAAAAATTTTATGTTCTTCAAGGACATATAATAAAAATTCTGAATATTTATCCTCCTTTTTCAGGAAAATATGTTCTTGTATACAAGAAAACCAATCAGGATAACCATGTAAACAAATGCTCTAGAATGAGGAAATTAAAATATATAACTCACCTAAAACCCAAAAAAAATTAATAAAATAATATTGATTCAAACTCATCTATAAAATTTTCATTATTTTTAAATTAATGAATCTAATGTTATTATATTGGATATTAAACTAACAGAATCCTTCAGACTCAACGTAAGGGGAATCCACATACCCAAATTTCTTTCTTTTAGTTTTCCCATTTTCATTACATTTTCTGTATTAATATTTCTTATATATCATTTAATAATAATTATAATATCTTTTTTATATATTTCTTTTCTATATGACATTATGAGAAACACGATGTTTTCAAAAATAACTATTCTTTCAAAAACACACCTTTTAATTCTCGATACTATTTCTTTGTCACCAATTTTTTATGATTCTTATATCATTAATAGAATTCGCTCATCATTTCAGAAAAACATGATTATGAATGTATGATTATGTAATGAATCCAATTATTTTCTAGGGGTTATTTTATGTCTAATATTGATATATTTTCTATTTGTGATGCCTAATATATTATAAGTAATAATGTGATGGTTGGACCTAGAATTATATATCCTTAAGTGTGTCATATGATTTAATCGGTGCACTGGAAATTATACATCTCTCTCATTCACTATGAAAGGTGATTTATCTCGTGAGAAATGTTAAATATGTAAGAAAATATTGGTTTTTTATTAGTTGGTTTGTCTGTCGGTTCCCACAAATCCCAAGAAGTAGTTTTTTCAATAATAAAAAATTGCATTTGGATGGTACGAACATGATGATGGATTTTTTTCCAACTGTCTATGCTAGTTGACCACCCAGACATGATGTTACATTTTTCTGAATTATAACATTCCAAAACTATTTCTATTCATTCCCCTCATTTTTATGATCATATAACTATACTTTGATAATAATTATTTTTCTAATTGCATGTTATACTACAACATGATTATTAATTATCCTATCAACTGCCTTTCTGGTCACCCCATTTTTTGATGTGTTTCCCCAAGTGATTAGATGTAATAAGGATAATTAAACAGCCAATAAGAATCTAGAGATGAATGAGATAAGTAAATGTTTATTTTTTATTTTTTATTTATGGTTTAAAATTTCCCAAGACACTAAACATTTGGATGATAATTTTGTAATTTTTTCATGCTGTATGAATTAAAAAATATGAAATAGAAATTTAAGAATAATCAAGGTTGATATAATACCATTAATATTAAAAAATATAATAATATTAAGGAAAATAAGGTCATTATAAAATTTTGGGTTAACAATAATTTAATACGGTGGAATATTGAACAAAACAAATATGCATGTTGATGAACGTTACATTTTCTTTGAGTAACTATTATTGGTTTGCAAAATATTCCTTCATTTGATGTGTTTTTTCCCATACTAAGGCTTCTAGGATGAGGATATTAGATTTTATTTTTATTTATAAGGGGTTGTGTGAGCCAAATGTATTGAAAAATGTGAATAAGTGAGGTAGTTGAGTACCCATTGGTCGTTGATGAGTGGTATTCTTATAAAAAAATAGAAACACTATTTGGAGGTATACTTATCCTCATTAGAATCCCATAATAAAAAATATTATAAAAATGGAATTATATGGATAATGAATTTCCAACAAATATTTTTTGAGAAGTGGTGGGTCATTTCTTTGCCTTTTCTTTTAAGGTTAGCCACTACACAAACTCAATTTTACCTTAAACGATTTGATTTACAATTACTATTTTTTCTAATAACTTTGGTAAAAAATTAAGCTAAACTTATTGAAGATTATTCATCATTCTAATTTTTATAAGGTAATCCATTTTTTAAAATTAAACTCACATAATTAGACAATTTTAATTTAAAATTTATCCCACATGTGTGAAGTCAAAGTGGGATTTTATAATGAAAAATGCTCCAAATATTGAAATATTTGTATATCAAAATTTATAATATTGATTAAAGTGACCTAAATGAATTTAAAAATATATTATTTATAAAATATAACTTAAAAAAATTATTATATATATATATGAATTAAAATTATAAATTATTTAGATGAAAAGTCATATTATTATTAAATTTAGTAGTTTTCAATATTTATCAAAAAATTATACACCATAAAAAATAAAACATAATCAGTGATATTTTTATATATTATTATTTAAACAAGGAAATTTATTTTTTCTAATAAAATGTATTATAGCATAAAATTTTAATTTTTCAATATGTTCTTCATTAAAATGCGAAAAACTAGCCTTATAAAAGTATTTATTATTATTCATAAAAAGAAAATTGTTATTATTTTATTCCGATAAAATATATTAGATGAATTTAAAAATATTTTATTGAATATATAAAATATAAATTTCATTAATATTAGCCACTAATAATAATAAATTTACATTTTAATAATATATGCCTTTACTGATTAAAAATATTTTTTTATAAGACTATTCTGTTTACATTAAATTGCTAATTATATTCATTTTAAATTATTTGAAAATAAAATAATTTATTCATTTATTATATTAATTATGTTAATAATATTCATAACCACCGATTTATTAGTCATTTTTTAAATAATTTTTGTAATAATCATTCAATAATGTAGTGTATGCCATCATAGAATGTCATTATTGGGTGTATTGTAGGATATCAATAAGATTAAATTATTAAAAATAGAAATTATAGTAATGTATTAGAGTGTTAAATTCATCCATCATAAAATAATTTTATCAAAACAATTTCATTGATATGACCTTCTAAATTGATGAGGGTAGTTATTCATCACATTATATTCATTTTACTATGTTCTTTACTTGATTTGTTTTGATTCCAATGGAGTTGTATTCCTAGGAGACTTGTTTGTTTTCTCCATAATCATTTCCTAGTAAAAATAATTTGGATATGTTCTTCATAGTATGATAGATATGGTCCTAAATCTATCTCATCATAGGTGAGCACATGTGTTGGGGCTATATTGTACTTTTAGATAAATGATATCTGGAACACATCATGTTGTTTTGAGAAATTTGGCGGCATTTCTTAAAAATATCCAACATACCTAATTCATTGAAGAATTTCAAAGGGTCTGATGTACATGGGGGCTCTACTTGATTTTCATACTAGACCATTAAACAATATTCTATTCAAATTCTTCTAGAAAAAAAGATCCCTTTTATGAAATGAGAAAGATTTCATTAAATTATCAGCATAAATAATTTTCTGAAATATGAAATTAATTAATGTGGGCCTATTTGTATTTAAATTTATTTTATTCCCATAAAAATATTTGAGTCCAACAAGTTGCTTTCTAAAAACTTCATCCCAACATGTTGAAGTGTGAATCACTTTATATATAATGTTTTATACAACACCTATTTAATACTACAATGGAATCAATTATTATATGTAAACTATACCAAGAGAAATTAGTAATCCCAAATATATTGAATATTGAGTGAGAATGACCTCGACATGTCTTCGACTATTTGAATTATTTCTTCAGACTTGCAACATCCCAACCTGAACCATCATCTCTAAGATGGAATGTCAAATGATCTCATGAGTGTCTCCCTGTAAGAAAAAACCTACCAACTATTAGCGAGGGTCGGAGTCCATTATTGGGTAGACAATACACTCAATATACTGCAATAGGATCGATAATAAACAATAGGAAATATAATAAATTATCTTAGTAACATGTATAAATTAAATATGTAAGTCATGAAATACATAAAAAATGCACCATAAGTGAAAATAATGACCCTTGTTAATAATGACGATAATATAAGTAAATTAATAATAGATCCACTTGAGTTCATCCTTCTATCAAACTATATCCACACTCCTCAACTCATCTATCCACTATATGGTATATTCCCTTTTCCATATCCTTCAATCAATCTACAAGCACATCAAAATTCTCGAGTAAGGGTTCATTACAATACTAAGTAGGACACCTCCAATGTGTCCATAAAAATATGTGCTCATGTATAACATTATATTCAATAATAAAATAAATTCAATACAATCGTAACGACCTAGCAGAAAAAACTACAATTTTTTGTGATAAATAAGCTTCGCCAAACCCACAGTAGTAGCTGCTTCATCTCTGTTTCAGATGGACGGTCTACATGTCTGCTAAAATCAAGGATTAATCAGAAGGCTAATGAATCATGCTTATTTTCATTGTTTGACTATGAAACTGAACTGGAATTAACGAAATTATGATTATGTTCTCTTTATGTGAAATGGACCGAGTGATAATAAAAATACCTTATTCATTGAGTGGAATACTGTATATCAAATGCATATCCACATCCCATAGTCATCGAAACATATACTACGGAAAAAGATCTCGTTAGAATCCTTTTTCGAGTAAGATACTAATGATCCTGAGATAGTAATTACACCCTATTCATTTAATTTTTACTATGTATTAAGAGTTATTCAACATCCCTTGGTCATTATGTTCATCAAATATCCTCCCTAAGGTAGGATATCACGTCATGATGGTCCACTTATATTGGGAACCATGAACATCACCACAGAAAAATCATCTCATGTAAGGATATATTATAGAGAATAACATATCACAATCTTTAATGTTCAACACAAAAAAATTGTGATCAAATTGAAAAATGAATGAAAAACTATAAGAAATCATGGAGTCAAGAGTAACTTAAGGGTTTTTTGGCTATAGAGACACATACCCACAAGAGATCCTAATCTAGAATGTTCATAAAAATATGGCGATGAATAATCATAGAAATATAAATCTGTTGAAAATGAGCTGAGAAGGATAAATAACATCCAACCACAAAAGGCATCAATGGAAGGGGGGGGGGTAACCAGTCCTAAACACCTCTTCACAGCCTTATAAGAGATACATAAACACTCAAGGATTGTCAGGGTTTCCTTACACCGATTAGTAATCTTTTATTTCATATGTACATAAAATATCATATGTGATGATGGTTTCTCTATCACGTATAATTCTAGTATAATAATTAAAATAGCATAGTCTATGAAATTTTACCTCTCTTGAATAAATTCAAAAATTATTAACAATATTATGACATGTAATGATAATTTATATTTATATTAAAATTTTAAAATTATTATCATAAATATTAAATATGATGATTATCAATATTTCTAGATAATTCTAAATATATTAACTATATTATCGTAGGTTATGGTAGTAAGTCTTTCATGTCATATTTTAAAATTTTAATCTAATTTTTCAAACATGGTGATAATTTATCATTCCGGGAAAATTTAAAAATTAACATCTAAATCATGCATGTGTTTGAAATTATCTAATATTTATTGTTCTATTTTAATATTGAAATAGAATACATTTCTATTTTCGACTAATACCAAGCAATTATCACCTTATAACACATATAATCTTCATTCGATAATTTAATAAAATTACATTCTAAAAATTTTCATATATATTATTTGTTATTTTTTCAAAATTATAATTTTCAAATTTATTTAAAACCATCATTTGATAATAATTAAATTTCACAATGATATATATTTTCCACAAATTACCCTTTGAATATATATTATTTATAATTCGATAACATTTAATAAATTAAACCGCGAATTTTCTATGTGATTATAATATTATATTTATCATCACATTATTTTATGAAATTATCCATTCATTAATAACTAATAATTACATTTTATTAAAATCACAGTATTTATCTTAATATAATATCCTTATTTATTATCATTTGTGAATTGATATAATTATAATATGTTAGTTCATTAACCATCTTCTGATAATTTATGAAGAAAATTTTATAAATGTGTTCGAGATTTATACATTTTGGATTTAGGTTTTGTTATTGAATAAATATTGAAAAATTTATTTTTTATTTTTAAGGGGTTTAAATAAAATTAATAATAAAAATAAAAAATTATTTAATTTTTTAATAATACAATGATTTTGACAGCTAAAACACCAAGGAGGGAAGTGAAAAGTCATATATTTGAAATATAAACTCTAAATGACCATCTAATATTGTTCAAAGGGGTTTTAGGATAGAATGGTCTATAATTAATACACCAACACATGAAACCATGAGTTTAATCCATTTTTATGTTCGACGTGGGAAACAAATTCAACATTTCAAAACCATCAATTCATGTATTGATCTTAATTTTTTTAAATCGATTGATGATGATGGGGTGAATTTGTTCATCCATTAATAACAATTCAAAATTTATGTCTGTCAAAAATGTGTGAAATAACGGTTTGAATTACATTTAGTGGCAATAAATTGTGGATGAGTCATTATTCATGATAAATTAATACTGGTCAATATTAAATTAATTATATAACAATTTAATATAACTATTAAATAAATTAATTTAATTATAAATCTATCCGAACCCCCTTTGTGTAAAATAGTTATAATCGGGCTATGGTAATACCCCATTTTTTGATATAATTATGGACTCAAGATTTCTGATACCACACACCATTTGGGAGATATTACTTATCTATTATTTAAAAATTTAATAAAAAGTAAATTAAGAATAAAAAAATATTTTTTATCCTCAGTGTTCTTTTGAAATATCTACTGTTTAAAAATGATATATCCTACATATTGTAAACACAAATTACCAGACCTAATGGTGATCTCATATTTACTATATATAAAACCATTTTATTTCTATTATTTTATGATTAAAAATAATTATATATATATTATTACATAAATTATTTTTGAATAAAATGTTTCCAAAAATCCTACAGACAAAAATGTTATACAACACTAAGGGTAAAAAATATGTCCTAGACCAAACTATGGTTAAAAAATCACATATGATACACCATTTTGGATTAATTCAATTATTTTTAATTGATTTTGTTCTCTAATGATAATGTATATTATAATTTTATTCAAACAATGTCGAGGATGTATAGCCCTTATAATATCTCACCAAATTAGCATCTACTCAAATAATATTCTATTGAATATTCCAAAGTGTTATGTTGGAATTTCATTTTTCACATTTCTTTTCACAATATTATTATGTTTTTTTACCAATAAATCTATTATTCCACATACAAAACTTCCAATTAATAAACAAGCGTGTTATTATTATCATTTTAAAATTCATGATATTACAATTTCCCACGACTATCAAATTAACTTCTCCAAGAAGCATCTATAGATGTTATAATAGAAAAGGTTAAGATCGTAAGCATGATCATCCCACTCACATTACAATATCTTAACATGGAAGAATCCATAATACTACTTAACCCAGATTATTAACACTATATTTCCTCAAAAGACCATCTCACATCTATCTAGGATCCACACCTGTCACACTTCGTAATATATTTTTTTCTCCAGCTCATTTTCCATGAAACCAATCACATGTATTTTTTCATGTGTATGACTAAAAATATAGGAAATATGGGACATGTTGTTCATACATTTATATTTATATGTGTTGTATAGTGAACACCCCACTTCCCTTACCCGCTTAGTGTTTAAGAAAACATGGTGTTATCATATCCTGATTCCTTAGACCAGTCTACCCAAACCGATGAGTAACAAAAAAACCGGTTCTCCCACATTGAACATCAAGTGTCTCATCCTATAGTTGTTATATGAAATATATCTTCTCTGAAAAGTGATCAAACTATACATAGTCATTTTTACTTTCTTGTAGGCTTCTTAAAATAAATCAATCCCATAACAGCATCATCACATACCTTCTACCAACAAGCAGTGATCATCATTGTCAGTTATTAATATACTTGTAATTTCCATCTATATTAAAGCCTAATAATTGTTATTTTAGGAAAACTCATAATGGATTTGGTGATCATCTCATTCATCACCAGGGTCTTCTTTTCAATATTGATTCTCGTCATCCAATATGATTGTTTTTTACTCATTTTGTCATGTGGTTTGAGGATGGTATGCCATGCTCATTCTCAGCTACATCCCTTGGTCTTTTTATAAGACCTCCAAATTTTATGTCGTATAACATTCATACATTTTTAAATCAATTCTTATGGGAACTCCAAGAAGGTATATGGTCACTCTAAAAGTTTTATTCACCAACTCCTCCACTAATTGAGTCTCTCTTATCGGTATGAAGTGAATATAATTTGGTAACAGATCAACAATAACCCAATTGATGTCATGACTCCTCGAGGTCCTGGTTACTCTGGTCACAAATTCTATCATGATCTCTTCCCACTTTAATATAATTATCAAGTGTGGATACAAAAACCAACCCATACCATGGTGCTTGAGCATCACACACTGATAAGTTGTGCATCAAGAGACCAATCTTAAAAGGTTCTAATGGAGTATATTGAACTCATTATTATGTGATATCTACCATGGTTTCAACAAAAGTACATCGATGGAGTTGACCTATAATGATACTACTCTTATCCAAGAACACTTAACTACAGGGTTCTAATGGGATCACAAACTTTTCACAGTTTGTGATCACACACACTTGAGTACTTCCTAGAAGGTCACCAATCCTTGAAATAATATCTCCGAAAAATTCTTAACTATAGAGTTGTAATGAAATCTAAAAATTGACCATCTAATGATACACAACATAGCTTCCCTACCTCAGATCCACGTCACTCTGTGTAATGATATATCGAAGGATCTTCTGATCCGTGTAAATATAAAATATCCCTTGGATGATAACATGTCTCCAACACATCATTACTTGTACCACCCCAACATGACATTTTTCATATGAAGGATAGTTCTACTCAAGGGGTCATAGGTGATGGCACCCATAAGAACCCACCTTCTCTTTTTAGAATTAGTACAACTCTTAGAACAATTCTTGTTGCATAATTGTACACTTCATAACTAATCTCGTTATTATGGAGTGCTAGTATTGAAGCTATATTCACCCGTTTCATCAGATGAGGGAAAGCCGCTTCACACCTGTCTCACCACCAAAACATCACTCACTTCATGGTCAGTACTGTCATGTGTACTGAATTTTGAGAGATATACTGGATAATCTATCAGTAATATACTTCCAATCCAAAAAAGATCGCAATCTTATATATGTTTTTTGATTGTGTCCAAATAGTTAATTTCTATTTTTTGGGATTATAGATATTCTGGTCTTAGACACCACAGGTTTAAAGAACCTATCCACTATGAACACGAAGTCCCATTTCGATAGCATTTCAAAATATATGTGTTCTCGAAGCATACTAGAGACTCCTTCTCGGTTCCCACCATGTTTCTCATGTATGTGTGAGTATATGAGGATATTATGGATGAATAATACAATAAAATAGTCCATGATTTAATGAATGATATTTTCTTTGAGGTACATGTACACTAATAGTGCATTAGATATCCCGAACGAGATCACCAAGCACTCATAAAATCTGTATATTCTATTGAACATCTTTTTTAGAATTTCATCATACCCAAAATGATACCAATAGATGTTAGAATGAATACTGGACCTATAGGTACCCATGTATCCCCTTAACAAGTCAAAGAGATCATCGATCTTAGGAAAGAGATATTGGTTTTTCACCATCATATAGTTTTTGATCATACAATCAATGCATATTCATATACTACTGTATGCCTTCATTTAAAAAAATATAGATGAACGTTATAGTTAAGTATAAGGATTTATGAATTACTTTCTCTCCACATCATCCACAAAATTCATGAGCTCCTTTATCTCGATTAGCACCACAATATACAGTTATTAAAAATGTTATGCTCCCAATGTGATATCAATATCATAATAATTTGTCCATATGTTTGAGTGTCTATAGTTTTGAAGATTACAAAAAAAATATTGTAATCCATTATTCAACATCATGAGAACCTATAATTATTTGAAAGAATGAAGAATGGTGGAGTTCTATATAATTTCATATTTCAACACAACTCTCAAATTCTTTTCATAGGGACGAAAATAAGGGCTATACGAGTTGTGGATGTGTACATGCCTCTAATATCATAGAGAAAGTGTGGGATAATGCTCAAGTACATTCTCTTACACATATAGTTGTAATTTTGATACAAATTCTTGGTAGATGTATTTCAACCTACATCGCTAATAGTTCTTTAAACATAGTGAAAAAGACTTATTAGATATTTTGAATGAAAAATTTAAGAAATGGAAAAAAATTCATTAGGATAAACCCTAACAAGTCCATCGCATCACATAAGGTTTTACTAAGAATCTACCATCAGTCTATGGAATAACCCTAAATGAGCAGACCCATGTTGTAACGCCCCGTCCCCAGTTACCCAGAGTCAGTGCCTTATTTTAATACATTGGAATGATTACAATGAATCATGTCCTGAAAGACCGATTAGTTTAGCAGTCTTGGAAACACTAGATACATTCATAAAGTTTACATTACATCTAAAAATAAAAATTACAAAAACAAAGTCAACATAGTCCACACTCATATCCCCAAATACTTTCCCTGAAGATCATTAATAAATTACTTCATCACATCCTGGGAAAAATAAAACATTGAAAGGGGTGAGCTTAGATGTTCAGTAAGGATAACAATATAGAGGATAATTTCATAAATAAACACAAATATTTAAGGCAATGTATAACTAAAACAAAAGCCATTTAAACTTCAACTTCAGCATAATATGGAATAGATATAATAAAATAATTCAATTTACTTTTTCACATGGATATTCTACTAGGTCAATAATCACATGAAATATCAATAATGACATTAATTATGACAGAATTCATAATGTCGTACTATCATCACAACGTAGCCAAGGCCTCGTGACAAGACTACAAATAAGATTTTTGTCAAGGCCTCGTGGCAAGACAGTAGTTTGTCTCATGAGACCTACCAATGCATCGAGGAGCTATAACGGGCTCCACCTGTCACTTACTATGTCCAATGCATTCCTCATATGAATAGGTTTAAACATAACACAAATATTCATATTAAAACTAGCATACGAAATGTCAATACATTCTCCATAAACAATGAATGGTATAAAAATAACACACCCACAGTCAAACAAATAAAAAAACCTTAAATGGATGTTTTTTATAATAAATCAACTTCATATAAGTTTAAAATCCATCAAAGGATATTGACTTAGATGAAAATGATGAGTAAAACTTTTTGAGAGAAATATACTTTTTGTAAAATCATTTTAAAGTCATAAATTTATAAAGGAAGTAATTTAAAAGAGATTTTATAATCGAGTGTCCCATACCACTTTTAAACTTTTGAGAAGAATTATCATTTCAAAATATTCATGTCTATATAAATAAATCCTTAAAATCATTTTGAAAACATGAACATTAATTAAAAAGATTTAGAAAGGTAAATTTTTAAAACAATTCCAATTCTGATCCTGGTAAAGAGTACCTTTCAAAATCCATGAAATCTTTATTTTGAAATCATTTTTATGAATAATGGACATTGATGATAAAAATGTCCCAGTAAATACTTACAAATAAACAATCTTGGATAATAATGAGATTGAGGAATTATCCCTTACCAATTTGGTAACTTACGAAACATACAACCCATTAAATATGTATCATACAATGGAAATTTAAATACACATAAATTAAATTGTATTACACAAAAAATACAATTATGTGAAGTACATACACCACACAAAAGGTAATAGAGGAAATATGGCATGAATCTCACGGGAATACGGAGTGAGATGAAAACCCCTTACCTTGCACATTCCTTTAGTAGAGGGTATGTTTAACATATTTTACGAATATATTAGTATGTTATTAAATTATAACAGAACCAAATTAATATTTATGATATCATACATTATTCATTTATGACTTTATACTACCCATTTAATAATAATTTCCATGTTAAATTAACATTTCAGGTGATAATCGTTTTCTTTATCGTACGTGTTTTTTCTTGTTACTCTTGATTGTATAACTTAGATCTTGAATTAAATACATACAGAATATAATACATGATAAATATAGAATATATATTCAGAATATAAATATGTATAATAGACATATATATGAAATGGAAAACAGCGTTTATGAAAACGGTAGTCCGTACATACGCATAAACACTGTTTCTGTCTTCATATAGTATTGAATGGAAGTATGTGAATGTAAGTACATAAATAATTATATATATATATATATATATATATCTCCAGTAGCATTATTATTTCATATATTACATACTTATTAGTAATATATATATATTTTTAATCGTCTATGAATGGTGAACTTGGAAATGAATATCATCGCGTCGTGGAGACGGTAATCCATACGTATGCACGGGCAAAAATATCATTCTTTTGATCTTAAAATACTATATAATTGGATGTTATATCATATATACAAAATAAATATCATTTTATATTTATTATTTACATGAATTATACGTTATTATTATAACCATCTAAATAATAATATATTGAATAACAATTACACCACAACGTGGAGACGACATGCCATACGTACGCATGTATGATGACACGTCATTCAAGGGATGAGTAGAATAATGAATTTTTTTCCATAATTATAATAACATCATAGTATATATAAGATAACAGAGTTAATATTTAATAATATAAATAACAAAGAAACATGATGTTGAAGTGAAATGGAACTTTAAAGAGGGTGGTGAAGACGTTATCTATTCTTCAGGTTCTTCCTTTTGTTTTGATCAAAAGGGCTCCATAGGTTTGCTTTCTGATCAAAATAAGGCCTCTAGGATGAATTTAGGGAAGTTTATAGAATATTTGGGCAGTTTTTGGTAGAAAAAAAGTCTTTCATGGTTTGAAAAATTGGTTAGAATTTGGGTCCTTTTATAAGGGGGAGGAGGGGATCTTTAGAAAAAAACATAAAGAATTAATTTTTAATAAATTCATGTTCTATTTATAATGGATCCAAATTGGATTATTTAAAGTATAATGTGTGTATGGGTCGAAATTCTTTAAACCAATAGATTTTAGATAGGTTTGGGTCATTATATTAACCTTATCTTTTAGTTTTAACTCTTGGTTAATTATTTTAACACTTACCATGTCACATTGTATTTTTATAATATATAGTTAATATACATACTATATACATACAAGATAACCCCAAGTGGTCCATTAATGATACAAAAATAATGATATAAGTCTTTTGGAAGAACCTTATGTTTTTTAGGAATAGAATATAAATTAATAATATAATATTTGTTTTAAAAACTCATTTATGTCAATTTTGACACTACTCAATAATTGATATTTTTAAAGTCGTAATAACTTTATTAATTAAAACCAAATTAATTTAAGAAATAATAACATGTCATATTATCCAATAAAATTAGTTTATGTCATCAAAACTTTCAAATTATATTTATTTTAACATTTATAATACCAATTATTTGATTCATTCATTAATAAGGAAAATACTGCATCAATATTGTGTCATAAATATGTTTACTTTTTAAATGTCTAAAAATTATAAATAAAAAATATTTATTTAGGAAATATTTTTATCTTTATAATGAATATTTATAATTTAAAATATAACATATATAACCCTATGTAAATATTGTATTTCTAAAAGATATATGCTTATGTCATTTTTGTATTTAATTTATCTTAATTAAAATGAAGTGTCCCTATCACCTACAAGTGGCTCGATGGGGTCCCAAAAATGGACCCAAAGATGCCCATGGTCGGACATGTATCTAAAAATAAGTTTAGGACATGTTTAAGGGTATTTTATTATTATTATAATATTATTTTTTAATCCTTATTTACCAAATTTTCCCTTTAACCATGGTAAATAAAATATTTACCGAAGTAGTTATTCACAATTTCTAAAAATAAAAGTTACATTTTTACACAATTTGGATATCCTGATACTAAATATGGAATCCATTTTTCCAAATTCAAAACAAAGAAGTGGCATAAATTAATTTAAAATTAATTCTCACTGTCAAAACAAAAAGCGTGTTTTTAAGAGATAATAACTATCAAAAGATTGACACTTGTTTATGCCCGGTTTAATTGTGAAATTATGTCCAATGACCAACATTGTATTAAATAGTAAATATATATTCTAAATATAATTTAAATCCTCTCAAATTTATAATTTATCACTACTAATTATTTTGATTAAAAAAGTTGTTTTCAATTAAAATTTAGTAATTTTCAATATTCATCAAAATATAAAAGTTTTCCGAAAAGTACCAAAATTTCACCCTAGGATAAATTCTTTATTTAAAATGCAAAAATTAATTCCATTTTGAGAGATAAGTTTTATAAAATTTTAAAAATTGGGTATTACTATTCATAATGGCTACTTTGATTGGTTGTGGTGTGTGTTAGAACTCAAAGTTGCGTACAACACATGCTACTATATTATTCAAGGAGAAGCATACCGTGGAATCCTGGGGTGTTACATTGTAAATTTTTTATGTTCCCATTCTAAAGAATAAATTTATTTAGTCAAATTGAATTTATAAAAGTTTAAAATATTGGATTTAAAAAGGGTTCACTACTAAAAGTTGGTAAAAGGGCATTTTTGAAAAATACTTATTTTGAAAAAAAAAATGAATTTGGTCTTACATTATGTCTAAGAAACTCATAATATGGATTATAAAATTATAAGGATTATATAATGTTTGAAATTTAGTTATTACTATTCATAACCTCTTTTTAACAGCTTGTTTGGTAAGTAATAGTGCGCTTGAACTCGGTATTTCATGTAGTGCAAGTTATTGACTTGTTTTTAAGAAGTAAATACTATGAAATCTTGGGTTGTTACATTCTTCCCTCCTTAAATAAACTGCGGCCTTGCAATTTTATATTGTTCTTCAAAAATAAAGGTAGAAAATAGAAAATATCTTTGTGGGAAAACCCACATCGGAAATTTGGTTAATAAAATTTAGCCTTAATAAGAGGAAATGAAAAATGAAAGGGTCGCCACCAAATTATGATCTCGAGTAGGAGAACATTGGTGGAAATTAGAGACATATAATTTGAGGAAAAACATAAAAATTTATAGGTAGTTATTGAGGTCAGAAATCCTAAACATGTTTAAAATTGAGGTCCTTAAATTCGTTAATTTATGATGATTAAAAATGCCCTCGGTTCAAAAAAACATAAGGTATTAGGATTACACATTTTTGGTTTTAAGACCCCATAAATAATGCATAAGAATTAATTTCTTCATAGAATAAGAGGAGAAGAAAAAAATATAAACTTGAAAAGTAGAGTTCCATCTTTTGACTAATTTCTACTGCAAACTCATATATCACTCTAAAAGATAATAGAACTTAAAAAATATTCTATTTATCCAATTAATTTGGGGTTAAAAATGAATTTATAATTCATCTACTAGACCTTATTAAAATAAACTACATTATTTAATCCAGGACATCTCATGGGCCAGTGGTAGGTGATACACCATTGTCGCCCTTCGATTGCGGGTTCAAGTCTCGCGACCTTACCGGTCACGACGGGTTGTCGCCCGACCTCAGGGTTGTCCTTTTATAGAAATCCAAAATTAATCTCAAACTAGAATTATCCAAAATACTTCTGTCCAAACTCATAATCCAACATTTATAAGGAAGGTAAACATAATGTATATCCTTTTTACCCCGTAATAGCATGTGAATACCGTCATCATGTATTTTTTTAAAACACTGAAACATCCTGAATTACCATATTCATTATTGATTATAGTCATGCTCCCTTATTTCATATAGAAAACTGGATATAATTCATCCATCCAAAAATGTTGTAAACTCCAACAATTATGGAATATACAAATCTTTAATCGGTTTCAAGGGACTCAAGAATATCCAAAATAATTTACCCAAATAAACCATATCTTATTCCAAAATTAGTATCTCAATATTAGGGCCATATTAAGGTTTATCTTTCCTTCAACCATGTAATTTCCAAAAAGTTTATCTCACTGTAGAGTCACTTTTCATAGTACCATAAAATTTCAAATCCTCAATGAAATAGTGTTGTAGCACAATCGTTATATACTTCATAATTATTATAACAAGTACATTGTTTATACAACAGTCAAATGACATAATCAACATAAGAACTTTAAACATTCCTCTTCATCTATGGTAGTATAATAACATGGTTATTATCCAATTGCATCCTTCGCGGTATAGTCTGATGATTGGTACATAGATTCGTGTAGTGTCCAAACTCCTTGCAAATGAAGCATTGTACATTTGAATCCATTTTCTTACCCTTGCAGTCACGTAATTGGTGCCATTTTCCTCCACACTTCTAACAAACTCACATTCCTTTCAGGCATGTTCCGGGGTGTTTCTTCCCACAGTTATCACATATGAGTAAATTCTTCTCTTCCCTCTTCCCTTTATTCATCTTTATCTCTTCCATCATTTTCTTCTCTTACTTCCCTTCAATGCCATAAGACTCAGTAAAATCTTTACAAATCTTATCAAAACATGATACCATTTCTTCATATGATGATAATACATGGGATAATATTTCCCTTCCAAATTATGGCTTAATACCATGAAAGATATGCTCCTTCATACTCTTTGGATCATACGTATTGCTGGAGTTCACATTCCTTCTACTAGGTTCCATTTCTATACAATAGCATAAACTAGGTCAGTTTATGAATTACAATGAATAATTCCAAACATGTAAAATACCTAACATAAATTTTATAGTTTATGGATAAAATCTATAATCACAAAAAAGTTTTCTTTGAGGAGGTATATACTCATAAACCCTTCACAGCAGTTTGTAAAGAAAATGATAATTATCCTAGGCATATCCCCCGGGAGTGTCACAACCAAGATGGAAGCAAGGCCCGTTGTCGTGCACCAGCTCCCATTCGAGTCTAGCTCAAAGCGGTGTTTTCAGGTTTTACCCCTAGGTACATCTGTGCCAGAGCCACCTATACCTGCTCGTATCTAGACAGGGTTGTATTGTTCGAAAAACTCACAAAATCTCTACAAAATAAAAATTCTAGGAAGTTCTTCTCCAATAATCCTCAAAGTCTATCTTAGGGATATGTGTTCTAATCAGAGTTTATATAAATCTAGCTTCCAAGGATATTTCTAAACTACCTCTGATACCAACTATAACGCCCTGACACCAGTTAAACAGATTCGGTGCATTATTTTAATACATTGGCATGATTACAAGGAATCACGTCCTGAAGGACCAATCCATTTAGAAGTCTTGGAAACACAAGATACATTCATACAGTTTACATTACATCATAAAAATAAAAATTACAACAAAAAAATCACCATAGTCCACACTCATATCCCCACATACTTTCCCTGCAGGTCATTCATAAATTACTTCTTCACATCCTGGGAAAAATAAAACATTGAAAGGGGTGACCTCAGATGATAAGTAAGGATAACAATATAGCGGAGACTTTAATAAATAAACACAAATATTTAAGGCAATGAATAACTAAAACAAAATCCTTTTAAACTTCAACATCATCATAATATGGCATAGATAAAATGCAATAATGCTATTTACGTATTCACATGGATATTCTACTAGTCGAATAATCACATGAAATATCGATAACCACTTTCATAATGACGGAATTCATAATGCCAGACTATCATCACCACGTAGCCAAGGCCTTGTACCAAGACTACAAATAATATTTTTGTTAAGGCCTCATGCCAAGACACTAGTTTGTCTCATTCGACCTACCGATGCATCGAGGAGCTATAGCGGGCTCCCCATATCACTTACTAAGTCTAATGCATTTCTCATACGAATATTTTTAAACATAACATAAACATACGTATTAAAAATAGCATCTGAAATGTCAATACTTTTCCATAAAGAATGAATGGTATAAAAATAACACATCCATAGTCAAACATACCACAAAACCTTCAATGGAAGTTTTTTATAATAAATCAACTTCAAATAAGCTTAATATCCATCAAAGGATGTTGACATAGATAAAAGTGATGAGTAAAACTTTTTGAGAGAAATATCCTTTTTGTAAAATCATTTAAAAGTCACACATTTATAAAGGAAGTAATTTAAAAGAGATTTTAGAATCTAAGTTTCCCATACCTCATTGAAACATTTGAAAAGAATTATCATTTCAAAACAGTCATGTCCATATAAATAAATCCTTAAAATCATTTTGAAAACAAGGACATTAATTAAAAATATTTAGAAAGATAAATCTTTAAAGCATTTGAAATTCTGACCTTGATAAATAGTACCTTTAAAAATCCTTAAAATATTCATTTTGAAATAATTTTTATGAAAAAAGGACATGGATGATAAAAATTTCCCAGTAAATACATACGCATAAAAAATCTCGGATAATAATGAGATTGAGGAATTAACCCTTACCAATTTGGTAACTTACGAAACATACAACCCATGAAAGAGGTATCATATAATGGATATGTAAATAAAAATAAATTAAAGTGTATTACACAAAAAAATACAATTATGGGCAGTACATACACCACACAAATGGTAATAGTGGCAATATGGCATGAATCTCACGGGAATAAAGAGTGAGATGAAAACCCCTTACCTTGCACTTTCCTTTAGTCGGGGGTACGTTTATCCTCATGTAAGAAGATCGCAGTATGTTATTAAATAATACCAGAACCATATTAATATTTATGATATCATACATGATTTATTTATGACATTATACTACCCATTTAATAATAATTTCCATGTTAAATTAACATTTCATGTGATAATCGTTTTCTTTATAGTACGTGTTTTAACTTGTTACTCTTGATTGTATCACGTAGATCATGATTTAAATACATCCAGAATATAAAACACTATAAATATATCATATATATTTAGAATATAGATATGTATAATAGACATATATATGAAATGGAAAACACCGTTTATGGAGACGGTAGTCCGTACATACGCATAAATGTTGTTTCTGTTTTCATATAGTATTGAATGGAAGTAAGTGAATGTAAGTACATAAATACTTATATATATATATATATATCTCCAGTAGAATTATTATTTCATATATTACATACTTATTAGTAATATATATTTTTATAATCGTCGATGAATGGTGAACTTGGAAATGAATCTCATCACATCTTGGAGACGGAAATCCGTACGTACGGACGAGCAGAAATATCATTCTTTTGATATTAAAATAATATATAATTGAATTGAATATCATATATACAGAATCATTGTCATTTTATATTTATTATTTTAACCATCTAAATAATAATATATTTAATAACAATTACACCACAACATGGAGACGGTTGGTCGTACCTACGCACGTATGGTGACATGTCATTCAAGGGCTGGGTAGAATAATGAATTTTTTTGTTCCATAATTATAATAACATCACAATATATATAATATACTGGAATTATTATTTTATAATAGAAATAAGAAGGAAAAAAGAAGTTGAATAGGAATTCAACATTAAAGAGGGTGGTGAAGACGTTACCTCTTCTTCGGGTTCTTCCATTTGTTTTGATCAAACGGGCTCAATAGGTTGGCTTTCTGATCAAAATATGGCCTCAAGGATGAAGTGAGGTATGTTTAGTGATTATTTGGGCAGGGATTTGCCAATCCAAAAGGATTTTATGGTGTGAAGAACTGGTTAGAAGTTGGGTCCTTTTATAAGGGGGAGGAGGGGCTCTTTAGAAAAAACTTAAAGAATTAATTTTTAATAAATTAATATTCGGTTTATAATAAATAAAAACTGGATTATTTAAAGTATAGTGTGGGGATGGGTCTAAATCCTTTCAACCAATAGATTTTAGATAGGTTTGGGTCATTATATTAACCTTATCTTTTAGTTTTAACTCTTGGTTAATTAGTTTAACACTTACCATGTCTCATTGTATTTTTATAATATATAGTTAATAAACATACTATATAAATACAAGAGACCCCCAAGTGGTCCATTAATGATAAAACCATAATTATATAAGTAATTTGGCCGATCCTTAGTCTTTTAGGAATAGAATATAAATTAATAATATACTATTTGTTTTAAAAACTCATTTATGTCAATTTTGACACTACTCAATAATTGATTTTTTTTAAAGTCATAAAAAATTTATTAATTCAAAAAAAATTCATTTAATCAATAATAACATGGGATATTAACCAATAAAATTATTTAATGTCATCAAAAATTTCAAATTATATTTATTTTAACATTTATAATACAAATTGTTTGATTCTTTCTTTATTAAGGAAAATACTGCATCATTATTGTGTCATATATATTATTACTTTTTCAATGTCTAAAAATTATAAATAAAATATAATTATCTAGGAAATATTTGTATATTTTCAATGAATATTTATAATAGAAAATATAACATAAATAAACCTATGTAAAAATTGTTTTTCTAAAAGATATAAGTTTATGTCAGTTTTGTATTTACTTTATCTTAATTAAAATAAAGTGTCCCTATCACCTACAAGTGGCTCCATGGGGTCCCAAAAGTAGACCCAAATATGCCCATGGTTGGACATGTATCCACCAATAAGGCGAGGACACGTTTTATGGTAATCTATTATTATTATAATATTATTTCGTAACCTTTATTTACCGAATTTACCCTTTAACCATGGTAAATAAAATATTTACCGAAGTAATTATTCAAAATTTCTAAAAATAAAATTTACCTATTTACACAATTTGGACATCATGATTCTAAATATGGAATCAATTTTTCGAAATTCAACAAACAGAAATGGACGAAATTAATTTAAAATTAATTCCCGCTGTCAAAACAAAAAGTGTGTTTCTAAGATATATTAACTATCAAAAGATTGACACTTGTTTATGTCCGGTTTAATTTTAAAATTATGTCCAATGACCAAAATTGTATTAAATGGTAAAAATATATTCTAAATATACTTTAAAACCACTCAATTTTATAATTTATCAAGAAATTTCAAGGAAAATGTTTTCTTAATTTCATTGGAATTTTACGAGTCTGCGGTTTTTGGCGGCACCTGATTCCGAGGCCCGGTGTGCCCGGAATCAATTTCTAAAGTTTAGCTCAGGTACGTTCAGTGAACAAAGGAGTAGGATTTTCTAACTTTTGAACCGATGCTCGTAATTGAAATTCAAAGGCACCGATGTACTCGCAGAGCCTGTATTTTCTTAAGAAGACCCTTTCTGGAGTTGCGTTTTCTTGGGACGAGTTGTTAAAAAAAATAGTGGGGAATGAAAATATAAATGTTTTAAAATTTTATTTTTATTTCTTGATAATTGGTTTATGTGTTGTGTCACAACACTTTTTCCCTCTCTTATGTGGTTTAACTCATAGGTGTGGTAGTTGGAGTGGGACCCGTTGGGCTGCTAACTTCCCTTGGGAGAATAAAGGATTGGTAGGGTCCACACGATCCTCACCCCTTAATTTTTTCCATAACTCCTCACCTCCCTCTTTAATTTTGTAAACTCATCTTTAATTGAGTAACGCACCTACACCCCCACTTAATGCCAAGTCATCTCTCGAATTTGTTTGGTTTATTAAACGCCTCATTAATTGGCCAACACGTTAATTAATTCGTGGAATCTTTTTGAATTTTGAAATGGATGACATGAGGAATAAAATAACAGAAGCCTTATTTTATTATATTTTTTTCATTGTGTGGAACAAAGAAGACACCTCTAGTCTTTATGTATGTTCTTCATTGTTGAAGAACTCAAAGAATGACGAAGAACGCCGGCCTCCAACAAAGGACAATGAAGAACACTGATTCCTCGGAGATCAATGACGCGACGTCATGTACCGCGACGCCGACAATCCTCTTCTCCGCGATGTCGTGTACCACGACGTCAACGATCCTCTTCTCCGCGATTCCGTGTACCGTGACGCCGACGACGCTTACAGAGCATCGTTCCGCGACGCCGCCTTTCGCGACAATCTTTTTCCGCAACGAACCTCATTCGACGACTTTATCGAGGTAGGGGTTTGTTTTGGTCATAAATGTTCTTAGCCATCCAATGTAAATTTCTTAGCCAATTTTAATCGGATTAACGAGAGGGGGCCGGACTGCATGAACACAGCCTACTCTCCTCCCCCTTGATGTTGTGTTTGTCACAGAATGAACAAAGGTATCACGGTGCAAAGGCAGTGTGCCAAAACAAGGAGGAACATGGAGAAAAAGCGCAGCACCGCTGCGCTGCGCCTTTGAGGCCGAATGAAACCGTGGTCGGAGTCGGGGCTGGAATGGAAAATAGAAGAATCCGCAATTTTTTTATTTGACATACGGATAGATGGGCGATGACAGAACGGGACGTAGAGGCGATTTGATGATCCCACATTGATGTTCGGGTCCCCTAAGGATTCTCGATGCAAATGGAATTGAAAACAGACCCCCGAAGCAACTCCGGTTTCCCGCGGACATCACTTGCGGCGTGGGTCGCCGGTGCAGCGGCGATGCCCGTGCACGCCACCAAAAGGAACCGCCGTGGCTTAAGACGGGGTGACATGCTTCTGGATCCCCCGACCGGGCATGATCCCGGGGATAAGGACGCAAAACTCGCCGCGTCTGCGGAGCACAAAGTATGCTTGGCTCGCTGGCCGAGCTAGCGTGCCCCCCGGCCGGGCCGGGCCGCACCCTGCCAGCCCGGGCCACGCCCTACCGGGTCGGTCCTGGACTCGGGTCGGGTCGACCCAGTTTGGGCCGACCCAGGGGGGTTGGGCCGGGTCGGACCGAGCCCCGACCCCCCATTTTCGGATCACTTCTGGTATTTTGCCCATATCATGGGATACAGAACTCCGATCAATGCACCATTAGTTGTGTAGTGATACTTGGATCTAAAAGGTACTTTCAGTATATTACACTCAAGATTTCGGAAAACTTTGAGTATGGCCGGGATGGTTCGAACACGAAACTAACCGGTACCTCGGAGCGAAAACACATATAACATGAGCTCCAGACGTCCGATTGACGTGCCGTCGACCTTGTTGGATTCCTCTTGATGGGAAATAACATTTGGATTACTTCACCTGATGTTTTGACGTAGTTGGAGTATGGTCGGGTTGGATTGTACCCGAAATCCAACCAGGCCCCTGGAACGGAAAAGCCGATAACTTTCAGACCAGACGTCTGTTTGATGAACCGTCAACGGTGTTGGTGATCACCTCGAGAAATAGTCCCTATGAGTATAACCTATGAGAGTTAGGGGTAAAGTTGAGATATGGGTGGGTTGGTTCATACATGAAACCAACCGGGACCCTGGGACGAAAAAGGCTAATAACTCACAGACCGCGCGCCCGATTGACGCGTCATCAATTACATTGAGACCCCTTTGGCGAGGCGGTCTTTGAGATACATCTTAGTGGGACTTTGAGATACTTAGATTATAGACCTGTAGCTCATGGAGCGGACCCTCCCAGAGATGAGCGTACACAGTACCACGACCGTGTAGCTGACTGAGACCTGACGACTGCTTGACTGACTCGACTTGAAGTAAGTTGACTAGCCCAGTGGACGGAGCACTACTATGTTTGGGTGCAGACCCATGGCGGATGGAGCACTACTGTGTTTGGGTGCGTACCCACGGTACTCAATAGAAGGAGAACCTATGAAGGCTATAAGGGGGGGGGGGGTGCACTACTATGTTCTGGTGGCAGACCTCGGCAAAAAGCACTACTATGTTTGGGTGGCTGACCTGCGGTACTCGACAGGAGGAGTACCTCAACAGTCTTAGGTTAGTGAGCATTACCTTGGAGTCATGACAGGATCACTGTACTCATCAGAGATGGATCTCTTCAGCAGTTATGTTTTCAATAATGAATATACTGGTTTGAGCTAAATCTATGACCTTTGTGTTTACCTCATGATTGATATGGGGCACTTGATAACATAGGAATAGGTATGAGCATATACCTAGGTAGTGGTTATCCGTTGATTTCATAACCTTTGTGTTTCCTCATGATTGATATGGGTTACTTGATATCATAGGTATAAGTATGGGATTATACCCAAGTAAGGGTTATCTGTTGATATCCTTCTTTGTGGTTATCCTTGTTGGATTTAGTGAGACCTTGAGGGTCTCTGGGTCCCTACTGAGTATCGTATACTCACCCCTGCATGGGCTATACCTGCACCTCGTTGTGTTGGTTGAAGACGACGGGCAGCGCTGACAGAGGCCGAGTGTTCGAGGACTGGACGAAACCTAGAGGTGGACCTCAAGGTGAGTCAGTATCCGGAGGTGGACATCACGACGAGACGATACTAAAAGGAGGTAGACGGGCGAGAGGTTTGTGCAGGCCATTTGTACCTACCCTTCAGGTAGTATCTGGGGTGGATGATTTAGGAGCTGCGCTATCTGTACCTACCCTTCTGGTAGGATCTAAGGTGGATGACCTATGAGCTACTTCTATTCTTCCAGTTGTTTGTTTTTTCTGTTGTACTTTTGTTCAGTTGTAGCTGTACTTTCAGTTGGGTTAGTATTCTGACCCACTTACTTTTCAGCACTTTCTTTTGTACTTAGTGTATTAATTCTTCTTGTACTCTGTGGTGTTTTTTTACTTTAATAAAGGAAATGTATTCCCCGTTATCGGGATTTACGCCTTTGGTTCTAGTCCCCAGCCCCTGACTTATGGAAGGTGGGCTTGGGGTAGTCCCGACACGGGCCCCGAGGATGGGTCGTAACAAATTGGTATTAGCGCCAGCCGGGCTGGGCCGCACCCAAAAGGGCCAAACCTGGAACCGGGTTGGGTCGACCTGGTTCGGGCCGACCCAGGGGGTCTCAGGCCGGGACGGTCCTGGCCCAAAACCCCCTTTTTATCGACCAGGTCTGTTCAAATGCCCATAACATGGGCTACAGACCTCCGATCGATGTACCGTAAATTGCGATACGATCCATGAATCGAGACGGTCATTTTGGTAAATGATATGACTCATATCAACATGGTGCACCTTCCTTTTTGGGAGCCTATCTGATTAGAACTCCACATTTATGCATGTTTGACCTGGAGTAGTGATTAGGATGGGTGACCTTCTGGGATGTTTCCAAAGGAGTGTGTGAGTGAGGACAAAACACACTGGAAAGGACATGTTTTATCATGTGGGGTCTGTCATTAGTTAGAAAACCCATTCGGGCATGTGGGTGGACCCTAGGGTGTACCCCACATGTCTGCGGGGCAATTGATGGTACCTAGTGGGCCAGGACCCGACAAACATGTTAAGGCGGGGTGTATGTGCTGTCACCGGGACCCGGTTGTCACAATTTCTATCAGAGGAGTCGGTTCTACTGCAGAACATATAACTCTGAAATGTTTCTTTCTATGAAGAAATAGTGTTAAGGGTACAGAGTGTGGTCTTTAGTTCAGGGAGTCCAGTGTTGGTGCGGGCGGCCGACGTATCCATACACCCGGACCCTGACCTCTTATTTCTGACTATGTTCACGAAAATAGTAATTGCACGTGTTTCATCAAATTTTTTCCCCATAAAACAGCTCAATCCAGTTCTGATCACCGGGTATAATCATTTGGTCGTGTCACGTATGTTTCTTTCAGGATGTATTTCCACGGAAGACCATCAAGGACCTAGAGGGATGTACGTACTGACAGCCCGCCGAGCAACGAGGCCTCGCTAGAGGGACCTCTTACAGTCGAGGCACCTGTAGAGGCACCAGCGATACTACCATTCGTTGGGCCACTGATGCCACCAACCTCAACAGCAAGTGATGCACGCCGCTTGAGCGCGCTGCACGAGTTCCAGCGCTAGAGGCCACCCATGATTTGGGGAGAGACGGACCCACAGGCGGCTGAGGATTGGCTGGAGGCTGTGGTGGGAGTATTCAGGATAGTGGGTACACCTGCTGACTTCAAGGTGATATTTGCTGCCAGCCTCCTTTAGGCAGCAACATGCAGATGGTGGAGCCGGATGCTTCTATTTTGTGATGATATGACCTTCACATGGGGAGACTTAGAGACATTCTTAAGGGTGGAGTTCATAACAGTGACTCTACACTCTGAGCATGCTCAGGAGCTGCTACCATTGTCACATAATTTTTTATCAGTAGCCGAGTCATCCGTAGGCAGTAGACAGATGATGAAGCGGTCCAAGAGGACCAGACCAGCAGTTGGGAGACCTCGGGATAATGGTTTGGTTGTGCGAGGCACACGAAACAGAGCCAACCATACGAGGAGCAGGAAGTGTTATGAATGTGGCAGGAATGGTCACCTAGCACGTGACTATCTGACCCCCACACAGTTGATCCACAAGCATTGGAGGAGCCACCAAGACAGAAGCAGCGGTGGGTGCTTGAGCAATAGCCGAGCAATGGACAAGTTAGTAGAGATCCTGAAGTAGGTGGATAGTAGTGGAACTAGTGGATTCTTTTTTGTCCCTTGTACTTCTAGTTCCATGTTTCTATTGTATTTGTGTCTTTGTACTTTGAGCTATTATATTAAAAGACACTTATATTTGTGATGTTTTCTTTCTTGTCCTTTTGTTTGGTTGAAACTGAGAGGTCTCTGTTAAAACTGTTGAATTGAACCTCACTTTCAAGATTTCTACAGGAGGAGACCCAGTGACCTCACACTGATGCCGACAATGTGACTCGACCCTTGGAGGCGAGAGTGACGGTTGGATCTCTTGGTAGTAATGTCAAGGACTTAAGATGTCATTCATGGGATGAATGCATCATTCATGTTAGGATTTACTATATTAGGAAATGGGCGTGGTTCATTCAGGGGATGAGACCAAGTTTCTCTTTTTGGCAAAGGAGAAATCTTAGAAGCTCTGACATATCGTAGGCAAAGAAGATGCAGATCATCCAGGAGCGGATGAAGACTGCACAGTGCAGTAAGAAACAAAAAACTGGCGCCATTCTTAGAGACTCGGGCGTGATAAATGTTTCAATAAGTGTAATCATTAAGGAGAGATGAGTCTGCGAAGCAGCAGACGTGGAGGCAGAGTTAGGAGAGCAGCATGAGGTGGTGTACTTTTCAACATGCTACAACTACCCGCCTTATTTTTCCCCGCCAGGCTCAGGGAGCTGGAGGGCAGTGGAAGAGTGCGACTGCATGCGGTCAAGTAGTGTGACCCAATGGCTCTAAAATTGATTCAAGGGACAGTCTGTGTCCACTACTAGCTGCCGTAGAAAAAAAAGTTGATATGAATCATTCCTTCCTTCCACGAATCTTGTCCCAGACCTAGAGTTTCCGGTAAGACGTAGACATGACCCTCACATTTGGAGATACCTTGGGATGAGACTCAATAATCACACATAAGCCGACAGTGCGGTCTGACCCATGAGGCGAGAGTTTCGGTTGGAATCTATTGGTGGTAGCACCGAGGCCTTACGACGTTGGTCTCGGTATGGATTGGATTCACAGTTCATGCTCTGATTGACTGTATTAGGCAAAAAGGTTGGGGTCTAACTACAACTTCAGGATGGGTTTTCCTAGGTCGGTGACAAAGAAAACCCAGGCAGCATAGGAAAACTTCAGTTTTTGATGAATAGTGAAACCACAAAGTTGTACTTAAAAACTGATTTTTCGTTTAAATGAAATTCTACCACCTTTGTGTTTTAAATTTCAAAAATCCGACATACATGGTTGTCATTAAGAAGTAAAATGTGGTTCAATGGGATTAAAATAATTTTTTGGTGAATAGTAACTTTTAAGATTTAATTACGATTAGAGGTAATTAGTGAAGTTTAAGGTAAAAATTATGTTTTAATAATATGAAATTACCTAGACACATGTACTACCCTCATTGGATGAGTAATGAAAGACCATTACAATCCATGGGTCAAATTGAGGACCCCATGGAGCCACTTATTTTAGAAAATGACATTAATATCTTTTTATTTAATGTTAAAATTAAAATCTCACAAACATGTGTTGTTTTACTAAAACTATTTTTAGATGGGGTTATAAAAGTCATATTTTTTACTATAAATATTCATTAGACAGATAAAAATATTCCCTACATTATGATATTTTTTTTATAATTTTTAGATATTAAATAAATTAATTTATTTATGAAACCGTGATGATGCAATGATTACCTCATAAATGAACGATTTAAATAAAATGAGAAGATAGTGTGAAATCTAAGTCTTACACTTGTCACAAACCTATTGGATGGGTGGATTTCGAAAGCTTATGACCTTATCCTCGAAATATATCTTTTTGGGACCTTTTAAATCCGAAAATCATTTTATAATAAAGTAATATTTTATAACTTTCCAAGAGTTCCCATCCTCTCGTCTTATAAAAGCCCCCCACCTCTACCACCTTACACACACCTCTCAAGCCATTGGATTGGCCAACCCCTGCCCATTTCGTCACTCCAAATCCCTCTCTTCATCATTTAATCCTCACATTGGGCATAATCCTTTCCATGGAAGCCTTTGATCTCAAATCAAAGAGAGTTGCCCAATTTAAAGGAGATTAAAGAACGATCAAGTCATGTAGGACACGAGGTAAAGGATCCAACCCATGTCTTTCTTTTTAATTACACTATTTTATTTCATTTCTTTTAAGCTAATCTTTCTTATGATTGGGATCTTATTTTATATTACTCCTACTGTACTTTTTATGTTCATATGATGAGAGACCCTATTTTCTCTCATCAATCCATTTTGGAAGTTTTGAGTGGTGCCGTTAGGCTACCGAATTTTCGTAAGAGATCCAATATTTCTCTTTATTTTTAAGTACTCTCCTTTATGTAACTTCTTTAAATCTCCTCTTTTTTATGTTGGGGGATGTTATTTTATATTCCTATTTCTGTAAATTTTATTTAAATATGATGAGAGACCCTATTTGATCTCATCAATCCATTTTTGGATGTTTTAAGTGGCATCGTTAGACTGCTGAGTTTTTGTATGGGATTTTTCGTCTCACTTTTATTCCCGTGAGATTTATGCTACATTTTCCACCATTTCCCTTGAGTTGTGTATGTACTTACCATTATTATAATCTTTGTGTAATATAATTTCATTTATGGGTATTTACATATTCAATGTATGACCCTTCTTCTATGGTGTGTATGTTTCGAAAGTTACCCAAGTCGGTAAGGGAACCTTTCACCCTCCTCTTTTTAAAAGTCTTCTTTTGTTATGTCTTTTAATTCACATACTATTATGTTGGGATATTTTCTTATATATCCTTATTGATGTAAATTTTATTTCCAAGTGATGAGATACCCTTTTTATCTTTCATCGACTCATTTTCTGAATTTTGAAGTGACGTCGTTAGGCTGTCAATTTTTTCAAGGGAACTTCTTAACCCAATTTTGATTCTTTGGGATAAACTTTTACTCCTTTAATATGCCGTTCTATGAATATGTGTGAATAAACTATGATTTTTTTACACTTAATATCCACTTATATTTGGTGTATTCGTTTGTCACAAATAATTATGTAATTGATTTATCCTTAATCCAAGGATACCTTCTTTGTATGGGACTTCGTCTCAATCTCCTTTCATTGAGGCATATTTTGTTTTATACACAACTTTCTTTTATACGGTGTATAAACCCTTTTGAATTTTACATTTATTCAAAAGGAATCTTTTTATACGAAGCGTTTACTAAACGATAAAAGGGATTGTTTTTTTTTGTCGTACGTATGCGGCGACAATGACTTCTCCACCGTCGTGACCATTATTTGAGTTTTGGCTTCCTCGACAAGCCATAACTTTTTTTAAAATGAAAAATAGATACCATGTTTTAATTTTCATTTATTTTTGTATTAAAAATGGTTTCTATAATGTTTTTATTATATAAATGTGTTGTATTGATATCTTGTGATTGAAATATGGAAATGTTATGTTTCCTTTATGCATGTTTTATATGATTATGTTATGGTTCTTGGGAATTTTTATGAAGACGAGTGGTTCTATGATAAACTAAGGGTGGGTGGGCCTGATATAGCTCTCCAATGCATTGGGTAATGCAGAAGAGTTAAACTTTAAGGTTTCTCCGAATAGATTTAGGGAATATACTGTGGTGGGTATTCCAAACGTAACCAAGAGGGTTACTCCCTACGTAAGAATGTTGTGAATGTCTCAAGTTACCTTTATGCATTATGATTTCTATGATTTATTCATGATTTGATAAGGTATGTTAAAATGATTATGTTTTATGAGTAAATTATGATTTCATACATGGACTAATGTTTTCTTTTCATATTTTTATATCCCGTACTGAGCTTTTTCTGCTAATCCCATGTTTTTGAAATGTTTTTCACAGGTCAAGGGAAAGGATCATGATATGTTTATAGTGTCAAGGAAGTTTCAAGTAAGAATCCATGTTTTATTTTAAATATGTTTCCTTCGATGGGAAAAAACTAATACTATATTTTATGTAACCGCTTTGTTTAAATGTGGAATGTAATTCATGATTTATGATCTCATTATCTAAAACACTAAACCTAAAAAGATCCTCAATGTGAATTATTCATTTAAATCAATATTATGTAAGATTTAAGGTCAGGACTCTATATTAACTGTGAAGAAAATTTAATGACTTGGTATGTAAATTTTTTATATATGAATAGGTCATGTTAAATGGTTTTGAAATTAATATATTTATATTGCATCATTTTATTTAATTATTCAAATTTAACCTAATTATTTAATGATAAAATATATTAATGGTATGTTATAATAAATTCTATATCATTAAATGAATTTACGGTAATAAAAAATCCCATACTATTGTAATATATTATCATGTTTAAATGTATATATATAAAAATAATATGGTCTATTTATAGATAAATGTTTCATTGATAATGAACACATGGAACCCTAGACAGTTCAAATATTATTATCATTATTCAGGTTAATGAAGATTTTTCATTTTTTACATGCACTTCTATTCAAAATAATTTTCAATACATATGATTGTCTTATTTTATAAATTTTGTAAAATATTTTTAATTAATTGAGACTATATTGTGTAATAAATGTCACTAAAATGTAGTCACGATGATAATTTACATTTGATAGAATAGTGGTAACCTTAATAAAAACCGAAATTGAAAAAGAATATGAACATAAAACATAAGGAAAAAAATTTAAAGAAAAAGAAATATGTATTGATGGTGATTCTGATTGTCTATAAATTATATTTAATCCAGTATTTATTGATTTTTCTCACACATTCCTTTACGAAGACCTCCTAATATTTCTTAACATTTTATATTATAAAAAAATTCCAAACCCACTCCACTATAAAATAACTCACCCATCCCATTTCATCACATATTGAAGAAATTTATAAAGAACAAAAAAAATACCATATAATAATAGAAAATCTATACCATTTTAATTGAATACTAAATTTTGTCAAAAATAAATCCAAGGATGTCACTGTCATAAATCCAAAAAGAGTTACCTGAAAATGAGGCAACATTCTTCAACAATCACATTTAATTAATGTCATTATCAAACCATTAAAATAATATTATTAAATTCATATATGAAGAAAAAAGTATCCTAAATATACTAAAAGGTTTTTATATTTGTTTTTAGATGTACACCTACATAAAATTACATCAAATGGGTTTTAAATTTATCATTTTTCTTTACGAAGGACTACAACCTTGCAAAACAATATCATTCAATTATTCATTAAAAACACTCATGGAAGGAAATAATGATGGAAATATTGAATTTTTATGATATATGTCTTATTTATTATTTTATAGTACCTTTTTAATTGTTGTTTTACATATAATATCATTCTCTCGATTTTCGTGTAAATACGATGACATCATTTATGAAAGTTTGAACTACTTCATCCTCTATGTGATGTGATTCATTCACACATTAAATTGAACATATTGAATATGGACTTAATTAAAAATATTTTTTTAGAAAATAAATTTATATGATATTAATTAACTAATTTCCCTTCTATAAATATGAAATATGTTTCTCTGTACTACCCATTTCACACATAAAAAATTACAAAGATTTTTATGGATGTGTCGAATATCACCTCTACGATAGAAGATTATTAAATTTAGACAATAATAATATATATGTGTATATATGATTAAATATATTTAAATTTATCATATAATTATATTCTAATAGTGATAAATTATCTCATATCTTCTTTCCATGACGATCATTGAATAAAGGGAACATTACAAATGAGTATGTACACTTTATGGTCTCATAGATTATAACATTGGATAATATTTCATAACCATATGTTGGTTAATGTTTTAAAAATTATTATGTATTAATATAAATTATAATTATTTTATTATTATTGTTCTTTATATGTTTATATAATGGCCACTTTGAACATAGTCAACCTACAAAAGTGGTTTTTAACCATTGAACTGAATTTGTTCAAAACCACCAAAATAGTCATAAATGTTTAATTTGTATTATAAAAAACTGTAATGAGTGAATTAAAAGTAATAATAAACATAAATACATTTATCATTCATATAAATAGTCAAAATTTGTTTATTTTTCAAGAATACAATGACAAACATTAAAAGTTGGACCCAAGGTAATGAATTTGTCTCTCACATTTTATTCCTTAAGGCATATATGATTTTCACCACTTATCTTATTTGTGTGGTTTAAATTATACTCCATTGAAATATAATATCCCGACTCACTAATATTTCATGTTATTATAAGTATTGATTTAATTTATATCATACAAAGCATTTGATTTCAATATATCCATGTGTAAAATGTTATCATTTAAATATCACATTTTTTACTGTTAACCATCCCATGAAACAATAAGCTTATTAGAATCATTTTCTAATGGAAATTAGACTCATATATATATATGTACATATATATATATATGAAAACCAATTTCTATTGATGATGGATATGAATATTTATAAAACATTATACTATATTTTATGTAATTTTCCCAATTTGAATGTTATACAATTTATTAGGAAAATTTTGTTCATTCGGTATCATTTCATAAATATAGATATTTGATAAGGATAATTTATTAGTATTTAAATTTACTATTTAATAAGTGAGTATATTTTGGTAAATAAATGGTATGGGGTGGGTTCTGGTTAAGGAAATTCCCTTGACGAATCAATATTTTTATAATATGAGTTTATTTGTTGATAAACCCTTTTTGTTTGTTTCCAAGAAGTTATATATTATCAAGATGATAGATTGTGACACGAATCGTATCGGTTTCTACACATAAACATAAACTATCATAATGAAAGTTGTTCAAATTAACTATCATGGGGATAGATCTTGAGAATCTAGATATATATCATTATTAATAATATTGTTATTAATATTCCATGTGTTTTTTTATTTGTTATAATATACATGGACATGTTTTAAGATTGTTTTATTCCTAATATGGAATTATTCGATCATATTTTATTGTTGAAATATTTATTTTTCATTATAAAATCATTTTATATTCCGCTATACATTACCGTCACTGAAAATTTTATCTCATGTAGATTTGTTTCCTTTTCCAAAAATATGAAGATGAATTCTTTGAAGTATTTTCAATGATGCATAGAATTTTATTTTGTTCTTTGTTTTGTTATTTTATTCCCAATATAAAATGGGATTCAAGTTATTCTGCTAGATTTTCAAAAAATCTAAATTGATCGGTCATTCATGTTTATATTATCTGTAATCATTAAAATTTAATAATATGGTCTACATGATTATTGAATATGGGCTTGGGGAGTTACATCCAAACCATAATGTAACTCTTATAAAAAAATTATCACCTATTGAAAACTCATAAGGTTTCCTCATACTATTATAATTTGAATTATTCTTGCTATAATATGGGTTCAACCTCTTCCAAACCATCTACATTCTATTGGTGGACTTCTAAACCATACTAATCCACCAACTACATCCTCACTATCATTATTCCAATCTGATGCTTAATTATAGTGCCATCTATAAAGAGCCGCATAAGAATCCATCTAAATGAAATAATTTTAAATTTTTTGTATATAATCTAAAACATGTCAAGGTGATCATCACATCCTTAAATGACTATTAAGATGTCTACAAAGAGAATATCATCAAATATATAATTCATCCTCTCCAGATTATGATCTATCTAATGATGGCCTGATTTCATCAATCATATATGATTCCTTAGGGTATTTTTCAAAACATCAAAGATTACAATGTAAAACATGAATCTCTATCTGATTTGATTATATAGGGAACTATATATAAATGTACTATCTCTTATGAATATAAAAATCCTAGATAGAAAACTTTTTTTGTCTCATATACCGAAATAAAATTATAAAAATTCTTTAGGGAATAGAAATTTACCCCAATAGTGTAACAACACCTTGGAACTCAAGGTAACCCTATCAAAAATACCATTATGATGAAGTCCAAATTCCACATGCGAACTTTTTGTTCATGGAGTAAACTACATGGAGGATGATTCTCGTTTTTTAGATATTATAGTTAATGAATAAGACAAAAATTATAAATGTTCCTCAAATTCCTGGCCACCATTACTGTCACCTGAATCCCTGGAACATATTTTTAAAAATAGATAAACCACCCACTTGTAGGTATATAATATTCCCATCTAATATCCTTTGATAAAATAATGTTCATCAATTATACCTTGTAAATGGATCACAACATTACTATATAATGAATTCACAATCACATGGTTTATAATTCCTTAAAATAACATTTTTCATTGTAATAAGTCATCTACATATTATATTCAGTAAAATCAACAATGAAATTAACATTCCTTGGTGCCTAATCTATCAATATTTTGATCATATATAGATACTATTTATGGAACATATTTTTAATGTGCATGTTCTATTTCGAGATGATACAATGAAAGATATTATTTTTAGTAAGAAAATAATCCTCTGATTGAACATATATTATCTCCATCACATTAGTTTATGGACCATGGAATCCAACTCAATGACATGAGTATAATTCTTCCACTCATGTGGTTATATCTAATGTAACTGATAAGAAAATTCCCACTCCCTCTAAATTATTACAGCATCCATCATAATGAATGACATATAATATTATACTACATACCCATCCCCATGTTTGAGAGGTTCCATCATTTTATTAATATTAAATCTAATATTTAGCTCATGGAACACATCATTACACAAGACCGACAAATGTAAAATCAATCGAATAATCATTATCATAATAAAGGGTTTTTATAAAGTAGAGACGTTCAAATTAAAAAAAAAATTATTGTATCATGATAAACGTAGAGAGCTCCTGATCTAAATATAATCTAATTAAATTTCAAGGAAACAACCACATCAACTACCTTGGGGTCTATATATATAATATTGATTTATATTATTTTCAATATAAATATTACAAAATGCATCAAAATGTTAAACATTGATATCTTGATATGGATCAAATATTTAAAAAGTCTACAGAGGATAATCTATAGATATCTATCATACATCAAAATAGTTAGTGGGTAGATGAGGATGTCATAAATGTAAACCATGAAAAAATTGTAAATAATTGGGCAGATGATCTTATTGATGTGAACCATGAACACTTGAAGGGTATTATATAGTCTAAACAGAATCACTATTCACTCCTATATCACATAACTAATATGAAATTCCATCTTATATATGTCCTCCCCGTTAACCATAAACAAGTGACAACCTGATAAAAAATTAATATTGGATAACCACAAAGATAGAAATATATGATCAATAAGGTTATCTATTTTAGGTAATAGTTATATATTCATAATCATCAGCCATATCAAATTTTTTAATCTATATAGATTCAAATATTCTTTTATTCCTTCTTGGTGTAAAAATTTGCAGTACCCAATAGTGATGTACTAGGTTAGATAAATGCCTTATCCACTAAATCCTTGAGTTGTACATTGATCTCCTTAACTCGTACATCACCATAAAATTTGGTTTTATTGAAATGGGATACATATAAGAAAATGGATCTATCAGAAAGAAAAAAAATTATTAGGATGATGTCTACTGAATTAATTAAAAAATATGTCCAAATAGGGATACGAAATTCGATGAAAGTGATAATGGGTATACCGTTATCTCCTATGATTAGGAAAATCCTAAAATAAAGGACATGATTTTTCTAGGTTTAAACAATATTGAACTGTTTATACCTACTCCCAAATATGAATATTTTATTGCCCATACTTCTCTCTCATAGAATACGTAATTAATACCAATCTCTGATTGGAATCATTGTGATAAAAAAAATTTATCAATCCATCTCATCCAACAACCACCTAAAATATCATCTTATCATGAATATTGAATTAGGAAAAGATAACTAGTATAGAAAATTATTGTTCATCAATTTGCCCATGATTTATGAATGTCTACTTTCATTCCAAATATTTTGTCAAGGGATATTTACTCTGAAGACAAAATAATGGCTAAGACAATCCCCATAAGAGAATGTGAAGATATGAATTTATGTGAATAACCCATATAAAAAATAAATTATTTTGAGTAGAGGTGATCATGACTATACATCATATTTAATATGGTCACTCACCACCATTTTTTTAATGTCTAACACACTTCATAAATATGACTATCCATACCAATAAGATTATATAACTTAAATTCATGTCCAGTGTATGTCACTATCATCTAACCCTTATTCTATGTACAACATATAAATACTATTTCTATGCTATAATAGTCCACCCATGTAAATTTTTATGAATTTACTCTACCTTATGGGTAACATGGATAACCAGGTAGGGAATTCAAGGTTATCATATAATATCATCCCGAATATAAAATAACAATATTAAATAACATTGTATCAATATAATACATGGAAATATGATAATTAAAAAATACCCATTGTAATATTAAACATATGTGGGTATCATGAGCCATAAAATAAATCAATTTTATGAAAATCGTTTGTGGTCAAAAAAGAGTATAACATATAAATCATATAGAGGAAAAAAGTTCATATGAGACCACCAAATGGAATGAAACATCCATCAAAAATGATTTCAATTTTAACTTTATGTTTAATTATGGTTTTTTTATTATATACCATGATCAAAACACAACTACAAAAATTAATGTCACTATGAACACATAATGATTAATACTGATGTTTGTTTAATCTAAGACCATTTAATAAAATAAGAAATCGTCAGATATAAATAATGGATAATAGGAGATGTCACCAAGAGAACATTGTCATGATTTAATTGGATGCAACATATCCTAAAATAGTTTTAAATAAACTAAAAATAATATTGTATCAAAAGATATCACACAAAAGCATCAAATATTTTAAAACAATATTATTCCATGTTCGAAAAAAGAAATAAGAGAGGAAATTCAACCAAAAAAGAAGGCTCATTGAAACTTTCCGCTGAATAACCCATATACAGATTCACTAATGAATAATGAGGAATTAAATACTTAGACAAGTCACGATGATTTTATGAAGGAATGAACTCCCATTATTATAGATTTCCGAAGTGGATAATAAAAATCATTTCCCAAAAATACATCATAGATTCATGGAATCTTTCAAGAGGCACTATGAAATCAATTAGTAGGGGATATAAAATGATAAAAACAAACATTTTCAACCCCAAACTAACTCCCCATGTTTCTTCTTTTTCTATGATTATTATTTGATAATTGGTGAAATTTAATTTAGTTGTTTCAATATTATATAATTTAGAAAGATCATTCACTACAACCTCACTATGGCTATTGTAGTTCCTAGACACTAAATGGAAAATTTAAATGGCAGGCACTAGGTTCCATAATTATATAATATTTTTAGCTTTTATAGAACTACGAATATTATTTAGTTAGGATAAACAAGTTATTTTTAAATTATACATGTCACGCATTCCTCCATACACCATGCCTTGGACATTGCTTGTTGATACATTTTTTGTTGAACATTATAAACACATGGAATTCCACATTCCATACTATGTTCATTGTGTTATCCTTTTTAGACCCAAAAAAATACAACCATATCATTAATCCATTAATGGCCACCCAATAAAAGTTAGACACATAAAAAAAGAGACAATGGGTAATAATATTTGACATAAAAGAAACAAAATGTCACGATACATTATATTTGAGGAAAATTGATATAATAATTCATAAATTTTATTTATTATCAACGTGAGAGAATATTCAGAACTAATAATTAAAGGTTTCATTATTTAGTTTATTTATAAGAAGATTAATAAAATTTAATGAATGATAATGAGTCCAATGACATGTTTCATCTATATAAAATATTATCAATGAAGGAGATAAAGAATAAATTGAATCATGATTTACGTTAATCAATATGATATAATTGTATTTTAGAAGACATATAAAATAATATATTAAATTTTATAGATTCTTAATAAGAATAAGATATAATGATTTTGAATAATGATCATAAGGAACCCCATCAGCAATTTTATTAGAGTTGTGGGACTTGTAGATATTAAGAAGATGTTGGGATTTAATTTCTTAAAAAGATTAGTTAATAATGCGTTGAGTGTCAATTTACATCAATATTAATCCTAGATGTTATCCAAAAGTTTTCATAATTTAAATAATAATGTTTATATGTATGAATTTATATTAAGAGCTGGATTGGTGTATGAAGGACTATTTTTAAGGAAGAATATGTTGGCATTGTAATAAACTAATTTACAGAACATATAATAACATATTTTACACTATTCAATTGGAAAAAATATAGATTTTTATATTTAATTAGTTCATTATAATCCAATATAATCAAGAGAATGTATATATTGTTTGTTATAACATCTAAAGCACGATAATATTGTGTAAAAGATGATGTCACCCCTAGGATTTAGGAATAAACATTCACACATGTTGTTGGTGTTGTGTATAACATAATATCATCCCACCTTTTTAATAATATAAATTGATTAGTGATAAGTTATTTATCTATGAGAGGAAGATAACAATAAAATAAGTATAAGCCTATATGGGTAAATGCCTCCACTTTTTTGTATTTCGTAATTATTATTACAAACATTTCTTGCAGTGTTGTTGGTAACAAACACCATCAAATCCATAAATCAAAACAGTGATATATGTATTAATAACATAAACTAAAATTACAAGAGTGAATAATTTTGTTTTAAATTTCCCTAATAATTCACTCCTCTTAAGGTGATGAGATGATACATTTTCCTCTTCAATTTATATAAAATATAATCTATATATCCCTTCAAATTAATTCTTTTCCAAATCCCTATTTCTATTAATGTTTGTAGATAAATTACAATTGTAATAAATATTTGATTATTTCTAGAAGTAATATATAGTTCTAATACCTAGTAGTGCCAATATTGATGTATTGTCTAAAACAATATAGAAAATTCATAATAGAGAGGTTATCAAGTAGACACAAATTTAAAATGAAAAGTATAAGCACTACTACTAGAAGTTTATAAATATTATAATATTCCTATTAAATTTATTTTGGACTATAATATTCTATAATATAGTTTAATACATGGAGGATATGGGAATTAATAATAACCAAGCTTTTTTAATTTTATATAAACCACTATTAAAAAATAGCATTCTCGTTGTTATCATATGTATTATTGTATTTGTCATAGGGAAAATGATAACCAAAAAGAACAATATTTGGAAACATACACACTACCAAAAAAGAATTACTATAATATTTGGGAATGTATTAAAAATTTAGTATAAATGTCAAACACAAGAAAAATCATATATTGTAATATATTAAAAAAATAAGCCCTCGATTATTTTGATTCACAAAAAATAACATATGAGAAAGATTAAATGAGAAAATATTATTGTGAAATGATTCACACATTTCATTAAATTGAAAGTGATACCATGGTTGTCAATAATTTTGAGATGGTGATCAATAATAAAAAAGTAAATAAGTATGCTAATGATATATAATAAACTGAAGAAACGTATAAATATAAAATTATAGAAATGAAAATAAAAATTAACATCAAATAAAATATCTCTAGGATGATAAAAATATCATCATAATTAATTTTTATGATCCTTAATATGAATTAGAAAATATAGATATGGTTTTAAATTTTTATTTAAAAAAATATATTAGAATAGTTACTGCAATATATAACTCTATGAGAGTATTTGTGAAATAAAATTTTAATCATATAAGATGTATATATTGATAACATATTTTGAAAAAATATATTAATATCCTATTGGAAAGGAGGAAATATTTTTCGCATAATCAATGTATCAACTAGTGAAGTGTTTGTAAATGTTATGAGTTAGATATGAATAAAGCTTATCCTAAACCTCCAAAAACTCCATAGTAAAACTATGTTGGGTGGGTTTAATTGTATATGAATTTAACTAATTATAGATTCCCAATTAGGGGATAAAATGAAAAAAAATTATATATATTAAAACAAGTAAGAATTATATTCATATGAAATTAACTTTGCATGTTGGATACAAATAGTTTTCATATATGTATACGAATAATTAACATGATTAACTATATAATATTTTAACCATTATAAATAATATAAAATATTTAATAAAGGGATAGAAAATATAAATTAATTAAAATAGAATTTTCAAATTCGAATGATCTTTTTTGAATTCTTGGAAAATATTTCTGTATGTATATATAAAAGTAGTCCAATTATATAATAATGATGGTATTATGTAACCATGTTTATAAAAAATTAATTGACAAGATAAAACTATAAGCTATAAGGAAAAAATAATTCAAAATTAATAGTGATGATTCATATTTAAATTATGGATGGAATTTTCTGAAACAAACCAATGAAGATGATGTGGGATGTTACACGAAGAATATGAAACTATATCTTTTAAAGAAGAAAATTATCCACATTGGGATTTTTTACATAATCCATGATTCTTGGTTACAATGGAATCAATCATGATATATAAATTACTAAATATTTAATTTATATAAATAAAAGTATTAGTTTTATGGATGATATATTGGAGAAGAATAAATGTTGAATGAATGTTTTACAAAATATTGAAGAAGAGCAATTCATTAGAAAACAATGTCAAAATATTAATATATTTAGATTGTTCTGAATTAATTTATAATAACATTACCATTTTTAGTGAATATGATAGATAATATGAAATAATGAATAGATAATATTATTTCTTCTAGTTAAGAACTAATTACACATAAAGAAGTCATATTTCATGACTGTATGTATAATAATTAATAGTTAAGTGTTCATGAGAAGAAGTTTAGATGGTGAAATAATTTTTTGTCATTTAAAAGTGAATATTATATGAATAAACAATATTTACAAGGATATAAAATTTAATATTATTCAAATAAATAAATAATGACCAACCAAAAAAATGTTTGATGAAAAAATTTAAATTATGATTACAATGATTGATACATATAGTAATATGAGATAGTGAATGAAGTGTTCACTTAATTTTATTAGATTTGAATGAAAATGTCTTTAGGATGAAAAATTATTGTCCACTGATGTTAATAATATTATTAATTAAACGAGAAATAACCTCAATCCAGCATATTTTATTTATTTCTATATATTTTAAATTAATGATTATTTTTTAATTGGGATTAATGGATAAGTATTTCAATAATAATACATTATAACGAATAATCCTTCATGAATTTTTTATAGTAGAATCATAATTCCTCTTTGAAATATTTAACAGGTTATTAAAGGATCATTAAAGATGATTTTTTTAAAAGACTATCCATAAAGATGATGGATAGAGTTTATCACTTGAGGGTGTGATATTTTGAGTGGTTTTTAGAATTTTATTATTTTATGAAAATATTTAATTATATTAAAAAATTAATGTTGTAGATTGGAATCTAATTTCACATTATTATTTTGAGTTGAATTAAATTTGTTTATTTTGAGGTTATATGTTAAAATTTGTTCATCTCAACCTGAGTCCTACACACAAGTTCCCCAAAATTGGGCTATTAGATGACCTCTAACATGCTTCACCATACTCCATCAGATGTTGACTAGTAGTGAGGGTCTAATATTAATCATGGGGAGAAAATAAACTCTTTATCAGAGTACTTAAAAATTGTAACTAAATTAACAAAATTAAAAATATATTATCATATATAAAACAACCCAATATCACAATAAGACCTAAAATAGGAAAAAAACTCTATAATTGAACAGTAGACATGTCACAATAAATACATATCATATGTCAATGTAAAAAAATAAAAATGAATGAAGAAACATTTAAATACCATGCTGGTCTCGACACCAAGAATGGTTTCATCATCCATGCTCTATAACATTTCATCCATATAACATTGGGAAATTTCCATTAACTAATAATGATATAATGAAAACTATTCGAGTATCAATCATGCAGACAAAGTAGGTTGTGAGTATAACTGAATTGGCCACCACCAATAACATATAAAATAATATTCATGCAAAACATTGTATATTATTTCATGTGGAATTAAATACAAGTAATAATTAAAATTTGTTTAATTTTTTTATGTTCTTATATATTTTACCACATTACTCCCTGGTTACTAAGGACTCCCAAACTCTGAACACCTAATTAAACATGTGTAGGGTTTAAATAATATCTCATATTCATATCAAATTTAATTATAAAACATTAGATTTGATTATACACGTCAATTTAATTCATTATTATAGTTAATTGGAACAATACTCAAATGCCAATATTATGGTAATATAACATCTTGTCTAGCACTTTATGGGTGTTTGGAGTGTCGATCATTGGACTACACCTAATGGGTATTTGGGGAATCTGTCCATATCCTATACAATAATATATTAATGTATTTCATTGGTCCTAGATTTCAATGTCGATGATCTTGTTGGTATTTGGAGCATCTTCAATGTTCCCAGAAAATTTTTATCAATAATACATATAGGTCATAATATCTCATACATCACAATATAAATTTTTTTAATTCATTGATTCATTAATCTGACCAAAAAATTAGAGATTCTTATCATCACAATAATTAATTCATTATTAATTAATAACATCTATTCCACTTATTAATTTACAAATTAAGTAATCATATCAATTCATTTTATTAGTCTAGAAATTAATTAATCCGATCAATTATATTAATTAATTACAAAGTTAATGAATCCCATCAATAAAATTATAATCAAAACAACCTCCATCAATTATTTCAATTATTAATTAATCCAATTCAAAAATTACATAAACAAAATAATATTTATTAATTAATTCCACAATTATTTAATACAATATTTTGTATTTAATTATCACATCATTCTCCATTATTTATTTATATAATTAATTTATCAAATTTCAATATCATGGTATAGTCATATTTTATTAAATATTTAATTATTTCAATTCAATTCAATTCAATATCTGTAATTTAATTATCGTTTAATTAATTAATTTTCCAAATTTAATAATGTCAATTTATAATCATAAAAAATAAATTTAACATGTATATACATGTAATTGAATTCATGAAATGGGGGATTTAATAATATATGACCCGACTCAATTCGTTGATGATAGATTACCAATTAGAAAATCAAGAATTGAAGCGGAACGATCAAGAACGCAACGATGAACATCAATATCTGAAACCCAGACCCAAAATAAATGGAATTTATATCATATAATCCTAGATATGGATCCTATATACCATGATATATATCCATAAAAACATGATCGTGATCCAAAAAATAGATAAAAATATCATCCAATAGATGAGGGAGAAATTTGAGAGAAGAAGGAAAAAACACAATATAAGATTCACATACAATGAGAGGTGATGATATTATATAAACAAATTGAATAATGAAGAAAATAGCTTTTGAAATTTATGAATTTATTTTGTAGAATCCGAAATCAAACGAAATATATTATTTATTATATGCTGTTGGTTTGAGGTTGATATGTTTTTTGGGAAATTTTAGATCCAATTTTTTTATTAATTTAAAACCCATCAATGGTGTTCTAGGCAGGGGAACCATGTTTTCCAAACATTCCACCAAAATCATACACCTCCTTTGGGTGGGGGGGGGGGGGTTTATGGTTATACATAATAGGACACAATGTTTGAAAACTGGTCTGAAACCCTTGAAAATCCCCTTTCTTTGGGTTCACATGAGTTTTTTGGAGGGACACAAGATTTGGGGAAAACCACCACCAACCATGAACTTTCTATCATTGATGAAATATATCAATTTTCCCCCAAAAATGCACCAACATAAAACCGAAAAACAAATTATTCAAAATAATGAAAATTTATACAACAAACCAATCTATAAAAATCTATAGAAGATGTTGGGATCTTTTAATCACCCAACCATATGTTATCTCATCCATATAATGTACATCCTAGAATCTCTTTCACTCGGAGGTATGTGATCTATCTTTTAAGCATGTAAATCAACTTCCCCTTCCCATTTTTCTTATTTCAGACAATCCTGTTTTCACGACATAAGAATTATCTATATTTGATTTTCCAACCACAAATACTCTTTTAGATCCAACACATGTATCAGATTCTCCTCAAAGGGAACATCTGTCTCAAGATAAAAATCATCTATATATATCAAATTAGAAGGTTTGGGGGGATAAAGGTAATGTTATGACATAATGAAAACATTATGTATTGGAATGAACCTCCATCAAACATCCATAGTGTATTCCAGAAACCTGATTCTCTCCACTACATCAAATGGTCCAATAAACCTAGGTTCTATCATTCCACGCCTCCGTATTCTATTGTGAAAAAATCTACCTGACACCATATGGAATACAAATTCACCATATAGAAAAAACTATATATCATTCATGTGTATCTGAATGCGACTTCTTTCTACTATATGTACTACCCATCCCCTTCCAAATCAATAGAACATACTCTAAAATATCACACACAAAACTCGGTTTCAACTGTTATGACTCACCTACCTCTATCTAGAAAAGTGGTGATCTATATATAATACAATAAAGATCCTTGTATGGTTCCATCTATATTTTTTTTCTAATAAATGTTTTTATACAAAAACATAAAAAAATCTAGGTTATTTTTATGACAAATTCTTTTATATAGAACAAGCACTCAATGCATATCCTCATACACCTGAATAGTATTATCTCAATGTTCATCATTCAATGGGTGTAATGACATACTCAATAAAAAATTTGTAACAAAATACTGTTAAATTCTCTTCTAGATGTGTGAAGTAATGAATGTGTTGCGATTTAATAAAATACTATATGGAACTCCATTAAGAAAGACTATCTCATGAATGTACTTGTCTCCCAAAAGATCCACTTAGAAGTTATCCCATACCGGTAGGAAAGGTTATACCCATATCAAATGCTCCACAATAACCCAAATTGGATCATTATACTAAGACATTCCAAGGAGACCCAATATATAGACCCTGTTTAACTCATCTCACATCCATTGCAGAATTAGCCACAACTATAGTAAACCAATAGGTTTCTAACGCTCAGCAAAAACATGTTTATAGGTTTTTCATCATGTCCATACTTGAAAATTTACCTTTTCATGCATGGACTACACAAAATATCACCGTAGACCATAATACAGTTTTCCCACATCAGGATGTACCACCCACATCGTGGTATATGATTCATGCATTATCCCCCCCCCCAACATTTGTAATTTAAAAAACCCAATTCTTGAAAAAGATGATCTCATCGTCATATATGATCCAGTATGGAATTGACTCCCTACCCTCAATGCTTTCCCTCATGGCCATGGATCCTCATAATGTCTATCCCAGATCAATCTAAAATTTGCAGACTACATGAAAAATGATATGGGAGTCATCTTCATCAAATTATTTTGAGATCTAATATACATATCAGGGAGTAATGTCATAACATTCCACACAAAAATATATTTGTGAAAAACCTAAGCCAGAGACTTCCTTCTTAATGAGCTAGCAATGTAGTTTGAATCCGAAAAATATATACTAGATTAAATTATAATGAATTCATATACTCAACAAATCTATACTACTTGATTTTGAAGTCCCATTGTGAATATAAATAATTTATGATCTTGTGATTAGTATACAATTTCAAATTCTCACGTAATTTATAATGCTACAAACACATCAAACTATAATCAGATAATGAAATATAATTATTTTTTGTCTTGTAGTTTCTTTCATGTGGCCTCATCTGTGGAGTCCCAGTGGCCCTGAACAAATGTTCATTCATCAAGAAAACTCAAATAACTATATGAGAAATTTCACATATCACCATTTACTACTATAGGATCCTAACTTTTGATGTTTTAATGTTCTTCACCAGCTCATTGAATCCATTATAACATTCCCTAGACCATTCCATCATTACTCCCTTCTGGGTAAATAATGAATGTGGTGCCTCAAAATAAGTGATTTCCACAATGAACATCCAATTATTTAAATATAATATTAGAGAACTACATATATAAAAAGAATTATCTTTCTTCTCCTGAGATAATACAACTTGATCCTTCTTAGGGTCCAATAAAACACCTTCATCTAACATTATGTGACCCAATAAGTGTACAAGATAAATCCAATATAGAAACATAGATAACACATAATATATTCACTTCTCTCTTAGTGTAATTAGAACAATTTGAAAATGTTAGGGATAATCATCATGAGTCATAGAGTACTCCAAAATGAAATCCACACTAATAACAACAAAAATGTTCCAGGTATGAATGGATCATTCTGTTCATCAAATTGATGGACTCTTCTAGTGAATTAATCATCACAAACATAATTATAAAAAATTCATATAATAAATACCATATTCTAAAATCAGTCCTCAATATTTTATATGGTTTAACTCTGAACATATGATAACATATTCATATATAAAACATTGAGAATATGAATAATCCCTTTAACAGGTAAAGAAAAACCTAGATACAAGGAAGGGGAAATGTGATATTCATTATCATCCAATTTACCATTAAATAATTTGTACATAAGTGCGTTGTTCCACCATTATTATTTTCAAAAAAGATGATAGAACCCCATGGTGGAATAAAATATTCAATGAATCTCATATCTTTCATCACCTTCAGCTATGATTTGATCTCTAGAAGCTCTATTAATTACATTCTGAATGGTGGATTTGAAACTCACTCTACCCCAATAATGGTGACAATGTTAAATTCCAAATCTCTATCAAGGGACATACATGGGAATTATTCAGTATATAAACATGAAATAATTCAACTCTATGGGGATAGACACCATAATTTACTCTCCCATAATCTAGAAAAAAACACACATGTTAGGGGTTATGCACCACTAGTTGCTATTGAATTGTGCTTGCACGAGAATAGTGGATATCCCAAACCAAACGTTGAATATATTTCTCACCCATGGGATATTTAAATGTCACTATCTTTATGTAAAAATATATTTGGACTCCTAACGACACATTCCCTTCAAAATACATAATTTGGTCAAATCATATTATGTTAGTGATATATGGATAAAAACAGAAACGATAATCCTAATAATCATGAGGAATCCCCTAATAAATAGATATCACTCAAAATTACTCATAGAGGTGTATCTATTTTCAACATCCAACTCATTCACTCCACTAACAAGATTAAACCATTAATAATATCAGAAAAAATATATTAATGAGAGGAAGATGTATCAAATAAGGAACTATAAAACATTAAATCCACCTGAATAATACCTCTGATTATCTATGATATACCGTCATTATCCTCAACTGTAGGAAAAAGACATTGAAAATCTATACCCCTCTTAAATATTATCTAGTCTCTATCCCCAAAACTACAAACAATTATCTTATACAACCACTCCTTCCTATAATCTCCACATCCACTAACTCTATGTCCGTTGTAGGGAGAACTATAACTGCCATATTGGTATGAAGGGGATGTTGTCCTTTCCACATTGTGGTTCTTCCTTGATCCTATAAAAATATCCATCAATCATGGGTTCTTGAAAAACATATTTTGAAGTCCCATCCTACCGCATGATTGTTAATGAAATATTCGTTTGGGAAAATGTTTCAAAATGTTTCTCTATATATCACAAAAGTGTAAATGCACTAAGTCATGATCATGAGTTACTGATCCCTATATCTATCTATTGTATATCCCACATATCTATTATACATTATGGTAATGACACATTATTCAATCATAATTTATACATCATAACCATCAGGCTGGATCCATCTGTCCTACACTTAAAGCCTCATTTTGGTTCCCTATAGATAGAACATCCATATTCACCAATTCTGAAAACATCTTCATCCAAAAAAAAATTCATAGGGTACTTAATTTATGAATTAATACCACCCTAAATTTCTTTTCTATAGTATCCTCAACCCCCCCCCCCCAAAAAAAAATCCAAAACAAATAAATACAGACTTATTAAGAGAACATCACAATTCATCATGAACATCCTCCCCAGATTAAACAACATGAACTCAACTGTTGTCTCTTCCCTAACCATCTTAAGAAAAAATTTCCTGATGAAATTCTCTTGTAATTCCTTCCACTATATTTTATATATAATTTTATCAAATGTCTGGATGTCCAAACTATTTTTTCCTGACTATCATATATTTAAATAGATATTTCAAATCAATTTTGAGCAGAAGTCTTCTGGTGGTCATATATAGTCTTGATGGACTCAAGCAAAAAATATGATTGCTCATATCCACACTCTCTAGTAAAAATTGTAGGGTGTGGCAACTAGAAAAACCTTCTTATATCAAACAATCTCTTCACCACCTTCTATGGGTATATTTCAATAAATTTCAAAAATTGATGAATGTTCTCATGGAAATGATCTCTAACTTCCTCACCCAGCACTATTGGTGCTCCATGTTTCACTACTAGATGAAAATCTCTAGCCATGTACACATTTCATAATCTCAACAACCATCTTCTCGGAGGCATACCTCTAAAATTACAATCATAGATAACATGAATCCCAACAATATATTAACTAATTTATATGTCATATAATAAATACCTTACAATTAATTTTCATAAAACCCCACCACATGGACAAAACAAAGGCTCTGCCACTCCCCGTAACGACCCAACAACATAGCCATGATTAATTACAAGTAAAATAAAAAAATATAATTCATGATTATCATAATTCACATATTTGTTGAAGTTATTCTTCAATTAAAAATTTCATGTCATATTAGGAAACATTTTTATATCAAATAAAAAAGAAAAAAAAACATATCATGTTCAAAAACTCATTCAATAATTATTTTCCCTTGCGTTCGTAAAATAATGCATGTCAGCAAAGATTCCTGAGTGCCTTAAAGGATGAATACGAACTCATATCTCAAGCCATATCAATCATGGAGTGAAATATATTTAAATCTTAAAATAAATATTCACATTTAAAAATAAATAGATCACTCATTGTGAAATAAGATCAACTATTACAACACAGATTAATAATAATAATCCTACCATGGATACTTGGGTTTCCTATGAACTTGTGTCAGCTAATACCCTGAATGAGATCATTTCCCATGCTTAAATATTCCTACTCTCAGGTCAAGGATTCCTCCAATAATAATGAATGATAATGCAATGGAAAAATTACTTTAATACCACATTATAACATCCTGACCTGGTCTCCACACACCGATTCCCCAGTCCGGTCATTTACATGTTATTTAATGCATGTACCTATGCACCATAGGCCATAAAATAGTATTTAGAATATAATATAGATCATGACAAGACAATAAATTCATTATCAATGTAATACAATAAATGAATTAAATAAAAAAATCCAAATGATATAACCATAAAAAAAAGAAACAAATTTCTAAAGATGGCCAAAAAAAGAAATAAAATATTCCAAAATAAATAAGAGGCATGTCATGCTAAATACATGAACACTGTTGATGTGTAAAATAAAAAAATAATACACTGGAAAATCTCATGTTTTCCTAACACCATGTCTTGTTCCCTTATACATTCTCCATCCCATATTTTCCATATAACATAGGTCCATTTTTCTTAAACTACATTGAAATAATTAAATATATTCGTGTACCAATCATGTAGCCCTAGATGCGTGTGAGTAAAACTCATTCAACCACAACCAATGATGTCTAAAACTAGATTCATTCAAGAATGTGGATAAAGTTGTATAAATAAATAAAAATATACATGTAATACTGTAAATATGTAACATTAATTTAGTTATTATTTATTAATCAACATTACTCATGTGTTCATGAGGAAACCCATACTCTCCAAACATACTTTTGTTCGTGCCAGGGTCTGAACCAATCACATATTAAAATCCAATTTCATTATAACACATGGGATTTCATTATAAATTTAATTTTAATTCATTACTATAGACAATTGGAACCATTATCCACATGCAATCTTGTTGGAATTGAACATCATGTCTAGATGCTACTGGGTATTTGAAGCATTAGTCCCTATCCCACACCCCATGTATATTTGGAGCATTTGTCCATGTCCTATACCAAAATATTATCACGATTTCTATTAGCCCTATAACATCATTGAGAGGACCCAATGGATATTTTTAGCATCAACAAATGAAACACACTGCCTTTCTAAATCAAACACTTATTTTACAATATAAATGGAATCAAAATATCACAATATGTCAATTAAATTCATAAATAATCTAAATCACCAATTTCACATTCCTATCATTCCATTATTTAATTCCAAAAATAAAAAATCACATCCCTTCCATTAATTATTTTAATAATTAATTAATCAAATTAATTCCATTAATAAATTGATCAGGTAATTAATCACATCATTTCTATTAAATATATAATTAATTAATAAATAACATCTAAAATTTCAAAAACCAATCGAAATCATTAAATTATTTCATTAATTACATAATCCTATAAAAACAATTACTTAATAAAGTCAATCTTTATTTATTAATTCATCCATTAATGAATCCAATCTGTTCATTTAAATAATAAAAACATTATCCCCTATGTAAATCAATAATTCTATAATCCAACATAACAATCTAAATATCCCTATAATTAACTCAATAATTAATTATTAAAAGTCAATGAAATCAATATCCCAATTTTTTATGTCCATTAATTTATTAATTTACCAAATTCAATATTTCAATTTGAGATATTAAATTTCCTTTAGACCAATATATATTCTAAATTTACATATCATTAATTTAAATAATGACCTTTTGAATTTAATAATATTCCAGAAACCTCAATTAATTGATAAATGATCACCCAAAAGATATCTCAGGTTGATGTTGAATGATCAAGAATGCAATGATGAAAGAGATATGGATCTGAAACCTAAATACAATATCAAATGAATTAGTATCTTATATTTATTGATGTTTATCCAAAAATCCTAAATATATATCCTAAAAAATAGATCTAAAAACCCCATAATAACACCCCCAATAGATGTGGTAGATACCGAAGGGAATATTGATATAACATAGGATAAGTACCACTTAAGAAGAGAGCATCAGATCTTCAATATTGACTATGAATCGAGAGAAATGGAGTTCTAGAGCCTTATGAATTAATATGAGAGAATAAAAAATCAAAAAAAAGTTTACAGATGGGTTGGGGAGGGTGAATATTGTTAATATTGGTATTTATGAAATTCTAAATCATGTTTTTAGGTTAATTATAAAATAGTTCTTGGTTTCATAATTCTGAGAGAAAGGTTTTAAGAACTGTGTGTTTGTTCTATGAGTAATAGTTTTAAAAACCATGATCTATCAATGAAAATCCGCAATGTTTTGGTTCATACAATTATTTTAGGCTGGGTGAATGGTTTCGAAAAAAATGTGAGTTGATCATTCATTTTCTGTGTTTCATAATTTTTTTTACAATTTTCACAAAAAAACTCCCCTATGTAAAACCCAAAAAATTATTCAATATAAATGATAATAATAGATGAATCCAAACTAGATAAATCTTCAATTTTTTTTTGATATATTACAAAGTAGGAAGGATCAGTTCTACCATCCCCCTATAATACTCAGGATTCCATGTAGTTTATATTTTAATGGTGGGGAAATGATATCTACTACTCTATAATTACAATACCAATTTAATCCTCATTCATTTTTTACTCCTCCCTTTCATTGGACCTACATTAGAATTTCCTAATCACTTACCTATTTCTATTATTTTTTAGGCCAATAAATATTACGTATATAGTATTATCATTCTTCACAGTGTGACATTTTATTTCTTCAAATATATTCATCAATACCATGAATGATAAATTAACTTATTGTTTTTTACTGATAGTTTTAATAAAATTATAGGATGGAAAAGAGTTTTTGGGAAACCTTTTCTTGTTTCATTAATTTAATTTATTTTTTCTTTTTGGACCACTAATAATCATTCAATATTTCTCTATATTCTATAAATATTGGAATATAGTGTTTTGAATACATCTTGGTCTATTGTGTTGGTTATATCGTGTTGGTTGGTGTTAGTTAGGTATAGCAGTAACTTATTTCTGTGTTGTATAACCCAAAACTACTCTCGTTATCATAGGTTATTTAATTTATTCTTCCATTGATATTTTTTATCATCATTATCCCATTAATTGAATAATCTATTATCATGTTGTCTCAATGTGTTATAGTCGGTAGATATATAACATAATGTTTATGGAAGTTGATTTAGGTTCTCGTCATGATTAATTTAATCATGATTAGATTTACGATGATTATTATTTAACTACCATGTCAGTTTATATTTTTCTATTATTTTATATTTTATATGTTAATTATATGTTGCAGTGATTATAGTTCCAATGTTTATAGATTCATCATTGCTATGTTTTTTTAATTGGTCTATGTGATGGTTTGGTTATATTTTTAGAAATCATTTATCACTCATTGATGATAATTGTTGATTCAGGTTGTATTTCTAAAGTTATTTTCATTTATATTTTTCTGGTGGTTCTGGTGGTTTTGTGGTTATTAGATCAAATAAGTGCATCAATAATATAATACCCAATGACCTGTACTCCTGGATGTTGTGATGAAAATATAACATTGCATCCATAAATATGATGCTAACAATTGGGACCATATTTTCAATATCAAAACATTACAACATCAAAATAATAACTTGGAACATATACACTAATAAGTACCATCAAGGATTATACAATTTCGGAATTTGGAATAACTTCTACAAAAATAAATCAAATCACTTTTAATGTTCATTTTTTCCATTTAATATATATTATCTTTTTCGTAGTATTTCATTAACATCATCCTTTTTAAAACAATTATATACATAAATAATTAGATTATAGTAATTATAACCTATAGAAATAGAAAAATAATTTGTTCCATATCAAATTCTTACTAAGGGTAAAGATAATCATTAATAATTGAATGATATAAATGAGGATAAATTTTCATAAGTGTATGTTTACATAATCATAGCACATGAACGAATCCTAAATGAACTGATACCCATAAATACATGGATCATTAAATATGTACATGTATAAATTATAAAATTAATAATTATCCACAATCATGAGCCATGTTTTATAAATTATGATCTTGAGAATCATTATAAACCAATATCATTCCTATTGAAAACATTTACATAACATTGGAATGCATTTTCAAATCATTTCTAAATTCACTAATACTAATGAAATAACCATATAATAAAAATACATTACAAAATAATTAAGAGCAATATAACAAATCCACCAATCCTTGATTTTTAACGTAATCACATATGACTGGTTGATAATTTAACCACCCTTTAAAATTCAATGTTCTTTTAAAATCGTAACAAATAAATGTTTCTATTTCATCATAATAATATAATAATAACCATAATTACTTTCTAACTTGATTAACCCATATAAATGAAATGGGATATATATAAATCCATTTAAAACATTAATATACCTTGGAAAATAAAACGGTTAGATAACAACCTCTTTATGTCATGTTGACCAGTTGAAAATAAACTAGTTCGATAGAAATCCCATTTAAACAATATCAAATTATTGAGGAAATATTTTGGATGATATCAACACTAAATACCACCAATGAAAGATAAGTAACAACTAATTTTATTGGACATGATTAATTTAGATACCATTAAAGGACCATTAATATAATTTTTAGAAAAATATCATACACATTTTGAAAATCACCTTTTGAAACATAAATATTTTTTAATATACATTTCTATGAAAACAACAATTGAAACACAAAAATTAATTTTAAAAAATAATTTTAAACAAAACAGATAAATTTTATTTGGAAAATAATAAACCATAAAAATTAACAATAAAAAAAATTTAAACAAGTTGGTCTAATTTTTGGAAGATATTATTTTGGAAGAACATGTATTTCCATCCAAAGGGAGTAATGATGTTAGATTTTCTTAAAAACCATTTCTAAAATATTTTATGTATGAAATGATGGGAAAAATTGTATAATTACAAGGAAGTATTATCAATGACCATAGTATAATATAATTATTTATAATTATTATAATTCATCTTCAATGGCATAAACATACACAATCCTAATAAACGAGGATATTGTTAGAAGACTTTAATATCTTTTTTAACATTCTATCTTGATACCCTTCAAGAAATAAAATTATATTAAACACATAATATCATGAAAATAATAATATAAATGATATATCATGTAAAAATAAGAGTATATATATGTATATTATAAAAAAATATTGTTTTTACATAAAAACATGTGAAATAATAAAAAATTTTACAGAAAGCCCATACAGCTTTGGTATCATTGAAATTGTCAACATGATGAAATAGATATCATATAATGGATTTTTAGATCCCAAAAATTTAAAGTATGAGAATAATTAAATAAATTCATGATAATTATATATGCTAAATTAATATATGTTTAATATGGAATATATCTGATACAAATTTATTTGAAATGAGAAAAAAACCATAAATCGAGATCAATTCATCAATCCTTTCTTTATAATAATGAATAAAAATCATATGTTAATTATTTATATCCATGATAAAATACTCATGGTTTATTATTAATTTTATTTCAATTAAAAAACATGTATACATAGTAACTTATTTAGATAGGTTTAAGCTAGTTGTTTAGATCACATTCAATTTTTGTTTAAAAAATGACCTTGGTAGGATGACTATTGTCAAAAGGGTCCTTTTTAAAAAATCATCATAACACTAATCATGAATAAATTTTCATATATAGAAATAGTTAATTATTATTATTAAAATAATTAATGGTGGTTATTAAATCTTTACCCATTTTACCATAATAGAGAACATATGACGTATGAAAGGTTGTGTAACATTTCCATTTTTCAATCATCATTCTAAAAAATAGAAAAATAATGTAATATTTATATGGAATTATAATTATAAAATAAATATCATAATATATATATATATATATATATATCATTTTTATGATGTGGAGATTTAAAAAATAAGAATCGTGTCACTTTGAGTAGGTGGTAGCCCTCACATCCACGAACGACACTATCACTTATTCAGTGTTTGAAATGGTAAGAAAACAATTATGTATTATAATCCATGAAATATGATTATGTTTAGAAATCATAATTATTTAATTTATTAATACATAATCATTACATATACCATTAATACATTCCATGTATCGTGTTTGTGAAAAACATGTCACATTACTTAGTGAGGTGGTACTTTGTTGTATATTAGAGAAATGTTATCGCATCCATTAATTTATGAAATGTAAAATTGGTGTATGTGATATAATTAATACATTGAAATTATTATGTCATAAATATAAAAAATATAATATATTAAAAATAAATAAATTTCAATTCCCAACCAGTAAAAAATCTAAATGAAAAATGAATAACACCATTTTGCGAGACATTATTCTGTCGTACAAAAGAATCATGATTTTCTAACCCATTTGATGTATGTTTATGTGGGTGTTATTAATAACCATAAAATAATAAAAATTAATTATATTTTTATAATATTTTTATTATATAATCATGATGTATGATTAATTTTAGGGTTTGTAGATTAAATAAATAAAAATTGGTTGTTGGTGAATGTTACCTTTTCTTCGAGAAACTCATTTTGAAGTTCAAAAAAAAAATGGTTTTATTTCATTCCAAAATAAGTGTCTATGATTATGTTTGGGAATTTTGGGGTCAAATGGGTTAGGTTTTTAATGAGTAAATTGCTTACTAACCATGTAGAATGGATGAGAATACAATTGTACTTATAATGGGGGCAGATTCAAATTCTCATACATACCCAAATGAAAACACTATTGTAATGTATATCATACATTCATTTCATCAAATAATGATCAATTATAAATAAATTTATTATATATTATAAATAAATCCATAAAATTCATTTGGAAAATATTCTACGTTAGTTTTCTAATTATGATTAATTTTTAATGACTTTGTAAACTCGTTTCTTCTTTATCCACGATAAAAACTTTTAATTGTTTTCAATAATAACATTGGTAAATAATAAATTATATATTATTATATAATATAAATAATTAATATTCCAAATATGGAATCCATGTTTCCAATTTAAATTCACATAATTTCTAGAAATTAATTTAAACTTAATATCATATATGGGACGATTGAGCATGTTTTTACAGTTTAAAAGTTCAAAATTTCACACTTTTTACATTGAATTTCCATATTCAATTGATTCAAATAAAATAAATTCAATTAATATATTTATAATTTATCTATATTGAGATTAAAAAAATTAAAAATATAATTAAACATTTTCAATTAGTTATACTAAAAGATAACATTCAATTAAAACATTTAATTATTCACTACTGATCAGAAAAATAAAACATCTCACAAAAATACATCAAATTCAACAAAATATTATTTTTAAACCATTCATGTCAAAGAATAAGTTTAAATTTTCAGATAAAATTTATAAAATTCTCAAAAATTAAGATTAAAATAAATCTTCAATTAAATGGTGGTGATAATTTCTTTTAGAAATTTAAAACATTTTTATTCTTAAAAATAGATTTGTTCTAATTTTATGCATGTAAAATTAATTATATGAACCAAAAGTAATTTATTAATTATATTACATATACAATTATTAATATCATTTCCAAATAGTGATAATTCAATTAAGCAAGATAAAAATCCATTGTGTGCATAATAATATGTTTTCATTAAAATGTATCATTTATATTCTACTAGTTTTTATTTTAAATTTATTCAAAAAATCAAAATATTTGAATATATATATATATATTTGGAGCATAATTTCATAATGTAGTTAATAATATAAATTCCAACAATCCCAATAACTAGTTGACAAATATCATATTAAATATTAATAGGAAATTGTCATTATGTAAACCATGGTCCTTCGTGAAACAAAAATTATCGAAGAAAATTTATTTTTCATGAAACCAAATATAAACATTGTGATTATTAAAAAAAATTGAAAACTATTCATTATATTCAATTCAAGATATCAGTTAAATTAAGATTATTTGAATGAATATTATTCATAAAATTATAGGATGATACATATGACCCCCCTAAAAGGAAGTTTTCAATTGACATTTGTCTTGGTTATCAAAGGATTGAATTTTCTTGATTTCCTTTATCAAAACCCACATCAAAAAATGTAATAAAAAATAATATCTTACAATGGTTGATTAAATGAATAATATTTACTAGAAGATACACATAACTAGGATTCAACAATGGTAGAACATCGTTGGGAAATAAAAAATGGACTTAGAAGGAAAGAATAATTCACAAGGACACATAGGGACTGATAGAAAATGTGGTCAATAAAAATTAAACATAAAAAACCAACATCATACTATATGTGGAATGATTCAATGATATCATCTAAAATGAGTATAATAATGAAATATTTTATTTCCAAATAATTTTCTTGAAGTGGGATGACTTTTTTCACAATTTATACTGAAAAAATAATGAAATTTACTTACATGATAAGAAAATATTCAACTATTAACCATTATACACAATTGTTTCATCATTTTATCTATATGAAGAGTATTGAAGATAGTTTTTTACACCTTAAGCATTAAAATAGAATTTTAAAACACACATAACCATAAAATGTATAGTCACGATAATTCACATGTATTAAGTCATTAAACAAAACTAAAATTATTAGTAAATGGTCTGATAATTAAAAAATGAATTAAATTTCATATAATATAATAATTTTAAAATATATTACCAAATTTCAATACCAAATAATTCTAAATAAATTTATTATCCTATGTATATCCCTTTTCCAAAAAAATTGACTTAAAATGTATTACCCAATTTCAAAACCAAATCATTCTATAAAAATTTCTTATATTATTTGTACAACATATAGGTTTTAATAAAATAAATTTCTCTGATTATTACTGTATATATAATACATAATATATGACATAAAAATTTCCACATATACAAAAAATTTATATATTCTAAATAATTTAAATATATTGTATATTTCAGTTATTTGATGAAGAAAAGTGTTGTTGAATCATGGAATATAATGAAATTTAATTCACCAAACTCAATATGGTCCACATAATGAAATTTTTTTTCAGGACATATATCGTATATGGTAAGATGATTTTATAAACATTGCTAATTTTTTGTATTAAATATACCATAATTTCTATAGAACATATTTTTTATGATTAATTATCAATTTTTATATATTTATTTATATGGTTAAAAAAATAGTATTTTTCATGGGATAAATTATTTTATCAAAAAATTAATATATGAGATATTTGATATAACCATCAATGTAATATTTTAATGAATATGTTTTTTTAAATTTATCCAAAAACATATAATACTATATATTATAGGGATTCAATGATTTACATATTATAAATACCCACTAAATAAAAAAACTTATTTCATATATATAAATTAGTTCGGGTATTTATGAATAATCTATAGAAAAAAAATTATAAAGGAATAGTGGGAGAATATTTGGTCATTAAGAAGTTATATGTTATTAATAAAATATTATTCATTTTAAATATATGTTCATTATTCCTTGAATATCCTAATAATAATTGTATATGTTACTAAAAATTAATATAAAGGGTAACAAAAGTTACTTGATAATTTCATGTGGAATGATCAATAGAAAACATTACATGAATAATGGTAGTAGTGTATTTAAACTGAGTATTAGGTAGATAAAATATTATATTAAAATTATAGAATTGGTTATTGTCGTGTTAAAGTGTTTCAGTAATTTTTTCATTTTGATGTAAATTACGAAAATGTTATGTCTTGTAACATCTAATAATTTTAGTGAGGTATGTTTCTTTTTAGTTTTTTTTAAACATGATAACTGTGACTAGGGGATGTTGGATGATTATAGGATAGTAGGTAGAATAGCTGAGAGAGGCCATCTAAAGGGAAAATATCTAGTGTGTAATTTATATACATGTTTTGTAGTATATACATATGTTGTAAGAGTTTTGAAAGCCCCCATACATATCATAAACTAGATTTTTACATAGAGGTATAATCCTATGTTTTACATGATGTGTAATGATCCCACTCTATATAAATGATAGTGTAATTTTTTAATTGGATATGAGATATTTTTAACAAATATATTCTTTACTCTTGTATGCAATCATTTACAAGTGATAAACCTCCCTACTAAAAACCTATAGATCATTAATACACCTATATTTTGAAATCATATTAATTTCCTTCAGGTGCATTAGATTACTCTTAGTAAGACCACCAACTCTCTTTCTTCCATTAACAATTTATCTTAATATATTTAGTGCTATTTTCTTGAAACCACGTTTTATCTATTTATAGGTCATTGATCTAATTTTATTTTTTCATCTATTATAGATCAATTGAAAGGTTGACAGAAAACGAGGAGTGTTCCATGGTGATAAGGTACGTGGTCTATTTCTATTCCCCCAATGCATGATGTATGTATATTAAGGTCCATTATGCCACATGCAAGAATCCATCAGTGTCACTGCATTACTATCTAATAAAATAATTTAAATGTTTTTTGATGTTCTATGTGGTATTAGCTAGTGTAAATTAGACACCTTAGTTAATCATCTTGACTGGAGACACCCCAATGGTTTTTCCTCTTCTTAAAGGACTAACTACCAAATACATTAATGAGTTTACAATTATTTTGGGGTGTCTTTTATTTCAAATAATTTTATTAAAATGTGAATTTAATTAATTAATATGTTTCATCATATGTTAGACCATAATCTTTTCATATAGTTAAATTTCTTAAAATAAATTTTTTGTTCAACTTGATTAAAATGTTTTACGCGAAATGGGTTTTTAAAAGGTATTATTCATGATATTTACAACTCACATCATTAAACAGATGAGGGTGATTCATGTATCTTTATGTGATTTCTTTAATGTTATAGTCATGATTTTTCTAAATTATAATCATGTAAACAGATTTTATATATGAATGGAGAGGTAATTGGTGTGTCTTTTATAGGATCATGATGTGATTTTTACCACTATGTGTGTTATACCAGTTCCCTTGCGGAGACACATTTCATGGGCTTTCTGTATAAATGGTTTGAATAGGTCAATAGTGAATCTTCTTCCCCTATATGAGATATGTGGGATTGCCTTGGGGGGTTTTATTCTACATCCCAATGATGGTGACATATATGTTCCATTTATGGATAACCTTTGGATGAGATCTTTTGGGTTTGGGTAATCATAGTACTCTTAGAGAACAAATGGGGTTCAATTTTGTCTAAGGGATCCCCTTATAAAATTCAAATTATTAATTCCATATCAAAAAATAATAATTGAATTTCTATTATCAATGGAAGTGTCTTCCCACCCAAATCAAATGCTTGGTCTTCATCCAATCATGATATTATATTTATAATGGACCTTACAACTTATATCATAATTTTATAAGTAAAATTGTTTCTAATTAATCATGATTTGTATGAAGAAGGTACTACTAGTCATATATACCATTAGGTACTATGTCTAATGATTTTATTTATTTATTTCCCTATAATTGTTATGAGTACTTCACTACACAATTTATATAAATAGACAAAATTGATATAGACACTCTTGGTAGTGGCATACTAATTATATCTTACACAGTAATTGGGAGTAACTTGGTAGCCAATAAGTCTTTAAGATTATAGGTGTCTATAAAGGGAGGATTTTAGCTTCTAGTGGTTATTTATAATACCGGGATTGAGTATTTTATTATAGGACTAATCCTATGATATTGATTCTATTAGTGGTAGATTTAGGCCTTTTTATTATTATATATAATGTTTTATATTCCTAATTCACAGGTGTCACATGATCTCATTCTTTATTATCTATATGAATGTATCATCATCTTAATTTTTTATATATTTATTATTCACCTACATCATATTGTTTACATTATTTTTTGGATATTTTTTAAATGATTTATATTTATGTATTTCTATTGTGCTACACTCTGAATCATGAGGGTATAATCTCCCCACATACACACCCTTGTCCCAATATACTAGAAGAAATCCACAACTGTAAGGGGATATATGCTTCACTTTATGTGTCCAACTATCTTAGGGAACAACTATGTTATTTATGGGGAGGGATTCAACAAAGAGGTCTGAGATAAACAATTAATTTTGTCTTAATATTTGGGTAATATAAAAAAGAATATGATATATCAGATTTTGGTAATATGTGAATTCTTGGAGTAGAAAACACACGAATGAGGGAAAAAATTATATTGGATAGCTTAATGTATATTTGATTTTTCATTTTATGATTGTATTAATTTCATTGTTTGGTGACTCAGATGATTTGAGACATTATTATTATTTTTTATATTCTTGCTATGGGTCTCAATACCTTTTCCAAATGAGACACTAGAGTAGATTGTCATGAATCATACTAGGTACATTATGACAAAAGCTACATCCATTATAACATAAAAAAAATTATTTATGTGTGGTTTTCATGTATTGAATGGGAATTTTTCAAATTCAAAGATAGTTATATAATAAAACATGTTAAGATTTCATGCCTGGATAACATAATTTTATTAATTAAAAATTATAAAAGAATATAAATAGTCTATGATGACATACATTGATGATGGAACATTTATTAACAAATTTTGTCATGTTGAAAAATGAACTACTAGTAGTACATGTTGAAATATTGGTTTATTTGATTGATATATAACCATGAAAATTTATGAGGAAAATAATTATAAAAATTGGTAATGGTAGTTCAATAAATCAAATCACTATACATTTTATGTTATATCCTGATAATAGACATAAATATTAGTTCATAGTTTCTTCACATACAAATGCAATTTAATAACCAAATGTGATTTATAAATTGGAAATTATTACAAATTTAATGGGATTTATATATCTATACTCATATAAATAAACATTTTCAAATGAAAATATTTCCACTAGATGAAGATTCCAATGGTATGGTATAGGGTGTTTTAATTTACACCTTTCAATTGACACTAAATATAATAAAACAGCTAATAATTTGTGTTAGACCGTAACCATTACCATAACGTAGTATTGGTAAGTAGGTTGTGTATCATATTGTCTGTCATGAAATATTTTATCACATAGATATATCATAAGAGTGCTAGTGAGGTGAGATTTTCAGAGGAATTGAATGTACAAAATAATTAATGTTTTCCCCAGTTTCGGTATGTTGTTAATTTTTTTATGTGGAAGGGAACTATAAATATGAAAACTATTTAACCATTAAATAATCTATTTGTATTTTATGATGGCAGTGGAGGGAAATATTTGGAATTGGTGGTCCATGATACACCAGTAGTACCTCATTTTTCAGTACCATAGGCACTTCCTACTGATGAACCACTGAGATTTGATTCATAGTTTCATGGTAGCTTCTTCAAATTATGGAAATCATTATAGATTTCCCTTAATCCTACCTATTTTATGATATAATTGACATTTTAATTTCCACAACATCACCCCCATCTATTAGGTTATGGAAGTCCCCATGCTATTGATTCATGGATATATGTCACTTTGTTTGTCTTTTAGAATTTGGATATTCATTTAGATAATATGGTAAAACTCTAATCCTATATTCTATTTGATTCTACTAACATTGGTAAGGTGACATCACCCTATTTGGATTTCATTAGGGTATTTTATAGATGGAAATACAATCATATTTCAATGACTACTTCTATCCACAAGAATTTTGAAAAGACCCTGAATGATTTTTAGACCCCTACAGAAAGGTTCCATGTTAAAAATTTAATATATATCATATTTTATTCATCATCAATTTTTTTCCCTAACACTAACTGGTGACGAGATGATTACTACAATATGTTTTGAGGATGGGCGTGTGTAAAACATATGATCATAGTTGATGGTCTTCTACAAGACATGATTTCTATAGATAGTAAACTAGGCCCTCATCATAATGTGGAATGTATGGGATGGTTGAAATGTTAGCCAGAGTAGTTTTTCTTCCAGGTATGGGTACGTATTGTTAAGATGCATTAAAATATATTTTTAAAGTGCACGTGGGGGTAGTGATAATAAAACAAGACATAACAACATCTATGATGTTTTTTTATCATTGTGGTAGAGAAGTACATAATAAGCTCTAGTGCGAGGAACCCGATCTATTACAGATCATTCAGTTCGATGGGTCACATTAAGAGCTTCTACCAAACAATAAATCTAGTATATTTTGATAAGGGATATCTATCGACACTACATTCAGTGTAACATACAAGCTATGGGGCCACACAGAAGTGCCTTGAGATAGTTGACCAAATAACCTCATGTTCACCTAACCATTTCCAGTGGATTCTGAATAGAAGTGAGGGTACTATGTTGATCATGGGGAGAATATACAATTTACCAATGTAGCGCAATAGAAAAAAAACCAAATGATACATCCAATAACATACCCAATATAGTATAACATGACGACTAAAATGTGAAATATAATATCAAAATCCCAATATTATATATTTCATTCCAAATATGTGTTAGGTGTTAATATGAAAGACCCAAAATAAATAAAGACACTAATATTAACAAGTGTGTCCAGAATCACATATGGATCCCTCATCTATGCTCAATCCCAAATAATCTAACAAACATATCCCCTGTTCCTTTATCATGTCTTACAAACTAGTAGTATTCATACTAAGTAGGGTTTGAGTACAACATTGTAGTAAAACGTTAACACTATCTAAAAAAATTCAGATAATATCTATTTTTTAATATGTAGAATGAATAAATTATAATGAACAAAAAAATAGTCATAACATATTTAATTATTCAATAATTAACCACATATACACTCGGGTTACTGTGTCAACCAGAATAAACATTTCAAACTTCTGCCAGTGATGAAGTCTTAACCCTATCACTTATTAATTTCAAAATCCATTATAACACCTAGGAGTAAATGATCCATTTAATCTAAACTCATTAGTTTATTCAATTAAAAATGTAGTCCACCTCCATATTTTGGGCCTAGATATACACTCCTAGGACCCATTGTATATTTTAAGCACTAGATCCTAGCCCAAAACATATTTATCAAAGAATCCCATAACTGGGTTTTTGATGAAGCAGTATGTGTCCCACTCACATATATTAATATTGTCTTTTAAGGCACCATACCATGTCCCACACACATTTTTCACCGTGGTATTTTGATTTAGCTGACCATTTCCAATGTAAGTATATCACAAAATCACATGTATCATTATTTCATATGTATCACAATATAAAAATACAAAAATATCACATGTACATCAATATCACATGTGTCAAAATATCACATGTATCACAACATTAAATGAATTAGTTATTCAATAAATTAAACCAATTTAACAATTTCATAATCACATCATATAATTAATAAACTCACCAATTAATTAATCCAATTCATCAATTTCATAGTCATAACACTAAATTAATTGATTCTCTAATAAATTAATCTAATAGGGAAATCATAACACACCATCCATTAACTAATTTACAAATTAATTATTCCAATTCAACATTAATTACATTCCATCCATTAATTAGTTTTTCAATTATTTAATCTAATTCAATAATCATAAAATTCCATCCATTAATTAACTCATCAATTAATTAATTCAATAAAAAATAATGACATTCAAAAGATTAATTAATTAAATATTTAATTATTCCACATAAAATAGGAAATTATTAAATCCATTAATTGAAAAAGTATATAACCCCATTAATCACTCAATTCTATAAAATTATTATTAATTAATTGAAAAAAATATTTAATTTTCCATAAGATTTTAAAATTTTAATCATAAAATACAAATTAAAAATTTACATACGTATAATTTCAATTCAATAATATTGTATATGAATATAGACCACTTAACTTAAACACATTTATCATAGGTTTTCGAACATAAATACACAATTTGAAACAAAATGTTGAAGACCATGATGATAGAAGTGATGTAGATATGAATTCAAAATATAAAATTACAAAAAATATCCCTAAGAAATAAATCTATACCTAATAAAAAAGGGGAAATCAATACCTCAACTGATGGGAGAATAAAATTTATTTAATGAGAATCTAATCAGGATGAGATTAACATACCAGGAGAATGGATGATTTTCAATTTGGGATTCAAATTATCACAAACAAGGGTCAGGATCCCATGGATTTCATATGAGTGCCTAAAAAATGATATGAAGTTATTATGGTAAACTTAGGGGGTTTATAGATATATGATGTGTCTTCAGGTAATTTTAATTAGAAATTTTGGGCTAATTAAACCCAAATGCATGGTTTTTTAAGTAGGGGGGATTGTTTTTAAACCATGCACCCAAATTCTACACATCTTATCTGAGAGGGGAGTGCATAGTTACTCCTAGGAATGAGAACAATTTGAAAAAACATGTGCAAGACAAGAAATTCCTCTCCATCGAAAAATAGTTGGGGTGATTTTTTTTTTGATTATTCTAAAATACCTGAATTTTTTGTGAATATTAAAATTTGATAATTTATGATAAATAAAAAATACATGAATTATGATATCATCTGATTATTCATGTCTTATATAAGGCAATTATCATGAAATCACATGAACTCTTTACTAATTTTTCTATTTAAGTCATCACTATTACTTGAATTATTGATAAAAATAAACTACTGATTAAAATATTATAAAAACCCTTCCCCTCCACTATAAATACCACCCATTTTGTCCTTCTTCCTCCCACACTTCTCAAATAATAATCATTGAATATGTTCTTTAAAATAATCCTATCAAGTCCCTTCCCCATGTCCATGACCTACTGGCCTCTCCAAGATTCCAAAACCAAGGACCTTAAGAATGATCTCAAGGATGAGTGATCAAGAGGTAAACATCATCTTTTGTTTTATTTACTTTATTTTTGTTTTATTTTTTATTATTCATATTTCCTCACATCCACAAATCCAATACGAATTAATGATACAGTATGTTATGTACTCTGGAATTCAAGATGTATATAGGAGAATCACCATTATAATTCTTCTCCTCTCATATTTATTCTATAAAATAAAACAGTGTCGGTGAGGTGTCAATTTAACGACATCGTAGACGATCTGTTTTTAATTTCCTTTACATCCTTCAAGACTAGTCCCAAAACCATTTTTATTAATGAACCCAAATAAAATATTGGTATTTTATATTATATAAGGTTATAGAATCATTTTTTACACATGTAACTAAATATGGAAATAAAATGACTTCATCACGATCTAGCAATAGCCAAAATGACCGAAACTAATATTCATAATGTTTCAACATATGAAAAATCCACATGTAATATTTCAAAATTATAAATGAAATAATTTATGGTTTTGGAAATAATTATATGCCTTTCATTTAAAATTCTATATTTTTATTTCCAATCAAAATGATATCCCTATTAAACAGATCTTGGAAACCATGTGAAGAATGAAACAAAAAATATTGGAAGTAAAAAAATTATTAATGAATGGGTAGAATGCTGTCATAATATGATAACTAAATGTGGTATAAACATGAATATGTTTCTCTATAATATTAATAACACCACTATAAATTCTATACATGAGTTTTAAACATGGTTGAGGGAAGTCAAACATGAGGTAAGGGATTCTCTCTTTCTCAATTTAATTCAAGAACTGCCATTTTGTTGTGCTCTATTTTTAATTCCTAAAGATGGGGTAGATCTATTCCCTTCTCCACATATCACTAATTATATATTTATGATGATATACCCCATTTAAATCTCATTATTCCCTCATATGTACACCTGTATCCATGCTGAAATTTCCTAAGTGAATTCTAAACCCAATTTACATTCTTTCGGAGAAAATATAACTTAAATGATTTTATAGTGATAAGAGAATTTCTGAAATGAAATTTTATTATATAATGTTGTGTAATGTTTATTTAATTTATACATACATATTCCCTTAATTAAATCAATTCCCTCTTAAATTATATGTTATATGTAATGAACATTCCCCTTAAAATCCTTTTAGATGCCACCATTATAAAACTATTTATTTTTATATGTCATGAGTTTTGTCTTTTAATTTCATGATGTTTTAAAACTATAGTGTCTTTATTATATATTTTATAGTAATTTTTTAATAATAAGGTTTTCATTATTTTGTCTGTGAAATTTTTATGTTATAAGAGTTATGTTTACAAAAAGGGTATTTTGAAATGTGATTGTGTTTTTCTCAATGGTGTAAATGAGTTATAAAGTGATTTATTCGTGATAAGTTCCATGGAAATTATTTATGTGGGGTTGAGACCAATATAGATCGTGATATGATGGTTGAGCCCAAATATAGCTCATGATATGTTTTGTTGGGACCATTATAGCTGGATATATGATGGGTTGAGTTCATTATATCTCAATATATGATGGGTGGGCCACATTATAGCTCTGTAAAGAATATGGCACTACAGATATGGAATTTGAAAAAAAATATGTTCCATATGTAAGGTTTAATGTTATAGTGATATGGTAAATATGTCTCAAGGCATCTTCATGATGTTTCCAGGCATATGAGTTTTTATTGTTATGTGATTTATTGGTAATTATTTTTTCACTTGACTAAAAAATTCATTCATTATATCCCTCACTCTGTTTTATACACATCCCATGTTTCTAAAATTATTTTCAATGGATATATGGATGGGTAACAAAAATATTGGTGTCATGATGTTTGATATGGATTGTTGTTAAAGAAAACATGTTTTAAGTATTAATACATTATAATTTGAAAACAATCGATACTATTTTTAGTAGTATCATATTTGTATTAATGTGGATTGTTATATATGCGAGATATGATAAATCTATAAAATTCTAGAACTAAAAAGATAATAATGTGAAATAATGATTGTTCTAAACAATATTTCAGGAACAAGTAATGGTTTAATGATATGTCCTTATATTTTTTATCAGAGGATTTTTTAGATAAAATAAGTTGTCAGTATTATATTAAATGAATACCAAAAATTATTTTTACTCTAAGGTTAAATTGTAATGATATAGAATTTTAAGATTAAAATGTATCCTAGTCTATCATATGTCTCTTAAGAACGGTTTTCCATAGAGGAAATAGGTATACTAAATTAGGAAGGCACTAAGAGGCCGATGTGTGTCTGAATCCACTCCATGAATCATAGGGAATCAAAACCATGTTGTTTTTGATAGAAATTGGTCTATCGAATTTGGAACGAAATAGTGGTGGTAATCATGATATAGAGGATCATTTTCTACTACGAAGAAACACCCCTTTTGTAGATAATTTTATGAGCCATCATCCTCTAGCATTCAGTGGAACCACAGATCTAGTGATAGCTATAAGATGGGTTAATGCTCTAGAAAATATATTTGACGTCGTGGGATGTTGAGAATGTTAAAAGGTAATATTATCAATTTATTTTTTGGAAGGTGTTTCTGATCAATGCTGGTCTATGGTTAAGAATACGAGATAAAGAGATGATATTGATTGTCAGGAATGAGATGATTTTAAGATTCTTTTGTAGTAAAATATTTCCTAAAACTATTTGACTCAAAATGGAGAAACAATTCGAGGAATTGATGGAGAAAGATGATGATTTTATGGAATCATATGAATGTAATTTTATCGACAAGCTAGGTATATACCATATTTTACATGGTTCTTTGATATAAAAATTAATAGATTTTACTATGGATTGAATCTTTTTTTAAGAATTTCATTGGATTCATGAGAGTTTAAAAGCAATGGGAAACTTATTCATTGAGCTAAAAACGGAAGATGATGTATGCTGAAACTTATGTGCGTTGTGATGAAATAAATAAAAAGTTGTCAGGTTTCTATGAATTGGGGATGAATAATACAATGAAGTTAGGTGTTATGAAAGTCAATTACCCTTCGTGTGAAATATGTGGTAAAAGAAATCATTTAGAATTCCTTGTAAATTCTATTAAATTATACCATTGTGGAATTTTTAGTCACATATCTAATTATCATAAGTAATGTGATTTGAAAATTAATGAAAAATCAATGATGTGATGATTGAACTAAAAAGATTTTGTTCATTTTGCAATTTTTTTTATTAAGCTCATCACTCAAGAAGCAAATAAGAATGATTGGAAGAAAACAGTTGTTGTAAAATACATTGAAACTACTTAAATAGATTTTGAGCCATCATATGGGTTGGTATGAGGTAAATTTTTCATTTTCAATGTTATCACAAATGATGTTTTTTGATTTGGGCTCCACACAGTCCTTCACCTCTATATTTTTTTTGGAAAATTTTGGAATTCAATCTCATGAAATGAAATAATAACTCATTGTAAAAAAACTTGGTTGAAATATTTTTGCAAAATAAATTATCATAATCAACCTATATATGTTAGTGGAAAGATTTAACCACCAAGCCTTGTTGTTTTTCCTCTAGTAGAGTTTGATGTTATTTGGGGTGAGGATTGGCTTTATTATTACTATTCTAGGATAGATTGCTGAGTAAAAGAGGATTTTTTCTGAAAGGGCGGAAGTTTGTGTACGAAAATAAACCTATTAAAGTGATAACATATCATGAATATAATAGAATGATAAATTATGGACATGAAAGTTATCTTGCTCTTTTTTTTTCAAATGAGGGAACTATCTAGATGAATGATGTACTAATGGTAAATGAATAACTATAAGAATTTCATTCTAAATTTCCTAATGTTATTCATAATCAAGAGGTTCATTTTACCATTAACTTAGTTCCAGATTCTATATAAATTTACAATTCCCCTTATCGAGTTTCATAACTTGATGTTTTGGAATGAAAAAAAAAGTTGTAGGAATTATTAGATAAAGGATTCATTCGACCAAGAATATCACCATGGGGTGATCATTTGTAGTTTATTAAGTAGAATGGTGGTTCAATGATACTTTTCATTTTGTTTAGAGCTTCGAATAACATTACTTTTAAAAACAATTGTCTTTTACCTTATATCGATGAATCATTTGATCAGCTCCCGGGAGCACATTATTTTTAAAAGGTTCACTTTTGGTTAGGGTAGCATCAATTGATTGTAAATGAAGAGTACATCTGGATGAATGTGTTCCCTACTACATATGGTCATTATGAATTTGTAGTTATGCCTTTTGGGTTAACTAATGCACCCACTATATTCATGGATATTATGAATAGAATATTTGATGAACTGATAGATATGATTTTGGTTGTGTTTATTGATGACATTCTATAATATTCTAAATGAAATGAGGATAATTAAAAATATATTTGGTTTTGTTTGAAATCCATAAAATAAAAGAAGAAGTATGGAATCTTTAGCAAATGTGATTTTTGGTTGTAACTGATTTTCTATATTGGGCACATCGTATGTAAGGATGGAATAATAGTTGATCATGAAAAAATCCAATGTGGTTGATGAAGTCCAAGACCATATAATGTTACCATGATTCGACATTTTCGGTGATTGGAAGGTTATTACAAATGGATAATTAAAAAAATTTCAGGGTAAGCTATCCAGGTAACTAAGTTAACATGAAAAGGGTGTAAATTTGATTGGATGGAATAATTAAATGTTTCTTTTTAGGAAATGAAATGAAGATTGGTAAATATTCATGTTCTGAATTTAGCTTCCCAAAATGGTGTGTTTTTCATATATAATGATTCATCATTAAAGGAACTTGGTTTCATTTTAATGCAGAATGATCAGGTGATTGTTTATGACTCAATAAAACTAATAAATCATGATTTAAATTAACATACAATGTATTTTGGAATTAGCATCTATAGTCATTGATTTAATAAATTGGAGGAAACATTTATATGGACACAAATTTGAAATATTTACTAACCATAAATATTTGAAGTATATATTCACTCAGAAGAATTTAAACATGAAAAAATGAAAATGGATGGTCCTATACAAGGATTATGATCACGTGATTCATTACCATCCCTAGAAAGAAAATAGAGTGGTTGATTCTTGGGTCGTAAATTTAATCCTACATTAACCATGAATCCATTGGAACAGGATCCATTGGTAAATGATCTGATTAATTTTGGATTAGAAGTTCTTGGGTTAGGAAATATATTTGTTGTGATTTTGGAATCAGTGCAACCATCATTGGTAGAGTAAATGAAGATATTATAGAAGGATGGTGGGGGGGTGGATTCCGAAAGTTGGTAGAATTGGTTAAAATAGGGAATTTTCCATAATTAAAACTTCATAAAGATTCAATTTTATGATTTGGAAAAAATGATTGGGTGTTCCTTTTGAATCTCTATTGAAGAAATAATTGTTATGTGATTCTCATAATTCCTCATTTTTAGTTTATCCTGGCAACACTATGATGTAAAAAGGAAATAAGGAGTATTATTGGTGTGATGGAATAAAAAGGGATAATTTTAATTTTACAATGCAATGTTTTACATGTCAACAGGTTAATGTAAACTATAATTTGCTGATAGGGATTATTAAGACTTTCCAGTGCTAAAGTGTAAATGTGAGAATATATCCATTGATTGCATTGAGGGACCACCAAATACATATCGAAGTGACAATATAATCTAGGTTCTTGTTGATTGACTAGATAAATATACCCATTTTCTCCTAATTCATTGTATAATTTATTTGGGTAATCTTACTCGAATGAAACTCAAAGTCATTTTAAGGTTACATGGGGTGCCTCTTACTATAGTATCTAACCAAGAACAAAGGTTCACATCTAACTTTTCGAAGGGCCTTGAGATATCATTGGTAATAGAATTAAATTTCAAAATAGTTTTCCATCCTCAATCATATGGGCATTCATAATGAATGATTCAATCTTTGGTGGATATGAGTCGATCATTTTTGATGTTTTACTAGGAACGTTTAGATCAACATCATTATTTAGTTGAGATTTATTATGATATCATTTCTAATTCCAGTATAAATAGAGATAATTTTGAGGCATTGTATGGAAAGGGGTGTCAGAATCCATTGTTTTGGAATAAAGTCAGTGAAAATTGTTGATGGGTGAAAATTTTGTAGAGGAATAGGTTAGGAAGGTGAAGATTATCCAGCGGTACAAGAGTATAACTCGGGCCGGTAAGAAACTTTAAGCAGATAATAGATGGAATGACTACTCTTTCGAGGTAGGTGACCATATTTTCCTTTAAATATCATTTTGGAAAAGTGTAATGTGTTTTTGTAAGAAAGGAAATCTAATTTCACAGTTCATCAGACCATTTTAAATACTATAGAATGTTGGACTAATTTCATACCATGTAGCATTCCCTCTGAGATTGTCTTAGGTATACAATTTTTTTAATATTTTGATGTTGAGAATGTATGTGCCAGATTCATCTCTTATTATGATCACAGATGCAAATTCAGCTAGAAGGGAACCTTAGTTACATATAGAGACTAGTTTAGATTCATTATTTTAGGGAGGATGTATTTTAGAATATGGTAATCCACTAGGTAATGGGTTTTCACATTAAGCACATATTAGAATAGGAATCATGGTAATCAGAAAATGATAAGAGGAAAAGTTACAATCGCCTGTTTAATAAGTAAATATAATTATGTGGATGTAATTTTTAAATAGTGGGGATAATATAACTCCCCATGGTATTAAAAATATTGTGAAATGGATGAAACATTGTTTTATGTACATAGTTATATTTTTCCCTAAATTTACTTTTCCTACTTTTGTATTTTGGATTTTGAAAAAATCGGCATACAATATTTCAATTAATAATTTATTTTGAGTATGATACGACCAATTTATTTATTTTTTCGATATTAACATACCCATATGAATATGAATATTATCTTTATAAATAGTAGCATACCCTTTTATATAGTAACATCTCTAATGATAATATTTATATACGACTTGATTAAATTTTTGATTTACACATATATTAGAATAAGAAAAAAAATGTTTAAAGATTGATATTTTTTGAATTAAATATATTATAATATAAAAATTAAATTAATCATATTTTGATAATAATTATTATAAAAAGTAGTTTATTTTTGGAATCTACATTTCGAATAATGATTGGGGTGAATTTTTGGGATTTTTCATAAAATCTAGAATTTTTGGTGAAGAGTAAAATTCGATAATTTAGAGTAAATGCTAAATACCTGAATTATGAGTCATATTCTGATATATGGCTTATGTAAGGACATTTCCCCAAACTAAAACGCACTCTCTACAATTATGTGGTCATGGAATAATAACTATTACTTGTCTTATGTTCCAATAATAAACTAATGATTTAAATATTACGAAAACCCTCCCTCGTCCACTATTAATGCCACCGATTTACTTCCTCTTCCTCCCACATGTCAAAAGCCATGATCCTTGCCAATATTTATCCATAAACACAACTGATTCCCCTTCCCCATTTCATATAACTTCTAGAATCACAATAAGGCCAAAACCAAGGGCCTTAAGAAGGATCTCAAGGAGAAGTGATCAATAGGTAAACATCCTCTTCTGTTTTCTTTCATTGCTATTAGTTTTATTTTCTATTCTAATATATTTATAACCTCCCCTTATCTAATAGGAATGAATGATATAGTAACATACATATTCATTATTTCATTATGTTTATGTAATAATCACCATTATACTACATCTCCTCTTCCACTTATTCGATAAATGAAAACATTGTCTGTGATATGTTGATTTAAATAACATCTTGGATGATGTGATTTCAATTTCCTTTACGTTATTCCAGACTGTACATGAAAAAATTTCATGGTTGAAATAGATTATAAATTAGGTATTATATATTATATAGGGTTTTGGAATCATTTTCTTTACATGTTATTTAACTATAAATCAAAATAACTTCATTATGATCGAAGAATCACCAAAATAACCTAAACAAATATCAAGAATGTTTTAAATTATGAATCAACATCATGTTTGAATTAAAAATGATAATTGGTATGATTTATAATTATGGAAATATTTAAATACCGTTCCATTCCAATTTCGGAGTTTCACTTCCATTGGACACAAATATCCATCATGAACTGATCATAGAAACCATGTGATGAACGCACCTGAAAACAATGGAATTAATAAAATATTATTAATGAATGGGTGGGATGATTTTATAATATTATCATAAAATGTGTTATAAACTTGAATATGTATCTGTAAAATATTAATAACACTATTTTAAGATTTATATATGACAATTTAACACATTGGAGGAATGTCGAACCAGAGGTCAGGGATTCTCTCTTTCTCAATTTTATTCAAGAATCTATTCAAAGTTTTTCTCATTTATTTTTAATTCCTAACGATGGGGTATATTTTTTTCACATGCACCATAACACTATAATTATATATTAATGAGGATATACCCCAATTCTACACCATTAATCCCTCCCATGTACACCTGTTACCATAACAATGTTTTTTAAGTGAATTATAATCCAAATTTCCTTTCATTGGGTTAACCTTCAAAATCAATGGTTTTATCAATATTAGAGGATTTATCAAATGTAATTTTATTATATTCTTTTCTATTTTGTGTTTATATTGTTTACATACATATATTCTTCATTAAATCAATTCTCACGTAAATGTTATTGTATTTGTAATTGACTTTCCCTTTAAAATCCTTTTAGATGTCTCCTTTAGGAAATTGTTTCTTTTTTTATGCTAGGGGTGTTCTCTTAGGATTTCATGATGTTTTAATACTATAGTGTCTCCATTATATATAATATAGTTATTTTTGAATAATAATGTTTTCATTTTTTGTGTGAAATATTTATGTTCGAAGTGCGATTCTTACTAAAAATGTTATTTTGAAATGTGAAATTGATTCTCTCAAGGATGTAAATGAATAACGAAGTGATTTATTAATGATATGTTCCTTAGAAATTATATTTTCTAGTTTGAGCCTTTTATAGCTTATAATATTAGGGTTGACCCAATTATAGCTCAACATAGGTTGGGTTGAACCAATTATATCTCAAGATATTTTGGGTTGATCCCATTATAGCTAATAATATGACAGGTGACCACCATTATAGCTCTCCAATGCATTGGGTACTCCGGAGATAGATGTTGACCAACATGTTATTCCATATGTAAGGGTGAAATTAAGTGTGATATGGTAAATATGTCTCAAGGAAACTACATTATGTTTCTATGCAAAATAGATTTTATGATTATTGGTTTTATTGGTTTTTATGTTATCAAATGACTAACGATTTCTTTATTTTTATCCCACACAAAGTATTATACTCATACCACATTTCTAAAATAAATTTCATAGGATATATGAATGGGTAAGTGAAATAAGGGAGTCTTGAAGTTTGATATATAGTGTTTTCAACGAAATCAAGTTTTATGTTTTACTTTTTAATATTTAGAAAAACAATGATATTATTTTAAGTAGTATCCTCATTGTATGAATGTGGTATGTTATGTAAGTTATATATCCTAAATCTATAAAACTCTAAACCCAAAATGATCCTCTAGGTGTATTATAGTAAGTTATCGAATAAAATTCATGATCATGTAATGTTTTAAGGTTGGGTCTTTTTAAATTCCAGCCCTCTATTATCTTTTCATTTTTAAAATAAATAGGGTTCCCCTTTATGGATGCTAATATTCATCACATATAAAAAAAGACATTTCATAGTGTTTTTTATCCTAGATTTTCACGACCCCCTCCCACCAATGATTCCCCTCCTGAGCTGGAAATGGTGAAAGGGAGATAATGACCCCCGAGTCCCGCCTCTAGTAGGCCTAGTGGTGGCGACTAGCACCAAGGGTATGAGTTTTCACAAATATGGGAGGAATTACCCATTATTATTATTATTAATTATGATCAGGAAATAGGACAAGTCAACCACCAAAAAGTAATAGAACATGTGCATTGAAATAAACCCAAACTAAGCCCACATGCATGTTTAAAAAATTTTATAACATGGTGAAAGTAGAAGAAAGCTACAAGTACTATACCAAAAAGAAACAATTGTACAGCAACTGCAACAACTCCAACTGTCTGACTAGTAGGGTCCAACACGGCACAAGTAGTCCTCCTGGATACCTGAAAGTAAATGTAGGGTGAGTATACAAGTATACTCAGCAGGGAAACCTAAAGCTCTCGTGAACAAGTGGGGAGACATCCTAATGTCCCGTGAGAACAACAGAAGAAAACCTAGCAAGGAATTCTATCCACCCAACCTCACTAGCCAAACTCACCAAAAACACAATCACAACAGGTAGTAGTATATAAGAACAAGAGTATTGGGTACCCCGCACCATTTCCCTTTAGTTAGCTTCTCTTCCTAATGAAAAACGTCCAGATACTGCCACACTCTCCATGCCCGCACACACCTAGGCCTCACAACCACGTATCCCGCTCGCACAGACCTGGGCCCCAGAACCACGTATCCCCCTCGTACACACCTGGGCCTCACAACTACATATACCGCCAACACACACCTGGGCCTCACAACCACGTATCCCGCCCTCACACACCTGGGCCTCACAACCACGTATCCTGCCCGCACACACCTAGTCCTCATACCGAAGATTCTTGAGAAATTGTAGAACCTTCCCGAAGAGTCTTGGGCTAAATCAACCCCAATCGAAACCTACCCGAAGAGTCTTAGGTGTAAGGTCTCCTCAAGCCATTACATCCTAGGGAAGAAGGAGCAGGAAGGATCTGGTAACTAAGGGAAAAACACCCTCACCCATGAAATGGGAGTGATCGGCACTAAGTGCTCAACATGGGTGGGGTGCGATAAAACACAAAAGATACAGATATATATAAACCAACCACACAGCCCAACCTATGGCTTATAAATAGTAAAATTGAGCATGTGGCTCGACACTGCTACTACGAAGCATGCATTCAACAAACAACCCCAACCCCATTTAGGTTTTCACGTTTCAGCAGAATTAGTTTATTTAGTTCCTTAATTACTGGGAAACTATCCACAACCAACCACATCAATCGTTCATAAAACATATCCCTGCCATCCACAAATCATGTTAAGAAAACACAAGAAACACAACCAAGTCCATCTTATCAACAAACTAACCCATTGATTATTAATCCCATTCCATTTCCATTACCCACATTTTATTAACTCTTCCACTTTTTATTTATTATTCACAACCCACTATTCGTTCAAAAACAAGCCCATCCATGCAGCCCCGCTGCCAAACACCATAACCACAACATACTAAAACCCATACATCAATATCCCTTTAATACCATTTCTCGCAGCCCCATTGCCCATTATCAACACAACATTCACACCAACCCACAACCAAGTCAACCGCAGACCCGGTTCTCACCCTATCCACAACAACCCACAAAACACCCCCATCACATGCCACGTATCCAAGACAACAACCAGATGTTCATTATTCCATTTTTAACCGGGGTGATCACACAAGGGTTCCAGATTTTAAACAACAAACTTTACGTGATTAACCAAATTCCCCATTCCATAAAGTTTCCATCCATAAGAAAATCCAGAATATGAGGGAAACATTTAATTTCATAAAAAAGTCCCCCAACGACCATGATTTTCAGTAGGCATAAACTCATTCAATTCACAACAGAATACCAAAGGATATAAAGTAACAACAATCACAAACTTCCCAACCCCATTATATAAGTCGGTTATTGTCTTCATTAAACCGGTTCAAAAGTGTTTCACGTAAAGAAGAGAACACCCACCCCGCTTGATGCACAAATTTGAGAGACGATGGTATGATCCTTACCTCAATAGGTTCTGATCGCAACGATCCCTCATATCAACTTTAGAAGACGTCCGTCGGCGTCCGTCACTTCTGTCGGGTCCCAAAAAAACCTCCTCGGGTGGAAGTCGGAAATGAATGGCCGAAGTAAAGACAACATACCCAAGCTCGGATGTTCCCCCATGTCGTTACAATCCCGTGGCCGCTGTCGAATCGTAAATCGGATCTCGGACGAAGAAGTTATGGAAGAAACATCCTTCGAGTCTCATGGGAGAACTCTACTCAGAGGAAAGGGGAGGAGAGGAGTGAGATGAAAAGGAGGAGGGGACCCCTCCTTTCATAGGCGAGAAAAGAAAAAGTACACCGCGCGTACTTTATGGTACACGACATGTACTCAGTTATTTCACACGGTCTCCACACGACTTCCAACACGGCTCTACGGCCATTGACTGGTCAACACATGGTTTGAGGGTAACACAGACGTGAGGAGGTACTACACGGCGTGTAGTTTGGACACACGGTGTGTGCCCATTTATTTCACATGCCAAAGACATGGCCCAAACATGGCACACAACCGTTGACTAGTAACGTGTACGCGGGGAAGGACTAAAGGGCGTGTAGTACTGGACACACGACGTGCACCCATTTCATTCAGACGGTAAGGACACGGTCTTCAACCTAAGGTATACCCAGCGAGGTGGTACATGGCGTGTACTTACACTACACGACAGGTACTCATTTACATCACATAGAGAGGACACGACCTGCAACACGGGGTATACCCAGAAAGGGGGGTACACGGCGTGTACTCAAACTACACGATGTGTAGTTTCAAAATTCTAGAAAGTGCGGGAAAAGTCCATTTTACCCTCCAAAACACTTCATGAACTTCTTTTTGACAAGGGAATGGGCCGGAGTGGTTGCGGCCATTCCATCAGAAACCTCATAAAACATTCTCGTCCACGAGAATTCAAAAACCAACCTAGAGGAACCAAACAAGATACCTATTAGGGTTCTCGTTATAACAGGAACCCAACCAACAACCCTAATCATATGTGTTAGGAATTCCTTCACCTATGTCGAGATATTATCCGCTTTAGGCGGCACTGACTTGCCTGCACGGGTTTAATCGCATCTTCATTTATGCGTCTCAATTAAGGATCTGGTTTTTCCATTTCTCCACACATCCGGACATGCTACACACTTCCAGAGAACAAGGAAATAGAAGGTTTCACAACCGATAAGCCAGGCATTCCATAAATAATAATGTTACATAGTACAACATCAACGCAAATCTCATAAGAACAAGGGAAAACACAAGCCAAAACAACTCTGAGTACTGAGCATGCATCTGGGTCTCCCTCTCCAAGGTGCTCTCCTCGAGGCCGCCATGCCTTTACAACACATGAACCAACGGAATGGTTCGTCCACAGAGCACCTTCTCTTTACGATCCTTGATCTTGAATGGTCATTCCTCGAAGGTCACACCATCTCCCATATCTAGCTCTCCCCAGTCGATAACGTGAGAGTCGTCGTGTAAGTACCGATGACGCTAGGACATGTAGAAGACGTCATGAAACTTCTCCATCCGAGGTGGCAGGGCTATCTGATATTCCACCTCGCCAACTTGCCTCAACACCTCAATAGGTCCGATGAACCAAGGTGAGAGCTTTCTCCCTTTCCCAAAAATCCGATGCCCCCGTCGAAGGGAAAACTTCAAGAACACATGATCTCCCACCTCGAACTCCTAGGGCCTCCTCCGACGATCATCATAAGACTACTATCGGTCCTGAGCCACTTTCATCCTCTCACGTACAAGCTGGAATTTCTCTGTGGTGCTCTGCACTACCTCTGGCCCAAGGGCACCTATCTCACCAACCTCTACCCAGCAAATGGGTGAACGACATGGTCTTCCATACAAATCCTCAAATGGTGCCAAGCCAATAGTAGATTGGAAGTTGTTGTTGTAGGTAAACTCTACTAAAGGCATGTGTCGTACCCATGTTCCTCCGTAATCCAGAACACATGCTAACAACATGTCCTACAACGCTTGGATAGTCCACTCCATATGCCCATCGGTCTGGGGGTAGAAAGCAGTGCTAAGGCGTAGTTGGGTGCCAAAAGCATGCTATAACCCCATCCGGACTCATGAGGTAAACAGAGTATCCCGATCTGAGACGATAGTCTTTGAACTCCATGCAAACGTACCACCTCTTCTACATACCTCTATGCTAAGGTACTCACCAGGCCTGACTCCTTAATTGCTTAGAAGTAAACAGATTTCATCAGTCGATCCATCACCACCCAGATAGCATCATAACTACCCTGAGCTCTGGGTAGTCCTATGACGAAGTCCACTGAGATGTCATCCCACTTCCACTCGGGGACATCTAAAGGATGCAACAAATTACTGGGAACATGATGTTTAGCCTTTACTTGATGACACACTAGGAATTTAGCAACAAACTCTGCCACTGACCGTTTCACCCCGGGCCAACAAAACTGTTCCCTCAGGCATCGGTACATTTTTAAATCTCATGGATGTACCGCCAAGGCTGAGATATGGAAATCACGGAGAACTCCCTCACGCATTGTCTCTGGGACAAACAATATTCCATGGAAAAGCATCCGATGTCGGTTGTCCTATTTCCATCCTTCTGGAGCATTCCACTGATCGACATGATCATGCATCACTTCAGTCTCAAAGTCCCCCAACTGATATTCTTCCACATGCTATAACAAAGAGGACTGCACCGTCATCTGAAACAAACATCCTCTAACACCTTCTACGCTGGTATCCAAGTGCAAGGCAGCCAACTCTTCCATCAACTTCCAAGCATCAGTGGATTCCCGAACCACATCCTTTTGTGACATAATACTCAGGGAATCAGACACAACATTGCCCTTACCTTTAGTGTAAGAGATATCAAAGTCATGGACTTGGAAAAACTCGACCCTTATCCGCTACCGCAGGTTCAAGTCACACTGGGAAAATATATAATACATGCTCTTGTAATCTGAGAAGACCACAAATCACTCCCCAAAGTGGTAATGTCGCCACAAATTCAGTGCGAACACTACTACTGCAAGCTCTAGGTCATGGGTGGCATAGTTACGCTCATGAATGCGTAACTTCCTGGACCCATAATAGATCACTCATTTCTTTTGCATCATCACGCACCGCAGACCAAGGCCAGAAGCATAACAAAATACATTATACAACAACCCTTCCTCTGGAAACCTGAGTATGGGAGCACTGACCAACTTCTCCTTCAGGTAGTCGAAAGTTTTCTGATACTGCTTGCTCCATAGGAAGACCTTGTTCTTCCTAGTCAAAGCTGTCAATGGAGAAGTAACTCAAGAGAAGACCAAAATGGACCTACGATAGTAACCTAATAACCCTATGAAACTACGGACTTCTGCCATGCTCTTGGGTGGTTCCCAAGAAACAACTGCCTCCACCTTCGATGGGTCCACTGACAATCCTTGCTAAGACACCACGTGCTCAAGGAAGTGTACTTCTTGCATCAAGAACTTACACTTCGACAATTTCCCGTAAATTTGGTGGTGTCAAAAGACATCTAAGACTGCCCTGAGATGCTCAACATGCTCCTCCTATGATCTTGTGTAGATCAGGATGTCATCGATAAACACAACGACGAACCGGTCTAGAAACTCTTGGAAGAGAATGTTTATAAGTCCCATGGAAACAGTCGGTGAATTCGTAACTCCAAACGACATCACTACAAACTCGATGTTCCCACACCTGCACCTGAAAGATGTCTTCGAGATGTGACTGTCCTTTGACCTCAACTGATGACATCCACATCGTAGATCAATCTTGGGAAACCAACCTGCTCCCCTCAGTTGGTCGAAGAGATCATCTATCCTTGAAGGGGGTAACAGTTCTTGATCATTACGTGGTTCAACCTTCAGTAGTCTATACATAGCCGGAGACCACCATCTACCTTCTTCATGAACAAAACTGGAGCACCCCATGGCGATACGCTGGGTCGAACAAAACCCTTATCCATCAGATAATCAATCTGAATCTGCAACTCCCACAACATCGAAGGTGACATCCGATAAGGGACCATCAAAATCGGACGGGCACCAGGCTGTAAGTCTATCCCAAAATCAATGTCATGTCGGGGTGGGGTGGTAGAGTCACAGACTCCTTAGGAAAAATATCAATGAACTCCCCAACAACCTCCGGGACATCCATCATATCTGTATCAGCTAGAACCACTGATAACCCGCCTAACAAGGAAAGGAGAGGATTCACATGACGGCTTCCCACCTGATACCTCCTCTCGCCAACAAAAGATATGTGCTGCCCATCTACATTAGAGAACACGACCCTTCTCCGGAAGCAGTCAATAACGACACTAATAGAAAACAACTAGTCAATGCCTAGGATGACATCGTATATCTACATCTTTAACAGAAGAAGGTCCCCACTAGATCGATGTGGTCGCAATGTCAACCCACATCCCTGGCAAACACAAGATACACTGGTCTGGCATCCAACTGGTGTACTCAGTACCAATGGTACAGAATGTCTCTCTACGTCTAGTCCCAAAGCATGGGCTAGACTAGGTGCAACAAAGGAGTCCAAGACTCTTGAATCGAACAAAGAAGAAACAAGAGTGCTGAACAAACAAATCGTACATCGCACCACCTCTGGTCCTGCCGGAGCTATCAAATCTGCTGCGTGAAACTGTCCATGCCCAGCTCCTCTGCCTCTCTGATGTCGTCCACCTCCCCTACCATGCCTTGGTCGAGGTCCTAGAGGGGCACCCTGAGGCCGGCCTCCTCCCGCAAAGTCTTCCCTCGGAGTAGCATGGCCCTGCTGCTGCTGGAAGGGCCTCGCTGGGAACTGGTGCTGCTGAGGTGGGCATTGAACCTTCCCACCTATACCGTACTGATCTCGGGTCAGGCACTGACTCTAAACGTGCCTGAAACCTCCACAAGAAAAACACCTTGGACCTGGGTTCGTGAAAAAGGGATGAGGACCCAACGATCTGAACTGGAACTGCTGGGGCCTGCTCCCCATTGGCCTGAACCTGGAAGGTCCTGTCGCAGGAGACCTACTGCTGACTGCCTTACCCTTTGACGAGTCTGGATGGTTCCCCTCACGGGGTGCACCCCCCAGCGAGTGCATCCTCTCTACAATCTCTGCCTTCTTCTGTACCTATATGTATGTCGGAAGGGTGAAGGGGGTGACAACATACTGGAGCGAAGGACGAAGCACCTCCTTCAAACGTCTCGCCCGAGACTCCTCATCCAGAAAGAGATCGGGAGAAAAGCGCAGAAGATCCTTGAACTTTATCCCTAGCTCTCGTACTGACATACTTTCTTGCTGAAGGGGGAGTAACTCATGCCGCTTCTCCACCTTGATCATGGAATAAAGGAATTCCTCTTATAATTCCTTCACAAAGTCAGCCCATGGAACCTATGCCTCTATCCTCTCTCCGAGGTAGAGTGTCCACCACTGTCGCACTTCACCTCTCAGCTGACTGATTGCTATGGGAACCCAGTACTCCCTCGAAGCATGAATCAAGGTAAAAGCGATCCCTAGCTTCTCAAGCCACCCATCTGTCTCAGTATTCGATGTACTACCCTCATACATCTTAAGGGTCTGCCGCTGGAATGAAAGGAGAGTCTTCTGCCACTGGCTATCTTCCACCTCTCGGTCAATCCTCAACTGATTGACCGCCTGAATCTGCTGGGCCTTTGCTGTCTGAGCCACACGGGGACGATGTCTAGGTGCCATAGTTTTACAGTAAACAAGGACATCCTAAGCCCAAGTAGTAAGGAAAACTCAAGGTTTTATTTTATCATTTCATTTCAATTTCATTCCCAGAACACCCCAATCAAGTAAAACACAATCATGATGATGCATGTACCTTCCCTAGGGTCTCTACCCTGCAATCAATGTAGTCTCACTTGGTCGTTCGTTAGGCTCAGAGTCCCTGCATCTGATCACGGGGGCCCTAAAATCCCATGTCAATCTCGGTCTTCCCTATCCTATGTCACACACCAAGATTAACAAACATTGATCCCCTACCATCCCATGCAATCCTCACTATTCCTAACTTCAGACTCCATCCTATCTCTCAACCATCACCTCTGATACCATTCTTTCACAACCCCCTCCCACCAATGATGCCCCTCCTGAGCTAGCAATGGTGAAAGGGAGATAATGACCCCCGTGTCCCTCCTCCAGTAGGCCTCGGGGTGGCAACTAGCACCAAGGGTATGAGTTTTCACAAATATGGGAGGCATTACCATTTTTATTATTATTTAGGATTGTGAAATAGGTCAAGTCAACCACATAAGGAAAAGAAAAAGTGTATAGAAATAAACCCAAACCAAGGCCACATAGATGTTTAAACAATTTTATAATAAGGTGAAAGTATAAGGAATCTCAATTACAATAACAAAAAGAAACAAGTGTACAACAACTGCAAAAACTCCAACTGTCTGATGAGTAGGGTCCCGCACAGCCCTGGTAGTCCTCCTGGAAACCTGAAAGTAAACGTAGGGTGAGAATACAATTATACTCAGTAGGGAAACAAAAATCTCTTGTGCACAAGTGGGGAGACATCCTAATGTCCCATGAGAACAACAGAAGAAACCTAGAAAAGAATTCTATCCACCCAACCTCACCAGCCACACTCACTAAAAACACAATCACAATAGGTAGTAGTATATAAGAATAGGAGTATTGGGTACCCCATACCATTTCCCTTTAGTTAGTTTCTATTACTAACGAAAAACATCCTAACGCTGCCAAACTCTCCCCACCCGCACACACCTGGGCCTCACAACCACGTATCCCACCCGCACACACCTGGGCCTCATAACCACATATCCCGCCCGCACACACCTAGGACTCATCCCAAAGATTCTTGGGAAACAGTAGAACCTGTCCAAAGAGTCTGGGGCTAAATCCACCACAATCGAAACCTACCTGAAGAGTCTTAGGTGTAAGGCCGCCTCAATCCATCACAACATAGGGAAGAAGGAGCAGGAAGGAGCTAGTAACTAACGGAAAAACACCCTCTCCCATGAAATGGGAGTGTTCGGCACTAAGTGCTCAACATGGGTGGGGTGCGATAAAACAAAAAAGATACAAATATATATAAACCAACCACATAGCCCAACCTATGGCTTCTAAATAGAAAAACTGAGCATGTGCCTAGGTACTACTACTACGAAGCATGCATACAACAAACAACCCCAACCCCATTTAGGTTTTCACGTTTCAGAAGAATTAGTTTATTTACTTCCTTAATTACTGGGAAACTATCCACAACCAACCACATCAATCGTTCGTAAAACAAATCCCTTCCATCCACAAATCATGTTGGGAATAGACAAGCAACACAACCAAGTCCTTCTTATCAACCAACTAACCCATTGATTATTAATCCCTTTCCATTACCATGAACCACCATTTATTAACTCTTCCAATTTTTAATTATTATTCACAACCCACTGTTCGTTCACAAACAAGCACATCCCGGCAGCCCTGCTGCCAAACACCATAACCACACTACACCGAAACTCGTACATCAATATCCCTTTAATACCATTTCTCACTACCCTGCCTCCCATTACCAACACCACATTCACACCAACCCACAACCAAGTCAACTGCAGCCCCGCTGCTCACCCAATCCACAACATCCCACAAAACACCCCCATCACATGCCATGTATCAAAGCCAACACCCACATGTTCATTATTCCATTTTGTTTAACTGGGGTGATGACATAAGGTTTACAGATTTTAAACAGCCAACTTTACTTGATTAACCAAATTCCACATTACACAAAGTTTCCATCCTTACGAAAATCCATAAGGAGAGGGAAACATTTAATTGTGTAAGGAAAGGCCACCAACGACCATGATTTTTAGTAGGCAGAATCTCATTCAATTCACAACATAATACCACATGATATTAAGTAACAACAATCAAAAACATCCCAACCCTTCATATAAGTTAGTTATTATCTTTATTAAACCGGTTCAAAAGTGTTTCACATAAACAAGATAACACACACTCCTCATGATGCTCAAATTAGAGAGGTGAAGGTAAGATACCTACCTCAACAGGTTCTGATCGGAATGCTCCCCCCGGATCAACTTCAGAAGACGTTCATCGGCGTTCGTTACTTATGTCTGGTCCCGGCAAAACCTCCTCGGGTGGAAGTCGGAAAGGAAAGGCTGAAGGAAATACAGCGGTCCCAGTCTCGGAAGTTCTGCCTCATCGTTACGATCTCGTGGCCACTGACGGATCGTAAATCGGAGCTCGGATGAAGAAGTTATGGAAGAAAGAGCCTTAGAGTCTCTTGGGAGAACTCTTCTCAGATAAAAGGGGAGGAGAGGGGTGAGTTGATAAGGAGGAGGGGACCCCTCCTTTTATAGGCGTGAAAAGAAAAATTACACGGTGTGTACTTAATAGTACATGGCATGTACTTGGTTATTTCACACGGTCTCCACGCGGCTTCCAACACGGCTCCGGGTCCTTTGACTGGTGAACACCCGATTTGAGGGTAACACATATGCGGGGAGGGACTACACGGCGTGTAGTTTGGACACATGGCATGTACCCATTTATTTCACACGGAAAAGACACAGCTCAAACACGGAACACGACCGTTGACTGGTAACGCATACACGGGGAAGGACTACACGGCGTGTAGTTCTGGACACAGGGCGTGCAACCATTTCTTTCACACGATAAGGACACGGTCTTCAACCTGAGGTATACCCGGTGAGGTGGTACACGGCGTGTACATACACTACGTGGTGTGTACTTATTTACTTCACACGGCAAGGACACGTCCTGCAACAAGGGGTATACCCGGAAAGGGGGGTACACAGAGTGTACACAATCTACACAGCGTGTGGTTTCAAAATTCTAGAAAGTGTTGGAAAAGTACATTTTACCTTCCAGAACACTTCGTGACCTTCTTTTTGAAAAATGAATGGGACGGAGAGGTCTGGGCCATTGCATAGATAATTAGAATTTTCATATTTAATTATATATATATATTTAAAATATATAAATTTATATTAATATATTGTGTGTCAATATTTGGTATGAATATATTTAAATGTGGTATCTAGGAATAATCATAATAAAATATCCCATATACCCTTCTATATCAATCAATATTCCCACTATTTCCCAAAGGCCCCTATTTTGTTCTTTTTATATATAATTATTTATTTTCTTATCATTTATAAATGTTCCAATTTTTATAACAGTAAATTATTATTTTTAGTTCAATATATAGAATATAAATGTTTTTCCACATAGAATTCAGAAAAATATATCACAGTTATAATTAAATTCATGATCATCTTATATTCTCTACAATATTTCTCATTCTATTTTAATTAATTATTTTCAAAAATGAGATTTTATTTTTTTCATTAAACTAATCATGAAGCCTATCATTTTATCGATGAATGACACTATTAATTTATGGTGTGTATATATGTATATATATTTATGTTAATTTCAATATATATATTCATATAAATATTTATACGTAATCTGGTTTATATATACACATTTCAATATTAATTTTTTTTTGTTTCTAATTCATCACATTCTTAAAAAATAAATTTTTTATTTTTGGGTCTCACAAAAATCTCATACATTTCATTGGATGGTGGCCTTCGAATCACTAAAATCAATTATGATAGAACCTTTTATCATATTAGAGGATTGATGATTAAATCATCCTACTCATGGCCTTCTTGAAAGTCTTAGACCCTCTTATTGATATATTTTATAATAGTGAATTCTTAATAGTTAAAATATTTGATACCCTTTTTTAAACCTAATTAATAGAAAACATGGATTTAAATTACACTATAGAAAATAAATACAATATATCTAATTTGATGAATGTATTTTGGTTCACATTATATTATATCTAGAATATATGGAACACTATAATTTATCAACATCTAATGATAACTTTGGTTCCATAGAATGTAGGATAGAGGAGTAATGTATTTTTGATTCTCACAGTGAAATGGTATTTCTATGTATCCCAATAATGGTAATCAAAACCCATATGGTTTTTTCCTTTTAATTGGGAATGTTGTATATCACCAAGTAATGTGGAATAAACACTATTGATCCATATATAATTTTTGAATTTGTTTAATACTTGTTGATATTTTTGAAGCCTCAATATAAATTTTTTTTCCTGATATTGAATTGGTTTCCCTAGAATGCGATGTTCACCTTTAGAGTAATGATTTATGAAATACTATTTGGATATGATTATTTTATTTTATTTAGTTATAAAAAAATAAATCTCTTTCAAACCCAAGTGATGTTTGAATATAGTTTTTAGGATTTGTCCATTCAAAATTTTAGATTAACTAATGTTTTTTGGAGCAGGTTTAGAATGGTTATATATTAAAAATAATTATTTATATGACTCTATTATGATACACATGTAAACATAAATATGATGAGCCTAATTATAATTCTGTCTAACTAATTAAACTAATTAAAGACTTTGGACCTATTTAATCCCCATTAAATAGCCATTATAAAATATTTCTAGTGAGATTTAATCTCTTAGATGATCTAATATAACACTAAATATGTATATGATTTATGAAATTAGTATCAATTTAATATTTAAAATGTATAAGAATACTATTCAAAAATGTTTAAAATTTTTCTTCCAAAAATCATTGTTTCATGAAAAATGTGGTAGTATATTCAGATTAATTTAATCCAATTATATGTTTTTAAATTCTAAAATAGATTCCATATTTGGTTTTAGATAAAATATTAATATCTAATTAAGTGAAATTATATTTTTACCAAGACATTTTGTGCATGTAATTAAAAATAATTAAAATAATAAACGTATAAATGACTTTACATAATGTTTTAAATTTATCATATTAGAAAAATATCATAGAAAATGTAAATAAAAATGCCTTGTATAAAAGTATTAAGAGTTTATACTCTCAGATTTTAAAATGAAATATTATTGGTTGCATAATATGTGAACGATACCTCTCTATAATGTTTTCTTTTTATATTTACAAGAATACTACTCAGTCACTATAAAAACTAACATATCCACATAACTCCCCTACATCAGAAAATTCACTTTTTATAATCCAAATCACACTAAAATCTACCCCATATCTTCTAACATCATCATAGGGGTATTACATTATGGGTAAATCAATTCTAGAATTTATTTTGGTTCAAAATAAAATGTGTTACCCAAAGAATGGGTAACATCATTCCCCAAACACTTTTCTATTATTTTGGTTCTCTACCATCTCAAATATTATTATTCTATGATTATATAATAATCATAATAACATAAAAAAAATATAAAATCATTATTATAATGTTAATACCTAAAAATGCAGACACTTCCATCAAATGTTTAATGAACATGTCATTCTTGGTTATGGTGAACTACCATATCGGGAAGCCATGCCATTGACTTTTTTCTTTTAACGCCTATAAAAATTGTGAACTAAGATAGACATAATGTTTTTAATTTATATATATATATATATATATTATATAAATTATTCCTTTAAGAATCTATAATTTTACTATAAAACATACATTCAATCCTTCCATTTTGTGTAAATATGATACCTTTATTTGTTGATATATCGACTACCGCATCACCCATGCAATATTATTCTTCCACAAATCAAATGGATTGTGTTAAAGATGTTTAGTAAATAGATATGATAAATTATAAATTATGTTACTACTTTAGTGTTAATATTAATACATATATGCTATTATATATATTATACAACACTAAAATGGAAACAACGTTCTAATTTTCGTTGCACATATCAACCACAAAAATAGTGTATTTCATTTCACAGTTATCTATTTTATTGTTTATTATAAATATTTTATAGAAAATATATATGATATTTAAATAATGTTATACATTTTTAAAATCATTTAATTATCATATATGTTAGAGGATCATTAATTACTAGTAAAATCATATGCGAATGAGAGAAGTGTTATTACTCAAAATATAATATAATGATTAAATTAATAATAAAAGGTTATTATAAAGTCAAATAAAATCATTTATGTTATTATAAATATGAGTATTGTTTTATGGCAGAAATATAAAAGTCATATTTTTATTATCAATGAGTATATAACATGTACTATGAAATTCAATAATTGAGGTAAGGGGTTCCTCATGTCAATTTTATTTCTGTGATACATGATCATTACACACCACCCATTTCATATGTCTGGTGTATAAAAATCACAATCATGTATTCTATGATTATTTGTAATTAAATTTTTAGTAATTTTAAACCCATTTTAATATCTCTTTCGTGGATTTTATTATTCAATTGTTATTATATTGGTAATGTTTTTTTCCTAAACCTCCCTTCACTGAAATACAATCCATGTTATGAAACTATATTAGTCTATGGGGTGTATATATTGAAAATTGACATTTTATATCATCAATATCATTATATTCATGATATTTTAGGCATTATTTAATTTTATTCATCATGGTGATTATGATTCTTGTTTTCCATAGTGGAAATAATTTATTCCACAATCACAGGATTTATCATGGTTGTTTAAGATTAATCTTCCATTGATGATAATTTATTGTCAAACCCTCAAGAAATATCATAATTTTTATTCTACTTAGGTTATTCATGATATCTCTAATTATTGGTACTAATCATTCACTCTTTGGTTCCTAATATAATTAATAAAGTGTTTTTAAAAATTCTAACTTTGTCTATATCATTTGTAAAAAATATATGATCATTTATAGCAATGATTTCTCAAAATCATTTTCACAAAATATTTTATAATCACTGATTACCACATAATCTAATTTTTAACCATTGTGGTACATTTTTTAAAAATAGTTTTTAAAAAACTAAATCTAACTATCATTTTTTATTCAATGAAATTATCTTTTTTACTATTTTCATCATGACTATAATTTTATTTAATATTAATTTTAAATTTTACATGATTAATATATTTATGATAATTTTCTTCATAATGGTACTGAAATTATTCGCTTTCAATTATATTTTCAATGGTAATGGTTTTCTAAAAAAATATTATTCATAAACTCTGTTAAAGTATTTTCAATCCTTCTATGAAATATTATCAAAGTTATTTTCTATTAACTAGTTCTAAAATATGTATTATCAATAAAATGTGTTCGAAAATGATTTCCATAATACTTTATATTCTTTCAATGAAAAATTATTTCTTCTTTTCTCATTCCTTTTTTATTTTATCAAGGGAAGAAATTCAAAATTTTTTATTCTTATTTTATAATTTTTCAAATAAAATGTTTTTCAAAATGTATTCAATATTATTTTATAATTTTCCCATGAAAATATATTTCTTTGTTGTTCAATAATACTTTATATGTTTTCAATGAAATTGGTTTTCTATTATTTTGATAATTTTTATAAGTTTTTATAGAAAGTGTTCTTCCAAATGATTTCAATCATCCTTTTAATGTTAATAATGTTAGTATGAATAAAAATGGAATTGATAATGTTTTAATTATAACAAATAATGTTTAAATTAATTATGATTATTTTTCATAATAATAAATTTTAAAATATTTCATAATAAATATATTCCATTTAAGACGATAACTATTGTTGTTACTTGTGAATTGCTGAGGATATGATTACATTGATCCATTGATATTCTTCCTCTGAATGGTATATGTTATTATGACTTGATTATGAAAACCATTTCTATTTCATAGGTTATATCTTTGATAGAATCCAATTTATTTCATGGTTTATATGTATATGAAACCCATTTTTCATAGGTTATATTCTAATAAAACTCACTTCTTTTCATGGATTTTTCATTGATGAAATTATAATGAAACGTGTATTTTTTCCAAGTTGGGATATGGTGAAATTATTATAATAACCAATTCATTTCACAAGTTATGATATGATGATTATTAAAATCATTTTCTTTTATGCAACATGATATAATGAATTTTCTGTTTTCTATTTGAACTGGAATTTATTATTTTACTATGTGATATAGAGACATGTATAATCATTCAATGCATTGGTTAACAATAAATATTTCATGATCTCCAAGGGTATATTGGGGGGAACCTAAAGCATTAATCTGTAGGTTAAATGGGAGGGATCCCATGAATGAAGGAAGAGGGTACCTAGGATGGAACCCAAAGATTGAAATAAGAGGAAATATGGTGGTGCATATGATACCAACAAGAAGAGGGTATGCAGGAGGGTATCCCATGCTCGAAATAATATGGTATATGGGAGTGCATCCCAATCACATAATAACACTGCACATGTAATGGAATCCCATGCCTGAAATAATAGGGTACACAAGATGCCATCCCATTCCCTATATTGGTACATAAGTGATTTTACCAATCTTAAAATGTTAAGAAGTTCATGATAGGTAGCCTTGAAATAGATTTTATCTATATATTATTATGAAAAAATATTATGTATTATTAAATTATTATGACTTAATTTATTATTCTCATTATTACCTTATGATTCATGTCTTATGAACAACCAATATTTCTGCCCCGACACTTTATTATATTCATAGATATGTAGGGTTTGATCATCAAGAGTTATACTACTATTATCATACCCATATGAAAATGATATGATTACATACCTCCATTATTTACCCTTACCGAGTATATAATCCACTCATTTCTGATGCTTCCTTTATCCATGTTATAAATAATGGTTTTAAGTAGAATAACTAAATGTGAATATCATTGTGGGAAACATTGATGATATTTCATGAATTTAGAAGATTTTGTTCCAAATTTCAAAACAAACTAATCTATTATAATCGTTATGAATTAATTTTTTCAATGTGAAAAATTTTGATCTCAAATGGTATAATATCCATTTATGTTAAAAATGGTAAATTGTAGTTTGTATCAAATGAAATGTATTGATGAACATTGGAAACTAGTATTAAAAAACATTAATGAAAGATATTTGGATAATTATATATATATTTATATGGATTTCTCTACGTATAAACATAAGGTTTCACATATTTAAAAAAAATTATGGGAATTAGATGAAACAAGTTTAATATTGAATATTTCATTTTCTATAGTTTGAACATAATGAAAATCACATTCATATTTAGAAATCTCGTGATGATAATTAGGATGGTTTTATGATTATTGGATATAATTTTAATTATAATGATACCAAAGAACTACATGTGGATGTTATGGGGGTGTTTTAACAATATTATTTACATTGAATTGAATAATCATAATTAGATTGAGGTAATGGAACCTTAAGATTGGATTCATACACCATATTGAATGAAAGGGTTATTAAGGAGAAAGATGATGAATCATGAGTAATGGTTTGAGAATAATTAAGTATTGTTCAAGTGTATATGTTTTGAAATTAAATAATTATTTTATATGAATAATTGAATATATATTTTTAACATAATTTTTACATTATGTATTGTAAATGAAATCATGATTGTTGTAGAAGACATAGAAAGTGATTTAATAGAATGATGGTTTTTTGATTAATGGAATGTAACCCTTAATATGATCATGATGTTCAGATAATGATTTTTGGGGAATTATATGTTTGATATGAATATATAAATTGGATATTACTCAGTAGCTTAGAATTAATAATGATTTTGTTAACAACATGGATTATTTTATCATGGAGGGAGTTTAATAATTTTTTAGTTTTATGGAATATATATAATAAACATTTAAAAAAGAATCATGATATTTTTTCAATAATTATTTTTTGTAATTTATGTTATTCTCGGTTTTGAGGAGAATTCGTGATTTTAGTATTCAAATGTTTTGAATATAAAAAATGGAGCTACATTATGATATTTGGGGGTTTAATGATAAGTTGTTATGAAAACTTTTGAGACACTATTTCTAATGTTTTGGAATTACAACATTCACTAGGTATATAATGATAACCATTTATATAATATTGTATGAAAAAATGTTGATGAGGTTTCAGAGACTAATGTATGATATCATAATATCAGAATTTATGTATATTGGATTAAGTTGGACATCATTTTTTGTTATAATAATTAAAGAAATATAGAAAAAAGTATTATTATTTTGATAGATCTAATGATATGAAATTTTTTTATGAATTAAATATTCTCCTTCATTTGATGGAAAAATGGATTAATTTGAAAATTATCATGCCAAAAAAGGTTGAGGATGTCTCGTAATAAGGTCTGTATTTCTTCTTATTAAAATTATAAAACATTAAGAGAAAGGGACTTAGAATGGATTTTATGAATAAAATTAAATCATTTGTGATAATATTATTTAAAAATTTATATATAATAAATAATTTAGTTATCAATTAGTTGAATCTAATGTATGAGCTATTTGAAAATAATGAAATTAAAAAAACAATTTTCCTATTTAAAAACTGAATTTAAAATAAATAAATAAAACCCAAATAAAATTGTTTAATTTTTAGAATAAAAATATATATTATATATTAAATATTATTTACACTAATAAAATATATTTCACTTGAATATGATAATAATAAATCTTATTTTATGAATAAAATGTTATATTTTTTTCAAAAAGAAAATCTACAAACATATAATGGTGAATCCATTTTAAATATAGTTTTCCACACAGTAATAAATTTTATATCACCAAATAAAAATAACCATTAAATATGTAATATATAAATATAATTTAATTTATTTTTTGTTATTTTTCTATGAATATTCATTTTACGAAGAATAATGAAAAATATTGAATTTTAATTGAAAACAACATTTTTAACTAATTTAATTATATAGATAAATTATATTCTTAATTTTTTAAACTTATTTTTAAAAATAATTAAATATATAAATACTATTTCTTAAATTTTAGTTAATTTTAAATTGAAATTGGATATAAAAACATTTCAAATTTTTTAACATTTTCCTATTAAAAATCTGTTGTTTCATTTGAAACACAGAACTATTTTTAAATTATATTCTTACAAATATATGATTAGAATTTTTATAAATGGATTCAATAATTGTATTTGGAATAAATTATAATTTTTAATATGTTCAAAACTAAATTTTCCAAAATAGAATAGTGAAATTTATTAAAATTAATTACAATAATTATGGTAAAATTAAGGTTACTTAGTGGTTAAACATTATTAAAGGATAAATATATCATTTAAATTTTCCCAAAATCCATTTAAGGAAATATCTACACTATATAGTCATTTTTAATGAATATTTAATATTTTTGGAGGACCATGTTGTAATGGGGTCCTATGAAAAGTGATTATATTATTAAGTTTGCAGGAATGCCACTCCTCCTCCACTAAGGAAATGAACTCACCCTATCACTTTGTAACACCTCCCTTGAATTTTTTAATGATGAATAGATACCTAAATATCCTTTAAAATTATATTTATTCTTCCTTGTAGCCTCATTTTGGACAAATATCAGACTAGGGAATCCCATTGGTGAAAAACCAATGTCTTACCCAAAGAAGATGTAACATCCTTCAACAGGCTCTTTGGTTTTATTATTATCCTCGACCCCCTCTACAATTATTATTAAATGATTATATATTAACCTTATAATTATAAATATATTAATATTTTTTAATCTAATGTATTTAACTACACTTAAATGAACTTCAATTGAATAGGTAATGACCTTACCGTTATTGGGTAAGGCGGAATACCACCTAGTGAAAAGATATTGTTTTATTCCATTATTACCTATAATTTTTGGGAAATATAATGGAAATAATATTATTATATATATATATATTATAAATATAATTAAATTAGTATTCTTTAATTTTTATTGAAGACAATAATTCATTCATTCCATTTAGTCTAAATATGATAAATCTGTTTCTCAACGTGTGAACTACTGCCTCCTCAAAGCAAAGTTATTTTCACACACAGTAATTGGAATACAATAAGGATGGATTTAGTAAAAATATATTATATATAAGAAATACTAATTATAATATAATGATAATATATACATATATATGAAAGTTACACTTTATATGGTAATAAAAGAGAAACAACTATCATGCGTACGTATGTCCTACCGTCAAAAAAAGGTTTTATACCATTTCATAATTAAAAATATTATATATTACTTGGATATCATTATAATGAGTATATATTATATTATATCTTGTTTTAAATTTTTTAAATAATTAAATAGATATTTTTGAAATAGGATCATGAATTAAAAGTCAAAACATATGTATAAAAATGGATATTGTCAGAAATGTTACATTTATGTAGAATTTTTTATAAATGTGTAATATAAAGAAAAAATAAAATAAAATATGGTTTTATAATTAATAATATGGATCTATGTTAGATTTATTATAAATAGATATTTATTATACAATATGTTTTAATGTTAATGAAAAATGTCAAGGTTTTTGGTAAGCAATTTTCTCATCTCACTTTTATTTTTGTGTGAATTATACCTTATTCGCCCCTCCTTTATTTTTTTTTGATTTATAAACATCCAATGAATGTAATATTTTATTCTTATGCTTAAATATATTTTTATTTATATATTTTTTTTGCATTATTTATTTCATGGGCTTTATGGTTCAAAACTTACCAAATATTTAATGTTATTTTTTATCAATATTCATTATTTGAGATGAATTCCATGTTATGAACCTATATTTCTATATGTGGTGTGTATACTTTACTTTCAAATATTTTATAATTAATCTCATTATTTTAATAATATTTATTTCAATGTTCAATTTTATTATTTCAAGTGGAATGTGATACAAATTTTATGTAAGTTGTAACAATTTATTACTATAATCTCATCATTTATTAGGATTATTTATGATTATGTTTCCATTGATAAAATATTATTGTCCATATCTCAGTAAACGTAAATACTTTTATTATCCTTTGGTTATTCCTGATATCTTCATTTATTGGTACCATATTTTCACTCTTTGTTTGTTATGATAAAAAAATGTTTATTTAATGCCATCCAACATTATTTCAATATTCATATAGATATATATGTTCTTTCAAAAAACTATTTTCAAAAAATATATAAAAAATTTATAATAGTCATTGTTGATCATATAAAATATTTTTACCCATGTTTTACCATTAATGAACGTTTTTCCAATCCTGAATCTTCTTTTCATTTTTGATCAAGGAACTTTTAATTACTTTTTAATGTAAAAATGATATTTCGGGCTTATACGGAAGTATCCACTATTGTAAACATCATTTCTTTCAAAATCCATTGAAGAATTACTAGATTTTGTTTATAAATATTTTTTTCCAAGTATTGTGAACATTTCATATTATATAATATATTTTCAAACAAATTTATTTAAATGAATGTATTATGTTTATGATCAGTTTTAAAATATTTTCAAGGATTCCATTAAATGTGTTCAAATATATTTTAATTGAAAATGGTTTTCATAAACATTTTACATTTCAAAACTATTTCAAAATATTTTTCAGCAAATTTTTAAATTTTCCAATGGAAAATATTTTCAAAATATTTTCCTGTTAATTATATATATTTTTGACTAATAATTTTATCTATGTGATTTCAAGATTCTTTTATATGTTTTCATTGAAAATGGTTTCATGATTCAATTAATATGCTTTGAAGGAGAATGTTTTCAATTTTTTTTCAAGAGTCCTTTATAAGATTTCAATAAAAAAATTTCCTGATGTTACAAATATTCTTTGACTATTTTTCAACAATAATAGTTTTAAAAATGTTATCATGACTATTATAAATGTTTTAAAGGATATATTCAATGAAAATTTATAAAAAATGTTTTATGTTTGAAAAATTATATTTTTATGATAATTCCCCATTAAATTATTTAAAATATTTCATGAAAATTATAGTCTATCTTGGTTGACATCTAATAGTGTTAATGATTCCTTAATCAAGATATTACGCAGGGGTTTCATTCATATTCTTCCTCTTAATGGGGTATTATTTGATTTCAGTATGTTTATAAAACATTTTAATCTTTCAAGGGTTATTTTTTTATGAAATCTATTTCAATTTAAGATGTCATATGATAAAGAAACATGTCTCTAATTCATTTGACAAATTCTTATTTAACCTACTTCTTATTAAGGTTTATGATTTGAGTAAATGATTGTGATTACAAAACATTTTTTAGAAGATATTATATGATGATATGATTATATTAACCATTTCATTTCTTTTGTAATGATATGATGTTGATTATACCTATATGTTTTTATGGTTCATGATATAATGAAGGGTTTTTATCCTTTGAAACTTGAATGTTTGATTTTGTTATGTGAAGGGTGGTACTCATATGTCCATACAATTAATTGGTAAGGGTAAATGTTTAATGATATAAAAAAATACTAGAGTGAATCCAAATCTAAAAATAGGAGGATTAATTGGAGTGTATACCATGTCCAAACCAAGAGGTGTCGCACGAGTTAATACCACACCTGAATCAAGATAATACACATGAGTGAATTTCAGTCCCAACAGAAGATGGATCATGGGAGGCTATTTCCATCATTATACAAGAAGGTACATGCGAGGGAATCCATATCTCAAAACAAGATGGCACACTGGACGAAATCTATTGTACTAAACAACATGTCACATAAGAGAGAATCCTAGTATAGAAATATGTAAAGAGATGATTAACCTATTATTGTAATTTTATTGTGGTCTTGTTAGGTATCATTGACGTATGATTACATATGCTTATTAGAATTAAAATATTCCTTGTCTGATTATTTTATTATGATTTCAGGGACTGTGATCATCATTCTGGTAGGATTCATGTCCAATGACATACTAATCATTCTTCCAAGATTCTAAATTATGATAATAAATGTGTAGGATATGATTTTTAAATGTTATTATAGTGTTCTTATAGCCTTCTACTGATGTTATTCTAATGTATCTCCATTATTTACTATTAATGAGCATCTGAGAACACCTTTTCTTATGTTTCCTTTTCAATGGTTATGAAGAAAGATTTTAATTAGATGTTCTAATTTGCTACATATTTTCAAGAAAAATATAAGGTCATTCACTAAATTATAATGTTTAATTATATTTTTCCAACGACACATAATATTTATAGACACTATGAATTCATTTTGTTAATGTATTGAATATTCTTCCAAAATAATGCAATTTCCACATATGATAATCCTTGGTATCTATATATGTGATGATTTCGAAATTAATCAAGACATAAAAAACATTGAGACTATGCACCTGAAATGGAATTAAATCATTTAACTGTATCTTCCAATGAAATTTCTTGAAAATTAGGAAAATGATATTGAAATAAAATTTCATCCTATTATCACCATTCTTGATGATATCAATGAAAATTATCATTTATATTTATTCTATTTTTTTAAATTCAATAACCTTTTTCTATATCCCAAATATTATATTGATAATTGATATTTATCACTCTTTATAAATATTTATTGTTTTCTTTGTTATCCAAATCATCACTTCACACCTCATTTCTCTTATGTGGAAGACTAGTTATGCGTTAGTTATTATAACTATTATGGTTAAAACATTGTTTTGTTATGGATGTTTCTTTATTCATTAATATGATATGAATTTTTATGAATGATTTTTCAAATTTTAAACATTTTAAAACTATGATATATTTTTAAGGAGAAGCTAATTTTATGAGTGGTAGAATGTAAAAAAATTTATTTTCTATGAAATATTTCATTTGAATTATGTAAATCTACTCAATATTTTGAAATTCACATCGTAAGGAATTTTTCATACATTGCATGTAAAAACTATTTTTTAATTTTTTACAATCAATAATATATTTTTTATCATGTTACAGATAATACAGAGTTTATCTTGAAATAATTGGAAGGATATATTTAAAACAAATATGACATACTATTAAAATATAATTATTTAATATAAAATTTATCAAATTATGTCACAAATCGTCCTCAGGGCCCATGCCGTGACTACCCCAAGCTCGCCTTCCATAGGCTAGGGGTTGGCGACTTGCACCAAAGGAGAATCCCTGATAAAAAGGGAAGGAATTTACTTTTAACCTATAACACACACACACAGTCTGAACACAAGCAGTAGAGGCAAAAAGTACTAAAATAGAATAGTAAGGTGGGCTGAATGTAATTGGGCCAGTATAAAACCCAACTGAAAAAAAATACAAGTAGAAAGGGAAAACAGATCCTGGGTCATCCACTGAAAAATCCTACCTGAAGGGTAGGTACAGAACTCGAACAATGTGCCCCTGTGGTATATCCTATCTTGTCCAACTCTGAGCAGCCTCCGTCCATCACCCTTGTCCTCGATCACTGTTGTATTTCATCTACACCGAACACAACAAGGTTTGAGTGAAACCTATGCAGGGGTGACTATTACAATACTCAGTATGGGATCTCGAGACCCCCAAAGGTCTTCCAGAATCCACAAAGGATGAACCACAGTAGAAATATACAATCATGAAGAATCAACCAACCCTACTTAGTTTTATGCCAATAAATATACCTCTGTTTCCAGTCACATTTCGACTCCAACTCTGAAGACCAAACACAACCCAGTCCAAAAAGTAAGTAAAGTACATCACCATGATGATAATGGAAGAAAGACATTACTCAGCTCACACAGGTATACATCTTTCATAGTGTGATAGAGATGATCAGGTGTATGCACTGATTAATCGAAGCTGTCGGAGCAATACAGGATACAGGACCAGCTATGCTATTGGACCCACACAGGATATAGGACACGCTACTATGTCAGACCCACATAGGATACAGAAACAGATGACAAACCTGTCAGGCACACGGAGGATCCCGGTACAGTAGTCATCGCTGTCGAACACACTAAGGATTTTGGTTCTGTAATCATCGTTATCGAACCAACGTAGGATTCTAGTATAGTAGTCATCACACCCAGCTCTAGGGTTCCCTCACATAGCACGCACGATTCGGGGAGGGTCCACTCCTCAATCAATGTTTCGATACATCAATTATAAAAAAGTCCTGAGTTGATGTATCATTCAATTCTGTCTCGTCAAAAGAAACCTAATGTGTTAGATGACGCGTCAATTAGACGCTCGGTCTGAGAGTTATTGGGATTTTGTTCTAGGGTCCCAGTTGGATTGACGCTCGATCCAAACCTGTCCATTTTCCAAATTTGACTAAAACACATTTATAGTGTCACAAAAGGAATGCCTCATCTCAGTGGTCCCATTGCCGCATGTAGCGATTCCATCGGTCGTGCAGTCTAGGAGTTATTCACATCAAATTGAGGAGAGTGTCATGGTGGTTCGGCCCGGACCGGTGGGGTGCGGCCCGCATGCAGACCCGGCTCGCGCTGCTGGGCGGTCTGGTTTGCCCAGTGGCACCACCTCTCCCCTTCCAAGTTGGCCGGTTCTTCCCAGAACATGGGGCCCGCAAAGCGGGCCGCGTTTTTTCGTACGTGGGGGCTGCAAGCGCCGCAGTTCTCCATCACTGCCGGTAGGTGGCCTGCAGGATAGCCCAGTAGAGGGGCCCACTTATGCGGGCCAGAGTCTCCTCCACGTGGCGCCTGCGGGTGCCATGATTTTCCATCCTAGAAGGCAGGTGGCTGATCGGTTCACCAGCCGAGCGGCCCGCAGATGCGGGACGTGGTTTCCCTCAAGACAACAGGTCTGATGGAACCGATCCACCAACACCACGGCCCACCCTGGCTGTGGCCTTCGGCTCCACAGCGCAGCGCGACGGTGTCGCGCCTCTTCATCTGTCGCGGCCCTCTCAGCCATGGTTCCTCTTTCGTCCTCTGCGGTCCTCCTATCCACGGTTATTCTCTAGCGCAGTGCGATGGCACCACACCCTTTCAGCTCTACCTCCAATGTCATCAAATGGAAACAACAAAGGGGAGGGTCAGTCCGTGTTCATATGGTCCAAACCCTCCTTGTCATATGATATAATTTGGTTTTCCAAACCAGAATTTTGTACGAGGAATAGCGAAGGTTTAATCTCATATTTAAAATTAATACAAAATTCATCTAACTCACAATTGGAGATCGCTTGACGGTGTTGTGGGATGACGACGTCATTCTGATGATATTGGAAGAGGAAGATATGTACTCGTCATTGGAAGACGGGCATTCAGAGGTGATGATGTCGAAGACAATGTCGGCGTTTCTCGTGGGTGTCACTTCCCTTTCCTTGTCGTAGATGAAGAAGGATGAATATGGCGTTGATTATCGGTGGAATAAGCATTCTTCTCGTTCTTCGCAGAGATGATGGAGTTCTCCAAAAGTTTTCAGGATCCACTAAAAGAATGGTCAAACAAAATAATAGAGGAATTCTATATTATTTTTATGGAACCAAAACACATATGATGTGCTTAATTAAATGAGGAAAGTAATTTAATTAAATGGGGTGGAAATGATTCAAAAGGATTTCAATTAAATTGAATTAATTCTCTTCATTAATGGCGGAGAGTTGGCAAGAACTAAACCATGGAAGATTAAAGGTTTCACCAAATATGGAGAGTTACAAGGGATAATGATCATGTGAGTCCCACAATAAATATCCTCCCAAAGGAGATTAGGGTGTGGTGGGCCCCACAAATAACCTCTACATGGGTGTTTTAAACCCCAATCAAATAAAAAATGTGTCACCCTTGTTTTTATTTAATTTATTTAGAAACCACAAAAATTAACCTCCACTCTCAATGAAACACAACAATGGTAATGGTCTCCTTAAGAGAATACCCGCGCTACAAGTTCATCATTGTCCTCAGATTAAAATTCCGAGCACCAGTTAAAAGATATGAAATCCCGCAGATACGTTTACTGAATGTACCCGAACAAAATTTCAGAAATTGATTCTGGGCACACCGGGCTACGAAATCCGGCTCCTTCAGAAAATGCGGACTTAATAAATTACAATGTATTTAAAAAAAATATTTTCTACAAGGTTTACAGGTGTTTACATTCTCCCCACATTAGGGATTTATGTCCCCGTAAGTTATCTCACATACTAAGGGAACAAAAGGGGGTGCTGAGAACGCATCTGGGCCACCCACTCCCATGTGCTCTCCTGAAGTTCCCGTGCTACCATCGAATGTGCACTAGAGGAATCGACAATACACATAGGACCCACTACTATCAATCCTCAATCCCCATTGGAACCTCCATAAATGTTTCCCTGTCATCGATGTCTAGGTCCCCATGGTCGATGTTGTGGGACTGGTCGTGCATGTATCTCCTCAGTTAAGATACGTGGAAGACGTCGTGCACTCGGTGAAACTGAGGTGGCAGGGACAAGCAGTAATCCACCTCTAAAACTCTACCAAGGACCTGAGAAGGTCCAATAAATTATGGAGATAACTTGCCGAATCGGCCAAATATCCATAGACCTCATCGAGGTGAGACCCGTAGGAAGACGTGGTATCCATCCTTGAACTCCAGTGGTCTCTGTCTCCTATCAGCATAGAACTTATATCTGATCGGTTTAGTCTTCATATTCTCCTAGATGATTTTCATCTTCTCCATCATATCCTATAAAATCTCTGGTCTTACAAGTGCTGACTCCCCGGGGTCAGTCTAGTATAGTGGTGATCTGCAAGGTCGGTCGTACAGTGCCTCGTAAGGTGTCATCCCAATGGTGGACTGGAAGCTGTTGTTGTACGCAAACTCCACCAACGGTAAGTGATCGTCCCAGAAGTGACCATGGTCAAGGATAAATGAACGATGAATGTCATCGAGAGTCTGAATAGTCCTCTCAGTCTAACCATTCTTCTGGGGATGGAAGGCGGTGCTCAAGCAAAGCTACATCCGAAAATCCTCATGTAACCCCTTCCATAGTTGTGATATGAAACAAGCATCTCGGTTGGAGATGATTGTCGATGGAACGAGATGAATCCGTACGATCGCCTATATGTAGAAGCGTTCCAATATCTCTACCGAGCCCTGCTCTCTGATTGGTGGGAAGTGGGCTGACTTGGTGAGTCGGTCGACAATCACCCAGATAGAGTCATGTCCTCTGGATTTACGAGGAAGTCCCATCATAAAATCAATGAATATTTCATCCACATCCACTCTAGGACCTCTAAGGGATGATCCAAGCCTACTAGAACTTGGTGACCTGCCTTCACTTGCTGACAAGTGTGGCATCGCGAGACAAACTCTACTACCTCCATCTTCATACTCGGCCACCAGGGCTATCGTCAGAGGTCCTGATACATCTTCACCACTTCTAGATGTACCACTAGAGGGGAAGTGTGGAACTCCCTCAAACCCTCCTCCTGTAGTTCAACCGGTACCATGGTACATCCTCTGAAGAGGATGACGTTCTCCCCACCATCAGAAAACCCATCAGGTGCCTGTAATGAGGATATCTGATCTCATCACGTCTCACAGTCAACATCCCCACAGTGTGCCTCTCTATGTTGGTGAATAAGTAGAGGAGTGACTGTGATATACTATAGAATGGTTTCTTCATCTCTATCCACAATGGATATCAACAATGTGGCTAGCTACTCCGTCACCTCACTTAGCAGCTGAATGCATGATCTCCGGCTGACAGAATCTACTACAACGTTCCCCTTCAAAGGATTATATACTACCTCAAAGTCATAGTCCTGGAGGAACTCTAGAAATCGTCTCTATCTCATGTTTAGGTCCTTCTACGAGAAGATATATCTAAGACTCTGGTGGTCAATATAGACTGTAAAACGCTCACCCATCCGATAGTGCCTCCACATCTTCAAGGTGAAGTCCACTAGCGTAGTTTTTCCAATGTTGTCTCAACAGCTATGAACCATATGCAATCATTGCTCTCTCCTATATCATGACACACCCGAGTCTGGTCCCTGATGTGTTGCAGTAAACTACTTACCCTACTCCCTCTTTTGGTAGACTTAAGATGGGCGCATTGGTCAACCTCTGCCTCAGCTCCTGAAAGCTCAGCTGGCATCTATCTGACCACATGATAGGTTTCCCATTCTTAATAAATGATTAAAGTAGTGATGAAACTCTGGAGATGTTCATCTCAAATCTCTGATAGTACCCATCCAGTCCCAGGTCACTCCGCACTTCCGTCAAACTCCAGGGTGGCTCCCAGGAATGTACTGCCTCGATATTCTCAAGATCCACTACAACTCCAACATCCGAGATGACATTTCTCTTATATTGAACCTCTCAAATCCAATACTGGCACTTCGAGAGCTTACCATAAAGCTGGTGCTCTTTAAGTGTGTCCAGTACTACACGCAAATGGTAGGAATGCTCCTCATAATTAGTCAAGTAAATCATAATGTCATCGATGAAGACTACGACGAAATGATCATGGTAAGGCTGGATGATCCTAATCATGATAATCATTAACACTTATGGTGTGTTGGTTATGCCAAAAGGCATAACCAAGAACATGTAGTTGTGAAACCGACACTTGAAGGTCGTCTTATGCACATCCTCATCCAAAACTTTGAGCTGGTGATAGCCTGACCTGAGGTCTATCTTTTAGAACCATGAAGATCTTTTGATCTGATCAAAGAAGTCGTCAATCCTCAAGAGTGGGTAATTGTTATTCATGATCACATAATTCTGGCGATGATTGTGGACACACAATCACAATCTCCCATCCACATTCTTGGAGAACAAAATCGGAGATGCCCAGGGTGAAACACTGGGTCGGATAAATCCTTCCCTTCCAAGTCCCGCAGCTGTACTCACAGCTCATGAAGCTCAGCTAGAGCCATTTGATATTATAGAGTAGATATCAGGGATGTCCTGGGGTACATGTCGATGTTGAAGTCTACCTCTATGAGAGGAGGTAGTCATAGAATGTCGTCAAGGAAAACATCTGCATATTGATCCACCATAACATGAAAACTCTGACTCTGCACATCAACCGCTCTGAGGATGAGACTAGCCAACAGATATGTGATCGGCTACCCCCTCCCCTCCGTAAGTCCATCATGTGCTGAGAAGGATCCCTTCTCATAGGTGAATGTGTACCTGGTCCCATCATTGTGGATGCACTGCAATTTTCACCCAACACAGTCAATCTGTGCATGAACTGTGGATAACCTATCCATACCCATGCTGACGTCGTAAGGCCTCGACACCACTACAAGAAGATCCAAGCCGATGATCTCACCTCCTAGAGTAATCTCACACTGCTGGAACCAGTGCATAATCATCGAGTGTGCTCTCGTAAAAGTATTTAGCCGTAAGGATCGAGCCAACAGCTCTATCGGATTCTCTGAGCAGCGAATGAGGGCAGTGGTGATAAAATAATGACTCGCACCTATGTCTATATGTACTAAAACAAGGGTGTAGTGGACATAGATAGTACCTAGAATCATCTAAGTTTCCTCGTGGTTATAGGCCTCGACTGCCTTGAGCTGAGCCCGCCTCTGTCTGCTAGCTCCCTGTGGTTGGGGTGGTCCTCCTGTTGGTGGTGCTGATAGAGCCTCGAAATATCATATACCACCCACTGCTCGGCCAGCACCTCTGCCATGTCCTCCTGCTCCTAGTGGACCACCATGGTCGAAACTCTACCTCTTCCTGGCAGGTCCCTCTACTATCTGTTTCTCATCTGCAGGGCGGGTTGGGCAGTTCTGAGCCATGTGGCCCTGCCCGCCGCATGCATAGCACTGCCTGCTCCTCCTATCAATGGTTCTATCTCGTGTGCCCTGCACAACTGAACCTATATCATGGGGTTACCCACCTGATGTCTTTTTCTTGTTGGAACTCTGCATCATCTATATATTTCTGGATTTAGAATACTCCGTTATGTGTCGCCATGTGGTGGGTCTCGTCACTGGTGACTGCTCAGCGAGGAAACTCTCCACTAGAAGGGCTTGCACCAGCACCCCAGTCTGCATCAGAATGATGAGGGGAATCGTCGAAGCCCTGATCTCGTTACTTAGTCCCTGCTTGAAGTTTCTATCCCTGAAGAACGGGTCTCGTACTATATCCATGTTGTAGCATGAGAGGTCGATGAACCTCACTGAGTACTGAGCAACTGTCAAGATTCCATGCTGCAGATGAAGTAACTCCTGAATCTGCACTACATGAAGGGTGGCTGGAACAAACTCTGAGCGGAAGAGACTCTCGAAGCCTATCCTGAGTAATGACGCCTCTCCATGAACCTGGAGAATCAGTCTCCACCATCTACTTAATGATTCATACAAGATACTCGTGGCAAGGATCACCATGAGGTCAGCTGGTGTCTATACCAATCTGAAAACTCTCACGACAGCCTCCAGCTAATCCTCAGCTGCATGTGGGTCCTTCTCTCCCCGGAACATGGGCGGCATCTTGCGCTAGAACTCATGCAATTAACTCAGGAGGCGTGCACTCTCTGCTGCTAGATCTGGTGGTATCGGCGGCTCAGTGGGTAGTTATACCAATGGTACCTCATCTGTGATGGGGCCCTACACCGAGGCCTCGTCTCTTGTTAGAGTACCATCTCGTACGAAACACGGAAACCTAGCTGGCTGCCTTCATGGAGAAATCTTGAAAAGAAACAAGTGAACCATGGTTAAAACAGTATACCTGGTGAGATGACACAATGTAACCATGAAGAAAACTTTTTCAAGGAAATACACACGCAATCAGTGTTTTCATGCAGTGAGTTGGAGATCATAAGTCAGAGTCCTAGTGTATGGATACGTCGGTTGCCGCACCAACACCAGTTTTCTCTAAAAGGATAACCACTCCCAAAAAAATAACACGATTGATGTTAAAATAATCAGAGTCCAATTTCTGTGGTAGAAACGACTTCTCTAATAAAAATTTTTCATGACTCGTCCTCCGGGCCCGTGCCATGACTACCCCAAGCCTGTCTTCCATATGCCAGGGTCTGGCAACTAGCAGCAAAGGTGAATCCATGATAAAAAAGGGATGGAATTTCCTTTTAACTGCTAACACACACACAATCTTAACACAAGCAGTAGGGGTAACAAGTACTAAAATAGAAAAGTATGGTGTGCTGAATGTAAGTGGGCCAGTATAAAACCCCACTGAAAAACAAGTACAAGTAGAAAGGGAAAATGACTCCTGGATCATCCACATGGAAATCCTACTTGAAGGGTAGGTACAAAACTTGATCAATGAGTCCTTGGGGTATGCCCCATCTAGTCCATCTCTGGGCATCCTTCGTCCGTCACCCTAGGCCTCAATCGCTATTGTCCGTCGTCTGCACCAAACACAATAATGTGCGGGTGAAGCCTGTTCAGGGGTGAGTATAACAATACTCAGCAGGGGATCTCGAAAACCACGAAGGTCTCCGAGATTCCACAAAAGATAAACCACATTAGAAAGAAACAATCATGAATAATAAATGACCCCTACATAGGTATATGCCCATACATATACCTATGTTTCCAGTCACATTCCGGCTCCAACACTCGAGCCCAAACACAACCCAGTCCAAAAAAGAAGCAAAGTCCATCCCCACGATGATAATGGTTGAAAGACATTACACATCTCAAATAGGTATACATCATTCGAAGAGTGATAGATATAATCAGATGTAGTCACCGATTAATAGAAGCTGTCAAACCCACACATGATACAAGACTAGCTAAATGTCAGACCCACACAGGATACATGACAATATACTCTGTCAGACCCACATAGGATACATGAATAGAAGTCAGAACTACCAGAACCCAGGAGAATCTCGGTATAGTAGTCATTTATATCGAATATAATAAGGATTCAAGTTCAGTAATCATCATTGTCGAACCCACGTAGGATTCCAGTATCGTAGTCGTCGTAGCTAGCCCTCGGGTTCCCGCACATAGCACTCTCGATTCAGGGAGGATCCGCACCTCGTGCAAAGTGTCGATACGTAAACTATCACAAAGTCATGATTTGATGTATCACATAGTTCTGTCTTATAAAAAGGAACCCAATGCGACCGAGGGCACGTCAATCGGACGCCCGATCTGAGTGTTATTGGCATTTTCGTTCCTGGGGTCCGATTGGATTTACACACGATCCAAACCCAGAAGTTTTCCAAATTTGAACAAAACTTACTTAGAGTATCGCAAGAGTACCAACTCGTTGCGATGGTCCCAGTGCCGCAGGAGGAGGGTCGATCAAACACACGATCGTGGAGTTATTCGAATCTAAGTGAGGATGGCCCGGCTAGTCAAGCCTAATGGCCGGCGGGTCGACTCGACCTAGCTCTGCGGGTCCGACCCGGCTGGGGGTTCGGCCCGGACCGATGGAGCACGACCTGCCTTTGAACCCAGCACGTGCTACGGGCTAGTCAGATTCACCTGGCAGCACCATGCAGCCCCGCCTCCCCCTACCCCGCCGGCCATAGCTGGCAGGTTCTTCCCGGTTCATGCAGCCCACAAAGTGGGTCACGGTTCTTCCCACGGGGCGCATGCGAGAATCGCGGTTATCCAACCTGGCCGACAGGCAGTGGGCCGGTTCACCAAGCCAAGCGGCCCACAGATGCCGATAACAGTCTCCTCTGAACGAAATCTTTGAGAACTGCGGTTTCCTACCCTGTCGGCATGTGGCGAACCGGTTCTTCCAGCCGAGCGGCCAGCTGATGTGGGACACAATTTCCCTCTATGCGGCCGGTGTGATGACGTCTGTCCACCACCACCGTGGCCCAGCAGGGCCGTGGAATTTGGCTCCACCGCGGTGCCCAACGGCGTCGTGCCTCTTCATCCGCTACGGACCTCCCATCTTCGGTTACTCTTTTATCTACCACGGTCCTCCTGGCCGTTGTTATTATCCGATGCGGTGCGAGGGCACCATGCCCATTCGACACTGCCTCTAACATCATCAAATGGAAACAACAAAGGGGAGGGTCGAGCCGTGTTCGTGCAGTATGAACCCTAATCATCATATGATATCATTTTGTTTTCTTAACCAGAATTCTGTATGATGAACAACGAAGGTGTAATATCATATTTAAATTTAATAAAAAATTACCCAACATCAAAACCAAAGATCTCTTGACTGGGTTGCAGGTAAACGACATCGATCCATTGAAGTCAGAATAGGAAGAGGTACTCATCGTTGGCAGACGTGCATTCAGAGGTGATGAAGTCGGAGATGATGTCGGCGTTCCTCACGGGCATTGCTTCCCTTGCCTTGCCCTAGTTGAAGAAGGAAGAAGACAACGCTTACTATCTATGGAAGACGAATTCTTCACGTTCTTCAAAGAGGTGATGAAGTTAACCAAATGTTTTCCAGGCTCCACCAAAAGAATGCTCAACCAAAATAATACAGGAAGTCTCTATTATTTTTATGGCACCACAACACATAAGTTGTGCTTAATTAAATGAGGCAACTCATTTAATTAAATGGGGTGGAATGGATTCAAAAATATTTGAATTAAACTGAATTAATTCTCATCATTAATGGTATAGAGTTTTCAAGAAATAAACCATGTATGTTTAAAGGTTTCACCACTTATGGAGAGTTACAAGGGTTAAAGATCGTGTGGGTCCAACCATAAATATCCTCCCAAGGGAGATTATGGTATGGTGGGACCCACCACTAACCATCACTTGGAGGTTTTAACCCCCAATCAAATAAAAAATTTGTCACACATGTTTTTATTTAATTTATTTAAAAACCCCAATAATTTACTTCCACTGTCGATGAAATGCAACAGTGGTAAATGTATCCCTTAGAGAACGATGGCGCTGTGAGTTCATCGGTGTCCTCATATTTCAATTCTGATCACTGGTTCAAAAGATATAAAATCTTGGACGTACATTTACTGAACGTACATAAACAAAACATCCAAAATTGATTCTGGGCACACCGGGCCTTGGAATCAGGCACCGTCAGAAGCAGCGGACTCGTAAAATTCACATGTATTTAAGAAAAAAAATTCCACCTTATTTGCAGGCCTTTACACATTACCATTAGGTAGTACGGAACCAATAATATTAACTAAATTATGAAAATATATTTTATAGCTAGGTATATATAATTAATTCATCATTAAACAATTATCTTGCAATGAAAAAAGCATTGAAATTAATATAATTTTTTTTTCAATGAAATATAATAAAATAAAAACATTTTACATCAAAAAAATAAATGAATAATTTTTATGGAATGATTTTAATGAAATAAATATTTTATATATTAAAAAAACTAAAATTCATATTTTTTGTTTTTCGCATTATATATAAGAATAAATTAAATTTAATTCTAAAAACGTTAATTTTTATGAAACTATACTAAATTTTATAAGAAAACTATCTTTTCATTATATTTTTTTTATGTTAACGTATTATATAATTTTTTTAAATTTATTTCAATAATAGATAAATTAATCAAATTTAGGCCAGTTTAATCAAATTAATAATGAATTTTTTAAATGTTTTTAACATATTGTACCTTTGTCTCTTTAAAACTAATATTTCTTATCATGTCTTAACAATTAATATTAAAATAAAATTTTCACTTCTATAAGATTTATTTGGAAAAATTTATTCCATGTTCTTATCATAAAATATTAAAATTTATTATAAGAGAAACATCATTATTGACTATGATTAATAATAAATTCAATTAAAAGTAATTACTATATAAATGTTAAAAATGGGTTTATGAGGGGTTAAACTAATAAAAGATTTTTAATTATGACATATAATGTTGCGTAAAATCTATTTTTTCCATTTTTTGACTATAAAACCAATAATTATTTGTAATGTATTATTTTAGGACCTTACTAAAGGAAAAAACATGGGAGTAGTCAATAATTTCAAAAATTAAAAGGTCACTAATATCCCCCACTTATAAGGGGCCACCTACTATCCTCTATTCTTCACACATTAATAAAACATAAGTTTGTCCAATAACAGACCAAATAACATCTAAAATTCCATAACCTAATCCCAAAATTATTACTTTAAGCATATGCCCATCATATATATGATTTCATTGAAAACAGTTGGAGGTTTCATTAAAAAGAGGTAACATTCCTCAGTGAATTTATTTTATTTATTTTATACTCAAACGCTATAAATTATTATTTTATAGTTTTAATAAAATTAAATAATTAAATTAAATATAATTTTATTTGTTATTTTAATATTTATTTTGCAAAACCATCTTCACATTAATCAAATGGGTTATGAAGTCCTTATTTTTGTGTACAGAAGACATTTTCCTCATGAGCCAATGACATTCATTTTTTTGTTACCACATATAAAAAAGGGAAATATTGGTGAATTAGATAGTTATATATCATATTATTTATTTTTTATGACTTTTTATTTTTTATTTTACACATAATTTGTGATTTTTTCATATGAGAATACGATAATGTTTCTCCTGTGTATGGAGGACAATCACCTTATAAAGTGATCCGATTCGGTCAATATTTATATGAAATGTATTAAGGATGGGATTAAAAAACATATTTTTTATATAATAAATATAAATTAAAATAAAATGATAATACATACCATTTATTTATATTTCTTTCAGTCCAACAAGAAAATGAACCAACAACTTTCTTGCATACGTATGACCTATAATTTCAAAGAATGGTGTATTTCATTTATTATTACTAAATTTTATTGATTAATATTAATAAATACATGTTGAATAAATTTAATTTTTACATAATGTGTATAATTTTTTGTAATATGGAACCATGGTTAATGTATGAGGTCCAAAAAAATCATAACATATATGAAAAAAGTGTTTATTACCCGAAACATATCCAAAAAAATAAATTATTAATAAAACTGTAAAAAAGTCTTTAATAAATAATATGTAATATGATATATAAGATTTTTTTTTGATAATAGATGTATATAAAAAATCTATTCACTACAAAAGAGTATTGAATTACTCTGAAAGAAATCATGACTGGAGGTAAGGGATTTTTTCCCACTTTGTAATTCTTGGAGACCCATGTCATTTTCACCACCAATTTATATTATTTTTTGTATATAATACCAATTGATATGTATTGGGATTATTATAATAGAAAATATTTTGGATTAATTATCTTTTTTAAGATCTTTATTTCACAGGTTTTACGGTTTTAATGTTACTTAAGAGATATTGTAATTTTTCTAAATTTTATTAATTTGAGTGATATGTTATGTAATGAACCTATATTCTAATATTTTTTGTTCATAATGACCCTTTTAAATGTTATATCATCAATATAATAATTTTAATGATATTTTATTGTTTCATTAAGGATATTACATTATGGTAATTATGATTCAAAATTGTAAAAGTGATAAGAATTCATGTTACAATCTCATCATTTATCAAGATTACTTATGATTATACATTAAAATATTACATAGTATGATATATCAGTAATGAAAGTGAAATTATTTTCTGAACTTCTAGTTATTCAATACTTATTCATGTAATATTACAAATTTCTTACTCTTTGGAAGTTATAATAATTTTGAAATTTTAATTACAGTAATCTTCTTTATTTCCCTCATTAGTCAAAATGCTAATTTCATCCAAAAAATCATTCCTCAAAATGTCTATAATTTTTATAAGTTCATACTCTATTTAATAGTCAATAAATTCATTCTTTACTTTTTTCCTGAAATTTTTCGAAATAAATATTCACATAGTTTTCCAAACAATTCCCGTTTTGTTTAAAAAATAATTGGAAAAATGAATCATTGTTTCAATGTCTATAGAAAGAATTAAACCACACATTATAATGACCAATATTTTTTCGAATATAATATTATAATTTTTCAAGGTTAATTTTGACTAAAAGTTACTTAAAACTTATTAATGTTTTGAAATGATTTTTTCATATCAGATATTATTTTTTCCTTACAGAATTTTTGAAATGATTTTTTAAACTTTATATATATGTTTTAAATTTTATTTTCAATGTACTGATTTTTAAAAAAAATATTATGTCTTAAAAAGTATTTTTTTTTAAAAAATATATTATTTAAGAAATGTTTTATGAGATATTTGATAACCAATATCCATCTTATATTATATCCTTGAATATAAAAAATATTTTACATTGTTGTAAAACCAAAGATACCATTTTTCATCTATCAGTGACTAGTTCATGATTATAGTAAAAATATATTTATGAATACCATTACTATTCTATATAGTATTCCATGATAGAACATATCAGTTTTGAATAGATTATGTTATAATGATATCATTTTGAAACGTTTTTTAATTTCATTATTATTATATGTTGAATGTTTTATGATGTTGTGGAATACATACGGATTATTTTCATTATACGATGGAAGATACATTATAACTATGTATGGTGGTTATGTTATATCCATGGATGGTTGTTACATTATACCCCTAGATTAGTGGGAAATTTATATCCCTCTAATGCATTGGATAAATATTTAAATCTTCTCAGATATTCATCACAATATTGTGTAGTTAAAATAGTTAATAATGATTGGACTAGAATGGGGATTGAACTTGGTTTAATAAGATATGACTGGAAGTGTGAGTGTAAGTTGTTCGGTAACACATGACTACCACATGATGTGAACATGGTAATATAAGACATATTATAAAAGGGATTAAAGAAGGATTAGTAAGACATTTTCAAAACTGGGTGTAAAACTAGATCATTAAGGTGATCTATACACTATTATGGTTTTAGGATTGAACATGAATTATTATGATGGTTTGGAGAGTGAAACTATTCTAAATTGACATCCATTTAAATTTTATTGTCTAACATATAAATGATAGTTATTTTAATGTGTATGACAGAAATATATGTCTGATTATAAATTCATGCCCTCATAGAACATGTATGATGATTCGTTTATGATATATTACTTTTGAGATACTATTTTTTATGTCATGGATCGTGTTTAGGATTGATTACATAATGGATATGATATTTTTTATGTTATATTACTTATCATTTAAACATATTCTTATTATATTATTTCATGATATAAAAGATTGATATTTTTTCTTTTCACCCTTTCTATGTATAAGATATCCAACTTTTTTATGTTTCCATTCCCTGGATAATGATGAAATGTGTCATCAATGAAATGTGTATGAATAATAATAAATGAAAACATATTGGGGGGGGGGAATTGTGATCTATACGTTGGTTTAAAGAATGTGTTGCAAGATTCTATTGTCAATAAACTATTACGGTCTTTATTTACATGTTTGTGTACTGTAATGATTATTAATCTACTAATATCTAATATCCTTGTATGTGGAAAATGTTTTTCTATAGTAATACATAATATTGATATATTCATTTATTTATATCACAGTTTTGTTCATATTTTATGTTATATTTTGTAATTAAATCTAAGAGATTTGGTTTATTTAAAGGTAATCGTATAATATAAACATAGGGTGTTACAAGTCCAGTTTATCTGACTGGAAATATTTAAATTTGATGACCGATGTAAACATCATTATATATTTTTATAGGAATAGATCAATTCCTTAGTGTGGATATATATTTATATTTATGGTATCATTATGGGAATATGTGTCAGGAAAATTATGTTCATTGTAATTTCCCCAAAAATTTTCTTAATTATAATAATATATTTTTGTTATTCTTTTATAATCTATATAACTATCAATTTATTTTCATAATTATCATGTACGATCTAAAGAAAAATCATTTTGAAATTTTTATTATTCTACAAATAATACAACTTTACAATATTTTAAAATTATAAAGAAATGTTAAATTTAATTATGCTGAGTAATATAGTTTTTATTGAAATAATTACCATGATAGGGTTTATTATGATTTTTGAAAAAAATTTAAGAACAAGTTAAATATATTACAGTGTTATAATTTCATCAATTAATATATCTATGAATACAGTAATATTAATCGTTAATTAATTCATATGTCGATGATGGTATGTATTTATTTAAATATGAACATGGAAATAATGACGTTATATTCAAAGAAAAATTAAAATGATATTTATTAAAAATATCTTTCAGATGTCTATAGTTATGAAGATGATAAACGAGATATTATAAATCATTAGTAATCACTGATTTAAATTCATATTTTGAAAATTATTTTATTACATATGGAATAAAATAAGATATATTGAATTTTATCACCTCTTATTTGTGATCAAATATTCAATTTAAAATTAAATAAGATCTATTTGTGTAGTGATGTGGTTAGTGAATCCTAAAGAATTATGTAATAAATAATTTAAAAAATATTTTACATGTCATTCATGATGTTCATAGATTTGATATAGATAGAATTTTTAGGGACTACCATATATTTTATAGAATAACAATTATGATGAAAATGTTAGATGAAGTGGTTGTAAGCAGTGTAGTGCATTTATATTGAAGTAGTAGTTTGCTTATATGAAATGATGGTTGGAAGAATTTTAAATACATATTCTATAACTTTATAATAGACTATCAGTCAAATATATATGTGTTTTTCTCAATATTTACAATCAATATAATGTGTGAGATGCACTTTAATGTTGGATACATCTAAGTATAGTTAGGGGAATGAATGCACGAGTTTCAAGGATGTAACATAAATTCAATTACGTATTGGATAATGAAAGTGTGTAGTGTGATCATAGAGGAATCGAAATGACACAGAGGACTATCCATTTCACTTTTATAAGTGAACATTTAAAATCATTAATCTCTTTTATATTGGTGCGTTTTCAAATGTGGAAATAGATAGTAACCAAAAAACATCAAAACTATTAGTGAATGTTGTTTCAATAGAACCATACAAAAATTAGGATAAGTGATTCTTACCACCCAAGGATATTTCATTTATCATTTTGGGTTTTATTAATCCATATAAGTTCTTTTGAAGGACAAGCATCCATGAAGACACCCATGTTGATTAATTCCATGAGTAAAAATATATAAGTAATTTTTTATTTTGGGACATATGTTGAGGAGTCTGTTTTGGGTTCTTCACGAAAAAAATTCATGATAAAGGAATTCATGGAATATAATAAGTTAATAATGAATCATTTTATTAATGTTAACTATATGTTTTTTATATATTAAAGGAATATATAAAAACCTATAATTTCATCTCAACTAAATGAATTTGAGGAACTATGATAATTTTTTTCGTCTCAAGTTGGGTATAAAATATTAAAAGATTTTATCAATTAAATTTTTTCACATGAGATCCAATTTAGTGTTTTTGGTATTATAACCCAAATATTTATCGGGCCATTCCTAAATGAATATGTAGGAACTCAAGAATTGTTTGGTGGTTAGTGATGAATAGAGATGGATTTCTATGATGTTCAGATACCACATCCCATCAAAGAACCCAAATTGGGTTTTGGGGGATGATACTTCTTAGTTTGGTCCAAAGAGAACCTTGTTATGTATATATGGGTGAAAGTGTACCCATGATGCCGAATTAGTTGAATTGGAAACATGGTAGGTTACCAAGGTGAGTTCTAACTCAGATATGGAAACCTATGTATGGGAGAAAATTGAATTTCAACCTACTTACGTTTCTTGGATAAGTTGGGACGTATGTAAATGACATGGGATTGTGAGAACCCTAGTTCTTATCTTGGATTTGTGGTAGGATAGAAATTCCAACTGGGGATGGGTGTTTCTGCAATAATGAAGTCCAATGAACAACTTCTAATTCAGTTGCATGACTCCACATCCTCAAAAAATTTCCAAATTAATAGTGTATTTTATGTGCATCAGGGCATGAATGAAATCCCTAGTTTATTATTAACCCAATATAGGTAGTCTAGGAACATATTTTCATGCCTAATAAATCTATGAGAATTATTTCTATATGGGATAACATGGAATTTTTACACTATGTAGTCTATTTTTTCATTCAAAAATAACATATAGGATTTAATGGGGGCTTTAGTGTGTATTGGTATTATCTATATAGTCAGGTATTTTCTATCAAACATGTGTCGTGGAATGAGAGGTATTGGTTCATTAAATAGAGAAAAAATAGGAAAGGGCATCCCGTTATGTGTAATAATCACCCAAAACAACACGGAATGCCTATTTATAGGTTTGGCCATGTCAGGTTTGGTCCACATGGTTTGGGGTATATGATATGACACAAGAGGTAGGGAATAAGGATAAATATGTATAGGAGGGAATAAAATGATAGGTGTATCCTACTTTGGCATTCTTGATGATTTTAATGATACCTCGTGTTGGACTTTTAGGTTCCTATAGTGTATGAGGATAGTAAAGACATTAACAAAACACCATCATAAAATTCCGTCTTCTAACATAAGTTTTGTTCCTAGGATTCCATTCTAGTTGAACAGCATATCAATATGAATATTACAAAACAATTTATTTTTACATGTATAGATATTACTCATATTATAAGTACCATAATGAAAATAATTGTATTTAAGACTGTCCAAAAAATTATTCGAACTATAGAGAAATGTTTTCTCTAAATTAGATGAAATTTGTGGAATACTCATGGTTGGAAGATATCCCCACCACATCCTTAGAATGGTAGACAGTTTAAGGGTATCCACTACTCAATATGTGTTTATTCATGTTGAACATGGAGATTATATTAATGAATTATTAATAAAATTTTATATTTAATCATCATCAAATGAAATTATTTTACCAAATAGAGGCTGGAATTTTTTATTGTATAAAAGTTACAAGTATATTTTTTATTGCTAATAAATCATTCTGCTAGAAATTGAATTGATTCTAAATGAAAGGAATCCAGCGTTAACATATGATAGGGATCATTGAAATTTTTTTAGAATATAATGTAGTGTATGGGGGATGAATATTCAAGAAATGGTTCACCATGTGGAGAATCTTAACATGAGGAATTTGATGGAATAGGGAGGAATTCATGTTTTGAGGTAATTACTCTCTTTTTGATGAATTATACACATGATATATTTGAGATTTCATTATTAATAATCAACATGATAATTATAGTTTCACTAATATATATACACAATATATGAAATTTTTGTGTCAATAAGATGGACAATTTACTCAAGGATTTCATTTCCACAAGAATTATAATATGATCATGGATTTTTATTTCCTTAGTGGAATAACAACCCAAAGGCATTTGGTTCTCCATGAGAACTAAAAAACTCAATTTATTTAATTTCACATATAGTAATAATAAATTTCAATCCTGTATTCACCAATAAGAATAATAGAAAAAGGGATTTTTTTTTTCAAAAAATGATTACTCATCTCTAGTAATTTAAATTTTTCTATGTGGAATAATCAACTATGTTAATAAATTATTTCCATGAAGAAAATTTTATACATGGATTTTAATATCGTCCAAAGAAATAATTGACTAAGAATAGTTTATTTCACTAAGAGGAATAATCTTGTCAATGAATTTTGTATTCTAGAAAAAAAAATAAACATAAAAATTATAATTCATCTAATAGAAATAATCATATTGAGAATTATTTTTCATCTAAGAGGGATAATTTTCTCATGTTTTTTGACGTCATTAAGAGAAACAATTGAATCAATTATTTTGAATCATTAAGAGGAATACACCACTTAAGGATCTTTTTATACCAAGAGGAATAATATACTCATGATATATCACATAGGAAGGAGGGATACTCAACTAATGGATTTCATGTGTCAGAGAGGAATATTTAATAACAAAAATTGATGTCACAATGATAAATAATGAAATTAGTGATTTAGGTTTAACTAAGAGTAATAATTATATCATGAATTTTGATTCCTTTACATTAATAATAAATTGAGGATATAACATTCATCAATATGTATACATTAATATAATATTTTTACTTAACTGAGATGTAAAATTAGCAAGATGGATTTAGTGATCCCAAAATGAATAAAAAAAATCATCTTTTTTACTCCATGAAGATTAATAGAATTGATGAATTTTTGGTTCTAGTAGTGTAATGAAGTCAAATAATTTTTCATATCAAGATGATTAATTTAAACAACGATTTATTGTTATTATGGTGAATAATAAATGAATGGATTTGGGATTATCAAGGCGGAATAATTGACATGATTATTTTTTCACGTGGAATAATATAATCACGGTTCTTGGTGTTTCTATAAGGAATATCTTACTAATCGTGTCGTAAATTTCTAAAAGGAATTATAAACTCAAGTATTTTAGTTCCTCTAAGGGTAATAATCAACTCAATGAAATTGGTTCCACGAAGAGAAACAATAAACTCAAGGAAATTAATATCATTACATAAAGATAATGGAGGTAAAAATTACATGTTTTTGTGTATCCATCATATTGAATGGTTTTATGGAATATATTTAAAGTAGAGTCCACTATGATGTGCCTAATTTTTGGTATTGAAAACATTTTTTTATACTTTATAAATAAGATTCAAGCCAAGAATAATTCATATAAGGGTCTCTTTATGTAGATTAGTTATGTTCACAGGTGAGAATGTAATGTATTTCAAAAAATACCATGGTGTGAAAGGGAATAATAAATAATGATGTGTATTATGTATAGACTAAAGACCTCGAAATAAGTATAAATGATGTATTTTTTATAGGACCTATTTAGTTATAATTTTTGTTTATATTAATATAGGGGGAATAATTGTGAATCCATACATACTCATTGGTAGGGTCATTTTCATTATTATATTGGATCCGAACCAAAATAACCACCATGTTTATACATTGGATAGGGGATATGAGTTTCTATATTCATTTTTACAAATGTTTTGTTGATTTTGAAAATATAATTTTAATGTATAGAACATAAACTAAGAGAGTTTAAATGAAATTAAAATTAATGGTTGGGAACTAATTACATGATATAGACAAATCTATTTATGAGATGAGAAAATGCTTCAACACACACACTATTCATGGGGAAAAAATCTTTTAATGGAACAATCTTAAAAAAATATGAGAATGAACTAGAATGAATGAATGACTTAAGGGAGCGGAAATAATTTAATTACTTTTCTCTATGTTTCCCATCCTTTAATATGAGTGTAAATGATTTTTTGCCATGGATCTAAGATAGGTGGTCCATATGAAACTAAAATTAATAATAGAACAAAAATAAATCCATATGTTGATTACATAAGAGATTCATATTTCTTATCACACTGACACACATGAGATAATATAATATATTTATCATTGTGAGAGGTTATATTGGTAGAATCATATAATCATAAATTAATATTGATACCCTCACACAAAGAATTATTTCACTAAATTTGAACACATATAATGGAATTAGGTACCATAGAATAGATCTCACTAATATGTATATGGTCTTAATAGATCAACAATTATTTCATGTTGTTTTAGGTGATATGATAGGAACCATATTCCCAATGGATTTTCCAAGAGGAGATCTTCTACTCAAGGATTTAGGGTATCTAGGAAGAGTTTATCTACTCGAGGAATTTGGGAATATAAGTACAATATCATAAATTAGGGAATTTTATATACTAAAAGATTAATCATGAATCCTTGAGTTTTTTTCATCATAGAAAATTTCATTCCAAATATAAAATGTTTATTAGTAGGATTTAATAATCATTCAATATAATTGAATAATGAGTTTTTAACATTAGGGGTATTTTACTATAGATAAAACTTAGTCTATAAAAATGGTAAATAACAACATAAAAGTATCTATGTCAATGTGATGTAAAGGTAGTTGGGAATAACTATGACATTCATAAAAATAAAGCCATTATAATATTATCTAGAAATAGTTCACGGGGTAATGTGGATACGATAGGATCCAAAAAATTCCCTATAGGTTACCATGATAGAAAAATTAAATTATTCAACTCATCATTCACATGCGGGTTTGATTAGATATGTCAGATATATTTTTACCATTTATCATCAATGATGTTGTTGAGTTGATAAACTGATGGTTCCTTTAGATTATAGTATTTGAATCTAGACTCATGGTTTTTAATTTCCCAGAGGTGAATCTTCACTCAAGGATATTGAATTCCCCAAAAAGAGAATGAAAAATAATGTTTTCCTTTTAATTACAAAAAATTAAAATATATGATGTCGAATCATGGTTGAATTTTTATTGAAGGAGGGTTCAATCACCTTGATGGTTATTATTCAATGTAGTTGGTGCATTCATTACATGAGTTGATATAAAGTGATATGTTTTTTTAATCCAAGGGGTGGCTCAATCAATGTGAACATGTGGGATTATAATAAATGAAGAGATAAAAGTGAAATTATTTAAACATGCTTGAATGGTGTGGGGAAATTTTTCACTTACATCTAAAAACACAAAATTTTCCTGCAAGTATAGTTGGACATTTATTAAGACCACATTATACTTCTAGTAATCATTTTTTCTATTATTATTTATTCTCTATATTTTCCCAAGTCCATATATGGGAATGGAATACCCATTTATCATTTTATTTTTCACATGAATCTTTATTCAGATATTCATCTTGAAGAGTCATCAAGTCTCTTTAAATCAATTTTTATTCTGTAAATAATTTTTATATCATTAAATATAATTTCTTAGTGAGTAGATATTGTAATTTTTCTCAAGGGAATATTTATATTATTAAATCAGAACAGACATTTGTGTATAATTTAATTTTTTTAATGTCCTGTAATTCAGAAAAATATTAACTGATGTTTTTTATCATAAAATGTAGATTTAATTTTGATGATAAAAAACATCTAAATGAGAAAAGATAATTTATCATGATTGTCATTCCCCCTTGAATGTGTATGAAACCTAATAGAGAAAAGATTTAATATGATAGTTTTTGGATCATAATTCAATAAATATTAGTGGAATAATATTACAACCATACATCTTTTACTAATAATAAATTTATATATTTTCATGTAGGGGTATAATTAACCTAATATTAATGATAAACACAACACCAACACATGAGTCATTGCGTAGATTGTTTTCCCACTACTATTATGCTATACTTATTAGAGAAATGTTTTTCTTGTAGTTTTATGTTACAAAACTAAAACCATTTTATGTTCCTAAAGAATCTATACATATATATGGATCTTAATTAATATAAAATGGAATGGAATAAGGGAGGATCACCGAAAATTGCTTAAGGCATCAAATATATCATGAATTTTTCAAATACAAAAACCAAAGTAGAAATACTGATTTAATTGGATGTAAATTTAGAGTAGGTACTTGAATAAAAGTTCTAAGAATTACTACATATAATGTGGTAAAATTAATTAGATAACATGCGTTTCTAGATTAAAATAGATTGGATTTATCAAAATATAGGACAAATGGAGGAATACCAATATGAGATAGAAAAGGAAAACACCCTGATGGAGTGGATGATTTTATGGGATGTCTATTATATGTTTGTGACAATGATAATTCATCCAATAATTAATACTTAAACTTTATTAACATTAATCAAGAAATACATAGTTTCGTAAAATGATCTAATGTGAAGATTTATATAGTTTATTATCACGAAATGGAAAAATAATTGTGTACCCTAATGAGATATGGATGGTTGAAACCCAACAAGAATTGTTGATGGACTCATCTGGAAGGAATGATTGAGAATAGAAATTTAACCAATAGATTTTTTATGGATGAGAGATTTTGTATTTACGTTATATCTAATAATAATGGGAATAAATCCACACATAGGTAGTGTAAAAGTGAATTACAATCATTGGTTGGGTGAAAACGAAGAGAGTTTTGTTAGATGCTATCATGCCCACAATTTCTTCTATGAAGGATGGATTTTATATAAAATAATATCTTTTATAAGGAGGTGATCTAGAAATTTGAGGCCATATAGAATATACCAAAATAAAAAAATTATGTTGATGAATTATTGACCTTATATATTTATTTTTAAAGATATGAAATATTCAATAAATGATTCAAGCAAGTTTTGTAGTAAGTTGGTATGAATGAGAGATAAAAAAGGATTTATAATTCATTTTAATTATACAATCATGTATCGAGAATGATATTTATTAAAAAATAATACACCCAAATATATGATGTTGTTAAATTAATCCTAATAAAAAATAATAGGATGTATAATAATGTAATAGAACATTCCATTATTAATATTTATGTATAACCATTAATTTTTTTAATGAAAATAATATTTATACATTTATTTCCTCTACCCCAATGAAAATTGTGTTAGTTTATGATGAAAAGGTATTTATGTAAGAATATAAATAAAATTTAATGGGACATGGGACTAAAGACATCAAATAGTTTATGTTTATATGGGATATACTATTCAAACTACTTTTTTGGACATATGGTAATGAAATCATGTCATGAATTGTATTTTATTGTGACTAAGACAATGTATTGAACAATTTATTGTCATTCCGTAAAGAATTTATTTTTGTGGTTTAACATCATGTGTTAAGAAATTTTAGAATTACATTGAACACCATAATATAATTACATAGTATGATACATTAATGATAAAGAATATATAATACCAATCAGAGTGGGAATGACTCACATGCGTGTCAAATGAGTTTAGGAATTCTCTATATCTCTCAATTGATCATAATTATTAATTTTAATCCAATAATTTATGAAAATGAATTATTTAGTCATTTATCACAAAATTTAGTGGTAGGAAATGTAAATCCAATAATCATTCATAACTTCTTCTACATTTATTTTAATTTCAATAATCTTATGAAATTTAATCACTAATGAGTAGATGAATTATCTATCAACATTCTCAATAATAAATTAATAAACATGCTATCTCTTATAGTTGAGAGATAAATTTTCCCAAGTATTTTTCACTCAAGGCATGTTTTATTTAGGGGTTTCACATGGATAAAGTGAATATTATTTTAATGTAAACTACATTACCACCTAATCTCACTTCTTATATGTTCATTTCATATATATTAATCACATACTAATTATATAACATAACAATAAATTTCAGGGGAAATAATTGAAATTTTATCCAATATATACTTCACATGTGACATGATACATAAATTATTAACAAAATTATTATCTTAGGAAATTTTTAATTACTCAAAATACTTCTTTGGATGGGTAAAATATAACATTCTTTATCAGTATTTTCTTTTCTAAAATCATTGTCTCACATGAATAGTGCATGTGCTCTGATTGGTATAATCGTAAGAATCATTTCCCTACTTGGGTGGAAATGTATCATTTACTATGAATTTATATGAATATTTTTAGGTTATTAATAACTATGACATCAATAAAATCACCCATATATGATATAATTACAACATTCATGTGTATATATTGGTAGACACCTAAGTCGAATGATATGTAAAATTTACTAGATGATGGGTTGAAAAATACAAAATCAAACATATCCATCTGGGATGTGGTACATCACTACTAGGATGACCTATATAGAGAGATGATATTATTTCACCTTGGGTAAAAAAAACCATGATATCATACCATGCTGGTCATCAACTGTATGATAATATGTGAAATATATCTAACAAAAGAATTGGTGAATTAATCCTAAAAACCATCATTAATTTGAATTCATTTGTGAATATAAATTTTCATTACATTTAATAAATTGAAATTTTCCCACTAAAACTTCGAATTAAATTATTCACCCTGAAAATTCCCAGCATATTTAGGAGGATGACAAGTCAAACACATTGTTATTCCATGATGAGTCATGGTAATAGAAAAGAGGTGGGTTAATTTACATTGATTGAATATATTTAGTTTTTGAAAATATGATGGATAAATTTATTAGTTTATGAACCAAATTCAACCCCAACTGATACAATAAATATATTGAAATTAATTTCGACAAGGTAAATATTTAACACATGAATAATTATAGAAGTTTATATTAATGAGATCAAGCATTTACTCTTCACACATCCCAAATGAAGAGTGTAATGAAATCCACTTTATGAATAATAAAATTTAAGTGGGTGTAAGTACTAATGAAAACCAGAATTTTAAAAACCTAAGTAAAAAACCGTGCCCCTGGTGGATTTCAGAGTCATAAAAAACACAACTATTAAGGGGAAAATAACCAACCAATAAATGAAATGGAGAATTCAGGTCATTATCTATTTTTTAATTATGATGAAACCATTGTTTTATTGGAGTTGAAATGCCAATGTACTGTAGTTTTGGACCTAGAAAAAATCTTATTTGGAGAATTCTTTACCTGAAAGAAAAATTGGAAACCATAATTAACTCCATAGAGCATGACACAACTTTTTGGTCATTTGTGATAAATAGACTTGGTTATATGAAAAGTGGAACAATGAGTTTATTCATGATGGATGGGATTAAAAAATAAATATTACTATTTTTATGATATAAATACGTCATAAATTTAGACATTAGAGTAATAATTGGTAGATAAGAATAAAATCAATAACCTAAACTAATTTCTTAATGGTGATATGATTATAATTCCATACCAATCTATCCTCTAATAGTTCAGGTGCGAGAATCTATCACCAAGACGAAAAATCAAACACATCACAAGATGTATTATACGTACCTATAAACACACACACATCTTGACATATAAGTATATTGTTGAATGATAAACAAATCAAATTGGAAATGTATTCATAACATCTATTTGACATTATAGTACACCATGTATTATAGAAAAATAAAAATGCTCAAAAAAGAAGCCCCCCCCCCCTAATTGAAAAAGTAATATAACTACTCACCAAATTTGTTTACATACACACATCATATCTTATGTCCAAATGATGTCCTCTGAGTGTATTTATGTTCCACATACTCCATGTATACATTGAACTCTAATGAAATGTATTTCATCTTATAATAAATGACATATACATGCATATCCAATACTTGGGTGAGTATAAACGTACAATGTATGTATCCCTGAAATCACCCAAAAGAACCCATAAAAGGGAGTGGTGTTGTCACAAATATGATTAAATTTTACTCAAAATATGGAAAAATTAAAATAATAACCTATAAATGTACAAAGGCAGACACTGAATAAAAAATTGAGTCCACATCCTAACTATTGGAATGTTATTATACTAGTGACTCAATGGTATTACGCATCTAGGAGAACTCTCTCCACATAAGATAATAACAATAATGGTACTCATTTGAGATATTGTACATATTATACCCCACTATGAAGAAGAACAACTGAAACTATTAGCGATTAAATAAGATATACTTAAAATAAAATTACAACATAAAAAAAGTTTAATAGATGTTGAAAAACATTTAGGGGATTGTACCTATCTCTTATGGGGGATGAGATGCCATAGCTAGATTACGAGGCAGTATGGGAATAAAATGCCTTAGTTTGTATGATACATGTTTTCATACACAGTAAAAGGAAAAAAAATTGAATTCAGATACAAACCCAATTATTCATAGAGGGATTAATTTTCCAGTACATCTATGGGATATTATTTAATGCTTTTACAAATACGTAGAATTGAAAAATCATGGGTGTGGACTGAGAAAACTCACTATAAGACAATAGAAATAAAGAATAATTCCAAAAAAATATAGTTATAGAGGATATATGTAATCAAATATTACTATGGGGAACATACCCATGCTAATACCACAACTATTGGAAGGTAATTAAGTGCTCCAATAGTCTCTGAAGTGAGTAAATGGTGTGTACTAGTGGTTACATGAAATGCTATCCAAATTTAGAAACTAGTCATTTCCCACTATATCACATTTCATGTCATTGTGCATATACAAGTTATGTTCTTTATTGATACATTGTTTTTTCATGTTAGTTAACACTAAGTATTCATTATAATCAATAATGCGTACATTGACACATACTAATACACATAGTCTATTTACATTTAAATTTCCCATGTCCATGTAATTATCAGAGTTCATGGGGTATAATACACATCACATCACACATATTTCATATACTAGAACCTTTTATGTGGTCTATTCCAAAAATTTTGTACATTCTTTTGTAGTTGTATTTCATCCCAATACACATTGAATGTGGGGTCAAGTTGCCTCATTTGAATCATGTTGATATAAAAGTTGATCCTTGTGAAAATGGTTACACATAATTTATTTTATCCGAATAACATGTTGTAATACATGGAGTTTGGTTTTTGTACACCCTATATATATTGATCCAGATGGACAAGAGACACCCACTGTGTATGTAAATCAGAAGCACTATGATAATTTATATGACGAAGGAAAATTCAACACTACATATAGGGTTATACATGGAATGATTCATGTGTAAATAAGTTTCACATAAATTATGAATTTTCAGAACCTGATTTTCCCTAAATACTTCCCCCCACATTTTCCCCTCCTTCATTTTAGCTTCAAATCATATCCAAATGACATGTTTCTTATTTTACTAAACATTGATCATCAATAGGGACCATATTACATCTACACATGCTATATGGGTTCATCCATGATGAAATAATTTTTCTAAATAGCCTATCCTATGAATATTAGAACTCCATATCTAATCCCAAAACTCTATTATCACTACACACCAAAATCATTCCTTTGATCATGAACTCAATCTCCTTGTAACAATATATTCCACCAATGAATTAATGGTCATTAATAATTTCTGTATAATTTATTCAACCACCATCTATAGGGAATGATAATGAGGAATAAAAAAATTTGGAAAAAATAATAGGAAAAAACTGAAGGAAAAAACCACGCCGATATTTTATTTTTTACTCAGTTTGAATATGTGAAGATTATGATAAAAAGTGAATAAAAATGGATCATCCAAAACATCATCCTTTCCTAATTAAATAAATATAAAACAATAAATTTAAATAAAAGCACCTCCAATGAATCAATTTTCTTAATGGTGGGATATACGTTTGACATGGGATAATCAAAATGAGGATTATAAAAACGTGAATATTTTTACTTCCATTGATTTTATTCAATCTCTAATGAATATTTTTTATACATTGTTATTTTTTTGACATTTAAAAACACTATTTGTGAAGAAAAACTCCTTAGAATAGGTTGTTATTCGATGATCAAGATAAAATTATCCATATATCTCTTATCTGATCACTCCAAATCCATTTGGTTAGGGGGCTACCCCTATGAAATTATGATAAATGCATTTAAATATTGGGGATATAGGTAATGAATATTAATAAATAATATGATTATTTATTTATTTTTATATTTCTCAATATTCACATGACCAATTTTAAACTAAATACATGAGGCTCAATTTGGTTATATATCATCTAGGGTATGACCAAAAACATTTAGATAATTGACGTCTGTAATATCCCATCGGTTATAGTCTTCGAGACATGTTTCATTATTTTTGAAAACTTGCCTCTACCTCATATAATATTTTTCAAATTTTCAATATATCTTCACTAAACCCTATGGGAAATATAATCTCATGATGAATCAATAACTTATATTTAAAATATTCATTTAAATATTCTATAGTGTTAATTTAATTTATAGAGTCATAATATTATCCCCATGTTCAATTATTTTCATCCAAGAAAGTGTGATCCAACCTACAATGGATATGATATTGAGATTGTATCTATATATCTTACTCCCATGACCTACATCATGGTTTTATATTCCAGAAAAAAACACAATCATATGGAAAACAATTTTTGATGAATGGTATTCTCCTTTGGGTTCTCAAACATCACAATTCACATAGAGGAGTTTACTCAACCCTCAACAAAAATCTTATCCTTGTGGATATCATTATGCAAGTCTTGAATATATTTCATAATATTCAAAATATAGTATATATTTTTTACCCTTTAAAACTATTGTAGAAGAGTTAATAATGGGTCTATCTTGCAAACCTAACAAGGTATCTAGAAAAGGTATTACAATCCTCCCTTATCACCTACCACCCCAACCAAATCTTTAAAACCCGATATGGTGAGAAATCACATTAACTAGAAAATATTTGTCATAAACCAAAAAAGGACAATATTTTTGGTCTTCATAGGACTCTTGAGGTCTCTAAGATTTTTTCATCAATAGCTACATGAAATTAACCTTCAATTCAATCTCATGTAGAAAATTCAGTCCAATAAACATTTCTCCCTGGACTCCAAATATTACAATGTTGACCAGAAGGATCTTTTATAGATAGACCCAAATTGAACTATAGAAATGGTATACCATTAACTAATGTTATATACTAACTCCTCCTAAGATTGATGATTACCTAAAACATGAAAAAAACAATGATACCTAAATAATGTTTCCTAATACCTGGGCGGTCTTCAATATTTAGTACTCTACAAGGGGAAATTATCATCTTCCACCAAAACATGACCCCATAGCCTCTAATAACCCACCTCATAATCATATTGTGAAGTTAGAATCATAGTCTATAATGATAATTAGTTAACTATATGAAGTCATGAATCCTCCATCAAGAATATGTATCCAAAATATTTTACTATGAATTTCATTTGAATATATTTTATGTAGGCTAATTTGATTATTCATCCCACGATCACTCAGATATAATCATAACCTCTCATTTATCATGGAATACCTACTAGAATGATCACAATGAAACAATTCAATTTACACATTCAATATATCACTTTCATCATCACCTATTATTCGGTGAAACTTTAAGACATCAATACAGGAAAATACTACTACATGAACAGCTACAAAAACCAATTCCAAATAATATGTCTATTTCATCACCACTCCTAGATATACTACTAACGAAATATAATAATCCTTTATTGAAACCCATATTAAATAATGAATAGCTTCATCATTTATTCCTGAACAAGATTGTTGTGCTCCTTGCATTTATAAAATCTATTAGGAATGCGTCTAGTGGATGTATCATCATGAATGATCTCACAATTTATATAGAGAAGTTGTTACTACACTGAATGATGGTGAATTGGATTGGTGAAAAAAAAGATGATATATGATTCACAATCCCCATACCTATGGTTAATCTAAAGAGAGTACAACTAATCTATCCCCTTACTCAACAAAAGAGGATAAAAACATTGTTCTGAACATCTACAAATATAGACATACTCTTTTGGGGGTGAATCTATCATGAAATTGGGCATTATTATGTCCACTATTTATCAAATTTTTTTTATAACTAATCTTACAAAGTTCTCCTACAATGACCATATAAATAACAACAATATATTCCAATAATGTCGATACACATGTTGTTGTCTAGAACCATCTTCATGTGTCATGTGTTCTACAACTCTAATTATGAGTAAATAAGATTTTCATTGAAGAAAACGTCCCAGATATAGCCCATAGAGGGTTGAAGGATCTAGATCATAAGTCCCACAAACTCTACAACTTTATTTAACTCCCCATAATATATCACCAAGAACTCAGAGAAAACACAATTCCTCTTGGATGATATTGTCTATATATTATCCTCACAATCCTTGATCTTGTGATAACCAATACCAATGTCAATATATGTGAACATATTATCCCTTAACCATTGTTCTAATATGACTTTAATAATTGGAAGTAGGTAAATTTTCCTGATTATCACATGGTTAAGTAAATTATATTTTATTACTATGGTTAGGATACTATATCTACATTATGAAAACTAAACTAGTATTCCCATTGAAATATAGATGGTTTAACAAATCTCATTTATTAAATATTATCATTTTCAAGCTACATCTTATAGTGAGAAAAGAGTTCATCTGATATATTAAAATTGATATCAATTATCCTCTAGTAACATGTTTATGCTGAACAATATTTTTTTGATGGGGAAGTAAGACTGGGTCACCATTAAAAATGACATCATAAAATACCTCCACCAATGTAGGAAATTAAAACCACTAGAATAAAATATTCCAAGTGTTATACTAGAAAAAATTCATTGAAATAAGTGATATTCTCCTACCCTTAAGCTCTTTTGGGACTACAATGTATTCATAACCACAAAATATGGGACATGACATTTAAATAACTTAGGTACACCACAAACCCCATCAGTTATAACCAAATAAGAATAAAGAGTATGAAAATACTTAATATTGATTAAAACCCTAGTGAATAAATGTTTCAATAAAATTGATTAACATGATGTTCTCTCTCTCCTATTAGAGAAAGCCACAATATCAACAAAAATGAATAACCCTTAAACCCTCTCCCCAAGAGCCTTAAAACAAAATGGTCAAGAAAAAAGTATATATTCGTATTAGAATTTCCGTTAAAAAATATGTGATTTTGGATATATAGGAAACCATTACACATTGAAACAACCAAAACCACAAAAAAGAAAAAAAATATTATCATCCACACCTCAACATTGTCTTTTTTATATTAAATTCATACCCCCAAATTGTTTTAAATATAACTAAAAAAGATGTATCGGTAGGGGAACATTCCCACTTCCTTTGATATATAAATTCAGCAAAAAATTCACCCAAAAAAGATCCAATTACAGGTTGTTTCTTCATAGAGAATTATTGTAACTGGGATATCCATTTAGAGGGACCCTAACCAAGTGAATTACACATATTGGCTCAAGACATTCCTCTAACACCATAAAAGGGGATATGGATCACCATGTATCCTTAGAGGTCATTATCTATTAAACTCAATAATTTTACTATATAAAATTTATTTTATTATAGTATATATGGAACCAACTACTTATAAACATAACAATTCTAATCCACTCAAAGGGATGCATGTGCGTCCACATGCTACTGAATGGTTGGATACATATCTATCTCTACATCCATATGATCAATCTCTTGAAAATGACCACACACAAACGACTCATTTCTAAGAAGAAAAATATATTTACCCCACTATGGAATAATAGATTTACATCATCATGGATTCATTTGGTGAAAAATATGACAAATCACGATCAAAAGAGAATATATGGTGATATGAAGCAAGAGGGACCTGGAAACCATTTCATATTCATTTATAATGATTGTACCAAAACATTCCATGGTAAAATGGCCTTCATGTTATCATATACAATGATGGATATCAGAGTATTTTCGAATGGACACTTCATCCATCATATCATAAATAGGTTCCCTGTCCTAAAAACTAAACTTGGGAAACTCTGGAATTTTTTACCTCGTTCTCAAACCAATACTAAAATCAAATAAATATCTAAACCCTATTTATATGATTGCAATATTTGATACCTCTCTCTTGACCAAAACAATAAATTAACATATGTGTGATAGTAAGATTAAATTAACACACCCATTCAAACAACTATATGTTAGGTGATGGACACTATTATTGAGTAGCCATATCCCACACAAGGTAGGGAATAGGCTAATTACACATATACATGCACACATATCCAGACATAAAAATAATGAAGTTAAAAAATACATAATAAAATTTCATGAAAAACATATATCCAACAACAATGTAATATATTTAGTACAAAAAAAGTAGAGATGGTAAAATTCAATCCAAACAATATGAAAAACAACTCGACATAAATTCATTATGGGAGTAGTTGCATAAAGCAACTACTGAATCCATATGACGTCCATATATCATTAATAAAATCTATCTACTCATTTCAAACATCAAACTCCAAAAAAATAAATGCCTTTTACCAATTATATGAAATATGTGGGAAGTTACCATGCAAGGTTGAGTATAAAAATACATAGAAGGAAACAAGAATATCACAAAACAAAATGAATCAAATAGATTTGTAATCCTAAAATTAAAGAATAATTTAAATTATAATATAAAAAACCAAATTAAATTTTCTATTAATAATGAGAGAAACTATATAACAATGTGCGGTTATTTTCTCACTACTAACCTATGGTTTCAAAATATCATTAAATGTAATTCTCCACGTGGGTAACTCACTCTACCAACCTCATAAACACTGATAGAACACATCTGAGAGGATATTTCCAGTTATTACTCACCCTAAGTAAACACTAAGTGAAATGATCATGATCATCCAATATACTCCAACTATTGGTCTACAAATCACTATATTATAATAGATGTCGATAATTAAGTATGGGGTCACTCCTGGTGCCAATATAGGATTTCATACCCAAATTAAATTATACCACTATGTTGTAGATCGAACACTTTAATATGTATTTTATAATATTATTGAATCTGCATTGGGAAGAATATTCAGAGTGAGGATATTGCCTCGAAGATCCACTAATGAATTTGTGCTCTAGTTGGATGAGAGGAAATGTTCCATTACACTGAACTAGTTGAATCACTGAACCATATTTATTATGGACTGTGAAAACTCACTTCATAAAAATTAAATTGGGGAACACAGCTAGATAAATATAGTTTAAGGTAACACACCCACACAGATACTATTCATGGGAATAGGCGCAAGACCATGTGATATTGGTTCTATAAATTTCAAGGGAACAATCTCTCCTTAAAGGGAGTATGTGAAATTTCCCAAGGGGTATACCATATGTCTCTAAGAGTCTAGATTTACTCATGTATTTATATCTCACATTGATTTTCATTATCTATATGCATGGATTGTTCTTTTATAATGAATTGTATGTATAGGTATGATATCACCCATTGTGTCATATGGTCATTCCCATGCACTCTAACATGTTCCCAAGTACCCATTCTATAAACGTGAAGACTGGTTGAGTCTGAGTACTTTCTGATGTACATGTAGTGTACCCAACATCACATATAATTTATTACCCATGAGAAAACATGTTGTGTTTCGTATACCCATTACCTTGTACATTTTTATGTACAAGTATGTTTTCCAATAAAGAATGTATGTGGCGTCATAAAACAACTTGTGGGTTTACTACAACACATGACAAACTATTTTTATAGGATTAAATATTATGAATGTTAATTATAATGTGTTTTATACTACGTTTATTCATGGGAATGTACGTCATGTTCATGCCCAGATTGATGTCTAATAGACATATAAAGTGTTATCAAATCACAAGGCATTTGAAATTTAACTCGATGTGTACAAGACAGTAGTTACTCATAGTTAATTACATGATAATCATTTATCCAAATTGCATGCGAAGTAACTCAAGATATTTTATAAAACTATAGTCGAAATTTTTTTATCCTCACACATCCTAATGCATATTTTCAACTATGAATATCACCAAATAAATGTGTTTATGAGTTTAATGAATACTGACCATCAATGATATTCATGTTCAGAAACCAATCCACTCCAAAATCATGTTGTGATATCGGCTCATTCGAATACCCCATCCCATTATAATAAGAACTCATGCACTAAATATAATGACTTATTATTCATAAGGACCAAATAAGATGTAGTTGATCACAATGAAAAATCTATAATAATTATAGGATGTTCCAATAACGGACAATGATAATAAAATTCACATGTTATTTATCTTGTAGTTTTCACATGGAATTATCAGTGATGAACGCCGAGTGAAAATGGGGAGAAATGACAAAAAATCATTACAAAAAAACCTCTACCATTTTTTTATCCTAAATTTATTAATGTGATGAAAATTAATGAATATGAATAAACATGTGCCATAAAAAACATCATCCATTAATAATTCAATAATGATAAACCATACAATTAAATGAACTCTAGATAGACAAATCAATTTCTATAATGATTGAATCACACCCAATGAAGGATAATCCATACAAGGATTAAACCAGCAAAATAAAATTCCTAACCACATGTTTTGATTTATTGCTGATGATGAATGGTTCAACATCCCTATCGATGGGGATATCTATGAAAGGTGTTATTGGAAAAAAAATTCTTCAGTACTAATCAATGTTCCACGTTCTAGTTGGTTTTTAAAAAATAACCTATCTATGATCAATAATAATTCTAAAAACTATGTTACTAACCATAGAATTTTCCTACAATTTATATTAAATAAAGGAGAATTATCTCATATAAAATTATTTAATTTAAAATTTCACAAAATTAATATTTATTTATAATGGGTAGTATAATTAGACACTGATTTATAATAGGTATGTGAATCATTAATTTATCTTGTTATACTATGTGATGTTTTTTTCATAGGCTGTGAAACCACCATGTTTGATTCATGTCTTACAAAAGCATGTGGCATAACCGTGATAGATATATAGATTAATATAAAATAAAAATTCCATAAGTACACATTTAATTTTAAGTCCCCCAAAATATTTTTATCATTCCCATATCAATCATCATTGCCATGATGAACCCTTTGAGGTCACTCCCCCCAATTACATTGCATTTAAATTCATCTACAACCTCATTTAGTTCATATTCCTTCAGGTTAAGCCCTCTAATACTATTCATAATAACTAACATTCATTTATCATATAGTTAACATACCTACCAAAAAACCTAGGAGATTCTAGAATAATTTTTAGCATTTAGGGAGAATAATTCATCAAGGTTATATTTAATAGTTTTTTCAATTGGTATCCTAAGTCATATTTCAGTGGTCATTGTCATATGTTATGAATTCAACCATTTTTGTCATCAAATTGATGTCGATGATTTTTTCTCACATTCAAAAATTGAAATTCTATTGAGTGTTTGAGGGTTAAAATTCCATAATTGATATGTTTATTCCATATGTGATGGAGTGTAAAATATTATGTGTGTTCAGGGTTTATAATAACCTTGGAAAATTGTTCTCACATGGATTTAAAATTGATACTTGAAATCTATATAGTGATAAATTCTAAAATATTATTTAATATCAAATGTCAAAATTTAAATGTGTTTCAAAAATATAAGGGAAATAAAATGAAATGGGAGGTGTGGTTTTGAACATATAGTAGATTATTATATTCAATCATTATTATATATTAAAAATTGAAATGTTTTTAATTTTTTTAGATAATCATTTAAAATGACATACATTATTTTAAAACGATGTGACCAAATTAGGGTTTTGACAAGAATTATGTATTGGAAATTTTCTCATTGGGGAATTCAAGGATTTTAGAAAAGTATACTCTATATTTTTTATAGTGTCTTATTTTGGATGAATCATTCATATGGGTTACAAGACAGGGACTTTAAATTATGGTGTTGAGTTGATGATTAGACCACTATGATGTGACTAGTAATTGAAAACATTTCTATAAAGGTATACATATAAAATTTAATGTCATATTAATATATTTTGTGTTGCTGTAATTAGATATTCATCCCATTATTGATCTAATGACCCCTAGAGGTTATTGTTTTGTGTTTGATGTTAATTTTATACCATGGGTATTGTTATACATTTCTTAATTTTTAGGAAAAATTATGTTGGGGAATCAGATCATGTGTGTGTGGGAGGTGATACCTGATTAATTTAATTAAGATATTTATCTTGATGTGTGTGATTTATATCATCTATTTGATATTGATCATGGGATTCCATTGGTAATATGTTGGGTCTGGAAAATACTATACCTAGGTATGTGAATTGAATTGATAAGCGATTATTTCTCAGCTACTCTGAGATTGTTCGATATAAATGGGCATCAAGTATTGTGAGCTAGATTGTTTATTTGATGAAATAGATGAAGGTGTTCAATTGATATTTATTTTATATAGTATAACATGGATATTGGGGACATAACAAGTTTACTAGTTTTGGGCAATGTTCTTTATTTCAATTTTATAACTTTGTATTTGAGTCCAAATATGTTTTTAATGATGCCAGATCCGTTCTGGATAAATTATGGTATTATAGTTTTTATATATTCTCATATCCCGTCATCATGATAGGATTATTATACTAATTTTACTCATTAGATATTTTGGCCTATTAGTTTTACTTTTGGATCATGTATTTAAACTCAGTACTGAGTGGTGATTTATTTTAAATGTTAATTTTAATATTCAATATTATTTTGGAAATATTATTGTAACATGGTTTTATTTTCATGTGAAATATATTATTAGAATATAATTGGAATATGTAAAAGGATGTATACCTAGTTTATGGTTTTGTGAAAATGGTTATCTTTTTGTGTTTTGATTTTGATAATGAAAAGGTTTTAAATAACACCTACATTACATAAAAGTAATGTGTATTTGTATTATAAAATGTGATTTTTCATAGGTAAATGGTTTCCATGGGATCATATTTAGTTAATCTAAATAATATCATTTTTTAAATGTTTTTGTATGATTTTGTTCCTATATACATATGGATATAAATAGTATAATAATTTTCTTTAAATAAATGTAAAATGGTTTCCATATTTATGTATATAAAAAATATGTAGTTCTTAACTATTGGGACTAGTTTTCCCCAGACCATGTATATTCGACTCTATATATGTAATTTTTAGGGTTTCATTTCTAGTTCCCCAGCTCTGGTCTCCCTTAAGATGAGATTTAGTTATTTATGGATGTTTTTAATGGGATGTAGTGTATGAAAGAGGGTCAGTTACAAACATTGATTGATAGTTTTAATTTTATCCTTTTCAGGTACTATTTTTATTGGATATTTCGGTCTTTATTCATATTAGGAGTTAATTTATACTCATTTATGTACCTTGTAGTTATGTATGTGATATTTAGTTTATAGTCATTTAATCACTAGTAACATCATTTTTTATTCTACTCACTCTAATGTTGATGTTTTATTATTGAACCATTTATTTTTTCAAATGATAAATCATTTGTATTATTTTTGGATACATTGGTATTATTTATTAGTAAACAGTTATCAGGAATGTTCCTCTAGCCCATATATTACCAATTTGATTATATGATAGATAGATTATTCAGTTAGGGTAATGATAGATCAATAAAAAAATAATAATTCATTTATTTTACAATGATGTGAACCAAAACCCATTTAATTTAATTCCAAAAAAAAGCGTTTACATTCCATTAATGTAAATGTAATAAAGATCATATTCGATCAATCAATGTTCATGATATGTTGGATATTTTAGTGTAGTTTAATTTCATGTTAGTTATACTATTTGATGTAATGTAACTTAAAATTACATGAAATGGGAATTATATTGAAGTTACCCCATTGAGTTTGACATGAAAATTGAATATGATAAATTAAATTAAAAAAGGTTATTATCTTGAACGCATTTATTTGTTGAATAAAAGAAGGGAATATTAATTAATGGGTTATGAAGAAACCTTGAGGTTCATCTTGTCTCATGGTATTTTAAGGACCATGAATATTAAACAATATAATTTTTTATGCATACTATGATCCCAAATCATGGTGTTCTCCCAGATCAAAGATAATTATTAATGTGTCAAAAACCATATAAGTTTTTTACCATAAGGAAAAAAAAATTTATCTGACCCCAACGTAGGGTGACGAGATCAATTCCATGTGCTATTAATTAATGCAAAACCAATTAAGGGGATTCTGTTAATAGACACCCATATTAGTATAATAGGAAGTTGGTGTTAAAACTATAATATATTTTTGAAGAAATTGAGTAGTGGATGATATTATTAAACTCCCAATTGAGTGTTTATTGATATATAATATTTCATATTTTCCATTCAAATTTATTATTCTTTCATGAGTAAAATTAATAAATAAATAATGTGGATATGTTTAATTATTATTTTTTCTGTAAAATAATCACATTCAGTTTCAAGGAAAATTGTATTTAGTGTAATAGTTTATGTTTTTTATAATAATTAATTTTTTTGAATTAGCTTTTGGGGTTTTATGATGGATTTGGGAATTTTTTAAGTTGTAATGGATCAATTATATAAGTTGTATGTTATGGTAAACTGAAAAATGTTCCATAACATAGTAAACATCACATATAATATATTGTGACAGTGTATGGTTGCCTGACAGAATATATTTTTGTCAAATAAGAATGTAATGGGCTTAATAAAACTAATTTTTAATATTTATATGGTTGATTCAATTTCTTTTATTGTGTTAGGGTACAAGAGATTCAATACATAAATAATGGAAACATTGTATGGTTATATTATGAGTCTTTAAAGGAAATTTCCGGACGATATAATGTTCACTGTAATGATATAATAGTATTCCTAAAGTTTTCTTCTATAAATTTTATGGTTCCGAAATTCATTTTTAAAAATGATCTATACTTTTTATGGTTGTTTTATGAAGTAGTGAGGTTGTTCCATGCATCATAATGTTGGTTCATGATGTTCCTAGGGATTAATCATGAATTCATAATCTTGATTTTATACTATTAATTAGGATTATTTAAAAAATTATAAGGTCATTTCCAAAATATCACATCGGTGTCTCAAGGAATATAAAAGATGATTCATGAATTTTTAATGGTTATATTAAGACATTATATGTTTCTCTATAAAGATAAATTTTAGCGTTATTGGGGAATTCTATACATTTTAAATTTATTTGTTTGGTATTATTATTATTGGATATAAATTACTCAAAAAACCTTTTTTTGATGTTGAAAATAATATTTTAGGCATTAATTGAAGACATTAAAAATAAAAGTCTATTTCATAGAATAATTATATCACCATAATAGAGAGATGTAGTTATGTTATTAATTCTCTGTCATGCTAAAAATGGGATACTTTTTCTTTAATAAACTAGAATATATATTATGTGGGTAATAATAAAAAAGTGGAAGAGGGAATTATTTACGATACATTTAGGGGAAGTTATTCATTTTAATATTAATATCAAATTCTAATTTAATAATATTGTTGGTGCTATGTGCAAGATAAATACATTTATTTTTATAAAGGATTTGAGGGTGGGTGATTCTTTTTAATATAAAAAGGGAATTGTTTTTCTAGTGAAATTTACAATATATTAAAATCATAATGGTTATTCATAAGAATGAATCTAATAAAAATTCGTGACATTAGATATTTCATAGAGGGAAATAATAAAAAATAACACCAATCAACTTGATGTAAGTCTTAACGTGAATAAGACTCTACTATTATTTCCACACAATATTTCTAATCAATAAATCACCGTAAGAATAATAATTTTAATAGTAGGTGGACAATTACGTCACATGAGTTCATGTATAAACCCTAATAATTGTAATGAACATGTTGATACAAGTTTACCATATGATCGTAGTTGAATATAAATCATGTTAAGTATTAGACTTATCATTTTGAGAGTGAACATGATATTTATATTTTTTCAATAATGAATAAGTATTTTATTTTATGGTTGAAATAACAACAATAAAAATAAAAAGAGAAGCCATTTTTTCCAAGCGTTTTCATAATAAGTAATGGTAATCATTCATTTACCCATCGCTCCCAAGATAATTTCCAAAAATTGTGTAGATATTTTAATATGAAATTATTTCCTAGTTACCACTATTTATGATATAATAATTTATGATATAATAATTTATGATATTATTTTTAAATTATATAAATTTAGTTCTTGATATTATGTTATAAATATTGAAAACAAAAATTCCTTTGATATAAATGGGCAACTATATTTTTGGGAAAAAATTATTCTGTAAACAAATAATTGAAATTCCACAACCATTAACTAATCATTATGTATATTCTAGATGATGTTGTAAATGGAATACATCCTCATGATGAATGTGTTTCAATGATTGATATATATAGCAAGAACATCGAAATTTATCGTTGAGCTCAATGTAGAATATTTTAATCTATTTTATATATAGTGTTTATGACTCTAATGTTAATTAAGAATTTAACGAAAATATGGAAAATAGTGATGGTAACTATAAAAATTAATGCAATCTAAAAAACCTTTTTGCAGGTTAATGAATGAAGAATATAATTTTTTTAGGTGAAGAATTATTTGGAGTATTAACTAATGTTATGGAAATAATGATCAATGTTGCAGGTTTTAAAAAAACATGGATGATAATAGGGTTTTTGGGATGATTCGTTGAATTGTACCATTCATGATTCCAGAAAAAGTATCATATAATGGATATCAAGATCTATATTCCCCTAATTTTGGAGGACATAAAAATTTATTATTGCATAATAAATATGTATGGGAAGTTTGTACAAGTATGATTAATAAAAAAGAAAGGAAATTTCCTTATAATTTTTTTGTATACAAAAATAAGAGGATTATGTTGCTGGATATGGAGAAAATTAATTAGATTATTAAGAATATATTAATGAAAAATATGATATTTTTTTGTCTAAAATCACTATATGTGTGATAAGAAGAAATTTTTTACTTCTCATAAATATTACAATAATTTTTGTAATGTTTTTAACCATTGGTAATTTCATATAAATATATATAATATTTAAAGAAAAATTATTCCATGATGATGAGGAATAATATTCAACAAGTTTCTTTAATATGAAAGGTATATTTTTATAGTAAAATAACTTTTTCTTCAAAATTACATTTAATAATTTAACTTAGTAATAAAATAATAAATTAAAATCTATTTTGGTTGAATATAGTACTAGGGATGATAATAAAGAACTTGGTACGTCCAAGGATGTTGATGAGAAACTTTAATTTCCATAGTGAATGTAGAAAAATTAAATGGTTGTTGAATTATTATCATTGAGATTGATGAATAGACAATAATATTATTTTATATAAAGTGATAACATATAGTGTTTCTTCCAATAAACATAAGTTTTTTAGAAATAAATCATAAATTTGATATATTTGAATCAATGTTCACAAAATAAAAAAATCATTCATGCTAATTAATAATCAGTGTTGATGAAAGAGATAATTGAGTTGAAGAAGCTTATAAATAAATGAACGAAACGGAAAAAATAATATTTACCGAATGATTAAAATCATGATAACCAGAAAAAAATAACTTAAAAAGTAAAAATACTTAATAAGTTTTTATATAAATCAGAAATTGGAGAAGACCATGTTTTCGCTAAACAAAGTTACATTATGAAATATTGAAACTCTATGAACTCCATCATTATATAATAAACCACTACCAATTTTGAAATGAAATTGTATGTAATGATATATATAATAATGAATATATTTGTGGTTTTCAAATAATATATTTATTCACAAAAAATGGTACAACATTTATAGTCAAATGGTGTGAAATAATTTCCAACTTCTAGAAATAAATGGTTTTTGGAGGTAAATATGAATTTTCATTATATTTTTCATTTTTTTCATAGGTAATATATAAATGTATTATTTGTATAAATACCAATATTTATGATATAATTTAATGTTGGAGATATATTTTTTTCGTTTCTTTCATAATCCACATAGAAATGATCATAAGAAAAACAAACTATTTCGAATGAAATTTCATAATAAATTTCAATAGTTATAAGTGGTTTGTAGAATTTTTGAGCAACCATGACTCCTTTTTGATGATTGGAAAATTATCTTTCTAGCCCAAATGATAATGAGATCAAATAATCAATAGAATCATACAATGAAGAAAAAATGAAGGATATGGACTTTATTATTTATTCTATACTCAAAACATCTAAAGGAAAATTAACATTGTTTATAAATATTGGATTTTATGAACATATGATATTTGACCTAAGGACCTTAAATTATATTTAAATTTTCCAAGAGTGTTACTTAACATTTTTTAATGATGATTAAATTAAAATAAAATTATTTGACTCAGTAACGTAAGGAATGGAGAAGTTGAAATCTATAAAATCATTATATATTGATGGGTTTAAAAAATATATTTTAAGTGGTTATCTATTATATTTTGAAGATAAAAAGAGTGATATTACATAAATATTGGTTCTTTTAAAGAGCTTAAAATATGGTTATCTTATTATTAAAAGTTATAAAACAAGAGGAAACAAGTTTGACGTTGGAGATATTGATGATTTATGACACTAAATCATTAAGGAATAAGATCAAATGTGGCAATAAATATATGGAAAACTAGTACATAGTATCCCATGGAGTATTTCAACATGAATGAATGTACATGATAATATGTTTCATCAATTGGAATGAATCTATATTATCTATACGTGTTAAAATGTAATGATTGTTAATTTACTATATACGAAATTAGATATTCAAGGAACTCTTTTGTTATAGCTTATCAAGCCATGAATTTTTTCACCTATGATAAATTAATAAAACATTAGATAAGTATTATATTATCATTATTAATTAATAACTCACAAACCATTTTTATTTTTATGAACCATAAATCAGAGCATCTAAAATTTTTTATGACATTCAGAATAAGTACGAAAAAGGTGTATCATTTCAACATAATGATGGTCATGATAGGCAATGGTTCAAAATTTGATAACGGAATTTTTTCAATGAATATTGTGAGAATAATTGTATCATACGAGATTATTATAAACCATGTAAAACATAATAAAAGACAATAATTGATACAAAAATGAATTTATATTTTATATGTAATTTTTATATTCATTGTGCATTATACCCCTTGGTATTTTTGTATAAAAGATTTTATTATAGATGTTCAGATACAAAATCAGTATTTATACCTAGAAAATGAAAATATTTCACCATTAAATTTAATTTATTTTAATTTTTATGTATATAATGAGAAACAAGGTATTCACCATTCACATATTTCATTATTTTCTCCAAAATAAATTAAGTTCATTAACATAAAAATGAATTTTTAGTGGATATGTCTTGTACCATGTTGATCAAGGTTGATACATCTCTATATTTCAACAAACAATATATTGGTGTCTTTGTTCCCATTTAAAAATATTTTATCATAATAAAATAAATTACCTCTCCATAAAATTCGTGTTGAGTTAATTCCTGAGGTTTGATGTTTTTAAGGGTTTTTGGAAGACATTGAAAAATAATAGTTAACCATGGAAATATTTATAAGAATGAGAAGAGAGGTATTGATGAATTATTCCATGTTTATCCTAAAAATTTAAGAGTATTTCAATAAAAACAATCAAATGTGGAATATTATTGTTATTTTTACTATAAGGTTGGTAGAACAATGAAATAAAAAAATATAACTTTAACAAGTATGTTATTGATGTGATAGTGAAGCAGTTTTTTTTAAAAGAAGAAGGGTGTTTATAAAACTAATTTTAATTCATATAAAGTGATGTATGAAGATGTTGATTCATTTATTTATAGTGATACAAAGTAACCTCTATCAAGTATTCTTTGTATGAGATAGTTGAATGAGGATGAAATTTTTCTTTGGAAACAACGAATCTTTATAGAATCAAAATGAAAATTGAGGACAACAACATATACCTCACCTTTTTCAAATATTAAACTAAAACATAGAGAGGATGAGATAATGAATAAATAATAATTTCATGTTATGAAGAAGTAATTAGAATACATAGAGAGTAATGAAATATTGCAGTTTGAACCCAAACTATAGAACACTGAAATTATTTGAATAAAGATGGTTTTCTAGATCAAGATGAATGAATGGGGAAAATATGATAAAAACTAGACCAAAATATTGTTAAAGAGGAATTCATGGGTTTAAATAATTTATATTTATGAGACTATAATCACAGTTTCTATAGTATATTAAATTAAGACAATTCATTATATTTTAGAATAATGAGAAATATAACCTTATCCTAATGAAGTTATATTATTAGTTCATTAATTATATAGATTTTGGAGGTGTTATTCACATAGAAACCAGGTTTTTCATCACGAGGGGATGAATAAAATTATGTTTTCCTATGGAAAAATAAATTTAATGTGTTACAAAAATCCCTAGGAGAACATTATTCCCTGTTAAATTATTATTATAAATAGATTACACTCATGATTAAATGAGTGAGCATAAATATCTATATAAACGTTAACAACATGGTATCCATAATAATTATTTTTTAAATAGAAGATATTTGTTTCTATAATTGATGAAATATTTTGTTATCATTTTCCTTCTAAATTAAGGTTCTTATTAAAATAATATTTCTAGGTGAAATGGAATATTTTTTGTGCTAGATAATTTCTGATGAGAAATATTACATAATCATTTATTAAGATATATGTTCTCGGAAACATCTAAATAAATTCTGTTTAGATGATTTAATATTTGATCCTATAAAAATTAATTTATAATCCATACTATGAATGGATGACAATGTAAACGAGTTGTATCAATGATATTATATGAAAGAATTTGAATATTTTTTATAAAAAATCATTATTTTAAAACATTTTATTGTTTGAAACATTATGTGCATTGATTCTAATTTATCAAAAATAATCTAATTCTATGGGTTTGGGGAGAAGTATCATGTCATTAATTTCAAATTAAAAAATATAACAAACTATCATTTTAATGTTGAAATATTTGTTCTGGTCCATAAATAAATATATTGGGATAGATATACAAATGATATAAGGTGAGAATATGGTGGATTTTTTGGGTAATAGATGTGTTTGTTATAAAATAAAGCAGTAATATTCTTTTAGCGTAATAAATAACGATGAATAATATGTGGATTCCACTCCAGATAAAAAAAATTATTTTGATTAAGAAATTATTGGATTTTAAATGGTTGAACTAAACATTCCAATACTTTTTGGTTATTATAATCACAGTGATAACAATTTACCAGGAAATAATATTTTGAATTTAATATCAAATAATAATGGTATAAAATATAACATCATCAATTTTATTGGGTAGAAATATGTGTTAATTCTAGAAATTTTTTTAATAAATAAAAAATTGTAAACGTGTTCACTTAAACACTTAATCTAAAAGAATTTCTATGTTTAAGGATCGTAATGGGTGTATTTAATTATTCCTATAAAATATAAGGTATGATGAATTCATCACATCTATCATGTTGTTAATTGGATAATGTATTCGATGATGGATATAACTAACAATATAAAAACATTTTTTTATTCATTTTGTACTTATAAAATGAATTTATAAAGGGGGGAGAACTACTTTTTAAAAAATTAATTGATATGGGTTTTACTAAATGTTTTATGTATCACATTTTAGGGGGATCATGTATTTTATAAAATTTGATAAAGTGGTAAATATGTTAGTTTAATAAGTTGTTATGTGAATTTTCAGATACATGAACTATTCTGACTATTTTCCTAATCATGAATAATGGAATGTTTTATTCACATGTTCAATGAATAACTTATATAATGTGAAAGAATTTTCTGAAGAGTTATTATCATGTGGTATTTCCAATATTGTATATGATATTGATGAATATTATGTGAATATCTATTATAGATAATATGATATTATTTTATAAAGCTATTTTTCCAAAATATGTAATTGAATTATTCAAGATTACATTTATTGAATAATGAATTATTTAAACTATAGTTGAGTTTGAAAATAATTTATTTAAAATTTCTTCTGAAAAAATAAATATTAGGATATTTTAAAGAATAAGTGATATTTTAAAGGAAATATATTTTTTGAAAAGTTTTTAAATGAAAATAGTTATGTTTGTTGTGTTTTTGTTGTATAAGTTTCCCCTATAGTTATGTAATTTTTAACGGGAATAATGATTTACAAAATTAAGTGGATATGTCTAATGTGTTTTATTTTTAATTAAACACATAAATTATGTTAATTCTTTTATAAAATAGAGGAAACTATTCGAAATATTCTTTTTTTATAAGTATGAAATTATTGTAAATAGGTTTTGAAATGTTATGATATGTTTGAATATTTATTAGTTTTGTATGATTAATTCATAAAGTTCCATGTTATACTATGATTGACAATGTCTCAAACTATATTAGACACTATATGGATCATAATGTGACATCATAAAGATGACCATTATTTTTAATAAAAATAAAATAGAATGTTTATGCGCATTGTAATATTTTATTCATATGTATATGCATTTTTTCAAATATTATTAATGTGGTATAAATGTTTATATGGCTCTACAAGAGAATATGTAATATTTATAAGGTTGTGTACTAAACTATGTAATTTGGATTAATGAATTTTTGGAGTTTATTTCATATATAAATCATGCATGACATGGATATATTCTACAATTTGTAAGGTTGAATCATGGGTTTCTAATGTTGATCTGATCATCATAATGTTTTTTACAAACATTTTCATGTTATTGGATATGGTCTAATGTTTTAATAAAAGATTATTATTGTTGATATAGGTGATAATAAAGTAATTTAATGATCCATATATGGTTGATTTAGTCAATTATAAGTTTCTTTCCGGACATTCATAAGGTTCATTAAGCACATTGTAACATGTTTCATGAAATCTGTAAGATTGATATAATAAATTTTAGGTTTAAATATATTGGATTTTTTTGACATTAATTGAAATTCAATAATATTAAATGACATTCATTAGAATTATTATTCTTGTTATCAAAATTGACCAAAAAATATTTGCCTAATAAAATTGATCATTCGTGAATTTAATATGATAATCCTAGTATTTCAAAAAAATTATGAGTAAGAATGCTTAATATTGCGGATGAATATTTATTTTATGAATGAGTAATGTAGTTATAAATTAGTTTCTCAATGAAAAATATAACCAAGAATATTGTTTCATATTGATGTATTCTAGTTTTGAAGGAAGGATTATTAAGTAGTAGTAATAGAGAATTTTTTAAATAGTTGTTCATTGAAATTTATTTGTTTCTATTTTATTTTGAAATAAATGTTCAATAATTATAATTCTACTATGTGTGAGATAATTAAAAATAGGGATATTATATATATTATTTTAATATGTAAAATTATTACTTTTGGATGATGGTACATTATTTCTAGTGGATAATTCAACAGTGAATAATTGAAAAAAAATATTTCTATTTTTAATGGTAATTGGAAGATGTAAATTACAAAAGTGAATGTATAATAACATGAAAAAGGAAACACATTACTACATTATTGAAATATTATTAGTTGTAAAAATATATTATTGATCAAAAAAATTTCCAAAATAATTATATTTGTTTTGTAAAAAAATTATATAGTAGAGATACCCTAGTTTATAAATAGTTTCAGGGAAATTAATTCATATTATGATCAACATGTCAATATAATTGAAATGTATGATGCTGAGTGAATCTAGATCAGTTGATATGTGAAGCATATCATTTTGAGAGGATAACCATTCAAATCTTTAATGTATATTATAAATTTTTTATGGCTTGGGTGAAATCAATCATAATATCACTTTAATATAAGGATATGCATTTTTAAAAAATAAATCATTAAATTGTATTCAAATCAAAGACTCACCACAATGATTAACACTAATATTTAAAATATTGTAAAATGATAACCCATGTAAGTGGTATGGGTGATGCTGAACCTTTTTTATGACATCGGGTTGTGGGAACCTAGTATAGTGGCCATGGAAAGTGGGCCTCCAGACAGTTCATGAGTGTTGGGAAAGACTGTAATAAAGAAAATCTAGTCATGTCTATATGGAACAGGTGTAGTACAAAGGCCTTTGAAAATTGGAACCCTGCTATATTATCAAAGAACATATTTGGAAAAAAACTATGGTTTGATTGAATATTCTCCTTACTTGTGACTATTTTTCATTTCATGATAATGATCCATTGTTTATGAAAATTACAACCCTATTGGATACATTGGTGTGCTTCCATTAATTTCAATTATATTTTTGATTGAGAAATATTTTCTAGATGATCATAGTATACTGGGTGAATAATCTAACTCTATATGATGTCAGCATCTCATAATAGTAATCTATATTAAAATGGGGGTTTTTTTATCTTTTTATAGGCCACCCACATCCATGGTGATATTTAATGGGTTGTATCCACATTTTATCACCTCTGGTTCCAATGTATGGATCGTTCCATGTGAATATTAGCATAGACTACCGGGCTTGTTGGAATGGGTGTACATAGTAAGGCTTGTAAAGCTGGGCACCTTGTTGTGGGAAATGCAATCTGAAAGATATAGATTAATCCATTTGGGAACCCACACAGCTTAGTTTGGGTGAGGACATTGAAAAAATGTACATTGAAAAGAATCATCAATTGTTAGTATCTTTTGATATGGGTCTCCATTCTGAGTCACCCATTCTATCAATTTCTATATCTAGGAAATTAAATATTCATCTGAATACATATATTAATAGTGAAATCTTTTTTCAATATATTGTGGTTCTAAAAATTTATCAAAAGACTATAGACTTTATTTTACACTAATTGAGTAAATTCATGGCCTACACATATTGTGAAATTTTTAATAACCTATAATTGGATTGATTGGTGTTTATAAGGAGACATTCTTCACTTAATGTGAGAATTCATACAATACATAGAGATCCGATTGGTATATTTTTCATCGAGTGAGATTGACCTCTATCATCAAATTACCTCATATCATCCATGTGAGTCTTATATTATGGTACAAGTATATAGATACGAATATATATTTCCTTATATGTGAGTGTCTATGTGTGTATTATTTTCATTTTATGTGTGTGTACATGTTCTTAGTTATACATATATATTTAATGTATATATTTCAGTAAAAAATATTATATATAATTATATATATTACTTTTGTATTTTTAAATTTATTATTTATATGTATATATAACATTCAGAAGTTTATTATTCCATGAAATTATCATATAAAAATATTTATATTTTATTTTGAACATAATATGTTTGTTTATGCATGATGGAAAATAAAAAACCAGGGAATTTGTTATCAATTATTGAAATAGTAATATTTTAATGACATATTTTATAATGTCGTTATGATTTGTCTCAAGAAAAAATTTCAAAACTCTAACATTTCGGTAAACTATATTTTAGAATGATTTAATTATTTTAATATGATACTATAATATGAGGATAGGGTCAAACTATCATTTTGTTTTGAAACATACCATGCATTAATCCCTAATAAAATTTAATTTCATTAAATACATTTTATTCAAATAAAAAGTTGTCCAGATGAAATTCGAAAATAAATAATTTATTGTAGAATTTATCAAATATAAAATTGTGTTCCATACCATAAGAAATAAATAATATCATATAGTTAATACAATTATAATATGGGTTGAAGATCAAATTATTCAAGTCAAATTGAATATGATAAATATGAATTTATTAAGAAAATGAGAAACATTTTAATGTCAAACCTCAAAACTATGATTTTTTTAGGTTGAAAAAAAATTAAAATATGTCGTATAACAATTATTCTATGAAAAATAAAATGTTAATAATAGTAAATAAACAATATAAATTATATATGAACTAGAAATTACTGCCAACTGTATTATAGAAATATTTCCCATCTTAAATGATTTGAAACCCAATGAAATTGAGCAAATGTTTTAAATTTATGTACATAAATGGATGTCATAATGTAGGGATATGAGAAATGTTTTTAACATATATGTTTTAATAATTTTTTTTTATTTTTAATGTTTCAACGTTTTTGAAAGTAAAACAATTTTTGTGATGATCATAAATATAAGAAGAATGAATCATGTTTATCAAATATTTAAAAATTATTTCCAATAATTTTAATTTTTGACACTTTAATTGAATTTTGTGATAAATTTTTTTTGTTAATGTGTCATGTATAAAAAATAAATCTATATATGAAACCTAAACACCATTCAAATTCCCCCAATAGAAAATAATTTTATCATTAATATCACATATTTACAAATGAAATAGAAAGACATTATCTTATATTATTTATAAATTTAATGATTCCATACAATATAAAAATATGAAATCATAATGATGATGGTAGTTATTTAATTAGTTTTACAAGGGTTATAGGGGATTAACCATGATAAGGGTCTAAATTGAGTTATAGAAAAACAATCAAAATAATATTTCTTGTCTTTATAAACTCTCATATTTTTTTAATATTGATGACCTTATTTTTAGTAGGTCACGTAAAATATAATCTTACATTATTGATCTGATTTATTTTTTTTTAATTTTTCGAAGACCTATTTTATAGAGTGATTACTTAACTCATGCTTGGATTTATACACATTCTATAATCTTTAAATCTTGATAACAATATACAAGTATTACAGTGTGAAACTCTGACTTGAAACATCTATTTTATTTTAATTATTTGAATATTCATTGTTCTTATTTTATTTTTATTTGATGGAGAGGGACTGAGTCTTAGTGTTTAGAGGGATGAACATATTATTTTTTGAATTCTATTGTGTCATCGTGCAGTTTTCTAAAATGGTTAGGGTAACCATGTGGTGTCCAAGAAATTGGGATCCTTCACTTTACATGTCTGTTCCACGTGACTTCCACATAGTTTTATAAAACACAAATCATTCTCTAGGTACTAGTGTGGAGAGGTCTGGCCTTAGTAGTGGCCCTCCCTTGTTTTACACATTGTTGGGAAAACCATATGGCTGAACTATGGGGGTTTCCCAGGTTTAAAATTTCTGTTTTTTATTTTTTTTCCATATTTGACTACCCATTCTTCCTAATGCTTCAGGAAGCACTCTCCTCCACCTCCAACACAACAGCGGGCCTCCCCCTTCTCGACTCTCTCTTTCTCCAGAGAAACAACATTATTTCCAGTAATTTTTTAGTCGACTCATCAAGGAATTCCCCCGGGTCTCCTTCATTTTTGTTTCGACAACCACTTTCGAATGAAAATATCATTTGGTCTATTTAAATTTGTCGATTATATTTTGTGGTGAGGTTTCTATTTATATAATGTTTATTTTAGTTTTACATAGAGCCATTGGTTATTATTAGATTACTTTTTCATCATTGTAATTTGTTCTGGTTAGTGAATTGTTAGTTTGAGTCATGAATAACAACGACCTACATTTTTGTACATTGGTATGCATATATAAATATATGTATGTATATATACTCCCTATAAATATTCTCTAATATAAATAAGACTATGTACATTAGGTCAAATGGAATATATATATATATATGTGTGTGTGTGTGTGTGTGTGATGATCTATATTCTTGTAGGGTGATGTGGTCTCAGGCTTCCATTATCAAAAGTTTCAGGTATTGAGGTGGGTTCACTATTCCTTGTCCTTCAATTAAAATTTCCTTGGATTCTTGGTGTTATTTTACTAGTATGTATTCTATTTTTATATAATGTGTATATGATATATATATATATATACATATATATATTTTTTGTTATTGAATGGTGATTTATCAGATATTTTTGAATGTGAATTGGAATTCTATAAGGTTTTGTGGCATTTTGGCTGGGTTTGTTATAAAATTGTAATAGAAATTCTGATTCTCCAATTATTTACAATGTTATTTCTAAAAATAGGGTATGGTTTTCAATCAATGTTAAATGGTGATTTGACATTTTTAAGTGAACTACCTATTTGTAATCTTGGTTTAATGATTTTTTAAGGTATATCGCCATATTGGTTTAATTGTACATTGAAGTAGATTAGGTACATAAAAGGGATGAACAAACAGTGTTTCAGAAAAACAAATATACATTTTCATTTTATTAGGTGTGTTTATCACTTTGGGAATGGTTTTAAAAAGTTGAAAACTCCTCTTAAGACATTTCCCCTTGTTTGAGAAACATGATTCAATTGGTAATTAGTGATTTGGGATATATGAAGTCTTCTCAGTGTAATGTCTTGTTCATTATTATGTGATGAAAAAAGGGGGAATTTACATAAGGAGGGATATCAGCGGTGGTCTTTTGAATGGGTTTTTGGATATATTGTTTGATATGATTATATAAATATTTCTTAATAAAACCTCACCACAATTTGAAATAGACTAGATAGGAAACCCTAGGTACCATGGTGGGTAGAGTAGGACTAGTTCAATAGATTATTCAAAGACGGTTCATCATTGTTTCATCAAGAAGGATTGAGTCTACAACAATAACTAAACATTTGTGATGATTTGATACCACTATCATTTGGGATATTTCTCTTATCTAATAGATTATTCAAAATATATGTTTTCGTTATGGTTTATATACAATATTTCACAAAAGTATGAGGATTATAGGTCCCCAGTTTAAACTGTCTTCTTTGGCATTTTCAATGGTTCTCGTTGTGTGATTTCTATTTTAGTTATTTCATTATTGGCCTCTACTTTGTAAAATCCGAAATTTTAGTAAATTTTTTGTTATTTTCATTTGGAAAGGGTATTTCATGCATGATATAAATTTTCAAAATGAAGTATAAGATAATTCCTTTTCATGAAAAATTCAACCATGTTACATGAATTTTGAATGAATGAAAATTATATATTTATGTCTTCTTTTAAAAATAGAATTATTTGGGTTTTCTTTTTTAAGGTTAGTTTATTGGGTGTTTTTATCCTATAATACCCTATATTAAATCTCATTTCTTACTTCTACACTAATTTATAGTATCAGACTCCTCTGGTTGTGGTTCTCTCTTCGAGTGAGCGCATTTTAATGTTATGTGGTGACCCATGATGTCAGTTTAGTTGTGTTCTATTATATAGTTTATTTATGTTCCATATTCTAGTTTGTTTATTTTAGTACTATTTATTGATCTACAATTTATAGAATAATTAACTCCAAAATTCTCTATTTTTATTTTCGACACTAGTTTGTAGCCCGTGGGGATTTGGAAGGCCCTTCAGACCTTATAGAGGATCAACATGAGTGATTGGTTCAGGGATAAACTATAAAGGTTTTTGAAACAATGGTATTGGAGGGAGTTTTAGCCCAAGTATTTTATGTGTTACTGATAGTATGGATTTTGGATTGACTGAATTCATGTAGACAATTGTAGGTAGCTTCTTGATCACCACCTATTCGAAATTACAATTGAATGTAAAAGGTGTCCTGGGATGGCATTGACATAACATACGTTCTTGGTTATATAATGTTTTTGAGGTCCATAGTCTATTTTTGGTGTTTCTGGATAGTCTTGATTTTGTGTGGCCATTTTAGAGGGGGTCCATTGTTGTGGCTCTTTTCCTATAAAGCCATGTGAAGACCAAGAAATTACCTAGGGTGACTTCCAATGGGCTCACTAAGTGGGTGCACGGTCTTCCAAACTGTGTGACCAAGCCATGTGTCGTATTTATTCAATTTAGAACATTGAATTATGATTCATTGATTTAGTTGGTTGCCTTGGAATTTTCTGAGTGTTATTTTTAGTTAATTATGACTTATTTTTCATGGGATTTATAATTGGCCACTTCTCTATTAAAATTGGATTTCCCAAAATGAAGAATATTGGTTTGTTTTGATTTTAGTTGAGTTTTATTTAAAATGGATGTTCATTTTATAACTGTTATGGGATCCTTGGAAGCTATGATAATTCCAAAATATAAAATGCTTTTTGAAAATGATTTGGGGGTTTTAAATTTTTTTGAAATGTGAATTTGATTTATCATGGAAATGGAAATATAGAATATTATTGTTTTGGACTTTGGTATTCTAGTGAACACTCATATATGTTGAAAGTCGTTGTATATTTCTTATGTGTGTGTGGGTTCGTCAGATGGTATGAAATGTAAATACATGAGAAAATTCTTGGAATACTGATTGTGGGTGTATGGGTTATAATCATTTTTTTGTTTTGTAAACACATTTATTGTAATGAGGTTGTGTTTGAATGTTTTTTTTTCAAAAATACATGAAAGGAATGTGGAAATTGAAATGGATTTTGGTGTTAAAATAATTTTTAATGTTGATAATGGTTAGATTATAAAATGATAGTGGTAATTTTAAAATATGTGTTTTGGTTTTATTGTGTGGTGTTTAGTTTTTAAATAGGTTCTCCAAGGTTGAAATGATATTCGATTTTGTGTTTTGAATTAGGATTGGATGTGGTGGCATGTTCTATTATTTTAATTGACTTCTTCTTTGTTTACATTTTAGAGTACTTAACCCTAAATGATCAATGGCCTCTAAAGAAACACTATTAGTTGATGGTTTTCACTAAACTCAGAAAGGAGTGTTCAGGTAAAGGCCTCTTTGTATGACTTGTTTTCCTTATAGTGGTCAATGTTTGATAGTGATGGTTGTAAATCTTGAGGAAGATTAACATACCTTTAGGTATTTGGTAATTATAGATGTTGTGAGGGAATTGGTAGTTTTTTTATAAAAATGACCTTGGTTGTATTGGTGAATGGTACTTTCCATTTTCTTTTAGGTTGTTAAGTCATAATGGTTGGAATCTAAAAAAAGGTGTTTTCGTGATGTGATCATGAATGGTTCCCTCTACATTGGGGCATGTGTACCAAAGGAACCTATTCATGGGGTGTCTCTATCATTACTTCCTATTTTATGGTCTAAGGACCACATGGTTATTGTATCAAATGTGGTTGGTTTGGAACGCTAAGAAAATTTCCCATATTATTTTAATGGCCTATTGAGGGTGTGACCAATGAAACTTTATATAAGATATATTTATAGAGGGTGTAGCCTCAGTTGGATGTTTTAAGTTACTCAATATAATATAATATTCTATTCATGACAACAAAACTCCTATTATAGGTGGATGAGTGAATATCCGCAGATATTCAGGGAGTCGCTAGGTGCACGGGGGTAAAAGTCCGACCTATTTTTCCCAACGTTGGAGAGAAAGATGGTTGAATTCGCATTTCTTATGGTTGTTTATTTTGGACAATTTTTCACTGATGGACCTAGAGGCCTGTTTCAAAATGTATTCATTATATCCATTTGTGGGATATAAACTCTAATGTTTCTAGTGTTCCCTTTTAACAGTTTCAGGACATGGGTGTTACTTGTTTGAGATTCTCGTGTCTCGTGGATGTAATGAGCCGAAAACTAGTGTTTGTTTCTTGTTCCTAAAATTTTGACCCCCATCTTGTGTTAGAATTTTTAATTTTCCTATTGGTTCGAGATTAAATGTCTGACCCACATGTGTTATATTGTTCTTAAAATGGTGGGGATTAACATCATTGATCTTATAGGTTTACGGAGATTGTTTTGTTCCTATTAGTGGTTTAGAATTGGATGGGTCAATAGAGGACATAATCCTAATAGGGTGTGGAGACCATATTGTTATGAGCCCATGGTAAACTCAAACTTCAAGGGGATACTGTTATGGAATTAACTTGTTTTTATCCCCCCCAACCCTAACTCAGGTAATTAGTTAGCCTGATAATCAATCTGAGGATGATTGTTTATGGAAGGTTCACCAAGCTTTGGTAATTTCAAAATTAGGACTCGGGTTGTTACATTTTTCGATTTTTATTGGAGATGAGGATTACTCTATGTCAGTTCTCTCATTTTGTGGTTTGAGTCATGGGATCTCTTGATCATTGGAATTTTTTATTTAGTGAGCTCTCAGATTTTAGTATATAAATGATAAAGGTACAATTTTCAGAATCCTTTTAGTTTTGGTCAGTACTTTGATCATCCGAGTCATGTGGAACATTATGGGGATAGAATGTGTTGTGGCTAGGATAATTGTCACACCCCAACTTGACACTTATATTTTATTTTTATTATACTAATAATCCATGGTCATATTTTGTTCTGTGTTTGAGAATCCTTCACTCCTGGTGGATATAGGTCTACAATATTTTAGTTTTGGAAGGACTTTTTCATGTCGCTTGATTGGCCCATAGGGTTAGGGTTACCATGCAGTGACTGTGTGTCTAGGCTCTATCATAGGAAAAATCCATTAATCAAGAAATTCAGCAGGATTTCTAAATTGAGTGGCCTTTAAAATTGAATGTTTTGAGTTTTTAGGCCTAGGATGTGCACCTATGATAGTTGGAAAATGGTTCAGAAAACCATATAGACAAACCATGTTGGTTTCCCGTGTTTTAAAATATTATTTTTCTTTTTGAGTTTATTTATCCTTTTGTTATCCTCTTTCATTCTTATACATCATGTGAACCACTACTCCGTCTCTTATCCATGTGCATGCCTCACTCCCTCTTGGATTTCTCTTTCTCAAGAAACCCATGATTTCCACCAGTTTTACCGTCGTCAGATTGTGGTATACCCTCCTCTTCCTTCCTCCAATCTCCAAGGACGGATATTCTCCTACCTATTACCCCTCGATGGTTCGGATGGATCCAATAGTTCCATTTGGAAATATTTTTTTAACATTCTATCAATTCAGGGGAACACAATGGGTCCCTTAGGTCACCTTTGTGTTATGACACCCTCTACTGAAAGCAACATGAATTCGGTCATTTTCAATTCATCGATCACCATTTGGGGTGAGTTTTATATTGATACCATGTTTAATTTATTTTTACTTGAAGACTTTGATATTATTATATTCATTTTTCATAATTGTAGTATTTTTTGGTTAATTTAGTGTGGGATTGAGTATTTGGAAACAAAGGCCTACATGTATATACATCTGTAGGAATGTATATATATGTTTCCACCTTGTACATATTCCTTTATGGTGGGGGTACTATTAAATATGGGTTAAATGATATGTGTGTGTGTGTGTGAATGAGAATACAAATTAATATATATATATATATGTATGTATGTATGTATGTAGTTTGATGTTGTCTCATGCTTCTACCATCAAAAGTTTGTTTTTTGAGTTAGGTTCCCAAGTCCTTAACCTCTAACTAGAATTTCCATGATTACATAGTGTTATTTTAAAAGTATGTTTTTTAACTTAATATAGAGATCATATTATATATTTTAATATATATGGTTGTGGTTCTTGAACAATGGTTCTATCAATGGTTTTGAATGGGAAATGGATATCTCTAATGATGTTTGGCCTCTCGGCCAGTTCTGTTTTAAAAGTGTAATGGAATGTTAGATTCTCTAAATAATTCCAAAGTGATTTCCAAAAACATATTTTGGTGTTAAATTGAGGTTAAATGGGGATTTTACATTCTTAATAGGATTTCCATATTAAAATCATTGTTTTAATCTTTTTTAATTATATTGTACACTTGATTTATAATTGTATTTTAAAAACGTTTAGTATCATAAATGTGTTGAAGAAATAGAATTATATAAATACAAAATATTCATCATAAATTAATGAGTCCAAATTGACACATTTAAAATGATGAGAAAATTTTCAAAACTCCTCATCATACATTCCCCCTAGTTTGAGAAATTGGATGTAAGTGTAAATATGTAATTTGTGATATGTTCCTAGTTTTAGGGCTTGGGAATTGTTGTGTAATGTAAAAAGGGGGAATGCACTTTTGTAGGGAGATCGATTTTAGAATTTTGACAGGGTTTTAGTTTGGAAATGTGATACGTTCATATATGTTTTATTAATAAAACATCATCACCATTTGAAATATAATATAGGGTAAATGTTGGGTACCTGAGTGGGAAAACTAATACTAGTATGTTAGATGAATCAGAAGGGCATTGTCCTAGTTTCATCTTGTATGATTGACTCTACATCATTAACAAAATATTTATGCTGATTGGATAACACTATAATTTTCGAGGTTTTCCTCTTTAGTTTCTTTTAAATGTGAAGGATTCATTTTGGGGTTGTTATACAACATTTCACCGAGGTATGACGATCCTAGATCCTCAAAAAATACAATCTTCTTTGGGAATCCCCATGGAATTTGGGATGTGAATTTTGTTTTATTGGTACAATTCTTGACCTCCCTATTTTTAAAAACCATATATCAATATAAATACAGTTCTTTTCATTGATTAATATTAATACACAAAAGAATTCTATTTTGAAAATGTATCAAAAGTGATATTCTTTTATTAAAAATGAAAACTAGTTACTTGAATTTGGAAAGAATAAAAATAATTTTTATTATATATTATTTTCAAACTCGCAAGATTATGTTTCCTTTTTTAATGTATTGGAATATTGAATTTTTTATTCTTGGAACCACTAATATGCATCTCTATTCTCATTCTTACACTAATTTTCGATTTCAGGTTCTTCTAAATTTGGATCTCTCATAGAGAAAGTGTGTTTTTATATATATCTTGGTGAACCACATGAGAGATTGAGGAATGTTTCGTTGCTTTGTTTATATCTATTCATACATCTAGTTTTTTATTTCTGTTTTTCTTAATTGATCTATCCATTCTAGGATAAATCATTCCTAGATACTTTATTTTGATTCTTGACCCTAGATTTTAGCCCCCCTTCGAACCATATAACTGATCATCTTTGGTGACCGGTTCTTGGATATCCTTGGTTATTTCATGACATCAACCTGGTCCACTAACTCTGGGATATATCAATGGAACATTAAACTAAAATATTTCAATATACTAAAATCTGTTATATGAATAGTTTGATATTGTGTTTAAAAATGGACACTCCTCCCAAAGGGTACCCCATTTATAATAATATATTAATGGTACAAAAAATATAAATGGTTTCTCCCCAACTTCCCACTCTGTTATCATTAATCAAGAATGTAATTCATGTTGGAAAAGATTCCAATTAATTAAAACATGATGATTTTAATTAGATAACATTATAATGATTCGTGCTCATTAATCACCTATCATTTAACTTTTTTTAAAACCAATGTTTTAACAACCCTGTGATGGATAATCAATTTCAATGAGAAGTTATTAAACCGATATTCTTGTAAGGTGTTATTTAATTTATAAGGATTCACAATGAAAAATCTCTCACTTCTTTTACTTTGTCTTTTCTATAATACCACACAAATTTCATCTATGACATTCCTTAAAATTCCCATTGTATATATTATTTTTTATTAAAAGAATTTTTATTGAAATAGAAATAGACATATCATCATAAATTTCTAAATATATTTTTATCCAATATAGAAGAAATTTTACATATATATATCATATTGGATACGTAATATAATATATGTATAATGGGAAATTTTATTTTTCCATCATCTATAAAAACAACTCAAACTAACCATCATCAATCAATAAAATTTCTCATTAATGGTATAAATATAAAATTAATGATTTTAACAACATATTAATGCACCATGAAAAAATTAAACTAAAGAAGACCATTTTAGAGTCAGTGATTACTTTGAGCCCATAACCTTCACCATATCTATCTTCCTCATCCCCTTAATTCCCATTATATATAAATCATGAGCTTTCACATTAATATCACTATTTTATAAACCAACCCAGTATGATTGTTTTGGATTTTGTGTCCTATAACAAGGTCACAAAACAATTTTAACCATAGAATAGAATATCCCAATCAAAAAATACAATTATTTAGTAATTCCATTATCTAGAAATATCTATTTCAAAAGAAACCTTTTAAAATTATTATAGAAGTGAATCATGATTTTTTGTACAATCACAATTCTCATTTCAATGAAATTCTTGAAAACATATAATTCTCCTCAATGGTCTTTGTTAAATAGTACAATCCAGCTCATATGTTTGTTAATTCATACATATAAACTAACATGATACAAAAAAAACATGTTTGGGGTCCCCTGTTTCATATTTGGGTTGTTTGGAAATATATAATGCTGAATATAATGAATCTTTTGATATTATCATCTTATTTTTTTGTCGCATATATAGTCATTGGGTGAATCAACTAATCATTATATTCAAAACTATCATCCCTACTATTTGGACTTATGATTTATGATATAGACATTTTGTCATGACAATATAAATAATTCTTCCTAGCTATACTATAATTATTATAACATCATTCTCCCATCCATCAATCCAAAACTCAAATTAATGATTTACAATTTATATTATGATTCATTATAAGATTTTAAATACCTAATTAGTTAATGTTTTTACTATAACATACTTTTTCACAAGAAATTCAATATTATATGAAAATCAATAGTTGATTAAACTTCATTTAAAATGTTAGTATTATCACAAAAAATCCAATACTCCCATTAAAATATATTGTTATAATGCAGCACCGGTTTCTCATTGTATATACATAAAAAACTACATCATTAGATAGTAACACTATATAAAATATTAAAAATCAACCCCATTGGATTTATAAGAAAAACATTATATCCCTTCTTCCATGAATAGTTGATATTAATAATCCTCCAATAAGGCATCATTCATTGATGACAATAACATTTCAATTTGAAATATCGTATATTCATGACACTACTACTTATACCACTTAAGACAATGCACAAAGTATAACATCTACAATAAAATACATGTGAATTAAGTGAAATACAATTACTTTGAGAGACATTGGATTCACCATTTTGTTTTGATTCCACTATATCCTTAACTTCTTCATATCATAAAATAAAATCACAACATCCTCTTGATTCTTATAGATAGTTTGATTAAGACAATAATTAATATAAATAAAATATATGAAACAACCCACTTTTTCAATGAAACAATTAAAATGTTATTATAAACAGTAAATTATCCCAACAACAAACATCAAGACCCTTCCACATTTATCTATATCTTTTTCTTTTTCAAGATGATTCCAAATTTTTATTTTATGATAAAAATAATATTTCACTAGTACTTTAACTATTAATCATTTCTATTATTTAAATTAATAAAATTTAAATATTAATGAACCAAACACCTATTCCAAATGGTTCATAATACATTTTTGAAAAAAAAACATGTTTATTTATGTAACAAAATATTTTCTATTCTGCTCACTTACTGTTAGATGATTCATGAATACGTAGAACATAGATTATACCATGTAATTCTTCATATGATATCATAAAAACATTCAATATATAAACAGTGAATAAAAATATTGTGTTATCCAAACCTGTGTTTCTTATTGAAGAAATATTTTTTGACCCTATCATGGAAAAAATATTTATCCCCTATACAAATAGTACTAATTTCATATTTAATGGGAGTGATGCATAATGTATTAGAGAATAAAAATTTCCTAAAATGTCTTAACAATATTAGTTAATATATTATTGATATTCACATTTTTTATTAAACTATGGAAAAATGATTTCATGTCCAATAAATATACAATACATATCTCAAGATAGGTCAAATAATTCATATTGTTTCTTATCTAAAAATGAATCTTGTTTATTATTCATGAACAAATACTAATTATTTTATTATTTATCTAAATAAAAATATAATTATTTATACATTGATTCACATATGGTATTACCGGAATGTAATTGAATATCAATATCCCTATAATGGCATATTCATCATTTATTCATTAATAGATTTCTAATGGATCACATATCCCCTTTAACCTATAAAAATATAGAAAATATTGTATAATTTAATAAAAGAGGGGTGTGGAATCAGTTATATTATTCATGATTATGTAGATTAAGAGTCACTATAATATATCAAATACCTTTTACCAATCATTTTGGAAGACATCCTGAAATCTGAAATTATTTTGAAAAAAATCCAATGTATATTCACCCTTCTGAGTTTCTGTACTTTCTGCATATACAAATAAAAATTTATATTATGCATATTTTCTCATACCATAAATTTTTTCTCTTCCCAAGGCTATTTATTATATAAATTTTTGAAAAGTATTATTTAATTGATTATAATTACAAGAACCATTAATCATCCATTTTTTTTGTTAGTTTACATATTTTCCCTATAATGGATTTATTTTCTTCAGAATTACATGATGTTATTATACATTCTAATGTACAATTACTTTGAATATGTGATGCCTTTTTGTTGAAACCATTCTATTTGTTATTTAACAAACCTTCATCATCATGATTTCAAACATTCATACAATGAAATCTATTTCTATAATGAATATACTTTCTATTAAATTCTGATGGATATCATTCATTTATTCTATTTTAATTTATCATTATATCTGCCATGACTCATCCTTGGGGCCCGTGCTGTGACTACCCAGAGCCCACCTTCCATAGGCCAGGGGCTGGCGACTAGCACGAAAGGCATAAATCCCAATAACTGGGAAGGCATTGCCTTTATAAAACATAAAGGTATCCAAATAGAGTATAAGTGGAAGTAATATAGTAAGTACAAAATAATGTGTTGAAAAGTAAATGGTCCAGAATACAAACCCAACTGAAGAGGACAACTACAACTGAAAAAGTACAACGAAAAAGACAAACAACTGGAAGATAGAAGCAACTTCTAGGTTGTCCACCTCGGATCCTACCTAAAGGATAGGTAAAGATAGCCTCCTCAACGCTCTCGCAAGACAACCTCCTCTATGTACCGTCTCGTCTTGAAGTCCACCTTCTTATACTAACTCGTCATGAGGTCCACCACTGGGTACCGTCTAGTCCTCGTACACTCAGCCTCTGTCAGTGATGTCAATCGACTGCATCCAACACAACGAGGTGCGGGTATAGCCCGTGCAGGGTTGAGTATAACGATACTCAGTAGGGACCCTGAGACCCTCATGGTCCCACTAAATCCAAAAAGGATGACCACAAAGAATGATCTCAACAGATAACCCTTACTTAGGTATAAGACCATACTTATACCTTGGTTATCAATTAACCCATCTCAGTCATGAAGAAGAAAAAAGCTTATGAAATCAACGGATAACCACTACTTAGGTATATTCCCATACATATAACTTAGTTATCAAGTGACTTGTCTCAATCATGAGGTAAACACAATGGTCATTGAATCATCTCCAACCAGAATTTTCATTATTGAAACCACAACTGCTGGAGAAGTCATCCTCGGTTGAGTACAATGGCCCTATCATGACCCAGATGCACTACTCATTAACCATGGACTATTCAGATACTCCTCTTGTCGAGAACCGTGGGTCTACTGCCAAATACTATGCACTCCGTCCGTAGTGGGTCTGTCTCCAAATACCAGATTCTCCCCCTAATTGCCTACATAGGTACTCCTCCCGTCGAGTACCGTAGGTCTACTGCCAACTACTAGGCGCTCCGTCCACCATGGGTCTGCCGCCAAATAATGTGTGCTCCGTCCACTGGGCTAATCGAATCACTCCGAGTCGAATCGGTCAAGCAGTCGTCATGGCTACAGCTAATAGGTCTCCGTACTCCTTATGCTCGTCTCCGGGAGGGTCTGCACCACAAGTTTCTGGTCATTACTTCCAATTGTCACTTAATCACACATGTAAGTATCTCAAATGACTGCCTCGTCATAGAGGTCCCAAGGCAACAGATGGCGCATCAATCGGATGCCCGGTATGTGAGTTATTAGCATTACCGTTCCTGGGGACTGGTTGGATTTCGGGTACAGTCCAACATATCCATACTCCAACTGCGTCCAAAACTCAGGTGAAGTATCCAAAAATAACCGTCTCATCAAGAAGAATCCAACAATGTTGACCGCATGTCAATCAGACGTCCGGAGCTCAAGTTATAAGTGTTTTTGCTCCGAGGGCCTAGTTGGTTTTGGTTTTGAACCAACCCGGCCGTACCCAAACTTCAACGAAACCTTCAGTGTAATATACCAAAATGACAGTCTCGATCCGAGGAATCCTATGCATCTAACGGTGCGTTGATCGGAAGTCCACAACTCATGATATGTTCATTTAACCAAAAACGGTCCGAAAATAGGGGGTCTGGGCCCGGTTCGACCCGGCCCAACACCCCCTAGGTCTCCCTGAAATGGGCGACCCAACCCGGGTCCGGGTCCGGCTCAGTTGGGAGTGGCTCTTCCCAGTTGGCATGGCCCGGCCCGACCGGCACGGTCCGGCCTGGCCCGCGTGGACCACGTGGTTGGTCGTACGGCTGACCGACCAAGCGGGGTGGCGACGGCTAGTGTGGCCCACCCTAGTCTCTGGTTCAGTGGGGTTACACCCCTATATTTCATTGATACGGTCGGTTGTTGGGTAACCGCGGGACCCCTTCGAGTCTTGCCTCTTGATGGCGCTGGTGGCCGGCATAGCCGACTTCCCTTTCAAATCTGCCACAGCCAGCGGCCGTGGCTTTGTTCAACCGGCACAACACGATGGCACACTGCCCCACCGCCCTGCCCACAGACCCTTGAAGCTCTGGCGCAACGCGATGGTGTTGCGCCCCTCCTCCACGGCCTGCCCTGGCCGCTGTCCAGCTCTACTCCGTGCTGGAAGTAGTGCCGCACCTTTGCGGCGACCCGACAACCATGCGCTATCGACCCGCTCGTGGTTGGCCTGACTCCGGCCCGTACATCGCAGTCCGCCTCCATCATCCAGAAAGAACAAACAAGAGGGGAAGGGTTGGACCGTGTTCGTGCGGTCTGAGCCCTTCCTCGTTAGGATGGTAACATGTGGCCCAACGAAACTCAAGAATTGAAGAACGACGATGAACGATATTATAACATAAACGTAACAACCCCTACCTCAAAAATAGATGTCGAACATAGGGTGTCGCGGTAGATGGCGTCGGAGAACGACATCACGGAGATTGGTCGACGATTCCATGGATGTCAGGGTTCGTCCGAGGGGGAACCATTGTTGGCGAAAACATGTTCTTCAAATCGCAAAGCATTCCTCGTCAAGGGAGAAAGTCCTTCGTTGGTGGGGTTCTTCGTCGAAGAGTGTGGTGTTCGTTCTTTGAGAGAATAACACCCTTCTCTATCCCTCCAAAGATCTCACCAGAATCTCAACACAACAAATTCTCAAAATAAAATAATATCCAAGCTATTATTTAATTCTAACATGTATTTAAAATTTCAAACAACTTAATTTAATTAAGTAAAGAGTTAGAATTCATTTATTAACTTCTGTTGGAATGCATTTAAGAGGGGGAGAGGAAGAGGATGAGTCCTCATAAATAATAGGGGAGTTCTCAACATTAAACAAGGGTGTTTAATGGGTTTAAGGAGTTTAGAGAATGTGAATGGTTGGGGATCGTGTGGGCCCCACCTCACATATATCCTCACATGTGTAGTTATGAGCTTGTGGGTCTCACCCCAACTCCCCCATGTACGATATAACCAACTTTGATATAAAATAAAAATTTCCACAATTTTATTCACTTCTTATTTATGCCACAAATTTTAACTTTTTCTCTTGTACAAACACTACAACTGTAAAGGTCCCCTTAAGAAATTACCGGCGTTGTGAGTTCATTGGTGGCCTTAGATTTCAATTCTGAGCACCGGTTCAAAATATTGTAAAACATGCTCGTTCGTTCATTGAACGTACCCAAGTTATACTTGGGAAATTGATTCCGGGCACACCGGGCCTTGGAATCTGGTGCTGTCAGAAACCACAGACTCCCAAAATTCCAAAAAGATTATGAAGAAAAATTCCTTGAAATTTCTGGGTCTTTACAATATCTCAACAAATTGAATAATTAATATTGTTTAGGTTATTTAAATAATCTTCATACATCAATTTTAAAATTTTGTGATGAAACATTATATAATTTAAATCAACTTAATAGAATTAAATATATTAAATACATCATATCCGTATATAAATTATGTCCATTTACAATATAATTATAGAATATGTCCCCATACATTATTATAAAACTAATTGTCCTAAATTTTACTCATATTTGTATCATAATTCATGTGTATTCATACATCCACTCCTTAACTCTTTAATTTTTTTAGAATTTTTGACCTTGAGAATTAGTGGGTTTCCATTATAATCATTGTTGCATTTTACCATATGATATAGCCTTTGTGATATCAATAAAATGAAATATATATCCAATTTTTACCAATTTTTTCATTAATATCACTATCACATATTGGGGATAACTACACAGTAACTAAATGTCATATTTGATAATAGAATTTTTTTTATATCTTTTTTATTCCACTAAACATTTTTGGACCGATAAATTCATTTAAATGTAGATTGATTTCTTGTTTCATTATCAATATTTGGAATTCATGTCTCCATTGATATTTTTTCCTTAAATAGTTCATCTCTAATTAAAATTTATGCTCATATAGTGTAATATATGAGCATCAATTATAGTAGGCATTTCATTTAAATGTAATAATTTTACTATACATTTAATTTTGTTTAATAATGTCATTAAAAAAGAAATTATAAAATTTTATGAATTTAATTTTCTTAAATATTTTTCATTTTTGATATCATAAAATGAAATTTAACTTAGATTTAATTTTTTAGGTTTTTCAAAATTTAATTATTTGTCAATGAATAATAAAGATTACAAGTTTTAAAGTACGACCATTTTTTTATTCAATAATTTATTTAAAAATTATTATTATATTTTTGATTTATTCATATGTGGATATATTATAATATTAATTTCTAATTATCTATTTTTAAATTTTTATAAAGTATAATTCTTATAATTAAAAATGGATTAGTAAAAAAATCATTTCATTCCATAAATTCATCTTAATATTTAATTTATTCAAATTCTAGAAATTGAATAGTGAAAAATCTATACCATACATGGATTAATAATTTTAAAATATTGTTAATAAATAATTTTTATTTTTTGGAATTATTAATCATAAAAATAGTTAAATTAGATACATATATATGGGTAATATTGGTAAAGTTGGTTAATAAATTGGGATAAGGATTTGAATAAATCTATAGAATATGACTTTATCCAATTGGATTATAATATTGAAAATATTTTCCTCAATGTTTAAGAAATATAACCATTCCAATATATTTTTTCAAGGATATATTCCATTATATTATTTTAATAAAAAAAATATACAAAATGTGACTATTTTAATTGTAATATCCCCCATTTTTTACAAATATATAAAAAGTTGTTATCTTAAACATTATATATTAATATTAAATGTTAATTAATTTTTTTATCGTCATTTTAAAAAAAATTATTTAATAGGGAGACTAAATTCTTATATAAAATTGACATAGTTCAAGTGAATGTTGTAGAAAAATAGAGTAATGAATCTTAAAAACACAAAAAAAAAATTATTAAGTGATTTATTATTTAAAATAAATTTAATAGATAATAAAAAAATATTTTATAAGTTGAAAAATTTTATATTTTAATTATTATTATTTCATGTATTTTTTAATGTCAAATTATATTAACCTAATAATGAAATTACTATTATTTTTTAGTAAATTATATATTACTAAAATATTTAAATTTATAAATTATTATATTCAACCAAGTGAATGGTATATAATTTAAACAATCTTCAATGGACCATTTATGTTTTAATATTCCTTTACCGGTAACATTATTGACCCATAATTGGATGAAAACTGTTATATTTAGGTAATTGTGAAAAATGTTAATGGATTTTACAAATATGAGATACGATAGAGAAAATAACTAAACCATGCATGATTATTAATATATGAGATGATTTATTCCCTACATGATATTAATTTTTTATTATATCAATTTAGATCTATTTTCTCATTAAAATTATCATAAACTAATTTTTTTAACGAAATTATTTTCAATAGTGACCCTCCCCACCCTTATAAGAGGTTACCTCATCTCAAATTTATTACACCAAATTGAGAAAAATCACATGACCAAACTATGACCATTTTTTTAATAAACATCCCAACTTAATAAGGTTACATTATTTCAAAAATAAAAACACCAGGTACCATAATCGGAGATCCGAAATAAATCTATTAGAGAATAGGTACTATTCATTACTGACTATTTTAAATTTCATTCTTCTTCCAATACACAAAAATCAGTTGTATCCATTATATTAGAATGAATATTTCTTCATAAATATACTAATATATTAATATGATAATGATAAAACCATTTTCCACAATATTTTCTTTATATGGAATACGAAAACATAACTCATGGATACGTACGACTTACCATCTCAACGTATCATTATAATTAGTTTTTCATCACCGTTTTACATGGTTAGTTATGAAGATATAAATAATTTTTATATATAATTTTTATTCTGTAGTTCTTCATCTATAATTATAATCTCATACTATACATCATACCTTATAATATATTATATGTCAAAAATGCTGCTTGTGTATACGTGTTGACTACCACCTACATGAGGCAATTTGATCCATTTTTCATTTAATATTTACATATATAGAAATTAATAATGGTTTAATGTATAAATATGATATTTATATCATGATAAAATTTACATAGATTATGGAGCAATCATTCATGTACAAGGATCTCAACTTCTATGCATAAACCACAATGATATTGTAAATATGTTAACACAGATAACAGTGATAATAATGAATGATTATTAATAAAATTGATATAATATTTTTTTAAAGGATCATATATGATACTATAAATAGTAATATTTTTATCATATAAACTAATAAAATATTTAAATGGATTATATAGTACATTAAATAATGTTCTACTAAGGTAAAATGTGAGGTAAGAGGTTTAAAAACTCAATATTTATTCAATATGTTCTATATATACATTATTTTCTATGTAATGATTATGTTTCATATTATAAATGATTTTATTTTTGTTTATTTCATCTTATTTTATGAATTTATATTTTCTAAATCTAAATAATTCATTTACTCATTTTCACCACAATTATGTGATTTTTCTAAGGGGCTTCTTATCTATTTCCAACCCATTGAAACATATTTTTTTTATCATGAACTTATTCATTTTAATGTGGTGTATATTCATAAAATATTACGTACATAACATGAATATATATTTATCGACATTTATTAATGTTTTAATTCATTTTTACCATTTCAATTGTATATAATGAAAAAGTAACCTAAAGTGTATTAATTAATTTAAATATCCATTTATTGGGATTGAAATTATTTTAAATATAGGAATCATATAATATATCCATCATGATATCCATATATTCTATTATCTAATATATATTTATGGAGTTTAATTTTAACCACTTAATTTTTTACTCTTTGGATATACCTATATGAAAATGAATTTTTTAAAGAATAGCTAGTTTTGTCACTCTTTTTTATCAAGTGTATTTTCCATCAATGTCCAAATTTTAAAAAATATTTTAAAAACTTATTTTTATTTCTAAAAAATGTTTATTAAGGATGTTTAATGTTCTCCATGACATTAATTTTAACCCCAAAAACTCTATACAATTTCTACATATGGTGTTTTAATATGATTTTTTATTTACTATGGAAATATTGATAATAAGTATAGTTTACCCAATATAGACATATAATGGAAATCCATATTATTCATGAATTGAATTTATTATTATACATAAGAGGATTTCATTGAACATGCAATAATTGTTATGGATCAAAAATATATACCCCCTTGATCTATCAACTGGTCTCAAGAGACAATCCCAATAAAATCCTAATTAAATTGATTTTTCTATTTTGATAACCAATTGTTTAAATATTCTTAGTATAAGGCCCTGGTGGAAAATATTCAATGATGTCTAAGATCATGATATCTAATATTTTTCATTTCATTTATTCAGAATAATATAACTATTATCCATGATATATTTTTTGGTTTTATATAATCCAGGGATGCATTCCATTATCAAGTTATTGAAGATATAGTATTATTTAGTAATCCACCATTCCATATTTATTTTAACTTATTTAATAATAATGTCTTCCATTGTACATAACCCTTATTTAGTATTTTATCTCACCCTTTTCTTAATTTCATTCCTTGCGATATGACATGAAATATTTGAATTATTCTATATGATACTAAACATTTTCATATGGTGGGTTGTTTATTTTATTTCCAATGTAAAATGTGAATTTTATAAAAATATTGTTTATAAAGGAAACTAAATGAATTGGACCTTCAAGATGTGATTACAGTTATCTTACTCATATTTAACATTAAAGACACCATCTCTAGGTCACATTATTTCGAGGGAGTTTCATATAGTGTGTTAAAATATTCAACCATCTTATTGTTTTTATAATCAAGGGAATATTTTACTCTTAACAAATACAATGTATACCTTTTATTTTCATTCAATAATCTAATAAACAATAATAAATATATTCAATGTTGGAAATCATGTTTTGAAAAGATTTTCTATTAAGCCACATATCCTTATAATCAATAAAAAAATTCTACATTATTAATTCCATTTCCTCATAAATCCTTATCATGAATATCTTTATAGTCCCAATTCTTACTATCCACTTCAATTAAACGGTTATTCAAGGTTTTGGACTTTTCGTTCTCTATCTTAAACATGTATAAAAAAATATATAATATTAATTCTATTTTAATATGTGTAAGACACCCACATATTATTTTATTTATATATCATAAACATTAATATAAACAATATATTTGAAATATTTTATTACTCATATAATCATCAATCATTCTTGAATTAATAAATACACCTAAATAAAAAACATATACAGATTCCCCTTGAGGTAAAATATGATTCATTCCATGAATCTAATTTTTTTTATAATTGTTTCAAATAAAAGGATTCACTTCTGAAATTTTATTATATTAAACATTATTTCTCTTTGTATTTTCACTAAAAAATTGTTATTAAAATACATCAAAAGATAAAAACATAAATCCTTCAACCAATGAGATTATTTATGAGAAGATAAAATATCATAGGATTATCCAATTTATAAATACCAATTATTTGGTCTATATGGATATTCAGTAAGAGATACTGCCAATGAGGGTTTTAATTCTTAGATGATACGTATTCTAAAATAAGCCACATAATCCTTTAATAACATGTCAAATTAATTGATACTGACCACTTGTTAATAGGGAAAAATAAAATATTTTTTATATTTATGATTGAATTGATATTTATATTAACTTTTCAATGATTGAAAACAATAAAAATAAAAATAATTTCCTACTAAGAATATGTAAAAAGTTGCACAGGACAAAACAAAATTTAAATGGTCTAACCACACTAGGCTACATCAATGCATTATATAACTATAATTCACTAATTAAAAAAATATATGACAGCCACTATTAGAATGTGTATTTAGTTAAATTCTATCAAATACCAAGGTGAATCCTTTTTTAATGATTTACTGATGGACAAAATTTTTTCAATGGAAACTCCTTCAAAACTCTCTTTTTTCTTTATAATATGTAATGGACAACACTTTTTCACGAAAGATAATATAATGACTACACAACTATTATTATTGAAGACAAATTTATAGAAATATACTCTTTGATCTATTCTTGTTTTTATTATTCATGAAAATGTTTAAATTTGTGTTTTTGGTTTGACACGAGATATTCCATTAGGTTTTAGGGTTATATGAAGTCCCTAATTGAATTTTACAATGGTGGAAGTGGTTTAAAGAAGATATTCCAGAAAGACATGTGTTCATGTGACATTATAATTTTTATTTTGAAATAGTGTAGAGTATATATGACCCCTTATTATATGTTGTTTTTCTTGAAAAGTGGAGGATTGGGGCAAGGGGTTCATGAATCACATACAATCAAATTGTTTCTACATAATTGGGGTAACTAGCACTGTAAGTACTGTGGATTAATATTCCGTGCATTTACGTTAAAATGGAATTATGATAAATGTTTAATAGGATTATATATATCCTTAACCCAATGTTTTAGGATTTGATAATGTTACTTTGGTATTTTAGCATAAATTCTGTCATGTTTTCCTAGAATTAATTCCTTGTGTTGTTTTCATTACTAATGCATTGTAATTATGGTGATAAAAATATACATTATGTCATTAAAAAGGATGTTGAATCTTAGTTCTGTTCTATAGTATTTCTAGAGAAATTATTATTTTATTCCAAAATATTCATATAACCTTCTTCCTCCATCAAACAATTGGACACTCATTGGTGGTTTTAATTTAATTCCATCACCACTTTCTTGGATTTATCCCTAATTTATATTGATAATTCATTAGTTATTTGTGGTGAGTTTTTTCTTCTAAATTTTGTAATTGTTATTCCCACACACACTTCACATGATATACCATATAGATTCATTAGACTATAATTAGTATTATATTAGGAGTTTATTATATCTACACAGTTTTATTTTAATTATGATGATGTGTTCTTTGTTGGATAGGTGACATGAGATTTAGTCTTGTTATTCTATTATTTCTTAGAGAATAGAAAAATTATAAATCATGGGATTTTTTACCTATCATTTTTATGATAATTTCTAAAAGTATCATTATTTATTTTCATTGTGTAATGAATTTAATTATCCTGTTAAATATAATATCTTAAAACATTAACAAATTTAAAATGATTTTTTAATTCTATGCATTGATGTTGTGTTCATGATTCAGCTTGTGATTTTATATATGGTTTCACAACTACATGATATGATATTTTATATTATTAATCATTGATACAATAATTATTAATGAATTAAAATTTATATATGGGAATGATGATGTGACTAATGCATAACTAAATAGAATTTTATTTTTTTAATTCTTAAAAAAACTATAGAATATAAAATATTTGTTTTAATCAATATATAAATGATTCTTTACTATAGTGAGATTATAAAGATAGGGATATAATTAATGAATGATATGAATTATGAATCATGTAATTCATTATGTTAATTAACATGGGGGTTTTAGATGATAAATTAATGTGACCAATCGAGCGTATTCATATTTGACGAACGAAAGAGTAACCTAGTGAAATGGAACGGGTTTCCCTATGAATTAATGTGAAAAAAACAACATTATCATCTGTTTATGGTTGATCTATGATCAAAGATCCCTGATCTATTTTTTATTTCATGAGTTTATTGATTAAATGGATGGATAATATATGTTTATATTGTGTTTTATGTATTTCCTATATGATGTTGAGGATTCTATTAGGATATATAAAATGAGTTGAGAGTGTGGAATTCATATTTGTTAGGTTGTATTGAATACATTTAGTTTTGGTTATGTTGGATAAGGGTTATTATATTGTCTTACTCATCTCTCTTATTATGTGTTTTGGAAAGATAGGAAATTAGGTTGCTATTTTTTATCCAACTTTGTATTATATTTTTCATGTCCATTGAGTGTAAATATTCTACTATATACTGTAGGATGAGCCATATAGAACCAGTATAATTGAATACTAAATTAATTGATAATAAACTCATGGGATGAAGGTTTATGTAGGTAATGTTTATGAAACCATAACCCTAGGATGGTTGAAAATAATACCTTATTTAGCATGGGGTGAAAATATGGTGATTGTAATTATAATTATAGAACCTAATTGGATTGTAATGAAACAAATTGATTAAATCAGAAATTTAAATTTTTTTATAAATTCATAAAATTATATTTTTTTATAATGTGAAAATGGATAAGGATTATCAATCTAAATAACATGTGTATTTCTTGAATATGGTTTTTATAGTCCATATTGGAGAAAGATGGGGGTCTTTAGGGATGATATCTGCAGATGGTTCTTAGGATATATAGTTTCCACTTGTGTAGTTTTATGTTATATCTATTCATAAATATTCTTATTTTATACACTCCACCAATCAAGTTATGTGGGTTTCCAAATTTAAATTTTTTGTAGTAGTTTTTTTGTCATTATCACGGTTAATAAAGAATCAAATTGTGGACATCTTCCTCTTTTACTCTCTCCCTTAATTGATGAATTATGTGAAGTAATTATTTGGGCTCTAATGTATAATGATATATAGTACACATCTCTGTAGGGTATGATTGATTTTGAATTTCACTATACACGTGTCTGTGAATTTTTTGGCGGGAGTTTATTGAAGGTATTTCCCTTTAAACTATAGTGACAATGACTTAAAACATGTGTACTTGCATGGGATTTAATTGATTGAGTCATAATTCCATATACATGAGATGTATTGAATTTATACTATCTATTTTTCCAGGGATGAGATCAGTTTCAGATGAGTTATATGAGATATAAGATAAGTCATGTTAAGTACGCATGGTGTGTAGCATGGATTATTGGAAGGATATAAGCATTATATGTAATACATTGGGGAATGATAGTGAAATGATAATGGATAAATGGATGTTGAGTAACATTTGAATTTATATGTTTTGATATAGATATAAATACTTATAGGTATTTTATGGCAAGATATTCATCGGAAGGATGGGATATAGTTTAATATTCTTTGATAATGAGTGTTTTTAATTTGTTTTCTCATTAAAAATTAGTATCATTATATAAATATTTTATTTTGTAATATAGTAAGGATCCTAATAAGTATCTATTTATTCTCACCCTTTGTATATATTATGTATTATTCATGACATCATTATATGTTTATGGTTTGACCTTGGTTATACTTTCTTGGAGGGGTTTTTCAGGAGCTATCAAAGATCATGGTCAAAATATAGGAGTTTCTTTTGGTATTTTTTGTTTATAATATTACATTCATCTATTAGGATGGTTTTATTTACAAACATGTAGGTGGTGGTTACTTTATTACTTCTTATATCTTGTCATTGAAATTTATAAATATGTAAACACATCCCATTATATACATCATATACCATTGATTATAGTTACTATCAATGGAAAAATATATGTGGGCTTTAATGTTAATCTTCTGTTATTCACTATTAGATGATGATGGATACTACTGGTGGGTGACTCATTATTGGGTTGTATTATAGGTTATGGTTGAGTGACCAGAATGAGGTTAGGGATAAGATGAAGTGTTGATTTATTGTTTCAATAGGAAAATAGTATCAAATGGGCATAGTACATTATTTAAAAAATGTATACTAGGATGTACACATATATTTGTTGCCCCTATCATCTCATGAAAGGGATTTCATGATTACTATGCATTCTAAATGTTGTTATGCTTATATGGGGTGGTGTCCTAACTATGGATCATGCATCAGGAATGCTTTTTCTTGTTCTTGAATTGTTTAAGAAATTAGAATTAGTTTAAAATATTTAATAAATGACTGTATATATAAAATATTATAGGTTTAGTATCCTTATATGCTTTTTCATATCATTGAATAGTTGTAGGTCGATGACCAAATTAATTTCAGGTCATAGATGATTAACAAGAATTTTCTGAATATCACCATCGAGTAGTGGTTCACAATCATAAAACATGGTTGAGAAAAATATAATATTTTCATCACCAAGATCTATAAATCAGGATGTATATATTATAGATAACAATATCAAGTCCTAGTTTGTGGAATTGGGGTTTTCCATCATCCTGATCTATGATTGAATAGAGTATAAGTTTTCATTGGATTTGATGACATTTCATGGGTGAAATCAGTAGTATTGGTTATTTTTACTCATGGACCATGATGATTATGCAATTACATTGGAGTAATTTTTGGACCACATTCAAATTTAATTTCACTCTTCACATTCATAACTGTATTGTGGTAAGGATATCATTACTCTTCCCATGTGAAATTATAACATATTGGTGTTTACTATCAGACATAAGAAAAAATGATTTATGAATGAAAAAAATTCAGATGAGGGGATATTGAAGTTCATATTGAGGTGTTATTAAATGTTGAGATAAGGTGTTATGCCACCCCATTCATGATATCAAAATATCATGAAGTGCTGGAAAGGATCGATTTGGATGATGAGAAATGTTTCAATCCAATCAATATAGAAGGGGAGTATATAATAATGTTTTTAATGAATATTTAGGAAAAGGATCCCAATTTACTAGTTATAATAAGACTTTTATAAAAGGTATTATGATACATCCTTTTTTATACAATTTCCACTAAGATGGTTGTTCTTCGATCCCTTCCACTTGATCTGGTATGTTATTTTTTTAATATAGATGTGAGTGGAAATAATTACTCAAGTGGTATTCCTTAATCAGTAGATAACATGTATATGGGGTCCCTCTTTAAGATAAACCATTATATTAGTATCCTCTAGTACAATATCATGAGCATAAAGGTGTATATTTTGACCATAATAGCAGGGGTAGGATGAAAAAATTTTAGCATAACAATTCCCGTTGTTGAATTGGATCAAAAAAGATCATGATAATAGAGGTGGTATAAATTATTGTCTAATAGTTCTTGTAGATAGATGCTTTCATATTCATTATTTATAGTTCACATCAAATGGTGAATTAGACATTGTGCAGGAGGTTGTGTGATATTTTTTACCTGGGTCGATGGATGCCATATCTTTGCAATCAATCACTAAACCAACCCCATTCCAGGAATTGTGAATAGCTTTTGAGAGACATTAAATGAATTTGAAATTAACTAAACCTATTTTTTGTTACATGATCCCCTATGATGTGTGTAGGGATTTTCAGTTTATGATAGGGAAGAATTCATATATTAGAGGCTTCCATTTCTTATAGATACATTCTTTTGGATTAATTTTTAGTATGTGTTAGTGTTACTTGATGCAATATATTAGAAAATTATTAATGTAGATATAATATTCAGATATGTGGACTGAGTGTATGATGCATATGTACAAGAACCAGACCATCATAGGGTAATATGCTTTTTTAACCATTTTATTGCATCTACTGGTGGTGTGTCGAAGAGTATTAAAAGTGTTTCCTAATATTTTTATAGAAATTTATTTCAAAACCCCCATGATATGATATAAATTTTGTGATAGAATTGTATTCATGAATCGCATTGATACATATATCGACATATAGGACAAAAAATTATTATTTGAAGGAACTATAGATACATATTGATGATTATAATAATAGATGATTTTGTTGAAAAATTTTGTCACCTTGGGGACATTTGATATTTTTTATGAATAACTAAGATAGACTATTGAGTCTTTTGTATTGATAATCAGTGAATAAATTTATTGATAATGAAGAACTCTAATATTCATCAATGAATTAACAAATTATTTGACTATAAAAGGGACTTAGATTGATTTCAATAATTGATTAGTGGTCAGATTATCATCTAATGTGACTGTAGGATGAATAAATTCTAAATAGTGCATTCATATTCCTTTTTCATATTCTGAGTACAATGTAATTCCATTAGATTCCAAGAAAACCCCCAAACATGTTCAAGGGAGTAATGAATGTAGTGTATTAAAATCTTCTGAGATGATTCATGGTGGTGTATAATGAGAACATCCTTTAGTTCATAGTGTCAGAGGAGAAACATAGAGGTTTTTTTGGTTGTATGAGGATATTTTTGACATCATCATATATTTGAGAAGCAATCAATATCTTTTTTTGGATCTTATATTATATTTATTATGTAATTTTAGGTATAATTTACGATAGTTTATGTAAATTTGATGATCGATGAGGTTTTTAGTGGGTATCCCCCAATAATGATTTAGATCTATGCTATTTCCATGGTGTAGATTATTTCTACAGGAGCTTCTCAAATAGAACATATAACTAATTACATGTATAATAATTTTTATTGGGAAGGATTAGGTGTTTGGGAAAAATAACTAGTTCAAGGGAACATTAAATGGTTGTAGGATATGTTTTCCATTTCTATGGATCATTATTTGGTGGAGGGAATTACATATGATTTTTATTGTGATGCTTCAACTATTATAATTTCATTCATATTAACATAATAGTAAGTTATTATTTCTAATAGATCTCAATAATAATTCCCTAATGAATTAAATTTCACTATATATGATGATGATCATTCCACCATTGGTCTTTCTGGTATGTTTTGGAGACAATAACTCCTTGGAGAGTCCACTGTGGTGTTCATATATCACTAGATATTATGGAATGTATTCCACTAGAATGATTTCAATTTGTGGCTTTAATATTGTATAGAATTTTGATAGGCTTTTTTTATAGATTTTATATACAATAGAATGTTGAATATTTTAGATGACTATGATTATATGAAATTATATAAGAATGTTGTGAAAAATTAAGGTAAAATTTTGATTGTGATAGGGAGGATTTCTTTTATTCACGTGGATATTAGAGAATTTGATGACATAGGTCATCTTTACAAGATACTTATGTGGTCTTATATTGTGTATAAGGTGGAGGAGGACAAATATATTGATGATATAGTGGGTTTTGGGTGAGATATAGTGGTTATTGAGATTTTTCATTAGGGATAGTTTAAGGATTATGAATATTTGGTGTTTTTATAGGGAAGTTACTCTAACCCATTAGTTTTATTGTATATGATTCTCTATTTGTTCATCAATTTTACCATGGTGGTATATTATTTCATTCCTTGAGATTAATGATGAAGGATGATAACCATGTTTTTGAGGGTTCATTATCCACATAAAGTTAATTAGTTGATGTGGGAGACTACACCATCCTTATCATGTCATAGGACCAATAAATACTAAAATTACTGTTCAAAAAATATTTAATCATTGATATACCTGAAAAACAATAAAATGTAAAACATCGTACAATATTCAAAAAATACAAGGATCTCATGTACATGTAAATATAAATATAAAAACTGTGATAGAGGTCATTTTTAAACTATATTCATCTATTACCACATTATACTACTTCACCTTCTCACTCTTCCAACATCTGTCCATTTCCCTTCATCAAATCCTTAAGCATTCTATTTATAAGCACACAAAAATTTTCAAAAAAGGGTCTGAGTTCAAGACTAAATTGGAAACCACCATCAAACCTTATCTTCAGTCCATAAAATATATAATAATATTCAATGAGTACAATAATTTTACATATATAAACAATATTTCAAACAAGTACAAATCACTTTTCAGTTTCGTATGGACTGAATCTACATGCTGGAGTACTATTCCAAGAGAAACATAACAAATTTGTCACAAATGAGGATGGAACATTTTTAACTAGACTGAAACACATCCTCCCCAAGTGGATATGCCCTTGCATGTGACACATTCTATTAGAAAGGATATTCCATGTATATGTCAACCCATTTTGGGATCCTCTCTCTCAATTGGATATCTCAAACATGTGTCAAATCTCACATGTCGACTCAATTATATGACATCTCCCTTGTATGGATATCTATACGAATGTTATATATCTCACTGAATGGAATAGAATATGTATATGTCTGTCCATGTCTATTACATATATCATAGAACATAGTCTCTGTCATGTGTCACATCTCACTAGTCGTCCCCACAAGATATCCCTTCATGATCTGCTAAAGAATATTGAATTACTCATATAGAAAAAAAAATAAACATGATAGAATAATATCATGTCAATACATGAACATAATATAATACTCACCATCCATATGATTTTAGAAAAAACACAAGTCAAGTTACACATTGATAGACATGCACCACATGTGATCAAGAATCAAAAATATGTTCCATTTTCCACAAAATAATTTATCATGTTATTCCAATGACCAATTTAAATAGTGAAAAATTTCAAGGAATTCCAATCAATATTTCAATGATGAATAAATATGAGGGATAATTTATATGTTTTACTATACATGATAAAACTTTTTTACTTTCATGAACATAAATAAGGATTAAATTAATCTCGTTTAGATGATCCGAATGACATTGACATCACATCAATCTGATCAACATCAGAGAAGATATTGATTATTGATGTTTGAAGATAAAAAAAAGATAATCAGAAGATACAGGTAGTTATGATATTGGTGATGAGTGAAAGGGTACAAATATGTAGTAGGTTGCACACGAAAACACCATTATATATTTTATCTTTTTTCATTTTATTTAAATCAAATTAATAACATTGTTAAATTTATAAATTAAATCATGTGAAATGCATGAATTCCTTATCCTTTCATCATTATAAAGTGCCCCATTTAATTTTAATATATATATATATATATATTATTTATCTACATCACTACATTTTTGAATTTTTTAAATTATACATATCAAGTAAAATAAATACATATATACATATATTTATAGCAACACATATATACAAATATGATTAACCCACATTTATACATTATATAAATATGAATACACATCCTTAAATATATATTTATTTCATATATAAACACTTCAAAATTATTTTCGTAAATTATTAATAATAATAAATTCACTAATAGTTTATTATTATTATTATTAATAAAATAGAATAATTATCAACCTAAAAATTTCAATATGAAACATTATTTATAGTTGTGATGTTATTAAATTAACCACCCAATAAATTTAATTTGAGATAATTTATAGTGTGAAATTTGTTATGATTCATTTAATTATCACATTTAATTATATCACATTATCTACATTGAAAACCCGTAAAATATTTAGTGAATCTGTAACGTAAATAATAATATCTGATATATAGTTTCATTTTTAGTCACCTCAAATAATAATAACAACAACAATAGAATTATAATTATTATATATAGTTTCCCAACAAAAATATTCATGTCAATTAAATTTTCATCACTTGCGATCTAACTAATTGTTCGATTCTCAAAAATGTTATCACCCATCAAGGGTAAAACTCATGTATTTGACCTAATTATGGTGCCATATTTCTCATATGAGGAACTATTTGTGATATATTAATTATTTATTATAAAACAATTATAATAAGTTAACTAAAAATAAAATTAATATTATATCATGTGCTTTTTTGATACAACAGGTGAACACAAAACAAGGGAAACTTAATTTTTTAATGAAATATGTATTATTTTTTGACCAATGTAGGATTTTATTATCATTTAAAAAAATTAGAATGTTACAATTCCCCAACCCCAATAAATCCTCTTCTCCTCAATATATAGCTTGGATAAAAAAATCACTACTCCCCACCATAAAAGATTCAATATTAAATTTAAATAAATTTTAATTAACTTATTTATAATTTAAAAACATTATTCAATTTGATCTCATTGAATGGAACAAACCAAAAAATTTCCAACAATTCAAGAATTATGATCATATTTATTAGAACTGTATGTTATCCAGTAACACATATATACACTCAAGAATATAATACAATATGAAACAATGTAATGAGAATACTACACATAGGTTTTCAAATGGGATCCATAAATCATGTGCTATGTAAGAGGATTCCAAACTTTTGTGAAAAGACAACTAGTGATGGGGGTTCACATCCAAGATCAACTTCCCCATGTAAACCTTGTGAATTTGTAAAATTTGTTTTTAAAAGAATTATTATTGATATAAACACAATGACACCAATGACATGGTGATGTGATCAATATTGGAGAATATGTTGATGATTGATGTATGATGACAACAAAAAAATAGAAAATATTAGTGATAACAAGAGAGGAGAGAGGTGACGTGGGAATGTGATAAAAATTTTGGTAGGATGCACCCCAAACACCTTTAATATATTTTATCTATTATCATTATATTTATTTCCAATTAATATATTTTATTTAATGAATATATTAATTCATTTGTAATGTATTAATTCATCATATCTCATTCATTATATATTGTCGCACTTAATTATAACATATATATTTATCAAATTGTTCTTCATATATGATTATTTTTTATTCATTAAATAAATATATTAATATTAATCCATATATATATATACATACATATGTTATCACCTGTAAATATATATTATTCTAACCCTGGATGTTTGCTGGAAATAGAGTTTGGTTTGTGTTTGTTGACTGTCAACAATGGAAATGGAGTATGGTTTTTTGCCAACTTTTAGTGATAAGAAATCTGAAGGAATTTATATAAATATGAATTGGTTCTTTCTAGAATAAAACCTTCATGAATGTGGTAATTAATGGGGTTTTATAAACGGTGGGATGATTTTGGTCATGATATGGAGCATCATGATCGGTTATGGTGTTCTCCATGATTACGATAATTTGAGCACCAAAAGAATATGATGGTTTGACATAAAGATTCATGACAACATCAAATCTAAATTGAGCATCAATAACATCGATGAATACCAATATAAGGCTACCCAAATTTATCTTTACCAAAAGTATCCATTGAAAATAAAAAACTTATCTTATTTAGACATGCTAGTGGAGATCCATGAATTTGGGTTCCAACATGAGCTTGCTCTTTATGAAAATACACGTTTAGTCCCAACTAATCCCAATGATTCTATGTAAATGGTGCTTCATGATAATGGGTTATTATGTTTGTAATCTATGTGATTCACAAAGAAACTATTTTCTATGAGGGCTGTTAGCTTTTCAAATGGTTTGAGCATTGTAAAATGCACTTTCTGTAAATCATTTTTTTCAGAGATCAGTTATTTTAGAGTTTATCGACACATGTCTATGGAGAATGATGAGTATTTTTCTACTCAAGGGAAAGAAATATAATTCCAATCAATTCATGTGACATTAATATTGGAAAAATGAGGTTGAATTATCTCAATGTAGTTATTTAAGTGGAGCCAAAATACGAGTTCATAGGGGCACAATGTATTATCTGTAAAATATTGTAATGTGTACATATAGTAGAGTGAATATATATGAAATATTGTATTCCACAACTAGTGTTTATTTGTGGTTTTTTGTATGACCAACAAACATTCAGTGTACGATCATTGGACTAGACTTTTGTGGTGAACCAAGTAAACATTGTGTGTGGTCTCTTTGAATGTGGTTATTTCTTTTTTGCCCATTACTATCTGAGATGTTTAGCTGGTTCCTAAGAATGAAGTAATAGGATCCATATCATTTTATTAAAAGACATGACACCGTGATTCACTCCTCCATTGTGTGGGTGTTTCAGGGTACATCATGTGGTATCAGAGAATTTCGGTCTAACTATTTAATCATTAATTCATTTTCGTAATGGAGACATCAATAAATGTCATGGGTGTACCCCTATATGATGGAATCAAATTCTATATTCGGAAGAAGAGGTTGAAATCTCATATATGATCTCTTGTAATGGATTTGTTGTTTTTATAACATAATGTATTTAGGTAACAGATGCAACATTACTGTCTATGACTGGAATAGATAGGAAAATGATTTATCACGATTTAAAAGTACCAAATTTCATTACTGATTCAAAATCTGATGAAATTTATTTGATTTTAAAGAGTTTCACATCATCCATATCTATGTTGTAAATCTAAAAATTTATATATAAAGGTGTTAACGATGTGAATAAGGCCAAACATCACGTTGTTTCACAATATCCTTGATGATATGAATATTCAATGTAATGAAAATTAAAATACCTTTTTCAATATACTTACTGATGTCGTAGTAGAAATTTGATGGCTCGATTATGAAATTAAAGTCATTGATGATGTAATGAAAATATTTTGACTAATTTAACCTCTTTTTAATACAAATGTTTTATCCCTTCTTCTAATGGATACTTTAAATAATTCCTTGGATGGTTTGTCGAGTTATCTAGAATCCTGATGAGTGTCATTTTTTTTATGATTGAACATGTTGTGTTAGAAAAGAGATAAAATTAAAATCCATGGAAAATTTTGAGATTTTAAGAGATACTGTTAATAAAAGGAATTAGATCTATGAACTCGTTTATCTATTTTCCATGAAAGTCAATATATAAAGTGATATATTTGAAGAAAAACTACCATTTGAATTTTTTGTTTCTGTAATGTTGGGAACATTGCCTATCAATGCTATAAGAATATTTAGGATTCTGAATGTGAAGTGGGAAACACACTAAATCCTCATAAAAAGTTTCCTAAAAATGGAGACATAAAACTAGAATGAAATTATAGAGAAATATTTTTTTGTTAAAAATTATATGGTGATAATGTATTTTTTGTTAAATAATATTAAAAGATTAAATTTGAAACCCCTGAATCTGTGATGGAAACATTTGAATTGTTTGATCCTTCAAAATAAAAATATTGAGAACATTAATTTATTAATGATAATAATCTGAATATAAAAGAGTATAATTCCTTGTGTGGGCATGAGAATTAGTGAATCTAATGGAATAATTATAGATTAGTTGTGGGAGAGTCATTTGAATATTCAAACCGGTTTGAAGATTATATTAATCAACAATATGTAGTAGTAAAAAATAGTCATCTTATTTTGGAAAATAATATGATACTGTATAATTTCATTTGTTAATTGACAAATATGAAAATTTCATCAATGACCATAAATCCTAATTGATGGATAACTCTGAAACTATTGAGCGACTTGAAGAAGTTGTTACTGTAAAGAGTAAATATAAAAGTTATTCAAACATAAATTATAAAAGGAGAAAATATTGTCTCGATGATTCTCAGATGTTAAGATACTTGAGATAGATAATCATGGATATTATGGAGTATACAACATTTTGAATGATCAATTATTCACATTAATGGGAAATAATCGAATTGGTTGTGAGGAGGAGACATAATATCCTAGAAATAAAATAGACCACAATAATTGTAACATGAATGTTGGATAAATCAAAATGTCTCCTAATGTCCTAAAAACGAAATTCTAAAATGAAGCTGATGAAATAATGGAATAAAAATTCATGATTCATATATTAATGATTGGAAACATCTATTCCTATGGAAGGGTACATTATGATGAACAGAAATGAGAAGATATCTCCTCTGATGAAATGTCAATAATATTATTATCAGGGCCATACAATGTAATATTTTAAAGAGGCTAGGAGTTATTTGAATATGAATGAGCAAGGAAGTCGGCTATGGGGAAGGAATTCCTATCATTCCTCATATGGAAAAAATAGATCATATGGATACTATTTCCATTATTCTTACATCAGACATAAACATGATATTACTAGTAGTGGAAAGGCATGAAAAGTACAGACTGAACATAAAGACAAGTCAATACTCCTACAAAAGACATTTTTTGTCTTAAAATATGTTTTCTCCCCCTGATAAACAATATAAGTGTGATTATATATTAAACATAGGAAATAGAGTATAAATACCACCTATATCTTCAACATAATCAAATATTTCATGTAAGGAAAAGAAGAAATTCAAGATCTCCATTATTTTAGAAATCACCCTCCAAGATACAAATAATTGTAACACATGGATCCATGATAGTGTATTTTCACCCCATACTATTGGAAATGCATATTTATTGATGAATTTAATGGAATGGGATGATGGAATAATCATGTTTGGAAATGATGGTTCTTTGAAGATCAATGTTTATGAGAGAACAAAATTTATAGGTTATTAGCTTGAGAAAATCGACTTTCTTTATGTGAATGGTTTTTTTCACAATCTCCTATGTGTGAGTCAAATATATTACTCTATAATTATTTTTAATTTAAATAAAAATAGGCTATAATATATATTGTATTCCAGGGAATTATATCTAGAAAGGTTATTTATTTGATAGAAATTTATACTAGGTTAATAGTAAAGTGACCATTTTTAGTCTATCATTTGAAGAAGAAAACAACATGTGGCCTCATTGGCTGGGTAAACTTTATCAACAAGACATGGAAATGATATATAAGAAGGAGATATTCATTTGTCTCCCTAATCTAAAATGTGACTTAAAAAGACATGTGATTAAAGAATACAAGAGAAGTCGGTCTACAATTCATATTGGCCCAAAATAAAAAATGCATCAAATATTATTGATCTCGTCCATAGATACCACTGTTGTTCAATAAACTATGGTGGAAGATAAGGATGATGATACATCATTAGTTTCATTAATTATTATAATATGATGGATTTTGAGATTGTTATATATATGAAAAGAAATGTGATTGATTGCATGAAATATTATCACTAAATAGTAGATAATTATATTGGTCATATGATAAATGTTATACGGTCTGATATTGGAGAGGAATACACTTCCATTGAATTTGAAAATTACTAGAAACAGTTGGAAAACCACATGAGATGGACGCATTTAGAACCCCCTAAAAATGGAGTTGTTGAGTTCCTGATTCGATAGGAGAACATTTAGGCGAGAACATCACTGGATGAGAGTTGTATCTATCACTATTACTAGATAGAGGAGTTCAAGCTACATTATATACTATGAATGTAATAGGTCTATATATGGGAGAAACCAATACACCATATGAATTTTTTCACTAATGGAATCCCTCTTTGAATTTTTTATTGTGTTTTTAGATGTAAATGTTTTAAAAAATAATCGATGAAAATAAATTCATGTATGTGGATGTAGAAGAGGAGGGAATATTCCTTATGTTTTAATGATTTAAATTATATCAACTGTTTATGTAACCCTCTTGGGATAATTATTGATGGGATTTTTGTCAATATTCTTGAATATAATACCAGAAATCCCTCAAGTAAACATTATGACGATATGAATGAAGCTGATGAAGATAGTGGACATGGAAAAGGATCGAATGAATTTGTTGTGGAATTCATGGAAAAAGTAACATAAGTCACAATACTATAATGACTCAAAAGAAGAACCCAAATATGAAATGATTTCTAAATAAAATTCAACATAACCTTAAAAGAGAAACTGATGATATGAAATTAATCAATATAATATCATTGGGTTTTTTACTTCCCTAACATAGAAAAGAAGAATAAAAAAGGATGAACATTGTTACTTACTATAAATCTTATATCCAACCTCATTTTGAAGAGGCATATAAGGATGAATCATGGGATAAGGCCATTAATGAAGAATTGGATAAAATTGATAAGAACTACGAATGGGATCATTTTAGGAGATTTGATGATGAAAATCTGATCATAATGATGTGGATATTTAAAAACAAATTCAATTTTCTTGTTATTATGATCGAAAATAATGAATTCTTGGTTTTTAAATGATATTCACAAATAAAAGGTGTTGATGTTAAAGGTACATTTTCAATAGTAGTGGTACAGAATTCAAATATAATTTTCCATATTATTGAAATTTAAAAATGATACATTGTGTTGGATATGGATGTTAAACCATCATTATTTAATGGGGATCTTGATGATGATGTCTACATTGAAACACAAGTGGTTTTTATTAAATTAAATGATGAAAAAACGGTCTAAATATTAAGGAAAGATCATTATGATCTGAAATAGGAACTACATTAATGGTATTAGTGGAATGTTGAGTATCTCAAGAAGCCTAAATTCAAATGATGTAGGGATTATAATAATTATTATGTGAAAATTTTAGTAGTTGTTCAATTTCTTGTGATGGAATATGTGGATGGTATCATTTTTAGAAGTAGTATGAATAGATCAATACATGAGTTTTCCAATCACATGAATTCATACTTTGGAATGTAAATGAATGGATAACTAACATATTTAATGGGGTAGTAGGTCATTCAAGATAAGGATTAGACTGTCATTTATCATGAAACTTATAAATGATAATTAGTTAATAAATTTAATATGCATGACTCCAAACCAATTAGAGCTTCTATTGATGATTGAACAAAACTCGGAAATCATGATGTTGAGTCATTTTTGGATCCCACCATGTATATGTGGGTCATCAGAATATTATTATACTAGATTTGAACACATTCATACATTTTATTTTCAACATTATTAACATCCCACTTTCAAATCAATCCACATAAAAATAATATGGCATCATTTGAACAAATAATGAATTATATTAATGGTACACATAATATTTTCATATACATTGTTGTAGGAAGATACAATGAGTTTTTAAGAAATTCATGATGCTGATCGGGCTAGATATGGAGTTAATTTAATGTCCACATTTGGTGGAGACTTCATTTTTGGTATGAAATGTGTGGTATGGACAAATTAAAAACATGCATATAATTCTCATATTACACCAAAAGAAGTGTATGTATTAGATAAAAATTAGTGTACACTGCTATTGTAGATAATGAAATAACCAGATGATATTGGTGATGAGGTGAAATAGCGAATGGTGATTCACTGTGATAACAACATCATGATCTACCTTGTGAGTAATCCTATTCACCATTCTCATATGAAACATATTGAACTCATATATCACTTCATATTGGAAAAAGTTCACCAATTCATTATTAAAATTTGATATGTTGGAACTAATGTACACGTGGATGGTGTAAAGATTGAGGCATTATTATCACACGTGTATACAAAACACCGGTTGAACATCATCTTTTAATAACCATCAATTGTGTAAGGAGGTCAGAGATGAAATCTTATCCCATGATTTGTTATCCTTTTTAATATTTTTTTGTATGTGACATCAGTTTATGGGAGAGATAAGATCCTAGAGGATTTTGTTTTGAGATCAATAATTAACAATTAAAATCATTGGTTTTTTCCAAAGGGAGATAATGATGAAATTGACAAAACTAAATGAGTTAGAAAGGGGGAGAATGATAATGGAAACCAAATTCCATGTTACAAGGAAAAGATCAGATCATAGGATGAATATTATTAATAATTCCAAAACACAAGAACCCAATTCATGATTCCCCAAATTTTTTGGAAAATGAAAACATCTCACATAGACATAGAGTATTTAATTTGTTGTTTCTTGCATATCAGGTTTTGATAGTGGTTGGTGCTATATTCAATTTTTCTATAGATTTCTAACAATCGTAAAGGGGGATATTGTTTGAACTAAGGATTTTCTTTGAAATAAATGGATATTTGATTGAGTTTTTTGAAAATCAATATTAGAATAATCAATGGGTTTTCTAGACAAGTTATATTTGTAGTATTGGCTTCCATGAGTGTTGAATATGTCATTGATTCATATTATTTTCCAAATTTATCTGGTCAGAAATCCCAATGAAGGGATATCATCCTAAATAGTTTTTTTTTGAATAAAATATAAAAAAAATGTAGAGTAAAGGTTTTTGCAATGAGTAGGAATATTTTCCTGATGATAAGGATCATAGTGTGAGATGAGAGTGTTCATTGCGAATTTGGGAATTGGATTATTGTGTTTGAATAATTGTATGATGAAAATATCTACAGTGATGTTAAATCTCAATGGATCATCAGAAATGTAAAAACCTATAATTATAAGGATACCCCACTTCAGTATCTATGAGATTGTTCAAGAAAAATCTAAAAATCACTCTAATTCAGTGATGCTAGGGGAGCTCCATGAATCTGGGTTTCTACAAGATCTTGAGAAACAAAACAAAAATAGTTTAGTCTTGGAAAACCCCAAAGATTCTATGTAAAGCTTACATCATGATAATGGCGTATTCTCTATTTACATAGTGAGTTTATCTAAGGAAATTTAATCAGCGAAAGAGGTTATCTTCGTTATAGTTTGAGATTTGTGAAGGAGCATCAAGAATGACATTTTTTGAACATTAGATTTCTTATAATCAGTACATTAACAATGCTCCAACACATGCCTATATTGTAGTATGAGTCTCATTCTAGAAAGGGATAAAGATGTTAATTCTCATCCATTGAATCTTTCATCAATTCAATAGACTAAGTTAGACATCTCTAAAATTAGTGGTCTTGGGGGATTCGATAGAAGTTTTTTTTCGATGGAGTGTGTTATCCATCAAATAATATATTGGTTTTGTTCCTTGAATATAGAGAATATTAATGAACTCCCATATTCCACAGCTTGCGATGATTAGTGGATTTAGGTATGAAAGACACACTATTAGCATATTAATTTTGTACTATCACATTATGGTGAACCAAGTAAAATTATTATGTTATCTATTTGCATGTGGTTTTGTGTTTTCTGTACATTCCTGTCAGACATTTTTACATAGTTAATATCAACATGGGAATAAAACCCGTCAAATTTGAAGAAAAGGGTGACCCCCCAGATTCACCCCTCCCCACACAGGGCATTCCACGGTCCTTAATAATAATATATGTTTAATCCATATAAATACTCAATATAAATATTATTACACATCAATATATATATGTATAGTTACACCCAAAGAAGTATATATGTATATTTATATATTTTTCCCATATATATATATATATATCTAAAAATTATGCTCTAAAATAGAAAATTAATCACAGTTATAATAGTTTATTATTATTATTATTATTATTATTATTATTCAACCTATGTCATAATTATAGCCATGAAATTTTCCATCAATAAAAGTCATTAAAACCATTAATTTTATAAATGAAAGTCACAATAATGTTTACCATTGATTATTAAAATTAACACACTTACCACATTTCATTTAATTCACATTATTAATATATCACATTAAATACATTGGCCATGACTATTGAATTTACTCAATAAATAAAAAAATTTAATTTCACCTATATTGTTTCATTTCATTCATATAAAATTAATAACTATAATTTTATAATTATTATATGGCTTCCCATATAAACAAATTAATTTTAGAATATTTGAGTTGTGAACAAACGTATGATACATAGAGATGTTATGACCACTCTAGGTTAAAACCCACATTTCAGACATAAAAGTGGTCTTAGAATTCTTATATGAAACATCATTCGATATATATTAATTATTTATAATTAAAAATGGAAGGATAAATTTAATAAAATTCAAAAATATTTTTATCGGGTTCAATGTTGTCAAACATCCAATGCACATAAAATTTAGACCCCACCTAGAGTAAAACCCATGTTAAGGACGTAGTAGTTGTCTTATATTGTATAAAGAATCCACTGATTAGGATTTCATTCTTTTTTTTAAAAAATATCTGAATAAAATATAGTTAATTTTTTTATTCTATCAATGAAGGGGATTTAAGGGCCATAGAATCTTGTGATAATATAGTGCCTAACACTGAAAATATTCTATTGAATATTCTAAAATTCTAAACATGGGTTTTATTTCATTGTAAATCCATAATACACTCAAATAATTAAAAAAACTTTTTCTAACTGAAATACTTATAATTTATTAATAAAAGTGGGGTTTTATTATCATTTAAATAAGGGGATGTTACAACGGTACCTAGATTATGGGGTGAGGTTTCTTGGGTTTTGGAAATGATCATCTTTGGTGATTTAAAATATTTCACCTCTAGGGTATATGGGGGACTCCAACCTAATTATGTCTCATCGTTATGCTTTAGAACCTCTATTCATCTATAGATGAATTATCATACCTTGAAAACAATCCGAAATTATTGGGATATGTTGTGTTCATGAATTATATCTTTTAGATCTATGTGGGGGAAGAACCAACCCTTGGTCGATTTTCATTAAAATATAAATTGTAACCCTATTATTGTTAGGACATTATTGAATAATTTTTTTGGATTCATTGTTGAAGTCCATTGGGCTTGCCAATTGATAGATATCCATCAATTCTTGTTCTAAAATTAGTTCATTTTAAAATATATAGTGTATTTGTGATATAAGAGTAAATTATGGATGTGTAGGAAAAAATTTGTTTTATGATTATCATCAAAAGAAGACTATTCTTTTTGAAATTAGATATCATTTGTTCTTGTAGGTATATCATAATACTTTTAAGTGATATATTTTGGTCATAGTAGTTAGATTCTTCCAAAATTATAGGACATTTTTAGATGTTAATGAATACTATATATAGGGAATACTATTTATCACTACCCCCATAGATGATCTGGATTCATTATGTATTCCAATTATTGTATAATATAAAGTTTATTTATAACATTTCCCACATTCATTTACTAATGAACATTTGGAATTAAATATGATGCTTCCTTTTAGCAGTGGCATATTGTGACCTGACCAATGAGAGGAGTTGTGCATTTATACTATTTATATTCTGTTTATCTTGTAGTGGCATGGTGTCTTCATTGAGTCTACTTTGTGATTGGGATTTGAAAATTCTGTATCAATATCTGAAGTTTCAATATTTTGGATTCTTTATGAGATGTTGTGTTTTAACTTATTTCAGATGTATTTGTTGATGTTTCTAATTTATGTAATATTTCATCTTTTTTTGTATTATTTTATTATAATGTGATCATTATGAGATATGTCAGGAGGTAATTTATATGTTATACATTATTTTTCTTATTTGTTTAAGGATTAAATAAGAGGGTTTGAAAGTTGTTTCAAAGGAATTTGATATGTGGGATAAATTTTTCCAAATACCTTCCTTTGGGTTTTGGGCTCATCCAGGGATTTTGGGAGAATGATGGAATGGGATACTAGATACTTATATTATTAATCAGTTAGATGAGGGATATTTTTGGAATATCTCATAGGTTTTTTATGTGGTGAAGGGTAATGAAGTACCATTTTGTTATGGTGAGTTGATTGTGGTATGGAACCTTCGGATGAGGTGTGTTGAAATCATTATTGATTGAGGAGTAGGTTTGATAATGATGTAGGATTCACTATAGATCCTGAAGGACTGGGTTTACCTACATCAATCATATATGGTTCTTTTCTATTTAGTTCACATGTCACACAACATCCTCACACTAGTATTTTATTGTCTATGTGATAAGGTTGAGGATGTCACAAAATAATATAGAGAATGAGTTTATATTCCATACCATACAATGTGGTATTCTTTACTGGGAAATCCTTATGGGGAAAACCCTAAAAATTATAATGTGTTCAATTTGATTGTGTTGTAGATTAATTAAATTTTAGATAGTTATCATTTATTATGTACCGGTTAATTCATAATATTTTATGTTATATTCATCAAACCATATACGAAAATATATAAATTTCTATAGATTTTTTATGCCTTCTTAATGGGGTTTATACACGATATCTCGAGATCATTAATTAGTGATCCATGAATAGTTTCTTATTCTATGGTTTGGTCTTCACTCTCTTTTACTCTTTTTCCAATATATTCTATTTTAATTAATTTAATAATAATTGGATGGACATTGGAGTTTTTTGGGTAATAAATGATGGGATGTTCATTTGGACAATGAGTAATTTACAATAGAGTCGATAAGAGATGTATGCATGTTATTCAATTATTTCTTAATGAATATTTATTTTATTGTGGGAGGGGATTTTTGAGTTTCTATTTTATATGTTAATGTGAAACAATGACAATTTATCTCCTCTATGTTAATAGCAGAATTAAAATAAAAAATATATTATTTTTATTCAATAATGATCTTGAAGGGATGTTTTTTCATATCTACTGATTCTTTTTTTATGATGTCTCATATGATTTTATAAAAAACGTTAAATCTACTATATGTGCCTTTTTTATTTCTTAAACATGTTTATATGCTTGAAATTGTATAAATAATTTAACCATGGTAATGATGAACTAAAAATTGATAGGAGAATGAGAAATTGAATATCGATTATCCATATTATCTTTTGAAAAAAAATTAATTTCATAAATTATATATATGGTTATATTTTAACTATTCTTAATGGCGGATGATTTTTTTCCAACTTCTTAAACAAATGAATATTGAATCAGTTAACTCAATATGATAATAAAAGGGTTAGTTTAATAAGGATAATAAGTTGTTTAAACCGGTCCATTATTGATTAATAATAGATTTAATGAGTTGGTGTTATGTCCATTGATTCCGATTTTTTTTCATAAAATAAATTTTCTCCCTTGTAATTTTGATAATTTATGGAACAACGTTTTTCATTATGTTTTATTAATTTAGAAAAAACTGGTGCAAAAATGTGAGGGGAGAGGTTTATTATTTCTTATAGGTTAAAATGATGATTACATTGGGATATATTTAACTAGATGAGAGTTGTAAAACATATTTTTGAGTATGTTATGTAAGCCTTCCTGTTTGGGTTACAAATGTACATGTTGAGTTTTGGGCTTCCCAGACTTTTTTTGTGTTTCATGCATGTCTAGGTTTTCACGTCGTAGCTTGTTGTGGGTTCCAATTGCTTTTTTTTTGTTTTATTATAAATTGATTGTTAATATTATTGGTGGTAGAATATTATTATTCATTGGGTAAAATATTTTTTAATGGAGAGTGAATAAATTATTAAATCATGGGATGTGTTTGGATCTTGGTAATATTAACTAAATAATATCCATGGGATGATAGAAAAGTATTACCCAATGATAATGGTATGAAAATATATAGAGTATAATGTTATTTATTAATTGATTATGGGTTTTAATGAAATTAATTGAATAGTATAAAATTTTTAATCTGTTTAATAATGAATAAATTGTAATTTTAATTACTAAGAGAAAATATTTAATGATGATAAATCTGGGATTATGTTTTAATTTAGGTCAAATAGTTTTCCTAGTTATTAGTGGTTGTAGATGAATTTAGTGTGGGATAATCTCTATAGTAGGGCCTAGGTATTGGTAGTTTCCCCTTGAGTGGTAATGGGAAATATATATTCTTATATATTATAATTTCATGATCTCCACCACTTGAGTTAGGAAGATAGTGGATTTCAAAATTCTATTGGAATGTCTGTTATATTCAATATTAAATTTTGTGATGAAAATGATTGAAACATTCTTCCTCTCTCTATCTACCCATTAAATATAGAAGGATGTATTGGTTTATCAAGACTATAATAGATTAAGGAAAAGGGTATTGACCTATAATGGATTTGATGGTGCTTGGATTCACTATATATGTAGGTAGAGGCTATAATGACTTATGGTTATAGAACATATTTTTATTCGTACTATTGTGTATCCATATTGAAATAGGATTAAGTTCATGGGATTTGATTAATTGAGCTATAATGAATGATACATATTTTATAGTGTATTGTAAAATTAATACGCAGTTACTGATTATTTGAGGATATGATGTGTTTTTTGGGATGATGGTTAAGATGTTTTATGTATACATGGGGTGCAAGATAGATTATGGAAGGTATGAGAGAATAATACTTTTGAAATCGTGGGATTTTAGGAATAACCCTATTGGAATGTTTTTTTGGGGAATATCTCATGGAAGAATGTTTTGATTTTGATTTTATTACAACAATTTGTTACATGGTGTTCAATACATGGGGGATATGGGGTGTTATATTGCATTACTAGTTATTTTTTTGTTTCATTTGTTTACTCATTTGGATTTTGTATTCCTTGTAAACGTTTTCAAAAGAGGTTACAAGAGGGTTCCAAATCACCATATGTGTATGGTCACACAAAAAATATATAAACTCTTTTTCAGGACTTAAGGAACAGGTATGTGATTAATTTTAGAATTCCCGTCATGGTGGAATTTCTCATGAGCTATCAGAGTTCATGTACTCTACCAAGGTGTTTCATATGGTATTTTTTTGGATGACATTTTATTGAAGGAATGGTATGGATTAACTTATCTAAATTATAGTTTTCGATGGTATGTTCATTCTAATATCTAACAGTAAAATTATATTTAGAGGATAATATTTCCAATTGTATGAATTTTTTACACATTATGATAGTCTCAAACATGTTTCCAATTGGAGGTGGACATGGATGGTCATTTCAATCTCTTCATAGTCATCATAAGTTGAATACTGATTGTGTTGTATTAATTAATGTAAAAATCACCATATAGTTGTTTCATTTTCAACAATAATTATTTTGACACATATTGAAGGAACAACATCTTACATTTCGACGATCCTCATAATTGTTTAATTAAATCTTCATCATATTTTTCAATTTCTAGAAATAACCACTCACATTAATTTCACCATATTTAATATGTATTCATTTTCTATATTTTTATTGTAGAAACTAATTCTTATCTTTAATGATCTATATCCCCGTATCATCTAAAAAAAATTAAATTTTGTTTTTCACTAATAAAAAAATATAGTTTACCTTTATTTTAATATGTCATCTTTCATACATACCGTAGGAAAATTAATCTCTCTATACTCAATAAAAATTTAAACTAATAAAATTGGATCCAATATAAATAATTGAAATAAATTAATTTCATATTAAATATATTATCTATATATTTATTCCCATATAAGATATCCAATGTAAGTACAACTAATTTAGTGGATATGTTATCTTTGACCATATAAGCCTTTTCTCCTCAACCATCCTCATATATTGAAGTTTCTTTTTTTCCCAATAAATCTATTTTACTTTTACCTACATCGTGGTATAAATAAAATTATTATTATAGTTATGGATTTTGGATATCACATCCATTTCAATAAACACGTATATCCATAGTTTAGTATAACCCTTGAAAAACACCAACATTTGGGAAATACATATGTGTTATATCAAACATTTCTAGACCAACATTGAAAAATTGTTATCATACTGACATATGTAATATCATGTTTCCCATTACTAACCAATATATTAATACATTATATTCTACAAACTGAAACATATATCATCATCCACTATATATATAATTTTTAACCAATTATTTATATAAATTAACATGTTCTGTGAAATGCTCATTTATCGAACCCATGTTTTATTCAATGATTTTTTCAATATAGAACAGTGATGATAACACATATTTTCTGAATATAAAACCATTTATTATTCCAAATAAGATCCTCAAGTTATTTTAATACTGTAATAACTCACACCTATAAACGTAGTTGTTTCTTCCTATAATCCCCCACATAAACACCATGTCACCAAAATAAATTCCTTCCAAGACTAAATCAATATAAAATAACTTCAGGGTTTATAAAATGTATTCAAAACTCTAATAAATAATTATTCTTCATTATTAACTGTCTCTAGATTATGATCGCCTAATAAATTGGACACATCTTTAACTATAACATAGACTTTAATAAGAAACACCTCCTACTGTGGAAATTCCAAGATAACATCAATTCTATCCCAATTTCAGAATCATCGTTCCCAATATAAAATTATAAAAAATTAATTAAATATCATTCTAAAAACAATTACCTATTTGATATTGTGGACAATAAACTCATTATCAAAACGTACTATTTCATCATCGTATTACAACTGGGGATGGAAAATATAACATATCAAAGTAGTTCTGAACGAACAAAATATATGATATATTTTTTATATTTATTATTAATTTGAAGTAATATAGTAAGGTTTTTTAACATTTATAAGGATAAATTAATTAATTATATGATATTAAATAAGAATGCATGTGTTATGTTTTATGACACTCACAACATTGAATATTCCTTGTTCAGTGTCATATTATTTAATATAGTAAATAATTATACAATATATGATTATTTTTTGGGTATGAAATTAAATGCATGTTAGGTGTACAATATTTAATGAAGGTATATAAATAGTTGTATTGATAAATATTATACAGAATATAACTCTTAAAAAACAAAATGTTTCTTAGAAATGCTGATATTGAAAACAAAAAAAAATAGATTTATGGAATTATAAATGAATTTGTATCACCCTACCAATTAATAAGCGATAAAAAATAGGATTATAGGATTTATCTATTCAATAATTTTTAAAATTTTTATTTCAAAAATTCAAATAGTTAGAAAGTACGATGATCTGTTTTTTTTATCAAAATACCTTTCTAAATTTGAATTTATATCATATAATTTATTCGAAGAATGCATGCTTATAAATATATATGAGATGGTTCCATAGATATAAAACTAAATGATCAATGTGATAAAAATATAGAATTACAACATGGATACATATGGTTTCCGAATTGATCATTATAGAGACATGCACCTTTCATAAATTATCATCACTACCTTTATAATATAATGAACAAAATTATAATGCATTCTATATTCAGTTCATTCCAAATGATTATATATATTAAAATATTTTTAATAATTTTTTACTATGATAATATATTATGATATATTTTAGATAATACTTGTAATAATATTATGAAATACATCCAAGAATAAATGAGATAAAATCATTTTAAGGATGGGATGTTAAGGAATATAAAGGATAAATCATTATAGTAAACGAGGGAAAATAATATCTGTCATCATATAATTATAACGTGACCTTCAGTATAAGAATAAAGAAATTATTTAAGGTGGAGTGGAATTTGGTGTGTTCATAATAATAAAACATTACAATTTTTAATAAAATAAAAATGCATAAAATGCGATCAATGTCGTCATCATGTTAATACAATACATATGTGTTAACAGAATAATCCATTGTATTCGAACTGATATTGAATTATTTTGACACCTATCATATATAATATCATATATTAATCAATTTAAACATTTCATTACACATATAAAATAGTTTAGGTCCACTTTTTCATCATAAAATTATCATAATCATGCACTCCACATAAAAGGAAATCTTTTATAAATTATAAAAAAAATAAACCCAAGTGATAAGAATGGGATTCATAATGGCCCCTTAAGGAATATATTGTTTACTAAAAAAAGGATACCCAAATGATGATGTGAATAATTCAAATTTTAGGTCTATATAGTTATAATTTTCAAATAAAAGAACATATTTCCTAGAGAAGAGGAGAATAAAAATAATAAAAATTAATGAATATTTTGAGAAAAAATTATAGATACAAATCGATGAATGTGTTTTTTAATTCATCCCAACTTACTATGACTATTAATATTTTCATTATAATAGATAAAAAAAATTGTATCCATTCCAAATGAAATTATTATAAATTTGTCAAAAAGAAGGGAAAACCCCATCTTAAAATACATCCATGTGAGAAACCCATTATTATAGTCCCCATGTTGTTTTATCATGTTTAAACCTATATTATAAATAAAATTATCTTCTTTAAAAGCATAATAAAAAAGTTCAATTTATTTAATATTTCATTAATGATTGATTATAATCATTTTATTTATTTATAATTATTATTTTAATGAAAATGGATGAAAAATAGGTTTATTTTTATTTTCCCATTTACATTTTTATTTAATGGTTTTATTTATTATTTATTTTATATTAGTAAAATTAAATCAATAAGGATAAAAACAAAAAAAATTAAATGTTTAAAAATTATATATTATCTAAAATAACCAATAATGAAGGTGGTTATAGGTAATGAATTTATATTGTCCTTAGGGGGGATAAAATTATTAATAAATTTAAATTTAAATAAGGATGTTTGAATGTATCTATATTTTGAGTGTTTTAAAATATTTATAGCATATAATAATCAAAAAAGTATTTTGTAGAGCTGTTAAATAATAAATTGAGGATGATTGAAAAATTTAATAGATTAATAAAATATATTGACATAAATGAAATGAAGTGTACTAAAAAATCTACTCTTACATAATTCTCACATCTGTACTATTTTACAAAATCATGATGGGTTTGGGTCTGATGATACCGAAAAATCCCTAATGATACAAGAAATAATTTATGAAAGAAACTTTTTTATATCATGGGATAATAAATGTTATTGGGAATTTATTTATCAAGGGAAGGGAGAGGTGGTTGTTATAGTTGAGTGGAGAGGTATTTGTTTTTTAATATAAGGATTAAATTATTTTATTCAATGTAAAACATTAAACATATATAGTTTTAAATGTATTAATTATATTTGATTTAATTTATATGATTATATGATTTGATAAATGATCTCATGTTTTTCCTCACCCTAAGATTCATTTCATCCTATGTCTACATTACAAAGCTATGTGGTCATTATTGATAAAAAATAACAGTATGAATCATACATCAATGGTGAGGACACAAGAGGTCGGTAAACCTCATAAAAGGATTTATTCTTACATTGAGATCTTCATTTCTATATATGTCATAGTTTTAAAATAATTTTCATTATGAATTCACTTTTCCCAATTTGAAAAATTCAATAATTGAAATCAGTTGTTTATATTAACATTTTCATATATCAATGGTTTTCAATCTTCCATATCATTAGATTAATACACTCTAGTTTATATATTTTTTGATGTGAGTAATGTAATTTACCTTGATATATGGAGGTTATATGGGTTAATTTGTTGTCATTTCAATCATGATAAGGGATATTTACATTTCCCTATGATGGGAACCAAAAAAACATTGTCCAATATCTTTTAATTAGACATGTGATACATTTTAATGTCATTTTACAAGGATTATTGTGGTTTCATTTAAGGTCATTAAACTATATCCAAATGAGATTCCATTTATGATCATGCATATAAGTCCAAATGAAGATCCTTATATGGTCTCCCAAAAAGGGAAAAGAGTGTTTTAGTTTCATGAATTTGGGTCTAACTAAATAGAAATTTTCGGTCATACAATCATTACAAAGTGAAGTTACATTTATGGCCATGTATTCAATACTAAATAATGAAACGTTTATTGTAAAAAAATCATTTACAATGTCATATTTTAGTTTATTGTCATATAATAAGGACAAATTAAATGTAATTTATCATTATTTGTAACTGAATATAATATTAAACGTGGTTATTAATGTTGGCTGTGGTAAATATGAATAAGGAAACTATTGTTGTTTTTCCCACCTATCATTAACTAAAATTGTGATGGTGTGATTGATTATTATAAATAATATGACTCTCATGTGTATCATTAACTCATTTATTATACTTGTGGGGATTATAAAATAGTCAACTAGGTGTTTGGGGGATATGTTTTTGATTTAAAAAACCATTTCATGTGAGTTGAAAGTATTATAACAACGAAGACTTTGTCAATCTTCTATGATATATTAGACGTGATTTTTTGTGATGACATTAATTTTTGTAATGATATTATATATATTTATATAAAATTAGTTGATATATATTACGGAATACCTAATTCTAAGGATCCATGTAGAATAGTATCAAAAATTATAATATTATATTTTTATCTCATCATGTAATTCATATGTCCCTAGATGGGTCATTGAAAGATTATTTTTTATAGATTGTATCCTTAGAGAAAGAAAGACAATATGGTTTGTAGGGTAACTGATTTAGCTCATTTATGTGAGCTAGGTGAAGGTTACAATATAATGGAAGCCAAGATATAAAAAATAGGGATTCATCTTGATGTGAATAACCAAAATCCCAATATTTATATAGTGATAGGACATATGATTGAAGCAAAAAAGTCTTTAGCATGAAAATTTTATGTAGAATATTGGGTTTCTATTTGTATGGGAGGGTTTATGATATTTAAATCCATATTATAATAAGTTATTTTTGTATCCTTTAATATGTATCTGAAAATGTAATTTTCATGAAGATTTTATGTGATGGAGTCATTTCCTTGAAAATTTATGTAACACAATTCATTCATCATTGGAACAATGAGATTCCAACCTGAATGAAATTTATAAAAACGTATGAATTGGAATGGATGATATATGATGGTTTATTTGAATGAATTCATGTCATGAAAAATTTCACCTTGTTTGTTTTTTAAGGAAAGTATACATATGTAAACCATATAGATTCTGGCATGAAATTTGCGTAGAATTACAATAAAAGAAATTTGTGGCTATAAATTGTGTAAACAATGAAAAATAAATTATATGACATAATTATATCATATATCCAAGAAAACATCATTAATAAATTAAATAAATGATTACTAGTCTAATTGAAATATCATTGTTAATTAAGTACATCATGCCTCGATGACATAAAAATTTATATAGACATTGATTATACTAATTCCGATAATATTTTCATGTTTAATAAATCACCATATGTATAAAAATGGATTTTGGGTCACAAATGGATGATTTGTCATTCCATAATGATTGTCTGTTCATTGATTAAGGCTTCCATTTTAATATAATAATCAGTACCCACAACCCTATATTGGGGACTTCTTCCCACTCTCATTCTTCATTAAGTACGGTTATAGACAAACAAGTCCCCTAATCATGGGGTTTTCCTGACAACCCATTCCCATTCTAAGTCAATATATTGGGAAAATCCTTAAATTATAATCACTAATATTTATGTGTCCCTAGAATATGATTATAAGTGTAGAAATAACGACATTATTTTATCCTTACATCATACAACCATTTTATTTTCTGAAGCATTACTAGATTTAACTCAATACAAAACATTTAAAAATGTGGTACCTACTCCTTTGAGAAAGATTATAACATTTTCTTTTAGATTTCAATATTTAGATAACTTTATTCAATATTCATAATCTATATAGTAAATTGGTGCTACTATTGTTAATGTTCAACAAAAATCTACTACATATTGTTAGTTGGACTTGGGGATAGAGGGGAATTCACACTGGCTTGAGCATAATATATGATGTCTCTACATTTCCATATTTCTTCCTCTATATCAATATATGCTAATAAGATAATGATTTTTAGAATTCATTAAATTCTACTAGATATTATTGTACTCAAGAAAATTTACTAAATTATTTATGGTACATTAATTGAGTTATAATAATTTTATGTTAATCTTGGATATTTCCAATTCATATCGGAAGCAACTATTCTAACAAAATTCACATATTTGAAGTGTATGGAAGTACATTCCACCTAGTAATGGAATATGAAAACCATTCGTTTCTCACAATTTTCAATTTTAGAGGACTCAAAAAAAATTCCTCAACAATATTATGATTTCTAAAAGGAATTGTCATTTTAGATATTCAGTGTTGGTAATTGAAATAATAAGAAGATTCATATAGTAGAAAAATGGTTCCTTCCTATGTTTTTTAAGTAACTATGATTTTATTTATCTTGTATCATATTTTTTCCTATCATATAATTTAATAAGAATGAAAATTATGGGAGTGGATTCTCATGATATCTTATTATATTAAATTTCTATAAATTGGGATTTCGAAAGGTGGGATGAGAAGGATTAATGGTCATCCACTTATGATATGGTTTCAATTTAGGATTTAGTAGTTTATATTATCCGTCAATGAAATCCAACTAAGATGGAAATGAATTACTTGTTTCATAGATTTACAATGGATGTATCACATAGTATAATTCATTGTAAGATTTACTCATTGGAACCAAATATGATGGAATTTTATATTCAAGTTATAAGTAATTCAAATGAGTCACCCCATGGTAACTCATTTAATATGTTTTTGGAATATATCTCAATGGATTGATCAATTAATTATCAACAACTATTAAAGTCAATTAGACCGGTATACTCAGACCTTTGATGGCTGGACGGTATAATATACATATCCCCTTGAACTATCTCACTAAAAAGTAATGAGAATAATGTTTCTATATAACATAATCATATCTTCCCATTTATTAAATGTTTTTTTTCATATAGTGATTATTTTCATATGAGATAGTGGGAAGACTATACACTTATATTAAAATAATATTCAATATAATATCAATATAAACAATATATATAATATAAAATATATTAAAAATAAAACAAATTACACACACTATCAGTCTCATAAATATATATGATTTCTTAATTGTACAAAAAACAACGCTCGGAATCCCTAAGGTAAATTATAGTTGTAAATACCAAAATAATAATAAAATAGAAAATCATCCTAGCACCACAACACAACAAATATTTTCCCACAAAACCATATTATCTATATTATGCACCACCTACTATTGATGGCCCTAACATATATATATATATAACATATAAAAATAAATTACGAACATAGAAATAGAAAACAACACATTACATAACCCACTCCACATATTATCAACCGACCCCAATTGTGATTTTACTTGTTTAGACTACTACCTTATTATAATGACGCAACCACATTCATAGATAATAGAAGGTAACTTTTAATTCCAACCATTTCAAATCTCTAGCCATCACCATCCAAAAAACTTCTTGAGGACCCAATGATATGTTTTCATGTCTTATCACATATAACATAGATATCCTCATTTAATACCATCTATTATCTCGATATCATAAAAGGGCCCATGGAAAGGATATAGATGTTTTTACTAAAATAAATATTATCTTCCTCATATTATATAGATAGCTTTATTTCCCATATTGTGGGGTTACACAACACCACCTATGGACCGCTATGGTGTACACTTAAACAACAATGGATGAAACCACCCCCCATTCCTCATAAAATAATTAGGGTTACAAAAAATATAAATTATATCAAACCATATCATTGGTCATATATTTTTTTTCACAAGAACCCAATAGCCTAAGAACCCATCGTGATCTCTATCTCATTAATCCTAGGACACCGCATCTATGAACTATCATTGCCATCAACATTAATGGAGAACATCATATGCATCATACTAATGAAAAACATCACTAATTATTCAATATAATGTGTCACACATTTTTTATGAGTTACTCACAAAACGTGAACATGGAACACTGAAATGTGTCACAACCCATGATTCAACACATGACATGACAAAATTTCATGTTCCACACATCTTGAACCCCTAAATACTATGAAATAATTCCATACTAGATAATATAAACCATTTCCAACTCAAAAATACACCTCATTTTATATTAAGACAGATAGAAACCTCGAGAAGTTTATTTCTCAGTCAGACATAGAGAACTCAACCAACAATTATTTATTGCAAATTAATATCACATGTATAGCCCGTGAAATAGTTCGGTGTCCCTATTAAATGTATATAGTTATCGATTCATAAATGAAATCCTTGGAATCAACATTCAATTATAATATGGTTTAAAATATCGAAATACCTACAAAATAACGTGTTTTTAAATGATTATATAATGTTGAGAATACATAATAAAAAATACAGATTGACTAATAGCCATAACAATAGACAATCCTTACATTAAACAACAGGAAGATCCATTAGTACCAATAATGATCTCACAGAAAGATTGAATGGAAAATATAGTGTCCATGGATTGATTCATATAATGTATTTTTGATGAAAAACTCAATAATCCCGTTTAATATTCAAATTCACAATTAATATTTCATTAAAATCATTTTCATAAAAAACATCACAAAATTAAAAATATAAAATATTCGGAAAGAAGAAAACCTTTTGTATCCCACATGGGACCTGTGTGGACTACACCATAAAAAATTTTATGTATCCATACACAATTTTATAGAGAAAAAATTTTATCTAGAAATTATGTTATAAATCTCATATCTAATTTGTTTTTTTAATAAATAACATTTTTTCCTTAGAAAAACTACACACATAGTAAAAATCCACACATAATTTATTTACTTTCATATAAATTATATATATATGAGACATATTTAAATACATAATATATAATTTAATTGGTAATATTTTATTTCACATATATATGTTTTTCCTTTAGTGAAAAAATGACACGTAACATATTTTTAATATATTAATTTATTTCCTTCCTGAAATATCAAATATGTAATATATATTTTTACATAACATGTTTCCACATATAGAATTTGATATAAAATAGAATGTTTCATTATGTAATACATATTTTGAATACATTGTTTTTACAATATAAAAAAGCCTTATGTTATATTTAATTGCCTATATATAATATATATTTTACATTGGTCATAGGTTGTATGATGTGATTTTATTATATAAAACCACTGAAAATAATACCCTCCAACCAAAAAATTATATATATATATTTACTTATATATAAGGGATTTTAATGCATATTCATTTTTCTAATTTGATGCTAAAATATATTAAATATTCCAATCCTTTTCCAAATTTCAACAATGTTTTGAAAAAAACCATGAAAATAAAAAAAATATAAAGATGGAGGTCCAAACCATAGCCATGTTACCCATACAAATCATTTTTCCATGAATAATATTTATATTCCCTCCCCTGTAACACATAATATATATTTCTAAATTAATCATACAATTTTTGCGTGAATATAATTATTCATACAGAAAAATTATTATTTTATTGGATTATACCTTTTTATCAAAATACAATAAATAAAAATTAATATTTTAAATAATAGATTACATATAATCCAAAGTTATTCCATTCACTCAAAGAAGATAAAAACATCTATTAACATATTTTCAATTCATGGAACACATTCCCACTATTATTTCATCCTTAAGCCAAGGAATCACTATAGATTCACATTATAGAATGTGACGACAAACCTAAACCCTGAAAAAATTATAAAATCACAAATCTCATCTAACAATACATGCTAATATCTATTCAAAATATTAATGACCATAAAACAATTTCATTACTAGTTTAGAAATTTCCCTTATGAATTAAGTTTCATTGTTTGTGAATAGTTTTATAGACAGTTGAATTGAACTCAAAAGGTATATTACATTTATGTAATTTACAAATGAGTCACCTGATTATCTCTAAATCGGGTTTATAATGAGAAATGTTACCTTTGGTTGAGAACGGATAAAAATTTTCTGGTGTTGGGAAGGATGTGGAATTTGCTACACCTTTTTCTATATCTATGGTAATGTCTCACTCTATGGGTGGATAATAGATATTTAAGGTAATATGTAAGTTATTTTTCTATATTTTGTATTGTGTTTTCACCCTATTCATTAAAAATTCACTGTAAACAATTTTTTGGATAAATATTTCAACAAAATGTCTCCCAATATAAATCTCAAGAGAAAAATATTATATATCACTGATATCAAAAACATTTTTTTATATGAATCATGTTGAATGAATAAAGTCATCATATACACCATAATTGTGGGGATCCTCATATATGTATGATTTACCTTCTAGAAAAATACCATAATCAAAATACAAAATTTCATTATTGGTGTGGATTTTTTACTTGAAACCACAATTAGGGTTTACATTATTCTTTTCATATACTACTATAAATTTTATTTGTATGGTATTACTAATGTGGAACCAATTTATTACACTGAATCTTCTCTTAATAAAGAAATAGTCCTAAAATTTTGGTGGATTAAACCATGGGTTATTTTCTTGTGATGATATTCCTACTCATTAAATTCTATCTTTTTCGATGAATAGTGTGGTAACATTTCCCTTAACCATATGGTTAGGGAATGAACTCACTATAATACTATAACATTTTCAATCCAATTTTGGATGATTTTTTTATTGAGAATGTAGTGTAGTTAAATATTCATCCATCTATATGGGATGTGTTCACTTATTTATTATTATTGAAGACATTAGAAATGTATTTTTTATCCTTCTATCTTTTTTATAGAATAATATTGACATAACCAATTCTGTGGGTGAAATTTACAATCCACTAGGGTTTAATTTAATATTATATATTATTTCATCATATAGTTATAATGTATCATCTTTTTAGTGGAATAGTTAATAAGTCTATTCAAGGCGCTTCCCACTAAATTTTATAACATTTAATTTTTAAAAATTTAATTATTTAATTCTGTTGGTCAACAATAATTCAAATTTATATATCCAAATTCATTTCTTGATGTGATGATACTATAGTAAAACCCATCTAATTATCCTCCCTATCCTTTGATAATAGTGATGTATAATTCTAAATATTCACCTAACAATCTAATACATAGAGTGGATTGAACATCCCAATCCATTTGGTAGAGAATCATCTAACTATTTAGGAAATCATGTTATTGAGACAAATGTGTCTTTCCTAATTTAGGATCTCCATCCACATATGTAGATTCCATGTCAACATGGTGGTTTATATCATTTAGTTCCTTGATATAGTTAACATACTAATTAGTAGGTAGATTACAAAACATAATTATTTGGAAAGTAAACCATGCATTTTGATAAAGTTGGGGAATGCATTCAAACATAAATTTCATTGAAATTTCATATTAAATTGATAACATGGGATAGAACATGAAAAATATTCTATTATTACAAATATATCTACACATGATAATGGAATTTTTCTCATCCTATATGAGTGATTCATTAACAACATCATTCGATAAGGGATACTTTTCCATTTTCTAATCATGTGGAGTGATTTCATTCCGAATAACTTAATTTGAAATAAGGGGATACATTTTTTGGAGGAACACTCAATAAACCAGTCCTCGTATTACCCATTGAATGGGTTGTAAATTCATTTATTATTAATGGATTGATTGTTGTGAATGACTTTTGATTCTTATTTACATGATGATATGAATCCAACTCTTTCATAATTTCACTATTGGAATAACATTTCTGTTAATCAGATACGTTATTATAAGTAGTATCTTTATAATGAGAACCATGAGGAATACCTCCATTGTTGATTATTCATAGTTCACTATTAGTGGGAGGACCTCTTTAATAGGTAGATGCATTATTTTATATCATAACACTATATAATATTTTTTCAGGGGAGGCCCCCAAGAGTCATAAAAATAGATATCTATATAAGAGTATCCATTATTAGATATGTTATTACTCCACTTAATCAAGAATAAATTCATATTGTATTTTTTTATTCGAAATAACTGGGGAGTTCATACCCAAGTAGTTATTATTTATGTATTCTTATTGAGTTTAATAATATAATGATTTATATTTGAGTTGAGTGGTGGTCCTCCACAAGTGTCAACATGAGGGTGACATTTAGGTGTAGAATATTATTCATAAAAATGATGAAATTCAAGAATAATCTTATAGATTATATATGATGATTCTTATAATTGAGGACACTACATGGGACATGAATATTTTCTCAATATTATTTGACCATGGGGAGGACCGCTACAACATGAGATTTTTAATTTTGAACCAAGATAATGGCCTTCATGGATGATTCTTCTAGTATTTTGAGGGAAATAACCATGGAATGTTATTTAATGTGGAACACAAATGTAATTTTATTATAGATATAAGAGGAGTAACATCAAATTCGATGCTTATTTCATCGAGGAATGGGCCCTGTATTTTGGATGTTGGGGAGGTCCTCTATTGTCATCTGTTGTGGTAATTCATGGATGAAATTCATTTTCCTAGAATATTTTAACAATGAAATAAATTATGAGAAGGTAGTGATTTTTTTTGGATTCATTAATATCGGAGAATTAACTACATGGGTGATAAAATAAATTCTTTATTATATGGTCACAATATACTAAGGAGCTTCATAGTTGTTGGTTTCATCTGGGTAGGGAATCACCATTGGATTATGATTGTGGATTTCCCATCACAAGACCTCATTATAGAATCATTAACTTGGGAGGCTATGTAAATATAATCAACAATATTTGATTATAGATAAAACATTTAGAGGAAATTATTTATAAGATACCTCAAAAATACATCCCCTTTTTTATGGATGTGATGACATGGTTTATGGGTGTTAATAAGAAATGTGTTATAAAAATTTCCAAGAGCTCCACAATTCAACTTTCATTGGTGGACACTTAATTGTGGAATATTAGTGGTCTAATTTGGGCTTATGATAATAATGATATTCTCTCCATGTATTATTATAAATTTTAGGGTTTTATAATGTTTCCAGAATCATCAGTTGATGAAATTTCCTTAATGAATCTTCCAAAAATATTTATGGTCTTTTAAAATATCTTCTTCCACCTCTGTGAGATAATGAATATGTGAGTGTCTTTACTGTAGAGAGATAATATCAATTAGGTGCAATATAGATATAATATGAACATGCTACCTAATATCCTATTATTGATAATATAGAATATTGAGATTCACCTCTTAGGAGTTCTCACAGGTTACCTCTTAAGTTTGGAAGGCACCATTAAGGATTAACTCTCACATGAGATCATTAACCACTTTGAAGAAGTTATTATGCTTCGTATATAATGTGTTTTATGTATACAGTCCCACAAAATTTATTGTTGTATATGAATAAATCTGAGTTACAAATATTATTTTTGTGTTGTAATATAGGTTGATCCACTATTACAAATTATGTGGTCAAATAATTTGTTCCTCATTTGTATTCTATCTTATAGTTCAATATAAATTTATGAAAGATAAAAAATATAAAACTATAAAATAGTATGTTATCCCTAAATCATCTTATAAAATGTGCATAGACTCTCAATCTATTTGAAAATTAATAAAATTTCTCCACCACATAAATTAAATAAATATATATCCAACATTTGTATCCATAGTTTCATTTATGTACATTCTTTATATTGAAATGTTGGCTTTTATTACAAGGAGATAATGAACCATTAAATTAATAATATTTAATAATGTTACTGGTGGTCAGCTCATACAATAATGGATGTTATTATCTAGATAAATGATATTCTAAAAATTTAACTGTTTTCATGAAATCCTCCCCTATTATAATACTACATACCCTTTTTGTGAAATTGATTGATTCTAATCATGATTTATGTGAACATATATACAAATCTATGAATTTCAATTTCCACCAAATTAGTTAATTTCACATTATAATATAGTCATGAATCTAGGAACAGAAAATTTTACCACCATCCATAGAGGATGTATGTTTGTTGGAGTAGGGATTTAACTAATACAAAGAGATATATATGAATCCCTATGAGTGTACACATTCTCCATGTAGATCAGTTAACTATAACATGTTGTATCATACCATTTATGTTCATGTCACAATTTCCATTATTGTGATCTTTAAGGATGTGATTCTTTGATAAAATGAAATCAGTTTAATGGTTATTCATCTTATTGGAAATGATGGTCATTTTTTTCATGAAACCAAGACCAAATAAAATAAAATTAAATATAATTTAACCATTAAAATATGATTTTATTTTTATGGAGAACCCCATCTGACATAACTGAACAACTTTTAAGGTCATATAATAGATAAAATATATCATGTCGTTAAATTCATTTTAGAAGGAATAGTTCTAAATTAATAACGGTCTAATAGAATGACATACTTTGTTAAAGTTACTAATAAATGTCTAATGTGAATATTATACATCAATACCATTTGTGGTTCATACATTCTATTTGTAACAGAAAGAGTGCTTATGGTTATGTATTATACATAATAAGTTGTCAATTAATAGTCATGTATTATTAATTAGGATATGTACACTAAAATAAATATTTATTAGTTTATTTGTAGATATGTTGTTGATTTGATACAACTAATTTGTTTGAGTGAAGAATAATTTTTGAGAAGGTATTTTATACATAATTGATGATATAGAGTCAATGATATCAAGGAAATACAAGATTATTTTTGTAAATGGAATTATATTTGTTAGAAAAAAAATAATGTGATATCTACTAAAAGATGTGTGATTATATATATCAAATAAATACAATGTAAAAATATGATCGATATATTTTTCCTAATCGGAACATATAATTCCGCAGGCTGTGGAGGAGTCCACAATGGAATAATATTATCATGGACATCACCATTTTTATGAAGGACAATATGTTATAGTGGGTGATTGATTCAATATGTGTATGTTACATAGAAAAATATGGGGCTATTAAGAATTACTAGATTCTATAAAAAATTGATATATTTAACTATTAAAAATATTTATTACAAATATACTTCAAATTAAATAAAAAAATTATTATAAATAAAGGGTGTTAAACAATTTAAATATTATTATTTAATATAGTAGTTATAACCAAGACATTATATTTGAGTGTGTGAATATGACTTACTATATTCTGATAAATTTATGGTGTTCACATTAATAAAATTAATTCGGTAGTTATCAATTGATTTAAAATTAAAATAAAGATAATTTTAAATAAAATGTGATTTTAAGTAAAATCTATTTTGATGTTGGTAATGTGTAAATAAAATAATAAATTAAATTGATTAGTATTGATTAAAATATTTAATTAAATTTATATATTATATTTTAAATAAAATTTTTAAGAATTAATCTGTTATTTTTTCTTTTCGCGAGATAAATATATATATTTAACATAATACGTAAAAATGTAATTTCTAAAAAATGATCTTATTTTAATTTTGAATAACTATTTTAAAATTTATATCTACTGTATCTTGAAATTTATTCATGAAGAATATGATTCCATAATTGTAATCAAAAGGGAATTTTTTTTAAAAATCGATTCCATTTATTTTTTTGTTAAATGTGAAAATTAAAAAAATTATTTTTCACCTTGATAAGTTTAAAACTAGTACTTTATGGTTATATCTTTTAGGGATGGCTGAAAAATTACTAACATCATCCTTTATATAGTTGGATCGATGGATTTATTCCATTTCTATCCACATCTCAAATATATGGAACCTGGTACATTTTATATTAAATTATGATCATTATACAATGTCAAGAAAAAAATAGATAATGTAATGTCACTGTCACTAATTTATTTTCTCTAAAAAACATAAAAAGAAAAAAATATGATATGTTTGGATATACATTTTTTGTTAAAATTAAAAATACCTCATAATTTTTTTTAATTTTCGGTGATTTAATAGTTACTATAAAATTTTACAAAACAATGAGAAAATATTAATTCAAGTAATTGAAAAATTTTTTGAAATGATTTTAAAATTATTAAAAGTAACAAAATTTAAGGTAATATTTATGTTCTGTGAATTTTGTTGAGTAATATATAACATTTGATATGTGTTGAAGGTTTATATTCCAGATTAATTTTTTTTGTTGTTTTTAATGTTATATTTTTTGAATTGTTTCTAAACTGCATTAATATTATTTTATGATACATTTTTATGAAATTTTAATTAAAATATTATAAAACATAAAATATTACATTTATGATGAAAAATGAAAAAAAATTGCATCCTTTCATCATTAAGAGTCGTTTTTCTTATAAATAATTAATGATCATATTTTATTAGAAACATTAATCACCATCGTGAATAATAAAACAGGTTGAATTTGATTAAATAAAATTATATTGTATATAATGACAACAAAACCATTTTAGATTTAAATTTGTGAAAAAATATTATAATTACCTCTTTTTATTTTCATATTTTCCTGTTTTGAATTATGTATATTTAGAATGACTTGATTGTATTTTATTCATTATTGTAATTCAAATATGGATTCTCCCTCTATGGAATGAAAAAACACATTCAATATTTTCTTCACATCATTTTTAGAAATTATTCATTGAAATAATTTTACATAATATCATCTTATATTCATTCACAATATCATAAATATTATGGTCTTTCAAAAATTTTGTCCATTCAAGGATTAAGGTGAAATCCGAATGTAGTTTCTCAATAATGAACCTCTTAAATGACTGTTTTAAATTTTTTCTTATTATACTACCTAAATAAATATTATATAAATTCTAAAATATGTACTCCATTTTCATAAATAAACTATTATTTTATTAGTATTATTGGAATACAATTTTTTACCAATATTATATCATATAAATAACAAAAAACATCATTTGTGTGTGCATATGGATTGTTGTCTGCATGTATTGTTTTAATTTGGTTTTCATCATCATATTTAATGTATTATTATAATTATGGATTTAATATTAATATGGGATATTTATGAAATTATTATTTTTGTTATTAAATTTTAAGATCATATTTGTATTCTAACCTTTCCATCTCATGGAATATGAAATCATCTATCAGGTGTTTGTGTGGAATGCCAACAACATGAAGTGAAGCAATTAATATTAAATTTCATTTTAACACATGATAATAAAGAAATATATAATGTGTACAAATTATAAATATTATATAATAATAATTATATAAATTTTAGTTATTTTATACCTATTTATCATTCCATATAATTAATAATGGTATAACATGTACTGTGTAAATTCTTAAAATAGTTTCCATGATTGATGTAATTAATATTTTATATTTACCTATTATAGATGATTATAACTGTATATATACTATATTACAATTATATCATGACTATAATTATTTAAATGTAGAAAAAATGTCAACATACAATGACCTTGAATTATGAACTCAAACATAAAATAATAACGATGCAGGTATCACCGAAAACCAGGATTTTAATAACAAATTGTTAATAAAAGGTTGATAGGATTACATAATTAAATAATAAATTTTATGTTGGATATCAATATGGATATTTATAAAATTTATAATGAAGAAAAAATTATTATACCGGATTTATTAAGACATATAATGAAATACCTGACATTTGGTAATTGATTCGGGAAAGTCATTAATACCAGCAAGACATACGACTTATTAACCAATTTTTTATATTATGTGGTGTATATAGTGACCATAATTTTTTTTGATACATATAAATAAAATCATGGTCCTTTTTATATCAATATAATTTTTTATCCATCACAATGTATTGATTCTAATGTTACAAAAGGATTAACCGATTTATGTTTCAATAATTTATTTATTATGATTGTTAATTCTGGATATTCATTAACGAAAATTATATAATAATTTCAATATAATTCCCCTAAATTTTATTCTATTATGTTTATTTCAAAACTGAAACAAAATTTCTTTTATTTTCCTCAATTTATAAAATGATGACATAAAAGAATGTTATGTAAAACGATCCATGTAATTATATTTGATCATAATAATTTTTCTTCATTATCAATTTATTCAATAAAATGTTTATTAAAATTAAATGCAATTATATTATTGTGATTGAATTTCATTTTTAAACATTTTAAACCATTTATAATTTTTATTCAATGGAATCTTCCAATCGTGGACTGAACATGGATGTTCGGTACATTTTACCATTGTTGGAATGGAATGTTTTTATTTTACCACCACAAATATATTTTTTTTTCTAGAATACACTTTTTGGATTAGTGGTAACCGCACAAGATCCAAAATACATCAGGATTTCAACGTTACAGGTTCATGATTTCAACGATACATGTTCAAAATATCAAACAGAAAACCAATCAAGATCCATAAAATAAAAAAAATGAAAATGCACTTGATTCCCATGAAATAATCTCCTTGATTGTCGCGAGACAGGCTGTCGATTCATAGTTTAATCCAAATTGTCAGCTCTATCATTTCATCACCAGCTTCATCGTCCAATATCAGTCATCGTCCTCATCACTGTTGTCCTCTCCAAGCGTCGTCGGTACTTACAAAACCGATCATAGGCCCATGAAACCGCCATCCAAAATCAGTTTTGATACCATTACCACTGCCACATCAACATTTCATCGTTGTCTTCTCAACCATCACTATCATCATCGGCAGCAGCGGCTCGTCACCCCAACCACCATCCAAGAAAACACTTAATAAAATACACAAAATGAAATCCAGAAATGTTTTTATTTTAGTTATTTGACATGAACATAATTTACCTAGGGAATATTAAATTAAATATTTCCATGTTTCTTTAAAATTTACAATCTATCAATTTTTTTTTCAAATATTGATAATTTGAAAAAAAAAAATTCAACAGAAATGGTTTATTATTCATATGACAGTTTTTTAATTCTTATCAATGATTACATCCATTGAAGTTAATTATGTTTTATTATTTATATTGTCCAATAAAAATATACATATTATTTCTATTTATATTTTATGAACATGAGGATTATTTTTTAATGAATCCAAATTAATTTAAGTAGGACATACTATGATGAAATTTTCAAATGTTTATAATACCCATTTTATATTCATTGGTTATGTTGTAATAATACGATGAATGATTATAGATATGGTAGAATAAATATATATGTTCTTCATTATATAATTTGGGGGACTAGAATTATACATCCTGCCAATTAATTTGTTAATGTTTTATATCTCATGATATAATTATGGGAAGGAATTCAATGTGGTTGATCTATTATAAGAAATAAGAAAATTTTCTAGATCTAATATGTGATAAAATTTGTTGTTATTGTTATTTTTGGGAAAAAATTAATGATTCATAATCAGTTATTACATAATATAATCGGTTTATATCTATCACAATATTATTTAAAGTTAATATTTGTTTAATGTGACATATGTAATGATTTTTATACCTACCATAGATCCAAAAATTTATGATGTAAACTATCGATTCACAATTGGTTTATTATGATTTCACATTATTATCTTTCATTTAGTTGAAATGATATAAGTTATTACCTGAATCATTTTAAAATCCATGATTTATTCAGTACGAACAATGTATTTTTTATTTACGATGTTATACAACTACTATTTTCTTATGACATTATATTTTCGTCAATTGATATGTCTTATGTTTACCATTATAAAAAATAGGATGTTACTTCTACATATCATTCCATTCACCGGGTTATAATGAAATTTTTATGTAGGGTATTTATATGAAGAATAATTTGAGATATTTTCATTATGGGATTTGTTTAATGTAATTCCTGATGTTATAATATTACATACCTCATTTCAAAAGATACTATTCCAATACAGTCCTCAATAATTAATTTCCAAAATATATTGAATATTTATTTAATTATTTTTATTATTATTTTATAAAATATATGGTCTACAATTGTTGTTATTAGAGGAAATGTATATTAAATCATTAGAAATTAGGATTAGAAAACATATATGGGAACATTAGGAATAAAGCATATGTGTAGGATAAAATCCTAATGTTTTGATAATAATTATGGATATCCAAGTTTAAATCTATGGTTATATAGATTGAAGTGATGGATTTATGATTTAGAAAACTTATGAATAATTTTAATCGATTAATCCCATTGATAAATTATAATTGATAAAAATTATAAACATTTATCTTTAACTAATGGATAGAAGATATAATGATGACGTTGATGTGGAAATACGTAAGATCAAATATTAAAGTACCCTATTTGGTCATTGCTATATAAATAAATATAAGTCATGAAATATCTTAGGGAAAGCTAATTGAAAACATCAGTAATTAGATATTGATTTTTTTCGTGAAATCTCCATGGTGTATGAAATTCACATCTCACATAAATGGTTCCACCATGATTGATATTTTTGGGAAGGTGTTGGTTGTAAATATTATAATTTTACCTTTAGATAAATTTTATGTCATTATAGACTTGGATTGTATTTCATTAAATTGATACCATGTCATTTTTTGATGAATATGATTAACATTTCATATTCTTAATGAACATATTATTTGGTTTTCTAGTTGAGGATAGATTGTAAAATCGAGTGGGTGTATCTATATCTGATTCCCCTTATTTCTAATCCATGATATAAATTTATCATTGATCGATTTAGATAATCTCACAATTTAATATATAAATATATTATGAGATTTTGTTGGTGCCTTTCAAGAATTTATTCCTAATCCTCCTATGAATCTTGATGTATATATTTCAAAAGAAATCATACCTAGAGATACACCAATTTCAAAGAATCGTTTTATAATAGAAAAAATTGATATGTACAAATTTATAAATAAAATATATGAGAATATTGAAAAGGGAGTCATATGTCGTAATGTGTCACCAGGGGTGATCCTATTATTTTAATTATATGTTAAATTGGTTAATGTGTCCTTAATTTTATTATTGTTGTCATAACAATATCATTGTCAATAAAAAGTATCCAGTACCCATACTGATGATTTTTGATCAACAGATTTGAGCTCCACACATTTACACAATTGAAATTTACTCTATATTTCAATAATTGATGATAAATAAGAAATATATACCCAATAAATAATTTTGTAAACTGTAAATATAAAATGAATTTTTGGGGATTCTATTTGGTCTTACTAATTCCACATCTATGTTAATGTATTTAATGAAGATTGTCTATAGAGATTATGTAGAACAGTTTGAGATAGTATTTTCATAGATATTATAATCTATAAATTGAAAATGGATGACCATAAATACATATAAAAAATTTTGTTTGAGGCTGTGAAGGCTGACTATATTAAAGAAAAACATACCAACATTGATTTATATCTTTATAAATTTTCATTTATGTGTCATATAATCTCATGTGACTATATTTCAGAGGATTAATCCAATATATATGTTATTTTGTGTCACACCCAGGTATGAATGTGTTTATTTTATTATATAATTTTCAATCCCAATAAACGTATCTCTGTTTATAGGGGATGTTTTGATTAAAATGAGAATTTTTGGGCTATTCAGTATAGGTTCAAGGTTGGTCCATTATTTATATAAACCAGGCAATAATTATGGGTGGATATATTCAGGTTGGAGGAGCTAACACCGATGTATTTACATAGTTTCCTAATCTATGTGTCTTTCCCTACAAGGATTTGGTGTTCCCATTCTAGCATATTTTCTAGAAAACTGTGCATTCCAACCATGCATAGTTTTAAATATTTCAATAAAATAATGTTAATAATAATATTATTATTATTAGTTTTATAAATTTTAAAACATATGTATTAAATTCATTTATAATGAATAATAATAAATAATAAAATAATTCAAATAACTCAACCCCCATTACTAGTCACACCCCCTCCCTACCTTTCCTCTATATATCACATGATGGACCTTTCCATAAGGGATCGCTTATGCATCAAATTTCCTCCTCTCCTTATTTTGAGGTTCATTTATCTTCTAGATTCGAGGTCAAATAATCATAAGAAAGCCTTCCATCATCCCTTCCATGACCTTATTTATTTTTATTCATCCCCTCATTTCAGAATGAGTTTTTGAAACCCATAGGGATTCCTCATAGTCTAATATTCATGGTTTTCATCACAACATTGGTTTCCTTAAATTTTATGAGGCTCCTCAGACAACATTGGGATGATATTGGGTACCATAAAGCAATCAAATTAATATTTTCTTCAATTATATGTAGGATTTCATCCACTTTGTTTATTGTTCCTATTTTTTTTATTTATATTTGGATTAATTTTTCTATTACAAAACAGACCTCATAGAGGTAGTTTTAGTCCATCTTTGGTGAATGAGTGAACTTTTGGCTCTTTTATGTTGACTTGTAAGTGTATTAACAGGAATTAATATATGTAGATACACATAATCGCATTGTACATAATCTCTCACAGTCATGGGAATGTGTAAAAAGGGAAAATAGATTATTATATACATTAATGTGAATAAGGACTATTTATATAACAGTAAATGTGGTGATTTTAATGGCTATGGTTATTCTAACCCTCTCATGCTTTTGTGGGCCACTTTGATGTTCCATAATGTGTTTGATTCCAATGTATTCATGTTTTCATGTAGTATACCCTATCACCAAAACATTAATTTGAAAACTGTTATTTTAATCGATTTTTACTATGTATTTGTGATAAAAATAATATATTATATAAAAATGGTCTTTAAATTTGGTATTTATTTTTTATTAATTTTTCATGTTTTCACTATTGTTTGACATGTACATCCTTTAATTATGATTTTTTCATGATTGTTTTTAGATTTTAGGACTTTTATTTTATCTGATTTTATTCAAATTATTTTCAGCATATATATTATAAAATATGAATGCATTTTGGTGTTTTTAATTACCCATTTGTACATAAATTCTAGATCCACATCAACTTATATTATCAGGAAATAGATGCATTTCTTGAAAACCACTCACTAAATCCTTTCCAAAAATTGCATTACATTTCTCTAAATGTTAACTCTACCTTACACATAACCTCAAAGTCATCCCTAGAAATATCTTTAAACATATATATAGGTTTCTTAATTATGTTCTAACATCCTAATTTCCAAAGGATAACTATAAATTTTTACTAATACAAAAAATAGTGAACCACTATTTTCAATCGCTAACATTACATTACAATTTTGAAATACTTACACAATATACAAACAATCACCCAAAAACCATAGTCTGTGTATTTACTTTGTATTCATTGAATCAAAAACAATGTTACATATGTGATCTAAATCATCTCTTTGTAGGATCTTCTTGACAATCATCTTTCGTAGATATATCCAACATAGTACATATCATCATAACTTGGCGGAAAGGAAACATGAAGGGGGTGAGATTAAATGATCAATATGTGTACACAAGGGAGACATGTAGGTATAAAATTGAGAATAAGGGTATGAGAATTTGATAATGATAATAGAAGATCACACTATGCATTTCAGAGATCCTAGAATAATAATTCGATGTTCATAAGACAAAAATTATAATGAAATATTGAGCATAATCCATCAATGCATAACATAGTAATAATACATGGGATTGAGGAAAACACAAACGCATGTAATGATTTCATTAGTAGCTATTCCATTGCTTCGAAAATCATCTCATGAGTATGCCTTCAATCCCCATACAAACATAGAAGTAATGGTTCACTCAAATGGACACCATAGTTGCATGATTTAACTCTACATTCCATCTTAGCAGTCATGGTTCACTCCCATAACCATCATAGCAGTGAAATATTACTCCCAAGACCATCATAGTTTATTTCACGAGATATATAACATTACCCAATTCATTAGAGGTGGATAAAGATCCCAAACATAACATAATTAAATGATACATAAATGTGACACATGATCCTAAATAAATAAATCATAACCCATTAAATGAAATGGGTATCAAAAACATATAAACATATCACAACCTGCAAAAAGAATATTGGTTTCGTAATCATTTCATTAAATGTATTATCCATGAAAGAGTAGAAGTTTTCATATAAATATCACCCATGAAAGGGAAACGAGTTTAATAAAGTCAATGACATTATGAATAACACATTCATAGAATGGACGTGAATGAAACCAGAAGATTAGTGTGAGTAATAATAAAATATTCCAACTTAGTTGGAAAATAATTTAGAATCCTCTTTTAAAAAACAATTCTTGAGGAATATATCCATTCTGGTCTAAGAAAAGGTACATTAATGAATAAGAACTTTTAAAACATATGTTCTTACAAAAAACCATGATAACATATAATTAAGTATTGAAATCATTTTGAAAATATTTTTTCTAGAATACATATATAATATTCTTCAAAACATTTTAATAACCATTTTGATCAAAAAATTAAAATCTTATAAAAAGTGATCGAAAACGTTTTGAAAACCATTATACTTGAAAACTAAAAATAATATTTAAATCATTTTTAAAACCATTTTTTTGATATTTTTTTAAAGATTCATGAAAATGTTATTAAAATCATTGATCACTTAAAATATCTTAAAAAAACATTTTTATAAAGATTATCCTTATAAAAATATAATGGGATCTTCAAAGAAATGATAGTGGGTAAACCTGTTCATGTCGTTCGAGGTCAAAAAAATATACCTTTTTCAAGAAAAAAGGATTAAAATGACCCTTGTTCAGATAGAAAATATAATATTTCGTTGATTATAATGATAAAAGAGAAAAATAGAATAATTTTTCAAATTTTTATATGATAATAGTATAATATTCTTGGAATACCATTTTACAAAACATTGATTTTTGACCGAATAAAGGGTAAAGTAGAGCTTTCAAAAAACACATTCGTAACTGTATTATGAATCAAATAGTATAATATGGTACTTATAAATCTGTATATCATGAAATAACATGTAAAAATGAATATCCTAAAAATTCTTGAGATATGGATCATAATATTTCATCAAATTAATCATAAACTTAAATAATCTCATAATGAAATGAGATTGTCGCAATATTGTCTTATAACATTGTATCAAGGGTTTATATAATCCATGTAAGTGAAGTAAATTACATGATGTATATAATATCCTAAAAATATTGAGATTAATTATATTTCATGAGAAATATGATTAATATGCACCTCAAAAAAGTGATTATGTTTATAAAAAACATGATTCTAAAAAATGAAAGTTGAGACTAAACATTTTTACGATTTGGTAACTTTGCTAAGTGAAACCACATTAATAGAGGATAAAAAATGAACATGTGAATACAAACATATATAACTATATTATACATAGATTAAAATCATTGTAAGTACGTACACCACAAAAAGTAAAGAGTTGAAAAATAACATTTATCTCATAGAAATAAAAAGTGGGATGAAATCCCGTTACCTTGTGTCATGACACTCTACATAATTGTACAGGATTCCTGTATAATAAATATAAGTTTATTATAAATAATTTACAAAATAATATTATTATATATATTAACATATATTCATTGATTATGACCTTATTTTATTATCTTTTTAATGATCCAATATTACTGTTTCACTTAAAGTAATTTTTCATTTGTTCTTTGTGTGTCTCTTAATTTCTTATATTGTCTATCATTATTATTATATCATGATATCATAATATAAATAATGAAATAAAAATAATTTATATCTATTATTTTTATAAAATAATTAAATATAATAATGATGTAAAATTTGTAATAAACTGTTCTTCGAGATGGTAAATAGTATGTATACATGGACATTGTTTCCATTTCATTATCACATAAAATGAAAGAATGAAAACCATATATATATATATGAGTGTGTGTGTCTGTATATATATATATCATTACTCTACTATAATAACTATATTATATATGTCATATAACTTCTCTAATCCCATTCTAAATACATTCAATGTGGTGTGTGAATGAGTCACATTGCTTTTAGTGGGTTGTAATCTACATTTCCACAAACGAGATTATCATATTAACACCAAATGGGAAGGCAACATGAATTTATTGTAAAAATATATGTAAGATTAAATACATTATATATATTATATAAAACATATATAAATAAATTTTCTATCATAATAGACACCATTATTGGTTCTAAGGGAGAAATAAACAATAACTATTTCGTGAGGTAGTATTTTGATGTACACAGAATCAATATGTTCGATATATGTTATATGGCGGTGTGTGTATGTGTAGATCCAATTATTAAAATAAAAATTATAGTGAATTTATGATATTTTTTTTACATAGTAATGGAATAAATATAGTTTAGGGTGAATTATGGAAACAAAGGAAAGAATTTTGTTAGAAGACGTTGCATCTAAATTGGGTTACTCCATTTTATTTATGGGGAAAAGGCCTTCATGATAGGATTTATTCCTAAAGGGAGGATTCAATTTCAAATGTAATATTGTGAGGAGGATATATCTGTATAGAATGTACAAAATTAATTTTTTATAGGTGTTAGGAATGGGTATCAAGGGTGGAATTTATTGAGAAGGAGTGGTAGTCTTGTAAATATTTGAATTGATAATTCCTCCCATGTTTTTCATGTTCAATTTGAATCCAAAAATTTTAAAAGGGTGAGCCAATTTATTATAAGGGACCATGTGTGGACATCCAATGTGTTTTGGAAATTCTTATAGGAAATTTTAGAACATAAAGATATTGATTAAGACTTTATTACCTTATTTATTCTCTTAACCGGTATAATTAATTATGAAAAGTTTCACAAATTGTTTTTGTTAAAAATAATGTGGAATTTATTAAAAAAAATAGAATTTTAAAATTATAATTACCAAATCCATTATTCCATATTATAATCATATATGGGGAATAATACAATTTAATATCAATCTCATTATTTGGGTGACACTAGAGGTTTTGAATGTAAAAATGATGAAAATCATTCTATATTTATATATCCTATTGCAAGGAGGAATTGGATCCAATGACCAAAATTTGATTAATTTGTAAGAATATTATATAACTAAAATATTTATCCATTTGGAAATATAATATAATCTTATTAGTAAATTAAATTAAATATAATTACTGAAATAAAATCTTGTATTTATGAAAAATCATATAATGATGAAACCATTCCTAAAAATCCAAAAATCAATTTCTATCTTAATTTTTATATTTTGATTACATTGATAAATTTTATTTTGACATATTAAATCTATAAAAGGTCTATCAATTATATTTATAATGGGATCTCTATTAAAATGTCGTAAAAATTACATTATTAAAATATATGTTTTTTAAGCATAAAATTGTGTATGTTATGATCTTACATTTATAAAAATTTTGTGGAAAAATATCAAAACTATTATAATTAATATATACAATGTGTATTTAATTAATATTACATACAATTGTAAATTAATTTAAATTACTAGGTTAAAATAGCTTATTAATTATAAAGATAATTCCTCTTATATTCAATCTGGTTTCACATTCATTAATAATTAATTGGTAAACCATGTATGCATCTTTTACTTTATGTATACAACATATTTTAAAAATTTAGTAAAAAGATTTAATATCCATAAACATAATTTTCGGTTATGTCTCATTATAATAATATTTTTAATAGTATATTATTGTTAGGAAACACTCGTTGTTCCTTCTTATGAAAGCCATTGAGGAAGGCCAATCTTGTGGATCAGTTATGATATCCTTGTTGTTCAATGAAACATACACCAAGTTGGGTTTGCATGTAACATATTCCAATTTGGATCTGTCTGAAAGAAATATTCTACTTAGTGAAATAATATTGTCAGTATTGCGTGAAAAGAATAATTTCCAGTGATTAAATTAATTAGAAAAATATCACCAAAATCTTCGGGTGTTACAATAATTTTCATCACCCATATTCACTAAAAAACATCAATCCTCTATTTTCTCATGTTTCAATATTTTAATTGGAACCATACATGATTAATATTTAGATTCACATACACTCATCGAAGCTTATCTGTAATTGATGATCCATGATGGATCATTATTCATCGATTATTTATCCTTATATTATATACAATAATGGTAAATACATATATGAATAAATGATATGTGTTCTTGATGTCTTGAAAAGACATCATTGATGGACCTCCCCGAAGATCATACACACAGAAGAACGTCCTCACAAAAGATTCTTTATTAGATGATGATATTTCTAGAAGTTTCTTCGATGAATATACAGTGTTCAATTACTCGTTGAATATTTTCAGTTATACTCAAGTTTGATCCTCATATTTAATGTAGATTTGAATGACTAATGCTCATAGTAGCATTTTATCTCATAAAAGTTCAACCAAATGGTAGATTCTATCACACACATTTCCAAAATTCATGATTTATAACCTTTTAGGGGTGTTGTGGAATTATTATTATCACAAGAGTGATATTACATGAACATGGGATGTTGAATTTATCATTATATACAACATGTATAATAATATCATGGAAAAATGTTATCAAAATAAGGGTTATTGAGTTTCAGAATAAAATATACACAATATAGATTGAAAAATTACAATTTAGCATATCATGTACTTATATCTATTAAAATAAAATTTAATGGAATTTGAATAGTTTCATTTATGTTTGAATCCAACATTAGAAATTTTATCAATCACGTGCTTCTTAATAAAAATTAATGTTCTCGTAACCACTCAATGTGAGTAATTAGGTCATCTGTGGGAAACCACTCCTCCACTGCCATGACTCAATATGTAGAGGCACTCTTATACATCTGTATGCACTATGTTCATGTTATTCTTACCTTTGTAGGTTACCTACCTCTACAATACACAACCCTTCAACCATAATATATCTGTGTAGGATATCTCCAACATGGTTGGGAAAAGATCACACAAGTATGGTCCAACTGGCCTCTTATATTTTTAGGGTCATTATGATTTTAAATTAATTACTTGAAAAATGTTATTAATTTTATAAATAATGTGTAATTATATCTCAATGAAAACTACTATTATATTTTTTAATTATTATTGATTATAATTTTTTGACATCCCAAAATCCAAAAAAAATATTATACATATTAAAATATATAATTCTTCATTTCCCATCAAATTAATTTACATTTCATTATCAACCATTATAATAATTCATTTATATACATTAATGGATAGTTAATAATTATTGTAAACATGTTTCCATATTTACAGATCATTAAAAAATGTCGCTTTGAGCATTGAATAATAGTTTAATAATCATCATATATGAGATTCAATTTTGTATTGAACCTATTCATTTGGGTTCTTCAAGGTAAAAATCATGTAGGATATCTCAAAAACATATTTAATTCCTATTAGAAGACATATAATTTAAAAACATTGGTTCTTCAATATCCCATTTTTTATTTCATATTCCAAAAATATATGCATAAATATTACTTATTCTGTTTTCTTAGTTATAGAAAATCATATTAATATGTAATATAATGCATGAACATCAAGAATTTCTCCATATTATTTCATGATAATAGTGTGTTTCTCAAACCAAAAAATTCTTTATTCTTTATTTCTTAAATTTTAGAATGTTTCTTTTAAATAAATATGTAAGAATCCACATGTTATTCTTAGTTTTGATAAATAAATATAATTAATATATGTGTACATGAGATAAATTAGTGTTGAAATATGAGATACTATAACATAAAGGTCAATATTATCCATAAAAAAGAATATCATGTGGTATAAATCTAAAATGTATGTGCAGAATAAATAGATTTATCATATAATAATAAAATATGATCATATCTTAACACACATATTAAATGAATTTGGTGAATTTTTAAAATCTCCATATTCTCTTAAATACATCAACTAGAACTCCCCCATGAAACATATTTGATAATATTCTTTATTATTGTGATTATAATACCACAAATATCACGATGGTATTGATTTCCCCAACTTAAAAATTCATTGTATTTTGATACAATGATATCAACCCATCATTTTTAATCCACCTCAATATATGAACTCACCATTTCATCTTCATTTTTTTTATTTTATATATCAATGTTCCATGATAGATCTCATTTTACTCATTTTCCTATAGTGACATCCTCAGAAACTCTCCCATTGTTTTATTCATTCAATTACATGTGTGTTAGAACATTAACAGATAGGGTAAGTGGGTTACCATTATATTTCAATGAGGGACATATGTTTGTTAGATATTTCCCAACAAGGATCATACATTCTTCTAAATATAAACATTTTGGTTATACATCACCTCAGCAACCTCTGATGAATATTTAGTTTTAAAATTTTTTTTCTTGGTGTGTAACTTATATAAAATAATTGTATTTTTTTAAACAGTCACTCCCAAAAATAAATAATTGTTCCAATGTAGTGATTGGATTTACTAACACATAAAATATATGTTTCCTAATATTTCACAACACCTATTATATCCCTTGAATCTTATCCTTTCACCACCATATAGATTCTCTCATTATGTCTATTCATATTCACAATTATTATGTGAAATAATTCTAGAATTAATTTCAAAATCATTGGGTTTCCATGTTCCCATGAATTAGTGGTGGGGGTTCCTTGAATTTATTTATCAAGAAATCATTTATGTTTTAAAGGGAAATTATTAAAATGAGTTTAGATATATTTAATAAAATATAGAACATTTTTAAATAGTTTTACCTTTTTATTAGAGGTGGAATTCTTATTGTATTATGATTATTATTCTTTAATATCCGATAATTTATCATATAACACTGACAAACATTGGAAGGGGTTTTTCCATTAAATTCTGTATATTTTTCATCATGATTCACATATTTTTTTCATTTAGTTGTATTTAATGTTCTCCAATAATATTCTCTAATTCTAGAATTTTCAACAAGGAAATAAAAATCACTTCTATGATATAACTTAAACATTGATATTTAGTTTATTTATAATTATTATTTATATTTTCCTTCTTCATGATATTATAAATTTTCTCAAGGAAAACCTTTATTTCAGAACTATGAATATGCATTATATAAATTTAATCCTTCCCATTGTCAATATTTAATGGATCATATCCAATTTTAAATTATAGAATATATATATATATATATATAAGTTACCTTATCATCATATGAATTAATGGAGGATGTTGAGACTTTACATTATTATGTTCTCATCAAATTAACCCAATTATTTCTTGGTGAAAACATTTTCCGATATCTTATTTTAGAGATGAAATCCTCCCCTTCATCACCATTGGCTTCATAACCGTTTATTTTAGTAAAATACTATGAATGCTCTAATGGAGAAAAATTATCTTTCCATGAATTACAATAACTTAAATATACAGAAATCAAGCATTAAAAGCCAAAATAGTAAATTACATATAATGAAATCCATACTCATCACCATATCCATGATCAAATTATTTATCTACGGTAGTGGATTATCACTCTGAGCATTCATAATGCTTCAGTCTTTACATACTTGAATATGAGATTTAACTTTTCCAAATACAAAAATTCCTTAAAAGGTTGTGAATCATTTACTTTGCTGATAGAAGACCTTGTAGGAATCAGATACAGCATACAAGAATAGTCCTTCCTCAGTCTTCTTCTTGGGGGATCATTCATAACGTCCTCATTCCCTGCCTCATTATTCATTCCATGCTGAACAATATCGCTATAAGAGGTCTGAACTCTTCCACCAACATTATCCTCCCCACTGCTAGAGATGTCCCCCCATATTTTATGGATAATCACCTCCTGGTAAAAGTAATTCACTCTCTATCCATGATCTACATAGTGGTTAGTGTCAGTTACTGCTAAACAATTAAGTGGCACAACAATCTCATGACCTTCGTGCACCCCTTCTGCAATAAGCCTTCTCTAAAAACATCCTCCTGAGAATAGAGGTTAATCTGTAAATTTCCATCTTCATTCCTAGTATTTTTCACCTAAAAATTCATATATATATATCATAATTAATGAATGTATATGGGTTACTAAATTTACATATACCACTTATCTATCTAATGATTTTTGTGATAAAATATATGACCATCTACTGTGCTTTATCTTTATCTTCCTAAAAATCTAAGAGTGATTCTGAATTCATTTTTTCTTTCATCAGGCACATCATGGATTTGAAATTTACTTTATATATATATATATTTTAATGAATATCAAGGTTTTTTCAATCTCATAAACTAGAAGGCCTTAATGCATATTGTCATGATATAGATCATCGATCACTTCACGGGAATATACATTTAGATAAAATCTATATGGAATGTCTCTCAATAATTTATTAATATTAATTGAGTCTTATAGTATGAAACTGAATCCTCTAATATTTATTACTATCTCATTAACCTAGTTCAAGAAATAATAAATGGTACTTTTGTTATTAATAATAATATAATCACACATTTACTTCCAAATTTAAATCGTGGACCCCTTGATCTTCACATTACCTATATACATATTCTCTTGTTTTTACCATATTTTTTATTTTATTATTAGTCCCCATTTCCATAGTGTGGAATTTTTCATATTAATAATGAATAATTCCATTCCATTAAATCCTATATTTTTCATGGTTTCTCTTAGCATAATAAGTCATTAGAGCGTCTGATCTTAGTAATGTAAATCACTATGTATGCGAATCACATACCATTAATCATTTTAAAAGAAGACATAGATGTATGTTTTTCAACTAAAAATATATATATTTTAAATAAATGGATGCACCTTATATAATACTCTAGGAGTTCAAACTCTGAATAAATACATAGTAATTATTTTATCGTCTCAGAAAGAACCATTATCTAAGAAAAAAATGAAATTCCCAAATTTGACTGGTCACTATGAGAGTGAGCAGGTGAGTATAAGATTCCTTGTATTATTTTTTTGAAAATTAAATTTATAATTAATCATATGTGATAGGTTGAGGCCTTGATTCTATTAGCATGGAAATTTTTTTATTTCATAAATTATATTTTATATGAAGGAAAATATCATAATAGTTTATAATGATTTGTCTCATTCTTTTCATTATAATTGTAATGTATTTTAACCATGATTAGTATATATGATACAACATTAATATAGTAAATTCTACCACCTAAAATAGTATTTTATTATCTTCAAATATAACATGAATAATATATCCCATAATGTCTCATATTGATGTGTTTATCGAAGTTTTTTGCTGATGGGTTATTTATAATGGCTCCAAATTGGATATGTTATTTGTAACATCCCCAAATGATAAAGGGTTAAATGAATAAATGATATGACTCATGTCAATAAGGTGGACCTTCCTTTTTAGGATCCTATCAGATGAGAACTCCACAGTTTAGCATGCTTCTCCTGGAGTAGTGATTAGGATCGGTGACCTTCTAAGAAGTTTCCCAGGCTATGTGCAAGTGAGGACAAAACACATTGGAAAAGACATGTGATGGCCATTGGGGACAATCATTAGTCATATGAAATTTTCGGGCACATGGGTGGGTCTAGGGTGGGGACCACGTGTCTGTGGGGAAACTGTTGGGTGGGGCCATGTTTTCACTGTTAGTATTAGGGGAGGAACACAGTCTTTAGTGCGGTGCACTGCCTGTGTTGTGATATGTGGTGCACTGCCTGGGTTATGATGTAGGGCCGACAACGAGGATGTTGTTCTCTAATGGGGAGGTGATTGTAACATCCCCAAATGATAAAGGGTTAAATTAATAAATGATATGACTCATGTCAACAAGGTCCACCTTCCTTTTTGGGAGTCTATCTGATTAGAACTCCACAGTTAAGTGTGTTTGGCCTGAGTAGTGATCAGGATTAGTGACCTTCTAAAAAGTTCCCTGGGTGTGTTCGAGTGAGGTCAAAGCACACTTGAAATGACATCTGATGGCCTGTGGGGGCAATCAATAGTCATATGTCTTGTTCAGGCACGTGGGTGGGCCCAGATTGGGGACCATGTGTTCTGTGGGGAAACTGGTGGGTGGGGCCCAGTTGTCACAATAACCTGGAATATTACGCCTTCTCCAATGAATAATTCCAACCTTCTTTGACTTCTTTCTAGATCACCTACTGACATGGAGCATCGTCAACGAGCCGACACAACTCGGGATTGGAAGTTCTTGACAGACGCAACGAATTATGATCCTCTACGTCTTCTTCTATGACTCCGTTAATGAACGTCGTCCACCTTTTTGCACAAATGTCAACCAACTATGAGTAAGGTATTGGGTTTATAGCATGATATTATTATACCCACTTTGTATCTTCCTCATCGGATAAAAAGGGATTGTTAAAGATGTGTTTTGATTATCTACTTTTCTTGATGAACCAAAAGATACTTCCCTAAATGTAGAGGATGCGGGAAAACCTTACATGGCCCGACACCTTCCGTCGGTTTTCTTCCATGTAGTGATCTTAGAAGAGGAAACATGTCAATGAAGGTGGAAATGACAAAGGACGCACTACCTACGGCCTTTGCGAACTGTGTCACCCCCGTGACACACCAGTGTTCCCAGCCGAACCTCGTCGGCCTGGACCCCGCTGAACCGGGTGGCCCTGTCGCCGTCGGCCGCCGGCTGTCGGCCCGCATTTTTCCCATGCCCCGCCTGCCTGCCTACACGCTGCCCGCACAACCCGCCACCTCCTTTCACCCTTACAGCCTCCCCGAGCTCTTCTGGCGCGCCCTGCAGCCAAAACGCGCGCACCCCGCTGACTTCCCTGCGCGCTATTTGTGCCCGGCGGCCTGCCCGCGCCCCGTCGGGCACTGCGGCCTGCCCCCGTGCTACCCGTCATCCCTCCGTCCTACCTGGGCTTTTTTGAGTGCCATGCAGCTTGCTCACGCTCCCTACCGGCCTGCCCGAAGCCTTCCGGTGCCCCGTCGGCCATCCCGCGCGCTGCCAGCGCCATGGCTTCCGGCCGAACCAACAGAGCCTTGTCGGCCTCCCGAGCCGGCCCGCTGCATCACTGGCTGAACCGGCTTGGCCTTCTGGACCGAGTCACCTGAGCCACGACTCTCAACGCGTTGGCTGAATTGACCCCCAGCCTCCAGGCCGAGCCGCCTATGCGGCGACCACCTGGGAAAATCACCCTCGATGTCCGCAGGGACGGGCTCAGTAGACCAGCCCGAACCTATTGAGCTGACCCACCCAATGGGCCCAATCAGACCCAGCGGGTCTAGTCGGGATTCCCTAGAACTGGTTGGCCCAGACTAGTTTTGGCAGAGTCAGTACAACCGGGTCGGACCGGACCCGGTCCCTCTACCGACCCCTGTACTTTTGTTGGCCATATCATTTGCACCGGACGTCTGTTGGATGAACCATCTGTGGAGATATAAATTTTGGAGAGAGAATATTGTTTTTAATACCCAAATTGAGGTTTGGACGTAGTTGGGGTATGGTTTGGTTGGATTAAACTGAAATCCAACTGGGTCCCCAGAACAGAAATGCCAAAAACTCTCAGATCGGGCGTCTGATTGATGCACCATATGACGCATTGAGTTTCTTATGAAAAGGTAGATATTTTGGATAAATCATATTGGGACTTGATGGTGGTTGTCATATAACGACCCATACTTTACATATATTGTTATTACTTCAAAATTTAAGCACACTTATTACAACATATAACAAAACCATGAAAGGACCGTATAGGTATAGTGTCTTTAGAAACTGGAAAGCATAAACAACGGGTTCATAAAGCATCTACTTTGCCTCCAATTTATTTCATCATATCTAGAGTCCCTTTTTGGAATATTCTACTTAATAACCTTCTTCTTGACCTGGGGAAAATAAAACATACAAAAGGGTGAGATCAAATTCTCAGTAAGGGTAAACAAAAGAAATATCAATCAAATCATATACATAAGCACATAACTTTTGGAAACCTTAACCTGCAAAAGAGATCATAATTTCATAACATGGGATAAATCATAGTAGTGAAATGTAGTCCCAATAATAATAACTTAAAACAGGAAACATTGTGGCATACACACATAATCATAGAGAAACATTTCTTATTAGTCAAGACTCATTTCCAAGACTATCTTAGTGGACAAAGTCCATTTCTGAACTGAGTTACCCTCGTTTCAGTCCTGCTTCACTGAACCGGTATAACCTACTATTACAGCCATGTCTATCTCATGAGATATAAAATCATTACCCAATGCATTGGAGGGAGATATAGGACCCACCCATCTCATAATGAAACCATTATTTTGTGTTCCACGAAATCATAAATCATACATCATTACATAACCCATGAAATAAAAAGGGATTCATAAACAACATGAAATCATAAAACAATTCATATAAGATAAAGGAATTCATAAAAATAATTCCATTCCAACATAATCAAAATAATGTAAAAATAGGGATAGAAACAGAACCCTATATTGTCTTAGATGGAAAATAATTTTGATAAAACACTTGAACTCCATTCTTGAGGAAAATATCCTTTCTACTTCAAAGACATTTTTCCTTTCTTAACATTTCATAAAATTTTAAACTAAAAGAAGTTGATTAAAAATAAACTTGAAAACATGTAAAGGAAGCTTCTTGGAAATAATGTTTTAAAAATCCATTCAAGCCAAATAAGTTAAAAAACATTCCTCTTGTACTTTTGTCAGAAAAGTCAAAAAAAGTAACTCGTATGAAAAATGACAAAAGATTCCTATCATATATTTTACTAAAAACTCACTGAAGTGTAAAATAGTATTTAAATAATTTTAGGTGAATAGAAATAATATTAAATATTGAGGAAAAATGGATGTGGATGATAAAATACACCCCAGTAAATGCAAAGAATAAACTATCTCGGATAAAAATGAGATTGTGATATTTCCCTTACCTTAGGTCCGATTTGCCTCATAAGTGTACGAACCTCCTGTATAATTATTTAAATAATTTTATTCACTTATTAAAGAATCATAATTATTGTTGTGATATCATATATGGTTATATTATTAGTTTATTGGTAGTAATATTTCATTGCTACTTGTTATTCGGGTGTTTATAACTTTTTATTCTTATGCGTGTTTTGTCAAATAAATTCTTATTCTTATCTTTAGGTTATAGATACATCATTTATAGATCGGTATTGATGTACTATATATCATATTTATTCATTCAATTCATTTATATAATCATTATGCAATGAAGATCATGTAGAACGAGTCGCATCACATCGTGGAGACGGTATTCCTTACGTACGCACGAGTGATGATATCGTTCCTATGATCGTGGAATTGTATTGGAGTGTATGTATACTATTTCAGAATCAATATAACTTTATAATAGACATATATAGTCATTATTTACACCATTATACCCATCCAGGTAAGGGGGTGGTATAAAATAGATTACACTACGGCGTGGAGACGGTATTCCGTACGTACGCACGCGCGGTGATTTCTTTTTCCGTAGGATGGATAGATGGTGAAATAGGGTTGTTTCATACTTATAATAACATATCAGTATATGAGTGATACTAATGTTATTACTTCATAATGACACAACTAAAGAAAAAGAAGTGGAAGAAGAAATAAAGATGAAAGAATCGGTAACAGACATTACCTCTTCTTTGAAGTGCTTCTTTGAGACCTCCTTTTAGGGCACTAAAATTGGTCTTTGAAGAATACCAGGACCTCTATGATGTCTCTAGGGAAGTGGAGAGGAGAAATTGGCAGGGGTTGGCCGAGCTTGAAGGCTCAAAGTGGTGTCAGGAGGAGGGGGAGGAGGTGCACTTTTATAAGGGAGGAGAGGGGCACCTTTGGAATAACTAAAAATATTATTTTATTATAAAGTCAATTTAGGTTTCAAATAGATCCAAATTGATTTATTCCGAAGATAAGGTGGGTATGGGTCGAAATCCTCTCATCAAATAGAATTTAGACAAGTTTAGGTTCCTATTTTAACCTTATCATTTAGATTTAACATTAAGTTAAATAATTTTACTTTTACCGTGTCTTCTTGTGTTCTTATAGTATAAGGTTAATAAACATACTATAAGAAACCAAACGAACCCCAAGTTGTTTATTATTAATATATATAAACTTATCTAAGTAATTTGGCCGAACCATAGATTTTTAGGAATAAAATAACAATTACTAATATAATCTTTGTTTTAAAAACTATTTTATTTCAATTTTGACACTATTTAGTAATTGATTTTTGTGAAAATCATAACAGAATTATTTGTTCGAAAAAAGTTAATTAAATCAATAAAAACATTTCATATTATCCTAGAAAATTAGTTGAATTCATAAAAAGTCTCAAATTACATTTATTTTGGTGTTTATAACATTAATTATTTTAATATTTCCTTAGTATGATAATTACTGCATCATCTTTGTGTCATAAATAAATTAAATTATTATATGTCTAAAAATTACAAATAAAATACAATTATGTAAGAAATCTTTTTATCGTTCTAAATAATATTTATAGTCGAATTTAACTTATGTATAACCCCATATTAAAAATTATTTACTTATTAAACTTTTGATTTTAACTATTTTAACCCTTGTTTAAATAAATTAATAATAAATGTTCTAATCGAATCCAAGTGGGCCTAACTGGTCATATTTTATTCCTAAGGTTGTTTATGGTCTAATTACACTTGTCCAATAGAATTTTTACATGTGTTAGGATAATAATAATATCATTTTTACCCTTAATTACCCTATTTACTTTTAACCGTGGTAAAAAAAGTAAAATGTTACTATTCCCCAAAAAATTATTTTCATTCCATTGAACCAAATTTTACTTACTGACATCAACCGTGTCTCTCGGATTTTTGAAATTCCCCTCACAGAAACAGTAAAATTAAGTTTTATGAAAAATTCAGTTTTTTAACTACCACTTAGTGGTTTTACTATTCATCAAAAATTGAAAGTTTTCAGAAAAATACCAAAATTTCACCCTAGGCTAATTTTGATATTCCAAATCCAAAAATGAAGTCCATTTTGAAAAATAAAATTTATAAAATTTCAAAAAGTGGTTATTACTATTCATAACGGCTAGTTTTATTAATATTTTAATATCATATCATTGTTTAGTGAAACTCGGTATTGCGTACGACGCAAGCTATCGAGGAAGGTCGCAATTTCGTGTAAAGCAAGACAAGCAAGTGTTGTTTGTAGAAAAAGATCCTTTGATGATTTATATAACATAAAATTCTCGGGTGTTACATTTTACCCCCCTTAAAATGAATTTCGCCCTCGAAATTCATCACTTTGTAACAAACAGATGAGGATACCTCTCCCTCATCATATCCTCAAGCTCCCATGTAGCTTCTTCTAATTGGTGGTTCCTCCATGAAACTTTCACCAATCGAGTGGTCTTGTTTCGTAGGACTTTTTCGCTATGATCCAGAATCTCTATCGGCTGTTTTTTATAAAAAGATCCTGCTCCAGCGGTACAACTTCTGAGCTAAGTACATGTGAAGGATCAGGTATGTACTTTCTTAGGAGAGATAAATGGAACACATCGTGAACTTGAGAGAGATTCGGTGGAAGCGCCAATCGGTAAGCTACCTTCCCAACATGATCTATTATTTCAAAAGGACAGATATATATAGGGCTCAACTTCCCCTTCTTTCCAAATCTCATGACCCTCTTCCAGGGAGATATTCATAAGAAAACTTTATCACCCACTTCAAATTATAGGTCTTTTCTACGGTTGTCGGCATAAATTTTCTTTCGACTATGAGCTGCTCTTATGTGTTGTTGAATAGATCTCACCTTTTCTACCATTTCATCAACGAGATCAGGTCCTAATAGCTTTCTTTCCCCAACTTCATCCCAGCAAGTTGGAGTCCTGCATTTCTTTCCATAGAGAGATTCATAAGGAGACATCTGAATACTAGAGTGAAAGATATTATTATAAGAAAATTCCACCAAAGGTAGGTGTTGATCCCAACCACATTTGAAATCCATTGAGCAAGCTCTCAACATACCTTCTAGAGTTTGAATTGTTCTCTCAGACTGACCATCTGTCTGAGGATGATAAGCAGTGCTGAAACTCAACTCTGTATCCAGAGTATGCTGAAGACTTAGCCAGAACATCGAGGTAAATCTCGGATCCCGATCAGATATAATAGAATGTGTTACTCCATGCAATCTTACCACTTCCTTTACATATATCATGGGAAGCTGATCCAGAGAGAAATCCTCTTTAATAGCAATGAAGTGTGCAGACTATGTAAGACGATCAACTATCACCCGAATAGCATTATTGCCTTTGGATGTTTTAGGAAGTCCTGTAACAAAGTCCATAGTAATGTTTTCCCATTTCCATTTGGGTATGGGTAATGGTTGTAACATCCCCTTTGACATCTGTCTCTCAGCTTTAACTTGTTGACAAACCAAGCATCGAGAGACATATTTAGCAACATCTATTTTCATGCCATCCCACCCAAAGTATTCTTTCAGGTCCCTATGCATCTTTATTCTTCTAGGATGAATAGAGAATGAAGAACTATGAGCCTCATCCAACAACTCCTTCTTTAATTCGGGGATGGGATGAACACAAACCCGATTCCTGAACTTTATTATCCCATCACAATCAAGGTTGAATTCCGGAACATTTCTCACTTTCTTTTGTAACTCGACATCTTCTTTCTGTGCCTCTTTAATCTTCACATGTATAGATGGTTGAACATTCATTTGAGAAAGATACAATTTTCCCCCTTCTATTATAATTCCAAGATCCATCCTTTGTAAATCCATAAATATTGGATATTTTGTGATCCTCATCATGGATAAACTGGCATGTTCTTGTCGACTTAATGAATCTTCCACCTTGTTTTCTTTCCAAGGGTGGTAATGGATTGAGCAGTCATAATCCTTAATCAGTTCCAACCATCTTCTTTGACGCATATTCAGCTCCTTTTGTGTGAAAATATACATTAAACTTTTATGATCAGTATAAATACCACACCTTTCACCATAAAGGTAATGCCTCCAAATATTTAATTCAAAGATTACCGCAGCTAACTCCAAATCATGAGTTGGGTAATTTTGATCATGTATTTTAAACTGTAGTGAGGCATAAGCTATCACTATATAATTTTGCATAAGATCACACCCCAATCCCTTCTTGGATGAATCACTATAGATCACAAACCTTTCTCCACTACAAGTCAGTATGAGCACAGGTGCACTGGATAACCTTCTTTTCAACTCCTTGAAATTCTCTTCACATTCTTCCGTCCAAAAAATTTAACTCCTTTCCGATTCAACTTGGTGAGTGGATTAGATAATCGTGAAAAATCTTTCACAAAACATCGATAATATCCAGCCAAACCAAGAAAACTTCGGATCTCAGTTACTGTTGTTGGTGTTGACCATATTTCGATAACCTCTGTTTTTGTTGGATCCACATATATCCCCGCTTTTGAGATTATGTGACCCAAAAATGAAACTTTTTAAAGCCAAAATTCACACTTGGTAAATTTTGCATCAAGGTTCTCCTTTCTCAGGGTCTTCAATATAATTCTCAAGTGATCTTCATGTTCTTTCTTGCTCTTTGAATAGACAAGAATATCGTCTATAATGACTACCACAAATTGATCAAGATAGTCTCTACAGAATCTATTCATTAGATCCAAGAAGATAGCAGGGGAATTAGTAAGACCAAATGGCATCACTATAAATTCATAGTGTCCATAACTTGTACGGAAAGCCGTCTTTGGTATATCCTCCCTTTTGACCCTTAATTGATGATACACTGAACTAAGATCAATCTTGGAAAAGTATTGAGCTCCGCGTAGTTGGTCAAATAAGTCATCAATGCGCGGGAGAGGATATTTTTTCTTGATAGTGATCTTGTTATGTTCTCGATAATCAATGCAGAGTCTCATTGATCCATCTTTATTCTTAACAAACAGAATAGGTGCTCCCCATGGTGACAAACTAGGGCGTATTAACCCCTTATCAAAATTCTCTTGGAGTTGCTTATTCAATTCCTACAACTCAATTGGGGCCATTCTATAAGGTGTTTTTGAAATAGGCAAAGCATCCGGTACGAGTTCTATTGAAAACTCAACTTCACAATTCGGTGGAAGACCCGATAATTCCTCCAGAAATACATTATCAAACTCCCGTACAATGGGAATATTCTTAATCGTGAGTTTCTCACCAACCATTTGAGATAAATAACCTCCATTTAGTGGAATCAATACCCATAAAATGGAAGAAATTTCCACCAGAAGGTTATGTTCATCCTTGCATCGACAGATGATCATAGATTGATTTGGAATATGAAATGTGACTTCCCTTCTTTGGAAATTGATATGAGATCCATGTAGAGAAAGCCAATCCATGCCAAGAATCACATCAAATTCCACTATAGGAAGGATCACAAGATTTGCAGGAAGCACTTTCTCACAAACTTCAATCGGAGAAGAATTATAAACTTTTGATGCGACTGTTGTGCCATTAGGTGTTGTCACAACTAAATCAACATCTAATTGTTGAGTTAATATGGTGATTCCCTTAGAAAATTCTTCAGAAATAAAAGAGTGGGTGGATCCAGAATCAAATAAAACATTTTCTACTTTAGAGTGGATGGTAAGTGTACCTTTCACCACATCGTTATCGTACTCCACATCGCTGATTGAAATTGCATGTGACTTTCCTTTTTCTTTAGCCTTAAGAGTTTGTTGACGTCGACCATCATCATCAACCCTTGGATTAGGGCATTTATTGGCATAATGTCCCATCTCCTTGCACTTGAAACATTGATGTGTAGAAGTTTCATTCTGTGTATCCCTTCCTTTGTTTTCATCATTAGACATCTTCTTCCCATCATCACGGCATTCAAATGCCCGATGACCTTATTTTCCACATTTGAAACATTTACTTGTCCCTTTAAGATAACTCCCTACATGTTTCCTTCCACACATTGAGCATAAGGGAAAGCTCATCTTCTTTTCAGTGTGCTCTTTATATTTTCCTTTGAATTCCATTTTCCTCTTCTTATCAAACCCTTATGACTGATGGGTTACTCCAATCTCCATCTCAACTTTGAGAGCACATCGAACGATTTCCTCATAGCTATTGAAGTCTCTTATGGCTAAGGCCCTTCGAAGACTTGGTTTTAAGCCACTAAAGAATCAATATATCTTACTCTCAGGTTGGATAATAATACCAGAAGCTTACCTTGCAAGTCTTGTAAAATTTGCTTCATAGGTACCAACAGATTCATCATCCTTTTGCTTCAGTTCAAGAAACTCTTTCTCCATCTTTTTTCAGAGAATATGAGGGAAGTACTTATTGGAAAATAAGTTCTTGAACTCGTCCCATTCCATGGACTCAATTTCATCCCTTTTCCTCGTATTATTAATAAGATTCCACCATTGATCAGCATCACCTTCCAAACGATACACTGCTAAGATGACTTTATCATGTTCAGAACATTGAAGAACTGAAAATATCTTTTCAGTAGTACTAATCCATTGTTCAGCAACTAATGGATCAGTAGACCCACTGAATGAAGGTGGACGCTGTCTCATGAAGGATTCAGCAGAATTTCCCTCCTTCCTTTGCTCATTTGGAAGTCCTGTATGATTCATAGCTTGATAAAGTTGTGTGAGCAAGGATACAAGATTTTTCATTCCAGCTCCCATAACGTTTGGTTGCTCAGGGGTACAATCATTGTATTGCCCGTCGCAATCCACATTAACACGGTTCCTTCGGGTTCCAACCATTGAATAAAACCAAGAAGAATAGTGTGAGCAACACTAATTATAATAGGAAAACCACATAATCAAGAATAATATTTCACACTTATGATCTTATCCTAGGTTATTCATGGCCATTTCTAAAACACTAAGATTGTGTTCTATGATTAGACATAAACTTAGGGTTCTTACTAAGGATTTCACATCCTAGTTTCCAAAGGTTGACTATACCTTTCCTCTGATACCAACTATAACGACCCATAATTTACATACATTGTTATTACTTTAAAATTTAAGCACACTTATTACAACATATAAAAAAACCGTGAGAGGACCGTATAGGCATAGTGTCTTTAGAAACTGGAAATCATAAACAACTGGTTCATAAAGCATCTACTTTTCCTCCCATTTATTTCATCATATCTAGAGTCCTTTTTTGGCATATTTTAATTAATAACCTTCTTCCTGACCTGGGGAAAATAAAACATACAAAAGGGTGAGATCAAATGCTCAGTAAGGGTAAACAAAAGAAATATCAATCACATCATATACATAAGCACAAAACTTTTGGAAATCTTAACCAGCAAAAGAGATCATAATTTTATAACATGGGATAAATTATAGTAGTGAAATGTAGTCCCAATAATCATAACATAAAACATGAAACTTTGTGGCATACACACATAATCATAGAGAATCATTTCTTATTAGTCAAGACTCATTGCCAAGACTATCTTAGTGGACAAAGTCCATTTCTGGACCGAGTTACCCTCGTTTCAGTCCTGCTTCACTGAACCGGTATATCCTACAGTTCCAGCCATGTCTATCCCATGAGATATAAAATCTTTACCCAATGCATTGGAGGGAGATATAGGTCCCACCCATATCATAATGAAACCATTCTTATGTGTGCCACGAAATCATAAATCGTACAACATTACCTAACCCATGAAATAAAAATGGGATTCTTAAACAACATGACATCATAAAAAAATTCATATAAGATAAAGGAATTCATAAAAATAATTCCATCACAACATAATCAAATCAATGTAATAATAGGGATAGAAACAGAACCCAATATTGTCTTAGATGGAAAATAATTTTGATAAAACACTTGAACTCCATTCTTGAGGAAAATAACTTTTCTACTTCAAAAACATTTTTCCATTCTTAACATTTCATAAAATTTTAAACTAAAATAAGTTGATTAAAAATAAACTTGAATACTTGTAAAGGATGATTCTTGGAAATAATGTTTTAAAAATCCATTCATGTCGTATAAGTTAAAAAACATTCCTCTTATACTTTTGTAGGAAAAGTCAAAAAAGTACCTCGTACGAAAAACGACAAAAGATTCATGTCATATCTTTTACTAAAAACTCACTGAAGGGTAAAATAGGATTTAAAAAATTTTAGGTGAATGGAAATAATATTACATATTGAGGAAACATGGATGTGGATGATAAAATACACCCCAGTAAATGCCAAAGTATAAACAATCTCGGATAAAAATGAGATTGTGATATTTCCCTTACCTTATGTCCGATTTGCCTCGTAAGTGTCCGAACCTCCTGTATAATGATTTAAATAATGTTATTGACTTATTATGGAATCATAACTATTATTATGATATCATATATGGTCATATTCTTAGTTTCTTGGTAGTAACATTTCATTGATACTTGTTATTCGGGTGTTTATAACTTTTTGTTCTTATGCGTGTTTTGTCGAATAAATTTTTATTCTTATCTTTAGGTTATACATAAATCATTTAAAGAATGGTATTGATGTACTATATATCATATTTATTCATTCAATTCATTTATATAATCATTATGCAATGAAGATCATGTAGAACGAGTGGCATCACATCATGGAGACGGTATTCCATACGTACGCACGAGTGATGATATCGTTCCTATGATCATGGAATTGTATTGGAGTGTATGTATACTATTTCAGAATCAATATCACATTATAATTGTCATATATAGTCATTATTTACACCATTATACCCATCCAAGTAAGGTGGTGGTGGAAAATAGATTACACCATGGCGTGGAGACGGTATTCCGTACGTACGCACACGCGGAGATTTCTTTTTCCATAGGATGGATAGTTGGTGAAATAGGGTTTTTTCATACTTATAATAACATATCAGTATATGAGTGATAATAATGTTATTAATTCATAATGAAACAACTAAAAAGAAGAAGTGGAAGAAGAAATAAAGATGAATGAATCGGTAACAGACATTACCTCTTCTTTGAAGTGCTTTTTTGAGACCTCATTTTAGGGCACTGAAATTGGTCTTTGAAGAATACCAGGACCTCTAGGATGTCTCTAGGGAAGTGTAGAGGAGAAAGTGGCAGGGGTTGGCCGAGCTTGAAGGCTCAAAGTGGTGTGAGGAAGAGGGGGAGGAGGTTCCCTTTTTTAAGGGAGGAGAGGGGCACCTTTGGAATAACGAAATATATTATTTTATTATAAAGTCAAATTCGGTTTTAAATAGCTCCAAATTGATTTATTTCGAAACTAAGGTGGGTATGGGTCGAAACCCTCTCATCCAATAGAATTTAGACAAATTTAGTTTCCTATTGTAACCTTATCATTTAGATTTAACATTAAGTTAAATAATTTTACTTTTACCGTGTCTTCTTGTGTTCTTATACTATAAGGTTGATAAACTTACTATAAGAAGCCAAAATAACCCCAAGTGGTTTATTGTTAATATATATATATATCCTTATATAAGTCATTTGGCCGATCCTTAGATTTTTAGGAATAAAATAACAATTAATAATATAATATTTGTTTTAAAAACTATTTTATGTCAATTTTGACACTATTTAGCAATTGATTTTTTTGAAAATCATAAAAGAATTATTAGTTCTAAAAATGTTAATTTAATCAATAATAACATTTCATATTAACCTAGAAATTTAGTTTAATTCATAAAAAGTCTCAAATTACATTTATTTTGGTGTTTATAACATTAATTATGTCAATATTTCATTAATAAGATAATTACTGCATCATCTTTGTGTCATAAATAAATTAAATTATTTAATGTCTAAAAATTACAAATAAACTATAATTATGTAGGAAATAGTTTTATCTTTCTAATGAATATTTATAGTCGAATTTATCTTATGTATTACCCCATATTAAAAATTATTTACTTATTAAACTTTTGATTTTAACTATTTTAACCCTTCTTTAAATAAATTAATAATAAATGTCCTTATCAAATCCAAATGGGCCTAAATGGTAATATTTTATTTATAAGGTTATTTTTGGTCGAATTACACTTGTCCAATAGAATTTGGACATGTGTTAGGGTAATAATAATATCTTTTTTACCCATAATTACCCTATTTACTTTTAACCGTGGTAAAAAAAAGTAAAATGTTACTATTCACCAAAAAATTATTTTCATCTCATTGAACCACATTTTACTTACTGACATCAACCGTGTCTCTCGGATTTTTGAAATTCCACTCACAGAAGTGGTAAAATTATGTTTTATGAAAATTTCAATTTTTAACTACCACTTAGTGGTTTCACTATTCATCAAAAATTGAATGTTTTCAGAAAAATACCAAAATTTCACCCTAGGCTAATTTCGATATTACGAATTCAAAAATGATGTCCGTCTTGAAAAATAAAATTTATAAAATTTTAAAAAGTGGTTATTACTATTCATAACGGCTATTTTTAATAATATTTTAAGAGCATTTCATTGTTTAGTGATACTCGGTATTGCGTACGACGCAAACTATTGAGGAAGGTCGCGATTTTGTGTAATGCAAGACAAGAAAGTGATGTGTGTAGAAAAAGATTCCTTTGATGATTTATATAACAGAAAAGTCTCGGGTGTTACACGACATGTCAACACTTGGTTTTGGAGTGGTCCCTGCCGGAATCGAGTGTGATTTGTGAAAACCCTGAGGCTTGTAGTGCACTATTGACTGTTCCTGGATCATGTTTTGGTCTGATAGTACTGATGACTATTCATGGATCATGTGTTGGTCTGATAGTTCTATCTTCTGTTCCTGGATCGTGTTTTCTTCAGACAGAATAGTTGGACCTAGATCTTGTGTTGGTATGATAGCACTGATGACTATTACTAGATCATGTGTTTGTCCCACAGTTCTAACTTCTCTTCTTGAATCATGTGTTGGTTCGAAAGAAAAACTACACCTAGATCATGTGTTGGTCCGACAGGTCTGACAACTATTCCGTGATCATGTGTTTGTCCAATAGTTCTGACATCTGTTTTGGATAATGAGTTGGTCTGACAGAGTAGCTGGACCTGGATCATGTGTTGGTCCGGCAGCTCTGATGATTTAGTGGACATATCTGATCATCTCGATCTCTCTACATAAGTTCTATAGCTTTGTGAGCTAAGTCAGTGACATCTATGTTTTCCTCATGATTGATATGTGTTACTTGATAACATATGTATATGTTTGGGAATATAACTAAGTAATGGATATCCGTTGATTTCATAAATTGTGGTTTGTCCTTATTGGATTTTGTGAAGCCATTAGGGTCTCGAGGTCCCTACTGAGTATTGATATACTCACCCCTTCACGGGCTATTCCCGCATGTTGTTGTATTGGTTACAGAAGAATGACAACGCTGAATCAAGATCAGAGTAGCAGGACTGGATGGTAACTAGAGGAGGACCTTACAAAGAGTCGGTACACGGAGGAGACTGACAAACGTGGAGTGCTAAGGAGGATATCTGTACCTACCCTTCATGTAGGAATCCTCAAAGGATGACCCAATAACTGCTTTTCCTTTTCATCAGTTGTACTTTTTATTAAGTTGTACATCTAATTTCCTATTAGTCTTGTATTGCCATCGACTTTTACATTTCATCACTCCTTTTTATATATTTTTTCATTGTGTTTTACTTACATGTCGTACTCTATTGTGTGTTTACACTTTACAAAGGAAATCCTTCTCAATTTTATGAATTTTTGCTTTTGGTGCTAATTGCCAGCCCCTGGCCTATGGAAGGTGGGATTGGGGTAGTCACGACACGGGCCCCAGGGGACTGGTCGTGAAATTATTAACTACAAATATTACATGTATATCTTCCTGATTTCATATATATACATCCTATGATAAGTTCATCAAGATTCATCATGATTAATTCTTCCAATAGGTACTCAAAAATCCCAAATCATAATGTTGAAAATATTCTTTTTCCTTCATTAATTTACCCTATTATCTATTAGAGGATAACTTATCCATGTTCAGATTCAATGTTATATTGAATCATACAAGAAAAAACTCAAAATATTTGGTGGTATAATATGTTATTGATGAAATTGAAATCTTCTTTCATCAATACACATGAATTTTTGAATGTGTCAGTTTCTTCTATAGTAAACAACAATTACTTATTTCTTTTAAATTATGACACTAGAGAATCAAAATATATATTTTAGCATAAGATAATTTTCATCAAAAACATATAAATTTATACATAGACAATAATAATGATAATATTGTTTGTATTAATTAATTAAAATTAATTTAAATTGAATATGGTAGGATGATTCCAGATAATTCTTACCCATTCAATTTAATTTATTAAATAGAAAATATTATCCAAACAACTCATCAAGACACAACTTATAATCAAACATTCATTATTAAATTATTATTTCATCAATTACCTCTTTCATTTCATTGCGATATGTTATTATTAGAATCTAATTTTTTTCAGGATCTCCATGTGATATCTAAATATCATATCTCATACCATTTAAACAATAAATTTTCTTCCTAAAACTCATAGGTGACATGAACTATTAACCCTCTACATTTCACATGCAAAAAAATTATTTCATACACATCATATGAATGAAATTTAATTATATATTAAAAAAACAAATGATTTTAAATGCATTAACAATGAGTGTATAGAAAAATATCATCCAAATGGTGATTCATTATTTAATGAATAAAAAATTGTAATTTTATATTCCATTAATATTGGGACTTATTTATAGAATGATTAACATATCAAATTTTATGAATTTTTACAATCATTTTATTCCATTCTCAAAATCATATTTTCATGTTCTAAATGAATGATATATTAGATGAATATGTCACACCCCATTAGCACAAATCAACTTTTTTTTGAATTATAAACAAACATGGATATCGAATTACAAGAATGAAATTGAATTTTTTTTATTGAATCATCATTATGAACTCTATAATGTTCTCTTAATTATATAGAATAATCAATGGAATACCTACTGTGAACTGTCTATTTCATTCTTGGGAGTGGAATGAATATAAATATTATTTTATGGGTATAATGGGACCCTAATATCCTCAATTTTCCATTTCTGAAAATATATAATTTACATCAGATATTGACATGTGGTTTACCTTACACGTTCTCACTGAACTTCACTCACAAAAAAATTACACCTCTATTTTAATGAAATTTATTGTGTTTTATATAAAACAATTTTTGTTGATATTTAGACAAGAATACACACTAAAGATGATCATTTGTATGGTCCCTAATATAAAAATGACAACATCTATATAAATATTCTATAATTCCCTTTCATGCATTCCAAACATTATTTTATGTTTTGTGTTTATTATAAATTGGTCATTATTATTATATAACAAACATAGAAATGACAAAGTGAATAATTTTATTTCGAATAAATGTTTACCCCAAAATTAGACCTTTTAAATAAATCATGTTTTATTTTTATAAAAATCATCAATACATGAAATGTGGATTCTTATTTCCCATCACACAACATTAAACCCTATGAAAATAATTTCAAAATCATGGTATGAGAAGAAAAATCTCAGTAATAGATATTAAATATTGAATTACACTAGCAATCCTCGAATAGTCATAAAAATCATCCATCTACAAAATATAATTTAGGGAAAAACATTATCTATTTCATATAAAATAAATAATATTCTCTTCATTACAATGTACAAAAAAATTTAATTATAAATCAATAGGGAGAAATAATCTCATAATTTTTTATTGGATAATTTTAAAATTACATGTAATCTTTTCCTTAATGTCATACTTTTCACAGTTATGGATGGAAGAACTATCACAAAAAAATTTCAAGTAACTATCAAATCTCTCCATTGAATAACATTATGATTTAATTCCAAACAATAAAATATTGTATCCATCAAAGCTAAACATGGATTAAATATCTCCTTCAATCATGTAATAATCATTAGAGTATATTACCTTTATATCTTTGAATAAACTTTATCAGATTAATCACTATCATATTTAGAATAACCATATAGTAAAATACCATAACTAATTCATTAGTGGAAAATAATGATCCCACCCATCCTTGTATTATAATTAAACCACACATCTTTATAATAAAATTGAAGAAAAATATTTTAAATATACATTTTTATTTTAAAAAACATTCTTAATGAGAATAAATTTTTTATTTTAAAATCACATATATAATTATTTTTTCATTTAAAAATAGAAAATTTTCATGGAATGATCTTCTTATAACTTTTTTTAATATTCAATGAATATATTATTATTGACTTAGAGAACATACACATATGAAGTATATATCAAAAATATTATATCTATTATTTTATTTCAAATATAACAAAGTACGTTATTTTAAAAATGATAAAAGTATTCAATATTAAAAAATATTTTATCAATTTATACAAGGATAAAAGTTATATTAATAATTAATTGTAAAATAATGAAAAAAATCATTAAATATTTTTAGAAAAAATATATATAGAAGAAAAACATATTTTTTAGGGAAACATTACATGATATTCTTTATAAGAAAGATCCTCACCTAATTGGATATAATTTATTGTAGTTCCAATGATAGAATAAAACATTACATATCATGAGAAAAAGGAAATTTATGATGTATCATGTAACAGTTGTTATATATACACTTCATAAAATAATATTGGTGCATAACATCATAATATTTAACATTGAATGGAAATTGAGATTACGTCTCTTACCTCAAGTCTCATTCATCGCATATGTTTATTATCATCAGCAATAAAAACATATGATATATATTCACATTAATAAATACTATTTTATATTTAATAGTTTCATTTATTATCTTTCAAACCGTTGAATATATAATTAAATAAATAATTCGGTTTATTCTATATGACTATATTATATTAGGTTAATATGTCCAAAGTCATTGTGGTAGGTCTATTATCGCGAATGAGATAATTATTCCATCATAACGTGAATAATAATATTAGCATAATAATTATATTTTATGTCAATCATACTTTTACAATAACTCATGAATGGATATTAGTGAAACTAAACATCATTACAATCATGGAAAATGTATGTCAAATGTATGAATGACTAATAATTCCATTTTTCAATTATTAATATTGAAATGGAGTATTGTTTTACATTTAACAAATGATCCCAAGATTAGATATATTATATTATTTCTTTAAATATACTTATATATAATTCCATTGATGTGTTGATAAAAAACATAGAAAATCAGATCACGGTGGTAGTAGTCCTCCCATATGGAAGAAAGTCGTAATTTTTATTTGAATGGAATGATAAGTATGTGAATGATATATTATTTTATTTAATATGGAAAATATCTCATTAATATCATATATAAAACACAATACAATAATTATAACAAGTATAGGGAGACAATAATGGAAAAGTAATTACATAAATTCATTAGATGGTACAACAATAATTGAGAAAATATTTTCTTCATTTATATATGTTTTCCCTTGATTTCACCTCTACAAATTTATCAATATCAGTTAAATTGAATATATATTGGTTTTAGGGGTTGTTTTTTGCAAAATTTGTAAAAATTATAAATTCTTTAAATTTAATAGTTTTAAATTAATTTGATATTTGTATCATAACTTTGGAAATGACTATCATGTTGATGTGGTTATTATTTTAAGGATTCGTTGACTTGTTGGCATAAAAAAAATATCCAGACCAGGAGATAATTTTTCTACCAAAATCTCTAAAAAATTAAATCATGTTGTAAAATTATTGTGGTTGATCGCATTGACCCCAACAAAGTAAGTTAACCATATGTCAGGGTACAAACCATTATTTAAGGTTATTCCACTAGGAATGTGAAGGTAATTAAAATAATCATTTCAGCGAAAAATAAAGATGTTATGAACTCCCAAATGTGGCTAGTGGATGAGAAAAAAGGAATAAATATTTACGAAATATTCAGGAAGAATATAATTAGTGATTAATCGAGAAATAATATTTTCAACATGTAGAGTTTGAAGTTGTACATTAGATGTAAAACAACCTAAAAAATTTTGAAATAAATTATATAATACTATATTAGATGATTTTCCATAACAAGGGGTTACCATAATTCATCATTTGAAAAAACATTCTAGAGTCAAATTGTCAAATTGTTGAAAACAAACTATGACATGAAACATAGTAAATGGTCCATTTTGACACCACAATGCCGATTAAATGACTATAAATAAATGGATTCGGGTGGATATTAGGTAATATATATTAAAAAGGGAATCATTTAATTATTTCCTCATACAGATTTATTTATATGATTTCTTATTTTTTTTAATTTTTTACTAGCTATTGTCTCCCATATCATGTATCATCTCGACTTCCCTATCAATGGAGGGATAGTTTCATTGAGTGAATAGGAAAGGGGGATACCTGACCAAATTTTTTCTTATATTTTCAAAATTTTATTTAATAAAATCTCCCTTTCTTTTTTAATCTGGCATTAATTTAGAATTTACATTCAGATTCCAAATGTTGTTACATCATGTTTTTATTCAAGTAATTATATTTTATTTGGTTTATGATAGGTATCTCTATCCTCCCCATTAATTTATATATATGGGGTAACATGTTAATGTTGGGTGGTGAGTCCTCTATGATTATCATCATGTGTTCATGATTTTGTGATAGAACATCGGTTGAGTAAGGAAAAATAATACCCGGTTAGGGAGTTCCCTAATCAATCAAGATAATATTATTCAATGATGTTTACAAATAAATGATGGTAGAGAAATTTGAGGCTTGGCATTTGAATATTATCATCATAACCTTCTACCAAGGTGTATAGATAACTAAGTAGATGAATATCTCTTATTATTCATTGGTGGAAAAATATTAAAATTTGGGATCCATGATAGCATGACACCAGGTCCATCCATACCAACAATGGTCACCATTTTCAAAAAATTTTAAAACCAATAAAATCAATCATCGTGATTCTATCATAGTATTGAAAATTTCATAAAACAAATTATTTTCTTAAAAAAAATAAAATGTGAAAAAATTGTTTGGTGTTCACTCCTCTATAGGATACTTCCTTGAGATAACTACTATAATATAAATAAGTAATTTAAAATATTGTTTTATCATGACCCATGACGACAATGTGTCAAACATTTCTCTATTTCCATGGAGGGAGTGGATCAAAACTCAAAAATTAATTTTCAAAAAAATATAGAATTACCAATTGTTAAAATGACCAATTAATTTCATTTGATCGTAGAATTGGACAAATAATAATCCAATTGATATAGGAAAATTTTAAAACATTGTTTAAAAAAATTACTAATTCAACTGACACATTTTGTAATCATACTAATCATAAAATAATGGATGAAAATTAAAACAAAAAATACATGATTGTCATACCTCACAATTTTCTAACTAAAAAAATCAAATATATTTCCATGACTAAGAGAATGGTGTTTAATGGCACATTAAAATCATTAAAATTCTACATAAATTTCATGTTCTTGCAGAATAAGTACCCAATTGACACATTTAGGTATTTAAAAACATATCGTTTAGTTATATGCCCCCAAAGAGTTGTGAAAGAACATGTAATATAGAGGGCATTATCGTTATCACGTGAGAAAGTGACAATGAAATGGTTGTATAGTCTACAGCTAGGATAATTCCTAAACTAGGATGATCATCATGGATATTTTATAAATATGTTTTTTCCACATCATTTTTAATCATTAATTATAACTATGTGATTCTCCAAACAACTAGTGACGGAATTTATGAATTCTAGGAGAGATTCCAGAAGAATTGTTCTAACTACCCTTATATGATTGTAGAGGAAACCCATTTCCAAGATTTCTTCTACAATTATTTTCTTCAAAATGACAAAAACATTCTAGACACAACATATAGAGGATCCTTGACTTACAAGTCACGTATATATTTCATACATCTAATTTCTCAGATTACAGAAAAACCATAAAAATTTGATAATAGTGGTAAACAGATGGATAAATTCCATTAGGAAAGGACTTTTTATTGTTCCTAGGCCATACATGAAGCAACACATAACGAAATGACTAGTGTGGTGAGATGACTTTTTGAAAAAAAAAGTGAAGGAAAAAAAAGAACAACTCAGTTATGTAGTTTATTCTCTTCAATATATCCTTACATTGATCAGTGTCCAGAAGTGAAGGGAGCCGAAATTTGTCATGATGACAATCAGTAATGGAAATTATAGTAAAATCGACCACTTCACCATTATACTAAACAAATATATGGATTCCCAATAAACTAGGATAAACTTCTTTTTATGAATCAATACCTGAATCAACCACCATTCCTGTAGTACCAATACTTGAACCCACCAACATTGCACCAACCATATTAATATCTATACCAACATAAACCATATAAAGAGGACTCAATAGTATCTCATAAGATTCACCATGAATTGTATATTGATGAGATAAAAAAAGAAGTGGAAATTTTGGTCAATAAACATGATACCCTTATAAAACTTTTGACCAAGAATAATGGAAAAATCTTATAATAAAAAGTTCTAAATCCCAAAGAATGTTTGAGAGTCATTATAATATGAATAGGAAGAGAGATCATGCCAAATGAACCGAAGGAGGTTGAAGATTTTGAGTATCCAACTAATTCACAACCAATATGTAAAAAATATGTATATTAAATAAAATGTAGAACGAACAAGGTTCAAGAAGTAGATGATCGAAAAAATTTTAACAAACAACATATAGAGAAAATGGATATCCAAGAGCCATTAAATTTTAGATTTTTGAGTCAACAAATGGCAAGGAAGATAAAAAATAAATTGTAATTTCATATAACATTCTTGAATGATGAGATTAACATCCCACTACTAGAGGATAAATAAAAAATCCCAAATTTTGAAAATTTCAGAATTATTTTTGCACTAAATGTAGGAGGTGAGATTGAAATGAAAAAATCATCATAGTAATAAATATCTCTACACTGATCACCTACGTGATACCACAAAAAAGATCAATATATTAAGATATTCTATATTCCATGAAAAATGGGTGTTTAAATTTTATTGATGCATTATGTGGTCTAGGATATTCATTAAATGTTATTCCTCACTCAATATATTCATCCAGGTAGATCGATGAACTGAATCCTACTCAAGTAGAGGTATAACTAAAAATTAAACACCATTGTCCCAGTAGGAGTTGTAGGATATATACATGTTGGTGGAAAAGGATTGATCCTTTTAGTAGATTTTTTTTGTCCCTGTCATGGATGAAGAATAATCACTATGCCACTCTCCCACCATCCCAGGGAGACCCTTCTTGAAAATAATGAGGAATATCTTTACATCCCATTAAGGAAGGATCACAATGGATCTTGGTTGTTGTACAATACACATAAGTATTCCTGATATGATGAAACATCCTTCCAATAATCACATAGTTTATGTTATCTCCCATAATGAAGGTATAAAACTAATCAAAGACATAGGTATGAATTGAGTCTTCTTATCATTTGGATAAAATTATTAATATGAATTTTCAAATTACCATGGACAGTAACCTTATAATCCCATGTTAGAGGAAGATTTAAATTTTATTTTAACAATCATGAGCTAAATGAGAGTGTGATGATACTAGATATTCCATCTATATAAGTAACAAACCTAAATTCAATATTATCCCTCGAAAACCCCCCATGTTTGTAACATATGTTGCATACATTTGATTTTATATATTCATATGTAATAGAAATTTCTTTACCATTATTCATTAATAATATATTATCCCCTTTACAAGAAAAAACTCATATTGGCCTTTAGAAATGAAATGTCCATCCTCTATTTTGGTGTTTTAGTGATATACTGAGAATTAATACCATGGTATGATTTGATAGAATACTTTTAGAATGTGATTTTCAACCAGGTATACAACATTAATGAATAATCAATCCCACCATCAAGGATGTTTTTAATGAATTAATATTGAAATTTCATACATCTTACATTCTTTACCCAATATCAAATTATATGTGGGTATTCCCCATTCATGTACTCCCAATGAAAATCGAGTTGACCACTACAAAAAATGAATGAAATGAAATGATCACCATGAGTGTATAAAACATCTATATAGTGTTTATAGATTACATTAAGATAAATCTAGTTAACTGAAAATATCACATTCCCATTACATTCTTTGATCGTAATATTGAATGGATAACTAGGAAAACTCATTATTTTTTAGATGGATTCTTGGGATAATATTTTGTACCAATCTCACCAGAAGGTCGGGAGAATACTACATTCACCAATACTTTTTGATCATTCTCCCACAAAATGATTCATTTTGGTCTATACAATTTTTATGAGAATTTCAACGGTGCATGGTGAGTATTTTCATAGTTATTATTGAGGACTTTATAGAGATATTTCTTGATGATTTATCAGTTTTTGTAAATTTATTTGATCATTTAATATGAAATTTGTATTAATTTTTTGAAAACATTCATTTAAAACAATATTGTGTTAGATTTCATAACATGCCACATCATAGTTGGAATAGAAATAGGATCTGGGCACATAATTTCACAAAAATGGATTCTGGTTGATAAATAAAATGTTAAACTAATAAATTACATTCCATATCCACGTTTTATAAAACATGTTATAACCTTTTTCGGATACACATGATGTTACATAAGATTCATTAAGGATTTATTTAGTTCGTATCTCCATCACTCAAGGGTACCGCTAAAGGATGATGACATTAATGTTGATTATGAATATATAAAATAAATTGATTAATTGATGAAAATTTTTATCACACCTCCAATAATGTAGATACCAAACTGGCGGTACCCTTTTGAGTTTCCATGTGATGCAACTAACCTTTTAGTGGTAGATTCTCTACTAAAAATAATTGAGAAAATTATTTAGCTCATATGCTAAAAATCAGGGACCTTGGATTCCACAAAAATAAAATTACACATCCACTGAGGAATAGTTACATACAATATTTATTATTGTAGTTATATTCAGATGATATTTTCATCACACTAATGATGAGGTTTTTGTGATCATGTTGCAATTAAGTATTTAATGAAAAGATATAATGATGAACCAAGATTAGTGAGATATATTGTATGCTTACAAGATTTCAATTTGGAAATTAAAGATAAAATGTAACAAAAATTATGTTTCTTTTCCGCAATGTCGATTACTGATCACTAATGATGCAGAAATTCCGAATTTGAATCCACTTAATTATGAACTTCATAGAGAACAACTATACATCATCAACGATGAATTACTATGGTATGCCAATATTTTCAATTAAATTGTTAAATATAATATACCCTATCATCTGTTATCCCATAAAAAATAACCTTAAATCTAAATCATGATTTTAAATTTAGTAAAACCCACTTCTATAGGAAAATTTAAATGAATAAATCATAAGAAGATGATTGCATGTAAAAGAAATTGAATCTATTTCTTAATTATATAAAAAATTATCATCTATAGGCCACATTGGAACTCCAGAGATATCATGAGACGTTTTAAAATCTAGACTTTATAGGAAATCCTTATTAAAATATGAATATGAAATTTTTAATAACGAAAAAATAATAGTCTTTTAGTAATATCTCAAAATGACAGGAAATACCTCAAACTCAAATTACTTTTGGGAATTTATTTAATTTTTGCTAATGGTCATCATGGGACATCTTCAAATATAAATTTGATATTCATATATTCATTTAGTTTTTGAAAATTATTCAATATGGGTCGAATAAAAAGTAACTAGGACAGATGATTCTAAATATGTGTGTGAATATGTTAGGGGAAAAAATTTCGGATGATTTGGAGTTCCATGTGAAATAATTTCTGAAAATGTAATTCATTTATGAAATAATAAAATAGAATAATTGTTGTGAATGTAAGGGGTACATCATAAAACATCAACACCATATTATTCACAAAAAATGGCCATGCATAATATTCCAATATAAAAATCAATGATCTTACCAAAAAGAATGAAAATCCCAACAAGATGTATTAGTGAAAAATAGTTTATGATACTTTATGGGTGTATAGAATAACCTACGGGACACCCATTATGATAAGACCTTATTTGTTTATTTAAGGAATCTTTTGAAAAATTCATTTGTAATTGGAACACAAAACCTATTTGGTGGTAAGAGTGATGGATGTTGACAATGATAATGTTAGAAATGATAATGATTGATGTTGTTGGATCTTGTGTTAATCTGGATGAAATCATATAAAAATTCATTTATCTAAAATTAGTGTACATGGATGGATGATAAAAAGATGATTCAGTCATGAACCTTCATCCCTGGTGATCATGTGATATTATACCAATCGAAACATAAACTAATACCATGTAAACATCATTGTATATGAGAGGGTCCCTTTATTTTTATTCAAATATATAACTTTTGGTGATTTTCATATTGATGAGGAAGGAGGATAACATCTATTAACTACATTTTGTTAGTGGTTGAAGATATTTGATTGGACCATACATCAAGAACTAGTGGAAGTGGTCACAATCTGTAACCTAGATTTCAAATGAAGACATACTAGGATTCCTCATTCCCTTGTACATTATTAAAAGTTTTAATTCTAATTTTTATATAAAAACATGAATAATAAATTAAAATTTACTGATAACACTATATAAATTATTCATTATGGGATAGAATCTTTTATTGTATATTTTTTCAAGAAAAATCAATTTTTTATTCAATCATACAACATTAATTAAAAGTCCTTCCAATAGGTAACCCACGTTTTTTCCGTAGTCCATTATTATGCACATTAATATTTTAGTATTATATAACATTCGATCACAATAATTTATATATATATATATATATATTAGTTACATCAATGAAGATGATTCAAGGGTCAAAAAATAGAGAAGGTAAACAAAATAAAAATCATTAATGTCATTTATCACAGAATTAAAGGAACAAGACCTACACCACCCATCTAATGAATAATTTATAAAGGTATTTTTATTTTCCATTCTTAATATTTTTAATTATATTTAGTTTGGTTTTAATATATATTATTCAATATTCGATGAATATTTCATGTTGACCATTGGATTTATTCATTAATCGACTAATCTTGGAGATATGAGTTTTCTTGGAATTGTATGATTCAATATTTTCATTTTCATTGTAAATGATATTAAATGTGTCAAATGGAGAATATAATTCATAATTTGAAGCATATATTTCAAAAAAATCTATCAATATTTGAAATAATTAGTTGATTCTTGTAAATGATATTAATTAATCATTTTTATATGCTCTGAATATAAAAAATTTATTTATATTTAATTATTATTATTATTAATTCGTTGAGTGATTTTCTTATATAATATTTCCCATTTCTGATAAGATTCATGAACCAATTTCATTCTTTTTGATTTTTTTGAATATTTCTTTATAGGTCTTCTGACATTCCACAAGCTACATCAAGAATTGGATCTTTTCAAGTCTATGATTATGCTAAAAGAATCCAAATGATTGATGCTTAAATTGTTAAACTAGTTTATCTTATAATACCACCATTAAAAATTATTTTTTATAACATATCTTCCATGAATAAAATTTATAATAATTATCCATGTTTTGTGACATTTTTATCCTTTTCGACCCACCTCTACGTATTTTTATGATATTTAAAAAAATTGATTAGTTGGAGTGAAAGGAGTCCTGGTGGAAGAGATGAAATAAATAGTAAGGAAAAGTGTGGGGTGGTTATTTTGGGAGATTAATGATGTTGATTAATTAATTTTATTTCATTTTATCCCCTATTTAATTGAGATAATAGAAATAAATAATATAACCAATAAATGATAAAATGGGTTGTGATCTGGTAACCCAAAAAATTACCAGTACTGGACCTGTGATTTTTATCATATGTGTTTAGGATGTAGATATAAATATTTTTATATTAATAAAATTCATAAAATTAAACAAATGAATCGATTTTTTGAAAAAAAATATCACAAGGGTGCACAAATCAATCAATAGGCTTTATTTGATCATTACAATTTATTAGAGTTTTGTAGAAATGAGAGTTTCTAGTTTGATGGTGATAATTCTATTACACATTTTTTATGTGATAATTTAATATAATTAAGAGATTACTCTCCTCCTTAAATTTTATCATTCAATAATCAAATCCTACCAACCTTAATCTCCATAGTAATTACGACCATAATTGCATGTCCTAGATATTTTATGTGCCTTTTAGATTTACAATGAAGATAATTTAGTTTCATTACATGTATATGGAATAAGAGAATATATTCATGATAATATCTTATATCTATTTTTTTATCTTTTGTGATGAGATATAAGATTGAAAAGTGAGGTAAATCATTATTTTCCATGTCCAATTATAATAAATTGAGGAGCATTAAGGATTCAACGAAGAAGTTCCATCATTTTTAAAATAGGAAAAGTAAAATATATGAGTTTATATATTTTTTAAAAATTGAAATTTGAGTCGATTTTTAATGTGACATTTTTTAATTTTATATGACATTTAAAATTATATTATATTATTTATTTTATATTTTAAAATTGGTAACATTGGTGCCCACATATTAAAATGTTTATATTTAATATTTGACGACAAGCATAGTTTATGAGTGGGAAAATTTATAGATCAAATATTTTCATTATTTTTATATTTCTTAACATTATCTATTGTCAAATGTTTATCAATTAGTGTTTATTAGCATCAATATTGTCTTTATTGTGTGTTATGGGATAATATTTCAAAATTTCATAATTCTAAAAATCTAACATATTTTAATGAATTTTTAATTTTTAGATACAATTTTAAAATATTTATCCAATTTGTGTGATTAAATTTTTAAAATAACATTTAATGTGTGGAATAAAACATTATCTTCTAAACCAATGTCCAATTAAGACATCTAATTCCTTAAAAAATAAATCAATTTAGCAAATTATTATGGCCAACAATGTGGACACCACCTCAGTAAATAAACAATATACTGGGCCCCACAACCCCAATTAATGAGATTGTAATTCAAATGGACATATAATTAAATGAAGTGTTTCCCTAAAAATTATACTGTTATTAATTCCAGAAAGAGTATAATAGATTCTCAACATTAAATGAAACTTTTGGAAAAATTTAGCTAGAATAAAATTGATGTCTAATTGGAAGACATCCTTTTTTACACAAGGATGATGATTAGTTAAATTTGAAGGTAAAAAGAAAAAAATCATACAACATTATAAAATACAAAATTTGAGGATTCAGATATACCTAGGTGGTACCATTAATTATATTTTGAGGATACATTATGGAGTCATGTTTTCAACTATGGAAGACAAATAATCACCTGAAACTCATTAAATAGGGCAAAATTATACCATAGTCCTCCTGCATTAATATAAGTAAGAGGCAACATGTCGATAGAATAAAATACTTATCATAAAGGGAATATGTGGATGACATTCTCATAAATATTTATTTCTTTTCTTTCATCTTCTTTAATTTTCATTACTCTATAATATATTTCATCTCCTTCATCATCCCGACATCCCCATCCATTGGAGGGTCGTTTCAATGAGTGATCAGAAATGGGAGAGGATAGAAGTATATGATTTAATGGGGTTTTTTTATTCAATTCAATAAAATCCTTTTCATCGTCTGTTTATTATTATAATTTTTTTTCTATAAGTAGTTTCATAATGTATTGATTTTTTAAATTTTAATTAAATTGGTCAATGATCCACATCTCCCACCATCAAATTCATTTAGTTATTTGGTAGAATTGATTCGGGTTGGGTTTTTAGTGATCAATGGTCTTTAGAACTTGTATATTAATTTATATTGAAATATTCATTTATTTAGGAACAAAAAAATATGGTCAGGGATATTTATAACTAATCATAACAACCAACAACAATGCTACACTCACTAGAATGAGGTTAAAAATTTGAGGTTTTCCCATGAATATTTTCATCATAACCATCTTCTATGGGGGAGAAAGGACTTGATATATGAATAATGTTGGTAATAGTTAGCATAGTAAAAAGGGTTAAAATTTGGTAACTATGATAGCTCGACATTAGACCAAGACAAACACGCTCTATTAACCATCTTTCTAAATTGTTTAAAATTAATAAAATTCAGTTAATTATTTATCTCAATTTTTTTATATATTTATTTCTACCGATTTAATTTTTAGAACTAATAAAATATGACATAATTTTTTCTGCACTCCTATTATGTAGACATCCTTTAGTTAACTGTCATACCATACTTATGTAATTTAAAATATATTTTTCATCCCCCATGACATGCGTGCATCTTATTCCGTACAAAAGAATAATGAACCACTCTCCCATTTTAGGGAATATTGAAATGGATATAGTTTTTTTTCATTAATATAATAACATATCATTATGTTAAGGGTAATGGTGTTATTAAATTACTATGGTTGAGGGTTATTTTATGAAGTTGGAGGAAGAAATAAAACCAAAACATGCAGTTAATAACAATTCCCATTTTTTAAAAAACATAGTTCATTAACACTATAATCCCTATTAGTATTATATTATACCTAAAATATGTCATATATAATGATAGGATGGATTCGATGAGTGTTTTTTTTAATTTATTTTCTGAATAAAAAGGGTTTTTAGTATTGAAAAAATTCAAATAGAAGGTTCCCTATTATAAGAAAGGGGAAGAGTTCCCATACATTTTGTTTCTAAATACTAAATTAATCTAATATACTATTAGTTTTTTAATAGATCCATACTTATATATATATAATATAGAATTAAGAAGGATATAAATAATAAATCAAATTAACAATATGATATTTTTTGTCTATGTTTTTACAATTATTGGTTTGTTTTAACCCAATTTTAAAATCCGTCAATATTGTCATTAAAATGAGGATTTGTACTCATTAAGGGTCAATATAGTAATTATAAATGAAAAAATGTCATAAATGGACAATAGATTCTTTTATAAACCATATCCTAATCACATAGCTAAATATTATTTTTTATGTGGTTTTTCTCATTTAATAAATTGTTAGGTATTATAAATTACCTATAATGTCAACTAGTAGAAAAATTCATCAAATGTATTTTATTAACATCATGGATTTAAATAAAATATGATAAAAATAATTTATTATAAATAATTAACAAGTTATTTTAATCTAAAAATATTTTATCGCATTCGTTGCCTCAAATTATATTACATTTAGTATTTCAAATTTCATTTATTAGATATTTTAATTTCTAAATAAATACTGATTCAGTGTTGTGAAAGAATTTATTGTAATTTTATATTAATTATAATATAAATATAAATTACTAACATTAATATAATACTTTTATGTTTAAAAATTATATTTATAAATTAAATTGTACATTATTTAAAAACTATTTAAAAATATTATATTTATTAAAAACGATTTGGAAATTATTTATTTTTTGTAAGTAAAATATTTATTATCATAACAACACAAAAAAGGGAAAAAATTATTACATACAACAATTTTCTGAATACGGATGGCTTTTATTCACCGAGACAAAATTAGTTAACTATTAAAGACTTTTAAATGTCCATATCATAAAATTTTTAACCCTTAATTTCCTGATTTAACAAATATCATGGTAACCAAAATATCTAATTTTATAATTTATATAAAAAATAAAAAGGAAATAATTAATAAAGTTGGACCCACAGATTAAAAATATGTAATAAAATTATTAAAATTAATATTATATAAATGGTAAAATTGAATTTTATATTATATAGGAAAATAAAAATTAAAATTGTATTTTAGATGAGCCCATTTTTAACTAAATTATGAATACTAAATTCAAGTATATAAATAAATTAAAAAATTTAAAATATTTTTAAAAATTTATATATATATATAATGAAAATTTAAGAATAGTAAAAATTAAAATTTTACCATATAATAATCTAAAAGAAAATACAATTTTCATTAACAATCCATCTTTTCATTATTCATTACCAATCAATCATTTGGGAAAAATTTACAAAATCCATCCTAAGACAATATTGACTTGATGAATTAAAAAATATAATTATTTTTTTCAAATAATTTTTCTAAAAAAAACATAAATTAAATATTAAAATTCAGTTAAAAATCCCATATTTTTAATGAAAAATTATTTTTGAATAATAAAATGAACTTAATATAAATTTAATTGAATATTATTTAAGAATTTATCAATTCACATATATTGAGTATAAAATTTATTTTTATATATTAAGTCATATAATCCTATTTACACTAAATAATTTAACAATAAGATTTTAATGTCAATATTTAATTAAAAACATATTAGTGTACATTTAATACTAGTGTTGTGCTTCCTGTATACAATAAAATATATTATTTTCATTTAAGATATTTTTATTTCATATTTTATAACATTTATAAAATTTCATCAATTAAATTTGATACTTGGGTTCGTAACCCAAGAATAAAAACATAATATATCATTTCCTAAAACATGCATCATAAAAAAGGGTCAATAAAAAAACCTCTTGAAAAGGGATAAAAAGAATTATAAATGTATTCTGGAATACCAAGTACAGGGTTTCTTAGTAGTCAAAATTAAGTGAGAATACAAAATATGTATATGAATGAAAACCCTATCTTCCATGAGAATTTATAAAGTTATATAGGATATAGTCATGAGAAATTTAACCATCAAAAAATAGAAAATCCATTTTCACTTAAAAAAATGGGTTTCATATTAAGATAAATAAACATATAGTATTTTTGTACTTCAAAATACCATTCCTAGATTTGATGAAAATTTTTACCGGTTGTATTAAACATAAAATGAATATATACTTACTTATTAATAATAGATTTATAATTTAATCAATTCCAACCACAAACTCATCTTTTTCTCAAACCTTGGTTATTTAAGATGTATTTTTCTATGTATAACGAATTCAAATAAATTTTTATTTTGTTATGAATCAAAACAAATATTCCTCCCACCATTATAGATTAATATAACATAATTATTAGTATAGGATTAGATAAATCCAAAAAATTAATAAAGGCTAAAACAAATAATTACTACATTAACATCAAAAACTAATTATTTATACTCAATGTTAATCATATATCAATAATTAATAATCCTTAAAATATGAAAAATTATTACATTCTAAAATTACAACCCAAAAGTAGATGGAATCGGCTAAAAATCTTTCCAATGATAAATTAATATATGTATCCAAATTAAATTAGACACTTTTAATAAATCATAACAAAATTTAATAGAACTATTCACTTAATATCTAATATATGAAAATAATACGCAATAGAAGACATAATCAACAAAAACTGTCATTAAAATTAAATATTCATCCAAAGGGTAATTCAACATTGAATCCTAAAAATTCTATACTATTCTGTTTAACATTATCATATAATGTTAAAAATAATATTTAACTACTTCTTTTAATGAATTAATCAAATAATAAAAAACCGACTATCAATATATATATAATATATAGAAAACTATATGACCACAAAATTAAATTATGTTTTATCATTTAGATTATTTAAATAATTAAAAAAAGTATACTTACCAATAAATCACATAGTCTCAGGGTATGTTATTCACACATGTCTCTCTCCATTACATGGTTCAACCCTCATGAGATTTTATGTTTTTATGTGTTACATTTTATCCTATGGGAATTCCTTTGTCAAAAATATATTTTAAGTTTATTCTTAAAACATTTTCATAAATGGGATAAACAATATAAAAAAATAATCTTAATATATTCAATTTTATTTAAATGTTTAAAACTCAATGGTAATCAATTACATTTTATTTTTATTCACAAAAATGTAATACCCCAAAATTTACTTAAAACAGATAAACATATGAACCATAATGGTTGTACATACCATTATACATATCACCAAAAAATTAAAATAGCATTCTACCTCAAATAATTTTTTCACATTATACACATAGGGATTGAATATTCCTAAAAAACTCTAAATTCTAAATAAAATTAACTCAAATAAATACTATCATAAAAGAAACAATAATTAATTTAATATGATTATAATACATATTTATATGATAAATAATAAATATATTGTAGCGATGAATTTTTATCATTTAGCATTCTTCGTATTCGATTAACCGCGATTTTCAATGTTATTCCATAAATTTCTATTAATATAACCAATGAAGTGAAATATATCCCTATAATTCATAAAAAATACAAAAAAATAATATATATGGGAAAAATAATAATTAATAACTTAAAACCAGACATTAGTGTCTTTCATTTTGCTATTTATATCTCATTTATCTTCCTAATAGATTTCAATATCACTAATAATATTTAAGAAATTCTATTGTGGTCTTTCACTGGTCAAGTTATATATATTAGTTTATTTTTTTATAAAAATCAAAAATATAATCCCCGACATGAAAATTGTTTGGATATATTAAAAGGTTTTTGATTGATCAAATATTTTTTAGAGATTATTTCAATGTTCAAAAAATATTCAAAATAAATTTTACATGATTATTCAATGATGGTTATGATTGAAGAATTAGGTTGGGATATTAAAGTATCTTGAGGTCATTTAATTTTAATTTTTGATGAATGATCTTGAATCATTATAATAGAAAATCATTAAAACGTGAAATGTATTATTTCATGTAAAAAAAATTATTTTAATAGAATATAAACATAGAGAATCCTTATTACAATTACCCTTAAATACATACTACCTAATTTGATTACATCTATAAATAAAATTACAATTAATTTAACTAAACTCCTCCAAATACGTCACATTAAACAACAAATTGGTTGTATAATAAATAGAACATATAATAAACCCTAAACATGTAGTCTCATGATGACATCCTAAACTCTTAACACAACATCACATGAAAATAACCATATATCCCATGTTTTGTAAAACCTTATCTTGTTCAAGTTGCTATGAACTAGCCATAAAAATTACAAATTATATTTTATTACACTATAGTTCACCTACATGAGCCCCAAAATAATTTTTTTGTCTATTATTTTATTGGATTTTTTCATATCTATTAAATACAAAACTCATAAATTAAATGGCTGAAAATTCAATATAATATGCATTTTTTTAAAATAATTAATCAATTTTTTATTTTTATGAATAATCATCTTTTAAAAGATGTTTTCATTGTTTATTTCTCTTATTAATCCTTAGACTAAATAAAAAAAAATTCCGAAACAAGGTAAGAAGTTAAAAATCTCAGTTAGTGGTATAAATTATATGAAGGAACCATCAATCCATGAATACATATAAAAACTAATCATCTTAAAAACAAACACTTATCATTAAAAGAAAATAATATTCAATTCCTTATACATTTCAAAATTTATTTCATGAGGAATAATTACCTCAAAATAATATCATAATGTTTTCCTTAAAAATATGTATGTCACCAGAAAACTATTTCACAATGTAATACTTTTAACTATTGCATATAGAAAAACTATTATGGGTAAATAAACATAAATAATGATATATTAAAATGGATTTCATTCACAGATAACATACAAAAATTAAATTATAGTAACTATCACAAAAACTCATTGATTATCTGTCAAAATTAATCTTCGAATAAATATCACTGTATAATAACATAGTCATTTAAGGAAAAACATAATTTCGTAACTCTGTCCCATTAGAGGAATTACCATACGATCAACTTTTATACTAAATTCATCATTGGGATGTCATAGACCCATCATTACATTGTTTATAGTGGATCAAATTGATATTATATTAAATTTACATGAACAATAAAATGGTATTTAAAATCATGCATTATAACAATCATATCTTTGGGAAAATATGATTTTCCTTTTGATATCAATTATTTAAATAAAAATCCAATTATATTAGATAAAAATTTTATTTGTAATTATATTTTTATACATATAGTTCATGATTCCATGAAAATAATTTTCAAGATTTTACTAAAATATTTCCATTTTCTATATCTTAATAAAACAGTCAATCAATATATTTTTTTCAGAAAAGTAACGATGTATAACATTTGTAAAACAAATTAAATATTCTCGTCAAATAATTTTTTAAATGTTAAACATTATAATTTTTTTTAAAATAACACTATAGAATGTTGAAAACATTATTTAATACATTTTTATAGAATATGGATTAAAAAATGAATTTTTTAGGAGAAAAATTAAAAGTATATTTTCTAAATAGAATTTCCCTTACCTCTTTGGAATTATCCACCTCCAATGACCTGAAGACATTGATTTTTTATTTAATTTTGATAATACACCTTTCATGTGGTGAGTTTGAACCCTTAGAAGGCTTGTAGGCAAAGTATTACTAGGCTCATAGGCCTTAATGGACATCATTGCTCATAGGTTTCAAACATTACATACTACGAGACTAAACACTTAAAATATCTTCTCCCCAGTATCTTCATCTTGAAATCATCTCTTCACCTTCACATGGCTATTTGGCTAGGCTTTCCCATGAATGCACAGGCTTTCCCCGAAGGTAGGTTCCATACCCTCTCATTCTTGCAATCTGTTTAGCTACTGCTATGATGAAATGTCCTTGCTCCTCCTCCTTCTGAAGATTGTTCCATGTAGGTGTCTAGATTTCATCTAAACATAATTTGGCTCGAAGGCCTTGATGTAACACGAAGGCATTACTGACTCGAAGGTCTAGGTATCTTGAAAGCCTTAAAGGATTCAGGGATAGAATCAGTGGCACGAAAGCCCAAACTGGGGAATATTTATGGATATAGAGTGGAAAACATTACCATCTACAACAATGCTATAGTACTACCCAGGTCCTACTACAGTTCCTACTAAAGTACTGCTAGAGTAGACCATAAATTATCCTCTTTCTAGATTTGATCTCGGGTCTCCTGGATGCACTTATGGAGTCCTCACCAACATGGTTGAGGCTTATGTGCCTCTTTAGAATCAACTGAATCATAATACCAAAGAATGAATATAACATTAAACATGATGAGAAAAGATAAATTCATTATCTAACATGTCAAGTGATTTATATACATATATCTTATAAAATAATATATTATAATAACATCCAAATATTCCAAAATTAATGGAAATTGAGATGATGTCCATTATCTCTAGTCTGATTAACCACGTATGATCTTTATCATCCTAAATGACATCACATGTTAATTATATTCTTGATTAATAAAATTTTTCATCAATTTTATTTATTTTATTTTAAATTTTACAATGTTATATACAATTACGTAATCATTTATATTTATTTGGGATTAATTTTTGATATTTATTTCCCAAGTCCAAAATGAATTTGATATATTGACTATAATAAAAGTGGCCATTTCTCTATTATCACTGAAAATAATATATGAAAAAAAATTCATTTTTATATTTCATCAATAATTTCAATCCAATAATGAGAAGTGGTTATAATAAATGAACTATGTTTCAATCATTTAAATTATTTGTCATTTGCAGGTATCAAAATAATTTTCATTTATCAACAATAAATTTTGAAAGAAATATATTGTTATTTTATCTTTATAAAATTATAAGGAGTTACTATATACCATATTATTTCATTAAATAATAATATATTTATCATTCATGTGATATGGTGGTATAAAATAAATCACATGACTATGTGATTGTGGTAGTCCAAACATAAGCATGAACGGCGTGATCTTTTTAGTGTATGGAATGGTACAATGGTAAATGTTATAATATTTATTTTATAATTATATATATGTAAATTATATAATATAATAACATAATTTCTATCATTATATTAAATATTTAGAGGAATTAATGGAAAAACAATATGTCCAGTTTCAATGTGGCAGTCCTCCATACATAGGAATGATGTATTCCCCTCCAATTTGATGGAGGTTTTGGGAATGATATATGTTCATCCATTAATATAAAAAAAATATTAGTATTATTTGGATATTTCTTACTATAACTTACCTGGTTTTATTAAAACATTAATGATATTTAGTAATAAATAAAAATATTTCATGTGGATATTAACTATCCATCTTCTTCGAATACCCACAATTGATTAAAACTTTATTCTATAAATCATTTATATTACTCAAAAACTATTACCTCTAAAAAAACATGAGTAACACTATGAAAGTATTTTTGTACTATGTTAATGGAAATTTTTTTATTTGTTACTTATTGGGAAAAGTATGTTTCTTTTAATAAGAGAGGTGAAGGACAATCTTAGTTTTATTTAAAAAAAATTAATTAATTTAAATTATTATTCAATTTCAAATGGCTAAAATAATTAATATAAAATTTTTGATGTGTATAAATTGATATAATTATATCCAAAAAAATAGATAGGTTTTCACTATTTTATTAGCCTTAGGAATTAGTTTTAAGCCCTAGTTAACCCCTTTCATTATTTCTGTGACAATATGGTGTTTTAGTCTATAAGTGGTAAAATAATTTCTTTAAATAGAAATAAATAAAATAAATAGAATATGGTTGATTTTATGAAAAATATATTAGTAAATTAAATGAATATATGTATTCAAAGAAATTAATATCATTTAATAAAATAGTATTTATTTTAAAATATAAATAATGTTAATTTGTATATATATTTATTATATGGATTTTTAGAAAATATTCAAAATTAGTAGAATTAAAAGAAAATTCATATCATTTCATGTTAAACTATAAAATTCACAGTTCACTTAAATTATCTAGAATTATACTTATTTTAATATCTTTATTGTCATTTATTTTATTTTTCTAAAAATTTAACAAATAATACATCAATGTTGTCAAAGATATTAATGTAATTTTTTATTCACTGAAAATTAAAATATATTTCTTTGATAAATATCATCCTTTTATTTTTAGTGATAATATTTATTCTAAAAAATAACCACGGGTTAATCCCAATGTAATAAATATTACACTTATTAAAAATCTATTTGGAATTTTATATTTTTTGTTATATAATATAATATAATGGTCATAATCCTCCACAGATGACAAAATAGTACATATACTAAATTTTTTATTATTATGGATGAGATATAATCATCAAATAAAATTTAAACAATTGTTAGGTACTTTTTATAGTCCTTATTAAATTAGTTTTAATCTCATATAACTCAATTTTCCCTTTACCTTGGAATCAAAAATTACTATGGTTAGTTTTCAAATTAGCCAAAACTAAAAATGGATTATTTAATAAATTTGGACTCAATGATTCCATATATGGAATCCATTTTCCCAAATTAATTATGTATATTTTATTGAATATATTATAAAATTAAATAAGAAAAACACAATAAGAATCATTTTTTAAATATATTCAAATTTTTAACTATAAAATGATTAAATATTATATTAATGTATATAATTAATTTAGAAAAATACTTGTATTTAATTTAAATAAATACTATAAAACTATATTTTAAAACTAATCCAGAATATAATTTTAGATAATTAATATTTGAAAGAAAGAAAAAATTTCATAAAAACCCGTATGTTTCACTATTCATTGAAAATCTATCTTTTCATAAAATTATAAAAAATTTATCATAAGATAATATTATAATTTTGTATTAAAAAATGAAATTATTTCATTCAAATAAATTTTCTTCAATATCCAAAAATTAATTATTACATTTACTCATGAAAGGAATGAAACACCTTTTTAAATAAAATTGGGACTTTGAAGAATCAAATTACATTACAAACAAAATGGTTATTATTTTGAAGATATCATCAATAAATTTAGATTTCTTTGTTAATATATATTACTATCATAAATAATTTATTCTTAATCTTACCGTCCTATTTAATATCTAGGATATAATTTTCACATTTGAATAATAATATTTCATTGCAAATTTATGATCGGTGTCACCTAAAATATTATATATAAAACATTGTCATTCATTTTAATATTTTAGGATGTAAAATAATTCATAATGGTATATCATTGTTCAGTCATTCATCAAATTATTTATATCTTCATGGATGATCTATGCATGATTCGTACTTATATTCAAAGAAAATATTTGTTTTCCATCTCACAAAAAGGCATCACAAGGAATCATACACACATAATGACATCATCATGGAGGATCCGTTTTTTCTTGATGAAACACATAGAAGGTTATTCTTAATAGAATCATTTTTAACTAATTAATCATATTAAAATTTCATCTCATACTGATCTTCAGTCCATGGCTTCAAAATATCATTGAATTTATCATACCAAAAAGGATATTTCCATTATATAGAAGTGGATCCACAATTAGGCACATATCATAAACATTATATTGGTAAAAGAAATTAAAAAATTCATGGAGAGTTATTGGATTTTTATTATAATATTATATATATACCATAAACATTGGATTCAATATTCATTAATTGATTTGACATGAGAAAATACCATGTGAAGAACCACTATGAGAAGCTTGGTAAATGGGAGGATGATGGTTATCATTGCACTAGGGATCAAACTATCTTGATTAAAGAGATCATGTAGATACTTTTATTAATGTATCTTATGATGGAGGGTATCAATTTACCGAAATGATTGAATCCAACAACTGTGAATTGTTTACCATTCACTTCTTAATAAACATTCTCATTCCTCATCCACTCAATGTGAGTTGCATGGTCCAGTCCGAGAATCTTCCCCTCCACCATCATGGGTCACCATATTAAGGTATTCGACTTATTTTTTTGATGTTTTCTTTATTTCCCTACACATGTAAGATATATATCTCAATAATAATCCTCCCATGGATTATTGTTTATCTATATAATATATCTCTCAAATGTATAAGAAAACATCTCCCATGTCTGGCAGTGCTAGCAACATGAATTTATTATTTATTACTTATTTTTCTAAAATAATATTTCAAAATATGTTAATAAATTTATCAATAATGTGTAAGGCCATGTCATTAATAATTAATCTTCTTTTTCATTCTTGATTAAAAAAATTATTTTTGAATTTCAAAAAAAATTCATGTATTATTCATACAAAAAATATTTTATATACCCAATATAATTGTTGATGAATATAAAATGTACATATGTTTATTAATGATTGATTATAATTAAATTAAAATATCATACCAATAAAATAAAATCCCATGAAATGGATTACATACTTGTTCGATAAATAATAAGGGAGGCTATAATTATATGAAGTGGATATTAATTCATGATATCATCAATTGAAGATGGAGAAATAGGATATTCTCAAGACTGGAATTCATTCACAATATAGACACTATGAGTTTATATTGATTCCATTTAGAATGAAAAGTATTATTATAATTTTATTGAGATGATAAATATTATATTTATAAATTACCTCAATAAATTTCTCGAGGAATTTATCGATGATTATATAACATATTTTTAAATAAAAAGTTTAATAAGTGTATATTTTGAGTATTGTGAATATGACATTGAGAAATGATATACCAAATGTGATGTATAGTAAATGTGAATTTTTGATAGATCATGTAACATTATAAGGGTACGTTATCTTATTTAAGGAGATATTTTTTAACTAATAAATAGAAAATTATATTTAGGAATGAAATAGACTAATGACTAAGACAATGATATATATTTTACACTTATAAACTAGGTATTATTGATTATTATTTTAGAACATCCCAAAATTTTGACTCCCACTAACCAGGTTAAATCAAAATATATTAAAAAATTTACGGATTGAAGATTGTGAAGATAGCATTATGGTGTCACATAATATGTTAATCACTATATCTATTATACCACCAGTTATATCTGTTGATAAATGTTTTATATACAATGATTCATCCGATAATGGCACGAGTTTTGTACCAAAAATAATAAATATTTTGGTAGAATATTCCTCAAAAAATGAATGGTTTAAAGAAAAATTATATAATTCATGATATAGAGATTGTAAATATAATATTCAATAGGATTATTAGGAGGAATTATTTATATAGTGATAATATATATATATATATATATATCAAAAAATCATGATTAATATATCCCAACAGAAGTGATAAACATGATCCAACAATGAATGATTGAGCTCATCAAGGGTTATAACTTCTCAGTCAATTTCTAGCATGATAAGGAGAAGATAGGGGAACATTATATCTATAAAAAATATATCTAAAACTAATCAATGATGAGTATTGAGAAGGATACAAAATTCTTAGATATGTAATGGAATGATATTGGAAACATAAAGGATTGAACTACATCATACCTTGAATAAATGATTACTCAACCGTCTATTATGGAAAATATATTTAATGTTATCTATAATGAAAACAAATTGTCAAAGAATTAATCTAAAATAATGAAGGTGGGAATTTGTAAAGGATTTTATATTTTAGTTACTTCATTATGCATTCCATTAAATTCTATGTTAATGAGTAATCTATTTAACGAGGGTTGATTCTATACATTCTTTATCCACTATGGGACCCAAAAAGTTATATAAATTTCAAAAAAATAACCTCTAGTGGGACAATATAAAAGTGGATTTTTTTTAATATAAATTAATGTCCATAGTATGCCACTATTTGATGATAAAATAAAAAAATTAGAAATGAATTACTCAACTGTTACCTATGACTTGTAGGATGTAGAAGAACATTAATGTGGATTTTTCCATTTGTCTCCATAATGGTTCAAATGAAATTAACTACAAATTTTTTATATCAAATCATATTACAAATACTTATCAATTATTGTTATTAAAGAGGAATTGTTAACTAAAAAATTTATAATTATAAACATAATTTATGTGGTGACGATTCATGGAAAACTATAATTGATTCTATCTGATTGACATCTGAGGTTCACCATTGACTTTTAGAGTAGTCATAAACATTCCATGAACATATAGTAAAGACTTATAATGATATATCACCAAAATACTAATATATAATCAAAAAAACATTATATTACATGATGACTTATTGATAGGAAAATATTTTGTGGTCAAATCATATTTGGATCAACATCTCATTCATGTAGATTTCTAATTTAAAAACAGATTATAATCTAGCATCCAGATAGAACATTATGAATTCCACTTCAATAATATGTCTTGAACATATATAATATTTGGATCATGTCATATAATGTAACATATTAGAACTTGATTTAGTAAAATAAATGGGCTAGAAGTTGAAATAAATGCAATAATATGTCAAATCAGCACTCAATATACAGGACTGATACATTGACAAGAAGCAATAAGTCATAGTTTTTGATAAAATTGATAATTTATTCCAACAAATATTATGTAAGAATATATTGACGTTATTTTGTAATAATATAATGAAATATCATAGATACATAGTCCCCTCCTAGATATCTTATTGAATTTGTGGTGTTCCTTGTTAGATGACACACCTATAAAACATGTCCCAATCTCATGATATGTTCCATATTTACCACTTGACAATGTTAATACAAAATCCATTACATATACTAAATATTTAGGTGGTATTGATAGACCATGGTCTCTATTATCAGGTGAAACCAGCGATATTCCTGGATTTTTATACAATTCACTATGCAACTAAACAAGTCACATTCATAAATTAATATGATAAAAATATAAAAATTATTATGAATGATTCAATCCTTGGGATGAAATGAAATAATTATATAGTAATATTTTTTAATCATAGTTTTTGAAATGAAATTAATTGGATGAAATTTCTAAATGGGGATGATGACAATGAACCAATCATTTATATATGTAATTTTACTTCTAAATAAATTTTTTCTTTTTATTTAGTAATAAAATATAAGACACACAGACAAAATAATTTAAAATGGAATTATATTAATATATAAAATTGATTTTTGTGGATAAATATATTAAATAAAATTGAAAATATCATATTTATTTAATAGAAACACCAATATAAAATAAACAAAATAGGGAAATTGTGATCAATCTTGAGTCCTTGTATAATTACATCTTCGCGAAGCACTATTCCAAATATTTGGCACATCATTAATGTAATAAACATTTATAAAATGATGAATTTAATTCTGAAAGACATTTTATTGATTGAATGAGGACATAAATAGATGATATTTTGAGGTTGTGTGAAAATTATATGAAGTTTTTTAATATTTCTATTGGAATAGTTCTAAATTTTTTTGAATAGTAACATCGTCATTAGTGTAATAAGTTGACAAATTAATTTTTAGAACAAAATTGGGTTATCTTATGTAATAAAAAATTCTTTATATTATGAAAAAATTCACATAAATAAACTTTTCAATATGTTTTTTAAATGAAATTACACATAAATAAATCATTATTTTATATTTTAAAAAAATTAAATGTATTATATTATTTAAAATAATTGTTTTTTATAAATTAAAAAAAATTGAAATAAACTTATTTTTATAAAATGTATTTATAAAATTATATTTATTTATATAAATGATAATTTAATTTTATTAAACAATAATAATTTTTTTCAATGGGTCATAAATTTGATAGTTTCATAAAAATTTGTACTAATAAAAAATTAAGAGTTTATTTATAAATTAAATTTTTTATATATATAAAGTGGTTTGGATAAAATGGATTTCATTTTTTTGAATCATCATTTTGAAATATGGAAAGCATGATATTTTGGTATTCTTTCATAAATTATAAATTATGTGGTTTAAAAAAGAAATTTATACGTACTATATTTCATTATAGTTTACATAAATTATGATATGAAGTTATTAGAAGTTAGATAACTATTAGGAATTTTCATTCTCTATTAAATCTCAATAATTTTACTATTATAATGAAAATTCTCATCATTATTTTTGGATAAAATATTTTAATCTAATATTATAGAGTATAAAAAATTTCCCCTTTATTTATAAATTCCAACCACCTCAACTCATTTCTCTTCTCATAAATAATTACTTTACCAACCTAAAATATTTCAAAATACATCCCAAAATATATTTTTTATTTATTAGAAGGTATTTTTGCAAAATAGTACCAAACTGAGATGGATTATGTGTTTACCATGATGCAGATTCGCTATACAGGTCAAGAGGGGCTGAGTTGAGTTCCTAAAAAAAATTTATAAAAAATAAATCACCCTCTTCAACGTATGAAAGATAAATTCATTTTTTAAGAATATATGCATCCTAAATTTTGGAAAATATGGAAATGAAATTGAAGACATATATTTATAGTGGTTCCAGGGAAAAAAAATACTCTAGTCCACTCTTTGAAAAATCATTTCCATGAGGTTGGTGAATTTCATTGAATGATATCTTTTACTGGGGAGCTCACAACTGAATAGAAGATGTGGTCACATAATAAAAAAAGTCTGAGATATTTCAACTATGATCTCTATTTTTGATACATATCATTGGTATTAATAAAATTAATACACATATTGTATGAATGATAAAATTAATAAACACATAGAGATAAATTTATGTAGCTCATAGTTGCAAGGAGAAACTAACAATATATGAACATTCAACCAGGGAGAAAAGATAGACCTCAATGTTACATAGGATGATCATTAATGAAAAATATAAAAATAATAAAAACAAAATTAATAATATTCCTTCATTACTATGTATAGGTATCCTATATTTTTATTTTTTGAAATTCATAAACTCATCTAATATTCTTCTTCCCCAATTTTGTATACTGAGTAACTCATCAATTATTTATGTAATATTTATTAATGAGGTAAGGATAACTCGAACGGTCAATTAGGGAACATAAGGTGATCGTGATGAGAAATAAAATTAAGTATGTGCATTGAAACTATGCATATATAGATAATTATATTACAACAATGATGAAAATGATATTCTCATTATTTGCATAGTCTTATTTAGGCATGTTTTGTGTAGGCCAATCCTAAAATGGATAATCATGTTTTTAGGTTCCATGAAAGAATTATGTAACTTATCAAGAGATTTGAATTGTAATCATGAAATTCATTAATACTAGATCTTTATAAGATATTGAATGAAATCATAGTTTAACATTATATAAATTTGGTAAGACAAAGAAGTTCATCCACATAAGAGAAACTAACTTCAATGAAGCATAAGATAATTCTCCATCCTAGAATATAAAGATACAATATAATGTAAGATTATGATTATTCAATTTCATCTAGAATGAAATATATTTTTATATTATAATATCCCCTAAAATAACATTCTAACAACAGCATCTATCTTGAGAAACAAAGTTGAACTTCGTAAGATAAAGACATGCTTAAAACATTATACTTCTGATAAACATAAAATATTATTCTATTACCAATATATAAAATGTTTTCATATATTAAAATAATAACATTTGAAAAAAAAATAACATTCTAATAATCTTAAAACTATTATAATATATTTTTGAACTAAATTATGGATTTTGTGAGTAATCAAAACACATAACAAGAAGATATGTTGGAATAGAATATTCATTCTAACAGTCTCCCCCTTTTTTCTAATCCCAAAAACCATGAGATGTAAATACAATAAATTTATGCACTAAAAAACAAATTCTCAGAATTAATGATGTTTTATTTCCCAAATATCATTTTACTTTATTTTTTCCCTATGTCTTATTTTACTTCTCACATTTCTTGAAATACAAAATTTGTTGAATTTCAATATTTCACATTGATTTTAACCCTTCATTTGTTATTAAAACAATAAATATATTAAATAGTGTTCATATTTCACATAAATGATATTAAACATTTAATTATGCGTCTAATAAATAGAATATTTCATTAAATAGAAGTCACAATGAATAATTAAAATAATATAGAATAACATAATTGTAGATAAATATATTAAAAAACCTTAATCACATTCAATGATAATGAATTTTGTTCATTCAAAATTTAAGGGAATATAAAAAAGTAAAAATATTATAAAATGTAATTAATTATGATAATTCAAATGATATATTAATTAAATGATATTCCAATGTTTTAATTCTTTTAAAGTGGCATAATTCAAATGTTTTTGAGCATGCCCATCAACTTGACCACCATTCGATAAACTAAAAGTGAGTGTATCAGCTACTCGTAAAAAATTATTTTTTGGAGGTGCCTTCTTGAAGGATAATTTTTCATTTGGATTTAATGATTATGAAGGTAGAGGAGTGTCACTTTTTATGAAAAAACAAATCACTCAATGTTAGTAGTAATGATCCAAGCTTGATTTGATCTTCATTAGAAATATGTACTGGTGTGGACTGGATGGGGAGAGAATATTATTTTTCCCTCATCAAATCTATGTAATCTGAGTGGGTAAAAGATATTTCAGTGGCTGGTCAGGTAATAAAGATAATTTATTAGTGATCATTATATTTTCCCTTTAATGGGACTTATAAAGAAGAATGATTTCATTATAGAGTTGAGAGCCAGAAATATGACCTTCAACTATTTGAGGTCTAGGAAGTCATCATAATCAAATTTGAGAAAGGGAATCAGCATGAGATTCAATTTATTCACCTTATAATTTTAAAAATACTATAGAAGACATCTAATATTGTTCTAAATATGTTGATAAAATTATGAATAATATTCTATAAGAATCCCTTCTTTTCAGAATTTCATATCAATATCTATAACACATTGAATTTGTTTTCTATCATACCATTGAAAGTAAATATTTCTTATTATTTTGGTGGACTATTCATATCTGATGTTTATGAAAATGAATCATATACTATATCATAATCATCTGAAAAGTCTATGTTGAAACGTTTAAATTATACTTTTTGTGTATCTTCTAATTTATTTCCTACAAATTCAATGTAGAGATCCGTATCTTGACGTAATGGAAATTACATTACTCTTGTGGAATACGTAGTACATAAAAAAACACACACATAAGGATCGTAATAGTTTAGTGTCTTTAGAAAACTTGGAATATAATCTTCTAATCCTGGTGAAAGAACATAAACATCTCCCATAAAGATCTTCCTTTTTTATACCTAAAACCATTCTTTATATCCTGGGGAAAAGAAAACATAAAAGGGTGAGCCCAAATGCTCAGTAAGGGTAAAAAAAAGAAATATCAATCACATCATATACATAAGCACATAACTTTTTGAATTCTTAACCTGTAAAAGAGATCATAATTTCATAACCTGGGATAACTCATGGCAGTGAAATGTAATCACAATAATCATAACATAAAACATTAAACTTTGTGTCATATACACATAATCATATAGAATCATTTCTTGTTAGTCAAGACTCATTTCCACGAATATCTTAGTGGACAAAGTCCCGTTCTGAACCGAGTCACCCTCGTTTCAGTCCTGTTTCACGGAACCGGTATAAACTACCATTCCAGCCATGTCTATCTCATGAGAGATAAAATCTTTACCCAATGCATTAAAGGGAGATATAGGTCCCACCCATCTCAAAATGAAACCATTCTTATGTGTTCCACAAAAATCATAAATCATACATCATTGCATAACCCATGTAATAAAAATGGGATTTTTAAACAACATGACATCATAAAACAATTAATATAAGATAAATTAATTCATAAAAATAATTCCATCACAACATAATCAAATCAATGTAATAATAGGGATATAAATAGAGCCCTATATTATCTTAGATGAAAAATAATTTTAATAAAACACTTGAACTCCATTCTTGAGGAAAATATCCTTTCTACTTCAAAAACATTTTTCCTTTATTAACATGTCATAAAATTCTAAACTAAAACAAGTTGATTACAAATAAACGTGAAAACTTGTAAAGGAATCTTCTTGGAAATAATGTTTTAAAAATCCATTCATGCTGTATAATTTAAAAGAAAACATTCTTCTCGTACTTTTGTCAGAAAAGTCAAAAATGTACCTCGTACGAAAAACGACAAAAGATTTCTTTCATATCTTTTACTAAAAACTCACCGTAGGGTAAAAAAGGATTTAAACAATTGTAGGTTGATTGAAATAATATTACATATTGACGAAACATGGATGTGGATGATAAAATACACCCCAGTAAATACTAAAGTATAAACAATCTCGGATAAAAATGAGATTGTGATATTTCCCTTACCATAGGTCCAATTTTCTTCATAGGTGTCCAAACCTCCTGTATAATGATTTAAATAATATCATTGACTTATTACAGAATCATATTCATTTTTATTATATCATATATGGTGATATTATTAGCTTCTTAGTAGTTATATTTCATTGCTACATGTTATTCGGGTGTTTATAACTTTTTTATTCTTATGCGTGTTTTGTCGAATAAATTCTGATTCTTCTCTTTAGGTTATAGATACCTCATTTCCAAAATGTTATTAGTGTAATATATATCATATTCATTCATTCAATTCATTTATATAATCATTATGAAATGATGATCATGTAGAACGAGTCGCATCACATTGTGGAGACGGTATTCCGTACATACGCACGAGTGATAATATCATTCTTATGATCGTGGAATTGTATTGGAGTATATGTATACTATTATAGAATCAGTATCACTTTATAATAGTCATATATAGTCATTATTTACACCATTATACCCATCCAAGTAAGGTGGTGGTGGAAAATAGATTACACCATGGCGTGGAGACGGTATTCCGTACGTACGCACGCGCGACGATTTCTTTTTCCATAGGATGGATAGATGGTGAAATAGGGTTGTTTTATACTTATAATAACATATCAGTATATGATTGATACTGATGTTATTACTTCATAATGATACAACCTAAGAAGAAGAAGTGGAAGAAGAAATAAAGATGTGAGAATCGGTAACGGACATTACCTCTTCTTTGAAGTGCTTCTTTGAGACCTTCTTTTAGGGCAATAAAACGGGTCTTTGAAGAAGACCAGAACCTCTAGTATGTTTCTAGGAAAGTGGAGAAGATAATTTGGCAGGGGTTGGCCGAGCTTGTAGGCTCAATGTTGTGTGAGTAAGAGAGGGAGGAGGTTCCCTTTTATAATGGAGGAGAGGGGTACCTTTGTAATAACTAAAAATATTATTTTATTATAAAGTCAAGTTCGGTTTTAAATAGCTTCAAATTGTTATATTTCGAAGCTAAGGTAGGGATGTGTAGAAATACTCTCATCCAATAGAATTTAGACAAGTTTAGGTTCCTATTTTAACCTTATAATTTAGATTTAACATTAAGTTAAATAATTTTACTTTTACCGTGTCTTCTTGTGTTCTTACACTATAAGGTTAATAAACATAGTATTAGAATCCAAACGAACCCCAAGTTGTATATTATTAATATATATAACCTTATCTAAGTCATTTGGCTGAACCTTAGTTTTTTAGGAATAAAATAACAATTATTAATATAATATTTGTTTTAAAAACTATTTTATGTCAATTTTGACACTACTTAGTAATTTTTTTTTAAATCATAAGAGAATGATAATTTCCAACAAAGTTATTTAAATCAATAATAACATGTCATATTACCCTATAAATTTAGTTTAATTCATAAAAAGTCTCAAATTATATTTATTTGGGTATTTATAACATCAATTATGTCAATATTTTATTAATAAGATAATTACTGCATCATCGTTGTGTCATAAATAAATTAAATTATTTATTGTCTAAAAATTACAAATAAAATAAAATTATGTAGGAAATCTGTTTATATTTATAATGAATATTTATAGTCGAATTTATCTTATGTATAACCCCATATTTAAAATGTTTTATTAAATAAACATTGATTTTAACACTTTTAACCCTTCTTTAAATAAATTAATAATAAATGTCCTAATCTAATCCAGGTGGGCCTAAATGGTCATATTTTATTCCTATGTTTGTTTTTGGTCGAATTACACTTGTACAATAGAATTAGGAAATGTGTTAGGGTAATAATAATATCATTTTTACCCTTAATTACCCTATTCACTTTTAACCGTGGTAAATAAAAGGAAAAAGTTACTATTCACCAAAAATTATTTTCATCCCATTGAACCACATTTTACTTACTGACATCAGCCGTGTCTCTCAGATTTTTGAAATTCCACTCACAGAAGCGGTAAAATTATTTTTTATGAAAAATTCAGTTTTTTTTAACAACCACTTAGTGGTTTCACTATTCATCAAAAATTGAAAGTTTTCAGAAAAATATCAAAAATTAGGCCTATGCTATATTTGATATTATGAAATCAAAAATGATGTCTATTTTACCAAATTCAAAACATATCAGTTGCATTAACTAATTTAAAAATTAATTCCCTTCGTTAAAACAAATAGCGTGTTTTTAAGAGATAATAACTATCAGAAGATTGAAACTTGTTTATAACTGGTTTAAATGTGAAATTACATCAAATGACCATCATTGTATTAAATTGTAAAAATATATTCTAAATATACTTTAAAACCACTAAAATTAAAAATTTATCACTATTAATTATTTCGATTGAAAAAGATGTTTTTAATTAAAATTTAGTAATTTCCTCTATTCATCAAAATATGAAAGTTATCCAAAAATTACCAAAAATTCACTCTAAGCTAATTTCGATATTCCGAATCAAAAAATGAAGTCCATTTTGAAAAATAAAATTTACAAAATTTCAAAAAGTGGTTATTACTATTCATAACGGCAAGTTTTAATAATATTTTAATAGCATATTGTTGTTTAGTGAAACTCAGTATTGCATACTACACACGCTATCAAGGAAGGTCGCGATTGCGTATAATGAAATGAAAGTCAAGGATGCGTGTTGTGCAAGCTCCATTTGGTGTAGCGTACAACACAAAACATTAATGAAATTATAAAGAATATTTTTCATAAAATCTCGGGGTGTTACATTCTACCCCCCTTAAAATGAAATTCGCCCTCGAAATTCGTCAGGGTTATAAATGGTTTACTATTCGAAAGTTTCTTTAATCGAAACCAACATCGTAAAAAGGAATTACAAAACCAATCTTTAAAAACAAAAGTATGAAATGTAACAGTTACCCAAATAAACTAATCACTGGGTTTCCACATAGGTGAAAATATGGATATGGAAGAGAAATCTAACCATCATGTTCTGATGGAGGGTGGTAGAGAACATGGCTATCGAAAAGCTAGCAATCACAAAGCCATAAATTTGTGATGATCTAATGTACCATCTGATTCATCAGATATAAGAGCACTAAGACATCATTTTTGGTTTTCAAGATCGTTTCCCTAAAGATGATGAAATTGGAATTAGAAGAAATACTTTTGTGATTTTGGTATAGTTTCATCGTTTTTCGTTCTTTGGACAATTTCCACTTCATCTCTTAAAGAAATGAAGTTGAATTTTTCATTCATGATGTGTTAGCAGATCATGTGATAGAATGATGGGTCATTCCATCTCCTTCAAACAAAAGGTTAGCAATAGTTATAAGTCCATCTTATGGTTAATCATATATGGTTCCAAAAATGAACTTATACTTCATATATCATACATCTTAATAAAATAAAACTAGTTTCTACTAACCAGGGACGTCCTGTAGGCCAGTGGTAGGCGATAAAGGCCAGTCGCACTTCGGTTGTGGGTTCGATTCCCACAGCCTTGTCCGACGCGATGGGCTGTCGCTCGTCCTGCAGGTTGTCCTTTTTCTAAAACTATATTACTATAACATCCCATCAATAATATAGAAAAAACTTCTACCCTAAAACAATACTAACTTATGTCCAACATAATCCATTCCAATCTTTAGGCTTATCCATAATACTGCAGTCCACTCTTATAATATAGTGAAAATGATTACCAGAGATTTAATACCATCGTTGGTCCCCATATATCATAAGATATGTCTTGTTGGTCACATTCCAAACATTCAAAGGCCTTAATCTTTTACTCTCTCGAATACCCATTGAACCTTATTGAAAACATGAGTGCTGTTAAAAGTTAACTCTTTCCACATACCAAAATCCTCAAAATTCTATATACTCAAACCATGATATCACTTAGTCCTTATATCAATCATGAGCTCATGAATACGGTCAAACATTTCATTTACTCCTTATCCCATCATTATGCGCATATCATCTACTTTCCAAAATATTTGAATCACTTTTCATGGTTACCGGTACCTTAAAATTATTGAAAACCACAATAGACCAATACATAAATATTTCAATACACCATAAAAGTACCTCAATAACATTATTCTTGAATACCAATACATAAACACTTCAATCCATCCACTTCAATGATTGTCCTGGAATAAGTCCTTCCTTTATTTAGAAGTAACTTTTTAGGTTAGGGCATTGAGTTGGGTAATGCCCATGTTCTCCACAAATAATACATTGAACTCCATAGCAGTCTGTTACTCTATGACTCTTTTCTCCACATAGATAACATCAGTCCCTCCATTTGAGGTATTCCTCAAGGTTCTTCTTCCCTTCTTTAGAAATATCAATCTTCCTTTCTTTATGCTCCTCAACATGCAAACATGTATAATAGTATATCTTCCTTTTATTAGGTATACCACTAAATTTCACCTTGTTAATCATATATCGCGATGACTGATTCGGCATAATCACAATATCATTCTCTCTAGGCATTACATAATTTTGTTGCCCATAGTCACCAATTTGTCCATTGGATTCAATGTTAACTGAATTCCTTCTGGTTCCCTCCATTAACTAAAACACAAAAATAATTCCTTGAGAGGCAAAAATCATGCTAGAGAAAACAACAAAGTAATGGGGGAGTACCCTCAATATCTAACATCTTAGGTTAAATTCTAAGATCATTACCATAGTTCTAGGACTATATCCTATACGTATACTAATCCATAGGGACATCCCTAGACATACCTTAGAAATATCTCTAGGGATCTCACTAACGTTTTCGCATCCTAGTTTCCAAAGGTCGACTAAACATTTCCTCTGATACGAACTGTAGAGACCCGTATCATGACGTACATGGACATTACATTACTTATGCAGAATACTTAGTACATAAAAAACACACACACATAAGGATCGTAATAGTTTAGTGTCTTTGGAAACTCGGAATATAATCTTCTAATCCTGGTGAAAGATCTTCAACATCTCCCATAAAGATCTTCCTTTTTTATACCTAAAACCATTCCTTATATCCTGGGGAAAAGAAAACATAAAAGGGTGAGCTCAAATGCTCAGTAAGGGTAAACAAAAGAAATATCAATCACATCATATACATAAGCACATAACTTTTGGAAATCTTAACCTGTAAAAGAGATCATTATTTCATAACCTGGGATAACTCATGGCAGTGAAATGTAATCACAATAATCCTAACATAAAACATTAAACTTTGTGACATACACACATAATCATATAGAATCATTTCTTGTTAGTCAAGACTCATTGCCAAGACTATCTTAGTGGACAAAGTCCCTTTCTGAACCGAGTCACCCTCATTTCAGTCATGTTTCACTGAACTGGAATAACCTACCATTCCAGCCATGTCTATCTCATGAGATATAATATATTTACCCAATGCATTGGAGGGAGATATAGGTCCCACCCATCTCATAATGAAACCATTCTTATTTGTGCCACAAAAATCATAAATCATACATCATTGCATAACCCATGTAATAAAAATGGGATTCTTAAACAACATGAAATCATAAAACAATTCATATAAGATAAATTAATTCATAAAAATAACTCCATCACAACATAATCAAATCAATGTAATAATAGGGATAGAAACAGAACACTATATTATCTTATATGGAAAATAATTTTAATAAAACACATGAACTCCATTCTTAAGGAAAATATCCTTTCTACTTCAAAAACATTTTTCCTTTATTAACATGTCATAAAATTCTAATCTAAAAGAAGTTGATTAAAAATAAACTTGAAAACTTGTAAAGGAAGCTTATTGGACATAATGTTTTAAAAATCCATTCATGCCGTATAAGTTAAAAGAAAACATTCTTCTCGTACTTTTGTCGGAGAAGTCAAAAAAATTACCTCGTACGAAAAACGACAAAAGATTCCGTTCATATCTTTTACTAAAAACTCACCAAAGGGTAAAAAAGGATTTAAAATTTTGTAGGTGGATTGAAATAATATTACATATTGAGGAAACATGGATGTGGATGATAAAATACACCCCAGTAAATACTAAAGTATAAACAATCTCGGATAAAAATGAGATTGTGATATTTCCCTTACCTTAGGTCCTATTTTCTTAGTAAGTGTCTGAACCTCCTGTATAATGATTTAAATAATGTAATTGACTTATTACAGAATCATATTCATTGTTATTATATCATATATGGTCATATTCTTAGCTTCTTAGTAGTAATATTTCATTGCTACTTGTTATTCGGGTGTTTATAACTTTTTGTTCTTATGCATGTTTTGTCAAATAAATTCTTATTCTTCTCTTTAGGTTATAGATACCTCATTTACATAATAGTATTAGTGTAATATATATCATATTCATTCATTCAATTCATTTATATAATCATTATGAAATTAAGATCATGTAGAACGAGTCGCATAACATCGTGGAGACGGTATTCCGTACATACGCACGAGTGATGATATCGTTCCTATGATCATGGAATTGTATTGGAGTATATGTATACTATTTCAGAATCAGAATCACTTTATAATAGTCATATATAGTCATTATTTACACCATTATACCCATCCAAGTAAGGTGGTGGTGGATAATAGATTACACCACGGCGTGGAGACGGTATTCCGTACGTACGCACGCGCGGTGATTTCTTTTTCCGTAGGATGGATATACGGTGAAATAGGGTTGTTTCATACTTATAATAACATATCATTATATTATTGATACTGATGTTATTACTTCATAATGAAACAACCTAAGAAGAAGAAGTGGAAGAAGAAATAAAGATGAAAGAATCGGTAACAGACATTACCTCTTCTTTGAAGTGCTTCTTTGAGACCTCCTTTTAGGGCACTAAAATGGGTCTTTGAAGAAGACCAGAACATCTAGGATGTTTCTAGGGAAGTGGATAAGATAATTTTCCATGGTTTGGCCGAGCTTGAAGGCTCAAAGTTGTGTGAGGAAGAGAGGGAAGAGGTTCCCTTTTATAAGGGAGGAGAGGGGTACCTTTGTAATAACTAAAAATAATATTTTATTATAAAGTCAAGTTCGGTTTTAAATTGCTCCAAATTGATATATTTCGAATCTAAGGTGGGTAGGGGTAGAAATAATCTCATCCAATTGAATTTAGACAAGTTTAGGTTCCTATTGTAACCTTATAATTTAGATTTAACATTAAGTTAAATAATTTTACTTTTATCGTGTCTTCTTGTGTTCTTACACTATAAGGTTAATAAACATAGTATTAGAATCCAAACGAACCCCAAGTTGTTTATTATTAATATATATAACCTTATCTAAGTCATTTGGCCGAACCTTAGTTTTTTAGGAATAAAATAACAATTAATAATATAATGTTTGTTTTAAATACTATTTTATGTCAATTTTGACACTATTTAGTAATTTTTTTTAAATCATAACAGAATGATAATTTCCAACAAAGTTATTTAAATCAATAATAACATGTCATATTACCCTATAAATTTAGTGTAATTCATAAAAAGTCTCAAATTATATTTATTTGGGTATTTATAACATCAATTATGTCAATATTTCATTACTAAGATAATTACTGCATCATCGTTGTGTCATAAATAAATTAAATTATTTATTGTCTAAAAACTACAAATAAAATACCATTATGTAGGAAATCTGTTTATATTTCTAATGAATATTTATAGTCGAATTTATCTTATGTATAACCCCATATTAAAAATGTTTTATTAAATAAACTTTGATTTTAACTTTTTTAACCCTTATTTAAATAAATTAATAATAAATGTCCTAATCTAATCCAGGTGGGCCTAAATGGTCATATTTTATTCCTAAGTTTGTTTTTGGTCGAATTACACTTGTCCAATAGAATTATGACATGTGTTATGGTAATAATAATATCATTTTTACCCTTAATTACCTGATTCACTTTTAACCGTGGTAAATAAAAGTAAAAAGTTACTATTCACCAAAAATTATTTTCATCCCATTGAACCACATTTTACTTACTGACATCAGCTGTGTCTCTCATATTTTTTAAATTCCACTCACATAAGCAGCAAAATTCTGTTTTATGAAAAATTCAGTTTTTTTTAACTACCACTTAGTGGTTTTCCTATTCATCAAAATTTGAAAGTTTTCAGAAAAATACCAAAAATTAGGCCTAAGCTTTATTTGATATTATTAACTCAAAAATGATGTCTATTTTACCAAATTCAAAACATATCAGTTGCATTAACTAATTTAAAAATTAATTTCCTTCGTTAAAACAAATAGCGTATTTTTAAGAGATAATAACTATCAAAAGATTGAAACTTGTTTATAACTGGTTTTAATGTGAAATTACATCAAATGACCATCATTTTATTAAATTGTAAAAATATATTATAAATATACATTAAAACCACTAAAATTAAAAATTTATCAATAATAATTATTTTGATTGAAAAAGATGTTTTTAATTAAAATTTAGTAATTTCCTCTATTCATCAAAATATGAAAGTTATCCAAAAATTTCCAAAATTTCACTCTAAGCTAATTTCGATATTCCGAATCAAAAAATGAAGTCCATTTTGAAAAATAAAATTTACAAAATTTCAAAAAGTGGTTATTACTATTCATAACGGCAAGTTTTAATAATATTTTAATAGCATATCGTTGTTTAATGAATCTCGGTATTGCATACCACACACGCTATCAAGGAAGGTCACGATTGCGTTTAATAAAATGAATGTCAAGGATGCGTGTTGTGCAAGCTCCATTTGGTGTAGCGTACAACAGAAGGCATTAATGAAATTATAAAGAATATTTTTCATAAAATCTCGGGGTGTTACATTCTACCCCCCTTAAAATGAAATTCGCCCTCGAAATTCGTCAGGGTTATAAATGGTTTACTATTCGAAAGTTTCTTTAATCGAAACCCACATCGTAAAAAGGAATACCAAAACCAATCTTTAAAAACAAAAGTATGAAACGTAACAGTTACCCAAATAAACTAATCAATGGGTTTCCACATAGGTGAAAATATGGATATGGAAGAGAAATCTAACCATCATGTTCTGATGGAGAGTGGTAGAGAACATGGCTATCGAAAAGCTAGCAATCACAAAGCCATAAATTTGTGACAATCTAATGTACCATCTGATTCATCAGATATAAGAGCACTAAGACAACATTTTTGGTTTTCAATATCATTTCCTTAAAGTTGATGAAATTGGAATTAGAAGAAATACTTTCGTGATTTTGGTATAGTTTCACCGTTTGTCGTTCTTTGGACAATTTCCACTTCATCTCTTAATGAAATGAAGTTGAATTTTTCATTCATGATGTGTTAGCAGATCATGTGATAGAATGATGGGTCATTCCATCTCCTTCAAACAAAAGGTTAGCAATAGTTATAAGTCCATCTTATGGTTAATCATATATGGTTCCAAAAATGAACTTATACTTCATATATCATACATCTTAATAAAATAAAACTAGTTTCTACTAATCAGGGACGTCATGTAGGCCAGTGGTAGGCGATAAAGGCCAGTCGCACTTCGGTTGTGGGTTCGATTCCCACAGCCTCGTCCGACGCGATGGGCTGTCGCCCGTCCTGCAGGTTGTCCTTTTTCTAAAACTATATTACTATAACATCCCATCAATAATATAGAAAAAACTTCTATCCTTAAACAATACTAACTTATGTCCAACATAATCCATTCAAATCTTTAGGCTTATCCATAATACTGCAGTCCACACTCATAATATAGTGAAAACGATTACCAGGGATTTAATACCATCATTGGTCCCCATATATCATAAGATATGTCTTGTTGCTCACATTCCAAACATTCAAAGGCCTTAATCTTGTACTCTCTCGAATACCCATTGAACCTTATTGAAAACATGAGTGCTGTTAAAAGTTAACTCTTTCCACATACCAAAATCCTCAATATTCTATATACTCAAACCATGATATCACTTAGTCCTTATATCAATCATGAGCTCATGAATACGGTAAAACATTTCATTTACTCCTTATCCCTTCATAATGCGCATATCATCTACTTTCCAAAATATTTGAATCACTTTTCATGGTTACTGGTACCTTAAAATTATTGAAAACCACAATAGACCAATACATAAATATTTCAATACACAATAAAAGTACCTCAACAACATTATTCTTGAATACCAATATATAAACACTTTAGTCCATCCACTTCAATGATTGTCCTGGAATAAGTCCTTCCTTGATTTAGAAGTAACTTTTTAGGTTAGGGCATTGTGTTGGGTAATGCCCATGTTCTCCACAAATAATACATTGAACTCCATAACAGTCTGTTACTCTATGACTCTTTTCTCCACATAGATAACATCATTCCCTCCATTTGAGGTATTCCTCAAGGTTCTTCTTCCCTTCTTTAGAAATATCAATCTTCCTTTCTTTATGCTCCTCAACATGCAAACATGTATAATAGTCTATCTTCCTTTTATTAGGTATACCACTAAATTTCACCTTGTTAATCATATATCGCGATGACTAATTCGACATAATCACAATATCATTCTCTCTAGGAATTACATAATTTTTTTGCCCATAGTCACCAATTTTTCCATTGGATTCAATGTTAACCAAATTCCTTCTGGTTCCCTCCATTAACTAAAACACAAAAATAATTCTCTGAGAGGCAAAAATAATGCTAGAGAAAACAACATAGTAATGGGGGAGTACCCTCAATATCTAACATATTAGGTTAAATTCTAAGATCGTTACCATAGTTCTAGGACTATATCTTATACGTATACTAATCCATAGGGACATCCCTAGACATAACTTAGAAATATCTCTAGGGATCTCACTAACGTTTTCGCATCTTAGTTTTCAAAGGTCGACTAAACATTTCCTCTGATACGAACTGTAGAGACCCGTATCTTGACATACATGGACATTACATTACTTTTGCAAAATACTTAGTACATAAAAAACACACACACATAAGGATCGTAATAGTTTAGTGTCTTTGGAAACTCGGAATATAATATTCTAATCCTGGTGAAAGATCTTCAACATCTCCCATAAAGATCTTCCTTTTTTTATACCTAAAACCATTCTTTATATCCTGGGGAAAAGAAAACATAAAAGGGTGAGCTCAAATGCTCAGTAAGGGTAAACAAAAGAAATATCAATCACATCATATACAGAAGCACATAACTTTTGGAAATCTTAACCTGTAAAAGAGATCATTATTTCATAACCTCGGATACCTCATGGCAGTGAAATGTAATCACAATAATCCTAACATAAAACATTAAACTTTGTGGCATACACACATAATCATAGAGAATCATTTCTTGTTAGTCAAGACTCATTGCCAAGACTATCTTAGTGGACAAAGTCCCTTTCTGAACCGAGTCACCCTCATTTCAGTCATGTTTCACTGAACTGGTATAACCTACCATTCCAGCCATGTCTATCTCATGAGATATAAAATATTTACCCAATGCATTGGAGGGAGATATAGGTCCCACCCATCTCATAATGAAACCATTCTTATTTGTGCCACAAAAATCATAAATCATACATCATTGCATAACCCATGTAATAAAAATGGGATTCTTAAACAACATGAAATCATAAAACAATTCATATAAGATAAATTAATTCATAAAAATAACTCCATCACAACATAATCAAATCAATGTAATAATTGGGATAGAAACAGAACCCTATATTATCTTATATGGAAAATAATTTTAATAAAACACTTGAACTCCATTCTTGAGGAAAATATCCTTTCTACTTCAAAAACATTTTTCCTTTATTAACATGTAATAAAATTCTAAAATAAAAGAAGTTTATTAAAAATAAACTTGAAAACTTGTAAAGGAAGCTTCTTGGAAATAATGTTTTAAAAATCCATTCATGCCGTATAAGTAAAAAAGAAAACATTCTTCTCGTACTTTTGTCGGAAAAGTCAAAAAAATTACCTCGTACGAAAAAAGACAAAAGATTCCTTTCATATCTTTTACTAAAAACTCACCGAAGGGTAAAAAAGGATTTAAACAATTGTAGGTGGATGGAAATAATATTACATATTGAGGAAACATGGATGTGGATGATAAAATACACCCTAGTAAATAATAAAGTATAAACAATCTCGGATAAAAATGAGATTGTGATATTTCCCTTACCTTAGGTCCTATTTTCTTAGTAAGTGTCTGAACCTCCTGTATAATGATTTAAATAATGTCATTGACTTATTACAGAATCATATTCATTGTTATTATATCATATATGGTCATATTCTTAGCTTCTTAGTAGTAATATTTCATTGCTACTTGTTATTCGGGTGTTTATAACTTTTTGTTCTTATGCATGTTTTGTCAAATAAATTCTTATTCTTCTCTTTAGGTTATAGATACCTCATTTACAGAATAGTATTAGTGTAATATATATCATATTCATTCATTCAATTCATTTATATAATCATTATGAAATGAAGATCATGTAGAACGAGTCGAATCACATCGTGGAGACGGTATTCCGTACGTACGCACGAGTGATGATATCGTTCCTATGATCGTGGAATTGTATTGGAGTATATGTATAATATTTCAGAATCAGCATCACTTTATAATCGTCATATATAGTCATTATTTACATCATTATACCCATCCAAGTAAGGTGGTGGTGGATAATAGATTACACCACGGCGTGGAGACGGTATTCCGTACGTACGCACGTGCGGTGATTTCTTTTTCCGTAGGATGGATATATGGTGAAATAGAGTTGTTTCATACTTATAATAACATATCATTATATTATTGATACTGATGTTATTACTTAATAATGAAACATATTAAGAAGAAGAAGTGGAAGAAGAAATAAAGATGAAAGAATCGGTAACGGACATTACCTCTTCTTTGAAGTGCTTCTTTGAGACCTCCTTTTAGGGCACTAAAATGGGTCTTTGAAGAAGACCAGAACATCTAGGATGTTTCTAGGGAAGTGGATAAGATAATTTGGCATGGTTTGGCCGACCTTGAAGGCTCAACGTTGTGTGAGGAAGAGAGGGAGGAGGTTCCCTTTTATAAGGGAGGAGAGGGGTACCTTTGTAATAACTAAAAATATTATTTTATTATAAAGTCAAGTTCGGTTTTAAATAGCTCCAAATTGATATATTTAGAAGCTAAGGTGGGGATGGGTAGAAATAATCTCATCCAATAGAATTTAGACAAGTTTAGGTTCCTATTTTAACCTTATAATTTATATTTAACATTAAGTTAAATAATTTTACTTTTATCGTGTCTTCTTGTGTTCTTACACTATAAGGTTAATAAACATAGTATTATAATCCAAACGAACCCCAAGTTGTTTATTATTAATATATATAACCTTATCTAAGTCATTTGGCCGAACCTTAGTTTTTTAGGAATAAAATAACAATTAGTAATATAATATTTGTTTTAAAAACTATTTTATGTCAATTTTGACACTATTTAGTAATTTTTTTTTAAATCATAACAGATTGATAATTTCCAACAAAGTTATTTAAATCAATAATAACATGTCATATTACCCTATAAATTTAGTGTAATTCATAAAAAGTATCAAATTATATTTATTTGGGTATTTATAACATCAATTATGTCAATATTTCACTAATAAGATAATTACTGCATCATCCTTGTGTCATAAATAAATTAAATTATTTATTGTCTAAAAATTACAAATAAAATACCATTATGTAGGAAATATGTTTAGATTTCTAATGAATATTTATAGTCTAATTTATGTTATGTATAACCCCATATTAAAAATGTTTTAATAAATAAACATTGATTTTAACTCTTTTAACCCTTCTTTAAATAAATTAATAATAAATGTCCAAATCTAATCCAGGTGGGCCTAAATGGTCATATTTTATTACTAAGTTTGTTTTTGGTCGAATTACACTTGTCCAATAGAATTAGGACATGTGTTAGGGTAATAATAATATCATTTTTACCCTTAATTACCCTATTTACTTTTAACCGTGGTAAAAAAAAGTAAAAAGTTACTATTCACCAAAAATTATTTTCATCTCATTGAACCACATTTTACTTACTGACATCAATCGTGTCTCTAGGATTTTTTAAATTCCACTCACAGAAGCGGTTAAATTATGTTTTATGAAAAATTCAGTTTTTTTTTACTACCACTTAGTGGTTTCACTATTCATCAAAAATTGAATGTTTTCAGAAAAATACCAAAAATTAGGCCTAAGATATATTTGATATTATGAACTCAAAAATGATGTCTATTTTACCAAATTCAAAACATATCAGTTGCATTAACTAATTTAGAAATTAATTCCTGTCGTTAAAACAAATAGCGTGTTTTTAAGAGATAATAACTATCAAAAGATTGAAACTTGTTTATAACTGGTTTAAATGTGAAATTACATCCAATGACCATCATTGTATTAAATTGTAAAAATATATTATAAATATACTTTAAAACCACTAAGATTAATAATTTATCACTATTAATTATTTCTATTGAAAAAGTTGTTTTTAATTAAAATTTAGTAATTTCCACTATTCATCAAAATATGAAAGTTATCAGAAAATTACCAAAATTTCACCCTAAGATAATTTCGATATTCCAAATCCACAAATGAAGTCCATTTTGAAAAATAAAATTTACAAAATTTCATAAAGTGGTTATTACTATTCATAACGGCTAGTTTTATTAATATTTTAATAGCATATCGTTGTTTAGTGAAACTCGGTTTTGTGTACTACGCACACTATCAAGGAAGGTCGTGATTGCGTGTAATGAAAGGCAAGTCAAGGATGTGTGTTGTGAAAGATCCTTTTGGTGTAACTTACAACACAAGACATTAATAAAATTAAAAATAATATTTTTCATAAAATCTCGGGGTGTTACACTCAAAGTTATTCAATTAACATACATTCATCCTTTGTTGTACCGTGATGATGGAGGTTACATCCTTATTAAATTAAATATAATTTATGTGCACTTATGGATGTGTATATGTCAACATTGACTTAATAACCTATTTAAATTTATCGATTTAATTTATAGTCTCCTTTTGATTCACTAGTATACTTCATACATCATTGGAAACATTTTTGAATGATATTGAAACATTTCCATTTATATGTGTTAGCATTATTGATACCCAAAAACTACATAAATAATCTTGTCATGGTAGGGATAAATAATTGTTTTCAACTAAACATCATAACCATGAGTTGTTTTCGAAATGTTTATTTCTGAAAAAAAAAAATTATAGGAAATTTTGAATCAACAATATAAATTTCGTATATATAAAATTTGAACACCATTGGTTTATGAAGAAAATTCACTTGTAAATTAGATTCAATGACAAGAAATTTTAGAGGTTTTAACTCAGATAATAAATTTTTATAGATCTATTGATGTATATTAGATATACGTTAATGAAATTTTATTACTTATTAATTTCTTCTTTCTTGGAGAACATTGGATTGCCTTTCATAAAGGACTTTAATTCATTCATGAATTTTTTATTTTAATGAGTGTTAGTTACTTCATCTAGATGAATATATTTTTGGAAATATGTCCTACAAATACTAATTTTATACATAATCTCCTATTGATGAGAATGAAACAGGATTAAGAGATTATACATTCTCATTCTAACAAATATTATCATCTTAGGACTGACTAAAAATATATGAGTGATATTTGAGGGTATGAATTATTTCTAAAAATGAATTGGTACTCATCCCAGGCAAGGAGGGTTTCTCTCTGAATTATAAGTTTGTTGGACCATTTGAATCACATTAATTACTAGTTTTCACATTAGTTCAAGATTTTAGTCATCATCATGACATTCTATAATATTATTTTTATGATAAAATTATTTATCCCTCACTAATATAGAATGTGAATAAGATGAATCCTTCATAGATGATGAAGGTTCTACTTTAAATGTTTTGAATAATATAAACAACTTAATTAACAAAAAGTCAAAAAAAAATTCATTTTTGTAATACACTCTCAATCACGATCATCAACCCATGGAAAAGAATTTTGTTACTATTCTAGAATCCAACTACAAAATTCTATAAAATATTGTTTAGATTTATGTACATGGTTGGAAATTAAGAGAATTTTTTCAAATATGGTACATATATCATAGAATATAATGTCCCAAATTTATAGGATAACATTAAATAAATAAATAATTTACTATGATATCTTGAAAGAGAATCAGTCAAACTCAGCATTTCAATGAAATCCTCCTGACTAAATGATTTTAGAAGAAAAAAAATCATTCAGTATCTAAATTATTTACTAGATTAATCTTAATGATAGTAGTTTTGATCAATAGTTTCATTATGTAAGGAGAGGTGACCACATCATTGGTAGAAAAGGTAGAACTGGAAAATAGATAAAATTCATGAGGGATTTTTATCTCTTCATCTAACTTGAATGTGGCTATTGATAAATTTTTTTGATGTAAAAGATAACGAAATGATGTCTTTATTATCCTTAAAATGAAACAATACTATTTAATAAAACTCAAAAACATACTCATGGATAAAAAAATGAGTTCATGAATCATTAAATATATATTCTTATCCTTGACGATTTATAACATTATTTAATATCATATCTTTATTTTTATAACGATTGAAAATAAATATATCTTATATGTAATACGTTCCTAGAGATCCTTTTTATTTTCATTTTACTTGATGAGGAAAAATCAGTTATTTTGATTTCAACATTTTTAGTGATTTGTAATGGTTGGGGGTTGGAAGGTTATATTAACAAATACTATATTAAAGTGATAGAGGGGTTGAGGATTTATGAGTTATTTCATGCATAGAGTTGATAAAAAATTATTTTATTTGTGGTAATTGAGGTGTCTCACAATGATGTGAAGTGTAATTATTTGTAAGAGCGGGTGGTGTGGGATATTCGATATGACTAGTACTAATAAAGGAATCACAAAATTATATATAATTAATGAAAATAAACAACATAAATTATTTTATAACAATATGTCAAAATATATTATCAACTAAAATTAATCATACCTACTTCCAACATAACAATATAGAATAAGTCACCCAGAAAATAATTTTTAAAAATGTCCACGTATTGTTTTCAGTGAAAATAAATTCTAAAGTGTTATAATATTTTCATGCATGATCTCTTAAGAATTGGTATCTGAAATCAGTGTTCACCATTTATGAATGGTTTATTTCACTCATTTAGAAGTTTATAGTACTCTTGTTACCACATATGATTGGAATAGAATTAAAATTAAATCCAAAATCTATCATCGTGTGTTTCATCCACAACAACTATCCACAAACATGATCCTGTGGAAATATATTCCAATTCATCCATTTATAGTGAAACATATTTTTTCATCTTTTTTGACAAAGAATGTAGGTATTTACCTTTCTAATATCATGTTCCTATGGTTTTTTCATATCTATTCTACATCCAACAAAATCAACATTCACATATGAAATTAAATCAAATTGAGATGTATTTTTAAAAAATTAAGAGAAATTTATACTATTACTTTTTGAATTCGTCAAATTATTTATACAATATTTAGATGAGCTAAAATGTTAATATATTGAATTATTTACCAAAGTCATACTGAGAACATAATATTTGGTCATGTCACAAATGTAGCTGGGTCTCCATCCAACCAGATTCCCGACCCATTCCAAAGCCAAGCCTTCATGGATTTCTCGATCCATACGGACTCGCACAAGTTACCGAGAATCAAATAAAACAATAGGTATCAATTTAACCAAGTTAATCATATTATAATGTACAAAAAAATATAGAAAAAATGTCTATATATTTTTTACAAATCACCCTTGACCACTCCATTAAAAAGGATTTCATTTTTTTGATAAAACCAAATAATTACTCTGATAAACATGAAACAAAACTCTTTATCGAAACTACATGTAGTAATAGGAACTACATAATCTAGCTTCAATTGCCAAGATTCACACAGAAAGCTTCAGGAAACACAAACTTCTAATATTAACATCTTGCATCAACATGAATCAAAAGATTACTGATTATGCATACACCAAATGGTGTATGTAGGGAGTGAGCTAAAACAACGAAGTTTTCTACTCCGATAGATGATTCCATACCAAAACATTTTACAAAAAATATAAAATGATCATTTAAAACAATTTTTTTCAAAACATTTCTATGAAATCATTTGTGAGTAAATATTTTTTTGAAAAGATACTAATTTCAATGAAAATAGAAATAATAATATTCTTAAACAAAAAAATGGATTCTAAATTTATACACACAAAAGAGGTCCTCAATATGATGATGGATGGAACCTCGTTATAAGGTAGTGAACCTTGGGTAAATACCTATGGTCAAACTAGCTCAAGTGGGATTCTTGGAATCTCGAATATCAGAAAAAATGTGTTCTATAAACCATGACCATCTGTGTTTTAATTCATGGGCCACTAGTGGGAATCAAATCCCAAGTCCCAATGGTATCCAATCATATCACAAGTTTAGTTAGTGTTTTAGAATCAATAATACAATAATAAATTCAGAAGAACCACTTTCGACTCATCTAACATGCTAGTCATAGTCTTTCCATCTAGTTACCCATGATTCACCTTTTGCGGTAAACTAAGATCCACATTCACATATCAATAATACAATACATTTACACACATAAGTCAATACATACATTGTACATATAGTGTTCCACTACTTGCACACCCACACTCCCTTTTTAAAACATGCACATACCAAATAATTTCACAAAAAGTTCTTTCACAACTTATGTGATTTAGAAATTCATTTAAAATGTTTCTAAAAATAATTTCAAGAGGCGGACTAAGGTTTTAAAGCTAAAGTCATAAAAAAATCCTTTTTAAACTAAATGTAAATTGAAACCAACATATTTCATTATTTTAATGACAAAAATAGTTTTTGTAATATATTAAATATACTATAAATCACTAACAAAGAAACAACATGGTTTTACCTCGAAAACACATGCAATTTTATAATAAATTTCTACATTAAAATAAAACGCAAAGCCTAACTGTTTCAAAACTAATTTTCAACACTTATATTGTTTAAAAAATCAAATAAACAATTTATAGAACACCACTAATTAACAAAACAATAGTTTACAAAATTATTAAAAAATTCTACAATAGGACCCTTTTTATTATTTTATACCCATCAAAAAATCATATTCATAACATTCCTTCCATGTTTTAAAACAATTTAAAATTATCATATAGAAATGTAAAAAATTTTCAACCTATGAAATTATGCCATTTTTCATTAAGATCATACTTCTAAACCTATATGCACTTTACGCACCTTTGAAAACATTGCTTTCACTTTTCACCACACACATTAAAACATTCCAAGAAACCTAAAGATAAAAAACACACACATGAACACCCTAGCCACTTACCAAAATAAAGTCAATTTGAAAAACATAAACATTTCAAAAACCATAAAAATAAACTTCTCCCTATGAAATGAAACCAAAGAACACTTGTTTAAATTTAAACATCTATATTAAATTTATAAATTAATGTTATGGTGTGAAACCTATTACCTCAATGTAAAAACACACAAAAAATCTGTGAATTATTAAATATGATGACAATAACACCACAAGAAAATTGAATTAATCCCAAATCCACAATATTGAATAAAACTACAAAAGAATTTGACACCAATTTGACATCCTAACATATAGAAATATGTAAAAACAAAAGAACAAGGACCAAAACCATAAAAAAAAGAATAAAGGGTATTCTATAGTAGATCTTAAAGGTAAAGAGCTCATGTCTAATTTGTTTTCCCAAGTAGGGGGTTGTAGAAGGGGAGATGAACCCTAAGGGTTGTGGTAGGGGATACCCCCACTGAGGGGAATCACATAAGGGGATAAAGAGGGTGTGGGGGTTTCATGAGGGGTGCATGGTCACTGGTGGAGGGAGGCTAGTGGGTTTGATGTCTTCAGAGGAGGAGAGAGGCTAGATGGTTTCGTGGTGCATGAATATAGGGGTGTAGAGTTACATGAGGTAGCACAAGGGGGACGGCGGGAAGGGAGTGCACCAGTTGGGGCCATTCTAGAAGCGGTTGTGGGCATAGTGAGGGGGGTGACTCGATTAAGATGGAAGGAAGAGGGAATAATGCTTGACATAGGGGAAGCGACATGAGAGGGAGTGGAAGTTGGAATATAGGAAAAAAATAAAAAATAAAATAAATGGATAATGGATAAAAAAACAAGGGAAGAAACTATTTAAAACACTAATAATTAAAATATTAAAGAAAAATAATGAAACTAAAAACTCATTAATAATTATAACAATAATATTAGTAATAATAATAAATTATAATATCATTATTTTTAACATTATTAAAACAGTCTTAAATTTATTTTCTTTTTACATTATTACATACCTTTTCAATTTTCTTTGAACAACATGTGGACCCCTTAGTGATAACAATACTATACTCATGGGCCATATATTTTCAAGCCCAAAAATTTTATTTATCATAAAAATGCCAAATCCTACCATGGACTCAACCCGCACCTCCACAATAATATTTGAATCTTTATAAAATAACAAAATAAGGTTATTTCAAATGTGATGGTGTGAAAATTTTACCCAAAATAACTCTTTCCACCCCCAGAAATCAATCCAGATACTGGTTAGGAAATAGATCAAGTACATCTTCTTTTCTCGAAGATGTTACCCAAAGACAACACGACCATAAAGAAATTGAACTATCAAAAATGAAAAATAACATGAAAAATAACTCATGAGACTCCAAATTGGAACCCCACATAGTGTCACCGGCCCCCAAATGTTATATCCCCTCAAATTTATAGATCAATGTAAAGGATCCTCTTACCATACATGATAAAAAAACCCTAAGATAAACACCATAAGAATTCATACGAGGCTCAAAAATTCTACTAGAAACCAATGATGACCTCATGAAAGGGGTATGGGGTTAGATATCTCCAATCAAGACTAATAAATTCCAAACCCATATAAATGATAAAAAGAGATTTCAAATATATGGAGGTCCAAGTTGACTCCCCCCATAAGTGGAATCTAATAGCTAAGATTGATTGGGGATACCAACATAGGGAGGTCAGAATGGAATCTCGACCATGTGAATGGGGATAACAATGATCTACTTCAGAGGAAAGTCCGTAAGACCCACTATGGTTTTGCCCACAATAAGAATCTGATTTCCCAAAACTGATAGAAAACACTATGTGGTTACCTACTCCCATGGGATTTTTCATCCATGGATGAGACCAAACCGACACTGGGGTAAACTCATGAGGATGGCCATGCCTGGAATACCACACATATATCCATTCCTACAAGGGAAAAACAGTATAATTTGAGATACTGACATTCCCCCACCACCATATAACCATAGAGGAACTTTTTTAACCTATAAGTTCATATTAAAGAAATAGGGTATCCACAACTCCTCCATCCAATGAGACCACATTAAATGAATATGCCTCATCAAACACTGTGATCATTTACACTCCTATCCCTGAACACATAAATAGAACTATGGTAACCTATATCACCGAGTGTCCCTGACAATGCACCAATATGACTCTGAGACCTCTGGATGGAGCTCTGATTATTGAAGCATCTCCTTCCACATAGTCATGCTTCAAAAACAACATGTACCATTATTCTCATTCTAGATCCAAACACGACCATACCGTAACTAAGAAAACACAATCAGAAACCAAACACCACAACATCCACTTACTCCAACATGAATCATTCGTGAGAAAAATTTCTCAGATGGTGTAAATGCATCAACCCTTGTTACATTGAACAATATCATTGGATGTAGAAACACATTAAATGAGAATATGAAACCAAAAAGTGTCATAACAAATGTCCCATGAAACTAAAAGATATATTTCAAAGAGAGGTACCATAAACTAATTTCCCAACCAAATTCAATTAATACAAGATACCATAACAGACAATATTTATTATATTTGATGTAGAGGCATCTTAATGTGATCTATTACGTAGATAGAACCAAAAAGGCCTAAAGACCCTTTTAAAACATCATCCCACACCGACAAAATTATACTTATTCAACTTTTTTCCAATGGAATTTCATTCAAAACTTCTATAGAGGACCTATATTCTTTACAATGTAAAAAACGAGATAAAAACATTAGAAACCAGAGAGATCTATGATTATTCTAAATCCACTCACATATTCCATCATGCTACAACATGACACATAAGAACATCAAAATAGAGGTGGAATAATATTCCAATGTTCCAGAAGAATAAGGCTCCTATATTGATCAACTAGTACATCCACCCACATAGAATCTCATATGCCCACACTTCAAAAATGCACTAACTTTTTATTGGGGCACAAAATAGCTAACTAGGTGACCCAAAAAACCCAATATAACTAGACCATTGACCAAAAAATCCATGAACTATCAATGTAACACATGGAGGGAATGATGACTATGCTCCATGAAATAGTCCTAAAAAAGATTCTCACCAAAACATCAAAAGAAACTTATTGACGAAATGCAAACTATAAACATTACTCAAATAAGAGGGGTTTGTATACTCAAAACGCCCCACAAATATTCCCAAAAAATACAAAGGACACAACAAAATAATAATTTATAAAACACCCCATATTTTCATAAAAATAATGTTTTCAAAAAGAACTTGGGTTGTGGGTTCATATTTATCAAATTTTCCTCATGGGCCTCACACATGAATGTTCATATTAAAAAATGGGAACCCGTCAACATTCCTCACATAACCCATGAATGTGGTTATCTATAAGAACACCATGGTTCAAAACAAAACCTTTCCATTATCCAAAAAACAATAAACCCACATGTCTATGTTATGAAAAACAAATATTGATAAAGTAAACCCCATTAACTCAAAACCATTTCAAGAAGGTACACTATTACAAATATTTATTCCAAATTAAGTTAACAACCAATTTTCCATCTATTAAAGATAATATCATTTCCACCAAGAAATACATATTTCATAAATTTTCAAATGAATATTTTTAGATTAATCTCAAGGAACTAAGGAGGCAAAATATAATTCAAGAGGAAATTAGTATTGGAATCAGAAATGGGCCTATGGTTGGTGGCCAAATGCCAATCACTCAACCAACACATAATGTATTTTATTACATAATCCCCAAATACACATGAATTTCTAGGCCAAATAATCTAATGAAGAACATTTAATGAACACTAATTTCATTTCCAAATCATCAATGAACAGGAAGGACCAAAGGAATTACTCGAAACCTACTTCCCTTGACAACTCAAGTCCCACTACATGGTGTTCTTGCTAATAAACATTTTCATAACAAGAACATCAAGATCCAAAAATACCAGATTTGGTCTCCTCCTAATATTTATAATGAAGAAATACCAAAAATAGTTTTTCTCATTATGATACAATATTAGCATGAACCATGTTAGGTCTCCATCCAACCCAATTCCTGATTTGATCTGTGGAAATGCCTCAAGGAAATTCCCAATCCACACAGGTCTGTACATGTTTCGGGAAATTAAACAAAACAAGAGGTAATGATTTACCTGAATTAATAATATTTTAATGGCCAGAAAAATATCATGGTCTGAATTTTTCAGCCACATGTTCCATTAACAACTTCTATAAATAAATAGGTACAAAATTAGTCATGAAACAGATATTATTATGAAAGAAATGATTAAAAATATATACCATAACACCATGAAATTAGTGGAACCATATTCTCATGTCACTATAGCTTATATCAACACTGAAATCCACAAGAGACACATACTATCAATAGTAATGTCATAGATCAACCTAAGAAAAGACATAATATTCTACATACACCCAAAAGAGTATACAGGGTGTGAGGAAAAAACCATAATGATTTTACCCGATTAGATGATTCCATTATGAAACATTTTAATAAAATTCAGCATGATCATTTAATACTAATTCTTTCAAAACATTTTTAGGAAATCACTTGTCTGTAAATATCATAATGAAAAGAAAAAAAAATTACAAATAAAAATGAAACAATCATTTCCATTAAAAAAATTAACAGCTTCTAAAATTACACACACATACATTATGTCCTATCTATGACAATTGATGGAACCTCATCATATATCATAGAGAACCATGGTTATATCCCTAGTGAAAAACTTTATCTAGTAGAAATATTGTAATATCTCATCTCGGTGAAATTTTTTATAGAATCCCTGACCATTAGTGTTAAAATTCACCAGCCATTGGGGTGGATCACTACCCAATGGTGAGTTTTCTACATTCAAATAGCATGTTTTTTTGTTTTGTAGTGTTACTCCAACTAGACATAACTGGGATGAACATCTTTCAAATCACCTAGTGTTCAAGTCCTAGTTCATCAACCTAGTTACCTACGATTCTCATTTTGGGGTCAAGTATGTTTCACATTCACATATCACTAACCTAACACATTTATAGAAACAGGTTAAGGCAATTATGGTACACATTTTTTCCACCAATTGCACTCACAAAACTCATTTTAAAAACATTTTCTCACCAAATCATTTCAAAAACATGCCTCACACCAATTATGTGATATAATAACTCATTTAAAATGTTTCTAAAATAATTTGTAGATGAATTGTAAGTCATTACACCAAATGACATTCTAAAAATACATATTAAATAGACACAATTCAAAACCACCCCCTTACATGATTCACAACACATAAATATTTAAAAAAATATTTTAATAATTTATAAATAATTAAAAAGGGAACAGTAGGGATTTATATAAAAAACAGACGCATATTAACAGAGAAATGATACTTTAAAATCCAACACATAGCTCAACTATTTCAAAACATAATTTTTAACACATATATATTTTAATAAATAAATAAATAATTTATAGAACACACCAAATTATCACAATATGAATCTACACCATTTCAAAACCAATTATATAGAAATACTATTTTTATAATGTTTTACAAATCCTCAAATAATTTTTAAAACAAGGCTTCCATAATTTAATACTATTTAAAATTCACGTAGAGAAATTCACTACATGTTAAACATACCAAAGTATGTCATTTTATGTTAAGAACAAAAATCCAAACATATCTATAAATATGCACCTTTGAAAACATTATTTTCAATTTTCAACAAACCCATAAAACCATTGCACGAAGAAACTTGAGAAAACACACACACACACCCTAGACACGTACCATAATAAAATCCATTATCAACACATAAAAATGTCATACACCTTAAAATAAAGAACATAATTGTAAAAGAAATCATATAATACATTTAAAATATTAACCATACATATTATATTTATCATACAATGACTTGACTTGGAAGCTCCAATCTCAATGTCAAAATCCACAAAATTGGATTCAATTATTGAATCTCATGTGAATCACAGAAATAAAATTTAAATAAACACATGTACAAAATATAGAATAAAAATACCCGTGATTAAGAAATTAATTTGACTACTTAACTACTAGAAATATGGAAACATTAAATAAAAAGGCCAAATCCCAACCTGAAAGGAAAAATCATCTACCATAGTTGATCGTGCTAGTAAGGAGGTTATGGTGGAGGTTTCTTTACTGGTAGGGGGATGCATGACGGGAATATCTCACTGAGCGTAGTGAAAGGGGAGTCACACACCGAGGAGAGTTGCATGCGGGGACCATGGAGGTGTGAGGGTGACAAGAGGGCTTTACAGTCATTAGAGGATGGATACCAATGGGCTTGCGGTCACTGGAGGAGGATGGACATCGGTTGGTTTGGTGGTGCATGCGAGCAAGGATGAGGGTCAATCGGAGGGTGGCATAAGTGGGACTATTAGAAAGGAGTGAGCCGGTCAATAGCTTGTGGGAAGGGGTGCAACCTAGGTGAGTGGGTGACATGATGATGATGGGAGGTAAGGGGAATGGTGTTCGACATAGGGTTGTGCGACGGTAGTGGGAGAGGAATTGAGAAGAGATGGAAAATCGAATAGAAAAAGAAAAAGGGAAAAACAAAATAAAGAAAGACACCCAAAAAATTGTAATAATTAGAACAACAACAATAATAATATTATTATTAACTCATCAATAATATTATGAATAATAATAATATTATTATTCTTAAATAATAATATTATTATAATTATCATTATTAAAATTGTCCTTAATTTATTTTTTTATCCCTTTAGATCTTACCATTTTAATTATTTTGAACACTGGATGTGACACTAGGGGTCGATAGTGCTCTTCCCCTATATCGGGTAATTTAAAGCACAAATAATTAATTTATCATAAAATAAAATTAGAAATCAAATAGGGACTCTACTGGAATGTCGATAAGAATATTTATATCCAGATAAAATAATAATGTTATGTTATTTTAATTATGATGGCATGAGAGGTCCACATGAAGTAAGGCACTATTAACATCCAATTATTCCTTAATGAATCTTATTGTCAACTATATTTTTAGGTTCATTTGAGTCTTGTTTGATATTGGAACTCATAGGAGTTGTGTAGTTCTTACCATTCTCAAGTCCATATATCATATGTATGTCATGTCTTCATTTTCTTTGACATAAAATGATTCCATAATAATTTTGAAAAACATGATATCCCATAACATATATCTAATCATTCATCATAATCATTAAAAAAAATTTGAATATGTTTTGAAAATTCAACAAAAAATTTCTTGTGCGATGTTCCCAAAAGGAAATCCTCTTCATATATTTGTAATATCAACATATCATAAGAATATGTATTTATAAATAATTTAGGATATATAATTTTTAGTATAAACTAGTTTAATCAAATAAAATAACAAACTCATTCGTACCATGCCCATAGACATATTAAATTGCTTAGAGGGATTTTTTATTTTTAAACACCATGTTTTGAAAATAAGGTTCTTCCAAACCATTAGGTAGTTCCACATAAACATCATCCATTGAATACAGTTTTATAAAGGCCAATTTAATGTCCATCTATTAGAATTTGAAATTATTATATTGTTCATATTCTATAACGATTATAATATATTTTATTCTTACCACGAGAAAGATAGTTTCTTCATAATAAATTCCTACTTCTTTATTATAACCTATGGAATCTAATATAAAATTATTTCATGTTATTCGACCATGAACTTTTTTTTAAAACCCATTTGGTTCTATTACCGGATACATTTCGGGTCTTTTAACTAATTCCCATAAATTATTTATTTGGAATTTAATTATCTATTATTTTATATATATGATCAAAATTTACATAGATTTGTCTCATTTAATAGATATAGGATCTAATTGGGATAGAATGGAAATAAAATATACAAAATTTCCTATATTCCAATTGTTCATACACATTCATATAGGTTTCCTATAACTATTTCAAAATGGTGGAACTTAATGTTTTTAGTTATTCAAGGAAACACTATTTCATGTTCACTATAATCTATCATTATTGGGTCTGGTTTAAAATAATAAACATTCAAATCAACATCCTTTTTGTCATATATGAGATGTTCAGAACTCATATTTTTGACTGGATCATTTCGAACATTTATTTGAATCATTTTGTGACTAAAAGGGTAACTTTCATAAATAAAATACATTATTTTCTATTCAAAAATCTATTACCTTTTATTGAATACTCTATAAATTTGGAATAAGTATAATTACATACATTGATTCCATAATTATCCATTAGATAGAACATTCCACTGTTATTCTTATGGTTTAGGGCGTAAATATTCCATCCAAAGACATTAATGTATCATACCTTGGGTTTTCTATTATTCAAAAACTTGTATCATGTTTTCTTTAAGATAATCTTAATTAGTACTCTATTATTGATATAAAACATTTTATCAATAGACTCATGATATGATAGATTTGGCATGTTATATTTAAATAAATTCAACTTAGAAACTTATTACAATGTCATATACCACCATTCTTGGACACCAATCTGATAGGTGTCCAAGGGGTTGAGAATGTATGAGTTTTTACTACATTAGATAAATATGAATAAAATTCATGATTCTATAATTTACCTGAATGATAACTTTTTAATGTCAGTATATTGGCATCTTTTTGATTTTGCAGATTTTTTTTGAAATAACTAAAAAAATTACATGCTTCACTTTTGAGTGTTAAAAATTATACCCATGTAAATCATGATCGACATATATGTAAACACATTATTTTTGGGAAGTACATCAATTTATCATTGGTCACAATAGATCCATACGGATATGATCAAGTGGTCCATATGTATAAACTTCATTAATTGTATTGAATGTTGAATTTTGATTCTCACGCATTTAGAAAGACTCAAATTGCCCCTTTCTGCCTAGTTTGATATTGAGAATGTCATAAATAAAATTTATTTAAACAACCATCTTATGGAATGAATTTGATAAGGTAAATTACATTCATGCCCAACCCATGAATCACCAATTTCAATATTTAGAAATTTTATATTTTATCTACACAATGAATTATTATCTACTATGTAATAATTGTCCATTATAGTTGATTTAAACATAAAAAATTTATCATTAAAAACATTATATGAATTTTTATAATAATAATCAATATCGACATCATCACAATGTCAATATATTCTTATTTTGTGGTGTTGTAGGCCTTCAACATAAATTAAATAATTGATGATATTAGACTGGGGATTTCTAATTTATCAAAGGACAATTATCATTGTTTTTCAATTTTCCCCAAATGTGACTTATCAATCATATAATTTCAACAGAGAATTAATATTTTAGTAATATCCACTCATATTCATTGAATACCCAGTATCCATAAATATTTTTTGTTTTTGTTCATATGTCTAATTTCCTTCAATTAAAAATACAATAATAGAATTCTCAAGTATTCCACCATTTTGGGTATCCAATTGTTAGCTAAAAGATATATATGAATTCAGTTCAAATTCTATTTTCTAGAAAACAATAGACCATTTTTGGATAAAATATTTTTAAATAAAATCACTTTTACTCATCAAATATAATGATTTATATACAAGAAATATTAAAAAAGTAAATATTTTACATAAATGAAAACAAGTATCTTTTTATGGGGTTTATTATTGGATAATGTCATAAAAGAATTGATATAATATTTAGTCATTTCACTTTGTAATCTATTTTTTAATTTTACTTTTCTAGGTTTATTTTCATAAGAATTTTATTTATATAATCATCCACCTTTGTAAAGGATTTTACAGAATCTCTGAAATTTTTTAACATCTTTAAATGGTTTTTCAATTTTTTTTGACATGTTTAGTATTTTAAGAAATATATTTTTACAACTTATGTTTTTGTTTAAAAATTTATTTTTCGGTTTTTTTTAATCAATAAATATTTAATTATAATAATTTTTTAAGGGAATCGTTTTTTGTTCTCAGATATTAATTTTTTGGAATCAACATGGGCCAATACTCATTTAATTATTTATATTAGAAAATTCCATTTTTTGATTTATTTTCATTCCCAATAGAATAATAAGAAGGTACCACATCTGACTATTCTATGGAACATTTGTTTTTCATCTGATTTTTAGCTTCATCTTTTGATTCTGGTGATATGAATTTTCTAGATTCCAAAAGAAGAACTGAGGGTTTCCTTCATAACGTTGAATGGTTTATTATATCCATAATCCTTGAGGTATATATTTTCTATCTTCATACGATAAATAAAATTTATATAGTCAGGATTTATGTGTCTCGTCTTTTTTCACTCATAGAATCTCAAATCATTATAATTTTCACCGTGATTTTTGTGTTCTTTAAGGATCTTCTAATACAATTCCCCTTGTAATTTATATTTTTTACATTCAATATAATTGTGAGATCTCATCATTTGATTTGGGTTTCCTATATAATTCTACTTCATCATATGATATATATATTTGTATAGTTTTTTTATTTCTGTCATCTTTAAAAGTGAAAACCATCAAAACACCATTTTCTTATTTTAATCTTGTTTTATTCTATTATAGTTTCTATTTTATCATTATAAATCATGAGAGTAATGATGAGATATTTTATCATAAAATTGAGGAATATTGTGGACTATTTGACAACAGCTGATATTCCACTCAAATTAGGTGGAAATTATCTGAGAACATTCAAGGCCTCTTCAGGCTCAGTGATCGGTGTTCCTTGAGCAACAATATTGTTTATAGTCTCATTGAGTATTACATTTAGTTAGTTAATTATCACTCATTCATCAATATTTTTTGTATAAATTATAAACCTAGTTTTATCATTCCTACAATATTTTTCATTGCCAGTGAAATCACATGAAAATAATAAAGTGGTCCACATTTCATTTGTTGTCTGAAATCGATATATTCAGTTAAACTCATCTAGTCTGATATCATAGATGATAAAATCCATAGATATAGGCTACATGTTGTAATATTATTCAGATACTGTATCCCTAGTTTTAGGTTATAACTTATTAATTTTGTTTTAATTAATAGTTTGAAGATATAATTTTATATTAGGACTTTCCATATAAATGACCACACCAGCATTCCAACAACCATAGTTCTCCCTGTTAATGTATGAATCTCTATCCATTGACATAACATATTATATATCCACTGTGGAATCTATCCAAATACATCATTTTACTTCATCCCTAAACAAATATGAGTTAATGAGTAACATTTTATTATACAAATTGTTTTCCCAGCTGAAGACTAGTTTAATAGCTCTAGAGGCTTGAATTGAGTTCCAAAAAAATTTCACGTAAAAAAGCCAACCCTCTTAGAAGTATTAAAGTACACTTATTACCATAAGAATATATGAATAATAAATATGAAATAAATGATGAATGTAAATTGAACGATGATATTTATAATATCTCGGGGAACAATATTACCCTTGTCTAATCCACCGACACTCTTCTCCATTTCTTCAGTGATTTTCACTATAAAATCCATTTTATTTGGGGCTCTTAGATGAGTACAAGAAGATTTCACATATTAATATGTACTAACACCTTTGGAACATGATATAACAATAAAATACCTATCCATAATAATTAACAAACTCACACACTGAGTGAAAACATGAAAAAATATATAGCTTCATTTAGTGGAATATTTATAGCACAGAGTTTCAAGCAAAAAATTATAGTAAATAAAGAATAATCTTGAGATAAGTGATATAATTTAAAGTACCATTTTATGATATTATGTAAAATTGGATTAACTAATCTGCACAACAAGATTTTTTATTTTTTATTTTTTAGGTATAGGTCTCCAACAACTTGTATTAGTGATGAAAAAGATCTTTTCTATCTTCATATTATATTATTTACAAATGATTTTTGGCAGATAAATCATTCCTAATATGGGTAATATCATTGTTATGTGCTCTAAATTCATAAATATATATATAAAGAAACTTTAAATGGAAACATGATGTTTTTTAAAACAATATATTCATTAGATATAGGCTAAATAAACTTTTCACCAAAATATATCTTCTGTATGATAAATTAACTCAACCTATTAAGGTAAACGTACTTCAATGTAGCATGAGATAATATTCCAGCAAAAATTAAAATTTTTTGTGGTGAACATGTAAGATCCATGATCTTCATTTCTGGTATGGATCATTATTTCGGGTTGTATTTGAAGAAAAATGATGTTTTTTGAAATTTTCTAAGTACATGACAATGTCTTTCGAGTACACTTCATGTACAAAGTTGATACATGTAGCCATATACTATCCATGTAACATATGGATACATGGCCATGTAGGTGACTAGTTAGACCACCTACGGTGGGGTTCAGTTGAGGATAGTACACAATGAGTAAATAAAAAGAACACGCATTGTAAATTTCTCTTTATTTAAGGAGTTAGAGTGGGGTCCCATCTCATACACAGAAAAAAATTATTCTTATCATATTTTATAGAGGAAAATGAAGTACAACCGAACAAATTCATGCTCCTCCCGGTTACCCATCTGAGCTTCGATTGAGATGATGTCGGTGGTTTTTTGTATTTCCACCTGTGAGTTTTTCCTTTCCCTACAGTCAATCTTCAATATTTCTCCTCCCTCGGGAGTTATTGTGGGTTTATTTTTTTATCATTTTTGAAGATCTACATCATTCTATGGTGATATTAGTTCCATCGTTCAAGATTGTACATATTACAATGTCAAGGTAGATGGTTTGTGCCTTTGATTGGTTTCCTGTGGATTATATATGCTAAAATTTCTTAATACCCATGTTTAGGGAATTACGTGTTTGGAAGCATAACATGGTTTAATACATGAAATGGTTTTTTATTGAGAAGGGTTTATAATTTATGAGTATGGTTTAACACATTGATTACTGGTGTGTTTTCCTAGGTTTTATGGTTTATGGTCATTAGGTCCAGGATGGAATTTAGGTTTTCTTTTTTTCCATGCCTCGTGTCATTATGTTGGAGATACTAATTTTTTGACATGTAAGGGTTTAAAACTATGAACATATAAAATGAGGAAATGACTATGATAGATTCCCAAGGTAGGGTCATTTAGTTATAAATTGTAGTTGTGTTTACTAGGGGTATTGACTATGAAATATATTTGGTGGTCATAGACCGGTGGGTTAAGACCATGATTTCTACCCAGAGGGTCATTATTAAATGAATTTTAACCCATGGGTAATGACTGTGAGAACAACCATGTGGTCATTATAATTAATTTTTGATATGTAGGCCAAGGGTTCATAGATCGTGACACTGGTCTAGGTGGTCCATTATAAATGATCACTGCTATGTGGGACAACAGGGGTTAGGCTATGTGAGTTATCCTAGATGGATGTTATTCTACTGAATTGATGATATATTTTTTCTAAGGGCTTAGATTGTGAGGACATTCCCATAAGATATCTTATCAATGATTTTATGATAGTCACGAGTATTCCAAACCACTGCATAAGTATGGACTCAGACTTACATGGTTGTCTTGACGGTGTTTTGAGATGTCTATTGTTACTATTATACATGGGGGGTACATATCTTAGGAATGATCCCTTGGTTCAGTACTCAAGGTTTTGAATAATTAATAAATGAAAATGAAGATAATTGAAAACTGTAATACTGTTTACTTTTGAGTACTTCCATGTTTATTGAACAATTTCTTCATATTACCGGGTATATATATTCACTGACTATTAAGCATAGATATATTGATGGTTTCTAACTGGGATTCATTTCACACCATGTTTGGGTCATGCTATTGGTCCCAAATTGATTATATGGTTGTATGAAAAGATATGATTGAGAAACCTTATTTACCAATTACTTGATTGTTTTTGGAGTTTGAAATCATGGGACTAAGCTAAGTCACGCAATTCTATTAGAGTTTACTGATTTTCGGAACATTAATTTTTGTATTATATTTTCAACATTGTAACTTGATTCACTTCTCTCTGATGAAAAATTGACATGATTCATTTATATATGCTCCAGTTATTATTACTATCTTTGTTAAGATGTTTACTTTTGATGTACTGTGTTAAAACTTCCGCTATTGTTTATTATTTGTCATTCCATTAAGTATACTCTACCAAGGGAGGAATAGTTCCCCTACTACCAGACCATGGCTCTCACTTCAAGTCAAAAACCTTTGGTGTTTGGGGAAATTCACTTGAGGTCATGTGAACATCCGCATTCAGGGAACCTTTGGACAGCACCCGGAACAATGACTTTACAAAGTGGTTTCAAAATAGTTTATTTAATGTTTTTTCATACTATTGGAGCCCATAGAGAGTGATATGAAGGAATATGTAGTTGGTGATAAGTCATTCCCAGTATTAAGTAGAATGTGTACAAAAAAATCCATGTTAACTCGAATATTTCATTTTTCGGGTCTTTCATCTGTTATAGTTGATTTGATTTCACCGTTCGGTGACAGACATGTATTGTGCTATTATTATTGATATCATTTTGTTTCTATTTCAATATAAACATGATGAGATGAGGGTATTCCATCTCAGGGATCATTTTGTAATTTTCTATAGATAACATGTCATTCATTCTTGTTATGTCATTTTGGGTTTATTACAAAATTCCATGTTGTTAATAGATTTTGTGCTAAATATGCATGTTGTTGTGATAGATGTCATTATAGAATACATGCTATTTTTATTGGATATTGGAATGTGTAATGTTTTATTTGGATGAGTGTCAAACATTGGTCTCTATGGTGTTATGGGCCCTCTTGGATCAGAATTTAGTAGAAAATGTTTTAACATTAATTGATTTTAGTCATGTTATGTTTTAAAAAATGATTCCAAACATTGATTCCTAGGGTGTATGGGATCCCACTGGTTAAATTTTGTCATTACATGGTTGAATGTTTTTGTTTTTATGGGTTCTATAGAAGTTTTAGAGGCTTACTATCTAGAAACCCAAACAACACAGAGTGAGATATTATGAACACATGCCACAGATTCTTTTTTTCTGGAAGAAACAACTTTTCCGTAGTACAAAATTTTTATAGGGAGTACAGGCTGTGTAGTGCTTGAATGGGCGACTGACAGTGTGAGCATAGAAATGAGGTTGGGCGTCTTTTTGTTGAACACAATCTGTATATATTGTACACACTATGTTTTAAAGGAGTGTGTGTCTAACCGTGTGACTAACGACACAGGTGGATGAATCATATTTTCCAGACATCGTGTCCCATTTTTTCATGCCGTGTAGAGTAAACTGTGTATCCCGCCATGTGACCAATGACACCGGTAGTTAAAACATAATTAGTAAACACCATGTCTAGGGTGAACACAATGTGTAGTGTCACCCAGGAATGAACCACGTAGTTCTAACAGTGTAGAAAAACATCGGAAGGAGGCAAAATTCATATACACACTATGACATAGGATGAACACGTCGTGTGTGGGGGTGTTACAAGACCTCATTTTTCATAGGTACATGCCATGTTAAACGCATAAGGTAACATGCAGTGTAGGGATTATACCCACCATGTAACCCTATTTTGAAAATTGTAAATGTCTTATTATCCTATTTCTTTTATTGACTTCTTATGTTGTTTTACTTGATAATATTGAACGAAGGTGTGGGTTTGACATTGTAGAGTCATGCCTCCATTTCGTTCTTTGTTGTAACGTCCCGACCCCAATTACCCAGAGTTGGTGCATTATTACATAACATTAGCATGATAAAAGTTAATCATGTCCCGAAAGACTGATCATTTTAGTATCCATGGAAATAGTAGATAAATTGATAAGTTTTACATTACAATATAAAATGAAAAACTACAGCAAAATTGTTTCCATAGAACACACTCATATCCCATTAGACTATCCTTATAGGTCTGTCATAAAATAAGTCTTCTCATCTTGGGAAAAATAAAACATTGAAAGGGGTGAGCTCAAATGTGTATTAAGGATAAGAATATAGAGGAAACATTTATAAATATGCTTAAACATTTAAGGAAATTCATAAGAATAAATCAAAATCCTTTTAAACATGAACTTTATCATAACATGGCATAGATAAAATAAAATAATTCCATTTAAATATTCACATGGATATTCTACTAGTAGAATAATGACATGCAATATTAATAACCACTTTCATAATGATGGGATGCATAATGCCAAACTTCATAACCACATAGTCATGGTATTGTCCGAAGACTACAAATATGATTTTTTCATGGCCTTGTGCTAAGACATTAGTTTGTCTCATGATACCTACTGATGCATCGAGGAGCTCTTGCGAGCTCCACCCATTACATACTAAGTCCAATGAAATCATCATATGAAAACGATTAAACATAAAATAAACCTTTTCATTAAAAATAGAAAATTAAATGTCAATACATTATCCATAAACCAAGAATGGTGTAAAAATAACACATCCATAGTCAAAAATATCACAAATCCTTAAATTATATATGGATGTTTTGTATCATAATAAATAAACTTGAAATAAGATTAAAATCCATAAAAGGATACCTTTTTTAGAGAAATATCTCTTTCTATTTTGAAATAATTTATATGTAACATAATTATAAAGAAAACATTTATTTTGAAAATATTCTTATAATCTTGTAAGGGATGCTTCATCTTTGTTATAACGGGAAAAATATCCGCACCCACCATATAAGTTAAAAAATAATTCTTACCTTAATATTGTTGAAAAGAACATAATGTATCTCGTTTGGAAAATGACGGAAAGATTCATTTCAGAGAATATAAGGTCAAATAAGGGTATAATTGAATTTAAACCATTTCCTATTAAATATTAAAAATGTTTTAAAATATATTTTTAAGAATCATGGATGTGGATGATAAAGAGTTCCATGTAGATAATTATTTATAAACAACCTCGGATAATGAAATGATTATGAAATTAACCCTTACCTGGTACTTTTCCTTGGTCGAGGGTATGTTAACCCCCTGTATAATAGAAATATTGTTGTAATTAAATTATACCACAACCATTTACATAAATATTATATCATATATGATCTTCTAATATTGCTTTGTTAATGACATTTCAATAGTATCATTGTTTCAGGTTTTAACTGATTTGTTTTCATTTATATGCTTTGTTACGTAAGTAATTTTTGATGTGAGTATGATGTATCATATCATATTCCGAATGAAATTATTTCTTTAAACATTATTTTTAATAAAAAAATGAAAATTAATCTCGAATGGATACGATGGGGAATGAATCTCCTCGCGTTAGGGGATACAATAATTCGTACGTACGTGAGAGCGACAATATCATTAATTTGATATTAAAATAATATATAAATGGATGGTATATCATATATACAGAATCATTACCATGTTATATTTATTATTTAAATCAATTATACATCATTATTATACCCATCCAAATAATAAGGTATTCAATAACTACTACACCATGACGTGGAGACGGTAAACCCTGCGTACGCACGTATAGTGACATGTCATTCCAAATATGGATAGAATAAATAATAAAGTTTTACCTTATATATAATAACATCACAGTATATAAAAGATACTGGAGTTATTATTTTATAATGGAAACAATAAAAAAGAGGAATTGGAAGAAGAAAGGAACTTGAAAAGGTGATGAAATATTTACCTATTCTTCACGTTCATCCTATTGATTTGATCAAAATGGATCCATATGTTGGCTTTATGACTAATTTTAGGACTCTCAGATGAAGGAAGGATATTTGAGAGGATATTTGGGTAGGGTTAGGCTGAGCCAAATGGCTTTGAAGGTGTGAATTTGAGAGAAGGGGTAGTTCTCTTTTATAAGAGGGGTGGGGGCATCTTAGTAAAAGATTGAAATATTATTTTATAATAAAATCATTTTTGCTTTTTAATTGATCAAAAAGGATTTATTTTGATGATAAGGTGGGGATGGGTTGAAAACCACTCAAAAATTGGTTTTAGACAGGTTTGGGTAACTTTATTAACCAACTCATCTAGATTTAACTCTTGGTTATTTAGTTTGACATTTACCATGTCTCATTGTATTTTTATATTATATGGTTAATTAAAATACTATATACATCCAAGAGAACCTAAAATGGTTCGTTAATGTCTTATATAATATTATTTTAGACTTTTGGCCAATCCATCGATTTATAAGATTAGAATATCAATTAATAATATAATATTTGTTTTGTAAACTATTTTATGTCAACTTTGATACTATTTGCTATTTTGTTTTTGATAAATTCTTAACAGCAACATTTCATCGAAAAAAATTCATTTAATCAATCCTATCATGTGACATTAACCTATAATATTTTTTTTGCATCAAAATGTTGAAATTATATTTATTTTAACATATATTATACCTTTTATTTAATTCATTAATTAATAAGGATAATACTTCTTCATCATTGTGTCATAAATAAATTTAATTATTCATTGTCTAAAAATTTAAAATAAAATACCATTATGTAAGAAATATTATTAAAATTATAATGAATATTTATGGTTGAAGAGATAAAATATATAACCTTATGTAAATTTTTTTTACTAAATTATTTATTCTTATGTCCTTTTTGTATTTACTTTATCTTAATTATATAAAGTGTCATTATCACTCACAAATGGCTCCATGGGGTCCCAAAATCTTACCAAGGATTCCCATGGTCAGACCTCTATCAGCCAATATGGTTAAAATATGTTTTAGGGTATTTTAATGTTATTATAATACAATTTTTTTACCCTTATTTATGGGAATTACCTTTTAACCATGTTAAATAAAATATTTACTGAAATAATTTTCAAAATGCCTTGAAATAAAATATTACTATTTAAAAAATATAGACCTCTTGATTCTAAATATGGAATACATTCTTTCAAATTCAAAACATAGAAATGGAAGAAATTAATTTAAAACTAATTCCCGTTGTCAAAACAAAAAAAAGGGTATTTTTAAGAAATAATGACTATCAAAAGATTGACACTTGCTTATGTCCAATTTAAATGTAAAATTACTTACAATAACCAACATTGAATTAAATGGTAAACATATAATCAAATAATTCTTAAAAACCACTGATTGTATTATTTTGCACTATAAATTATTTTGATTAAAAAATTCTTTTTAATTAAAATTTAGTATTTTCACTATTCATCGAGAAAAGAATGTTTATAGAAAAATACCAAAAATTCACCATATGATAATTTCGATATTCTGAACCCAAAATTGTTGTCCATTTTTAATGATAAAATTTATAAAATTTCAAGTAGTGGGTGTTTCTATTCATAAAGCTTGTTTGATTGGTCACGATGTGTTAGAATCTTGATGTTGCGTACAACACAAGCTATCACATTATTCAAATGGAACCGTATCATGGAATCATGGGGTGTTACATTCCCCCTCTTTCAAAAAAAATTTCCCATGAAATTTCTATAATATGACTGCATAAAAGTATTTGGTTGGTTCTTCATCATATGTTCCTTGGGTTCCCACGATGCCTCTTTCATCTTATGGTATCTCCATAGTATATTTACCAAACGAGTTGTCTGATTTCTCAACACATGTTCTCTTGTTTCAAGAACCTTGACAGGATCATCGCAATAAGACAGATCAGGTTCCAGTTCAAATTCATCATAGATAAGTACATGTGTTGGGTCAGGTATGCATTTTCTCAACTGTGATACGGGGAAGACATCATGATCTATGGAGAGACTAGGCAGCATTTCCAAATGGTAAGCTACAACCCCAATTCATTCTAGAATTTCAAAAGGTCCAATGTACATGGAACAAAATTTACCCTTCTTACCAAATTGTATAATTCCATTCCATGGAGATACCTTCAAGAAAACATGATATCCTACCTAGAATTAAAAATCCATCATTCAATTATCCGCATAGATCTTCTTCCTACTTTGAACTACTTTGATGTTGGTTTGGATTACAATTACCTTTTCCATTGTTTCCTTAACAAGTTCTGGGCCTAAATGTATTCCTTCACCAACATCATCCCAACGAATTGTTGTACGAAATCTCATTCCTTATAACGCTTCATATGATGCCATCTGAATACTTGCATGGAAGCTATTTTTATAATAAAATTATACTATAGGTAAATATTGAAACCACATACCTTGAATGTCTGGTGTGAAAGATCTCAACAAGTATTCTATGGTTTGAATAGTCTATTCGGATTGTCCATCAGTTTGAGGTTGGTAGGAAGTGCTAAAATGATGTTCTATATCCAGGTCTTTCTGAATACTTTTGCAGAGTCTTGATAGAAAATGGGAATCATGATCAGAAACAATCGATAGGGGTACTCAATGAAGTATTAAAAATCCATTAATTTATAGTATTGTTAAACGTTTATGCGGTAAATATTATCTTATGGCAAGAAAATGTGATGACTGGGTAAGAAGATCAACAATGACCCATAATGCATCATTCCTTCTAGGAGACTTTGGTAGTTCTGGTAAATGTCCATCATAATATTATCCCATTTCAACTCAGGTATGAGAAGAGATTGCCTGACTCCTCCAGACTATTGCCTTCCAGAGGTCACATGTTGACAAAAAATACATCTTAACACCAAATTAGCAGTCTCTATCTTCGTGTTGTCCCACCAAAAATTTTCTATCAAATATCTATACATTTTGGTGCTCCCATGGTGTATAGAGAAATTTTAGCTATGTGCATCATCCAACAATACCTTTTTTTGATATGGTATATAATGAACACAATGTCTCTTCCCAAATTTCAGAATTCCATATTAATATAATAATTCACTCAGTCTCTCGTAATTCATAGCTTTAATATTCTTTTGAAACTCCTCATCATCATCCTGAGAACTTTTTATCCTTTCTAGTAAACATGGTTTGGCACCCATTTAAAAAAACACCGATGATTCACATTCTATGGTTATTCCCATATACATATTTACTAGATCCCTATATATAGGATCCTTTTAAACTCTCATCTTGTTAAAAAATCCATGATCCTTTCTAATCAATGCATCTACGACCTTATTTTCCTTCCCCCGGTGGTATTACATAGTGGAATCATAATCCTTGAGTAGTTAAAGCCATCACCATTGCCTCTCATTGAGTACGTTTTTAGAGAAAATAAACTTCAAACTCTTTTTATCTGTATAAATATATCATTTTTCACCATATATTTATTGTCTCCATGTCCTCGAAGAAAATATTATAGATTCTAACTCAAGATCATGAGTATGATCATTTTGATCATTAATTTTTAGTTGTCATGATGCATAGACAATAACACTATCATTCTTCAAAAGGACACAACCATGTCCTTTCTTTGGTGCATCACTATAAATAAAAAACTCGTGATTCCCAAATGGTAGGGTCAATATAGGTGCATTGACTAATATTATCTTCAATTCATCAAAAGATTCTTCACAATCTTTTTTCGAAACAAATTTCACCCCTTTACGTGTGAGTTATGTTATTGGGTTTTCCAATCGGGAAAAAAAAATTTACGCAACGTCGATAATAACATGCTGAACCAATAAAAGTGTGTACCACAGTTATACTAATCGGTTCTGGCCATTCCTGGATTTCCTTGGCCAATGAAGGATCAACAGATATACCAACATTATAGATGATATGTCCATGAAAATAATTCTCTTGAAGCAAGAATTCACACTTGCAAAACATCCCATATGATTCATTTCATCTAAGTGTCTTCAGGATTATCCACAAATGATTTTCATGATATTTGTAGCTTTTAGAGTATACCAATATATCATCAACAAATACCACAAAAAATTCATCAAGATATTCCTTGAAAACCCTATACACTACATCCATGAAAACAAAGGGTGCATTAGTAAGCCCAAAAGGCATTACTGTAAACTCATAATGCTCATACATTGTTTTTGAGACGTTGTCTTCAAAATGTCTTCCTTCTTCATGCACAACTGATGGTATTCAAATCGAATGAAATTCTTTTAAATATATTGAGCTCCATTAATTGGTTCAATAAATAATCAACTTGAGGTAGGGGATACCTTTTCTTTATTGTTATAGAATTGATCTCCATATAGTCAATTCACAACCTCATAGATATATTTTTCTTCATAAACATAAGGATATGGGATTTCCATGGAGAAACACTAGGGATAATAAATCCCTTGTTTCTCAATTCCTATAGATGTTTCTTTAGTTCCACTAATTCGATAGTGTCCAATTATAAAAGGGGACTTCGATAATAGCATTTAACTAGGAATTAAATCAAAGGAAAACACAATTTCTCATTCTAGAGGATGTCCAGGTAAATCCTCTAGAAATAAATCAACATAATCTTCCCCAATAGGTGCATCCTCTATTTGAACATTCTTTTCCTCACCCACAGTTATTTCATTCTCTTCCTCCCAAATAATTGAATTTAGTTGATCTACTAGGGGTGGATCTGGATAGAAATCAGGAGGTCACAATAATACTCTAAAAGTAATGTGTTATTTATCATCGTCATCAAAAAATATTAACCTCTTTCTTCTAATAATAAATTTTTACATCATGATTTGAAATCCATTCCATACATAGAATTATATCAAATTAAATCATGGGTATGACGATGAGATCAGAAAATAAAGAACATTTACATTCCCTAATGGGGACTGATTCACAAAATATTGTTGCAGTGATACTTCCCATATGAGTTTTGACTGACAAATCCCTTGTTAATTCAAATTGGAAATATCTAGTTTTCTTTTCCAACTGGGTAGATATGTATCAATGTGATTATCCAAAATCAAATAATGCATTTTCTAAACTTGATGAAAACATTAAATTACCTTCCACCATGACTTTCAAAGCTTCATCTTCAGCAGTAGTGGTAGCATAAGCTTTGTCATGATCCCTAGTCATTTTCTGAGATAACTTCTCTTTAATATTAGGAATTTCATTTGCATAATCCCCCCTTTCTCAACAATTTTTGCAATCAAAATTGATAGCCTCTTTCTTACCCCAAGCAATCACGAGCTTGGTGGCATTTTTCACCACGCAGGTTATATACTCCTATTCCGTTAAGACAAGTACCAGGGTGTTTCATCCCACATTTCATGCAGGATGGATATTCAACTTTTCCCTTCATCACCTTATTTCAATTTTTAGAGTGTTCAATAGATCTCCTTTTCTCTGGATTTTCTTTAATGTTGTAAGACAAGATAATTCCTTTTCTATCTTGATATCAGATGAGACAATGTCTTCGTACGACAAGAAGGATTTTGAGACAAATTCTCGATGGATAAATGGTTTTAATCCATAAATGGAATGATCAATCCTAATTATTGGGTTATATATATAATCAGTTTCATACCTTTCTATCCTTGTAAATTTTTCTTCATACTTTGTGAAATTTCATTATCTTTTTCACTCACACTCAATAATTGACTTTCTATATCCTCTCGATGGTCACGAGAAAAATATTTTTTTTAGGAAAATCTCTTTAAACTTCCTCCATTCCATATTTGATACCTCATCATCTTCCTTGTTGTTTTGAATAAAAGACCACCATTTATCATCATCTCCAGTGAGGCGGTAAATTGTCATGACCACTTTTCCCCTTTCACTACTCACCAAGGCGTGAAATATTTTCTCTAAGAAATTTATCCATTTCTCAACTACTAATGGATTTCTACTCCCAATGAATGTAGGTGGTTGTTCCCTCATGAATAAATCTAACATTGATTCTCCATGTTGTGGATCAGGGTGCTCCATATGGGTAATGTTATTATTCATAACCGAAGAGATTTTTCCCAGTATGGTGATAACCTGATCAGCACCAGTTACTTCACTAGCTCAACTAATTATCTTGAGCAAGAGGGAAATCCTTAAATGGATTATGTGCATTGATACAGTTTCCATTCCATCCACAAAGATTCATTTCTAAACAATGGAATAAAATAGATTAGTTTATGAATCAAAATACATAATTCCCAACATATAAAACACATCACAAAAACTGAACAGTTTATGGATATAATCCTTAATCATAAAAATGTTTTCTTTGTATATGTATATACTCATAACCCCATTATAATAATTTGTATGTAAAATGATTATTTTCCTAAGCATATCCCCCGAGAGTTTCGTAACTAATAGTGCAACAAGGCCCATTGTCATGCACCAGTTATCATTCAATTCTTACTCAAAGTGGTGTTTTCATGTTTTACCCCTAGGTACATCTGTGCCAGAGCTGCCTCTATGTTCTCGTATCCAGACAGGGATGTATTAATTGGAAAACTCCCAAATTCTCAACAATACCAAAATTCTAGGAAATTATTCTATACTAATCCTCAATTTCAATCTTTGGGTAATGTGCTCCAATCCGAGTTTATCTAAATCTAGATTCCACGGGTTGTACTAAAATTTTCTGATACCAACTGTAATGCCCCGACCCCAGTTACCTAGGGTCGGTGTATTATTACATATCATTGGAATGACACAAGGAAATCATGTCGTGAAAGACCGATCAGTTTAGTAGCCTTGGAAATACTAGATACATTCATAAGTTTTACATTACATTATAAAATGAAAAACTACAACAGGATTTTATCCATTGACCACAGTCATATCCCCTTATACTATCCCTTTAGGTTAGTAAAAAAAATACTTCTTCGCATCTTGGGAAAAATAAAACATTGAAAGGGGTGAGCTCAGATGCTCAGTAATGATAACAATATAGCAGAAACTTTTATAAATAATCATAAACATTTAAGGCAATGTATAAGACAAAACAAGATCCATTTAAACATGAACTTCAACATAATATGGAAAAGATAAAATCAAATAATTCCTTTAACATATTCACATTGATATTAAAAAAGTATAATAATCACATGAAATATCAATATCCACTTTAATAATGATGGAATGCATAATGCCAGACTTCATAACCACATAGTCCAGACCTTTTTCCATGACTACAATTAAGATTTTTTCAAGGCCATGTACCAAGTCCATAGTTTTTCTAATGAGGAATATTGATGCCTTGAGGATCTATAGAAGGCTCCACCTATCACTTACTAAGTCCAATGCATTCGTCAAATGAAATGGTTTAAACATAACTTAAATATTCAAATTAAAACTAGCATATGAAATGTAAATACTTTATCTATAAACTATGAATGGTGTAAAAATAACACATCCACAGTCAATCATATAACAAATATATCAATACAATATGGAAGTTTTGTATCATAATAAATCAACTTCAAATAAGAATAAAATACATCAAATGATGTTGATAAAGTTGAAATCGAATCATTTTTTAGATAAATATCTCATTATGTTTTGAATTAATTTAAGAGTCACATAATTATAAAGAAAACATTTATTTTGAAAATATTATTATATGTTTTTAAAGGAAGCTTTGATAATGATATATCATTGGAAAGTATCAATACCCACCATATAAGTTAAAAATCATCCTTACCTTAATTTTGTCGAAATGGTCCTAATGTACCTTGTTTGGAAAGCGAAAGAAACATTACTTTCAAAAAATATAATGTCAAATAAGGGTTTAAATGACATTAAACCATTGTCTAGTAAACATTATAAATGTATTGAAATACATTTTTAAAAACCATGGATGTGGATGATAAAGAGGTCCTCGTCGATAATTACGTATTAACATCCTCTGATAATGAAGAGATTGTAAAATAAACCCTTACATTGTACTTTACCTTGTAAGATGTTACATTAACCTCCGGTATAATACTTAATTAATTGTTATTAAATTATAAAAGAGTCATATAAATAAATATGATATCATATATTATATTCTAATATTGCATTGTTAATGGTATTTCATTAGTGTCATCGTTTCAGGTGTTAACTAATTCATTTTCCTTTATATGCTTTGTTACGTAAGTAATGTTTGTTGTGGATATGATGTATATAATTCATATTCATAGTGATATTATGTCTTTATAAAGTATTTTTTATCATAAAATGAAAATTATCCTTGGATGGATGCGATGGTGAATGAATCTCATCGCGTTCATGGAGACGACAATATGTATGTACGCACAAGCGACAATATCATTTTTGTTGATTTTATAATAATATATAATTGGATGGTATATAATATATACAGAATAATTATCATGTTATATTTATTATTTACATAAATTATACATCATTATTATACCCATCAAAATAATAATACATTGAATAACGACCACACCACAACGTGGAGACGGTAAGCCGTACGTACGCACGTATGGTGACATTTCATAAAAAGGATGGATAAAATAATTAATATGGTTGTACCATATTTATATTAACATCATAGTATATCAAATATACTGGACTTATTATTTTATAATGGAAACAATAAAGAAAGAGTAAGTGGAAGAAGATATGAACATGAAAGTGTTGATGAAATATTTACCTCTTCTTCGTGTTCTTCCCTTTGATTTGATCAAAAGGGCTCCATAGGTTGCCTTTTTGACTAAAGGATGTCCCCTAGGATGAAGGGAGGATATTTGAATGGATATTTGGTAACAGGTAGACTGATCCAAATGGCTTTCAAGGTGTGAGTTGGAGAGAAGGGGAAGGGCTATTTTATAAGAGGGTTGAGGGGCACCTTATGAAAAGATTGAAATATTATTTTATAATAAAATTTTTTTTCGGTTATTAATGGATCCCAAATAATTTTTTTCAATACTACGGTGGGGATGGGTCAAAAACCACACATCCAATAGGTTTTATATAGGTTTGGCCACTATATTAACCTTATCTTCTAGATTTAACTCATAGTTAATTAGTATGACATTTACCATGCCACATTGTATTTTTATATTATATTATTATTAAGCCTACTATAAACATCCATGATAACATCATGTGGATCATTAATGACATATATAATATTATTTAATACATTTGGAAGATCCTTATATTTTAATGAATAGATTGTCGATTAACAATATAATATTTGTTTTAAAAACTCTTTTATGTCAATTTTGACACTATTTTATATTTTGATTTTGTTAAATTTATAAAATCTATATTAATTTGAAAGAAATTAATTTAATCAATTCTATCATTTCACATTAACCATAAAAATTCATTTATGGAATAAAATTTTTGAAATTATATTTATTTTATCATCTATAAAAGCATTTATTTTATTCTTTCATTAATAAATAAAATACTACATCATCATTGTGTAATAAAAAAATTTATTTATTCAATGACTAAAAATTATAATTAAATTGTGATTATTTAAGAAGTAATTTTAGAATTATAATGAATATTTATAGTCTAAAAAATAACATATATCACCCTATGTGAAAATTGTAATACTAAATGATATATGCTTATGTCATTTTTGTATTTACTTTAAGTTAATTAATATAAAGTTTCGTTATCACATACAAGTTGCTCCATGGGGTCCCAAAATCGTCCCAAGGAAGCTCATGGTTGTACATGTCTCATAAAATAGGGTTAGAAAACATTCTAGTGAAATTTAGTATTATTATAATATTATTCTATTTACCCTTTTTTACCGGATTTTCCTTTTAAACATGGTAAATTAAATATTTACCTAAGTAATTATTCAAAAAGTATAAAAATAAAAGTTAAATATTTAAATAATTTAGACCTTATTATTCTAAATATGTAATCCATTTTTCTAAATTCCAAACATAGAATTGGCAGTAATTACTTAAAAATTATTTCCCTTTGTCAAAACAAAAAGCATGTTTTTAAGAAAAAATAACTATCAAAAGATTGACACATGCTTTTGTCCAGCTCAAATTTGAAATTACGTCTAATGACCAACATTGTATTAAATGTAAATAAATATAATCTAAATATACTTAAAACCCCCTCATATTATAATTATCACTATAAGTTATTTTAATTAAAAAAGATCATTTTAATTAAAATTTACTATTTTAACTATTCATCAAAAACTGAATGTTTACAGAAAAATATCAAAAATTCACCCTAATATAATTATGATATTATGAACACAAAAAATGAAGTCTATTTTGAATGATAAAAGTGATAAAATTTCAAAATTTGGGTAAAACTATTCATACTAGCTATTTTGATTGGACGCGGTGTGTTAGAATCTCAAAGTTGAGAATAATGAAAGCTATTACTTTATTCAAACGAAAACTTACCATGAAATATTGGTGTGTTACATCTGTTGTTATGCAAGATAAAGGGAAATAAATAGACAATAGAAATGTTTGAGCTGAGACTACCATCAGATCCTCCAATCATGTCTGTCTTGGAACCACTTGTTATACATGACAGTGGTGTTAATGCACAATATCGTGATGGATTTTTATGATGTTAGGAAGAATCCGGGGAGAACCAATTAATTCAACAACTATAGTAGAGTAGATGAGGGTGTTCCAAAAGCTGCATCCTGCTAATTTTCATGGTATGGAGGACCACATGGTATAGAAAAACGGTTGGAGGTAATTCTTACCATCTTCGAGCATATAAAGATGCATCCTAAGGAGAGGGTGATGCTCGTGATGTACATGTTGCATGATTCTTCCTAGAGATGGTGGGATATTATATCATAGGAAGGACTTCATCAGGATGAATATATGGATGATTTTTATAGGATCTTCTATGATTAATTCTATCCCAATATGTTGAGGGCCAATCCGTCAAGAGATTTCAGGGTTTTGGTGTAGGGCGCTCTTTCACTGATGGACTACTCTTCTCATTTTACAGAGCTACAACACTTCTCACCTTTTTTGGGTGGTGACATGTTATCTTTGGAGAAGTTATTTGAGGATGGTCTTAGGTATGACATCTGATCACATGTGAATGTCTTTAGGATGACTTCAGGGATTGCTATAGTGAACCAGGAGCTGATTATCGAGCAAAATCTGTGTGAGTTGGGAGTTTTGAACCTCGTTCGTTCAGCATCCAGGGCTGGTACTCCTTAGAAAAATAGCATAAATCTCCAAAGGGATATTTCAAGTTATGTTTCTTTAGGTATCTAGGTGGTTTTCTACCACCACTGGAGGACTGGGCATATGAGTGTAAATTTCTTATAGGACATAGAAGAGTGTGGATCTAAAGGAAAGATGGACAATTTTCAGCATTTTTCCTAGAAGAAATCACCAACCTCTATTGAGAGAGGATTATATATTACTCCACATTAGGGAGCAGGACCACCAGTTTTTTCTCATCCAGGGGAATGGATTTCATCAGACTGTTTAAGGTAAGGAGGTTGTCATGACATCGTGGCTATATGGAAGGATTTATTGTGACATCTTGGAGGAACTGCTCAGGGTAGTAAGGTAGGATCATATGGTTGTAGTACTGGGAATAATTTTTTAGAGGAGATGACAGAACATGAATATTATCTTAGAACCTCTATGGTAAGATGTACGATTCTAGTTGCATCAGTTTTAGTTTCTTCTATTTTAGATATACAGGATTTCGTTAGATTTAGATCTATTTATTTTGGGGAGAGCATTGAGCTACGTTTCATAACCTCTAAAGATGTTATTACACTAGAATATCTATTGGGGGTCAGGATGGATAATGTATAGTGGTGCATGGGGTTACCCCTTGAGGTTTCTTTGTGTCACTTCTTATGGGACATCTATGTCTTAGAGATGATGGGATTATATTTCAATCTCATCATGGACTGGTTAGTCACTTTTTTGACATTTGTTGACTGTAATATCCACGGGGTTAGTGTCACATCACCATAGGGAAGCTATTTTATACACATGGGTGAATGGGATGTCTAGGCGAGTAGAGTTTTACCCAAGCATCATGGGTTTTGAGTAATCAAATAAAAGATTACTATTTTATAACTGGATGACCAGGGGAGTCCATAGTTGGACTTTCCTCTAGTGGTGTATAATTTCATATATTTCTTTCCATATGACTTTTTAGGTTTACCTATGGAGAGATAGTTATGTTTATATATTTAGCTTATTCTATGAGTGGCATAGACTTCCATTCCCCCTTATAGGATGGTTACACCAGAGTTATAGGAGCACAAGAAATGTATATATGAGTTATTGGTAAATGGTTTCTACTGAACCGGTACTTCTCATTGGGGTTCTCCTGCCTTGTTTGAGAATAAGAAGGATGGTACCTATGGACGTTATAATGATCATTGGAAGATGAACTAGTTGACATTCAAGAACTGATATCCCTTATTATGGTTTGATGATCTCTTTGATCAGCTTTTTTGGACCCCATGTGTTATTTAATATTGATTTCATATCTAGTTATCATTTGTAGTGCATTAGACCATTAGATTTAAATCTTACAACCCTTTGGAGTATATATGATCTATAAAAGTACTTTTTAATGCTATTTGGTCTCACAAACACACCATAATTTTTCATTGCATTGATTAACCAATTATTCTTCCCTTATTTGGATTATTTTTTAGTAGTCTTCGTGGAAGATATATTCGTGTACTCTAATACATGACATGACCATTCTACCCATCTTGATATTGTTTGGAGTACACTATAATAGTATCAGTTATATGTTATGCCCACAAAATTCTAATTCTCTATGGATCATATTCACTTATTTGGTAATGTTATCTAAGAAACAGAGCTATTAGAAGACCCAGAGAATTTCACAGAGGTAGTTTTCTCGGATCATTCAAAGAATGTCTTTGAGGTTCGGTTTTTTCTATGGAAGGATGGATACTACAGGTGCTTCGTACTTGAATTTTCATTCTTAGCAGTTCCACTAATGGTATTGAATAAGAATAGTGCAATGTACATGTGGATAGATTCCTATAATTCAGCCTTTCAAGTGCTGAAAGGGAGACTAACATCAACACCGATACTGATTTTTCTAGAGCTGGGAAAGGGTTACAACATTTATTGTGATGCATCTAGTATCATGATAGGAATAGTGATTATATATGGTGGAGTTGTTTCATATAGATCCTGGAAGTTGAGGCAACATGATAGGGACTACCTGACACACGATCTCGAGTTGTCTGTTGTTGTACTAGCTTTGCGTTATTTGAGACATTATAATTTGGTAGAGAATTTGGTTGTACACACCGAACATAATGGTTTCATGTATATCCTTACTCAATGTTATCTGAATTTGATACAAAAAAGGTTGGTTTTGTACAGTTAGTATTTATACTTTGAGCATTCCTACATGCTTGGGAAAGGATACATAGTTACTGATGTATTTACCATGCAGACTCAGATACATGTAGTTCAGGAGGCCTATAATGAGTGGAATATTTGGGATCTGTTCTCTGAGATGGATTGGAGGTGCATGAAATATTGGGGATGACATTTCATTTTTCTATATTTGTTACCCCTACTCTACAAGATCTATTGTGAATGAGGAAGTTGTTAGATTATGAAGGACTTGTCTTACGGGATAAAGTTTCCAGTGGGGACTCTACGCATTGTGTGGACTGTAGGTGATGATGAGGTATTTCATTTTCATTGAATTGTATGGGTGTTATCATACTTACATGAGGATTTGATGTGATATTTTAATTTCTCACTAGGGGTTGTTCACCGTGTTGTCACCAAGATGTATATAGATCTACACCGTCAGTATTGGTGGAAATGTATGAAGATGGATGTTTCTGGATTTATAATGAGATGTTCTAGTATTCAGTAGGTGAAGGTAGAGAATTAGCTACAGAAATGGTTTTTACATTAGTTACCCTTTACTGAGTGTATCTAAAAAATTTCTTGATTTATTTATTGATGGGTTTACCAAGATCGGATAGACGGAATGATGTGGTTTGGGTTGTTGTTGACAATCTCAGTAATATTAATCATTTATAAATGATTAAGGAAACCATAAGTTTTGGTGAACTTAGAAGGTTCTACGTCTAATAGATTTTATGTTTTTATGGGTTTCCATGCTCAATTGTTTTAAAAAGGGGTACTCATGTTACATCCCATGTCTAGGAGGGACAATAGAGTGTTTTGGGTACACTATTATTTTTGAGTACAACTTACCATCCCATGAATGATGGCTAGTATGATCACATGATTTAGTTGTTGGATGAAATTATTCGATATTGTGTCCAAAAATTTGGGGGTACTTTGGGAGAGACACATACCCCTAGTGGAGTATTCCTACAATAATGGATTTTAGTACACCACATAGATGGATCCTTATGAGACTTTTTATAGTAGAACAAACTGATCACCCCTATTTCAGTTGGATGTAAGAGATGGAACTATGATGAGACCTCACCCTATCTAGGAGACCACTGAGTATGTGGAATTGATTCAGAAGATGATGACTATTGTACAGTCTTGGAAGAAATTTAATGATTATCGACATAGATAACCTTTGGAGTTCTGGGTTGGAGATAATGTGTTAATGTGTGTCACACCGAGGATGGGATAGTGGATTATTTTAATATAAGGGATACATTCACTGAGATAGGTATTGTCGTAAGATGTTTTTGAGAGAGTGTTCCATGTTTCCTATCTGTTTCAGTTACCTCTGAGGTACCAAGATATGAGTGACGTATTTCAAGTTTCTTTCCTATGGTGATTCTTTTCAGATTTGTCTCGCATTTCATAACCTCAGTAGGGTGTGTTGGAGGTGTATTCCTCCATTGAGGAGCCCCCGATACAGATTGTGGATCACATCACAATGGTTCTCCATGGCTATTTTGTACCTCCGTTATGGGTTCTATAGCAACACACGCGAGTATAGGAAGAGACTTGAGAGAAGGTGGTCATTGTACAATTCCAGTTACCATAGTTTTTTGAAGCTTAATCTTCACCACCCTTGTATGGGAAATTTGGGGATGAATTTCTTTAAGGGGGGAAGTTTGTAAGAACCCATATCTTCATTTTAGGTATGGGTCATTATTCCAGGATGTATTTGAGGGAAATTATGTATTTGAAATTTTTTATGTACACGGCATGTAAATTTGAGTATATGTTGTTTACCCACATTATACATGTTGACATGTCCTTTCCATGTAACAACTGAGTAAATGGCTAGGTAGGTGACCTGGCAGACCACATAATGCGAGGTCCGATTGAGACTACTTCATGGAATGTACATTAAATGAACACCATGTGTACTTTTATTTTTATTTGATGAGTTTGAGTGGGGTCAAATCTCATACGCATGTACATATTATTATTTGATTGTTTTTGATACATTATATATCCACAAAATTAATAATTTAATTATTAAAAATCGAAAATCTATTTTAAAATAATACTAATCATGATATATTTTTTAACTTACAACACCATGTTTTAAATGAAAGGTGATAAACTATAAGAATATTATATAAATGTGACCATTATAACATAGTAATTTAATTAGATTTATGAATATGAAAAAAGGACATAAGAAAAATATGTATATAGTTATTATATTACCGAAATTTATAATTTATTCTTAATATATATATAATTAATATTTAATGATGCCATTTTAGGCATGAAAAACATGTTTTATTTAGAAATATATTCCCCTTATGAGAATGGATATTATCATTACTTTACATAATATCTAGAAAATATATTTGTGTAAAATAATATTATTTCTAAAAAAATAATTTTTCTATTATATTTCGGTGAATTTTTGGGTTCTTTCTTAAATGATTTATCATTATGTGAATAAAAAATATTCCTTTGTCGAAAATAGTATGGTATTTTCATTAGATAAACTAATATAAAAGTATAATTATGTATTAAATTTAATCCAAAAGTAATAGAATTGACCATTAGTTACATATATTCAAATTAATTACATGGGGAACTTCACTATATTTGATTTTTGTAAGAACTCCTTTTTTGGATTAAAAACCCAATTTAATATAGATTATTTTTATTTATATAATGAATTTAACCATAATGAACTATATTAATATAAATTTACTCATATTTTATTTATATTAATAGATTATATATTCACTAGTTTATTTTATCTTTCAATTTGTAGATTTTCAGGGAATGGAATTGATGTAAATTCGTTGTTATTCTAGAATATTCATTTTTCACCAAACAAATTTTTATTACATTTTACAAATATTTAAAAAAAATATAACCCATATAGAAATATAATCTAGTGAAACAAATTTCATATTCTTCATTATCATAATTATCATAATTTAATAGGGTTAATATAATTTTTTTCATAATGAATCGAAAAACAAGTGAAATTGTGTTATAAAGGTTAAGGATAATATCTTTATATTGAGAGGTATAATCATAGAGTTGATGGTTTTAATTCCACCTATTGATGTATATTTATTATTATTTTATGACATTTAAATCTTTTACTGACTCATATTCAAATAAATAGCCATAATTTTTTACTTTCCCATTATGATAAACTTATATTATTTATATCTTTTAATTAATTATATATGTATCACTACCCTCACTTATAAAAGGTAACCAGAACTCCTTCATTACACACAAAATTTCTGGCTTACAAAATATATGATACCTACCATAAAAATTTAGTATATTAATCCACTTCATCATTGATCCCATGTTATTATTCTATTAAATATCATTCAAATATTATGGTGTAAGGAAAAAAGGGTATATTCATTAAGAGGTATAAATATTAAACAAGATCATTAAAGATTAATTCTTCTTCCACATTCCCTTCATCAAATTCATTCATTAAAAACTGGTTATTGTTTTATCAAAAATATAATTATATTTTTCAATGAATGTGTAACGAGACTTTTACACATCTTCCTCATAAAATAGGAAAATAATTTGTCGCTCGTTCATACGTGTTTACTACTACCATCACTTATAGATATGTTTAATTTTCCATAAACAATAGTAATGTTTTGATAATATGATTTATTTAATGTTTATATATTTTAATTTGGAAATTATTATTCTTTTGGAATTAGAATATGTATTTATCCTTCTAAAATTATAATCCACTAGAAAACGATAATGGTTATCATGTGTATGTGTAGAATATCATATGCACGACGTAGTATCATTAATTTATTCCCTCACATGTATGGTAATAAGGATATATTTTAGTATTATAAAATATATTTATTATATAATAACTATTATTTTAAATGTGAATTATTATTTTCATTTATTTCAATCCATCTACTGAAATGTCAAAAAATCAGTCTTCTGTATATATGATCTATAATATCCAATAAGTGATGTAATTTGATTTCATCAATACATAACATTAACAGTTATCAAGGTAATATAATAATTAAATATCACACCTAAGGAATGAATAAGATTTTGAAGATGATGAATCCATGATAATTTTTTCACAAACCATAGTTTTTGAGCCAAAATATTCATGAAAAGAAGAAGTAGTTATCAGCTTGAAACAATGATTATAATAAGGAATTATTAATAAACAAGTTGTATAATTTTATATTTGGATGATATATTATATTTTAAATATGTATATAATTTTTACTATAATAATAATCAATCTAAAATTATAATATATGATGATATATAGTTTATGTATCAATTTATTCAAATGTCCAGGGTGCTTCATTGAAATATTGTTTTTTTGATATGTATTTTATGTTATGAAAATTTATATTTTTGGGTTTCTATTATTTTAATTTAAATTTTTTTTATTCTCACGATGTGAGAATCATTTATTTGAGGATTGAAGAAGTAAACAAATAATGGGTATTATATTCAAAATAAAATAATGTAATGGAAGGAACCTGAATCATGAAGACCGCGTAAAATTCCAAAAGACAGGTGATCACATGAACACAAATGGTAATGTGAATGGATCATGAACAATGCATGATCTAATACTGATGATTCAAGGAACCTCTTATAAACCTCCCTACTCCTGTGAAGGATCCAATAAAGGAACAATAAATAGTGAAAAGCCCTTAGAGACATTTATTCATTGTGTTAGGTCCTATTTGTATGCCACATATTTTTTTTCAAGGACCTATGACATGTATATTTTATTATGTTATACCCATTGGAATCCATAGAAAAATTGGTGGATTTCTCATGAAAATTATCACAAAACATCAAAGGATAAGCAATTAATATTCTAACACACCAGGAAAAAGAAAAGTGATTGTAAAAAAATGATCTCATTATGTTATGAGATCCTATGTCCAGGAAAAATAATGAATTAAATTTAAAAAGGATAGGTGTAAGATTCATAAAAATGAAAGACATTTTGATCTCCATCTTAAAGGGGTTATATGACTCATATCACACAAGGGCCCTTAAATGATTTAGGATGATCTGATAGAGGCCCAATCTATAAGCTCTGTTGATCTTGCAAGTGGCCTATGACAATCTGACATAGTCTCAATTAGGACCCCATACAATATTTCATTGATCATGTAACAAAATTTACATAAGCATATAGATCTCGTGAAGAGTCATTGGAAAGTCATATTGACCATTTGAATTCACATTTACATGTTAATAGGGATTAGAGATATCCAATTAATCTGGTAGTGTCTAATAAATATGGAGGTTGAAGAATGTTCTCACGGTCTCTAATGATCATCTCTTTCCATAGATGCCATGTGGAATGATCAAGTACATATCATGATTTAAAATTACCTCCACTGACTCATGATCATATCTACAACATATTCTATACACATGAGGGTATATAACCATGGTTGTTATGCCTAAAAATCCATCCCCCTCACTCAATGGAGGGAGGATTAGTCTTATGGGGATAATCAAATGATTATGCATGGAATGGAGACTATGAAAGAGTGGGCATCTCAATGTGAAATTACACAGAATTACTGCTCCCTCCACTAGTTGAATCATGAGGGATGACCTGAGTGATCACATTACACAAATATGTGATTCATGTGATCAAATAAAAGATTACAAAAATTACATTTAGATTGTCATCAATATTTTGAGAAGTGGTTTTCTTATGTCAAATGTTTCAAGTGAATTGTAAATCTAATAATGCATATCAAAACATGGGGAACATATGTAATAAATACAAAATGGTAGAATAATTATGAATAGATTGATATGATAATTTCCCTATGAAGGAATCATGATCCTTGCATGATCACAGTAGATCATGTGATAGTACCAGTAAAAGTCACCCGAGTCACATGATGCCCATAGGACATGTTACCTAGGTTTCCTGAAGCCAAACATGCATGCCAATAATGTCTTCTGACAGCCTCTAGAAATGTCTATATTATAATGGGATTCCCTTTGGTATTATAAATAAATTCTCATCATTACCTCTGAACATGTCATGAATGTCCCATGTTTCTCTTCGTGCACGACAATAAAGTCATCCGATGGTCTACGGGCCTATCAAAATTTTCATAAGACTTCACCGGGACATATCACCCATGTCTTGTGATTCCCCTGAACATTACATCCATATCATGTGATCTCCTCCATCCATGTATGTGTTTTCCATGCAATAACATCCCACAAATTCCATCTAGATCATTTGATGTCACCATTATAATTCCATCAGATCATTCGTTTTTCATTGGACATGACTTTTATGAAACATGTAAAAAAACATCAAACGTGTCCAATAAACACCATGAACACCTCAGGTAGTCAATTTGGACATGTTGGGTTCACACCACATGACATTATAAGCTTTCCACAGTTGTAAATTCTAGTCATTCAGCCACATTAAACTATGTTAACTATAATTCCTGTAATAACCATGATATATAGGATTCCTTCATAATTCCCAAGATCAAACCAAAATACACCTTGGTGAATGTCTCCCCCATGTCTCAGACATTATAACCTAGGGACCCAGTCTCCCCTAGTGATCCATCATCTTCATCATCCATCAATGGACTAGGACATCAATTGAATTATGAGAATGCTGATACTTTCTATAACTAGGATACATAGAATGTCATCCTATGTCTCAAGATAAAATAAACCTCAAACATTTTTAAAGCCATTACTAATCTAAAAAATTCTAATGATTGGTTCCCAATCTATTCCATTCATTTATTATTCATCATCGTTGATCAACCAATGAAATATCCAATTGAACTATGAAAACACATATTAATTCCACAAATAGAATATGTATTTTACCTTCTTAATTCCCTATCATAAATTAGTATCCACATAAGTGTATTTCCTCCGTGTTTTAGATACTCTAACCCTTGTGACCAAAATCATAATATCATTTTATCATCTTCCTCATCGATCATAGTATTGGGAAATCAAATGAACTATAATGAATCAGATTGGTAATGTAAATGTGATACATAGTATTCTCTCTTAATGCTTGAGATCAATATAAAACCTACATTAGGGATTCTTCAATGAAAAAGTCCCAACACCATACGTTATGAGACTGATCACTAACAATCACCTAATTCTCACACTTAGAATAGATCATGTGATCATGATGATAAGAAATGATCATATAATTCATATAACTAATTTCCCCTATTCATGGAATCAGAAGTGTGTCATCCCCATTCAATTACATAATAATATTTTCCTCATATTGTGTTTTCCACTCTAGGGTATTCCTCGATGGATCATCAATCTATGATATCTCTGATTCATATCACATGTAGGATATGAAGAACACCTTCCATAGTAGGATCAATATACCAGGTTTCTGAGTACCCTCATGTATGTCAATTCCACATGATGATAAAATGCATGGTTTCAACCAACTTTGTGGGTTTTTATTATTTTAATAAATAATACATGTATGTTGTCTCGTAGGGGTTCAAACACTATATGGAAATATTAATCTCTACTATGGATAATAGTAAACATTATATTGACTCGTTTCTATGATTAAAAAAATCCCACCCATTTTTGTGGAATAAGAGGAAATAATGAATAACCTATGATAAATTTAAATCAAAATGTTAGTAGAACCACCCTATATAGATAAACAGATTGAAATCACTATAAAATTATTAAGGTAACTAGTTCATTATTTTGGGTATGAACAGATTCAGGATACTATTATATATATATATATATCAATGTCTTGGGACATGTGATAATCTCCCCTAATGGGTGTGATGAGCCAAACCTCCCACCTCTAGACTAATTCATGTTCCTAAGTGTTGATTGGACGAATCCTTGAAGGAAATACTACCTTTGTAAAGTAGTTCCATACTTAAATATGGATGTGTGACCATTTTTTGGTTTTTATTGATGATTATTATATAGAAAACCAAAAGTGATGGATTGTAAAAAAATTCAATGACCCAAAATATGTCATCAGTCCCAAACAACATTCAAAGAAAAAAAATGCTAAAACCAATGTTATTAAACATGAGAACAATATAACTCAAAAATTATAGGCATTGAAGATCATGTATCTGAAATGTTGGGAAGAATTCACAACATTACCAATAATGAAAATGGAAAAACCTTATCAGAATATATCAAATGAAAAAATAATTTGATGAAAAAAAATATTAAAAGGGCTATAATTGAATAATAACACCGTAAATGTTCTAATTAAATGCAAGTCAAATGGCTGAGTAGGGAAAAAGGAAAATTGTTCAACCAATTCATATCTGATAGAGAATGCATCAAACATTCAATAATGAAAAAATTGAAAACATTATTAATTTGAATTTTTTTTATTAAATATACTTTACTTACAAAAAACCAACCAGACCAAAGATCATGTCATAATATAGCAACTATTCTTGAGCATTAACTATGGATAAAACCCATACGGGTTTCAAGACAGCCCTACCAACCCCTGATTTATGTGGAGAATGGTATAAGGTTCAACAATATAAATTCCATTGTATAATCACCACCCTCAAGCCTATATGAAACAATCTCTAAAAAATGAAAAAAACAAGTTTTCATCATAAAAAAAGCGTGCAATAACTTTAATGGAACTCATTTCCACCAACACATTATTTGGAAGATTTTCCCCATAGAACAATAATAGGAACCTTTTATATCTGATGATAATTTACCATGTAGTTAACAATGGAACATTCAATAATTTGTATCTTTCAAAGAAGGATCTTGTCAAACACCACTAATAGTGACATCCAGCATGTTCTCTTTAGTCTCCTACAGAGGGAACCAAACAAAAAAAATTCTCCACGGACTCTCAGGAATGTGATCAATATAATTCATGTCAGGATTGGTTTGCCAAGAAAAATTATGATTAGTCTCAAATCCACACTAGTAATAATGAATCCTTCCATCATATTCCAGTGTTTGTTGGTAGACAATCTCTTATCCCTACACCCTCAGATCACATCTACATGTTTATTTCTATAGAAATCCATGAGGATGAATATAGCCATACACCCACGCATAAATACCTTTATAATATTGAGGTGGAATGAGGTGGGAAAGAGTGGGATTATATCCCACCATCAATCAATGAAATCTTCTAATATATATTGGTGACTAAAAATGTGAAGGCGAACATTCCAAAAAATAAACTGTTAAAATGTCACAACATACTAGATATAGCTGAAAACCTTCACTGAAATATTATTTCATTTGTATATATTAAAAGATAATAACATATACATATCTTGAAATTTATGGAAGTAGTGCATTATGATTTTTGAAAATAAGTTTATGCTGATGAGAAAGCTAACAATCTTGCTATAGTCTAGGAGGAAAATCAAAATATTTCGATAATGGATGAGGAGATAGAAAAAAGATAGAATTTATATTATAAATTGTGATAACCAAGTGAGTAATGTGTATTACTTTAAAATGGTGTATATTCCTATCGAAAAAGGTTTTTGGCATACTTCAAAGGCACTAGATCCAGAGCATTTTTACTATCGGACCAAATCTCTACATGTTACGGAATACAATATCTTGGGAAAGGCTCATATTCCTACTGAAAAGCCTTGTGGAATACATAAAATATATATAATTAGTACCAAAACCTCACTATAACTGGGGCACAGCATGTAAGAAAATCACATCCCCTATGGAAATCGCATAGTCATGTTAGTGAAGCTACATGAAATTTTATAGTATCTCACAAAAGCATGGATCATATCCCTACTTCCACTAATGAATGAATACACCAACATCATTAAAATGTTTTACCAGAGGGGTTTCATATACATTTTCCAATTCCAAATTACTATTGATATATTCAAAAAATTAATGCATATTTAATGTTAGAACATATACCTACTATAACCTTTTTTGAAAGAAATATTCTAGAAGCCACTCAATGGAATTATCATATTCATTCTGACAATATATAATCTCATTTTCAAACTACTATAGATTCTTAGTAGTGGGATCAAATTCCTATAGGACATAAACATCATTAACAGATTCTTGATGATGTCTTGGAACAAGCTCATATCCATACTGAATCCCGACACAGAGGTCGTCTTATTCTATCCATAATGTAGTATGAGGAAAATATCACAATCCCTCACAATTACAATGTCCTTGATGATTTTTGACACATATCTACAAAAATTCAAGGTCTATAAACTCATAAATATAAGAAGAAGGAGATAATTAATGTGATAGTCCTCAACATTTGTCTTGTAGAGATGGATTGGAAGAACACTATTTCTAAAATCCGATGCGGTCATCCTATCCATGGGGATATCACCCCAAAACAAGTTAATCATAACCCTTCACTCAAATCTCTTTATATTTATGTTCTAAAAAATTGACACTGTTGTATTGAGTGGTTCTCATACCATATGGGTCAATCATATTTAGTTCCACATCAACTATAATCAACCATTCACCATGGTCAGTAGGCAACCCAATAATAGTGTCCTCGGTGCTTTTTGTAGGTAGAGGTGTTTAATTTTGATTAATATGATGAATACATGAATATATGGAAAAATAATAATTAAAATGTTCTAGACCCCTGGTAAATTGGACAATGAGATCACAGATGATCCAATGAATGACTGTATGCCTTACCTATTCCAAATTATGTGTGGATCTCATCATTTAATAAAAGATATAAATAAACCATTTGTAGTATTTTAGTGTCTCCAACATAGAAACAATACAGTCTATTTTATATTGGATATAAACACTGATTCCATAGCCCATAACCTAAAAATGGATGAGAATGGTAAACACCATTGTATTATTTTTCTTCATATCATGAAAACACTCTATGAATTATTTTCCATAGCCATATTAGATATACATGTCTAATAATGTGTGTATTCGGATAATTATACTTCACTATTTTTATAAATGAATATATCCCCATGGATATGGAATCATGTAATGTTATACCCTCTGATGAAATATCAATAATGGGTTATGTGGGAAAATATTGGTAACTACAATGGATTTAACTCACATTATTGATTTAAAGTTTTCCAAAATAGAGGGAGTGGAACGATAAAAGACCTCTATGATAATACCCTTGAAAAAATGGGTAATTATTTCATACATCAATTCCAATGATTCATCCAACCAAAAATTAAACCACTGAATATTACTCCAATCATGGGATGCCTTTGTTCTAGCTCATACATTAGTATAAAATTTCCAAATTTAATTGGTTGTAATATCAACATCCATAAAATAAGATTAGGAGAAATCCTAGACAATTATAATGTATGAATATTTTCCTCTGCCTCTACCTATTAGATCGTTAATCCATGAAAGGATACATGACATGTCATTACAAAATACAAACCAGCACCAACCCACAGTTTTGGGGGTATTTTTATCTCAATACTTATCTCCATGTTCATCACCATAGATGAGGGGCATGGATATTTTAAAAGTTTTCAAGATTAATTAAAGCCCACTGAGATAGAGAACATATATCTCAATTCGTGTTTTAGGAGTCATCAAATCCAAAATATAAATCATCTAATCCGTACCAATATGATAAAAAATGCATACTATGGCCTCAAATAATCCCCAACACAGAAGGATGGTTCCATTATAATTGACATCATCACCGTATTGGAAATTAAACATTTCTAGGTAATGAGGAAAATATCGATAATAGGCATTTCATCTATTCTTATCACCACAATATTAACCTTTTCTATTAATAGATCCTTGAAAAAACATTTACTAAAACTCCCTCAATGTCTTTGATCACATATTGATATGTGATGAGTGAATGGAAAACCTTGTAAATACCCATACAGGCCGAAATCCATAAGTTTCCAATATGGAATGGGTTTAGAAAAATGATCAAGATGATATGAGTGCATAATAAGCATATTGTGATTACATTAATGGAACAAATACCATTTTGCAATACACCTCAGTGAATATTTTCACCATCAACACAATGGATGATGTGACATAGGATAAAAACTCGTAGAGATAAAATAGGGAAAATATACCCCAACCATAGTGTGATCTGTAGGCACCAAATTAGTTCGGGTGTACAATGATTCAAAGGAAATCCTTAAACATAAGACCCTTGAATAATGAGTTTCCACCTATACTACATAAGAATTCCATGGATAAAAGGAATGTTGTTTCTGCATTCTAATCATCACCCATGATAGTTGAAATTAAATAAATGGTATAATGGATCACACGATATGATTATGTTATTCACAATATCAGAAATCATAATAAGTAGATACTCATGGGAATAATTTCTATAGGGTATCATCCTTAGATAGAGATGAATCTTACTCCTCTCTAACATCAAATGATTTAATATCCACCAATAAGAGTTTTATATGAGTGTAATGATGGTTATAAATCAATTAAGAAATTCCATATAAATATGGAATTACAAGATGACTTCAAATATTCCCACTTACAGTAAAATCACATATACATCTAGGGAATTAATTCATCTATTGCATAGATAAAAAATCAGTATAATATGATAACAAACAACCTCATGAATCCACTCTTCCTCCCTATATAGGGTAGGAGAACTAGAAATTAGTGTAATTGAATCTTTTAAATGTTAATTAGTCATTTACTTCACTAATGGAAACCATTGAAGATAAAAATTCGCCCATGAAGCCTAATATGAACCTATATCTAAAATTGGTGGATTATACTTTTTGCAATACCAAATTTGGAAATCATACGGTGTCAACATTTGAGGGCATGGGAGACTTATAATACCATCTCACATAATTCATACCCCAATGCATTCCAATGATGGGACCTTGAGATTTTAGAGAGGGGACAAATATTTGGTGATTTGTATAGAATCTAGTTGTCCCAACCTTCATTTGTTGTAATAGACATCTAGCAGGATCCATTTTAGGATGATATGACCTTTAGTGTCAATTATATCATTATTTTATATCCACATGATGGAAAATAAAAATCGGTGAGCATATGAATAGTTTGAAACAAAAAAACAATAGGTTATTAGGATTAATATCCATAATAGGTTTCTAACCAATTTACTCATCATCTATCTCTTACATGATCAATTGGTGGAAAAATTTTCTAAAAAAATATGTGATGACCTGTAGACACCTCTAATCTTAATGAAATATCAAGGGACGTTTTTTGACATTGTAGAAATGGAACAATGCCTAAAGGATACTATCCAATGGACCGAATCAAAATATCAACTCATGACTTTAGAACATGGAATAAGGCTTGGCCAGGTAGAGACTACAAATGTTACCCTCAAACTAGTATCAGTACCCATTAAAGAACTAATGTAGTCTCTTAATAACCAGTTGCCTTATATAAGGTTGAAACAAAAACTAAATCACGCATGAATAGAAAAAAATTCCATGGTCACCCAAGATTTGATGAACAACTGAATAGATCATTCTCAAAAAACGATTAGGTCCTAGGTAATTTCTTTATATAAATGAAAAATAACCATCTATATCTATAAAATCCTTGGAAACTTGATAAGGTCATCCTCAATGATCTCCCAAACAACTTCCCGTTAAAATGTATTTGGGTCAAACCATATATGATAGTTTCTTATTCAAAAATATCCTACAAATCAAGGTTTATTCATGGTATGTGATGTTGTAAAATTACTTGACATAGTTAATCTCGATACCTATATCCCTATTAGAAGAAGATGTTTACTGGCATGAAGTCAATTCTAGGGGAGGGACGATGATTGATAATTTTATGACTCGAAAGAAATTTGACCGAGACCATTCCACTATAATTGAAATTCTTCCCAAACCTACAAAGATCACCTCACCTAGGGAGGTTAAATTGGAAACACATCTTAGAGGTGTATATAATAATTATAAAGAGGATGATACACAATATGATTAATCAACTTTAGTTACTACATGAGATATATTTCATTCATATTTCATTCCATCAAAATCCATAAAATTGGGCCGGCATCACAAAAAATGATCTTGATATGACAAAGATATCATATTTGATTTTACATACATAATAAACCTAACAATTTAGTTTTCAAATGATTAATATGTCTATAAATATGAGTTTTTTGCACCTTACTCGAGAGATGGATTCTGAAGGATTTTTATATGAAGATACCAAGGACACCACAGTTATTTTCTGATCCAATGTCATTATAACATTATATATGAGAAGATATATGCTTCCAAGGCCACATGGAAATTTGTCGAACAATATAAATAGATTAATATTGGCCTCTTACATCCCTCAAGTTGTATTTCAATATTACTCATATTAAATATACCATTGTTGTGGGTGATATTGATTTATCACCATAGACAATGGGGAAGGTTGGTGCGACCTACTCCATTAGTATAAGATTCTACTCCAAACACATCCCATGAACCAAACCCATCTATATTGAAGGCCTCATTACAAAATATACATAATGGGTAGAATCACTACATTGGAAATCCATGATCAATGCAAAAAAATTTGAAATCATCAAATAGCTAGTGGTTGTCCAAACCAAACTCAATATCATTGATAATAACCACCATTCACAAGAACTAAGACAATCACTCATTGAGGCCTTTCAAAGCTCCCATGAATTTTTGATAGTAATTACTATATCCAATCTTTATCAATAGGACACTATTAAATCAGAGTTCCATGTATCTTTTTCATTCATAGAACATGTTCATGAGGTTGTCATCCAGGGGAACAGCTAACCAATATCTATTTATAGGAAACTCAATGATGTAGATTTTCTGAGGGGATCTGATTGAAAATGGTTTTTAGATCAAACACATAATTATTTGGACCCCTCGACATTTGGGATATAGTGAGGGAGACTTATACTCTACCAATATATCCATTTTAGGGTATGATAATAGTGATAAAAGGCATATCATGAATAATAAGATCAATGATTAGAGTGTGGATATCTCATCTATTTCTACATTAATGGTTTCCAGTAGTCATTGATTAAAATGATCATCTTGGAAGACCATGGATTCATAGACATTTGGCAGTTCCATAAAAATATATTTGCTTCATGAAATACAACATCTAGTGGAATTTCATCATAAAAATTGTGATAGTTTCCTCATTGATTCTTGTAAAACTATTTATATTTATTCGGTATTCTAAAAAAGGGAAGGAAAACCCCAATGTGAATTATGATACATATGTTTCATTCAACTATGGATGGTGGATGACCATAGAAAATTAGTTTAGTATGCATGGTAGATAATATGTGATACCAAAAAACCTGATTGAGGCTATATACATAATCCATGATTTCAATTCTCCTTATATCCAATGTTATAGCATATAACAAAATAATCACCTCTATAATATCCCATTGTAAATTTTTGGTATTCTAGGTGACAATGTATCTTCACAAGGCCCTTCTCACCTAAATAATGCTTAATACGCCCTCATATTTCAGACCATATATGAAAATGACTCAACAGAATCACGAAATTGAGGAAAAAGCGGATGACCTTCATTACACTACTCCTGTATTTAGTGAAGGCCTCTCCACCACCATTGATGATCTTAGACAAATGAAGATGGAAATAGAAGAAGCAATATGAACTATGTTGACTATTTTTGAAATTCCTCTCAAGATAATTAAATTTTAAAATAAATTTAATAATATAAATTGATATGTGGTCACTTTAAACTATAAAATAATTCTCTGACAAACCACTAATGTAGATATAGACTGTCTCGACTAATCTAAGGAACATCTAGGTTTCCTGAAGGCACCAAGGAGGTTGTACCCCTCTCATGATACATACATTGGATATGGATTCAACAAAATGGTGAATACTTTTTTTGAGAAGAGAAATGTTTATCATGGGTCATAAAAAATCAACCATGTAATGAAAAATTAAAGAATGTTACGGTCTAAATCAATTTGGGGATCACAATTCACACTGAATATTGGAAAATTTCTCATTGCGGAACAAAAAACTATTGATCGATATAACTACATGATTATATGAAATATACATCATGGGTTAGAATTTAGGATAAAATTAAATCTATATATCCCTATACTATGAAGTATCCATTGCCTTCGTTACACCTCATGGGATATTTTGTTATTATTTCATTCCATTTTCATTGATGAATTTTGGTATAACATACCCACATTCCATGTATCATATATTTATGTCCATTATAAGAAGAATAAACAAAAGATATTTTTGTGAACTAGTTATCAAATATCAATAGTTTTTTATCGTTTTAGGAATCATCATATTATCTGTAAAAAGATAAATCCACATAGTCTGAAGTTGAATCCACTATAATGCACTTTTGGGGGTATCATCACTGAAATTTATTGAATTTTGGGTATTCCACTATAGTGTAGATGATGACCCTGATATGAATAGTGAAATTTTGTAAATATCCCCCCTAGTACTTTCTAGGATCATAGGTGATTCAGGGAAACAACACATACATTTGACATTTCATAGTTAACATGGCAGTAATGTATCTCCCATTAACCATGTTAATTTATAATGTAGTCACCCAACAATGGGATGAGGAATGAAATCAATCCATTGTCTGTATAAATAAATACTTGTTAAACCCACTAGTCATATTGTCACCAATGGATCAATAGGATAACATTTTATAAGTAGAATCCATGGAATGATTGACTAGTTCTACTCTAACATTGAATAATGATGTCGTGAATGGAAAAAATTTCAATTAAATCAGTCAAATGATGTTGGGGTCCATGACCTGGTAATATGATGTCTATAAAAATTCAATGTCATCAATTTTTCAATGAAACATTTTATACATTACATAAATAACTGTGGTTTCCACAAGGCCTCTTATACTTACCCACTCAACTATATCCTTAACAACCCTATGTTCAATGGTTGCTCAGTCCAATGGATAGTTATCCTTTAACATTATGACTTATAGTTCATCTCATTGATGTTAGTGAATGTGGGTGCCCTAGATGATTTCATCACGAAATTTCTCAACTATGAAAAAAGACCAATGGGCACTGATATTTGTGACGAAGAGGTTTTCAGTTCCCATGAAACTCCCAAATCATGGGATACATATTTTTATGGGTCCTCCTAAATTAATCTATGATTTTGACTTAATATTTTGATGCTAAATATCACTAGTATGGGGAATTTATAATTTTCTCTAGACTTAGAAAATAATTCCCACTATTTATCACTCTATGTAGGTTCCACCAATAATGTGTCTAAAAATAAATCCCCTTTTCCTTGTTTGTAACTAGACCTATAGTAGATGATTTCCTTCCTAAGCATCAATGGGGATCGCAAGATACATATCAAAAAATAAATTCTGAATATTACATCACGATGGAATAATTTGATCATCTCACTAGGTAGGTATAAGGATATGCGGAACAGATTCTACTTGAATTCATTTTACGCAATATTTTCTCAACACCAAATTTTCCTGAAAATAAACTATATCTTTCAACTATAGTGTTTGGTGACACTTACCAAGACAAGGTGGTAATCCGAATCACACACCGAAGGATGTAATCCTCTCTCTTCGTCTACAATATGGATGACATAAATTATATCAACACTACACTATAGTGTGACGAACCAGTATCCACCCATGGTTAGATGAACCCCGTAATTGATTATCTCCAATATTTGATTATCCTGATAAACCGCACTGGATGTGAATTGATTTGTCAGTGATCAGTTATAATTACCATTTTGGATTGTCCAAATAAGAAAAATTCCTTCATGAAACAAGGCTTACATGGAATTCTATTTAAATGAATAAAAGAAAGTGAGAATACCACTACCATGGAAGAAGAACATGGAGTCTCTTACAGAACTCATTAGTCCTAAACCAATATCATCCATAAAATAAAGAGGCTTCATTACTACTAGAAAATAATGATACATTTCTATGTCGAATTAACCATGAAATTGTATGCATTCCAGATTCATGAAAACATCGTCCATCAATGCACTGAATTTCAACATATAGATTAATATTCCAATCAATTTTCAACATAGTGAATTGATTCCATAGACCCGTATCCCCAAGACACATCTAATTATATTAATTATATCCCTTGTGATAAAAGCTTATTTTCCAAATTTGTGGAATAAATAACCCTCATATAATTTAGGACGAAGAATATCATTAACTTAATAATATCAAATTTTATTACCAGATTTGGAGTCCCATACATTATATTGAATGACCACCACTCAATATTGATTTCTTCCATGTTAATAAAATTGTACCATGAGTACAACATTGAGTCCAACCATTATTCCCACAATCATGCTTTAATAAATATATTGAATATGGCCCTTAATATTCCTATGTAAAATATTTTCCAAATAATGATAGAAAAAGTGACGAAGAAGGGTTCAGAAAAACATATCCATGAATTTTGGGCCCATAGTACAACCATAGGTAATTTAACTTAATAAACACTATTATCTTTTGTTCCTAGAATACTGGGACTTTTGAACATTGAATTATAGTTTCCCTCGATTTGAGTTGATATCTTCTGGAAACTATCTGATGATGGGAAAACAAAAGTGGCTAGATGAGTTAGAATTTCTAAATGATAAACAATTTTCACACCAAAACCCTAAAATTCCATCAGAATCATATCACTTGAGCCTTAAATAATTTTTTTCCACCATTTTTTCTTTCAAGGGGAAATAGTGTTGTTTATATGAACCCCAATGAGGTAAGAAATAATCTTCCAAATTCGCTACCCAATGTTGAAGGACTATACATCACATATAAGGTATATATTAATATATCATAATCATATTCCACAATGGATAGGGAACATACCAGAACACCCAAAAATGAGAGGTCTCGTATGAAATACCTTTCATCAATTCCATCAGGATAAAATTTTCCAAGTTGAATGATTTCAAACTACATGATATGTCATGATTGCAAGAGGTTAAATCATAAAAAAATCCAAATGACCACATAAGTAAAACAAAAAGGAAATAATCTCGTTCAATTGATGTTAAATTTAAAGGAAAATATCCTTATTTCAGAATAATAATCATCTGGGAAGCAGTCCAAGAAGGATGAATTTAAACAACACTAAATCTCATGTCTTAGTAGTATGAAATTAATGTGGATAACATCCAAAATCCTATCCACTAGACATTAAAAATCATAGAGAATTTCATTTTGGTGAGGATTAATATCACGTGATTATGATCTGTGAAAATGAATAATGAAATCCACTTACCCTGTCTGTCAGAAAATTCGACATATAGAATCTATATATTCAAGAACAACCTGTGGATTCATTTCATTAATCAAAATATATATAGTTATCTCTTCATCTAATGTTATTGGTCCAATAACAATATTTTTTTCACTTCTATTCACCTTATTTATTAGGAAAAGATGTCAAGATGTTATGATGGTGGCCTCACTATATGACACTAAAATGCATTTCTAATGTTATCCATGTGTCAAACTCAATTGTATGGTTTCCAAAAATACGTTCTGGTTGATTCATATTAATGTTAATTATAGAGGGACTTCAAGACCCTATATATTGGTCTATCAAATAGATGATTCAAAATGGAATCATCATTTCATTTAGTTTCCACCATATTTTGAAGGAAACAGAATCCATTCTTTATTAATCACACCAATCAAACCTCAAAAGATATTACGTACTTTAGTATGTCATTACCATCATGATTGATACATATTAGTTCCTGATATGGTTAGAATTTTCTTGGATTATTCAACATAATTTTGATGACATTTGATCATTCTATGTAATGTTAAACTGCATGGTTGATGACTCTTTCATAACATAAAACTATGTATTATTGTGTAACTCACCCGATAAGAACACAATATATGGTGTTTGTATTATTCAATACCTCCATATAATAACTATTTTTTATAGATTACATTCCCCATTGGATATGTCATGATGCCCCTATCTCAAATTATGGCTTATCCACAATAATCAATTATAACAGTTACAACCTATATGTAGGGTCAATACATACATTGAGATTTTTTTTCAATAACGATCTATAATATAATTCTTATCATCAAAAGATATATAATGACAAAATGTTATCCAATTTCATGTCCAATTAAAAAAATAAATAGAAATAATTCTCCTCTCAATGAATTGGTTAGTCTCGAGTGGAGATTATCCCCTTCTACAACATTGGGTGGCTTGATTCTTGTTATCACATGAACATTGTGATGTTCAGATCTGCAATCCTTTTTCCAGACACTATAATCAAAAGAAAAAAATTACCCCACACATGTATGGGTCAGACCTATATGGATAAATTACAATTTGAGAACTAAAAGTGGCATGATTACTATCTTTACTATATCCATATTACCATTTCGATCTATAATCCCATGTCCCAACACAATTATACTAATAAATAAATCCACTCTTTTCTTATGGTTAAAACTTACATAGATATATTCTAATTTAAGAACATTGTGTGGACTATGTTTTTCATCATAGGATACATAATGTTGATCAGATCTCCAATAAAGTGTTCAAACACAAACAACAACGGGAATAATTCCACACTCTTCATATGGGTTAGCCACCATAAATATTTTTCCATTCATGAACTACATGTGGCTTGAATCATTTAATCAAAGGGTACTTAGTGACATCTTTATCACCAATCTCATGTCCACGAACAATAATCTATGGGAACAATGCCCCTATATTCATATAGGTTATACATGCATGTAGAGTTTCCCATTCATGATCTACATGTATCTTGATTCTAGTCATAAATTGATATTTAGTTATTATAAGATATACAATAATCTATGAAGATGTAATAATCAATAGAAACAATACCCCCGCATGACATACATTTCATACTAGTATAAGAAATTTCTAATAAATAACTACATATGGACTACTTTCTATTATCACAATATATATAGTTACACCTTGGTCTACAATCCTAGGTCTATATACAAAAATTAATATAAAAAACTCCCCTTATTTTTATGGGATAGTAATGTGTATTGATTTTCCCATCAATGAAATATATTTGGATTGATCCCTTTATCACAGTATACATTTTGATGCTAATATCAACAATAATGAGTCATGTAGTAATAATTAATGGGAAAATTCTCTATATATATTTGGTTCAACCTTTTTTATTGTTTCTTTTTCATGAAATTCATTTGAATTTATTCATATTTTAATTTCATAAAAAGTGACACCCAATTCTACTATTTCAGTCCAAGAGTGTCATGAAAATTTCCCCTCTATATATTTTCACTATATATGCCTACATAGAGATATAACCAATAAGGACCACATATATCATTATTCTATTCATCACAAGATAAACTGTTACATCTTGAACTACAATCCCGAGTTTAGCCACAATATTCAATGTAATAAATTCCCCAACTATGAATTGTTCAGTGATGTGTGTAGGGTTTCTCATCTAATAACTAAATGTGTCTTGATTCTTATTACTGTAGTATTTTTAGTGAAACCGTAATATTCATTTATAGGTTCAAACATAACAATAAACTATACCCACTCCATGTGGATGGTCCATACCTATATAAAAATATTTCATTGAAGAACAACATGTGGCTTGATTCAGGTCATTACCTAAAACATTGTGTCACCCAAATCTTTATTACATAGTCTGTACAGTGCAGTCAAGGTGAAAATATCCCTCTCTATGTGTGGGTTAGACCTACATGGATTGTTTCCTATTAAATTACAACATGTGTCTTAATTCCAATGATCTTTGGATACATAGAAACACTTGAATCGCCAATTTGGGGACAGACACAACATTCAAATGCCCCCCTGTGTATTGTCAAGAACAACACCTAGATTATTAATAAAATAACTATTTGTCGCCTCATTATTATCATGAAATTATACCATGGTATTTCAAGGTTACCAAATATGGTCTAGTTACATGGATCATCAACCCTTCATCCAAACACATCATATTTAATGATAAATATGTTCTAATAACTATATATAGGATGAATATATGCATTGAGCCACATAAGAAACACTCTCACATAGCCTAATTGACTTCTATATTATCCCTTGATTCTCTTTTCATGAAAGGATAATGTGAGTTGGGGGAACATGGAAGAGTTATCTAGTTGATGTGAATGAAACATAATTCTTATAGTGAACAACTTCTTTACTGCATAACAATAAAATGGAATAAAAAATCCTTTGAAAACGATGCTAAATTGAAAAAAACATCCTTGTCACCTGACATTAAATTGAACAACAAGATATAACCTCAATACATGAAAATAAAATGTTTATGAAATCAACAATTTTAATTCTTTATCAATGTTACATATGTGATTTTCCTAGGTGAACTAGAATATGTGGTGGCATCTTCATATTTTATACAGATCAACCCAAAATTCTGTGATCATGTCGTGAGCACCTATGATTTCTAACAACCTTCCAGGAACATTGGAAAATTATACCTATCTTCACGGTACCCTAAGAGTGAATTATTTATGCCTCAATCTATTATATATATTCCCCTATAAATAAATAAAATGAATCATAATTATTAAAGAGTATTCTTGGATATTTTTGATCCCTATCATCAATATTGTGGAACTCATCACCTTTGAGATTTTTTGTCCTTACTAGTCATTAATGTATCATATCATCACAATGATCTCAAGAATCCAGATCTATGATTTACAATATCTTACACGTCCTCTAAAAATGATTTCAAAGTTATATTAAATGTAGTTATCGTAAATTGGTTGTTGGGTAACATTTACCTCATACTAGGTCATTGTGAATCCTGACATTAAAAAGCATGCACATTGGTCAAATCTAAATGACTTTTATATTTTTTCATATGATGGACCAAAATGAATGACCCTAATATTTAGATGTGTGGGACATAAACTAGTCATGGTGAAAACCTAAAATGGGATGCCTGAGAAAAACAAATGTCATTATTTGCGAAACACTTCATCATCATATTGTAGGAAAAATTTTAACATTAAATTAACAATTCCTAATACTCATTAGGCCCACATTGTGGATCTATTCAGAGTTATTCTATGATATATAGACCCCATAGGCTATAAAAAAACATAGATTAATGGTTTGATACACTTATTATGCCTGATAATGAGGCCACTAGGTATTGAAACATCATTGTTTGTTCTTGAATGCTTCATAATTGTTACAACTTCCTAAAATCACATTTCATGATTTGAGTGCATGGTGTAAAGACCCGCAAATTTTAAGGAAATTTTTTTTCTTAATTTTCTTTGGAATTTTACAAGAGCGCAGCTTCAGACGGCACCTGATTCCGAGGCCCGGTGTGCCCGGAATCAATTTCCGAAGTTTGGCTCGGGTACGTTCAGTGAACGGACGAGCGGGTTTTTCTATCTTTTGAACCGGTGCCCGGAATCAAATTCTGAGGGCACCAATGAAATCGCAGCGCCGGTATTTTCTTAGAAACGCCTCTTCCGGAGTTGCGTTTGCTCAGACGTGGTTTTTAAATTTTGCGGCTTTATGTCAGAAATAAAATAATGTTTGTGCGACAACTTTATTCTATTTCACTTAAGCTGCTTGGAAGCCACTTGAAGCCACTTAAAGACGGCTTGAACTGAGTTGAACTGGATAGGATGCTATCCAGAAATATCCTACCCCCTTGGTAGGATATTTGTGAGGTGGGGCCCGCACGAGCCCCGCCGTTTCTTTCGCTAAGTAACGCACCTGCGAAAACCCGTCAAAGTAACTGAAATGTCAACCGACGCGTTTTCTTTAATTCTTAACAGACCATTTAATTGGGCGGTTTATTTCGTGAATTAAATGGGCTGTTTCATTCGTTGAATTAATTCAACGAACTTAATGGGTCGTTACTTACGCGTTTGCGTTCGTTGGCAAAATAATAAAATAAGACCAACTCTTTCTTTTGGAGGATTACTCGTTGTGCGAGATTCTCTGGGCCTCCACCCTCCCCGCGAAGAACGCGAAGAACGCGAAGAACGCGAAGAACGTGAAGAATGCGATGAACGCCGGCGACCGGAATTCGACGACGCACGCCGTGATCTGCGACGTCGACGAACGCTACCCGCGACGTTCTTCGGCGACGCCTCTTCTTCCGCGGCCGATCCTCGTTCGGCAACTAAGGTGAGAATCAGATCGTTTAAATTCTCCCTTTTTAAATTTCATGGCAACGGATTTAATTAATTAAATCCGTTTTTTCTTGATCCGGAGATTGGCGACGCAACGCCGGATACCGCGACGACGCGTCGATCCCCTTCTTCCGCGACGAGCGATTCCGCGACGACCTCTCGTCCGACGACGACGACAAGGTAGGGGTTTATTTTCTTGATGATTCATTCCCGTGTTCTTATTTCTTTTGAATAAAGAACCGGCGTGAATAATTTCAATTAATTAAAAATTGAAATGCCGTTTAAAAGAAAAGGAGTGAACAATTTTTTTTATCTTTGATTAAAAATTGTTGTAGCCCTTCCTCCCGTTGATTATGACTAACGCGGAGGGTGCGGGTCTAACGAACAAGACCCGACAACCCTCCGCCGATCTCTTTTGTTGTGCGGATATGGCGGACGACGACGAACCGCGCGGCAGGGGCGATCTGTTGATCCCGCAGTGAAGATCGGCCCCCGGGAGGAGCATCGGCGCAGACGGGAGGCAAAACGGGCCACCGGAGCATCTCCGGCGGCCCGCGGAAGGTGGCGGCCGCGCGGGTCGCCGGCGACCGGAGGCGGCGGCGCCCGGCGCGCCGCCGGAGGAGTCTGCCGCGGCCGAGCCGCGGCGGCGGCGAACCGCCGGACCGCGTCCGCGGTCCGGCCACCCAGCACGCGGCCCGCGCGGGCCGCGTTTCTCCAAAGTCGCGGGTCAAACCCGCGGCGGCTCACTCGGCCGCTCGGCCGAAGCCGCGCCGGCCGGTCCGGTCGGCCGGGCCGTGCCCAGGCCGGACCGGACCCGGCCGACCCGGTTCGGCCGACCCAGGGGGGGTTCGGGCCGGGTCGCCCCGGGCCCAGAACCCCCGTTTCGGGCCCTCTTCGGTCTTTCGCCCATATCATGGGCATGGGACCTCTGATTGACGAACCGTCAGCGGCTACGTGATCCTTGGATCGAGACGGTCGTTTCGGTATATTATACTCAAGGTTTCAGAAGACTTTGGGTTCGGCGGGGTTGGTTCGTACACGAAACCAACCGGGCCCTCGGAGCGGGAACGCTCATAACTTGAGCTACGGACGTCCGAACGACGTACCGTCAGCTGTGGTAGTTTCCTCTAAGTGAGACGGAACTTTTGGCATACTCCGCCCGAGGATCGGATACAGGCAGAGTACGGTCGGGTTGGTTTTGCCCTAAAAACCAACCGGGCCCCTGGGACGAAAATGCCAATAACTCTCAGACCGGGCGTCCGATTGACGCGCCGTCTATTGCGTTGAGATCCTGTTGTCGATTCGGAACTTTTGGATACATCAACTTCGGACTACGTGTCAGTTGGTGTATCAGCCTCTCGGCTCGTGGAGCGGACCCTCCTAAACGAGCTCGCTATGTGCGGGAACCCTAACGCTGGCTGTGACTTCGACGACAGAGCAGAGATCCTCCGTGGACTGCGACGACGACAGAGCAGAGATCCTCTGTGGACTGCAACGACGGTAGAGCAGAGATCCTCCGTGGACTGCGACGACGGTAGAGCAGAGATCCTCCGTGGACTGCGACGACGGCAGAGCAGAGATCCTTCGTGGAGTGCGGCGACGACTGTGCAGAGATCCTCAGTGGACTGCGTCGACTACTGCACTCAGCGATCCTATGTGGATCAGTGCTACAGGTTCTGTGTGAGCCCGATCCTATGTGGGTCCTTACTACCGGTTCTGTGTGAGCCACTGCATACAGGTTCTGTGTGAGCCCGATCCTACGTGGGTCTTTTGCGGGGGTTAGTACCTATCGATCCTTCGTGGGTCCGACGACTTAGATGGATCAGTGATCATCTTTGACGTCATCTGAAAAAGTATACCTGGTTGAGCTGAATCTTATGTTACTCTCCTTTGTGGATTGTGTTGAACTATCCTATGTGGATTTACTATTTACTCTCCTTGTGGATTTGAGTCTTTCTTTCCTTTGTGGATTGAGTTGTTCTTGAACTCGTGAGCAGAGCTGGAATTGGGGACTTAGGTATATGTATGGGCATATACCTAAGTCGGGTCAGATGTTACTTCGTGATTGCATCTTTCTTTTGTGCTATATCCTTTGTGGATTTCGGGAGACCTTCGGGGGTCTCGGGGTCCTTACTGAGTAGCTTGTACTCACCCCTGCACGGGCTATGCCCGCACCTTGTTGTGTTGGTTGCAGACGACGGACAGTGCTGATCACGGTTGGGGCGTGGAGCAGGACGGTACCTGGAGGTGGACCACTGGGCGGGACGTGCTCGGAGCGGACGTGGGACCCGAGGAGCCTGGAGGCTATCTGTACCCACCCTTCAGGTGGGATTGCCAGTGGACGACATGAGGCCGCCGTCATTTCTTTAGTTGATGTACTTTACTTTTCAGTTGTACTTTACAGTTGGGCTTGTATTTCCGGCCCCCTTTACTTTTCTGCACTTTACTTTCCGCTTGCTGACTCTGTGTGGTTGTTACTTATAAAGGCAATGCCTTCCCTGTTTACTGGGATTTTACGCCTTGGTGCTAGTCGCCAGCCCCTGGCCTATGGAAGGCGGGCTTGGGGTAGTCACGGCACGGGCCCCGAGGACGGGTCGTGACAAATTGGTATCAGAGGTGGCCGGTTCTACCGCAAACTCTGATCGTCCTTTCTTTCTATATGAAGCCATAGTGTTTAGTGTATTGAGTGTGGTTATCAGTTCAGGGAGCCCAGTGTTGGTGCGGCGGCCGACGTATCCGTACACCAGGACCCTGACTCCTGATTTCCGACTTAATGCATGAAAACATTTATTGCGTGTGTGTTTCAAGTTTCTTTGTGGTTACTTGTGTCAGCTCACCGGGTATACTGATCTGCTTATGAAAGTCTCAAGTTTTCCTTGTGATTACTTGTGCCAGCTCACCAGGTATACTGTTCTGACTGTGGTGCTCTTGTTCTCCTTTTCAGGATGGCCCCGCGACGACAGCCAGCTAGGGTTCCGAGTGTAGGGCGCGACGGCAGCCCACCGAGCGACGAGGCCTCGGTACAGGGCCCTTTGCCAGCAGTGGCACCGGCGGTAGCTTTACCTGCCGAGCCACCGATGCTACCAGTACCAGAAGCTGACGATGCACGTCGCCTCAGGGCACTGCATGAGTTTCAGAGCCAGCGACCGCCCAGGTTTCGCGGTGAGGCGGACCCCCAGGCCGCCGAGGACTGGCTAGAGGCGGTGGTACGGATCTTTAGGCTAGTGAGGACACCAGCGGATCTCATGGTGATTCTCGCAGCGAGCCTCCTGCAGGCGGCGGCAGGACGATGGTGGAGCCTGATGCTCCAGGTTCACGATGAGGCATCCTTGCTCTGGGCGGACTTCGAGAGCCTCTTCCGCTCTGAGTTCGTCCCGACCACCCTCCGAGCGGTGCGCATCCAGGAGCTTCTCCAGCTGCGCCAGGGCAGCATGACGGTCGCTCAGTACGCGGCGAGGTTCACTGACCTATCTCGCTACTCGACCGACATGGTACGGGACCCCTTCTTCCGGGCCCGGACCTTCGAGCAGGGCTTGCGACAGGAGATTCGGGCGTCGCTGATCTCCCTCAGCATTCCGACCCAGGTGGGAGTGCTGGAGCGAGCCCTCCTGATCGAGAGCTTCCTGGCAGAGCCTTCTTCAGCGGCGAGACCTAGCGCAGGGCAGCAGGTAGCTGAGTCTTCGGCAGCAGGTAGCTGACGGATGACTCTCGGGTCCAGGCAGACCAGACCCCCACGCAGACGGCCTCAGGACACTGGCTCAGCGGTGTGGGGCACACAGCGGAGTGCCAGCCTTCCGAGAGGCAGGCTGTGCTACTCCTGCGGCGGGCAGGGTCACATGGCTCGTGACTGCCCAACTCGCCGACCAGAGGAGCAGCAGACGGTGGAGGGGCCACCCAGGCAGAGGCAGAGGGTCGACCGTGGCGGTCCGCAGGGAGGAGGCGGACGAGGCAGAGGAGCTGGCCGAGCAGCGGGTGGTGGGCGACGCTTCCAGGCTCTACCCCCACCACCACCAGGAGGGCCACCTCGACCACATGGAGCTGGCGGGCAGGGACAGACCCAGCTCCAGGCAGTGGAGGCCTACGACCCCGACTTGCCAGAGATGATTCGAGGTACGATCTGTGTCTATTCTACCCTTGCTGCAGTACTTATAGACACAGGAGCGAGTCACTCTTTCATAGCCTTTGCCCTTGTTCGGAGCTCGGAGATTCCGACTGAGTCGTTGGCTCGATCCTTACGGCTAGAGACTCCTACGGGAGCAGACTCGACGATTACGCACTGGTGCCGGCAGTGTGAGCTTACTCTAGGAGGCGAGAGCTTCGGCTGGGATCTCCTTGTAGCGGCGTCGAGGCCTTACGACGTCATCTTGGGCATGGATTGGCTATCCACGGTTCATGCCCAGATCGACTGTTTTAGGCGCAAGGTGCGATGTGTTCGCACCGACGGGAGCAGGTTTACCTTCACCTGAGAGAAGGGAACCTTTGCAGCACAGGATGGACTTCCGCGGAGGAGAGTGCAGCCCATCTCTCATCAGTTGGCTAGCCTCATCCTAGGAGCAGTGGACGTGCGAAGTCCAGCTTTTCCTGCAGTGGTGGACCAGTACGTGGACGTCTTTCCCGACGACGTTCCAGGGATACCTCCTCGTAGAGAGGTAGACTTTTACATCGACTTGTACCCCGAGACAGCCCCGATATCTACTCCAGCATATCGGATGGCCCCCGCCGAGCTTCGGGAGCTGCGAGTACAGTTGGATGACTTGCAAAGCAAGGGGTTTATCCGACCCAGTGTTTCACCCTGGGCTTCCCCGATTTTGTTCGCCAAGAAGGCGGACGGGAGCTTGCGACTATGTGTCGACTATCGTCTCCTGAACCAGGTGACAGTGAGGAACAAGTATCCGCTGCCACGGATTGATGACCTCTTCGATCAGCTCAAGGGAGCGCGGTGGTTCTCGAAGATAGACCTCTGGTCAGGCTATCATCAGCTCAGAGTTCGAGACGAGGACGTGCAGAAGACGGCCTTCAGGTGTCGGTATGGCCATTATGAGTTCTTGGTTATGCCATTCGGTGTAACCAATGCTCCAGCAGTGTTCATGAGCCTCATGAACAGGATCTTCCAGCCATACCTCGACCGATTTGTCGTGGTCTTCATTGACGACATTTTGGTATACTTGACGACTGAGGAGGAGCATGCCTACCACCTGCGAGTAGTGCTAGAAACACTCCGAGAGCACCAGCTTTATATCAAGCTCTCAAAATGCCAGTTCTGGTTATGTGAGGTCCATTTCTTGGGGCACGTCATCTCTGAGGCGGGAGTTGCAGTGGATCCCGCGAAGATCGAGGCAGTGCTAGCTTGGGAGCCACCCAAGAGCGTGACAGAGGTGCGGAGCTTCTTGGGCCTAGCCGGATACTATCGGAGATTCGTGCCAGACTTCTCCAGAGTTGCGGCACCACTCTCAGCTTTGACAAAGAAGGGGAAACCCTTCGTGTGGTCAGACAGATGTCAGCAGAGCTTCCAGGAGCTGAGGCAGAGGTTGACCAGCGCACCTATCTTGAGGTTGCCTGAGGAGGGAGTTGGATACGTAGTTTACTGCGATGCATCAGGGACTGGACTCGGGTGCGTCCTGATGCAGGAGAGGGCCGTGATCGCCTACGGATCACGTCAGTTGAGGCCGCATGAGCAGAACTACGCCACTCATGACCTGGAGTTAGCAGCAGTGGTCTTCGCTCTGAAGACTTGGTGGCACTATCTGATGGGCGAGCGCTTCACAGTCTTTTCTGACCACCAGAGTCTCAGATATATCTTCTCCCAGAAGGACCTGAACCTGAGACAACGGAGATGGCTTGAGTTCCTCCAGGACTATGACTTTGAGATAGTCTATACTCCTGGGAAGGGGAACGTGGTAGCCGATGCCCTCAGCAGGAGGACGGGCATTCAGCTACTTGAGGAGGCGACGGAGCAGCTAGCCTCCTTGCAGATATCCTTCGTGGATAGAGACGGAGCAGCCTTTCTTCAGTCTCTCATAGTCTCTCCTCCACTTCTACAGCGGGTCAGAGAGGCTCAGTGTGGGGACGCTGACTGTGAGACCCGGCGTGCACTGATATCCTCAGGTCAGGCGCCTGATGGCTTCTCCCTTGGATCAGAGCACGACATCCTTTTCAGAGGACGTACCTTCGTACCAGTCGCTTTGCGAGAGGAGGTGCTGAGAGAGTTTCACACTTCTCCCTTGGCGGTGCATCCCGGCGTGGCGAAGATGTACCAGGATCTCAGACGACAGCACTGGCGGCCGGGCATGAAGAAAGCTGTGGCAGAGTTCGTTTCACGATGCCTCACCTGCCAGAAGGTGAAGGCAGAGCATCAGGTACCAGCAGGCTTGGTACAGCCCTTGGAGGTCCCGGAGTGGAAGTGGGATGGCATATCTATGGACTTCGTGACTGGACTTCCACGCACTTCCAGAGGTCACGACTCCATTTGGGTGATTGTCGACCGACTCACCAAGTCGGCACACTTCTTACCCATCAGAGAGCAGGGCTCAGTGGAGAGCTTGGGACGTCTTTACGTCCAGGAGATCGTACGGCTTCACGGTGTGCCATCGTCTATAGTCTCCGATCGAGATGCTCGTTTCACTTCCCGGCTTTGGAAGGGGTTGCAGGAGGCGTTCGGGACGCGGCTCCATCTGAGCACAGCCTTCCACCCTCAGACGGATGGTCAGACGGAGAGGACCATACAGACACTCGAGGACATGCTCCGTGCATGTGTTCTCGACTTTGGTCGCAGCTGGGAGGACCACCTACCCGTGGTGGAGTTCGCGTACAACAACAGCTACCACTCCACCATCGGGATGGCACCATACGAGGCGTTGTACGGCAGACCCTGCAGATCACCGTTGTGCTGGACAGACCCTGGGGAGTCAGCACTCGTGGGACCAGAGATGGTCCGAGCCACGACAGAGAAGGTCCAGATCATCCAGGAGAGGATGAGGACAGCTCAGAGCCGGCAGAAGTCATATGCTGACAGGAGGCGGAGGCCACTAGAGTTCGAGGATGGCGACCACGTCTTTTTGCGTGTCTCACCTCGACGTGGTTTACGGAGATTTGGCCGAGGCGGCAAGTTGTCTCCACGCTTCATCGGGCCTTTCCAGGTCCTCAGCAGGATAGGAGAGGTGGCTTATCGCCTGTCTCTACCACCTCAGTTGCACCGGGTGCACGACGTCTTCCACGTGTCTCAGCTGAGGAGATACGTGCACGACACGACGCACATCATCGACTTTGGGGAGCTGGACGTGGACGATGGGGAGACTTTTGCGGAGGTCCCAGTGGAGATCGAGGATTGACAGGAGAGGGTCCTACGTGGGCGGTTGATTCCTCTTGTGCGCGTCAGATGGCAGCACGGGAACCTCCAGGAGAGCACTTGGGAGCGGGAGGCTCAGATGCGTGCTCAGTACCCCCATTTGTTCCCCTAGTTTTTGATGTATCTTTACGGGGACGTAAATCCCTGAGGTGGGAGTAATGTAAAGACCTGCAAATTTCAAGGGAATTTTTTTTCTTAATTTTCTTTGGAATTTTACAAGAGCGCAGCTTCAGACGGCACCTGATTCTGAGTCCCGGTGTGCCCGGAATCAATTTTCGAAGTTTGGCTCGGGTACGTTCAGTGAACGGACGAGCGGGTTTTTCTATCTTTTGAACCGGTGCCCGGAATAAAATTCTGAGGGCACCAATGAAATCGCAGCGCCGGTATTTTCTTAGAAACGCCTCTTCTGGAGTTGCGTTTGCTCAGACGTGGTTTTTAAATTTTGCGGCTTTAAGTCAGAAATAAAATAAAGTTTGTGCGACAACTTTATTCTATTTCACTTAAGCTGCTTGGAAGCCACTTGAAGCCACTTAAATACGGCTTGAACTGAGTTGAACTGGATAGGATGCTATCCAGAAATATCCTACCCCCTTGGTAGGATATTTGTGAGGTGGGGCCCGCATGAGCCCCGCCGTTTCTTTCGCTAAGTAACGCACCCGCGAAAACCCGTCAAAGTAACTGAAAAGTCAACCGACGCGTTTTCTTTAATTCTTAATAGACCATTTAATTGGGCGGTTTATTTCGTGAATTAAATGGGCTGTTTCATTCGTTGAATTAATTCAACGAACTTAATGGGTCGTTACTTACGCGTTTGCGTTCGTTGGCAAAATAATAAAATAAGACCAACTCTTTCTTTTGGAGGATTACTCGTTGTGCGAGATTCTCTGGGCCTCCACCCTCCCCGCGAAGAACGCGAAGAACGCGAAGAACGCGAAGAACGCGAAGAACGCGAAGAACGCGAAGAACGCCGGCGACCGGAATTCGACGACGCACGCCGTGATCTGCGACGTCGACGAACACTACCCGCGACATTCTTCGGCGACGCCTCTTCTTCCGCGGCCGATCCTCGTTCGGCAACTAAGGTGAGAATCGGATCGTTTAAATTCTCCCTTTTTAAATTTCATGGCAACGGATTTAATTAATTAAATCCGTTTGTTCTTGATCCAGAGATTGGCGACGCGACGCCGGATACCGCGACGACGCGTCGATCCCCTTCTTCCGCGACGAGCGATTCCGCGACGACCTCTCGTCCGACGACGACGACAAGGTAGGGGTTTATTTTCTTGATGATTCATTCCCGTGTTCTTATTTCTTTTGAATAAAGAACCGGCGTGAATAATTTCAATTAATTAAAAATTGAAATGCCGTTTAAAAGAAAAGGAGTGAACAATTTTTTTTATCTTTGATTAAAAATTGTTGTAGCCCTTCCTCCCGTTGATTATGACTAACGCGGAGGGTGCGGGTCTAACGAACAAGACCCGGCAACCCTCCGCCGATCTCTTTTGTTGTGCGGATATGGAGGACGACGACGAACCGCGCGGTAGGGGCGATCTGTTGATCCCGCAGTGAAGATCGGCCCCCGGGAGGAGCATCGGCGCAGACGGGAGGCAAAACGGGCCACCGGAGCAACTCTGGCGGCCCGCGGAAGGGGGCGGCGGCGCCCGGCGCGCCGCCAGAGGAGTCTGCCGCGGCCGAGCCGCGGCGGCGGCGAACCGCCGGACCGCGTCCGCGGTCCGGCCACCCAGCACGCGGCCCGCGCGGGCCGCGTTTCTCCAAAGCCGCGGGTCAAACCCGCGGCGGCTCACTCGGCCGCTCGGCCGAAGCCGAGCCGGCCGGTCCGGCCGGCCGGGCCGTGCCCAGGCCGGACCGGACCCGGCCTAGCCGGGTCGGGCCGACCCGGTCCGGCCGACCCAGGGGGGGTTCGGGCCGGGTCGCCCCGGGCCCAGAACCCCCATTTCGGGCCCTCTTCGGTCTTTCGCCCATATCTTGGTCCTGGGACCTCCGATTGACGAACCGTCAGCGGCTACGCGATCCTTGGATCGAGACGGTCGTTTCGGTATATTATACTCAAGGTTTCGGAAGACTTTGGGTTCGGCCGGGTTGGTTCGTACACGAAACCAACCGGGCCCTCGGAGCGGGAACGCTCATAACTTGAGCTACGGACGTCCGAACGACGTACCGTCAGCTGTGGTAGTTTCCTCTAAATGAGACGGAACTTTTGGCATACTCTGCCCGAGGATCGGATACAGGCGGAGTACGGTCGGGTTGGTTTTTCCCTAAAAACCAACCGGGCCCCTGGGACGAAAATGCCAATAACTCTCAGACCGGGCGTCCGATTGACGCGCTGTCTGTTGCGTTGAGATCCTGTTGTCGATTCGAAACTTTTGGATACATCAACTTCGGACTACGTGTCAGTTGATGTATCATCCTCTCGGCTCGTGGAGTGGACCCTCCTAAACGAGCTCGCTATGTGCGGGAACCCTAACGCTGGCTGTGACTTCGACGACAGAGCAGAGATCCTCCGTGGACTGCGACGACGGCAGAGCAGAGATCCTCCGTGGACTGCAACAACAGCAGAGCAGAGATCCTCCGTGGACTGCGACGACGGCAGAGCAGATATCCTCCCTGGACTGCGACGACGGCAGAGCAGAGATCCTCCGTGGACTGCGGCGACGACTGTGCAGAGATCCTCAGTGGACTGCGTCGACTACTGCACTCAGCGATCCTACGTGGATCAGTGCTACAGGTTCTGTGTGAGCCCGATCCTATGTGGGTCCTTACTACTGGTTCTGTGTGAGCCACTGCCTACAGGTTCTGTGTGAGCCCGATCCTACGTGGGTCTTTTGCGGGGGTTAGTACCTATCGATCCTTCGTGGGTCCGACGACTTAGATGGATCAGTGATCATCTTTGACGTCATCTGAAAAAGTATACCTGGTTGAGCTGAATCTTATGTTACTCTCCTTTGTGGATTGTGTTGAACTATCCTAAGTGGATTTACTGTTTACTCTCCTTGTGGATTTGAGTCTTGCTTTCCTTTGTGGATTGAGTTGTTCTTGAGCTCGTGAGCAGAGCTGGAATTGGTGACTTAGGTATATGTATGGGCATATACCTAAGTCGGGTCAGATGTTACTTCGTGATTGCATCTTTCTTTTGTGCTATATCCATTGTGGATTTCGGGAGACCTTCGGGGGTCTCGGGGTCCTTACTGAGTAGCTTGTACTCACCCATGCACGGGCTATGCCCGCACCTTGTTGTGTTGGTTGCAGACGACGGACAGCGCTGATCACGGTTGGGGCGTGGAGCAGGACGGTACCTGGAGGTGGACCACTGGGCGGGACGTGCTCGGAGCGGACGTGGGACCCGAGGAGCCTGGAGGCTATCTGTACCCACCCTTCAGGTGGGATTGCCAGTGGACGACATGAGGCCGCCGTCTTTTCTTCAGTTGCTGTACTTTACTTTTCAGTTGTACTTTACAGTTGGGCTTGTATTTCCGGCCCCCTTTACTTTTCTGCACATTACTTTCCGCTTGCTGACTCTGTGTGGTTGTTACTTATAAAGGAAATGCCTTCCCTGTTTACTGGGATTTTACGCCTTGGTGCTAGTCGCCAGCCCCTGGCCTATGGAAGGCGGGCTTGGGATAGTCACGACACGGGCCCCGAGGACGGGTCGTGACACATGGAGTTACTACAATACCTTCACCACCATAATAAAAAGACAATCAACATAAAAGGAACCATTGTATTACTATTCATGTATTCCACTATTTCTGGTATATGATCCTCTATCCATCATCCAAATAAGTGATATCCTTCAAAAATGTATTTAAGATCATTGTGATCCTTGATGTCACTCTGGAGGAACTCAACAACATATAGTGTTTTTGGGTCATCCCTTTCATTATTATCCAATATCACAACTCAAGACATGATAACGAAGTACAATTATTTAAAATCCCAATAACCATCCTATTTAATCTTACGCCACTTGGTTTTTACTCGTTCTCAAATCATGAATCTCAAAAACCATTACCAAAGAAAATTATCCCACCACACATGAATCAAATCCACCTGAAATTGTTATTGTGAAAACAAACTGAAAATATTTACTTATTTAGGGCTCCAAAAACCTTCCTATAAAGTCTTATATTCATATCCAAATTCATAAATCCGCCAATTGTGCTTTCAATAATATTTCATGACACTAGGATTGGAGTGGGGATCTAGTTTACATAATCACATATGTAATTAATGTGGGCTCAAGCCTAAGGGATTATGACACACAAAAATGTGGAATATCCTCCTTATTTGAAAGGATCTCCAATCCATGTTATTATCAGTAACACAATGGCGGAATTAAATACCATATGGTGGTTTGAATCATTGCAGATATGTATGCCCAGTTGTGTATACATCGATTCAAAATATTGGGTTATGTTTAAAACCAACCATATTCCAACTGTCCATGTTGAATCGACATCTATATCATGCTTCCACCAACAAATAATATCCCAAAAAAATTTAATATTCCTTGGTAAAGAGAGAGGGTCCCATTTTCTTGACATTTTTTAATCATTATAGTCTCATGCATAATGGTTTTTAACACACCAACTAAAGGTATATACTCCTTGTAGGAATGTCCTCCAATCATTGGGATACTAGAAACACTATGGTGGAACTCAGAACATTAATGTGTCTTTGTGTCATCCATGTTATGACATCCTTGTATTATATTCATCAACTGCATCCAAGAAGAAGGACATTAAAAATAAAAAAATAACATCCTTACAACATGACATTAAACTGCCTAGAAATGTACTTATTGCATGAAATTAATATGTAAATATAATAATCCTTACTTCATAAAATTATAATGAATGGATAATGTTAATTTTAATATAATATTTTATAAAAAAATAAGTTCATAGAATAAAATCCATAAACTATAGCTATATAATATTTGATCAGGAAGAAACTAAACTACATCACATTAGTGGTCTATTTTTCCTGAATTTAATACATCAAATCAAGTGATTCATAATACTCACCATGTAAATAACAAAATAATGGAATCATATAAGAAACATTATTTTTTACTTTCTAGAGGCACACATTGTTTGATTCAGAAAATATTTGGATCTCATGAATGTACAAGTCAACAAACATTCCCGGACAAAAATCAATAAGAGGGATGTATGAGACAAATTCATGTTCCCATCATTAAATCATAACCTATTCGAAGAAATGGAAAAAAATTGTTTAATATAAACAAAAATGTGAAATAATTATTGGTAAAATCATTTTTTTACATTAAAAATTCATGTTATTCATGGTAAGTGCATTGAATTAGGTAATAGTTAGAGAACTCTCCCTCCAAGAAATTCAAAATTTAATAAGATAATTTTGTTAAATAAATTTAACACAAGAAATATAGAGTAGATGAATCATTTAGAAATCTCATTATGCATAGATTTTTTTTGAATATTTTTTAGAAAAAAATACAATGTCCAATCATTCAAATGTACATTGTATTATAAAATGGATCGATATCACGGATGATTCTTGTTACATAAAATCAATAAAACATCATGTACATCATTAATAGATGAAATATGGAAAAGAATATGTAAACTTAGTAAGATTTAATCATTTATATGGTGAAGAAAATGGAGGAATATCCATATCCCATAGCTTGTCCAATGATTCATCAAATAAATTTCAATCACACAACATTATTATTCGATCAACATAGATTAAAAAATTTGACTGAGTCTAGTGAGAAATTTCAATGTAATCATGAATTTTCAATTTCACTAACATATCTTCCACTACCTTCGTAAGAATAATATCCATGAACAAATTTAAATCTTTATCCCATATAATATTTTTCATTAATAGAGATGATGGTGTCATAAGATTTCATTTGTAGATTACTACACATACATCTTATTCTGTTATTTTTTCAGTCATGATATTAATCGATGTATGTGGCTAGGAGACTGTGGGGCATCTCTGCTCAAGTTCCTTTGAGTAATCAAAAGGTGTAAAGTCTAGTGAACCTTTATCATCAAAAATATGAATATACTTATCACTATCATAAGTTATTCTCATGTCTGGATGATTTGCATCATGAATTCATATAGTTCCAACCTGATGAATGTGATCATATAGGCCTCCACATTACACTATGCATACCATTCTGGGAATACATATTAAATTATGAAAACAAATTTTACAATGAGAACACTAATTCCAGTAATAATTATGACATGTATAATTCCAACATAATGCATGAGGTCATACAAGCATCCACCTTAGTGTATATCTCACCGTATCTCAAACATTCTACTCTCAGTGATGCAATCTCTAATGGGGATCCATCAACATCCATATCCAACTGTTAATTGACAAGTCATATGAATAGTGATAACTCCAATTCCTGATATAAAAAGGATATGATGGACTCCTTAATAAGGCCTCAGCTCAAATGGCTATCCACCTAGGTGTATGCCTCTCCATATATTATACATTCTAACCATTGGCACCCAATATCTACCATTTTATTTCATTATTACTCATCAATATGTTGATTGGGTAGCTAACAGAACTTCTAGATATATGATTCCAACAATAATCAATAGATGCAGGATTCTATCCAAATGTCCTAGATCCAATTGGAAGCAATCTCTGAGTAACCGTTTCCATGCCTCAAACACTCTTATTTATGGGACCCAAACACTCCCACTGGTTTATCATCATTCTAATCACTAAGAGGATTGAGAATTCAAATGAATTTCAAATTATATGATCCATGCTATAAACATGATACATATAATGTATTCATATAGATAGAGAACCATATCAAACACCCCCATTATATATACATCAATAAAGAAGTTCCAACTAAATATATGATAATACTAACACGTTCAATCTTTAAGGACCCATCCTTAGACATTACAAACTTTTTAGTATAGTAAATAATTAAAAATGAGGATTTTTTTAGGTATAGTGTTTTAGAGAATTAGTTTATTACTATTACATTACATCTCAAATATTACAATTTAGACACTTCTACTCTATTCATTTTTTTCACAAAATATAATATCATTCAATAAAACAATAATTATTTTCCAAATAAATATCTTCTTGATTTATTCAATTCTCTTACCCATCCCTATAACATGTGAAATACATTTCCAAAACATAGGATGAGAATAAAAATCAAATTTAGGGGTATAAAATATGGAAAGAATACATTAGTCCATCAATATATACAAATCCAAGAAAGCATACTTTTCAATAATAAAACAAAATTTCATTAACAAACATCTTGAACTCCTAAGATTTATGTATAAAATATAGAAATCATAAATCATAAAATGGACTTGTGGAATCCATAAAATATTTACATCATAACTTTTATACCTATATAGAGAGTTTTGTTTGTAATGCGCATCACAGAATATTCCATAAATATCAAAGGAGAAACATTATTGTCTACCACAATCATGTAAACAAATAAATTAGAGAGATATCTCAACCTCACCATACCATGGTTTAGAAAGAAACCACCCATAAATTTAAACAATTCCCAATAACCATAACATATTCATAACACAAAAAACATGCATAAAGGGAAGATAACAATTCTACATTTCAATCAGAATATATCATTTCATGATAATGGCTTAATATATGAATTCTCAAAACCATTTACAATACAAAAATATGTAAATGGGTATATGGTATTTATTTTCTTTTTAAAAACATTACATCTCATTATGAATTCAAAATACCAAATAATACTCGTGGCGAAAATAATGTCATTATCACCACATACGTTATAAATAAAAATTACATTTGTTGATTAGTAAAAAAATTTCATTAAACAGAAGAATAATTTTGAATACCATTGAATGATATTCAAATAAAGTTGTTATAATTATAAACCATATGAAAAAAACTCACGTATAATCAAAAAATATTCCTCAAATAATTAATATTTACACGATAACCCGTATAAAAATTCGGCAGCCTAACATCATCACATAAAAATTCAGAAAATGATTTTTTGATAGATAAAAGGGTATATAATCATGTTCAAATAAAATTTATATCAAGAAGAATATATAATAAAATATCCCAACATATGAAAATGTAATTAAAAATGAATAACATAAAAGTATTCTATGACTAAATGGGGGGTGAAAGGTTCCCTTACATTGAGCCCGAATTGTCTCTTTTTTTATGTATATTACTGAATAATAAACATAGGTAAATTTGTACATGCTTCTAATATTTTTTCAAGTTTATTATTAAATTTATGTTACATATCATCATGTTATTAAAATTACAGAATTATTTATGTTCATATCGGTCATTTTGTTAATATTCATTTGTAGAGTACAAAATGAACTTCACATAATTAAAAATAATCCATGTGCTCAAAATTAAATTGTCTATAGATATGTATTAATGATTAAGATAAACTATATATCCATTATGTATGTATTTATAATATTCGATTACATTTGTATATTAAAAATGAAATTCACTGTTCATGTAGACGGTAAGCTGTACGTACTCATGAACACTACATTCATTTGTTTTTCATATTTAGAAAAATGAAATCTAAATGATAAATATGTATATTGTAATTATTGTAGAATATCACATTTTATATAAATATCATATTTATTTTAACACTATACCTTATACATTCCATGTATGGCATGGACGAGTCATATCACTTTGAGGGGGCGGTAGTCCGCACATCCCCAAATGAAATTATAGTAATTACACATTAGAAAAGCAGAAATTCTAGATTTATCTAATAAAATAAGTCTAGATACAATATAAATAAAAATTATATCATATATAAATATTGTTCCATCATAATTTCCATCATGATAGGCGGTAGAGTAAAATTTAATAATCGTCATTTCAGGAGGCATTATATCGTCGTCCATAGAAACATTATGTTCATATCCATTAGATGGAGGTGTGTGTATGTGTAGATCAGATACTGCTCATAAAAACATCCTCGTATATTGGGGATAATTTTTTTGTTATGTAATAAAATAATATTAATATATTCGGGATTGATGAAGTAATATAATGCAAAGGGACTTCAAAGAAGACGATACCTCCTAAAACATGTTACTCCCATTGATTTTAGCCAAAAGGAATTTATGAATTGCATTCTGTCTGTTGTAAGTCATCTAGGAAAAAGATAGGGATGTTGGTAACTTATTTTAGCAGAGTTTCGAAAAACCAAGGGGCTTTATAGGTGTGATTAAATTCGTATGGGGTGATTCCCTCTTATTAGAGGGAGGAGGGGCACTTTAAGAATTTTTTGAAGTATTATATAATTATAAAAATAGTTTCTATTTAAAAATCTCCCAAAGTAATTTATTTGAAATATAAGTTCTTTTTGGTCAAAATAATATCAATAAATAGGTTTTCGACATGTATAGGTCACAAATTTTACCTTATGGTTTAGCTTTAACAATTAGTTATACAATTTAACACTAACCATGTCTTCTTGTATACTAACACTATATAGTTAATATAATTACTATAAATTTCCAATAGAACCTAAAGAGGTTAATAAATGAAATTTTCGGTATTATATATGTAATTTTTATGATTAATATATATTTTAAAAAATTATATAATTAATAAAATAGTATTTTTTAAAAAACTCATTTAGGTCATTTTTTATATTATTAATATCAAGCAATTTTAAAAATCCATAAAAAATTGATTAATTAGAACAAATATAATTAATATAAATATAAAAAGTCAAAAGAATGCATATATTTGTGTATAGAATAAAAAGTATCAAAATAATTTTTTTAACATTTATAATCACATTTATTTAAATTATTCATTAGTAATGGAATACGTACATTATAATTGTGTCATTAAAACATTTATTTATTGGATGTCTAAAACTTATAAACAAAATACCATATATATGAAAAAAAAATTAATTAATAATGAATTTTTATAATCAAATATATAACTTATATAACCCCATATAATTTTTTTTGGTTAAATATACATGTTTATGTTATATTTTTGGTTACATGAAATTAGATCTTATAAAATGCCATATTCACATCAATGTGACTCCATACAGTCCCAAAATATACACAAAGATTACCATACTCATAAATATAACATCCAATATGATTAGGACACGTTTTGGGTAGTTTAACAATTTCATAATATTAATTTTTTATCCTTATTTACCATATTAACACTTTAACCATTCTAAATAAAATAATTAATGAACATACTATTCAATATTTCCAAAAATAAAATGTAACTATTAACAAACTTTGGACCTCCTGATTCAAAATATAGTATCCATTTCTTAAAATTCAAAACATAAAAGTTGTCTTAATTAATTTAAAATTAATTTAAATTTTCAACCCAACAGCGGGTTTTTAAGAAATAATAACTATCAAAATATTTACATGTGTTTTTGATCAATTAAAATGTGAAATTACATATATAATGTCTATAATTGGATTAAATGAATAAAATATAATCGAATTATATTTTAAAACCAATTAAAATGTCACTTTAACTATATAAACAAATTAGATGAAAAGGATGTTCTGAATTAAAATGAATTTTTTCACTATTCATTAAAAATGACATTTATAAGAAAAATACCAAAACATCATCCAAAGATATTTTTTATGACCCAATATTATAGAAGTATTTTATTTTTCTGAGTTGAACAAATAAGTTTACAAAATATATATTCATATGGTTTCTCCATCAAAAGGCTGTAGAACAACTAGTTAATAATATTACAGTATAATGTTTAAAATCTTTATCATTCTTATTTTAATCCAATAATTTTTTTATAAATGTAAATAAATTTCATAATCATACTGTAGATTGTTCGGTTCATTCCCACTAATAAAACTGATTGGAATTAACTAAAATCTAAATTATTATCATTATAATATGATTTTTTTGTATAACTCAATGTGTTTTGTAACAGAATTTTTCAAAGAGACCTATTGTTGCATGTTGAGTACGCAATCGGAAAAAGTGTCCTATTTATCATAATATTATTATATTATTCATAAATATGAATATATATGAAAATTTATTATTCTATTAATATATATGTAGTTACAACCATCCCCCATTTAAAAATTGTGTCGACACAATTTTAAATTTTATCTTCAAAATGTTTTTTAATGTACCACAATGAAAAAAGAGTCAATAAAACTATCACTTCAAAATAAATAAAGAGAAGTAAAAAGGTCATCCAAGATAATCCATACTAGGATTCCATGTATGAAAACATGGATATAGAATATAATCTAACAATCATGTTCTTCTAGAGAGTGATAGAATACAATGTCACGAGAGAGTTAATAACAAGAAAACCACAAACTGATGATGGGTTAAGTGGTCAGTAATTACCCTTTAAAAAAGTTAATGGAATTTTTTTTGTTTTAATGTTTTTTTCCTCTCGTTGAGGAATTTATTAATGTTATTGAATATTAATATAAGGAAAAATTAATTATGTTTCATGTAGATTATCATCCTCTAATAAATTTCTATCACAAACTCTTATTTTATCCAAATGTTGAGTACTCAAGATGAATTGGTCACATATGAAGTGTTATAATCAATATCTAGATAATAAAATATTCCATAAAATATTAACTATATATTTTCCATCAATTTAGACATTATCCAAAACCAAAATGGTTGGTACAAGATCAAATAATCCAAAAAATACATTTCATTTTAAATTGAAATACTACTATTATTCTCCAAAATTTATCAAATAGTACCCAAAGTTCAACAAATACATTTAAATACACAATTAACCGTAAAATTCATCAATGTAATCCAAATAATTTTGGAACCCAAAACATAGAAGGATTTAATCACATAGTCTTCCACAGTAAATGTTATTATTTTTCATAAAATAACATCAACTACTCTTAAACTATCATACTAAAATGTAATTCAAATATTAACATTTTCCACATGTTAGGTTAAACATTTCCATGAATAACCCAAATCACCATATGTCTACAATAAAATCATTGATTCTTCAAACATAAAATTTGAACAGTTACTCCACAAATGAAATCCCATAGTATTCTATTTTACTTAGGGATAAATTGTTCCCAAAAGATAGAACGTCTTCCAAAATAAAGTTTATCACTTAATCACCAAGTCTTTTTCTTATACATAGAATATACATTTGATAAAACAAAAGTTACAAAAATATATTTATTCTTAATACATAAAATCATTTAACTAAACATAATAAGTCATACTGACCTAGGTTTTCACATAGCCTAGTGTTAGGTGATGTGCCATTGTCGGCCTTTAGTTGTGGGTTCGATTCCCATGGCCTTTACGGATGTGACAGTTTGTCACCCAACCTACAGGTTGTTATTTTTCAAAAAACATATCATAAATATAAGATTCTAAAAATTATGAAAATTTCTTAACATAATAAGCCTAACCTATTTTATCATCAAATGTTATCTAATTCCATTTAAATTTAATCCCAAAATGTAATAACCATTTGTCACCTAAAAAAAGATCATATCGACCCCAAAGGGTATCCATTATGTCCACACAAGAATATATAATTCATTCTAGAATAACATTTTCAATTATAAAAAATTTGGGCTACTCATATTAGAAAAATTATTACAATGTAATACCCTTATCAAAACAGCCTTATTACTGTTAATCATTTCATCATCCTACTATCTCCCATAACTATTGAGTCACTTTTATTTAGACTTATTACTCATTCAGCATTCTTCATGATCCATTAACTATTCATTTACACAATATTTCATAATAAATCATTCATGCAGAAAAAATTAATTTTTCATTTAAAAATATCAATCCAATGATTCTAAATTCATTATGGATATGAAAATAAATCATATCATAAATAGACATATATATATATATTCATCTTCAGGATTTTCACTTTCTCTTTCATCAATGTGTCCTATTTTCAAAAAGTAAATGTTCACTCCATTTATTTAATTTCATTCTTTGAATGATTTGAAGAATATGAGATCATGAAATCATATGAATCAAATACCATGAAACATAAAATTGTTTCCAAAATGAGTAGGTGTTGGAAAAATCAAACAATTTCTTGTCGGTGATTATAATACTCTAGAAGCTATCATAATCATTTGACCTTGATTTTTCCATAATAATGATGATAAAATAATCGGGGAGGGACAAGAAGGTTTTGAAATATATATTTCTTTTCATCATGGAAAATGATCCTTAATCTGCTGAAAAGAATGAACACATCAACATGAAATGGATTATTATTAAAATAAAAATCCCATATAGGGTATAGATGACATAAAATATTTTATAATATTCTAATTAATAAACATCGTTATATCTCCATTGTTATGGTTTTAATCCTATCAAACTATTTTTCCATTACCCTACAATTGTTTCCATATGATAATAACCCTCTTAGATATATGATATCCTTTACCGAAAACCAGATAACACCCTAACCTCTAATGTTATCAAAATCGACCTATGATACCAATTATAAGTCCCCATCTAAAAACATTACATAATCATCAGTAAAGTAAAAAATTCACATTAAGGATCATTCCAATTTTATAGTTTTAGACAGTTATTACATAACTATTACATTATATATAATAAATTAAAATGTAGAAACATATACAATTACCTATTTTTTTAAACAATATATATTATTAAATTAAACAATGATTATTTTCTTAATAAAAATTTTCATGAGTTCTTCCATTCCCTTACCCTGCCTTATCCCCTGTGAATAAAATTTGATAAACATTGGATGCACATAAAAATTTCACTAAGGGGTATAAAATAAGGAAATAAAACATTAGTTCATAAATATATACAAATCAATGAGACCATAAGTTTCATTCATAAAGCATATTTTCGTTAATATACCTCAATCAATCATAATATTTACGAGTATACACAAAAATAATAAATCATAAAATGTGACTTGTGGAATTCATAACATACATGCATTATAGATTTCAATTTACAAAGGGAGTTCAGTTTGGAATACACATCATTGTATATTCCATTAATCTATTTCTAGAAACAGAAACATTTACCTATGTAACATTACCCAAATCATTAGAGAGCCATATTGCGCTCACCCACCATCATTTTAACATGGAAACACCCATATATGTAATCAATTCCCAAAAACAATAACATTTTCAGAAAAAATAATACATGAATAAAGGAAATATAATATTTCCACATTTCAATGACAATATATTATTTCAAGATAATGATATAATCAATACATTATCAATACCATTTTCAATTAAAAAATACGTAAAAAGGGTATATTAATTTTATTTTTCTTTTATGAAATCATGACTTTTTTTGGAATAGATATATCAAATGATACTTGTGGCAGTGGAAAAGTCGGTGTCACCACGTATGTTAAAAAGAAACTATCCCTATTGCATTTAGTAAAAATACATTGTAAAACAAAAGATAACATTTGAAAAATATTTAACAAATTAAAAAGAAAAGAGGTATAATTATACTACATAGGAAATAAAGGCATGTATAAACCAAAATATGCCTCAATAAAAGTTGATTAGGACGAAGACATTTACGCAAATTCAGCTTGCTAAATGAGTCACGTAAAAAGATAGAAATTGATTTGATGATAGTGAAAATGGAATATCATCACATGGACATATAATTTATATAAATAATGATATAGAATAACGAATCCCAAAATAATAAAATAGAAATTACACTAAATTACATAAAATAAGTCTTTTACTAAAAGGAGATAGTGAATGGTTCCCTTACCTTGATCCCGACATGTCTCGTTCATTCATTATATTCTACAATAATAAACATAAGATAACATATACGTTCTTCAGAAACATTTTCAAGTTTATATTTCATTTTATATTACATATCATCATTTTATAAAAATTACATAATTATATAAGTTCATATCAATCATTTTTTTGATATTCCTAACTAGAGTCGAAAATGAAGATGATATGATTAAAATTTGTCTATGTGGTCCAAATTCAATTATATCCAGTATAGTATTCATTATTTAAATACCATATATATCCATTATATATATGTATTTATAATATTCCATCACATTTTGAGATAAATAAATAAATGCACCATTCATGGAGACAGTAATCCCTACATACGCATGAACGCTACATTCATTACTTTTTCATTTTTAAAGGAATGGAAACTAGATGATATATGTGTATTATAATTATATTATAATATCATATTTTATATAAATTACATATTTTTATTAACCCCATCCTTTATACGTTCCATGAATGGCGTGAACGATTCATATCAGTTTGAGTGAGTGGTAGTCCACACTTCCTCAAATGAAACTATCATATTTTCACATTATGTAAAGTGTAATGAAATGATTTAAATAAAAAAAAAGAATATATACAATAAAAATATAATATATATCATATATAAATATAGTGTCATCATAATGTCCACCATGAAATGTGGTAGGAGAAATTGAATAATAATTGTTTCATGATGCAATAGTTCATCGTCCACAGAAACATTGTGTTTATATCCATTAGATGGAGGTGTGTTTAAGTGTAGTTATAATCCTTCTCATAAAATCATCTTATTATTTTAAGGATAATGATTTTTTATCTTATCAATGAATAATAATTGAATATGGCTTGATGATGTAAAATAACAGAGATGATATTTTGAGAAGATGGTACCTTTTAATACGTTTAACTACCTTTGATTTGAGCTCAAAGGATATTTGAAATTTCCTTATGCCTGAGGTAAATCATCTATGACTAAGATAGGGATGTTGGGAGATAATTTCAATAGAGGATGGATGATCCAATAATCTTGAAAGGTTTGATTAAATGGGATGGTGTGATTCCTTTTTATAAGAGTGCGGAGGTGCACTTTTGGAATGTTTTGAAGTGTTATTTTATTATAACAAGATTTTCAGATTGAAAAAATCCCAATATGGTTTATTTAAAATATAAGATGATTATGGCTGTAAAACATCTCAATCAGTAGGTTTTTGGCTATTACATGTATCAAATGTAATCTTATCGTTTTTTATTTAACCCTTAGTTAACTAATTTAACTCTAACTATGTCATCTTGTATATTCATACTATATGGTTAATATTGTTACTACAAAATCAAATAGAACATTAAGGGATTAATTAATGAAATTTTCAACATTATCTAATTAATTTGACCAAATATTAATTTTTGGGACTTTTATATCATTTAATAAAATTGTATTTGTATTAAAAACATTATTTTGTATATTATCCATAACATGACTTTTAAAAAACCCATAAGAACATTATTATTTATAATAAACTTCATAAAATAAAATATATAAAGTCATAATCATCCATAAAATTATTTTATGGCATGAAATGTTTCAAAAAAATTATTTTCATATTTATAATCTCGTTTATTTAAATCATTCATTAAAAAGGGAATCACCACATTTTCATTTTGTCACAAACAAATTTATTTATTTGATATCAAAAAATATTAAATAAATTTCCATGTTTTAGGAAATATTTTTTTATTTCGATTGACTATTTATAGTTGAATAAATTAATTATATTACCCCATATAAACATTGTTTTAGTAAAATATACATGTTTGTATTATATATTTCATTATTATAAATTAATTATTATAAAATGTCATTTTAACATCAATGTGGCACCATGGGGTCTGAATATAGATAGAAGGAAGCCAATAGTTTTAAATATATCATCCAATTGGACTAGGATACGTAAGTGTAATTTTATTTTATTATAATACTTTTTACCTTTATTTACCATATTTACACTTTAACATGGTAAATAAAATAATTACTTAATATACAATTCAAAATTTCCAAAAAATTCTACCCATTTAAAAAAATTCTTCTCATGATTAAAAATATGAAATAAATTTCTCCAAATTCAAAAATTATATTTTGGATTAATTAATTTAAAATTTATTGCAGTTGTTAAAATGAAAAGCAGGTTTTTAAGAAATAATAACTATCAGAAGATTGAAATGGGTTAATGTTCAATTAAAATTAAAAAATAATTCAAATATACATCATTGGATTAAATGATAATAATATACAACAATTAAATTTTAAATATAGTTAGATTTATATTATATCTATATATATAAATTCGATGAAAAGATTGTTTTGAATTAAAATGCAGTATTTTTTACTATTCATTAAAAATGAACATTATCATAAAAATGCCAAATTTTCATCCAATGTAAATATTGATGTCCTAATTCTAAATAAAAATGTTCTTTTTCCAAATAGAACATATAAATGTGAAAGAAATTATATTAAAAAGGTCTTCTCAATCAAAATCTTGTAAAACGACCATTTATATATTTCAGAGAATTTAATACTAAAAATATGATTCATTCTTTTATTAAGCCAATAATAATTAATTGATAAATGTAAATACATTTAATAACACTATTTTAGTATTTTCTATTCATTCCCACCAGTACAACAGCAAGGCATTAACTTCAATTATAAATAATAAAATTATTATATTATTTTTTTTGATATTACTCAACGATTTGTGAAACATAAGAATTAAAAAAATCATGTTGACGTGTGTTGAGTATGCTATCAAACAGATATTCTTATTTCAAAAAATATTAATATGTTATTCATAAATATTAATTTATATAAAAATATATTATTATATTAATATCTATGTCATTACACAATCTCATGTTTCTCACATTGGTCATGGATCAAGAAATCATAGGGATTTGTAATGATCTTATCATATGTATCATGAATTTAACCCCTATAAAGAAACATTATTGTTTAATCCCAATTTTTTGGGATAATATTTCTTCCTACATACGGCAACATCCACCTATGGGTAAGTACTAAATTCACATATAACAATAATGACTCTGATTCCGATAACATATACGATAAATAGGACGCATTTATATGGCCCAATAATAATACATAGGGAATATGTTACATCATATGATTCCATAAAAATGACATTAAACTGAGTCGTTTCAAGTTATTATATGCTTCTCTATTCCTATTACAAGACGTATACGTATAATTCCTCATAGAGGATCAATCCCATTCTTGAAATATTAATCACCTCTCTAGATAGTAATAAGCTCTTGAATGATTGGTTATTTAGATTTAAAATATAAGAAGGTAACCATTTGAATAAAATAAAAGTAATGTATAAGGAAACTCAAACACATACATATGAAAGTGTAAATAGAACATCGCTCTACATGTAAAAGAATATAATTCCAAATCATTTTGTTATGGTAAATTATTAAATATTAGGATTGGAAATGTATAATATAACATATATTTAATATAAATGAGATTACTATAATTGGGGATAATCCCCCACCCCATAAATGGTGTGACTATCCCAACCTCCCATCCTCTCAAACAATTCATGTTCATAATGGTGGTCATGTCTAAAAAAATGAATGAATGCATGCCTATAAGAAAGTAGGTACGTACTCATTTTGGGATTTGGGAACCAATGGGAGTTTCAATGGAATATTATACAATAATAAACCTGATATGAAGTATTGAGCCCCAAATTAAACACATGAGAGTCTATATTATGGACCCAACAATATTAAAAGAAAACAAAAAATTAGAAACCAGTCTGAAAGCATTGGATGAGAGAATAATTGAATCGTTATATAAATATGGAATCATCTATCCAAAACATGAAGAACCATACAAATAATTATTTGAAAACATGTTACATCATGTAAACTCATTTATTAATGATATATAAATAAACAAATCAAATTATTTCATTATAGGGTTTTGGATTCAAATGATTCCAAATTAGTGGCTATTTATACTTTCAAATGTTCTTTTTTAGGGATTATATTATGTTTTACAGCAATATATTTTTATAATTTATTTCAATTAACCAATAGATATGTTTTACCTATATTATCATTATATAAATAATATTTTATTTTTCATATTAAACTATATATTTCATGGGGGTTACAATTTAAAAGCTACCAACGAGTACATGTTTTCTGTAATAATCTCACTTTTTATTGGGATTGTTTTGGAAAAAATTTATAATGATTAAATTATAGGATATCTTTCTCTGAAATATTATTTTTATTATTTTTATCTATTATTTTAATGTGACAACATGTTTTCTTTCAATTTTCCTATCTTTATGTAATCAATAGTCTCAAGGGTTATTTTTTAGGATAACCAAACTTATTTAACTCCTCATTCAGGCATATTTGTCTTCAATATATTTGTCTAATATAAAATTTTTTCATGAATGTTTTCATCATAAATTAAAGTATTTATAAATAACTTTTTAACAACATTTTATTTTCAAACAAAACACTATAATCTGATTTTTTTAATGCAATTCATTTTAATATTTAGAGAAAATGATAATGTTTTTTTATCATACGACATATGAAATTTTTTTCCAACCATCATGGCATTTATTTACATTTAATATTTAATTATAATTTCCCATTGTTATTATTAAATATCATGTATTCTTTCATATATTAAAATTTTTTATTTTAAATATCTAATTTAAAATTTAAAATTTCTTATTTGTAAATTAAATTTACATTAGTGTATTAATGTTGTTCTCATATATAACAATATTATTTGATGTGTCTTATTCTTAATTGGGGATATGAATAAATTTTGAAATATTTATTCATTATCTAGGTGGTTTATGATTATGATGACTAAATATTGATGTATCACATTTTCTATTCCATTTGATAATATATAATGAAATAATAAATGTTTCTATGATATTATAAAATGAATATGAATATATTAAGATTTACATATGGGTGGAACCATTATATCCCAAAAATTTATTAAGTAAATAGAACATTTTTATGTTCTTAATGGTTACATGGGAGGTTATTCAAAATAAAAAAAATGTTACATGAGAGGTAATATCAATGCTAAAACAGTGTACATATAAGGTTAGCTCCAAACAGAAGCATTTAAGTGGTTGGTTATCCCAATATAAACTTCGGATAAGTTACTTCATTAGTTTCCTTGTGATATTATTTTTGTGACTATGATTGTTTTAAAATTTCTTCCACTAAATATGACATGTTATTATGCTAAATTTATATGTTAATTTCATAAACATATTGAATATCTTATTTTAATGTCTTATTTAATTTTAATGATTTATTCCATGATTCATGTTTATATTCTAGGAATTATTTCTATAGTTTTCTAATGTAAAGATCATTCTCCAATTCCATTATTCATATCTTATAACAACTTATGATATTTTATTAATATTGCCCTTTTTATCCTTATAATTAATTTGATCTCACAATTTATTATCTTTCCTCTACACAAGAATTTTACTAATGGTTTGAATTATGAAATTCCAAAGATATGTAATAGTTATTATGAACATAATAGAAGATGATGTGGATCTTTTATAGCCCAATTAATTTTTATCCATGTTTCAAATCCATTAAACCAATATTTTTCTACAGTGGATCTAATGAATTATTAATGAACATTTGTCTAATAATGTATAATATATATGTGTTTATACTTTTTGGGTCATCTTGTTTATTATGTTATCTAGTTGTAGAGATTTTTCGAATCTAGAAAGAAAAAATGATAGTGGGAAGCCTATTGATAAAACAATATATGGAGATCATCCAATGAAACAGTTATGAAGGGAATTTCATTCTCCATTAAAAATTTTCGATGAAAATATTCTAGAATTTGAATGTAGTTATGGAACAGATTCTCCTAGGAGTCACAACACAAAATGGGGTGGATTCAGCATTAACTAAATCATCACTAGTGCATGATAATTGGGAATCAGAATTAATATCTATCTAGAAACTCCAATGAAATCTTATTGGATTAATTTACATATTTATGATGAATCACAAAGAAGGATTTAAAGAGATGAACACCGTGAATGACCTATGGTAAACCTAACTTGTCACTCATAGACATGAAGGTTCCTTTATTTAGACATCATGAGATTTTTAATGACTAAATGATTACTCTCTATTAATTACAATCTATTATTTTAGGTTTTATTCAATTAATAGAACCATAAATTATCTGGTTCTGATTGAATTTGATGGATTATGTAATGATATTTCTCAGGTGAAAAAAATGAAAGGGGAAATTGAGTACCACATATTATGACTATACCAAACCATCTTGGTCAATATTTTATTAACAACCTAAACATATATGACTTTTTAAATTAATTAAATAATATAAAAATTAATTTTTCCTAAGACCATACTTGAAACAATATTCATATTCATACATTTTTTGATTGTGGGAAAAATTTCCCATGGAATGTTTTAAAATAATTTGAAAAAAATTTATGTCTAGAAATTAAGGTTATAAAAGGATAAATTTATATTGTGTAATGATAATTTTGGTTACCATAATTTATTAGAAGAATATTTTCTAACTGTAATCATCATGGGTAAAATTTATTACTTTTTATTATTATGAGATTATGAAATACATATGAAAGGAATGAAATATTTTAAAAATATTTATTATATCAGTATATGAAACATGAATAATTAATGATTGAATAATATTAATAAATATATTCTATTGAATATTATAGAAAATAAAAATCATTTATTATGATGAAAAATCATGGTAAATGGTTTTATAAGTATGTGGAATGATTAATGTGTTTATATATAACGATTCAAGAGTTTTCTTATGTAAAGACCTAGAAATTTCAAGGAAATTATTTTTTCGTAAATATTTTTTAATTTTAGGAGTCTGTGGCTTCTGATGGCACTTGATTTCGAGGCTTAGTGTGCCCAGAATAAATTTCAAAAGTTTAGCATGGGTACATTCAGTGGAGGAACGAGCGTGTTTTTCTATCTTTTGAATCGATGCTTGGAATTAAAATCTGAGGGCACCGATGAAATTGCAACGCTGGTAATTTATTAACTTGATCATTACCGTAGTTGTGTTCACAATGGAGGACAAGTTAATTACTGGGGGATTATTTAATAAGTAAATAAAAATTGTCGGAACAATTTTTATTTTATAAGAAGGTTATTCGCTTCCATGGGTAGTTAAGGGTGGGGCCCACCGCCACCTAACTACCCAAGTGTGGATGTTAGAGTGCTGGGGCCCACACGAGCTCCAACTAGTTAATTTCCTCTAAACTCATTAAAACCCATCATTAAATTGTAAAACCACCCATTAAATGCCAATCTCTCCGCCTCACACAATTAATTCATGTCAACCCACAATTTAATTAGGATATTTCCTCTTTCACCATTTTTTTATTTAATTTCAAACGCGTTTAATAAATGGGGACCTTCCCTCTCCCTTCTATAATTGATTGTCAATGCGTTTTATTTAATGTGTTGATTTAGTTTTGGGAGAGTTACTTGGAGTGTGTAATAAAATAATTGGAGGTGCCTATTATTTTATTAAGGGGTAGTGCCTTCATTATGCGAGGAAGATCGAGAGAACTCTTGAGGTTTTGGAAGAACACCGACCTCTGATGATGAATGAAGAAGAACACCAGTTCCATGAAGAACAACGACGCACCACCAATCCTCTTCTCCATGAAAAGAGATGAGACACCACTTCCTCCTCGGCACACTCCAATGATGTCTATGAACCCTTTACCCCCGACACCGTCTACCATGACACCTAAATTTGTCATCAATTATTGAGGTAGGGGAATTTTGATATTTTAGTAGGTGATTTATACCCTCGGCATGGCATGTAATTGTTGGGTGATTTTTGAACCACTAATGCGGTGGGTACGGACTAAAGAACAAGTCCGAACACACCATTATTTTTCTCTTGATGCACAGAATATTTAGCAATGACAAAGTGGGACCCCCATGGTGATTGGATTTCTTCGTAGTGATGTATGGGTCCCAAGATGACCAAACGCACAGACATTAGAAAAATCGGTCCATGAGAATGACTCTGGAGGCCCGCAGAAGCCCCCAGCGGCGCGCGTCGCCGGCCCGGTGCACCGCTGTTAGCAGCCCGCCACGACGTTGGCCACGGCGTCAGACGAGGGATCATGCGACCACACAAGATCTAGGAAAAAATGCGGCACCAGCATGGCACCGCATCTGCGGGAACGGGGGTCCACCACCACCCCCCCCCCTCGCTTGGCCAGCTGGCCGAGCCAGCACCTCCGGCCGGGCCAAGGCAGGTCATGCAGACCAGGCCGCATCGGCCGGGCTGGGCCGTGCCCATCCGGGCAAGGTCAGGTCGACCCAGTTCGGGCCGGCCCAGTGGGGTTGGGCTGGGTCGACCTGGGCCCAGACCCCCCACTTCAGACTGTTTTTGGCCTTTTCCCATAACATGAGATACGAACCTCCGATCGATGCACCGTCTATTTCATAGTAATCCTTGATTCGATTTTGTCATTTAGGTATATTACACTCTAGGTTTTGGAAAATTTTGTGTATGGAAGGGTTGGTTCGAACCCAAAACCAAACGGGCCCTTGGAGTGGATACACTTACGAATTAATGACCGGACATCCGATTGACATGCCGTCAACTGTGTTGAATTCTTCTTGATGAGACGGTACTTTTTGCATTACTCCACTTGAGTTTTGGATGCAGCTGAAGTATGATCGGGTTGGTTTTATCTTAAAAACCAAATGGGCCCCTGGAACGGAAAAGCCAATAACTCTGATACCGGGTGTCTGATTGACACACCGTCGGTCGCGTTTGGTTTCTTTTGACGAGATGGAACTCTGGGATACATCAAATCTTGACTTCATGATTGTTGATGTATCAACTGTTTTGCTTGTGAAGTGGACCCTTCTGAAATCGAGCATGTTGTGTGTGGAAACCCTATACCTGGATGCGACTACGACGATGATGACGGTACTTGGATCCTATGTGGGTTTGGCAGTGAGGATGACTGTACATGGATCGTATGTGGGTTCAGCAGTGAGGATGATTGTACATGGATCCTACATGGGTTCTACAGTGAGGACATCTATTCTTGGATACACCGTGGGTTTGGAAATGATGACGACTTTACCGGGCTCCTCTGTGGGTCCGACAGCGATGACTATTGTTCTTGTATCCTACGTGGGTCCAACAGTATGACCTCTATACTTGTATCCTAAGTGGGTTCGGGAGAGTAGCTGGTCTTGTATCCTATGTGGGTCCAACAGCTTAGCTTTTCTTGTATCTTATGTGGGTCTGATACCTTAGATGAATCGGTGGCTATATCTAATCATCTCTATCGCTATACGAAATTTTTATGCCCGTGTGAACTGAGTATTGACTTCAAACTTTATCATCGATGTGATTGGCATGCTTTCCTTTGTGGACTGGGTTATGCTTTCTTATGTGGACTAGGTTTTGTTTAGCTGTGTGGACTGGTAGTTCTTGGGCTCGAGAGTTGGAGGCGAACTCTAATTGATGACTTTGGTATATGTATGGGAATATACCTATGTAGCGTCGGTTTATACTTCAGGATTGTAACTTTACTTTGTGGTTTACCCTTCGTGGATTCTATGAAACCTTGGGGGCGTCTGGGTCCCTACTTAGTATCATATTCTCACCCATTCATGGGCTATGCCCGCACTACGTTTTGTTGGATGCAGACGATAGGTAACACTGATCGAGGCTTGTGGAGCTAGGCGGTACCCAGAGGTGGACCACTTGGAGGGACGTACACAGAGCGGAAGGCCGGACCAGAGAGCTTAAGAGACTATCTGTAGCCACCCTTCAGGTGGGATTTCTGGAGGAAGACATTGGGTTGTTGTTTACTTACTGCTGTTGTACATTCCTTTCAGTTGTACTGTACTTTCAGTTGGGTTTTTATACTGGCCTATTTACTTTTTAGCACCTACTTTTTTACTCAATTTTACTTTGTGCTTACATTACTTGCATGCTATATTGTATTTTTGTTTACTTTATAAATGGAAATGACTTCCCTTTTATTGGGATGTATGCCTTTGGTGCTAGTCGCCATCCCCTGGCCTATGGATAGCGGGCTTTGGGGACTCACCCCATGGTCCCCGAGGACGGGTCATGATAAACTGGTATCAGAGGGAGTATATACCGCAGAACTTAGGACTCTGCTAATTTCTTCTCTGTGATGAAATATTGTTAAGAGTATTGAGTGTGGTTATCATTCTAAGGAGTCCATTGTTGGTGAGGTGGCTGACATATCCATAGACCAAGACCCTGACTTATGATTTTCGACTCAGTGCATGAAAACATTGATTGCATGTGTGTTTCTAATGTTTTGTTTTTGATTACATTGTGTGAGATCATCAGGTATACTGTACTAACCGTGGACCACCTGTTTCTTCTTCGTATGGCCCCACGAAGGCAGCCAGCTAGGGTTCTTAGTTACATATGAGATGGCAGCTCATCGAGAGATGATGCCTTGGTGCAGGGCCCCACTATAGTGGAGGCACCAGCTTTACCATTACCTGTTGGGCCACCGATAACACCAGCCCCAGTAGCGGAGAGTGCATTCCGTCTGAGTGCGCTGCACTAGTTTCAATGACAGAGGCCACCAATGTTCCATGAAGAGATGGAATTTAAAGAAACTGAGGATTGGTTGGAGGCTATCTTTAGAGTCTTCGGATTGGTAGGGACACCTGCTGGCCTCTTGGTGATCCTTTCCACGAGTCTTCTGCACACAGCAGTAGGTAGATAGTAGAGCCTGATGCTCTAGGTACACGATGAGGAATCTCTAACTTGGATAGACATTGATATCCTCTTCCTCTTGGAGTTTGATCAAGACACCTTCCGTGCGGTGCGAATCTAGGAGTTACTATAGTTGGGGTAGGGAAGCATGATAGTAGCCCTATACTCGGCGAGGTTTACCGACCTCTCGCGCTACTACACAGACATGGTACGAGACCCATTCATTCAGGTCTGGACCTTTGAGCAGGGACTCAGACATGAGATTAGGGCTTCTATGATATCCTTCAACTTCCCGACGCAAGCGGGGGTGCTGGACAGAGCCCTTCTGGTGGAGAGTTTTCTCGCTGAGCAGTCACCAGCATCGAGACCCTCCGCAGGATGACACATAGTAGAGTCTTTTGTAGCGGGAAATAGACAGTAGACACAGAGGTCCAAGCGGACCAGGCCATCAAATGAGAAATCTTATGATACATGTTTTGTTTTGCGGGAAACACGAAACAAAACCAGCCAAACAAGGATCAGGCAGTGTTATGCATGCGGTGGGCAGGGTAACATGGCTCGAGATTGCTCGACCCACCCTGCAGATGAGAAACACATGATAGAGGGACCTCCCAGGCCAAGGTTCGACCATGATGGTATGCCGGGAGCAGGCCGACTTGGCAGAAGGTCCAGCCAAGTAGTAGGTGGTGCCCGACATTTCGAGGCCCTACCACCACCACCACAAGGAGGACCACCCCGACCGCAGTGAATGGCTGGACAGGGGAGAGCTCAGCTTCAGCTAGCTAAGGCCTATGACCATAGAGCACTGTGAGTAGACAGGAAAGATCAAGACTAGCTCCAGGCATGGAGACTTTATTCATTATGTTTCTAGCATGATAATGTCATTTTTTGGATGCTTTGTGCCGTTGTACTTTGAGATAGGGTAATAAAATCCACTTGTTCTTGGGATGTTAGCTTCCCTGTCCTTTTTATGTTGTTGATACTGAGAGGTTATGGTTAAAATAGTTTACTTTTCCCCCACATTCAAGATTCTTACGGGAGGGGACCTAGTGACCACACAATGCTTCCGATAGTGTGACTCAACCATTGGCGACAAGAGTAACGGTTGGATATCTTGGTAGTAGCATCGTGGACTTACGACATAGTCCATGGCATGAAATAGTACATTTTATGTTAGGATTGATTGTATTAGGAAAAGAACGTGTCTCATACAGGGGGTGAGATCAGATTTAACTTTTTGGCAATGGAGAAATCTTAGAAGCTATGGTTGGACGTAAGCCAAAAAGGGGTGTATTCAAGTTATTTCCAACGGCTAATCACACCCATGGTTCGTTGAGTGAACTGTTAACGGTCTACTCTAATCTCAAAAGTCTCAGGTGCGTCTTCTCATAGAAGGACCAGGACCTGAGATGGTGACATTGTAATGAGTTCCACAGGGACTATGACCATGAGATTGTCTATACTCCTGGGAAAGGGAACGATGTATCAGAGTTCGTTTCACAATTCCTCACTTGCCATTAAGTGAAGGTTGAGCACCAGGTACCAGCAGACATGGTGCAACCCTTAGAGGTCCCAGAGTGGAAGTGGGATGGAATATCCATGGATTACGTGACGGGGCTTCCACGTACATCTAGAGGACACAACTCTATTTGGGTGAACGTAGACCGACTCACCAAGTCGGCCAACATCCTCCCGATCTGAGAGAAGGGCCCAATAGAGAGCTTGGGACACTTCTATGTTCAGGAGATCATAAGGCTTAATGTTGTCCCATTATCTATCGTCTTTGATCAATATGTTCACTTTACTTCTTGGTTTTGGAAGGGGTTTCAGGAGGCTTTTGGGACGCAGCTATGCCTATGTGCTGGCTTTCACCCTCAGATGGATGGCCAGACGGAGAGGACCATTATGAAACATGAGGACATGCTTTGTGCATGTGTCCTTGACTTTGGTTGTAGCTGGGAGGGTCACCTACCCTTGGTGGAGTATGCGTACAACAACAGCTACCGCTCCACCATCGGGGTGGCACCATACGAGGCCATGTACGGACAACCAAGCAGATCACCTCTGTGTTGGACTGACCCTGGGGAGTCCGGACTCATGAGACCAAAAATGGTTCTGGCTAAGATGGAGAAGGTGAAGATCATCCAGGAGCAGATGAGGACTGCACCGAGCAAACAAAAGTACTATGATGATAAAAGGTGGAGACCACTGGAGTTCGAGGATGGTGACCATGTTTTCTTACGTGTCTCATCTCGACGTGGATTACATATATTTGGATGAGGTGGCAAGATATCTTTGTGCTTCATCAGACAATTCCAGGTCCTCTGCAGGGTAGGCGAGGTGGATTACCGCCCGGCCCTTCCAACGTAGATGCACTGGATGCACGACCACTTCCACGTATCTCAGCTGAGGAGATACATGCATGACCCGATACATATCATCGACCACGGGGAGCTGGACATCAATGATGGGGCGACATTTGCGGAGGTCCAGGTAGGGATCAAGGATCGACAAGAGTGGTTCCTACGTGGATGGTCGATTCCCCTGGTACACATTAATTAGAAGCACGGGAACCTCCAGGAGAGCACATTGGAGTGGGAGGCTCATATGCATGATCAGTACCCCCTTTTGTTTCCCTAGTTTATGTTTTAGCTTTACAGGGACGCAAAGCCGTGAGGTGGGAGTAATGTAAAGACCCAAAAATTTCATGGAAATTTTTTTTTCTTAAATACATTGGAATTTTACGAGTCTGTGGATTATGAAGACACTTGATTCTGAGGCCGAGTGTGACCGGAATCAATTTCCGAAGTTTAGCTCAGGTACGTTCAGTGAATGAACGAGTGGGTTTTTCTATCTTTGGAACCGGTGCTCAGAATTAAAATCTGAGGGCACTGATGAACTCGCAACACCGGTAATTGCTTAAAATGATCCTTACCATAGTTGTGTTCGCAATGGAGGAGATGTTAATTATTGAAGGATTATTTAAGAAGTAAATAAAAACTATCAGAACATTTTTTATTTTATAATGATGTTATTCCTTCCATGGGTAGTTAAGGGTGGGGTCCAAATCTACCTAACTACCCAAGTTTGTATGTTAGAGAGGTAGATCCCACACGAGCCCCAACCATTTAATTTCATCGAAACTCATTGAAACCCCCTCATTAAATAGGAAAACCCCCCTTAAATTCCAATCGCTTCACCTCACTCCATTAATTATTGTCAACCCACAATTTAATAAGGATCTTTCAACTTTCCCCTATTTATTATTTAATTTCCAACACATTTAATAAATGGGGTCCTTCCATCTCCCTTCCTTAATTTATTTTCAATACATTTTATTTAATGTGGTGATTTAATTTTGAGAGAGTTTCTTAGCATGTATAATAAAATCATAGGAGCAGCCTATTATTTTATTAAGGGGGGGAGATTTCATTGTGTGAGGAAGATCGAGAGAACTTTTGAGGTTTTGGAAGAACAACGGCCTCTGACGAAGAATGACGAAGAACACCAGTTCCTCGAAGAACAACGACATGCCACCAATCATATTCCCTAAGTCAAGAGAGGAGATGCCACTTCCTCCTCGGTGCACTCCGACGACGCCTACATACCCTTTCCCTGTGACATCGTCTACCGTGACACCGACGTTTGTCATCAATTTTTTGAGGTAGAGGAATTTTTATATTTTACTATGTGATTTATACCATCTGCAAGGTAGGTAATTGTTGGGTGATGTTTTGAACCACTAACTCATTGGGTACGGTCTAACGAACATGTCCGTACCCACGGATATTTTGGTCATGATGCGCGGAATATTTGGCGATGACGAAGCGGCACCGCAATTGCGATTGGAGGCCTTCGCAGTGATGTACGGGTCCCGAGACGACCATAGGGGAAGACAAGAGAAAAATCAAACCACCGGAATTACTCCGGGGGCCCGCAGAAGCCCTCGGCGTTGCAGGTCGACGGTGTGGCAGCGCCCCGACGCGCTGCCAGCGGCAGCCCGCCGTGGCATCTACCGCGGCGGACGAAGAGGGATCTTGCGGCCGTGCATGATCTAGGGAAGACCGCGTCACCATCCTGGCGCAGCGTTCGCGGGACGCCCCCCCCCCCCCCACCCCACTCCGCCAGCTAGCCGAGCCCGCACCCCCTGTCGGGCCGGGGCGGGGTATGCAGACCGGGCCACGTTAGTCGGGCTGGTCTGGGTCGGGTTGACCCAGTTCAGGCCGACCCAGGTGGGTTTTGCTGGGTTGCCCCGGGCCCAGGCCCCCCACATCGGACAGTTTTCTGTCTTTTTCCCATTACTAGAGCTACGGACCTCCGATCGATGCACCATCAGTTTTGTATGAATACTTGGATCGATACGGTCATTTCATTATATTACATTCGAGGTTTCAGAAATCTTTGTGTATGGACGGGTTGGATTGAAACTGAAACCAACTGGGCCCTTGATGCGGAAACACTTATAACATAAGGACTGTACGTCTGATTGATGTTACGTCAACTGTGTTGAATTCCTCTTAATGAGACAGTACATTTGGCTTACTTCTCTTGATGTTTGGATGTAGTAGGAGTACGGTCGGGTTGGTTTTAGCTTAAAAACCAATCGGGCCCCAGGAATGGAAAAACCAATAACTCTCAGACAAGTCGTCTGATTGACGCACTGTCTGTCACGTTTGGTATCTTTTGACGAGATGAAAATATAAGATACATCAGCTCTAGACATCGTGAATCCTGATGTATCGACTATTTTGCTCGAGGAGTGGACCCTTCTGTAATCAAGCATGATTTGTTCAAAAACCCTAGAGCTGGCTGTGACTGCGACGATGACAACTGTACATGGATCCTCTGTGGGATCGGAAGCGAGGACGACTGTACTTGGATCCTCTGTGGGTTCGGTAGTGAGGATGACTGTACTTGGATCCTCTGTGGGTTCGGCAGGGATGACGACTATACTGGGATCCTCTATGGGTCCGACACCAATGACTACTATTACGATATCCTACATGGGTCCAACAGTAGGACCTCTGTACTTGTATCCTGAGTGGTTCCATCATAGTAGCTAGTCTTGTATCCTATGTGGGTCTAAGAGCATATGAGGTATTGTATACTATGTGGGTCCGATAGCTTAGATGAATATGTGACTACATATGATCATCTCTATCACTATACAAAATATGTATACCTGTGTGAGCTGAGTCATGACTTCAAACATTGTCATCGATGTGATCGACTTTCTTTACTATGTGGACTGGGTTGTTCTTTCCTGTGGGGACTAGGTTGGTTTTTCCTATGTGGAATGGTTGTTCTTGGGCTCGAGTGTTGGAGATGAACTATTATTGATGACTTAGGTATATGTATGGGAATGTACCTAAGTAGGTACGGTTGATACTTCGTGATTCTAACAATCCTTTGTGGTTTATCCTTAGTGGATTCTGTGAGACATTGGGGGTCTCAGGGTCCATACTAAGTAACATATACTCACCCCTGTATGAGATATTTCTGCACTACGTTGTGTTGGATGGAGACGACATACGACACTGATCGAGGATTGTGGAGCTAGGCGGTTCCCGGAGGTGGACCACATGGCGGGACGTACACGGAGCGGATGGCCGGAACCGAGGAGCTGAGGATACTATCTTTACCCAGCCCTCATGTAGGATTTTCGGAGGATGACTCGGTGTTGTTTTTTACATACTGCTATTGTAATTTTATTTTAGTTTTACTATAATTTCAGTTGGGTTTGTATAATGGCCCATTTACTTTTCGGTACCTACTTTTTTACACAGTTTTATTTAGTGCTTACTTCACTAGCATGCTCGGTTTTGTTTTTGTTTACATTATAAAATGAAATTCCTTTCCTTTTATCGGGATTTAGGGATTTGGTGCTAGTCGCTAGCCCCTAGCCTAAGGAAGGCGGGCTTCGGGAAGTCACGGCACGGGCCCCGAGGACGGGTCGTGACAAATTGGTATCAGAGGGAGGTTCTCCCATAGAACTCGTGAATCTGATAATTTATTCCCTGTGAAGCAATAGTGTTAAGAGTATTGAGTGTGGTTATCAGTCCAGGGAGTCCATTTTTGGTGCGGCGGCTGACTTATCCATACACCAAGTCCCTATCTTATGATTTCCTACTCAGTGCACGAATACATTGATTGCATGTGTGTTTCAAAAGTTTTCATTGTGATTACATTGTGTCAGCTCACCATGTATACTGTACTAACTGTGGCGCACCTATTTCTTCCCAGGATTCCCCACAAAGGCAGCCGGCTAGGGTTCCCAGTAACGTACGAGATAGCTACTCACCGAGCGATGAGGCCTCTGTGCATGGCCCCAATTGCAGAAGAGGCACTAGCGGTACCACTACCCGCTGGGCCACTAATACCACCAGCCCCAGTAGCGGAGAGTACACGCCGTCTGAGTGCATTGCATGAGATTCAGTGATAGATGCCGCCCAGGTTCCATGGGGAGACGGACCCTCATGCAACCAAGGATTGTCTGGAGGCTATATTCAGAGACTTTAGATTGGAAGGGACACCAGCTAACCTCGTGGTGATCCTTGTCGCGAGTCTCCTGCACGCATCAACAGGTAGATGGTGGAGCCTGATGCTCCAGGTGTAAGAAGAGGCATCTATACCTTGGACGGAAATTGATAGCAACATCCGCTCATAGTTTGGTCCATCCACCCTCTGTGCGGTGCACATACATGAGTTATTACTGCTACGGTAGGGTATCATGACAGTAGCCCAGTACTCGGTGAGGTTTACCGACCTCTCGTCATACTCCATGGAAATGGTACGGGACCCATTCTTCTGGTCTCGGACCTTTGAGCAGGGACTCAGCCATGATATTAGGGCTTTGATGATCTCCCTCACCATATTGGCGCAACCGGGGGTGCTGGAGAGAGCCCTTCTAGTAGAGAGTTTTCTCGCTGAGCAGTCACCAGCGGTGAGACCCTCTATAGGATGACACATAGTGGAGTCTTCTAAAACCGGTAGTAGATAGCTGACACAGAGGTCCAAGTGGACCAGACCATCAAATGAGAAATCTCAAGATACATGTTTGGTTGTGCGGGGCACATGAAACAAAGATATCAATACGAGGAGTAGGTAGTGCTATGCATGCGTCGGGCAGGGTCACATGGCTCGAGACTGCCCGAACCTCCCTTCAGATGAGAAGTAGGTGGTAGAGGGACCTCCCAGGTAGATGTTTGACCATGGTGGTGCGCCAGGAGCAGGAGGACGTGGAAGAAGGGCAAGCCAAGAAGTAGGTGGTGGCCTACGTTTTGAGGCCCTACCACCACCACAACCTAGAGGACCACACTGACCGCAGGGAATAGCTGGATAGGGGAGATCTCAGCTTCAGGCAGCTGAGGCCTATAACCATAGATCTCCAGATGAAACCATTGACTTGACCCTCACTTTCGAGATTCCTACTAGAGGGGACCTAGTGACCACACACTACTACCAATAGTGTGACTCAACCCTTGGAGGCGAGAGTAATGGTAGGATCTCTTGATAGTAGCGTCGAGGCCTTACGACGTCGTCCATGGAAAGAAATAGAACCATTCATGTCAGGATTGACTGTATTAGACAAAGAATGTGTTTCATCTAGGGGATGAGATCAGATTTCATTTTCTAGAAAAGAATAAATCTTACCAGATCTTGTAGGATGTAAGCAAAAATTTATGTATTCGAGTACATTACAACGGGTAGTCACACTCATGGTTCGTTGAGCACAGGGTTTACGGTCTACTCTAATCTCAATAGTCTCTGGTGTGTCTTCTCATAGATGAACTAGGACCAGAGATGGTGACATTTTCTTGAGATCCATGGGGACTGTGACCTTGAGATAATGTATACTCCTGGGAAATGGAACGTTGTAGCAGAGTTCGTTTCACAATTCCTCACATGTTAGAAAGTGAAGGTGGAGCACCACATAATAGCAAACATGGTGCAACCATTATAGGTCCCCTAGTGGAACTAGGATGGAATATCCATGGGTTACATGACGGGGCTTCCTCATACATCTAGAGGACACTACTCTATCCGGGTAATCGTCGACCGACTCACCAAGTCGGCCCACTTCCTACCAATCTGAGAGCAGGGCTCAGTAGAAGGAATGGGACGCCTCTACATTCAGAATATCGTACGGATTCATGGTGTCCCATAATCTATCGTCTCTGATCGAGATGCTCACTTTACTTCCCAGCTTTGGAAGGGATTGCAGGAGGCTTTTGGGACGCAGCTACACCTGAGCACTACCTTTCCCCCTCAGATGGATGGATAGACGGAGAGGACCATTCAGACACTCGAGGACATGCTCCATGCATGTGTCCATGACTTTGGTCACAGCTGGGAGGATCACCTACCATTGGTAGAGTATGAGTACAACAATAGCTACTGCTCAACCATCGGGATGGAACCATACAAGGCATTGTACGGCTGACCTTGCAGATCACCTATGTGCTGGACTAACCCTGGGGAGTCAGCACTCGTGGGACCATAAATGGATCTGGCTAGGACAGAGAAGGTGCAGATCATCCAGGAGTGGATGAGGACTCCACAGAGCAGACAAAAGTCCGATGTTGATAAGAGGCAGAGACCACTAGAGTTTGAGTATGGTGACTATGTTTTCTTACGAGTCACACCTCGATGTGGATTACGGAGATTTGGTCGGGGCAGCAAGTTATCTTCGTGCTTCATCAGTCCATTCTAGGTCCTCAGAAGGGTATGTGAGGAGGATTACTACCTAGCCATTCCACCTCAGTTGCACTGGGTGAACGACGTCTACCATGTATCTCAGCGCAGGAGATACGTGCATGACCTGATGCATTTCATCGACCACGAGGAGCTGGACATCGATGACAGGGCGAAATTTGTGGTGGTCCTCTTAGAGATCGAGGATCGACAAGAGCAGGTCCTACATGGATGATCGATTCCTCTGGTGCACATTCATTGGTAGCACGAGAACCTCCAGGAGAGAACATGGGAGTGGGAGGCGCAAATACATGCTCATTACCCCCTTTTGTGTCCCTAGTTTATGTTTTAGCTTTACGGGAATGCAAATCCATGAGGTGGGATTAATGTGATGACCCAGAAAGATGAAGGAAATTTTTTCCCTTAAATTCGTTGGAATCTTACAAGTCTGTGGCTTCAGACAGCACATGAATCGTAGGTCCGGTGTGCCAGGAATAAATTTATGATGTTCTACTCGGGTACGTCCAGTGAACGAAAGAGTGAGTTTTTCTCTTTTTTGAACCGGTGCTCAGAATAAAAATCTGAGGGCACTGATGAACTCGCAATGCCAGTAATTGCTTAATGTGTTCCTTACCATAGTTGCTTTCGCAATGGAGGAGAAGTTAATTATTTGGGGTTTATTTAAGAAATAAATAAAAATTGTTAGAACAATTTTTATTTTATAAGGAGGTTATTCCCTTCCATGGGTAGTTAAGGGTGAGGCCCATACCCACCTAACTACCCATGTGTGGATGTAAGATATGTGGGGCCCACATGATCCCTAACCATTTATTTTCCTCTAAACTCATTAAAAACCCCTCATTAAATTTCCAAACCCCTCATTAAATTGGCAAACCCCCCATTAAATGCCAATATCTCCACCTCACTCCATTAATTCATGTCATCCCACAATTTAATAAGGATCTTTCCTCTTTCCCCCCTTATTTATTTAATTTCCAATGCATTTAATAAATGGGGACCTTCCCTCTCCCTTCTTTAATTGATTATCAACACATTTTATTTAATGTGGTGATTTAATTTTGGGAGGGTTGGTTGGCGTGTGTAATAAAATAATAGGAGGAGCCTATTATTTTATTAAGTGGGAGAGCTTTTGGTGTTTGAGGGAGATCGAGAAAAATCTTGAGGTTTTGGAAGAATACTAGCCTCTGATGAAGAACATCGGTTCCTCGAAAAACAGTGACGCACCACAAATCCTCTTCTCCGCGACAAGGGAGGAGACGCCACTTCCTCCTCGGCACACTCCAACGACGCCTAAGAACCCTTTCCCCGTGACGTCGTCTACCGCGAAGCCGATGTTCATCATAAATTGTTGACGTAGGGGAATTTTTATATTTCATAATGTTATTTATACCCTCGGAATGGTGTGTAATTGTTGGGTGATGTTTTGAACCACTAACACGGTGGGTACGGACTAACGAACATGTCCGAACACACCACCATTTTGTACTGGATATGCGGAATATTGGGAGATGAAGAAGCGGGACCACAATGGAGATTGGTGGCCTTCGCAGTGATCTACGGGTCCCGAGATGACCGTAGGCACAGACGGGAGAAAAATTAGACCAACAGAAGGACTCCAGTGCCCCGCGGAAGCCCCCGGTAGCGCGTGGCGTCGGCACGTCGGCGCCAGCGGCCGGAGGCGGCAGCCGGAACCGGCTGACCGCCTGGAGGCAGTGGCGCCCTGGCGTGCCATTGGCAGCAGCCTGCCGCAACATCGGGCGCGGCTGCAGAAGAGGGATCTCGCGGCCGTGTGGGATCTAGGGAAGACCGTGGAACCAGCTTGGCGCCCAGTCCACGGGACAAGCCCCCCCCCCCCCCCCCCCGCTCAACCAGCTAGCCAAGCTAGCACCCTCGGCCGGGCCAGGGTGGGTCACGCGGACCGGGCGGGGCTGGACCCGAACCCGAGTCGGGTAAACCCGGTTCGGGCAGACCCAGGGGGTTGGGTCGGGTCGGCCCGAACCCAGACCTCCCACTTCAGACGGATTTCGGTATTTTCACCATAACATGAGCTACGTATCTTCGATCGAAGCACCATCAGTTGCATAGTAATCCTTGGATCGAGGTAGTCAATTCACTATATTACAATCAAGGATTCGGCAATGTTTGGGTATGGCCGGGTTGGTTTGAAGCCAAAACCAACTAGGCCCTTGTAGCGGAAACGCTTATAACTTAAGGACTAGACGTCCGATTGATGTGCCATTAACTGTGTTGAATTCCCCATGATGAGACGATCCTTTTGACTTACTCCTCTTGATGTTTTGATGCAGATGGAGTATGGTCAGGTTGGTTTTAGCATAAAAACCAACCGGGCCCTTAGAACTGAAAAGCCAATAACTCTCAGACCGGGCCTCCGATTGACGCCCCATCTGTCATGTTGGGTTTCTTTTGACGAGACGGAACTATGGGATACATCGGCTCTAGACTTCGTGGATGTTGATGTATCAACTCTTTTTCAGGAGGAGTGGACCCTTCTGGAATCGAGCATGTTGTGTGCGAAAACCCTAGAGGTGGCTGCGACGATGACGACTGTACATGGATCCTCTGTGGGTTCGGCAACGATGATGACTATACATGGATCCTCCGTGGGTTCGGCAGCGAGGACGACTGTATTTGGATTCTCCATGGGTTCTGCAGCATTAACGATTGTACTTGGATGCTCTGTGAGTTTGGTAGTGATGATAACTATACTAGGATCCTCTTTGGGTCCGACAGCGATAACTACAATTCTTGTATCCAATGTGGGTCCGACAGTATGACCTCTCTACTTGTATCCTGAGTGGGTTCGGTAGAGTAGCTGTTCAGGTATCCTATGTGGGTTCGACAGCTTAGTTGGCCTTGTATCCTATGTGGGTCCGACAACTTAGATGAATCAGTGACTACATTTGATCATCTCCATCACTATACGAAAGATGTATACTTGTGTGAGCTGACTCTTGACTTCAAACATTATCAACAATGTGATCAACCTGCTTTCCTGTGTGGACTCATTTGTTCTTTCTTGAGTGGACTAGGTTGTGTTTTCCTTCGTGGACTTGTAGTTATTGGGATCCAGAGTTGGAGAAGAACTGTCATTGATGACTTAGGTATATGTGTGGGCATATACCTAAGTAGGGTCGGTTGATACTTCGTGATTGTAACTTTCTGTTGGGGTTTATCCTTCGTGGATTCTGTGAGACCTCTGGGGTCTCAGGGTCCCTACTGAGTATTGTATACTCAACACTAAATAGGCTATGTCCGCACCATGTTGTGTTGGATGCAGACGACAGATAGCACTGATCGAGGCTTGTGGAGCTAGGCAGTACCCGGAGTTAGACAACTTGGCGGGACGTACACGGAGCAGACGAACGGACCCGAGGAGATGAAGAGACTATCTGTACCCACCATTCAGGTGGGATTTCCAGAGCACGACTCGGTGTTGCTGTTTATTTACTACTGTTTTACATTCCTTTCAGTTGTACTGTACTTTCAGTTGGGTTTGTGTACTGACCTATTTACTTTTCGGCACCTACTTTTGTACTCAGTTTTACTTAGTTCTTACTTCAGTTACATGATCTATTGTGTTTTTTTACTTTATAAAATGAATTTCCTTCCCTTTTATCAGGATTTATGCCTTTTGTTGCTATTTTCCAGCCCCTAGCCTATGGATGGTGGGCTTGGGTAGTCGCGGCACGATCCCTGAGGACGGGTCATGACATGTTATCAGAGTTTTTATAAGTGATGTTCTTTTTTAAGAATCATGATTCATCTTCTAAATTTTTTAGAACATTTTTTCATTAATAATATTCATGAAAATTTTTAATGGTACTGAAAACATAAAAAGTGACATTGTATAATGGTTATATTATTTTAAAACATGTGAATTAGGGATAGATAACATAGAGTATGTTCATGATGATAATAATATAATGTTCTATTTCTATAATTAGTTGAATGATATTGAAAAATCAAACTGGATTGTATTTGTGACCTTGGAAATAATATTTGATTTATTGGAAACATGGGTTTTGTTATAATTTATAATTCTTGTTACAGTATTTTATTTTTGTAATGTATTGGATAGTATGAGAATTTATTTTCAGAAAGCATTTAGAGTATTTTTTTTGGAATCAAATATAATTTATTTGTGTTTTTTGGTTATTTAGGGTATTAGTATGGTTTAAGAGAATACATTACCATTATATTGTCACGATTAGTAAGTTTCCTTAACATATACTATATATTATTTGGGGAAAAAGTAAGGTTGATTTTGGAAATTGTTTTATCTTTTTTCTAAATTTAATGGTTTTAAATACCAATTAGGAATAATATAGAGAGTTCTAAAATTTATATATTTTTATAATGAATAATATACTTATTGATAGAGATGTTGTCCTTGAACAAACTCAATGTAATGTAAACTAAAAATATTCTCTATCGTGTTAATATTTAATAAATTATATGATTGTATATCAGTCATTGTCCAATACGAATTTAATGGAAAAATGTAATAGGGTATTCCTTGTATATAAAAAATTCATAGATATTCCATGCTTTGATGATATCCTTAAAATTTTATACTGATATATTTAAGCCTAATTCTATTGTAATATAACTTCCAATAATTGTGAAATAGTTTATTGAATATTTTGTCTGAATATTCATAAGTAGGTGTGACTACCTATATTTAATTTCACTCATGGAAATATTTATGGTGAGATATTATGTGAATAGATTCACCAGTTGGAATTCATTCATTTTTTGTTGCATCATATATTCCCATTTGTGAGATTGTTTAATTCCATATAACATTAATAGTATTGATAACATATTTAAGGTAATATGAAAGTAGGATTTTTTACTAAAATAATGATTTTTTATGATCATGTGTTGTATGGTATGTTGGGATGCCACCAATGACTTGATATTAAAGAATAATTTAAAGAAGGATTTGTCACTTCCAAATTAATCATAGTTGATCTCTAATAAAATAGATTTGAATTTTAATTTGGTAAGAAATATAGTTCTCAAGATACATGGATAATTTTATTTAGGATTTATTTATCAACAAAATTAAATACGCATTTATTGGAAAGGTATATATTTAATTCCCTAGATATTTAATATTTAATTATTTATATAATTAATATATATTTATTTTGTTATATGAAATATTCCATGGAGGAAAATATGGACATGTTTATGTCTAATAATAAAAAAATACTTTTTAAAATGGATATATTACATTTATTAGTACGCTAGTTTGTGCATGTCCGGATAAAATTATATTTGAATTATTTTTTCTTTGAATGTGTACATATAAGGTATAATATTTTATTTAATAGTTTCTGTATAATTAGATTATATTATAACCATATACATATCTCTATAAATAAATAATTATGTGTATTTTGTTGAGATTGATCAATATTGTGTTTTTTCATACACAATGAAATATGGTGTTCTATCTCATGTTGATAAATGCCATAGAGAATTTCCTTCCTCCTCAAAAATCTTAATAATACGATGGAAATGAAAATTATTCATGCCTAATGTAATCATTATATTGAATAATGGATACATTTAAATATGATTAATCATCAATGATAGCATCTGGAAATCCATTGGTATTTTTCAATGATCACAATAGCATGTTTTCATCACTAATAGAATGATTCTACAAAATGATAATGTTTGTGATGTGGTTGATGATAAAAAGTATTTTAATGATCAAAATATTTAACATTATATATTCTCCAGACCAAGGGACTATTACATTTGATTTTTTAAATTAATTATAATTTTAATGTGAAAATATCTTACATTTCATTTGAGGAACTTATTTTTCAACATTTATGAGAAAAAAACATTGGCATGGACATAACTTTATTTTACAATAAGTGAATGACCATATAATCTGATAATTGTTGATTATATAATATCCATGACATGGTCTTCTATTACAACTAGGACCACAAAGTAGTATCATTGTGGTCACATAAAAAATTTATAATTAGTATGATTTATGGATCATTGAATCTTTAAAGGATAACTTTAATTTGATGTTTTATTTGATTTTTGATACATAATAAAAATAATTTAATTATATTATTTGTTTTCTACTATTATAAATTTTTTTTTAAATAAATAACAAATAATTCCTTCCTATAATCTATATAGAGTATCCTAGAACTCTAGCTGGATTACATAGTGTTACCCTTCATTTACATCAGTGTCACAAGGTGTATACCCTTGTTAATTGAACATGGAAATCCATGTGAAATTAGAATCATAGTGTAATGAACACAATACATATTCATAACCAGAACCATGTGTTGACCACCCATGAACATTTCATCATTAGTCTAAACATCCTATCGTTTCCTATCACTCTGTGTCGTCCACATATTTTTATATTGGAAAGAACAACATCGACATACATCATTCTAATACACCTTGTGTATATAACACAAAACAAGTATAATGAAGTGTCCATATATCATTATATAAATTTAATGAATCCTGTAAACATGTAATTTAGTTCTATAATGTCCAAAACAAGGCCATTCTGAGTCCATTTCTTTTTGTTTTATATATTCGATTAAATGAATTATACATAATGTTTCTTGATTTATCACACCATTTAATTTATGATTTTATAAATAAATATTAAATACATTTAATTTTTCCAATAATCTAAAACTTGAATTAGTACTACATGTGAATATATTAATAGTAAACATTGTTTATATGGATTCATTTAATAAAAATGATTAATTAATTCCATGTAATATTTGTAACTATGAATTGTGTATGGTTAGTGTATTGAAAAAAATAAAAAATTTAGGATATTCAAGAAAAGTATTATTTCATTGTTGTTTGTGTCATTAATTTAATATTAAAAGTCCTGATAGTACCAAAAAAATCCATGAAAAAAATATGTCATATTACAATGTTGTATACTATTAGGAACATACTAAATAATTATCACAAGTACTTGTCATCTTTCTTCCTTGTATAATAGTTTATAAATTTTTTTTGAATTAAATATGATGTTGAAATATTTGTTTTATTTAAAATAATAGAGGCCTTTAATTTTATGATAATTAGAATGAATAAGATAAATTGAAATAATTGATTGCAAATTTTATTAATCAAATTAATATGATAACATTATGCCTTATCAAAAGACATATTGAAAGGAATATTTGACATATATTTTAAATGCATAATTTTTTCTTGTGTATAACTGATCAAGATCATTGAGAATATTAATGTATTTGTTGGTCGTAATTAATTTAACACTATTTTATTCTTTTTCATTTATTTATTATTAAATTAATCTTTATGGTATCTGTGCCATATGTCTATTTTTTATTATAATGGACATTTATTTCAAAGGTTGTTTTCATATAATTCCATTTAAAAATTCATTATTTATATTAATCATTGCGTGATTTATAAAACATATGTAAAAAATGAAGGAGAATGGTGGTGGTTCAAGATGGTACAGATGTGGAGCCAACCTAGACAATACATGGGTTCACAAGTGGAAAGTTGTAACTAAGGCCTAGACTTGAATAGGGAATTATTTTCCCTATTTCTATATTTTAATTTATTTTCTCCATTATAAATCAACCATTAGATAAGGTCATAATCATGAAATTTTTTTATTTAATTTTTTATGTCATATACATGAAATACATTATGGATTGAAGATATGATCACATAAACAAATAGTCTAATATAAGAATAGGGAGTTATACTAACTCAATTATACATTCATGTGTATTGATAACATGGTTAGTCCATTATGCAGAAGTGACATATGATTAATAAGACATGTAAAATAAAAAATAAGATCTTTTTTACACTTAAAAAATAATAAACCTCAACCAAATATTATGTCTAACTAAGCCATCAATTACATGTATAGGGTTGAATCTAAAGAAATTGGTTTTGATCTGGACTCAATTGGGACACTTACATTTTAATGGGATATTTAATTAATGATATGGATTTACATACCCAATTTATGTCGAAATTAGTATCCCTTTATATACATGATGTAACATGGTAGACTGTATCGAAGAAGTATGTGAATGTGTTTATATGTTATGGATTATAATCAATGGATCATGTTAATGAAATGCAATAGGAAGAAAATACTTTCCAACATAAATAAATTTTAGTAATTAATAAAATGCCTTGTGGGTTATAATAATTGACAAATAGGTCTTTCCACAAGAATGAATGTGAAACAAACATTACAAGAATAAAACCATAATATATTAAAAGATAAAAATAATTTTTGATTGTGTAAAGGACTTGATACACCGATTTTATCATGAATTATGTGAAACACTCAATTTTCCTACCATTTCCTAAAACCCCATCATTTTTATGTTTTATATTGTATCCAATATAGTGCACTAAACACAAACATCCAGTGATATATGTTACTATTATAACACATACATTGGTATTTCATGATTGAAAAAGATTAACTGATTTGTGAAAATATGGTTTACAAAATTATATAAATTAATTCTAGTATGGCAAATTTATTAGAAATAAAAATAAAAATGTTTTAAAGGAAATATATTTCTAAAAATCTATTTTAATGCTCATAAGTTTTTTTTATACCCATGAATTATAAATATAACACTATTTGGATTATATTTAATAAATATATGTATAATATACTTGTTATTATATTTAACAATCTTCTTATGTGTTTTCTAGGCATTATAAATAAAAATTTTCTCTTAAAACATTATATTTTTTTAAAAAAAAATTAACGAATTTCTATACCTCAATTATTTTAAAATTTAATTTTTAAATATTTAATGAATTTATTTGAAAAAATTGTTTTTTTAGTGGAGTTTCAAAATTTACACATAGAATTTTTTTTTAATTTTCAAGATAATATTGAAATTTGGTTAATAATGAAAAATAAAGATTTTTTGTAAAATGTAATTTTTTTAATAAATATAATAATTTAAAAGTATAATTTTGTGTTTAATATGTTTTAATTTATCACATGTTTTGTTTAATTTAATAGGTTTTTTATTTCAACATTATATTGTGTTTCAGTATATGTTTGTTTTGGGGTTTAAAAGTACGTTCTTCTAAAAACTATTTTATAATGAATATTGTTTATCTTTGTTAATTAAATAAAACAATCCATAATAGATAATTTATTAAATGATATATATATATTATATATAGTATAATAATAATTATGTTTCATGTAATTATTAATATTAATCATAGAGGTAAAATAATCTATTCTTTTTCTAAAAAAATACTCTTATTAAAAAATTTATGTCTTATCGCATCTGTAGGAAAAATGTTAAAATAAAATATCCAGCTTATGTAAAATTGCATTTGTTAAATGGATTCTATATATGGAATCATAATATTTTAAAATTTCTAAAAATAAAAAATTTATTTTTCCCTAATGTGATTATTCAAAAAAATTATAATTAATTAAAATGTTTAGGGAGAAAAATAGGTTTCCATGTGGTTAAACATAATTTATAAGGGTAAAATAATGTATAAACTTTTACAAAACCCTGTTTTGTGTATATATTATCTTTAGAACTTCCATTATCTAGTTTGGGTAATTCATGGAGCCTTTTGTAGTTAAAAACATTTGTTTACTAATCATTCATTTCAATAATACCATGTGTGTCCCCCCCCATGAAAAAATTCCACCACATCTCCAACTCTCTTAACACCACTAAATCCTTTTTTCACCACCAATATTTATCCAAATAAATTCATTAATTTTTTAAATTCATTCTACAATTAATAATTAGGTTATAAATCAATCAAATGATGGAATTTTTTGAAAAAAAAGTTAATTCAAGATGAGGTAATGTTGATAAACATTTTTTTGTGTATTTTTATTCCCCTACCCCATAAAAACATCATATACTATTGATGAATAATATCATAAATAATTATAATTTTTTATTTCTTGGGTGTTACCTAAAACAAAATAGAGATCTGTTAAATTGGTAATAAAGTTGTCATTTGTGTGTATATTAAATTACAACCATGCAAACGATGTCATTTTTTCCATTACTACCTCTCATGTGTGGGAGTAATGATGCATCTAGTGTTTATATATTTTAACAAACCAATGTTTTATCTACACAACATTCATTATTATAAATAGTTAATAAGATATATATGAAAAATATTATGAGATACAACTTTTATAAATGATGGATAATGGAAATAAAACAAATTTCTAGAAGTTATGGAGAATATACCAAAGGAATGGTAACATACCATTGGAATAGTAATGCGACCCTTATGTATAGTAAACTAGAAATTTCAATAGTACGTTTAATAATTGAATTTTGAATCAAATTTTCACATCTTATATTTAAATATATTATATAATTAGATAATAATATAGGTGACAAATTTTTCTTAAAAATTATTAATTAAGTGTTGGTGTTTTTATAAGTCATAATTATATACTAAAAACATTATGAATAAATTAATACATTGTAAAGAAATTGTTTCCATAAAATATGTTCATAAATTAATATTATCATGTCTTATTATAATATTTTATTTTCTTCGGACGTTTATAAATTTCTTGTTATGATATAAAATCTGTAATAATTTTAAAATCAATATTTTTCAATTAAATTTTAATATTAATTAATAATTATATTTAAGATATTTAGAAAATTTTTTCTATAAAGTAGACACTAATTTTAAATTCTACATGTCGAAAAATTTTTGGGGTGAATTTTTGTTATTTTTTAAAATACATGAATTTTCCGTTGAATACTAAAATATGATACATTACAGTTTATATACACTATAAGTTAAATACAGTATTCATTGAGTCATTGATTATATATAAACAATTGGATCAAAATAAAATGATCAAGTTTCTATATTTAGTCTCATTAAACAGCCCTATTTATTATCTTCATCCAAATTATAAACTAATGAATTAAATAATTAAAAATTCCCCTTCACCTCCATTATACATACCCATCACCACCTAATATCCTCACACCTCTCAAGCCCTAATCCTTGAAAACATTCTACACAATAATCTTTCCAAACATCTCCCATAAATTCATGGATCATTTTATCTTAATAAAAAGTCCAAAACAAATCCCTTAATACGGTTCTCAACAATATAGAATCAAGATGTAATACCCTTTCACATTTTATTTTAATTTATTTTCATGTTCCATTATTTTCTTTTCCTCCCCTAAAATCCCCTCATATAAATGTCATGTGAACAAAAATATCGAATATATGATAGAAAGTTATCTGGTTAATTGAATAATTCTTCCTCATTCTATTCTTTCCCTCATTTACATTAGTAATTCAAACATCGTCAATGAGGTGTCGATTTACCACCATCAGGGATGACGTGATTTAATCATTCAATTCAATCATCAAAGTTGGTCATAAAACCCTTTTTTTGCATGAACATAATTATAATATATGTATTATATCTTATTTAATATTCTAGTATCATTTTTACACATGATATAAATTTTTAAATCAAAATGTGTTCATTGGAATAAAAAAATGCTTAATTAATAAAAAGACAATCATTAATGATTTTCTTAATGAATCTTGCTCACCCCAAGAAAAAATGGAAATTTAATAACATATATATTTGTTAAAATATATGTTCCTATTATTGAAAAATATCATCTGTCTACATTATTCTCTATATAATACTATAAATATATTTATCATGAAAAGAAATGAAATTAATGCTTTCAAACAGTGAAATTGAATCTATTAACCCCTAGAAAGGAAAAAAATTAATTTAATATAATTAGAATAAATAATATAAACAAATAAATCATTCTGAAAAAAATAATTAAAAATAATTATTTGATTATTAATGACATTAAGAACAAGGGAAAAGTCATTTCCTACATATAGAAGGGGTTTCTACCCAAACAACAAATATTTCACTAGGTTATCCTTTATCTCTTTTTAACCAAATGAAATTATTATTTTTTTTATTAAAAAAATATAAATTTAGTTTATATATTCCAAAATTGTGTATTATGATCCATTCATATTTATTTTGGGGTATATACATGTTTTTTTAAAAGGATCCATACTCAATTATTCTAGATAAGAAATCATCATTTATGGTAACATAGCAAATTCATACACATTTTCAATTCTATAACATAATATTTTTAAATCACACATTATTTTTTATAAAATCACATATTTTATTATGAAAAAACTACTTCTTTTCAATTTTGGTATTATAAACAATCTATTTACCATTTTATTGAATCTTGATTATTGACCTTCAAACCGTACAACAATGTTTTATTTTTAATGTTTTTGAGTCACTATTTCCACCCATGTTTGAAATATATTTTCATTTTATATGACAATATTTAATTATGAATTTCAATTTAAGATTAATTTATTTTCCTTCATGGAAACATTTATAATACCCCGATTAGTTATTTTTTGACATGATTATGACATTAAATTGCTTCCATGGATAAACCATTTATTTTTGTTTGATTATGTATGTATGGTTCTTTATGTTGAAAGAATATTCATGTGCATGTTATGAATGGTGTTTCCAGATAATTCTTCAATGCATTAGGTAATGTTCAATCACATGAGAGATTATTTTCAAAGGTATTGGTGGTTATCATTTACTCATTATCATATATGTGCAACGAGCCATGAATCGTGATCTTCTATATAAAAGTATCCTTCAGTAATGCTCTTCTATATTACATGAGATTTGAATCATTATAAAATCTAATTTATACTACTTTCTAATTACTATAAATCAAAAATTATTGTAAAAAATGTTATAATAATGTTCCATTCATTTTTATACCATTATTTAATGCCTTCTAATCCATGTATTAAGCTTTATTTTAATTTTTATTCACTTACTAGATTTTTAAATCAACCCATTTTTCATGTTATCCCACAATTATCCAATTCTGATGTCATGTATCAATGTATTTTTGGAGCTCATTATCGATCAAAAATAAATTAATATTTATTTCGTTCATTTATTTAGGTTTTATATATCCATTATTCCAAAAACCCTATAATTTATTGTCCTTGGATTGTAATTTTTTTAATTAGATTTAAAATGATCGAATTATATTTGTAAAATTCTGTGGCTTTTAAAGATGGTATTAAAGGAAAATTTTTGTTATTATTGGATATTAAGAATAGATCACATTATAAACTTAGTGATAAGACTACATATGAGAAAAAATGACAAAATTTTGGTATGTATATAGTATGTTTTTTATTAAGAAAAGGCATCCCTATAATGATTCTAAAAGTATTTGTGGTTCTGGAACAGATTTATCTAGGAGTAAAAACATAAACATGTGGTTTTGGACCTGCCTTATGGTAACCCCATACACAATAATGGGCCTTACTACACACAAGGTTTGACAGTCACTAGGTACGTGCTTCGGTAAATTTATAATCACATTAAAAACCATTATTAGTGAAAAATGGTAATTACCATAAGAATAAATGTTAGGAAACATATCATGGATAACCTAGATTAAAACATTCCAAACCACAATTTAGGATATTATTTTCATTTTTACTTTTTTCCTTTAATATACAATGTTTCCTTTTATTATGATATGTATTCAATCCCCCTAATTACACTTTCTTTTATTTTAGATATTGGAGGAAAAAAGATAAAAACATAATTACAATCATTATGATAGGGAATGTGATTATATCCATATTGAAATACCAAATATGATTAGAATGGGTGCCCAAAATATAATGATAGTACATTATCAACTATCTTAGGTTACGAATAATTGATTTAATCACACGGAATGCCCTACTAATCAAATGAGGGAGAAAGTTGCAATCAAATCCTCTATATAGAAAAACCTACAATGTGTAGTGGATCTTCTAATCTCCTCCTTTAATAACAATGGATTAACACTGTTCAAAATATATTATTTGTCCATTAGCGCATATAATAAGATAAATTTGTGTGGGTATTCTGTCATTTTTTAGGGAAGATGATCAACAATGGAAACTATTCAAAAATACGAAGTCTAAGGAGGAAATAGATTCCATGGAATGTGTGGAATTTATGAAAATGTATTTCAATAATTATTTTCCATGAACCCTCTATCTCAATATAGAAACAGACTTCATCAAATATACATAGATAGATGATATGTCTATTGGGGATTATTAAGAAAACATCAAAAGGATTTCAAGATACACCTTTGGTTTTTTCCTGATCCCCGAATTTTTGGTAGAGAGATTCATTAGTGCTATAATGCAAAGTCATAGAAAAGATTTGGTGATTCTAGATATTAATAGTTTAGGAGATATTTTTCTATTATACCCTCAAGGATGAAATGGAGATTAGACACTCTTAATATACTAGATTACCTGGTGACAAAAATATAAAAAAGATGTCTTGTATGTGAAGATAATCAAATAAATCCAATGAGAGAATAAAGGCTGACCAACCCACTTGTCAAAATCATATGAATAATAATCTTGAGGACTATCTAAAGGGAACTACGAAATGATGAAAATGTGGAAGAATATGCCTTCTACCTAAGAACGTTATAAAGGATATGATGAACCCCACTAACGTGGAAGATGAAATGAAGGATCATATCAATTATCAGTAAGTAGTGCAGTGTTTTAACTGCAAGGAACATGGGAATTTTTCAATCAAATTTCCTACTCCAAGGGGTTTTAGAAGAAATAAACAACAACCTCTATGCTTACATGGATGGTCATATGCTATCAGTAATACTGACATGGATCCAGACAATGATTTGATTATAGGAATGATGGTAATTCATTACATAATAGAGAAAAAAATATTTGATTATGGATATATAGAATCATTAATATCATGCATGTTTAGTAGAACTATTCAAACACTTCATCAAAATATTGTGGTTGAGAAACATGTTATAATAATAAATAGGGAATTTATTCTATCACAAGAACATAACTCCTCCGTATTTAATATTTGTGGAATAAACCTTAAATAAAATCATTCTTAGACACAAATTGCTGGAGTTGATGTTATTTTTGTGATGGATTATCTATCATTATACCAATCCAACACCTACTATCAACAAAGGGATATAACATTACACATCCAAAAGAATCCTGAAATTCTTCACAAGTCTATGTGGGAAGATGAATCTATTTATAAATCATCATATCAGGTCTTTTAATTACTTCCTTATGATAAATCATATCTTGATCAAATTATTGAGACATTAGGATGATCATTCTCGAATACATGCTCATCATGAGGGATAAAAGTGATGGATTCCTTGATGAATTTTCATGTCTTCCTCCTAACCGAGAGGTTGATTTATCAATTGAACATATTTCTGGATCTCTCCCAATATCAAATATAGATTATATAATGGTCACTATTGAGATTGAATATATGAAGAATTTATTATAGTAGAATCTATACATGGGTTTTATAGACCTTAGTTCATCACTATCGGGTGAACCAATCCGATTTTTCACAAAGAAGGATAGGTAAATTCAATAATACATTGATTATAATGTTTTCAATAAGATAATGAAAAAAGAAAATGTATCCCCTTCTTCAGATATATAACTTTATTAGTCAATTACATGGGGTTGGTTTTTTCACTTAGCTGGATCTTCGGCCGTGATATCACCATTTAAAGGATAGAAAAGACTATATTCCCAATAGTGCCATTCAAATGATGTATGAAGATTATGAGAAAATATCGCTTCCATTTGGACTTAATAATACTCAGTCATGATTTTTGGATTTAATGAATAGCGTCTTAATAGACTACATCAACATAATTGTGGTAGTACTTATTGAGGATATTTTGATATACTCCACCAGAAAGGTGGAACATGAGGATAATTTGAATACGGTGCTAAAAAATTGTGAAGGGAGAATATATATGAAATTTTCAATAAATGTGTGTGGAAAATATATGAAGTATCAATCTAGGGGAATTATATCATTAGAAAAATATTTTATTTGGACCCTTTAAAGATAATTGAAATCTAATAGTTTTCTAGTCCATCTTTTGTAATAAGGATCCACATTTTCCTTTGTCTTGCTATGTGTTACTAATTATTTATGAAGAAATTAACTTAATATTCAAATATAATAACCAAGATGGCCATTAAGGGATTGAGATTATTATAGACATAATAATTTGATGAATGATTTAAGGACATAAAAAAGTGGCTTATCATTGTGCCAGTCCTCACACTCTGACAAAGTGGAGAACTATTTTTGGTTTAATGTTATGATTCAAATAATATTTTAGGTTGTGTACTGATGAAAAAGGATAATGTTATCTCCCATGCCAAAATTTAGTTTGAAATTCATGAGAAAAACTATCCTACTAATGATCTAGAGTTGGTGGTTGTGTTCGTTGAATTGAAAATTTGGCGACATTACATATATTGGGTAAAGTGAGAGATATATAGTAATCATAAGAGCCTCAAATATATATACATAATGAAGTATCCTAATATTCACTAGATAATTTTGTTAGATATTATCAAGGATTTCAAATTCCCAATCTACTATTATCATGGTATGGAAACAATTGTGGTAGATTATCTATGTTAAAATAATCCTTAAACATTATCAATGATTTGAATTTAGAAGGATCCAGTATTCTTAGATTTTCAAAGGATGTAAATGGGAATTGTTAATGATGGATCATCATCAGTCCATTCTCAAATTAATTATCAACCATCCCTTATGGTAAAAATAAAGGATGTTCAAAGACATGTTTTGTAAATTTCGAAAATGGTGGAATCTATCATGAATGGGAAATCTTCTATGTTTAAGAATGGCGATGATAGAGTCAAAAGATATGGGTCACACATATTTGTATCATAAAATCTAGAGATAAATAATGATTATCTGAATGATACACTTTACTCATCCTTCTCTATTCATCCAAAAAACACATATATTTATCATGGAATGTGGGAAAACTTTTGGTGGGACAATATGAAAAAAGAGATCACTGAATATATGTTAAAGTGTCATGTTTATCAGCATGTGATGTTTGAAAAAAAAATATGAAAAGGTATGATTCAAACAATACTCATACCGAAAACGAAGTGGTAAAACATCACCATAGACATTTTCACTGGACTTCTAAAGGATCTAGATGAAATAATTCTATATGGGTCATAGTGAATCATCATACAAAGAAAACTCGCATTATCGATATTTGAGAAGACTTATCGTTTGTTCAATTCAAATGGATAAACATCAACTATGTGCTAATGATATATGGTGTACCGAAATATATTGTATCTATCTGGGATTTGGGATTCACCTCCATGTTCTAGAATACACTCCAATACTCTATAACCCATGAGCTGATATTTAGAAGGACCAATAATCCTCATAATTTTATCTGATCTGAGTGAACTATTTATACTCTACATAAAATTTTATGAGCCTACTGTATGGACTACAAAGGAAGATGGGACAAACATATTCTAGTGGTCAGATTCTCCTAAAATAATAGATTCTACATTAGTATCCATGTGGCTCCATATAAAGCCGTATTTGGAAAAAGGTTTAGAACACCGACAATGTTTGAAGAAGTTGGTGAACATAATTTTAAAGGACTTGAAGTTGTTGAAGAAAATTTAGAGATGGTGAACACTATTTTGTGTCACATAAAGGAAGCCTAGAGCTTAAAAAAGTGATATGAATACTATCATTGATGGTACTAAGAGTTTATGGATTGAGACATGGTATTCCTCAACATTTTTTAATGGAATGGGATCATTAGATATAGGTATAAAGGGAATTTACATCATAGGTACATCAATATCTTCATGATCCATGGTTGTGTTATAGAAATAGACTATTTACTAGCACTTCCACCGACCTTGTTGCTAGTACATGATGTTTTCCGCTTATCACTCCTAAAGAATTATATACCAGATCCATCACATGTACTAACATTAGAGTGGTACATATAAAGAATGGTCATTCATATAAGGATAATCCCATGAAGATCTCTCATTATAATGATAAATTTCTATTCCACGAGACAACACACATGGTCATGGTAATTTATAGGTCCATATGTATTACATGGAAACATGGGAACGAGAGCATTTAATGAAAGTAAAATACCATTACCTGTTTTCATAATACATGGTAAAATTAAATTTATAGAATAAAATTTCATAAGGGGAATAATGTAATGGACCATAGTTTTTTCTCTAGAAATTACGTTCTTGTAATTATATCCTATTGTGTAAACTCATAAGATAATTTCATATTAGTTTTATAAATTATTAATGAATGAAGTAAAAGGTATTTCAATAAGTTAAGGAACATATACCAAAGGAATTGTAACATGACCTTTGTAACAGTAATGTGACACTTATGAATAGAAAACTGAAATATATAATAGTGACCTCACAAATAGATGTATAAATGAATTATATCCCTCTTATAAGGGATAATATGATATAATTATATAATAATATAAGTAAATAAATTTTTTAGGAATAATTAATTAATTGATGGTATTTATGAATTTAAAAAATATATAATTACAATCTTACATCTAATTTAATAATTTAAAAGAAACAAATATCAAAAAATTTATTCAATAATTAATATTCTATTTTCTTTTTATTATATAATTATTTATTGATATCTTACTTAATCCTTCAAAGCTATAAAAAATAAATTATATTTGAGAAATAAGTATTTTTTGACTAAATTAAAAAAAAATTAAAAAAATTTAATTACTCAAATAGGGGTAATTATTTTCATTAAATGGTGTTAATTTTTTTATTGTACATGTCCAAAAATTCTTATGAACAATTTCTGGGATTTTTCTGAAATACTTGAATTTTATTGTGATTACTAAAATATGGTAATTTATTATATTATAAAGTATAACTTAAATGAACTATTCATTGATTCATGGATGATGTAAGAAAATATGGTCTGAACACAGATGATATAATTAGTGTATTTATCATCATGAATTAACAATATTTTTTATCATGTGAAAACTAATAAACTAATAAATTAAATAACGATAAAACGACCCTTTATAAATAACACCCCTTACCATCTTTTTTACTTACAACTCTGAATCCGTGATCTTTATAAAAAATCATCCCAATAATACTCCAAATGCTTTACCCAAAATCTAGGATCTTTTGGCCCTACGGAAATGCCCAAACCAATCACCTAAATAGGTTCTCAAGAAGATTGAATTGATAGGTAATACCCACTTTCATTTTCTTTCAATTACTTTTATTGTTTATTTCATTTCATTTTATATCATCACCTTCCCTCTTCCAAAATAATTGAAAACTACTTTATAATACATATATATTCTTTTTCATCTTGTTTATGGAATAATTATCTATCAATATCATCATCTATATCTTTTATGTGAAGAATGAAATCACCTTCTATGAGGTGAAAATTTACCACCTTTTAGGATGACGTTCTTGCATCGTACAATTATGTATTAAAATCAAGACATGAAACCATTTTAATTGGTGAACCATATTATAATATATGTATTATATCTTATGTAATGCTCAGAATTAATTTTGAATATTTTATTTTAACTTATAAAGTATAATGTGTTAATTTTGATCAAAAAAGATAAATTAATCGAAATAATTATCATTATTTATATTTCAAATGAATCATCCTCACTTATGTGAAAAAAGGTATTTTAATAAAATATAATTTTTTTAACATATATGTTTATTTCTAGAAAACTATCCTTACTCTACATGATCTTCTATATACTTAAAAAAGTAAATCGATCGTGAAAACCAAGGAAATCCACATTCACAATCAATGAAATTAAATCCCTTAACCTATCAAAAAGGCCATAAATGAGCACAACAATGTTATAAAAAATAAAATAATTCTATAAATTTCTATATAATTATTAAATAATTAATTTATTAAAATATATATGACATGAATATCATGTGAATAATCATTTTAGACAAAATGTATGTGCTTCTACCCCAACATCCATTTCTTCCTTTAATTTATTCCTTATCTCTTTTTAGAAAAATGATTTTATTTTATTTTAATTTACATATTTTATATTATATGTATATTTTCCATACTCATGTATCATTATCCTTTCATCATCTATTCTAGGGATATACATGTTTTTTTAAATAGGATCGCTTATAAGTTCTTCTCGACCAGCATAGAAAATTTATGGGATCTTCCAAAATTCTAACCCATTTTCAAGTGTGCACTATAATATATTTAAACCCACAATTATGTTTTTAATAATGTCACTCATTTTATCATGAAAAAATAACATGGTTAATTTTTTTTTATTCAAACCATTATGCTTTTTTATTTTGAATAATCTCAAATGTTTTCCCATAAACCATTATATTTTTTATTTATAATGATTCATAAACTATCTATTCACTCTAGTTTGACAACAATTTTCATTATATATGCCTATATTATTTTATGAAGGTCCATTAATTATTTAATTACTTTTATTTTATGAAATTTTTATGATACATCAAATTTTTATACTATTGAAATGATTATTATACCCAATTCCTTACCTTGGTAACCCTGGTGTTTATGTTTCATTACATATCTATGATTCATTATGTAAAAATAATATTCATCAAAATTTTATGTTAAATACAAAAAGATATCACTCTTATTAATTGTTTAATGTGTAGTTTCATGAGATGTTATTTTCAACTGTCATGTTAGTTAGCCTTGACTCGTTCTCCAATATGTGCCACAATCCATGACTCATGGTCTTCGATGTCAAATGATCCCTGACTTATCATCCTCAATGTTCATGGATCATAAAATAATTATAATGTCATATTTTAGGATCCATAACAATTAATATTAATCCAATATTATTTAATACCATGTTATGATAATCTTCCATGGCTTTTTTATATTATTATGTTAGGCATTTTAACACATGTGATATGCATTACTTTAATTTTTATTCCCTTTTTGGGGTTTTTAGATCATCCCATTGTACTTTTTATCCCATGGTTTTTCAACAAAAATGTAAGGCCTCAAATTATTTTAGGATTTCATAAAGGATGATAAAATATGGAATGTTCTATTAAGATATATGTTTTTAGTTTTATTTACCTAGTCTTAATAGACACACATGGATTGTAAATTGTAGTTTAATTATGCTTAAAATCATGTAATGATATGTGTAAAAGAATAGGCTTGTTATATATTTAACATTTAAAACAATATTTTATCACTGTAATCATTATATTGTTGTTTTCCTTTCTAAAATTCAGGACATATGGGGTACAATTACGTCAATCGTGCGTATGAAACAATACCATCTAATGACACAATGTGAAATGTTTGTCACTAACGTGTAACATGGTGTGTAATAAGGGTAAATATATAAAATATATACCAAAAAATGAAAAAAATTATATTAATTAAATTATTATATTTCTAAAAATTTAATATATAATTTTATATTTAACCAATCTCTCACTTAAAAAAAATTGAAACGTATTTCAGGAATGTGTGGACTACTGCTTCATCAAAGTGATGTGACTAGTTTTTTTTCAAACACATACCATTAATGATATATTTATGTATATATAATTAATTAAAATATTATACATCATATTATTATCATTATTTAAAGAAAAACATTCCTCACCTTTTTTAATAAAGTTCATTGAAATATGGGAATGTTACTCAAGGATACATATGGCATATCATCTCCATAATCATAATATTTGTTCACATTTAAAAACCATCATTCATGAATGGTTCTAATCTATAATTTAATAATAAATAAAACACTTATTTAATTATTATTATTCTATATATGTTTGTATAAAGACATCATTGACCAACGACGACATTCCAAAGATAATTTTGACACATAAGCTTAATATGGTCAAATCAACTTAGATAAACGTAATTTATCAAGTAATTGTCTATAAATTGATAATAAGTTAAATAAAATTGACAATAAACCTAAATAATGTTATCAAGAAATTAAATAATTTTCATAATTCTATTATTCAAAAACATATTGAACCCGTGTGATGAATCAATCTCATGGTAAGTGTTCTTTCTCATGTCACTTTCATTTATGAAAGATATATTATATATTCCACAGATATTATTGTTTGGTATTGTATATAAATTTTAGGAATTAATTTTATGATTATTATATATTAATTATTCATTATTTATATATACTATTTAGGATATTTATTTCATAAGGTTTTTGGATTCAATGTTACCATAATGTTAGAGGATTTTTGAATCAATTTTATTTCTATGAGACATTAGTTATATTATAAACAAATCTAATTCAATGATGTGTATATACAGACAAAAATTCATTTTATATGAAAAATAATCTTATTTCTATTATATTATATGTTTCATTTAATTTTATCATTTCAAGGGGATTACTATTCAATGATACCAAATTAGTATGATTTCATTGATTCAATATCATCATTTAACTTATTTCTTATGATTATGCAAACAATGAAGATATCATATAATATACCTCTCATGAAAATAATTATTTTTATTATCCTTTATCTATTACTGACATTTAAAAATTATAGTACAATTTTCCACCCATTATCCTTTATGATTGTTGGTAAAATGTTTTTATAAAATATAAATATTTTTCACTTTTTAGTTAAAAACACTTTTTCATCCAAAATATTTTTTCGATAATTGTATTGAAAAATATTTTAAAAAGTGTTTTTTAATTCCAAAAAGATATATTACTCAATTATTTTTTAAATTATTTTTAGAGGATTCTTTTATTATCGATTTAGTTCATTTTTCAATAAAAAAATTTCAATATGTTATATGTTCTAAAAATTATTTTCAAAATGAAATGGGGTATTTTCCTCAAAACAACATTGATTATATTTTAATCGTATTTCTATTTTTCAAATCAAACAACTCCTGGTTTAAAATAGGAATCAATGGAGAAAATTTTCAATTATTATATTTCTAATATTTATTTCGAATGATTATAATTGTTATGATTATATTTATATTGAACCTATTTTTTGAAGGGTTAACCTTGTTTCAATGAAATTTTTATGGAATTCAGTTATTTTCTACTAGATAACCACGTTTCAAACATATTTTGAGGTATATAGTATGTTTATTAACTATATAATATAAAAATACAAATTGACACGGTAAGTGTCAAACTAATTAACTAAGAGTTAAAACTAAAAGATAAGGTTAATATAATTACCCAAACCTATATAAATTCTATTGGTTGAGTGGTTTTCGACCCATCCCCACATTAACCTTTAAATAATCAACTTTGGATCCATTAGAAACCGAATATGAATTTATTTTAAAATAATACTTTTAGCTTTTCCATAGGTGCCCCTCACCCCTCTTATAAAAGGGAACTCCCCCTTCTCACTAATTCACACATTCAAAGCCTCCTGGCTCGACCAAACCCTGACTAAATACTCCCTCAACATCCCTCAATACAAACTATATGCCTTAGTTTGATCATAAATCAATCTTAAGGAGCCCTTTTGATCAAATCCAAAGGAAGAACCCGAAGAAGAGGTAATGTTTTCACCACCCTTTTTCAAGTTCATTTCTTCTTCAACTTCTTCTTTTTTTGTTATTCCAATTCTAAAATAATAAATCCAGTATCTACTATATAATTTGATTTTATTATAAATATGGTACAACCATATTCATTATTCTATCCATCCTTTTAATGACATGTCACCCTTCGTGCGTACGTACAGCTTACCGTCTCCACGTCGTGGTGTAATTGTTATTCAATATATTATTATTTGGATGGGTATAATAATGATGTGTAATTCATGAAAATAAGAAATATAACATGATAATGATTATGTATATATGATGTATCATCCAATTATATGTTATATTAATATCAAAAGAATGTTTTTCTCACTCGTGCGTACGTACGGATTACCGTCTCCACGACGCGAAGAGATTCATTTACAAGTTCACCATTCAACGACGATTATAAAAATATATATTACTAATAAGTATGTAATATATGAAATAATAATTCTACTGGAAATATATATATTTATATTTATATATATGTATTTTTGTACTTACATATATCTTTTTCAATACTATGTAAAAACAGAAACAGTGTTTATGCATACGTACGGACTACCGTCTCCATAAACGGTGTTTTCCATTTCATATATACGACTATTTTAAATTTTTATATTCTAAATATATATGATAAATAAAACATGTTTTATATTTTGGAAGTATTTAAATCCTTATCTATGTTATACAATCAAGAGTAACATGTTCAAACACGTACGATAAAGAAAGCGATTATTACCCGAAATATTAATTTAACATTGAAATTATTATTAAATGGGTAGTATAAAGTCAAAAATTAATAATGTATGATATCATAAATATTAATATGGTTCTCGAATATCTTAATAACATACTATAGTCTTCATAAATGAGGCTAAACGTACCCTCGACAAAAGGAAAGTTCAAGGTAAGGGGTTTTCATCTCACTCCTTATTCCCGTGAGATTCATGCCATATTGCCACTATTACCCTTTGTGTGATGTATGTACTACTCATAATTTTATTCTTTGTGTAATACACTTTAATGTATGTGTATTTACATATTCACTGTATGATTTCTCTTTCATGGGTTGTATGTTTCGTATGTTAACAAATTGGTAAGGGTTAATTTCACAATCTCTTTATTATCCGAGGATGATTTTACGTAAGAATCTACTGGGACATATTTATTATCAATTTCCATGTTTTATGAAAGTGTTTTCAAAGGGAATATTTTAAGGGACTTTTTACTAAAACATGATTTCAAATGTTTTAAATATTTATTCTTCTAAATCTTTCTCATTAATGTCCATGTCTTCCAAATGGTTTTAAAGGATTTATTTATATGGACATGAATGCTTTTAAATTGTTAATTTCATTAAAATGTTTCAAAGTGGTATGGGACACTTTGATTCATAAATGTCTTTAAATGTCTTCCTTTCTAAATTGTGTAACTACTAAATGTTTTCAAGAAAAAGTGATATTCATCTCAAAGAGTTTTACAAAACATTTTCATCTATGTCAACATCCTTTGATGGATTTAAGCTTATTCGAAGTTGATTTATTATGATACAAATCATCCATATTGTATTTAAGGTTTTGTGATACGTTTGACTATGGATGAGTTACTTTTATTCCATTAATGTTTTATGATTTATGTTTTGGCATTCGGTATGCTAGATTTAATATGAATTTTTATGTTATATTTCATCCTCTTCATAAGCTGAATGTGTTGGACTAGTATGTTCCGGGTTGGGGTCTGGTTACAGCAGACCCTCCGGGTTGGTGTCCGGTTATTAGAGGCACTCCGGGATGGTGTCCGGTTATTAGAGGCACTCTGGGTTGGTGCCCGGTTATTAGAGGCACTTCGGGTTGGTGTCCGGTTATTAGAGGCACTCCGGGTTGGTGTCCGGTTTTTTGAGGCACTCTGAGTTGGAGTCCGGTTACAGAGGCTCTCCGGGTTGGGTTCCAGTTACAGTTATCCCTTATGTCCTGGCACGAGGCCTTGACACAAAATTTAAAGTTCAGCATTATTCATTCCATCATTATAAAAGTGGTTAGTGATATTGCATGTGATTATTCGACCAGTAGAATATCCATGTGAATAATTAAATGGTATTACGCCATTTTATTTTTTTCCATACTATACTGAAGTTAATGTCTAAATGGCTTTTGTTTTTGTTATACATATCCATAAATGTTTATGCTTATTTATGAATGTTTCAACTTTATTGTTATCCTTACTGAGCATCTGAGCTCACCCATTTCTATGTTATATTTTTCTCAGGATTTCAAGAAGTGTATAGTGATTGATATGTAGGGTTAAGCCAAGGGAATAAGGGAATTCATGAAGGATTATTTATGTTGTTTTGTATGATATGAAGATTAATGTAACATTCATGTATGTAATCTATTTTCCAAGACTCCTAAACTGATCGGTCCTTCGGGACTTGATTCCTTGTAATCATGCAATGTATTAAAATAATGCACCGACTCTAGGTAACTGGGGTCCGGGCATTACAATTGGAATTAGAGAGAGGTTTATCAATATCCCTGGAAACTAGATTTAGATAAACTCTGATTTGAGCACATTACCCTAAGATATACTTTGAGGATTAGTATAGAAGAACATTCTAGAATTTTGGTAATGTACATATTTTGTAGGGTTTCCAAGAAAATAAATCCATGTCTGGATATGAGAATGTAGAGGCGGATCTGGCACAGATGTACCTAGGGGTAAACCCTGAAAACACCGCTTTGAGCTAGAATCGAACGGGAACTGGTGCATGACAACGGGCCTTGCTGCCCTCTTGGTTACGACACTCCCAGGGGATATTCTTAGGATAATTATCATTTCCTTTACAAACCGCTATGAAGGGTTTGTGAGTATATACCTCCTCAAAGAAAACATTTTTCTGATTATGGATTATATCCATAAACTATTCAATTTATGTTATGTATTTTTCATGTTTGGAATTATTTATTGCAATTCATAAACAGGCCTAGGTTATTCCATTCTATAGAAATCATGCCCAGTAGAAAGAATGTGAACTCCAGCAAGATGTATGATCCAAAGAATAAGAAGGATCATATCTTTCATTGCATTGAGCCATCATTTAGAAGGGAAATAGTCTCCCACGTATTATCATCATATGAAGAAATAGTATCATTTGTTGATAAGATAAGTAAAGTGTTATCTGAGTCCTATGGATTTGAAGGGAATAAAGAGAAGAAAATGATGGAAGAGAGAAAGATGGATAAAGCGAAGAGGGAAAATAATATTTTTCCCATATTTGATAACTATGGGAAGAAACACCCTGGAAATTGCCTGAAGGAAATGGGAGTTTGTTATAAGTGTGGAGAAAAAGGACACATTGTACGTGACTGCAAGGGTATGAAAATGGTTTCAAATGTACAATGCTTCATCTGCAAGGAGTTGGGACACTACGGAAACAATGTCCCAGTCATTATACTATTCCGCAAATGATGCAATTGGATAATAATCATGTTTTGATACTACCACAGATGAAGATGAATGACTATTGTTCTTATGTAGTTATTTTGGAATTATTTCATTGAAGTGTCATTTCAAAGATGTACTAGAAATAAATAAGGATTGTACTGCAGTACTATTTCATTGAGGACTTGAGATTTTATGGTACTAAGAAATATGACTCTATAGAGAGTTAAAATTTTTGTAAATTACATGGTTGATGGAAATATAAACCTTAATATGGTTCTAATATTGAGATATTGATTTTGGAATAAGATATGGACGTTTTGGGTAAATTATATTGGATATTCTTGACTTCCTTGAAACTGATTATAGATTTTTATATTCCATTATTGCTTGGGTTCACAATATTTTTGGATGGATGAAGTATATACAGTATTCTATAAGGATTAAGGGAGCATGAATGTAATCAATAAGTTATTATGGTAATTCAGGATGTTTCAGTGTTTTAAAATAATACATGATGAAGGTTTTTACATGCTATTACGGGGTAAAAAGGATCTACATTATGTTTACCTGTCATATAAATTTTGGACTGAGAGTTTACAGATGTATTTTTGATAAGTCTAAAGGTTGGAAGGGATTATGTGTGAAAGGTTATCTTTGAATTTTTATAAATGGACAACACACAAACAGTGTGATGACCCATTGCGTTGGACAAAGCTGCGGGAATCAAACCCACAACCATAGTGCAATTGGGATTTATTGCCTACCACTGGACTACATGAAGATCCTAGATGGTATAATGTTGTAACACCCGAGACTTTTATGTTATATAAATCATCAAAGGAATCTTTTTCTACACAACACTTGCTTGGCTTGCTTTACACGCAATCACGACCTTCCTCGATAGCTTGCGTCGTACGCAATATCGAGTTTCACTAAACAACAATATGCTATTAAAACTAGCCGTTATGAATAGTAATAACCACTTTTTGAAATTTTATAAATTTTATTTTTCAAAATGGACTTTATTTTTGGACTCAGAATATCGAAATTAGCCTAGGGTGAAATTTTGGTATTTTTCTGAAAACGTTCAATTTTTGATGAATAGTGAAACCACTAAGTGGTAGGTTAAAAACTGAATTTTGCATAAAAATTAATTTTACCGCTTCTGTGAATGGAATTTCAAAAATCCGACAGACACGGTTGATATCAGTAAGTAAAATGTGGTTCAATGAGATAAAAATAATTTTTTGGTGAATAGTAACTTTTTACTTTTTTTACCGCAGTTAATAGTAAATAGGGTAACTAAGGGTAAATATGATATTAATATTACCCTAACACATGTCCTAATTCTATTGGACAAGTGTAATTCGACCAAAAACAAACTTAGGAATAAAATATGACCATTTAGGCCCACTTGGATTAGATTAGGACATTTATTATTAATTTATTTAAAGAAGGGTTAAAATAGTTAAAATCAAAGTTTAATAAGTAAATCATTTTTAATATGGGGTTATACATAAGCTAAATCCGACTATAAATATTCATTAGAAAGCTAATAATATTTCCTACATAATGGTATTTTATTTGTAATTTGTAGACATTAAATGATTTAATTTATTTACGACACAATGATGATGCAGTAATTATCTTATTAATGAAATATTGACATAATTGATGTTATAAACACCAAAATAAATGTAATTTGAAACTTTTAATGAATTCCACTAATTTTATAGGTTACTATGATATATTAATGTTGATTTAATCAACTTGGTTCGAACATATAATTCTATTATGACTTTCACAAAAATCATATATCAAATAGTGTCAAAATTGACACAAAATAGTTTTTAAATCAAATATTATATTATTAATTGTTATTTTATTCCTAAAAATCTAAGGTTCGGCCAAATGACTTAGATAAAGATATATATATTAATAATAAACAATTTGGGGTTCGTTTGGCATGTTATAGTAAGTGTATTAACCATATAGTGAAAGAAAAAAAAAGGCACGGTAAAAGTTAAATTAATTAACTTAGAGTTAAATCTAATTGATAAGGTTAAAATAATACCCTAAACATGTCTAAATCCTATTGGTTGATAGGATTTCGACCCCTCCCCACTTTATCTTCTAAATAAGACCCTTTGGAACCATTATAAACCGATTTTGACTTTAATATAATATAATATTTTGAGATATTTCTAAGGTGCCCCTCTCCTCCCTTATAAAAGGGCACCTCCTCCCCCTCCTCCTCACACCAAATTGAGCACTCAAGCTCGGCCAACCCCTGTCATTTTCTCCTCTACACTTCCCTAGAATAATCCTAGAGGTTCTGGTCTTCTTCAAAGACCAATCTTAGTTCCCTAAGTGGAGGATTCAAAGAGGCGTTCCAAAGAAGAGGTAATATCCATTACTGATCTTTTCAATTTCTTTCTTCTTCAACATCTTATTCTTTAGTTGTTTCATGATAAAGTAATAACATCAGTATTACTTACATACTGATATGTTATTATAAATATGAAACAACCCTAATTCTGTTGAGTTAATAAGGTTTTCCTTATGACTTTTCCATTCCTTCTTGTTTTGAAAATCACAAACACCTTATCTTTAAGGAAGATCGCTTTTATAAGGAAAAATGCTTTCTTAAGGAAAATCGCTTTTATAAGGAAAAATGTCTTCTTAAGGAAACTCGCTTTTATAAGAAAAATTATCCTTATCATATTTTCATCAATATTTTTCTTAAGAATAAGTTTCGGATTCGTTTTCTCGGAGTCATTAAAACTTTGATATAAAAGCATTCTGTTTTAGGGTTCAGATTCTGGACAAGAACTATAAGGAAGTTTCATTCTGAATTCCGGATATGAACTCTGACTAAGTTCTATTCCAGATTCAGGATACAAATTCTGAAGAAGAATTCTCATTACGAATTCCAATGAAGAATTCTCATTACGAATTCCAATGAAGAATTCTCATTACGAATTCCAATGAAGAATTCTCATTACGAATTCCAATGAAGAATTCTCATTACGAATTCTAATGAAGAAATCTCATTCCGAATTCTCATTGAGAATTCTGATGACAAATTCTCATTACGATTTCTGATGACGAATTCCTATTCCGAATTCCTATTCCGAATTCCTATTCCGAATTCTCATTCCGAATTCACCTATTAAACAGAATCTGATTATCATTGTTTTATACACTCTGAATTTACTCACTCCGAACCATCACTCCGAAGTTTCTATTCTGAACCTTTATGTTAGAGTTTAAAACGATGTCGTACATTCTGTTACACTTACTTTGTTATAAAACGATGTCGTAAATTTTGTTATAAACTAACAGTTGTCTAAGTGACACGTGTACAGGTCCCTCCGAACTTTAAGGGAAATATGACCGTTGGAGAAGGAGCCGACCTTACCTATAAATAGGAGCTCATTTGAAAGAGCTCGGTGCTGATGGTTGATGAATAGCTGTTGGAAAAACAACTGAGTTTTGTGCCTACATGCTGTTGAAGTGATTTCTAGAGAGAGAGTCTCTTATTAACTCTCAAAGATTTGTGCGACTCCGAATGTTGGTGATTACATTCGAGGGCTTCCGGGGATAGGAAGACAGAGGTGCCGACTACCTTAAAGATCGAGGGCTTTCTTGCTGAGAAAGACAGAGGTTGCCAACTACCTTGAAGTTGAGGGCTTGCAGGGATAGCAAGACAGAGACACCGATCTTCGTATCGAGGGCTTACCCTGGTGTGGGTAAGACAGACTTTCTTGAAAGTATAAATCAAGGGACCATTATCCAAGGTTGTTGGATACCCTTCTCTTTGGGTTAAAAGACTATTATCTTGTTACTAGTAGTTTTACTACTTGTCTTTTTTCCGCTGCAATTTGTATATTAAGGAAAGTATAACTTTCTTATACTTCCTTACTTACTCTGATTAGTTTAGATTCTATACGCTTTAAGGTAGAATCTTATATTGTAACTTTTGTTAAGTTTCAATTTCCGGAATCATATTTCCGGAACCTACTTTTGGAATCCCTTTCCAAGTTCAGTTCGGTGTTAGAGGTGTTGTGAATTTATTTAGTTTAACTTTGTTAAACTTAGCTCTTTCCTTTTCTTAAGGAAACTCTAGTTATTCATAACTAACTTTAAAGGTTCCAAAGGAATTTTTAAAGTATACAATTCACCCCCCCTCTTGTATATTGAGCATCTCATATTATATTTCGATCCTACAAATTCAACATCTATCCATCCTACGGAAAAATGAAATCACCGCGCGTGCGTACGTACGGAATACCGTCTCCACGCCGTGGTGTAATCTATTTTCCACCACCACCTTACAAGGATGGGTATAATGGTGTAATGAGTAACTATTTATGATTATTATAAAGTAATATTGATACTGAAATAATATACATATACTCCAATACAATTCCACGATCATAGGAACGATATCATCACTCGTGCGTACGTACGGAATACCGTCTCCACGATGTGATGCGACTCATTCTACATGATCATCATTACATAGTAATTATATAATTGAATTGAATGAATAAATATGATATATGTTACACTAATACCATTCTGGATATAAGGTATCTATAACCTTAAAAGAAGAATAAGAATTTATTCGGCAAAACACGCATAAGAGAAAAAGGCAATAAAGACCCGAGTAACAACTAACAATGAAATATTACTAACAAGAAGCTAAGAATATGACCATATATTATATAATATCAATATCTATGATTCTGTAATAAGTCAATAACATTATTTAAACCATTATACAGGAGCTTCGGACACGTACAAAGCAAATCGGACCTAAGGTAAGGGAAATATCACAATCTCATTTTTATCCGAGATTGTTTATTCGTAAGTATTTATTGGGGTGTATTTTATCATCCACATCCATGTTCCCTCAATATAAAATATTGTTTCCATCTACTTACAATAGTTTAAATCCAATTTTACCCTTCGGTGATTTTTTAGTAAAGAATATGAAAGGAATCTTTTGTCGTTTTTTCGTACGAGGTACTTTTTGACTTTTCCGACAAAAGTACGAAGAATGTTTTTTTAACTTATACGGCATGAATGTATTCTTAAAAAATTATTTACAAGAAGCTTCCTTTACAATTATTCAAGTTTATTTTTAATCAAGTTCTTTTAGTTTAAAATTTTATGACATGTTAAGAACGGAAAAGTGTTTTTGAAGTAGAAAGGATATTTTCCTCATGAATGGAGTTCAAGTATTTTATCAAAATTATTTTCCATCTAAGACAATAAAAGGGTTCTGTTTTAATCCCTATTATTACATGGATTTGATTATGATGTGATGGAAATATTTTTATGAATTCCTTTATCTTATATGAATTGTTTTATGATGTCATGTTGTTTAAGAATCCCATTTTTATTACATGGGTTATGCGATGGTGTATGATTTATGATTATGTGGCACACATATGAAAGGATTCATTATAAGATGGGTGGGACCTATATCTCCCTCCAATGCATTGGGTAAAGATTTTATATCTCATGAGATAGACATGGCTAGAACAGAAGGTTATTTCGGTTCAGTGATACAGGACTGAAACGAGGAGTGAACACGGTTCAGAAAGGGACTTTGTCCACTAAGATAGTCTTGGAAATGAGTCATGACTAACAAGAAATGATTTTCCATGATTATGTGTGCATGCCACAAAGTTTCAAGTTTTATGTTATGATTATGGGGATCTCATTTTCACTTCTATGATTTATTCAATGTTAAGATATTATGTTCTCTTTTGCAGGATTTGATTTTCAAAAAGATATGATATGATTTTTATTTCCTTTATTTGTCCTTGCTGAGCATTTGAGCTCACCCTTTTATGTTTTCTTTTCCCCAGGTCAGGAAGATGGATATTAAGTAGAATATGCTAAAAGGGACCCTAGATATGATGAAATAAATGGGAGACACTGTAGAAGATTTATGAACCAGTTGTTTATGTTTCCCAGTTTCTAAAGACACTATACCTATACGGTCCTTTGTGGTTTTGTCATATGTTGTAATAAGTGTGCTTCAATTTTGAAGTATTAACAATGTATGTAAAGTATGGGACGTTATAGTTGGTATCAGAGGAAAGGTATAGTCATCCTTTGGAAACTAGGATGTGAAAGCCTTAGTAAGAACCCTAAGGATAAGTCTAAGCATAGAACACAATCTTAGTGTTTTAGAAATGGCCACGAATACCCTAGGATAAAACCTTAAGTGTGAAATTTTATCCTTGATTATGTGGTTTTCCTATTATAATTAGTGTTTCTCACACTATTCTTCTTGGTTTTAGTCAATGGCTGGAACCCGAAGGAACCGTGTTAATGCGGAATACGATGGGCAATGCACTGATTGTCCCCCTGAGAAACCAAACGATATGGGAGCTGGAATGCAAAATCTTATAGCCATGCTCACACAACGTTCTCATGCTATGAATCATGCAGGACTTCCAAACGAGAAAAGGAAGGAGCAACATTCTGTTGAATCCTTCATGAGGCAGCGTCCACCTTCTTTCAGCGGGTCTAATGATCCATTAGTTGCTGAAAAATGGATTAGTACTACTGAAAAGATATTTTCAGTTCTTCAATGTTCTGAGCATGATAAAGTCATCCTAGCAGTGTATAATTTGGAAAGAGATGCTGATAAATGGTGGAATCTTATTAAGAATACGAGGCAAAGGGATGAAATTGAGTCTATGGAATGAGACGATTTCAAGAACTTATTTTTCAATAAGTACTTCCCTCATATTTTCCGAACAAAGATGGAGAAAGAGTTCCTTGAACTGAAGCAAAGGGATGATGAATCTGTTGGTAACTATGAAGCAAATTTTACAAGACTTGCAAGGTACGGTTCTGGTATTATTATCCAACCTGAGTGTAAGATCGATCGATTCTTTAGTGGCTTAAAACCAAGTCTTCGAAGGGCGTTAGCCATACGGGACTTCAATAGCTACGAGGAAATCATTAGATGTGCTCTCAAAGTCGAGATGGAGATTGGAATAACCCATCAGTCACATGGGTTTGATAAGAAGAGGAAGATGGAATTCAAAGAAAAATCTAAAGAGAACACGGAAAAGAAGATGAGCTTTTCCTTATGCTCAAATTGTGCAAAGAAACATGGAGGGAGTTGTCTTAAAGGGACAAGTAAATGTTTTAAATGTGGAAAGGAAGGTCATCGAGCATTTGAATGCCGTGATAATGGGAAGAAGATGTCTAATGACGCAAACAATGGAAGGGATACACAGAATGAACCTACTACACTTCAATGTTTCAAGTGCAAGGAGATGGGGAATTATGCCAATCAATGCCCAAATCCAAGGGTTGATGATGATGGTCGACGTCAACAAAATCTTAAGGCTAAAGACAAAGGAAAGTCACATGCAATTTCTATCAGTGATGTGGAGTACGATAACGAAGTGGTGAACGGTACACTTACCATCCACTCTAAAGTAGAAAATGTTTTATTTGATTATGGATCCACCCACTCTTTTATTTCTGAAAAATTTTCTAAGGGTATCACCGTATTACCTCAACAATTAGATGTTGAGTTAGCTGTGACAACACCTAATGGCACAACAGTCGCATCAAAAGTTTATAATTCTTCTCCGATCTATGTTTGTGGGAAAGTTCTTCCGGCAAATCTTGTGATCCTTCCTTTAGTAGAATTTGATGTGATTCTTGGCTTGGATTGGCTTTCTCTACATGGAGCTCATATCAATTGCCAACGAAGGGAAGTCACATTTCATATTCCTGATCAATCTACGATCGTATACCAATGCAAGGATGAACATAACCTTCCAGTGGAAATTTCTTCCATCTTATGGGTATTGATTCCACTAAATGAAGGTTATTTATCTCAAATGGTTGGTGAGAAACTCACGATTAAGAATATGCCCATTGTACGAGAGTTTGATGATGTCTTTCCGGAGGAATTACCGGGTCTTCCACCAAATCGTGAAGTTGAGTTTTCAATAGAACTCATCCCGGGTGCTTTGCCTATTTCAAAGACACCTTATAGAATGGACCCAATTGAGTTGCAGGAATTGAAGAAGAAACTTCAAGAGAATCTTGATAAGGGATTCATACGCCCTAGTGCGTCACCTTGGGGAGCACATGTTCTATTTGTTTAGAAGAAAGATGGATCAATGAGACTCTGCATTGATTATCGAGAACTTAACAAGATCACTATCAAGAACAAATATCCTCTCCCACGCATTGATGACTTATTTGACCAACTACGCGGAGCTCAATACTTTTCCAAGATTGATCCTCATTCAGGGTATCATCAATTAAGGGTCAAAAGGGAGGATATACCAAAGATGGCTTTCCGTACAAGGTATGGACACTATGAATTTATAGTGATGCCATTTGGTCTTACTAATGCCCCTGCTATCTTCATGGATCTAATGAATAGAGTCTTTAGAGACTATCTTGATCAATTTGTGGTAGTCTTTATAGATGATATTCTTGTCTATTCAAAGAGCAAAGAAGAGCATGAAGATCACTTGAGAATTATATTGAAGACCCTGAGAAAGGAGAAGCTTTATGCCAAATTTACCAAGTGTGAATTTTGGCTTCAAAAAGTTGCATTTTCGGGTCACATAATCTCAAAAGAGGGGATATCTGTGGATCCAGCAAAAACAGAGGTTATCGAAAGATGGTCGAGACCAACAACAGTAACTCAGATCCGAAGTTTTCTTGGTTTGGATGGATATTATCGACGTTTTGTAAAAGATTTTTCACGATTATCTAATCCACTCACCAAGTTGACTCGAAAAGGAGTTAAGTTTGTCTGGACAGAGGAATGTGAAGAGAATTTCATGGACTTGAAAAGAAGGTTATCCAGTGCACCTGTGCTCACACTGCCTTGTAGTGTAGAAAGGTTTGTGATCTACAGTGATGCATCCAAGAAGGGATTGATGTGTGTTGTTATGCAAAATGATATGGTGATAGCTTATGCCTCACGACAGTTGAAAATCCATGAGCAAAATTACCCAACACATGATTTGGAGTTGGCTGCGGTAATCTTTGAATTAAATATTTGGAGGCATTACCTTTATGGTGAAAGGTGTGATATTTATACTGATCATAAAAGTTTAAAGTATATTTTCACACAAAAGGAGTTGAATATGCGCCAAATAAGATGGTTGGAGCTGATTAAGGATTATGACTGCTCAATCCATTACCACCCTGGGAAAGCAAACAAGGTGGCAGATGCATTAAGTCGACAAGACCATGCTAGTTTATCCATGATGAGGATCACAAAAGATCCAATATTTATGGATTTACAAAGGATGGATCTTGGAATTATAATGGAAGGGGAAAAATCATATCTTTCTCAAATGAATGTTCTACCATCTATACATGTGAAGATTAAAGAGGCACAAAAAGAAGATGTCGAGTTACAAAAGAAGGTGAGAAATGTTCCTGAATTCAACCTTGATTGTGATGGGATAATAAAGTTCAGGAATCGGGTTTGTGTTCCTCCCATCCCCGAATTAATGAAGGAGCTGCTGGATGAGGCTCATAGTTCTTCATTCTCTATTCATCCTGGATGCACGAAGATGTATAGGGACCTGAAAGAGTACTTCTGGTGGGATGGCATGAAAAGAGATGTTACTGAATATGTCTCTCGATGCTTGGTTTGTCAACAAGTAAAAGCTGAGAGACAGAAGTCTAAGGGGATGTTACAACCATTACCCATTCCCGAATGGAAATGGGAAAACATCACTATGGACTTTGTCACAGGACTTCCTAAAACATCCAAAGGCAATAATGCTATTTGGGTCATAGTTGATCGTCTTACAAAGTCTACACACTTCATTGCTATTAGAGAGGATTTCTCTCTAGATCAGCTTGCCAGGATATATGTAAAGGAAGTGGTAGGATTGCATGGAGTACCACTTTCTATTATATCTGATCTGGATCCGAGATTTACCTCGAAGTTCTGGCGAAGTCTTCAGCATACTCTGGATACAGAGTTGAGTTTCAGCACTGCTTATCATCCCCAGACAGACGGTCAGTCTGAGAGAACAATTCAAACCCTTGAAGATATGTTGAGAGCTTGCTCTATGTATTTCAAAGGAGGTTGGGATCAACACCTACCTTTGGTGGAATTTTCTTATAATAATAGCTTTCACTCCAGTATTCAGATGGCTCCTTATGAAGCTCTCGATGGAAAGAAATGCCGGACTCCAACTTACTAGGATGAAGTTGGGGAAAGAAAGCTATTAGTACCTGATCTCGTTGATGAAATGGCAGAAAAGGTCAGATCTATTCAACAACACATAAGAGCAGCTCAGAGTCGACAGAAAAGTTATGCCGACAACCGAAGAAAAGACCTAGAGTTTGAAGTGGGTGATAAAGTGTTCTTACGAATATCTCCCTGGAAAAGGGTTATGAGATTTGGAAAGAAGGGGAAGTTGAGCCCTAGATATATCGGTCCTTTCAAAATACAAGATCGTGTTGGGAAGGTAGCTTACCGATTGGCGCTTCCACCAAATCTCTCTCAAGTTCACGATGTGTTCCATGTATCTCTCCTGAGAAAGTACATACCAGATCCTTCACATGTACTCAGCTCAGAAGTTGTACCGCTGGACAAAGATCTTTCTTATGAAGAACAGCCGATAGAGATTCTGGATCGTAGAGAAAAAGTCATACAAAACAAGACCACTCGATTGGTGAAAGTTTTTTGGAGGAACCACCAACTTGAAGAAGCTACATGGGAGCTTGAGGATATAATGAGGGAGAAGTATCCTCATCTGTTTGTTACAAAGTGACGAATTTCGAGGGAGAAATTCTTTTTAAGGAGGGTAGAATGTAACACCTGAGACTTTTATGTTATATAAATCATCAAAGGAATCTTTTTCTACACAACACTTGCTTGGCTTGCTTTACACGCAATCACGACCTTCCTCGATAGCTTGCGTCGTACGCAATACCGAGTTTCAGTAAACAACAATATGCTATTAAAACTAGCTGTTATGAATAGTAATAACCACTTTTTGAAATTTTATAAATTTTATTTTTCAAAATGGACTTCATTTTTGGACTCAGAATTTCGAAATTAGCCTAGGGTGAAATTTTGGTATTTTTCTGAAAACTTTCAATTTTTGATGAATAGTGAAACCCCTAAGTGATAGGTTAAAAACTGAATTTTGCATAAAACTTAATTTTACCGCTTCTGTGATTGGAATTTCAAAAATCTAACAGACACGGTTGATATCAGTAAGTAAAATGTGGTTCAATGAGATAAAAATAATTTTTTGGTGAATAGTAACTTTTTACTTTTTTTACCGCGGTTAATAGTAAATAGGGTAACTAAGGGTAAATATGATATTAATATTACCCTAAAACATGTCCTAATTCTATTGGACAAGCATAATTCGACGAAAAACAAACTTAGGAATAAAATATGACCATTTAGGCCCACTTGGATTAGATTTGGACATTTATTATTAATTTATTTAAAGAAGGGTTAAAATAGTTAAAATCAAAGTTTAATAAGTAAATCATTTTTAATATGGGGATATACATAAGATAAATTCGACTATAAATATTCATTAGAAAGCTAAAAAGATTTCCTACATAATGGTATTTTATTTGTAATTTTTAGACATTAAATAATTTAATTTATTTATGACACAATGATGATGCAGTAATTATCTTATTAATGAAATATTGACATAATTGATGTTAAAAACACCAAAATAAATGTAATTTGAGACTTTTTATGAATTCCACTAATTTTATAGGTTACTAAGATATATTAATGTTGATTTAATCAACTTGGTTCGAACATATAAATCTGTTATGACTTTCACAAAAATCATATATCAAATAGTATCAAAATTGACACAAAATAGTTTTTAAATCAAATATTATATTATTAATTGTTATTTTAATCCTAAAAATCTAAGGATCGGACAAATGACTTAGATAAGTATATATATATTAATAATAAACAATTTGGGGTTCGTTTGGCATGTTATAGTAAGTGTATCAACCATATAGTGAAAGAAAACAAAAAGACACGGTAAAAGTTAAATTAATTAACATAGAGTTAAATCTAATTGATAAGGTTAAAATAATACCCTAAACATGTCTAAATCCTATTGGTTGATAGGATTTCGACCCCTCCCCACTTTAGCTTCGAAATAATACCCTTTGGAACCATTATAAACCGATTTTGACTTTAATATAAAATAATATTTTGAGATATTCCTAAGGTGCCCCTCTCCTCCCTTATAAAAGGGAACCTCCTCCCCCTCCTCCTCACACCAAATTGAGCACTCAAGCTCGGCCAACCCCTGCCATTTTCTCCTCTACACTTACCTAGAATAATCCTAGAGGTCCTGGTCTTCTTCAAAGACCAATCTTAGTTCCCTAAGTGGAGGATTCAAAGGGGCGTTCCAAAGAAGAGGTAATATCAATTACCGATCTTTTCAATTTCATTCTTCTTCAACTTCTTCTTCTTTAGTTGTTTCATGATAAAGTAATAACATAAGTATTACTTACATACTGATATGTTATTATAAATATGAAACAACCCTAATTCACCTTCTATCCATCCTACGGAAAAATGAAATCACCGCGCGTGCGTACGTACGGAATACCGTCTCCACGTCGTGGTGTAATCTATTTTCCACCACCACCATACAAGGATGGGTATAATGGTGTAATGAGTAACTATTTATTATTATTATAAAGTAATATTGATACTTAAATAATATACATATACTCCAATACAATTCCACGATCATAGGAACGATATCATCACTCGTGCATACGTACGGAATACCGTCTCCACGATGTGATGCGACTCGTTCTACATGATCATCATTACATAGTAATTATATAAATGAATTGAATGAATAAATATGATATATGTTACACTAATACCATTCTGGATATAAGGTATCTATAACCTTAAAATAAGAATAATAATTTATTCGGCAAAACACACATAAGAGCAAAAGGCAATAAAGACCCGAGTAACAGGTAACAATGAAATATTACTAACAAGAAGATAAGAATATGACTATATATGATATAATATCAATATGTATGATTCTGGAATAAGTCAATAACATTATTTAAACCATTATACAGGAGCTTCGGACACGTACAAAGCAAATCGGACCTAAGGTAAGGGAAATATCACAATCTCATTTTTATCCGATATTGTTTATTCATAAGTATTTATTGGGGTGTATTTTATCATCCACATCCATGTTCCCTCAATATGTAATATTGTTTCCATCCACTTAAAATAGTTTAAATCCAATTTTACCCTTCGGTGAGTTTTTAGTAAAGAATATGATAGGAATCTTTTGTCATTTTTTCATACGAGGTACTTTTTGACTTTTCCGACAAAAGCACGAAGAATGTTTTTTTAACTTATACGGCATGAATGGATTCTTAAAACATTATTTCCAAGAAGCTTCCTTTACAAGTATTCATGTTTATTTTTAATCAACTTTTTTTAGTTTAAAATTTTATGACATGTTAAGAAAGGAAAAGTGTTTTTGAAGTATAAAGGATATTTTCCTCAAGAATAGAGTTCAAGTATTTTATCAAAATTATTTTCCATCTAAGATAATAAAAGGGTTCTTTTTTAATCCCTATTATTAAATGGATTTTATTATGTTGTGATGGAAATATTTTTATGAATTCCTTTATCTTATATGAATTGTTTTATGATGTCATGTTGTTTAAGAATCCCATTTTATTTTACATGGGTTATGCGATGGTGTATGATTTATGATTATGTGGCACACATAAGAAAGGATTCATTATAAGATGGGTGGGACCTATATCTCCCTCCAATGCATTGGGTAAAGATTTTATATCTCATGAGATATACATGGCTAGAACGGAAGGTTATTTCGGTTCAGTGATACAGGACTGAAATGAGGAGTGAACTCGGTTCAGAAAGGGGCTTTGTCCACTAAGATAGTCTTGGCAATGAGTCATGACTAACAAGAAATGATTTTCCATGATTATGTGTGCATTCCACAAAGTTTCAAGTTTTATGTTACGATTATGGGGATCTCATTTTCACTTCTATGATTTATTCCATGTTAAGATATTATGATCTCTTTTGCAGGTTTTGACTTTCAAAAAGATATGATATGATTTTTATTTCCTTTATTTGCCCTTGCTGAGCATTTGAGCTCACCCTTTTATGTTTTCTTTTCCCCAGGTCAGGAAGATGGATATTAAGTAGAATATGCATAAAGGGACCCTAGATATGATGAAATAAATTGGAGACACTGTAGAAGATTTATGAACCAGTTGTTTATGTTTCCCAGTTTCTAAAGACACTATACCTATACGGTCCTTTGTGGTTTTGTCATATGTTGTAATACGTGTGCTTCAATTTTGAAGTATTAACAATGTATGTAAAGTATGGGTCGTTATAAATGTAGTTTTTTAAGGGTCTGATATGTGAATTATAAATTCTTTATATTTGGAACCCTATATGATTAGGATAAATATAGTATTTTTCAGTTCTATTATGATTTGGGGTGAAAGATGAGTTTGTGGTAGAAATTTATTAATGGATAAAACACTAATTATAAAGTAAGTATATCTCCGTATGATATTATCCAATCTCATAAATAAATTTCTCAACATTAAGAAAAGGAACTTAGAACAAAAATTTTGCCCAAGATGGTACCTTAGACCATCACAAATTTATGGATTTGGGATTGATGGCCTTTTCATAGCCATGTTCTCTACCACTCTCCATCAGATATTAATGTTTAGAGTTCTCTTCCATATCCATATATTCCTACATGGAACCCTAGTATGTGTTATTTTCTGTAACCGTCATACTTACCACTGTTTATCGTCAATAGAGGCCTCATTAATAGTAATAAATTTTGAATTTGAGTGGTTCAAATTATAATTATAATAAATTTTTACCATTTAATCCAACATTGGTCAATGGACATAATTTCACATTTAAACCGAACCTAAACCAGTGTCAATCTTTTGATAGTTATTGTTTCTTAAAAACACGCTTTTTGTTTTAACAGTGGGAATTAATTTTAAATTAATAAATGATACTTATATGTTTTTAATTTGGTAAAATAGAGATTATTATTGAATTTGGAATATCAAAATTATCTTACGGTTAATTTTTGATATTTTTCTGAAAACATTCAATTTTTGATGAATAGTGAAAAACACTAAGTTACTGTTTAAAAACGGATTTTTATTTAAATAAACATTTATATTATTTAAATTTATTTTGGGTCAAAATAGATACATAATACCTATATAAATTCAATGTAATTCATTGGAGTCATTTTATAAAAAATTTAGATATATATAAATTTTATTGAACTTTTTCACCGCCTTTTACCCACCACCTAGGAGAATTTGCAAATTCACATAAAACATAATTTTACCACTTATGTGAGTGGAATATCAAAAATATGAGAGACATAGTTAATATCATGTAGTAAAATGTGATTTAATAAGATAAAAATAATCTTTGGACAAAAGTATCTTTTTACTTTTATTTACCACGGTAAAAAATAAATATGGTAATTAATGGTAAAAATAATATTAATATTACCCTAAAACATGTCCTAATTATATTGTACAAATGTTTCTCGATCAAAAACAACCTGAAGAATAAAATATTATCGTTTAGGACCACTTGGTTTAGATTAGGACATTTCTTATTATTTAATTCAAAGAAGAGTTAAAAGAGTAAAAAACAATGTTTATTTACTAAAACATTTTTAATATAGGGGTATACATATGATAAATTCAATTGTAGAAATTAAGTATAAATGTAAAATGATTTCCTACATAATGGTATTTTATTTATAATTTTTATACACTAAATAATTTAATTTATTTATGACACAATGGTGGTGCAGTAATTATTTAATTAATGAAATATTAAAATAATTGATATTATACATATCAAAATAAATTTAATTTAAGACTTTTTATGAATTAAACTAATTTTATAGGTTAATATGACATATTTATAATGGTTAAATAAATTTTTTTGAAGTAATAATTCTTTTATGAATTTATCAAAAACAAAATACCCAATAGTGTCAAAATTGCAATAAAAGCGTTTTTAAAACAAATATTATATTATTAATTGATATTAAATTCCTAAAAATCTACGATTCGTCCAAGAGACTTATACCATGATATTTGTCTAATTAATGGACCACTTGGTGGTATATTAGAGGTATATATTATGATTATTAACTATATAATATAAAAATACAAAGTGACTTGGTAAGTGTCAAACTAATTAACTAAGATTTAGAACTAAATGATAATGGTAATATAATGACCCAAACTAGTCTATATTATTTTTTTTGAGTGGTTTTAGACCCATCACCCCATTAAACTTTAAATAATACACTTTGGAGCCATTAGAAACCGAATATTAATTTTTTATAAAATAATATTTTTAGCTTTTCCATAGGTGCCCCTCACCCCTCTTATAAAAGGGAACTCCCCCTTCTCACTAATTCACACATTCAAAGCCTCTTGGATAGGAAAAACTCTGCCCAACTACTCTATAAATTTCCTAACTACATCCTAGAGGCCTTATTTTGATCATAAAACCATCCTATGGATCCCTTTTGATCAAATAAAAAGGAAGTACCCGAAGAAGAGGTAATGTTTTCACCACCCTTTTTCAAGTTCATTTCTTCTTAAACTTCCTCTTTTTTTGTTATTCCCATTATAAAATAAAAAATCAAATATCTCCTATATAATTTTATATTATTATAAATATTTTACAATCATATTCAGTATTCTATCTATCCTTTTAAAGACATATCACTATATGTGTGTACGTACGGCTTACCGTCTCCACGTCGTGGTGTAATTGTTATTCAATATATTATTATTTGTATGGGTATAATAATGATGTGTAATTCATGAAAATAATAAGCATAACATGATAATTATTATATATATATTATATATCATCCAATTATATATTATATTAATATCAAAAGAATGATATTTTCACTTGTGCGTATGTATGGATTACCGTCTCCACGATGCGATGAGATTCATTTCCATGTTCACCAATCATCAACGATTATGAAAATATATATTACTAATAAGTATGTAATATATGACATAATAATGATACTGGAAATATATATATTTATATATATAAGTATTTATGTACTTACATATATCTTATTCAATACTATGTAAAAACGGAAACAGTGTTTATGTGTACTTACGGACTATCGTCTCCATAAGTGGTGTTTTCCATTTCATATATACGTCTATTATAAATTTTTATATTAAAAATATATTTGATTATTAAAACATGTTTTATATTCTGGAAGTATTTAAATCATTATCAATGTGATACAATCAAGAGTAACAAGATAAATCACGTATGACAAAGAAAGCGATTATTACCCGAAATATTAATTTAACATGGAAATTATTATTAAATGGTTTGTATAAAGTCATAAATGAATAGTGTATGATATCATAAATATTAATATGGGTCTGGTATAATTTAATTACATGCTATATTCTTAATACAGGAGGTTAAACGTACCCTCGACTAAAGGAATGTGCATGGTAAGGGGTTTTCATCTCACTCTTTATTCCCGTGAGATTCATGCCATATTGCCACTATTACCTTTTGTGTGGTATATGTACTTCCCATAATTGTATTAATTTTTCAATAAACATTAATTTATGTGTATTTACATATTCATTGTATGATACCTCCTTCATGGATTTTATGTTTCGTAAGTTACCAAATTGGTAAGTGTTAATTTCCCAATATCCTTATTATCCGTGGTTGTTTTTAGTTAAGTATCTACTAGGACATATTTATTATCCATGTCCATGTTTTATGAAATAGTTATCAAAGGGATTATTTTAAGGGACTTTTTACTAAAACATCATTTCAAATGTTTTAAATATTTATTCTTCTAAATCTTTCTCATTAATGACCATGTCTTCAAAATGGTTTTTAAGGATTTATTTTTATAGACATGAATGTTTTTAAAATGTTAATTTCTTTAAAAAATCTCATAGTGGTATGGACACTTTAATTCAAAAATGTATTTAAATGTCTTCCTTTCTAAATTGTGTAACTATTAATTTTTATCATGAAAAAGTTATATTTATCTAAAAGAGTTTTACAAAACATTTTCATCTATGTCAACATCCATTGCCGGATTTAAGATTATTGGAAGTTGATTTATTATGATACAAATCATCCATATTGTATTTAAGGTTTTGTGATATGTTTGACTATGGATGAGTTACTTTTATGGCATTAATGGTTTATGATTAATATTTTCGCATTCCTTATGAGAGATTTAATACAAATGCTTATGTTATATTTCATCATCTTCTTAAGATGAATGTTTTAGACTAGTATGTTCTGGCTTGGGTTCTGATTACAGCAGACCCTCTGGGTTGGTGTTCGGTTATTAGAGGCACTCCGAGTTGGTGTCCGGTTATTAGAGGCACTCTGTGTTGGTGTCCTATTATTATAGGCACTCCGGGTTGGTGTCTGGGTATTCGAGGCACTCAGGGTTGGTGTCCGGTTATTAGAGGAACTCCGGGTTGGAGTCCGGTTACATAGGCTCTCTGGGTTGGGTTATGGTTACAGTTATCCCATAGGTCTTGGAACGAGGCCTTGAAACAGAAATTAAAGTTTTGCATTATGCATTCTATCATTATAAAAGTTGTTAGTGATATTTTATTTGATTATTCGACTAGTAGAATATCCATGTGAATAAGTAAATGGAATTACATTATTTTATTTTTTCCATATTATGATGATGTTCATGTTTTAACGGCTTTTGTTTTAGTTATACATTTCCATAAATGTTTATGATTATTTATGAATGTTTCCGCTGTATTGATATCCTTACTAAGCATCTTAGGTCACCCCTTTCTATGTTTTATTTTTCCCAGGATTATAAGATGGGTATAGTGATTGATATCCAGGGTTAATCCATGGGAATAATGGTGTTCATGAAGGATTATTTATGTTTTTTTGTATGTTATGAAGTGTAATGTAACATTCATGTATGTAATATATTTTCCAATACTACTAAACCGATCAGTCCTTCGGGACTTGATTCCTTGTAATCATGTAATGTATTAAAATAATGCACTGACTCTGGGTAACTGGGGTTGGGGCATTAAAAATGAGGTTGAATTATTTATGTTTATAATGTATTTCAGAAGGATGATGTTGATGACCTAATCCGAAATTAACAAAGCTATGAATAATGGGAGAAAATTATTATCTTTATGAACTAGTATTATATTTTCCCAATATTTTATGAGGTGGACCAATGTTTATAAATTTGTAATCTTAAAATAAACTCAAGAATTTAAGTGATCTATTTTTGATATTTTTTTTGTAATGTTTGAATTGAAGAAAATGGGTCAAAATTATCATCATTAATAATCTAAATGTAAAATATATGATTTCATAATGGGATCTGATATTATGGGTAGTATTTTAGTATACATAGTTAAATAGTATGGGTTTTTATGATTTGATGAAACAAGGGAAGAAATAATGAAATTATTATTATTATGTATGATATAAATGTAATCATGTGAATGACTAGTATTATAATATTTAATTATAGTAGAATAACAACATATTCATTAACTACAGTATACAAGTGTTCAATTATTTAGAAACACCATATTTAAAAATCTATTAACTTCTATAAATATTTTACACTTACATGTGTCATGTTTCAACAAAAATTGAAGTCTTATATGCTATAAATCCAATTTCCTAATCCAACTACTAATACGTGATTGAGGAGGAGTTCATTTACTATAATAAACACTTGAGAGATGATGTTGATGTTCAATGTTTACTTTGTTCAACCCTTTCCAGTGAGGTCATGAATACACATGAACACATGGATTCCCCTAGAATGCATCTCTCTGTTTTTTATTAATAAAGAGAAATACATGAAGGTTTTAAGATATACGGGCCCACATTGAGAGAAGATGTTGAGAATGTTATACTTATAAGAATAATGTAGTAAAACTCATTGGATACATTGGGAATTAGGTGGTTCTAGTGTTTATGTTTTTTTGATGAACTATGCACCTATCTCATTATTTACTCACTCCCTCATAGATTCTCATGTTTTGGTTTTTATTTTATCATTTATAACAAATGTAGGTATTGTAACTACCCCAACACTAGTAACCTACTGCAGGAGTATAAATTATTTAACTATAAAATTATAAATGGGATATCTTTCTAATAAAAACTCATTTCTAGTAGTCTAGATGAAAAATGTATTTAAATAATTCACATTTTAAATTTCAAAAAATTATAAATTATAATAAAAGAAAATGTTGTCAATTTTTGAAACTAATTCAATTTTTTATTTTTTATATCATATGGAATGGAGAAAAAAATAAGTTCGAGATAAAATTCTAAATAACTGTTATGTACAATAGAATATATTATGAATAATTAAGGATTAATAAATTTATAAAAATAAATAATTGAGAACACATTACTTTTAATCAGTGTCTTTAGCATAAAATACATCATAAGATAATATCAAATGAGAGAATAAAATGGATAATAATTAGTGAATTCTAGGTGATGGAAAGTTTTCATGTTATATTTCATGATCTAATATATCATAGAATATTTACATCCATTTAATTGTGTGTGGAATCCTATGTACAAATTGAATAACTTGATTTTATATTTATTAATATTCTTGAATTGAATAGTTTTATTCAATATGTTATATAATTGTTAAAATTGAGTTATTTTTATATGGTATATTATATGAGAAATATTTCTTGTTACATATAGTTTTAGTTTGAAAAAAAACATTTTTTAATTAATCTTATGGAAATTATCTTTCTATGAATTTTTGAGAATTTTCTGAAAAAGTTTAATTGTTTGTGTATTGTAAAAAATATAGGCCTTTTTAAATATAGTATTTTTGTGACATAAAAAATAAATAAATTTGAAATTAATATCATTATAGTTATTTAATGAATACATTATTATTTCAGAATAGAAATTTCAAACAAAAATAATTCTGAAAATGTAACTTATAACATTTTTTTATAAGTACAAAAATCATTTTCAGTACGGACATAGTGCATGTGAAAAAGTGAAAAATTAAAATGTGGATACTTATATAAAACAATTGAGTACAAAAAAAGCTTCTTTATACTTATTTGTTCGTAATTATTTACAATTCTTTTATGTTAATTTAGAATTTCAGAGTTATATAAAACATTTCACTTCAAAAGTTTTGTTTCATTCTTCTGTGAAATAAAAAAAGATAAAATTAAAAAATTAAATAATATATATTTACATTAGTATGAGTAAATATACACAATTAACGAATATAGATTATAAATTTGGTGAAAATTTATTTATTTTTATGATGGTATTTATTTTTAATTTTTTTATAAATAAAAAAATTGTCTCTAATTCTTATATAATGTTGATGTAGTTCTTGTGAATATAGAAGAAAAATAAATGAAATTGATTATAATTAAAATTTTAACTACCATTAAATGACCCAATACAAGATGAAATATTTTTATTTAATAATTCTAGAACAATTATTTTAAAATTATTCGAATTTCGGAATTTTAGACTCCACATGAGTCACATTAATCCCATTATATTTTTTTATGAAAAAAAGTCATGTTCTTAAGGATATAATTTTTAATTACACAAATAGATTAATACATTGTATTCTAGAAGTTTTTGAACATAATTAGTCATTTTAAAATTGATAAATTTTTAAACATAATGTAATTTTTTTGTTTTTAGTCAAAATTATTTTCCATACCTTCATGCACAAAAATGATGTAGTAAATATTTAATTAATAAATAATTTAAAAAAATGATTTGAAAATTAATAAAATAAATGTAATTTTACATTTTTATGTTAATTATTTATTTATATAAATTATTATGTTATAATTATTATATAATAAAAAATTATTATAATTTTAAATTTCGTGATGATGACTTAAATTCACAGTTATGAATAGTTTTTAATTTGACAAAAAATATATTTCTCCTTAAAAATATTTATTAAATTATTTAAAAGAAACCAAAGTTGAGAAAAAGAATATAATGAAAACATTAATTCAAAACTTTAATCTCTTATGATTTGAAGGCCTTTTTAATTCCTTAACACTAATATTAGACTAATTATATTTTAATATTTTTTATAATTGCTAAATAACACCTCACCATAATTATAAAAGAAGACTCTCCCCTTCAACAGATTTCATCACGTTAAGATATTTTTATTGATTATATTTTAAAAATTTATCTTCTTATCATCCATTTACACAGTCTAGGGTTTTTGGAATCACAAAAGATCCCATCCAATGTTCTTAGGGATAAATTTTCAAGAGGCCAATTCCCTACTTTTTTCTATTAAATTTATTCTCCCTTTAACCTTATCCTCACATCCTCTCAAATTTATCATGATAACTATTGTATCATATTTATATTAATTTTTTTGTCGATTATTCATCATAAAATTAGTTATTTTATCCTTTTAATCCCAAATAATGAAATCCTCAACCATGGTGTGTCGATTCACTGTCTTCGTGGATGTTGAGTTTTTTATTTCCATTATTAAAATAATGGAATTTTTAAATCCCAGATTAATTGTTTAAAATTAATTAAATATATATATGTTAATAATTTTGTAGTATGATATATATTTTAAAACGGTGTCCATAATAAACAGATCATTAAAACAACAAAAATAAAGTACCTGAAATAATTTAAAAAAATATTGTTAATAAATGTGAGACAAATGACATTGAAACATCCGTTAAGGTGTTATAAACATGATTATAGTTAGTTAATAAATTAGTAACACTGTTACAAATATTATATTGTTTTCTTTATCTCTTCATATGGAAGTTGAACCAAAGGTAATGTATCTTGCATTTTAATTTTTTTAAATGTATCATCTATGAAAATTAAAAATTGAATGTCATTTTTAAATAAAAATTGATCGGTTTTACCGGAATTCATGATGATTTATTAGCATAATGATTCCATTTTATTTTTTCATATATTTTTTTGAATAATATTATATAATTATTAGGTTTTCATTTTTTATATTTTGAAATGATCTTTTAATAGAAATGGGTTTTTTTGAAATCTAAATTTTTTTCTCGTTGGTATAAACTAGGTATCAAGGGTTTAATTTATAATATGTTTCATAAAAATTGTTTATTATAGGTTGATCCCAATATATATTAAGATATAATGGGTTGTGTTACATTAAATCTAAAATATTATGGGTTGAGCCCTAGTATAAATGAATTTATGATGGGTGAGACTCATTATAGCTAACTGATTCATTGGGTAATCAAGAGAATGAATTCAAAAAATTGTTATTGTATTTGTATGGGTGAATTTAAAAGTGATACAGTAAATATATCCCAACATATTAATATGATTTTAAAATGAATTATAATGGGTTTTCATGAATTATTTTAAGGGTTTTCATCTGATCAATGGACTTAAACATATCATTAAATATGGTAGTTACAGAGAATTTTTTTCTCAACCAAATTATTTTTTGTAAAATCACATGGTCCAATGATGTATAAAATAATAGAAAAATTCATGATAAATTACATGAATATTTTTTTCCAAAATTTTGTTTTATTTAAAAATTATTTTCAAAAAATGGACATTGTTTTAGTAGTATCCTATTTGTATACATGGTGTATGATATGTATGAATTATGAACTCACTCTGTAATAATTTATACCGGAAAAGATACTCGATGTGAAAAAATTAAATTCATGACTAAATCTCAAGATTATGTATTATTTTAAGGTGGGTTCAAAATAGTTGGTACCAGTGGAACGTACAAATAATATTAATTATTAGGATGATGTTAATAAAATAATATAAATCATTTAAAATATATTGTTAATTTGAAATGATATATAATTTAAGTATGCCTATGATTCTTCATGAATGATATTTCTGTTCAGAATGGCTTTTCCCATATGACAAAGAGAAATTGATGAATAAAGGAATAAGTAGAATGATATCGATCCCAATCTGTAGCTTATAATGGCATGGATTGCAACCAATCAACTTTTGATAGTATAGGATCAATTGAATTATTCCATAATTGGGGGTGTTATACATGATATATATGAACCTAATATACCATGAATGAATATTTATTTTGTGGATCTTTTCATGAGGCAATATCCCCTTACAATTAGTAGTTCATCTTACCCAGTGCCATCTGAAGGATGTATAAACGATCTAGAAAATATTTTTTATGATGAGATGTTCACACATCATAAGGTAAAAAAAAATCATCATATTAAGGGAACATTGATCGATGATTGTATTTGATTAATATTACCAAAGAGAAATAATATCTTGATTCCATTGAAGGGAAAACATTTATTTTTGATCAGAGATATATTTACCTAATTTTTTTCAACTCTAAATAGAATAACAATTTGTTGAATTGTGGAAAAAAGTTTATTATTTTGAAGCATCATTTGGTGAAAAAATCACATGATTTTATAGGTATGTTCCAAATTTTTTTGGGACACAAATTTCAAAAATAATTGGTTTTACATGATATTTACCCACGTTTATGGAGTTATTTTTCCTCATGAGAATATAAAGACATTGATAAAATTTTCATTAGGTTGAAAATGTTGAAATAATGTTTTATGACTCATTTCGTCCACATGATGACACTGATAAGAAGTAGTCAGTTTATAAGACATTATAAAAATATATATCAAATAAATTTTCTTGTAAGAATACAAAATCCCCTAATAGTAAAAATTGTGGTAAATATAAACCAGGATAATGACTTGTAAATAATGGGATGTGCTTCCAATGTGTAATGTATATAAATAGTGATCATGAGTGAATGTTAAATGATTTGTAGAATAACTAGATTTCGATGGTATGATTTTTTAACATTAAAGAGTTGGAGAGTTTTTATAATGATTATCAAATGGTAGTAACTCATTCACAAAATCTTCATTATTTGAAATAGATGTGTCTGGGAAAATCTTTTACAACTAATTCAATATATTTTGATCAATCAATCTAGTAGAATTAGGAAAATTTAATTCTTTATAGAATATGAAAATTTGTTGTTTGTTTCGGGATCTAAAGATTAATTTGTTTTTCATAAATGTTGGTTAATTTAAAATTCCATCACATGGAATAAAACCATAACATATTTTGAAAATAACTGGATGAGATATTATGAAAAAAATTATTTGAATTTTATATTCACTTTATGTGTAAGGATGTTTCATGAAAACCTATTTTTTTCCTCTGGTAGAGTTTTCTTTTATCATTGGTATGGATTGAATTTTTTTCCCATGATAAAATTTATAATGGAGCTAAAAAAATATTTTCAGAAATAGTTTTATTCGTTGTACAATAATTTACCCATATAATTGATAACATATCAGGAAGCTAAGAAACTGTTAAAATGTGGAAATGAATGTTATGTTTCTTTTACTATTTAAAAATGAAACTATTTTGATAAAATATATGTTAGAGGAATATGATTATCGTATTGTTTTTCATAATGATTTTCCTATTGTTATTCATGATCAAGATGATGATTTTACAATAGAAATTATACAATTACTAGGACAATTTCAAAAAAACTTTATCATATAAGTGATTTATAAATTCTAGATTCGAAAATGTAGTTGCTTGAAATACTAGTATAATGATTAATCAAAACTAGAACGTCGCCATAGGGTGCTATTACAGTGTTGGATAGAATGTAATATGCTTCCATGAGTGTTTATAATTATTATTGAGCCTTGAATAACATCACTATTATGAATAAGTTTCCTTTTTCACATATCGAGGAGTGGTTTGATTAGATCGACCATCCATTGTATTTTTCTAAGGTAAACCTAATTTTTGGGTAATATCAGTTGATGGTAAATGATGAATACATTCATCATGTAATGGCCTGGAATTATCTGGTCTATTCTGATGCTGATATCTAGTGTTTGAGGTGTTCGGTGATGTAAAGGTGACTCCTCCGTACTACTCTGCAAAATTTCAAGTACTGTGAATTGAGTTTCTAGAACAGTAGGTCTATAGTGTTTCTAGAATGGTGATACATCTAATGGTAGGTATATAGTGTTTCAAAAATTGTGGGTTTATAGTGTTTCTATAATGGTGATACATCTAATAGTTGGTCAAAATTGTTTCCAAAATGGTAGATCTTTATTGTTTCCGGAAGGGTATGTCAATATTGTTTCCAGAATGATGATACATTTAATGGTTGGCCTATAGTGTATCCTGAATTTCAGATCTATAGTCTTTCTAGAATAGTAGGTCTATAGTTTTTCTTAAACAATAAGGCATCTAACGGTGTTATGAGCATTGTTTCTAGAACTATTTCATTTCCTATTTCAAATATCCATATTTTTCCTGATATCCATGTTTCACCAATGTAACATTTCCTTTGACAAAAAATGGATTAAAATTGTTATATTATGATATGTAAGGCTGATTCAATCCCCAAAACACTTGTATTAAATTTTTCATGTTTAGGATTCCTTTACCTGGTCAAAATGTATTGATTATTGAAATCCTCTTTTAATAGAAAATATGATGCATCGTAAATTGCAACGACGTTTAATCATAAAATGGGACAAAATATATTCTTACCTTGTCTTTACATATTGTTCCTTGGTGTGAGAATAATTAACAAATCATTCCATTTTGTTGGTGTCATGCACAATGTTTTAACCATGGATTGCGTCTTTCCTTGGGCTAGTTCCTACTATATGACACCAACCATTTTGGTAAAACCATGAAATATCTATCAATCATAGATATAATTGTATGATCTACCATCATTATTCTTGTTTACTATCCTTCTATTTCTGCTTTCCTTATTATTTCACACGATCTCTAGATTCTAAATGTAGTTTTCTTTGGTTTTTTCTAGTTTGGTAATGTCTCTACATTCTTGGGTGGATGATGTCCTCTAAGATCGGTGATCATGATCTATTTTTTGGGATTGTTCACATTCAAACTGAATCAAAAATCTTTTAAGGTAGGGGATTCATGGCTTCTCTATTCATTTACTTGAAACTGAACAGTTAGAATTTTTTATCCAACTGGATCACAATGTAATTGAAAAAATAATTTTATGAACTAGATAAATAAATTTTCATAGATCATAAATTATATCCTCATGTTTTGATATATAGTATGATATATATGATTTTCTTTTTAGCATGTCACTCTGGATTAAACTAGATATGAACATAAATATGGAATTTATTAATAATTATTTGTATAATGATAAAGAGGAAAGCCATTTAATTTGTTCATTGTTGTAATTTGATGTTAACAAAATTAATGAAAAAGGAATGATTAATTATTTTTGATTTCTTTGATACATTTCTGATTATCTTTTCCATAGCTCGAACATAGTAGTAATAAACTAGTCAATTAAAGATGTTCTAAAGAACTTTTTGTTTTAAAAATTATAATTCCATGTAGGGTTCTATGTTACCCTCTTTCTTGTAAAGGCCATGAGCCTTTAGTTTGGAGCTATGAGAGCTCATTGCATGTGAAGGAAGAATATATTGTTTATGTACAAGAGTCATGATTATTATTTATTTAATTCCTCTTTTGATGTTCTATGAGCCTTTATGGATGTTGTGAGATATAGGGGGAGGGATGACCATTGGTTATTGTGAAAGATGAATCCTAGCACAGCGATATGCCTCAGTTTTTACATCTGGGTGTCGGGGAGGACACATGAGATGATAAAACATGTTGGAAGTTAATGATTGGATGTTTTCTAAATCATTTTGTATATTTATTTGCTCTAATTTCTACACTTCCCATGTCATCTTGTCTTGATTATCCCCCCATCAAAAATGGGGTGAAGATGCACTGGGTATACCCCATGGTTAACGTGTTTTTCTTATTGATGTAGAATAGGTCTACGTTGGTGCCATAGTTGGAAAAGACATGATGGGTAGTTCATATACTCACTATGTTGACCCCCCTTGTTTTTAGTTTCTTTGACTATTTTTCAAGAATTTCTGGGAATATGAGAATGTAATAACATTTTCAATAAATGATAAAATAAATGATGGCAACCCATGGGGTTGGAGCATCCTGGGATGCAATGATGTGTTTACAATTTAATAGAATTGTGGATCTTAGTTGGAATGCTAATGAAATGCAATTTGGAATTGATAATAGTTAATTATTTAGTAAATAATTAATTAACATAACATGCATCTGATTAAAATGGAATAATGTAATATAATAACTCTATTTAAATGGTTGGGTGCTACTTGGATACCTAGTCTTAGTAGTGGAATCCAAGAGTCTGAGAGATATTAGATATAGTGGAGTTTAAGAGTTGGTTATTCTCATAGTGTGGTTATGAGCTATAATATATTATTAACATTTCATGTTCCTATATTCTAATCCACCCCTTCAATTAGTGAAATAGAAACCCTGAGGATTCTAAGCCTTGGGGGTGATTTCCCCATCATTCTAGTGGAAGGATGGATTGATAACTACCACATTTGGCCTCACTCTATTCTATTGTTAGTTACTTTTTTCAGTTGGAATGGCCGAAAGATTTCACCATATATGTGTGTAGAGTGATTTAAGGGATTTTGATTATTTGCACACATATATTTTGGATATAGTTTCCTTTGGACTACAACATGTGTAACGTGTATAGGAAGTGATTGCTTGAGGATCTTTACTTGGTGTATGGGTTGTAATGGCTTGAGGTATGATGACTAATGTATGATTCATGTTATTTGAGATGTGGTGGCTCCCAAAAATTACCTGTTTACATTGGTTACATTGATGTAGTGGTTATGATGCACAAGGTGCATGTTGTGGGGCTTTTCTGAGGTGTCTGTGGGCATGCCTTTTTTGAGAGAGATGCGTACGATGTATGGAGTTGGGGAAAAGTTGAAAACCAATTGGGAAGTTGAAGTGGGGTACCCTAGATTTTCTTTTTTATATTATGTAATTTTTTATGTGATACCTAGTGAGAGTAGCCATGGTGATGTTTGGAACATAGTATACATATTTAGGGGATGGTTTTGTTTCACCAGTTATTCATTGCGCTTTATCATACTTTTTTAATTTTTTTAACAATAGGCTCTGTGGAGGATACAAACGAGTATTCTATTAGGCACATCTTATGTATATAGAAACTATTTTCAGTTCAGTTTATGTTGTATGGAGATCATGCTAGTTACTACTCGGTTGGGGTAATAGGCGTTGTTCAGGCTTCATGGTCACTGTAGTTTTCTACATTTCTTGGTACATGGAGTTTTATATTTCTGTTGTATTAGTTCTTGCATGACATTATATTTGTGAACATGGGTTTTCTTTTAAATTGTAGTCTAAGTTGTATTGGGTTGGGGATTGTCAAATCTCTTTTTATTGCATGTGTTATCATTGAGAGTAAGGCCCCCAATTTTGTGTGTATACAATACCCTTGGTGCTATTATCCATCATGGGGCCTACATGAGGCAGGAATCATGGATCACTATCTTCCATTTCACATTTCCGACCTAGGAGGGTTAACCCTTGTGTGGATGGGTTCCGAAAAATTTGTATCAAAGGATTGGTTGAGGGATAGGATGAAGTTGGTGTTAGGCATAAGATATGATGTATGACTTTGTTGGGAAATGATGTTAGTTAACATTTTCAAGTGACCAAAACACAAGATACCAGCTCAGACATAGATTTTTAGGTTCCACTGTGATCTGATTCGTCAACACTTTTGTTTACTCTGACTACTAAAAAAATTGATACATGATTTAGGGTAGAGACATAAGAAATGATATTGCATAATTAATATTATTTAATATGATTAAATGGGTAGATCATGTGATATTTTAACCAAAAATGAATATAATTAAATAATTAATTAATGTATAACATTATGTATTATAGTTATATGAGCTGTAACTATATTTGATATTGAAGGTGTGGATCCAGGTTGACGTCCTCATCGAGTTTGTGTAGAAGATGTATAGCAGGGTGCACCAGCATATTGTCACAGTCTAGAGAATGTCCAATATGAAATGTCGAGGTCAACACATTAATAGATTCATATCTAGTGCTCGAAATGAGAATTGGATGTTTTTGGATATGGGATGATGTGTGGACTAGTGAGGTAGTGGTGGTACTTGTTCCTCAGAGAACATGAAGAATTAAAAATCTCATGATAGGAGTTCTAAAACATGTTCATAGTCGAGTTTCTTTCTTTGACAGTGAAGGTATCCCATTTCCATGAGGTATATACAAATTGACCATGGATCTCTAATGTGAGAGAGTTTGAAATCCATGCTAGGAACCTTTTATGATATTCTTCAGAGCCATTTCGAGTTGTGGAGGATAGGGATAGGCATTTTAGGGAGGCGTTAATTCTAAAGATCCATCTCTAGGTCACCTTGTTTATAAGAAATACATATCATAAGGTGATCGAGAGGGTAGAGGTCATTGGGAGGACATTTTCCAAAACCAGATCATCATGAATAGGGATTCATCATAATTCTTCAAGAAGTACAACACTGGTCTGCGGTTCCAGATTTTCAGAGCATATGAAGTTTCGTTAGTAAGGGGTAGGTCCATGACATTAATATCTCGTTTCTCTAGGGGGGAATTGGTTCTGAAGAATATTCAATGGTATCAGGGGAGAGGTCGAGGACATAAATAGTGAGAGTTACCAACCTTTTAGAGCCGTCATCATGCATCAGGTGTTCCACTGTAGGTTACACTATTGAGGATTATCTAGCAAAGGTAGTAGCAATAAGTCCCACAAGATATGGATCAGTACAGAGCCAATGGGGCAGGCAATGGAAAACCCTGTGATGATCCCTTCCCTTATATATCAAAACATGGCAATGGTGGTGGTCATCATTAGGGTTAGAGATTTCGTGAAGGGGGTCATGGTCAGCTTTATCCTTTGGTGTTTCCAGCTCAAGGAAAGCTAGACATCGTTCGAGGTTCCGTTTTATTGTTTTGATCATGGGTTTTCTACGTGTATTATTCAAGAGAGATAGACTCCTAAATATCACCTTCCCCTGTCCATGTTTTTAGACAAGACGTAGACAATCTTCTAGTGTCGTTTTCATTTACTAGGCTAGTTGGAGGTTTAGCTGACCTGTTTGAAGTATGTAGAAACTTTGAGCAAGGGATGGGATGCTCCAATCTTGGAAAGAATTCTTTTAATTATGGATAAATACAAATAATTTCATTCTCAACATGGATTGGTTGTATATGATATAGGATATCGTGGATTTCTTCCATAGGTAGGTGTTGTTCATCTATAATGGTAGAGAGAAAACAATGTTTTTTAAAAAAGTGAGACCCTCAGATGGGTCTGAGGGCTATATCAACCTTATCATCATTTCAGGTTGAGATGATGTTATGTTAATCATAGGTTCATATAATGGTGTTTCCCAGGTTAGTATAAGAGTACCCTAATGTCTTTTTAGAATATGTTGTAGCATTACCCCCCTCAGCAAGAGATCTCGTTCAGGATTGAGATACAGTTAAGAATTTCACGTGTCTCTATGTCTCTGTATAGGATGGCCCCTTATGAGTTATGGGATCTATGTATATAGCTCGGTCGTCTATTACTGTGTGATTTTGTTCAGATTAGTGTGTCACTGTGGGGGTGCACCAGTTTTGTTCGTGAAAAAGGTTGACCATATTGTGTGTTTTTTATCAATTATCATCGATTAAATTAAGTGAAATTAAAGAATTGTTATCTTCTTCCATGTATTAATGATTTAGTTGATCAACTGCAGGGTGAAATTTTGATTTGGAATATCAAATTGTTGTGTGGATATAATTATATATGTGTGAGGGGTGAAGATATCAGAATGACTGCTTTTAGTTTTTAGTATAGTCATTAAGAGATCATCGTAATTCCATTTGGTGTGATGAAATATCTAACAATATTCATGGAATTTAGGAGAACTATGTTTTTTGAGTTTTGGGATGTGTTTGTTGTGGGTTTTGTCGATGATATCATTGTGTACTCTGCGTCTGAGGAGCAGAATACAAAGCTCAGGTACGGCATTTTGGGTGTTCTTCACCAATAGATGGTGTTACATAATTTTTCAAAGTGCGTGTTTTCATGTAGTGATGTTTTTTTCATATGGAATGTGTTGACCCATTAGGGAGTAGGTGTGGATACGTCAAAGATAAAAGAAGTTGTGTCGTGGGAATCCCCCCAATATAGTGGCAGAGGTGCGATGTTGCCTTTTCTCTTCGGCTACTACATGAGGTTTGAAACTGATTTATCTTTGGTTGCAACTCCCTAGATTGCATTGACAAGGTAGGATTAAGAATTCATTCAGAATAATTTGTGGAAAATAACATTTGAGTGTCGGAATCTGAAGTTGGTAGGTGCTCATGTTCATTGTCTTCAAGTAGAGGGAGTTCTGTTTGATGTTTTTTGAAATGCTTTGTATTTGGGGTTAGGATGTGTTAGATGCTGTATAGATCATTTGTTTCTGTTGAGTCTCTATTGTTTCATCCCAATGAATGTAACTATGACACCCACATTCATGATTTTGTGGAATTGGTGTTTTCTATTATGTTTTGGAGACATTACATCATTACATTGTTCTTTGTTGTTTCCAATAATCATAAGAGCCATTAGTATGTTTTCTCTCAGCATCACTAGAACTTGTGGCAACATCTATGGATGGAGTTCTTATAGGAATAAATATTCATAATCATGTATGCACTAGGAAAGGGGACTATTGTAGTTGATTCTCTAAGCATAATGTCACGTAGTGATGTAGTTTGTGAATCATCTGATTCCTATAGAGTGATGGAATAACATTAAGCATTACTTGTCAATATGTGATAAAATGGTGGTCAAAGTTTCCTTTTTCAGATGATGGTGCATTCATCTCTGGTGTAGCAAGTAGAAGAGTCGCAGTTTGGGGATCTAGTGGTGGAGGTTTAGAGAGACTGAGTAGTTTATAGTGAGGCCCCAGATAGTTGGTATGAAGATGAACAGCACATAGTGTTATATCAAGGATGCCACTTCATTCATTTGGAGATGCAAGTAAATGTTCCTTCAGGATTCCATAGTTCACCTTGAGCCATGAGTCCTTGCCTGAAAAAGATGTACCGAGACTTGAGGTGGATGTTTTGGTTTCTTGGGATGAAGCATGCAGTTTTGGATTTTGTGTCTCGATGTTCGCACTACAAGAAGGTTATGGTCGAGCACTGTGTCCCTGGTGGTTTTCTTTAGCTATTAAATGTTCCTCAATGGACGTTGGAGGACATCTCGATCAACACTGTTTCTAGTTTATCTCAATCACAGGGAGTTCATGACTTAATATGGGTTATAGCGTATCATTTGACGAAATCAAACCACTTCATAGAAATAAAGGAATCGAGATCAATAGAGGATTTATTAAGGTAGTATCTGGAAGAGGTTGTGAGACTCCACAGAGTCATGAGGATGATTACTTATTATCACAATACTCATTTTATTTCTATGGTGTGGAGAGGACTCCCAACTTCTTTTGTTTCTAAATTACTCCTTACCACTACATTTTTTCAATGATGAATGATCAAACATATCAGAACATCTAAACTAATGAAGACATGTTGTGCTCCTATGTGCCGGATTTTGGAGGTTTGTATATGAGGCACATAACCATTGTGGAGTTATCCTACAAAAATTGTTTTCACTAAACCATCAGTATTTTGTCATTTGAACCCTTATATGCATGACAAATCCATTCACTTTTGTGTTATACAATGGTTGGAGAGTCACAAATTCTCAGATCAGAACTAGTGAAGAATACGACGAAGTTGGTTTTGGTCATTTGTTAGTGGATGAATGTAGTGTGGGATCATCATAAATCATATGCAGATCAAAGGAGGAGACCTATAGAGATTTATTTTTGGGATCACGTGTTTAATAAGTCGACTCCTCATCATGGGCAACAAAGGATTGGTGTTGGGAGTTTTCTTTCTCCATGGTTTGTTGGGATTTTAGAGGTGTTGTCTCATGTTTATGTTGTGTTGTGTCAAGAATCACGACCCCTATAGATGTGCTGTATACGTGATGTTGTTCATATGTCACATTTATTTTTTATCTTCATGACGACTCTCACATCATCGATTGGGGATATATCGAGGTTGAAAATTATGGTACCTTCATGGAGTGGCCTGTAGAGATCGAAGACAACAAGGAAAAGGCATTACATGGGCATAATATTCCCTTGGAACAAGTCATGTAGAGGAATGATGGAATAAATGAGTGTAACATCATACATGAGTCCGAGATACATGCTGAATACCCTGATCTATTTAATGAATATATATTTTCTTGTAACAATGTTCATTTTTTGGGATTAGACCTCTTCATTTTTATGATGTAGATTTCTTTTTAAGCTTATTGTGGGATGCTATATTTGGAGTGGTATCTCCCCTATGATATTGTTTAAAAGGAGGATGTGGTTTTCATGTGGTTTCACATTTTTTTGTATCATTTGATATCATATTGTGGTGAGAGACATATCAAGTATCTCAATTAGTGGTTTCTCATACCCAGTTTTATGTTTCCTAAATGTGTTGGTTTTGGATTCTTGATTATGAGAATGTTATTAGAGGTATATTATGTAATGGCTCAAACCTATTTGGTCTATCCCCTTACTAAAATTTAGTGTTTGATGTGTCCTGGGAGTTCAATCTGAACAATCACCATCAATTTCCAAATTTCTAGACCCGTGAATAGTGTTTCTAGAATGGTTGGTCTGCTGTCTTTTAGAATGGAAGGTCTATAGTGTTCCCAGAACAGTGAGACATCTAAAAGTTGGTCTATAGTGTTTTCATAATGGTTGGTATATAGTGTTTCCAGAACGGTGAGACATCTAATGGTATGCCTATAGTGTTCCTAGATCATAAGTTCTACAATTTTTCTTGAATGGTAAGTCAATTGTGTTTCCATAACTATGACACATTTGAATATTGGTGTAATGTGTTTTCATAAGGGTAGATCTATAGTGTGTCTAGTTTGGTAGGTCAAAAGTGTTTCTTTAAAAGTGAGACAACAAATGATGTCTTGAACAACGTTTCCAAAACTGTTTCATTTTATTTTTCAAATTTTGAAATATTTCCAGAATTCCAAATTTCTCCTATTTAACGTTTTTGTTGACATAAAATGATTTAAATTACGTTTTTAAGAGATTTATGTCTTATTAAATCCCTATAACTTTTATATTAATTTTTTTAATGTTTGGGGTGCCAATATTTGGACAAAATGTGTGGTTTAATGTGAACGTATTTTAATGGAAATCCAGTGAATCTTAAATCACAGCTCTATTAAGTCTTCTAAAGTGATAATTTATATTCCTCACTTCTTCATCCTTCTTGTTCCCGGGTGTGAGATGTTAAATACATTAATTCGTTCTTATAGGATTTGTTCGCAGTGTTGTATCCTTGGTTTGTGTCTTCCCAAGAGTTTCTACCTACTACATGTCCCCACAGTTTGTGTGTAAAAAAGCAGTATCGATCAATCTTTGATATAATGTATAATCTATCATCATTATTCTGGCTTCATATCCTTCTATATATCCATTACCTATTATTGAATGCTATCTCTATGTTTGTAATGGAGTTTTCTTTGTTGTTTGTTGGTGTGGTGGTGTATCTACATCATCAGGTGGATGCAATCCTCTAGGTGTGGTGATTGTGATCTGTTATGTTGGATTGTACTTGTGCAAAGAGCATCTAAATCCTTTTAGGTAGGTTATTTACGACTTCTCTATTAATTTATGTACAAATGAAGAGTTATCATGTTTTATCTCATTTGACCTCAATAGAAATGACATAATAAATATTTTATCCCGATAAATAAATTGGTATCGATTGTTTGTTATTGGAACTTGTTTTTTCTAGATTGTTTGATATCTATTATTGCCTATAACCATGTCATTATAAATAAAATGGGTAAATAACATTAAGCCTAAATTAATTGACAATTATTTGGATAATGATAAAGAGGCATGTAAATTAATTTGGATGTTGTTGTTGTCATTTTGTGTTAATAAAAATGATGTAGAAAGAACATTTAATTATTTTTGATAGCTATAGTATATTTATTTTCAGCTTTCCCATAGTTTGAATATACTAATAATGAACTAGTTAATTCAAGAAGCACTAATGAAATTTCTGTTTGATAAATGCTAATTACTCATAGGGTTCTTACTAACACTTTTCTTGTAATGTCCATGAGTCTTAAGCTTGGAGCATGAGAGCTCCTTCCATGTGAAGGAAGAATGCCTTGTTTAGGGAAATAAATCTGATTTGATTCGTTATTTTATTCTTCTTGTGATGTTTTGTGATCTCAGAAGGATGTTGTGAGATGTGGTGGTAGGGAGGCCCATTGGTTGTGGTAGTAGTGGATGCATATATTGGCGAGATGCGTTGGTTTATGCATGATGTAGTCGTAGAGGATGGAAAATATGATGAAACGGGATGGATCTGAGTTATTGGATTCTTGCTGAATTTTTTTGGTTTCTTATCTACTATATTGTCCCCACATCTCAAGGAAGCATGTCTTTCATACCCTCGTTAATAAAAGGGTTGAAGACACATGGGGTATGACATATGTTTTCCATCTTTATGTTCTTTAGGGATGATGGTTCTATGCTCCTAAAAAGGGTGAAAAAAACACGACTTGTAGTTCATTATTTATCCATGTTGAGATCCCATGTATTTAGTAGCTTAGATTGTTTTCATATAATTCCTGTGAAAAAGGGATATTTGTACTACTTTTAATAGATGATAAAATAATTGATGTTAACCCATAGGGTTAAAGCAAGCTAATATGAAATGATGAGGTTACAATTTAAAGGAACTATGGATCTTAGTTGGACTACTAATGACAGGTAATGTGTAATTGATAATGGTTAATTAATGTTTAAATAATTAATTAATGTAAAGTAAAAATGATTAAAAATAAATTATGTAATATAAAAAATCACATTAAATTTTTGTGTTCTTATAGAATACCAGGTCTTTGATGTAGATGTCCAGATTTCAAGAGACGCTAGTTATTGTTGATTCTAAGTCTAAGTTATTCCCATAGTTTGTTGATGATATAAAATATATTCTGTACTTTTTGTGTTTCTATATACTACTCCACCCCTTCATTTAGGGAAATTGAAACCCTATGGATTCCGATACCTGTGGGTTTTTTCCAAAAATTTTTGGTTGGAGGATGGATGGTTGACTACCCCCCTTTCCCCCACTTTCTTCTCTGGATAGATACTTATTCCATTAAGAACGACAGTTAGTTTTCCCCATATATGTGTGTAGAGTGCAATATTGTCTTATAGTTATTAACACACATATATTCAAGATATGGATTCTTTTAGACTACTATAGGTGTAACATGATTAGGGTTTAAAGGATTGTGGAACCTTACTCGAAATATGGGTTGTAATGGATTGAGGTATAATGCCTGATGTTTGAAACAAATTATTTGAGATATGGTGGCTCCAAAAAACTATAGGTTTAATTTTTTATGTTTACGTTGTGGTTGTGTTGAATGGTATAAATGTTATGGTTCTTCGCCTAGGTGTTTTTATGAAAGCCTTTTTGGAAAAAGATGCATAGGACATACAAAATTAGGTTATTCATGAAAACCTTGGTGAATTAGTAGTTGGTTACCCAAGATATTCCTTATTATATTATACAGACTTGTATGTGATACTTGTTGATAGTTCCATTGCGAGACTGGTAACATAGTATGCCTAGTTAGGTGATGAGTTAGTTTCACTTATTGTTCATTGTGGTTTAACATGATTTCATTACATTTTCCTAGAAGTCTCCATGGATGATCTTATTGAGTATATTGTTATACTCACTCTATGTACATATAATAAATTTTTCATTTCAACAAGAGAATGTTGGATATTAGTCTACTTACAACTATTGGTGTATGTATTATATAATTCGTTCACATGTTATCTATTAGAGGATAATGCCTCTTATTTTGTGTGTCTAAAATACCCTTGGTGCTAGTCACTAACCTAGGGCCTACTGAAGGTGGGACTTGTGGGGTCACTATCTCATTTCTCAAATTGATGGCCTAGGAGGGGCACACCTTGTATAGAGGAGGCCTTGACACATTAGATTGTGCTTCATACGAGATATGGGAATTATGAATTCATAGAAATGTTGATTGGATTATAGAATCTATCTACCATATTTATGGATATTAGGAATATAATATTTTTTGAGTTCATGGATAAGATAAAGGTAGTGTTTATTGATGACGTTTTAGGTATATTCATAATGTTACTAGGAGACTAAAAGAAATATACAAGGTTTTTCACATAATAAATTAAAAGAAATTGTTGGGTATCTTTTGAAAGACTGAATTTTTTTTTCATAAAATTTCATTACATGGTCTCATTGTTTCCAATAATGGCTTAACCATTGATCCTACCAAAACTAATATTTTTTATGAATGTCCAAGGCACAAAAATATTACTCATATTCATAGTTTATTTGTTTTGGAATGCAATTGAAATCAGTTTTACTAATAGAATTTATGGTTATTTGGCCTGCTGACTATGTTAACTCGAAAAGGATTTAAGTTCATATGGATTAAGGACTCTGATGATTATTTTCATGAATTTAATAGAATATTGTGGGATTCTCCACTTTTGTCCCTACCTTCATAAAATTGTAAATTCTACATCTACAATTATGCTTCCTTGAAATGAGTTTATTATGTACAAATGAATAATGTTCATTTAATTTTTTTCATCATGTTAGATGAAAAATTGTAAGTAAAATTATCCAGTAAATTATTTTTAATTTGTTTTTTTTGTTCAGGAATTAAAAATTTGGCAGGCGTTATTTGTATGGAGTAACGTGACATATATATACTTATCACAAATGTTTCAAATATATTTTCACCTTGATGAAATTGAATATGAGGAAGATAATATTGATAATATTGATAAAGTATTAAGATTTCATGATCAATTACCATACCATTAAAGAAAATAATGTGGCTGACTCATTGAGTTGGAATTATATTTCTACATTAAAATTGTTTTGTGTATGACATGATCCTTTAATTAATGATTGGATAAATTTTGTCCTCAATGATATTGGTGCTTGTGATTCCCCTGTTATCTTCTAGTCTCACCCTAGTCATCTATACCGTAAAAAATTTAAGTGTTCTCAGAAAAAAGACTATGAGATTCAAAAATAGGGTTATATTGGTTATGGAATATATGTTTATGAAATTTAATGTTGATAAAGACTGTGTCATTATATTTGTAATGATATTATGATATCCTTGTGAACCATTTTTAAAGAAATAACATTCCTTGGAATATCATAATTCTCCATCTTTATCTCATCATGGATGCATATAGATGTATAGAAAACATTGAGATTATTAGTTTCAGGATAAAATGAAAATCGTTGTTTATATTTTAAAATGAAATTTTTGATTTGTAAATATGATAGTGTAGATAAACAACTACCATTGGGGGTACATAATAATTTTTTAGAATAAGACTAAAGATTAAAAAATCCATGGATTTAATGGTTGGACTACAGAAAACATCATGATGTGGAAATGTTGTTTTGGATATTATTGACTGTTTCACTAAATCTAATTTTTTTTTTCTTATTTGAGACAACATTCCACTAGATCAAGAGTCTCAATTGTATCAAAACGATATAGTTAGGTATCATGGATTTCCATTATCAATTGTTTTTTATCATGGTCATAGGTTCAATTTTATCTTTTGGAAAGGCCTCTCGATGTTGTTGGGTTATGAATAAAATTTCAATAATTCCATACATCATCAATCAGATAGATAGTTGGAGTGATTAATTCATACATTAGATAATATTATTTCATCATGTAAAATGGATTACCAGGGATGTTGGGATTAACATATATTATTAGTTGAATATTCATTGATAATATATTTCATTATAGAGTATAGATGGAACCTTTTGAGGAATTATATGGAAACTATTCCAAACATCAGCATTTTTGGATAATTTCATAGAGAGGAAGCTGATGAGACTAGAATTAGATGGGGATGGTGATGATAAAATGATGATAATATTGTAAGATATTATGACAGATTAGAGTATGAAGAAAAATTATGCAGATAAGGGGAGTAATTACATCTTTTGTTATAGGTGATTATTTTTCCGTAATAGCACCCCTTGAAAAAGTGTTTCCTATTTTTGTAATAAATGACTGATAAGTCCAAAGTTCATTGGAATTTATTAAATCATGGAGAATTATTTTCCATTTTCCTATTGTCTAACCTAGTTTATGGAGTTTGTCTCATGTTGACAATGTTTTTATGTTTTTATGTTAACAATTTATGTTCTATATCCATCCCATGTTTTGATTCAATAAGTAGTTAAGTTTGAAGAAAATCATTCTTATAAAGAGAAACCTATTTAGATTCTTGATCGTAGGGAGTATTTATTTATGAACAAGGCAATTCACTAGGTGAAATTTTTGTAGTAGAACCACGTGGTTGAATAATGAACATGGGAATCAGAATATGATATGAGGTAAATGTATCTTAATTTTCCAAATAAGTGAATAAATTTGTATTGATGAAATTTAATAAGGTGGGGAGATGAAAAAAAACATACAAAAAATAGAATAATTTGTTTTTATAATTGTTATTATTCCTAAATTAAATAGTATATTCATTATGTTTAGTGATTTGTAAGAAATAATGTTTTATTAGGTAACTTATTTTAAAAAAATTATAATAATATAATTCTAATTCGATATAATTAATTTTTTTTGGAATTCATCATGTTGAAATTATCCTTGATATAATTTTCAATAATTTTTTTCAAGAATATTATTTTTTGGTCTATTGTAATAAAATGTAGTTTTTCTGAAATAAAGAATTTTTGTGACATTTTGAATAGGGAAAAATTTTATACAAATTAAAAAATTATTGACTAAATAAATTACAGTGGGATAATATAAAAATTTAATAAAATTTGAACATGTATGTTCTAATTTATTTCATTACATGTATAAATTTTTTTAGTGTCAACATTGTGCATGCACAATGGTGACCAAGTCATATTTTCTTAGTAATATATAATAATTGATCACTAAAAAACATTTTTATAGACTATTATATTCATTTTTATGTACAATTTAAGTTTTTCCTACTAATTTTGAATTCTAGATTTATAAAACAGAAGAGTTGTCCAATTTCATATGCAATTCCAGTGAAAGAAATAATGAAAGAAACTAATTAAAGTAGTTTTCTTGACATGTATACCAGTAAATATTAATTATGATTGAATTTATAATTCTATTGCTAATCTAATTAATTTATTATAATTATAGTAATATATTTTTATTACGTAAAAATGAAATTGTTATTTTTAATTCTTATGCACAACAAATTCATTGTTTGTTCCATATGAAGAGAAATAATTGAATTATTTTTAACATAAAATTTAATTAAAATTAAAAGACCTAAAACATGATCAAATAATTTTATATAAAATTTTTTATTACCATTTTTTCATTTTATTTCAATATGGGACATTTTAGAATGACATGAATCACATTAATAGATTTAGTATGATTTATTTAAAAGGATGACATGTTGTTCACACTACAGTTCTTAATTGGAATAATATTATAATATATGGATTTTCCAATGTTTATTCCAATCCTAAATATTCATTTAAAATATAATAAATTTATCTCCTTAATGGCCTTTTTTTTATTTTTTGGAAATAAATATTTACCTTCATTTCGTGCAAAAATGGTGATTTAGAAAATATTTATAGAATAAATAAATCAAATAAATAATATTTAAAATAATGAAATAAATTTATTTCAAAAAATTTTGAGCTAATTCCTGATTAATCTAGATTAATATGTTATGTACAAGATATAATAAAAAATTTATATGAAAATTAATATATCATATTTTAATTAATTCATATTTTTGAATTGTTTTCAATTTGAAAAAAAATTAATTATCGTCAATAAAATATTTTAATAAATTATTTAAAAATATAAAAAATTGAAAAATTTCAAAACTGATAATATTCCTTCAAAAATTTAATCTCTTATGATTTAGACACCTTTTGGAATTCCTTATCCCAATAATAGACTAAATATATTTTTGTATTTTAAATAATTCCAAAATAATCCCCCAACTCAATTATAAAATGATAATCATACCTTAACCAAATTCCATCACAATATGAATTTTTTCTCTAATATATAATTCCAAATTCAATTCTCCTCATCCCTTTTCACATTCTATTACATATTGTCTTACAAATAAACCACATACAAGTTCCTTAGGAGGTTCTTAAGGAGAACTTTTTAAAATGTAATTTTTTTATTTTTCTCTTCTTAATTCTTTCCCAATTCAACATAATCCTCACCTCGTATAAAAATTTCCATGATAAATATAGTATCATATATAAAATAGAATGTTTTATATGGTATATTCATCATAAAATTTATCATTTTTCACATCTTATTATATAATGTAATCATCATCCATGGTGTCTCAATTCCCCATCTTATTGGATGATGAGTTTTGTATTCCATCACCTGCAATCATAGCAGGATTAAATTCAATTTTTATTGTAAAAAATGATGAAAATTTTTTTTTTAACACCAAAGAAAATATAATCATAGTTTTACTAAAAATATATTATATCAAATGGATTTATTTTTAATTTAAACAATTATAAGACAATATTCTTTAAAATAATCATTGAAAATATTTTTTTTTAAATTATAGTTTTCAATTTTTATGGAAATGTAAATATTATATTAAATTGTATTTTAGAATAAAAACTTTTATTAAATAAAATTTACTTTTATCAAAAATTTTATTTAATAGAATATTTAAAAAAAAATATATATGAGTATTGTTATTTTGTTTTTGAATTTAAAAATATAAAATGTATATGAATATTATTTTTGAAATACAAAAAAAAAATTAATATGATATGAAGACAACACTATTATACAGTTATAATTTCATATTAATTAGATAATGTGATTACATTTGTCATTTAAAATTATAATTTTAAAATATCATCTATTATAATAATAATATCAAATATTTTAATGACATTATTTTTGTAATAAAAAATTTCTAGTTTAATTTATGAAAACAAATATTTAATATGAATAATTTTATTGGTTTTATATATATTCTATAATATGATATATATATAAAGTAATAATTATTAGATTTAAATTTAACATTATTTTTTTAATAACATTTACGAATTTGTTGATTTTTCTTAATAAAATTATAATAACAATGTTTATAATAAAGTTAAACATATTATATAATATATTAAATTTATAACATTTCATCAAATAATAATGATATAATAATAAGAACAATATAGTAATAATAATAATATAAAGAAAACGGCATAAAATATTGGGGAAGAGGGGTCAATGTTTCGGTATCGTGTGAACGGGATGTGCATGTCCTATTCGTCATCTGGGGTGCGCCATTGCAAGGATTTCATTGAGGGTGACAAGTTCATGTCACGAGAGTCACACACTGCAGCCGGAGGTGTCGTGCAGGCCGGGAGAAGATGAGGATGTGATAAATCATCTCCATAGGAGTCTGGTTCTTCACCTTGGAACTATATTAATAGTGGGGGTTTAGTTCATTAAAGGTGACGAGATCATTGTGAGGCATTCGACTGCAGATGAGGAAGAATGAGTCGGGTCGATGATGACTGGTTTGTCCAGATAGGGTTTCGTCTCAGGAATTCTTGGTCTCCATTGAAGAAGGTTCTTGTCTTCTTTGATCACTAGGTTTCCTAATTTCCTAAACTAAAATTATCATCATTTGGATTTGGTTTTCTCCTTTGATCATTTCTTTCTTATATTGAATCCTATAGCAATATTTTTTCTTCTACAATGGACTGAAGCATGAAAATATTTTGTCTGTCGGTTGATTTTTTTCTCTATTTTGTATGTGGCATGATTGTTTATGGTTAAATTATTAATCTAATATAGAGTATTTTGACCAATGTTGATTTTCATTTTCTTTTGGTCATCTTCAGTCAATTTTAATTTGTTAATCTTCTATGATTTTATTCTTGGTTAATACAATATTTTGCCCAATTAATGACACTATATTTATTGTTTCAATTATTTTTGGGTATTGTATGAAAATGTGGATTCAACTGTACTTTTATCATTATTTTATATTAATTTTCTCTTTTTTCTAAGATGGATTAATTCTGATGAATCTAGCAAAGTATATGTAAACAAAATATTATTTATTTTTCCTCACCTCGTGTCCCATCTTTCCCATCAAGCTGAGTCTTGTGTATCTCATTCAACATTGTATTTTTTGGGCTATAAAAACCTTGTTTCGGTGTGTAAATGAGATTCCTAAAACCACTATTTCTGTCATTTTTCTATGCTACTATAGATGGTCTTCTTGTAGTATTATCTTCACGTAAGGGATGTTCCTTAATTTATATATTTCATCATATAAACTGTATTTTATGGTTTTGGATATGGGAAGAATCATTTATTTTCTATAATATAATTATCTAAAATTTTATTTACATATATGTGTATTAAAATTTTTATTTTGTTCTGATTCCTTATTATTCTAAATTATTCAAGGGGATTACATGTTTTATTGTACCGATTTTTTTCATGATATAATTATTTAATTTTTTATCATGTTATGAAATTTAATTTTTATTCCCAAGGGTGTACATACCTGTAGACATATATTTATATCTATCAAACCATGTATAAATATTTTTAGTAAAAATTAATGTATTGTGTATATTGATATTTTTTAAATTATTTAAATTTGGATTAATACGGTATTAATTGTAAAAACAAATTCTATCTATATATTAACATGTATATAACTATGTTTAGGTTTTAAATTCATATCCTAATAATTTTTTCCAATGTATAATCTCATTTGGTGACGTTTTTCTCAAACATGAATATATTCTGTGATGATTAGTGTTGTAAATTCAATTTGATATATATATATATTAATATGATTTTTCTGTTTATAATTCTGTCACCATGTTTCCAAAAAGTGTGCAAAACATGTCGTCACTTCATATTAACCTAATTGGTGTTGCATCCACATATAAACATAGATTTGTGATTATTCACATCATCGACACCCATTACTTTATAATAACCTCATTGTTTCATTTTTAATGTTTTATTTCAAAAATTACAACTACATGGATATCATTGAATGTATTTAATTTTTTATCTTTCCTTTAAATTTTATAATTAATTAATACGATTTTTTATGGAAAATGTTTTTCATGAAAAAAAGATTGAACAACTTGATAGTTCATGCAAAGAATATGTGGAAGATGTTTTGGTTGTGACGAAAATTCTAAGTGATGCAATGTAAGTTCATATATTTATATACATGTAATTATATATATATATATATATAATTATGAACTTTAATTTTAATGCAGCGACATGTTTTATTAAAAATTAATACACTAGTAAATATATATATATATATACATGTGTAATGAATGAATAAAATGTTTTCGAAAAACCTGACATTTGACAGTTTTTAATATGGATGGGAAATGGGGAGTGAACCCATCCGTCACTTAGTGGGTAGGCCTAGACATCCTCCAACGATTTAGGTGACCTCAAAATAGTACATTGTTTTAAGAAGCTTTTGTATTGATTTCAGAAAAACATTATATTATGATTAGGCTATCTTAAACTTATGTAGTTTCAAAAATGATCTATTATTTTTAAACCATTAGTAATTTCAATTAGTATTTTAAAAAAGTTATTTCAAAATATATTTAGACAGTTATGTTAAGAAACTAATAATGTTATTTGATGGTTTCTAAACCCCTTTATGGATATTATTATAGGTCCCCCTTGTTTAAATATATTTTTTCACATGACCAGTATAGTTTTTTAATGGCATTCACTTTTCATAGGGAGTTAGAACACATCGGGTTTTTGTTCATTTTATTTTATTTTGTTGCAAATATGAAAATTTTTTAGGTTGTGTATAACTCTATAGAACCTAGACATTTTAAAGGTCCTCTACTATATAGTGTTTAAGGCTGGGTCATTATAATTGCTATCAACAGAATGGTACAGACAAATTTTGAGATTAGATGTCATTGTCTTAGGGGTATATTTTACATTTTAATGATCTTTCTCTCTCATAATTCATATGAAAAAACATCAGAATTTGTTTTAGTCCAATGAATGAATTATTAGGACAATGTAATTTTTTAGGGGGGTTAATTTAATAGCCCATAAAATAAAAACAATTTTTTTTAAAATATTTTCTCAAATGGATTAATTTTTAATTTAATCATTTTAAACGTTTTAATAAAAATAAAAATTGAATGTAATTTTTTAATATGTTAATTGATTTTACATTTATTTAATGGAAAATATTATATAAATTTTTATGGTACAATAACCAATTTTATTAAATAGAGCTTAATTTTATCCAAATTTAAAATTAACATAACATATTAAATAATAATTATTTATTAATATAGTAAATTTGTTTTTGAATTTAATAATATAATATGTAAATGAATATTAGTTTTGAATTATATAAAATTATTAATATAATATAAAACCAATAGTATAATATTGTTATAATTTTATTTTAATTATATAATAATATTACACATATCATGTAAAATAATCATAATAAAATATCATATGTTATAATAATAATTATAAATATTTTAAGACATTATTTTTGAAAAACAAATGCACTAGACTAATTTATGAAAACATATATTTAATTTTAATAATTATATTAGTTGAATTTATTTCTGAATATATGATATATATATATATATATATAGTATTACATTTATGATATAAATTATAAATTATATTCGAAATAAATTTTTTAAAATTTGGTTCATTTTTAATAAAATTGTAATAACAAAGATAATATTAAAGTTAAAATAATTAAATAATATAAACATATTATAACCTTTAATCAAATAATAGTGATATAATAATAATAACCTAACAGTAAAAATAATAATATAATGAAATATGGGATAATGAAATTTGGGGAAGATGGGGTCGACATTTTGGGTATCATGTGACAGGGGAGGAAAATGTCATGTTCATCGTCCAAGGAGCATCGTTGTAGGGGCTTCTTAGAGGGTAACTTGGGCATGTCATGAGAGTCTCATGTCATATCTAGATGTGTCACACATGTTGGAAGAGGTCGAGACAGTGACCTATATTCTTCGTACAAGTTAAGGACTTAGTTTTTCATCTCGATTCATGGTGTGGGTTAGATTCATCAAGGCTGTCCAGACTACTGTGAGGGGTCCTACGGTAGATGAGGATGATTGAGTCTGTTTGATGATGGCTGGTTTCTCAAAGAATGGTTTACATTTCAGGGTTTCTAGGTCTTTGTTGAGGTTTGTTCATGTTTTCATTGAAACCTAGGTGTCCCATTTTCTTTTATTGCAATGATCATAATTTTTCATTGGTTTTATCCTTTGTTCCAGAACAACTTATATAGAATCATGTTGTAATCGTTTTTCTTCTTCTACCATGGATTGATGCACGAAAATACTTTTTCTATATCATGATTTTTCCTCTACTTTGGATGTGGCTGGACTGTATAAGGATTAATTATTAATCTTAATATGGTCATTTTGACAAATGTGGGTTTTCATTTGATTTTGATCGATTAGTATAGATTTTAAATAGTTAGTATGTTTTTATTTTACTCTCGAATAAGAAAAAATTATGTATGATTACTGACATTATCTTTTCTATTTTGGTTCTTTGTGGTTTTGATCCACAAACATAGATTCTTCTATACTGTAATCATTATTTTATATTATTTATATCTTTTTTATGATATGGATTAATTCGGATGAATCAAATACATTATAAGTGAATAAAATATTATTATTTATTTCCTCACATCACGTCCCATCTTTCCCAGCAAGCTGATTCCGGCACATATCTTTCTAAACAATAGTTTTATGGTTATAAAACTCTTGTTTTTTTGTGAAAAATGTGATTGGGAAAACCCCATTTTCAGTCCACATTCTAAGATGCTACAGATGGTCTTCTTATAATCAACTCCTCGGGTAAGGGACTGTTATTTATTTATTTATTTATTCCATTTTATACTATCTTTTTTACGTTTTCATGTAGGCGAGAATCATTTATTTTCAAACATATAATTATCTAAAATTTTATTTTCATAATAATGTAATTAAATTTTCATTGAGTTATGATTATTTATTTTTATTAAATTATGCTTGGGGGATGATATGTTTTATGGTATATATTTTATTCATGATATAGTTAATTAATTTATTTATTATTTTATGTAATTTATATTTTATTTCAAAAAGTGTTTATACATATATGCATAAAAATATATCTATCCAAAAAAGAATAAATTTTTTTATAAAAATTAAAGTATGGGGGTATATTAATTTTGGTCCAAAATTCATTAATTTGGATTAATGTGGTATTAATTCTATAACCATTTCTTTTCACTTATATGATTATAAATAAAACAATGTTTACATTTTATATTGATATCATTAAAATTATTCCCAATGAATAATATCATTTGAAGATGATTTTCTCAAACATGTTTATATTTCATGATGATGAGTATTGTAAATTCAATGTCAAATATATATATATATATATATATATATATTCATTTGAAAATTATGTTTATAATGCTATCGGCATGTTTCTAAAAAGTGAGAATAACATGACATCACGTTTTGTTATCATTATGTTTGTTGCATCCGAATTTAAACAAGGTTCGGAGATTATGTGCATCATCGACACTCGTTGCATTATAATAAACTCATAGTTTATATTTTAATGTTTAATTTTAGAAATAACAATACATGGATATCATAAGAAGTATATTATTTTAAATTTTTCCCTTACAAGTTTATAATTAATTATTATGATCGATTATGGAAAATGTGTTTCACAGGAAAAAAAGATTAAACACCTAGATATTCCACAGAAAGCCTATGTGGTAGAATTTTTAGTTGTAAGAAAACATGTAAGGGATGCAATGGATGATTATTTTTTCATATGCATGTAATAATATATATATATATATATATACATATATATAGTTCTGTATTTACTCACTCAAAATTATATTTTTATTATCAAACACTTTTGAGAAAAAATTGAGAATCCAAGTCAATAACTAATAGAGATCACTGAGCCCGTAACGTAAAATTACAGCTTACAAGTTTTAGTATCTCTAATATGTTTTGTGTGATGTTGTTTACCCGGGTGTCTTGTTATTTTTTTATATAATTATAAATCTGAACTATTTGGAAGTGACATTTTAAAAAAATAAAAACACCATTGAATATATATATATATATATAAATGATGATTAAATTGATTTCAGAAAACCTTGCGCTTGAACATTGTAAATATGGAAGGGAAATGTGGAGTGATCCCATCCATCACTATATGGGTATGCCCAGAAAACCTACAATGATTCAAGTGACCCCACAATAGTGCTTTTTTAACATATTGCGCATTTTTTTCAGAAATATTTCACATGATTATGTTTATGTAAATTTTTTAATGTATATAGTTCCTAAAATGATCTAGTATTTTAAATATATAAGTAATTTCAACCAGTATTTGGAATAGGTTATATCAAAATGTATTCACATAATTGTTTTAAAATGAATGTTGTATAATGATTTATTGGAGTGTTTTAAACCCCTTACCAGGAATACATTGTTCTCAACCATTGTTTAATTTTATTTTTCACCGGACTAGAGGAGTTTTCAGAAGGCGTTCACTTCACATACATAGTTAGCAAAAATCATATTTTTGTTAATTAATTTTTATTTTATTGCAAAACCGATAATTTGAATGGTTGTAGAAAACTATTCAGAACCTAGACTATTGAATGATCCTCTGCTATGTAATGTGTATGGATGGGGAATGATATATTATATAAATTCAGGAGTGCATTTATTTTTTACATGTGAGTCCATAATAAAATGACCTAGGAAACCATTAATGTAATTCACCCTAAACATTGAAATAACATAATATTTTTAATACATAAGTGGAAATGTTATTAAAATATCATATAATATGTTATAAATATTATTATATATTAATAATTAAATAATAAAACTCTTAAATCTATTATATAGGTGGATTGATCAATTTTTACGGAATTCAAATATGATTTATGGGTGTTTCCTTTTTAAAACCCTTGTAAATGCCTCTTAAAAAATTTAAATTATTTTTATATTTTTATATACAACAAGTCTGTTTACATCTAATTTCAGGATTATTTATTTCAATAATTATTCCATTATATGTTTTAATCGTTATTTTTTAGTAAATTTATTTAATTATAATAAGAAATGTTTTTATATTAATTGGTAATTTAATTAGAAATTTGTATTTTGATATCTAAATGTTTTTTATAATGAGTTTAAATGAGTTAGATAAGTTTTTTTCAGGATTTGTTTCTCATTAATTTTTTTATTTGTTTATCCCATTGTAGCTCAAGATATAATAGGTTGATCCGCATTATATCTTAAGATCTGTTGGGATGAGCCCACTATAACTCATGATATGGTGGGTGGGTCACATTATGTCTCTCCAATAAATTGGGTACATTGAAGACAGATGTCAAGCGAAATGTAATTCCAATGGTAAGTTTGGATTCATGTGTGATATGATTAATTTGTCGCAAAAAAACAATATGATTATTCTATGCATACTAATGAGTTTTGAATAAAATGGTCATTAATGGGTTTTAATATATTCACTAGACAAATGATTTTTATTCATTAGGATCTTGACTAAGCTTCCTGTGGTCATATTATGTTTTAAAATATATTTCAAAAGGTATAAGTATATGTAAGATAAATTAGGAATTTATAATTAATTTTATAATTATTTTTCAATGAAATAATCATTATTTAAAAAATGATACATATTGAAATGAATAGATACTATATTAGTATTATACTCCTTGTATGAATATTTTATATTTTGTTTGTGTTGTTACCTAATTATCTAATATAATAAATCATAAAATATACAAAATGTGATTTAAAGTAAATTCATGACTAAATTTGAAGATTATGTACTGTAATGAGTCTGGGTCCTTATATTGTACCAAGGATATTTATGATATGGTTAAGAGTACACAAAAAACCTATTTAAGAATTTTATCCAACTGGTTTGTCTCATTAGACCCATCGATGCATAGGGGGGATATTAAAATATTGTCCAAACATGTCCTATAATTTTAACTTATTTCCTCAAATATTGAATGATCAATTCAACCATGGACAATATGTCTTATCAATAAATATTTATATTGAGTAAATAATATACAGTGTAAATTTTTAAATTGTAAATTGAATAGATTTTATGATAGAAGCTATCATGTAGAAATGATACACACTATAAAGAATTGTTATATCCATGATTCAACTAATATGGATAATTAAGATAATTGTATATTCTAATTAAAACAGATACCTATTATCAGATTGTCTAAATGGAAATTTAATGAACAATAAATTAATCATGATATTAGGGATGGAAATCATAAACATATATATTATAGTGAAATCAATTCTTATATTGAATAACTGAAAATATTAGTGAAAAATGTAAAATATGTATTAAATGTATATTATATATTTGAAATATTTGAAATATATTAAATTAATAAAAATAACATAAAATATTTATAGAGGTTGGAAAGTATGTTAATGTTTTATATGTTAATAAAACATCGATTTTGGCTTTTGAAAATGTTTGAAAAAATGACTATTTTAGAAATCATTAGAAATGTTCCTCCTTAAAATTTAAAATGTCTTGGATTATATAAAATTTCTCAAATAAATCTTTTTATAATAAATATAACATTAGTAAATGAATATTCAATTATAAGGACATTTGACGAAATAATAAACTTGATATAAAATAAAAATAATATAGTATTTTGTTTGTAAATAGTCATCACATTACTCAACTTCCGAAGAGTTGAAAATTTTAATGAGAATAAAAAAGCATATCTATATTCAGTAGAAGATGTTATATTGAGAATATTAATTATAAATTAAATCATTCCTTCAATTTAAATTTGATTAATGATAAAATATGCTTTAAAAATAATTATTACCTCATTGGTAACATCTAAATTTTACCTCGTTGAATAGATAATTCAAAATTGAAATATCAATAATCATAATTATTATATGTATTTATATTATATATATTATATGGAAAATTTATTGACTAAGTATAGATAAATAGGGAAATAATTCCAAATATGAGTCAAATGTGTGGAAATTAAGACCAAATCTTTAACTCATATCTTATCATTAAGGATAAAATCGATCAATAAACTTATTCATTATAACAAATCTATATAGACATAATATAGTTTAAATAAACTAATATAATTATTGGTCATTTCACACACTATAAAATCATATTCAATGAAGTAGATGTATAACATAATGAATGGAAGTTGAGTTATGAACCCTCTTTTATCATGATTCCCCATTGAAAACCTATTTTAGCATCTTGCTTAGTGATTTAAATATTTTTAATATATATGAAAATTATATATAAATTTATATTATCCTATATTATCCTTCTATAACAGCATAAAAACTATTCCTCCATAATCATTCATTATTAAAATAATGGATGATAACAACTTTATTTTTTCATGTTCATTTTGTCAAAATTGATCTAGTTATTGTATGATTAATATTGTAAGTTCCCCAACCCGGATGCCACTAAGCCAGTACTCTGAGGTGGGTAGTTACATAGCCTTAAGTGCACCTCCCCATACGCCAAAGGCTGTCGGCTATCAGCGGGGGTCTATCTGGTCATGTAGGGAAACTATACCCCCTTTTTATCAGAGTAAGACACAACAGAAATAAACCAATAATAGAAAAAAAAATAAACAATAAACAAGTAACATGTATAACAAAAATTTCCTACAATAAAATATTCCATGTCATTCAACAAGTGAAAAAGTGAACAAAATCCCAAAATAAAGGAAATGGCCAAAATCCCCAAAATGGTCCTGGCTCCAAGTCTGGATCCTCCAACAAGTGCTACCCATGTCCACTCAACTATCTATCAAAGACCCTTGACATTCTCCTGACCTGCAAACATGAAGTCTGCTCGAGAACCCAATGGCGGCCCGAGTAGGGTGTGAGTACAAATCAGTAGGCCACCACCAACATTGTCTACAAATTATACACTATGCATAAGTAGTGAATGAAAAAGGAATATGAATGATAATTTCCATGTAATTATTTGAGGTTCCATTAACCAGTTCAGAGCCAAATCCATTGCCACTTCCATTACCATCCATTTCACACCAATTACCATCCATTAACATTTCATCACATTTCCATGGGTTAATCACATACATTATGTTACATGGTTCTAAGGCCTACAATCAAATGAAAGAGGGTTAAAAAATCATTGTCTTATCTCACTAGGACTAACCCCCTCATAGTAACCATATTCTCTCCTCAAAGCCTCAGTTAGGGTGTATACATCCTTATCCTCACCTTGAAGACTCAGTCTGTGTGGATGCAACCATATCCCCACCTCTAAACCTTAGTCTGAGTGGATGCAACCATATCCTCACCTCAAAGCCTCAGTCCATGTGGATGCAACCATTAGAAGAATCGAGCCTCAGTCCTCATTCCTAACCCATGCATTTAGGTTGGAGTTCTGAGCATCAGTCTGCACTCGACCAGTGTGAGGAGATCCTCAAGTCATACCCCACACTAGCATGCCATGTGCACATGCTTATATATATAAGTAACCATCAACCAACAATGCCATTTTCCTTTGACAAACACCATTTCACATCATTTATCCATTCACCCAATTCCCATGTGTTATGCCTCTCTCACTAAGCATTCAACACTAAACCCATAAACTATCCTGTTATGGTCTTTAATCATTTTACACATTAATCTATTTAACCTGTTCATCATTTCCATGAATCAACCATTCAACCATTCCAAACAACCCCTTAAGTTATTTCCAAGTCTAGGTGCATCACCTAACTTCTATTCCATGTTCAACCAATCATGCCAAAATATTTTTCAAGGGCTCTACCATTTATTACATCAAGTTCACTTGTTTAATAAAAATCCTTATGTCTGGGGAAAGCTGAAACATCCCATGGATGGCTTCAATTAGGTCAATTCATTCACAACGCATCCCTTGGGGATCATGAGAGTTCCCATTTACCATTTTTAAGCACCATTTATTCCAAAACACATCTAGCGTGATCACATCTCCCCAAGGAAACCTTGAGCATACCCACACATGAATAAATCCACCATAAAACCATGGGATAACATTTGTAGACCACCTACCTCGATACAGAAGTTGAAATCACACCCAAACGAGTCCTTAGACTTCAATCCAACCAGCCTTTGGTGCTTCAACCAAGAACTCACCCAAAAGATAGGGTTTTAGTGTTTCAGAACCAGAGGGAGAGAAGATACAAACCATAAACCAAAAATGAGAAGCATGGATGGGATTAGCCTTTCCTGGAGCTTCGATCCGCATCCAACGACACCAAAAACGCCATAGAAACAAGGGAGATCGACCTCGTGGAGCTCTTGGGCGATTTGGTTCGCTCCTAAGGTGAAGTGGGAGGAATGGAGAGGAAATCCCGAGTGGGTTCATAAAATCCCGGGGTGGAAATTTAGTAATATTTCCCAAAAATAAGAAGCCACAAAGTTTGGAAACACAATTTGACAAATCGTGTGCAAATCGTGCGCATGCTACTGTCTGGAGGAAGAGAGTTTCACAGTTTACCTGGGTAGGCTGCACGGTTTTCCTTGGCCGTGCGCAGGCCGTGTGCCCAGGCTTGTCTTGCCCAATTTTCCTTTCTTTTGTGCCCTAAACCCCCAAAACACCCCCAAGACCACTCATACATTCAGAAGACATCCCTTGAAGCCCGAAACATGGGATTCAACCAAAAAATAACTAAAATATAGCATTCCAAAAACCAGGTTCTTACAACCTCCCAACCTTATAACAGCTCATCCTTGAGCCGAGTTTCCAAGCCTCATTGATCCACCTAAGAGAAGAGTTCAGGAAACTGAGCCTTTATATTTGATTCCTGCTCCCATGTTTCTTCCTGAACATTTCCATACTTCCACAATACTCACACTAATGGCACAACCATTCATCGCAAGACCTTTTTACTAAAATCCACCACACGAACCAGATGCACCTCAAAGGATGCACTAGCCTAATGCTCCACATCCTCCATGTCAACCATGTGAGATGGGTCATGGTGATATTGTTGAAGATGCGACATAAGAAACACATCATGCATCCACCCATACCACAGTGTAAGAGCCAATTGGTAAGACACTGGTCTAATCCTCTCTACAATCTCAAATGTTCCCACATACTTGGGGATCCACTTACCCAACTTTCGAATCCGACGGTGACCCAACCTTGGCGACACCCGAAGGAACACTTTATCACCCACCAAAAACTCAAGAGTTCTATGCCTCCGATATGCATACGACTTCAACCTACTCTGAGCTGTATCCATCTACTTCCTGATCAACATAACTCTCTCTAAAGTCTCTTGCATGATAGTTGGCCCCAAAAACTCAGATTCACCAGCCTCTAGTCAACACAACTGAGATCTAAATGGCATACGGTATAGTGCCTCAAACTGTGCAATTTGAATCTTAGCCTGAAAACTATTGTTGTAGTAAAACCCAGCTAACTATAGGTGCCTCTCTTAAGAACCACAAAAGTCCAAGACACAACATCTTAACATGTATTCCCACACTTGGATCGTAAGCTCTGACTGCTCGTCCTTCTGCAGGTGGAAACCCGTACTCAAAAACACTTGCGTACCAAGAGCCTTCTGCAACCTTGCCATAAATGCGACATGAAACACGGATCTCGGTCTGAAACTATAGTCCGCGGAACACCGTGAAAATGCACTATTTTTTGAACATTCATCTCAACCAACTAGTAGAATGTAATGGTCTCCTGAATCGGTGATAATTGAGCAACTTTCTTTAATATATCCACAACCACCAATAATTCGCCATTCTTTTGCGGCATCCTAGGAAGACCCACAAAAAAATCCATGGTTAAATCATCCCACTTCCATTCCGGGATGGAAAATGGATGTAACAAACCACCTGAGAATCGATGCCTGGCCTTCACCTGCTGATAGGTAAGGAGATGTGTCACAAAGCCCACAACTTCCTTCTTCATTCCCGGCCACCAAAACTGCCTTTGTAGATCACTGTACACCTTGGTCAAACCTATTTGCACTTCCCACTTTGATTCCTGGAACTCACACATCAACTCTTCTCGCACACACTTTGGCACAACCGCACAATCACGAGTTGGTTCGATCCGCATCAAACAGCACCAAAAACACCTTAGAAACGATGGGGATTGACCTATTGGAGCTATATGGCGTTGTGGTTTGCTTTAAGGGTGAAGAGGGGGGAATTGAGATGAAATATCAAGTGGATTCTAAAATTCATAGAGTGGAAATTTCTTAATTTTTCACAACATTATGAAGCTGCACTAATTGGCTGCACAGTTTGACAAACCGTGCGCAAACTATGTGCATGCTACTGTCTGGAGGAAGAGGGTTGCACAGTTTACCTAGGCAGGCTGCACAGTTTGCCCTGGCCATCCGCAGGTCGTGCGCCCAGGCTTGTCTTGACTGGTTTTCCTTTATTTCATGCCCTGAACCCCTAAATCACCCCCAAGACCTCTCATACTTTCAGAAGACATCCCTTGAAGCCCAAAATAAAGGAGTCAACCTAAACATAATGAAAACATACCTTTCCCAAAACTGGGATCTTACATACTATGGATCCATAATATTCATATTTAAAATTATGATAATAATATCATATATATTCATTTAAAATATCATTTTTTTCTATCCATGTAAAGAGAAAAATGAAAAACTGATCACATTGTGTCCCAGAGGATGAAGTTCCTATATATTCATGAGCGACATAATAAATTTTCTACTCATTGGAAGGATGGAAGGTAGACATCATGTTATAATTAAATAATAACATTTATACAATTAAAATCATATTTTAACTATTGTTTTTTATTTATATCATAAATATTACAATGGGAAAAAATGAATTACACTTCTAGGTAGTATTTATAAGTCATTTGTGTGCATGAGTGATGTTCCCACCTTTTGTAAGATATTAATGAAGCAGAATGTATGTAAAACAATAATATTAACTTCTAATTATATTTACGAAACTAGATTTATTTTTTTATAATGGGTATAAAATATTTATTGGTAGTATTAGAAGAATTATATTTTAAAGAGTTGGTGAAGATGGTTATATCATCATCAGTAGTCCCCATATAAATCTACCTTTAAGGGCCATTGGATTTTTGGAAATATTAGAAGCTAAATACATGGATAACTATTTCTATAAGAGAAATAAACATATTTTTTTCAATATAGGTATCACAATGTTGTATAGATAAATGGGATAAGAGGTTTGTTTTATTAGTTGGGGTTAGGTAATTCGATGAATTTCATACTTTATTAAATTAATATATATTACTTTTCAAGAAAAAATGGTTAAAATATTACATTATTCAAATATAATATTATTATGCATTGAAATATTCTCATAAAAAATAAAAATTTCTTTGTTATGTTTCCAAAAATATATTTTAGTTTAAAGCTCCCATTAACACTCTAGAAAATAACCTCAATATTAATTTAATGTACCATTTAAATGTAGAAAATGCAACATTAAAATTAATAGATGTTGATAAAGAGATCATATGTCAAAATTTCAAGAATATCCTAGGAATTTGGATGAAGATTATATTTAAATTAATTTTAAGTCATTTAATCAATTAATAAATTTTATAAAATGTATATTACATCATTTTTGGAACTATTCATTTAATTTTACTTTGAAATAAACATGATGTCAATTTAATTTTAATATAAAAATTTAAAAATACTAAATATGTGATATGTATCTATTATATTCATGGGAAACTATAAATAACTAAAATAAAAATAAATTTTGAATTTTTTTATCATATATATGATTTTTCTTTTATATTCACAATCTTTTAGTTAGGGTTAGGTGACAATTTATGCTAATTATTCAATTACAAAAAACTAAATGTTAAATTTACCCAACTGGTCATACATTAATGAAATAGAAAATAATGGTTGAATAATACACCAAAAATAGGTAATTTTACATTTTATATAATTTTTTAAATCCTCATTCATAATAATTCAACCACATTTACCATTTTACTCTTAATAAGTTCACAATTTTACCATGGTATTTATTCATAATTATTTAAATAAAAAGGGAAATATTTAAAAAATTTAAGCCACCTAATTAAAAACATGTTATCCATTTATCATTATGATTTTAGAAGATGAGGAAAATATTTTCTCACGTAAAAGTGTAAATAAAATAGGAATTATTTTATAAAAAAATACATTTTTGAAAATATAAGTTAACTGAAATTATATTCAATAGAAATATTAATTTTTACATTATAAATCAAATGGATAATATGTAATCTGGAGATAAAATGAATAAATAATGTATCTTTTAATCTTTATTCTCTAATAAAAATAATTTTATGATAATGAAAAAATATCACATTTCATTTAAAAATAAATAATTTTAGAAAAATAGAAAAATTTAATCCAATGATAATGTTATTATGATGATCTATAAAATGAATTTAATATATGAATAATATATTTATAAAACTTTATATATTATATGTTAATGAAATTCCAAAATTAAGGTATATTTATTATTTTTTTCATTTTAAATAACTAGATTAAAAAAAAAATTAAACCCAGGTGTTACGTGCTTCCCTCGATAAAAAAAATTTTATCCTTGAAATTTATAGGAATGAACTCTTTTAAAATATAATTGTGTTTTCATACTAATTTTTGAAGGATAACATTTCAACTATTTTATCTTACAGCTTCATCAATCTTACTTTACAATATATGTGATATAATTCCTCAATAGTTATTCTCAATTGTACATAACCTATATAGGAATTTGCCGAAAGTCAAATTAGAATCAAATTCATTTTTATTATAGGGGAGAAGAAGTGTTTATCTGTACCTTAAAAACACAATAAAATGATAGGGAATATGTCATATATATTAGATAGGGTTTGTTGAATTTCCCAATATTAATCCACAACTCCAATTCATTCAATAATTTTGAAATGTCTAATATACATGGGGATATGATCTTATTTTATCCCCATCCATATTGAAATCATCTATGGAGATACATTTACGAACATGAGATATTACACATCAAATTATATGGATTGTTTTGGATTTTCTCATTTCTCATTCAACTAATTCTTTATTCATTAATAAGGGTTTGAATAGTCTTTAACTTCTCTACTAACTCCTTAATAGGTTATTGTCCCACATGAGCTCTTTCACCATCTTCATCCTAACGTGTTATAGTAAAAAATCTCTATCCAAATATATCATCATGTGGATACATTTTAATAATATAATAGATATGATTGTTATATTTAAAATCTACCAATGTTATATAATGATCCCACATATTGTGAATGTAAAGAGAAAACAATGTCAAAATTTAATCTAAAAATTTAATTGTTCTTTAAGTTTTTCTATTATTCTAAGGGTGGTAGGAAATTCTCAAATACCGAAATATCCATAGAATTATTAATTCTTTTGGAGGCTTTATATATAAATCATGGATCGTGGTCACACACATTTGGATGTGGTACACGTTGAATTAAAACAACATCACTTCTATAGAGTCGTGGATGGTGCCTAGGTGGTTAATTATATCGTATAGAGAAGAAGTGTATAGATTTGGAATGGAGAAAAAATTAACCCATATTTAATCACAATTTTTTGAAGAATCTCATCGTCCAGTGAAAAGTCCACTATAATGACATTCCATTTACACATAATAATAGGTCATGGTTATATGGCTCATCTTAGATTCAATCCCTCAACCATAATCTGTTGAAAACCCATATATCTTGAAAAATATTCATCAATTTCCAATACCATACTATCCAAATAAAATAGGTCCTTGAAATAAATATATATCATGGTAATTACATGATAGTAAGTGGAAACATAAATATAAGAATCATCAAATAATTTTCTTTTTTAGCATAGGTATCGAAAGAAAACATAGAAACATACTGAATATCAAAACAAAATCCTTATATATGCAACATACAAATTAACCATCATTCATGGAATTAATTTTCTAAATAAAATTATTATCATCAAGATGAGATGTATTTTATTTTCTAATATATATGAGTGGAAAATCATTTAAAAAGTCATTGATTTTTCCACTTCTATAATAAATCCTAAATCCAAATTTAATAAATATATGGGAACAAGATCCCAGTTAATATTCAATTGGATCAGGGCTCAATGACCAATCCTAATAAATAAACCTCGATCTATATATTCCTAGCCTAGATTTTAGTGAATTGGAAAAATAATTATCCTTATGGATTTAAATTGATACCCTTTTCCACATGATTATTTCGTTCTATGGAAATATTTATTTTATAACCATATTTTATATGTTTATCTCACATATATCAACATAGAAATACATTTTTTTATATCAAAAGAAAAAATTACTAATTATAACTCAATATCATTACTGTTATACTACTTTTGAGGTGTTTTTAACAACCATGACACATATGAAATTAAAAATATACTTCTATATACAGACATTACTGAGTACCTTTTTAGATACATGATCATATTTCACAAGTCCATTATTTATCTATGCTATCATCAAAATTAGAGCACACGCTAATATTATATTCAATTATTCATATTATTCATCAAATTACATTGTCTAAGAAAACATATACATACTATAAGTAATCCACTTTAACCGTTTAGCTAATAAAAATTGGATTTAATAAATTGTAGATAGTAACATTAAATTCTACTAAAACTACAAATCATTGTTCTGTTTAAAAGTATTATCCATACATTAGATACTTTTTAAATTTTATGTTCTACTGTTATTCCATTCCTAGAGACAACATGAATAAGAAAAAACAATTTCTATAGACATCATTTGTCACGAAACAACCAGGGTCGACCATGAACCGGTATGTTGAGCCGATCTGCAGCAAGTCCCAAGAGGCATTCCTGATCCACCTAGGCGAGCGAGAAGTGACAAGGCAATGGAAGAAATAATAGAAAGGTTATTTTCCCCATATAAATAAATAAAATTAAATTATATAAGAAGAGAATCTCATAATAAATAATTCAAATAAATCGACTAATCAAGAAATAAAGAAAATAAAACTAACTGAACAGGACAACCACTATCTTTATGTGACCTCACAAGTCACTCTCGAACTCATTACCAAACTTCTCCCAAGGATAAAAAGCTTATATAGAACCTATAACAGAAACTAATAAAAAGAAAACACTATAGGCATGAGTATTAAAACTCAGAAGGCATGACCAAAAAATCCATTCCCAAAAAACATCGAAAAAATAAATAAATTTGTTAATCTCAAGTTTGTACTAAAACATATAAAATAAGGTCTTTCACATGCACATTTATTTCTATGGAATGTAAGAGTCCATTTACCATTAAAATTAAAATACAAGCATAATTTTTGGAGGAAAAAGATTCATTATATTTTAAAAAAATTTTGTAAACCATTTTAAATCAAAATTTTAGTTGTTAAACAAGAGGAAAAACATACGCACAATCAAAAAACACAATAACGGTATTGAAAAAGTGGCGCACAACGAAAAAACCAAACTAAACACCTCAAATGTCCACCACATACAAATAAGCACTAATGAACACTTGGGTTGAACCTAAGAACTAATGAATAATCTAGAATGTATTGTACATGTGACTCATCCTGAAGTCATGCCTACTCTCAATAGAGTCATAACTCCCTAACACTTAGTGTTTCCCTACCTCGGCTAATCGTGGGGCCCAATCCCCAAGTAAAGAAAATTCCATACAAAGAGTCACTAGCATGTGCGTAATCTAAACAAGTGAAACAATAATTCTCAAAAGATTCACTTACTATGTCAGGTTCCCATGTCACGCATGCAATAAAAAGGGAAGGGTAAACAATGTCAATCAAGTAACCAATCACAATGCATGACCACCACACAGAAAAAGTCACAAAATCTAGGTACACAATAGGGTCACCCCTAAGTCACCACAAATATGGTGTTCAAAAATAAATCACATCAACTACTTGACAAATGGTCCTTAACCGACAAATCAACACGAAAATATTTTCAAAAGAAACACCACCTGCCAACACACATCCAAAGAGGTAATGAAACTCCAAATTCAATCTCCAAACCATTTGAAACCCCATTTATGAAATACATTTCATACTACCAAATCAATATTTTAAAACTAAGACATAATTACCAAGCCCAATGTGGCATTTTATCATCACATATTATGTACACTAAAAATTTCCATACAATTCAGGCATACGAGGAAATTATTATATTTTACAACATACATTACTCCTATGAATAATTATTTAATAGTAATTACCATTAATATCAAATTAATGAAATAACAAAATTTTAATAAATTCTAAATATAATGGAACATGCAATGGGGACCTACCTTACGGTGGAACAAATCTGTCCACTCCACTCTTGGAACTTTTAAAATAAAAGTTTCTGATCATGATGATGGAAACATGAAACCAATCATAACTAGAAAAATACCATATACCAATGGTTTGGAGAACCGATGCCAAGTAAGTAGTGGGGATATGTCTATGCCAACGATTTTGGTAAAACTGTTGGTATAATTAATATGAAAATCTATACCAATGGTTTCATAAAACCATTGGTATACGTAATTCAAAAAATATTCATTTAGTTTGTTTTGATCCCAGCACCTCCCATTTGTGATTGAACGACTTTACCACGAACCTAACACACTTTTGTGAATAATGTTTCATAAATATATATATTCATTATATAAATTATTTTAAATTTTTGTTTTATTCAATGTCCATTGTAATAAGATTCAATTAAAAATACATGTACCTATACCAACGGTTTTGAGAACAGTTGGTATATGTTCTTTTATTTTGGGACCTATACTAACGGTTTTGGACAAATCGTTGGTATAGGTCCCCCCCATACCAACGGTTTGTCCAATACTCTTGGTATAGGTCCATATAAGTGACCAATACCAATGGTTTTTGCAAAACCGTTGGTATAGGTCCCAATTAGTGACCTATACCAATGGTTTTCCAAACCATTGGTATTTCTCAAATTTCCAGTAGTGTATTCACCTATACAAATATACATTCTCATATATATATATATATATATACACTCTTTAACCGAAGTACATATTCCTCACGCCCTGAGGGAGTATACCCAAGGAGGATATGAATATATACATTTTACCCAAGAATATAATTATAGGTCATTGTCAATGATGGCCAAAACCGACATCACAATGAGAAAGGAATCCTACAATGATGCAAGGGAGTATAATAACTACAAAATGTTCCAATGAAAAATAAAACAATTTCACATCCCAAAATAAATATAAATTAAACGCAGCACATGAAAATTACAATTTTCATGAAAAACATGTCACATGGAAAATTTTCATAACACTCAAATCATAATAAATCATTTACATAATTAATAAAACATTTAAAATATGTGTAACAAAGAATCACAAAAAAATACACAAAATTCCCTAATTAAAAATATACTCACTCTAAAATATTTCCTTACAGATGGTATGCACACTTTATAAGATTAGATAAACCACTTAAAAATATTTTGAAGAAACTCTGAATAGTATCACAAGACATAAAGCACAAAAGACCACCCAAATCCTCATTTTTAGGACAAATGCACACCACATACATGTCAAAATAGAATTCGTAGACCTTGTGCAACATAATAAGCCAACGACGCAGTGTAGATAAACACTAAGAATGGTTCATCAGGGGTTTTCATGAAATCAAAATATTCATATCAAATAGATATGTTACTAAACACTTATAAATCATATTAAAAATACGGAAAAAATAAATGTCCACCAAGTTGTCTAATAAAATAACATACAAAATTGATTAAACCAGTAAATTAAAACATCAAATTATGTTTATGCATGGAACTGGCTACCTTTGATGTCGAAGTTCCAAACAAAATTTTTGGAACTCCAATATCCACACAAACACATTACAAGATGATCCAATTAAACCCTTAAATCAATACATCGGACCCGTTGCATTAAAAATGAACCAAATTCTATATAAAACCCTAATCTGATAAAATCAAAAATAATGAAATCAACCAAACGAAGAAGAATGAATATACAGTGAGGTAGTGAAGGGATTCCCATGAAAAAATTAGGGGCTTCTGAATATACACAATGCAGAAAAACTTGCCAGAAAATGGGGAGGCATGGGTCTGGTGGTGCAGGCAGCAGGGAAGCTCGGGTCCCATACGATGAAACGACGTCATGTGGTCGGTGTGAGGTAGCAGCAGTGTGGGTTAGCATGAGGCAGCAGTGGTGCAGGTCACCAATCGATGCAACTAGAGTGAAGGAGGGAGACACGATAAAGGGTATGGGGAGAGGGTCATGCGCGCAATGGAAAAAATGGTATGGGGGTGTTGCATGACTGAGAGGATGGGTGACGAAGAAAAGTGGGATAAAATTTAGGAAACAAGATAAAGGGAAAACAAATATAAAAAAACAAACAAAATGAAATAAGATATAAAATAAAAATAAACTAAACTAAACCATAATATATAAACTAACTAAAAATAAAAAAAATTAAAATCATTACCAATGTTCGATGTCCGGGTGTGACAATTCTCCCCACCATGACACTTTATACCCCCATAATGTTACAAAATACTAGGTCCACTTGAGGTTCCATGTGAGACCATCAAGATGCTTAAAATAAAACATTGATTTCCTGAAGATCGAGTATTCAAAATGCATATGACATAAATCTCCAAATAGCTCAAAACTAGAATCTCCATGAAAAATAACCAACATTAAGGATTATTTACCATGGTCATGGTTGGCCAGAGAAGAATCAAAGTATTTCGCCACCTATCACAGTATGAATATAGTGTTTTCCACATTTTTGTCCAATGGTGGTCTCCCCAATATTTTCGGATTATTTTCAAACATTGGTTCCCCAAAAAGATGATTGAAAATACAAGAAAAACCTCTAACACTATCATAACCCTCCATGATCCCTATGATTAACAAAACCAACACAAGAGGATACGCCAATGATACCTGATGTGGGTCTCCCCACTATTTCAGAATTTTCAAAACACCATGACACCCGAACGACATTCCCATTTTATTTTGAATGATACATACTGTACTCTTTATCATAAACCCACCAATACATGATGACTTGCACAGAAACATCCCGTAGTGGACCACACTCTACCACATGAGATTGTTTTTATTGGAGAAACCCCTAACATAGTAGAAAAATAAACATGTATGTGTCAATCCCACAAGACATGAGAATATCTGAAAAGAGTGCAATTCAATTCATAACTGACCATATAAAGTTTCATAGAGCACACCCACTAGAACTACATTAATACGTATTTTTCCAAATCACTTTAAGGCCCAAGAGGTACTCCCTCATATGAAGATGACAACATGGAGACAAGGCATTTAGTCCCATTACTACATAAATGAAGACATCAGATACAATACAACAATAGTTAATGTAATTTGTCCCCATATCAATGTTGTAGTCATAAGTTGGACCGAGATCATCCCATGTCCAATGTTTTTTGACTGCGCACAAGCATCACCCCGAGGGCTATGGTTGGGGCCATGATTTCTGAAGCATCAACTGCCTCATAGTCTTATATTGATCACCTCTGACTGAATCTTCCTCCACTAGAAAATCAACCCACCTACTTCTCATCAGGTCTCAAGAAACCACTCCATCAACATTCCATCTATGAATTGTGCAGAACTTCTTAGAATTCCCATCTTACAACACTAGATATAAGATATAGTGTGGTATTTAAAACACGAAACATAGACTGATTGAATGATCATTAGAGGAATATGTCAATTCGGTTCACACTCCTCATTGGATAAGTGACATTCACTTACCACAATATACTAATGATCCACAACTACTATGTGTTTTAAACTGATTTCTTCACACCACCTATCGGGAACATGAAACAACATCATCGAAGGGTCAACACACCTCCTTAATCATCTATTGACTGGTCAAGAACCTAGGATCTTTACCACATTTACTCTTCCTCAATTCCTTATGTGCAACAACATGATGAATATAGTCTTAAGGATCACTCAAGACATCCTCATTCACAATGTGAACAGAACGATCAACATTTAATGTACTATTAGAACCCCAAGGGACATACATGAGACAACCTACACCCATAAAAAATTTAGAGACCCTCATGAAATGGAGACACACCCAACATTCCAAAAGTACTCAACGATATTCATCTGACATAAAAACCTACAATCAAGCATCACAACCAAGTAGAACCAAACTATGTCACTCAAATGAGTGTCTAGGATAAGCTAAGAATTGAGGGTGACCTTCCAAAAACCCATTGAACATTTTCAAGGGGCACATCTCAAAATGGAAACACCAAACTAGCCTTCGAAAAAAACATGAACATTAATAAACCAACATCTACATTCTTGACACACATATAATAAATTCAACTTTTAAACATCAATTCTGTGTCATAGAAAAAAAACCTCTATAAAAAAATCACCTCACAACAGATACTAAAAGATATTTTGAAAATGTTTTCCTCACTCTGAACTCAAATCCATTTTATAATTACAAAACCATTTAAGAACAAAAACTCCTTTTAGATAAAAACCCACTTTTTTGAAAAACATGTTGATCCTTAGAAATCCATCAATGACCACTAATATTCCATGATGCCTCTAAAATAAGCATTTTCATTCCACTTAGGTACACATCCACATGATCCAACAAATATCCATTAATCTCCTCCATGTGCACAAGCGATCAACCCATAGGAATACCACTAGAAAATATTAGGCTCTTCCGTTTAGAAAAACATTCCCAACATTCTGAAAATACCATTTTTCTAAAACCATTTAAAACATTTCATGACCAATTTAAAAAATGCATCCAATTTTCGAAATAACTCCCTTCAATTTCAAATGACCAAAAACATTCTTTTATAAATACAATCTCCACATATCAAACACAAAATTTTAAAAACATGGTTCAAGAAAAACACACCATAAAAATCATGACAAAATCACAACGAGATAAAATAACATCTACCTCAATGTCCAAATTCCTTAAACAAAAATCTTTACCATAAAAAAAACTAAACTAAGACATTACCAATACTAAATCACCTGGACAGAGGACTAGTCTTATTTCTAGACGCGGATACAAGGTTTAGAAGACCATGCACAATGAAAGCGCCAACCACTTGGAGTGTCAAACCATACTCTCCGATATCACATCGGATGCTACTCCATGTGCAACCTCATGCAGTAATGATTTACTCCTACTATCTTCCCCCATCAACACAAACCAAATCAAAAAACATAAATCTTAGACCACCCCTAGTTACTCGAGGATCTGGATGAGGAATATTTCATGATAATCTCCTAACACCTACAACTGATGTATCAACAATCCTATCTTTGATCTACCTGAAATCGCAAATAACCAGAAAAAAACATCCTTTGATACCATTTTGTCAAGAACCAAACTGGGTCAACCCTGAACTTGTCACCCAAGCCAATCAGCAGGAAGCCCAAGAGTAATTCCAGATCTTATCGGGATGGCGACAAGTTCCAAGGCATCGACATAAATGACGGGAATAGTTTTTCCTAATATAAATAAATAAATCACATGAAATAATAAAGAGAATCTTAGAATAAATAAACCAAATAATGTGACTAAAGAAGAACTGAAGACAATAAAACTAACAGAATTAGACAACCATTATCTCTGTGTGACCATAGAGGTTAGTATCCTCCTCACTATTGAACATTTCTCAAGGTGAAAAATCTCAGGTCGAACATGTAATAGAAACTAAGAACAAGAAAAAACTATAGGAATGAGTATTAAAACATAGCAGGCATGCCCAACCTATCTATTCCCAAAACAAAACCATTAAATAATGAATTTTACTAATTTCAATATTGAACTAAATTATTTAATATATGAGTTTTCATACGCACTTTCATTTTTGTGGAACGAAACGTTCCATTTCCGTTTCTAATTCATAATGAAGATTAAGGTTTGGAGGAAAAAGATGCATTACATATTTAAAACATTTTTGCGAATAATATAAACTTAAAATTTCAGTTGTTAATCTAGAGCGTAACCATATGCACACACACAAAACTCAATAAGGGAAATGGAAATGTGGAGCATGGGTCTAACAACCAAACTAAGCACCTCAAAGGACCACCACATAATGATAAGAACAAAATAAAATAGGTGTTTAAACTAGAAGATTGTGAACAATCTAGAACGAACTGTACATTTGACTCATCCTTAAGGAATACCAACTCTCGATAGCGTCATAATTCCTTAACACTCAGTGATTCCCTACCTGGCCTAACCAAGGGGACAATCCCCTAATAGAAGAAAGTCAGTATCAAGGTCCACTAGCCAGTGTGTAATCTAAACTAGTGAAAACATCATTCTTAGACAATTCACTAACTATTTTGGGTTCCCATGTCAAAACATGCAATAAAAAGCGATGAGTCAACAATGTAAATAAAGTAACAAATCACAATACACGACTAATACACACAACATCTCACTCAATCCATGTACACAACATGATCACCCCTAAGTCACCCCAAAGAGTGTTTTCCAAATATTTCACTTTTTTAAAGTTCCAAATTGGCCATAACCTACCACTCAGCACCAAAATATTTTTAGAAGAACCAACACAAGCCAACTCACATCCATAGAATCAATGAAACACCACATTCAATCTTAAAAACATTTGAAATCCTATTTAAGAAATCCATTTTGGAAACTGAAATCCCCATTTTGAATCTATGACATAAGCACAAAGGCCAATGTGGAATTTTATTAGCATGTATTATTCACACTAAAAAATAATTTCTAGATAATTCCAGCACAAGAAGAAATCACTATATTTCACAACAATCATTACACCAATGAAAAATTATATAATATTATTTACTATTAATCCAAAATTAATGAAATGATAATTAATTAATATTTTTCAAATATAATGGCAAGCGCAGTGGTAACCTACATCATGGTGGAACCAAGTCGTCCACTCAACTATTGGTGCATTCTAAATAGAAGCTGTTTCTCATGACGATGGAAACCTAAAACTACTTCACCTCTATGCATATAAATTTTCATATATATATATATATATATATGTATATATATATTAGCGACTCGGGTTTTTGGCCCTATCAGACTTTGGAATATTTCTACGATGAATTCCAGAGCTAGGCGCGAAGACGGTGTGCGATTCTGAGGCCTAGTGTGCCCGGAATAAATTTTAAAAAAAATATTAAGTATTTAAATACTATGCACGTGGTGGGGGTGTGATATCTCCTAATGGGTAGCTCAGATCGAGAATCTGAGGGCACAGTTGTGTCCAGAACATGCCTTTTACCCTAGGCGAGGTGTAAACTTTGTTGGCACGGGCATGCGGTGAGAAACGCCACCAGGGGCATTTTTGTAATTAAATTGAGAAGTTACTGTGCGGGTGTAGGCTCTAATAACATCTGAACAGAGTCTTGGATGGAAAATTTGAGTCCTCCGTTGCGTTCAGAACAACGCGTTTACCCTAGGGGTGACCTTACCTTTGTTCGCATCGGGCGTCGAGTCCGAGGCGGGTTTGGCGTGCGGCGAGCGGCTGATATAAATATCAGCACCCCCTCCTTTTCATTCCACTCGGAATTCTTTGACGTTATATGCCACGAATATTCCGAATCGAGCAAACGATGCGCCCATGAACTTGGATTTCGACTGCAGACATTCCAGGAGCGTGCAGCAGAAGCTCTGGAGCGCGGATCTAAGGCAGAACATCGGCGTTTTGCCCGCGAGGTAGGAAGATTTATGTTTTAACCCCCATCCCGCTTTTGCTGAGTTTTTCTGAAAATTGAGGCCGTATTAGTTTAGATCAGGTACTGAGGGTCACACATACACCTCTGGATCGCAAAACAGACCACCGGGGAGCTCCCGACGGTACGCGAAAGATCCACCAGTGTGGCGGTGCCGGCGCAGGCGGATGGCGGCCGGCCAGGGCGGGCTGGCCCGGTGAGGCGGCCGCCGCCGCCCAGTCTATGGCGGTGCGGGCCGTGGTATAGTGGAGGGCTGCTGGCCAGCGCGGGCTGGCAGCAGCGGCTGCCAGACCGGCGGAGGGGGCGGTTTGGGCCGGTACAGTCCAATTTTGACTGGGGGTTCAAAGAACCCCCGTTTTGTGTAATTAAAGTACCGATTCACACGCTGTCTCCGGAGACGTGACCCTGTGATTGAGATTGACCTATTGGAATTGGTTTGGGTTTTTTTGGGCTGGTTCCGTGACCCGGGGTCACGAAACGTCGAATAATAATAATATTTTAATTATTATTCGACTTTGACCGACCGTAACTTTTTCCTGGAATTTCCAATTGACGTGCCGTCAGTGGGGTTATGAACCTGATGGTACGATGGAGAGTTAGAGATGGTTCCAGGTGTTGGGACTGAGAATGGGGTACGGGCCCCACGAGGCTGGGTTTTGGCATTTGCGGAGAAACTCGGCTTTTGTACCAGGAGTCCGATTTTGACGGATGAATAGTCGATCCTATGTGTTTTTCTGAGAGGATAATAATGGTGTGATCTGTTCGATGAGTTTCGGGATCGAGGTGTGGGCCCCACCCGAGATGTCTTAGGTGAACAGTACATTTTTCACCTGGAGTCCTCTTCGAACGAGCGAGTAGTCTATTCTGCTTGTTTTCCAAGGGGATCATCGTGGTATGATCCACTCGATGGGTTTCGGGATTGTTGTGTGGGCCCCGCATGAGCTAGCTATGGTCAATAGTTCCTATTTCACATGTTTTCTGTTTCGGGCGAGTAAACAACCTATCCTGCCTATTTTTCAGCATAGACTGCAATGGTGGCCTCGATATTGCCCTTGGAGGTGAGCAGTGTGGCATTGTTGTGGGTCGTTTGGGTTAGCGACCTTTTGGACCAGCAGTGGTTGAGGGTACTCCCTTGGATCGTTCCCATGAGGGTTCGTGTGGCATCACAACCTTCGTATAGGTTTGTGATCTTCTTTATGGGATGTTTAAACTGATAGAGTTGTGGTGTCCCTTCGGTGGGCCCGGATTGTGATTCTCTTGAATCTTTTCCCTAGATTGGGTTCTTGGTATCATTGTGACCGCTTATTCACGGGCAGTGATCCCCTATCTAGCATATTAACCATGTAAGGTTTATGGAATCATCAGGATTATGATCCAATACACGGGGGGCTGTACTCAGTAGGGTTGTGGCATCGTCGGGTATACGATACCCTACTAAGCATGAGTTGTATAGTAGGGTTGCAGTATCATTGGTTATGTGATCCCCTACTCAGCGCGTGGTTTCGGTAGGGTTGTTTCATCGTCAGTTCGATCACCTACAATTTGAGTTATACCAGATAGGGTTCTGGTATCATCGTGACCACCTTTGTATGGGCAATGATCCTCTATCTGAGTGATGTGCTTCTGTCGAGTGCCAGATCGGGTTGTGGTATCACCCAACAGATCCTGGCTGTGATCCCCTATCTCTGAGAACTATGTATGCCAGATCGGGTTGTGGTATCCCCCAGCAGACCCTGGGAGTGATCCCCTATCTGTGAGCTTCGTATTCCGGAGTGGGTTCGGGTATCAACTATTGGACCCTAGGAGCGATCCCCTATCCGAGGAGTTTGGTGTTTATGTTGTTTCATCGAGTTTTCCTCAGCGACGGTACCTGACAAACATGATCTCTTAGGTGAGTGTCTGAGAGGTTTGTGAAAAACCCGATGGAGTGTATCTCTTGGGTGCGTGTCATTTGGGATGACAGTGGTCATGGAGTGTGTTCTCCTTGTTGTGACCCGTTGATGGTGACGAGATCGGTACCTCAGGTGGTTTGTTGCGTGAGATGAGTAGATATGGATTGTTCAAGGTGTATGTATGGGCATACACCTGAGATGATATGACTAGTTGTGTTTATCCAAGGATGGTCACGAGATGGAGTATCTCTCTCGTTAGGGGTCCCTCTGGCTTGGATGAGCGGACTGTTGCCTTTCAGTTTCTCTCTTTGGTTTTCGGTTTTTGGGGTGCCTATTGAGTATGTTTATACTCACCCCTGCACGGGCTTTGCTCGCACATGTTTTTGTCTTGTGCACACCACATGACTTTCGACGGAGTCCTAGGAGGACCCAGAGTAGGAAAAGCATAGTGAGCGTGTTTGACCGGGGTGTTTATCGGAGCTGTGCCGAGGAGCATTCTGGTGGGTGTTTGTGGCAATGTTCCCCTTATTCAGAGTAGGTTGGACATGCTTTGTATTTTTCGTTTGGTGGGAACTGTTTTTCTCTTTTGTAATTTTGTTGATGCACTCTGGTTTGGGATTGTTTGTATGCATGCATTTCCTTTTTAGTTTTCTATAACTCTAAATTGTATCATGGAGGTGTTTTTGAGTCCGTGTGTACAAGTACCTTAGGCTAATGCCTCCCATGTCTGTGATACCCTACTCGACGCTGGTCGCCAGCCCCTGGCCTATTAGAGGCGGTCTTGGAGAGTCACGGCTCGAGCCACGTTGGGTCGGGCCAAGACAGAGTGGTATCATAGGAGGTTCCGCATTTAGGATCACAGAACGTAGCTGGTGTAGCTATGATTTTGGATTGGGTTGCATAGCGGTAGTGTTAGGGTGTTTAGAGCTCGACATTCAGGCCAGAGACTCCAGTTTTGGTGCGGCAGCCAACGTATCCATACACCAGGACTCTGATAAACTTCCTTTCAACTCGAGACATTCGTACACTGGTCATAGGGACATAATGGTACATGCATCGTATAGGACTGGGATTTTGAGTTTTCCTTGTCCTTCTTGAGTCAGCTCATCAGATATACTCGTTGACTATGGTGCGTCTTGAATGTATTTTGCGATTCATCCACGATGACAGTCAGCGAGGTTTCTGGAGCAGGATTGTGCTTACAACCCACCCCATTTAGAGGCTATGGAGTTGGGAACAGGTTCTGAGGTTGCACCTCCAGGTGGTCTGCCAGTTGAGCCGCCACATGTCGAGAAGCTGGTTCTGCCGGCAATGCAGAATGTGGTTGCGCGTAGGCTATGTGCACTGCATGAGTTCCATAGGAAGCGACCCTTGAGGTTTCGGGGTGATCCAGATCCCCAGGTAGCTGATGACTGGATTGAGGCAGTCACCTGAGTTTTCTGCATAGTGAGGATACCTCCAGATCAGATGGCGGTCCTAGCGGCAAGCCTTCTTCATGGTTCGGCTGGGCGAGTTGGATCCTAGTGACACAGTCCCATATTTAGGATATTTCCACGTGGGTAGAGTTTTAGTGTCTCTTCAGGGAGGAGTTCTATATGGTGACACTGAGGTCAGTACGGATCCAGGAGCTTCTCCAGCTTCGGCAGGAGGGCCTGACTGTGTCGGAGTACTCGGAAAGGTTTATAGACCTCTCACACTACTCCCTGGATAAGGTTCGAGACCCGTTATTTAGGGCTCGGACCATCGAGCAGGGATTACGCAGGGACATCCGAGCAGGTGTGGTTTCCTTGTGCCTGCTCACCTATGCTTGAGTGTTGGAACGAGCTTTGGTGGTGGAGAGCTTTAAGGTCGAGCAGATCCCGCCTGTTAGTGCTGGGCACATGAGATCTGAGACTTTGTTAGTTGGATCGACATCTGGTAGCCGATGACAGACTCATGGGTCTGGACATGACCGACGTTTCAGGAGGTGACCCCAGGATGGAGGATCTGAGGCTAAGTGCTCACAGGTCTCGCATGCCAATTTTGGTGAGATGCAGGAGAGGAATTGTTATGCTTATGACGGTCGGGGACATCTTGTTAGATATTTTCCAACCCATTGTGCTGCTGAGAGGGAGCTGGTTGACGGACCGCCTTGGAAGAGGCAGCTTCTCGAGCAAGGTGGCCCACAGGGCCGCAGACGTGGTGGCGGAGCGGGTGCAATAGGAGGTGGTGGTAGGCGGTACCAGTTTCCACCACCCCCACCCCTAGGTGGTCCACGCCAAGCCCAGGGAGCTGGCGGCCGATGGTGAGGACAGCTGCATGCCTTGGAGGCTATTGACCCAGAGGTTCTACAGATGGATAGAGGTACACCTGGTGTCTTTTCTAATTACTGTAGTAGTTTATTAGACACCATTTAGCGGTACACTTTCATTTTCGTTTCTTGATCGAGTTTTGTTCTGGGTGTCAGTAAGACCCTATGTGTGTGTTGTTCGGCATGCTTCGAATGTGTGAGGAAGAGGGATCCTTGCCCCACCGAGATTCGTTTTGGTGAGACGATTAAAATCGTCCAGGCGAGTCAGTGCAGCCCAAAGCGGTTAGTATTGAGGTGTGGTGGATGAGTCCCTCTGACTTATGCGTTCAGGCAGGGGTGTTTGTTGGTGAACTCGCTGGTATGAGAGACCCAGCAGAGAGTCCAACAGCTTTCCTTGTGCATAGGACTTTTCGGGGACGAAAAGTTCTATGGGGGGGGGATGTAGTGACTCGGGGTTTTGGCCCTTTCAGACTTTGGAATATTTCTACGATGAATTCCAGAGCTAGACGCGAAGACGGCGTGCGATTCCAAGGCCCGGTGTCCCTGAAATAAATTTTATAAAAATATTAAGTATTTTTATAATATGCACATGGTGGGGGTGTGATATCTCCTAATAGGTAGCTCAGATCTGTAACCTGAGGGCACAGTTGCATCTGGAACGTGTCGTTTACCCTAGGTGAGGTCTAAACATTTCTGGCACGGGCCTGTGGTAAGAAACACCACCAGGGGTGTTTTCCTAATTAAATGGAGAAGTTAGTGTGCGAGCATCGGCTCAAATAACATCTGAACGGAGTCTCGAATGGAAAATCTAAGTCCATCATTGCATTAAAAATGGTGCATTTACCCTAGGGGAGACCTTACCTTTGTTCGCATCGGGCGTTGGGTCCGAGGCGGGTTTGGCGCCGGCGGGCGGCTGATATAAATATCAGCACCCCACCTCCTTTTCATTTCTCTCGTCGTTCTTCGCCATTCTTCACCACCAATCTACCGAATTGAACAAACGAAGAGCCCACGATCTCGGATTTTGACGGCGAACTTTTGAGGAGCGTGCAGCGGAATCTCTAGAGCGTGGATCTAAGGAAGAACGTCGGCGTTTTGCCCGTGAGGTAGGCAGATTTGATATTTAACACCTGATCCCGTCTTTGCTATGTTTTTTGGAAAATTGAAGTCGTAGTAGTGTAGATCGGGTCTCGAGGGTCGCGCTGATGCCTCCGGATCGCAAAACAGACCACCGGGGAGCCCCCGGCGGTCCGCGGAAGATCTTTCGGCGCGGCTCCAGCGCGGCGGCGCCGGCGGAAGGCGGCCGGCCCCGGCGGGCCACCCTTGTGAGGCAGCGGCGCCCGCCCAGTGAGCGGCGGCGCTGCGGTTCCGCGGCGGCGGCGATGTCCGGACCGGCCAGGTGGGGCCGGTCCGGTCCAATTTTGACAGGGGGTTCTAAAAACACCTGTTTTGTGTAATCCAATAGTCCGATTCGCGCGCTGTCTGTGGCGACGTGACCCTGGAATTGAGACGGACCTATTTGGATTTTTTCGGGTTCCTTTTGGGCTGGGTCCGTGACCCGAGGTCATGAAATGTCGAATAATAATAATATTTTAATTATTATTCGAATTTGACCGCCCATAATTTTTTCCTGGAATATCCGTTTGACGTTCTGTTAGTGGCGTTGTGACCCTGATGGTTGGATGGACTTTTTGAGATGGTTTCCGGGTGTTGGGACTGAGAATGGGGTGCGGGCCCCATGAGGCCGGGGTTTGGCGTCTGCGGAGAAATGAAGCTTTTGCACTAGGAGTTCGATTTTGACAGATGAATAATTGATCCTCTGTGTTTTTCCGAGAGGATCGCAATGGTGCGATCTGTTCGATAAGTTTCAGGATCGAGTTGTGGGCCCCACCCGAGCTGGCTTTAGTGAATAGTATCTTTTTCACCGGGTGTCCGTTTTGGATGAGCGAGTAGTCCATTCTGCTTGTTTTTCTGTGGGGATCGCCATGGTATGATCCATTCGATGGGTTTTGAGATCGTTGTGTGGACCCCGCAGGAGCTAGCTACGGTGAATAATGAATTTTTCACCACTGTTCCGTTTCGGGTGAGTAAATAGCCTATCCTGCGTGTTTTTCCACTTAGACCGTGATGGTGGCCTCGGTATTGGCCTTGGAGGTGCGTAGTGTGGCGTTGTTGTGGGTTATTCGGGTTAGCGATGTTTTTGGACCCGTAGTGTTTGACGGTACTCCCTTGGTTCATTCCCGCAAGGGTTCATGTGGCATCACAACCTTCTTATAGTTTTTTGATCCTCTCGATGGGAAGTTTAATCTGTTAGAGCTGTGGAATCCCTCCGGTGGGCCCAGACTGGGATCTTCTAGCATCTTTTCCCTAGATCGGGTTCTTGGTATCGATGTGACCGCTTATTCACGTGAGGCGATCCCCTCTCTAGAGGATTAACCCCGTAGAGTTTGTGGAATCATCAGGATAATGATCCCCTACGCGGGGGGCCGTTCTCAGTAGGGTTATGGCATCGTCGTGTATACGATCCCCTACTAAGCATGAGGTGTATAGTAGGGTTTCGGTGTTGTTGGTTATGCGATCCCCTACTCAGCAGGTAGTTTCGGTTGGGTTGCAGCATCGTCAGTTCGATCCCCTACATCGCGAGTTATGCCAGATAGGGTTCTGGTATCATCATGACAACCTTTGTATGGGCGATGATCCTCTATCTGAGTGATGTGCTTCTGTTGAGCGCCAGATCGGGTTGTGGTATCCCCCAGCAGATCCTGGGTGTGATCCCCTATGTATGAGAACTACGTATGCCAGATTGGGTCATGGTATCCCCCAGCGGACCCTGGGAGTGATCCTATATCTGTGAGCTTCGTATTCTGGAGTGGGTTCTGGTATCCCCTAGTGGACCGTAAGAGCGATCCCCTATCCGACGAGTTTGGTGGTTATGTTGGTTCAGTGAGTTTTCCTCAGCGACGGTACCTGACGAACGTGATCCCTCAGGAGAGCGTCTGAGAGGTTTACGATAAACCCTATGGAGTGTATCACTCGAGCGTGTGTCATCTGGGATGACAGTGATCGTGGAGTGTGTTCTCCTGGTTTTGAATCGTTTCTTGTGATAAGGTCGGTACCTCAGGTGGTTTGTTGCGTGAGCTGAGTAAATCTGGATTGTTCAAGGTGTATGTATGGGAATACACCTGAGCTGAGCTAAATAGTTGTTTTTAGCTGAGGATGGTCATGAGATAGAATTTCTCTCTCGCCTGGGTTCCCTCTGGCTGGGATGAGCGGACTGTTTCCTTTCAGTTCTCTCTTTGGTTTTGGGTTTTTGGGGTGCCTACTGAGTATGTTTATACTAACCCCTCCACGGGCTTTTCCCGCACATGTTTGTGTCTTGTGCAGACTATATGCCTTTTGACGGAGTTCCAGGAGGACCCAGAGCAGGCAGAGCTTAGTGAGCGTGTTTGACCGGGGTGTTTACCAGATATGTTCCAAGGAGCTTTTCGACATGTGTTTGTGGCAGTGTTCCCCTTCTTCAGTGCAGTTTCGACGTGCTTGATAGTTTTCGTTTGGTGTGACGTGTTTTTCCCTTTTGTACTTTTTTTGTTGCACTATGGTTTGAGATAGTTTGTATGCATGCATTTCCTTTTCAGTTTCCTATATCTCTGCACTGTTTCATGGAGGTGTTTTTGGGTGCGTGTGTATAGGTACCTCAGGCTAATGCCTCCCATGTGTGTGATAGCCTACTTGGCGCTAGTCACCAGCCCCTGGCCTATTGGAGGCGGGCCTGGGGAGTGGCGGATCGAGCCCCGTTCGGTCGGGTTGTGACATATATACCCTTAAACATAAGTATATATTCCCCACTCCATGAGGGAATATGTTCAAGGAGGATATAAAAATATACATGCTTACCCATGTATATAACTGTATATATTTGTCCCTAAAGACCAAAACCCACACCGTAAAGAGAAAAACACCCTACAATGATGAAAGAGAGTCCAATAACTACCAATGGCTACAGACACAACAAAAACAATTTCACTTCCCATAAAATAATAGAAAATTAATCACCACACATAAAAAATACACATTCCATGGAAAACATGTCAATAGGAAAATTTTCATCACACTCACAATTTAATAAATAATGAACATAATTAATAAAAAAACATACAACATGTATAAAAAAGCTTCACTAAAAAACATACTCCAACTCCCCTCATCAAAATTAAACACACACTAAAACATTTTCTTATTCACACACATTATAATATTTAATTAACGACTTAAAAGGTTTTGAAGTGACTACAATCAGTATCAGGGACATTGGACACAAAATACCACCCAAAACCCCTTTTTTAGAGAAAATACACACCACTTACATTTCAAAAAATATTTCTCATCCCTTGCACAAAATAGGAAATCATACGAAGAAAAACAGTAAATAATTTTTTTTCACGGAATCAACTACTTTTGTTGTCGAAATTCCCTAAAAAAATTTGTTGAACTCCAATTGGCACATAGACACACCACCCAGTGGTCAAATTAAACAATAAAATCAATACATCAAACCACATGCACAAAAAATGAACCAAATACAACACAAAACCCTAATCTGATAAACTCTCAATTAACGAAATCAACCAAATGATGAAGAATGAACCAACGATGGGGGAGATAAAGGCTGGTCCAAAAAAATGTGGGGCTTGAGGACATACACAGTGTTAGAAAACTGGTCGGAATAGGGGGCGGTGCAGGTCCGTTGGTGCTGGATGTAGGGCCGTGCAGATCTACCTCGAGGCAGTGATAGCACGCGGTCGGTGCATGGAAGCAATGATGTAGGTCTTCGATAAGTTTATCCAGGGAGAAAGAGGGGTGTTGCGATGTAGGATATAGGGAGGGAGGTCCTGCATGCAATGGACCATGGGGTGGGATGTGTAGCACGACCGTTTAGAGGAAAGAGGGAGAGGAGTGGTGAAAATAGTGGAAAAAGGAAATGAGAAAATAAATAGAAAATAAAAAAGGTAAATGAAATAGGAAATAAAATAAAATAAACCATAAAACTTTTACCCACTAAAAATTAAAACTTAAAATCATTACCAATATGTGATTTACTAGTGTGATATAATTAATAATAGAAAAATTTATTGTATAACATTCATTATACAAGTTTATTAATGATGATCTAAATGTGATTATCCTGTTATTCAATGTTTTTAGTATCCAACATGTTTTAATCAATAAATTAAAAAACTATCATGATAGTCTAATAATGCAATGTTCCCCAGATTGAAAAAAAACAAGTATAAATTTTTCAGTTCAAATTGAATTACAATAAACCCATAATGAACTTACAACACAAGAAATATTTTCCTAGTAATGTCTTATTTAACAACTAACAATTGATGATACGTAGAATGAATAAAAATAATTAAAAAATATTAAACCTTATAATATTGATTGAATAAGAAAAAATTTGAGGATTAGGATACTCATTATTTATAGTCAAAACAGTAGTTTCCGAATAATAAATGCACATCCACATAGAACCATCATTACCTTTAATGAAATGAACTTGGGCTCCCCAAGATGGATCCTAAGGGAAAATCAATCCCTTATCACACAACTATTGTAGTTTCTTCTTCAACAACACCACTTATTCAATTTCGATAATATATAGTGTATTTGATATAGGACTGTAATCATTTTAATAAAATAATGAAAAACTAAACATCATGTTATGGTGGATATACATGTAATTATTGAAGTAATAAATCATTGTATTCCTATAAAAAATGAAGAACACTAATTTTATGACTGACCCTTCCATTAATAGAGAGTGTCTTATCTTATTTACCTAGAATCAAATTCAAAATAGATGTCGGGGTGTATCTATAAATGGATTATATGATGATGTATACAATCTAATTATAATGAAATCTACATCCTCAAAATAAAACATAATTTGATTCTATATGTTGTATATTTTAATATTATATTTTTAAATCCAATCCATAACACGGATTATATCATAATTAAACATAGGTACAATAATAATATATGCAATTTGGGAAAATTTATTATTTATAATGTGAATTGACTGGAACAAAATTATTATAGCTAAACATCCATGGCGGTTTTAAACTAACATATCTATTCATAATTTACAAGGAAAATATATATTTTTAATGGTATGTATGGAATAATAAATAAATGTGATGACCCAAAAACAAATAAACAAATATATAAATTTTATTCAATGATTAATGTATAATTAAACATGATATTTGTAACTCCAACCACAACTATAGTGACTGGATATGATTTTCATCCCCCCAAAATCCTCTTTAAGAATATGATCTCTTGTGGTTTAGGAGAATAGTGGTAATAATACTAATTTTATATATAGTCTTATAACCTAAAATGGGTATATTCATTCCCATATAGTTCATTTGTCATATTAACCTTATCTACAAAATTATGTCTGAATTTAGATCCATTCAAACTATTTATAGGAAGATTCATTCAACAAATTTTACATTATTAAAATTATTTAATTATCTTCTTATTTTACGCTTTAACTTTTTCATAGTAATCAAAAAACATATTCTTCCACTAATTTAATTGAAGACATAGGATGTAGGAAATTTTACCTCTAGTTTTATGGCACATAATACAATTTCAACATTTGTTGAAATTATTTCAGAAACTAGTTCCTTTCAGAGGATTGGCTTAAGGGATTGAAATTAATGGTAAATATTTATCTCTATAATATATATGTAATACATATAATATATATATAGTCAGTTAAAGGTATCATCAAACCATAAAGTAATTTATATATACTTTTTTTGAGGAACATTCATGTTGTTTTAGTTTGTTTTTCATAAGGGAATATTAATTTTAGATTATTACGTTTGTAATATCTCTATACTATACAATATATTTCTTCTTCATATTTATTATTACGGATCAATGACAACCGTTAATACACAAAAACAATAATAAAATAATATTACTACATTAATTTTTTCCCTTTTAATACATGCCAAGTTTATAAATACAATTTCAAGCCACTTAACCCATTGATAAATTAAAATTAGATTCAATGTTCAACTAAAATATTAAGTCTTATTTCACTTAAAAGGCAAGAATATTTGTGTATCATGCATTGTGTCATATTTTTTCTCAACATTTGAAAATTTTTTATTCATAATTTGGGATAGATGTCCATACATATACTCTATGATCTACTCATATCCAATACTAATTGTGTTGACTTTCTATGTGGGGGAATACATACATTGACTATGGGTGAAGACTCTCATTATTATATTATCTTCCACAAGTAAATAATTTGACACACTTAGTTATATAATATACTTCATGAATATTTATTCATATAAAAAAATACATCTTATTCTAAAATTTAATAAATACTATAAGTGAACATCAAAATTATCTTGTTATCTATGTTCCTTAACCCTATAATTCACAGGGGTTCAACGAAACCTACTTTGATATTAAATCTTTTATATCTAACATCAATAACAAATTGTATTTTTATACTTTATGAAATTTATAAAGTATACATGGGGTCTCAACCAGAAGGATTGATCATATTAGTACTCTAGAATAACTTGAAATATACATGATTCTCATTCTACATTGGAAATAAAATATTAAAAAATCATAATAAAATGGTTAGTATCATTAGAACACATTCAATTATTTCTTCTATATATCATTGTTAAAGTTAAAAATATAAAGGTGGGACCAAATAATCAGTATGGGTTATGTAAAATTTAATATATTAAAAAAATATGGGATAATTAATATATAAAATAAATTAACATAAAACACATTCATGTAATCAATATTATGATCATGAAATGCTTGCATCAATAATATTATACGAAATTATTAATGGATTGTATAATTTGAATTATCAATGATGGAAATGTCTAATATTGGATGTCATGATCTCAACATCATGATCTATTTTCGACAAAGGCTTTATATCCTGAAAATATAAACAATACGAAGTCATATAAGAAAACTATTTTTAGTACTGAAGACTAACTGGTTTTTCCCAAGAGACATATCATTGATTCAATAGTAAATATATATTTCAGAACCACCAATCAATTAATTTAAATTTAATTCATTATATATTTAATGATAAATTTAATTCATAAATAATGTGAATTATTAGAAAATTTTTTATTATCAGTGAATACTAATGAATATTAGTATTTTCCGTGTCGATCTTATAACTTCAATTATAAAACAATATCTAAAGAAAGGGAAGACAGTTTCATAAATAAGCATATACAAGATTCAAAAAATTTTATATTTAAGGGAAATTTATTTTCAACTGAAATATTATCTAACAAAATTTTAAGTCTAAAAAGAAATTTGATGACCACAAAATTAACATATATTTGAGATATGACCATCAAAAAAGTAGATTGTATAGTTGGATCAGCTATTATAATTAAGGTGTGGAAAGGGAAAAAAACCAATTAAAATTACTTTATATATATTTTTTTATTTATTGATTAATTTAAATCATATATATGAAGATAATAAATTTTAAATGGTAACAGTGGAAGGAATGTCAGTTGAAGTCATATATGTAAAAAATGGACACATCACATCCAAATTTGTCTAATGATAAAAAAAATATAACCATTGAAAAATAAAATAAATATTACATTCAAACATTTTAAAAATTCAAAGAAAATTTAATATTTCATTATTAAATAAATTAACAAATGAATATTAAATTAGTAACAATATTTGGAATAATGCATACATTTACATAAAATATATTTGAAGAAAAAGAAAAATAAGAGAATATTTTGTTTTAAACATCTTAGTACTTTATTTATGTATTAAAGTGAGAAAATGATGAAATCAAGCATCAATTATCCTTAAATATCCAGAGGATAAGAAAATATATGTTGTTTTGGAAGAAAATATTGTATTATTCCATTAGTAAAAATAATTGCAATTCCAAAATAGATATTTTAAACCTATATTGAAGAATATATATTCATAAGTTAAGGATATAAAATCTATTTTTAAGTTATCTGTTTTTGTCCTTGGATTTCCCTTTATGTGTTTAATAGCTATCATCCCTGAGTTGTATTGGATGAAGTAAATATGTAGAGCCAGAATCAAAAATTGAAAGCTAGGATTATAATCCATAGTTCAATGAAATCTTATTTATCCTGAATATTTAGTATAAGAATCCCAACACCACCACAAATAATGGAAGTGAAGATGTCGGTGAGTACAAAAAATTGGGCAATCATTGCATACCATGAATATAACTCCTCCACTAGCTTAATCGTTGTATTGAACTTCTCGTCGAAGGTCATCATACTCCCTCTAGTGGGATTTGATTACATTATTTTCATGGATTGGATTTACATATATAGGGCCAACATAAATCATTGTGAGAGGGAAAACACTCTCCATGATGAGAATCATCCCCCCAATTCGGTACAAGATTAAAGATGAAGTTGATTCTTCTTTCACTTCATCATCTCAAGCATGGATATTACTGACCTATGAGCACATTTTTCTAGATTAGATGATTGAGTCTCTGGAGGCAACAATCATTGTAGAAATTCCAACTGTGAGGGAATTCTCTTAAGGGTTTCCAAAAGAATTGATTGTTATTCCTCCTAGAAAAGATGTTGAATTCTATATTGACCTTTTTCCTAGGGAGTTTCCTATATCAAATAATATGTATAGAATGGATATTTTGGATATTGAGGAGATGACAGAACAACTACAGGAGAGTCTTTTAAAGGGTTTATACACCCAAGTTCTTCACCATGGTGTGCACCAGTCTTCTTCATCAATTATAATGATTGGTCAATGTGCCTTTGTATTGACTATCATGAGCTTAAAAATCACTATAAAGAAAAATTATCCACTCCCATGAATTGTTGACTCGTTTGATTAGCTAAGTTGAGAACAAAACGTTTCCAAGGTATATTTGCGATTTTGATGTTATCAAGTACCGGTGAAGAAGGAAGATGTCCCCAAAACTGCTTTTCGTACAAGGTACGAGAAAAATTAGTTCAAAGTAATTCTTTTCAGGCACACTATTTCTACAACAATCATCATGGACTTGATGAATAGAATCTTTATATATTACCTTGACAAATTTTTGGTAGTCTTAATAGATTATATTTTAATATACTCTAAAACCAAGGATTATTAATTGGAGAATCTATGAATGGTACTACAAACCATGTGAAAGGATAATCTCAATGAAAAATACAACAATTGTGAGTTCTGGTTGAAGGAGGTCTTTTCACGACCCATCATCGGGGCCCGTTCCGTAACTACCCCAAGCTCGCCTCCCATAGTCTAGGGGCTGGCGACTAGACCCAAAGGCATAAATCCCTATACTAGGAAGGCATTTCCTTTATAAAAGTATACCAACACAATAGAGTATGCAACTGAAGTGAGCACTACGTAAAACTGTATACAAAAGTAAGTGCTGAAAGGAAAGGGGCCGGAAATAGAAGCCCAACAGTAAAGTAAAACTACTGTAAAGCTAGTACAACTGCAGAAAGGATAATAGCAACTCCTGAGTCGCCCTCTGGGAATCCCACATGAAAGGTGGGTACAGATGGCCTCCTCAGCACCCCAGGCCTATCTGTCTGATTTGATTATGTCTCTCCAAGTTGTCCACTGCTGAGTACCATCCAACTCTACAAGTCTCTACCTCGATCATTGTTGTCCGCTATCTGCTTCCAACACAATTTAGTGCAGGCATAACCCATGTAAGGGTGAGTATACAATAATCAGTAGGGACCTCGAGACCCCCGAAGGTCTTCAAGAATCCACGATGGATAAACCACATAAGAAAGACATGATCAAAAAGTATCAGCCAAATCTACTTAGGTATATGCCCATAAATATAACTAAGTTATCAATCACAGTTCGGATCCAACTCTTGAGCCCCATCATAACCCAGTCCTCACAAGAAAGTAATGTAATCACATCGATGATAATGATTGAAATTCATGACTTGGTTCACACCAGGTAAACCCAGCTTAAATAGAGTAAAATATGATTATTTTTATCCACTGAATCATCTTTTACCGTCGAATGGTAGATACCCGCAGACATATAAAAAAGCAGTATGTCATTACTATCGACCCCACAAAGGATTTAGTCACATCTTGTTGCTATTGAATCCATGGAGGAATTAGTCCAGTCTCCTTGCTGTCGAACCAAGGGAGGATTCAGTCCAGTCGAGTTGCGGTCGAACCCGCTGATGATTTTGTCTAGTCTCGTTGTTGTCGAACCCACAGAGGATCCAGTCTAGTCTCGTTGTAGTCGAACCCACGAAGGATTCTGTCTAGTCTCATTGTTGATGATCCCATGGCAGATTCAGACCATTCTCATTTCTATCGAACCCACAGAAGATTACAGTATATTTTCCATCGTCGTCGAACCCACGGAGGATTCCAGTACGGTAGTCGTCGCAGTCGCAGCCAGCTTTAGGGTTCCCGTTCACAACACACTTGATTCCGGGAGGGTCCTCTCCTTGATCAATGTTCGATACATCAAATATCATGAAGTCCAGAGTTGATGTATCTCGAGCTTCTGTCTCATCAAATTGAACACAACGGGACAGACGGTGCGTCAATCGGATGCCCGGTCTGAGAGATACTGGTATTGTCGTTCCAGGGGCCCTGTTGGATTTCGGGTACAATCCAACCCGACCATACTCCAACCTCATCCGAATCTTGTGTGGAGTATTCCAAAAGGACTATCTCATCAAAATAAATCCATCATAGTTAATGGCACGTCAATCAGACGTCCTGTAATTATGTTATAAGCATTTCCGCTCCGAGGGCTCAGTTGGTTTCAGGTTCGAACCAACCCAACCATACCCAAACTTCACCAAAGTCTTGAGTGTAATATACCGAAATGATAGTTTCGATTCAAGGAATCCTACGCAATGGATAGTGCGTCAATAGGTGGTTCATTGCTCATATTATGGGAAAAATACCAAAAATGGTCCAAAGAGGGGGTCTGGGTCTGGTCCCACTCAGCCCAACCCGCCTCGGGTCGACCCGACCTGGGTCAGGGTCTGGCCCTGTAGGGCACAGACCGGCCCAGCAGTAGTGGCCCGGCCCATGGGGGGGGGGAGGAGGGGGCGGCTAGGCCCACGTAGGTGGTGGTCCGGCTTGTACGCAGGCGGCCCAACCTAGTGGCCGGCCGTTGTAACACCCCAAGCTTCTACGGTACGCTTCTCTTTGAATAATGCGATAGCGTGTGTTGTACGCAACACTGAGTTCAAACAACCAATCAAACTAGCCGTTATGAATAGTAATACCTACTTTTTGAAATTATATATATTTTATATTTTAAAATGGACTTCATTTTTGGATTCGGAATATTGAATTTATCCTAAGGTGAAATTTTGGTACTTTTCGGATAACTTTCATATTTTGATGAATAGTGAAAATTACTAAATTTTAATTAAAAACAACTTTTTTAATCAAAATAATTAATAGTGATAAATTATGAATTTGAGAGGTTTTAAAGTATATTTAGAATATATTTTTACCATTTAATATAATGTTGGTCATTGGACATTATTTTACAATTAAACCGATCATAAACAAGTGTCAATCTTTTGATAGTTATTATCTCTTTAAAACACGCTTTTTGTTTTGACAGCGGGAATTAATTTTAAATTAATTTCTGCCACTTCTGTGTTTTGAATTTAGGAAAATTGATTCCATATTTGGAATCAGGATGTTCAAATTTTTTAAATAGGTAACTTTTAGTTTTATACATTTTGAATAATTACTGCGGTAAATATTTTATTTACCATGGTTAAGGGTAAATCCGGCAAATAAGGGTTAAAAAATAATATTATAATAAGACCAAATTACCCTAAAACGTGTCTTAACCCTATTGGTTGATACATGGTCGACCATGGAAATCTTTGGGTCGATTTTGGGACCCCATGGATCCACATGTAAGTGATAATGACACATTATTTTAATTAAGTTAAAATGAATACAAAAATGACACAAGCATATATCGTTTAGCAAAAAAATTGTTACATAGAGTTATTTATGTTGGATTTTAGATTATAAATATTCATTAGAAAGATAAAAAGATTTCCTACATAATGATATTTTATTTATAATTTTTAGACATTAAATAATTTATTTTATTTATGACACAATGATGATGGAGTAATTACTATAATAGTAAAAAATTAAAATAATTGATATTATAAATACCCAAATAAATAAAATATGAAACTTTTAATGAATTAAACTAATTTTCTAGGATAATATGATATATTTGGATTGTTTTAATTGACGTTTTTCTAAGTAATCAATCTGTTATGAGTTTCACAAAAATCAACTATTGAATAGTGTCAAAATTGACATAAAAGAGTTCTTAAAACAAATATTATATTATTCATTGATATTAAATTCCTAAAAATCTAAGGTTCGGCGAAAAGACTTATATCATGATAGTTTCATCATTAATGGTCCACTTGGGGGTCTCTTAGATGTATATAGTATGTTTATTAACCATATTATATAAAAATACAAAGAGAGATTGTAAAAGTGAAACTAATTAACTTAGAGTTAATACTTAAAGATAAGGTTAATATAAGTACCCAAACCTGTCTAAATTCTAATGGTTGAGTTGTTTTCGACCCATCCCCACCTTAACCTTTTAATAGTCAACTTTTGAGCAATTGGAAACCGAATATGAATTTATTATAAACTAATATCTCTAGCTTTTCCAAAGGTGCCCCTCACCCCTCTTATAAAAGGGCACTCCTCCTTCTCATTTCTTCACACCTTCAAAGCCTTTTGGTTCGGCCAAGCTCTACCAAAATACTCTCCCCACATCCCTCACTACAACCTAGAGGCCTTAGTTTGATCATAAAGCCAACCTAAGGAGCCCTTTTGATCAAATCAAAAGGAAGAACCCGAAGAAGAGGTAATGTTTTCACCACCCCCTTTTCAAGTTCCTTTCTTCTTCCACTTCTTCTTTCTTGGTTCTTACCATTCTAAAATAATAACTCCAGTATATCACATATACTGTGATGTTATTATAAATATGGTACAACAATATTAAGTATTCTATCCACCTTTTGAATAACATGTCACCATACGTGCGTACGTATGGCTTACCGTCTCCACGTCGTGGTGTAATTGTTATTCAATATAATATTATTTGGATGGGTATAATAATGATGTGTAACTCATGTAAATAATAAATATAACATGTTAATGATTCTTTATATAGGATATACCATCCATTTATATATTATTTTAATATCAAAAGAATCATATTGTCGCTCGTGCGTACGTACGGACTACCGTCTCCACGAACGCGATGAGATTCATTCTCCATCGTATCCATTCAAGTATAATTATAATTTGATGATTTAAAAATGATGTTTAAGGACTTTATATCATTCTTTATATGAATAATATACAACCTAACAAAACATATAAAAGAAAACAAGTAAGTTAACACCCGAAACAACGATAATACTGAGATATTATTACCAAATCAATATTAAAAGATCATATATGATATCATATTAATGTATATGATTATTGTATAATTTAATAACAATTATTTCAACATTATACAGGAGGTTAACCTACCCCAACCAAGGAAAAGTACAAGGTAAGGGGTTTTCATCTCACTCCTTATTCCCGTGAGATTCATGCCATATTGCCACCATTACCTTTTGTGTGGTGTATGTACTGCCCATTATTATATTATTTGTGTAATACACTCTAATTTATGTGTATTTACATATTAATTGTATGATTCCTCTTTCATGGGTTGTATGTTTCATATGTTACCAAATTGGTATGTGTTATTTCACAATCTCTTCATTATCCGAGGTTGTTTATCTGTAATAATCTACTGGGATCTCTTTATCATCCACATCCATGTTTCTTAAAAATGTATTTCAAAACATTTTTACTATTTACTTGAATATGAGTTAAAGTCATTTATACCCTTTTTGAATTTTATAAGTGGTTTATAAAGGAATCTTTCCGTCATTTTCAAAACAAGGTCCCTTTTAACCTTTTTGACAGAATTAAGGTAAGAATGTTTTTTTAACTTATACGGCGGGTGCGGCTATTTTCCGCCGTTATTAAATCTTCAAAGCTTCCCTTACAAGATTATAAGATTATTTTCAAAGAAAATGTTTTATTTTATATGGATCATAAATGATTTCAAAATAAAATGAGATATTTCTTTAAAAAGAATTTTGATTTTATCTATGTCAAAATCCTTTGATGGATTTTAAGATTATTTGAAGTTGATTTATTATGATACAAAACTTATATATTGTATTGAAGGTTTTGTGATATGTTTGACTGTGGATGTTCTATTTTTATACCATTCATAGTTTATGGTGAAAGTATTGACATTTCGTATGCTATTTTTAATACGAATGTTTATGTTATGTTTAAACCTTTTCATATGGGAATGCATTGGACTTAATATGTGACGGGTGGAGCCCGCTATAGCTCCTCGATGCATCGGTAGGTCTCATGAGACAAACTAGTGTCTTGGCACAAGGCCTTGACAAAATCTTATTTGTAGTCTTGGAACGAGGCCTTGACTATGTGGTTATGATAGTCTGGCATTATGCATTCCAACATTATGAAAGTGGTTATTGATTTTTGCATGTGATTATTCGATTAGTAGAGTATCCATATGAATAATTAAATGGAATTATTTCATTTTATTTATGACGTACCATGTTGAAAGTTCATGTTTGAAAGGCTTTTGTTTTAGTTATACATTGCCTTAAATGTTTATTCTTATTTATGAAAGTTTCCGCTATATTGTTATCCTTACTCGGCATTTGAGCTCACCCCTTTTCTATGTTTTATTTTTCCCAGGAAGTGAAAAAGTAAATTATGAATGACCTGTAGGGATATTATGTGGGGATATGAGGGTGGATTATGGAGACATTATGTTGTTGTAGTAGTTTTTCATTTTATGATGTAATGTAAAACTTATGAATATATCTAGTGTTTCCAAGGCTACTAAACCAATCGGTCATTCGAGATTTTATCTTTCTTGTGATCATGCCAATGTTATATAATAATGCACCGACTCTGGGTAACTAGGGTCGGGGCTTTACAGTTGGTATCAGAGAAAGTTTAGTACAAACCTTGAAAGCTAGATTTAGATAAACTCTGATTAGAGCACGTAGACCTAAGATGAACTTTGAGGATTAGTATAGAAGAACTTCCTAGAATTTTGGTATTGTAGAGATTTTGTGAGTTTTCCGAGCAATACATCCCTGTATGGATACGAGCAGGTAGAGGCGGCTCTTGCACAGATGTACCTAGGGGTAAAACCCGAAAACACCGCTTTGAGCTAGACTCGAACGGGAACTGGTGCACGACAACGGGCCTTGCTGCACTCTTGGTTACAACACTCCCAGGGGATATGCTTAGGATAACTCTCATTTTCTTTACAAATCATTATTAACGGTTTATGAGTATATAATCCCTCAAAGAAAACATTTTTATGATTATGGATTATATCCATAAATAGTTCAATTTATGTTAAGTGTTTTATAAGTATGGGATTATGTATTTTGATTCATAAACTGATCTAGTTTATGCCATTGTTTATAAATGGCACCTAGTAGAAGAAATGGAAACTGTATCAATGCACACACTCCATGTAAAGATTGCCCTCCTGCTCAAGATAATTATAGTGGAGCCGGTGATGCAACTGGAGCTGATCAGCTAATCACCATACTGGGACAACTTACTCAGGTTATGAATAATAACCTTACCCGTATGGAGCACCCTGATCTGCAGCGTGGAGGATCAATGTTAGATCGATTAATGAGGCAACAACCACCAACGTTCAATGGGAATAAAAATCCCTTAGTAGCCGAGCAGTGGATAAATTCCCTAGAGAAAATATTTCAGGCTTTGGGGAGCAGTGAAAGGGAAAAAGTTATCATGGCAATTTACCGCCTCACAGGAGATGCTGATCAATTGTGGTCATTGATTCAAAACATGAAGGAAGATGATTAAGTATCAAATATGGAATGGAGGGAGTTCAAAGATCTGTTTTTAGAAAAATACTTTCCTCGGGACCATCGAGCAGATATGGAAAGGCAATTTCTGAGTCTGAGACAAAAGGAGGATGAGAATGTCACAAAGTATGAGGCTAACTTTACAAGGTTAGAGAGGTATGCTGGAGATTATATTCGCAACCCAAGAAGTAAGATTGATCGTTTCATTGAAGCGTTAAATCCATTTCTCCGTCGAGCGTTAGTCTCACAATTCTTTTAATCGTACGAAGACATTGTCTCATGTTCTATCATGACCGAAAAGGAATTCTCTAAGTCTTATGACTTTAAAGAAAAGCAAGAGAAGAAGAGACCTACTGATCAATCTGCTAATGGAAATAAGGGGAAGAAGGGAAAGGTTGAATGTCCATCCTATGGTAAATGTGGGAAGAAACACCCTGGTACTTGCTTGAAGGGAATGGGAGTCTGTTACAAGTGTGGTGAAAAAGGCCACCAAGCTTGTGATTGCAAGGGGAAGAAGGAAGCTACCAACGTTCAATGCTATAATTGCAGGGATATGGGACATTATGCGAATGAATGTCCTAAGCGTCAGGAGAACTTACCTAAGAAAAGGACAAGGGATGAAGGCCAGGCTTATGCTATCACTACTGCAGAGGTAGAAGCTCCAAAAGACGTGGTGGCAGGTAATTTAATGGTTTCCTCAAGTTTAGAAAATGCATTATTTGACTCTGGATCGTCGCATTGTTTCATATCTTCCCAGTTTTCTAAGAAAATTAGATATTTCCAATTTGATTTAATAAGGGAGTTGTCCGTTAAAACTCCTAAGGGAAGTATCATTGCAACAAAGTTTTGTGAATCAGTCCCCATTAGAGCACATAAATTTTCTTTATCTGCTAATCTCATCGTCATACCTATGATTGAGTTTGATATAATCCTCGGTATGGACTGGCTTTCGGACTATGATGCGAAGATTTATTGTAAGAAGAAAGAGGTTACGATTCTTGATGATAATGATAAGGAACACCTTATCTTTAGAGCAGAATCGTCACCACATAATTCTTATTTAGATCCACCCCCAGTAGCTCAACTTAATTCAATTATTGGGGAGGAAGAAATGAAATAACTGTCGGTGAGGAAAGGAATGTTCAAATAGAGGATGTACCTGTTGTGAAAGAATTTGTAGATGTATTTCCGGATGATTTACTTGGACATCCTCCAGAACGAGAAGTTGAGTTTTCCATTGATTTGATTCATGGATCAAGGCCAATATCGAAGACCCCTTATAGAATGGCCACTATAGAGTTAGTCGAACTAAAGAAACAACTAGAGGAATTGAGTAATAAGGGATTTATTCTCCCTAGTGTTTCTCCATGGGGAGCCCCTGTTCTTTTTGTTAAAAAGAAAGATGGATCTATGAGGTTATGTATCGACTACAGGGAGATCAATGCAATAACAATAAAGAACAAGTATCCCCTACCACGCATTGATTATTTATTTGACCAACTGCATGGAGCTCAATACTTTTCAAAGACTGATCTTCGACCTGGATACCATCAGTTGTGTGTGAAGAAGGAAGACATTCCGAAGACAGCATTTCGAACCAGGTACGGGCATTACGAGTTTACCGTAATGCCGTTTGGATTGACTAATGCACCCTCTGTATTCATGGATCTGATTAATAGAGTTTTCAAGGAGTATCTCGATTAATTTGTGGTGGTATTTATTGATGATATCTTGGTATACTCCAAAACCTACGAAGATCATGAAAATCACTTGCGCATTATCTTGAAGACTCTGAGGAGGCATGAATTATATGGGAAGTTTAGCAAGTGTGAATTCTAGCTTTAGGAGATTTCTTTTAATGGCCATATTGTCTCTAAAGATGGAATCTCTGTTGGTCCTTCTAAGACCAAGGCAATCCAAGAATGTCCAGCACCTACGAGTATAACTGAGATACGCAGTTTTATTAGTTTGGCAGGTTATTATCGACCTTTCGTCCAGAATTTTGCCCGATTGGCTAACCCGTTAACGAAGCTCACACGTAAAGGGGTTAAATTTGTTTGGATAAAAGAGTGTGAAGAATTTTTTGAAGAACTGAAGAAAATATTATTCAATGCTCTTATATTGACTCTACGATCGGGGAATGATGGGTTCGTTATTTATAGTGATGCATCAAAGAAAGGACTTGGCTGTGTCCTTATGCAGAATGATAGAGTTATTGCCTATGCATCACGACAATTGAAAATTCATGAACAAAACTATCCTACTCATGATCTCGAGTTAGCAGCTGTGATCTTTGCTTTGAAGATATGGAGGCACTACCTCTATGGTGAAAAATGTGAGATTTATACTGATCACAAGAGTTTGAAGTATATTTTCTCACAAAAAGAACTCAACATGAGGCAAAGGATATGGATTGAATTACTCAAGGATTATTATTGTACGATACACTACCACCCGGGGAAGGAAAACAAGGTGGCAGATGCTTTGAGTAGAAAAGACCATGGAGTTCTGAACAATATGAGAATTTAAAGGGATCCAATTTTCATGGATCTAGTGAATATGGACATGGGAATAACCAGGGAAGGTGAAACATCAGTGCTTTTTCAAATGGTTGACAAACCATCTTTACTAGAAAGGATTAAGAGTTCTCAGACCGATGATGAAAAATTCCAAAAGAAGATTAAAGCTATGAATGATGGGAGATTGAGAGACTTTGTGTATGAAGATGTAATTTTGAAATTCGGGAAGAGACCTTGTGTTCCCGATTTACCTGATCTAAAAAGGGAATTGCTGGATGATGCTCATAGTTCTAATTTCTCTATAAACCCTGGGAGCACAAAAATGTATAGAGATTTGAAGGAACATTTTTGGTGGGACAACATGAAGAGGGAGATTTCTGATTTTGTGTCAAGATATATGGTTTGTCAACAAGTGAAAGCTGGAAGGCAACAGCCTGGAGGAGTCATGCAACCTCTTCCCATACCGGATTGGAAATGGGACAATATTACGACGGACTTTGTCATGGGGCTACCAAAGACTCCTAGAAGGAATGATGCAATATGGGTTACTGTTGATCGCCTTACCAAGTAAGCACATTTTCATGCTATAAGAGAAGATCTACCCTTGGAACATCTAGCAAGACTATATATTAATGAAGTTGTGAGACTTCATGGAGTACCCTTATCAATTGTTTCTGATCGTGATCCCCGTTTTACTTCAAGATTTTGGAAAAGTCTTCAGAAATCCCTGGATAATGAACTTCATTTGAGCACTGCTTAACACCCTCAGACAGATGGACAATCAGAACGGACTATTCAGACCTTAGAAGACATGTTGAGATCTTGCTCACTTGACTTTCAGGGTATGTGGGATCAATATTTACCACTGGTAGAATTTTCCTATAACAATAGCTTCCATTCGAGTATATAGATGGCACCATATGAGGCGTTATATGGAAAGAGATGTCGTACACCAACCTGTTGGGATGACGTTGGTGAAAGAAAACTTGTAGGCCCAGAACTGGTGGAGGAAACGGTGGAAAGGGTGAATGTAATCCAAAATCACATCAAAGCAGCTCAAAGTAGGCAGAAGAGCTAAGCCGATAATCGAAGGAAGGATTTGGAATTTCAAGTCGGTGATCATGTTTTCCAGAAGGTATCTCTGTGGAAGGGAGTCATACGTTTTGGTAAGAAAGGTAAATTGAGTCCCAGGTACATCGGACCTTTCGAAATTCTAGAATGAATTGGGGTTGTAGCTTACCGATTGGCAATGCCGCCAAGTCTCTCCAAAGTTCACGATGTGTTACACGTATCTCTGTTGAGGAAATACATGCCTGATCCAATGCATGTACTCACCTATGAAGAATTAGAACTGGAACCCGATCATTCCTATTGTGAAGAGCCCGTCAGGATTCTTGATACGAGAGAACAAGTACTGAGAAACCGGACGACACGTCTGGTAAAAGATTTGTGGAGAAACCATAAGATGGAAGAGGCAACGTGGGAACCTGAGGAACTTATGATGAAGAAACACCTGAGTCTTTTCATGTGATAAGTATTCTAGAAATTTCGAGGACGAAATTATTTGAAGGAGGGTAGAATGTAACACCCCAAGCTTCTACGGTACACTTCTCTTTGAATAATGCGATAGCGTGTGTTGTACACGACACTAAGTTCTAACAACCACTCAAACTAGTCGTTATGAATAGTAATACCTACTTTTTGAAATTATATATATTTTATATTTTAAAATGGACTTCATTTTTGGATTCGGAATATCGAATTTATCCTAAGGTGAAATTTTGGTACTTTTCGGATAACTTTCATATTTTGATGAATAGTGAAAATTACTAAATTTTATTTAAAAACAAATTTTTTAATCAAAATAATTAATAGTGATAAATTATGAATTTGAGTGGTTTTAAATTATATTTAGAAAATATTTTTACCATTTAATATAATGTTGGTCATTGGACATAATTTTACAATTAAACCGAACATAAACAAGTGTCAATCTTTTGATAGTTATTGTCTCTTAAAAACACGCTTTTTGTTTTGACAGCGGGAATTAATTTTAAATTAATTTCTGCCACTTCTGTGTTTTGAATTTAGGAAAATGGATTCCATATTTGGAATCATGATGTTCAAATTGTGTAATTAGTTAAATTTTATTTTTAGACATTTTCAATAATTACTGCGGTAAATATTTTATTTACCATGGTTAAGGGTAAATCCGGTAAATAAGGGTTAAAAAATAATTTTATAATAATACTAAATTACCCTAAAACGTGTCTTAACCCTATTTGTTGATACATGGTCGACCATGGACATATTTGGGTCGATTTTGGGACCCCATGGATCCACTTGTAAGTGATAATGACACTTTATTTTAATTAAGTTAAAATGAATACAAAAATGACACAAGCATATATCTTTTAGACAAACAATTGTTACATAAGGTTATATATGTTGGATTTTAGATTATAAATATTCATTAGAAAGATAAAAAGATTTCCAACATAATTATATTTTATTTATAATTTTTATACATTAAATAATTTATTTTATTTATGACACGATGATGATGCAGTAATTACTATAATAGTGAAAAATTAAAATAATTGATATTATAAATACCCAAATAAATATAATATGAAACTTTTAATGAATTAAACTAATTTTCTAGGATAATATGATATATTAGTATTGATTTAATTGACTTTTTTGGAAGTAATCAATCTGTTATGAGTTTCACAAAAATCAACTATTGAATAGTGTCAAAATTGACATAAAAGAGTTCTTAAAACAAATCTTATATTATTAATTGATATTAAATTCCTAAAAATCTAAGGTTCGGCCAAAAGACTTATATCATGATAGGTTCATCCTTAATGGACCACTTGGGGGTCTCTTGGATGTATATAGTAAGTTTATTAACCATATTATATAAAAATACAAAGAGACATTGTAAAAGTGAAACTTATTAACTTAGAGTTAATACTTAAAGATAAGGTTAATATAAGTACCCAAACCAGTCTAAATTCTATTGGTTGAGTTGTTTTCTACCCATAACCACCTTAACCTTTGAATAGTCAACTTTTGAGCCATTGGAAACCGAATATGAATTTATTATAAACTAATATCTCTAGCTTTTCCAAAGGTTCCCCTCACCCATCTTATAAAAGGGCACTCCTCCTCCTCATTTCTTCACACCTTAAAAGCCTTTTGGTTTGGCCAAGCTCTGCCCAAATAATCTCCCAACATCTCTCAATACAACCTAGAGGACTTAGTTTGATCAGAAAGCCAACCTAAGGAGCCCTTTTAATCAAATCAAAAGGAAGAACCCAAATAAGAGGTAATGTTTTCACCACCCCCTTTTCAAGTTCCTTTCTTCTTCCACTTCTTCTTTCTTGGTTCTTACCATTCTAAAATAATAACTCCAGTATCTCACATATACTTTGATGTTATTATAAATATGGTACAACCATATTCAGTATTCTATCCACCCTTTGAATAACATGTCACCATACGTGCGTACGTATGACTTACCGTCTCCACGTCGTGGTGTAATTGTTATTTAATATTAATATTATTTGGATGGGTATAATAATGATGTGTAACTCATGTAAATAATGAATATAAAATTTTAATGATTCTGTATATATGATATAACATCCATTTATATATTATTTTAATATCAAAAGAATGATATTGTCGCTCGTGCGTACGTACGGACTACCGTCTCCACGAACACGATGAGATTCATTCTCCATCGTATCCATTCAAGTATAATTGTCATTTGATGATTTAAAAATGATGTTTAAGGACTTGATATCATTCTGTATATGAATAATATACAACCTAACAAAACATACAAACGGAAACAAGTAAGTTAACACCCGAAACAACGATAATACTAAGATATTATTACCAAATCAATATTAAAAGATCATATATGATATCATATTAATGTATATGATTATTGTATAATTTAATAACAATTATTTCACCATTATACAGGAGGTTAACCTACCCCAACCAAGGAAAAGTACAAGGTAAGGGGTTTTCATCTCACTCCTTATTCCCGTGAGATTCATGCCATATTGCCACCATTACCTTTTGTGTGGTGTATGTACTGCCCATAACTATATTCATTCTGTAATACACTCTAATTTATGTGTATTTATATATTCATTGTATGATTCCTCTTTCATGGGTTGTATGTTCCATAAGTTACCAAATTGGTAAGGGTTATTTCACAATCTCTTCATTATCCGAGGTTGTTTATATGTAATAATCTACTGGGATCTCTTTATCATCCACATCCATGTGTCATAAAAATGTATTTCAAAACATTATTACTATTTACTAGAATATGAGTTAAAGTCATTTATACCCTTTTTGACTTTTATAAGTGGTTTATAAAGGAATCTTTCCGTCATTTTCAAAACAAGGTCTATTTTAACCTTTTTGACAGAATTAAGGTAAGAATGTTTTTTTTAACTTATACGGAGGGTGCGGCTATTTTCCGCCGTTATAAAATTTTCAAAGCTTCCCTTACAAGATTATAAGATTATTTTCAATGAAAATGTTTTATTTTATATGGATCTTAAATGATTTCAAAATAAAAGGAGATATTTCTTTAAAAAGAATTTTGATTTCATCTATGTCAACATCCTTTGATGGATTTTAAGATTATTTGAAGTTGATTTATTATGATACAAAACATCTATATTGTATTGAAGGTTTTGTGATATGTTTGACTGTGGATGTTCTATTTTTATACCATTCATAGTTTATGGTGAAAGTATTGACATTTCGTATTCTAGTTTTAATACGAATGTTTATGTTATGTTTAAACCTTTTCATATGGGAATTCATTGGACTTAATATGTGACGGGTGGAGCCCGCTATAGCTTCTCGATGCATCGGTAGGTCTCATGAGGAAAACTAGTGTCTTGGAACAAGGCCTTGACAAAATCTTATTTGTAGTCTTGGCACGAGGCCTTGACTATGTGGTTATGATAGTCTGGCATTATGCATTCCAACATTATGAAAGTGGTTATTGATTTTTTCATGTGATTATTCGATTAGTAGAATATCCATGTGAATAAGTAAATGGAATTATTTCATTTTATTTATTTCGTACCATGTTGAAAGTTCATGTTTGAAAGGCTTTTGTTTTAGTTATACATTTCCTTAAATGTTTATTCTTATTTATGAAATTTTCTGCTATATTGTTATCCTTACTGGGCATTTGAGCTCACCCCTTTTCTATGTTTTATTTTTCCCAGGAAGTGAAGAAGTAAATTATGAATGACCTGTAGGGATATTATGTGGGGATATGAGTGTGGATTATGGAGACATTATGTTGATGTAGTAGTTTTTCATTTTATGATGTAATGTAAAACTTATGAATATATCTAGTGTTTCCAAGGCTACTAAACCAATCGGTCTTTCGAGATTTGATCTTTCTTGTGATCATGCCAATGTTATGTAATAAGGCACCGACTCTGGGTAACTAGGGTCGGGGCGTTACAGCCGTAGCTCTGCCAGGCTGGTAGAGTGCGTTGTGCATCAGACACGGAGTGGGGGAGGGGTTGATTTTCTGAAATGGTGGTTCCGAGCGGTGTCACCCCTCTTGTCCTGTAGGCCAATTCCGACCGGTCTTTTCTGGCTTCAGCTGCCCACACAGTGGGCTGCTGTCCTCCCACGTGGCACCATCACGTGTCATGGGTTTCATCAACCCGGCTGGCAGGCAGCCGGCCGATTCACCCACCAAATAGGCCCACCTAGCGTGGGCCGCGGTCCCTCCGTAGCTCAACGCCTCATGTCGCCGAGGTCTTCTGCTCGACCGACCATAGTCGGCCGGTTCGTCCGGCAAGCAACCCGCACAGCGGGCCGCGATCTTCCCACAGCGCGGTACCTAAGGGGTGACAAAGTTCACAAGCCAAGCTGACTACGGCTAGCTGGTTTGCTTTATAAGAGCGGGCTGCAGATGTGGTCTATGTTTCTTCTCAACGCGGTCGGCGCACAACCGCCACATCTTCAATTTTCCGCGGCCTGCGTAGGCACATCCCCTTCCTTTCGCCTACATAGTGTGACGACAACGCGCCCAACCAGTTCTGCCACATTCATCATCTCCAGAGAAACAACAGAGGGTCATTGAGTCGTGTTTGTTCGTCCTTCACCCTCCAAATAAGGTGGTTACAAAAATCCAACTTTGAACCATATAAAAAAAATGGGGAACGAGGATTTAATTTAAACAAGACAAACCCCTACCTCGATTGAAGGTGTGATGTCGTTGATGTGGAAATTGGTGTTGCGGGTGAAGGTGTCATTCCGTTAACATCAGAGAAAGAGGAAGGTAGGTATCGTTCATTGTAGCGTCACCTTCTTTCTTATCCCAGTTGAAGAAGTGGAGGAAGACGATTGAGTTCCTTGTGTTCTTCACTAGAGAGGGTGAATGCTCCTGAAGACTTTCCACCAAAAATCTCCTAAGGCCAATGAAATAATAGGCTCCCAATATTATAAAAATATTTCCATTCCTTTCAAAATATTTCAAACAAACAATGAATTAATTAATTGATTCATTTAATTAATTTTCCATGGGTTGGCAATAATTTCATAGGTCTCATAAAATTAAAACATGGGTGAGTTGGCACTTTAATTGGAAGTACAAAGGTTTAATGGGTTAATAGGGGGTTAGGTGATTTTATGGGCCCTGCCACACATTATCCTCCCTGGGAGGTTATGTGGGGTGTGGGCCCCACCTCCAATCTCTATTTTGTGGATCTTACCACCACCTTTATAAAATTTAAATAACACATAAATTTTAATTAATTTATTAAGAATCCCCAAAAAATCATTCAACATGTACAAAACAAAACTATGGTAAAGGTCCCATTAAGTAAATACCGGCACTGTGAGTTCATCGGTATCCTCAGATTTTGATTTTGAGCACTGGTTCAAAATATAATGAAACTTGCACGTACGTTTATGGAACGTCCTAAAAAAACTTCAGAAAATGATTTCGGGAACACCGGGCCTCAGAATCAAGCGCCGTCAGAAACTAGGGAAACATAAAATTGCAATGTATTTATGAAAATAGTTTCTTTTAAATTTACAGGTCTTTAAATTACCCCCACATTAGGGCTTTAGGTCCCCGTAAAGTTATAACACACACTAGGAAAAAAAGTGGGTACTGAGCACGTATCTGAGACTCCTGTCCCATTTGCTCCCCCGGAGGTTCCCATGCTGCCAGTGAACGTGCACCAGAGGAATTGACTGCCCATGTAGGACCCACTGCATTCGATCCTCGATCTCCACCATTACCTCCGTGAATGTTGCCCCATCATCGATGTCCAACTCCCCATGGTCGATGATGTGTGATGGGTCGAGTACGTATCTCCTCAGTAGAGATACCTGAAATATGTCATGCACCTGGTGCAACTAAAGTGGAAGGGCCAGGTGTTAAGCCACCTCTCCTACTCTGATGAGGACTAGGAATGACCCAATAAATCATGTAGATAACATTCCACCTCAGCCAAATCTCTGTAGACCCCGTTGAAGTGAGACCCGTAAGAAGATGGGGTCGCCACCCTCGAACTCTAGTGGTCTCCATCTCATATCGGCACTAGACTTTTGTCTGCTCGGCGTAGTCTTCATCCGCTACTGGATGATCTGCACCTTCTCCATCATATCCTAAACAATCTCTTGTCCTACTAGTGCTAACTCCCCTAGGATAGTCTAGCACATAGGTTATCTTCAAGGTCGGTCATATAGTGACTCGTATGGTGCCATACTAATGGTGGAGTGGTAGCTATTGTTGTACGCAAACTCTACCAAGGGTAGATGATCTTCCCAGCTGCGACCAAAGTCGAGGCAACATGGACGGAGCATTTATTCAAGTGTTTGAATAGTCTTCTTAGCCTGATTGTCCGTCTGATGATGGAAGGTGGTGCTCAAATGAAGCTGCGTCCACAAAGCCTCCTGTAACCCCTTCCATATCCAGGAAGTAAAACGAGTTTCTCGATCAAAGACCATTGTCAACGACACACCATGAAGTCATACGATCTTCAGAATGTAGAGGCGTCCCATGCTCTCTACTGATCACTACTCTCTGATCAGTAAGATGTGGGATGACTTGGTGGGTTGGTCGACAATCAACCAGATAGAGTTGTGTTTTCTAAATGTACATGGTAGCCCCATCACAAAATCCTTGGATATCTCATCCCATTTCCACTCTAGAAGATCTAAGGGTTGTACCAAGCTTGTTGGTACTGGGTGCTCCGCCTTTACGTGCTGACTAGTGAGGCATCAAGAGACAAACTCTACAACTACTTTCTTCATACCCAGCCACCAATGCTGTCATCTATGGTCCTGAAACATCTTCGCCACTCTTATATGTACCGTTAGTGGTGAAGTGTGTAACTCCATCAACACCTCCTCCTATAGTGCAACTGGTACCGTGGTATGTCCTCCAAAAAGGATGATGTGCTCCCCATCTCAGAATATCCATCAGGTGCCTACCCTGAAGATATCTGAGCACATCACGTCTCACAATCAATGTCCTTATGCTATGCCTCCCTGACTCACTGAAGTAGTGAAAATGTGACTGTGAGAGACTACAGTAAGGCTTCTCCATCTCTATCCACAAAGGATATCTGCAATGCAGCCAGCTGCTTCATCACCTCTCATAGTAGCTGATTCCCTGATCTCCTACCGAGAGCATCAGATACAACGTTTCCCTTTCCAGGAGTATAGACTATCTCAATGTCATAGACCTGTAGGAACTCAATCCTTCATCACTATCTCAGGTTCAGGTTCTTCTATGAGAAGATACACCTGAGACTATTGAGATTAGAGTAAACTGTAAACCATTCACTCATCGAACTATGAGTGAGACTAGATAAAAGTAAATAACTCAAGTTCACCCTTCTTCACATATATCCTACAAGAGCTGCTAAGATTTCTCCTTTGTCGAGAAGAGAAATGTGGTCTCACCCTCTGGATGAACCATGTTATTTGACTAATACAGTCAATCCTGACATGAACGTTACACTCTCATTCCATGGATGACGTCGTAACGCCTCGATGCTACTACCAAGAGATCCAGCAATCACTCTAGCCTCCAAGGGTTGAGTCACACTGTCAGCATCATTGTGTGGTCACAGAGTCTCCTCCAGTAGGAATCAAGAATTTGAGTGTGAAGTCAACGATTTTAACTCGAACCTCCCAGTATCAGCCACACCTAATAGGTAGGAATGAAAATGTCTCATGGACAAGTGTCTTTTATTACTGCAGCTCAAAGTACAAAGACACAAAGATACCACAAACAATGACATCAACGAAGCTAGAAGCATCATGAACAAAGGCCTTTATGCATGGAGCTAGTCCCACTACTGTGAACCAGCTCCTGGAGTACTATGGTCATAGGCCTCATCTACCTGAGGCTGAGCTCTCACATGTCCACCCATTCCCTGCGGTCAGGGTGGTCATCTTGGTGTTGGGGGTGGTAGGTCCTTGAAACATCGTCCACCACCTACAGCTTAGCCATCTCCTCTTTTACATCTGTCTGCTCCCATCGGACCTCCATGGTCAATCCTCTGCCTCTACCTAGGAGGCCCCTCTACTGCTTGCTGCTCATATGCATGATGGGTTGGGAAGTCCCGATCCAAGTGACCCAGCTCTCTGCTTGCATATCACTGCATGCTCCTCGTATGGATGGATCTAACTCATGTGCCCCACACAACCGTACATGTATCCTGGGGTCTCCCACCTATTGGCCTAGTTTGCTTGAACCTCTGTGACATCTGTCTACTGTCGGATGCAGAAGACTCTACTACGGTCGGAAAGCCCTTTGGTAAGAGCTGTAGCTCCTAAGCCCGCACAGGCTGTAGAGTCACTAGCACAAACTACGCCCTGAAAAGACCCTCGAAGTGTCCCTAGGTAAGGGTCACATCATCATAATACTAGAGCATCAGGATCCACCACCTCTCAGTTGTTCCATGAAAGAGACTAATAGCTTGATACACCATCAAGTCAGCGGGTGTCGCAACTATGTGGCAAACTCGTGCTACAACCTTCTTCTAGCACCCGACCATTGTAAATTCTATCTCACCTCAAAACCTCAGAGGCCTCTGTTTTAGAAACCTGTGCAACGTGCTAAAGAAGCGCGCACCCTCTACTAATAGGTCTGGTCGCAATAGTATCCCAGTAGTTAGTGGTACCTCTCGTGCCCCCACTGTGATGGTGCCCTATAACGTGGCCTCGTCTCTCGGTGGGCTACCATCTCATACGAAACTCAAAACCCTAGCTGGCTGCCTTTGGGGGGCTATCCAGAAAAAAAACTGGTGTGCCATGGTAAAACAGTATACATGGTGAGCTAACACAATATAATCAAATAGATAATGATTGAAAAACACATGCAATCAGTGTTTTCATGCACTTAGTCGGAAATCAGAGGTTAGGGTCCTGGTGTATGGATACATCACCCGCCGCACAAACACTGGACTCCTTGTTACTGAAAACAACACTCAATATGCTTTTAAATATTTCTTCACATAAATGAATGATCAGAGTCCTATGTTTTTCTGTAGAACTGACTCCTTTGAAAAAAATTTGTCACGACCCATCATCGGAGCTCGTACCGTGACTAACCGAAGCCCACCTTCCATTGGCTAGGGGCTGGAGACTAGAACCAAAGGCATAAATCCTTATACAAGAAAGGCATTGCCATTATAAGAGTAAAAAACACAATAGAGTACACAACTGAATTATGCACTAAGTAAAACTCTATACAAAAATAAGTTCTGAAAGGAAAAGGGCCGGAAATACAAGCCAAAGAGTAAAGTACAACTACTGTAAATCTAGTAAAACTATAGAAAGGTTAAAAGTAACTCATGAGTCGTCCTCTAGGAATCCCACCTGAACGGTGGGTACAGATGTCCTCCTCAGCACCCCGGGTCTATCCGTATGATCCGAGTACATCTCGCCAAGTGGTCCACCTCCGAGTTCTGTCCAGCTCTACAAGTCTCTACCTCGATCAGTGATGTCTGTTGTCGGCATCCAACACAATGTAGTGTGGGCATATACCATGAAAGAGTGAGTATACGATAATCAGTAGGGACCCTGAGACCCCCGAAGGCCTCCCATAATCCCCGAAGGATGAACCACAGAAGAAATACACGATCACAACATATCAACCAACTCTACTTAGGTATTTACCCATACATATACCTAAGATATCAATCACAATTCAACTCCAACTCTCGAGCCCAATCACAACCTAGTCCACACAGGAAAGTGAGTCAATCAAATTGTTGATAATGATTGAAAGTCAAGGCTCAGCTCACACCAGGTATACACAACTTAAAGATAGTAAGAGATGATTAGTTGTAGCCACTGAATCATCTTTCACTGTCGAATGGCAGATACCCGCAAAAATCTAAAACAACAGTATGTTTTTATTGACAAACCAATTGTAGAGGAAGTCCAGTCTCATATCTATTAAACACCCTGTGGATTATGTCTCAACTTGTTGATGTCGATCCCACAGAAGATTCAGTCCATTCTTGTTGCTTTCGAACCCACAGTGGATTCAGTATAGTCTTGTTGTTGTCGACCCCAGGGGGGATTCAGTCAAGTCTCTTTGCTGTCGCACCAATGGAGGATTTAGTACAGTCTCATTGTTGTCGAAACCATGGAGGATTTAGTGCAGTCTCGTTGCTTTCAAACCCACAGAGGATTCCATTACATTATCCATCGTCATTGAACACATAGAGGATTCTAGTACTGTTTTCATCGCAGTCGCAGCCACCTCTAGGGTTCCTGCACACAACACACTCGATTCCAGAATGGTCCGCTCCTTGAGTCAATGTTTGATACATAAACTATCACGAATTCCAGAGTTTATGTATCCTGAAGTTCTGTCTCATCAAGAGGAACCCAATGCGAAAGAAGACACGTCAATCAGACGTCTGGTCTGAGAGTTATTGGAATTTTCGTTCTAGGGACCGGGTTTGATTTCGGGTACAATCCAACACTTCCATACTCCATCCTCAACCAAATATTGTGTGTAGTATTCCAAAAGGACAGTATCATCAAATTAATTCCAACATAGTTAAAGCCACGTAAATCGTGCGTCTGAACCTTTTGGTATATGTTTTTCCACTCTGAGGGCCCGGTTGGTTTCGGGATCGAACCAATACTGCCATACCCATACTTCCCAAAAATCTTTGGAGTAATATACTAAAACGACCTACTGAATTCAAGGAATCCTACCAAACTGACAATGCATCGATCGGAGGTTCGTAGCTCATGTTATGGGCAAAAAACCAAAAGTGGTCCGAATATGGGGTCTGGGTCCAGTCTGACCTGGGTCCGAGTCAGGCCCGTAGGGCATGCCCCGACCCAGAGGCAGTGGCCTGGCCCACATAAGGGAGGCCCGGCCTGTGCGGGTGGTGGCTTGGACCGCACGACAAGCAGCCCAGCCCTCGTGCAGGTCGCCGGGCCTGCGTGCAGGCGGCCTGGCCTTGCGTCTGAACGCATTGCACGCCCGACACAGATCGAGGGGGGGGGGGGGTGCGCTTCCCCCTATGGTTTTTTGAAACGGCAGTGCTACCCCTCCAGCCTGGCCGGCCAAAGCCAGCTGGTCTCCTCCAGCCTGAGGGGCCCGCACAGCGGGCCGCTGTCCTCCCACACGGCACATTCGGGTGCCGCGACTTCCATCAACCCGGACGGTAGGCGGCCGGCGGGTTCATCCGCTGAAGCGGCCCACCCAGCATGGGTCATTGTCCCTCAGCAACGGGGCGCCTCATGACGCTGCAGTCTTCTTCCCGGCCGGCCATAGGCGGTCAGTTCATCCGACAATAGGCCCACACAGTGGGTCATGGTCTTCCCGTAGGGTAGCGCCAAAGAGGCACTGCGGTCCTCCAGCCCGACCGGCTACGACCAGCTGGTTTGTTTTGTCTGAGCGGCCCGCGGATACGGGCCACGATTCTTCTCCACAGGGCTGACGCACGCCTGCCACATCTTTTGTCTACTGTGGCCCACATGGCCACGACCCCTTCCTTCCCACGGCATTGTGTGATGACACCACACCCTACCAGTTCTGCCACCATCATCAACTCAAGAGAAACAACAGAGGGTCGTCAGGCCATGTTTGTTCAGCCCTCGCCCTATACATAATATGGTTACAAGAAGCCGATGTCAAATAATATAAAAAAACAAGGAACATGGATTCAATTTAAACAAGAAAAACCCCTATATCGATTCAAGGTGCATTGTCGTTGTCCCAGAAATCGGCGTTACGGATGACGGTGTCCTTCCGTCAATGTCGGATAAAAAAGAAGGTTGGTAGCGTTCATTGTGGCATCGCCTTCTTTCTTACCCAGGTTGAAGAAGTGGAAGAAGACGATTGAGTTCCTCGTGTTCTTCGCTGTAGAGGGTGAATTCTCTCAATGCCTTTACACTAAAAATTTTCCAAGGCCAATGAAATAATAGGCTCACAATATTATAATAATATTTCCATGACTTTCAAAATATTTCCAACACACAAACAATTAATTAAATGATTCTCTTAATTAATTTTCCATGGGTTGGCAAGAATTTCAAAGGTCTCATTAAATTAAAACATGGGTGAGTTGGCACATTAATGTAATGTCCAACTGTTTAAGGTGTTAAAAGGGGTTAGGTGGTCTTGTGGGCCCCACCACATATTGTCCTCCGATGCGAGGTTATGTGGGGTGTGGCCCCCATATCCTACCTCCATTTGGTGGATTTAAGGACCACCTTTATAAAAATTAAATAACACATACATTTTATTTAATTTATTAAGAATCGCCAAAAAACATTCAACCTGTTCAAAAAGTAACTAAGGTAAAGGTCCCTTTAGGTGAATACCAGCGATGCGAGTTCATCAGAGTCTTCAAATTTCAATTCTGAGCACCAGTTCAAAAGATAAAAAAACCTGCACGTACGTTTACTGAACGTACCCAAACAAAACATCAGAAAATTATGCCTGGCACAACGGGCCTCGGAATCAGGAACCATTAGAAACTGCAGACTTGTAAATTTCCAAATTATTTAAGAATGAAATTTCCATAAAATTTCTGGTTTTTTAACTCGTCTCATTCATTGGACATATCATCACAAGCAATGACATATCAGTGGATCCCTCCATGACTGTTGCAATAGCAGGATGGCCAAGGACAACATCAGTAACAGATATTCGTAGCTTCTTGGGGATAGCTAGACATTGTCGAAAATTTGTGAGGAATTTCTCACTATTTTTAAACCCACTTATCAGGATAACATGGAAGGGAGTAAATTTGGTTTGGAGTGATGAATATGAAGACATATTTATGTATTTTAAAAGGAGGATTATCACAGCGCCCGTGATCACATTACCCACAAGTGGAATTCTTTTTCTGGTATTCAGTGATGCTTCAAAAAAGATATTGGGTAGTGTGTTGATGCAAAATGATAACGTCATTGAATATGTGTCAAGGCAATTGAATGATCAGGGGCAAAATTATCCCACACATGATCTGGAGTTGGTTGTGGTGATCTTCACTTTAAAAATTAGGCGACATTATCCCCTTTTTGAGAAGTGTAAAATATATACGGACAACAAAATCCTCATGTATATATTCACATGACAAGATTTGAACATGCGCCAATGAAGATGGTTAGGGATGATCAAATATTATGACTACTAAATCCATCACCACTCTGGGAAATAAAATAATGTGCCAGATGATCTATGTTGAAAGGACCTAGTGAATCCATCATTGATGATTATTGAAAAGTATCAAAACTTCTTAGATTGGATGAAGATGAACATGGGAATAAAAAAATAAGGGAACTTCATCAATCCTTTACTAAATTATTGCTTAACCATATCATTTGTAAAGTTAAAGAATGATCAAAATGATGATGTGGGGATTTATATGAATGGTGAAGCTATAATAAATAGAAAATCATTTTAGTTCAATGTTAATGATGAAGGAATTGTGAGATTTGGGAAAAGGCTATATGTTCAATTATGTTCGGAGCTCAAGAATGAACAGTTGGATGATGCACATAGTTCAAATTTCTCTATTCACTCCGGAACAACAATGATGATTTGAGATCTCCAAGTGCATTATTGGTGGGATAATATGTAGAAGGAGATCACCGAGTATATATCAATGTGCCAGGTGTTTCAGCAAGTGAAGGTAGAGAGGCCAAAGTCTAGGGGGATGAGAAAACCGTTTACCATACCAGAATGAAAATGGGAGAACACCACCATGGAATTTGACACCTAAAATTCAAAGACATCCAATGACAGCAATGCCATCTGGGTTGTTGTGGATCGTCATACATTGTCTGCAGACATCATTGCAATTCTAGAGGATTTCTCATTGCATTAACTAACACAAATATATACCAGAGAAGTGGTAAGGCTGCATGGAGTACCACTATCAATTATATCTGATTGTGATCCAATATTCACCTCTATGTTTTGGATGATTCTTCAACATGCTCTAGATAGTGAATTTGTAATTTTTACATCTTATCATCCTCAAACAGATGGACAGCCCTAGTGGACAATCCAAACACTTGATGACATGTTGAGAGCATGCTCAATGGTCTTTAAAGGAGGATGTGTTGAACATCTTCCTTTGGTTGAGTTCTATTATAGTATCAATTTCCACTTGAGCATCGAAATGGGACCATATGAAGCCCTGTTTGGGAAGAGGTGCTAAACACCGACATGTTGGGATGAAGTCAGTGAGTCTAAGTTTATAGGACACGAAATGGTCTAAAAAATGGTAAAGTAGATGAAAACCCTTCAACAGCCTTTCAGGGCAGCCCAGAGTCGATATAAGAGTTATACAGTTTACTTTCGACTAGATCGTGAGTTTAATATAAGAGACATCGTATTTCTACAGATATCTCCATCAACGATGGTCATTATGGTCGGAAAGAAGGGGATGTTAAGTCCTTGGTACAATGTCCCCTATGAGATTATTGATCGTGTTAGGGGTGTGGCCTATAGAAAAGCACTTCCACATACCAAGGCCAATGTAAATGATGTATTTCATTATCCCTTTTAATGAATTACATACCAAATCCTTCAAATGTATTCTCTTTAAATGTAGTGCAACTAGAGTATGATATTTCTTATGACGAGTAACCAGTGAAGATCTTAGATCATAGAGAAGCAGTTATATGATATAATAAAATCCCCATCATCAAGGTGTTGTTGGAAAAACATAAGTTTGAAAAAGTATTGTGGGAATCAGAGGAAGTGATGACATAGAGTTACCAGCATTTGTTTTAGTGTGGGAAAATGAAATTTCGATGATGAAATTTCTTAAGGGGGGGGGGAATTATAATGACCCAAAAATTTAATAATAAAAATTCCTCATGGTATATTTAGTTTTCTTTTTTTTATTATGTAAACTTTATGCACTTATTTGGTTTTATGTTTTGGATTTTAAAATATAGTTAAAAATTGTTTTCATTGCTAATATAGTCGTTGAACAATGATCACATGATTAGTATAAATATATGGCTATAACAAATCAAATTTACTCGGACATTGGAATTGTTGGCCTCACACAACAAACATTTCCCATATGAATCACATTTATCAGTGCATAGAATGGAGTTGGCGTCATGGGTTATCCCTCTTGACGAAGCCCAGCCCAAGATGATCTAAATACATTAAGATCGAGCAGAACCACCTATGAGATAAGTTGAATTTGATAGATATTACCACTTGAGAAATGTTATTTGAACCACCCCAAGAGTCTGTCACCATCAGGCACCTTACCCTAAGTGATTATGCAGATGTTTTAAAGGGTTATGTAACAAATCCATACTACTACGATTATGTAAATTATTCTTCAATAGAGAACACACTTTTTTGTTGTTACTTTGTAAATAGATTGTTAAGCACATATAATATTTTTAGTTAATATTCAAAAAAGAAAAATATTTTAATGAATTAATAGAATTTTGAATTAAATAATATTTTAATAATATTTTATTATTATTATTAAATTAATTTTTATTAAATATTAATTATCATATAATTTTATGAATGTAATTGTACTTTTTATTAAGGTTTGAAAGTTTTTTTTGTCCAAACCAATGAATTTTCGATAAATTTAGGTATTTATTTTAAAAAAATACTGATATTTAGAAAAGAATTTAAATAAAATTAATAATATTTTTGGAATTAGGATGCCAAAATTATCCAACATTGTTTTTTTCTTTATTTTTTAAGACAATCTAATTTTTTGGTAAAAACTAAATACCGTTTAAATATATAATTTTCCTTATAACATCATAATGAACCAATAGTTAGTCAATAAAATACTACAAACATTATGTTTGGATACTATATGTTTTACCATTAAATTTATGTTATTTATGTTTTGTTTTATTTATTTTCCCAATATTTAGAAGACACTTCAAGACCAATAAATCATTTTTTCTTTTTAAATTGATTATTTCAGAATGTGACTCACTTCCACAAAAGAAACCATATTATTATAAGATGTTCGTCCATTGAACATATAATATATTTTCCCTCCCCCATTTGGAAAAAACCATGGTCAATATCCAAGGGGTGTTTTGTGGTTTTGATTAGTTTAATGTGGGGTGTACCAAACATAAATTATAAAGAATTCCATATCCTTTCCTATACAAACCCACCAAATCTCCCACATCATTTTCAATCTAAGAATTTTGAGTTCGACTATCCCTTTCCCTCCTATCTCTATAATCTTCCCAAGGTTCCCCATGTTCCCAAGAAGCATCTCTTAAGCCTCACTCAATATTTTGGCATCACACTTCAATTAAGGTTTTTCTTCATTTCCAATTTATGTCCAAATTTATTAAAGTGGTTATGACCTTCTATTAATTAAAAATGTTAGGGTATAATTATTTCATGTACCCCATACATCTGTATTCATGTTTTAATAATTAGAGACCCCATTTCTCTCTCGTTAATGCCTTCCATGTATACTCGTTACCATGCTGAAATTCCGCAAGGAATTTCTCTCTCCTCATTAACATTCAAGAAATTATTTTGTATTATGAATCTAAATTCAATTAAAAAAGTTGGGGAATGTATCAATATTATCCCCTTACTACTTATTTAATTTAAATATGTTTAGAAACCCCTTACCCTATCATCAAACATTTTTATGAATTCTTATGTCACGCCATTACGCTGCAGAAATTGCAACGATCTTTAAAGCCAATGTCAATGTGTAGTGAATACTAAGACCATTTCACTATCAAGGGTATTAAACTTTATGAAAATTAACATAATGATTATAAAGATTCATATATTTATTCCATATCCCTTTATCATTGATTAAATTATGATGATTGATTCCATATTGTATGATCCATGCCGTACACATATGAATGAAATGAAAAGTTTAAGAGGGGTGCACCCTAATAGCCCTCCAATGAACCTGGTAGAGTATAGTATCATGATATGACATGTGCAATGAGTGTTGACTCAAGATAATTCAAGTGAAATGAGGGCTCAATCATGATTCAGGTGCAATGATGGTTTACTCATGCTCTTGTTTCAATGAGCCATGACTCATGAATATTCCATGTTAAGTGTTGTTGCCACATTTCCATGTTATAATTACAGTGCATTATCATGATTTTATGTTCATGATTATCTTGTGATCAATTGATATTCCTATTTTCTAACATGTATTATATTCCTCATGTTATTCCATGTTTATTCTCTTCATGGGATTTATTTCTCACCCATTTTTTATGCATGTCCTCAAGTTATACCATGCTACTCTATGTACGACTAAATATAGTGGTTATGTAAAAGATTTATTGAATAAGATGTTGTGTTCTATGTTATTATTTGTTATATAATGTTCCAGAGTACCATGGACACTAGACCTCTCTATCTTCTATTTTATATGACGTGAAGGTTTAATATAATAAATAATGATTATATGTGTAATTATGAGTTGGATTGTCATAGTTGGTATCAAAGGATAGGTTTATTTATTTTTGAAATTAGGATTATAAAGCCCTAGTGATTCCATAAAGACAATAATATGTACAATAAAAACATATTTATGCTTTGGTGGGTATTGAGTAAGTGGTTTATCTAGAAAATACATCTCTATCTAGATAAGAGAAGGTAGAGGCGGCTCTGGAACATATGTAAAATGGGGGTGAAAACACCGATAAGGAGTTTCGGGCTTGACCTGGTGTATCCTGGTACATGAAAATGAGCCATTCTATACTCTCGATTATGACACTCCTACGGGATCTGCTTTAGTAAATCCACAGGTATAGTGTTATCCCTTATTAAGGGAATAAAAAAAATCCCTATGAATATATTTTAGAAAGTATTCCATGTATAACATATATTGAACCCTATATATTCAAATGTTAAAGATATAAAAGCAATTTAAATGTCATGTAATTTTGTCCTTGGATTACACTTTATTTATTTAATAGTTATCATCCCTTAGTAGTTTTGGATGAAGTAAATATGTTGAAAAAGAATAAAAAAGTTAAAGGTATGTTTATCATCCATAGCTCTATAGATTCTTTTATATTCCTAATTTTTAGTAGAAGAATCCCAACGCCTCCACAAATCATGGTTTTGAATATGACGGTGAGTACGGATAATGGTACAATAATTGCATCCCATGAATATAACTCCTCCCCTGTCTTAATAGGTGGATTCAACATCCCAGAGAACCTCGTCATACTCCCTCTGGTTAAATTTTATGCAATTTTTGGCATGTATTGGATTTCATTATATAGAGACAACATACATATATGTGAGAGGGAAATCACTCTCCATGTGGAAAATCGAACCCTGATTCTGTACAAGTGCAAGGGGGAAGATTAATCTTATTTAGCTCAATCATCTCAAGAGTAGATATTAATACCCTATAAGCACATGTATCTAGATCAAATGATTGAGTCTAAGGAGGCAACCATCATTGATGACATGCCTATTGTGGGGTAATTCTCATTAAGTTTTTCCCAAGGAATTTCATGTTCTTCCTCCTAGAAAAGATGTGTAATTATCAATAAACATATTCAAGGGGTGTTTCCAATATCAAAGACTCTATATAGAACGGATGTTGTGGAGATTGGGGAATGGAAAAAACTTCCACAATAGAATCAGGATAAAGGGTTCATTGCCCAAGTGCTTCATCATGGGGTGCACTTGTCTTCTTTATAAAGAAGAAGGATTGGTCAATGTGCATTTTCATTGATTATCACGAGCATAACAAAATCATGATAAATAAAAAGTATCCTCTACCATGAATTGTTGACTTGTTCTATTTGATACATGGAGCTCAATACTTTTCCAATGTAGTTTTGTACTTTGGATATTATCATTTTAGGGTGAAAAAGGAATATATTACCAATAATTCATTTTGTACAATGTATGTGCTCACTGAATTCATAGTAATACCTTCTGGAATCAATAATTCTCTAGAAATATTAATGTACTTGATGAATAGAGTCTTTACAGATTACCTCGACAAATTTGTGGTTGTATTTATATATATTAATCATATATAATCCAAATCAAAGAATTATCATGTGGAGCATCTAAGAACATTATTAGAGTCCTTGAGAATGTATAATCTCTATGAAAAGTTCAAAAAGTGAGAGTTCTGGTTGAAGGAGGTCTCATTCTTGGGACATATCATCACAAAAAATGGGATATCTATGGATACCTCCAAGATAGATGCAATATATAGATGGCCGAGGCCAAAATCTATAACATATATTCGTAGCTTCCAGGGGTTATATGGATATTATTGATGATTTTTGAGAAATTTCTCATGATTTTATAACACTATTACCATGCTTTCTCAGGTGGGAGTAATGTTGGCTTGGAGGATGAATGTGAAGAAAGCTCCATGGAGTAGAAATGGAGGCTTATCATTGAACTTGTGCTCACTTTTTCAACAAGTGGAAAACATTTTGTGGTATTCAGTGATGCTTTGATGAAAGGATTGGGTTGTGTATTGATGCTAAATACCAAGGTCATTGATTATGAATCATGGAAATTGAATGTTCATGAGTATAATTATTCAACCCAAGATCTGGAGTTGGTTAAGTTGTTCTTCACCCTAAAAAATTTGGCGGTATAATCACATTGTGTAGAAGTGTGAATTATATACAGACCAAAAAATCCGCATGAATATATTCACATAGAAATATTTGAACATGAACCAATGAAGATGGTTATAGCCAATCCCAAATTATGACTACAGAATGCCTTACCACCCTTGGAATGCAAACAAGGTGGCAGATGCTCTAAGTAGAAAGGACTCAGTGGTTCTATCATTGATGAGAATTGAAAAGGATCTATTCTTCATAGATTTGATGAAGATGGACTTGCTAATAATAAATATAGTAAGTTATAAATTCTTTCACAAATGATTTCTCAACCTTCTCAGTTGTAAAAGTCAAAGGATGAATAAAAGGATGATGTGGGAATTGAGAATAAATTAGATGCTATAAAAAAAGTAAATCCTTGCAGATTAATGATAATGAAGAAGGAATTGTTAGATTTGGGAAAAGACTATGTGTTCAATCATGTTCGGAGATGATAAAGAACTTTTGGATGATGCAAATAGTTATAATTTCTCTATTCACCTATGAAACAGAAATAATTATTGAGATCTCCATGATAATTATTGGCAGGAAAATATGAAGAAGGAGATCACTGAGTATACATCAAAGTGCATGGTGTGTCAGCAAGTGAAGATATAGGGGTAGAAGTCTAAGTGGATGATTCCACCATATCCCATGGAAGAATGAAAATTGGAGAACATCACCATGGACTTTGTCACCAGACTTCTGAAGAAATAAAAAGGTAGCAATGCAATCTAGGTTGTTTTGGATCATCATACAATGTTGGCACACATCATTGCAATCCAGGAGGATTTCTCATTAGATCAACTGGAAAAAAATCTATATTAGGAAAGTGGTAAGGAATAATGGATTACCATTATCTATTATATCTTATTGGGATACATTATTTACCTCAATGTTTTGGAAGAGTCTTTAATAAGATCTGAATACTGAACCGAATTTAGTACGACATATCATCCTCAAACTGATGGACTATCAGAGAAGACAATCCAAACACCTGAGGAAATGATGAGAGTGTGCTAAATAGACTTCAAAGGAATATGGGATCAACATATTTTTCTGGTTGAGTTCTATTATAATAAACGTTTTCACATGACCATCCAATTATCACCTTATGAAGCCCTGTAAGGGAAGAGGTGCAGAACACTTACTTGTTGGGATGAAGTTAGTGAGCGTAAGCTGCTAGGACCTGAAATTGTGGAAGAAATGGTGGAGAAGGTGAAAACCATTTAACAACATATCATGGAAGACTAGAGTCGACCAAAGAGTTACACGGATTTCCGTTGATGAGGCCTTGAGTTTAATGTTGGAGACATGGTATTTATATGCATATCTCCATCAAATAATGACATGTGATTTGGAAAGAAGGGGATGTTAAGTCCTAGGTACATCGACCCCTTCGATATTCTTGATCATGTTAGGGTTGTGACCTGTAGACTAGAACATCCAAATACCATGGACAAAGTACATGATTTAATTTATGTATTCCTCTTAAAGAAGTACATAGTAGACCCTTCACAAGTACTCTCTTCACAGGTAGTGCAACTAGAGGACGATCTTTCTTACTAAGTGAAACCACTAAAGATCGTAGATCATAGTGAAAATGTTCAATGAAATAAGAAAATGCCCCTCATCGTGGATTTGTAGAAAAACCACATTTTTGATGATGTGACATGGGAATCAGATGAAGTGATGACACTTAGTAACCCACATTTGTTTTAGTGTGGAAAAAAAATTGCGGTGAAATTTCATAAGGGAGGAAAATTGTAATGACACAAATAATTATTAAAAAAAATTCCTCTTGGTCAATTTAAATGACTTCTTATTGTTATATAAAATGTATGCACTTATTTGGGTCAATGTTTTTTATTTTAAAATACAGTTAAGAATTGTGACCATTGCTAATATAGATATTGAACAGTGATCGCATGAGTAGTATAAATATAGGGCTTTAACAAATCTATTTTAATCAGACAAAAGAAGTGATGGATTCATCTAGTAGACTTGATCCATAAGAAGCCCAATAACCGGTGCTCAGAAACGAGGTGGCATCATTGGGATTCACTCTTGAAAAATCCCCTGCCGGGCTAGAATACACTTAGCTCAAGCGGAATTGCCTATATGAGAAGTGGAAGTTTATAGAGATTACCACTTGAGCTATTTTATCTGAGCCATCCAAAGAGTCTATCACCATCAGGAATTTTACCCAAAGGTCTTCTGTGGGTGTTTTATGTGGATATGTTAAAAAACCCAAGTACTAGGATTTTGTACATTATTCTTGTATAGAGAATATACATTCTGTTTTTATTGTTACACTATGAATATTTTTTAAAGCACAAATAGTATTTTTAGTTAATATTCAACTAAGGAATATATTGTGATGAATTAATGGATTTTTGAATTAAATAATATTTTAATAAAATATTATTATTTTTATGAAATTAATTTTAATTAAATATAAGATATCATATAATTTAATGAATGTAATTGTAATTTTTATTAAGGGGTGAAAGATGATTTTGTAAAAACCCATGAATCTTCGATAAATGTTGGTATTTATTTTAAAAGAAAAAATTCAAATATTTAAAAAATTATTTAGATAAAATTAATATTATTTTTGGAATCAGGACATTGAAATTATCCAATGGTGAATTCTTTATAATTCTCTAAGACAGTCAAATTATTGGGTAAAAATTAAAAACTGTTTAAATATATAATGTGATTTATGACATCTTAATGACCCAATAGTGATGTAATATAATAATATAATCTTTCTGTTTTAAAAATATATAGTTTATCATTAAAATAATTTGATTTTGGTTTTGTTTTGTTTACAGTACAATTCTTTAGTTGACCCTTTAAAACATATAAATCATATTTTTCGATTTATATTCTTTTTCATGAGAGCGTGAATCACCTCCACATAAGAACCCATATTTTTTAAGAAGTTTGGCCATTGAAAATATAAAATATTTTTTCCCACTACCATTTGAAAAAATCCTTAGGAATAGAACATGTGTTGTTTTGTGGTTTCGATTACTCTAATGCGTGGTGTCCCAAAAATAAAATATACAGAATTCCCTCTCATTTCCTATATAAACCCACTGAAGATCCAACTTCCTCTTCACTCAAAGTATTTTGAGTTTGACCAACCCCTTCCCTCCTTTATCTATAATCTTCTAAAGCATCCCCATGTTCCCAATATTCCAATCTCGACACTCTCCCATGATTTTGGGATCACACTTCAAGTAAGGGATTTCTTCTTTTCTAATTTTTTTTTCCAATTTTCTTTAAGTTGTTATGCCATTTTGTATTCAATTGCAGTTTTTGGGATATGATTTCTCCTCAACCCCATACTTCCATATTCATGTTTGAATAATGAGAGACCCCCTTTCAGTCTCAATAATTCCTTCCATTATATGAGTTACCATGCCGAAATTCTGCAAGGAATTCCTCTATCCTCATTTACATTCTTGCAATACATTTGTAATAAGAATCAAAATTCAATTACAAACGCTGGGAAATGTATCTATATGAAACAATTACTATACATTTAATTTAAATATGATTAGATACCCCTTTCTCTCTAATCATCCATTTTAATGAATTCTTACATCAAGTCGTTATGCTGCTGAAATAACATCAATTTTCCACGCCAATGTCAATGTATAGTGAATACCATTACAATTTCTCTATAAAGGATAATCACCTTTATGCACATTTACTTATTCCCTATAAAGCCTCTTGTATGTATTACACATCCCTTTATCATGAAATAAATTATGTTGATTGATTCCATATTTTATGATCCATGTGGCATGCTAAATAATGAAATGAAATGTTTAAGAGGGGTGCTCCCAAATAGCCCTCCATTGTAATAGGTAAAGTATAGTATCATGATAAGTCATGTGAAATGAGTGTTGACTCATTCAAATTCATGTTATATAAGGGTTTACTCATGCTTCCTGTGCAATGAGGGTTTACTCATGCTCCATGTGCAATGAGATTTGGCTCATGCTATCTCTATGTTAAGTGCTTCTTCCACATTTCCATGTAATAATTTTCAACAATTAGTATGCCTGTATGTTCATGTTTCCCATGTCCTCCATTGGTATACCTATTTTCTAACATGTTTTTTATTCCTCAATTTATTCCATGTTTATTCCCTTATTGGGCTTTATAGCTCATATTTTTCTAATGCTTGTCCTTAGGTTATCCAATGCAATGACACGTACAAGGGAATGTAGTGGTCATGTAAAGGATGTGTTCAATAAGATGATGCATTCTATGATTTATGTTGTTGGTTTATGTTCTAAATCCCCAAAGACAATATACCACACAACATTCCATGTTGTATCAAGTGATGTTTTTATGTAATAAATCTTGTTTATGTGTGTACTAAAGTGTTGGGTAGTAATAATAATATTAACTATTACATGGAATTGGGTCATATAATGTTTAATATATTATTTAATGACCATTGAATAATAAAATAATAATTTATGCATAACCATATATATATATAAATGAATGATTAATTTATTATGTAGTGTTTAATCAATATTGATAATAATTGTGCATAATGAAGTCATAATTCTCTCTAAATTCTAAAGAACACACTAGAGATTCCCCTTCCTCCACTCTCATACACTGCACTGATTACATGGATTATTCTTCAATAAAGAAGTTATAGTCAATTTAATCATGATGAAAAGTGAAAAATTATTGATCTATAATTATAGAACATAATAATCTAATGATTTTTAGTGGACATTTGATCACATTCGGATCACCACTGGAGCGATTCTACACATTGATCGTATAAGTGTAATGACAGTTGACCAAAATGGTTTTTGAATTATCAATATATTATCCAACTAATGATTCCATGTTTTAGGAATTATTTAATCCCATATATTTAAATTTATTATATCTTTTTCATTTAAAGGTATTATTTGGGTTCTAGAAGAATTGTATTTCAACATTCAGTAATAAAATTTCATTGATCATTAGGTTTATATAATATAAGAAAATATTTTTTTTTATAAAATATAAAAATTTATAATACATTATTGACCTATATATGGTAATATTATAAATCTATAACTAGTAGATCAATGAGTATTATTATTTAAATCTTTGATAATAATCATTCAAAAGGTAATATATTCATATTAGCTAACTTCACCAATATAGACAAATTTTTTTATGTAGATGAATAAACACTGGTGGAGTATTTTTTTCATCCTTTTATATATTTATTGATCTACTATAATTTTATTTTTGTTCTTTATTCATGAAATATCAATATTTTCCATTGATAATTAAAATTAGGGATGAGAAGAGGTAAAAATAATTGAAACCCAAAACCAAAAGATTAAATTATGGTTATGGATTTTAAAAAACAAAGTAAGTATATTTTATCATATTTAATGGTTAAACATCCATAAATCTAGGAAAAAGAATTTTATAATGTATTGTTTTCAATTTTTATATTTTTTCTAGTTAACTCATAATCGCTTTCAATCATAATTGATTCATGGTTTTTTGTCATTAACTATCTCATGAAATTGTTCTCTAAAACTCTTTATCATTCATTGGAGAACATATTTGTCCCATATTCCTATATTTTCAATTATTATAATTTTCTCATTATTTAGCAACCTATATTTGTGTTATTTATTTTTAAATTTTTATTTCCCACTTCCCATTTACCAAGGATTAATTTATATTTTTTTATTCAATATGAGTTATAAATTAAGATATCTTTAATTTTGAAAACTTAATTTCTATGATAAAAAATTTTGATAACCCATTTTTTTATATTGGTGATAATCTAATGACTTTAATAATTAATAAAAATGAATACTTTTCTTCCTAGTTTTTTTAATACACAACACCATGTTTTACGTGAACTGTGATATACTCTAATAATATAATTTTATTTCGACCCTTGTAAAATTGAAATTAAATTGATTGTTTCAATGGAAATAAACACATTATAAATATCATTCATAAATGTATTATATAATGAAAATTAATTTTGTTATTCATAAAAAATTAGTATTTTTTTAGTAAAGTCATTTTTTTCTTCAAAAATCATTTCCATTCAAAAATGTTTTTTAAAACATTTTTTTTTGGAATTTAAAAAAAAATCATAAAATTTTGAGAAATTATATTTTATTAAATGAATATAATTTTGGAGATAATAATTTCACCATTATATTAGGATATGTTTGGGAAATTTCTTAAAACTTATTATATTTATGTGAATACTGAAAAATATTGATTTTTGTAAAATAATAATTTTTTAAAAAAATATTATTTTAAAACATATTATTTAAAAATATTTTATTTTATAAAAATAATAAAAAATCAAATATAAATTATCTAATTAGTTTCAAAATAATTTTATTTATAGTTTCCCTTTTTTTGTGTTTATTTTTGGCTAAAAACATATTTTAAACATTAATTTTTTATAAAAATAATTTTTTTGGTAAAATAAATTAATTTATATGAAATAATTTATTAATGAAATATATATTATATATTTAATAAGATATTTTCACTTTTATTTGATTCTTTTTAAAAGGATAGGAATGCAATAAAAAATTTCTTTTGATAATAGTTGAATTTTTCTTATTATGGGGGTTTCAATGAATTTTGTGGGCTTAGGTCGCTTTTAATTAAGCCATATTTATAAATATAATCTGATAAAATGGAATCCATATTATTAATAATTCTATTTAATGTAATTTAATAGGTTAGATATTATTTTCAGTTATTATTTATATTATAAAAAATAATATTATGTCACCGCGTTTATGGTTATTATGTTTTCACCAGGGATTAATCTAAGAGACAAGCAAAAGAGCATCATATAAACATGGTTGATTATTGTTATTTTAAGATATTTAGACATTAAATTACCTTATATATGAATATTTGTATATTTTTTTCAATTTCTCAAGAATCTAACCTTATAATAGTGAAATATTTTATGTAATTTTAGGTATGTACCTACCTGAACACATAAAAGGGATCATATTTTCATCCTATATTCTCACAATTTGATAAATATATATCATATTATAACTACCACATAATATTAATTTATTCCTTATATTAATCAATTATCCTTGAAAATTCTCGGAAGACCAATCTTAAATATTTTATTAATATTCTATAATAGGTCTCTAAAAAAGGAGGTATAAATCGTAACCAAGATCATTCAATTTTTATATTATTTGAACTTATATAAACATATGGTATCCATAAAAATATGATTATTATAGTAACACAAATATAAATTTATTTTTATGTTAATTTTATAACCATTTCCCATCTAATCTACATCAAATGTGAAATAAAATTATCACCTGTGTGTATCTATGGAAAACAATTTCCAAATAGAAATATAATTCATTTTCCTACACCAACCCTCATGGATGGTTATTATGATGAATTTAATGTCTATATATGATATTTATGAGATAATTATACCTCTATATTTATAATATATTATCTACCTTATTACCATATCATCCTATTAGAATTGATATCATCACTTGTGCATACATATAGACTACCATATCCACCTATCAGTGCGAGTCATTATATATTTTTTCATTTAATTGGATGAAATAAGAATATATTTAAAGATAATTAATGATACTTATTATCACTATTGGAAAAAATACTTTTCCAAATGCTTCTATCCCAACGGTTTCTAAAAACAGTTGGTATAGGTCCCCTTTCCCAACGGTTTGGCCAAACCATTGGGAAAGACCACTTTGAGTCCACCTTTCCCAACGGTTTTGGAAAACCATTGGGAAAGGGTATGGCATTCCCAATGGTTTGGCCAAACCGTTGGGAAAATTCCACTTTGTGGCCACATTTCCCAATGGTTTGGCCAAACCGTTGGGATAGGTATACCCATTCCCAATGGTTTTGGGAAACCGTTGGGAAAAGTCCACTTTGTGGACACCTTTCCCAACGGATTATCCAAACTGTTGGGAAAGGGTATACCTATCCCAAATGTTTTCCAAAACCATTGGGAAAAGTCCCCCAAAAACCAGCCTTCCATCCAGAATATAATCCTGACTCAGGACCTATACCAATGGTTGTGAAAACCGTTGGTATAGGTCCTTTGAATTTTTATCAAATCTTCTTATCGAGAACATTATATAAATCAAAATTTAAAATAATTATGACAATACATATATATATTTATGTAATTATGTTCACAAAAGTCATGTTAGGTTTGTGGTTAAGTCGTTCAATGAAAAACGAGGGGTCCTGGGATCAAATCCCAGCAAATGTTTTTTTTAAAGGCATATACCAATGGTTCTTTAACCGTTGGTATAGATTTTCATATTACATATACCTATGGTTTCCAAAACCATTGGTAAAGACCTATCCCAACGACTTACTTGGAAACGGTTCTCCAAACCGTTGATATAGTCTATACAAACGGTTTAGAGTCATATACCATTGGTTCCAAACCGTTGGTATAGGTTAGTTTTCCAGTAGTGTATATTATAGTGATTAAAAAATTGTTAATTATTATTTACCATTCATTTTCTCCTCCATTACAATATGTAAACATCACTCATGTTTATGTACAATCTATTGAATCCATCAATTGATGTAATTCTTATTTCATAAACATTGTATAAGAATTGTTCTAAAATAGTGTATAATGATTAAATATTATAATTATTAAAATATTTATATTACAGAGATAATGGAACCTTGATCAAGGTGACATGACCTTTTCTTTTAAGTCAAACTATATAATAAAAATTATACAGTTAACACCAAGATACAATGATTTTAATATCAATTTTTCTAAAGTGTGTTTGAATGATCTATGTGGATATTATATGATAATATTGTAATATATATCATTATTTTATAGAATTATAATAAATAAAATTTAGATATACCAGAGTTTTTTGTGCTTATGAATCATTTTGGACATTAGGTAAGGGTTTTTGTTCTGAATATAGTTTCATTGAGTCATATTTGATGTTATCCACCTATCTGTGTTAATAACGTGTGTATTAAACTCCATAAACATTTTATTTCATCAATAATAAATAATTTATAGTATATATGTAAATATAAAATTACCTAATTCAATATGTTTAGTTTCAAATGTATCCATATTATCAAGTGTTTATCATTTCATGTTTTCTATTTCTTGAGGAATATGATATATTATACACATATATTCATTAATGTGGTGTATCCACATCCCATTTAATCTATTATATCACGAATCATGTTATATACATGGAATTTTATGTCTCGTATGATGTTATATCATTAATTGGGGTTATGATTCAAATGTAACCCATACCATATGGGTTTTTTTGTTACCATCTCCCTTTTTATGAGGATTGTTTATGATTACATTTCAAATGATGAAATTAAATTATCCATATATTCCAAATTTTATAAATTTTATTCTATAATTATAATTTTTGGAGATGAAAATTTTCTCTTTAATATTCCTCACATTATGTACTCATGAATAAAAAATAATTATTTTACGGGAAAAAATTATTTCTCCCTTTCGTTGGGAAAAATTTTCTATCAAATATATATTTTATTTAAAATTTTATCATGAATATTTTTACATTAAATAATGATTGTATATTTTAATTTTTATCCATGTTTTACCTCGTATAAAAAAAATTAAAATGATTCTTCCTTTTGTTTTCCTAATGATGTAACTTTGATTTTTCTCCTATATGTGAAAGGAAACATCCTTTTAACAAACACCTCATGAATAAGTTTCTCCACTACCATTAATTATCGTTCAATTAAATATTATAATACATATTTTCATGTTTTTTTTAAAATAAATTCATTTCCATAATATTTTATATTTTCTTACAATATGTATATATATATATATATATTAAACTGAGGGGTTTTTTACACATGAAATTTTCCAATGATCTTTTGAAGTTATTCTCACCAATGATAATATAATCTGATATATCATAATATTTACTCTAAATATATATATGATTATGTTTTATAATATTTATTATTTATATAGATGTTTTAGGATTATGATGTTGCAATGTTTATAATAACAATTTCTTTCCATGTGTTAAGAGAGGATGAAATTAAAAAAGTTTTCATGATCTTATGGAATACATATATATTAATTATGATTATAGTGGAGGTGGGTCTGTTTTAACCCTCTAATCCATAAGGTAATTATTGAATTTTAATGATCAATGAAATAATACATGTGGTTATCACAGGCCCAAGATAAAATATAAAATAAGTTATACCAAGCCCAAAAGAGGATACATATGTGGTTATAAAACATTCTATATAGGAACATTGCTGGCTTTACCAAACCAATAATATGATGAATTTAATTTTGGGTTGAAATAAAAATTGATTTATTTAATTATGATTATTTTACAAATTATTCATCTAACAAATGACAAGTTCTTATTCCAATTTTATATCATTATTTCTCATTATATTATATTCAATTTTGATTGATGTTTTATTAATTGAAAAACATTTATTCTGTGATTAATGTATATGATCTATTTATTGTTAGATATAATTTTAAAATGTTAATATGATTCTATTGTATCCTTACTCATTTTTTATATTAACTTATGATCACTAATTTATATCCCCCAAATTTACCTTTACTAAGATTTCAAGCTCAAATATTATTCTGTTTCTTTTTCCAAATATATGAAGAATGTATTTTTGTACGATATGTCTATGAATGGTAATTGTTGTGAATAAATAAATAGAATATCATATAGATATTCCATATACAAATTGTTTCTATATCCATGTTTCTAAATACAATAAGCCATTATGTTTTTGGGTAGGGTCACAGTGATATAAAATATTTATTCATTTAATATGATGTAATATTTATGTATATAATTGTTCGGTAATGCTAGTATTTTTTATGTCATTATATACCATTTTTATTCGATAAACAATAATACCAATACACTATGTTATGCATTCTGGTAGATGAAATATCACATAGGCTTCTAATGTCGTGTTTTCAATGGTTTTGACCTTTTTTCTAGTACTGTGACCTTATTATGACTTCACATTCATTCAATGATTCTATGAGATTGTATGTAGTCCTCCCCATTTATGATATTATGCAATTCCTATAGGAATATAATTTTTTAATTCATTATAATGGTTTTTCTCATATTGAAAAAATATTCCCACAATTTTCTATCATTTCTGACACCATGGTTTCTTATAGAGTAAAATAGTTTAAATTGGATTTATAATAACCCTATTAAAGGTAATATAATGATGATAATATTTATTTTTACATTTATATATTATTCATAAATTATCCAAATTATACTAGAACTAAAATTTTAGGGTTTTATTTTATTTTTATATACTAAAATTAACATAATAAAATTTTTGTGTGACTTAATAATTTATAATTTTTATCATACATTTCTGATATATGTAACTATCGAATTCAAAATGATTATTATAAAATTATGAACGAACAAAACGTTTTATTAATCATGATTTGTAGGTTTTATTTAGTTTTTATGGTTCATGTTTTATAATGCATAAAAAATTCGAGATACCCCTCCCTAAATTCTCTAATTGATAATATGATGTTTAATTTTAATAATGATAAGACAAATCAAAAACCTCGTTTTTCAGATTATGATATAATGTGGGAATGATAGTTGATAATCATAGGAGATCAAATAAAATTAATTCAAAACCCCCAATATTTCATCACACACACAAGAAGTCTAACTATCAAATGTTATCCATACTTCATGTAATAGTTTGTAAATGAAGAGGGGTATTCCATATTTCCATGATAACTATAGCACCAATACATCGACACGAGAATTATTCATTTCATTGAGGTTCCTTAAAAACTACTTTCTCACTATATAAAGGGTTAAATATGATATTATTACTCAAAATAGTTGGTTGAATTATTACATACCATACATTTCACCTCTGAATCCAATTATGAGATTGTAAAATACACATATATGGATTAAATTCCAATAATATCAACCAAATTTTTCAATAATAAACTAATAGAATCAAGAAGGATAAAAAGGATGAAATTTGTGGTTAATTGTCATTTTCTTTTAATGTTTTAGATAATTAAGAAAAACTCTTATATAAAAAATACCAACATTGAAAAATGAACTTTTCTCCCTCATAAGAAATCATTTATTATTGCACATTATGTCATTATAACAATCCATAGTAAATCCCTTCTATTTTTAATTTATTAAACAACATTCTTAATAACATGAGAAAAATAAAACAAATGATGGTTGAGCTCAAATTTTTATTATGGTTATACATATGCATTATGAATCAAATGTCATCAATGATAATATAATATGATTAACGTTATGATAAGATAATCATAGTTCATGACCAAATCAAAAATGAACTCATCGACATCATTATATAGATAATTAAATATGAAAAAATTGAAAAATAAAGAGTCCTTAGAACCAATAATCATGATCAATTCCATATCAATCATGCTTATAGGAAGAATTATAAACACATTGAAAGACTAAATAGATGTGATGGTATAATGGATAATTTTTCATTATAACTGATGATAAATCTATTTTAGAATTATTGGAGCTTAGTAAATACTAGAGGAGAAACCTTTTGGTATATCCCTTCTTCTTTCATCTTATGACAGGGTAAATTACACAATTTAATGTATACCAATATTGGTTTAGTGATCATATAATCTAAAATGGACTCAATTGGCATAATCTATTCCTCCTTGTCATTTATGATAGAATAGGATCATCAACTAGGATCTATGACACCCCATCATAAAATCTGTAACAGTCTCACTCAACACTTTCTAGAAAATCTCATTGTATATGAATTTTATGAATCATAAAATGAATAATGTACAAAATGCTTTATTTTCTTAATAAAACTGTTAGAATCAGTCATTGTTATTTTATAACCTGATTAAAATATAGAAATAAAATGGTGTTTATATCAATATCATTGGATAAATTATTATCCAAAACAAATTAAACGCGTTCTATAATAATCTGATTGAAACATTATTATACTATATGATTGAAATATATTTCATAACAATATCATTGAAACAATATTATTTAATCAAAATAATGAAAATAATTTATCCTTTAGAGTATATGTATCGAAATGGGATGTAGTCATTGATAACTGGATATACTATTACAATTCAATTAATAATAGTATGTATAAATTATATTTTTCAATTTTAAATTCACTTCTCAAGACAATAAAAACATGAAAATTCATTTCCATAAATAAAATAATTATATATTATAATTGAATATTTTTAGAATAATTAAAAAAAATATCTAAAAAAATATTCTTTATTTTTATAAAAATGTAATTATATTTGTTTAAATTTAATAAAACACGGTTTTGGATGAAAATGAGTTTCTGGGAAAAATAATTCTTTCATAATATCATTCAGTTGAACTCTATAGTACCTAAATAGAGGTGAATTTAGTGAAAAAAATGTATTTTACTGAATTAAATATATTTTAATAAAATTAAATAGAATTATTTATCATTTTATGATATGATTTAATAATTGGAGACTTAGTGACAGACAATCATAATAATAGATGAGAATGTAATATCAGAGTCAAAAAACATTGGTAACATTGAATCATAAGAACTATGAATGATTAAAAATAAATTAAACCAAATATATCTTGAGAGTAAATAAATTAATTATAGTACATGTCAATGAGATTTTATATAAAACTCATATAATAAGTTATGTGAATTTCACAATATACGTCTCACGGAAGGCAAAGTGAGAAGAAAATCCATTACCTAATTAGTATAATTGAAACCTTTAAACCCATGAAATATAAATCATAAAATGACAATATAAATCCTCTTAAATTTATGTAAAAAATAAAAAATAGAATCATTGGTAGTATATACAACACACAATAACAATAAGTGGTTAATAAGGAATATATCCCTAGTACATCAATGTGAGTTGAGAAAAACACCTTCATTGTGTTTGTATAGTAAAACATGTATTTATCATTATGAAAATTAAGGATATTTTAATTTTAAGACTATTTAAAAAATATATAAAGTATATTATTAATTTTATCTCACTTATTAACATGTTATATTCAATTACATAATCCATTGGGTTTATGTCATATGTTTTAACCATACTCAGCTTGTTTATAAAGAACAACTTTTTTGGGTTGACTATAATCAAATAAGTATTTATTTGAAAATATATAAAAATTATAATAAGGGAATAATTAAAATATTTATAAATATAATATTAATTTAATACAACTCATGAAATGTTGTTATTAAAGAAGAACTAATATTATGATGATGGAGACAGTAAGCTGTACATACAAATGATTAATGTTTCCATTTTTCAAGGATCATTTTTGAAAGATGGTAGGTAACATTTATATTTCGTTAATAATATTAATATATTGTATAAAATTTTATTTATTTATCTATATTTATATATATCATTATTGTGATGCTGATATGAAAAAAATAATCACATCTCTCAGATTAGGTGGTTGTCCAAATGTCTATGAAAGAATTTATAATTTCTTCCCGAAAGTGGAAATGTCAAAGGAAAATGATATTTTATTTTTAATAATGTAAAATATATAATTATTAAGATATATTTGTCATTTATATAAAAAATTTTCAATTTATTTTTCAAATATTACCTTTTATGTATGTTGTTAGTTAAAAATGCATCAAATCACTTCACGAGGTGGTAGTTTGTAACCCAGAAGATAGGCGTTACCATAAACCCCACAACATGGATGGAAAAATGTTATATATATATGATATAATGAATCCATTGGTATAATTATCAAAAATATTTAATCATTAATAGTTTTATGGATAATCATACAAAACCTTGAAAGGTGGTAATGGATAAACCAATGTCATAACATCATGATGTGCTAGTCCTTCGTACACATAAATGATGATTTCGTAACACATCTGATTGAAGTGCTTAGGGTTGTAGGTTATACCCTTAACCTAAAAAAATCTAAGATTATTTTAATATAATGAAGTTATTAAATTATACAATTACATGAATAATTGAATGAGGTTGATTAAGAAGTAATACAAAGAAGTTCGTTGATGAAAATTACATCTTCTCGGGGTATCCTCCTTTTGATTGCACTCAAACCATGAAAGGATAGATTTATTTGAAAAATAATGAATATAAGATGACTTCAGGGGGATTGGTAAGTAAATTTTTATTGTTTTAATGAGTCAACATGTCTTATAAGATTTACAAGGTGATGGGCATCAATACCATTTTAGAGATGATCAAGAATGAAATACATGTAAATAATTAAAAGTATTCACTTTTGGGAGGTAAAAATTATATAAAGAATTTTCTAAAGTTATAATTGAACAGTATTAGCTAATATATGGAATATAAACACATCCACCACATAATAATACACATTTTATTGACAATTTTTTCTAATAATTCTATATTTCATTAATTTTAAAAACAATTCATTATGGAAATTAGTTAACCAATATAATTAATTTAAAGATTAAGAATAAATTAAAGGGATAAATATCAGTTAATTCAAACCCATAAATATAAATATAAAATACAATTTAATAAATATTATTCCTGTATGTTTTGAAAAATTGTTCCAAAACTAGAGAGTAATGTAAAAGAACATTGTTTTATCCTTAACAATGCAATCCTGATTTTTTAATAAATAGGGTTTAATATATTAATTATAAAATAGTCTTTTCCATAAAATGGGAATATTTTTTAATTATTAACATTAAAAAATTTCATTTACAAAGATATGAATATTTGTAATATCAAATCATATAAGAAAATTTTATTTGTTACATAATATCAATATTGAAAATTTTTTACATTATTCATTTATTTGAAGTTAAAAAATATCAATTCATTGGGAAAAATAAAACTTTTATGATAATACCTATGTACAATAATATATAAATCTTAAAAAACAATGGAAACAAATTATTCACTCAATTTATTTCATATTTATTATTTTTAGTATAATTTATTTTATTTTATTATTAACTAAATAAGTTGTGCATCGATGTTTCAAAAATATTTAAATTGATTAATAAATCAATAAAAAATAGAAATATATAATATTAATAGAAAAATATCATTTATCATAACAAATTTTATTTATTCCAGAACCTATATTTTTTTTCTTATCCCAATGTTTTAATGAAAATAAATGAATGAATGTTCCTTCTGTTCTTTATATAATATATTAAATAAGTCATATTCAAGGAAATGTGTTACAAAAATCATAAAAATAAATAATATTTTAATTAGACTGTAAATATATCAATACAATGGGTGTTGAAAATAGTTATATGTTATTTTGGTCCTAGTGATTAATGATTAATATCTCAGTAAACTCATTTTTATTTCATTTGATGTGATTAATTTTTACTATTTTCTATAATAATTATTTTAAAAATTATTATTATTTTACAAGAAATTATAAATAATGATTATTAAAAATATATAATACATTTTTTCCAATTCAATTTTCATTAATATCATAATTTAATTTAATATTAATCTCGTAGATACAATGGGAATGTCGTATTTCAATGTTAATATGATCAAATGTTTACAATGTTTTTATAACAAATTTTAATTTGAAATTTATTTCAATGACATAAATTGAAAAAATATTTGTATAGGATAAAAAAATTTACATTAACTATAAATTATTGTATACTTTTTATATAGAAATTTTTTTTTGTAAATTAATATTTTTAATTAAATTTAATTTTTTCATTATACATAAAAATATTTAACATTTAATAAATGTACCAAAAAATAACCCTAATTTAATTTCTATATATCAATATCAAAAATAATGTTCATCTTAACAAATATACTAAATGTAACTTCCTATAATACATTATATTAGGTTTTGATGAATATAATTAAAAATTATTTATCAAGAAAAAATATTTTTGAATAACAAAACACATTACTAATAACTGATAGATAATTTACTAAACATTGATCATACATTTTTATTGAGTTATACCTAGATAAATATATAATAAAAGAGTTGACATTATTCAAACCCACTAATTTAAATGGTAGTTTATAGTGGAAATATTTATATCATGGCTCATTTAAGTACGATGTTGTGTGATTAATACACTATTGAATAAAAATAATTGAGGGTTGTGTGTAATAGAAGAAAAAATGGGACTTACATGAAATCAATGTAAGGTGTTTATTTGTGTGTAATGTTAGATAAAATAAACCTTTTGATTATTTTACACTGATGAATTTAATTTTCTTTTTTTTAAACCTCATGGTGTTATACCCCGAACCCCGCTGAATAATTTTTTCCCGTATTTTTAACTATCTTTCAGTAATTGATAATGGGAAAATTGAAAGTACCTTTGTCACAAAACAACGTCATAAAAAGGGTTAATGAAATATCCCCTTTATAATATATAAAGGGATATATAAAGGTTATATTTAATAAAAGATAAAAATGTTTCTAATATATAAGAAGAAATGAAAACCATAAATTATTATAGAAGTGATTGAGGTCACTGATCCCATGGATGTTAATGGGAAATGGAAAAATAAAGGTATAAAAAGCCAAAATTTGTTATGATATAAAAGGAAAGGGTTTCATCATAATTGAAGGTACAAGGATAATAAAATTTTTTAAATATCCTTTTTAGAGTGTTGATGATGTATCATACATTATAGAATAATATAATTTATATACATACTTACATGATGAGTATAATTACACCATTTCAAAAACAATTCTCTACAATCTCAAATGTTTTCCCAAATGATGAGTATTCGTGATATATTTTCATGCCTGTGGAGAACAAAATAATATTTTATAGACGATATAACAGTAAAATGGATAACATGATATTCATAATTTAATTAATCATTATGAAAAACAGTAATGATTAGGTATTGGGTAGATAATTATAGTAATGAATAAAAAATCATATATTAATGTCCAAATATCAACAGAAATACCCAATTTTTTAATAAAATCCTTCCCAAAATTAATATCCAAAAAAATCATCAATAATTTCTTAACTATGTTTGAAACCGAAATATTAGAATTATTTGATCATATATTCTATAATTTTAAATCAAATGATATTCATTAGATAAAATCCCAAATGTTTTAAAAATAAACATTATATCTACAATTAAAAAATATCATACTACTAAGGACATCTCTTTGGCCAGTGGTAAGAATGAAACAATTATCATCCTCCATAAATGGGTTTAACTCTCAACAACCTTTTGGGAGTGATGAGTTTTCCATTTAATATACAAATAGGAACAATAATTCATTATTAAATTAAAGTTTATGTTTATCCTTGGAATAAAAAGAAATTAAACAAACTAAAATGTCCCCTTGATTGTCATTGACAACATTAAGTCCTTATTTCTTTAAACATCAAAGGGGATTCTAATTGTTTATACTAATGAAAAACTATTATCTAATATAAATTTGATGATATCCATATAACCGAAGATAACCTCACATGAAACATCCTCATCTTGAAATTTATCTTAACCATTCCATTTATACGAACAATAATAAGAAAAAACCTGCACTTAGATAACAGTTTCGAAAATCATCAAAAGTCATTATATCATTGATAATGATTATTATGATATATATTTCCATCCATACCATAAATAATAAAAATTAAAAATTTGGTCATATATCATCCCAATAATCATTTATGATTATAGTTTTAGATAATTTAGAAAAACAACCACCTAAACAATAACCTTAACGTGAAATGTGCATTTATCCAAATTAAACAAGATTTTATTATTTCACAATAAGTCTTCATCATAAACCATATTAAATAACATGAGTACATAATTCAATAAACCTCATTATTTGTAGCTCAGATTAATGGAATCAAAAGTACGTTTATCTAAAATGATTTATAATGGTAATCATAAGAATTAGATATTTAATGATATCATTGGACATATGAAGTGATTAAGATTATGAATACTTATTCGAAGAGCATGAGTAAATAATAAAAGTACATATATCCAACCATAACTAGATCATAAAATGTAGAATGATGGAAATGGAAAGTGTCATCTGAATCTAAAATCTTGAGACATGTGATATCAATCTCAATCATTAAAAATATTATAATGTCGTAGAAAGCATAATAAAAATGTGAAATTGTTATGGAATTTATTTATCATAACTAATTTTAAATTTATCTAAACTATTAACTATATCATCGTTAAATATATATGATAAAGTCTCATATTACACCCACTATAATTCCTCTGAATACATGGTATATTTACTAAGCCCTTGGATTACTATCCGTCTGCACCAATTGTATAAGTTATAACATGCTCACCTAATGCTATCAAGGATTCCAGAATCATATATGAAGTAACAAGATATATATTCTCTATATATATTCCTCTGGATTAAATAAGTTATAATAAACTCAACCAACTTTATATGGGTCACCCGACCATATTTAACACCAAATAACTACAACATGAATAATTTACACAAAACATTAATTTCATAATATAACTCATAGAAACAAAAATAATTATTTCATAACCTAATTAACCCATTGAAAATAAATTCATTCCTTTTAAATCTCTTCAAAATACTAATTATCTATTGGAAAACAAATGGGTACCATAACAATGTCATCGAACCTAGATTAACCAGTGGAAAAGAGATGGGTTTTATAATAATATAATTGATACAATTTTAATCCATACATAGAATGAAATAAATTACACCATAAATGGATTAATAATAATATATTTTCATATCGATGAATTGAAATACCATTAAAATTACATTAAATATTTTTATGAAATCACTATTTTATATTAATAAAAATATTTTTTAACATACAATATTTTCAGAATACTTTTCGTTTAAAATAACACTGCAATATTTTAATGAAATATTTAAAAAATTATTTAAACTATTTCTAGATGTAAACATTATTGAATATTTTTTCAAATATATCCTTAAATCATTTATATGAAACATTGTTTCTGATAAAAATAAGTATTCATTAATAATGATAATATTTCATAACAACAATATTTAAAACTCTTATGCACATAATGTCAAAAAAATGTTGGGAAAAAAGTATTCATATAACATAATAAATGTATAATAAATTTCATGATAGATAATTATAGTAATATCATAATACATTGTGATTTGATACATAATCATAAACAAACACATAATAAATTAGATTTTTATAACAAACACATACCCCATTGGTAACATTAAATTGTAATCCCCCTGAAATAATGATAATAAATTACATATAGTATTTCATTAGAATAAATAATTTTTATATATGATATGTAAATGGTTTTTAATATAAACCAAATGGACGAATATAAGAGTATATCTTAACATAAGGCTCAAAAATAGAAAATTAAGACAAAAAACCCTTACTGCTTTGAAATCATTGACACCGAAAACACATGAATGAGATATCATAAAATGGATATAAAAATCTGAATTAATTTATCAATATTATTTATAAAATAATTTCATGGTAATTATGTATACTAATATATAATAATATGTGGTGAATATGGCATATAACTCACATAAATAAATGTGAGATGCGGAAAACCCTTACCATGAGTTGGACAAGTAAATTGTTTATTTATCTTCCTGAAAATAAACAAGAAGAAAATTACTTTCATGAATTATGACCTAATTAAGGTTTATTATTATTTTTATTTAACTTTATAATATGTTATATTCCATTTTTTAATTGATAATATTTATGTTGGATAATTTGACCATATTAATCTTCTATGTCAAGAAACAATTGAGGTGGGTAGAATATCGTCCAAGATCTCATTATTTAAACATTTCCAGAATAAGATTCCTGAAATAAATATCATATTTATTCATTTATTATAATTATAAAACAAATATTTATTTATATTCAAGAAAAATGAGCTTCAATTGCGGTCATTGAGAAAGTAGGTCGTACGTTCACATGATTAACATGCCTATTTTTTAATGATAATTATAGAAAGTAGGTAAGTAACATTTTTATTTATATATTTATCATGATACAATAAATATATCATTAATGTTATAAATAATTAATTTATATCCCATATAATTTTTATAATTACCCTTATTACCTTATTATCTGTTATTGAAAAACAAATTACTTCGCTTTATGATGTTGTAGTCTTCCACACACTGATGTGACATCATTCTAGCACCTATGGTATAAAATGAAATGGATATATATGATATAATGACTAAACTGGTATAATTATAATATTAATAATATATATATACCCTTTATTAATCATCGTAACCATATTTAATATGTGGTAATGGATAAACGAATTACATTATTTCGAGTGGTTGGAGTGTTTAGTACACATGTATTGTGATTTTGTATCCTATTTGATAGAAATGGATAAGGTTGTAGGGCCTAAAAAATATTGAAAAACATAAATAATATGTAATATACTTCATTTATTATAAAATAATTCTAAGTAAATTAATTGAAGGTAACCAGAAAAGTGTAAAATAACGGCGCTTGTTGATGAACATTACCTATTCTGGGGGTATGGTTTGTTGGTTTTCAATAAGTATTGAATAGTTTTATGTTTCAAAAAATAAGGATTTTAGGCTGAGGTTAGGAAAATTTTGAGTTACATGTATATGTTTTGGATGATCTAAATTTATTGAGATGTTTGTCAAAGTGAGTAGACAGAGTCCCTTTTTATAGATGAGGTTTAGTGGCATTCTTGTAAATACAAAAATATATTTACTATTTGTAGGATAAAATTAAGTAATTTAGACCCAAAATTGATAATTAATAATTTCTTGGGATTATATGTTCAAGAAAATTTTTATTATTACAATAAATCACATTTTTAGACATTTTATTTTTTAACTATGAAATTTCATTATTTTTTCATTTTCATTTTTCATTATAGTGACTAGTATTCAAAACTATGTATTTAATTAATTTAAACAAAAATAATGTGATAAATATTTTAGAATTTACACAAAATTATTTTGATAATAATTACAATTTTTTAAATAATATCCCAAGTTGACATTAAAATTCTTTTAACCCTAGCTCATGTAATGTGAAAAAACATTTCATTAAACATAACTTCACTAACATTTACTTTTACTAATTAATATACAATATATTCCTTATAAAATAAAAATTGGACCATTAATGGGAAATACTGGATAATTGAAACAATTTTATAAAATATCACTCTATGGTATAATTTTTTGTAATTTTAATACATTTAATAAAATAGATTTTATTATTAAATACCATTATTGTAAATTTTGACACTATTCATTTGTTTTGAATTTTAAAAATATCTAAAATTAGTGGAATTAAAATTTAATATTCTATATCATATGTAATAGGATATATTTATCTTCAAATGTAATACAACATAATAATTCACTCAATTTATATCACTTTTTTATTTTATTAGTGTTATTTATTTTTGATAATTATTAACTAAATATTTACTCTCTAGGATTATCATAAGTATTATATTTTATTAATTAATTTCAAAAAATTAAGAAAAATATAATTAATGAATAAATTTTTTTTCCTTCAATATAACATTCATAACTGAACCTATATAATATTTCTCTTATCCCACAAAATTATACATATTAAAAGAAAATAAAGTTCAATTTGTCTTTTTCATTACATAACATATTATATGTGTTAAATTCATTGCAAATGGTACAGAGGAGTTGAAAAAATAATTATTTTTGAATAAATGGTATAAATTTTTATATAAAAATTATTTTTATAAGTTTTAAATGTTATTTTTATCCAATTAAAAAATTATAATCCCTTTGTAAACTCATTTTCACCTAATCACTAGGATTAATTTTCACTACTTTCTCTAACAATGTGGGTATGAAATTGAATTAGAAATATTTCAAATTATAAATCATAATGATTCATTGTATTGTATATATTTTTTCAAATTAAACACACATATGATTTGTAATTTTATATTATATTCTTCTCAATGATGCTTTGAGAAAGACGATTTTTAAAAAACAAAACGTTAAAATGGTTCCAAATAATTTTTATCCTATTTCTATATGAAATTTAATTCAATGACCAAAATTGTTTTAATTTAATTAGAACTGAAGTAATTCTATATTATTACCAATTTAAATTTTAATTTTACATTGAAAATAATTGAAAATAAATGATAGATTTCAATACAAACTCATTGTTTTGAACTATTGATAAAAATTTGAAGTATTTATTAAAAATACAAAATATTCAACCTTTGATAATTTTTTTATTCTAATTTACAAAAAATATTTTTAATTTTAGAAAACAAAATCATTAAGAGACCCATAATTTATTATTATATTTCTTCATGATAATAAATAGAAATTATTTTTGTTTAAAATAAAGTATTAAATAATAAAAGCACATTAATATTAATTTATTGATTATTTACAAAAAAATTATATATAATTTAAAATGAATAAGAAATGTATATTTATATATTTCATAATGTATATAAAATCATTCTCTCTAACCAATTTAATTACTAGGTTTAAATGGTTATATATATAATTGGTTGTTTGAGTTCTCTGTTGCAGGTTGAATACACTTTTACACATAAATATCTCGGTGTTGAGTGTAATGTTTGCTAACATATCAAGAAGTATCCCAAGAAAACAATGAAATGGCCACTAGAGGTACCTTATATAAGTTTATATAGGATTTAAAAAACCACATCGGGTGGAAACAACGCTTTCACATAAAAGGTTTCCATGTTTGAAATATTTATCCCAATAATAAACACTAACACAAAAATGATCTAAAAGAATTACATTTTAATCAATAGCGTGTATGAATTGAATCACTATATGTATAATGTAAATGAAAATCATGATAATTTATTATATATTTACGATTTCAAATACTTTTAATCAATTTTATATCTTTTAATTCACAAAATATTGTGTAACATTTTGTTTCATAAAAAATGAGTCTATTTGATAACTTTTGTTACATGAAAGGTCAGGAAATAATTAATACTATTAAAATTATTACTTAAAATAAACATTATATCATGTTAGTAAAATTGGACATTATAAATAGGATAAATATATTTTGAAACTATTTTTTCTGAATTCATTTCATTCCAATTAATTAGAAAGGATTAAAACTAAAAACTGTATGAATATAGTGGAAATATTTATATTAAAAAGATTATTATGAGCCAAATAGATTTTATCATAAAAATTTATATTTATTACTTTTAATTAATTATTTTAGTTAAATTTATATTAATTTATTTTAAATAAAAAATTAAATTAATCCAACAATTTTTAAAGGTATAAGATAAGATCAAATCCAATTTTACCAATTAAAAGTTATCTTTTTTTAAATGTAGTTTTTCCCCTTTTAAAATTGTTCTTTTTTAAATTTATCATTTTACACTAATATATTTTTTAACTGACCATGTAATCTTTATTTTATGACTTTTAATGAAAAAATTATTATCAGGTGTGATTTGGGTATATTTCTAAGTAGTTTCATTTTTTTAATGAATAGGGAAAAATAGTAAATATTAATTGAAAACCGAAAATTCATCTAAATAATTTATAATGTTAAATTATAAATTTAATAAGATTAATTTTTGAAATACCACAATTATATATATATATATATATTATATAATTTACTTTTTGGGAAACATTTTAATATTGAAATTATATATAAAAACATAATTATATTTTGCCTATTTTCACATTCAAATCATGAGTTCACATCCCATTCAATGGATTGATATTAATATAATTTTTACTACTTATATGGTCATAATTTGGAAAAATGGATTCTATATTTTTTAATATTAAAAAATTATAATATCTAATAGGTATAAATTAATTTTTTACCTTAATCAATATTAAAATCAATTAAAAGTAATTATAGTGATTTAGGTGTAAACAAGTTTACATAATGGTTAAAATTAGAGTATAATGTGTACACAAAACAATTTAAATTTTAAATGTCAATTAAAAAGACATATATATTCCATTAATTCTCATTTATCTTGTTTTTTATATTAAATACAATTGTTTGGAAAAAATTAGGGTACACCCAAATTCTTCTCAAAAATTCAAAGTGTTTCTTCTCTGCAAATATAAAACGACAGTCACTCTCCCCCATATTAAAACCTCTCAACCTACATTGTTCCATCCCTGACCTCCCCAAATCACTACCATATATATGTTACCTCATCCTAGAAGCCTTGTATTTTCAATAAATATATTCATTTATGGTTTTAGTTCAAATATAATTATAATACCCTAAAAACGTAATGTTTCTTTAAAGCATTGATAATTAATTTATGTATAAAATTCCTTCAATTATTGTTATATTATAATTATATATTGACCTAAATATATTAAATAAACCTATATTTTTTTATGTTATGTCTATGACCTAAAACAATATATATATATATATACGTTATATGGGTCGTGGAATCATTGTTCGTCTGTAAAAAAGACTACTGCCTCACGATCCAATGCCCTTCATTTTTATGATACCACCTATCATGATTGGGAATAATGATGTGCATACATATTATATATGATATTTATGATAAATGTGTCGTATTAGTGTATCCATAATAATTATAAAACTATTATGTTCATGTTTTCTATATTTTGGATCATAATAATGTTCTTCATATGTATGGAGAACTTCCACCTCACGAAGGGATGTGATTCACCAAAGCATTACATGGAATGTGTAAAAGATTATTTTTGTAAACATATGTTATATATAAAAAATAAATATTATATTTTTATGATAATATATTCATATATAATTCACTATTCATTTTTTAATTTGATAAGTAAATGCGAATATCATCCATGAATACATATGACCATCCATCTTGATCAATAGTTTATTACATTTATTATCAAAAGGTTTTATGGATTGATATAAAAAAATATATTATAAATATATATGACATTAACATCATGTTTTAAATTTTTGAGTTGGTGAAATATTTATCTTTTAAATAGATACAAAAATATAAGTCTAAATATAATCAAGAAACCAATCATGTTATTACAGGAAATGATGAAAATAAATTAATATTATTAATTATCACATTATAATATGATATAATAGTATCATATATGATATCATAAATAGTAATATGTTTCTAGTATTAGTTAATAAATTTAAATTAATCATTATATAGGTGGTTAAATCATATTCAACCAAAAGAGTTCTAAATTTAATGGATTTCATTTCAATTTATATTTAATTGTAGAAATTTTTTTAATACGAACCAATTTACTTTTATGTGGTGTATATACTTCCCCATTGAAATGTAATATCATGAATACATCATTTCACATGGAATATCATGTTTAAATTTTAATTTTTTTCTACCATTTTGGATGGATTTTAAAATTACCATGCGATAAAATATATTTTCAAATATTTACTAATTGTTAACATTATCGTGAAATAATATCATTTTTATCAAATCATTTCAAATTATTTATTATGTTTCACAAAACTATCCATATAACATTTCATCGATATGATTATATCCTAAAGGGTATTCCATTTAATATATGGTTTTTACTTTTACTATTATCTTTTTCCCTGGGGGAACATTGATAAATTTGTATCCTGTTATGAATACAGACATTGGATAAATATTACTATTTTGGAATTATATCAATTAGAATATATATGAGGAATTCATTAGAAATGAAATACACATGTTAAGTAATTGTTATAAAATTCCCCTCGATTCCCTATTTATCTAATTAGATGAATTTGTTGAAGATTATTATATAATATATTTTCACTCATTATATCACAAACTATAAATAAGATAGAACTTTATGGAAATGGAATAATGTTCTAAGGCAACATGACATTTGAATATTAATCATTTCTGTAATATATTTTTAGTTATTATTTTCCACACGATATTCCCCAAGAAAAAGTATAAGGATTCATTTCATTATCAATTTAATAAATTGATTATTTTTATCCTATTATTATCCTTTATTTACTGATAATTTCTTATCCAATTTGGAATGGATTTTTAATTATTGAATATCATGTGTTTTTAGTTATTTACCATTCCATATTTTTATGCACTTCCATCCTAGTTTATTGATTTCATTTCAAGTTGGTTCTATTAATAACCATTCCATATTTATTATTATCATTGATTCATTATTGATTTGAAAATATTTATCAAATAATGATAATTTCACCTCACATTTAATTTATTACCCTTCTCAATGAATTACACAATGTTTACAATGACGAGTATGAAGGGATATGCGTGAAGGAATATTGTTAATTTTTTACAAAAATCGATAATTTGTGTATTCAAATGCAACAAGTTTTCCATGTATGTATATTGGTTAAAAAACGACTAAACCTATTGGTCATTTCAGATATAAATCCTTATTTCATATGCCAATGTAATGGAAGTAGAAACTAGTTCCTTAAATTTGGGATTCAGGTATCTATTGTTGTTCTCATAGAAAGTTATATAGAAACATATACACAAGAATTATAAGCATATAGATTATGGAATGTAATCATATGATATTATATGATAATACCAATAGAATAACATGGCAACTTGTTAGTAAGATTGATATTTTACGGTTTTCCATTGAAATATATCTATTTCAACATACTATAAGTGGAAATTGTTGTGTAATATATGTACACAGGGGTAATAAATTCAGAAATGGAATATCATGATTGACTCTAGTTTAACCAGGTACATGATAATGTGACTTACTACACACCTATTTTTAACCTCCTAGGGGCCATCTTAGGATAATTCAATTTTTTATTACAATGAATTTTGGCAGATTGAAATATATGATGTCAAAGAGCCACCATGGTTTATCCTTAGGTATTTTAGATTGAAAATAATGTTTCATGTTTGGATATCCACTATATGATTATATGTTGTCTTATCTATATATATTTTTACTAATGTTTTTCTTTCTAGTTTAAATATTTTGATATAACTTGAAGAAATCTTGATAACATTCAACATGAAGGACACGGTGGTGAAACAAATAACAAAATGAGAAGCGGACAGGAGTGAAATATATAGTGTTTGTAGGATTAATATTAAATTATTTTTTTACATAAGTGGATTTAATTTAGAAAAATGTATTCAATATTTATAATAATCATAATTTCTAATTTGTAATATGTTGAACAAAATGTTTTCAATAATTATTATTAAATGCAGTAAAAAATAATTATAATTACTATGGAAAAAACGAGTTTACTAAGTTGAATAACGTAATGTAAATGTTATATAAAGACCCTAAATTTATAAACTGACAATTGAATGGAAATTTTTAAAAACATTACACCATGTTATCTAGTTTACTTTATTAAATAATCATATTGTTAGGAAAAACCCTGGTACACAAATTTTTTTTGAAAAATGCCCATTATGCCCTCTTTCCTACTTAAAAGGCCACCCCTAATACAAATTATTCACACGATTAAAGGCACATTAATTCATCCAATACCTACCCAAATAACTCCCTAACATAACTCCCCTCATTATAGAAATCTTATTGAAGGAATAAATTAATACTTTGAATGTTATAGTGCAATCTGAAGGAGGATACTCAAAGAAGAGGTAAAGTTTGTCTAAAATCATTTTTATTTTTGGTCTTTAAACATATCATTTATTTATTATTATATAATTATTATATAATAAACATATTTTATTCAACATAAAAATATTTCAATGTAAAATGGAATAAACTATAACATCATAAAATTCTTACAAATGGGTAATGAAATTAATGTTTATGTTTACAAAGGATGGCCAGATCACAGACTAATGTCGTTCATTTTTCAATTACCACCTATCATGGTTTGTAATATTGATAGAAACGCCATTTAAATAGAATTATTATGATATTAATCATGTATTTATTATTATTTAAAATATATGAAACATAATATCCCGATTTACATTTTAATGGAATATGATAACATTGTTCACATATATGGGGAACAACTTCCTTGTAAATCGGTGAAATTTGTTCATACATTAAATGAAATTTTTTTAGTAATTTATTAATAAACATATGTTATAAATATGAGAAATAATAATAATTGGATTATAAAATACATGTATAGAATATAATTTTCCTTCCTTCAATATGATAGAAAAATGGAATCATCGTTCTTACATATGTCCGACCTACCATACCCATTAATTGTAAATTTCATTTCCTATCACCAAATTTTTCATATTACTCTAAATAAATATATTATATATAGATATATGATATTTTTATTTTATTTTGTCTTGATAGGATGTAATCAAAATCTATGTGAGAGGAAAAAATGACATGTCAAAATATACTTGAAAAACAATGAAAGATATTACCCAAAGCAATGATAATTATCAACAGTTATTAATGAATGTGTAACAATATTTTATTAAAGGATCATACATGATATAATAATGTATAATATGGTTCTGGGATAATTTATTATCATTATTAAAACAAATATATATGATATTAAATCATGTTATTATAAAAATAAACATAAGGTAATGGATTTCATCTCAATATATATTCCATTGGGGCTTATTTGTTAATATGTACAAATCAATTTAATTTAAGGTCCCTTTAAAAAATGGCCAATGTATTTATTTATAAAAATAAATTACAAGAGTCAAAAGTGTGGGGATTTCCTAAAATCAATTTAATAAAAAATGATGGATGTTAACTATGAGTGTGTTTGACCAGGTGTGAGTAACACAGACACCCATGTTAGCAAGCCCATCTGAAACTATGTTAACCACTCGAAAAAAAGTGTGATATAAATGTTGGGTCCATTAATATTATTTATATAATCCATCCATTTTTATTCAAGCCTACATGAAATAATAAAATATCCGTTTTTAATAGCCTACACAAGAGTAGAGTAATCAATTTATAACCATATATTATTCCAACCATTACATTTTTAGAAAACAATTGCATGAATGATTCAATGATAATCTATGTCATGAGTAGAAGTTACACCATGGGATTGATAGAAACATACCTTTACATTTTTACCATGGTCCCAAAATCATACCCTCACCCAGATAGTATGTGGAACACTTTGAAGGCACTGTCTGTTTTATTCTTGATCCAATGGGGATGTGCAATCTGCCAAGAAAATAGAAATAGTACCTATGGCATATCACAAGATACAAGAATCACCGAAATTTTTCAGAATAGTGATGTTATGTATGATATTATAATAGTATCACATACTATCCTTACAAGAATACGTAATTATGAAAAATGGATGTTGTAGGAGAACCTTTAGAAATTTTCAATTCCCAAAGTGAAGGAAAGAATTCTGAGAATTACAAATAGAGTGAAACACCTCAAAAATTAAAACTCTTAATACGGCACACAACTTTAAAATATGATGAATGGAATAACAGCAGAGCAGGAAAACCTATTGTCATGAGAACCATAGGCCATACATCCCGAATAGTTCAAAAACCTTATTCTTATCACTGAATATGTGGCATAGGTGAGGAAATAAACTAACACATTCTTTCTGTGCTGGTGACATAGAACACTATATGATAAAATAAGAAGACAAAAATCCAATAAACCATCATCTTGGGGACTCTATTATAGGCCAACCTCTAGATTAGTGTAAGCTATCAATGTTTAATCCATTTTATATTAAATTAATTCCACATGTTAAAATTCATATTATTTTCCCCAATTACATTTTGATATAAAATCATACCATTTTAAATTCCATTTCTAGATGGCTCCAAAAGTAGATAATCAGGGCCCAGAATAAATTCATAAGCATCAACAGTAAATTTTTTCTCTTTTGGAAATGATGGTTGAGAAGAAATAACACTGAATAATAATATGGGGATTAGGACTCATAGAATATTGTTGAGACTCATCAGAAAGAATAGATCCAATCCAATTACAAAATATATATTTTTAAGATTGTATTCTGGTTCACAAACCATCACTAGTAGGTCAGGAAATTATAAAATTTGGTTTTAATTGTTAGACAAATGGAAGATTCAATGTAAAAATTACCTCCGTATTTTAGTATATCTTGAAAAAAATCATTACAAACCCCCAAAGATTCATAATTTCTTTAAATAAGGACTGATGTGGGTCTGGATTGATGGGAGTCATTAAACATCCCCAAATCATTAATATTGAACCCACTATTAGTAACAGGTTTACATTAGGACTTACTAAGAAAATTGACCAGTTTTCTTTCATGTATATTTCTACTAATAAAAAAGTTATTGATGTATACATTTTGTAATTTGATAATCCCTCAATAAAATTTATAGGTTGTGAAGGGGTAAAATTATTTAAAAACAAATACATCTTTCACCAAACAAATACTCCCAACCATATAGAGTGTCTTTCACTTCCATGTTGAGGGTTTCTCAATGACCGTATCCACAAATTCCGAAAAATAAGATGCTCTAAATCTTCCCTAAAAATACGATCTATAATATATTAAAATGGATATTTCCCTTCTTGGATTCATATTTAATAAAAAATAAAAAATTTATTGGTATTAGAAAACATATTTCCAAAAAAATATGAATGATTTCTCCAAACTGAATCATTTCCCAAAAACACATTCACAATGATGGAAAATTTTCATCAAAACACGAACATTTGTTTTACCACCCTATAAGAATTTTTTTTTCCAAAAAAGAACAACATATGATTTTCCACCTTCTCAATAAACAATCACATTATTGAAATATTTTTTCATTATATATTTCACTTCTAATAAATATAAATTTCATCTGAGTTAGATATGATTATTTTTAAAACCGAATTACATTTTGACTTATATTTTTTACATTTACTCTTATTTAATCAATTAGGGAAATATTGACTAATACATATCCGGTATTCAATAAGGAAATTTGATAAGGAACACTTTTTATTAATTAAATCTATATTTAAATATATTAGAAATAATTTGGATACAAAAGACATGGGGTCAGGATTATTTATGGCATTAAACTCAATGAAAACTGTATTTCCACTGAATTAATCAGTTGTCCAGACCCATCTAATGGGTTTTGAAAATACATATTTCAAAACGTCTATAACAAATATCTTGATGTTGAAGGTATGATGTTCCTTGGAAATATGATTTATGATAATTAAGAATTTTGTTTATTAAATTTCTGTTAATTTTATCCTTGTTATTTTCACAATGAAAATGTATATAGATGTATTTAATTCTTAGTATATTTACAGAATGACATGGTTATCAGTTATTCACCATAACATATTGGTTATTCCATAACCAATTATGATGGTTGTGTTTTTTTATTAAAATTAATGTGTTTTTAGTTATTTACCTTCCCAAATTGTTTTTCAATTATTTTTGGGTTTATTGTAATCATCGAATGTTTTTTTCTATATTTACCATACAATATAGACTATTCTCATTCATTCATTAATGATTATTTATATATGAAATTTTATGAATTTATGATGACCTTTATATTGTTTCCATTCCAAAAACTTTCCACAAACATTATAATTAAAAACATTCACGGATATGCCAAAAGGAATAATGATATTTTCAAAATCAATTTTTCTAATTCATGTATACTAATTTAATATGTCTATCGTGTATGTATCTAGTTTAAAAAGACTACTACCATTGTCAGTATTTTTAATGATAATCATTTTATCTAATAGCAATTTAATTGTATCTAGAACCAGTTCCTTGCTTATAGGATTGGGGTCACTAGAAAAAAGTTATAAACAAAAATAGAGTACAGAAAAAAAAAAGAAACAAAAACAAATACATAGCCAGATCCCAATGAAATTGCATAATAATGAAAAATAAAACTATAAAAAAAATATAAAAATATATTTGGACCAACCAGATCTTTATGGTACCACTTAGTCGCCTCCATCTATAAAAATAGCCCATTCCATATGAATCCTGAAGAAAAATAGACTTTCAAAATTGGTTGGGTGTTTTGACATCGAGTGTTACAGGTAGGTTGGGAGAATAAACATCCTATTACTTTAGCACAAAAGAATACATTAATTCCAATTCCCAAAATTGTTCATAAAAAATGATGGTTTCAATGAAATTTTATGAATTATTTCTACATTTTAAGGAAAAAAACACAGTTTACATCTATTCCATTCTAAAAATCAAACAAAGAATTTATTTTTTAAAATGGTTTCCAAATTGAAAAAACAGTTTAAAATTAGTAGACCATAAAAAAATTCAATCAAGGATGTTGATAGAAGGTTAAAAATAAAATTCCATTAAATGAGGAAAAATTATATAAACCAGAATATATTCATTGAAAGAATAGATAAATGAATACTAAAAATTGGAACAAGAACATAAAAATTGGTATTCATGATAATTTTTAAAACATATCGATAAGTGATATTTGAATGTACATAGTTCAGACTCACCAACCTTGGTATGGTATAGCCCCATAGTCAATAACCACCTAGCTTTTTTAAACTATTATCGCGAATGAAAAGTCCCACATATCATATCCCTTATCCATCAGTACCAATCTACCGAATCAGTGTCTATAAGAAATCATCCCTCCACTATCTAGGTGATTACTATAAATCAAATGATGATGTGCATGTAATAGTATTGAGGTCATTACATTGTTGGCATCATCCATAATATTTATATTCCACCATGAATTCCTTATCAAAACCCATACACTGACTATAAAAAGGCCCTCTAACCTAAAGGACAACTAGAGTACTGCACATCACATATAGATTAATCCAAAGTGACAATCAGGATGAAGTATCACCTGAATCTTAAAACCACATTTCAAAAGAGAATAACACACTCATAGGGTGTTTAACATTTCAAATCCCAATCCAATTTTAAAACCATTTGGAAAACTAATGGGAATACATAATTCTTTCTCAATAGGATCCAAACATGCCTTTATGTCTTTTAATTACATATTCACTTTACAGGGTTCTAAATGGGTTGAACATTATGAAATAGACACGAGAACAATATTTGAGAACACTTGGAAACTAAAGAACCATTTACAAATAATTTGGATTTTTAAAACAATTTCAATAGGGGAGAGATAAAGAATAGAGAAGAGAAGTGAGAATGGTATAAATCTTTATTTAATTCCATTATCATTTTTCTTCTAATCTATATGTGCAGTACATGAAAATATATATAGGTACACATCTAATGGAACTTTAATGTTAAAGCATATAAACACCCAAAAACATTAATCGAGGTACTAGAGGTGTTACTGCCAGTCAGAACACCTCTCACATGATCACTAGACCACAACAAATATTTACGAACACTAAATAAACTCATTTCATATTGAAACCCAATCTAATGAAACCGAATCATGACCAAACCCAAACCAAATCACTGTATTCCTTCATTGAATAAAAATTGACATTTTTTCAAACATTTTACATCAAAATATATATATAATCAAAATTTATGAAAACATTTAGAAACCCATTTTCACCAATTTTAAAACATGAACACATAGGATCTATAAACCTTAAAACATCACAATAAAGATAATATCGTCTATTTATTAATTAGAAACACTCAAGAATCAAATTTAATGTTACAGAAAGTAATTCGATTTAGACACCAATCTTAATGAAATTTGAAAGAAATAATACTACAAGAGAATGATTAACAATGACTGAAAGGTAATATGTACAACCTAACATCCATGAAACACAAGAAAACACCAAACATATCATGTAGGTCTCATATAATAGAGAAAAAAAACAAGAGAAACCATGAGAAAGAATGATGTGAGGAACTAAAAATATATACATTAGGAGGAATCCATGAAAAATTTGAAGTGGAATCAGCCAATATCAAAGGAGGATAAGAGGAGAAAGCCACCCAAGGCTCCCAAAATCCCCGACTGAATTACAGGATAGGAAAGGGAAATGTTTGTGGTTAAAACATATAAGAGTTAGAATATGAATTTTAGAATTATTGGAACTTTGTAAAGCCCTCTATTTTTTCAAACCATGCACCAACGATGCGTACCCTACAAGAAAGAGGGAACACCTTCATGGGATGACCACATGGTTTGATAAATCATACACTAGACATGTAACATAGTTCTGTCAAAATTATTGAACCCTCATGCATGTTTTCCAGATTATTTATAATGACAAAATATAATTTCTACACCAGACCTGATTCCCTAAAATAGATCCACATGGTTTTTCCTTTTATTTTGTTGGATTAGGTGAATATATTTTCAGGTCATTGCATATATATAGTGGAAGAAAAAATTAAACTGAAATCCCCCTCATCCAAAAAATGCATAATTTGCACAAAAACCATGCCAACTAACTACACATGGAGTCAAAACTCACCTCAAACAAATAAAAATCCCAAAAAATACCACTAGGAAATCAACCCATACCATAACTAAAAGATCAATCATTCTGAAAATATTAAAATTAATGAATAATGGTTGTCAGGGTGTTATAATTATCCCCACAAAAAAATCATTAGAACCCCAAAAATTCATTATTCCAATTGAAAACCCAAACCAGCACCCAAAACTAAAAATGGAAAAAACACACCAGTCCTCATGGTGATCATACAAATCCACAGGTAACACTTGACTAAATCTATATAAAATATAATAATGAAACAAATAAAAATATAATATGGTCCTCCCTACAATAGAAGCCAACTAGCATGATGGTACTAACACATGAATAACATCACAATGGGAACACCCACAAAAGGATCTCAAAACATAAAAAAATAGAAAACCAAAATGTATATTTTCCAAAAAAAAAATAACTTATCCTAAAAACACATCCTGAAAACCAGAATGAACTATCAGAAATATGTACAAAAGAGAGAGAGAATTATAATATGATTTACATCACCAATGAAAAAAAATAAGAATTAAATTAAAACATGACTACTAAGATCATTGCTAGAAAATTGTACTTACAAAAACAAAATGAACTATAAGAGGAATGACATACCATCCCTACTCTAACACATGATAAAAAATATATGCTAGAAACCACCATATAGTAAAATTAATGACTCTCAAAGAGCATCACAAAAGAGATTGTGTCTAGAGAAATAGTGCCCTGATGCATCTATTTTACCACATTAATGAGATCACCATATCTTACATTAGAATAAATTATTTTTTAGCAATACATATAAAACAACTTCAGGTGACCCTAACCATCACAACATTCTCTAGCATTAGGAGGACTATAGAAATATGACTTATCATTATTGACCTAACCACACTATAATCCAACAAATGAATGATTCGATGAATAATAATTTATTACAAATAGGGGATACTCCTTAAGAATATGTTCCTCCAACATAGACCTCTTACTAGATGTGGTGAATTCATGTGCATCCACTAATAAAAACTATTCTCTAAGAACCAAATCTAATATAAATGCCATATAAATGATCATTTAAAATAGAACATACCTGAAATATTTTGATAGATCATTAATCTCTAGATGATGTCCAAATACAAAGAGTGATGCTTTCAAATCATACTCAAAATCTATCTCTAGGGAAAAATAAACCTGATTCATGAACTGATCAACATAGGCCTTCACCATCCAGTGACCTTGATAAAATCTCAAGATATTTTCTACTTTCTTCACCTTCACCTCCATATTTGTGAACAACTAAATAAAATAGGTATTATCCACTTCCTAAAAAATCCCTACATTCGATGACACCGACATGATCATCTCCCACTAATCCAATCGTAGATCATAATAAATCCCATAAAAATTTGTTCCTGCACAACCTCATGAGTTCGCAACAACATGAATGAATAATAAAATTTCTCATACAATTACGAATCTTCTTTGGGAACATGATAGGCATTTAGAATTGTAAATATTGATGAAGAATGTTACTCCACCAATCCACATGGTGTCTGGGTAGAGAAAAAAATAATAGAGACTATTTGAAAACCATTAGGACCATTCTAGGAGTTATAATGAATAAAAATAAAAAAACCTTAATCAATATAAAAAAAATCAATATAAATATTAATTAAATTTAAAAACACCGTTCATATAATTCAAACATGGAAATGAAATAAAAATTATATTTAATACCATCATTTTCATTTAAAATTTGAAACAATTATACAGTAAGGACACCTTATTAAATATATGAAAACTCAATTTCAAATCCCATTTCTAAATCAAATAGATATATAAAAAAATATCCTTTTAAAAACCTTTTTTCAAAAATCAAACATAAATTTCAAAAATGCACTCACAAGGACATAAATTAAACCAAAACACAACTCACACCAAACAATTAGGATGAGTATGAAAAAAGTGCATAAACCGGTCACCTATTTTAAAAGATTAATCCTCAATCATAAACCGATAAATAAATAATTATTTAAAAATGAACTATTGATAAACATAGGTCGATACAATGCATATACATATTACGTATAAATTGATCACTTACATTGTCTTCCCAAGAACCGTAAAAACAAAATCCATCATAAAAAATTAAAAACCCAAAAACCCATGGAATCTCTAGGATTTTAACTAGTGTCAGGAATCAATGATTATCAGGTGGGAGTGATTTATCACAATAATACATAGATATAAATCAAAATAGTGTTAAATAATAGAAACAGAAAATATACAATATCTTGTCAAAAACAACCGCATAAGAAAGAAATAAAAAGTAATAAAATCCTAAACTATAACAAAACCATTACTGATGAGATATCCATGTAACTTCTTAGTCCCCACCATCCATAAAATATTCCCACTCTAGAGGAAACATGGAAAAACCAGAATTGAACAACTGGTCATGCTTACCAATTATGAGGGGCATACTTATGTTGTGGGAATAAAAAGATCAGTAGGTAATCACTATAGAATCCATAAAATTTATTTCCCTCAATATACCTAATAATGTAGTTAAAATAAATTATAAAACTAGGTTTTTAATATAATTTATAACCAAACACAAATTATTGAAATTCAATTTTTAAAATAATACACAACCATTACATTCTAAATTTATTCTCTATATCCAAAATACATATTAAAGTTCTTACACCAAGAAATAATTTATAATGGAACTCTAGCTGCTACCGAAAACAAAAAATTCCAAAAATTTTGAAAATATAGAAAAAAGAATATGTACATATGAATAATATATAAAATATCAAGTATAATGATACAAGAACACATATGTTGCTAATTTATTCTAACATATCATTGTGAATGGAAAAAGAAATATAATTTTTCCTTCTACAGCTCAGAGGCTGACCAGTGTTATCCCAATTCAATATTTAGAAGAAGATATATCTCAATTACTCATAGATTTATCAGGCTGAATAATTCATAAATAATTATTGTATGTATAACATTAAATAGATTCCCTAAAAAACCTATAACTCCATTCGATTTTTTTGAAACGATCTTACTAGTTTCATTTTTTATTGATTTGAAATCATCTAAATTTGAGTTTTGTAGACCGAGTTATGCATCATTTCCATAGGTGGGGTAAACTCTCCCCATATTGAAATTTTGTAAGAGTGATTTATTTTTTCAGGAAATTATATATTAACATCATATCTAGTTACATAAGCGAATTTTGTATCGCAAAAATTAGGGAATTCTAAAAAAATGAATTACATCAATTAGTTCGATATTTTAGATGTTATATTAGAATTACATAAGTGATTAAAATATGATAAAACTTTATAAATAAAATTATTTCAATTAACCCCGAAAATCATCTAAAAAAATAAATTTTGCAATTTACATTAAAATATCAATATTGTCTTAATAAAAATATTGAATTTTTTTTTAAAATAATCATGAAAATTAATATTGTAATTCCTTCGACACATAAACCATGATTATCCTTATGTAAAAAATTTCATTATTAAAAATGAGAGGGAACCACTAATGACAGTATTTGAATTTCAAGGAAATTCTATTAAACAATCATTATTATGAAATAAAATTATCAAATGTCACATAAAATATCTATTAAAATTTTAATTTATCAATGATATATTTTATTCGTTTATTTTAAATTTACCATTAGAAAAATAATGCAAGTTATCTATTTATTCATTCTAGAACCTCAATTTATTATTATTAAACAATCAAAATCCTGCTCACCCTAACATTAGACACTATTATCTTATCACTCATGATATAATTCATGTATATTTAGGCACATATCATTAAAAAATGGTCCTTATACATGGGATGATATTGGAACTACATTATTCACATTGTAATGTAAAAGACACATAAAATCACGATAACTTGAAATTAAGGTTCAAATGTATCTAAGGCATTGGGTTGGTATGAATTGATGTTTAAAATCTAATTCTAAATTGGAAGTTTTATAAATTATATAATAAATCATTATAATAAATGTAAAAGTTCCATGACATTATCCCCTTAAATTTGTAACAAATCCCAACTTCCCCAAAACTGAAAGTAATTATCTTCATCAAATTAAGCATAATGAATGATTTGTTCACCCACATGAAGTTTTCTATAATTTGTTTTCAAATAAAATTTTATTTTTTTTAAATATTTTTAATGATTTTCATTATATAACTCACATCCCTCACCTATCTATATATGATAATATGGATGGAATAGTAATGGTGATTTATTTCTCATATCAAAGCCTATTTTTCTAATTTTATTGGCTCTTTGTTATATTCTATTTTTAATATTAATGTGAATTAAAACATTGAATTGTTATGAATGAATGAAAAATAATAATTTATTCCCATAATAAGAACTTCAAAAGTTATTTCATGAAAAAAACCATCCATTTCACCATGATTCAATTCCCCCATACACATTGACATAAAAATATCATGAAGATACTAATAAGAGTATATCAAATGATAAAATTGCTTGAAATATGGATCCTCCAAAACTGGTTCTTCCATGATATCTATTTTTCTAAATATCGATTCATGTAAATGTGACGTTAAAAGGATAATTGGATTATAAATAGTTTCCTCAATCATTAGATATGTGTTTTTTACTATGTAATAGATTTTACAAGTACAAATAAACATTTTAGTTGATGATGTGTCCCAAGATAACACAAGAATTGTTCTAAAGTATAATATGAGAAGTATGAGGACAATAAATACTCTCATAAATGGGAATATTATATTTTACTATCAATAAAGGTATGATACACAATAAAAAATCAATTCACATAAATATTATAAATTAAATTCAAGAAAAATGGTATGGAAAATTCATTTATAAAAGTCAATTTATTCCCTTAATGCATGAGTCCAAATTTTAATATCTATTATCCAAATTAATTATCCAATTCCCCATTAATAAAATTCAATCAAATTAAGATTGAAATGTAAAAAAGGGAATAAAATAATTCAAATTAAATGATTGTATCCTAGATAATTAATGTAAAACATGAATTAAAATGTGGGAATAAAATTTTCACATCAATGTTGAAAACATGTTTTTGGACCTAAAATTCTAGAGTTTATAATATAATAAAAAAACATAACACCATTTTCCATGAATCTATAATATTCTTTATTCAACACATGATGTCATACTTGTTCAATTAGGAACCTATAAAGGAGAATTACTCAATTACAAACAAGAAACATTTCATTAAATCTCAAAAATATAGAAGGAGTGTGTTGAATGATTGGTTGTTTCCTAAAACCAAAATTGAAATCTAAATTACATGAAATAAAAATACAGGTACAAGTCTCGGTATGTATCCCCAAGTGGGATCATGACTCTTTCTACATCATAAAAGTTGTAGTAGATGTTATAGGAATAGGATGGTGCGTGATGCATTATTGATTTTTACTAACACATGTGGCTTTTCCCACCATAAGATTCATCCTTATTCATAAGGAATGACTCAGGAATAGAGTATAATAGAATAACCCCCATGAAAATTAGGTATATCATTCATGGAGGGGGTAGGAATAATTATGAATCATCATCTTTCTTGGTTCCCACATCTTCATCATTCTTCACTTCAAGTGATGACATAATAGTGGATACATTCATTAAATATAAAATGGGAAGTAAACATGTATGTATGCTTGAATAGAATTTGAATTCTTGATAATAAATATACCCCCGAAAATGGATATTATGTTTCTTAATTTTCTTAGGCTCAGCTACATCTATATCCTAATGGGGTTCCTCAAATTTTTTTATTAAAATAAGGTGGATCCATGTGCTCCACAATTTTTTCATGACCAATTTCTTCATCCTACATTATGTAATTGATGTTTTTTCATAATCTGCATTATAAAAATATTACATAGTGACTCATAATTCCATTTCAATGAAATTATTAGAGTTAAATAAAGGTTCATCTACATACGATGGTTCTGCATCAATTTTTGACCCAGTGATGATTGCCTATTGGATTTGGATTGTAGAATGTAAAGGTAGGAAATATCGATGCCCCCTAATTTGTTAAAATCCTATAATTTGGGTGGATACCTTCTATTATATGTATATAGATAAATTCAATGGATTTAGATATTCCACTTTTTATGGTTCAATAATATCAGGTTTTACCTAATAGTTATTCAATATATTATCCATATATTGTTGATATCCCAAAATTTGCTCATTTGGATGGTTTTACTCACCACAAATCCACTCTATCTCATCAAGGTATCTGTGGGTTTTATATTCAGATAGTATTGTTGTGGATAATCCTAATGCTGACCCATAATCTCTTAGTTATCATTCGTAAATTTTGGAAGCCCTGTGGAATTTCTTTATTGGTCTTGAATATTTGATAATCAATATTTTATTTTTCAACCATATCACTTAATTACTAAATTTAAAATACATTAATATTCCCATTTATCATAATATTTTCTATGTATGTGATTCTATCAAGCTTTTTTAGGTGGTCCCTTTATTTAGAACATTGGAAAACTGGTGTTTTCACACCCAGTAATTGTACCATGAATTGAAAAAAATCACTTGAAAACAACATATACTTTTTTAGTATTTATTTTTATGAATGTAATAAAATATATCTATGACATATCAATATAGAATAAATTTATAATTTATTGAGTTTCTGTAATTGGCACTAGTTTTTATGCTTGCTTGTTTTAGGTTGAGGAAAATACAACATAATTTTTCTTAGTTTAGACCATTGGATGACCGGCGACATCTAAATTGAGGATCCATTATATATGTTACCCAATATTCACTAAAACACATATTATACTTTATTTTTTTCTTATATGTATTTAATGAATAAATGAGAATCATTTTGTTATTTTTTCTATTATATACAAATTACATGAAATATGGAATTACGAACCATCATCAAATGTCAAATAAAAGAGATTATATATGAAAGGACATGGTATTATATTGGGTATTGGGAATAATTATTATTCTTATTAAATTATTGGATATTGTTTTATTAATAAAACTATAAAATATAATGTTTGAAATACTATTCTTTATTTAAAAATTGTGAAATAATTGATACCCTATGAAATCAAACTTCTAACTCTTACTATAGTAAATGTTAATAACGCACCTTGGATTATAATGCCACATATTATAGAACCCATCTCAATAGATGATGATTAATACATATATTATCACTAATCCTTCATATGATGAGTTAACTAATGGAGAGAGTGAAATGTGATTTTAATAAAATAATGGAAATATATTGAGTTACATTTCTTTTCTGGGACGTTTATCTTCAAAATGAATGTTACTCAAATATATCAAGTACATAAAATAAATATAAATCAAAACACAAGAACACATTCTACTCCAATCTAGACAAGATACATGATTAACCTCTCATTTAATAGAGTTAGATATCACTTGGTAGATTGGTTGGAAGATTAATAGAATAAAATAAAACAATGATTAAAAATAAATATAAGATAAATGAGGATGATATAAATAAAATAATATGATGAAAATTGAATCATAATATTGGATGATAAAGAGGGAGAATAAAATAGAGCAATAAAAAAATAATAAAAATATATAATGAAAATATGGGAATGATAAAATAAATATTATAATAATAATAATAATTAATATAAGAATAATTAAGAAAGTTGTGGGTGGAAAAAAATGAATAAAAGAATGCATGAATATTCCTTTGAATTTATAAATTTAATAGTGTATAATCCTCCTTATATTGTGGTATCTTTTTAGGTTGTCGAAAAATGATTTTGGAAGTGGGCATGTCCATCATTTTTGGGGCAATGGGGAGTTTTTGGGCCCACAATATTTACTCCAAAATCATGTGAATGGTGGTCCCATTAATGATAGAATTTGGATATATATTCTTATTTAATGTTCTTCCAAATTTTTATTGTGTTTTACCCTAAAATAGAATCACGATCCACCTTTTTTAAGAGATGTTATAGCCTAATTACGCTATGATTTAATTCTGGATGAATGATTCATAATAATTCCTTTATGGTTAAGAATTTAATGTCCAACTTAATTGTTGAATAAATATATGAAATTTGTTGATAAAATGCCTATATAAATTTTCATACATATATAAATGGAATCAACAAAAATGGTGTTGTGTAGCCGGAGTTATAAATCAATTTTGGAGGTGGGTTCCACAATATCTATTTGGATGGTTTTCCAAATTGATTATATTTTTCAGGATAATAAATGTTTGAATGTTCTCATGTTCAAGAATGAATGATTGTATCCCAAAAAATAGGGAATAATAAGAAAAATGTAACAAATAAAAATGAATGATATTTTATATGTTATGGTCAATATTAAAAGGTGATTAAAATTAATTAAAACACCAGAATAATGAAATTTTCCAAAAGAACCATAAAAATTCATCTAAAATCACAAAACTAGACAATTGAAATTGAAATATCACATTTGTTAGATTAAAACCAATAAAATGTGTTTAAAAATATTCATAATAATTGATCATGTTAGAAATGATGAGAATTTTTTAAAAATATTGATAAGTTATCTTTGGATATACTCATTTTGGACTCACCTATCGGTGTATGGTGCATCTCCATAGTAAATTACCAACTGTCATATCAATTCTAGCTTCACTTATAGAAGAGCACACCTAGACTATCCAATATCTACGGGGTACCAATCCTTATAATTTGGATTATTAATCATATGTCACTCAACCATCTTGATGAATACATGGAATTATACAATTATATCTAAAAGGAATAATTAAGAGATATTGAAACACTTAGAATTAACCACAACCCTTATATTTCTCCATGCATGCCTTACCCAAACCCCAAAAGCAATTAGTGAAAGTCCCTATAACAGGATATAAAATAATATAGGTTATCATCACACATAGAATAACCCATTTTACCATCTAGGAGAAAATATCACATGTGTTTTAAAACAACATTCCCAAACACAAAAATATACTAATCAGGTCATTAAAATTTCTAATCCAAATAATATTCAAAACCATGTCAAATACTAAGTAAAATACATCCAATTTTCTTGAAAGGTTCCAAATGGGCCATTATATTATTCAATTACCAATTAATACTCCATGATACAATAATAATTACACATTAATAAATACAATTGAAAACAATAAGTGTGATCCTTTCGAATCCAAATTTAAATTTAAGAGACATTTTATTAATAACAATATGTATTTTTTAGTGACAAATATGATAATACTGAATTAGTAAAGTAATTAATTTCAATTTAAATCAAATATCATTTCTGTACAATACCATGTGAAATTGGTGAATATATGGATTGAAACTCAACCATTGTTACATTAATGGTGAGCTAAAAAAACCCCAGAAACCAATTTAATGAGTCACCACTAGAGTTATCTCCAATCACAGTAACTTATGCATGGGAAAAACCCAACAAAATTTAATACAAACACACACAATATTTATTTCTCAATTGAATCAATAATACCAAAACACAATATAAAATAATAACAATATAAAGAACCCAACTTCATCATTAATGAGTTGTTTAAAATTCATTAGACACTTTTCATGCACATATATAATCATAATATATATAAAATATTGAAAACCAATTTTAATCAAATTTATCACATGAAAACCCAAAAAATTTTCATTGGCACATCAAATTCAGGGAAAAAAATTTTTAATTAATCGAAAAAACTGAAACATAAAATGTAATTTTCCAGACCACAAATTGGTGGATACACCTACCTCAATAGAGTGAAAAAAATGACACTCTATAAGAGGAAAACATTATCTATAAAGCCAATTAACACACTGTAACATCTTTGAAACAATGTCCAAATATCAGCCATATCCTCTAGAGGTTTTCCAAAAGTTAATCCAACAATGAGAAACTAGGAATACAAGAATATGAATGCATAAAATATATTATAAGAAATTATAAAAGAGAAATCCACTGAAAACCGAAGCAGAAGTTCCCTAGATCAAAGGAGAATGTGTTGAGGAATCCACCCAACAATTACAAAGGGCCACAAAAATGAAATATATATTTCATTTTTGTGTTTAGGGATAAAAAATGAGATAGTTATAATATGCATATCATTATTTTTTGAACCATTGAATGTATCATGGTTTAAAAACCAGGATTTATAAAAATATAAAACACATTTATATCCTTACTAGAAGTACGGGAAACCAAAATAGGCTATAAAAATGGATGATAAATTATGTCCTGAACCTAAAACAGGGTTATGTCAAAATGGATGAACCCCTAATTTGCTACAAAATTTCTAATAGTTGTGTGCAAGTCTTGCACCTGACCTTAGACACCAAAATATAATAACAATCATTCTACTTCTAAAAGCATGGTTTGGGATATATGGTTTTTTGGATATAATTGAGATACCATGATAGGGGAAATTTATCTGCAAACACACCCATCCTAAACCAACCTCATGGTTTACCATTATAATATTCCAACCAAACATCAATAGAAAAAACACATGAAGCCTCCAAAAATCCAAAAAATACCCTAAGACCAAGAGATAAATCTAGTAACCCATCATAGCCTTGAAGGATATAATTTTTTTATAGCAAAGAAAAGAACCTATAATAACGATGAATATAATATAATTCCATTTTTTCTTAATTTCTCATAAATTTGGATAAACAATATTTTGAATCATACCTTATTTATTTATTAATTTTTGACCATACTAGATAGTCTTATAATCAATCTCATTATCCATGGGTGTGATATATGTATTTTTATACCTTTTAATAAGGCCCATGATATCATTTCTATATGAAGGATAAAATATTTATCTTAATCATTCAATCGTTTCAATACTACCAGTGATTCAAATAATAAATTTCATGTCACCAAAACATTAATTAAATTGTTTTCATCATAAATAATTGTACATAATAAAATGATACGAACTAATATATAAATCAATTCTATAGACCAATAATCTTTCTCATTGATCATAACATCCAATGAAACATTAACCATGTGGTGTATCAATTATACATTAATTCCTTGTGATATAAATTAATCGAGATCAAAAAATTTGAATTTCAATAAAATTTGTCCCATTCCATAAGATCCTCTAAAACCAAGTATTAAAAGATCATCTTTTTCCTATGTATATTATAACGTCCCATATCCTGCACTCCTAAATCCAATTTTCAAATCTACAAATTTACATTCCTGGATTTGATTCCAATAATTGTGGAAAAATTTCCTCATCTATACATGAAAAACCAAAACCAAAAACATGGAATACTAACATAATTTAGGGTATTTGGTCATAATTGATTTATATAATAAAGAAAAATCATCAACATAATCAATTAACATAAACATTTACTCATAAACAATAGGTTTATAATGATGAACATCATCTCTCTTTCAACATATATTTTTTTATTTCATATTATGTCATAAAAATCATCCTTTTTATATACATTATACACATAAATAATTCAATATCATTTTTAAATACTTAGGGAAATGAATCCAAAAATTGGGTGAGCTCCCATTCTCGGTAAGGGTGAACAAGGAATTATGAGTTAAATGTAATTAATAATCATAAAATTGAATAATGGAATGATGAATTAATCAAAGTGGATGATCTAATGAAAAAATAACCATTACACATAAATACCCATACAACAAAATATGAAAACATGGAAAATCCATGTTTCATCAGAATCCATAATCATGAGACATGTGATATCAATCATGTTCATTACAAACATTATAAAACAATTGAAATCATTAAGGAAACATATTGTTATCCAAGAATATCATCACATTTAACTCTTAGAGAACCCTTATGGAATTATTACTAATTAGAGTAACCATAAACACAACATAAAATATACTTCTACTAAGAAAATTGTAATTAGAAAACAAATCATATCACTATCTGGGTGCACCCATCATATGAGTAGTAATGTGCTTCCCAATTGGTATCTTTGGGAAGCTATAATTTAGGATGTCAGTGAGTATAATACATAATGAACTCATCAAATATCATTGACACAAACATAATTCATTTTGGAATAAGATTATCATATGAAAAGAAGACATGTTTGACTATAATCTCTAAGAAACATGAGTAACATATAGAAAAGAAATGGGTTCTAAAACAATCTACTTGAAACATGAATAAACAATGAAAAAATGGGTTTTATAACAATATATTTAGAACATAATTTACCAATGTAAAATAAACTAGTTCATAATAATATATATATGACATAATAAATATTTTCAATGATATATGTTTCAAAACAATTAATGAGGATAAAATCAATCCATAAAAAATGGGTTTCCAAAATTCATTAAGTACAAAATAAACCCAAGGAAATAACATAGGTTTCATAGAAATTTCTCTAATACATTATCAAACAATATAAAAGAAATTTTTTTCATAAATATTTCATTGAATTACATATAATCCACTAAAATAATAAATGAGGATTGTATCCATAGAAATTTTCCACCACGTAAGAGATATATCAAAAGTGTTATTTATATTGATGAATGTAAATAAAAATCAAATATCATTAAAAAATTTATTGAGTAAATTAAACGTTAATTATTCAAATCTGTCACATAACGGTTTGAATCATTTGATTTATTAACCCCATGATTGGATTGGAAATAAATGAAACATAAAATAGAATGAGAATAATTATATTCATGATATTAAATTCTTTTAGATATTTATATACACCTCAAAAAATAATTTAGGTGTATAAAATAATAAACATCGGGAAGAATGAAAATTGTGACATAAATCCAGTACTTGTTTCTCAACATTGAAATTGTAAACCCCATAACATATAGAAAAATCAAATGATATGTAAAAAAACAATAAATTTATGGGTGATTATCATTAAATAAATTCATTTGTATTATATACACCCCCAAAATAAATTTGTGGTGAATATTGAATGTATCAAAATAAAATTATATTGATGCCAGAAAACCCCTTCCAAAGCTAGTATCATTTTTTGAAAAATATTATATGATATAATTATGTGTGAAAAAGAAAAATACAAATAATTAAATTATTAATACATAATAATACTATAATTGGAAATTTCACACATATTCATGGAATGACATAACAACTAGAATACATTTTTAACCTAATGGAAAAAATTGTGTTAAGAAATCACTTAACAAATGAAAAACACTCTAATTGTGAAAGTAATTAAAAAATGAAACTAAAAAAAATCATGATTAAATAGAAATATATGATATAACATGAAAATGGTAGGTACAATCAATTTATAAAATCATAAAGCTTACTAACATCAAGATATGCTTCAATAGAATGGTGATTGAGACAAAGTCCCATTAAAAATTAGTAACATTTGAATCATGAGATCCTTGAAAGAATAAAATCAATTGAAACACATCAGGTTATTTAATAAGATGTAGTAAATATATATTAACTTATGGGGTGGTAGACAAACTGTATAAAAAATCTATGTACATAATATCAATTAATTCTCAATGGAACTTAAATAGAGATGAAACCCCTTACATTGAGTCTGATTTGCCATTATTTTCACCAATATTCCATAGTAATAAACAAGTGATTACTAGATACATGATCCATAATATTTTCCATGTTTATTAATACATTAATTTATCTTATAATATATTTATATTCATATCCTTAATCTATAGTACATAGGTTAGATGTTTTGACCATATTTGGTTTATGTGTCAAAAATTACATATGTATGTAAACTATGGTCAAAAGGAATTGTTAATAAATCATATCCATAATATTAATAAATAAATAATTATAATATTTATTAATAAATTAGTCAATTAGTACCAATAATTAGTGATGGTTATGAAAAATGAATCAATGTTACAATTATGGAGACTATAGGTTGTACGTCTGCAAGAGTAAAATTCACATTTCTTCAATGATCATTAGGAAATAAAGGAGGAAATAATGATAAATATATCATAAATAACATATTATTTAATAATATATACTTATATATATATATATATATATATATGTAAACTTATTCACCTCGTGTTGAGGAAGGGATAGTCGACATGTCCCTGAAAGACCTTATCACTTTTTATGTGTGTGAATGGGTAAAAATATAATGACACATTATACTTCACGAATGTTAATTGTGTCATTTTTATCATATATAATGTAATTTTTCACAATATTTTTATTTTTTGTATCGTATATATATTCCATGTAATGTATGAAATTATCACATCGCATTGAGGAGGCGGTTGTCCACACATCCACAAATGTGGTTATTATATGTACACAAAATGAAACGAATGAAGGTATGAACTATGTAATTGAAAAATATATATTATTAACACATAAGTATCATATAATAATATAAAAACATTATTTCAATCATAAATACCTATCATGATACATTGTAATGGGAAAAACAGACGACATCGTTTCACGAGTCAGTAGTCCACCGTACAAAAGAAAGGGAAGTTCATTACCCATTTTATGGACCTTTGTGTTGGTGTAGATAAAAACCATAACATAAAAACCTATCACTATATGCATGAAATATTTTTCAATATATAATCTTATAATATGAATAATTTATTGGGTGATTAAAAAAATGAAATATCAATACATGTTGATGAATGTTACCACGTTTTTGGGTAAGTCCTTTTGTTTTGCAATAAAGGGATTTAATGGTTTTATTTCTGCTCAAGATGAGAAATATAAGTTTATTAAATGTATGTAGTAATAATATTTTGTAACGTTATGTGTGAGTCAATGGATTTTATTGGCATGAATAAATAGGGGAGGTTGAATTCCAATTTATAGTAGAGGGGGAGTGTCATTCATCTAAATATAAAAAGTTAAACACTATTTAGGTATGTCCCTTAAATAATGTACCTACGATAATAATCCCAATTATATAATGGAGGTAATATGGTCTAATAATATCCGTAAAATTGGTTTTGTAAAATTTTAATTGTCATTTTTCCACTTTTGATTAAGCATAACAACTATGTAAACTCATTTTTACCTTTATCTCTATAATTAATTTAAATTCCATTCATTATTATATTTGGTGAAAAACTAGTTTGAACTAATTATACATAAAAAATTAAATTAATTAAATATATGGAATAATATTTTTTCAGATTCCACACACATAAGTGGAAAAAATAAATTTTAAATTAATCATGTAGACATGAAAAAAAGAGGGGTTTAATGTGAAATATTCAAGAGTTTCCATTGTTTTTATATCATAAATAACTATAAATTTATATAAATTATCGAAATTTGATTTAATGATATTAAATATTTTTAATTACACTTTATATCAAATTTAACAATTAATTTGACACAATAAATTATTCTGATGATAACGAAGTTTTCAATTAATATTCTTTTACATTCGCTATTTAGAAAAACATTAATGTTCCCATATAAACCAAAATTTCTCCCAAATTAATGTTTTAATTTCCATATTAAAAAATTAATGTTACATAATCAAATAATAATAAATAATTTTAAAATTTTTATATTTATAATAGGTGTGTCATTAAAAGGCAGTAAAACATCTCTTTAACAATATATTGATATTTATGTATACTATTGTATTCTTTAATATCATAACACTATTAAACCTATCAGATGCATTTCATAACATTTTACTAAATACCAGACATAAAAATTTCTTTAATAAATAATTTAATGAAATAAAATTTGATTCTCGTAAAAAATGGTATTCATAAAAACACATCTTTTATATTGAATTGGACTTTATTTTCATTTCTAATAAATCCTTAAAAATGAATTTATTTACGAAACAAGAGAATATGTATTTTATAATTTTATTAAATCTCATGCATATACAACATTATGAAATTGGTGTTAAAACTATCATAATAGATATTTATATTATATTATTGACTGGTAAGACTCATACTATTGTGATACATACGTCATAAAAATAAATCAATGTTTCATGAAAAGAAAGATAAAGTTACTATTGTGTGTGATCAAAATATAATGTATATATTAATTTTGAAATAATATATTAATGAAATTAAATTTATTTGAAAGAATTTATTTTATAATGTTTTTGTATATTATATCCTACCCCCATTAAAATGAATTCATCTATCAAGATTAATCATGATTATTATAAAATTAAACGTATTTAGAATTCCTTTATCACAACCCACATCGTACAGAGAGTTAATAATAGACAATCATAAATTTGAAATGTGGAAAAAATAGCTAGAAATTATGTATAACAAGTATTCAATAATGGGAGATCAGTGGTGGGAAATTAAATGATTAATTAAGAAGGGGAAACAAATTCCCATGTAGTTATAGAGAGTGAGAGATAACATGGTCAAGGGGATGTCCATGATGACAAAACCAAAAATCTTGTATGCATGGAAACGATTACAAATGTTATCAAAAAAGATTTTACTAAGGACTAATTTTATCAATGCTCATTTTTCACACTTTAAATAATTCTCTTACAATCTAATAAATAATAAAAAAACAATCATGTTGGGTAGAATTTCATTGTTTAATAAATTTCCACAAAAATAATCATCTTATTCTCCATTCTATGAGTATTCAAGTTGAATTTTTTGACTTCCAAAAGAAGTAAGTCGTGTTTTTAAATATGACATAATCCTGAAATGGATAGTAAATAAATTCCACATGTCATTATACATTAACAAAAATCATAATTTTTATCTCATATTATTATCATTCCCAAAATAATTGTGTGAATCCCTTATCATCCTTTAGTCTGGGTTTAAATCACAACTTCCTAGACAGATGACATGGTTTATCACCTAGAATATTGGTTATCTATATTTTATTTAAACATTGAAACTAATATATACATAAAAACACTTCATTTTTATTCGTGTGTTTTAAAATAACTCATTCAAAAAAATGACTCCAAAAACCACTTTAAGATCACATCACATAAACCCTAAACAGAATGTCTAATACATTGAAAATATGATAATTCCTAATCTTATAATCTAACTATGGTATACATAACTATTATGATAAACCATATGAATACATCCTAATATATAGAGGTATCTAATTATACATTTGATACCTACTATGACAATCTAGAACCCGCATTCTTAGATCGTGTGTTGGAATCCATAACATTGCAATATTGGATTTGATTTGGATAATTTTGATTCAAATGTTTCATCTAATTTTTATGAAATTAAAAGGAAAACATGTATCACTTTAATAATAAAGGACCTTTTATGTAAGTAGTTTTATATATTTGGGACAAAATAATGTATAAACAATTCAAATTAACATTTACTCATAAAAAAATAGTTTATAATGTTGAAAATCAACTCCTATTTAACGTGAAATTTATTATTTAAAATTTGGTCATGAACATAATCCTTGATAAATATGGTATAGATATAAATTTTTCATTAACCATCATTAAAACCTATGTTGAAGGAAACACATAATGGGTGATCTCAAATTCATTGTAAGGGGAAACATAATCATGAACACATATATGTCATCTACAATAATAATAGTTCATAATGGAATGAGTATTTTATCAACATGAATGAGTGAATCATAAAATAAATCATACCCATCAATATTATAACCATTAAATATTAATATATGTTAATATAAAGAGTCATCAGAATCAATAATCATGAGAATTGTGATGTCAATCTTGATCATTAGAAACATTATATACCTATTGATTGTATATGTAAAACATATTGGAATATTTGAAAATCATCTCATTTAACCCTTTTAGATCCTTTATAAGTATCTTATAATTGGAATAAATATATGGATGAAATCTATTAAAATTATCCAATGAAAATAATCATTAACCAATGATTTAGGGTCATATCTAGGTTAACCAATCATATAAGATATTACAAGCTCACATGGATCTATTTGGTCTCAACCATCATTTATAATGTCCACGAAATGAATCCATATATAATTCAACAAATCTCATTGAAGCAACCATTATCCTTTTTAGAACAAGATTAACCCATAGAAGGAAATAATTTCTACAAAGATCTCTTTTAGACATGATTAACCCATGGAAAATAAATGGGTTCCAGAATACTTTCATTTAAACATAATCAACCCATATAAAATATTGTTCCACAACATTCTCTTTATGACATAATCCACAAACGGTAAATAAATTGTTTTCAAAAATATATCAATAAGACATAATTAACCCATGTAAAAGAAAAGGGATTTAAAAAATATATCACTAGGAAATATTTTAATCATGTAAAAGAAAAAGGTTTCACTAATATATCTTTTGGACATCATCACCCTTTGGAAAAAACGGGTTTCACAATAATATCATTCAGACATAATCAACCACTGGAATGGAAATGGGATTTATAAAAATCTATTTAAAATAAATATAATACATCTAAATAATGAATGAGTGTGGTATCAATAAGAAATATCCTTAGGGAATGTCATATAACAAACATAGTTGTTGGATTTTATTAATGGAAAAAACATTAAAATATTATTAGAAACCTTCACGAGGAAAATAACTTTTTAACATTTCCTTGCATCCCATACCACATTGAGTCACATGAATAACTAACACCATGAATGGAAGGAAAATTAACAAAACCTAGAATATCATAATATTATAGATATTCATGATATAACATGTCTATATTTTAATATATACACATTATAAAATAATATAATTGTATAGAATCACAAATGTCAATATGAATGAAAATGGTGCAAAAATCCCATAATGCTTTGCAAGCATTGAATCTTTAATCCCCATGAAATAGAGATCATAAGAAAATATTAAAACCAATAAATTTATGGGAAATAATAATTGAATAAATCATTTATTGTCATATACACCACAAAATATAATAATTATTGAATATGGAATATATCTCCTCGAAAAAAGTCAGTCAAGAAAAACACATATGAAGATCAAATAATTGGAGAGAGTATACATCAATGATATATTTAAGTTTGAAATTGTAAAAATAGAAAATTAAAATTAAATACAGAATAGTAAAATTATATTTCATTTTACCTTTTTTATTTGTATCACATAACCAGTGGAATATATGTTTAACCCAATGAACAAAAATTGAGATAGGAAATCCCATACCATATTAGAAACACTCGATCTAAAAAAATAATTTTATAATAAAATTAAAATGTTTAAATATAATGATAATATATAAATTCCTGATATAAAAACTAAAAAGGGATGTAGAAAAACCATATAAAAATATAGAAATGAATAATATCATAATATTCCTCAATGATGGGTGATTGAAATGATGATCCTTATTAGATCAGTAACATTGGAATCATGAGAACCATGAAATAATTAATACAATATAAACAATTAATATCATGAAACAAATAAAAATCATGATTAAACATGTCATAGTGAATAGATATAACATATACAATTAACTATGTTAATAATAAAAATTATATCTCAATTGAATGTAGATTGAGATAAAACTATATACCATGAGTTTATTTTCATAGTGTGTCCCCAATCATCCTAAATAATAAAAATATTTCAAATATTTACTGGTTCATAAACTTTTTAATTTTTATTATTACTATTTTTTTTACATATAAACATGTTATAAAAAATGACATAATCAATAATATTTATGTTGGATTTCTTCACCACATTTGGTTTGTGTGTCAAAAATGACATTGGAAGGTCAAATATGGTAAAGAGTCATTATTAAAAAATATGCATATTAATAATCATTACATAGTTAACATATTAATAAATAAAGCATACTCTTAAAACATGTAATGGATTATTGTTAGGAAAAAAGGAAGCAACTTTGCAATCTATGAGATGGTAGGCCATACACACACTTGATTTGTACTCCCATTTCTTCATGGAACATTAGGGAAAGAAAGAAGGTATCATTATTCATAACTGAATGATACGTATATAATAAATACCATATTATGTAATCATATTAACTTATTTAATTAATTATTATTATGTAAAATGAATCACATCGCGTCAATTTTGTGATAGTCCACACACATCAACATAAAACATTATTAGTTTTTCAATGTGTGAAAGTGTATTAAAAAAATGATATATCATATTTATTAGAGTGTAATTGTTTCATGAATAAAATATATATTTTATAAATGTCACTTATTTTTTATTAAACACATAATTAATAAAATATATGTATTTTTTAAACATATCACATCACTTAGAGGAGGTAGTAGTCCAAACATCCACAAACAATGTCACCGTATTTACACAAAATAGTTAAAATTATGTTAAATTTTATATGAAATTATAGTAGAATTTAGAAAACATAAATATCATTTATATATAATATATAAATAGTGTGTCTTTAATAATTCATAAACATGATAAGTGGTAAAAGAAGAATTACTCACATCATTAACGAGACAAATGTTCATTATACACATGAGGCAAAAGTTCATTACTGATTGGAAGGTTGTCTCATAGGCATAGGTTGAACCCAACACATAACAACAGATATTTGTATTTAGGATATTGATGTTATTATATATGATTTTTTTCTGAGCTCCTATATTAATTGATCACATAATCATGATTTTATCTATTATAATGAATTTCATGGTTTCCTGTAAGCAGATAAATTTTTAAGGACATGTGATAAATCCATATTAGTATTAGGCACTATAGATCAAAACACCACCATGACGTCTTGCTACTAGAATGAAAATGCTTAAATGTATGAGATACTACAAGACGATGAACCATAAATGTCCCAATTCCATACTCATATAAGCAATACCACATGAATTGTCTAAATCTAAGACACTATTAGAACATAAATACGTTCTAAAATTATGGCTAATTATATGACATCATTAGTTTCATACGTCTAGAAAATGCATCCTCTATTTCATGACATAAAAAGAACATGACACCACCATAACATGACAATGTTATAACTTGACAATGCCAGATCTCAACACCTCTTGATCAGAAGACACCATAAAATTTTTTTTACTTAAATTATTTTAAATTATCTTACTCTAATGTCTATATTTATCAAAGTTAATACCATTTATAATGTTAATGATTTTCTCTTAAATTGTCAATAGATATCATGTTAGAATGTGTAATATGAGGAATCAGATTTAGATTTTCATGTTATTGAAGATAAATATGGAACGAAATACCTCATGAAATATATACAGAGTCATATAGAGAGAAACATTATGATTGAATAAATGATGCAGATAAGAGGATATCAAAATTCAATGAATATTTGATAGCTAAGTATCTGAAGATGATTGAAATCATGAAGACCTCACCAGCAGTGAATAGTAAACTGAGGAATCCAAATCCTATAGCATCTGGTGCGTAAAATCAGTCAGAAAAAATAGTTTTAAAACTCTATTTTCCTAAAAATTTGAAAAGAAACCATCTTAATATTCATTGTTGAATAAAATTTAGAGTCAGAAGCTTGATTTTAATAGGCCAAACATCTCTAAACAGAACACTCTAAAATAGATCAATTATATTAATATATATTTATTAATTTTTGAGCAGTTTTTTCCATACTCAGTATTATATACACACACTGTCTCATTCCCTAAACAATAAGACAATTGATAGCATTTTAAATACTATTCTTATTTGAATCTCCCAAATTTAAGAGTGATATGGGGCCTTGTGCACACTATAACTTTTTTTCTCTCAAGCATAAATGTGGAAGGACATGTTATCTATTGTGATTCTAGGTCATTGTTGTGGATCATTGAGATTATGTTTTATAAACTACTTCAGGTCAGGTGACCAGCATGTGGAGAGGACTATGTAATGAATTTATATTGAACATATTATATTAAATATTTTCTCTTTGTGTTTTAAATTTTGTTTAATTTATTTCTCCTTTAAATCTATACATTATTATTCCATGTAAACAAAATTAAAATATCGATATTTTATCTTAATTCATGTTCACATTATATTATGATAATTTAAATTTATTCCAAAGGGTTCAATAATAATTTATATTATTCATCCTATAAATAAAAATTATATATAGATTTATTTAGAAATATTGTTATGTATATCATGATACTTATTTTGTTAAAATTTCCTATATTATATTATTTTGATGAAAAAATAATAATAAATATTTTAACAAAATAAAATTTGGGTTCTTAATTCATCCCCCCCCCCTAAGACACTGACTCCATCCAATAATTGGTATCTAAGGATTTTATTTAATTGGAATTCATGTTTTAAAATTTTCATCAACTGTGATTTTAGTAAAATATTAATTATCTTGTTTATGACACTTTCATTGGCGAATGATGACATAGGTTACCGGAGGATTCCCAACTATTTCCATGCATTCGAACCTTTAAAAGATAGGTCCATCCATCATATATTCATGAAATTTTTCTCTTTGATCGAAAGGGGATGATGGGTTGTTGGTTCCTCCTTCTATGAATTCCTCCATGGGACAGGTTACCTAATCATGATCTCCCTCATAGACATAAGATGTTGTTTATGAAAATCATCCTCATTCCAGTTCTTTATGGGTCAAAATTAATTATGCTTCTTCTGTAAGCACGTTCCATGGGGTCCGGTCAGGGCTGTAACCTTCGGTCCGGGGAGTAGTCACGCCAGACATCACTGACGTTTATGGATGCTAGAACTATGATGTGTCTCATTTACATTCAATTATAATAGGGAATATAGAAGTCGCAGAATCCCAATGCATCCCATGTTGAGTGTGGGGAATTATATTCCATGGTCATTTCTCTAAGGATTCCATTAGCTTCTCAAGTTTAACTATGGGTATACCGAGAGATTAACATCTAGCTGAGACCGATCATATTCATCCAAACAATGAAGGAAGTGGATTACATGGGTCCAAAATCAAGAGGAATCGCCAATGGATATGGATAGTTGAGAGAGAGTAGAGAGTGAGATGGAGTCGTAGTGAGGGCGACTTTGATATTGTCCTTGAGCATCGAAGAGACTTCCAATGTATCATCTTCGCATGGAATCAATGTCTGAGTTGTTCGGCAAAGCGATGAGAAACATAAGGAGGCGGCCCATGAAAATTGATGGATGGATTAGACCTATGGGAAAAAGAACCTTTGGGTTGGGGAATCATCTTATTGGGACACAAAGGCTCGAGGGATAGACCACATTGAGAAATTGATGGTGGGATTGAACATAAAGGAGGATTCCTACATATCAACATGGTAGGTAATCAAAGACCACATAATTCAGGATGGGTCATTAAATCAGGGAGTAAATAGATGACAACGAACAAAATATGTATTGGGGATCACGTGTGGTATGAAGCCCGAGTCGGTCTGACACTTGAGGGGTGGACCAGAGATGTGGGTCCCAATTGATGGTGGGATTGAACATAAGGTATGATTCCTACATATCAACATGGTAGGTAATCAATGTCCACATAATTCAGGATGTGCCATGAAATCAGGGAGTAAATAGAGTACAACGAAGAATATATGAATTGGGGCTCACGTGTGGTATGAAGCCCGAGTCGGTCTGACAGTTGAGGGGTGGACCAGAGATGTGGGTCCCAATAGGGGGGACACCGAATTTTAGCACTGTTTGGGGTTGAAACTCTTGGAGACATCCTACTTATCATGTCTAGGATACGGGGATCAAACATACTTAGTTCATATTACAATGGATTACCATCGTGTGGGGCAGACAACGACTTACTGTTGGTCCAGATTTTGACAATTTACCATAGGCTGGGATAAAATTTCATACCGTTGATTGGGATTACAACAACATACCATCAATCGATGAACTACTTTTCGTCAATTGGAGATCATAGTTTCTTACTATCGATTGTTGTGTACAATAGCTTACCGTCGATTGGGGATCATAATGGCTTACCTCTAGGTGGGGATCACAATAGATTACTACTAGATGGGGATCACAATGGCTTACCGCTAGATGGGGTTCACAACGTCTTAGCACTGGATGGGGTTGAACCTCATAGTGGATTGTTATGTATCGTTCTTAGGTGACCTGAATTAATGTCAATGTAGTTTGGGATGGGTAATACAGTTTAACAACATGAGGGATGAAGGTTAACTAACGTGAAGGGGTAGTAACAAGTAGGTGTTGGGCTTGGACCATAGGTAGGATTCCAGCATACCTTGCCTTGGAAAGGATCAATGTCCACATAGTTTAGGATGATGTATATAGTTTAAAATCTATTAGTAAGATGGTGAACCGTCGTGATGGTGATGGAAAATGTAGGTGTTTGTATTGATCACCAAGGAGGCTTCCAATGTACCTTAACATGGAAAGGATCCAAGTCCTCATTGTTCGGGATAGTGGATATAGTTTAACGTGATGCAGGTTGATGGAGAACGAATGTGAAGGGGACAAAACAAGTAGTTGTCGGTATTGAACATCAGAGAGGCTTCCTACATACCATTCCTTGTCATGGATCAATTTCCACATTGTTCAGGTTGGTGGATATAGTTTAATGTCATGTTGGACGAAGTTGATCCAATGTGAAGGGTTCGTAACAAGTAGAGGTTGGGCTTGAACCTCAAAGAGGCTTTCTACTTACATATCATTAGAAAGGATCAAAGGAGAAAATTTTCGGGATGGTGGATAAATATTAACATCATATTGGATGATAGTGAAATGACATGATGGGACCAGAACAAGTAGGTGTTGGGATATAACCTCTGGGAGGCTTCCTACATACCGTTCTTGGGAAAAGATCAATGTCCACATTGTTCAGTATGGATGATATAGCTTAATGTCATATGGGATTAAGTAAAACCAAAATGAATGGGTCAGAACAAGTAGGTGTTGGGATTGAACCATAGAGAGATTTCCTACGTACCTTGACTTGGAAAAGATAATTGTCCAAGTATATCAGGATGATGATTTGGGGCTTACATGATAAGGAGTCCCAGAGAGGATTTCATGGTTGATGCTTACTACAAGCCCATGTATATCATGCCTAGTGTGAGAAACCAGATGCACTACATACATGATGATCACGCTATGAATGGGGAATCTATGGGAAGTGGAATGGGGCTTACACGTGGTTAACGACCCAAAGAGGAAATTATGGATTATGCGTGGTTATATGCCAATGGAGATGGAGATTGGTACTTACTCTAGGATGGAGGCCTGATGGAGAAGACGACCAATGGGAGAGGTATGGGATAACAAAGTTTCATGTGCATATCTTCCCTCTAGTCTATGGCGTGGGAGAATAGTGGAAGAGGATGGATGTTTTCTGCTTCAGAAATGGCTAAGGGATTATACCAAGATGGTAGCCCTTCCCCATAGACATACAACCTCCAGTAGATAGGATCTCATTCCCTGTGAGGAAGATCCATCTCTCATGGATTTTAGCGAGCATAGATAATTTCTGAGATGTGGAACCCTTTGTATGATGTACGGGGTGAGGACACGGTTTAACATCATGTGATAGAGATTGTGGTTCTTGGCAGTTTAATGTACTGCAACTTGGATGAGGCAGGTTCACTCTGCAACCCTAGGACTTACATAACTGGCATGCATTAACCTAGGGTGAAGGGAAGGAACCAGCAATTCCATGGTGAGGGGGTGTCGTGAAGTGATCCTATGAGGGTCCTACATTTGAGTGTCTATGTAAAAAAGAAATATAAGTCAGCATGCCTATGAAAAGTAGAACGTGGCTAAGAAAAAAATCATGATGCATTCCCCAAGGGACTTTTGAAATGCATCATATGAACTAGGATGGTCGTACAATAGAAGGGTTTGAGAAGAAAACATCATTATAGGAAAGGACTTTGTGAAGGTCTGGTACTCTAGGTAGGGGAGGGACTTCTCGAAGGGTTGTGCATCATGATTTGGATTGGCATGTATTTGGTATATGTCATAGATACATATGGAGGGTGCTTCGTGAAGAAGAAAAGCTTTCATGGAATAGGGCTTCGTAAGGAAAGGGTACTTTGAAAATCATTGCACTATGAAGTTGTGTGCCTCAGGAAGCACGGTGAACATACCATAGCATGTGGTTCACAAGTGCAAGGAAGGTATGTCACGTAGAATGACTGATTTTTAAAAACCCGAGTGCCCATAGATATCCCCTTTCTTTGTAAAGGAATGTGGTCTCCATGAATAGATTCTCTATTTGACGAGGGGTTCTGTTTACGCCAAAGGAATGACCCTACATGATTATCAAGTGCCTCGAAGATATAATTTTTCACAGATCAGAAGGATATTCACAATTTGAATGTTGAGAAGGCAAAAGTTCATAGGATCTATCCTTTGGGATCAAATAGAACCATGTATATATAGACGAGAGGTGCTGCGAAGCAAGGATCGCTCGGTGCGATGCCATGTGGTTCTTTGTTGTAACCGTGGATCCTCGCGCATCTTTACTCAATAGAGGCTTCCCAAAAATCTTTTAGATCATGGAACCTCACACAACATTAATCCATTGTGGCTTTTCAAAGGTGGAGGCTTCGAGTCAGCCACAATGCTATGGGGTTCCACAAACAAGCTTCACCATGAAGTGTCTATGGTGTTGGTTTATTTCATCTTGTCATTTTCCCCCGCACATATTTTGGTGCCAACAAGTTCCCCCCCTAAAACTTGGAGTAAATAAGATGATGAGGGTCTATATCTGAGTGTCAATTTATAAAATTCATAGGCGAATCACAACGCAAGCTCGTGAAGGAGTGTCCTGCTGTCGAGGGGTGACGCGTGAGTAGAGTGTAGTGAAACACACCATTTCCGAACATTCCACGATGAAATGTGGGTTATTGCATATAAATCGGAGAGTCTAGCCTACCTTTTTTCCTTTCTCATATTCACATATTTGTTTAATCATCTCCCGATTCCCAAATCTATGTGCACCCTTCGATTGATCTATGTGAATAATCCCTTTCTGCTACACATTGCACCTCAAGTCTTTTGACTCTGCAAGTGTGTGCTCTACAGCTTGTGTCTGGTAGGTTGGTGGTAGGGCTCTGCGACCACTTACTCGGACTGAGCTCTGCATACATGCATCGAGAACAAGCTTCATGAACCAAAAAAAAATATCCCAATCATTGAAATATGAATTGAACACCAGGAAGCTACCTGGGGGTGTTGCAGATGCGGCTATGCGGGAAGAAACAGAGAACAACTTGGTGGACGATGAGTACGTTTGTACCAACTCAGACCATGAATCACTGGTGGTTCTACTGTCAGAGTGCCATAAGAACTACCGAATATAAAAAAGGATGAATCTATATATATTTGGCCTGAGGGATGGAATCTTCACTCAAAAAGTAAATAGGGACAAGATGGACTACTATTTCCGGATAATTTCATTCCATCACAACTGGTTCACGATGGTAGATGGCCATACACAGGAATATTTCACACCTGTCAACACTAATTTTTTGAACAATAATGTGATTAACATTTACTGGAAGGAACTATAGCCAATGAAATCTATGCCTCTGTACCACAATATTCTGAAGGTGATCCTGGGAAACCTGGAGAAGGGGTGGACCGGAGAGTGGTATTTTCTCCATGGTGGAAACATCACAGACAATTGGTCTTGGGACTACAGGGTGTGTCCCTCACGCGAGGAGTTCAGGGCAGAGATATGGTGAGTGTTCCCGTACGAGGGAGCATGGGCCTCCAAATCCAATATCTACCACCTGAAGTAGTTGATTCCTGAGTTGTTGAGTAGATGATTTTTTAGGACTAAGTCTTTCCAATTGCACCATGGAGAGGTATGTATTAGCCTATAGTACCTACATAATATCTCAGTTGTCCCAATACTGTGTGAAATGTATGATGAGTTCCTCCACATCGATAATGAAATTGGAAGAACCAGAGAAGATGATGTTGCCTGCAAAGGCATTGATGGACGTGGTTTTAGGGGAAGACAAAAAGTTGGAGAGGGACATTCATTTCATGTGGTGGTTCAAGAGGATTATGAATCTCCCTAATGATGGAAAATTTCAGTTGAGCCCCCAAGCCTTCCCAAAGGGGGTTCAGTGAGGCATGGAGAACTCATACTGGTGACTCTTTGAGGATAGCTAGTGGAATACATGGGGATTTAGTGTCAACACATACTAGCAACTGGTTGTTAGGTGGCTGCATTCATTTGGGCATTTATTTGTGGCTGGATCCTGCCAGTGAGGGATACAAACATTGCCGTGGGACTGATCACGTTCGACATGGTGTCAATTTTGGCGACATGGGGATGGGTCAACCTCGGGATATCGATGATTTCGAATCTATATAAGGTTCTATCACATATTTGTGAGGGGAAGAATCCATACATGATATAGGGGTTGTTTCATCTTCTACATGGGTGGATAGCAACACATATTATGGATATCAAGAAATATACCAATGAAATTTCCCATCTGTGTTTGGATTACTCCGTGACCATTCTGAATGTGTTGGTGAGTTTTGTGACAAAGATAATTGCACAGTTGGTGCTAAATCGTGTCTGGAATTTGGACGAGTTTAACATTTACCTATTCCCATTGCCAATTTTTTTGTTTACTAATGATGTCTAGAGAAAGGAAGAGCATAATTCCAACCTCATGGAATTTCGGGGTAGAGTCATGGCGGCATGGGTTGACCATGATTCTCTCTGCGAGTTGTACACCATGCACCGCTTCGCGAGGTAATTCAGGTGCATGAAGTGTCTAACCCCGTGGGTCTACTAGGGATTTTTCCATGAGGATCACTCGTTTTTGATGATGTAGATCTATCTTAGGAACAAATAAGGTTATGGGAAGACATGGAATGTGATACCTCTTCCCAATGAATATTATAGGTTGGTGAAGGAGTACACACAGAGAAGGGAGGCGGCCTACCCAGGGGAGATTCTAAAGTAGCTAACTATCCATTATGGTGACGTGGTACATCCCCACCCTCGAGGATGGGGGAAAAGTTGGAAAAGACATATCATGGTGGTGGGGTTGCAGTAGTTGAGAGACCCACACCGGTGGAGTGGTAGGCAACATCAGCAGACCCGACAGTCCCTGAGGAGAAGAGTCATCTGACGGGATGCTGCCAATCGTATTATGTCGGATATACACCTATGATCTGGGAAGAAGGTGTGCCAAATATATATCCACGAGAATTCCATCTTCTAAGAGGTTTGGGATATCTGGGATTTCAATATACAATTCCTTAACATGTTCGAAATGTGTAAGCATCTAAACCATTTTGAGATGGTTTTGAAGGGGATCTGTCCAGTCAAGGCCATCATTGTTGTTTCCCAGGCACAGGGAGAGTAGTACCATACCGAGATGGAAGGCTTTGTGCGTTCCTATGGTGATTTATGTATGATGAATGTCCTAGTAAAGGTGTTTTTGGGGAGTACTACCCCTCTGCATTGGTCTGCTACTAAATTTAGAGAATTATTACCCTTCCGGAAGAGTGGGATGAGTCCTCCTTGGGGGAAGTGTCTTGTGTAAGGGGCCCTCTGGAGGAGGGTGAGGTTGATTACTCAGACCCAGAGTTGGAGTCATTTGTATAGGTTCTTGTGGTAAAATCATAAACAACTTATCTAGAGTCATCATCCAGGTCATTTAAGACTTCTCAACTTAACATTTGAACCCTAAAAGAGGGCCTATCATTTAAAACCTGCTCCCATACAACAGTAGATGTAGATGTGGTAACATAAGGATCTCTGCCGGCTAATATGGCGATTAATATTCTTAGTAGATAGGTGACTCCACGGGTGGTTCTTTTGGAGTTTTCATAAATTCCAGTAATATAAGGGGGGCCATGCCTTGGGGTTACAATGTCTACAACTCAATATTGAAATCAACTATTAGACCATTGAATGTCTCTTTCAAGGGATTTGTAACTCAAATCCATTTACCAGGTCAACTGACACTCGTGCACTTCGTGTATGCACAGTTCATGAAATGTTGTGGGCTATATTTGAATGGTTGGACGAAGCTCCTATCACTACCATTCTAAAGTGGATGTAGATGCTCATGGAAGTAGATTCCCAAACTTACCAACCGTCAGGGCTCCCGATCACAGGAGATACCATCATTAGGACTGCACCAGAAGTCATTGAGGTGGAATCCAATGATGGGGATCAATCCAACAACTTGGGTCCTGACATACCCAATCAGACTAATGGTGAAGATCCCGCTGATGAGTTCCTAGGGGAATTCCAATAAAATGAAGCAATCGACCCCACCGACTAGGAATAGACAGCCTTTGATGAAGAGGATAGAAAAATCGTACATAGCTGGTCATGGGAGGTGATCAAGAACATCACCAGGGAGACACCTCAAGTGAAATGGATAGACCAGATGGGGAGGCTTCAGTCCCAACTGCGCGAACACTATGTTGGTGGAGTGGATACCCATCATCCTCATTTTCTCATATGAGAACTCATGGGGGAGAAGATTCGGGAGTATGAGTGTGGACCTGGTGTGTAACACCCGAGAATTTATGAGAAATATTATTTTTATGTTATATACATCACCAAAGGAATATTTCACTACAGACAACACTGCCTTGGATTGTGTTTCATGCAAGAGCAACCCTCCTCGATAGCTTGCGTTGTACGCTATACCGAGTTTCGCTAAACAACGATTTGATATTAAAATATTATATAAACTAGCGGTTATGAATAGTAATACCCACTTTTTGAAATTTTATCTTTCAAAATAGATTTCATTTTTGGATTTGGAATATCGAAATTAACCTAGGGTGAATTTTTGGTATTTTTCTAAAAACTTTCATTTTTTAATGAATAGTGAAAAAACTAGGTTACTATTTAAAAATTGACTTTCTATTTAAATAATTTATTATTTTATTTAAATTTATTTTAGGTCAAAATTGAAACATAATACCTATAAAATTTTGACGTAATTCATTGGAGTCATTTTATAATTATTTTACATATATAAAAATTTTAATGATCTTTTCACCATCTTTTACCCACCTCCTATGAGAATTTGAAAATCTACATAAAACATAATTTTACCACTTCTGTGAGTGGAATCTGGAAAATCCGAGAGACACGGTTTATGTCAAGGAGTAAAATATGGTTCAATAAGGTAAAAATTTTATTTGGTGAATAGTAACTTTTTACATTTTTTTCCGCGGATAAAAGTAAATAGGGTAATTAAGGGTACAAATTATATTATTATTACCCTAACACATGTACTAATTCTATTTGATAAGTGTAATTCGACCAAAAAAAATTGTAGGAATAAAATATTAGCATTTTGGTCCACATGTATTAGATTAGGACATTTATTATTATTTTATTTATAGAAGAATTAATACAGTTAAAATCAATGTTTAATAAATAAAACATTTTTAATATAGGGTTTTACATTAGATAAATTCATCTTTAAATATTCATTAGAATTCTAATAATATTTCAAACATAATGGTATTTTATTTATAATTTTTAGACATTAAATAATTTAATTTATATATGACACAAGGATGATGAAATAATTCCTTATTAATGAAATATTAACATGATTAATTTAATAAATACCCAAATAAATGAAATTTGAGACTTTTTACAAATTCCACTAATTTTCTAGGTTAATATGTCATTTTAATATTGATTTAATTAATGTTTTCTAACTAATAACGTTGTTATGATTTTCACAAAAATCAATTACCAAATAGTGTCATAATTGAAATAAAATAGTTTTTAAAACAATTATTATATTATTAATTGTTAATTTTTTCCCTAAAAATATAAGGTTCGGCCAAATGACTTATATAAGGTTATATATATTAATAATGAACCACTTGGGGTTCGTTTGGCTTGTTATTGTATGTTTATTAACTATATAGTGTATGAAAACTAAAAGACACAGTAAAAGGTAAATTATTTATCTTAGAGTTAAATCTAAATGACAAGGTTATAATAGTAACCTAAACATGTATAAAACCTATTTGTTGAGAGGATTTAGACCCATACCCACCTTATCTTAGAAAAAAATCAATTTGGATCAATTGAAAACCGAATATTACTTTATTATAAAATAATATTTTATGATTTTCTAATGGTGCCCCTCTCCTCCCTTATAAAAGGGCACCTCCTCCCACTCTTCCTCACAAAATTTTGTGACTTAAAGCTCAGAAAAACCCTACCCATTTCTCTAATGAACTTCCCTAGAAACATACTAGATGTCCTGGTCTTCTTCAAAGTCCAATTTTTGTGCCCTAAGAGGAGGTTTCAAAGAGGCGTGTTAAAGAAGAGGTAATATTTGTTACCGATTCTTTCAAATTTGTTTCGTCTTCTACTTCCTTTTAATTATTTGTTTCTATATGAAGTAATAACATCAGTATAAATAACATACTGATATGTTATTATAAATATGAACCAACTCTATTTCACCTTCTATCCATCCTATGGAAAATGAAATAACCGCACGTGCGTACGTACGGAATACCGTCTCCACGCCGTGGTGTAATCCGTTTTCCACCACCACCTTACTTGGATGGTTATAATAGTGTAAATAATAACTATTTATGATTATTGTAATGTGATATTTATTCTCAAATAATATAAATACACTTCAACATGATTCCATGATCATGAGAACGATATCATCGCTCGTGCGTACGAACAGCCTACCATCTCCAAGATGCGATGTGACTTATTCTACATGATCATCATTGAATAATGATTATATAAATGAATTTAAAGAATAAATATGATATATATTACACTAATACCATTCTGTAAATGAGATTTCTATAACATAAAAATAAGAATATGAATTTATTCGACAAAACATGCATAAGAAAATAAAGTAATGAACACCCGAATAACAAGTAGTAATGAAATATTACTAATAATAAGATAATAATATGAGCATATATGATATCATAAAAATGAATATGATTATTTGATAAGTCAATGAAATTATTTAAATCATTATACAAGAGGATCGGTTACGTATGAAGCAAATTAAGCCTAAGGTAAGGGAAATCTCGCAATCTCAATTTTTTCCCGAGATTTCTTGTACTTCAGTATTTACTGGGGCATATTTACCATCCACATACATGTTTTCTCAATATGTAATATTATTTATATCCTCCTAAAATTTTCTAAATCCAATTTTACCCATTGGTTAATTTTTAGTAAAGGATATGAATGGAATCTTTTGTCGTTTTTAGTACGAGGTACTATTTGACTTTTTTGGCCAATGTATGAGAAGAATGTTTTTTATCTTATACGACATGGATGGATTTTTATGATTTCATAGATCATTATATACATGAATCATACTTTACATGTTTACAAGTTTATTTTTAATCAACTTCTTTTAATTAAAAATTTTATGACAAGTTATGAAAGGAAAAATTATTTTGAAATAGAAAGGATATTTTCTTCAAGAATGGAGTACAAGTGTTTTATCAAAATTATTTTCCATCTAAGATAACATTGGATAATGTTTATATCCCTATAATTACTTTGATTTCATTATGTTATGAGGGAATTATTTTTATTAAGTTCTTTTATGGATTATGTTATGATGGCATGATGTTTATGAATTCCATGTTTATTACATGGGTTATGCTATGATGTATGATTTATGATTTTTTGGAACACATAAGAATGGTTTCATTATGAGTTGGGTGGGATCTATATCTCCCTCCAATGCATTGGGTAAAGATTTATATCTCGTAATAAAGATACGGCTGGAATGGAATGTTAATCAGGTTCAGTTACACAGGACTGGAACGAGGAGTGAACTCGGTTCAATAATGGACATTGTTTTCTATGATATTCTTGGAAATGAGTCTTAACTAATATGAAGTTATTTTATATAATTATGTGTGTATTCCACAGCGTTCCATGTTTTATGTTATGATTATTCGGATTACATTTCATTACTATGATTTATCCCATGTTATGATATTAGGATCTCTTTTGCAGGTTAGGATATTAAAAATGTTATGGTCTTATGAATATGATATTATTGATATTTCTTTTGTTTACCATTACTGAGAATTTAAGCTCACACTTTTGTATGTTTTCATTTCCCCAGGTCAAGAAGAAGCGTATTAAGTAGGATATTCCATAAAGGGACTCTAAATATGATGAAATAAGCGGGAGACAAAGTAGATGATTTATGAACCAGTTGTTTATGTTTCCTAGTTTCTAAAGACACTATTCCTATACTGTCCTACCATGGTTTTGATATATGTTATAATAAGTATGCTTCAAGTATGAAGTAATTACCATGTATTTAAAGTATGGGTCGTTAAATTTTGTATCAGAGGAAAGGTATAGAAAAACATTGGAAACTAGGATGTGAATTCCATAGTAAGAAACTTAAGGATATGTCTAAGCATAGAACATAATCGTAGTATTTTAGAAATGGCCATGAAAAACCTATGATAATACCTAAAGTGTGAAATTTTATTCTTGATTATGTGGTTTTCCTGTTATGATTAGTGTTTCTCACACTACACTTCTTGGTTTCAGTTAATGGCTGGAACCCGAGGAACCATGTTAATGCTGAATGCGAAGGGCTATGCAATGATTGTTCCCTCTGAGAAACCAACCGTTATAAGAGCTGGAATGCAAAATCATGTAGCCATGCTCACACAACTTTCTCAAGATATGAATCATGAAGGACTTCCAAACGAGATAAGAAAGGAGCAACATTCTGTTGAATCCTTCATGAGGCCGTTTCCACCTTCATTTAGCAGGTCTTCTGATCCATTAGTGGCTAAACAATGGATCAGTACCACTAAAAAAATATTTTCAGTTCTACAATATTCTGAACATGACAATGTCATCATAGTAGTGTATCTTTTTGAAGGTGATGCTGATCAATGGTGGAATCTTATCAGGAATATGAAGCAAAGATACAAAATTGAGTCAATGGAATGGGATTAGTTCATGAACTTTTTTTTTCAATAATTACATCCCTCATATTCTTCAAACAAATATGGAGAAGGATTTTCTTGAACTAAAGAAAAAGGATCATGAATCGGTTGGTACCTACGAAGCCAATTTCACAAGACATTCAAGGTATGATTCTGGAATTATTCTCCAAACTGAGAGTAAAATCAATCGATTCTTTAGTGGCTTAAAACCACATCTTCGAAGGGCGTTAGCCATAAGGGACTTCAATAGTTATGAGGAAATTGTTCGATGTGCTCTCAAGGTTGAGATGGATATTGGAGTAACCCATCAATCATATGGGTTTGAAAAGAAGAGGAAAATGGAATTCCAAGGATAATCTAAAGTCAACACTGAAAAGAAGGTGATACTTCCCATATACTCAATGTGTGGAAAGAAACATGGAGGGAATTATCTTAAATGGACAAGTAAATGTTATAAGTGTGGAAAAGAATGTCATCGAGAAGTTGAATGTCGAAATAATGGGAAGAAGATGTCTAATGTTGCGAATAAAGAAAGGGATACACCGAATGCCCCTCCTACACTTCCATGTTTCAAGTGAAAGGAAATGGGGAATTAGGCCATTTAGTGCACTAATCCAAGGTTTGTTGATGATGATCAACATCAAAAAACTCATAAGGCAAAAGAAAAAGGAAATTAACATGGAATTTCTATCGACGATGTGGAGTATGATAACGAAGTGGTGAAAGGTACAATTACCATCCACTATAAAGTAGAAAATGTTTTATTTGATTCTGGATCCACCCACTCTTTTATTTCTGATTATTAATCTAAGGGTATCAACATATTACCTGAAATGATAGATATTGAGTTAGTTGTGACAACCCCTAATGTCACAACAGTCGCATCAAAAGTTTACAATTCTTCTCGGATTGAAGTTTGTGGGAAAGTGCATCCTGTAAATCTTGTGATCCTTCATATAGTGGAATTTGATGTGATTTGTGGAATGGATTGGATTCCTTTAAATGGAGCTCATATCAATTACCAATGAAAGGAAGTCACCTTTCAAATTCCATATCAATCTATGATTGTCTATCGATGCAAGGATGAACATAACCTTCCAGTGGAAATTTCTTCCATCTTATGGGTATTTATTCTACTAAATGAAGTTTACTTATCTCAAATGGTTGGAGAGAAACTAATGATTAAGAATTCACCCATTGTACGGAATTTTGATAATGTCTTTTAGGAGGAATTTCTAGGTCTTCCACCAAATCCTGAAGTTGAGTTTTTAGTAGAACTCATACCCGGTGCTATGTATTTCAAAGACACCTTATAGAATTTCCCTAAATGAGTTGCATGAATTAAAGAAGAAACTCCAAGTGAATCCTGAAATGGGATTCATACGCCCTAGTGCATCACCATGGGGATAACCTATTTTGTTCGTTAAGAAGAAAGATGGATCAATGAGACTCTACATTTATTATCGATTACTTAACAAGATCACTATCAAGAACAAATATCATCTCCCACTCATTGATGACTTATTTGACCAGAAACGCAGAGCTTGATACTTTTCCAAAAATGATCTTCGTTCATGGTATCATCAATTAAGGGTCACAAAGGAGTATATAACAAATACGGCTTTCCGTACAAGTTATGGACACTATGAATTTATAGTGATACCATTTGGTCTTACTAATTCCCTTTATATCTTTATGGATTTAATGAATAGAGTCTTTAGAGACTATCTTGATCAGTTTTTGGTAGTCTTTATAGACGATATTCTTGTATATTCAAAGAGAAAGTAAGAACATGAAGATCACTTGGGAATTGTATTAAAGACCCTATGAAAGGAGAAGCATTATGCCAAATTTACCATGTGTGAATTTTTGCTTCAAAAAGTTTCATTATTGGGTCACGTAATTTCAAAAGTGGGTATATCTATGGATCCATAAAAAACAGAGGTTATCGAAAGATGGTTGAGACCAACAACAGTAACTGAGATCCGAATTTTTTTTGTTTGGATGGATATTATCGATGTTTTGGGAAACATTTTTTACGATTATCGAATCCACTCAGTAGGCTGAATCGAAAAGGAGTTAAGTTCATTTGGACGGAGGAGTGTGATGAGAATTTCAAGTAGTTAAAAATAAGGTTATCGAGTGTACATGTGCTCACACTTCCTTGTAGTGGAGAAAAGTTTGTGATCAACAGTGATACATCTAAGAATAGATTGGGGTGTGTTCTCATGAAAAATGATATGGTGATAGATTATTCCTCATGACAGTTGAAAATCCATGAGAAAAATTACCCACCTCGTGATTTGGAGTTAGCCGCTGTAATCTTTGCATTAAAGATTTGGAGGCATTTCCATTATGGTGAAATGTGTGATATTTATACTGATCATAAAAGTTTAATTTATATTTTCACACAAATGGAGATGAATATGCACCGAAGAAGATGGTTGGTGTTGATTAAGGACTATGACTTCTCAATTCATTATCACCCTGGGAAATAAAATAATGTGGCAGATGCATTAATTTGACAATACCATGCTAGCTTATCCATGATGAGGATCACAAAAGATCCAATATTTATGGATTTACAAAGGATGGATATTGGAATTATAATGGAAGGGGAAAATATTGTCTTTTTCAAATGAATGTTCAACCATCTATACATGTGAATATTAAAGAGGAACAAAAAGAAGAATTAGAGTTACAAAAGAAGGTGAGAAATGTTCCTGAATTCAACCTAGATTGCGATGGGACAATAAGGTTCAAGAATTGGGTTCGTGTTCCTCCAATCCCTGAATTAAAGAAGGAGCTACTGGATGAGGCTCATAGTTCTTCATTTTCTATTCATCCTAGAAGCACGAAGATGTATAGGGACCTTAATGGGTACTTCTGGTGGGATGGAATGAAAATAGATGTTTCTGAATATGTCTCTCAATGCTTGGTTATTCTGCAAGTTATTGTTGAGAGGAAGAAGTCTATATAGATGTTACAAACATTGCCCATACCCAAATGGAAATGGGAAAACATCACTATGGAATTTGTCACTGTACTTCCTAAAACATCCAAAGACAATAATGATATCTGGGTTATAGTTGATCATATTATGAATTCAGCACACTTCATTGCTATTAGAGAAGATTTTTCCCTTGATCAGCTTGCCAGGATATATGTAATGGAAGTGGTATGATTGCACGGAGTACCACTTTCCATTATTTCTGATCGGGATCCGAGGTTTACCTCGATGTTTTGGTGAAGTCTTCAGTATACTCTAGATAAAGAGTTGAGTTTCATCACTGTTTATTATCCTCAGACAGATGGTCAGTCTGAGAGGACAATTCAAACTCTAGAAGAAATGTTGAGAGTGTGCTCTATGGATTTTAAAGGTGGTTGGGATCAACACCTACATCTGGTGGATTTTTCTTATAATAATAGCTTTCACTCCAGCATTCAGATGGATCCTTATGAAGCTCTCTATGGAATGAAATGCAGGACTCCAACTAGCTGGGATGAATTTGGGAAGGAATGCTATTAGGACCTGATCTTGTTGATGAGATGGCTGAAAAGGTCTGATCTATTCCACAACACATAAGAGCAGCTTAGAGTCGACAAAAAAGTTATGTCAACAATTGAAGAAATGACCTAGAGTTTAGAGTGGGTGATATAGTGTTCATATGAATATCTCCTTGGAAGAGCGTAATGAGATTTAAAAAGAAGGGAAAGCTGAGCCCTAGGTATATCAGTCCTTTTGAAATACTTGATCGTGTTGGGAATGTAGCTTACCGATTGGTGCTTTTAACAAATCTCTCTCAAGATCACAATCTGATCCATGTATCTCTCCTGAGAAATTACATACCTGATCCTTCACATGTACTCAGATCAGAAGTTGTACCACTGGAGCAAGATCATTGATATGAAAAACAACCGATAGATATTCTAGTTCGTATCGAAAAAGTCCTACGAAACAAGACCACTCGCTTGGTGAAAGTTTTATGGAGGAACCACCAATAAGAAGAAGCTACATGGGATCTTGAGGATATGATGAGGGAGAGGTATCCTCATCTATAATTTACAATGTGACGAATTTCGAGGGAGAAATTAATTTTAAGGGGGGTAGAATGTAACACCTGAGAATTTATGAGAAATATTTAGTTTTAATGTTATATAAATCACCAAAGGAATCCTTCACTACACACAACAATGTCTTGGCTCTGGTTACACTCAAGAGAAACCTTCCTCGATAGATTGTGTTATACGCAATAGCGAGTTTCGCTAAACAATGATATGTTTTTAAAATATTATATAAACTAGCTGTAATGAATAGTATTACCCACTTTTTGAAATTTTATCTTTCAAAATGGATTTCAGTTCTGGATTTGGAAAATCGAAATTAGCATAGGGTGAAGTTTTGGTATGTTTTTGAAAACATTTAATTTTTGATGAATAGATAAAACACTATGTTACTATTTAAATACTGACTTTTTATTTAAATAATTATTTTTTTTAAATTTATTTTATGTCAAAATTGATACATAATATCTATATAAGTTCAATTTAATTCAATGGAGTCATTTTATAATAATTATTGATATATAAAAATTTTGTTAAACTTTTCACCTTCTTTTACCCACCTTCTATGAGAATTTGAAAATTTACATAAAACATAATTTTACCACTTCTGTGATTGGAATTTCAAAAATCCGAGAGACTTGGTTAATTTCAAGGACAAAAATGTGGTAAAATAAGGTAAAAATAATTTTTGGTGAATAATAAATTTTTACATTTTTTACCATGGTTAAGAGTAAATAGGGTAATTACGTGTAAAAATGATATTATTATTACCCACAAACATGTCGTAATTCTATTAAATAAGTGTAATTTGACCAAAAAACCTTAGGAATAAAATATTACCATTGAAGTCCACTAGGATTAGATTAGGACACTTATTATTATTTTATTTAAAGAAGAATTGAAAGAGTTAAAATCAATGTTTAATAACTAAAACATTTTTAATATAGGGTTATAAATTACGTAAATTCATCTTTAAATATTCATTAGAAAGATAATAAGATTTCCTACATATTTATATTTTATTTATAATTTTTAGACATTATATAATTTACTTTACTTATGACACAATGATGATGTTGTAATTACCTTATTAATGAAATATTAACATTATTAATGTTATAAATACCCAAATAAATGTAATTTATGACTTTTTATAAATTACACTAATTTTCTAGGTTAATATTACATGTAATTATTGATTTAATTATCTTTTTTAACTAATAATGCTGCTATATGATTCACAAAAATCCATTACCAAATAGTGTCATAATTGACATAAAATATTTTTTAAAACAAATATTATAATATTAATTATTATTTTATTCCTAGAAAATCTAAGGTTCGTCCAAATGACTTATATAAGGTTATATATATTAATAATGAACCACTTGGGGTTCGTTTGTCTTGTTATAGTATGTTTATTAACCATATAATGTAAGAAAAAAAAAGACACAGTAAAAGTTAAATTATTTAACTTAGAGTTAAATCTAAATTATAAGGTTAAAATACTAACCTAACCTTGTATAAAACCTATTGGTTGAGATGAGTTCGACCCATCTACACCTTATCTTCAAAATAAATCAGTTTCGATATATTAATGACCAAATATGACTTTATTATAAAATAATATTTTATGTTTTTCCAAAGGTGCCCCTCTTCTCCCTTATAAAAGGGAACCTCCTCCCTCTCCTCCTCACACAATTTTGAGCCTTAAATCTCGTCCAAAACCTTCCCATTTCCCTTATCATCTTCCCAATAAACATACTAGAGGTCCTGGTATTTTTCAAAGTCGAATTATAGTTCCCTAAGAAGAGGTTTCAAAGTGGCGTGTCGAAGAAGAGGTAATCTCCATTACTGATTCTTTCAAATTTATTTCTTCTTATACATCCTCTTATTTAGTTGTTTCATTAGTAAGTAATAACATCAGTATAAATCATATAACGATATGTTATTATAAATATGAAACAACCCTATTTCACCTTATATCCATCCTACTAAAAATGAAATCACCGTGCTTGCGTACGTACAGAATACCGTCTCCACGCTGTGGTGTAATCTGTTTTCCACCACCACCTTACTTGGATGGGTATAATGGTGTAAAGTGTAACTATTTATGATTATTTAAAAGTGATATTTATCCTGAAATAATATACATACACATAAATTCAATTCCACGATCATGGGAACGATATCATCGCTCGTGCATACGTACGACCTACCGTCTCCACGATGCGATGCGACTCGTTCTGCATAATCATCATTGAATAATGATTATATAAATGAATTGAATGAATAATTATGATATATATTACACTAATACAATTATTTAAATGATATATCTATAACCTAAAAATAATAATAATAATTTATTTGATAAAACATGCATAGAAACATAAAGCTATGAACACCCGAATAACAAGTAGCAATGAAATATTACTAATAATAAGATAAGAATATGACCATATATGATATAATAAAAATGAATATGATTCTGTAATAATTCAATGATATTATTTAAATCATTATATAGGAGGTTTGGATATGTACGAAGCAAACAAGACCTAAGGTAAGGGAAAATCTCGCAATCTCAATTTTTATCCGAGTTTTCTTATACTTCGGTATTTACTGGGGAATATTTACCATCCATATCCATGTTTCTCAATATGTAATATTATTTCTATCCTCCTACAAAAATTTAAATCCAGTTTTACCAATTGGTTAGATTTTAGTAAAATATATGAAAGGAATCTTTTGTCATTTTTAGTACGAGGTACTTTTTGACTTTTTTGGCCAAAGTATGAGAAGAATGTTTTTTAAATTATAAGGAATGAATGGATTTTTATTATTTCATAGAACATTATTTCCATGAATATTCCTTTACATGTTTTCATGATTATTTTTCTTCAACTTATTTTAGATAAAAATAGTATGACATTATAAGAAAGGAAAAATGTTTTTGAAGTAGAAAGGATATTTTCCTCAAGAATTGAGTTCAAGTGATTTATCAAAATTATTTTCCATATATGATAATATAGGGTTCTATTTCAATGCCTATTATTACATTTATATCATTGTGTTATGATGAAATAATTTTTATTAATTTCTTTTATGGATTATGTTATGAGGGCATGATGTTTATGAATCATATTCTTATTAAAAGGTTATGCTATGATGTGTGATTTATGATTTTGTGGAACACATAAGAATGGTTTCATTGTGATATGGGTGTGACCTATATCTCCCTCCAATGCATTGGGTAAACATTTATATCTCATGATATAGACATGGCTGGAACGACAAGTTAATCCAGTTCAGTGACACAAGACTAGAATGTGGAGGGAACTCGGTTAAGTAACAGACTTTGTCCTCTATGATAGTCTTGGAAATGAGTCTTGAATAGTATGATGTGATTTTCTATGATTATGTGTTTATGCCCCGAATATTAATTTTTTAAGTCATGATTATTGGGATTACATTTCATTACTATGATTTATCCCATGTTATGATATTATGATCTCTTTTACAGGTTAAGATATTCAAAATTTTATGTTATTATGAATATGATATGATTGATATTTCTTTTGTTTACACTTACTGAGCATTTGAGCTCACCCTTTTGTATGTTTTCTTTTACCCAGGTTAGGAAGAATGGTATTTAGTAGGATATGACAAAAAGGGACTCTAAATATTATGAAATAAGCGGGAGACAATGTAGATGATTTATGAACCAGTTGTTTATGTTTCCCAGTTTCTAAAGAAATTATACCTATACGGTCCTACCATGGTTTTGTTATATGTTGTAATAATTATTCTTCAATTACGATGTAATATCCATGTATGTAATGTATGAGTTGTTAATGTTGGTATTAGAGTAAAGGTATAGTCATCCTCTGAAAACTAGGATGTGAAAGCCTTAGTAAGAACCATAATGATAAGTCTAAGCATAGAACATAATATTAGTGTTTTAGAAATGTCCATGAACATCCTATGATAAGACCTAAAGTGTGAAATTGTATTCTTCATTATGTGGTTTTCCTGTTATGATTAGTGTTACTCACATTATTCTTCTTGGTTTTAGTCAATGGCTGGAACCCGAAAGAACCATGTTAATGATGAATGCAACGGGAAATGAAATGATTGTCCCCCTGAACAACCATACGTCATGGGATCTGAAATGAAAAATCTTGTAGCCATGCTCACACAACTATCTCAAGCTATGAATCATGCAGGACTTCCAAATGAGCAAAAGAAGGAGAAACATTCTGTTGATTCCTTCATGAGGCAGCGTCTAACTTCATTCAGTGGGTCTTCTGATCCATTAGTGGCTAAACAATGGATAAGTACCACTGAAAAGATATTTTCAGTTCTACAATGTTCTGAACATGACAAAGTCATCTTAGCAATGCATCGTTTGGAAGGTTATGCTGATAAATGGTGGAATATTATAAAAAATACGAGGAAAAGAGATGAAATTGAGTCCATGGAATGGGACTAGTTCAAAGAACTTATTTTACAATAAGTACATACCTCGTATTCTTCAAAAAATTATGGAGAAAGAGTTTATTCAACTAAGTCAAAAGGATGATGAATTGGTTGGTACCTACGAAGAAAATTTTACAGGACATGCATGGTACGCTTCCGGAATTATTATCCAACCTGAGAGTAAAATCGATCGATTCTTTAGTGGATTAAAACCAAGTCTTGGAAGGGCGTTAGCCATAAGGGACTTAAATAGCTACGAGGAAATTCCTCGATGTTTTCTCAAGGTTGAGATAGATATTGGAGTAACCTATCAATCATATGGTTTTGATAATAAGAGGAAAATGGAATTCAAATGAAAATCTAAAGACCACACTGAAAAGAAGATGAGTTTTCCCTTATGCTGAAAGTGTGGAAAGAAACATGGAGGGAATTTTCTTAAAGGGACAAGTAAATGTTTTAACTGTGGAAAAGAAGGTCATCGGGAAGACGAATTTTGAAATAATGGGATGAATATGTCTAATGATGCGAACAAAGAAAGGGATACAAAGAATGAACCTCCTACACCTCAATGTTTCAAGTGCAAGGAAATGGGGCATCATGCCAATCAGTTCCCTAATCCAATGTTTGTCAATGATGATCGATGTCTACAATCTCTTAAGGCCAAAGGCAAAGGAATGTCATATGAAATTTCTATCGGCGATGCGGAGTATGATAACGAAGTGGTTAAAGGTACACTTACCATCCACTCTAAAGTAGAAAATGTTTAATTAGATTCTGGATCCACCCACCCTTTTATTTCCAAAGAATTTTCTAAGGGTATCTCCATATTACCTCATCAGTTAGATTTTGAGTTAGCTGTGATGACCCATAGTGTCACAACAGTCACATCAAAAGTTTACAATTCTTCTCTGATTGATGTTTGTGGGAAAGTGCTTCCTACTAATCTTGTGATCCTTCCTATAGTGGAATTTGTTGTGATTATTGTCATGGATTGGGTTTCTTTATATGGAGCTCATATCAATTTTCAAAGAAGGGAAGTCACATTTCATATTCCAGATCAATCTATGACGGTCTATCGATGTAAGGATGAACATAACCTTCCAATGGAAATTCATTCCATCTTATCGGTCTTGATTCCACTAAATGAAGGTTATTAATCTCAAATGGTTGGAGAGAAACTCGCGATTAATAATACACCCGTTGTGCGGGAGTTTGATGATGTATATCTAGAGGAATTTCTAGGTCTTCCACCAAATCATGAAGTAGAGTTTTCAATAGAACTCATACCAGGTGCTATGCCCATTTCAAAGACACCTTATAGAATGTACCCAATGGAGTTGCAAAAATTAAAGAGGGAAATCCAAGAGAATCTTGAGAAGAGATTCATACGCCTTAGTGAATCACCATGGGGAGAACATATTTTGTTCGTTAAGAAGAAAGATGGATCAATGAGACTCTACATTGATTATCGGGAACTTAACAAGATCACTATCAAGAACAAATATCCTCTCCCACACATTGATGACTTATTTGACCAACTACGTGGAGCTCAATACATTTCCATTATGGATCTTCATTCAGGGTATCATCAATTAAGGGTCCGAAAGGTGGATACACCAAAGACGGCTTTCCCTACAAGGTATGGACACTATGAATTTATAGTGATTCCATTTTGTCTTACTAATTCCCTTGTTATCTTAGTGGATCTAATGAATAGAGTCTTTAGAGACTATCTTGATCACGTTGTGGTAGTCTTTATAGACGATATTATTGTCTATTAAAAGAGCAAGAAAGTACATGAAGATCACTTGAGAATTGTATTAAAGACCCTAAGAAAGGAGATGCATAATGAAAAATTTACCAAGTGTGAATTCTGGCTTCAAAAAGTTTCGTTTCTGGGTCAGATAATCTCAAAAGAGGCGATATCTATGGATCTAGAAAAAATAGAGGTTATCGAAAGATGTCCCAGACCAACAATAGTAACTAAGATATGAAGTTTTCTTGGTTTGGATGGATATTATCAATGTTTTGTGAAATATTTTTCACGATTATAGAATTCACTCACCAGGTTGACTCGAAAAGTAGTTAAGTTCGTTTGGATGGAGGAGTGTGAAGAGAATTTCATGGAGTTAAAAAGAAGATTATCTAGAGCACCTGTGCTCACACTTCCTTGTAGTGGAGAAAGGTTTTGTGATCTACATTGATGCATCCATGAAGGGATTTGGGTGTGTTCTCATGAAAAATGAGATGGTGATAGCTTATACCTCATGGCAGTTGAAAATCCATTAATAGAATTACCCAACTCATGATTTGGAGTTAGCCACGGAAATATTTGCATTAATGATTTGGATATTACCTTTATGGTGAATGGTGTGATATTTATACTCAACATAAAAGTTTAATGTGTATTTTCACACAAAATGAGATGAATATATGCCAAAGAAGATCGTTGGAGTTGATTAAAGACTGCGACTACTCAATTCATTATCACCCTGGGAAAGCGAACAAGGTGGAAGCTGCATTAAGTCGATAAGACCATGCTAGCTTATCCATGATGAGGATAAAAAAATATTCAATATTTATGGATTTTCAAAGGATAGATCATGGAATTATAATGGAACGAGAAAATATTATATTTCTCAAATGAATGTTCAACCATATATACATGTGAAGATTAAAGAGGCACAAAAATAAGATGTAGTGTTACAAAAGATGGTGAGAAATGTTCCTGAATTCAACCTTGATTGTGATGGGATAATAAGGTTCAAGAATCAGGTTTGTGTTCCTCCCATCCCAGAATTAAAGAAGGAGCTACTAGATGAGGATCATAGTTCTTAATTATCTATTCATCCTAGATGCACGAAGATGTATCGGGACCTGAAAGAGTACTTCTGGTGGGATGGCATGAAAAGAGATATTGATTAATATGTCCTTAGATGATTGGTTTGTCATCGAGTAAAAGCTGAGAGGCAGAAGTCTAAGGGGATGTTACAACCATTACCCATACCCGAATGGAAATGGTAAAACATCACTATGGACTTTGTCTCTGGACTTCCTAAAACATCCAAAGTCAATAATGCTATCTGACTTATAGTTGATCGTCTTACGATGTCGGCACACTTCATTGCTATTAGATACTATTTTTATCTTGATCATCTTGCTAGGATATATGTAAAGGATGTGGTAAGATTGCACGGAGTACCACCTTCCATTATATCTGATCGGGATATGAGGTTTACCTCGATGTTTTGGCAAAATCTTTAGTATACTCTAGATACAGAGTTGAGCTTCATCACTGCTTATCATTCTCAGACAGACTGTCAGTCTGATAGGACAATTCAAACTCTAGAAGGCATGTTGATATCATGATCTATTGATTTCAATGGTGGTTGGGATCAACACTTACCTTTGGCGGAATTTTCTTATAATAATAGTTTTCACTCCAGTATTCAGATGGCTCCTTCTAAAACTCTCTATGGAAAAAAATGCAGGACTACAACTTGTTTGGATGAAGTTGGGGAAAGAAAGCTATTAAGACCTGATCTTGTTAATGAGATGGCAGAAAAGGTCTGATCTATTCAACAACACATAAGAGCATCTCAGAGTCGACAAAAAAGTTACGTTGACAACCGAATAAAAGACCTAGAGTTTGAAGTGGGTGATAAAGTGTTCTTACAAATATCTCCTTGGAAGAGAGTAATGAGATTTGGAATGAAGGGAAAACTGTGCCCTAGGTATATCTATCCTTTAGAAATACTGGATCGTGTTGGGAAGGTAGCTTACCGATTGGCGCTTCTACTAAATCTCTCTCAAGTTCACGATGTGTTCCATGTATCTCTCCTAATAAAGTACATACCTGATCCTTCACATGTACTCAGCTCAGAAGTTGTACCACTAGAGCAAGATCTTTCTTATGAAGAACAACCGATATAGATTCTGGATCGTAGCAAAAAATTCCTATGAAACAAGACCACTCGTTTGGTGAAATTTTTATGGAGGAACTAACAATTAGAATAAGCTACATGGGAGCTTGAGGATATTATGATGGAGAGGTATCCTCTTCTGTTTGTTACAAAGTGACGAATTTCAAGGGCGAAATTCATTTAAAGGGGGGTAGAATGTTACCCCTGAGAATTTATGAGAAATATTTTGTATTTATGTTATATACATCACCAAAGGAATATTTCACTACACACAACATTGTATTGTCTTTTGTTTCACGCAAGATAAACCTTCTTCGATAGCTTGTGTTGTACGCAATACTGAGTTTCACTAAACAATGAGTTATTATTAAAATATTATATAAACTAGCTGTTATGAATAATAATACCCACTTTTTGAAATTTTATCTTTAAAAATGGTTTTCATTTTTGGATTTGTAATATCAAAATTATCTAGGGGTGAATTTTTAATATTTTTTGAAAAACGTTCATTTTTTAATGAATAGTGAAAACAATGGGTTACTATTTAATAACTAAAATTTTATTTAAATAATTATTTACATTCTTTAAATTCATTCTAGGTCATTATTGATATATAATACCTATATATGTTCAATGTAATTTATTGGAGTCATTTTATAATAATTTTAGATATATAAATATTTTATTAAACTTTTCACTGTCTTTTACACACCACATAGGAGAATATGAAAATTAACATAAAACATAATTTTATCACTTCTATGAGTGGAATTTAGAAAATAGGAGAGAAAAAGTTAATTTCAAGGAGTAAAATGTTGTTCAATAAGATTAAAATATTTTTGGTGAATATTAAATTTTTTCTTTTTTACCACGGTTAAAAGTAAATAGGGTAATTAAGGGTAAAAATGATATTATTATTACCCTAACACATGCCATAATCCTATTGGATAAGTGTAATTAGACCAAAAACAACCTTAGAAATAAATTACGACAATTTAGGTCTAGATGGATTAAATTATGACACTTATTATTATTTTATTTAAAGAAGAATTAAAAGAGTTAAAATCAATGTTTAATAACAAAAACATTTTTAATATTGGGTTATAAATTAGCTAAATTCAACAATAAATATTAATTCGAAATCTAAAAATATTTCCTACATGATGGTATTTTAATTATAATTTTTAGACATTAAATAATTTAATATCATTATGACATAATCATGATGCAGTAATTGCCTTATTAATGAAATATTAACATGATTAATGTTATAAATACCCAAATAAATGTAATTTGGGACTTTTTATAAATTCCATGAATTTAATAGGTTAATATGACATGTAATAATTGATTTAATAAACATTTTTCTAACTAATAATTCTGTTATGAGTATCACCAAAATCAATTACCAAATAGTGTCATAATTGACATAAAACAGTTTTTTAAAAAAATATTATATTATTAATTGTTATTTTATTCCTAAAAATCTATGATTCGGACAAATGACTTAGATAAGGTTATATATATTAATAATTAACCACTTGGGGTTCTTTTGGCTTGTTATAGTATGTTTATTAACAATACTATTTCATAAAACAAAAAGACACAGTAAAAGATAAATTATTTGACTTAGAGTTAAATATAAACTATAAAGTTAAATTACTAACCTAAAATTGTGTAAAAACTGTTGGTTGAGAGTACATAGACCCATCCCCACATTATCTTATAAATAAATCAATTTTTATCTATTAAAAACCTATTATGGATTTATTAGAAAATAATATTTTAAGTTTTTTCAAAGGTTCCCCTCTCCTCCCTTATAAAAGGGAACATCCTCCCTCTCCTCCTCACACAATTTTGAGCCTTAAATCTCATCCAACCCATGACCATTTCCATTCTCAACTTTCCTAGAAACATACTAGAGGTCCTGGTATTCTTCAAAGTCCAATTTTAGTGCCCTAAGAGTAGGATTCAAAGAGGCGTGTCGAAGAAGAGGTAATATCCGTTACTGATTCATTCAAATTTATCTCTTAATCTAATTCCTCTTCATTTGTTTTTTCATTATGAAGTAATAGCAGCAGTATCATTCACATACTGATATGTTATTATAAATATTAAACAACCCTATTTCACCTTCTATCCATCATACGGAAAATGAAATCACTGTGTGTGCGTACGTATAGAATACCGTCTCCACGCCATGGTGTAATATGTTTTCCACCACCACCATAATTGGATGGTTATAATGGTGTGAATAATAACTATTTATGATTATTTTAAAGGGATATTTATTCTGAAATAATATACATACACTTCAATACAATTCCAAAATCATGGGAACGATATCATCGCTCGTGCGTACGTACGGTCTACCGTCTCCACGATGCGATGCGACTCGTTCTACATGATCTTCATTGAATAATGATTATATAAATGAATTGAAAGAATAAATATGATATATATCACACTAATAACATTCGGTAAATGAGTTATCTATAACCTAAAAATAATAATAAGAATTTATTCGACAAAACATGCATAAGAACATAAAGCAATGAACACCCGAATTACAAGTAACAATGAAATATTACTAATAAGAAGATAAGAATATGAACATATATGATATCATAACAATTAATATGATTCTGTAATAAGTTAATGAAATTATTTAAATCATTATACAGGAGGTTAGGATACGTACAAAGCAAATCAGATCTAATGAAAGGGAAAATATCGCAATATCAATTTTTATCCGAGATTGCTTATACTTCGGTATTTACTGGGGAATATTTATCATACACATCCATGTTTTCTCAATATTTAATATTATTTCTATTATCCAACAATTTTTTGATTTCAATTGTACCCATTGGTTACTTTTTTGTAAAAGATATGAATGGAATATTTTGTCATTTTTAGTACGAGGTACTTTTTGACTTTTCTGGCCAGGGAAGAATGTTTTTTAAATTATACGGAATGAATGGATTTTAATGATTTAACATAACATTATTTCCATGAAGCTTCCATTACATGTTTCCAAGTTTATTTTTAATAATCTTCTTTTAGTTAAAAATTGTATGACATGTTATGAAATGAAAAAAAATTTGAAGTTGAAATGATATTTTCCTGAAGAATGGAGTTAAAGTGTTTTATCAAAATTATTTTCCATCTATGATAATATAGGGTTCTGTTTCTATAACTATTATTACATTTATTTCATTATGTTATGATGGAATTATTTTTATTAGGTTCTTTTATGGATTATGTTATGATGGCATGATGTTTATGAATCACATTTTTATTACATGGGTTATGCTATAAAGTATGATTAATTATTTTGTGGCACACATAAGAATGGTTTCATTACGAGATGGGTGGGACATATATATCCCTCAAATGAATTGGGTAAAGATTTATATCTCATGAGATAGATATGGATGGAACGCCATGTTAATCCGGTTCAGTGACACAGGACTGGAACGAGGAGTGAACTCGGTTCAGTAATGGTCTTTGTCTGCTATTATAGTATTGGAAATGAGTTTTAACTAATATGAAGTGATTTTATATTATTATGTGTGTATGAAACAAATTTATATTTTCTATGTTACGATTATTGGGATTACATTTCATTACTATGATTTATCCCATGTTATGATATTATGATCTCTTTTGCAGGTTAAGATATTCAAAATTTTATGTTCTTATGAATATGATATGATTGATATTTCTTTTTTTTACCCTTACTGAGCATTTGAGCTCACCCATTAGTATGTTTTCTTTTCCCCAGGTCAGGAATAAGGGTATTAAGTAGGATATGCCAAAAAGGGACTCTAAATATGAAGAAATAAGTGGGAGACAATGTAGATGATTTATGAACCAGTTGATTATGTTTACCAGTTTCTAAACACACTATACCTATATGGTCCTACCTTGGTTTTGTTAAATATTATAATAAATATGCTTCAATTTTGATGTAATAACCATTTATGTAAATTATGGGTCATTAAATGTTGTAATTCGAATGTGGTAAAAATCAGTTAATATCATGAGTCATAAAGAGGCAAAAGGTGAGGTCGAGAGGCTACTGCTCTAGGCCAAACAGTATTCTGCCTTTCCCAATGCACAATCGGGGAGTATATAACGACTGAAGGCCTAGACGGAAGAGGAACAAGAAAGGGTAATGAAACACTCCAACAAGATGTATATCATCCGAACTGATGAATAGTGGTCCTAGATTGCGGGCGATGAACTACACCACATCTCACCGAGGAGGGGCAGGAAGTAAAAAAATACAAAAAATTATCCTTGAAGCCACAAGATAGAGAGTTGCGGAGATGGAATGCTTTATTAAAAATTTCATCACATCAATGGGAGGGGCCGATCCTCGGGTGTTGTAACATGGGTGATTATTTAAATATTCCTTTATTCTTTTATTTCTTTTTCTGGATGCATTCATGGGTTCCATCCTTTGATTTGGTCTACTGGACGTCCGTTACATTCATTAAATATCCACCAATAAATCCCTATGCTCATGTGGGTTGGGCCAGATGTGAGAAACAAGGGATGAACAACTCGTTTTTCCACCCAAATATGAGAGTTTCGACCCATCTTCAAGAATCTAGGGTTTTAACAACCAATACTAATTTTTAGGATAAATGTGGAGGCCTAACCAGAGGATGATGTTATCGGAACAGTTGATGTGCCATTATTCCAACGTGCTCTATTGCTTGAGTGTGGTAACTCCATGGGTTTTATAACCAGTCTGATCAAAGGATAGTGGAAAGTTTATGTTAAGATATTAAATATTCAGGACAATAGGATGTGGTGTGACAATGTAGGATAACTTGTGACCATGTTCTAAACACAGTAACCATATTTTGTTAGCTTGAAATGTGTATAAAAATTGAGGTCCTTCCACCGAACATGTTCGAAACATGGGGCGTGACTCAAAATTTTATACATTAGTATTTCAGAATGTTGGCCTAGAACAATAGGTGAGCCATAGACCGAGAAACTGTACTACTAGGGCATAATTTTAGATGTGAAATAGGACAATGGTGATAATAAAGGACACGTAAATCATGGGGGGTGGAGTGATGGGTAGTTTTAATGGAGTCCAACACTCTTGAAATTACAACACCGGGCAGAAAAACACATTAGGTCGGTGTGTGGGTCGTATCAGAGATCAATTTTTTTTCCAAACATGACCTCTCTGGTGAGGACCCAGAATTCCCCATGGTTATATTCCATACAAAGGAGGAAAATAGACATGAGGTTTAATGTCGTACAATGTGGACGATGCACATAGTTTTAATGTCATATTTCCTGGACCATGATCTTGGATGAGGAGAAATAATGGTTAACGAAACCGAGGCTAGGCGCATGTCAAAATTCCTAGATGTCACTATATATATCATAATGGTGAGATTCAACCCAAAAATAGTTCTTAATCATGGCATGGATAGATAAAAAAGCTTGTAGGGGGAATCCTCTAGGGCGAAGAATCTAACACATACCATGATTAACATGGGGAAACCTGAGGATGTTCAATGTAGAACCATGGTTTAATGTCTGGAATTGAGGACATACTCACTCAGAATGGAAAAGTGTGGTGTGGTACATATCCCAAAATGAATGAGGATGAGGTCAACACCACACCACTTTTCCACAGAGAATGTATTTTAGTTCAAGGGGAAAAAATTTCATGTTATTCTAGGCTTGGGGCCAAGTGCTCAAGAATTTATATGAACCCCATTAGAATGTAAATCAAGCCGCACGTAGTTATGGAATCACATTTTAACGTCATGCAAGACAAAAACATATATGTCATAGCTACACCGGTACATGCCCAACCAAAAACTACTATGCCCATTTGAGTCGTTCTCGATGTGGGAATCATGGAGAAGCGGTAGGGTTCGCTAGTATAGAGAGGCATCCATTAGGGGTAGTGAAATTATAGGTACATGAAATCCCATAATTATTGACCCTCATAATTAAAACACAAAGATGTGAAGGGGTAAAACATTATGTGATGGAATTCCACTAGAACATAAGGGAGGGGAACATTATCATTAATGGATCCTAATATAGAGATCCCAATTATGGTGGTGGGATGATAAATGATAACTATTGACCATGTTCAAAACATATTATCTTTTTCATGTTAGCCTAAAATGTGGACATGCATATAAGGGTTGACTGCTGAGCATGTTCGAAATGCAGGACATGTCGTAAATGTTGTATGAGGTATTTAGGGGTGTTGTCCCAATACGGTAGGTGAGATAATGTGGTATGAGACTGGGCCATAATAGAACATTCTTTCTGACATGGATGATTATGGGGACCCAAATAATGGGATAATGATGATTGTCCATGAAATGAGGATATGTCCATGTAAAAATTCCACAGTTTGGGCTACTTTACACAACACATACAAGTACGTCGATAAGACATGTCAGATAGTGGGAGTAGAATCCCTTCCCAAGGAAATGGTTTTTGGGGTTTCACACACTTAACTGAAGATCATATATTATACCATTACAAGGAGACTTAATTAAATGATGTTCTAACATTGTGGTGGTGTAGTCAAACATGATGTGTAGTTCTCATAGTGATATCTTATTTTAGGATCATAGAACTAAAACCATGTTGGGAAGAGAGAAGGAAGAAACATGGTGTGGTTGTCGCAAAAACTTGATGCGAATGTGAACCCAACAGGTGCCTACCACACCTCTTACTTCAATAGGAGTTCCAGAAAAGTGGCCAAAAAAGGGGTCAAGATTTACGATTTCAAGGCAAGGACTTACCGATTGAATTTCTGGGCCATCCTACATGTCCCATAGGTATGTGAATCAAGCCACACATAGTTCATAAAGGTTACATGCAGTATAGTGTACTACAATAGGGGTGGATGGCTCTTAGATTAATTGTCTTATATTTCGGTCCACAGATAGAATGGAGGGAGGGATACATTTGGTGGGGTGATTGCAAAAACCAAAAAGAATGGAGATATTAGTAGTATGTATCACATCATGTGCTCCTATGGAGGTTTAAGGTCATTGGACCAAAAAATTGGGCTGGGCCCGGTACAAAGTGCCCTCTGTTTTCTATATACCCCATAATGATGGGGATCAAGCCATACACAGTTCAAGGAGATTTATTTTAGGGTACCAATGCTTGGGACAATACCATCATCCAAGTATAACACACACAAACCAAAATAAGAGTCAGTTGATAAATCATGTTTTTTCTTTTGGATGGATGTGTGTGTGTTATTTTTGTGAAGCGATAAACCTAGGATGGAGAATCCAGGCATCGCTATAGAAATCCAGCCATAAATGTTTATTTACAAATGTAATGGTGGATAACCATTACCAAACATGATGTCCCATCGAGTGATGATATCACATTGCATTGTCGTTTTTTGGTTGGCCAGGATGATAATGTCATAGTTTAGGGTCTTACGATAGGACGAACCAATACATTTTAACATTGTGAAATAAAGACACAATACTTTTAGGTCATGTGGGATGATGCAACAGAGTTTATGGTCATATTTATTAGACACATATAGATGAAACAGGGCTCTAAAAGGAATTCTACTGGCATGATGAGACATACCTGACACGAATAAATACATAAGCCTATACCAAACCATGCTAGATTCAAGTGAATAATCCCCCGGATGAGGTTCCAGAAAAGGTCTGGGAATATGTGGATGGGACCAAGACGAAACATCTAGGTGTTATTATGTGTTCCATGAGGATGGTAATCAATCCATACGTAGTTATGATAGTTTAGTGTAACTCCATGCTGGATAAGAGGCAGTAGAGACTATATCATAGAAGGGGAGTGCATAGTATGATTATTACCAACCCAACATGAGTGAGAACATAATCACATACACGCCACACCACGCAATCCTATGAATGTATGGGACAAAAGGCTGAACATGAGAGGTAATTAGTAGAACCTGAGCTAGACCCAAATACAAGATGCTCATGTATTATTATATATCACATGAGTATGAGAATCAAGCTATTTATAGATATAAGAATATTGTTTAGTTTTATGACTTGTAGAAAGGATTTAAAGAGATCTTAGTTTATGGAGTTAGAGTGTGGACCATAGATAAATGTGACTCTTCTAAATAGGTGCAATCCTTGACCGAATCCCTAAGAACACATGAGCCAAAAAATGATATGATAAACATGTGTGGAGAAGGTTTTTTAAACAAATAAAATACATGAAAAGGGGAGGTCCGTGTGGATCCCCAAATGGCGATTTATTATTGTTTTCCCCTCCTATGGTGGAAATTCTCATTGAGGGATAGTACGAAGATAGTCAAAATTAATCTTGGATATGATGGTGTGGAAAATTATGTGAATCATGCAATGAATATTTATGGCTTTATGGGGAGGTATGTTGATGCAGGATAACTATTGACCATGTTCGAAACAAAACATCTAGATCGTGTGACCTGAAGTGGAAACAACAAATTAGTGTCAACCTATGACCATATATGCAGTGCAGGACATTTATCAGTTTTTTGTTTGAGGTCCTCAAGGATGTTGACTTGAAATTATAGGAGATAACATGGGCTATGTATCCATATCATTCTGGGGCCCTTTTGGATGTGAAAGATGATGGAAACTGAAATTATCGGGATCATGAATCCTATGTATGGGCGATAACATGTCCATATAGGATTCAAAACCATAGGTACTAGACTAGAGTGCTCCTAGGAACATCGGTGAACTGCCAAAGTGGGTCGAGGGACCCAACATAAGTGAAACCGAATCAGGTAGATGAGTATAGAAAAGCAGGATGGAGATCTCTCTAAAGAGAGAGGTATGAAACATGGTTGTTACAATCCAAATGTGAATAAGGGAAAAAGAACATTCAATACCGCATGACCCTATCCTGAGACTATGCTGGCCCGAGGGGCAGGAAGATAAAAAGGATTCTATGAAATGTGGTTGTACCCAAATACTAATTGTTTGGGAGGTGCTAAATATCCCATATGGATGGTAATCATTCCACACAATGTTCTAGAGGATGTTGTGTAGTTTAATGTCATGTGGTAATGTTGTAGATAAGGGAGCAATATCTCAATGAGGGATGTCAACAGCTAGCCAGGTAACCCGACGCAAATGAGAACATAAGTCCATACCAGATCGTACAATACCAAATGAGAACTTTGGATCAGGGGAGAAAAGGTTGAAGGATATATGATGGGATGTCCCAATTAATTTGCGGTTTAACATCTTACAATGTGGATGATGGTGCTTTTAGTTTATTTTCATAGGTCTTGGTCCATGGAAGCCCGTTAAATGTCATTTTTCTAGGATATATGTGTAAAAATGATGAATCATCATGCCTATTATTTGGGAGAGCACATAACAACAAAAATTATGGAGTATTACTTCTAACTATTTTCAAAAAAAAGTATTTGTATTGCCAGACCAGGGACGGGGAAAACAATTGAGTGTCAACCATTGACAATATTAAAAACATGACACTTGTATGAATTTTTTGCTCGAGATACTTGAGGATGTTGTCCCAAAATGGTAAGGGAGACCTTTGGACAAACATATGTGTCGTTTTCTACTCCTTTTGGATGTGAATGATGGAAGAAACCAAAATAATGTGTCACAGAAAGAATGTTGGGACCCGTGCAGCTTAACGTCATGCAGGGAGGAGAATGATGGAGGGGTGATTCAAAGGGATGCATGAGGTGTGGAAAAAATAGCCTAATGTGAATGTGGAAAATGGGTCCACACCACACTACACAATCATATTTGACAAACTAGGCCAAGGGACCAAAAATTTCAAGGAAACTGGGATAAGAAGTCTTGGCCAGTTTGCAGTTTAGCATCTTCAAATGAGGATGATGGTGGTAGTAGTCTAAGGACATTGATCTCAGACCTTATATATGTACCACCTTACATGGGTATTTCCTTAACAAATACCATAATCCCTTGGGAGAAATTCTATGTGTTGGAAAAATGAATAAGACGATGCTCTCCTAAACATATAAAGGTACTATAGCTGGACTCACACTCGTGCCTGAGGCAGACTGACATTTTAAGGGGGAGAAAGACATAATTAACCACTACACACAATATTTGGGACATAGGGGGTGGTGAAAATGATGAAGGATAGTTGTTCACCATGTTATAAACGTAGCATCTTTTTCATGTGACCTAAAATGGGAACACCCAATGAGCTTCGATCGCTGACAATATTCCCAATGTGGGACTTGTATCAATTTATCATTCACTATCATCAAGGACATTGACCTAAAATGGTAGGAGAGCTCTAGGACCAATCATCCAGTCCATTCAGGGATACTTTTTGATGTTAAAGATGATGAAGACGCAAATAAAGGGAGCGTGTAGAGCATGGAAGTTCATGTGCAATTTTAATATCATGTTGGATGATGAAAGAGGAGGATATCTCCAAGGAGATTGATACATGGTGCGGTCTTGATATTCATGACGTGAAAGGGGGAGATATTTTTCCCCACACCATGTGTTTCAACCCAAGGGGATATCATGGAGTTGGATTTGGGTCTACGGATGAACTTTTCGGGTGTTCCTACATATCCCATAAGTATGCAAGTCCAGCCACACATAGTTCTGAATGGGACATGATGTTTAACATCATTCAGGTAGGATGAGGGTGGATATAGGAATGTGGAGGGTCACATGGTGATATTATCTGGATACCACCATGAGTGGGGCTAGAGAAGCCAACACTACACGATGTGGGATCATCTAAGGAAACAATGCCCAATGGGGATAGTCAAAGTGGATATTGGGGAATAGACTCAAGAAGAGAGTCTGAGAATTCCTATGATTCCCATGAGGATGGTAATCAAGTCATATGTAACTCCTGAAGGTCCCATGTTGTTAAACATCATGTGGTGAGGATGAATGCTGAATAGTTTTACGTCTATTAGTTTGGACGAGGCACTCATTTTAATGTCACATAAAGAATATGGAACAATATAAGGTCACGTTGGAACATATAGATCTCATTTTATGGTCATAGAGCTCAAACCGTTCTGTAGTTTATCATCATTTGAGATGGAAAAGTAGTTTAACGTCATGTTGGGCGCAATATTTTCATGTCATGTAGGAGTAAGATACTCATGAAATGTATTTCAAGAGTAGTTTTTCATTTTTTGAAGGATTTATATGTTCTACATCCATGATTACTAGAGATTATGAGCCATTTTTTTAAACCATGGGAATTATATAAGTTTCTTCCCATTTGGGATCCAACTTTTGATGATTCCTACAAGGAATCATTGGTTTTCTTATAGACAACGATACCTAACCTTTGAAGAAAAAGCTGAGGTGATCATTATTGTTTAAAGATCTAGTTGTCTTATTTTGATGCATTTCTAGATAATGCAGGTCATGAATCATGTTCTCATCGAGTGCTTGCAATTCATCCAGACTGATTTTAGCTACCTTATCTGGTGCTTTCTGATCATATACAGTTGTGCGTAATAATGGAAATTTAATCGTAATGGGCAGGACGACCTCAATTCCATACACCAGGAAATATGGGGTCACCTTTTTGGAATTTAGAGTCATTGTCTGATAGGCCCATAGGGAATTGGGGAGTTTTTTCCCAAAACATCGTGTTCTGACCAACAATTTTCTGTAGAATGTCAGAGTGGGTTTTCTTGAATACCTCGACCTTCCCATTTGTTTGCACATGATAGTGAGAGGTATCCTTAGAACAAATGTTATACATGGCATACAACTTCTTCAACTCGGATGCCAGGAAGTTGGTACCATTTTTTTGTGAGAACCCTGTGATGGACTCTAATTTGGTATATGATGTCGGACCTCAAAAATTAAAAGATAGAATGTTCCTTGACATTGTTGAGTGTAACCACCTTTTTCCTCTTAGAGAAGAAATTCGTAGAGGTCAGAATGAACCAACACTACTGAGCTACCCCTGGTGGATGTGGTCCCATGACATCGTGTCCCTTGATTACAAATGGCCAAGAGTACTTGGTAGTTTTGAGAGGCTCCGGCGGATGATGCACATCATTAGAATGTATTTGTAACGCATGAAAACTCTTGGAAAACTCAATACAGTCACAGATCATTTTGGGAAAAAATACGCCATCCCCCAGATCTGGTGATATAATTTCGGTATGGTTTGATGATCCGTGTAAGAACTAGCATGAACCACTTTTATGACTTGACAAATATTAAATCCTTCAATGAAATAGAAGATAACCCTATAAAACCAAAATTTGTATCGGATCTTCTCAAGTCTGGTACCACTCTAGAGAGTAAACTTTATCAGGCGATGTTTGATTCTCTTGCACTAAGATTGATCTATTGGGAGATTTATGTGCTAGGGTTACATGAAAAAGGGGGTCCTCTAGTTGGGATTCACATCCATCACTCCATCAGGGGGACCTAGAGGTCCTAACGTGGTGTTTACGACTGTTAGGTGGCTTACATGTGGCCTATCATCGTCATCTGGAGTGATAGGGGAAATGACTCATTGTTGTGCCAAGTGGATAAATAAATCATCCTAATTAAGCTCCGCAAGAGATGCAGCTAGGCAGGCCAAGGTATCTGCTTGTTCGTTCTACAAATGAGGGTGGTGAGTAACTACTATCATAGATGGGAACTAGGCCATCAACTTGCTTGTATATTCCAATAGTGGAATGAGCTCGGGCTTCCAGATGACATAATCACCATTGATTTGATTGATGACTAATTTGGAGTCCCCATTCACATGAATTTGGGAACATCAATCACAAGGGCCAACTCAAGGAAAGTGATGATATCTTGGTACTCTGCCTCATTGTTGGTACAACCCTCTGAGATCAAGAGTTAATATAGAAAAATATCCTATTTTGGAGTGGTGAAGATGATACCCAGGCTTACTCTGTTGAGTCTAGGGTCATTGAACCTTCAGTCGGTAAGGCTCCAGGATGGGACACCAATGTGAATATTTCAGCCTAGAATGTCTTGGTCTACCAAGAGGATTTCTTCATCAGAAAAATAAAGGTCCTGATATTGGTTTGTGGGAGCTGGATGGGTTTCAAGAAATTCATCCAATGATTTCCCCTTAATATCCTTCTGGTGGGAAATACTTGATGTCAAATTTCTTGAGGATCAATGCCCACCCATCTTGAAGGCATCTCAACATTGGGTGGTTCATGATGTATATCAGCAGATCCACATAGGACACCATTTGTACCTCATGGTGCTATAATCAATGTCACAATTTCTGTAATGCAAATAACATTGAATGGTAACTCTTCAAGAGTGGGGAGTATGTGGTCCTTGTATCCAGGAGCATGCAGTTGAGATATAAGATATTGTTCTATATTTTCTCATTGTTCTTCTAGGCGAGAAATTATCTGAATGATCATTCCAGGTCGGTCACATAATGGACCACATGCTTTCCAAAAAAAATTTGGCATTAAGACAGGAGGATGGACTAGATACTCCTTGATTTCCTCTAAAGTAGTCTCACATTTTTCATCCCATTGATAGAATGATCCTTTCTTAATAAGGCTAAAAAATGGATTACACATATTGGACAAATTCGCGATGAATTGGCATATGTAAGACATGTTTCCTTGAACGTCTTGATGATCTAGATTGTTCCTGAGAGCATACATCAGACATATGGCCTTAATCTTCTCTAAATCGAACTTGATCCCACTATATCTGAAAATGTAGCTGAGAAACTTTCTAGTGGTGACCATGAAGGCACACATCAACAAGTTTATCATTAGGGGGTTCGAATGGAGGAAGTGGATCACTTTCTCAAGGAAACTGAGATGGTCCTGATGCTGGGGAGAATTGAAAACCAGATCATCCACATAACATTCCACCAATGTCTTGATGATTTGCTTAACTATATGATGCATGGAATGCTGCTAGGTGGCACCTTCATTCTTTAGACTGAAGCATATTACATTGTAGTGAAATGTATCTTGTGTTTCCTTGAATTTTTTAGACTCCTAATCCTTAGGAGCCATATGGATCTGGTTATACCTGGAATACCCTTCCATGAAAGAGAGGGTCTAGAACCCAACTGTGTCATCGATAAATAGTACCATCATAGGATGGAGAAAATCATCCTCAAAAAGTGACGATTGAGATCTCAATAGTTGATAGAGAAACTGATATGGCAGTTCTTCCTGATGGGCACAATGTTTTCTAACCATCTGTTGTACTAATCCTACATGATTAAATTGGTTTTGATGAGCTTATCAAATTCGGCCTTGACCATGGAACCATGAGATAGGTGCATCTTTCTGGGAGGCTATTTAAACTTGTGGTGAATTTCTGGGAGACCATTGGGGTGGATGACTAAATGGGGATCTAGTACCAAAATTTCTTTATAACTTCTGGAAAATAAATCTCTATGTTGATTCAGTAATTCAATATACTACTATTTCTCTTTGACAGGCATAACAACACTGATCAATGTGGTTTTTAGATTCATCTAGCTACCGAGGTTCACTTGTATCAGTTCATCGATCATGGTTGAGATGACCTCTTTAATGGTGAATAGAGAATCCTCTAAATCATCATCTTCACTTAATATGGCGGAATCCTCAGCAAGAGATTATTCCTTTGAGTCAATAGACCCTGATAGGAATCTAGTGCCGTCCTGAGCAGTGGTAGACGCAACATCGAGTGATTCTTGTGCTACTAAAACTAGGGCAACAAAATTTGTCGTTCCTATCCAATATAGTCTTTATACAAAGTTGACACACATGATGATATCGAATCAATATTGGCACATCATCTTGATCCAGTTTATCCCATCCCAGTAGAACAAGCATGTATAGCATATCACAGTTGCCATGGGATGGACATTTTGATACCTTATGAGGGTAGGGGGTCTGGGATCACTCGATCATGTTTTTGTAGGAATATGATGTTATATTACTGCGTCGCTGATGCTAGGGAATGTTCTCTTACCTCTATTGAGAAAAAACAAATCATTGTCCCTTATATAGGGTCATAGCCTCCAATCAGAGGATCAAAAAAATGTAGGCATCATCCATGTATATCCACGAATCAGTCTTATCCCTAGCATGTTCAACCGCGTTAGCCGGAAACTTATTATAATTGATATTGTAATATTAAAATCCACATTGTGTTCTTCACAATATGAAAAGGTAGACACATCATCTTGAAGTATTCCCACTTGACTATTAAGGGAGTACATACGGAACCAGTGATACAGTGATGGAACCACCACATGTAGGTGCAGCCACGCCCTTCCCATCAATGAATTGTAGGTGGTGTCATAGGATAAAACAATGAATTCATTGATAGGTACTAGACCTCAAAAATATATATTGAATTGGATATTTTCGACCAATTTATGTTCCTTCTTATCATAACCTTGGATTTTAAGATCACGGGTACTCTGATCATCCTCAAACAACCCCCTTTTTTGAAGTGTCTGGGTTGGGATTAGGTTGATACCAGAGCCTATGTCAAAAAGGAAGTAAAGATACTCCAAACCATTGAAATGGCTAGGGATGTACAATGCATGGGTGTGACCTTGTATAATAGACCCTTCATCATCTCTTGATAATTAGACAATGTCTTGGCATTCAGCATGATTCACAACCTCATCAGGGATGGATTTTGCAGTAGCTACCTCCGTCAAAAATTAGAGGGGGATTTTTATAGCCTCAGAAATGGATTAACGTTTATCTTATAGTTGTAAAAGATCCTATAGTATAGGTATACTTTCTGGAATTCTAGAAATATTCTTTAGGACATCATACATACGTGCCAAGTGTGTACTTATGCTTACAAGAGGTTGTTCAATGGTAGGGTGGATGACATACCCTTCAAGATGTACCGGTAGATAACTGGTGTTGGGAACATCTCATTTATCGCTAGTTGAAGATTATATTTCGACTACCATATGTGGGCTAGATGACTGAGTCTTGTATGTAACAGAGCACATCTGATCAATGCAAGGTTAGGGTGACTCTATTCGTTCAAGAAACACAAATGGCGGTGAGGACGAGCAATAGAACACCAGATGAGAAGGTTGTGTGTGATGAGCTCTGCGCTGAGCCTACTTCCTGGTTTCAGTGGCATGAATTTCATAATTATAAGTACCAATCGATGCACTTTGATGACCCATATAGACATGGCTCTATTAAAAAGGGTGACAGATGGGGATTTTGGGAGTATCCATCTGCCATTCTTTTCCATTAAAAATCATGATGTGGTTTACAAGCTCCAAAGTGTTAACCGAGGAATACCCTTGATTGTCACATGAATAATCACCCACTACACGACATGTTTTTGGAGGGAATTTCTATCTTTGAGTGCCTGAAGTCTCCGAGTGTACAAGATGATGAAAATATCAGTGGGGGAATTTGTTTGCACATGAATCACTATTTCTTATTCTTTTGGGAAGTGGAAGGATGATCCATTGATGTATAAGTACTAGATGTGGATGATATGGAATATTCTAAAGGATCAAGTTGATTCAGACGTTCATAAATAATACCATGGGCACATGAGGCTTTTTTATGAGCCACCTTGTACAAATACTTTAGGGACCCACTTTTAGAAACCTAATGACACTCTCCTTCTCTATCATTATAGCTATCTAGCCTCATGAATACACAATCCACTAGTGTCAATGCTGGGCCTAATCGGATTATATAGTTTCCAACCTGGTCTTGAAGCCAGTATTTAAACACATACCTTTATTTGATGGTGTGCCCCATGATTCGATGATATGGGTAGTAATAGGGGTGATCAGTGAGATCTGCCTCTTTTTGGGTTCCAACATTCAAGAAAAATTATAGGTCCCTATTCCAATATGCTTCATAAATAAAGGGTGGCATGAGAATAATTGAATGATTAGGTCTAGTTTCTTTTATTCGTGAAGGGGCTCTATGATCCTGGCCCTATCGAGGTGTTGTAGGGTCTTGTCGAAGAGGTGGAACATGGTAATCTCTCCTGGGTAGTGGTGGTGCATTACGCAGGGGTGCGTGCCAATTATGAGGTGGGAACTACAATGCCCGATGTTATGCCTGAGGTAGAGGGACATTGTGGGGTTGTGAGGATGGCTCTACTGGTTATAACTTCAGTTTCATGGGGCCCTCTATTTTGGGCCACCGCGACGGGCTGATCCTTAGCGGCCCTTCATGCAATAATTGCATGAGACAACAGACTTGCCTGCATAGACTTCTATATATTTTCCTCTAGAAGTTGGTTCCTATTAGAGAATTCTGGGATTCCATGGAGTTATTTCTAGTTAACGAAAAAGGGTAATCGATTGGTTTTGAAATTCCAAACACACATTTTCCGCTTTTGTTCTATGTTGGAACTATATCCATGGAATAGGTAACACCATTACACTGAGTGGAAGAGTCCGTGATGTGCTCGTTATACTTCTACGTACACATGAAAAGGTCTAAATTGTCAACCTTATGAGTGGTAGAGCTAAAATGGTAGAGAAACTGAATACCGAGATCTTTCATACCAGTGACTTAGCCGATGGGTTGCTGGATTTACTAGACAAATGCAGGCCCTTCAAATTTCTATAAAAAACACCAGATTTTCACAACCTCATGCTTTGGCAGAGTTCCCATCATGGGTCCACACCTTTAGATGATGTGGGATAGAATTTTTAGTAGTTCTCCTATCCTATAAAGGGGAACAAGGTGGGATTTAAAAGACATGGGGGTGCATTCATATCATCAACCCACACCAGATATGTATTTCCATCAAGTGGTATTGTCACCAATCATATTTCCAACACCACGAGGTGGTCAATGAGTGTTGACATTAGATCATTTGTTTGGGGATTCCTGTCTTAACGAGCCTCAATGACCACCAGTGCATTCGAAGGATATTAAAAATGATTAGCAGGCCTGGAGAATCATGCAGTGGCTGGTGGGGTGACCTACAGAGCACCTGGGCGACCCTGAGCATGGTCCCAGGTATTATCAAGCTACTCATGTGGATTTTGAGCCACATAGTGTACCCTCATTTTATATTTCATGGCCTGTATCCTCTCTATGTTGGTATGATGGTTATGGTCACCCGAAGGAAATTCGTTGTGGGTATGTTGTTTTTGAACCTGCTGCTCTAGCTATGGATTATCATAGTCCATTCGTCACTCCAATATAAGTTCAACAATGAGGTCATCAACCATTTTTTTGTTCTCTTAGAGCTATTTTATGAAATGCTACTTTTTTTGGGATCATCCATTTTCTACTGAACTGTACTTGTTTGGTCAGAGGGTTTGACAGCCCAAAGATGTTCTAGGCCCTTATTTGGAATCCGACCGACGGATAATGACTCGGTAGGTACCGGAAGATCTAGTAAATTTCATTTATAGAGATCATTCCTTCCCAACATATCCAATAGATGAGATACCCCATTAGGGGTAATGTACTCTCTGAGGAGTTCTAGCTCATTCTCTACCCCGGGTAGGTCGTCCATGTTAACCGCTGCTCTACCTTGAAGAATACCCTCAATATAACTAGGAAAATCTGGCAAACGTTGAATAGAATTGAAATTGAGGTCATCATAATACACCCATCTATAGTCCTAAAAAAGGGGGGAATCCCCCTTGATAATTTTATAGAGCACTTTAATGATCTGAATGCATAGTAGCTAAATGGTCAAGTGGTGGTCAGGCGACTAAGGGGATTGGGCCACATGGAGTGCCTCCAAGTCGACCCGATGACATAGTTGGTAAATATCATAAAATTGTGTCCAACTCATGGGGTATTTCACTCGTTGAAAATAGAGATAGAAGTGTGTCTCTCATAGGGTTTGGTGAAAGCAAGCAACTTCTTCCGAAGTAAGATACTCTAGAGCCTCGAAGTTTGCGGTAACATTTGGCCAGATAATTTCAGGGGAATGATCCTCTATGAGGATGTCCCCAAAGATGATTGTCTCATACTAAGGGACTAGTCCTTGTTTTCCCCATTTATCATCTAGAGGCGGCTATAGGACCAGTAACAATACTGGAGAAGACTATGGGATGGTAGATTGGTTAGTGAGGAATACAATGGACGTGCAAACAATCTGCTGCATCTTGGGTTGTCCTACGAGGAATGCACCGACTGGGTAACCACATCTCAGGAATGTGGACAAGAGACCACAATTTCCGGCATGGGGGTAGCCGTTACTGATGGAGGGTTAGGCTACAGTTCAAACATTATCAGTCCCCAAAATAATTTCCCATTATTTCTCAATGAATCAGAGAATGGACCTATGAGTGATAGGGATAATTTCATGGCCAGGACCTAGGAAGGGGCCAAATCAAAATCTCATTGATTTTACATATGGTGGGAGGAGGAAATATAGTGGACCTCACATTCTAGAAGGATGAGTCTAATACTTTGTGTTCCTGCCTCATCCATTGACATTGAGTATCGAGGTGAGGGCCCCATTGTTGAGTCACATTCTGCCTCTGAATATGAGAAGAAAAAATGCTTCTTTGCTGTATGAATCTTCTTACAGCCCTTTTTATAGATTCAGTAACCAAAACTCCTGCCCTGGGGTAGATCTTCACGATAGGATAGATTTTTTGGATCAAGGTGGACATTTTCCTAAATTGATACTGGGTAGAGAGGACTTATGCCTATGTGAGATAAGGTCGGAGGATCACCTAGACTGATGTCAAAGGGAACACGGGGAGGACCTCCACATCCACTAGCTGACGTGAGACGAGAATATCCACGGTAAGTTCTGGAGTGGGTAGGACCTCTGTGAGAGCTGATGGGAGTACGGGTAGTGCCTCCATGATTGTTTTGTTAGGGAAAGTCGGTGTGAGGAGGGTAATTGTACTGGTCGACCTAAAAAAGGGTAGGACATCTGAGTTCGTTGCCCATGAAATGAGGAAAACCTCTACTTCTCTAATTTCATGGATAAGAATGACCTTCGTCAGTTTTCATATGGTCATGGGGAAGACCCCTACAGTGATGGTTGACTGGATGTCAAGCATCTTCACGTAGGCGACCTGTGGTGGAAGGAACAACTCCATACATGATGTTGTAGATGCACAGAAGGCTCCCATACTGGGTGTCAATGCAATAAGGAAAACTGTCATTTGGATTGAAGGTGGAATGGGAAGAATCTCCACACCCAACATGGGAGTGTGATTGACCTACGTTCCCATTGTAGATTATAAAGGTAGAAAATCTATACTGGTTGTCATTGCCTCGGGTGAGCCCATAGCGGGTGCCACCTCTGTCAGTGACCAAGAGAGTCAATCCAGCCTTCCCATGAGGTGGTTGGTACCTTAATCCTGGTAAAGAATCTATGTTCCCATAATCGATATAAATAGGGAACATATGGTATACTCTAGTGTTGGAACTGGCCACAATATCTGTTGATGATAAATCCCCTTGATGGGAGCCCCACACAGCCAATGCACGATGCTAGCGTCGTGTCAACCAGACTAGGGATGGCAGTGCGAGCACATAGCTTACTTTCTTCTCAGCTCATGAGGGCAGATGGAGGAGTTGAAAAGGTCTAGTGGGAGCCCTATTTAGTGTCTCATGGGACATGATTTCAGTTGGGCTGGCCCAGACATCCCTCACCTCATTGATATAGGAGAGGAGTTATCAAAGCATTCTCAGGACAGGCACCTGAAACAATTATGCGTTGGAGTGGGGAGAAGTGTCTCCCTTCATGGACCTAGGGGGCAGTGGTAGAGATGACGCATGAGAGCCTTTAAATCTTATGGGGACATATCCTAGTTTGAGATAATCCCCACTTCATTATATAGTCAAATGAGGTCATTTATCACCCTTATCTGAACAATTTCATATGGGGAGATGAGTGTAGGCTCCCAAAAACTATGGACATGTAGTCTTCCATGGGGGAGATGAGGTCATTCAGGTTTTCTGCATTGACATTCCCCTGCCCTTGCATCGATGTGCGGGCAATGATTGGTTTCTTTTCATTACAGCGTGGGTCGTTTAATGTAGGGATATTTAACCACTAGTGTGGAATGAATTAAACAAAATCCAGTTCCCCAATTCCATTCAACTTTCCATGTTTGGTAAGTAGGATCCACGCTGACAACATCGCAGACTGGGATGTCCAACGTTCTTCAGCCCCAATTTCCTGTGAGTTTTACACTAGGACGACTATTTTCTTCGTGGTACCTGGTGCCTGATAAATTGATCGAATGACATGATAATACATTGATTTATCTAAAGCTACTAATATCATCATTTAGGAGCTGAACATCAAGTAGATTTTTCCATTTCATTTTCCCACACGTTTGATGTGTCGTGCATCAGTCTATTTCAGAGGACACACAGTTGTTTCCATATATTCCCTCTTTCCAAAGGCAAGAGACATCCATAAAATATTCAAGGATTTTTTCTCCTTGATGAAAACGAGATGATGGGATATCAGTTTATACTTTAGTGGATTCCTCCTCTGAACTCGTTACCATGTTTGAGTCTCCATATTATACATAAGACATTGTTCGTGAAACTCCACCTTGTGCCACAACATCATGCATGCTAGTTAATTATGCTACTTTTGTTAGGAAATTGCAAGGTGATCAGTCAGGGCGACAACCTTTTTTTGGGAATGTATTTACGTTAGACATCCTTGGAATAGTTGGACCCTACAAAACTAATGCATCTGACTTTATTCCTCTAATTATAGGGATTATGAAGGGCGTAGAAGCCTGATGAATCCCATGTCGCGTCCAAGGAATTATATTTACTGGTCTTGTATCTATGGTTTTCCAAATATTCTCATGTTTATCATAGGGTATACCGAGATTTTAACATCTAGAATAGATAGATAAGACTGAATGAAACACAGAGGGTAGTGGATCAGATGGGTGAAACCCCAGGAGGAATCACCAATGTATATCGATGGTTTAGAGTGGATGGAGTGTGAGATGGAGCCGACTAAAGGGTGATGGTGTTTTTTTGATTGATCCTCTACAATACATCCTATATAACACTTTGGTAGGGAATCAACGTCTACATAGTTCAGTGAGGCGATGGGACACCTGAGGAGGCGACCAATTTGAATTGACATATGGATAGGACCTAGAGGAAATAAATCATTTGGGTTGGGGAATGTTCTACTTAGAAACAAAGGGTAGATGGATATACCACATTAAGACATGGATGGTGGGATTGAACATAAAGGATTCCTCCTTCATATCCCCATGTTAAAGAATCAAAGTCCACGTAGTTGAGAATGGGGCATTAAATCTAGGTCTACATAGAGGACAGTATCATAAAGGCATACTAGGGCTCAAGCGAGGTTAGTATCCCAGTTCATTCTGATGTTCGATGGGCATACTAGAAATGTGTGTCCCAAAAGTGGGGGGCACTGGTGATTAACAATGTTTGGTTTTCAACCTCATGATGGATTCCTATGTAAACTGTCATTTAGAATAGGATAAAACCTATTTAGTTCAACATACAATGGCTTACCTTCATGTGGGTATAACAATGGCTTAATGCTGGTTGAGTTTCCAACAACTTACCACTAGATGGGATACAACGACTTACAAATAATTGGTATTGCAACAGATTACCACCAATGGATGAACATCTTACCCTCGATTGCGTATCACAATGGCTTACTATCCATTGAGGAACACAATGTCATACCCTCGATTGGGGATCACAATGACATACCACTGGATGTGGATCATAATAGCTTTTCTCTGGATGGGGAACTCAACGGCTTTCCAAGGGATGGGGATCACAATAACTTACCAAATATGAGTTTAGACCTCATGAAGGATTCTTACATACCCTGCCAAGGACACATGTATCATAGTCAATGTAGTTGACGATAGGGAATATATTTTAACGTATTGCAGGAAAAAGGTGAACTGACATGAAGGAGTTAGAAGAAATAGGTTTTGGTATTGACACAAAGGGAGGCTTCCTAAATTATTTGACGTGGAAAAAATCAGAGTCCACATAGTTTGGGATTATGGATATAGTTTTACGTCATGTGGGACAAAGATGAACCATCGTGAAGTGGTCAGAACAACTTGGTGTTGGGATTGAACCTCACAGAGGATTAAAACGTGCCTTTCATTTTCAAGGATCAATGTCCACATAGATTGGGTTGGTGGATACAGTTTAACGTCAAGAATGATGAAGGTGAACTAATGTGATGGTTTCAGAACAATTAGGTTTTGGTCTTGAACCATATAAGGGCTTCCTATATACCTTTCCTTAGAACGGATCAAAGTCTACATAGTTTTGGATGGTTGATATGGTTTATCGTCATTCTGGATGAAGGTAAACTGATGTGAAGGGTTCATAACAAGTTGGTGTTGTGATTGATCACCAAGAGGCTTCTAGCGTACCATGCCTTATAAAAGATCAAAGTCCATGTAGTTCGGGATGGTGGATAAAGCCTATAATCCTGTAAGATGAAGGGAAACTGATGTAAAGGGGTTTGAATAAGTAGGTGTTGAGATTGAACCACACGAAGGATTCTTACATACCTTTCATTTCCAAGGATCAATGTCCACGTATTTCATGATGGTTAATATAGTTTAACTTCATGTGTGCCAAAGGTGAACTGATTTGAAGGGTTCAAAACAAGTATGTGATGGGCTTGAACCTCATGGAGGCATCCTATGAACCATTCTGTGGAAATGATCAAAGTACACATTGATCATGATGATGATTTGTAACTTTCGGGCTATGGTGTCCTTGCGAGGTTATCATGGTTGATGCTTACTCTAAGCCCAGGTGAGTCAATCTTGTTGTTAGAAAAAATAGGCTACATAAACCTAAAGGTCAGGTCAAGAAAGTTTTACCCATGGGAAGTGGAATGGTGCTTACACATGGTTAACGGAGAAAATAAGAAACAAGGGATTATGTGTGGTTAGATGTTCATCGAGATGGAGATTGGGACATACTCCAGGATGGAGGCTAGATTTAAACCAATCATATAGGGAAAGGGGTAGAATAAAAAAGGTCCATGTGCCCCTCTCACATACATTCATTGGCACAAATAAAGAAAGGAGGAGTTAGAATGGATTATCATACAATAAAGGAAAGGGGCATAAACATAGTTGGTTTCCCTTCCCCTAAGACATGAATTGCTATAGTAGAGAAAATATAATTCCATGTGAGAATGATTTCACAACCTTGGAGACAAGAGGGCGTAGAGAATTTCTGTTAAGGGAACCCTTCTAATGATGCATTGGGTGAGTCCATAGTTTAATGACATGTCTTGGGATAGATTGTGCTTGGTAGTTTAACATCATGTATCTTGAAGAAGGTATGTTTAGACTTCACTCATATTATTTACATAACAGTCACGCTTTAACTTTTACTGATTGGAAGACACTAAAAATAATGTGGTAAGGGGTTGCCATGGAGTGATACACTGAGGGGACCACGTTATCGTGGCCATGAAATGAAGCAAAAGTCATTATCATGACTTTGAAAAGAATCATGAGTCTATGCAATGAAAACTGAATAACTGCACAAGGGACATTGAAATTGCATCCTACGTGCCAAGAGGGACTCCTGGCCGATGTTTTTGCAAGGAAAACGGGTTTACAAGAAAGGACATTGTGAAGCTCTAGTGCCCCACGTAAGGGATGGACTCCGCGATGGGGTATGCATCCCGAAGTGGAGTGAAATGACTCGAGCATGGGGCATATTTGCAAATGGAGAGTGCTTCATGAATCATAAAATCATTCATGGAGAGGGTCTTTGTGAATCAAGGGTACCATGCAAAGCGTAGCATAGAGAAGCATTTTTCCTCATGATGAATATTGACCCTACCTTAGCATGTGGTTCACATGTGCATGAATTGTACGTAGTGAAGCATGAGGGATTTGTGAACTCCTAAGTCCCTTTTGGGATATACGTCCTTTGTGATGACTCGTGGGCTCTGCAAAGGGCATCCCTACTAGAATAGGGGTTGTGTTTGAACAAATGGAAGGGCACTTCGCGGTGCTCACGTAACTCAAAGAGCTCAATTTTAATAGAGCACACGGTGCTTCATGATTTAGGAGATGAGATGGTGAATGTATTAAAGATATATCTGTTGGTTCTAAATGGAGCATAGTATATATTGGCAAGTGTTGGCGCAAAGAAGAAATTGTTCAGCGTGAAGACACATGGTGAATTTTCATAACTTCGGAGCCTCCATCCTCTTTACTCCATGACAGTTATGGAAACATTTTTCAGAACATGGAGCATCCCTCCTCTTTACTCCATGGAGACTTTTCAATGGACATTCAGATTACTGAGCCTCCAGCATCTTTACTCTGTGGTGACTTTACAAAGGAGGCGAATTCCCAAAGGAGGCGTCTTCACACCAACCATGATCCTATGGGGCTCCGCGAATAGGCATCACAAGGCTACCTCTACGGAGTAGGTTTATTTATTCGTGTCCTTTGGCACCAAAAAATAATTACTTTCTTTTAGATCTAATTTTAGATCATTAATATGTATAATCATCATGAAGTTTCTACTATCGAAATACCACCTTTTATCAATGGAAAAAAATATTCCTAATGGAATATAATGATGAAAATGCACATGGAACACATGGTTTTGGAGATTTGGTATACTATATAATATGAATATTTAATACCTGACACTGGTAGAGTCACATGGGATGATGCTACAAAATTAGTTTATAATAATAACTATAATTAAATGAATTCCATGAATTGATCTCTTGGTGATATTGAATTTACTAGAATATCATCTTGTAAAACTGATTTTGAAATATGGGACACTTTCTCTATTTCCCATGAGGTAACATAAAATGTAAATTAAATAAAGGTTAATACATATACAATTAAATATGATAATTTTTCAATGAAAAAGGATGATCCCATTTGATAAATGTACCTCAGGTTTAATGATATTTTCAATACAATGAGAACACTAAGAAATCAGGTATCTAAAATAGACAGTATAATGAAATCACTGAGTCATATATCTAAAAGATAGAGGGGTAATTCAGTAACAATTAAACAGTCCAATGATATAATTAAATTACCATTCGATGGATTTATTCATAAAATTGTTATTTATGAATGATAAATAAATGTAAATAATAATGGGGAAGAGAATACCAATATTAATTTAGTATCATTCAAGACTACTTCCACTACAAAATAGATTGAAAAAAGAAAAATAGAAGGTAAAATATGTACATTCATGGGATAGTGAATCTGATTCTGATATTGAAAATGAAATAGCTCATCTAGACTATAGGATTACAAATATCTTTGGGAAGGAATTATTTTATTAAAACCAAAAAATTAAATAAAATATTATAATATATGAAATTGGAAGAAAAATATAGATGATTGAAATGAAGTAGTCTTATGTGAATGAAAAATAAAAGGTCTCATAAAATCTAGATGTCTAAATCTAAAAAAATATGAAAAATAAGGACAAGGAAATTAGAAAGAGTAAGAATATGATATCCACTTCGAGTACTTCTAGAGATAGTCTAATTGGCTCATATTCTTCACCTAAATAAATGTCAGAGAGATAAAATATGTTCTTTATGAACAATTCATTAAGGTATCTACATTACCCACAATTTATTTTATGTTTCCATTTTATACGTTGGATAACTCAGACAAAGAACAACATGATGATAATATTTCTAATTATAAATTGAAGAATGGAATAAAAAATTTATAAATGGTAGAGAGACACTCACACACATCATCGAAAAGAATATTTCTTCCAAATATTTTAATGTGATTGGATATAAACATGGACAAAGGATATTAACAAAGAATAATTTTTTTCCTAAACCTAGACTTACAATCTCTATTGTGAAAATTTTTTCATTGGGTCCCATCAATGTTTTAATTTCTAAATGTATAAATTATATTTATTGAAAACACGTAGAAAAACATTGGTTCCAAATGTTCTTAACACAGTAATTTCTAAACACAAATAGTTTTGTGTACGAAAATCATCTATTGTTTAAAATATTTTATGTTGAAAAAAATGGATGACCTCTAAGAGAATTATATGGTTCATGGACATGGAAATTGAAATAAATTTATAAGATATTATTCATGATTTATGATCCTGCAATGTTTGATGGTGCGATTGCCAACATTGGTGATAATGTAAATGGAAAATTCGTTATCTTATTCCATATTGGTAACAAAAAAGTAGATTCACATTCTAATTTTTATATATTGATGTTTCCACGTGAAATATTTATATCATTTATCAGTTGTGTAACGATGGGTTTTATGTAATATTTGAGATTGATTATTAAAAAAAATTATTCTCAAAATGAATTTATTTTTACTTCTATATAAAATAATAATGTCTAGGATGGTATTTAAATTTTATAGTTTCTCTAAAAATTTCATGCTTATGTGTATTTCATAAGGAATCATGGATTTGGAGTATGAAACTATGCCAATGCAACATTCACCAACAAATGAAGTTGACATGGAAAGGATTACATAGTGATCTTCCTAAGCTTGATTTCCCAACTTAGAAAATATATAACCACTATCAAAAAGGGAAAAAACATATAGTTTCATTTAAATTAAGTAGAAATATTTCAACTCTTCAACATCTTGAGTTTGTTCACATGGATTTTTTGGATCTTCTAGAATTTAAAGTATTAAATGGATCCGCTTTTTTATGTTCTTATGTAGGATTTTTATAGTTATAACTAGGTATTTTTTTGAGCTCACAAAAGTGAAGCATGATAATATTTCATGATGTAATCTATGTCCGTATAAAATCATAGTGGTCATTGGATCATGAACATAAGTAGTGATCTTTTCCATGAATTTTAAAATCGTGATTTTGAATAATATTTAGTTGAAAATGGATATACTCAATACTTTGCAAGTCCTAGGATCCCTATCTAAATGGATTATTTCAAAAAAAGAAATCAATATTCACCAGATATAGTCCGAACCATGTTGAATGTGTTTAAACCACCAGTTTATTTTTTGGTAGAAGATGTCAATAAAAAATACTATTTTATCAATAGAGCTTTAATTAGACCTATCATGAATATTAAACCTTATGAGTTCGGTAAAAATAAGATGACTAATTTTAAATAATTCTTATTTTTTTCAAATACTTTAATATTAAGAGTAAGTATTATTTCTAAAACTAATCATTCAAAAGTGATAAAATATTTTTCATTAATTAATCAGTACTTAGATAATTCTATATAGTGTTCAATAAGAATACCAAACTATTGGAATAATCTATTCACATAAACTTTTATAATTTTTATCCATTGGAGCCAAATACCATGTTTTATCTTCTATAAATATAAATTCTAAACCGTTATATTATTCAATAAATTAATCAAAAATATTATCCAGATCTGCATAATATCTAGAACATCCTTAACCTAAATGTGATAATCTAGAGTTGAATGATCCCTCCATCTCTAGAGATATTATAATAATTAATTACAAACCATTAAAACATGTTTTAGGTTATCTAAATAGAGGAACTGAAACTAATTTTTCCTATAAAAATTACGTTTCACATCAATATTTCATGTCTCATCTTGAACATATGAAAATCAATAAAGCTATTAACGATGAGTTATGGGTAATATTAACTATAGATGTGTTTAATCAGATTGAAATGAAGAATGTATTGGAACTTGAATATAGTGCCAAATACACCATGACTATTTTCACTAAATTTTTTTTAGGAATAAATTGTAGGATTAAATAAATATAGTCATAAATAATGATACACTTGTTACACAAGGTTATATTAAGGAAGAAGGAATTGACTATGACAATACCATTACAACTATAGCCAAACATTTTTCCATAAAAATTTCACTTAACTAGGAAGCTCGTCCATATTTCAAGAATTATCAAAAGGATTTTAATAGTTCATTATTAATTGGTTTTGTTATTGATGAATTTTCTGCAAAATAACCCCTCGATTTCAATGTTACAACTTCCCAAATCATGTTTTCGAATTAAAATAAGCATTATATGGTTTACAATAAGATATTAGATCCTTGAATGATATGCTGAAAAATTATATAATTGCAAAATTTGTTTTAAAGTAATAATTGATCATATCGTTTCCGTAACACGAATTTCAAATGTATGATTACTTGTACAAATATATGATGATGATATTATTTTTGGATAATTAAAAATTATATTTCTATTGATATTTCTAATATAATGTAAAATGAATTTGTAATGATTTTAATGGGAGAACTCAAATCAATTCTTCGATTTAATTTTTTTTACAACAAATAAAGAATTATCTTGAATCAATGTAAATATACAAAAGAACATTTAAGATGTTTTAATCTGGATTGAACTAAAAGTAGTGATACTTCTGTGAGTACCACCTGTAAATTTGGTCTTGATGAAACTGCAAAATAAGTTGATCAGACCAACTATATCGTCATGATTGGAAGTATTATCTACTTAACAACTAATCAACCAAATATTTATGTTTCGAGTTGGTATGTGTTATTATTTTCAAGAAAACCCAAAGTAGTCACACTTACTTACTATTAAAATAATTTTCAGAAATCATAAATATGGATCTAATTTATGAATTTTCTACCCTAGAGAAACGAATTTGATTTATTATGTTATTTTAATGTGGATTTTGGTAGATAAATGTTTGAAAAAAAGAACTTGTAGAACATGTCACTTTTTATGCATGTATCTAGTTTCATTATCTAGTAAAAAGATAAATTCTAGTCTATAATCAACTATTGAATATGAATACATAGGTAAAGGTAGTTTATTAGTAATACTTTTTTGGTTTAAATAGACTTTACTAGACTATGGATATCAATTCTAACATGCCACTATAAACTGTGACAACACAAGTGAAATTAACATTTATATGAATCATGTTTCTCACTCTAGAAAAAAAAATATTTAAGGCATCACTTTTTGAGGGATAAATTTTAAAAGGGGACATTAGTCATTAATTTATTAGCACAACACATCAATTAATTGATATATTCAAAAATCCATAAATTATGGGTGAAAAATTTATATCAAACATGATTTTGAAATGATAAAATTTAGTCACATTAATTTATAGTTATAAAACAATTGGTCATATCATACCTTTATCAAGGTCATACAATTTGTTCATGATAACATATGATTTTCATACATTTGATTATTTATTTGTTTCTTTTTCATACCATTGGGTTTTAATAAAGTTTGTTTTTTATACTATTGAGTATTTATGTATATTCCTTTTGTGACATTGAAAATATTTTCTCTTCCACTGCATGAAATTTCGAACCTTCAGTTCATTTACGAGTGTATTTTGTTTACTTATAACCAATGTGGGTTTTTGTCTATATTTTGATTTATTTTTTATTATAATTTTTATTTTAGAATACCTAGTTTCTTAAATGATATTAAAATGGAATACAAATATTCCCAACATAACTTTCTCACTTGATGATACTTTTATATCTCTCCCTCTCTCTCTGTAATATCGATGGAAAATCATTGAAGCATTCATTTCAAACTCTATCCTTAAATTCAACAATGATTAATTATCTGATTCAGATGTAGATAATGAAGAATGGATTTACGTTTTCTCCCTCTATGTCATTATCCATTCTGAAGAAGAATAAAAGGTAAAGTGCATATACTATTATTAGTTCAGTTAAACTAGAGATTTTCAACCATTTTGCTGTCACAGAAATGGATAGAGACTCGAATTGGATGATATTGAGTAAGTATATGGGATATGAGGTTCCCCAAAACAAAGGTGGACAGAATGGTTTTCATCAAATACGATTTATTTCTACCCCAAGAGGGTATATCAGTTTTAAAAGAACAAAGTGTTTAAATTTAATAAAGATGGTTCATATAATGATAAATGTTGTGTCAGAGTTTATGTGTTTGGGTTTTCATCACGAAAATCTTATAAGTGTTTAAATGTACCTCCTCCTCCAATGTCTCAAAGGCCACCATTTTTATTGATTTAGGATGATTATAATGGATTAATTATTGAATATAGTGACATTTTTATTTAAGAGAATTCCGATATTTTTCTAAGATGATATGGTTCAACCAAATGTCAGGTTTCCCCAGAGTTGGATGGTTATTGTAGGATTCTTTTTATGTTTGGACATCATATTTTATGTCCATGAAAAGGATATTTTTCAACTGTAAGGTCTGAATATGTTTCTCTACTATTTCTTTTGTCTAAAGATCAAAATATAAAACCATGTAGATATCCAATGGTTCATATGTGTTTGATGATACAGCCACCCCCTATATCAAACTCATTGATATATTCTATGATGATTTCTTCCGTGTTAGAGTCCATGTGTCTAGTTCATGATGATAAAGGGTCTGTGATTAAATATGTTAGTTTCTGCCCAACGAGTGCCACATGTTCAAGAATGAGGACAATCATGAGACCATGGATGAAATAGTTCATTAATGTTTGCAGTATGTGATATGATGGGTATAATATGATTGATCATCCCTCCAATTGTGACGATGGATTTGATCCAATTTTGGTGCACAAAAAAGATTTAAAATACTCATTTAAGGAAGAATAATTTGGTGAATAAGAGGAAACTGAAAAAATATATTGATGTAGAGAGTGACCCTTACCATTCTCTAAAAACCTCTCCCATTACCATTGGAGGTCCTGGTTCACATTGGAGGATTCCATAAAGAGAGAAGGTAGTTAAAACTAATGAAAATGTCTCTAAGGTCTCTTGAGAGGATCAATATAAAAGTTAACAATCCATTAATAGTGATGATGATGATGTTGAAAATGATGAATAATTGGATAAATAAGATGCTGCAAATGATGGAAGTGATAATGATTTTTATTCTAAACATAATAATGACAATAACCAAATCATGAAGAAGGATGTAGAAATTCATCCAGTGCTTAATGATTCATTTTTTAATGGAGAACATTACCCATTATTAGATATTTTTTCATGATGATATATCTATTGATGTTGTAGGGGAAACATATGTTTCCAATAGTCAAGAATTTTGAGATTCTGTTTTGGTTGAGTAGATATATGTCACAGTTATTCTGGATAAGAATGTTTCCGCGGAAGAGATGAAGAATATTATTGAGAATCTTTTTTTGAAATGATAATATTGCAGATGTCAATGTTTATATGTCTTATGTGGCTACATGAGTGGAATGTGAGTCAAAAACGGTTGATGCTCAAAGGTATGATCAGATGAAAGATGCACATACTATTGATACATAGTTGGAAGTCGAGACTTCCATTGTTGATCTCATAGTGGCTTCTCCATATTCTGAAGGTTAGATGAATCTGAATGTTTCAGCATTTTATACCAGTGTGGTGCCTCCATTAATATTATTTGTTTTTGACCATTGGGTGGACCTAATAAATGAAGAGTGGGTATTTTTTATATTTTTATAATAAGATCATTAAGTAATGATAAACATGAAGGTTGTGTTGAAGGTGAACCTAGGTGATTATTTATATCACAGGGTGATCTTGATGGGGTTCTAGAAATATTTATTTTTGTGATACATCATGTACATATAATTTGTTCACCTCCTCGAGTTCCTACAAGGGATTTGGTAACTAATGTTGAATTGATTTTTTTTTTAAATTTATTGTCTGAGTTTCGCAAGTGTGTGAGAATTAAATCCACTATTTTTGAAAACCCTCAGTGAAGAGGATGATTGTTATATATTTGAGTTTGTTATCCTTCACATCCGCCCAAAAATTTTACATCACATATGCAAGGAGGGAATTGAAAATAAAAGAATTATAAATGAGTTGGATTATGTCATATCTATTCATGATGAAAAAAGATTAGGTCTTAAAGATTCCATATTTAGTATTCTAAAAATTCATGAGAATAATTCCTCAGATTCTTTTATTCATTCATCTCTAGCAATAGATATTGATTATAAAAAAAACACTGTGAGAGAAGAAGTTGTAGTTGCCTCTAATTCCCCCTCTAGTAGAGAATCTGGGTTTTCATAAGATGTTATATGTAAATTTGTTCAAGGGACTGAGAATGATCATACGACGATCAAGAAAGTAATTCAATGACTTGGAAAATGATTGAGAGACTATTACTAAATCAATTATATAATATCTCTATTAAATTTATACAAATCATAATAATAAACGAAACATCACATTCCTGAATGAGATTCATCAAATACCTTCTATTTTTCATGATATAGTGGAGATACTTATACATATCAAAGAGATGACCTCAATATTGAACATGTTTATTGAGGAGAAGGGAGACATTTTTAGTGCCATGTTATGGGTGGTCAATTCCTATTGAATTTCATCAATCTTATAATCATGTTCTACAAATTCAAGGCCATTCTATTGTTTCTCAATGAGACATTATGATTAATCCATTGTTTACTTTTAGAACTAGTGTTATTGGTGATGCCAATGTACCTTAGTCAGCTAGTTTGCAACCTTTTTCTATTGAGCATTCTCAATCGATGTTCCAAATCAATCATGTTTTTGAATTGGAAGATCGTAATTTTTTGGCCTCTCCTTTATCATTTTGCGGGTCCTCCCTCTACAATACCTCATCCTAATACTACTATAATGGCTAAGGTCCTAGATAAATCTACAACTAAATTCAATGAATTGATGGATCCCTTATCCACACATTAACCTTCATATTTTTTTGGATTTGTATGTATTGTCTTTTTTTGGGATCATTCTAGTAATAAAACTATCATCAAAATTTTGAGAGCCCATTATATCCATATGTTTGTATTTTTTTTTTCATAAAAATATTCTACCTGTATTTAATCTCTTTATTTTCCTATTCTTTACATTTCTGATAATCGCAAAAGGGGGATAATGTTTTTCAAATATGTATTTATAAAGATTTCTGTGGGATACATATGTGTTTCCAAGTACGTTTATAGAATATCTAAACAATCATTTTGATATATTGTATGGAATTATAGTTTTCTATTTTTTAACCTTTTCATATTTGATACATTTTTTTATGATACATACCTTTTATAGTTCCTAATTTGTTTTTATATTACTTGAACCATCTACACATTATCTTAATGATATGTCTTCCTTTATATTTGGACCGGACATTGGATATCATGGTTATGATTTTTTAATATTTGTGATAGATTATTTTTATATTATTTTAATTTTTTTTTTGAAAATATGATTTCTGATCATAAAAAGGGGGAGATTGTTGACCTATTTGTTATAATGATCAGAAAATCATGCTTCTAACAATACTGAAAATTTTAATTTTTTATAGGAATTAATTTTTTGAGAACATGTGATAAATCAATATTTTTTTGAGAAATAGCCCTCCGATACACCATTAGGATTTCATGTCTCTTGAATGATGATGCTGAAATGTATGAGATACTATGAGATGAGGCAATATCAATGTCACACTGCCAAACTGATAAAACCTACACCACAAGAATTGTCTATTTCTGAGATCCCATTAGACCACACATGCATACTGAAGATTTTCTTATGTTTACCAGATCGTCAATGCCCAACATCCAAAACTTATCTCCGTCAGTGTTTGACGTAACCAGAAAATGATAATGTTAGAACATGACCCCGCTATAACAAGACATTTCATGTGTCTGACACTGCAATATCTTAATTCACCTATAGTATTTTTATTAAATTAAATATTATGAATTATAATACTGTAATGACTACATTCATTGAATTTTTGTTGATTTACAATTCTAATGATTTTTATTAACAATTGGGAGGAATCATTTTTATAATGTGAAGTACAAGAAAGAAGATTTAGATGTTCATACTACTAATCATAAATTTAGAAGACACACCCTCATGAAATATACACAGATTCATATAGAGAACAAAATGAATATATAAGAAACATTGTGGTTATTATTAGATCACAATTCATAAAATATCTGAGTTCTAATGGGTTGAACCTGATAGAATATTTTAAGAGATCCATTTCTATGAACACTTGTCAAAGGAATCCAAAGAAAATAGCATTCATTTCTTTCCACCAGTCAATAAATAAGAGTCAAGACACAATTTTTTCTAAATTATTTAGAATGAATCTGACTCAAACTTCAATGCTAAATCATATTAGGAATAAAAAGATTCATTTCAACTGGCTGGTAATCTCTAAACTCTATACTTTTATATTTTTCAATTTTAATTATATTAATGTACTAGTTTTTGGCAGTTTTTCTATACTTAGTTTCATATTTTCAAACTATCACCTATTATAAAAGAGATGATACTTAATATATTTTAAAAAAAAATTCATAATTCATTTCACAAATGATACGAGTGGGAGAGGTCCTTGTGTGGCCTGATTCATTTTTCTCCCTTGAATAACTGTGGAAGAGGTTGTGTGTAACCTAGAAATTGTAATAAACTGTGAAACTAGATTCATGTTGTGGACCATTGAGTTTATGTGATATATACATCTAGATTGTGGTTGATCCCGACATGAAGGAGAAAAATTATCTTCCTGATACAGAACCTATTGTATTCAATCTTTTCGATGTGTGTTTTTTATCTTGTTTTAAATTATTTCCATTTTTGTTATAATGATTATTATTAATTTTATAAAAAATTTATACTTTGGTAGTATATTTTAATTCATGTTCATATAGAATATTTATGTATGTACATTTATTTTCAATTTTTCAAATATATAATATATTATTCATTTGATAAATAATCAATATTTAAATATGTACTTATATAAATTATGATATAAATCATTCTACTTATTATTATTAACAATACTATATTTAAATATTTGAGGGATTTCAAAATAATCAAATTTTAATAGAATGTTTTATTTGGAAAAAAATTCACCACCAATGCTGAGATACTTCAACCAAAAAAATAAATATGAATAATTTAATAGGGGGAGAATGATAAAAATCATAAATATGTGTTGAATAATGTTACATGATTTTTAGGTAACTGAGTTTTTGTTTTTTACCAAAGGTCTTACTTGGTTGGATTTATTCCAATTATTTCAACTATAGGTTGAGGGGAGGGATTTGGGAGTTTAATTGCAAATGTTTAGGAGAATACAAAGTTATTGATATGTGTGAATTAATTGGGGGATGGTGAGTTCCTTTTCTAGTGTGGGAGGGAGTGGCAATTTGTAAATATAAAATAGTAAACACTATTGAGAGGTATAACGTTCATAAAATTTTTAAATCGACGATCCCCATTAAATTAAATTGGATATATTATACATTAATTTATGGATTATGGGATTTGGATATGTTTCAAGGTCATTTGTCCACTTATGATTAAATATTAAACTCTATGTAAACTCATTTTTATCATAATTAGTGTGATTATTTTATGTTACTCCCACTAAAATTATTCATCAAAAAATAAATAAACATATTTGTAATTTCAAATTACTATGATTTTAAAAATAGAATAAATTTATAAAATTTACAATCCCATTATTAGTATAAATTAATTTAAAATTAATTCCCAAAATGGGATAAGAAAGTAGTGTTTTAATTTGAAAATGATTAAAAGTTTTCAATTATATTATAACTAAAATATCATAGAAAATAAATAAATTACATAATATTATTTTCGAATATAGATTTTATATAATTATACATTATGAAAAATTGAAGATATCATTGAAGATAAAAAATTATTCAGATGAAAAAAGAAGTTTTCAGTTAAAATTTGTTTCCATTCACTATTCATCAAAATATTACAGTTCTAGGAAAAAATAGAAAAGCAATCCTCAACAGTAAATTTTGATATTAGAACTTAAATAGAGAAGTGTAATTTTTTTAAAGAATATAAATTATAAAATGTAATATTCAAAATAAATTTTCAAATAAAAATCTGTAAAAAAATCCATTTAAAATTATACATCATTTTTTCATAAAAATATATTTTTTAATATTTTAAAACCATTTATCTTATTAGATTAAATTAAAAAAAATTATAAATTATATAACATAAAATATTCATTAATATAATTCAATAATAGTGGTTAATTTAGTTTATTATGATAAAACATCATTCTGGTCTTAAAAATATATATCACAAAAACAGATCCCATATATTCAATGAGATGTTATTTTCATTTATAATTAATCCATAAAAATGAATTTATTTTACTAAAATGTGTAATTTTTTTTAATAATACAATTAACCTCATCCATTCACACTATTTCAACTAATAGTTAATTACAATCATTTTATATATTAAATATTATATTGTATTCCTGTAAGAAACATTCTTTTGTGCAAAATTTATTATCAAAGGATATCGATGTTCAATATAACGATAGTTAAAAGTGATTTTGTCTGTCAATATATAGAAAATTTTTATTTCATGTAGTGTAATTTATTATGGAATTTACATTTATTTTATTGAATTTATAACATAATATTTTAGGATGTTACATGTATATTGCCTTTAGACCATTTGAAATATTACTAAGAAATCTTTCTATGAATCTGATGATTTTTCTTTAGAATGGATATAAATCATTGATACAAAAAATAAACCAGTTGAATAAACATGTAAATAGTGGATACAAAAGTATCAACATTATTTTCATAATATAGAATCATGAAAAAGTCTCTATATAAATGATATGATAATTCCAAATCCTAATTAACATTAAGTTTAGGGGAACCACTCTAACGACACTTCAACATTCACTAGATCCAACATGATAAATATCATTGTTACGTGTAAAACAATATTATCTTGAGTATTATAATTAATGGATTTATTATATGGTGCTACTTTTCTTTCCTACTAGGATACTCTGAAATCCCCAACATCATATCATTGAGTAAAACACCACAAATAGATGATATACTATTGTATATCCCATTAATCCCATGTTATAAACATTAAATCATTGAGCATTCCATTGGTATGATTACTAGTATAGGAACATGTCGTTTCGTATTTTTTACAACTAATTTAGCTACATAAGAATTTGAAAACCCTATTTATTGATATGTATTTCACTATGTTCAATGAGATTCTCTTCCTAAAATACATTTCACCAAGGAAATATTAGATAAAATTGATCTATATGAAGACATGTATTTGTATCAACATGCAATCTATTTTTCTTTCTTATCAGTGTCGTAGTTAAACACCCCATTAATTATTTCATGTATAATTGGATATCTCAAACTGCTTCCATGAGAGTTCTCTTATATTCATTTGATATCTTCATACAATTTTGATTGTGTGGAATTATAATATCTATTACATTGGACAACATGTGTTATAGATAAAATTCAAAAATATATTGTAATAAAATAATCATTTTAATCTCCCAATATGTATCATAGTTGTATTGTAAATTCATCAAGTGTGAGTTTTGGATGCAAAAAATTTCTTCCCTTAGTTACATTGTTTTTAAAGATGGAATAACTGTAGATCCTGAAAAAACAATGTTTGTTGAAAAATGGCCAAGATCCACAAATGTAACCGAGATACATAGTTTTCATGGTTTGGCAGGCTATTACGGAAGGATTGTTAAAAAATTTGCACATTTTCAAGCCCATTGACTAAGCTAACTCGGAAGGGTGTTATGTTTATCTGGACAAATTAATGTAATGATTGTTTTCTGGAATTGACAAGAAGATTGTGAATGCTCCAATATTGTCACTACCTTCTAGTAATGGCTAGTTTTTATCTACAATGATTCTTCATAAAAGGAATTGGTTGAGTCCTAATGCCGAATGATCAAGTAATTTCTTCTGCTTCACGTCAGTTGAAAACTCAGGAGATAAATTACCCTACATATGATTTGGAATTAGCTGCTGTTGTTTTCAATTGAAAAATTTGGAGGCATCATTTGTATGGTGTATAATGTTAAATATATAATGATCATAAAAGTTTTAAGTATATATTCACTCAGAAAATATTGAAAATGAGATAGATGAGATGGTTAAAATTAATCTACGATTATGATTGCATGATTCACTAACACCCAAGAAAAGAAAATAAAGTGGTTGATGCTTTGAGTCAAAAAAGTAATGCTTAATTAACCATGCTAGGTCTGAAATGAGATCCTTTGGTTTTTGATTTGATGAACTTTGGAATATAAGTTGTTGGTGTAGGACGTTCTTCTATTTTATTAGGTATTAGTGAAATCTTCTCTATCAGACAGAATTAAGCAAGCATAGAAGAAAGATCATACGTTGCAGAAAAAGATAGATCTGGTTCAGAAGGGTATGATACCAGAATTCAAAATTGACAATGATTGTGTTATGAGATTGGGGAAGAGATTGTGTGTGCCTTTTAATTCACAGTTGAGAGAGGTTTGTTATGTGAAGCTCATAGTTATCCATTTTGAGTTCATCCTGGCAGTACTAAGATGTACCGAGTGCTGCGGGAGTTTTACTGGTGGGATGGAATGAAAATAGATATTGCAGATTTAACTGTGATGTGTTTGAATTTTCAATAGGTTAAATCAGAGTGGCAGTTACAGATAGGGATGCTTCATCCTTTACCTATTCCAGAGTGGAAATGGGAGAAAATATCCATGGAATTTGTTGTGGGATTACCGAAGACACCTCGATGTAATAATGCAATATGGGATATTGTTGATCGATTGACTAAATCTGCTCATTTTTTTGCAACACACGATACTTTTTCCATATATGAAATTTCTCATTTGTATCGTAATGAGATATTCAGGTTACATGGAGTTACCCTCTCCATTGTATCTGATCATGATCCCAGGTTCACTTCTTAATTTTTGAAAGGCCTTCAAAAGTCGTTGGGTACTGAATTAAATTTTAGTACAGTTTTTTATCCTCAATCAGATGGGCAGTCAGAATGAACAATTCAGACCATGGAGTATATGATATGTGTTTAATCGATGGATTATCAAGGAAGTTGGGACCAAAATATTTCATTGGTTTAGTTTTCTTATAATAACAGTTTTCATTTTAGTATACACATGGATCCATTTGAGGTGTTATATGGAAAGAGGTTTTGAACTAAAACTTTTTAGGATGAAGTGAGTGAAAGGGAGTTTATGGGACACGAAGTGATAGACGAGATGGCAAAAAAAAGTTCTGCAAATAAAGAAACATATGAGAACATCTCAGAGAAGGCAGAAACGTTATGCAGACTACACGAGAAAGGATCTCTCTTTTGAGGTAGGTGATCATGTCTTCCTCAATGTTTCACCATGGAAAAGTTTGATGCGATTTGGTAAGAAAGTAAATATGAGTCCAAGATTCATTGGATCATAAGAAATTTTGGAGAGAGTTTGATTAGTTTCATACGGAGTGGATTTACCTCTGAGTTTATCTCAGGTACATAATTTTTTTCATGTTTCAATGTTAAGGAAGTACATGCCAGATCCATCTCATGTTTTGAGTCTAGAGGTAGTTCAGCTGGAAGAGAATATAACTTATGAGAAACAACCGGTCCAGATTCCTAACCATAGGGAGCAAGTGTTGAGGAATAAGGTGATTCATTATGTAATGGTTTGTTGTAAAATCCACATGACTGAAGAGGCAACATGGGAATCTTAAAATGAAATGAGGGATAAATACCCCCCCACTTATTTGATAAGTAAATAAATTGCGGGGATGGAATTTCCTAAAGGGGGGATGGATGTAACATAAAAAGTAAGTAAAGAATTATATATTTTCATATCTATGTAAATTTATGAATTAGATAGAGTTTTAGAGGATTAAAATGAGAATAAATCTAATCTTAAGCATATAATACTCGTGTATTTTTAAAAGATTATTTTAACACCTTTTGAGGGAATACCATTGTTAAATATAACTTTTGACAATTTTATAATCTCTATTTTTCAAAATAAAATTATTATTTAGAATTGGGACATTGAAATTTACTTTGGATAAATTTTTGGTATTTTTTTGACAATGTTCATTTTTGTTGTATAGTTAAAATTACTGCATTTTACTTAAAAACTTCTTTTCATCTAATTTAATTATATGGTTAGATTATCTTTTTAATTATTTTTAATGTGTAATTAGAATATATTTTTACCATTTAATTCAATGGTGTAAATTGGAATTAATTTGACTTTGAAATTGGACATAAAAAAGTGTCAATCTTTGATAGATATTTTTTCTTAAAACACGCTATTTGATTTGACAACAGGAAATATTATTAAATTAATTACTGTCATTTCTTTGATTGGAATTTGGTAAAATGGATTCTATATTTGGAATCAGAAGGTCCAAATAATGTAATTCATACTCTTTTTTTGGACATTATGAATAGAAACAACGATAATTATCATTAATTATCGTGATTAATTAGTAATCGGGTAGTTGAGGGTAATAAAATAATATCATAATAATATAAAATGACCCCAAAATGTGTCCAAAATGTTCTTGTTTGAGTCATGGCTGACCATGTGAAGCTTTTTACCGAACGTTGGGGCCCATGGAGTAACATGGGTGTAATAATGACAAATATGACATTATTTTTTTTATAAGAAGAGGAATATAACAAGGGTTTGTATATCCTAAGTAAAAAAATTAATTTTTTTAAATAAATGGTCTCTTAGACTATAACTAGTAATTGGAAATCTAAAAATATTTCGAACATCATGGTATTTGTTTTATAACTTTTAGACAATAAATAAATAAATTTATTTATCACACCATGATGATGTAGTGATTACCTCATTAATGAATGATTTAAATAAAATGAAAATATAATGTAAAATATAAGACATAAACTTGTATAAAACCTAGTGGATGGGTGTATTTAAAACCCTTATCACCTTATCTTCAATATATATCATTGTGGGATATTTAAAATCAAAAAATACTTTAATAATAAAGTGACATTTCAATACTTTCAAAAGTGACCCTCCTACTTCTTATAAAAGGAACCCACCTCTACCCCCTTACCCACACCTCTCAAGACCTTGGCTCATATAGCCTATGCTCATATTATCTCTCCAAATCCTTATTTTATTTCTAAAAGCCTCACTTTGGGGAGAAGTGTCACGACCCATCCTCAGGGCCCGTGCCCTGGCTACCCCAATCCCGCCTTCCATAGGCCAGGGGCTGACGACTAGCACTAAAGGCGTAAATCCCGATAACAGACATTGCCTTTATAAAACATAAACACATCCAACCAGAGTACAAGAGGAAGTAATACACTGAGTAAAAAAGTATGTGATGAAAATTAAATGGGACAGAATACAAACCCAACTGAAAAGTACAGATACAACTGAATGAAAGTACAATAGAAAAGTACAAGGAATAGACAAAACAACAGGAAGATAGAAGCAGCTCCTAGGTCATCCACCTCAGATCCTACCTGAAGGGCAGTTAGAGATAGCCTCTTCAATTCTCACGCTATCCAACCTTCTCCGAGTACCGTCTCGTCGTGAAGTCCACCTCCGGGTACTGACTCATCGTGAGGTCCACCTCCGGGTATCGTCCAGTCCTCGTACACTCGGTCTCTGTCAGCGTTGTCTGTCATCCAAATCCAACACAATGAGGTGCGGGCATATCCCGTGCAGGGGTGAGTATAACGATACTTAATAGGGACCCCAAGATCCTCAAGGTCACACTAAATCCAACAAGGATAACAACAAAAAAGGATCAAAATAGATAACCCTTACTTAGGTATAAGTCCATACTTATACCTAAGTTATCAAGTAACCCATCTCAATCATGAGGAAACAAAAAGGTTATGAAATCAACGGATAACCACTACTTAGGTATATGCCAAAACATATACCTAAGTTATCAAGTTACCAATCTCAATCATGAGGTAAACACAAAGGTCATCGACTCAGCTCAAACTAGGATTTTCATTAATGATATCGAAACCACAACTACTGAAGAGCTCCTCCTCTGACGAGTAAAGTGATCCTATCACAAAACTGTGTTGCTGCTCACTATCCTTAGACTGATGGGGTACTCCTCCTATGGGGTACCGCGGGTCTGCCACCCAACATAGTAGTGCTCCCAGCAATGGTTCTTCCACCCCAACACAGTAGTGATCCACCTAATAGCGTACAGAGGTACTCCTTCTGTTGAGTACCATGGGACTTCCACCCCAACACAGTAGTGCTCCCCACCATGGGTCTGCCACCCAAACATAGTAGTTCTCCCCACTGGGCTATACAAGTCACTCTGACTCGAATCAGACAAGTAGTCATCAGGTCTCAGCTAGCTACAAGTTCTCTGTACTCCATATGCTCATCTCAGGGAGGGGTCCTCTCCATGAGATACTGGTAGATAATTCCAAGTGTCACATAATATCACTTGGATGTATTTCAAAGGACTGCCTCGTCATAGGGGTCTCAATGCAATAGACGACGTGTCAATCAGACGCCTAGTCTGTGAGTTATTAGCTTTTTAGACCCTGGGGCCTGATTGGTTTTGTGTATGAACCAACCCGGCTGTACCTCAACTATATCCTGAAATCCCATGGGTATACTTTAATAAACTATTTCTCAACGTGATTACCAACGCCGCTGACGGTTCGTCAAACAGACGTCCGGTGTGAGAGTTATTAGTATTTCCGTTCTAGGGGCCCGGTTGGACTTTGGGTACAATCCAACCCAGACTTACTCCAAATGCATCCAAACCTCTGGTGATATATGCCAAAAGAATTTTTTCATCAAGAGGAATCCAACAAAGTCGACGAAATTTAAATCGGACGTCCGGAGCTCATGTTATAAGCGTTTCTACTCCGAGGGACCTGTTGGTTTTGGGTTTGAACCAACTTGGCCATACAAAAACTTCGCCGAAACCTTGATTGTAATATATTTAAACTACCAACTCGATCCAAGGAATCCTACGCAACTGACGGTGTGTCGATCGGAGGTCTGTAGCTCATGATATGTCCATTTAACCGAAAAAGGTCAGAAAATAGGGGGTCTGGGCCCGGTCTGACTTGGCCCAACACCCCCTGTGGCGGCCCGAAATGGGTCAACCCGACTCGTTTCATGTCCGACCCGGTTGGGCGCGGCCCGTCTTGCGTGGCCCGACCTGACCTGGCTGGGGGAGCTGGCTCGGCCAGCTTGGCCGAGCGAAATGCGTGTAGCGGGGGGGAAGGAAGGAGAGGAAGTTCTACAGCGGATCCCCTTCCCATCAAAAGGCTCCTCCCTTAATAAAATATTAGGCTTGGATAATATTTTTATTAACACATCCTTTTCAAATTCAAGCACCTCATTAATTAAATTGGAGGATTCAATCTATTAATGAAGATGTTGTCATGAATTAATGGGAGAGGAGAAAGTGAAGAGGTCCCCTAAATAATTTGAGAGTTATTAAAAAATTAACAAGGGAGCTTTAAAAGGGGGATTTATGAGAGTTATGGAGGAGGTGAGGAGTTGGGGTCTCGTGTGGGCCCCACCATAGTAAACCCTCCCATGGGGGTATGGTGGGTGTGGTCCCCACCTCTAACTCCCCTTTTTTAGGTTAATAACCACACTCAACAAATAAAAATAGAAACCCATATTTTTATTAATTCCTCAAAAACAATCCAAAAATTAGCCTCTTCTCTAGTAGAATTGAAACTACGGTAATGGTCCCCTTAAGAAATTACCAGCGCTGTGAGTTCATCGGTGCCCTAATATATCAATTCCGAGCACTGGTTCAAAAGATAGAAAAACCCGCTCGTTCATTAATTGAACGTACCTGAGCTAAACTTCGGAAATTGATTCCGGGCACACCAGTCCTCGGAATCAAGTGACGTCAAAGGATACAGACTCATAAAATTCCAAAGAAATTAAGGAAAAAATTCCCTCAATTTTTCGGGTCTTTACATTACTCCCACCTCAGGTCTTTACATCCTCGTAAATATTCAACGCACACTAGGGAAAATAAAAGTGGTACTGAAGACACATCTGAGCCTTCCCCTCCATTGTGCTAGTACTGAGCACGCATTTGAGCCTTCTGATCCAACGTTCTCTCCATGAGGTTCCCGTGCTGCCAGTGAAAGTGCACCTGAGGAATCAACCGTCCATGTAAGACCCGCTTCTGTCGGTCCTCGATCTCCACTGGAACCTCCGTGAATGTCGCCTGGTCATCAATGTCCAGCTCCCTGTGGTCGATGATGCATGATGGGTCGTGCACGTATCACCTTAGTTGAGATATGTGGATGACATCGTGCACCCGGTGCAATTGAGGGGGAAAGGTCAAGCGGTAAACCACCTCACCAACCCTGTTGTGGACCTGGAAAGGTCTGTTGAACCTCGGATATTACTTGCCTCCTTAGCCACATCTCCATAGACACCTTCGAGATGAGACCTGTATAAAGATGGGGTCACCATCCTCGAACTCTAGTGGCACCGTCTCCTATCAACATAGTATTTCTGCCGGCTCTGTGCAGTCTTCATTCACTCCTGGAATATCTACACCTTCACGGTCGTAGCTCGTACCATCTCTGGTTCTACACATGTGGACTCCATCATTATCCACAAAGGATATCTGAAACGCGGCAAGCTGCTGTCTCGCCTATCTTAACAGCTGAATGCCCGATCTCGTACTAAGAGCATATGTTACAATGTTCCCCTTCCCAGGAATATAAACTATCTCTAAGTCATAGTCCTGGAGAAACTCAATCCATCGTTGTTATCTCAGGTTCATGTCCTTCTGTGAGAAGACACACCCAAGACTATTGATTTTAGAGTATACTGTAAACAATTCGCTCAATAAACAATGGTGAGTCTAGCCAATTGTAAGTACTTGGGTACAACCTTCTTCACTTACATCGCACAAAAGATGCTATGATTTCTCCTTTTCTGATAAGATAAATCTAGTCTCATCCCCTGTATGAACCACATTCTTTGCCTAATACAGTCAATACTAACATGAATAATACTTTTTCATGCAATTGGTGACGTCGTATGGCCTCGACGTTATTACCAAGAGATCCAACCGTCACTCCCTCCTCTAAGGGTTGAGTCACACTGTCGGCATCAGTGTGTGGTCACTGGGTCTCCTCCAGTCGGAATCTCGAAAGAGAGGGTCATGTTAGTAGTTTTAACCGGAACCACTCATTATCAACCATACAAAAGGATAGGAAAGTAAACGTCACAAAGATAAGTGCCTTTTATTACTGCAACTCAATGTACAAAGACACAAATCAATTTCAACAACGACAACATGGAAAATAGAAGCACCAAAGACAAAGGCCTCCATGATTGGAACTAGTCCCTCTCCTGTCGACTTGCTTTCAGAGCTCCATTGTCATATGCTTCAGCTGCCTGAAGATGTTCTCTCCCATATCCAACCGTTCCTTGTGGTCGGGGTGGACCTCTGCCTCAACCTGGGAGGTCCTTCATCTATCTACTGATCGTTTTCACAGTAGGTCGTACAGTCACGTTCCATGTGACCATGCCCACCACAGGAGGAACACTGTCCTTTTCTAGAATTCCTCACTCTGACTCCACCCCGGGTGCCCCACACTATTGATCTGGAGTCATGTGGTCGACCACCTATTGGCCATGTCTGATGGGATTTTTGTGTCATCTGTCTATTACTGGCTGCAAAAGACTCCACTACGGTCAGATAACCCTACCGCAAGGGCAGCAGCTCCTGGGCACGCTCAACGTGTAGAGTCACTGGTATAAACTCCACCCTGAAGAAGGTCTCGAAGTCTACCCAGGTGAAGGTCATCTCGTCGAAAAACTAGAGAATCTGGCTCCACCACCTCTCAGCTGATCCCTGAAGGAGATTAACAGCTAGGTACACCATCAAGTCAGTGAGGGTCCCAGATGTGTGGAAAGCTCATCCTACGAACTCAAACCAGTATCCAGTCGTCTGAAAATCCGACATGCCTCAAAACCTCGGAGGCCCCTGTCGCGGGAACTCACGCAACGCGCTCAAGCAATGTGCACTCTTTGCTAGTTTCTCAACTAGTGGAGGGCCCTGTAATGCGGCCTCGCTTCTCGGTGGGCTATCATCGTTCTCCCCACTCGGTACCCACGTTGACTAACTGGATGAAGACACCTGGAAAGAAATAGATGTGACATGGTTATATGACAATACCTGGTGAGTTGACTTGGTTTAAGCTGACTTAAAAGAATATTTTTAAAATACACACACAATCAGTTTTTTCATGCACTATGTCGGAAATTAGAAGTCAAGGTCCTGGTGTAAGGATACGTCGGCCACCCGCACCAACACTGGAATCTCGGAACTAAGAACCACACTTAGTACCATTAACAATATTGCTTCAAAGAAGGAAAATATCAGAGTTCTATGTTCTGTGGTAGAACCAAATCCTCTGATACTAATTTTCCACGACCCGTCCTCGGGGCCCGTTCCATGACTACCCCCAGCCCGCCTACCATAGGCCAGGGGCTGGCGACTAGCACCAAAGGCATAAATCCTGATAATTGGGAAGGCATTGCCTTTATAAAACATAAACACATCCAACCAGAGTACAAGCCGATGAAATACACAAAGTACAAAAGGATGTGCTGAAAAGTAAATGGTCCAGAATACCAAACCAACTGAAAAATACAGCTACAACTGAACGAATTTACAACATAAAAGTAAAAGGAAAAGAAAAAACATAAGGAAGATAGAAGAAGCTCATGGGTCGTCCACCTCGGATCCTACCTGAAGGGTAGGTACAGATTGCCTCCTCAAAGCTCTTTCCCTCCAACCACCTCTGAGTACCGTCTCTTCGTGAAGTCCACCTTCGGGTACTGAATCGTTGTGAGGTCCACCTACGGGTACCGTCCAGTCCTCGTACACTCGGTCTCTATCAGCGATGTCCATTGTCTATATCCAATACAACGATGTGCGGGCATAGCCCATGCAGGGGTGAGTATAAAAATACTCAGTAGAGACCCCGAGACCCTCATGGTCTCACTAAATATAACCAGGATAACCACAAAGAAGGATACCAATAGATAACCCTTACATAGGTATAATCCCATACTTATACCTATGTTATCAAGTAACCCATCTCAATAATGAGGAAACACAATGGTTATGAAATCAATGTATAACCACCACTTAGGTATATTCCCATACATATACTTATGTTATCAAGTGACCCATCTCAATCATGAGGTAAACACAAAGGTCATTGACTCAGCTCAAACCAGGATTTTCATTAATGATATCGAAACCAAAACTGCTGAAGACCTCATCCTCTGAGGAGTACAGTGATCCTATCACAACTCTAAGGCACTGCTCACTAACCTTAGACTGATGAGGTACTCCTCCTGTCGAGTACTGCAGGTCTGCCACCTAAACACAGTAGTTCTCCCCGCCATGGGTCTACCACCCCAACACAATAGTTCTCCCCCTAATAGTCTACAGAGGTACTCCTTCTGTCGAGTACCGCAGGTCTTCCACCCAAACACAGTAGTGCTCCCCACCATGGGTATGCCTCCCAAACACATTAGTTCTCCCCACTGGGATATACAAGTCACTCTGACTCAAATTAGACAAGCAGTCATCAGGTCTCAGGCACCTACAAGGTCTTCTTACTCCATACTCTCATCTCCAGGAGGGTCCGCTCCTCGAGCTGCTGGTCGATACTTCCAAGTGTCATGTAATTTCACGTGGTGGTATCTCAATGGACCCCCTTGTCATTGGGGTCTCAACGCAACAGACAACACGTCAATCGGATGCCTGGTCTGTGAGTTATTAGCCTTTTAGTCCCAGGGGCCTGATTGGTTTTGTGTACAAACCAACCAGGACGTATCTCAACAATATCCAAAAATCCTATGGGTATACTCAAAGAAACTGTATCTCAACGTCATTACCAACGCCGCTGACGGTTTGTCAAATAGACGTCGAGTCTGAGAGTTATTAGTGTTTCTGTTCCAGGGTCCCGGTTGGATTTTGGGTACAATCCAACTTGGACTTACTCCAAATACGTCCAAATCATAGGTGAAATATTCCAAAAAAAACATCTCATCAAGAGGAATCCAACAAAGTCGACGGCACGTCAATAGGACGTCTAGAACTAATGTTATAAGTGTTTCCTCTCCGAGTGCCCGATTGGTTTCAGGTTCGAACCAACATGATCGTACCCAAACTTAACTGAAACCTTGCGTGTAACATACCGAAAAGAACATCATGATCAAGTAATCCTATGAAACTGATGATGCATCGATCAGAGGTCCGTAGCTAGAGATATGTCCATTTAACCGAAAACTGTCAGAAAATAGGGGGTCTGGGCCCGGTCCGACCCGACCCAACACCCCCTGGGTCTGACCAAACCGGGTCGACCTGACTCGAGTCCGGGACCGGTACGACCCGACCAGAGTGGCCTGTCCCAGCACGGCCGTGGGAGCTGGATCGACCAGCTTGGCCGAGCGAAATGCACGGAGCGGGGGGGGGGGGGGGGGGAGGAAGGAGAGGAAGTTCTCCAGCGGACCCTCCTCCCATAAAAAGGCTCCTCCCTTAATAAAATATTTTGCTTGGATAATATTTTTATTAACACATACATTTATAATTCAAGCACCTCATTAATTAAATTGGAGGATTCAGTCTATTAATTAAGATGTTGTCATGAATTGATGGGAGAGGAGAAAGTGAAGAGGTCCTATAAATATTTGGAGAGTTATTAAAAAAATAACAAGGGAGATTTAAAAAGGGGGCTGATGAGAGTTATGGGGGTGGTGAGGAGTTAGGGTCTCGTGTGGGCCCCACCACACTAAACCCTCCCATGGGGGTTAGGAGGCTGTGGGCCCTACCTCTAACACCCCTTTTGTAGGTTAATAACAACCCTCCACTAATAAAAATATAGACACGTATTTTTATTAATTCCTAAAAAACAAACCAAAAATTAACCTCTCCCCCCATTGAAACGCAACTACGGTAAATGTCTTCTAAAGCAATTATCGGCGCTACGATTTCATCGGTGCCCTCAGATTCCAATTCCGAGCATCAGTTCAAAATATAGAAAAAACCCGCTCGTTCGTTCACTGAACGTACCAGAGCTAAAATTTTGAAATTAATTCCGGGCACACCGAGCCTCAGAATCAAGCGCTGTCAGAAATTACAGACTCGTAAAATTCCAACTAAATTAAGAAAAAAAAAATTCCATGAAATTTCTGGGTTTTTAAAAGTAGTCTTTCCAAGGAATCCTTTGGCTCAAATCAAAAAGAGTTACCCGATTTAGAGGTAATGTCTTCTCTCGAGTTTCTTCCTTTTATTTTCCATCATCACTCACCACTATCTTCTTATTATTTGATCCCATAATAACACTAGTATGCTCAATATACCAGGATTTTGTTATGATAATGATTCTACCAACACTTACACACACCTCCGTCTAATGGTTAAAGAACATATTGTTTCTATGTTTGGAAAATTACTGCCTCACGAAAAGATGATTGTTCAATCTTCTTTTAACACCTTTAATTGTGGCTATTATGATGGAACTATATTTATGTATGATATAAATTATATTTATGCCCTCTCTAGGAATTTTTTATTATATATTTAAAATATAACGTTCTGCTTTTCATGTTGTGAAAAAGTAATAATTTCATATGAGGAAGTGTGGACTACCGCCCCCTCAAGGGATGTGACTAGTTCATACCAAACATGGAATTTATAAATAATGTAATTAATGAAATTATGTTACCAAAATAACTAATGTATTATACTAGAATTATAATACATCTATGTCTCATTTAGTTTTAAAATCCATTAAAAGGAACAAAAATTAAAGTAGTGTTCGTGCGTACGTATGTCCTACCATCTCAAAGAAAGGTACATTTAATTTCTTATCTCAAAACATTTTGGAATATTATTAAATACATATATACTGGATATATATGACATTTAAATCATGAAAACCCTTTCGGAGATGATACACTTATAACTACATGGAAAATACTCTTCAAACAAATATATTTTTGACTAATGTATCGTACATCGACAAAACGTATGATATTAACTCACTTAATTAACTAAATATTATAACATGATAATATGTGATATGAATTGAAGAATAAACATTAATTTATTTCCTTCATCAATTATAAATTGGCCAATGTTTATTATTTAGGAATATACGGAAACAAAAAAGAAAAGTTGGACATTATGTTAGGGACATCGTCTTAATCTCCATTCGTTAATTCATACATCAATTTATATATGACCTTATTTTATTAGTTATATAATAAATCATTATACTTTTAATTTCATTTAAAATGAATATTTTTACACGAAATGTTTTAATAAACAACAAACGGAATGATTTTTTCTTACGTATGTGGCGACAACGACTTCTCCTCCACCGTGACCATTATTAGAGTTTTGGCTTCATCTACGAGCCATAATATTTTTAAATGAAAAATAAATACCATGTTTTAGTTTTCTTTTATTTTGGTATTGAAAATGGTTTTAAAAATGTTTCGATTATATCAATGGGTTTCATTTATATCTTGTGATTGAAATGTGAACATTTTATGTTTCTTTTAGGCATGTTTTATGTGATATGATATTGTTGTGGTTCTTGAGAATTGTTAATGATGGATGGTGGTTCTGTGATAAACTAATGGCGGGTGAGCCTGATATATCTCTCCAATGCTTTTGCTAACGCGAAGGAGTTAAACACTAAAGTCTTCCAAAGATATTTAGGGAATATACTGTGATGGGTATTCTAAACAGAACCATGAGGATTACTCCCTTTGTAAGAATGTTATCAATGCCTCAAGTTACCTTTATTTCTTATGTTTTTTTCATTATTCTTACATATTTTTATTTCTTGAGGTATGTTAATGTCCATATGTTTTATGGGTAATGAATGATTTTATTGATTCTATTATATACATGGACTAATGTTTTCATTCCATATTTTTATATCCCTTACTGAGATTTTTATGCTCATCCCATGTTTTTGAAATGTTTTTCACAGGTCAGGGGAAAGGTACATGATGTGATGATAGTGTTGAGGAAGTGTCAAGAAAGAATCCTTGTTTTATTTTAAACTTGTTTCTTTTGAGGGAAAAAATGAATATTGTCATTGATGTAACCATATTGTTTAAATTTGGAATGTAATGCATGATTTATGATCTAATTATATAAAACTCTAAACCAGAAAATATCCTTAATGTGAATTCATGAAATAACCCAAGATTAAGTAATGTTTAAGGATGAGGCCTTATTCGTCATGTATCTTCTCATAGTTCCATGTGTATGGAACTTTTTTGCATGACATGTAAAATCCTTTTACAAAATATGTAATTATAATGACCAGAAAAATCCTCCATACCCTCTAAATGAAAATATAATAAATCATCACTTATTATTAACCTATTTTTGATATATTAATTGGAAATGTTAATGTAAAAATAACTTTTTTATTAAATAATGAATATACTAGAAATTAATACTTAAATAAATAAATAGATATAATTAATCAATTATTAAGAAATATTTATAAATTAATATGTGACCACTATGAAACAACTTAATGGTTCTGTAGAAAAATAGATGAACATTGGATTGTTTCCAACATTGGATATTCATTAATGTCCTTGAATTTTTCGTAAGAAAAAAAATTTAACCCTACAATCTATTATATTAGATCATCTCATATAGTTTTGAATGAATTTATATCAATATTAAGAATCACAAAATCATGAAATTATTCTTTCATTGATGATAGAAATAATTACTACTCAAGATACAATGATCACATCAAAGGTATTAATGATAAATTATATATAGAATTGATTCAAACATGATTTAAAAACCTCAGAACATCATCAGAGAAATATATAGGTAATGAAATGCTAGATTCTAATACATATTTAATTTTGCATTGCTTAGAACATGAATATTTCCTCCAAAAAATATTATTTCCATAGTTCTCAAAATATTTGAGAGGATGTAGGAGGATTGAAATTTTTTGTTATTGAGTTATGTGTATATAATCTCGCTCTATTGATGAGAGAACACTATAAATTTTTTTTTCTATAATTATGGGTCTAAAAAAATTTACTAAACAAAAATTTATAATTTGGTATATATACTTCTAGGTTTTGTGTTTATAATTAATAAATTTCCCAATGATAATAACATAAAAACTACACAACTCTATTTTTTAATAGTAATAGTATACTATTATTATTGGCCTGAACTAAACACATATATAAATAAATATGTATATTTCAAAAATGTATGTTTTCCAGATGAAATTTTCTCTCGGTTCATTATTTGTCTCCACAATTTATCAAATGTAGTATAAATACACTTAATTAGTATAGTAAATATAAAATTTCAATTTTTTCAATAAATCAATAGTTATTATATTAAAAAAATACAAAATAAATACCTATATAATACTCATGTTATAAAATAATTAATTATTTCCTAGCATATTAATAATTAATAGATAAATAAATGTTTAATATTATCATAATGAATAATTTTCAACGAGAATATGAATTAATATAATTTTCAACTCACAAATATTATCTCAAATATGGTTGATTGAATTCGTTCTTTTACTATAACTAAATTGTTATTAATCCTTGTATAAAAAAATTACCTATTCATTCTTATTGAATTAAAATAGTACTTAACTAGTATTTTAGGAAAATTTAGTGATAAGCCCTTTGGGTGAAAGATACCACACCTCTAATGATAGAATCTAGCCACATACTAAGGGAACCATAGTGATGGGTTCCAACTCCCTAATAATAAAAAACCCATAGAAAATAATATTATTAAATATAATATCTTTTTTGATATATTATTCATGAGGGTTTCATTACTACTACCATTAGACTATATTCATGATGTTACATTCCACAAATTCTAGAAATGTACCAAGAGATACACTCTACAATGGACATGGACATAATCAAATTTTATTTACTCCATCAAATGGATAAAGATATTTGTATCCAATAAAGTAATAATGTAAAATCTGATGATTGTAACATTGTTTGTCCCTTTGAATTTTTTTTCTAAATTATTAAAAATTCATAGTATATTTGCGAAATTAGTTGTATATAGAATGTTTGATGTTTCTATTGTTTTTCACCTTGTTGAAATTATTCTATATGTTTAAAAATGATAATGAAATTGTGGATGATTTTGTAATTGATTTTGGTTTTAAATTTAAATTGATTTGTTCGGGTGTAATAATCAGTAATCCCATCACTTCCCTAATTTAGTAATGATTAATTTTGTTTATTCATTTTTTTGTTCATTTTGTTTCCACTTATGTATCTCTAGTAAAAATATATCTCACAAAACACATTCACCTAGTTGTTTTGGTTTCGTTAAGGAGGTAAAATAAATCCCCAAATATTACCAATAGTAATGGTACAAAATATATGAGCACATTATTATTAACACAATTCCCACCATCATAGGTTTTTATGTTACTCAATGTGATCAATTTGTGAAAATCTATGAATATGGTAATAATAATTTTAATGAAACAAACAAGGTATACATACATGTTCAAATGTATCCAAATATCATCATTATATTGGCAATGATATGGTAGAACATTAAGAAATAAATTCATTAATAGGGTGTATTGAGATGCTCCTTATATTAACCCTTAATTCTGTGGTGCAACATCCTCAGTGACATTAGTGAAAAATGAATATTAATCATGAAAATTTAAATTGGATATTCATTGATTATATGATTCTCAATCCCATTGATATATGGTGTTTCCACTATTATCCAAATATTCTGGGGTTATTTATGAGTCTACACAGATCAATTCAATATGTTTTCCCCAAGTAATTATTCTTCCTCAAACACTATATATATAACATAAATATTAATAAAATTCAATAGTATGATACTTCATTATTAATTTTTGCCGCATGAATGACATATTCATTACTATGGCCAATGTTTCATTTATCGTTAATATTATTATTATTTGGACACATCTTAAAATATGAATCTTCATATTCATCATGATGATTGTTAAATGGATCCCCAATTTCATCTCCTCCCAATTTTACCACACTAGATAAATAGACATTGATTTTATGATAACCATTTCTATTTTCAAATTTTTTAATTTGGATCCCCATGAAAAGAATTTTTCAAATCCCAAAACTCATATGATCATAGGAAACACATATTGTATTAAAGCTAATGTAATTTTATGTGAATGTATAAAGATATAGTGAATAAAATATTTCGATCTTATATATTCCTTATGATGATTGAGAAGCATTACGATGTGGTTGCTTCCATTGAATACGATGGGGATCATCCAAATTAGGTAACATCTATATGACTTTTTTTAATGATAGATATTCAATTGTATAAAATAAATTATGATCGATGCTACGAGCTTACATTCCCAATAAAATCTTATGATTTAATCTAAACTATAATTATCAGAACAATACATTTATTATTTTCATCCTCATAACTAAAACATAAAAATCAAAATTCTCATTGTAGCCCATGATCATATTAATTAATGATTTGTACAAAATGATTGAATTATATTTCTATGATCATTGAGGTACATGAAAAAGAAACAACACAGACAACCCTTGTCCACTTTGGAATTCCCCAATGGGTTAAACCACTCCATTATTTTGACATTATATTAATTTGTACAATTTACCTATTGCATAAATAGACCTTTATAGGGTTCCCTTTGGTGAAATCATCATGGTATGTGTACTATGTCAAAATTCATGTTATTCAATAATCTATACACCTTGGTACCAATAAATATGTCGTAATACTCTATATCTCACACCACTAACATATTACTCCATCCTATAAAATAGTTCCACGATTTTTGTGAGGACCCATATATAAAATCATAGACTTTACCCCATACCGTGATGGTCACCCTTTGAGTTATAGTGGCTCCCAAATTTCACGGTGATTTGAGGTTTATAGGGTTAGATTCATTATTGATGCACTTTTAAAGGTCTGTCATTACAACTATTATATGAACACAACTACAAATAAATTAAAATTATATTATAAATATATTGAAATATGTAATTAATATAATTAAAATAAATTTAATTATTTTCCCTTGACAGTCAAATATAAATAAAACACTTATAAATAAATTTTTTTCCATTAAAAAACAACTTCTATATTCACTAAGGTAATGCAAATAAATAAATTAATGAATTTTCTTCTAGATTTGGGGGTCATTTTTTTTTAAAAAAAATATAAAAATTAAGTAAATATTGTCCCTCATCACCACCCCACACTTAAAATATTCCAATCACAAAAGATAAAATTAATTACATTTGTTAAAAAATATGTATCCAAACTATATTTAAATGAAAACAATATAAAAATGAGAAAATAAAAAATTTATTGAATGAATATATTATTATGTCACCTATTTGTATCTAATTTAATTTTATAAAAATAATTTATACAAAAATTAGTTTAATTTGTGAAATAAATAATCTTTTAGTGAAATTAAAACTCTAATTAATTACTCATAAAATAATCACAATCACAATGGTTCCTTGTAAAAATGATCATTTATCCACATCCTTGAAAAAAAATAAATTATATTAATATGAGTCAATTTATCCACTAATCAGATTGGTTCAGTATTCCCCTTACATTAACAAAATTCATTATTTATAATTAAGAACTTATTTTGATTTTTCCATTCATGTATATAAAATGAATATATTTACTTTACATTGTAATTTTATTAATTAGAAAAATTGTTTCTAATAATCATTAAACAACATTATGGGATATTAATTATAAATTTTACACCAGTTTTGAATGAGTTATAAGAATGTATTTTAAGTTGGATACCAAAGGATTTATTTTTCTTAATATTATATATCCCTTTTTATGATAATGAATCATGTTTCCACTTATCATAATCATAATTCCATAATTTAAAATTCAACCCTACAAATTTTCAAAATTTTGAAGAAAAAAATAAATTTAATCATTATTAAATTTCACTTAGTAATTAAAAAATGTAAATATGATTTTAAAAATTAAATCCATCAATAAATTCGTGGATCATTTTCTAGGAAATGGAGTTGTAAATCTCAAAGATTCTATTAAAAAGAATCCAAAAATAAATAAAATAAAAAAAGCATTTCATTCCTTTAATTTCAGTTCAAAAGAAATATAAAAATGGAAAACAATGGTTTTATTTACAACATACACCTCCTTTCCACTCACACAATATTATCATAGTTATCTCTTCCAAATAATTTTAACATTAATTTAAAAAAAAAATTGTCTAAAAATAAATAATCTATTTTTTCCATTCCCCATAATTTATTTTATATGATTAGATTATATTCTTCATCAAATTATTTTATTCACTAAATTACTCCAATAATTTTTGTGAAATAAATTATATCTTGTTTTTCAAATATCGAGACAATAAAATTATTCATGATAAAGAAAATTTTCATATATTTTCTTCAAGAAATATGTTATTGTATCCATCGAATAAAAAAAGGTGTCTAAAATTAATCATCACTAGTTGTTAAAAACAAATTTTGGTTAACACCTAATTTTTTAATAGATATGATATGAGGATACACTTATTTTACCATGATTCAAACAGTCTAGAAAAACTTGTTTATATTAATATTTATAATATAAAAATAATTTTCCTCATAACATGAATTAAAAATATTATCACCATGAATTATTTCTATTATTCTGAACTCCTATTAATTTAAAACAATTTTAAAATATTCACAATTTATCACCTATCTCTAAAAATCAAAGAACTAATTTTTCTAACCTTAATAAATGACATTGATATTCCATGGAGTTTTAAAAAACAAGTCAACTATTATATATAATACAAATATAAATCATAATTACTCTGAACTAATAATACTCATTTTTTCTAGACAACATTATCTGCAATCTTGATCAATTATTATAGAACATTCTAACATTTCCTCCACTAGATTTGAACTTTAACCCCATTTTATATTATGTACAATTCTGTAACCTAGAAATCAATTTCCCAATTCATTTTTTCTCATTATTATAAAAAAATATTGTAAACTTTTTGTTAACTCATTCATATTTTCATAACATTTCCATAATTTATAATAAAATTAATTTTACTAAAAGAATAAACCATATAGTAATTATTTAGTACCTATATGAATATTCCGTCAGATTATACATTATTGACATAATAAACCATATTAATTATATTGGGATAAAATTACTTAGGGAAATTAGCAGTTTAAAAATTTGAAACCATATGTGAATCGTTTCACAAATACATACTCAATTATATTCACTAGGTGAACAATTTATACAATTGGTTACTCTGTGAGAAAAATTTATAACAACAAGAATATTTCTCTTGGTTAAGAAGTTTTCATATTCTACTGGATGAATATGTTTCTCATTTCATGGATTAATATAAATCTATTGATTGATTATATTTATGAATTTATCTTTAAAGAATGTTTTATAAGATGAATATAATGAATTATATATATTCACATAGTTCTTTTTATTAAATTTCACCCATTAAATATTTTTCCACCAAACATAATTTCCATTAAGTGATCCACGATCCATATTTAACAATTAAATGGGTTCACATTAGTGTTTCTCTCGGAACATAGATATTAATGTATAGAATCCTCTCAAATCACAATATGTGGGACTCTTGGAATTTAGGGATGATATTCCATTTTCCCAATATTTTATATAAATTTAAATAAGTATATTCTTATAGTAATCTATTCATAATGGGGTCTATCAGCTTGGATAACCTAATGAAAATTCCATGAGTAATATAATAAAGGATATTCAATGGGAGCCCAACATTCAAAGGCAACACCCAATTGGATAAACATGTGTTATTTATAGAAGGAATTACTTAAAAAATAAATTCTAAGTGCACCCAGTTTTGGAATGACCTACACGGTCTGGTGACTTAGGTCACGACTACAGTTTCATTGGAAGAAATATCACAATTAACACTTGAAGAGATTTAATTTTTAATATCTCACCAAATTAATAATATTCATATATTTAAATAATTAATAACTAATAAATCCATTGTGAAAATTACCTTCCAAATTTTTATTAATTTTAATGTATCAATCCTTCAGATGATATAGGTTTGGAAGTCAAATTTTTACACTAAAATTACTATATTCTGAAAACATTCGTGTCTATGATATACACAACCCCTGTGGTTATGTTACTCACCAAAAAATAGAATCTAAACATATTCATGTATATTATAAGGTATAAAATTCACAAGTTACATGAAAATTTCATGTAAATTTATAGAGAAATATGATAAAGTTAATCTCTACACGAGTAAGCCTTGATAGATATATAGACAACTTCATTTTTCTTTCTAGAATCTTGGGTTGTACGTAGTCTTACACCATGTCCCTCTACACAAGGATAAATTCCTAAAGAGATAATTCAATTTCTGATATATGTAACACCTAAAATGAACAAACTATACACAAAACTAAATAAAATCAATCATCTTCAATTACAAACTAATGATAGGGTATGTGAAAAATAAATCTTCTATGGTCATACCTAGAATTTAATGCATGTGTTTATCTACAAGATTAATTATAGAATTTTAACAATGAATACAAATTCCTAATGTAAAAAAATTATCAATGAATATTGTAGTGAATAATTCATTATTTAATGATCAACACAATTATTTAAAAATGAGAAGACCAATTATGAACAATTCAAAATCCAGTGAAAGTTATAAATCCTTTTAAAAATTAGTTAAATTTTTTTAAATTAAATTTAAATATTTTAATATAAATTAGCTACTTGTATAACCATTATAAATTAGAAGACATTTTAAAAATTACATAATTATTAGTATAACCAATTTCATACTCAAACCAATATGAACATGTTGATATTATTTATTATAAGGAATTTTAACATGTTATTTAAATGTATAATCAAATAATAAATCAAACCCATTTTTGGTAAATATTATATAATTTCTTTAAATATTGTCCACATATTATTTAATCACATTAAAATTAATTAACTATGAACTATTCATAGTTACTAATTTAAACACCATTTCTATGTTTATTATTTATATAATATTAAAAAAAATCATTTTCAAAATTGATAAATATTTACATCATGTAATCATTATAAAGATGATGTATAAGTTTACATAAATAATGTTAAATGTATTTATTATGGTTTAAAACATTTATATATCATATTACTTTTAATATTATATTCTTAATATGAACCCATTAATATTAAATCAATATATTTAATAAATATTTGAAAATATTTTAATACATGAAACATATAAATTTTATAGTAAAAAATTTTATAAAATTCCTTTTTTAGATTTTGATAATTTTACCTAAAACCATTTTATTATTTATAAAAAATTTTAAAATAATATAATTAAATTTTAAACTATATTTTTTTTAAAAAAAATTCATTATTTACCAACACATTTTTAATAGTTTCCCAAAATATGGAACCTCTAAATTTGAATAACTAAAAATATTCTTTTGAATGAAAAAGTCATACAAATTCAATCTTATATTAGCGTGGGAATTATATAAATATTTAGGATCCTATATAAATTAAAATTTATGACTATTAAATAATGATTATATTTCATAATAAAACAAATAACAAATATAAATGAAAATCTATTTTAAATATTAAAATTTATGATTTGAAAATTTTTATTGATAAATATTTTAGAAAAAGATAAAAAATTAATTATAAAAACTTAATTATTTATTTGTTTCTAAAAATACTCCCAAAAAAATTAAATGATTTATAAAAAATTTATTTACTATTGATATATAGAAAATTATTATCAAATAACCCTATAGTCTCTTAAATTATAAAATAATTTTACAATTTTGAAAACAATTTCATAATAACTTCCACATTATTTATTAAAAATTATAAATAATATAAATCAAATAATTATTAAATTATCTTGATTAACATAAATAAATTTCTTATATTCATTAACAGCTGTAGTAAATATGAACTTCTCATATATTAAAATAGAAAACATAACAAATTTTACATATCAACTATTCTTAATATTATTCCAATTTTATATTAACATTTATATACATAAATAAAACTAACAAATTAAACCAATCTTTGATTTAATATTCCAAAATAGATATGAAACTATATAATTATTTTATATCTAGAAATAATTGATTTTCCAATTTTTAAATTATATAATTAAACATAAAAAATGATCACATTAATTCATCCATGAAAACAATCTTTGATACCACAATTTCACTTCCATTATCCATCATATTGAAATTTAATTGAAATGAAAACACAAATATATATTTTCTATCTTAAAAATAATCATTAGTAAAAAAGTAAAAAACATTAATTTTTGTACATGAAAACGTGATGCAATTATCTAATGTGAGTTTACATGATGATGATCATATGAACTATAAAAATGGATTCTTATCATTGGGGGATTACATTGGGTTCTAGATCATGATTTCAATTACATGAATCCTATAAACTTGGAAATGTTGTAGTGTCATCCCCAAGTGTGATGAATAATGAAAGGACCCATATATTAATATAATGTTACATTTTCATAACTTTTAATATTTGTTAACAAGATATTTATTTTATGTTAAAGTGGACAATTTTTCTGACAGCATACTCAACACGCAACAATGTGTTTCGTTGAATTCTTACGTTTCACAGAACATTGAGTTATACAAAAAAAATAATATATTAATTTATTATTTTGAATTGTAGTTAATTTCTAGAGTTTTTTGGGGAGGGAATGAACACAACTAACTATATATATGATTTTTTAATTCAATTACGTGTATTAAATAATTTTTAGAGGCTTAGAAAATAATGATATTGATTTTAAGCAATAAATACTCCAATATTGTTTAAATTTCATTTTACCGCATTTTGATAGAGATCTATTTTTAAATATAATTTTTATCACTTTTATATGTTCTATTTGTAAAAATAAAATTTTTCTTTAGAGGTGGGTCATCAAAATTTAAATTGGAAGAATTTTTTGAAATTTTTTTAAAAAGTCCATCTTTAATGAATAGTAACAAATATGTAATTTTAATTCAAAATTATCTTTTCATTTAATTTATTTATATAGTTAGTTTTCCATTTTAATTGATTTAAAAAGATAATTGTATTATAATTTTATAATTTAATCCAATTATAGTCATTGGATGTAATTTCGCATTTTAATTGGACATAAACACATGACAACCTTTTGATAGTTATTAATTCTTAAATACCCACTTTTGGATTTGACAATGAGAAATCATTATAAATTAATTACAGTAACTACTGTGTTCTGAATATGGAATAATGGATTCCTTATTTGGAATCAGGAGGTCCAAATTGTGTAAATAGGTTTATTTTAATTTTGGACAATATGAATAGTATCTGTTGTTGTTATTTTATTTACCATGGTTAATGGGTAAATCTGGTAAATATGGGTAAAAAAATAATATAACATCTCCTAAACCTATTGGATGATATACGTATAACCATGGACCTCCATGGATCTATTTTGGGACCCCATGGAACCACATTCATGTGAAAATTACATTTTATAAGAATTAATTTATGTAATGAAAAATCTAACATAAACATGTATACATTAATAAAGAAATTTATATCGGGATATATATGTAATATATTAAAAAATATATTTTTATTAGAAATATTGAAGGACTTTATATATCATGGTGTTTTTTTATAATTTGTATACATAAAATGAGTAAATTTATTTATCAAACAATGTTGAGGTAGTGATTCCATTATTAATGAATGATTTACAAAAATGATATTATAAAAATTAATATAATTTTATTTTGAATGTTTTGTCTCCATAGATGAATTTCTGGATTATTATGACTTGTTATATTTGAATTAATGATTTTATTTCAAAATAAATAATGTTTTTCATTTTTAAAAAGTCATGATATGAGTAGTATAAAAAAGTAAAAAATGAGTTTTTAAAACAAATATTATTTTATTATATGTTATAATTTTTTTGAAAATATTATATTCATCAAAATTACATATATAATGTTGAAAATGTAATTAACGTACCACTTAAGATTATATTGGTAATTTATATTAACAATATTGACCATATAGTATGAATATTAAATAAAACATAGAAAGAGTTAAATAATTTATCTTGGCGTAAATGCTAAAATAAAAGGTTAAAAATTTGACCTAGACTTCTCTAAAACCGATTGGTTGAGATATTTTCGACCCAAACGCATCTAATATATGAAATAAATGACTTTGTAACCTTTTTAAACAGATTTTTTTATAATAAAGTAATAATTCAAAACATTCTTAAAGTACCCTTCATCCCTCTTATAAAAGGGAATCACCCCAACCCATTTAATCACACCTCTGAATGTATCACCCGAGACTTTTATGTTATATAAACCATCAAAGGAATTTTTTTTTCTACACAACACTTTCATGGCTTGCTTTACACGCAATCGCGACCTTCCTCGATAGCTTGCGTCGTACGCAATACCGAGTTTCACTAAACAACAATATGCTATTAAAACTAGCCGTTATGAATAGTAATAACCACTTTTTAAAATTTTATAAATTTTATTTTTCAAAATGGACTTCATTTTTGGACTCAGAATATCGAAATTAGCCTGGGGTGAAATTTTGGTATTTTTCTGAAAACTTTCAATTTTTGATGAATAGTGAAACCACTAAGTAGTAGGTTAAAAACTGAATTTTGCATAAAACTTAATTTTACCGCTTCTGTGAATGGAATTTCAAAAATCCGAGAGACACGGTTAATATCAAGGACTAAAATGTGGTTCAATGAGATTAAAATAATTTTTTGGTTAATAGTAAATAGGGTAACTAAGGGTAAATATGATATCAATATTACCCTAACACATGTCCTAATTCTATTGGACAAGTGTAATTCGACCAAAAACAAACTTAGGAATAAAATATGACCATTTAGGACCACTTGGATTAGATTAGGACATTTATTATTAATTTATTTAAAGAAGGGTTAAAATAGTTAAAATCAAAGTTTAATAAGTAAATCATTTTTAATATGGGGTTATACATAAGATAAATTAGATTGTAAATATTCATTAGAAATCTAAAAAGATTTCCTACATGATGGTATTTTATTTGTAATTTTTAGACATCAAATAATTTAATTTATATATGACACAAAGATGATGCAGTAATTATCTTATTAATGAAATATTGACATAATTGATAATATAAATACCAAAATAAATGTAATTTAAGACTTTTTATGAATTCCACTAATTTTCTAGGTTACTATGATATATTATTGTTGATTTAATCAACTTGGTTCGAACATATAATTCTGTTATGACTTTCAAAAAAATCATATATCAAATAGTGTCAAAATTGACACAAAATAGTTTTTAAATCAAATATTATATTATTAATTGTTATTTTATTCCTAAAAATCTAAGGTTCGGCCAAATGACTTAGATAAAGATATATATATATATTAATAATAAACAATTTGGGGTTCGTTTGTCATGTTATAGTAAGTGTATTAACCATATAGTGAAAGAAAACAAAAAGACACGGTAAAAGTTAAATTAATTAACATAGAGTTAAATCTAATTGATAAGGTTAAAATAATACCCTAAACTTGTCTAAGTCCTATTGTTTGATAGGATTTCGACCCATCCCCACTTTAGCTTCGAAATAATACCCTTTGGAACCATTATAAACCGATTTTGACTTTAATATAAAAAAATATTTTGAGATATTCCTAAGGTGCCCCTCTCCTCCCTTATAAAAGGGCACCTCCTCCCCCTCCTCCTCACACCAATTTGAGCACTCAAGCTCGGCCAACCCTTGCCATTTTCTCCTCTCCACTTCCCTAGAATAATCCTAGAGGTCCTGGTATTCTCCAAAGACCAATCTTATTTCCTTAAGTGGAGGATTCAAAGAGGCGTTCCAAAGAAGAGGTAATATCCATTACCGATCTTTTCAATTTCTTTCTTCTTCAACTTCTTATTCTTTAGTTGTTTCATGATAAAGTAATAACATCAGTATTACTTACATACTGATATGTTATTATGAAACAACCGTAATTCACCTTCTATCCATCCTACGGAAAAATGAAATCACCGCGCGTGCGTACGTACGAAATACCGTCTCCACGCCGTGGTGTAATCTATTTTCCACCGTCACCTTACAAGGATGGGTATAATGGTGTAATGAGTAACTATATATGATTATTATGAAGTAATATTGATACTGAAATAATATATATATACTCCAATACAATTCCACGATCATAGGAACGATATCATCACTCGTGCGTACGTACGGAATACCGTCTCCACGATGTGATGCGACTCGTTCTACATGATCTTCATTTCATAATGATTATATAAATGAAATGAATGAATGAATATGGTATATACTACACTAATACCATTCTGGAAATGAATTATCTATAACCTAAAGATAAGAATAAGAATTTATTCGACAAAACACGCATAAGAACAAAAAGTTATAAAGACCCGAGTAACAAGTAACAATGAAATATTACTAACAAGAAGCTAATAATATGACCATATATGATCTCATATCAATATGTATGATTCTGGAATAAGTTAATAACATTATTTAAACCATTATACAGGAGCTTCAGACACGAACAAAGCAAATCGGACCTAAGGTAAGGGAAATATCACAATCTCATTTTTATCCGAGATTGTTTATTCGTAAGTATTTACTGGGGTGTATTTTATCATCCACATCCATGTTCCCTCAATATGTAATATTGTTTCCATCCACTTGCAATAGTTTAAATCCAATTTTACCCTTAGGTGAGTTTTTAGTAAAGAATATGAAAGGAATCTTTTGTCGTTTTTCCGTACGAGGTACTTTTTGACTTTTCCGACAAAAGTACGAAGAATGTTTTTTTAACTTATACGACATGAATGGATTTTTAAAACATTAAATCCAAGAAGATTCCTTTACAAGTTTTCAAGTTTATTTTTAATCAACTTCTTTTATTTTAAAGTCGTATGACATGTTATGAAAGGAAAAATGTTTTTGAAGAAGAAAGGATATTTTCCTCAAGAATGGAGTTCAAGTGTTTTATCAAAATGATTTTCCATCTAAGATAATAAAGGGTTCTGTTTTTATCCCTATTATTAAATTGATTTGTTCATGTTGTGATGAAATTATTTTTATGAATTCCTTTATCTTATATGAATTGATTTATGATGTCATGATGTTTCAAGAATCCCATTTTTGTTACATGTGTTATGCGATGATGTATGTTTTATGATTATGTGGCACACATAAGAAAGGATTCATTATAAGATGGGTGGGACCTATATCTCCCTCCAATTCATTGGGTAAATATTTTATATCTCATGAGATAGACATGGCTGAAACAGAAGGTTATTTCGGTTCAGTGATACAGGACTGAAACGAGGAGTGAACTCGGTTCAGAAAGGGACTTTGTCCACTAAGATAGTCTTGGCAATGAGTCATGACTAACAAGAAATGATTTTCCATGATTATGTGTGCATGCCACAAAGTTTCAAGTTTTATGTTATGATTATGGGGATCTCATTTTCACTTCTATGATTTATTCCATGTTAAGATATTATGATCTCTTTTGCAGGTTTTGATTTTCATAAAGATATGATATGATTTTTATTTCCTTTATTTTCCCTTGCTGAGCATTTGATCTCACCCTTTTATGTTTTCTTTTCCCCAGGTCAGGAAGATGGATATTAAGTAGAATATGCTAAAAGGGACCCTAGATATGATGAAATAAATGGGAGACACTGTAGAAGATTTATGAACCAGTTGTTTATGTTTCCCAGTTTCTAAAGACACTATACCTATACGGTCCTTTGTGGTTTTGTCATATGTTGTAATAAGTGTGCTTCAATTTTGAAGTATTAACAATGTATGTAAAGTGTGGGTCGTTATAGTTGGTATCAGAGGAAAGGTATAGTCAACCTTTGGAAACTAGGATGTGAAAGCCTTAGTAAGAACTCTAAGGATAAGTCTAAGCATAGAACACAATCTTAGAAATGGCCATGAATAACCTAGGATAAGACCATAAGCATGAAAATTTTATTCTTGAATTATGTGGTTTCCTATTATAATTAGTGTTGCTCACACTATTCTTCTTGGTTTTAGTCAATGGCTGGAACCCGAAGGAACCGTGTTAATGCGGAATGTGATGGGCAATGCAATGATTGTCCCCCTGAGCAACCAAACGATATGGGAGCTGGAATGCAAAATCTTGTAGCCATGCTCACACAACTTTCTCAAGCTATGAATCATGCAGGATTTCCAAACGAGCAATGGAGGGAGCAACATTCTGTTGAATCCTTCATGAGGCAGCGTCCACCTTCTTTCAGCGGGTCTACTGATCCATTAGTTGCTGAACAATGGATTAGTACTACTGAAAAGATATTTTCAGTTCTTCAATGTTCTGAACATGATAAAGTCATCCTAGCAGTGTATCGTTTGGAAGGAGATGCTGATCAATGGTGGAATCTTGTTAAGAATACGAGGCAAAGGGATGAAATTGAATCTATGGAATGGGACGAGTTCAATAACTTATTTTTCAATAAGTACTTCCCTCTTATTCTCCGAACAAAGATGGAGAAAGAGTTTCTTGAACTGAAGCAAAGGGATGATGAATCTGTTAGTGCCTATGAAGCAAATTTTTCAAGACTTGCAAGGTACGCTTCTGGTATTATTATCCAACCTGAGAGTAAGATCGATCGATTCTTTAGTGGCTTAAAACCAAGTCTTCGAAGGGCGTTAGCCATAAGGGACTTCAATAGCTACGAGGAAATCGTTTGATGTGCTCTCAAAGTCGAGATGGATATTCGAGTAACCCATCAGTCACATGGGTTTGATAAGAAGAGGAAGATGGAATTCAAAGAAAAATCTAAAGAGCACACGGAAAAGAAGATGAACTTTCCCTTATGCTCAAAGTGTGGAAAGAAACATGGAGGGAGTTGTCTTAAAGGGACAAGTAAATGTTTTAAATGTGGAAAGGAAGGTCATCGGGCATTTGAATGCCGTGATAATGGGAAGAAGATGTCTAATGATGCAAACAAAGGAAGGGATACACAGAATGAACCTACTACACTTCAATGTTTCAAGTGCAAGGAGATGGGGCATTATGCCAATCAATGCTCAAATCCAAGGGTTGATGATGATGGTCGACGTCAACAAACTCTTAAGGCTAAAGACAAAGGAAAGTCACATGCAATTTCTATCAGCGATGTGGAGTACGATAACGATGTGGTGAAAGGTACACTTACCATCCACTCTAACGTAGCAAATGTTTTATTTGATTCTGGATCCACCCACTCTTTTATTTCTAAAGAATTTTCTAAGGGTATCACCGTATTACCTCAACAATTAGATGTTGAGTTAGCTGTGACAACACCTAATGGCACAACAGTCGCATCAGATGTTTATAATTCTTCTCCGATCGAAGTTTGTGGGAAACTGCTTCCTGAAAATCTTGTGATCCTTCCTTTAGTGGAATTTGATGTGATTCTTGGCATGGATTGGCTTTCTCTACATGGAGCTCATATCGATTTCCAAAGAAGGGAAGTCACATTTCATATTCCAGATCAACCTACCATCATCTATCAATGCAAGGATGAACATAACCTTCCAGTGGAAATTTCTTCCATCTTATGGGTATTGATTCCACTAAATGAAGGTTATTTATCTCAAATAGTTGGCGAGAAACTCACGATTAAGAATATGCCCATTGTACGGGAGTTTGATGATGTGTTTCCGGAGGAATTACCGGGTCTTCCACCAAATCGTGAAGTTGAGTTTTCAATAGAACTCGTACCGGGTGCTTTGCCTATTTCAAAGACACCTTATAGAATGGCCCCAATTGAGTTGCAGGAATTGAAGAAGCAACTCCAAGAGAATCTTGATAAGGGATTCATACGCCCTAGTGCGTCACCTTGGGGAGCACCTGTTCTATTTGTTAAGAAGAAAGATGGATCAATGAGACTCTGCATTGATTATCGAGAACTTAACAAGATCACTACCAAGAACAAATATCCTCTCCCACGCATTGATGACTTATTTGACCAACTACGCGGAGCTCAATACTTTTCCAAGATTGATCTTCGTTCAGGGTATCATCAATTAAGGGTCAAAAGGGAGGATATACCAAAGACGGCTTTCCGTACAAGGTATGGACACTATGAATTTATAGTGATGCCATTTGGTCTTACTAATGCCCCTGCTATCTTCATGGATATAATGAATAAAGTCTTTAGAGACTATCTTGATCAATTTGTGGTAGTCTTTATAGACGACATTCTTGTCTATTCAAAGAGCAAGGAAGAGCATGAAGATCACTTGAGAATTATATTGAAGACCCTGAGAAAAGAGAAGCTTTATGCCAAATTTACAAAGTGTGAATTTTGGCTTCAAAAAGTGGCATTTTTGGGTCATATAATCTCAAATGAGGGGATATCTGTGGATCCAGCAAAAACAGAGGTTATCGAAAGATGGTCAAGACCAACAACAGTAACTGAGATCCGAAGTTTTCTTGGTTTGGCTGGTTATTATCGACGTTTTGTAAAAGATTTTTCACGATTATCTAATCCACTCACAAAGTTGACTCGGAAAGGAGTTAAGTTTGTCTGGACAGAGGAATGTGAAGAGAATTTCAAGGAGTTGAAAAGAAGGTTATCCAGTGCACCTGTGCTCACACTGCCTTGTAGTGGAGAAAGGTTTGTGATCTACAGTGATGCATCCAAGAAGGGATTGGGGTGTGTTCTTATGCAAAATGATATGGTGATAGCTTATGCCTCACGACAGTTGAAAATCCATGAGCAAAATTACCCAACACATGATTTGGAGTTGGCTGCGGTAATCTTTGCATTAAAGATTTGGAGGCATTACCTTTATGGTGAAAGGTGTGATATTTATACTGATCATAAAAGTTTAAAGAATATTTTCACACAAAAGGAGTTGAATATGCGTCAATGAAGATGGTTGGAGCTGATTAAGGATTATGACTGCTCAATCCATTACCACCCTAGGAAAGCAAACAAGGTGGCAGATGCATTAAGTCGACAAGACCATGCTAGTTTATCCATGATGAGGATCACAAAAGATCCAATATTTATGGATTTACAAAGGATGGATCTTGGAATTATAATGGAAGGGGAAAAATCTTATCTTTCTCAAATGAATGTTCAACCATTTATACATGTGAAGATTAAAGAGGCACAGAAAGAAGATGTCGAGTTACAAAAGAAGGTGAGAAATGTTCCTGAATTCAACCTTGATTGTGATGGGATAATAAAGTTCAGGAATCGGGTTTGCGTTCCTCCCATCCCCGAATTAAAGAATGAGCTGCTGGATGAGGCTCATAGTTCGTCATTCTCTATTCATCCTGGAAGCACGAAGATGTATAGGGACCTGAAAGAGTACTTCTGGTGGGATGGCATGAAAAGAGATGTTGCTGAATATGTCTCTCGATGCTTGGTTGGTCAACAAGTTAAAGCTGAGAGACAGAAGTCTAAGGGGATGTTACAACCATTACCCATACCCGAATGGAAATGGGAAAACATCACTATAGACTTTGTCACAGGACTTCCTAAGACATCCAAAGGCAATAATGCTATCTGGGTCATAGTTGATCGTCTTACAAAGTCCGCACACTTCATTGCTATTAGATAGGATTTCTCTCTAGATCAGCTTTCCAGGATATATGTAAAGGAAGTGGTATGATTGCATGGAGTACCACTTTCTATTATATCTGATCGGGATCCGAGATTTACCTCGAAGTTCTGGCGAAGTCTTCAGCATACTCTGGATACAGAGTTGAGTTTCAGCACTGCTTATCATCCCCAGACAGACGGTCAGTCTGAGAGAACAATTCAAACCCTAGAAGATATGTTGAGATCTTGCTCTATGGATTTCAAAGGAGGTTGGGATCAACACCTACCTTTGGTGGAATTTTCTTATAATAATAGCTTTCACTCCAGTATTCAGATGGCTCCTTATGAAGCTCTCTATGGAAAGAAATGCAGGACTCCAACTTGCTGGGATGAAGTTGGGGAAAGAAAGCTATTAGGACCTGATCTCGTTGATGAAATGGCAGAAAAGGTCAGATCTATTCAACAACACATAAGAGCAGCTCAGAGTCGACAGAAAAGTTATGCCGACAACCTAAGAAAAGACCTAGAGTTTGAAGTGGGTGATAAAGTGTTCTTACGAATATCTCCCTGGAAGAGGGTTATGAGATTTGGAAAGAAGGGGAAGTTGAGCCCTAGATATATCGGTCCTTTCGAAATACTGGATCGTGTTGGGAAGGTAGCTTACCGATTGGCGCTTCCACCGAATCTCTCTCAAGTTCATGATGTGTTCCATGTATCTCTCCTGAGAAAGTACATACCAGATCCTTCACATGTACTCAGCTCAGAAGTTGTACCGCTGGAGCAAGATCTTTCTTATGAAGAACAGCCGATAGAGATTCTGGATCGTAGCGAAAAAGTCCTACGAAACAAGACCACTCGCTTGGTGAAAGTTTTATGGAGGAACCACCAACTTGAAGAAGCTACATGGGAGCTTGAGGATATGATGAGGGAGAAGTATCCTCATTTGTTTGTTAAAAAGTGACGAGTTTCGAGGGCAAAATTCTTTTTAAGGGGGGTAGAATGTAACACCCGAGACATTTATGTTATATAAACCATCAAAGGAATTTTTTTTTCTACACAACACTTGCTTGGCTTGCTTTACACGCAATCGCGACCTTCCTCGATAGCTTGCATCGTACGCAATACCGAGTTTCACTAAACAACAATATGCTATTAAAACTAGCCGTTATGAATAGTAATAACCACTTTTTAAAATTTTATAAATTTTATTTTTCAAAATGGACTTCATTTTTGGACTCAGAATATCGAAATTAGCCTAGGGTGAAATTTTGGTATTTTTCTGAAAACTTTCAATTTTTGATGAATAGTGAAACCACTAAGTGGTAGGTTAAAAACTGAATTTTGCATAAAACTTAATTTTACCGCTTCTGTGAATGGAATTTCAAAAATCCGAGAGACACGGTTAATATCAAGGACTAAAATGTGGTTCAATGAGATGAAAATAATTTTTTGGTTAATAGTAAATAGGGTAACTAAGGGTAAATATGATATCAATATTACCCTAACACATGTCCTAATTCTATTGGACAAGTGTAATTCGACCAAAAACAAACTTAGGAATATAATATGACCATTTAGGCCCACTTGGATTAGATTAGGACATTTATTATTAATTTATATAAAGAAGGGTTAAAATAGTTAAAATCAAAGTTTAATAAGTAAATCATTTTTAATATGGGGTTATACATAAGATAAATTCGATTGTAAATATTCATTAGAAATCTAAAAAGATTTCCTACATGATGGTATTTTATTTGTAATTTTTAGACATCAAATAATTTAATTTATATATGACACAAAGATGATGCAGTAATTATCTTATTAATGAAATATTGACATAATTGATAATATAAATACCAAAATAAATGTAATTTAAGACTTTTTATGAATTCCACTAATTTTCTAGGTAACTATGATATATTATTGTTGATTTAATCAACTTGGTTCGAACATATAATTCTGTTATGACTTTCAAAAAAATCATCTATCAAATAGTGTCAAAATTGACACAAAATAGTTTTTAAATCAAATATTATATTATTAATTGTTATTTTATTCATAAAAATCTACGGTTCGGCCAAATAACTTAGATAAAGATATATATATTAATAATAAACAATTTGGGGTTCGTTTGTCATGTTATAGTAAGTGTATTAACCATATAGTGAAAGCAAACAAAAAGACACGGTAAAAGTTAAATTAATTAACACAGAGTTAAATCTAATTGATAAGGTTAAAATAATACCCTAAACTTGTCTAAGTCCTATTGGTTGATAGGATTTCGACCCATCCCCACTTTATCTTCGAAATAAGACCCTTTGGAACCATTATAAACCGATTTTGACTTTAATATAAAAAAATATTTTGAGATATTCCTAAGGTGCCCCTCTCCTCCCTTATAAAAGGGAACCTCCTCCCCCTCCTCCTCACACCAATTTGAGCACTCAAGCTCGGCCAAACCCTGCCATTTTCTCCTCTCCACTTCCCTAGAATAATCCTAGAGGTCCTGGTCTTCTCCAAAGACCAATCTTAGTTCCTTAAGTGGAGGATTCAAAGAGGCGTTCCAAAGAAGAGGTAATATCCATTATCAATCTTTTCAATTTCTTTCTTCTTCAACTTCTTATTCTTTAGTTGTTTCATGATAAAGTAATAACATCAGTATTACTTACATACTGATATGTTATTATGAAACAACCGTAATTCACCTTCTATCCATCCTACGGAAAAATGAAATCACCGCGCGTGCGTACGTACGGAATACCGTCTCCACGCCGTGGTGTAATCTATTTTCCACCATCACCTTACAAGGATGGGTATAATGGTGTAATGAGTAACTATATATATATTTATTATGAAGTAATATTGATACTGAAATAATATATATATACTCCAATACAATTCCACGATCATAGGAACGATATCATCACTCGTGCGTACGTACGGAATACCGTCTCCACGATGTGATGCGACTCATTCTACATGATCTTCATTTCATAATGATTATATAAATGAATTGAATGAATGAATATGGTATATACTACACTAATACCATTCTGGAAATGAATTATCTATAACCTAAAGATAAGAATAAGAATTTATTCGACAAAACACGCATAAGAACAAAAAGTTATAAAGACCCGAGTAACAAGTAACAATGAAATATTACTAACAAGAAGCTAATAATATGACCATATATGATCTCATATCAATATGTATGATTCTGGAATAAGTCAATAACATTATTTAAACCATTATACAGGAGCTTCGGACACGAACAAAGGAAATCGGACCTAAGGTAAGGGAAATATCACAATCTCATTTTTATCCGAGATTGTTTATTCGTAAGTATTTACTGGGGTGTATTTTATCATCCACATCCATGTTCCCTCAATATGTAATATTGTTTCCATCCACTTGCAATAGTTTAAATCCAATTTTACCCTTAGGTGAGTTTTTAGTAAATAATATGAAAGGAATCTTTTGTCGTTTTTCCGTACGAGGTACTTTTTGACTTTTCCGACAAAAGTACGAAGAATGTTTTTTTAACTTATACGGCATGAATGGATTTTTAAAACATTAAATCCAAGAAGCTTCCTTTAAAAGTTTTCAAGTTTATTTTTAATCAACTTCTTTTATTTTAAAGTCGTATGACATGTTATGAAAGGAAAAATGTTTTTGAAGAAGAAAGGATATTTTCCTCAAGAATGGAGTTCAAGTGTTTTATCAAAATGATTTTCCATCTAAGATAATAAAGGGTTCTGTTTTTATCCTTATTATTAAATTGATTTGTTCATGTTGTGATGAAATTATTTTTATGAATACCTTTATCTTATATGAATTGATTTATGATGTCATTATGTTTCAAGAATCCCATTTTTGTTACATGTGTTATGCGATGATGTATGTTTTATGATTATGTGGCACACATAAGAAAGGATTCATTATAAGATGGGTGGGACCTATATCTCCCTCCAATGCATTGGGTAAAGATTTTATATCTCATGATATAGACATGGCTGGAATGGAAGGTTATTTCGGTTCAGTGATACAGGACTGAAACGAGGAGTGAACTCGGTTCAGAAAGGGACTTTGTCCACTAAGATAGTCTTGGCAATGAGTCATGACTAACAAGAAATGATTTTCCATGATTATGTGTGCATGGCACAAAGTTTCAAGTTTTATGTTATGATTATGGGGATCTCATTTTCACTTCTATGATTTATTCCATGTTATGATATTATGATCTCTTTTGCAGGTTTTGATTTTCATAAAGATATGATATGATTTTTATTTCCTTTATTTGCCCTTGCTGAGCATTTGAGCTCACCCTTTTATGTTTTCTTTTCCCCAGGTCAGGAAGATGGATATTAAGTAGAATATGCTAAAAGGGACCCTAGATATGATGAAATAAATGGGAGACACTGTAGAAGATTTATGAACCAGTTGTTTATGTTTCCCAGTTTCTAAAGACACTATACCTATACGGTCCTTTGTGGTTTTGTCATATGTTGTAATAAGTGTGCTTCAATTTTGAAGTATTAACAATGTATGTAAAGTGTGGGTCGTTATAGTTGGTATCAGAGGAAAGGTATAGTCAACCTTTGGAAACTAGGATGTGAAAGCCTTAGTAAGAACCCTAAGGATAAGTCTAAGCATAGAACACAATCTTAGAAATGGCCATGAATAACCTAGGATAAGACCATAAGCATGAAAATTTTATTCTTGAATTATGTGGTTTCCTATTATAATTAGTGTTGCTCACACTATTCTTCTTGGATTTAGTCAATGGCTGGAACCCGAAGGAACCGTGTTAATGCGGAATGCGATGGGCAATGAAATGATTGTCCCCCTGAGCAACCAAACGATATGGGAGCTGGAATGCAAAATCTTGTAGCCATGCTCACACAACTTTCTCAAGCTATGAATCATGCAGGATTTCCAAACGAGCAAAGGAGGGAGCAACATTCTGTTGAATCCTTCATGAGGCAGCGTCCACCTTCTTTCAGCGGGTCTACTGATCCATTAGTTGCTGAACAATGGATTAGTACTACTGAAAAGATATTTTCAGTTCTTCAATGTTCTGAACATGATAAAGTCATCCTAGCAGGGCATCGTTTGGAAGGAGATGCTGATCAATGGTGGAATCTTGTTAAGAATATGAGGCAAAGGGATGAAATTGAGTCTATGGAATGGGACGAGTTCAAGAACTTATTTTTCAATAAGTACTTCCCTCGTATTCTCCGAACAAAGATGGAGAAAGAGTTTCTTGAACTGAAGCAAAGGGATGATGAATCTGTTGGTACCTATGAAGCAAATTTTACAAGACATGCAAGGTACGCTTCTGGTATTATTATCCAACCTGAGAGTAAGATCGATCGATTCATTAGTGGCTTAAAACCAAGTCTTCGATGGGCGTTAGCCATAAGGGACTTCAATAGCTACGAGGAAATCATTCGATGTGCTCTCAAAGTCGAGATGGAGATTGGAGTAACCCATCAGTCACATGGGTTTGATAAGAAGAGGAAGATGGAATTCAAAGAAAAATCTAAAGATCACACGGAAAAGAAGATGAACTTTCCCTTATGCTCAAAGTGTGGAAAGAAACATGGAGGGAGTTGTCTTAAAGGGACAAGTAAATGTTTTAAATGTGGAAAGGAAGGTCATCGGGCATTTGAATGCCGTGATAATGGGAAGAAGATGTATAATGATGCAAACAAAGGAAGGGATACACAGAATGAACCTACTACACTTCAATGTTTCAAGTGAAAGGAGATGGGGCATTATGCCAATAAATGCTCAAATCCAAGGGTTGATGATGATGGTCGACGTTAACAAACTCTTAAGGCTAAAGACAAAGGAAAGTCACATGCAATTTCTATCAGCGATGTGGAGTACGATAACGATGTGGTGAAAGGTACACTTACCATCCACTCTAAAGTAGCAAATGTTTTATTTGATTCTGGATCCACCCACTCTTTTATTTCTAAAGAATTTTCTAAGGGTATCACCGTATTACCTCAACAATTAGATGTTGAGTTAGATGTGACAACACCTAATGGCACAACAGTCGCATCAGAAGTTTATAATTCTTCTCCGATCGAAGTTTGTGGGAATGTGCTTCCTACAAATCTTGTGATCCTTCCTTTAGTGGAATTTGATGTGATTCTTGTCATGTATTGGCTTTCTCTACATGGAGCTCATATCGATTGCCAAAGAAGGGAAGTCACATTTCAAATTCCAGATCAACCTACGATCGTCTATCAATGAAAGGATGAACATAACCTTCCAGTGGAAATTTCTTCCATCTTATGGGTATTGATTCCACTAAATGAAGGTTATTTATCTCAAATAGTTGGTGAGAAACTCACGATTAAGAATATGCCCATTGTACGGGAGTTTGATGATGTCTTTCTGGAGGAATTACCGGGTCTTCCACCAAATCGTGATGTTGAGTTTTCAATAGAACTCGTACCGGGTGCTTTGCCTATTTCAAAGACACCTTATAGAATGGCCCCAATTGAGTTGCAGGAATTGAAGAAGCAACTCCAAGAGAATCTTGATAAGGGATTCATACGCCCTAGTGCGTCACCTTGGGGAGCACCTGTTCTATTTGTTAAGAGGAAAGATGGATCAATGAGACTCTGCATTGATTATCGAGAACGTAACAAGATCACTATCAAGAACAAATATCCTCTCCCACGCATTGATGACTTATTTGACCAACTACGCGGAGCTCAATACTTTTCCAAGATTGATCTTCGTTCAGGGTATCATCAATTAAGGTTCAAAAGGGAGGATATACCAAAGACGGCTTTCCGTACAAGGTATGGACACTATGAATTTATAGTGATGCCATTTGGTCTTACTAATGCCCCTGCTATCTTCATGCATCTAATGAATAGAGTCTTTAGAGACTATCTTGATCAATTTTTGGTAGTCTTTATAGACGATATTCTTGTCTATTCAAAGAGCAAGGATGAGCATGAAGATCACTTGATAATTATATTGAAGACCCTGAGAAAAGAGAAGCTTTATGCCAAATTTACCAAGTGTGAATTTTGGCTTCAAAAAGTTGCATTTTTGGGTCATATAATCTCAAAAGAGGGGATATCTGTGGATCCAGCAAAAACAGAGGTTATCAAAAGATGGTCAAGACCAACAACAGTAACTGAGATCCGAATTTTTCTTGGTTTGGCTGGTTATTATCGACGTTTTGTAAAAGATTTTTCACGATTATCTAATCCACTCACCAAGTTGACTCGGAAAGGAGTTAAGTTTGTCTGGACAGAGGAATGTGAAGAGAATTTCAAGGAGTTGAAAAGAAGGTTATCCAGTGCACCTGTGCTCACACTGCCTTGTAGTGGAGAAAGGTTTGTGATCTACAGTGATGCATCCAAGAAGGGATTGGGGTGTGTTCTTATGCAAAATGATATGGTGATAGATTATGCCTCACGACAGTTGAAAATCCATGAGCAAAATTACCCAACACATGATTTGGAGTTGGCTGCGGTAATCTTTGCATTAAAGATTTGGAGGCATTACCTTTATGGTGAAAGGTGTGATATTTATACTGATCATAAAAGTTTAAAGTATATTTTCACACAAAAGGAGTTGAATATGCGTCAAAGAAGATGGTTGGAGCTGATTAAGGATTATGACTGCTCAATCCATTACCACCCTGGGAAAGCAAACAAGGTGGAATATGCATTAAGTCGACAAGACCATGCTAGTTTATCCATGATGAGGATCACAAAAGATCCAATATTTATGGATTTACAAAGGGTGGATCTTGGAATTATAATGGAAGGGGAAAAATCTTATCTTTCTCAAATGAATGTTCAACCATCTATACATGTGAAGATTAAAGAGGCACAGAAAGAAGATGTCGAGTTACAAAAGAAGGTGAGAAATGTTCCTAAATTCAACCTTGATTGTGATGGGATAATAAAGATCAGGAATCGGGTTTGCGTTCCTCCCATCCCCGAATTAAAGAATGAGCTGCTGGATGAGGCTCATAGTTCGTCATTCTCTATTCATCCTGGAAGCACGAAGATGTATAGGGACCTGAAAGAGTACTTCTGTTGGGATGGCATGAAAAGAGATGTTGCTGAATATGTCTCTCGATGCTTGGTTTGTCAACAAGATAAAGCTGAGAGACAGAAGTCTAAGGGGATGTTACAACCATTACCCATACCCGAATGGAAATGGGAAAACATCACTATGGACTTTGTCACAGGACTTCCTAAGACATCCAAAGGCAATAATTCTATCTGGGTCATAGTTGATCGTCTTACAAAGTCCGCACACTTCATTGCTATTAGAGAGGATTTCTCTCTAGATCAGCTTTCCAGGATATATGTAAAGGAAGTGGTAAGATTTCATGGAGTACCACTTTCTATTATATCTGATCGGGATCCGAGATTTACCTCGAAGTTCTGGCGAAGTCTTCAGCATACTCTGGATACAGAGTTGAGTTTCAGCACTGCTTATCATCCCCAGACAGACGGTCAGTCTGAGAGAACAATTCAAACCCTAGAAGATATGTTGAGAGCTTGCTCTATGGATTTCAAAGGAGATTGGGATCAACACCTACCTTTGGTGGAATTTTCTTATAATAATAGCTTTCACTCCAGTATTCAGATGGCTCCTTATGAAGCTCTCTATGGAAAGAAATGCAGGACTCCAACTTGCTGGGATGAAGTTGGGGAAAGAAAGCTATTAGGACCTGATCTCGTTGATGAAATGGCAGAAAAGGTCAGATCTATTCAACAACACATAAGAGCAGCTCAGAGTCGATAGAAAAGTTATGCCGACAACCGAAGAAAAGACCTAGAGTTTGTAGTGGGTGATAAAGTGTTCTTACGAATATCTCCCTGGAAGAGGGTTATGAGATTTGGAAAGAAGGGGAAGTTGAGCCCTAGATATATCGGTCCTTTCGAAATACTGGATCGTGTTGGGAAGGTAGCTTACCGATTGGCGCTTCCACCGAATCTCTCTCAAGATCACGATGTGTTCCATGTATCTCTCCTGAGAAAGTACATACCAGATCCTTCACATGTACTCAGCTCAGAAGTTGTACCGCTGGAGCAAGATCTTTCTTATGAAGAACAGCTGATAGAGATTCTGGATTGTAGCAAAAAATTCCTACGAAACAAGACCACTCGCTTGGTGAAAGTTTTATGGAGGAACCACTAACTTGAAGAAGCTACATGGGAGCTTGAGGATATGATGAGGGAGAAGTATCCTCATTTGTTTGTTACAAAGTGACGAGTTTCGAGGGCGAAATTCTTTTTAAGGGGGGTAGAATGTAACACCCGAGACTTTTATGTTATATAAACCATCAAAGGAATTTTTTTTCTACACAACACTTGCTTGGCTTGCTTTACATGCAATCGCGACCTTCCTCGATAGCTTGCGTCGTACGCAATACCGAGTTTCACTAAACAACAATATGCTATTAAAACTAGCCGTTATGAATAGTAATAACCACTTTTTAAAATTTTATAAATTTTATTTTTCAAAATGGACTTCATTTTTGGACTCAGAATATCGAAATTAGCCTAGGGTGAAATTTTGGTATTTTTCTGAAAACTTTCAATTTTTGATGAATAGTGAAACCACTAAGTGGTAGGTTAAAAACTGAATTTTGCATAAAACTTAATTTTACCGCTTCTGTGAATGGAATTTCAAAAATCCGAGAGACACGGTTAATATCAAGGACTAAAATGTGGTTTAATGAGATGAAAATAATTTTTTGGTTAATAGTAAATAGGGTAACTAAGGGTAAATATGATATCAATATTACCCTAAAACATGTCCTAATTCTATTGGTCAAGTGTAATTCGACCAAAAACAAACTTAGGAATAAAATATGACCATTTAGGCCCACTTGGATTAGATTAGGACATTTATTATTAATTTATTTAAAGAAGGGTTAAAATAGTTAAAATCAAAGTTTAATAAGTAAATCATTTTTAATATGGGGTTATACATAAGATAAATTGGATTGTAAATATTCATTAGAAAGCTAAAACGATTTCCTACATGATGGTATTTTATTTGTAATTTTTAGACATCATATAATTTAATTTATATATGACACAAAGATGATGCAGTAATTATCTTATTAATGAAATATTGACATAATTGATAATATAAATACCAAAATAAATGTAATTTAAGACTTTTTATGAATTCCACTAATTTTCTAGGTTACTATGATATATTATTGTTGATTTAATCAACTTGTTTCGAACATATAATTCTGTTATGACTTTCAAAAAAATTATATATCAAATAGTGTCAAAATTTACACAAAATAGTTTTTAAATCAAATATTATATTATTAATTGTTATTTTATTCATAAAAATCTATGGTTCGGCCAAATGACTTAGATAAAGATATATATATTAATAATAAACAATTTGGGGTTCGTTTGTCATGTTATAGTAAGTGTATTAACCATATAGTGTAAGAAAACAAAAAGACACGGTAAAAGTTAAATTAATTAACTTAGAGTTAAATCTAATTGATAAGGTTAAAATAATACCCTAAACTTGTCTAAGTCCTATTGGTTGATAGGATTTCGACCCATCCCCACTTTAGCTTCGAAATAAGACCCTTTGGAACCATTATAAACCGATTTTGACTTTAATATAAAAAAATATTTTGAGATATTCCTAAGGTGCCCCTCTCCTCCCTTATAAAAGGGCACCTCCACCCCCTCCTCCTCACACCAATTTGAGCACTCAAGCTCGTCCAACCCCTGCCATTTTCTCCTATCCACTTCCCTAGAATAATCCTAGAGGTCCTGGTCTTCTCCAAAGACCAATCTTAGTTCCTTAAGTGGAGGATTCAAAGAGGCGTTCCAAAGAAGAGGTAATATCCATTACCGATCTTTTCAATTTCTTTATTCTTCAACTTCTTATTCTTTAGTTGTTTCATGATAAAGTAATAACATCAGTATTACTTACATACTGATATGTTATTATGAAACAACCATAATTCACCTTCTATCCATCCTACGGAAAAATGAAATCACCGCGCGTGCGTACGTACGGAATACCGTCTCCACGCCGTGGTGTAATCTATTTTCCACCATCACCTTACAAGGATGGGTATAATGGTGTAATGAGTAACTATATATGATTATTATGAAGTAATATTGATACTGAAAAAATATATATATACTCCAAAACAATTCCACGATCATAGGAACGATATCATCACTCGTGCGTACGTACGGAATACCGTCTCCACGATGTGATGCGACTTGTTCTACATGATCTTCATTTCATAATGATTATATAAATTAATTGAATGAATGAATATGGTATATACTACACTAATACCATTCTGGAAATGAATTATCTATAACCTAAAGATAAGAATAAGAATTTATTCGACAAAACACGCATAAGAACAAAAAGTTATAAAGACCCGATTAACAAGTAACAATGAAATATTACTAACAAGAAGCTAATAATATGACCATATATGATCTCATATAAATATGTATTATTCTGGAATAAGTCAATAACATTATTTAAACCATTATACAGGATCTTCGGACACGAAAAATGCAAATCGGACCTAAGGTAAGGGAAATATCACAATCTCATTTTTATCCGAGATTGTTTATTCGTAAGTATTTACTAGGGTGTATTTTATCATCCACATCCATGTTCCCTCAATATGTAATATTTTTCCATCCACTTGAAATAGTTTAAATCCAATTTTACCCTTAGGTGAGTTTTTAGTAAAGAATATGAAAGGAATCTTTTGTCGTTTTTCCGTACGAGGTACTTTTTGACTTTTCCGACAAAAGTACGAAGAATGTTTTTTTAACTTATACGGCATGAATGGATTTTTAAAACATTAAATCCAAGAATCATCCTTTACAAGTTTTCAAATTTATTTTTAATCAACTTCTTTTATTTTAAAGTCGTATGACATGTTATGAAAGGAAAAATGTTTTTGAAGAAGAAAGGATATTTTCCTCAAGAATGGAGTTCAAGTGTTTTATCAAAATGATTTTCCATCTAAGATAATAAAGGGTTCTGTTTTTATCCCTATTATTAAATTTATTTGTTCATGTTGTGATGAAATTATTTTTATGAATTCCTTTATCTTATATGAATTGATTTATGATGTCATGATGTTTCAAGAATCCCATTTTTGTTACATGTGTTATGCGATGATGTATGTTTTATGATTATGTGGAACACATAAGAAAGGATTCATTATAAGATGGGTGGGACCTATATCTCCCTCCAATGCATTGGGTAAAGATTTTATATCTCATGAGATAGACATGGCTGGAACGGAAGGTTATTTCGGTTCAGTGATACAGGACTGAAACGAGGAGTGAACTCGGTTCAGAAAGGGACTTTGTCCACTAAGATAGTCTTGACAATGAGTCATGACTAACAAGAAATGATTTTCCATGATTATGTGTGCATGCCACAAAGTTTCAAGTTTTATGTTATGATTATGGGGATCTCATTTTCACTTCTATGATTTATTCCATGTTAAGATATTATGATCTCTTTTGCAGGTTTTGATTTTCATAAAGATATGATATGATTTTTATTTCCTTTATTTGCCCTTGCTGAGCATTTGAGCTCACCCTTTTATGTTTTCTTTTCCCCAGGTCAGGAAGATGGATATTAAGTAGAATATGCTAAAAGGGACCCTAGATATGATGAAATAAATGGGAGACACTGTAGAAGATTTATGAACCAGTTGTTTATGTTTCCCAGTTTCTAAAGACACTATACCTATACGGTCCTTTGTGGTTTTGTCATATGTTGTAATAAGTGTGCTTCAATTTTGAAGTATTAACAATGTATGTAAAGTGTGGGTCGTTATTCTGAAGCACCTTGGACTGTGAATAATCTTCCAAATAAGCTCCCAAAACCTCTATTTTCCTCCTAGAATCCTAACCATAGGCATTAGGAAATAAAGAACTCCTTTCGGCTCATATCAAAGGGAGCTACACATTTTAAGAGGTACTGTCTTCACTAAAGTTCATTTTGATTATTTTCATCTTAAATCCTTATTATATTATTATTAATTGATTACATAACAACACATGTAGCCTCAATATTATATTATGTTTTTATTATACGGATTCTAACTACACTTATAAACACCACTATATAATGGATATCCACATACTCTATCTATGGAATGCGAACTACTACCTCACGAAACCATGATTGCTCAATTTTTCTTTACCTATTTTCATGATGGAAATTATGATTTGACTATATTTATATATGATATATATTGTATTATTATTGAATATGTGTGTTTTTTATTTATTTTTTCATAACATTATTCTTACCGAAATTTGTAAATACAATAATTTTACTGGAGGAAGGGCAGACTTCCGTCCCCTCAATGTGATATGACTCGTTCATGCCATACATGGATCCTATAAAGTATATATATAAAATTATTATGTAATGTATTGATAATATTATATTATAGAGTAATTATAATAAATACATATATCATATAGTTTGAAATCTTTTATATATAAAAATGGAATAAAAGTATCGTTCATGCGTACATACAGTTTACCGTGTCCATGAATGGTGTATTTCGGTTATTATCTCCAAATGTTATGGAATTTTATAAATATATATATATATTGTATATATATGATATTGAAATAGTGAATACTATTTTACACATAATGGACTTTTGACAACATGGAAAAATGGTAATTATATCATATTCATTTTCGACTATAGTACCGAATATTGACAAATTGGTGGATATGAACTCAAATAATAATTTATGTTTTATTACATGATGATAAGTTATATAAAATTATTAATAAACATGAAAATTTTTCTGAATAAATTATTACTTAATCTAAGATTATTATTTGGGAATATAAAGAATGAACAAGACACATCATGCTCATGATACAGAATCCTTTCACCCTCCTATTTTTTTCAAAGACTACTTTTATGTTATATATTATAATTTCCATTTTAATATGTTGGGATATGTTCTTTTGAAATATAATTTATTTATATTTTCTGTATAATTTATGAGATTCCCTTTGTGCACTCATCAACTTGTTTTATGAATTTTGAAGTGACACTATTATGCTTCAAAATATTTGTAGGGGAATTTTATCAATCCCCTTCATTAAGGAATATTTTGGTATATAAGAATATTTATTTTATATGGTGTATAATTATAAACATTCTCTATTAATTCAAATTATGGTTTTCAAAAAGAATATTTTGTTTTATAAAGCGTTTTATGTAAACAAAAATGGAATTCTTATTTTTAACGTATGTGAGGACAATGACTTTTACCCCGTAGTGAGTATTATTTGATATTTAGATTCCTTAAAAATATGAAACGTTATGAAAACAAAAAAACACAACATATACCATGTTTATGTATATTTTTATTGAAAATGGTTTTTAGAAACCATTGATTATTCAATTATATTGAGACGAAAGATTGTGATTGAAATGTGTAAATGTTATCTTTCCTTTATTCTTGTTTTATGCGTTATGAATATGTTATGGTACTTGGGAATTGAATACATATAAATGTGGTTCCATGATAAACTAAGGTTTGGTGCACAAGAGATATCTCTACAATTCATTGTGTAATGTGACAAAGGTAAACACTAATGTTTCTCATAATGAATTTTTGGAATATAATATGATGGGTATTATAATCATATATCCATATGTAGATGTGAATGCTAAAATTTACGTATATTCTGGTTTCCACAAGTCACCATTAGGAATTATGATTTCTATTTTTCATCCATAAATATTATTATTTCATGAAGTATGTTATTGACCATATGCTTTATGATTGGGAATTATGGTTTATTTTTTTGTATTAATTGATAGACTAATGTTTTCTTTTATTATTCGACATCCCTTATTGTTATTTTTAGGCTCATCCCAATTATTTTAGATTTTTTTCATATGGTATAAGTATGGTTAAGTGAAATTAATAATTCATGATGATTTATATCAAGTCAAGAATTGGTTTTTTATTTAATGAGTTTTATTATTGTGAAAAAATGGGATAGAGTAGAAGTGTCTACATTGTAATATTTGGGATATAATGTAATAGTTATGGAAAATTTTCCAAAACTATAAACCGGAAAATATTATCAATGAGAAATCTTCTCTTAAAATAATATTACATAATTTTTAAGGCTGGGGCCTTATAGTTAGTATTAATGGTCGGTTTAGATAATATTATAGGGTTTGGGTTCTATTTGGTAGTAGGTAAAGGATCTCATAAAAATAAGAGGGTTACTGTGATATGGAATCTTTTAAAGGGTTATTGAAAAATAGTATGATAAGATAAAAACCTAAAATCATGGATATATAAGTAGGGTGATGGATTATATTAATATATATATATATATTTATGTTATATTTACACAATAGATGATTATTTATTTAATAACAATTCATTTAATGTTTATGTGTTAATTATTTTTAGTTGATTAAGGATCATTATTCATCATGTAAGGTAAGAGATCATGCACAAACATCTTAGCCCTTACCAATGATTTGATCATCTCTATTATTGAAAAATCATGATCAAATGATTTTGACAACTTCATGATTATTAAAAAAACTTGTATGAAACTGTTTGAGTAACCCAAAACATTCTCATTTCTAAACCCATTTAATGTGTAATGGTATCTGTTTCCTATGATTTCATGATCTAAACTTTTTCCAAATCTATCAAAAATTGAAATTATAGAGGTGGAGCGAACGATCCATTTTTGATAGTAGGAAAACATGTTGATAGAGAAAGGGAACATCATGAAGATAAAGATATCAGGATACAAGGTATGATTTATTTTCATATCCATAATTAATAAATCATATTTGGAATGATATTTATAAATGATGAGGATATTTTATCTTCATGAATGATGTATTAAGAAATAAGGCGGATATTCATAGTTAGTGATCATGAAGAATGGAGAAAAAGTAAGATGTCTATATATACAAGATTAAAGTTTTATGATAGATTGTTAGATGATGAAATTCTTAAAATTATTAATGCTATTTTGATTATGGGATTGCGTTGGAAGACTATTTTAAGTACATGAAACATTGAAGTTTGATATGTGAAAATGTTATTCAAGGAAGAATTATCTTTTCATATGTGGAAATAATGGATAATCATAGGGGTTCATATGATCTTTTGTTTTTTAGGTGATAAATGGTTATTACATGCTGGGAAGCAAAATAAAATGAATTAGATAACCTTTAAGGATAAAATAGTTTATGGTTGTATTTGATTAAATTTTCTTATTTTTTAGAATTTTATAATAATGATATGGTTTTAGAAAAAGGAAAACCTGCAGGATGGGTGACAACATGTTGCATCTAGCAAGACCATGGGAATCGAACCCACAACAGAAGGGATAAAAGGGTGTGTCACCTACCACTAGCCAACCTAAAATCCCTAAATAGTATGACTTTTTCAATTTAGTAAATGATTTAATATATTAATAATAATATTAATTTTGGGAAACTTATGTTTTTTCAAATAGATATTCTTTGTATTGGAAAATGACATGGTGATTAAGTGAAAAAAGTAATTTTGAAAGATGTTCCCTCTTTTGTGAATAGTTTATACCTAAAGAAAATATAATACTATAGGATTTCATTTTTTGTGTAATGGTTGAAATTTTATTTTTTAAGAATATTTTTTATTGTGGACATATGGCCCTAGGGTTATTTATGGAAATGATTACCCTATCATAGATAATACAAGATTGGGTTAATTTTTTTCAATATGAGATTTTTAGAGTAGTCGATGTTATTTGAAGAAAAAATTTCAGATTTACTATGGAAGATTATGGGATTAAATCCTTCAGAGTTTTTGGTTTCAACTTTAGTTGGATTATATTGATGAATTTTGTTTAAAATAGTGTATTTATTTGTATTTCATGAACTTTGTTTACTGTTTGTTGAGTTTTGGAGATTAAGAGTAGTATTTCATTTTATAAAGGATTATAATTTTGGTATTATATCATCTCATACTATACATTTTTTTTATGGATGTTGTCTAATGACAAGGTAAATATAAACATCATTTTTTGTGGATTATGGGATTCTCTAAAAGATGATTCCAACAATTCATATGTGACCAAGTCATCTTGAATACTCATCATTTAGAGAAAACATGTGTTTGTTGAAGTAATTTATTAAAGTATGGAACTCTATTAGAAAATAGTATATTTCCATATGTTCATCATCAATCTCATAAATTAATTTCTAAACATTATGAAAAGATCCTTCAAATAAAAAAAATTCCATGTACTATTCGTACATGGAAATCAAAGATAGTTTATCCAATCACATGTTTTTGGTTTTCTTGTTGTTATATTTCTTTTGTTAATGTTTTCTATCACTCTCCATCAGAACATGACAGTTACTTTCTCTTATATATCCTTTTATTCCTACATGTAATCCTAGTATGGGTTATATCTGGTACTGTTTGTACTTCTCTTTCATTCTTTTAATATAATAGTCTTATTGACTCTTTTTTCTGATATGGGGCTTTCAATTAAGTTTCTAATTCGAATTTTAAAATAGTGATGACACAATTTCCAAAAGGGGGGAGGATTTAATGACCCAAGTATTAATAGAATAATAATTTTTCATATCTATTAAAAGTAATGAATAATATATTAATTTTATGTTAAATTGGAATTTTTTTCCTCTACTGTAATCAACATGAAACAACAGGTTTCTTTGAAATCTAATGTTACCCACAACATTGTGTTATACCAAAAAATAAAAGAATCATAAAATTATTTTAAATTGTAGTTAGATACATGAAATTGTATTTGAAGGAAGTAACATAACTAACTATAATATTTTTAATAAATTTAATTACATTTATCCAATAAATTTTAGAGGCTTAATATAAGGATTGATCTCTTTTAAGCATGAACTAATATAATAGTTTTAAAAGGTCATTTTGACGCCTTTTAATGGTGAACCATTTTTAAATGTTGTATTCTAACTTTTAAATGTTGAATATTGAATAAAAATATTTTTATTTACAAATGAAACATCATAATTTACTTTGAATGAAATTTTGGTATTTTCCTGATAAAGATCATTTTTAATAAATAGTGAAAAATTATTGCATTTTAATTCCAAAATGACTTTTTATCAAATGTATTTATATAGTTAGAATTTCATTTAAATTTGTATTAATGTGTAATTGAATTATATATTTATAATTTATTCCAATTATGTTCATTGGATGTAATTTCACTTTTTAATTGAACATAAACACATGTCAATATTTTGATAGTTATTGTTTCTTAAAAACCTAATTTTGGTTTTGACAATGGTAATTAATTTTAATTAATTAATAAATCATCAATGTTTTAAATAGAGATAAATGGATTCAATTTTTGAAATTAGGAAGTCCAAAATGTTAAAATATTCACATTTTTTTTGGACATTATAAATAGTAATTTCAGTAATTATTTAATTTACCATGGTTAAAGGTTATATCATGTATCTAAGGGTGAAAAATTAATATTATAATAATATAAATCTACCCTAAAACATGTCCAAGTAATATGGGATGATATATATCCGACCATGGGCAACTTTGGGTTGATTTTGGTACCCCATGGTGCCACATTTAAATGAAAATTTCATTTTATAAGAATTAATTAAATTTAAATAAAAATATAACATAAACATTTATTTTTACTAAAAAAATTATATAGGGAAATATGAGTTATCTCTTAGACTATAAATAGTAATTATAATGATAATAATATTTTCTTCATCATTTTTTTACTATAATTTTTACGCCCAAATATATAAATTTATTTATGACACAATTATGATGTAGTGATTCCCTTATTAATGAATGTTTTAAATAAATGATATTAAAAATATGAAAATATATTTATTTTGAAACTTTATAATCCATGATTAAATTTTATGGATGATTATAACTTTTTTTATTTGACTAAATGATGTTTTTTCAAACTAATCAAGTGTTATTTATTTTCAAAACATCCTCATATTAATAGTATAAAACTTGATATAAATGAGTTTTTAAAACAAATAAAATTTTATCAAATGCTATAATAGTCCTGAAAATATAATATTCAGATAAATTAATTATAAAATGACAAAAATGTCATTAATTAACCATTTGAGGCTCTATTGTAATTTTATATTAAATATTTTAACTATATAGTTAGAATATACCAAAAGACATGATAATAGTTAAATTAGATAACTAAGGGTTAATGGTAAAAGATAAGGTCAAATTTGTTACTTATACTTGTATAAATTAAATTGGATAATTGTTTTTCGACCCAAAAACATATTATATTTGATATGAAAGACAATTGAACTTTTTGAAATAGAATATGTTTTTATAATCAGATAATATTTCAATACATTCTTAATGTGCCCCTCTTCCATCTTATAAGAGGGAATCAACCCTACCCATTTAATCACACCTCTAAAGCCCCATGGTTCATACATACACTACCAAAATAAGATCCCAACATACATATATTCCTAGTATATTCCTTGCATTAAGCAGAAGGGAATTCAAGAAAGCCTTTTCACTCAAATCGAAGGGACTTACACATTTTAAGAGGCTGTATTTTCTCTAAAGTTCCCTTTAATTATTTGTTTCTCCAATCCCTATAATATTATAATTATTTGATTACATAACAAAACCAGTGTCCTCAATATACATGGATGATGTTATGATATGTATTCAAGTTACACTTACACACACCTCCATCTAATGTATATGACCATACTATTTCTGTGGATGGAGAACTATTTCTCGCGAAACGATGATAGTTCAATTTTCCCATAACACATCTCAAGGTGGACATTATGATGGAAAAATATTTGTATATGATATATATTATTTTTATAATGTAATTATGTTTTTTGTTTTTATTTCAAGAATACCATTATGCATTCCATAATGAGAAAATATGATAATTTCCTTTGTGGAAGTGCAGACTATCTCTCCTCAATGTGATATGACTCGCTCATTCCATACATGGAACCTATAAAGGATGATATTAATAAACATATATATTTTATATAAAATATGTTATTTAACTTTAATTATAATATACATTATGTATCATTTAGTTTTAATTCTTCTAAATATGAAAAACAAATTAAAGTAGTGTTCTTCTGTATGTATGGCTTACCATCTCCATGAATGGTGCATTTCATTTATTTTCTTTAAATATTATGGAATATTATAAATAAATATATATACTAGATATATATTATATTTAAATCATGAATACTATTCTACAGATAATACACTTTTGACCACATGGACAATCTGTATTCGTTTTGGAATCTCATACCAAATATCCACAAAATGACCGATAAGAACACAAATAATTATGTAATATTTATAACTTAATGATAATTAATATAAAATGTATAATAATCATAAAAATGATTCTGATGAAATTATAAATTGACCTATTTTTATTATGAAGGTTTATATATAATGAGCATGACATGTCTGACTCAAGGTTAGTGAACCATTCACCCTCATCTTCAAGTCAAAGACTTCATTTATGTTATGTCTTTTAATTTCAATTTTATTATTTTGGGATATGTTCTTATATATTCTAACTGTTATAAATATTACTTCTAATTGATATGATTCCCATTTCCCTTTAATCAACCAATTTTCTAAATTTTTATGAAACTTTGTTAGGATTCCAAATTCTTATAAGGGACATCATCTCAATCTCTTTGAATTGATTCATATTTTGGTTTATAAACAACCATATTTTATATAGTGTATAATTATACACATTCTATTATAATATAATTCGTTTGTTTTCAAAATTAATATTGTGTTTTACAAAATTTATATACTAAATGAATAGAGGAATTTTTCACTATAACGTACACGGTGACAATGACATTTCCACCACTGCAATTCTTATTTGATATCCAGAATCCGTAATAATCAGTATGGGTTTTTAATGAAAATTAAATACCATATACACATTTTACATATTATGGTATTGAAAATGGTATTGAGAAGTCATTTATTTTTTCATTATGTTGGAATGATATATTTTGATTGAAATGTGGAAATGTTATCTTTCATTTATTCTTGTTTAATTTTTTTTGAATATATTATGGCTCTTGGTAATTGTATACATATATAGGCGGTTCCTTGATAAACCAAGGGTGGGTGAAAAAATCTGTTAGTGTAGATGTGTCTGCATTGTAATATTTTAAGATTTAATGTAATTTTTATTCCATAATTCTCTAAAAATATAAACCTGATAAGATCCTCAATTTGAATACTTGACTTAACTAAGGATTATGAAATTTTTAATGCAGGGGCTTTAGAGTTGGTATCATAGTTTGGTTTAGATAACATTATAGGTTAGGGAGTTATCTCAAAGAAGGTAAAATATCACATATAACTAAGATGGTTATTATCATACGAAATCTTTTGAAGGGTTATAGGAAAATAGGCTGATTGGATAAAAACCTAATCAATGAGAAATAATGATGTTTATGGATTAGTGTAATATAAATGTTTTTAGGTTATCATTATCCTATATGTGAATCTTTTTTTAATAATAATTTGTTTCATGTTTATATGGTAATACTTTTCATCAGATTAAGGATCATTTGTCAATATGGAAGGAAAGTGATCTTGAATAACCTTCTTGTCCCTCCAAGATTACTTGATCCTCACTATTGTGGAAAATTAATGTTATAATGAATTTGACACCTTATTGAGTGTTCAAATCACCTGTAAAATATTATTTGTGTTATCCAACACCAACAAATATTTAAAACTATTTTATGGGTCATGATGTCTTTTTCATATGATTTAATTATGTAATTACCTGACCCTAGTTTCCCAGAGTCGGTGCAATATTACATAACATTGGCATGATATAAGGAAATCATGTCCTGAAAGATTGATCAGTTTATTAGAATATGAAATACTAGATAAATTCAAAAAAATTACATTACATTATAAAATGAAATTCTATAACAACATTTTTTCCATATACCACACTCATATCCCCTCAGAATATCCATGCAGGTCAGTCATAAAATACTTCTTCACATAGTGGGAAAAATAAAACATCGAAAGGGGTGAGCTCAGATTCTAATTAAGGATAACAATATAGCAAAAACATTCATAAATAAGGAAAAAAAATTAATGAAATATATAATACTAAAATAAAGGCCTTTTAATAATGAACTTCAATATAATATGGAAAAGATAAAATCATATAATTCCTTATACATATTCTCCTAGATATTCAACTAGTCGAATAATCAAATGCAATATCAGTATCCACTTTTATAATGATGGAATGAATAATTCCGGACATCTTAATCACATAGTCAAGGCCATGAGCCATGACTGCAAATAAGATTTTCTCAAGGACTTGTGCCAAGAGGCAGGTTTGTCTCATGAGACCTATCAATGCATCGAGGAGCTATAGCGGGCTCCACCCGTCACATATCAAGTCCAATGCATTCCTCATATGAAAATGTTTAAACATAACATAATCATTCTTATTAAAACTAGCATAGGAAATGCCAATACATTGTCCATATTCCATGAATGGTGTAAAAATAACACATCCACAGTAAAATATATCACAAAAACATCATTTCAATATGGATTTTTGGTATCATAATAAATCAACTTCCAATAAGCTTAAAATCTAACAAAAGATATTGACATAGATTAAATCAAAACTTTTTCTAGAGAAATATATATTTATATTTTCAAATCATTTAAAGGTCATATCATTATAAAAGAAAAAATTTATTTTGAAATTATTCTTCTATGCTTCTATGGGAAGCTTCAACGTGGTTATAACAGCATAAAATAGTTGCACCTATCGTATAAGTTAAAAAAACTTCTTACCTTAAATTTGTTCAAACGGTCATAAAGTACCTTGTTTGGAAAAAAATTGAATGATTCTTTTCAAAAACATATATGGTCAAATAAGGGTATAAATGGCTTTTCCACATTTCTTAGTAAATAGAAAAAATGTTTTGAAATACAATTTTAATAAACATTGATGTGGATGATAAAGATGTCCTAGTGGAAAATTATATATAAACAACATCGTATAATGAAGAGATTTCCAAATTAACCCTTACCTTATTAATTAGCTAGGTTGAGGGTATTCTAACCTCATGTATAATGGTGAAATTTTTGTTTTTAAATTATATAAGAACCATATACATTAATATGATATCATATATGATCTTAGAATATTGTTTTGTTAATGATATTTCTGTAGTATCATCGTTTTGGGTGTTAACTGATTCACTTTCCTTTATATAAATAGTTACTTAAGTAATGTTTTTGTGGATATGATGTATAATATTCATATTCAGAATGATATTAAGTCTTAAAATATTATTTTTAATCATCAAATAAAAATTATCCTTGAATGGATACGATGGGGAATGAATCTTATCGCGTTCGTGGTGACGGTAATCCGTACGTACGCACGAGCGACAATATCGTTCTTTTGATATTAAAATAATATATAATTAGAGGGTATATCATATATACAGAATAATTATCATGTTATGTTTATTATTTAAATAAATTACACATCATTATTATACCCATCCAAATAATAATTTATTGAATAACAACTACACCATGACTTGCAGACGATAAGCCGTACGTACGCATGTATGGTGACATGTCATTAAAAAGAAGGATTAAATAATGTATATGGTTTTAACATAATTATAAATACATAATATTATATAGAAGATACTAGATTTATTATTTTTTAATGGAAAGAACAAATAATGTTGAAGTGGAAGAAGAAAGGAACTTGAAATAGCTGATAAAATATTTACCTATTCTTTGGGTTCATCCTTATTATTTTATCAAAGTGCACTTTGGTTGGCTTTATGAAAAATGTATGGCCTCTAGGATTAAGGGAGGACAATTTAAGGTATATTTGGGCAGGATTTTTTTGATCCAAATGGCTTTGAATGCGTGAATTTGAGATAAGTTGCAGTGCCCTTTTATAAGAGGGGTGATAGAAACCTTAGGAAAATATTGAAAGTTTATTTTATAATAAAATAATTTTCGGTTTCTAATGGCTTCAAAATAATTTATTTCGATGATAAGGTGGGGATGGTTGAAAAACAACTCAACCGATATGTTTTAAACATGTTTGGTTCACAATATTAACCATATTTATTTTATTTAACTCTTAGTTAATTTGACTGACATTTACCATGTATCTTTGTAATTTATATTATATGGTCAATAAACATAATATAAACTTCCATGAGAACCACAAGTGTTTAATTAATGACATATATAATATTATTTAATACTTTTCACTGAAGATTAGATTTTTATGAATTTAATATCAATCAATAATATAATATTTTTAAAAAAAACTTTTATTTCTATTTTGAAACTATTTGCTATTTTGTTTTTGTTAAATTCATAAATAAATTATTACTTCAGAAAAATTCATTTATTCGACCCTAACATGTAATATTAACCTATAAATTTAGTGTAATTCAAAAAAAAAACTCATATTATAGTTATTTGGATATTTATAATATCAATTTATTTAATATTTCACTAATAAGGTAATTACTACATCAAAATTGTGTCATAAATAAATAAAATTATTTAACATTTAAAAAATATAAATAAAATACCATTATGTATGAAATATTATTATATTTATAATGAATATTTATAGTCAAATTTATCTACTGTGTAACCCTATATTAAAAATGGTTTAGTTATTAAACATTGAATTTAACACTTGTAACTCTTTTTTGAATTAAATAATAATAAATGTCCGAATCTAATCCTAGTGGATCTAAATTAACACATATTATTCCTATGGTTGTTTTTGGTCGAATTAAACTTATCTAATAGAATTAGGACATGTGTTAAGGTAATAATGATTTTATTTTTACCATTAATTACCCTATTTACTTTTAACTGTGGTAAATAAATGCCAAAAGTTACTATTTACCACAAATTATTTTCATCTTATTGACCACATTTTACATACGGATATCAACCGTGTCTCTCATAATTTCAAAATTGAACTCACAGAACTAGTAAAATTAAATTTTATGTAAATTTTCTAATCCTCCTAGGAGGTGGGTAAAAGACGATAAAAAGTAAAAAAAAATATATATCTAAAATTATTATAAACTGACTCAATTGAATTACATTGAACTTATTTTGGTATTATGTATCTATTTTTCCCTAAATTTTTTTAATAAAATAAATAATTATTTAAATAAAAAGTAGGTTTTAAATAATAACTCAGTGTTTTTCACTATTGATCAAAAATAGAATGTTTTCTGAAAAATACAAAAAATAACCCAAATCTATTTTCGATATTCAGAATCCAAAATTGTAGTCCATTTTGAATGATAAAATTGAAAAAAAATTCAAAAGGTGGGTATTACTATTCTTAACGGCTAGTTTGATTGGTTGTGGTGTGTTTGAAATTGATGTTGCATACATCCCAAGAAACTATATTAATCAAAGGGAAACATACCGTGGATGTTTGGGGTGTTAAATTATCCCCTCCTTCAGATAATTTCTTCCTCGAAATTTCTAAAATATTACTACATAAAAAGATTCAGGTGGTTCTTCCGCATTAGTTCATCTGGTTCCCTTGTTTCCTCTTCCATCTTATGGTTTCTCCGTAGAACATTTACCAGACGAGTCATTTGGATTCACCACACTTCTTATCTTTTATTTATAACATTGAAAGGATCTCCAAAACAAGACAGATCGGGTTCCCGTTCTAATTCCTCATAGGTAAGTACATTCATTGGGTCAGGAAAGTATTTTTACAATAGTGATACATGAAACACATCATGAACATTAGAGAGACTTGGCATCACTGCCAAATGGTAAGATACATCCCCAATTAGTTCTATAATTTCAAAAGGTCTCATGTACCTGAGACTCAATTTACCCATCTTACTAAACTTATAACACCATTCCATGGAGATACCTTCAAGATAACATTGTCTCCTACTTTAAATTCCAAATCCTTCCTTCGATTAACAACCTAGCTCTTCGGCCTAAATTGAGCTACTTGGATATGGGTTTGGATTACCATAATATTTTCTATATTTTCCTCAACAAGTTATGGTCCTAAGAGTTTTCATTCACCAACATCATACTAATTGGCTGGTGTGAAAAATCTCATTTTTTATAATGGTTCATATAGTTCCATCTGAATACTTGAATGGAAACTATTGTTATAGGAAAATTCTAGCAGAGGAAAATATTGATCCCACATTCCATGAATGTAAAGTGAGAAATATATCAACATGTATTCTATGGTTAGAATATTCCATTCTGATTGTCTATCAGTTATATGGTGTTAGGCAGTGCTAAAAAAAATTTCATTATCCAGGGATTTCTAAAGACTTTTCCAGAATCTTGATGTAAAATGGGGATCACAATAAGAAACAATCGATAGGGGTAGTCCATGAAGTCCTAGAACATCATTAATATATATTATTGCAAAAAGTTCACGTGGTAAATCTTCTCTTATAGTAGGAAAATGTGCTGACTTGGTAAGATGATCAACAATGATTGATATTGCATCGTTCCGTCTATGATTCTTTGGTAGTCCCATTACAAAGTCCATCGTAATATTATACCGATTTCACCCAAGTATGGGAAGAGGATTCATGACTCCTCCAGGATGTTGGCTTCCAGCATTCATTTATTGAAAAACTATACATCTTGACAAAAATTCAGCAATATCTCTCTTCATGGTGTCCCTCAAAAAATGATCCTTCAAATCTCTATACATTTTTGTTCTCCATGGATGCATAGAGAAATTGGAGCTTTGAGCATCATCCAAGAACTCCCTTTTTACATCATGTATATCGGGAACACAAATCCTCATCTTGAATTTCAAAATTCCATCCTCATATACGAAGTCAGTCAATCAACCATTATTCACAACTTTAATCTTTTTTTGAAACTCCTCATCATCAGCCTGATAAAATTTTTTCCTTTCTATTAAAGATAGTTTGGAAACTATTTGAAAAATCATTGATGTTTCACCTTCCATGGTTATTCCCATATCAATCTTTACTAGATCCATGTATATAAGATCCTTTTAAACTCTCATCTTATTCAAAACACCATGATCATTTTTACTCAAATCATCTACCACCTTATTTTCCTTCCTCGGGTGGTAGTGTATATTGAAATCGTAATCCTTGAGTAGTTCAAGCTATTTAATTTTCTTGTTGTTGAGTTCATTCTATGAGAAAATATACTTCAAACTCTTGTGATCAATATATATCTCACATTTTCACCATAGGGAAAATGTCTCCCAATCTTTAGAGAAATGATTACAGCTGCTAAATCAAGATCAAGTGTATGATAGTTTTTATCATTAATTTTTAGTTGTCATGATGCATTGGAAGAAACCCTATCATTCTGAATAAGGACACAACCATGTCCATTATTTGAAGCATCACTATAAATAAAAAACCCATCATTCCCTGATAGTATAGTCAATATATGATAATTGACTAATCTTCTTTTCAATTCTTCAAATCATTCTTCTCACTATTTTGTACATAAAATTTAACCCCTTTATGTGTGTGATTGGTTAATGGGTTTCCCAATCAGACAAAATTATGGAAGAAATGTAGATAATAACTTCCTAAATGAATAAAAATGCATACCTCAGTTATAGTCCTCGGTGCTGGCCATTATTGGATTGCCTCGGTCTTTGTAGGATCAAAAAATATTCCATCCTTAGAGGCAATGTGGCCAATAAATGAAATCTCTTGTAGCTAGAATTCACACATGCTAAACATCCCATATAATTAATTTCATCTAAGAGTATTCAAGAAAATGGTTAAGTGATTTTCATGATGTTCGTAGCACATGGAGTATACCAAGATATCATCAATAAATACCAATAAAAATTCATCAAGATATTCCTTGAAAACCTTATTCATTAGATCCATGAAGACAAAGGGTGCATTAGACAATCCAAAAGGCATTACTGTAAAATCGTAATGCCCATACCTGGTTTGAAATATAGTCTTCTGAATGTCTTCCTTCTTCAGGCAGAACTGATGTTTTCCAGATCGAATTTCAATCTTTGAAAAATAATGATCTCCCTGAAGTTGGTCAAATAATGCATCAATGCGAGGTAGGGGATACATGATCTTTATTATTATAGAATTTATCTCCTTGTAGTCAATGCACAACCTCATAGATCTATATTCCTTCTTAACAAAGAGAATAGGGGAACCCCATATGGAAACAAAAGGGCAAATAAATCTCTTGTTACTTAATTCCTCAAGTTTTTTATTTAGTTCCACTAATTCCACAGTGGTCATTCTATAAGTGGTCTTCGATGCGGGCCATGAATCGGGAATTAAATCAATGGATAACTCAATTTCTCATTCTGGGAGATGTATAGGTAAATATTCTTGAGACACATCAACATATTCTTGCACAATAGGTACATCTTCCATTTGAACATTCTTTTACTCTACCATAGTTATTTCATTTTCTTACTCCCTAATAATTAAATTTAGTTGAGCTAGTGGTTGTAGATCTAGATAAGAATCAGGTGGTGACAATTCTGATCTAAAGATAATGTGTTCTTTATCATCATCATCAAAAACAGTAACCTGCTTCTTCTTACAATATAGTTTTTCATCAGGGTCCAAATGGCAATCCATACAGAGGATTATATCAAATTCAATCATGGATTTGATGATGATATCAGCTACTAATGAACATTTATATTCGCTAATGGAGACTGATTCCCAAAACATTATTGCAATGATACTTATCTTAGGAGTTTGGACTGACAACTCCCTTATTAAATCAAATTGGAAATATCAAATTTTCTTAGTAAACTAGAAAGATATGAAAAAATTTGATTATCCAAAATCAAATAATGAATTTTATAAGCATGATGAAACCATTAAATTATCTTCCCCCAAGACATTCAAAGCATCAACCTCGGTTTTAGTGATAGCATAAGCTTGGCCTTGATCCCTTACCCTTTTCCGAGTAATGTTTTATATGCTCTTTGGAAATTAATTTGAATAATACTTCCTTTATCTACAAATGTAGCATTCAACATTGACAACCTTTTTCTTCCCATTGCAATCACGAGGATAGGGGACTTTTCCCCACACTTGTAACATACTCCCATTCTCTTCAAGAAAGTACCGAGGTGTTTATTCCCACATTTATTGTAGGATGGATATTCAGCTTTTCACTTTTACCCCTAATTTCCATTTCTAGAGAGTTCAACAGATCTCTTCTTCTCTTGCTTTGCTTTAATGTCGTAATACTTAGAGAATTACTTTTCGGTCTTGATAGCACATGAGACAATGTATTCGTACGACGAGAACGATTGTGAGTGTAATTCTCAACATAGAAACGGTTTTAACTCATCAAAGAAATGATCAATCATATTTATTTGGTCACATCTATAATCTGTTTCATTCTTTGAAATCCTTGTAAAGATAGTTTCATACTTTGCGACATTCTCATCCTCTTTTTTACTCAGAATAATAAATTTCTATCCATATCTACTCTATGGTCACATGGAATTTATTTTTCTATGAAAAGATATATAAACTACCACCATTACATATTTGATACTTCATCATATTCTTTTGTGTACTGAGTCAATGACCACCATTGATCAGCATCTCCAGCGATACGGTAAACTGCCATGACAAATTTTTTTCTATCGCTACTCCCCAAGGTGTGACATATTTTCTCTAAGGCATTTAAAAATTACTAAACTACTAATGGATTTTTACTCCCATTGACTGTTGGATTTTATTTCCTCTAAAGAAATATAACATTGATCCTTCACATTGTGGATCAGGGAACTCCATACAGCTAAGGTTATTATTCCTATCCCGTGTGAGTTATCCCAGTATGGTGATAAGTTGACCAACAATATTTGCTTCACCAACTCCACTATAATTATCTTGAGTTAGAGGTAAATTCCTATAAGAATTACATGCATTGATACAGTTTCCATTCCTTTCACCAGGAACCATTTCATAAAAATGGAATAATATAGATTATTTTATGAATCGAAATACATAATTCCAAACTTGTAAAACACTTAACAAAAACTGATCAGTTTATGGATATAATCCATAATCATAAAAGTGTTTCCTTTGAGGATTTTTATACTCATAAACCCTTAATAATTATATTTAAATAAAATGAGATTTTCTAAAGCATATCCCTCGGGAGTGTCGTAACCAATAGTGTAGAAAGACTCGTTGTCGTGTATTAGTTCTCATTTGAGTCTAGCTCAAAGCAGTTTTTTCGAGTTTTAAACCGATATACATATGTTCCAGATGCACCTCTACCTACTTGTATCCAAATAGGGATGTTTTTCTTAGAAAACTCACAAAATCTCTACAGTAGTAAAATTATATGATGTTCTTCTATACTAATCCTTAAATTCTATCTAATGGTAATGTGATCAAACTAGAGATTATCAAGATCTAGTTTCAAGGTTTGTATTAAAATTCTATTATTACCTACGGTAATGCCCCGACCCGAGTTACGCTAATTTGGGGCATTATTACATAACATTGGCATGATTCAAGGAAATCATGTCCCGAAAGACTGATCAGTTTAGTAGACTTTGAAATAATAGATACATTAATAAATGTTACATTACATTATAAAATGAAAATCTACAACAACATTGTTTACATATACCACACTCATATCCCCTCATACTATCCTTCCAGGTAAATCATAAAATACTTCTTCATATCCTGTGAAAAATAAAACAATAGAAAAAGGTGAGCTCAGATTCATTGTAAGGATAACAATCTAGAGAAAACCTTCATAAATAAGAATAAACATTTAATGCATTGTATAAGACTAACACATAATCCTTTTAAACATGAACTTAAACATAATATGGAAAAGGTAAAATCAAATAATTCCATTTACTTATTAACATGGAACTTATACTAGTAGAATAATCACATGAAATATCAATATCCTCTTTTATAATGATGGAATGCATAATGCCAGAATTCATAACAACATAGTCAAGGCCTTGTGCCAAGACTACAAAAAATGTTTTGACAAGACCTTATTCCAAGACACTAGTTTGTCTAATGAGACTTACCGATGCATCAAGGAGATATAGAGGGCTCCACCTGTTTCATACTAAGTCCAACGAATTCCTCATATGAAAATGTTAAAACCTAACTTAAACATTCGTATTAAAACTAGCATATTAAAGGACAATACATTATCCATAAACCATGAATGGTGTGAAAATAACACATCCCGAGTCAAATATATCACAAAACCATCAATACCATATGGAAGATTTGTATAATAATAAATAAACATGAAATATGATTAAAATCCATCAAATGATGTTGGTATAGATGAAATCAAAGCATTTTTTAAAGAAATATCTCTTTCTATTTTGAAATAAGATTAAAGTCATATAATTATAAAAGAAAAAATTTATTTTGAAAATATTTTTATATGCTTGTAAGGGATGCTTTGATTATGTTATAACTGCGGAAAATAGTTTCACCCACCGTATGTGTTAAAAAAGTTCTTACATTAATTTTTTTGAAATGGTCATAAAGTACCTTGTTTGGAAAACGACGGAAAGATTCCTTTAAAAAAATATAATGTAAAATAAGGGTATAAATGACTTTAACCCATTGTTTAGTAAATAGTAAAAAAAATTTGAATAAAATTTTTATGAATCAAGGATGTGGATTATAAAGGGGACCCAGTGGATAATTATGTATAAACAACATTGGATATTGAAGAGATTGTGAAATTAACCCTTACCTTGTTCTATTCCATGGTCGAGGGTATGTTAAAATCATGTATATTGATGAAATAATTGTTATTAAATTATTCAAGAACCATATACTATAATATGATATCATATAAGATCTTCTAATATTGCTTTGTTAATGATATTTCAGTAGAACCATCATTTCTAATGTTAACTGATTTGTTTTCCATAATTTTCTTTACTACGTAAGTAAATTTTTTTTGTGGATATGATGTATCTTATTCATTTTCAGAATGATATTAAATCTTTAAACATTATTATTTACCATAAAATAAAAATTATTCTTTAATGGATAGGATAGAGAATGAATCTCATCATGTTCGTGGAGACGGTAATCCGTACGTACGCACAAGTGACAATATAACTCTTTTGATATTAAAATAATATATAATTGGATGGTATATTATATATAAAGAATCATTATCATTATATATTAATTATTTTAATAAATTAAACATCATTATTAAACCAATCCAAATAATATTGTATTGAATAACAACTACACCACGACGTCGAGACAGTATGTCATACGTAAGCACGTATGGTGACATGTCAATCAAAGGATGGAAGGAATAATGAGTATGGTTATACCATATTTATAAAAACATCACATTATATTTATTATACTATATTTATTATTTTATAATGGAAAAAAATGAAAGATGAAGTTGAAGAAGAAGGGAATTTGAAAGAGGGGATGAAATATTTACCTCTTCTTCGGTTTCTTCCTTTAAATTTGATCAAAAGGGATCCATAGGATGGGTTTATGACTAATTTAATGCTTCTAAGATAAAATTATGATTGTTTATAGGATATTTGGGAATTTTTTGGCTGAATTAAATGGTAATTATGGTGTGAATTTGAGAGAGGGGGAAGTGCCTTTTTAAAAGAGGGGCGAGGGGTACCTTAGGAAAAGATTGAAATATTATTTTATAATAAAAACATTTTCGATTTATAATGGATCCAAAATGATTTATTTCAACGATAAGGTAGGGAGGGGTAAAAAAATACTCAACCAATAGGTTTTATATGGGTTTGGGTCACTATATTAACCTTATCTTTTTTATTTAACTCTTACTTAATTAGTTCAACATTTACCTTGTCTCTTTAATTTTTTATATTATATGGTAATTAAACATACTATAAACTTCCAAGGGAACATAAAGTGGTTCATTAATGACATATAGAATATTATTTAAGACCATTGGATGATCCTTGGATTTTTAGGAATATAATATCAATTAATAAAATAATATTTGTTTTCAAAACACTTTTATATCAATTTTGACACTATTTGCTATTTTTTTGTTAAATTCATAAAAACATTATTACATTGAAAACATTTCCTTTATTCAACCGTAAAATGTCATATTAACCTAGAATATTAGTGTAATTCAAAAAAAGTCTCAAATTACTTTTATTTGGATATTTATAATTTTAATTAATTTAATATTTCATTAATAAGTTAAATACTATATCATCATTATGCCATAAATAAATTAAACTATTTGATGTCTAAAAAATATAAATAATCTATAAATATGTAGGAAATATTTTTATATTTATAATGAATTCTTATATTAAATTTATCTTATGTTTAACCCTTTATTAAAAATGGTTTAGTTACAAAACATTGAATTTATCACTTTTAACTCTTCTTTGATTTAAATTATAATAAAGGTCCTAATCTAGTCCATGTAGACCAAAAGGACCTTTTTTTATTTCTATGGTTCATTTTTTCGAATTAAATTTATCAAATAGAATAGGACATGTTTTAGGGAAATAATAATAACATTTTTACCTTTAATTACACTATTTACATTTAACCATGGTAAATAAAAGTCAAAAGTAAATATTCCCCAAAAATTAGTTCCATATAATTTAACCACATTTAGTTATTTATATCAACTATGTCTCTCGGAATTTCTAAATTCAACTCACAGAAGCAGTAATATTATGTTTTATTTTTATTTTCAATTTCCCCTATGTGGTGGGTGAAAGGCGGTAAAAAGTTCAATAAAATTTTTATATATCTAAAATTATTTTTAACTCTCACCAATTATTTAAATTTAACATGTATAGGTATTATTCATCTATTTTTAACTTAAATAAATTTAAATAATATAACTACTTATTTAAATTAAAAGTCAGTTTTAAACAATAACCCAGTGTTTTTCACTATTTATCAAAAACTGAATGTTTTCTAAAAAATACCAAAATTTCACCGTAAGATAATTTTCATATTCTAAATCCAAAAAGAATGTCAATTTTGAAAGATAAAATTATTAGAATTTCCAAAAGTGGGTATTACTATTCATAACATCTAGTTTGATTGGTTGTGGTGTCTTTGAACTCGAAGTTGCATACAACACAAGCTACTATATTATTCAAAGGGAAACAGACCGTGGAAGCTTGGGGTGTTAAATTTTTTTTCATCATTTCGAATGATTTTGAAAAGTGAAATTACAAGAGTAGAGTGAGCTTTTTCTTTTTAAATGTAGGCCAACATACCGAAAAAAAGGGAACTTCCTAATGATCATGAAATTTGGATTCAAGGTATGATTCATTCTTTTATCCATAAAGAATAAAGCATCCTCAGATTGATATTTATAAATGATGAGGATATTCGATCATCGTGAATTATGTATTAAAAAATTAGGTGGAAATGCATTTATAATGGATCATTAAGATCGTTGAATGAGTAAGAAGTCTACATATAAGGTATTCAAGAGTTATGGAAGATTGTAGGATGATGAAATGATTAAAACTATTAAGCCCCTCCTGATGATGGGATTACATTTTAAGAATTTTTATAGTTTGTGTAACCTTGATATTTGATATGTGAATATGTAATTCAAGAAGGAATTATCTTTTATTGTGTGGACATAATGGATAACCATTTTAGTTCATATGATCTTTTGTTTTTAAGGTGATGAATTATTGTTACATGTCGGTATGCAAAATGAAAGGTATTAGATACCCATTGAGGATAAAGTAGGTTGTGGTTATTTTTGAGGAAAATAAATTATTTTTTGTACTTTTATAAGAATTATAATGTTATAGAAAAAAGACAACCCATGGTAAGGGTGAAAACATGTCATATCAGACATGGACATGGAAATCGAACCCACAACTGATGAGAGACAAGGGTGAATCACCTACCACTGGATCACGTGAAATCCCCAATTAGTATGAAATATTATTTTTAGTTAAATTATATTAATGATTAAGAATAACTTTATTTTTGGAACATATGTTTTATCAAATGGATATCCTTATTATAGTAAAATGAATAGTTTATTAAGTGATAAATGTTATTTTGGAAGAAGTTCCCTCTTATGGGAATGCTTTATGCCTAAGGAGAATAGGAAACTATTGGATTTCATTGCTGGATTAATGGATGAACATTAATTTTGGAAAAATCAGTGTTTTTATTGTTCAGATTTATGACTTTGTATTATTTATGGAAATGACTAACCTGTCATATAGAATATGTGATTAGGGTAATTAAATTTCATTATGATACTTCTAGAGTAGTCTATGATATTTAATGAAAAATGTTAATATTTAATGTGGATGACTATGTTATTCAATCCTTCTATGTTTTGGGTTCGAATATTAGTTGGATTACATTGAATAATTTTAAGGGGAATGTGTATTTTATTATTATTTTTGAACTTAGGGTATTGTTTTTTGTATTTTTCAAATTTAGAGTAGTATTTATTTTTATAAGGAAATATCTTTTAAGGATTATCATATCTAGTACTAACCATTTTGGTTTTGGTTAATGTATAAAGACAATGGAAATATATAGTTCTTATTTTGTGGATTATGAAACTCACTAGAATATGATTACAGCACTTCAGGTCTGACCATGTCATCTGTAATACATATATTTTGGAGAAAACAAGAGTTTTATATAGAAATTTATTAAATGATTAAAGTATGCATTAAAAGTAAGTATATTTCCTTTTATTCTTGTCCAATCTCATAAATAAATTCCTAAACATTATGAAATCATAATGAAAAAAAGTGTCCATTTACTTTTCCTAGTGGTAAATAAACAACCTTTTAACCCATCACAAGTTTGTGGTTTTCTTGTTGTTAACTTTCATCTGATCATGATTTCTGTCGCACATTGTCGAAAAATGATTCTTAGTTTCTCTTAAAAATCCATATTTCCCTACATAGAATCCTATTCTGATTTATCTTGTGATACCTCTAAACTTCTCTTTAATTATTTTTAGGTGATTGTTTTATTGACTATTCTTCCGTTGTGAGACAATCAATAATGTTTCTAAGGCCAGTTTTAAAATCAAGAGGAAGTAATTTCAAAATGTTTGGAATGTAGTAATGTTACAGATACTATTAGAATACTAAATGTTTATATCTCTTAATATTTTATGAATAATATTTAAATTTTATGTTAAAGAGGACAATATTTCCAATAGAGTATTCAACAAACTATAATGGATTTCTTTGAAATCATACATTGCACAAAAATTCAGTTATACAAAAAAAATATTATTACTATTTTAATTTGTAAATAATGCATATGTATTTAATATGAGGTAATGGATTTAACTAAAATCAATAATATTATTAAATGACTTAACATTTAACCAATAAATTTTATATGATTAAAACAAGAATGAATCTGATTTTATGATAGAAATATTGTAATATTTTTTAAAGGTCTTTTTACACCCTATGGATGTAGAATGATTTTAAATATAGTTTTTCTCACATTTTTATGTTCTATTCGGAAAAATAAATATCATAATTATAATTTTGAAATCAAAATTTAATTTTGGTGAAATTTTGGTGTTTTTCTAATGTTGTTCATTTTTCATGAATAGTGAAAAATACTGCATTTTATTTCAAAAATACCATTTCACCTAATTTTTTCATATATTTATATTGTCCTTTTAATTAGTGTTATGGTATAAATGGATTTTATTTTTATCATTTAATCCAATTATGTTCATTGGAAGTAATTTCTCATTTTAATTTGACATAAACACATATCAATATTTTGATAGGTATTACTTCATAAAAACTAGCCTTTGGTATTGACGATGGAAATTAATTTAAAATTAATTATTGAAACATCATTGTTTAAAATTGGAGAAATAGGTTCTATTTTTGGAATCAGGTGGTCTAAATTGTGTATGTAGGTTAATTTTTTAGACAATGTGAATAGTTACAACAGTAATTATTTAATTTACCATGGTTAATGGGTATATATGATAAATAAGGGTAACAAATTAATATTATTATAATATAAAATAGACCTAAAATGTGTCCTAATCCTATAGTTTGATATTTTCAGTCACTGCTCATTATTGGGTTGATTATGGGACCCCATAGAGCTACGTTAATGTGTTAATGACATTGTATAGAAATTTATTTAAGGTTACAAAACATATAACAAAATCAAGTATCAATTACTGAAGAAGATTTATATGGGGTTATATAAGTGACCTATTATAATATTAATAGTATTTATAAAGATAAATATATTTTATACATCATGGTATTTTACTTATAATTTTTATACATCAAATAAATAAATTTATTTATGACACAATCATTATGTATTGATTTCCTTATTAATGAATGATTTAAATAAATGAAATTATTAATTAAAATATTAATTTATTGTGAATATTTTCACAATGACCATTAATTTAATGTATGATTGTGGATATTTATATTTTAATTAATGATTTTTTTCAAAGAATGATGTTTTCATTTATTTTTGTAAAGTCGTGTTATTTTTTTTAATGTTGGGGAAAATGACTCAGTTTATTATTAAAGAAACGTAGAGACCTCTTTTATCTGGGCAGAGAGAGACCCATTACATAGCCCAAAGGCCGAGTGGGAATGTATCCCCTTACATAGCGCATTGGGCCAAATTGTTGGCCCAATGCCCATTACAAGAAGACTTGGTAAGACATAAAATAAATAAGTAAGGATTGAAGCTAAAATATAAAGTCAAATTTTGGACCATGACTTTTCTATATACTATAGGTTCAGCCTTTTTCAAACCAACAACATATTTTATTTTAAATAAACTAATTTGGAACCTTATGAAACATGAAATCAGTTTATATTAACATAATAATTCAATGCATTCCTGAAGTGACCATCCTCCATCTAATAAAATGGAATAATCCCATCCCGTTTCATCACCCCTCTTAAGACTCATGTCACATCCAAATTCCTTCCAAATAATCTCCCAAAATCTCTTTATTCCGCTTAGAAGAATTATCTATGGATTAAAGAAATTAATGAATTCTTTTTTTCACAAATCAAAGGGTGTGTGATGTTTTAAGAGGTAGAGTCTTCTCTAAATATCCTTTCCATTATTTTACATCTTCAATCCATATTCTATTATTTTTCATTGATTTCATAAAAAAACTAGAATCCTAAATATAATATGATTTTGTTACGAGAAATATTTTAACTACACTTACATACACCTCCATCTAATTAATATGAACATACTCTTTCTATAGATGACGATATATTGCCTCATTAAATGATGTTTGTTCAATTTTCCCCTACCACCCCTCTTGATTTCCATTATGATTGAAATATAATTATACTTTATATATATAATATTTATATTGTATCTATTCTATTGTTTTTTATTTAATTTATTCATTTATTTTTCCAGAATGTGTAAATACGATAATTTCTGTTGAGGATGTGCGGACTACCGCCCACACAATGTGATATGACTCATTTATGCCATAAATGGAATGTATAATGGATGTTGTTAATAAACATATGTAATGAATATAAAATATGATATTATAATATAATTATAAAAAACCTATGTGTCATATAGTTTTTATTATTTTAAATATGAAGAAGTAATGAATGTAGCGTTCATTCGTACGTACAACATACCATTTCAATGATGGTGGATTTCATTTATTATCTCCAAATGATATGGAATATTATAAATAATTATATATACATAAATTATATGATATTTAAATCTAGAATACTATTATGTTGATCAAGGATTTTGGACCACATGGAAATTTTTTAATTATATAAAGTTCATTTTCGAATCTGGTACTGAAAATTGACAAAATAGATGACATGAACATAAATAATTATGAAATTTTTTTTAACATGATGACAAGTAATATAAAATGAATAGTACAGATGAAAAATTTTCTGATTAAATTATAAATTATCCTTTGTTTATTATTTAGTAATATAAATAACTAATGAGACAAGTCGGACTAAAGGTAAAGGAACCTTTCAACCTCTTCATTTTGTTAAAGGATTATTTTATGTTAGGTATTTTAATTTTAATTTTTTTATATTGGAATATGTTATTCAATATTCTTATTTCCTAATATTTTATGTCAATGTGATGAGATTCCCGTTTCTCTCACGTCAACTAATTTTATGATTTTTTTTTGATGCTGGTAGGCTTCCAAATTAATTTGAGGGACTACATATCAATATTTTTTCATTTTAGGAATATTATGTTTTATACATTACCTTATTTTATAAGGTGTATAATTATACCATTTTTTAAATTAAAATCAATGGTTTTCAAAAGAAATATTTTTTAGGAAATGTTTTATATATACAACAAATGTAATGTATCTTTTTATCATACATAGTGACAAATAAGTTTTCACCGCCACGAGTGTTATTTCATATGTGGTTTTCTTAACAAGATATATTTTTTCTAAAAATGATAATACATATCATATATTATTTTTACATATTTGGGTATTGAAAATGGTTTTTAGAAATAATTTATTATTTCATTGTATTGAAATGATATATTGTTTTTGAAATATGGAAATTGTATCCTTAATTTATGCTTAATTTTTGTGTTATGAATATGATAGGATTATAGGGAATTGATTACATATATGGGTGGTTTTGTGATAAAAAAATGGTGGGTGATCTAGAGATTTCTCTCCAATGCATTAGGTAATGTCACATATGTAAAAATTAATTTTTATCCTAAGATATTTACAGAATATACCGTGATGGGTATTCCAACTGTAACTCACTATATACTATGAACACTATAATGTAAGATTGTTATGATTCCTCAAATTCTTATTTATGATTTATGATTTCTATGTGTCATTTATATATTTTTTGATTTCATGAGAAATGATAATGAACTTATGTTTTATTATCTAAATGTATGGTTTCATTGATTTTTATGTTTTGATGGACTATTGTAATATTTCCTTTTTTTTATATCCATTATTGAGCTTCTTATGCTCATCCAGGTTTTTAAAAAAAATTCATAGGGTATGATAAAGGGTAAAATAATGGAATAATTCAAAAATATTTAAATGAAGAAATGATTTAGTGTTTTTTAATGAGTGTTATTTCTATGAAAAAATTGTTTAGAGTATAAGTGTTTACTTTATAATATTTGAGATGTAATTTAATGGTTATGGACTAATTCTATAAAATGATAAACCATAAAATATACTCAATTTCAATTCATGACATATCCTAAGAATATTTAATGTTTAAGGATGTGGCCTTTTAAGTAATCTATTTAATGGAATAGACCATTGAATGCTTATTTTATAAAACTATTCATTGAACACAGGAGGGATCAAATCCCTTTATATATACATTCATAATGTTGTTGATTCAATAAATCTAAATTACAAAATTTGATATATCCAATTAAATTTATTCACATTTTCATTAATTTATTGAGTGATATTGACCACTCGTGTGGGTAGAGGCCTCCATTAGATTAAACTTAATATGAGGGTTTGAGTTACTTTCTGTATAAATAAATGGGGGTGGTTAAGATCCAATAGTTGACAGTATTGAGACTACTGGTTAGGGAAGAGAGTCTTCATACATGATTCAGTGGGGTTTACAACATTTGGGATGAAGAAAATCTCCATTCCTTAGGACATTGGTTGTTTGAGTTGATGATGACATTATTTTTAGGTAAGGTCTCGTTTTTCCTCAACATTGGGATTCAATTCAATTTTTTTTCTCATATATGAGTACTGTGGGACAAGGTATGTGATTGGGGGTTCATTTTGGGAAAGGGAAATTATTTTACATAAGATTTTAGATTGCAAAATGTTCTGGGTGACATTGTTAGAGGTGGATCTTGAGGGTTCACATTGAATGATTTACATCAAAGGATTCTATGGGTTATATACTAAGGACCACCTACTGTATATTTTTTCCTGTAATGATTGAATAAGGTGAATTAGTTCCTTATAAAAATAGATCATTTGTGAATAATATTTATTTATTTTACTATAATTAATTTTTTTATTTATTATTAATTCACGCCTTCTTGGTCATTATTGATTGATATGAACTTGTTGGTTGTGTTCTGCTAAGATTCTTTCTGATATATAACATGGTTTCTTTAGTTTAAGTGTTAAAAATTATGTAATTGAGGGTAGGTAATGGTTCGGAACATGTTTTTAGAATATATAGTTGTTCTATTTAACATGGGATGGTTAACTGGGGCCCTTGTGTTTCATGCATCACTTGGAGTTTCCATTGTTTCTTTATTTCGTATCGGTATGCTATATTTTTATGTTTTGAGTTCAGCCGTTGTTGACCCTACATAGTATACGATTGTATGATCTATTATGTAATAATGATCCATTTTAATATATTAATATGGTATTTGGATATCTTTATGTCTACAAAAGGTGTATTTTTATATATTGATTATTATTTATTTTGTTTCTATTGTTGGTTCTTCCATCAGCAGCTAGTTGTTAGGCTAAAATTAGTAATTATTACCACTGATTATTTTGTATTATAATATTATTATACCATAAACTGAGAGTATAGTATCTCTAATATAATCTAGTAACACTATGAAAACAAATCGGTATCCTTTGTTATATGAGAATGCGTGCCTATATCCAAGTGTCACTCGTCCTAGTGAAATTTTTGAGTGTCAAACTAGGTCGAGGTGCTAAAAACAATATAAAATGAATTTATTTTACCTATTTTTTCATACTAATTAGACTATGGTAGAATATAAAATATGATGTTTTGTGAACTGGGTTTAACCACTTGGGTTTGGGTACTTACTGCCCCATGCACAAGGGACAGACCATGTTTACAAGGGCAGGAATTTCAATTCGATATTTCTCTGATTTCTATTGATATGATTTCCGCTAAGACTAGTGCACTAGGATGTGAGTATTAAATATTGTGATGTGTTCCCATTGGTATAGTATAGAATTGGGGGATTATTGGACCGTTGGACTAGTATAGAAGGAGGTGATTATTATTTTTTCTTGAGAGGAACATAATATTATTTATATTTATGCATGTGGATACAATTAAACTAATTTATGATATTTGATGCCCATATGTATGGGCATGTCTCTAATAAGAGTGGGTATGGTTCGTGCTATGGGGTGATGTTGGTCACCTGTACGGTGGATCATTTTGTCAGATTGAGATGACATGATTCATCCGGATGGGTATGGCTCGAGACATAACAGGGTGAGCTACATAAAATGTCAGCAATGGGAGCTAAGAGGTGGTTTCATTCCTAGGTTCTATTTGGCTTTAAATTTAATCAGTTACCACATAATTATACATGAAAAGCGACTATAAAATGGGTATGTGAGTGGACAATAGGCTGGATTTAAATGTGAAACCAATATCTGATATGGAAGGGTAAGGGGCTAAAAGACCAGATATTGTGCGACATGGGTGCTATGGGGGTATTAAGGGCATTAAGATCACACTACCTATTACTGATTTCCATATTTCCGAATTTCAAATATTCTATTATGGTGTCAATACAATTATATTGGTATTTATAGTGTTTCCACCTTCGTAACCTCTGATGGAGAAGCAAGAGAGCGGTGGTTGAGTGCCACAAGAAAGAGAATATTTTGAGAAAATTGAGCTTCAGTATGAGACCCCTTGATGGTCATGTTGGGAATGATCCTTATATACAACTCAAAAGATATTAGTGAATCTACCATATTTGATTTATTTTGGTTCACGACATGGTGAGAAGAACAAAATTAGTGTATTATATATCACTTAGAGGATGGATATGGGATCTTAGGTTGTAGATATTCCCATGTAATATAGTCCATGAGGGTTCTAGTCACATCGTCCACCAGTTTTATAAGGTGAGGGAAGATAGTAGGTAGCTGAGAACTATATTAAGTTATAGAAAATGATCTTAGATATGTTTTATACCTCTCTAGGGTAGAGGTTTAATCTAGCTACATACATGCCCAGTGGACTAACAAATATTTGGTGGGATGTGTAAGTTCAAGTAGTAAGACATTAGGGACTGGAATAGAAGGAAATTACAGATATGTTTTTTGATCACCTATTTCTTAAGATACTGAGGGAGGAAATATCTTGAGAGTTCTCTATGCGAATAATAGATAGAGATGTATGTCATGGAATAAGCTCTAAAATTCACCATGTTGTCCCATTTCACACATGGTATTGTGGGGGATGACACATCAATTGTGAGGGGATTCGAGGATGTTTTATGATGATCTTTTCATGTATAGCTAAAAATATTTCATTTTGCCTCATTCTAATATTGATGAATCAACTACTCATATTTAAGATAAATATTATGGAACATTCATTCATGTTACATGTGAATGAATCAAAATATTACAATGGTGATGATTCATATAATAGAATGTCTGGCCTAGAGGAGTAAAAGTTGGGTAGACAGACCAATGACCTATGTGGACCACCTTGGAGTGGGATATTGACCATTTTATTCTAGTGTAGACAACCAGTTCATTTGTGGACATAGTGTGATCAGACACCATAGGAGTTACGAGAATGTGTTCAATTAAAGTATTTGTAGAGGTTTTCTAGGAGGCCTTCTTCTAAAGCTATCAGTCAATGGAATGGTAGACTCAGGGTTTTTTGATTTGATAGGGATCAGTTCCAAAATGTGGTAGATGATATTAATCTACATGCATAGTTCATGAAAGATAAAACAGATCCCAGTATTGGGGTTAGTGGTTAGTGGATGGTGCAACATGATTGTTAGTCCATTCCTCATGTAGTCAAGGTTTAGGCTAGGTGTGTGTTGTGGAGTTTCTAGGTGCAATGTAGCCTATGGTGCAGTTTATGGTTAGCGGTATTCAATTAGTTTGACCAGGGGTTTTATTTTATTTTTCATTTGCACATATGAATTCTTGTATGTTTTGGGTGAATGAGGTGCACGATATCAACATTTATACTAAAAATACACTTGTTAGTAGGATATAATAGTTTTAAATGCGTTATATATAAATGTGGTGTGTGGCACTATGATTTATATGTGATCATTATTGGGTGTGTGAATTTTGGGGACTGATGGAATCAAGAAATCATTGCACTGAGAGAGTTTTGGAGGTTCAATGAATCAAGATTGATTTTGGTTACATGATTTTATGTGGGACAACATATGTTTCTTTTAAGACATGGAAAATGTGGAAATCATATGATGACATATAAAACATTATGGGTGTTGGGTATGACATCAGAGAACACTATGAGTTGTATGAGTGATGATGTTTCATGAGGGATTTTTCAGTTGATGGATGGAAGATTGAACATCATTTTTATTGGTGTTTTGTGTTGAAATGTGACCATTCTAGGTAACTCCAAATGTGGGGATTGTCTTGAGGTAGATGACATATGCACTTTTGAGTTTATATAGATGGGGGTGATTTTAATGACATTGGTATCATTGGTACCATATATGGTGGTTTATATAGGTATGGGATGAATATGTTAATGTGTGTAGTGTGTAATACCCCAGGAATTTAATGAGGTCGAAATATTATTCCATTTTAAATTTTTAGAGTTTGGTTGTTAGAACAACTATATTCTAGACTATCAGAATAGAATTTATAGAGCGTTATTAAGCTAATGCATTTATTTGGATGGGTTTAGAGGCTTGGAAATTCCAAAATGTTTTGGTTGTGTTTTAGGTGCATCAGTTGCTGAATCCCCATGTTTCCAAGGTGTACAGGATAGTGTGCATGGTTTAGGAAAACCCTGTAGTCTCCTAAAAAATTCATACCTCCAGGACCACTGGATATGGTTTTGAAAACCATGATAGGTAAAGAGAATGGTCATGTGACACATATATAGTTTTTAGTTGATGAAATTCACCTTATATCTAAATGGTTTGGATATCCATGTGAGACAACTCTGTGAGGTACCAATTTGGATAGTCGGTGTAACACGATTCAAGAAGAATTTTCTAAACCATGAAATCAAACCTTGTGAACAAAAAAATATGAAAACACCATTTTCCAGGACCATATTTCTTCTTTTTTTTTCTCCACCTTTCCCCTCCATTGTTCATGCATGGAAGTGAGTTTCCTTCCATTTTTCTCTCCCTCTAGGTATTGAGCTCATCTCCTAATCTAAACTCTTATCTTCTCACCATTGGGTTTATTGAAACCACATCGATGAGTGATTTAATCCCCATCTATCTTTTATTCCATTCTCGTTCCATGTGTGGTTCTAAATCGATGAAATTATATTTACCTATTTTTAGGACATTCGATTAAGACCCTAGTTTCTCATAAATTAGATCAAGTTATTGGCTATGATTGGATGGGTAGGATTCTATCAACTGATGATTGGTTTCACTTTTCATATCTGTGATTTAATTTTTATTTTGGGTTTCATATATGAATGTCCCGTTTTTTAGTCAATGTGATACTATTATAATTTAACAATAGAAATTTTATTAATTATTTGATCCCATGAGATTATGTTCATCCTCAGTCAATCAAAGAAGTTTTTTGAGACTTGATAGAGGCTTGATAACATATGAATATTAATCCAAGGTGTTCTATTTATTTAATATATAATGTATTAATTATATATATGTAATCTGGAGGTTCAAAGGGAATAATATGGGCTTAACCAATGAAATGAGGTTTCATTGCAAATCTAGAATGTGGCTTTGTAATAATCAGGTTGGGAGAGGCATATATTCTTTTGTGATATTGATCACTAGTTGGGTGGATTAGTCATCAGGATGTGTTGATGATCTCATTGGGATATGGGAACATCCCGTATGATATTTGATGTCTATGGACATTAGATCAAGATTCGTGTTATTATGGGCAGGGGGATCCGGTGTAGTATTTTTTAGAGACTGGTATAGTGACTTACGCTCACCCATATTGTCCAATGTCCTATTTATAGCTATGGAAAAATAGTCTGACTCAAATGTTGTGCATGTCTAGACCCCTTTTTGGATAGAGGAATTGGTTTTATGTGGGTTAGGATTATGTTTGGAGGTTCATACTATAGAAATCCATGTGGATGGTGAGTAGCCATTATTTGACGGTGTATAGACTATCGGTCAGTGGAAGAGGCCCTCCAAAGTAGGGTCCACTATGCTATGATCATTTGCGAGGATAGATATATCAATTAATTGGGAATTCTATTCATGATATTTTTTATATCATTTTGAGGACACGTATTGATATTCCATGGACATCAGGCATCGATGCGATATGGTTTTTTGAGCTATGCTCTATGCAACAATGTACATGATTTGGGAGAGCCTTTGGGGTTTCATATTGTAATGCCTCGACCCCAGTTACCTAGAGTAGAAGCATTATTATATAACATTTGCATGATCACAAAAGATCATGTCTCGAATGACCGATTAGTTTAGTAGAATTGGAAACACTAGATACATTCATAAGTCTAACATTACATGATAAAGTGAAAAACTAAAACAACATAGTCACCATAGTCCACACACATATCCCCTCAGACTATCCCTACAGAAAATTCATAAAATACTTCTTCACATCCAGGGATAAAATAAAACATAGAATGTGGTGAGCTCAAATGCTCAGTAAATATTACAATCTAGAGGAAAATTTTATAAGTAAAAATAAACATTTTAGGAAATTTATAACTAAAACAAAATCCTTTTTAACTGGAACATAATCAAAACATGGTACAAATAAAATGAAATAATTCCATTTAAAGACTCATATTGATATTCTACTAGTCGAATAATCACATGATTTATCAATAACCACTTTCTAATTGATGGAATGCATAATGTCAGACTATCATAACCACATAGTCAAGGCCATGTGCCAAGAATACAAATAATAGTTTGTCAAGGCCTTGTGCCAAGACACTAGTTTGTCTCATGAGACCTACTGATGCATCGAGATGCTATAGCAGGCTTCACCCATCACTTACTAAGTCCAATGCATTCCTCATTTGAACAGGTTTAAACATAAAATAAACATTCATATTAAAACTAGCATACGAAATGTCAATACATTATCTATAAAACATTAATGGTATAAAAATAATACATCCACTGTCAAAAATATCACAAAACCTTCAATACAATATGGAAGTTTTGTATCATAATAAATGAACATCAATTATGCTTAAAATCCATCAAAAGATGTTGACATAGATGAAATCAAAACTATTTGAGAGAAATATATCTTTTTTGAAATCATTTTAAAGTCATATAATTATAAAATAAAACATTTAATTTGAATATATTCTTATATGATTTTAAGGAATGATTTGACAATTTTATAATAGTGGAAGATATATGCACCCTCCATATAAGTTAAAAAAACATTTTTACATTAATTTTGTCGAAAAGGTTAAAAAATACCTAATTTGGAAAAATACGGATAAATTACTTTATAAAAATATTATAAAAAGTAAAACAAGTTTATAATAGACTTTAACCCATAGTCTATAAAATATTAATAATGTTTTGAAATTCATTTTTATGAATCATGGATGTGGATGATAACGAGTTCCCAGATGATAATTACGTATAAACACCATCGGATAATGAAGAGATTGTAGAATTAACCCTTACCTTGTACTTTTCCTTGGTAAAGGGTAGGTTAACATACTATATAATTGTGACATAATTGTTATTAAATTATAAAATAATAACATACATTAATATGATATCATATATGATCTTTTAACAATTATTTGTTAATAATATATTAGTATTATCGTTGTTTTACATGTTAACAGATTAGTTTTCCTTTATATTCATTATTATATGAGTCATATTTCTTATGGATGTGATTTATCTTATTCCTAACCAGAATGATATCAAGTCTTAAAATATTTTTTTTAATCATCTAATGAAAATTATTCTTGAATGGATATGATGGGGAATGAATCTCATCCTGTTTGTGGAGACGGTAATCTGTACGTATGCACAAGTGAAAAAATAATTCTTTTGGTATGGAAATAATATATAGTTGGATGGTATATCATATATACAGAATCATTAACATTAAATATTCATTATTTAGATCAATTATACATCATTATTATACCCATCAAAATAATAATGTATTGAATAATAATTACACCACGACGTGGAGACGGTAAGCCATACGTACACACGTGTGGTGACATATCATTGAAAAGAACGATAGAATAATGAATATGGATATACCCAATTTCTTATAACATCACAGGATATATATTATACTTGATTTATTATTTTAGAAATGAAATAACAATGAAGGAAGAAGGGGAAGAAGAAATGAACTTGAAAGAGGGTGGTGAAAATATTACATCTTCTTAGTGTTCTTCCTTTTGATTTGATCCAAAGGGCTCCTTAAGTTAGCTTTTATAACTAAAGGAAAGAATCTAAGATGTAGTGTGGGATGTTTAGAGGATATGTGGGTAGGGTTTGGCTGATACAAAAGGATTTGAAGGTGTGATTTAGATAGAAGGGGGAGTTCCCTTTTATAAGAGGGGTGAGAGGCAACTAAGGAAAAGCTAGAAATATTATTATATAATAAAATCATTTTCGGTTAATAATGATTTAAAAATAGATTATTTAAAGTATAAGGTGAGTATGGGTCGAAAAATAATCAACCAATTGGGTTTTGACAGGTTTGGGTAACTATATTGACCTTAACATTTTTATTTAACACTTTGTTAAATAGTTTGACATTTACCATGTCAATTTATATTTTTATATTATATGGTTAATAATCATACAATATACCTCTTAGAGAACCCAAAGTGGTTCATTAATGATACACCTATCATTATATAAGTCATTTGGCCAAACCTTATATTTTTATGAATTTTATATAAATTAATAATATAATATTTGATTTAAAAATTCCTTATTGTCAATTTTGACAATATTTAAAAATTGATTTTTAAGTCCTTAAAACATTATTAATTCCAACTAAATTCATTTAATCATTCCTTAAATTCCATATTAACCTTGAAAAATTAATTATGGCATCAAAAAGTTCAAATTTTATTTATTGTAACATTTATAATACCATTTATTTTATTATTTCATTAATAAGGAAAATATTCCATCATTATTGTGTCATAAATAAATTTAATTATTCAATGACTAAAAATTATAAATAAAATACCATTTTGTAGGAAATATTTTTATCTTTATAATTAATATTTATAGTCGAAAATATATCATATATAACCCTATGTAAAAATTGTTTTTCTAAATGATATATGTTTATGTCATTTTTGTATTTAGATTAACTTAATTAATACAAAGTTTCATTATCAAATAAAAGTTTCTCCATAGAATCCCAAAATCGACCCAAAGATTCCCATGGTCGGACACGTATCATAAAATATGGTTATGACACATTTTAGGGTAATTTAATATTCTTATAATATTATCGGTATACCCTTATTTACAGGATTTACCCTTTAACCATCGTAAATAAAATATTTATCTAAGTAATTATTCAAAATGTTTAAAAAAATTACCTATTTACACAATTTGGACCTCCTGATTATAATTATTGAATCCATTTTTCTAAATTCAAAACACACAAGAGGTAGAAAGTTATTTAAAAATAATTATCGTTGTCAAAACAAAAAGCGTGTTTTTAAGAAATAATAACTTTCAAAAGATTGAAACTTGTTTATGGCTATTTTAATTGTGAAATTCTTTCTAATGATCAAAATTGTTTTAAATGGTAATAATATATTCCAAATATACTTTAAAACCACTAAATAGTATAATTTATCACTAAAAATTATTTGTATTAAAAAAGATTTTTTTAATTAATGTTTAGTATTTTTCACTATTCATAAAAAATTGGATGTTCTCAGAAAAATACCAAACACTCACCCTAAGATAATTATGATATTAAAAATCCAAAAACGAATTCCAATTTTAATAATAAAATGTATAAAATTTCAAAAAATGGGTATTACTGTTCATAACTGCAACTTTGATTGGTTGTGGTCTGTGTAAGAACCTTGATGTTGCATACAACACACACTACTATATAATTTAAAGAGAAGTATACCATTAATGCTTGGGGTGTTACATCTTCCCCTCCTTCAAAAAATTTCTTCCTAAATATTTGTAGAATATTACTCCGTAAAAAGAATAGGGTGGTTCTTCATTATATGTTTCTCTGGTTCCCATGTTTCCTCTTCCATCTTATGGTTTCTCCATCGAACTATTACCAGACGAGTCTTTCGGTTTCTCAGCACCTATTCTTTGGTATCAAGAATCTGGATGGGCTCTTCACAATAAGAGAGATCAAGTTCTAGTTCTACTTCCTCATAAGTGAGTACATGTATTGGGTCAGGCATATATTTTCTCAATAGTGATACGTTGAACACATCGTGAACTTTGAGGAGACTTGGAGGCATTTCCAACTGTTAAGATACAACCCAAATTCATTCTAGAATTTCAAAAGTTCTGATATACCTAGGACTCAGGTTTCCCTTCTTACCGAAATGTATAACACCCTTTCATAGAGATACCTTCATGAAAACATGATCTCCTACCTGAAATTCTAAATCATTTCTTTAGTTATCGGCATAGCTCCTCTACCTACTTTGAGATGATTTGATGTGAGTTTGAATAACCTTCACCTTTTTTCATCATTTCCCCAACAAGTTCTGGGGCTATGATTTTTCTTTCACCAACATCTTCCCAACAGGTTGGTGTGTGACATCTCTTTCCATATAACTCTTCATATGGTGCCATCTGAATACTTGAATGGAAGCTATTCTTATAGGAAAATTCTACCAAAGGTAAATATTGATCCAAAATTCCCTAAATGTCAAGTGATCATGATCTCAAAATGTTTTCTAAGGTTTTAATAGTTCGTTTTGATTGTCCATCGTATTTTGGGTGGTAGGGAGTAGTCAAACGAAGTTCAGTATCCAAGGCCTTCAGAAGACTCTTATAGAGTCTTGATGTAAAACCAGGATCACGATAAAAAAACAATTGATGGGGGTACTCCATTATGTCTCACAACATCATAAAAATATAGCCTTTCTAGACGTTCATGTGGTGGATATTCTCTTATAGCAAGAAAATGTGCTGACATGGTAAGACAATCTATAATGATCCATATTACATCGATCCTTCTAGGAGTCTTTGTTAGTCTAGTGACAAAGTCCATCGTAATATTATCCCATTTCCACTCTGGTATGGGAATAGGTTCCATGACTCCTCCAGGCTGTTTCCCTCTAGATTTCACTTGTTGAAAAACCATATATCTTGACATAAAATCAGAAATCTCCCTCTTCATGTTGTCCCACCAAAAATGTTCCTTAAAATCTCTATACATTTTGGTTCTCCTAGGGTGTATAAAGAAATTAGAACTATGAGCATAGTCCAACAATTCCACTTTTAGATCAGGTATATCAGGAATAAAAAGTTTCATTCCAAATTTTAAAATTCCATCTTCATACACAAAGTCACTCAATCTCCCATCACTCACAACTTTAATCTTCTTCTGAAACTTTTCATCATCAGTATGAGAACACTTTATCATTTCTAGTTAATATGGTTTCATAACCATTTGAAAAATTATTGATGTTTCACCTTTTATGGTTATTCCCATATCCAAGATTACTAGATCCATGTATATAGGATCCTTTTCAACATCCATATTATTCAAAACACCATGATCCTTTCTACTCAAAGAATATTCCACCTTATTTTCCTTCCCTGGGTGGTTGTTTATCGTGCAATCATAATCCTTGAGTAGTTCAAGACATTTCATTTGCCTCGTGTTGAGTTCCTTTTGTGAGAAAATATACTTCAAACTCTTGTGATCAGTAAAACTCTCACATTTTTCTCCATATAGATAGTGTCTACATATCATCAAATAAAAGTTTACATCTGCTAACTCAAGATCATGAGAAGGATAGTTTTTTTCATGAATTTTTAGTTGTCATGATGCATAGGAAATAACCATATCGTTCTGCATAAGGAAAAATCCAAGTCCATTCCTTGAAGCATCACTATATATAACACCCCTATCATTCTCTGATGGTAGAGTCATTATAGGATCATTGACTAATATTCTTTTCAGTTATTCATAAAATTTTTCACGCTCTTTTGTCTAATCAATTTTAACTCCATTATGTGTGAGATTCGTTAATGGGTTAGCCAACCGGGAAAATTTATGGACAAAACATCGATAATAACCTGCTAAACCAATAAAACTATGTGCCTCGTCTATACTTGTCGGTGTTCTCCATTATTGGATTTCTCCTTCCTTAGAAGGATCAACATAGATTCCATCCTTAGAGACAATATGGACATGAAAATAAATCTCTTGAAAAATAATTCACACTTGCTAAACATACCATATAATTCATTTCATCAAAGAGTCTTTAGGATAATGCGCAAGTGATTTTCATGATCTTCGTTGATTTTGGTGTATACTAAGATATCATCAATAAATAACACTACAAGGTCATCAAGATATTCCTTGAAAACCTTGTTCAGTAGATCCATGAAAACAGAGGGTGCATTAGTAATCCCAAAAGGCATTACTGTAAACTCATAATGCTCGTACCTGGTTTGAAATGTTGTCTTTACAATTTATTGCTTCTTCACACACAACTGATGGTATCCATATTGAAGGTCAATTTTTGAAAAGTATTAAGCTCCATGAACTTGGTAAAGTTAATCATCAATGCTAGGAATGAGATACTTGTTCTTTATTGTTTTAGCATTGATCTCTCTGTAGTCTATGCACAACCTCATAGATCCATATTTCTTCTTAACAAATAGGACATCGACTCCCCATGGAGAAACCATAGTGCTAATAACTCCCTTATTACTCAATTATTCTAGATTTTTCTTTAGTTCCACTAATTCCATAGTCTCCATTATATAAGGGGTCTTCTATGTGGGCCATGATCCAAGAATAAAATCAATAGATAAATCAATTTATTGTTCTGGAGGATGTCTAGGAAAATTTTCTAAAAACAGATCAACATATTCTTTCACAATAGGTACATCCTATATTTGAACATTCCATTCCTCATCCACAGTTATTTCATTCTCTTCCTCCCTAATAATTGAATTAAGTTGAGCTACTGGTGGTGGATCTAGATAAGAATTTTGTGGTGACTATTCTGATCTATTGATAAGGTGTTCCTTATCATCATAATAAAAAATAGTAACCTCTTTCCAATTAAAATAAATTTTTTCATCATTGTCTGAAATCCAATCGATACAAATGATTATATCAGATTCAATCATGGGTATGGCAATGAGATCAGTAGATAAATAACATTTAAATGCTCTTATGGGAACAGATTCACAATAATTTATTACAATGATACTTCCCTTTGGAGTTTTAACTGACAACTCCCTTGTTAAATAAAATAGGAAATATCTAATTTTCATAGAAAATCGGGAAGATATGAAACAATGCAATGATCCAGAATCAAATAAATCATCATCTTAACTTGAGGAATCCATTATATTACCTTCCACCACGTCTTTTGGAGCTTCAACCTCAGCAGCAGTGATATCATAAGCTTGGCCTTGATCCCTTGGCCTTTTCTAAGGTATGTTCCCCTGATGCTTAGGAAATTGATTTGCATAATGACCCATCTCCCTGAAGTTGTATCATTGAACATCGATAGCTTCTTTCTTCCCCTTGCAATCACGAGTATGGTGGCCTTTTTCACCAAACTTGTAATATAATCCCATTCCCTTCATGAAAGTACCGGGGTGTTTCTTCCCACATTTACTAAAGGATGAATATTCAACTTTTACCTTCTTCCCATTATTTTTTATTTCCATAGTGATCAAAAGATCTATTTTTCTCTTTATTTTCATTAAAGTAGTAATACTTAGAAAATTATTTTTCTGTCTTGATAGAACATGATACAATATATTCGTATGAAGAGAAGAATTGTGAGACTAATGATTTACGGTGAAATGGTTTTAACCCATCAATGAAACTATCAATCTTATATCATGGTTTATGTATATAATCTACAGCATGCCTCACTAGCGTTGTAAATTTAGCATCATACTTTGCGACATTTTCATCCTCCTTATGCCTCAGACTCGGAAATTGTCTTTCCATATCCGCTCGATGGTCATGATGAATGTTTTTTTCAATGAAAATATATTTAAACTCCCTCCATTCCATATTTGATACTTTATTGTCTTCATTTGTATTTTGAATCAATGACCACCATTGATCATCATCTCTAGTGAGGCAGTAAAATGCCATGACAACATTTTTTCTTTCACTACTCCCCATGGCATAAAATATTTTCTCTAAGGAATTAATCCATTACTCATCCACTAATTAAATTTTACTCCCATAGAATGTCGGTGGTTGTTGCCTCATGAATCGATATAAGATTGATCCTCCATGCTGTAGATCAGGCTGCTTCATACGGGTAAGGTTATTATTCATAACCTGAGAGAGTTGTCCTAGTATGGTGATAAGCTGATCAGCACCAATTGTATCACCCGCTACACTATATTTATCTTGAGGAGGAGGAAAATCCGTACATGGAGTGCGTGAATTGATTCTGTTTCCTTTCCTTCCACTAGGCTCCATTTCTAAACAATGGAATACACAAGATTTGTTTATGAATCACAATACATAAATCAAAACTTGTAAAACACTTAACTTAAATTGAACAATTTACGGATATAATCCATAATCAAAAAATTATTTTCTTTGAGAAAGTATATACTCATAAACCCTACATAATAGTTTGTAAATAAAAATAGAATTATCCAATGCTTATCCCCCGAGAGTGTTTCATCCAAGAGTGCATCAAGGACCGTTGTCGTTCCCCAGTTCTCGTTCGAGTCTAGCTCAATGCGGTGTTTTTGGGTTTTATAGCTAGGTACATCTGTGCTAGAGCCGGCTCTACCTTCTCTTATCCATAGAGGGATGTATTGTTTGTAAAACTCAAAAAATCTCTAAAATGCCTTAATTTTAGGGAGTTATTATATACTAATACACAAATTCTATCTTAGGGCTATGTTCTCTAATCAGATATTATCTAAATCTAGCTTCCAAGGATTGGACTAAATATCCTCTGATATGAACTGTAACTCCCTAACCCCAGTTACCCAGAGTCGGTGCATTATTACATAACATTGGTATGATCACAAAAGATCAATTCTGAAAAGGCAGACTAGTTCAATAGCCTTGGAAACACTATATACATTCATAAGTCTTAAATTACTTGATAACATGATAAACTAAAACAACATATTCTACATAGTCCACACTCATATCCCCTCATACTATCCATGTAGGTCATTCATAAAATACTTCTTCACATCCTGGGAAAAAATAAAACATTTAAAGGAGTGAGCTCAGATGCTCAGTAAGGATAATAATGTAGCAAAAACTTTCATAAGTAAGCATAATAATTTAAAGCAATGTATAACTAAAAAAAGCATTTTAAACTTGAACTACAGCATAACAAGGAAGAAATAAAGTTAAATAATTCCATTTACTTATTCACATGAATATTATACAAGTCGAATAATCACATTCTAGATCAATAACCTCATTCATAATGATGGAATTCCTAATGCCAGACTATTATAACCACATAGTCAAGGAATTGTGTGAAAAATAAAAATTAGATTTTTTCAAGGCCTTGTGCCAAGACAGTAGTTGGTCTCATGAGACTTAGCGATGCATCGATGAGCTATAGCGGGCTCCACCCGTCACTTACTATGTCCAATGCATTCCTCATATGAACATGTTTAAACATAACAAAGTCATTCGTATTAAAACTAGCATATAAAATGTCAAAACATTATCCATAACCCATGAATGGTATAAAAATAACACATACAATGTCAAACATATCACAAAACCATCAATATAATATGGGATTTTTTGCATCATAATAAATCAACTTCAATTAATCTTAAAATCCATCAAAGGATATTAACATAGATGTAAAAAAAACTATATGAGAGAAATATCTCTTTTCTGAAATAATTTAAAATTTGCATAATTATACAATAAAACATTTACTTTTAAAATATTCTTATAAGCTCATAAGGTATGCTTTGACAATTTTATAATAGAGTAAAATAGTTTGACACACCGTATATGTCAAAAAAACATTCTTACCATAATTTTTTAAAAAGTGTTTAAAACTACCTTGTTTGGAAAACGAATGAATGATTCCATTATAAACGTCTTATAAAAAGTAAAACATGAGTATAATTTACTTTAACCCATAGTATATAAAATATTAATAATGTTTTGAAATACATTTTTTAAGAAACAAAGATGAAGATGATAAAGAGGTCATAGTAGATAATTAGGTATAAGTAACCTCAGATAATGAAGAGATTGTAGAATTAACCCATTCCTTGTACTTTTCCATGGACGGGGGTTGTTTATCCTCTTGTATAATGGTGAAATAATTTTTATTAAATTATTAAATAATCATATACATTAATATGATACCATATATGATATTTTTACATTTCTTTGTTAATAATATCTTAGTATTATCGTTGTTTCCGGTGTTAACGGATTCGTTTTCCTTTATATTCATTGTTATGTGAGTCAAATTTGTTATCGATGGGATGTATCATATTCCTATCCAGAATGATGTCATGTCTTTAAATATTTTTTAATCATCTAATGAAAATTATTCTTGAATGGATATAATGGATAATGAATTTCATTGCGTTTGTGGAGATGGTAATTCGTGCGTACGCACGGGTGACAATATCATTTTTCGACATTAAAAAAATATATAATTGGATGTTATATCATATATACAGAATCATTATCCTGTCATATTCATTATTTACATCAATTCCACATCATTATTATACCCATCCAAATAATAATGTATTGAATCACAATTACACCACGACGTGGAGAGGGTAAGTCGTACGTATGCATGTATGGTGACAAGTCATTAAAAGGATGGATAGAATAATGAATATGTATATACCATATTTTTAATAACATCATATTATATAGACGATACTTGAGTTATTATTTTAGAATCAAAATTACAATTAATGAAGATGTGGATGAAGAAAAGAACTTGAAAGATGATGGTGAAATTATTACCTCTTCATCGGGTTCTTCCTTTTGATTAGATCAAAAGGCATCATTAAGTTGGCATTCTGACCAAAAGAAGGCATCTAAGATGAAGTGAGATAAGTTTATATGATATTTGGGTTGGGTTTGTCAAGACAAAAAGCTTTGATGGTGTGAATAAAATAGAAGGGGTAGTTCCCTTTTATAAGAGGGTATGAAAAGCTAGTAATATTATTTTATAATAAAATAATTTTCGGTTTCTAATGGCTCAAGAATTGATTATTTAAATTAAATGTTGGGTATGGGTCGAAAAAGACTCAAAAAATAGGTTTTATATAGGTTTATGTCACTATATTAACATTATCTTTTAGATTTAACTCTTAGTTGAATATTTTGACATTTACCATGTCTCTTTGTATTTTTATATTATATGGTTTATTAACGTACTATATACCTCCAAGAGAATCCCAAGTGGTTAATTAATTCTAAAACTATCATTATATATGTCTTCTGGATAATCCTTAAATTTTTAGGAATATTATATAAATTAATAATATAATATTTGTTTTAAAAATCATTTTATGTCAATTTTGACACTATTTAATAATTGATTTTTTTAATATCCTAAAAACATTATTAATTCGAACTAAATTCATTTAATCAATACTATCATGTCATAGTAACTTATAAAATTCGTGGATTTCATCAAAACTTTCAAATTGTATTTGTTGTATCATTTATAATAACATTTATTTGATTCATTCGTTAATAAGGAAAATACTTCATCATTTTTGTATCGTAAATAAATTTAATTATTCAATGTATAAAAATTATAAATAAAATACGATTCTGTAGGAAATCATTTTATCTTTCTTATGATTATTTGTAGTCGAAATGATAACATCTATAATCCTACGTAAATTTTTTTTTCTAAAAGATATATGCTTATGTCATTTTTGTATTTACTTTAACCTAATTAATATAAAGTGTCATTATCACATACAAGTAGCCCAATGGGGTCCCTAAATCGACAAAAAGATGCTCTTGGTCGGATATGTATCAACCAATAGTGTTAGGACACATGTTGGAGTAATTTATTATTATTATTAAATAATTTTTTACCCTTATTTACCGAATTTACCCTTTAACCATGGTAACTAAAATATTTACTGAAGTAATTATTCAAAATGTATAAAAATAAAAGTTATATATTTAAATAATTTTGAACTCCTGAATATAAATATGGAATCCATTTGTCTAAATTCAAAACACATAAGTGTTAGAAATTAATTTAAAATTAATTCCCGTTGTCAAAACCAAAAGCCTGTTTTTTTAGAAAATAATATCTATCAATATATTGGCACATGTTTATGTCTATATTAGATGTGAAATTATGTCCAATGAACAACATTAGATTAAATGAAAAAAATATATTCTAACTATACTTTAGAACAACTCAATAGTATAATTTATCACTATAAATTATTTAGATTAAAATAGTTCATTTTAATTAAAGTTTAGTATCTTTCACTATTCATAAAAAATTGGAAGTTCTCAGAAAAATACGAAAAACTCACCCTAAGATAATTTTTATATTTCAAATCCAAAAATGACGTCAGATTTTAATAAAAAAATTTATAAAATTTTAAAAACTGGGTATTACTATTCATAACCACTATTTTGATTGGTTTTGGTATGTGTTAGAACCACGAAGTTTCGTACCACACACGCTACTATATTATTCAAAGAGAAGTGTACTGTGGAATCCTGGGGTGTTACACATATATTAATTAACATTAAGTTTATTTTTTAATAAGGGGACATGTGATATTTTCATATCTGTAACCATTGGGTTCCCCTCAATTGATTTACATCTAGGGATGCTTTGGGATATATGTTTAGGATCTTCTCCTCTATAGATGTTTAGTGTTTACTGAGGTAGGTGAATTTATTACATATGGATATTGGGAAATAGGGAAGAAAATTATTTGTGTTACATGAATTAACTATAATTTATTTTAATTTAGACACACTTACTTGGTCACATATTTTTGATAGGCACATCTAGGAGGGGTCCTACATAGATTATTTTGACACCCTGTAAGTGCCCTATTCGATTCATGTAGGCTTTTTAGATTTGTTAATAGTTAATGGATTGAAAAATACATATATACCATATTATTAGGTTTATTACAATTGGATGGATATTAGGGGATCTTGAGTATCCTACATCAGATGGATTTTCCTTTGATAGTTCCTTTTGTAGCGATATTCTCTATATTTACACACTTTTCCCCTACATCAGTGATACTTATGGGTACATGTCAATATAAAATTTGAGGTATAAATATTCTATTTTAGAAACTAAAAATATTATTTTGAAATGTTTCATTATTCCCAAGGTTAATTTTTTGAAATATTGATTAATATTGCTTCTATGGAAATTGCTTGTTCATCCAACATGGGTGGGTTCTTTATCTTTTGATTGACATTCTCTACAATACATATTATGTATTAGACCATTATTATATCATAAAATTAGGATATAGTATCCCCACATCCCTTGAGATTATGGGGAGGTGCTCTTATGTCCCAATGGAACATAGCTTGGATAACTATATTAGTGTTAAACATGGTCGGGGAGTTGGAATCCTCATCAGAATTTAGTATAATGTGAATCACCATTTTTAATATATGGAAAAAATATTTCTTTAAAATATATGATAATAATGGTATATCTAAATGTTTTCTTCTCCAATTTTTATTCTTTATATTCATAAATGTGAGTCAAAAAATTTAAATAAGATCACATAATCTTTTGAAAATTATGAAAAATATTATTTAATTGATTTGTTACCCCAATGAATAAATTTCCAGTCAATATAATGTGTGTTGTTAACACAATGACTCATATATTAATATTTTTTTATTAAAATTTATTTTTATGTTATAATTGTGACGAAAATTATTAAAAGAAAAAATTATCTCATATTGTAATTAATTGTTTTAAAAATATTGTTCATTTATTTCAAACCAATAATAAAAAAAAAATGTTTAATAAAAAATTATATATCATTTAAATGAATGAACGTGTAATTTATAAAATATAATCACATTAGGTTTCAAAAGAATTATGCAGTAAAATTAAAGCAAATTGGATTAAAGTTTAATAGAAATTTTTCCCCAAATATTTGTTAATTTCATGAAATTTGGAATAAAAAAATCTTATAATTAAATGGATTATGTGAGAGTGTAAGTATTCTATATTATACAATATATACAAAAATATATTTTCCATTGATGGATATGTGTTGTGGATTTGATTTTCAACACTATTTCTTTCATATATTATTAGAACCTTTTTCATAAAATAATAAAAATAATTCTCTGATGAATTAATATTTTTCGAAAAAATTGAGGAAAAATTAGATTTATTGAAAATTTAAAATATTTATCAATGTTTTGGTGTATTTTCTGTTAATTTGGAACATATAATGTTTCAATAAATATTTTTTACCTCTAATTTTATTTCTTATAAATTTTTTGATGAATATGAAAAAATAAGATTACATTGTTAAATTTTTTTATCATGATTCACTTCTACGATTTGATGATTCATAAAATTTTATATATAACATATAATTCACATGTCTAAGAAAATTTTATGATTATCATTTGTTCATGATTAATGGTATAGAAAACTATTAGCATTCCCATTAGGGAGGTTGCACCATAAAGAAAAATATTGTATCACAATTTGATATTCCCTAATATAAGTGGTTTGTTTATTGATATTTTCTATTTAAAAATAATATTTAGTGTAGCACATCAATAAATTTAGTATATGGTGTTATTTTCATAGTCTTCAATTATCTTCTTGGGTACTATAAATAATACTCCATAATTCAATTTATTAGTTATAGATTTATTATTGGGTTCATCCCTGAGATATTTTGATCTTATAGATTTATATTTTCACTTGTGAGACTCCAAAAATATTATTAAGATCCTAAAAGAATATAACTAGTGGAAATTGGGGTTTGAAATATCTAATACTTTATATTTAGGTGAGGAATGATGGAGTTTAAATTTGGTTAATGACTTTTATTTTACATATCAATGTTCAATAAAAACAAGTGATAATGATTGTTTTATTATGGAGATATATTATAAATGGATATCTGTTGTGTGTGGTCAGACCATATCATAAATATTAAATAAATATAAAACCAATGATTAAGTATAATTTTCTATTTTAATTGGTTGATGAATTTAAATCGTAATAAATTGATGATTGAAGGTCTGTGATGATGAATATGGATTGTGTGGTCTTACAATGATTCGACATGTTATTTCATATTTTTTTGATTTTTAATGTTTCATATATACAAAAGGATTTATGGGTTGAAGAAAAATAAAATATTTAGTGGTCTAGAAGAAGGTTTTTTTTTAATTTTAGAGTACCAGTGATCAACATGAAGAATATTGGGTTTATAGTATTCAAAAATTAGATTTATATGTTCTTTGTGATTATTTAGGATCCTTATGCTTATAATATTAATGTAAATGAAATTTTATGTGGGAGAATATTTTACATTTTAGGATTCATTTTCATTAAAGGGAAATATATACACATTTTAATTCATTTAGTAATTATAGTGTATAGTTAAATGATTGATGATAAAATATCATTCGACGGATGTCACTGTAAATTATATATAGTGAAAATTGTATATAATTGTAATATATATTATATTATTGATATGAAATCAAATGTATTAAATTAATTAATTATCATTAAAAATCATTTTTGATGAAATGTAATATTGGTCGCAACTTGTTTGTTTTTTCTTATATGGTGATATAGGAAAATTTGGTGAAAGAAAAAAAAGTATTTTTATTCACTAACTCACCCCTCCAAACTCTTAGTGGATGTTAATGTGGGACTTCACTATTATTATTAGTATGTCCTTAAAAAAATATTTATCATAGTGGTTGGTTCCCTTTATTACTAATAATATTATTTTACATTGAATATTTGATTTATCTCTATTTATTAGTTGCGTTTTTTAGAATTTCTTATCTCATCATGGCTTATGTTAATTAATTAAATAGAAAATGATTTCCAACAATATTTTTGGAAAATTTATAACTATGTTATATGAATATTGATATCATATAGTCTCAAATTAGGTATAGAGTTAGTCAATATTATAATTGGGTTTTTTAATCAACTCATGAAAGGTGTTGTGATGAAATCAGATAATAGGAATAATATAGAAATGTCTGTTTGTTTAATGGATTATATCATACATAATATTTTATAAAAAAATTTCATTGATGGCATTTGGATACAGATAGAACAAATAATTTGGGAGAAATATTAAAATATTAATAAAATATATGTAATAGGGAATAAAAAAACATCACAAATTTCATTCCTAGTTTGAAAACACTTTTATTTAGGACAAATAATCTGTCAATGAATAATTCAATAAATTTAATAAGATTTTGTACTTAATTAAATGTTTTATTGATTCATAAAGGTCTCAATGATAGTAAAAAATATAGTTGTATATTTATAGAAATGATTAAATAATGGGAATTGTATTATGATGATCAACATATGAATGAAATTCCACTAGACTACTTGCATTGTGTGTTGGTGGTGTATGTGATAAGGAGAGTTTCTCAATTTAATAATGTATGTACATGGGAAAAAATGTATTAATCAATGTCATAATTAATGAGAAGAATTCTAAAAATATTAATGAATAAAATAATGATTTGTATTTGGATTGATATATCACTGGAAAAATCTCTAATATCACGTCACCTATATAATGGTTATTCAGAAGAGTATTTTTGAAATTTTCAAAAAATGTATTTGGAGTGTTTGAAATGATGAGGAAGTGAATATATTTCTATAAATTATCTAAATTTTATAGAATATGATTGTATAGGTGAGGTTGTGTCATATGTTGTGTACATTGTAAATAAGACATAAAAATTTGTTTATAATATGTATCCTTTTAAGGGAATGAAAAATAAATTTTTTGAAATAATAAATAATTGATATATTACAATGATAGTGTGAAATTAATATGAGGATAACGAATATGAAGTATAATCATAATTTAGTGATCACATTAAAAAATTTCATATCACCAGTATGAATAAATAAGAGTTCATTAGTAAAGAAAAAAAGAATAAATTACTGGGTTCATTAAGATATATTAACAAATAACCTAATAAAATGAATTAAGAAAACAATGAACCTAGGATCACCATGATTTTGAACCAATACCATGCATATAAATTGAAGAATATCTTGTTCACATTTCACCATCATGAAGCTATTATAATCATCATCAAAATTTTATGATGAGATTAATAAAGTGGCATCTATCACTCTCTATACTCCATGGTTTATCCATGACCTATACCTATATAACCCATTACATGGACATGAGTTTCCTCCACTCCACAACATGATAGTGCCTGACCTAGAAAATAATGAAGAATAAGATCCTTTTTAGTAGAGTATAGGAATCATTTGAGGGAATGGTAGGTTCAATCCAAACCATTTCATTAGTCTTAACTTATATATATATAATTCAAAACACTCCAGTTAATTAACATATATATTCATAATGAATGATTGAATTATATTATTAAAAATAGATTAAATCATGAATTCAAAAACCAACTAAGGATATTAATCATATAAAATTGTTATATTGATGATAAAATATCATAGAATATTATCAAATGATAACAATTGTCTTTCAGTTTCCATGTAATGGTATGATGCAAGTGTATATCACACCATACAATTACTCTTATGACACCCCATACGATATTAATAAATTCTATAAAACAATTGAATATGGTATTTATATGGAATACATATCTCATGACTTATGATATACATATATTATCATTCATTATATAACCATATTTATTAAATGCATAGTGAATTTTGGGACAACATATTCAATATATTTATTTCCCTAAATCCATGTAAAAAAATCATTTCTTCGTATATTGTGTGATATAAAATATAATGTGAAAATATATCCCAAACACAATTTGGATATCTTTTGTAACACATTTTCATATATATATTCATCTTTTTCATAGATCACATCATATAATATACTATTTGAATTCCAAAATATATTATTTTAAGATAAAACTCTAAAACAATTAGATTAGCTACCTGATTCAAACTCAATCATCATTTATTCAACATAATACATTGATTCAATCATAAATTATGGAATTTTCAATAAATATAAATTTATCGGTTCATAAATATAATCAATTAGTAGTCTCAATAAAACAATGAATGTGGCATATGTTAATAAATGTACCTAGCATTATCCCCATCAAACAAATATATATCTTTAACCAAGTCAACTAGTTGAATCGAATGAAATCATTATTTTTTATTTGATTCCTTTATAAAAGACATAATGATACAATTGAATATGGGGTACAACTAATATATTTATTCCTGATAATCTAACTAGAAATTTTTGAGGTTAATGAATATATAATGTGTCCTTACACTCTCTGAATAAGGGCATCACATTCCCTACACCAAATAGATAATCACGTCATATATTTTATGTAGTTATTGTTGTCCACTTACTATGTATATCTAAATCATGAGCCTAGATGTTATACTCATACTATGTGAGGTAAAATCACATAATGGTAAATTTGTATATATAAAATGACCACCAACATACCCAAGCACCACAGATTATATAAGACTAAAGATTTCATAAGAATGATCTCTTTTAATAAATGTTTTCATCCAAAGTATCTCAACAATCATTTGTATTTATTAATCTATATTTGAAAAATGCATAGGTAGTGTAACAAAAGGATTTAGTATAACACTCATTTTTCTATATTTTTTAGTCATAAAATGAAATGAACTTGTTTTTACATATCGCGAGGATATGTTGTATCATGATAAAATAATAATAAAAATTGTAACCTTATCATTTTTAATAACTTATATTACATCATGATAAACAATTTTTTATTATAATTCATAGTTGTACTTTGACTGGTCATTTATCACATTACATCCCAATATATATATATATATATATATATAACATGATAGAATTATATGGTTTGGATTTTCTTTTGAATATTATGACATATTATATATTCTCAATATTTACTAAGAACAAACAAATACATTACATAAGCACTTGTCTAACATGTCATTTGTGGTAGACTTCCAAATAATTCTTATGTTTTTTATAATTTATGTTTTTTTCATCCTCATTACATATATATATGATTATAACCACGTATATGTGTTATCATCAATAAAAATACTCCTTTCAAAAAATTTATTGAGTTATATCTAAGAAATAGAAGTGATTGATAAATTTTGAGGATTATGAATCACATCTATAAATTTTTACATATTGAAAAAAATAAAAATCTATAACCCCACAAAATAAAATTTAAGGATGTTAATAAATTATATTTATTAATAAAATTATTCATTTTAATAAAATTTAAAAAATCCACAATAAACATAAGGATAATTTCATTTAATTTAGTGTTGTGTATTAGTAGTTGGTTCGGTAAAAAATGAGTTTCCAATAAATTAATTTACTTAGATTTATGTTTAAACATGGATCTCAGGATATGTGATTGTTATTATTTGAATAAATTAATATGATTAATATGATATATTGTGATGCCACATATTTTCATTGAATGATGCAGAATGTTGTTGAGTTCATCGAATGTTAGGGTTGAATTTTCAAATTTCATTTCCAATATTCTCAAAAAGTGTGAAATAAAAATGTCAATGTTTTTTGAAATAAATCTTCTACCACCAACTAAAAAATCATGGAAAAAGTGACAATGCTTTATCAAATAAAAAAAATTCAGGTCATTGTTTTATGTTGTGAAGATCATTATTATTTAGATCACTCTTGGTTAGATAAATATTTGTCTTCATAATTTTTTGTTAAGACATATGATTTTAATGTTTCTAATTGTAAATTATTATAATTTTTTAGTTAATTTATATAGAATATATACCTTGTGATTCAAGGTAGTAACATCTCGAGATTTTAAAAGGAAAAACTATGTTTAATATCATGGAAGTTATGCTACATCATGTTTAGAAAATGAAAAAATCTCAATATTTAAATGTGACAATTAAAACTTATCCATTAGAAGGGTGTGAGTGAATGAGATTAACCAAATTATAAAAATATATATTACACATGATTGTAAACATAATTCTAGGGTTACCAAAATATATTAAAGGAATATAAAAACCAATCAAATATAATGATGTGTTTTTATAAAAAGACTGTTTCTAAACCGTAATGAAATTTTATATCATGAAATTAAATTAATCACTCTTTGTAAAAGATATTAATGAAATTTAAATGTTACATATTAAATAAATAAATTAAAATCCTCAAGTAATATTTATAGGTTTCTAATAAAAATAAATTAAATTTTAATGCTTAACAATCTATATTTTTCTATAAGGGTTTTTACAAATTTTGATGGAACACCTCTTTTGAATATAATTTTGAAAACATTTCCATATTTTATTTTTCAAAATAGAAATAATTTTTTTTAAATTAGTATAAAAAATTTATCTTAGGGGTAAATTTTTATATTTTTTTATAGGCGAATTATTTTTTGATTAAAAAACATATTGAATTTTAATTGAAGACTTCTTTTTATTATTTTTGATAAATTATATTTTAAAAAATTTAAATTATAATTAATTAGTTTATAAATAAATATTTCTAATTAATTTCAATTAAATAAATTTATCATTTAAATTAGATATTAACACATTTCAAACTACAGATCATTTCACTATAAAACATGTTTTTTCATTTTATTTGAGGGATTATTTTAAAATATGAATTTTTAATTCGGATATTGATTTATCATAAAGAGATTTAATTATTTGGAATCTTGATGTCTAAATTATGTTGTAAGTTAAATGTCATTTTTACGAAAAATAGAATTTCCGTGGTAAAAGAATTATTTACAATATATACGTAAAAAAATAAAAAGGGATAATGCTAAGGGGATAAATATTTTACATACCTAAAAACCCCATCGTTTAATGGTTTTAGGAGATGTTTATCATCCCTTAACATAATATAAAATATTAATTTTCATGTTTTATCATGAAAATAAATTCCACCTCATTAGGATTGGCATTAAATATAAAATAATCATTATTTTAATCACATAAACCCTCCTCTCCTCAAGCATATGTTTCGCCACTCACAACCCTATTTAATCATAAAATCCATGTTTCTGACCCAATATATACCCACACATCTCCTCCTCATTATCCCCAACTTCTAGTGTAACTCATTTGAAAATACTAACAATTTTATAATCATCAAGGGTCTCTCATTGTGGTAACATTTTCAAGAGGTAATATTCTCAATGTACCACTACTAATTAAGTTAATATTCTATTTCCTCCACAACTCTATAATCTACCAAGGAATGATAACAGTATAATCATTTATATTCATTATTTTTATGTATCTATTTTAATATCTCACATAGATTTAATTTTTCAACTCCTATTAATAAAAAATGTAACTTCTATCCAACTTATATATAATTACCAACTCCATGAATAATTAATTTTTTTCTTCAATTACATTATTCATGGATGGTCATAAAAATTTAAATCTAGGAAAAATAATATGTAAATAGTTATATTATAACAAATTTCATGTTCTAGAACTAATATTCGAACATAATATTGAATAATATAAAAATAGTTATCGATGATAAGAAAACCAACCAAAATAAACTGAACATTAATTATTAACATTTTATCTAATGAATCGTCACCCAGTAAACAATTAAGATGATATATGGGAAAATTCATACTTATAAAAGATCATTATTACTATTTCATTCCAATTCATGAATTTTCTTTCATTTTAATGGAACAATGTTAATTTTAAACAATTATAACTTACCATACAATAATGAAATGAAAACACCCAAAACCATGAAAATAATAACATATCATTAATAAAGAGGATGTAATATGTTCTAAAATAATTAAACATGGTATTATAAATATTAATATATTTTTTTAATGAGATAATTGAATTTTTGTAATCCATTATATATGAGGGTAATGTTTTAGAACCAAAAGGAAAGCATTTGGAAAGGGAATTCTTTAATCAATTTCCATTCAATGGGAAATGCATCAACGTCGTTGATTAAATTATACCGTAATTATGTGAGAAATCCAATATCAATTTCACTATGTAGATTTTAAAATATATTTTACTTGTATTCTATTTTTACACATATGTATGGTTTAAATTAATAATGCCTTAATGATATGAACAATGTAAGGGTTATAATCTCACTTATACTTCCCTAAGATATATTCTTTATTCAACACATATTACTTGTGTGTTGTGTATATACTAACCATTTATAAATCGTATCATAAATCTCATTATAATTATGAAAATACATTTTTACTTTTAAAATTATTTCTTTTTTGGGGATTATTTTTAGGCTAATTATAATTTGTTTATGTAATTCTTAACTCAATTTCTATTCATTGGGATCAGCTTATAAATTCTAAAAATGTCATTATTATCATATGTGTAAAATTACTATTGAGTATGTTATGTTCTATTTACACTATTTTATTCTTATTTATAATGAATACAGAAAATATTAAAATATTGATGACTCTCACTTCATTGATATAATATTTATATGGATCGTTATTTTAAAAATTCAACATTTAATGTTTCACGTTAAACTATTTTTACAAAATCAAAAAGGAATGTTATTTTATAAAAGAAATTAAAGGAAATTTATGTTCCCATGTATATTTAATATTTTAAATATTTTTTACATGTTTAAAATTTATTTTCCAAATGATGTGTTGTTATTTATTTATGTGAATCATTCTGAAAATTTTTTGTTATTTCAAAATAGAAATGTTATTTTCATCCAAAATTTTTATTTTATTCAAGATTCATAGGATTCGATTATGTTATGGTTATTAGGAATTATTTATTAGGATTGTACCTTCCATGGTAGTGTGATAAATGGTGAGCCTATTATAACAGTACTATTAATTGAGCAATGGAACAATGTTAACTTGTTTGGTTTCTCTTTAGTGATATTCGGACTAATATTTTGATGATTAATCCAAAGCTATCTATTTTTATTACTCCTTCTTGTGATGATAGAGTTAAATTATTTTTAAGTTATATATTAGAAATGACATTCCAATATAACTACATATAAATTTAAATTATTTTAAAATATTTTTTTAATATAATTGATTGATTCTAAAAAATGAGAGATATTGATTATTTGAAATGATGAATCCTTATTCATGATTGGAAGAAATGAGTTTATAATGAAAAAAATTATGTATTTTCAATAGACTAATAATTTTCCCCCTTTTCTGTCCCTCACTATGTTATTCATTCACATTTTAGTTTTTTAAATGTTTTTCATATGGAAAATGATTAATAGGGACTAATATTATGAGTAGATGAAAATTAAGAATATATATCATGAGAATAATTCTTGAATTATTTAAATATGGGGTTTTATTAGTGTATTAAAAATAGATAATGATTATAAATTTATTCTTCTAATATATGGAATCACTATGTGAGTGTTTGTACTAAATTTATAAAACACTAAACCTAATTGATCTTTGGGAATTAAAGAAATATAATTCCAGTTTAAATTCACTAGAATATGAGGTGATCAATTATGGGTCCGTACAATTGGTATTAGTGAAGGGTTTAAATAAACATATCTATTTGGATGGTATATAAATTGTTATATATATAATAATCAGTTTTACCAGTTATAGATTATTATATGTTCAATGTATTAGGTATCACATTTTTTTAATGTGATGGATTTCTAAAAAATTAATGAAATTTATGGAGATTGGAATTATATGGGTAATTTATTAAGTTATAATGGATTTGAGGATTAATGTTTTAAATAGTTTTTAGGATCATTATAAATAAAAAGTTTATTTTTATTTTTACAAGTCATATTTTGTTTCAAGTTTAAATGATGTTACTCTATACAAATTTAGGATAATTTATCAATATGGATAATATTTCATAAACTAATTATACCTTCAATAGGATTTTATAAGAAATATAATCTCAAATTCATGTTCATGTTAGTTTGATATCATTCTGAGTATTCAATTCACCTCTAACAAACTATTTGACTTATATAAAACATTTTTTTGTACCCAAAAAATTATGGGTTATCGTATATTTTTCATTTAATTTCAAAATCTCAACATTAAAATATCTCAAGAGAAGGGAACTTGCACAACATTTATGACCATTGAAATTATGTATGTTTTTGATGAAGATGTTATCAATGAAATCATGATTTATATATTGAGTTATATATTATTTTCTTATGTTCCAGGTATGGAACTTTTTGGGTTTGATATTGATGAATAATATAGATATAATTCATATAAATGATTATAAGACTGAATTATTATGGAATAATATGAAGAAATGTTGTAAATATTTTATGCAGTAAATTTGATATGGGATTTTTTATTTAGTTTTCCGAATTATGATATTTTGTTATTCTATAAAATATAATCGATATTATGGAACGACTATGGATTTTTTTGAATCATATGGTTTTTACATAATTATTTAAACATAAAGAATTGATACCATTGAGAAGTGCGGAATAAGTGATTATTATTTGGATTAAATTATTGATTATTGATAAAGTTTTTTGGTATTTTTTACCATAATTATTATTATATTAATAAATTTACTTTCTGATGATGTCATTTGAAGGACTTAGCTGCCTTTTAGGTCATTATTATCTATAAATATGTGGTAATTATTGATTCGTAATTTATAGGATGAAAATTGAAATGAAGAGATAACCTTTTAGGTTAAATATATTAATTTTATTTATTATTATTTTTCTAAAATCTATATATTTTTATTAAGATTATATTAATACAGTTTTAGATAAAAGAAAACTCATGAAATTTCTGATAACCCATTACGTCCGGTAGGACCAAGGGGATTCAACGCACAACTGATGGGTGAAAATGGTGTATCTCAAACCATTGAACAATGTGACATCCTAGTTAGTAGGAAATTATGATTAATTATTTAATATAACTTATTAATAAATTTTAATATCATTTAGGGAATATATAATTTATCATAAGGAAACCAGTAGGATTTGAAATTAATATGTGAATAAAGTAATAAATGTTATTTTGGAAGATTTTTACTATTATGTGAACCTTATATAATTAATTTATATTGAATATTAAAGAATTTTTATGTGTAAATATGATTAATTGCAATTTGGGGGAATATTAGATTTTATATTCTTATGTTAATATATGAATCAGTAGTTTATCATGGAGATTTTCTAATAGATATATTTTGATTTGGAATAATACCTTTATAATGATTGATAGTACACAATGATAAATATTAAATTTATTTTGGAAGAACCTGAGATCCAATCCATCAAATTTTTGGTATTCAAATTTTATACTAGAATATTTTTATGAGTTTTGATGACCGTTATTTGTCAAATGATCTATGTTGAACTCTGGGTACTACTTTTGAATTTTGGATATTTAACTAGTTTTTTGTTACATAATGGTTTATTTTAAAAAAACATTATTTTTTTTATTTTTATGGTTTATTCTAAATTATAAGAGGTTTGTATTATTAAACCATTTAGATTTTACGATATATGGATGATTATTCGAATGATTCTAGTGTAAAAATTCTTCTATAATCATCAACGTTTGGGGAAAATATACAGATAAATATATTAATATCATGTAATTATATTTTCCTGTGTCAATAGGCTATGTAGTAAAGTAATTCCCCAACTATAGATAAAAAAATTATATTATAAAAAATTGATATGTGATTTATTTTCATAATGGTAAATCAATAGACATTTGAAAAATCATATTATTATAGTCTTCTGATAGTTAACACAGTAATGATGAATAATTATATCACTATTAATCAAAACATCAAAGTTATAAAAAAATTTAGGTCCATGTTATCCTACATGGAACCCAAGTATGCATTATCATAGGTGACCTTTGTACTTTCTTTTACCACATTCCAAGTGGAAGTATTATTAACACTTTTTTTGACATAGGATTTCAAAAGATGTATATTGAAATCATTAAACCCCTTGTTTTTCAACACATAGTTCATATTATAAGGACAAAATTTGATAATATGGTGGATAATGTACCATTATAAAAATTGAAAATGAAAAAATATTCTCAATATCATTCAAGAAATTACACATCATGCTTAAACAAATACATAAATAACATTTTAAATATGATTATTATCACATATTTATTGGAATGATGAGAATGAATAATATTAACAAAATAATGAAAATATTGTTTAATAATGTAACTAAGAAATATTGGTTAAAAATTAATTCGAAAAAAACAATAACCAATTGTATAGAAATAACGTATTTTTATAATCAAAAAATTCATATAATGAAATTTTTTACTCAAAAAAATTAAATTAATCACTATTACTAAAAGATATTAAATGAATTTAGTTTTTATATAATAAAATTAAATGTATTCAAATTCATCCATTTAGATTTATAGGATTATCATAAGAATAATTCCAATTTTAAACATTAAAATATATATTTCTCTAAAAGTAAATGTTTACCGCATTTTATGGTTCACCTATTAGGGAAATAAAATTTGACACTTTTATAGATTTTATTTGGAAAAATAAAAAAAAATTTAAATCATAATATCAAAATGATCTTAGGGTGAAAATTTTAATTTTTTGAAGAAGTTTCATTTATTAATGAATAATAAAATATATTTATTATAATTGAAAAAAGATTTTTCTAAAAATTGTAATATTATAATTTAATTTTTTTAAAATTAAATTTATAGAATTGTACATCATTATATCTGACTTAGTTCATTCTAATCCTTTTCACAATGAAATTAAATATAAGAATATTTAATTCCTTGGACAATTTCACTTCAAACCCCTGATTTTTAATTTTGTCCTTGAGGTTAATTTTAAATTTAATTTTCACAATACTATCAATTGAATTTTGTAAAATATATTAAATTTTTGGTATTATAAGTTCATCATAAAATTATAAGATATATATAATTTTTTTATTAAAAAATTTTCATGATAAATTTTATTCTTGTGGTATAGGTAAAAAATAAAACTCAATAATGTTAAAAATAATAAGGCTTAAAATAAAAAAAACATCATAATTTAATGGTTTCCAGATCTATTGGTTGACCATAAAAATATTATTATATAATAATTTTCATCTAATTTTTTTAAATTAATGACACCTCAATGAGGTTGAATTCAAATATAAAATATTCATTATTTTAATCACATATACCCACCTTTAGTCATGTATAAATACTCCCACATCACCACCACGTTTCATCTCAAAATCCTTATATATCCTCAAATCACTAACTAACCCACTCATAATAACTCTCACTATATACCAATTCTTTATCTCTTACTTGATGACTAAAATCATGGTCCTAAATTGTCTCTCAAGGATGTGATATTCAAGAGGATATTTTCTCAAGGTACATCTCTGAATTAATTTTATTCTCATATTTTCTCCACTCCTCCTTATACCATAACTGAATGATATGAAAAACAATTATTTACATATTTTACTATTACTTTTCTAAGGGAATATATCATATCAATTTCCATTCACATCTACGCTTATGCAAAGAAATGAAACCATTATAAAAATCATTTTGGTTTACCATCATAGTAAATATTGTTTTTTATTTTCCCATTATCACCTACATAGATAGTCATAAATGTTTCATTACAGTTTAATCATATTCAAGAAGATATATTTTAACCAATTTCATGTTCGATAAATAATATAAAAAAATAATATGAAATAATATTACTCTTGTTAGTGATGTTAAAGAAACCCCAAAATTAAACTAAACCATTATCATTATTGTTTTTTCTTATGAACCTTCATCATGTTAAGAATGAAATGATATGTTGTGAAATTTATAATTATTATAGATCATTAAACTTCTTCATTACACTTTTGTTGTTTTAAATCCAATTTACAAGAACACACATAATTTAATACTAGAAGAACCGGCCCTCAAATGATTAAATGACAACACCATTAACTATGAAAATAATGATATATTATTAATTAAAGAGACTAAATATGTTATATAGAATAATAAATAAGGTATTATAAATATTTATATATTTATACAATGATTTAATAACATTCATTAAACTATTATACAATTTCTCAACATATGTTATACTAATGGTACGTGTAAGGAAAGTTGTTTCTTAACTCAAATCACATTCAATGGGTTATACATGCCCTTTGTTGATTATGATATTCCATGGTTATTTGGATAGACTTTTTCTTAATTATATATTATTTATTACAACATATTTTCTCCTTGAAATTATTTTGTTTCACAAAATAGACACACTGATTTATTCTTTCCTCAGTTAATAGTGTTTGGGTTATCATCTCTCTCTTACTTTGGTGAGATATGTTCCTTATTCCCCACCTACTTTCCATTGGTGGTTTAGGAACTGAATTTTGATATTTAATAACATGAATGACATTATATTAAAGGAATAAAATGATTTATTTGAATTTTTTTCTTTTTTTTGTAATACGATTTAACGTTTTACATAGTGGTGTAGAAATTCAAAAATGAATTTCTATTATATAGGTTAAACTTCTACTTTTTGATTACATCATGGTAATATTTTCGGTAAAATTAATTCTGATTATATTATATTTTATTTCAACTTCTATTATCCAGATTAATAGATATGAAACATAACATATTCATTTAATTAATGATCACACCATTGATATGATATTTATAAGGGACATTGTTTTAAAAGAAATTTCTTATAATATCTATCTTTTAAATACTTTTTGAAAATACTAAACGAATTTATATATATATTTAAGAGATGGAATTTATTTCTTTCAGGTTTATTTAATGATTATATTATTTTATACAAGTTTTGATTTTTATTTTCAAAAAAAGGCTTCTCATAAATGAGTGCATGAAATTGTAAAAAAGAAATATCATTTCAAAATGAAAATGATATTTTCTTTCATAATATTCCTTATACTACTTATTTATAAGAAATGATGATGTAATGGTTCAGGGTAAATTTTTATGAGGATGGGTGGTTCTGGCATAAACTTATTGTCAGTGAGCCCCGTTATAGATCTCTAACACATTGGGTAATGGGATGGAGTTAACAGATTTTGTTTCTCCTAAGAGAATATTGGAAAAATGATATAGTGATTATTCGAAATGTATCTATGATTGTTTCTCACAATATTTCTAAGAGATCTATAGTTCATGTATAATATATATAGAAAATGATTTCCTATGTTCCCTATTTTTATTTTTAAATACTATCGAAATATTATCAATGAAAATCGATTGATTTTCAATAGTAATTATATATATCTTTTTGAAAAGATGATTAATTTTTCAGAATATAATGATATGTTATTTTGAAAATGTTTTACTTTTATTTAAACTTATATAATGTTTTCCATTATATTTTATCCCTTACTGATTGTATAATCCTCATTAATAGGTTTTAATGTTTTTTCTATACGTAAATATTGAGAAGCAATGAATATGGGGAACAGATTAAAACTGTAATGATATTCCATGAAAATAAAAAATGTGTTATTTTGAGAAGGGATTCCATTTTTGGAAAAAATAGATACTCACTATATGTGTCCACCTGTAATTTATTTATTTACTATATATGGATTTTTCATAACTATAAAAATTTTAGACCGAGAATATCTCTAGGATTGACATAAATATTATATTATTTTAAAATCACATGAATATTAATTTTTATGGTAGGTTCGTTATAAGGGTTTCAAATGTTATATAGACTAGGGTTTTGTGACATTTTTTAAAGATATTTGGGATAAGGATAAAGTGATTGTACAAATTTTCTTCATTAATGGATTTTTTGGATAAGAAAAGAAATTAATTCATCCAATTGGAATAATGTTAAATTAATCTATGGATTGGAATACATGATAGAATGTATCGGGTTTATATATCCTCGATCTATGTTGGATCCAAATTTCAGTTTGGTAGTAATATACATTGAGGTGTATTGGGATTGTAATATATACTCTATATATTGTTTTAAACATTATTTTATTTGAAATTTATAATATTATTTTAGATGTTGGATATTAATGATTTATGAAACAAAATATTTTTTATTATCCATATTGATATGTATGTTAGGTTATTCTTTTGAATTTTTTTATTTAAAATATACGTTTTCTTCATTACTATGATAAATTAAATTTTAATCTCAACAAAATTTGTGATCAATTTATACACTTTGGTCAATGTAAATTATAAGTCATGCTTATAACTTATTCACCCCTACCCCCAAACTTGTATCTTTTCATTCCTTCATTCAATACGAAAAAACGTGGTATGAAAGTGACACTACAGAGATGTGAATTTATTTTTACTCATATTATTATTTCTGATAGGGTCATTAAATATATAATAGTTTACTTATAATAATATTGTGAAAATAAATTAAAATTTTAATTCTCATGTTTATGTTAGATCTAGAGATATTTTTGGTCCAAACCATCATCCAATATTTTATGTAATTTATTAAGAATATTTGTGAGATTAGATGAAGACATAAATTATTAATACTATTTTGGAGAATTGTTTGATGATGACTAGAAATTGAAAAAAACCCTGAAGGATATTTATTTATTTATTATATATAAGATTCAAATCATTTTGAGTGACTATAAAGTGAATAATACATTATTATGTTAAATTAAAAATAAAATATATACATATAAATATATATACTTGTGAACTTGGAATATATTTTTCTTTATGATTTTGAGATTACTAACTCCCGACCAATAAATGATACTAATACAAGACATGTTCTTCTTCAAGCGAGATACAAATATTTTGGGTTTTTTACTAGAGAGTATATTAATTCAATGAATTATATATTAATGACTACAATTAATAGTTTAAAATCCCTTCGTGTGCCGGAATTGGTAGATGAACAACATGTTGATAAAATTATTGATATAATTCTGAATGTGAGGGGGTCAAAGAATAAAGTGGTCGAAAATACAAAAAAAAATTATTAAGATAATTTTTAATGATACTACTAGTAATCTTATAAAATAATATATTAGGTTGAAATGAAATATTGTGAAAGGGAAGAAAAAAATGAGAATAACATTTTTTTTCTAGTTGTGATTAAATTACTTTATGAGTAGTTAATGTTAGATCTAATGTTTAAAGTACTTCTATGATGAGTATTGATAAAAATTCAGGAATTAAAGATTTTGATGATTGTGTGATCTAATTTTCTTAATATATGATTAGAATATAAAAAATATTGTTAATAATAACATTTTTAATGATCGATAACAATGGAAAACTTAAATTTATGATAAAAAGGACACTTTATATATATATATGTATGAATTGATTATATTTTGTCATATAAGACTAGATTAACCTATATTCAAGAGGAAAAAAGAAATGTCAATGATAACTTCTAAAATAAATGAACAAATTTTTTTTAGGGATTTTAGTCTTATTTTCAGGACCCCCTCCATTTAAAGATATCTCTACTAGGATAGTAGTGAATAAATAAAGAAAATGAGACCTAGAGTCCCACCTCCAGAAGGCCCCGAATTGTAAATTAGAACAAAGGGTATTCAAATATGGAAATATGGGAGTAATTAACCTTTTTTAAACAAGATCAGGTGATATGATGGATCATCCACCAAAATACAATCATGCATATATTTCAAGAAATCCAATCCATCCCACTTGCACATTTAAAATAAAACTGATAAAAATACCTAAATTCACCATGTTATATACCAAAAGTAATGAAAAGAAGCAAGATAGTAACTGTTGAGTTCCATTCCATAAGTGTAACAACCTAATAATTTATTAATAAAATTCAAATTATTATAATGACTTATGGATATAGAAAAAAATGTAATATATTATTAATTATTTGGATTAAATGACCAGTATATATCATTAACATTTATAATATATAAGTTTAGTATTTATCAATTGATTGATATAAATATAAAGATTTAAAAATCATTTCAACATACAAAAAGAAGATGATGGCCACATCTAGTGGACTCGTTCCATAAAAAGCTCGTTTTTTGGAACTCAAAAAGTATATAGCATCACTGATATTTTCTCTTCACCAAGCCCACGGTGAGATTCGACATACTATGTTTGATTCTAATTTTCGACAAGATACGATCATATCTATGAAGATTACACCTGAGTGACAATATTAGGACCACCCCATGTGCTGATCACCATTGAAAACCAAACCCAGAGGTCTAATGAAGGTGTTATAGGGGGTTATGTTACATTTTATTAGTTGATTATTGTGTAACCCCTTTTTATAAATAAAATTAGTTTTCAATCAATTATGTTATTAGGATAATATTTCTTAAAAATGTTGAATTTGATATGTTCATTATTTATGTAAAAATATAAATTTTGATTAATATATTCATTATTATATTAAACAATGTTTTTATTAATATTATTTTAAATGAAATACATGTAAATGTTTTTTATATAAATTATTGATCTATAAATAATTCTGAAATCAGTTTTATAAGAGTTATATTATTATACAAGAAAATAGAGAAATTATTTGTAAAATTAAATAATTTTTTTACAGAATTAATAAAATTTTGAAATATTTAATTTTTTAATATAATATTATAAAAATATTACATTTTTAGTAAGAAATGATTATATAATATTTATAAAGTCAAATCTAATTTCTATTAATGTTTAAAAATTGATATTGTCAAAACCTGTGAATTTTCAATAAATGTTGGTTCTAAATTTAAAATAGAAATTTAAAATATTTATAAAACTATATAGATAAAATGAATTTGATTTTTGGAATCTAGATGTCAAAATTATTCAAGGGTGAATTTTTCAATGTTTTATAAAACAATGAAAATTTTGGAAAGAAATTAAAAACCATATAGAAACTATCTATGTTTTATGACAACATATTGACCTCAAAATGATGTCAAAAATACTATAAGGGTTATTTAAGGACCAATATATGTTTCCCATTAATATAATGTGATTTTATATATGTTTTACTGAATTTATAAAATTTTTGGCAATCCTACAACACATATATAATATTTTATGATTTTAAAATAATTTCCTTGAATGTGCGACTCATATCCCCATAAGAACGGGAAATATTTTTATATCATTGGCCCATTTCGTTAAAAAAATTTTTTTCCACTCCTCTTTAGAAAATATTATGGGCAAAAACAATGGTATGTGTTTTGGTCTAGAAAATTTAATTACATAGATTCCAAAACCTATTTTTGGGAAATATTAATGAAATGCCTTATCATTTCCTATATAAACCCACCCAAAGATGTGACACCCCATGATTTTAAAAATAAAATGGATAGAATGAAAAAAATTTTTGTAGATATTTATAACTAGTATATAATCATAAATTTTCCACTTTTACGTTTTGAATTTCAAAAAACGATCATTTATAATTGTGTTAAGTAAGAAATTTTGTTTCTCATAGGAAAAACTTGTTTTTCTGGTGAATGGTGACATACACATATGATTAGTAATATTAATAGAAATATGACACTAATGAATAGTAAGTTTTATTATTATTTTATTTTCTTAAGGATTATGGTAATGAAAACATGATTATTTTTTCAACGTGTTAGAAAATAAGTTATTTATTTAATATTATTATTTTTGAATATATTATGATTTTATTTAAAAATAAATTAAATAATATTTTGCAAAATATTTTTAAAATTTGGAGTTCTTTTTTTAATTATACACATCTTAAAATGATTTGGGTGAATTTTTTGGGTATTTTCTAACATTCTCCAATTTTATATAAATAGTGCAATACGGTATAATACCACATATTAAAATTATCAATTCAGGACACTATTTATGTAAACATCCTCTTTTTTCAATCTTTTCTTGTCAAATTATTTTATTTTATTATTATTTCCGAACATCCTCTTATCCAAGAGTAATGAATGATCATGTATCTTACATATTATTTATTTCATCATGTTTATGGATAACTCACATTTATATTTCTCCTCCTCTCCATATTATTCATCAAAATAAAACACCCTCCATGATTTGTCTATCTATCGACATCGTGGATGTTTTTTTTTCAATTACTTTTACATATTTCAAGAATTGTTATAAAACCATATTATTGTTCAACCATATTATAGTGTATGTATTATATCTTATATAAGTTTTGGGAATCATTTTGTACACAAGTTCTTAATTAATAAAATGAAATGAGTACTTTATGTTCGAAGAATCACCAAAATGACCTAAACAAATATAAATAACATTTTAACTAAAGAATCATTCTCACTTAAGAATTAAAAATGAAAAATGGTATAGTTTATTTTTATGGAAATATTTACAAACCAATCCATTTCAATTTTTTTTTTTCAATTCCAATTGACAACAATATCCATCATGAACAGATCATGGAAATCCTATAAGGAAAATACCCAAAACAATAAAAATATCAAAATACTTACAATTATAGTGTTAAATTATGTAATTAAATGACCATATAAGGGTTTTTAAATATTACAAATTTTCATTATTATATTAAGAAAACTCTTTTAACCATTATACATGAGGTGAAAAAATGTCTGATATAAGAAAAAACATGATGTAATGGAATTCTTAACTCAAATTCTATTTTTTGGGTTAACCTACTACATCATTATTAATATGGAATTACAATTTTTTCTATGATGAATTCTAGTTATATTATGTTTAATTAAATATATTTTATTTTTATATACATATTCCATCCAATCTATTATGTTTCACTTCAATTATATGATTTTCGTAAGGGGGTATTCATTTAGAATCCTCTATTAAAAATTATGTTTTACAAGATTCAATACCAATGTTTTTATGAAATTATTTTTGTTGTATGATTATGTCTTGTTTTAGGGGAATTAATGATGATTATGAGTGGGAAATAAATCACTCTTTCTAATTCATTTTTTATTTGTATGTGTGTGGTTGGATGTATTGTTACAACATGTGTATCTATAGTCATTACACAAATTGTAATGTAGTTGTGAGGGTTATAAATTATAAGGTAGAAAAGGGGGTTAAATTATTATGTAATTATCACCCCAAGATACCATTACGGAAATATTTTTGTTCTTATATTGGGTGGAATATTTTTTTGATATCATGTTTCACAATGTATGTATATATGGGTGACAATTTAGTCTTTTTAAAACGATTTCAGACGTTACAATACATCATATAGAAATGTGTTCTTTCATGATTTTTATATCTTTTACTAATGTTTTTGAGCTCCACCAAGGTTTTTAAATTATTTTCATAGGATATAAAGATGTGTAGACAAAGAAGGAAGCCATGTTAAATATTTGAATTATTGTCAATCAAACCATGATTTATTTTGAAAAGTATTATATTTTGGATGAAATGAGTGTTGTATTATAGTATCCTCCAATTATTAATTTGTAATGTTAAGAATGTGTTATTCTTAAACAATATAAGGATATAAACATGAAAATATCATCAATGTGAAAGGAATTTATTTCCTTACTAAAATCATGAATATGTTATAAAATAAGTCCGAATAATTATTGGTTGTAACAGAGCATGATTTAGAAATTATTGGTTGTTAGGATTAAGTTAATAGAATAACAAAATTATTTTTACTCTATGATAAATTTGGAATTGTCTAGAATTAAATGAATACCATGTTTCATAAACAAAAATATTTTTATTTTGAATTATTTTCCGCATAAGAAATAGGTAAGCTAAAGGGGAGGGGCAATACAAGAACGATATCCTTCTGAATATGAAGCTCAGAATGGTAGACGTTGGAACCAACCATTTTATTATATTAATGGATTAGATAACGCAAGAAATAAATCATGGTTCCAAGAGAGAAACTAGTTTTACTACAGCAGAACGTGGCAATAAAGGAACATTTTATGATCCAAAAACCTCGTACATTTAGAGGATCTTTCAACCTAGTTGTGGTTGAAGGATGCATTAAAGCCCTTGAAAAGATAATAGATGTTATAGGATGTTATGATAATTAATAGTTATGTCTCTTAATTTATCATTATGAAGATGAAGCTTATCAGTGGTGGTCAATTCCAAATAATATCAAAGATATATTGGATACCGATTCTTTAGAGTGGGGTGAATTAAATTTTTTTCCATTAAAAATAATTTACATAAGGTGGTGTAACATAGGATAGAGAAGAAATTCCTTGAATTGAAGCCAATGGAGGAAGATTCAATGGCTATGTATGAAGGAAAATTCACCCACTGAGAAATGTATTCTCCAAATACTATTATAGATCTTGATATCAAAATCAATGCATTTTACTCGAAACTGAAGCCATGGTATTGATGGGAGTTGGATTCCTATGAATTCAAATGTTATGAGAACCTTGTATGATGTTCTATGAGGGTGTAGATTGAGATTTATTTTGATCACATGCATTATGAAAAGAAGGATAAGTAGAGGATCATATGTAATTTTATGGGTAAGAATCATCTAAATAAATATGATGATAAGAATATCATATTCCCATTTTTTGAAATGTTTTTCAAGAAGCACCCTGGGGAATGCCTTACCAAAAATGGGAAGTATTTTTGATGTTGTAGGTTTGTTCATACTTCTTGAGATTGTAATGAAAATGATCCTAATACTAATCCTGTTAAGAACACTATTATGTGTTTTAAATGTGGAATGATAGGTCATTATTAAAATGTCTACCCGAATAGAGAACTGAATGATGCAGATTAGCTAGACTATAAGTAGAAAGGTGTAGTGGGATCATTTTCAAATACATCATTAGATGTCAGTCCGTACAATGGAGTTGAATAGGGTTCCCTATTTTTTTACACTGATTTTTCAAATGTTATTTTGATAAGGGGTATACACATGCTTTTATTTATGAGTTATTTTCTGGTAAATTAGAAATTTCACCTCAACATATGTGTCCGGAACATATTTTTAAATCACACGGGGTAAATATTATGGAAAATATGAATTATTAGAATTTTTATATTGTGTTTTGTGGAAGGAAATTTCCACCAATCATTTTTGTTTTTCTATTATTCGAGTTTTATGTTATTCTGTGAAAGGATTGGCCTTCTTCTTATCATGTCACTAGTTTAGAAACCATTTAACATGTCAGCATTTTTCACATCAATTCTATATAGACAATGTGCAAAGCGTGAATATTTGGTAAATCACATTGGTTATAAAATTACAGATGTGATAATTATACGAGAATTGTTTTTTATGTCAATTATTTTATAATAGATGTAACAATAAAGAGATTAGATTTATAATGTTTGTTATTTTATAACCGACATGGTAAGAAAATCTTTTCGACTTATCAAGTCGATAATAAAATAACCAATGTGATAAAGGATTTTCTATGTCGGTTATTAATTATCTGACATAATAAACATAATAAAATTGTATGTCTTGTCAGTTATTAAATAACTGAAGTGAAAAAGCTTTTAAATGATTTATCGCACTGCGTATTCTTTCATTCTGTTTTTTTCAATCGGGTGACTTGTGAATCACCTCTCTCGCGTGGAAAACCTATAAAGGATTCTTTGAAGGTGTGCCCTCAAAAATCATGTTTCCAACATTATTAATAATCTTTATTATCACTAGATATATCATGTGTACTCACAACCCGGATGTAAGCCTCACACACATCAGATTCATTTTATATTTTTCACGATGCCCTAAACTTATATAGTGATAAGATGTTTTTCTATCATTGTTCATGTTATCATGTTATGTGTCATAGTTTTCTTTCAATCCATATTAAATAATTTTTCTTGTATAATAAACCATAGGAGTGATACCATGAATTTTCTAATATATTGGTTGCAACCATGTGTGTTCAATCATGTGTGTGTGCATGTAATTTCATGTGTGTGGTGGTGGTGAATGTCCAAGGGGGTGGTGGTCTCTAGGGGGTGTCTATGGGGGTGAGGGGTGGTGTCCAAATGGATTATGGGGGTTTCCATGGGTATAGGGGGTCTCTAGGGGGTGGGGTGGGGTGTGGGTGTCCAGGGGTGAGTGGGTTGTCATAGGGGATAAGGGGTGTCCAGATGTGTGGGGGTGTCCAGTGGGGGGGGGGATTTTCATTGTTTGGGGGCTTTCCATGGGGGTGGGGGTGTCCAGGGGGTTGTCCAGACGGTGGGGGACTAGGGGTGGGGTGGGGGTGGGCTGTTGATCAAGGGGGTGGGGGTGTCCAAGTCGGTGGGGGTGTCAAGGGGGGTGAGGTGGCAGTCCATGGGGTTTCTGGGTGTTTAGGGTGGTGGGGGTGGTGTCCAGGGGGATGAGGGTTTGTCCAAGGGGGTATTGGTGACCAGGGGGTTTGGAGGGTGGTGTCTAGGGGGTTAGGGGGATGTCCAAAAGGGGTAGGGGTTTTCAGGGGGTGCAGGAGTCCGACAGGGTGGGGGTTGGGGGGGGGGGGTAGCCCAGGGGTTGGGGGTTTTTCATGGGGTTGGGGTGTCTAGGTTGTGGGGGCTTTCAAGGGGGTGGGGTGTCTAGGGGTCTGGGCTCTCGAAGGGGGTGGGAGTGTCCAAGGGTGTCCAAGTGGTTGGGGGTGGTGTCCAGAGGGAGGGGGATATCCTTAGGGGTAGGGGTGCGTAGGGGTTAGGGGGTGGTGTCTAGGGAGTGTAGGAGATCTCTAAGGAGGTAGGGGGTTTTCGGGGGAGCTGTTCAGAGGGGGGGGGGTATCTAGGGGTTGGATGTTAGGGTTGGGAGTGTCTAGGGGTAGAGGTGTCTGGGGGGAGGGGGTTCATAGAGAGGGATGTCCAAGGTGGGGGGGGGGTCATGGTTGGGGTGTGTTAAGGAGGGTGGGTGGGGGCTGTCAAGGGGGTTGGGGGCTATCCAAGCGGGTGGGGGTGTCCAAGTGGTGGTGGATGTCAAGGGGTGGAAGTGTGTGGGGGTGGGGATATCTAAGTGTGTGGGGGTGTCCAGGGGTCTCTAATGGGGGAGAGGTGCGCTGTCCAGTGGGGTGAGGGGGATGTCCTAGAGGATAGAGGTGTCCAGGGGGTGGGGGTGTTGTCTAGGGATTGAGGGGGTTTCCAAGGTATTAGGGTGTCTAGGTGGGGGATTCTAGGGGTTGGGGGATGTCCATGGTGGTGGGGGTTTCCATGGTGTGGGGGTGTCTAGGGGGTGGGGGATATCCAGTGTAGAGACCCGAAGCCTGACGTACATAGACATTACATTACTTTTGCAGAATACTTAGTACATAACAAAAACACACACACAAGGATCGTAATAGTTTAGTGTCTTTGGAAACTCAGAACGCAATCTTCTAATCATGGTAAAAGATCTCCAATATCTCCCATAAAGATCTTCCCTTTTTTTTACCTAAAACCTTTCTTTATATCCTGGGGAAAAGAAAACATAAAAGGGTGAGCTCAAATGCTCAGTAAGGGTAAACAAAAGAAATATAAATCACATCATATACATAAGCAAATAACTTTTGGAAATCTTAACCTGCAAAAGAGATCCTAATTTCATATCATGGGGTAAATCATGGCAGTGAAATGTAATCACAATAATCATAACTTAAAACATGAAACTTTGTGGCATTCACACATAATCATAGAGAATCATTTCTTGTTAGTCAAGACTCATTTCCAAGACTATCTTAGTGGACAAAGTCCCTTTCTGAATCGAGTAACCCTCGTTTCAGTCCTGTTTCACTGAACCGGTATAACCTACCGTTCCAGCCCTGTCTATCTCATGAGATATAAAATCATTTCCCAATGCATTGGAGGGAGATATAGGTCCCACCCATCTTATAATGAATCCTTTCTTATGTGTGCCACATTATCATAAACCATACATCATAGTGTAACCCATGTAATAAAAATGGGATTCTTAAACAACATGACATCATAAAACAATTCATATAAGATAAAGGAATTCATAAAAATATTTCCATCACAACATAATCAAACCAATGTAATAATAGGGATAAAAACAGAACCCTTTTATTATCTTAGATGGAAAATAATTTTGATAAAATACTTGAACTTCATTCTTGAGGAAAATATCCTTTCTACTTCAAAAACACTTTTCCTTTCTTAAAATGTCATACAATTTTAAAATAAAAGAAGTTGATTAAAAATAAACATGAAAACTTGTACAGGAATCTTCTTGGAAATAATGTTTTAAAAATCCATTCATGTCGTATAAGTTAAAAAAACATTCTTCGTACTTTTGTCGGAAAAGTAAAAAAGTACCTCGTACGAAAAACGACAAAAGATTCCTTTCATACATATTACTAAAAACTCACCGAAGGGTAAAAATGGATTTAAAAAATTGTAGGTGGATGGAAGTAATACTACATATTGATGAAACATGGATGTGGATGATAAAATACACCCCAGTAAATATTTACGTATAAACAATCTCGGATAAAAATGAGATTGTGATATTTTCCCTTACCTTAGGTCCGACTTGCTTTGTAAGTGTCCAAACCTCCTGTATAATGATTTAAATGATGTTATTGACTTATTCTAGAATCATATTCATTGTTATTATATCATATATGGTCCACTTATGACTTTATATTACCCGTTCTTTTGTAAATTCATGTTAAAGTATCGTTTTGGGTAAAATCGTCTCATTTTTCGTTCGTGTTTTTAACTTGTAATTATTCATATGATTACATTGATCATGATTACTTAATTACAGAATATAAAACATGATTTATATATATATATTCATAATATACATATATATAATGAATCAGTAAATGGAAATAAATACACCGTTCATGGAGACGGTAGTCCGTACGTACGCATGAACGTTGTTTTCGTTTCCTTATTGAATTGAATGGAATTAAATATATGACATACATATAAATATAAATAATTCCAGTATCATTATTATTTCATATATTTCATATAACTTATTATATATACTTTATAATCATTCATGAATGGTTAATCATTGAGAATTAATCTCATCGCGTCGTGGAGACGGTAGTCCGTACGTACGCACGAGCGATGATATCGTTCCCATGGTCGTGGAATTGTGTTGAAGTTTATGTATACTATTTCAGTATCAATATCACTTTATAATAATCATATATAGTTACTCATTAAACCATTATACCCATCCAATTAAGGTGGTGGCGGAAAATAGATTACACCACGGCGTGGAGACGGTATTCCGTACGTACGCACGCGCGGTGATTTCCTTTTTCCGTAGGATGGATAGAAGGTTAATTAGAGTTGTTTCATATTTATAATAACATGTTAGTATGTAATTAATACTGATGTTATTACTTTATCATGAAACAACTAAAGAAGAATAAGTTGAAGAAGAAAGAAATTGAAAAGATCGGTAATGGATATTACCTCTTCTTTGAAACGCCTCTTTGAATCCTTCACTTAGGGAACTAAGATTGGTCTTTGAAGAAGACCAGAACCTCTAGGATTATTCTAGGGAAGTGGATAAGAGGTTTTGGCAGGGTTTGTACGAGCTTTAAGGCTCAAAGTTGTGTGAGGAGGAGGGGGAGGAGGTGCCCTTTTATAAGGGAGGAGAGGGGCACCTTAGGAATTCTTCAAAATATTAATTTATAATAAATCTAACCCCACTTAAAAACCTCCAAAAATGACACATATTAGAAGATTAGATGATATAGGGTTGTAATCTCATCAACCAATAAAATTTAGACATGTTTGGATCTTATTTTAAACCTTATCATTTTGATTTATCCTTATTTAATCTATTTATGTTTATTTGTGGTAATAAAATTCTAAATTTTAAATTATAACAAATAATTACTTATTTGTTGTGAATTTTCCCTAATTGTTTACTTTATAACATTATAGACCATATAAATACAAATTTATAATTTTTAAATATTTTTGTGATTTTTAAACAATTTTATAATATGTTATTTTTGTAAAATAACAATAGTGTCAATTTTGACACTATTCATTTATTTGAATTTAAATAAAATATATACAGAAGATATGTTCAAACTAAAAGCTTTAATATATTAATAAAACGTCATATGTATCTATAAAATTAGTTTATCACATTAAATAGTTCATATAATATTTATTTTATTATTTTTAAAACCATTTATTTGGTTTATCTCTTAATAAAATAAATACTACATCATTTTTGTATAATTATTTAATATACTTATTTGTTGTATAAAAATTTAAAATAAAATACTATGATGAAGATAAATATATTACCTTTCACAATAATACTTTTACTCGAATTTATCATCTTAAAATCACAATATTTAAATTGTTATATTTATTAAATTATGAAGGTGACAACTTTGGCGTCATTTAAAATAAAATAATATAAGGGTCATAATCGCTTTTATAAGGCTCCAAATTGGCAAATATTAGACCATTGGATGATTATGGTTTACATTTACATGGCCAATAAGTTTTGGTTAGGTATTTGTGCATTTTATGGTCACTATTAGTTTAAAAAAACAATATTCTTGATTTTTCACTAGATAAACAATATCTGCATCACTATTGTGTCATAATTAATGATAATTATTTAATCCCTAAAAATTATAAATAAATTTATATGATGTAGATAATTTCATTAGCTTTCTGGAGACTATTCATGTTCGAAGATTCATGAAGTTTATCACTAAATTAAAATTAATATACTTATAAAATTTAAGAGAGTGACATGTTGTCACTTTCTTTGGTTTTAATAATAATTAAGTTATTTTCATGGAAAAATGTCCATTAAATGATTCTAATCCGACCCTTAGGTGATATGGGTCTACTTTTAGTCATAAAATAGGATTTTCACATTTGTTAGGGTAATTTTAAAATATTATATTTACCCTTAATTACCCGATTTACCTTTAACTATGGTAAATAAAATTTACCGTAGTTACTATTCATAATTCCCAAAAATAAAAGTAGCTTATTAACATAATTTGGACTCACTGATTCCAAATATGGAATCAATTTTTCCAAATTCAATATACAAAAGATGCAGAAATTAAATTAAAATTAATCCCGTTGTCGAAAGAAAACGGGTTTTTCTTTAAAACATTGCAAAAGATTGAATTGATTTAACCTACGTATTCAAGGTAAAATCAATGCTAATGACATAAATTATATTAAATGGTAAAAATATATTCTATTTATACTTTAAAAACATTAAATATTATAATTTAACCACATAAGATATTACGATGAAAAAAGTTGTTTTTAATTAAAATATAGCGTGTTTTTACTATTCATTAAAATATGAAAGTTATCGGAAAAATATCAAAACTTTATGTAATGTAAATTTTTATATCCTGATTCAAAAGAAGAATATTATTTTGTCAAATTGAACATATAAACATGTCAAAAAACCAGATTTAAAGTGGGTGTGCCATCCAAAGGCGGTAAAACTGCATTTTTTGAAAAATACTTATTTTACCCGAAAAAATTATTTTGTTCTTATACCATGTTCTAGATATGTGTAAGATGAATAATAATGTTATAAAATTAAAAATTTAGTTAATAATATTCATAACGGCTAGTTCATGACAATATTATAATAATATAACATTGTTTATTAAAACCCAGTATTGCGTACAACACACGCTATCGAGGAAGGTCGCGATTGCGTGTAATGCAAGCCAAGTCAGGGTTGTGTGTTGTGAAAGAATCCTTCGTTGTTTCATATAACAGAATCCAACCATATTTCATTTATACATTTAATATATATATATATATACTCAATGTTGCGTAGAATAACTATTATCAAAATTGTGTGTAACACGGTCCAAGAATAGTTTTGCGTATACTGCAAGCTAATACGGTGTTGCGTATAGCGCAAGTTAATCTTGGTGTAGAATACAACAAAAGACATTAATGAAATTAAAATAATATTTTTCATAAAATCTCAGGGTGTTACATTCTACCCCCCTTAAAAGAATTTCGCCCTCGAAATTCGTCGGGGTTATAAATGGTTTACTATTTGAAAGTTTGTTTGATAGAAACCCACATCGTAAAAAGGAATACCAAAACTTATCTTTAAAAACAAAAGTATGAAACGTAACAGTTACCCAAATAAACTAATCATTGGGTTTCCACATAGGTGAAAATATGGATATGGAAGAGAAATCTAACCATCATGTTCTGATGGAGAGTGGTAGAGAACATGGCTATGGAAAATCTAGCAATCACAAAGCCATAAATTTGTGATGATCTAGGGTACCATCTGATTCATCAGATATAAGGGCAGTAGGACAACATTTTTGGTTTTCATGATCATTTCCCTAAAGTTGAAAATTTGAATTAGAATAAATACTTACTTTATTTTGGTACAATCTCACTGTTGTTCGTGCCTTTAACAATTTCCACTTCATCTCTTAAATAAATGAAGTTGAATTTGTTATTCGTGAAGTGTTAGCAGATCATGTGATAGAATGACGGGTCATTCCATCTATCTCAAACAAAAGGTTAGCAAAAATTATATACATAAGTCGATCTATAGTGAGATTAATCACAAATGGTTCCTAAAATGGACTTTATACTTCATATATCATACTTCTTAATATAATAAAACTAGTTTCTAATAAATAGGGACTTCCTGTAGGCCAGTGGTAGGCGATAAAGGCCAGTCGCACTTCGGTTGTGGGTTCGATTCCTACGACCTTGTCCGACGCGATGGGATGTCGCCCGTCCTGCAGGTTGTCCTTTTTCTAAAACTACATTACTATAACATCTCATCAATAATATTGAAAAAAACTTTTATCCTTAAACAATACTAACTTATGTCCAACATAATCCATTCCAATCTTTAGGCTTATCCATAATACTGCAGCCCACTCTCATAACATAGTGAAAATGATTACCAGAGATTTAATACCATCGTTGATCCCCATATATCATAAGATATGTTTTGTTGGTCACATTCCAAACATTCGAAGTCCTTAATCATGTATTCTCTTGAATAACCATTGAACCTTAGTGAAAACATGAATGCAGTTAAAAGTTAACTCTTTCCTCATACCAAAATCCAAAAATTCTCTATACTCAATCCATGATATAACCTTCTCCTTATATCAGTCATGATCTCATGAATACAATCAAACACCTCATTATCTTATTATTACTTTATTATGCGCATATCATATAAATTCCAAAAATATCTAAATAACCATTCCTGGATAGTGGTACCATTAATCATACACTTTCATAACTCAAGGAAAGACAACAGTGTAACAATCCTTAGATGTCTCTTTATTCCATAGTACCATGAGATTTCTTATACAACATTACACATGATAAACATGTAATCATTCCACTACATTCTTAAACCATTGACCGAGATTCAACAATTCTTTCATCTCACATATCATTTGTAGTCTCTTCATCATCATCAACATAAATACTTCCCATACGACCATACTGATTATCTTCATGAGACTTTCCCTTAGGGCATTAGTTTGCATAATGCTCGTACATTCCACATTTAAAACATTTAACCATTGTTGATGTTGTTGCAATACCATTATCCTCATCCATGGTGTTAACTGAACCTTTTCCTTTTCACTTACTTGCTTTGTGTCCTTCTTTTCCACACCCAAAGCATCTTCCAGTTCCTTTGAAACATTCTACTTGATGCCTCTTCCCACATGATTTACATAGGGAAAATTGAACTTTCTTTCCTCTATGATCATCATGAAACTCCATCTTTCTCTTATTAGCCGAGTCAGGAAACTTACCAAATTTTACTTTTTTGATCATATTATGAGATTGCTGATTCGGCATAATAATGATGTTTGGACTTCCAAATCCCATTTCATTTTGAAGAATACCATTCCATTGTCCATCATATCCTCCATTATCGTGAATCATCTTGTTTCCAGCCATTTTCTAAAACCCAAAAAAGAATAGTGTGAGAGGCAAAAATCATGCTAGGGAAAACAAAATAATAAAGGTGGAGTATCCTCAATATCTAACATATTAGGTTAAATTCTATGATCGTTGTCGTAGTTCTAGGACTGTATCCTATACGTATACTTATCCTTAGGGACATCCCTAGACATACCTTATAAATATCTCTAGGGATCTCACTAAATTTCTCGCATCCTAGTTTCCAAAGGTTGACTAAACCTTTCCTCTGATACCAACTGTAGAGACCCGAAGCCTGACGTACATAGACATTACATTACTTTTGCGGAATACTTAGTACATAACAAAAACACACACACAAGGATCGTAATAGTTTAGTGTCTTTGGAAACTCGGAACGTAATCTTCTAATCGTGGTGAAAGATCTCCAATATCTCCCATAAAGATCTTCCCTTTTTTTTTACCTAAAACCTTTCTTTATATCCTAGGGAAAAGAAAACATAAAAGGGTGAGCTCAAATGCTCAGTAAGGGTAAACAAAAGAAATATAAATCACATCATATACATAAGCACATAACTTTTGGAAATCTTAACCTGCAAAAGAGATCCTAATTTCATAACATGGGGTAAATCATGGCAGTGAAATGTAATCACAATAATCATAACTTAAAACATGAAACTTTGTGGCATTCACACATAATCATAGAGAATCATTTCTTGTTAGTCAAGACTCATTACCACGACTATCTTAGTGGACAAAGTCCCTTTCTGAATCGAGTAACCCTCGTTTCAGTCTTGTTTCACTGAACTAGTATAACCTACCGTTCCAGCCCTGTCTATCTCATGAGATATAAAATCTTTACCCAATGCATTGGAGGGAGATATAGGTCCCACCCATCTTATAATGAATCCTTTCTTATGTGTGCCACATAATCATAAACCATACATCATAGTGTAACACATGTAATAAAAATGGGATTCTTAAACAACATGACATCATTAAACAATTCATATAAGATAAAGGAATTCATAATAATATTTCCATCACAACATAATCAAACCAATGTAATAATAGGGATAAAAACAGAACCCTTTTATTATCTTAGATGGAAAATAATTTTGATAAAATACTTGAACTTCATTCTTGAGGAAAATATCCTTTCTACTTGAAAAACACTTTTCCTTTCTTAACATGTCATACAATTTTAAAATAAAATAAGTTGATTAAAAATAAAATTGAAAACTTGTACATGAATATTCTTGGAAATAATGTTTTAAAAATCCATTCATGCCATATAAGTTAAAAAAACATTCTTCGTACTTTTGTCGGAATAGTCAAAAAGTACCTCGTACGAAAAACGACAAAAGATTCCTTTCATACATATTACTAAAAACTCACCGAAGGGTAAAAATGGATTTAAACAATTGTAGGTGGATGGAAGTAATATTAAATATTGATTAAACATGGATGTGGATGATAAAATACACCCCAGTAAATACTTACGAATAAACAATCTCGGATAAAAATGAGATTGTGATATTTTCCCTTACCTTAGGTCCGACTCGCTTTGTAAGTGTCTGAACCTCCTGTATAATGATTTAAATCATGTTATTGACTTATTCTAGAATCATATTCATTGTTATTATATCATATATGGTCCACTTATGACTTTATATTACCCGTTCTTTTATAAATTCATGTTAAAGTATCGTTTTGGGTAAAATCGTCTCATTTTTCGTTCATGTTTTTAACTTGTAATTATTCATATGATTACTTAGATCATGATTACTTAATTACAGAATATAAAACATGATTTATATATATATATTCAGAATATACATATATATAATGAATCAGTAAATGGAAATAAATACACCGTTCATGGAGACGGTAGTCCGTACGTACGCATGAACGCTGTTTTCATTTTCTTATTGAATTGAATGGAATTAAGTATATGACATACATATAAATATAAATAATTCTAGTATCATTATTATGTCATATATTTCATTAGAACTTATTATATATACTTTATAATCATTCATGAATGGTTAATCATTGAGAATTAATCTCATCGCGTCGTGGAGACGGTAGTCCGTACGTACGCACGAGCGATGATATCGTTCCCATGGTCGTGGAATTGTGTTGAAGTGTATGTATACTATTTCAGTATAAATATCACTTTATAAAAATCATATATAGTTACTCAATAAAACATTATACCCATCCAATTAAGCTGGTGGCGGAAAATAGATTACACCACGGCCTGGAGACGGTATTCAGTACGTACGCACGCGCGGTGATTTCCTTTTTCCGTAGGATGGATAGAAGGTTAATTAGAGTTGTTTAATATTTATAATAGCATGTTAGTATGTAAGTAATACTGATGTTATTACTTTATCATGAAACAACTAAATAAGAAGAAGTTGAAGAAGAAAGAAATTGAAAAGATCGGTAATGGATATTACCTCTTCTTTGAAACGCCTCTTTGAATCCTTCACTTAGGGATCTAAGATTGGTCTTTGAAGAAGACCAGAACCTCTAGGATTATTCTAGGGAAGTGGAGAAGAGGTTTTGGCAGGGTTTGGCCGAGCATGAAGTCTCAAAGTTGTGTGAGGAGGAGGGGGAGGAGGTGCCCTTTTATAAGGGAGGAGAGGGGCACCTTAGGAATTCTTAAAAATATTAATTTATAATAAATCTAACCCCACTTAAAATCCTCCAACAAAGACTCATATTCGAAGCTCAGATGAGATAGGGTTGTAATCTAATCAACCAATAAAATTTATACATGATTGGATCTTATTTTAAACCTTATCATTTTGATTTATCCTTATTTAATCTATTTAAGTTTATTTGTGGTAATAAAATTCTAAATTTTAAATTATAAAAATTAATTACTTATTTGTTGTGAATTTTCCATAATTGTTTACTTTATAAAATTATAGACCATATAAATATAAATTTATAATTTTTAAATATTTTTGTGATTTTTAAACAATTTTATAATATGTTATTTTTGTAAAATAACAATAGTGTCAATTTTGACACTATTCATTTATTTGAATTTAAATAAAATATATACAGAAGATATGTTCGAACTAAAAGCTTTAATATATTAATAAAAGGTCATATGTATCTATAAAATTAGTGTATCAAATTAAATAGTTGATATAATATTTATTTTATTATTTTTAAAACCATTTATTTGGTTTATCTCTTAATAAAATAATTACTACATCATTTTTGTATAATTATTTAATATACTTATTTGTTGTATAAAAATTTAAAATAAAATCCTATTATGAAGATAAATATATTACCTTTCACAATAATACTTTTACTCGAATTTATCATCTTAAAATCACAATATTTAAATTGTTATATTTATTAAATTATGAAGGTGACAACTTTGGCATCATTTAAAATAAAATAATATAAGGGTCATAATCGCTATTATAAGGCTCCAAATGGTCGAATATTCTACCATTGGATGTTTATGGTTTACATTTACATGGACAATAAGTTTTTGTTAGGTAATTGTGCATTTTATGGTCACTATTAGTTTAAAAAAACAATATTCTTGATTTTTCACTAGATAAACAATTTCTGCATCACTATTGTGTCATAATTAATGATAATTATTTAATCCCTAAAAATTATAAATAAATTTATATGATGTATATAATTTCATTAGATTTCTGGAGACTATTCATGTTCGAAGTTTCATGAAGTTTATCACTAAATTAAAATTAATATACTTATAAAATTTAAGAGAGTGACATGTTGTCACTTTCTTTGGTTTTAATAATAATTAAGTTATTTTCATGGAAAAATGTCCATTAAATGATTCTAATCCGACCCTTAGGTGATATGGGTCGACTTTTAGTCATCCAATAGGATTTTCACATTTGTTAGGGTAATTTTAAAATATTATATTTACCCTTAATTACCCGATTTACCTTTAACTATGGTAAATAAAATTTACCGTAGTTACTATTCATAATTCCCAAAAATAAAAGTAGCTTATTAACATAATTTGGACTCACTGATTCCAAATATGGAATCCATTTTTACAAATTCAATACACAAAAGATGCATAAATTAAATTAAAATTAATCTCGTTGTCGAAAGAAAACGGGTTTTCTTTAAAACATTGCAAAAGATTGAATTGATTTAACCTACGTATTCAAGGTAAAATCAATGCTAATGACATACATTATATTAAATGGTAAAAATATATTCTATTTATACTTTAAAACCATTCAATATTATAATTAAACCACATAAGATATTACGATGAAAATAGTTTTTTTTAATTAAAATATATCGTGTTTTTACTATTCATTAAAATATGAAAGTTATCGGAAAAAATATCAAAACTTTACTTAATGTAAATTTTTATATCCTGATTCAAAAGAAGAATATTATTTTGTCAAATTTAACATATAAACATGTCAAAAAACCAGATTTAAAGTGGGTGCGCCATCCAAAGGCGGCAAAACTGCATTTTTTGAAAAATACTTATTTTACCTGAAAAAATTATTTTGTTCTTATACCATGTTCTAGAAATGTGTAAGATGAATAATAATGTTATAAAATTCAAAATTTAGTTAATACTATTCATAATGGCTAGTTCATGACAATATTATAATAATATAACATTGTTTATTAAAACCCAGTATTGCGTACAACACACGCTATCGAGGATGGTCGCGATTGCGTGTAATGCAAGCCAAGTCAGGGTTGCGTGTTGTGAAAGAATCCTTCGTTGTTTCGTATAACAGAATCCAACCATATTTCATTTATACATTTAATATATATATATATATATATATATACTCAATGTTGCGTAGAATAACTATTATCAAAATTGTGTGTAACACGGTCCAAGAATAGTGTTGCGTATACTGCAAGCTAATACGGTGTTGTGTATAGCGCAAGTTAATCTTGGTGTAGAATACAACAAAAGACATTAATGAAATTAAAATAATATTTTTCATAAAACCTCAGGGTGTTACATCCAGGTAGGTGGAGGGTTGTACAATTCCCACAACCCATAAACACCTCCACCACCACCACCACCACCCATAGACACTATGACCACCTTGGTCTTCCCTATAACAACCTGGATACCCCCACCCCCTTGGAAACCCCCTCGACACGGCTACCCCCTTGGATAGACCCCACCCCCTAGACACCCCACCCCAAAGGACACCCCCACCCCCTGGACACCCCCACCAACTGGACATCCACAACCCCATCGACAACCTCCCAAACAACAAGAACCCATCCTCCCCCCCCCCCACAAACCCCCTGACACCCCCAACCCCCTTGGAAAACCCCCTCACCCCGTTGGACAACCCCTCATCCCCATAGACACCACCCACACCCACGTGGGCACCCCCTGGACATACCCACACCATTCGACACCACCACCCCCCTTAAAAACCCCCAACCCCATGGACACCCCACCAATCCTAGACATCACCAACCCTCTACACACCTACACTGGACTCTCTTCACACCCATAGATACCCCCACCCTTGGTTGCAATAGATTATTTACTAGAGAGTATATAACAATTATTCTTGAAGCGCGGGTATACATAAAAACCAACAGTTTTCCTAAAACCATTAGAATAGATTATATGATGAACCAGATGTATACCAACGGTTCATGAACCATTTGTATCTATATATAGATTCGGTTACATTGAAACCATTGTCATATTTTATCTTCATGCTGTCTATATCAACAGTTCCAATAGAACCGATGGTATAGGTCTATTGCAACGTCCATCATGCCAACAATGTGTGAAAATATTTTGATATTATATCCCAAACGTTTCAAGGGCTATCCCAATGGTTTCAAATAGTTTGGAAAGGTTTAATTTTAAATTGTAATTGTATACATATTTTAATGTTTATACATGATATTTCTAGTTTTCAGATTGGTGAATTTGGTATCGAGTTGTACCAGGATGTATACATTGTTTACTTTAAGAAGAATGGATCAAAAAAATATATACTATTATATCATGATGAATTTGAGAGATATGTAATCCTAAAATTATTATGATATAAATATATATCTATTATATCTAACTATATTATCTTTTTAAAATCATTTTCGTGCATATATTTTTTCAATATGTATATATTTGTTTTATATTTATAAATTGGTTTACATTCAAATTATGAAATTTTTCTTGTAAACATAAAAATATGTTATCTTAAGAAGATGTATAAATTTTTTATTTTTTATAGATAATAATTTGTCGAATTTTGATTACAAAACATCGAATGAGAAATAAATATAGGTATGTTGTTGATGCCTTTTTGTAATTTTTAAACAAAATGTTCGAAGAATGGAAATTTTTTTCTGTCCATGTATGAAATGATTTTAAATGATGAAGTTGAAAAGAATAGAGATAAAGGATCATCTGATTTCTCATAGTTTTACTCAGAGTTACAAACCTTGGATTTGGAATGGTGAAACTGGAGACAATGTCATATCTACTGATGATGTTGATTTGCAAGATGGTAACTCTGATGGAATTGAAAAAAATGATTTGTGATATTGCAGTAGAATAAATGAAGATATAACAGACTATTTCACGTCTATATGGTGAAGCTAGAAAACCATTGTATCGTGGTTGTATGGATTATATAGTTTTTTGGTTGGTGTTATGATTGATTACCCTGAAACCGAAACATGTAATGGGTGACAAGATGTATATAGAGGTGCTAGAATTGTTGTAATACATTCTTCCAAATGACAACGATCTTCCAGATTCACATTATATGTCCAAGAAAATATTAGTCCCGGTCAGATTGGGATACAAGAAAATACAAGCATATACAAATGACTATATGATATATAGGAAGGAATATGAATTTCTATAAGAGTTTCCTAAATGTGGGACATCACAGAATATGTTGAAAGAAAAATTACAAGCGAATATAGAGATTACAGAGATCTCTGCCAAGGAATTTTGGTATCTTCCTATATTTCATATTTTGAAACATTTATTATCTAATTCACATGATTCAAAATGTTTAATATGGATTGCTGATTGGCATATCTTTTTTGGATAAATATTCCATCCATCTGATTTTCCACATTTGATGAAAATTCATGACTAATATCATAAATTTGGAAATGAAATTAGAAATCTCAAACTTGGGTTGAGCACAGATGGAATTAATCTATACTGATCCCTCTATAGCACACAAATTTCATGACCTATTTTTTGGTAATTTACAACCTCTCTCTTGATGTTTGTATGATGAAAAAATATGTCATGTTCAGTATAATGATCTCTATTCCCAAGCAACCCAAAAATTATATTAATGTTTTGAAGTCATCGTTGATTGATGATTTGAAACTCTTATGGGAGGTTGGTATTAGGGTGTATGATTCTTATAAAATAGAATATTTTCAACTCCATGTAGTGATTATGTTCATTATAATTGAGTTCCCGACATATGGAAATTTTTCTTGACACAGTGTTAAGAGTAATAAAGCATGTCCAATTTGGGAACAACATACTTCATATTTTTAGTAGCATCGTGGGAGGAAAAAAATACATGTTTCATTGAAATGTTTTTCATATGGATCACTCTTATAGAAGTCTAGAAATGTGTTTAATGGCTCACATGAATTTAATATTTCTCCAAAATCATTATCCCCATATTTTCATTTAGAGAGGGTGAAAAAACATTATGTGACATTAGGAAAGACACATAAATATTGTAAAGATAGGCATATTTGGATTAAATGTCAATATTTTTGAGCTACCATATTACAGATATAATGATGTGAAACATAATATTTATGTCATAAACATCGAAGAGAATATCTAAGATAGTTTTTTGGAATAGTGTTTGATATTAAAGGAAATACAAAAGATGGGTTGAATTCAAGATTAGACTTACTATCAATGGGAATGTGTTTGGAGTTATCTCTCACTCATAATTGAAGAGGAGCATTTCTTCCACAGACATGTCATGCATTATCCAAGAGGAAGAAAATTATCTTTTCTCAGTGTCTCCATGATATCAAAGTGCCTCAAGGTTATTTATCAAATTTCAAAACCTTCGTCACTTTAAAGGATTTGAAGTTGATAAGTATGAAATAACAAGATTTTCATGTTATGATGTAACAAATTCATTTAGTTTTATTACATTGAATATTGACAATCCATGTCAAAAAGACTATATGGATGTTGTTTTAATTTTAAAATTTAATTTTTAATATGATTATCGATGTGAATGCCTTGAACCTTTTGGAAAAAGATGAAATTTCTATAATTTTCCAATTGGATATGTATTTTACATTATTATTTTTTATGTCATGGTGCATTTAATGGTTCGTCTAGATTGAGAAATAATTCCTTTTCGACCTATATATTTTTTTTTTGAGAAAAGTGAGCGCGAGGGCTTTAAAATTGATAATGGAAAAGTTACACAATTCGGAAGAGAGGAATTTTACATTTTTCTTTGGTAAGAAGAGTCTCCAGGTCATTGGGAAGGGTGTTGCTGTGGATGCATCTTTCTTCCAACACCCCTTTGTTCGCCAGGCCATCCGCAATGTGGTTCGCCTCACGGAATGTGTGTGTTATAATGTAATTTAAGGAGAAGAGCTTGTCAAGGCAGTTTATCCACTTACCAGCTCTTTTCCATGCCAATCTGGTTTGACCCATTCTTATTGCATGTACCACCATTGTCGAGTCGCATTCAAACCAAATGTTGTTCCAATGTTGTTGACAGACAATGTCCACCGCGCTTATGATCGCCATCATTTCCGCTTCCAGGGTTGTCGAATTCCCACAAGTACCATAGCTACACATCACAACCTCCCTGTAATGGTCTCTAAAAATGACTCCGAACCCTGAAGGACCCGGATTTCCCTTTGAGACCCCTTCCGTGTTGCATTTTATCCATCCAGTAAAGGGGGCAGTCCAGATGACCTCCATCATGCCTCTTGTCTTAGGATAGTGACCGTCAACCTTTAAGCGCTTGAGGATCATAAATTCTCTGACCGAGTTGTAGCAATTCCCATTGGTCAAGTAATTGGCATTCTGAATGGCCACAAGAATACTACTAATTGCAGTAGATTCATGAAAATTTGCGTGCTTATGAATGTAGTTGTTGCGAGCCCGCCAAACAACATGGATAAGTTCGGAGCAGGCAACCTGCAGCAGTGCCTTCAGCTGTTTGGACTGTTGGAAGACCAGAAGTTTTTGTACAAATTGAGTGTCCGAATGGGTATTGGGTGGCTTAAGATCAAAAATATTCAGAATGATGTTCCATAGTGAAGCAGCCGTTTTTCAAGATAAGAACAGATGGTCCACATCTTCCCTATGCTGACCGCATAGCACACATTTCGAGCATAAGGAGATTCCAAGTTTCTGAATGCTCACCTCTACTAGGATTTTGTTGTGAAAAAATCTCCAGATTAGAGTAAATCTGGAAGGAATTAAGCAGTTCTTATCAAGCTCACCCATCCAACTTCGTTCAGCCTGTAGCAGGTATATGTAAAATGTTTTTGAATCCAGCATACCATCCTGCTATCCTTCCCATGAACAAGATGCTTCCATTATTGAAATGTATATTTCTAAGGAAGTTGCAGTGTTTTGTATGAGGGACTAGGCTACAATTGAGAACATAGGTTTTACTCAATCTCACCATGAACAAGTCAATATTGAGGGAAACATGATTCACATCATGAATATCAAATCATGGTCTGTAGAACAGATAAATAATGTAGAATTATACATCGTGAATTACATAATTTATTCTCAAATTTATTTCACATTGTATTTTAATTACTTGAATCAATACCATACACAGAAGAATGAAAAGTTGATTTTGAATGTGCACTACAAAAAAAATTCCATGTTTTTAAAATACAATGCTTGGTAGATAATATGCGTTAGAGACATTAATATGGTTAGTGGGTGGTCTAATTTTTTATGTGATGACATGGTCCATGTATGAAATTAATTTCTATAAATTTCATACGAATGCCCAAGACAATAGAAGTGAAGTTTGGAATAGTGGGGTGTTGGTGTTAGCAGAAGAAATGCATTTTTCGAGATCTAAACACAAAAACTGAAGTTCAACATCAAGTGCATATTATGGGGTCACTGTAAAATATGAGAGGTTTATTAAACTAAAATTAATGTTCCTATTTTTAACTCCAAATGGTTTATCAGATGCAATTGTGTTAGAAATAATGAATTTGGAATGATAGTTATTAATATGAATAGATTAGAAGACATAATAAATTATTTTATAATGGAAACACATAAAAACAGATTTTCTATTTTATTGACCAATAAGATATGTAGTGGTCTATTGTTATACAAGTGAAAATACAATAAGTATGTCAGGATCATCTTGATTGAGATGCTGAGTTATGTGAGATACCTTCTTTCAATGGAAATGTTAAAATAAAATAATGATGAACCTTTGTTTATGACGTAAGGAAATATCATGATGAAGTAATTTGGGAAAGCAATCTATTTGTACATTCCTAATAGTACTTTTAACATATATTTATTTCTTGATTACATTTATTATTTTCATAAAATGTTACATTAATTTTTTTCTATATTAAAATGGTTATTAAAACAAATAGGTAAAGTTTTTTTGTTTATTTTAATTTAGTTTAGTTTATTTTATCCTGTTTACCATTACGTAACATTTATATCTATTTTTTTCGAATGAAAATTACATAACCATGTTTACCATGTTTACCTTGTTTACAATATTTACCATGTGTACCATGTTTACCATGTTTACCAAATATTACCATAGGTTACCTTTAGGTAACTTAATTTTTTTTATTTTGATAAATGAGAACGACACTACCATTTTTACCATCTTTACAATCTTTACCATTTTTTATCATGATTACGATATTTACCATGATTACTATCATGTAACTTTGTTCAGTTTTAAATTTTTTGTTTACATTATTATTGTAAATTTGGAATTTGTATATTTGTACAATAATGGTTTCTTTTTTAATTTGAATTATAGTAATACATCAACTAGTTGATCAACCACATGATTCTAGAGATGAGAATTATGATCATACCTTTGGGGAGGAACATTCACAAGCCCCTCTTGATGTTCACCAATCATCCTTATGTGCCCCCAGAAATAAAAATTAGAGTTTATGAGTTGGTAAATGTGGATGCACAAGTTTATCAAAATTTTAACTTGCACGTAGTATAAGGCCCCAGCCTTAAACCATACTTAATCTTGAGTTATTACAAGATTACACATTGAGGATCTTTTCAGGTTTAGAGTATTAGAGAATTAGATCATAAAACATGCATTACATTCCACATTTAAACAAAGTTGTTACATAAAAGACAGTATTCATTTTTTCCCATCAACGGAAACCTATATAAAATAAAACATGGATTCTTTCTTGAAACTTCATTGACACTATCATCACATCATGTACCTTTCCCTTGACCTGTGAAAAAAATTTCAAAAACATGGGATGAGCATAAAAATCTCAGTAAGGGATATAAAAATATGGAAAGGAAACATGAGTACATATATACATAAGAATGAAATCATACTTTACCCATAAAACATAAGAACTTTAACATACCTCATCAAATCATTAATAAATCATAGAAATCATAAGACATAAAGGTAACTTGAGGCATTCATAACATTCTTACATAGGGAGTATCCCTCTTGGTTACGTTTGGAATACACATCTTAGTCTATTCCCTAAATCTCTTCGGAGAATCCTCAAAGATTAACCCCTTTGTGTTACCCAATGCATAAGAGATTTATATTGGGCTCACCCGCCCTTATTTTATCATGGAACCACCCGTCTTCATAATAATGCCCATGAACCATGACATAATCGTATCACATAAAACATGAATAAAGGAAACATAACATTTCCACTTTTCAATCACAAGATATCAATACAAGACATTGATATAAAAACATTACGAAAACCATTTTCAATACCGAAATAAAATAAAATTAAAACATGGTAATTATTTTTCATTTAAATAAAAGGTATGGCACGTAGAGGAGGCCGAAACTCAAATAATGGTCACAGTGGTGGAGAAGTCATCGTCGCCGCATACGTACGACAAAAACATTCCCTTTTGTTGTTTATTAAAACTCTTCGAATAAAAATATTCATTTTGGATAAACATAAAAGTAAAAGGGGTTTATACACCATTTAAAAGAAGGTTGTGTATACAACAAAAATATGCCTCAATGAAAGGAGATTGAGACGAAGTCCCATACCTCGGGTCCGACTTGACTTGATCATTCTTTAATATCATAAATATTAAACATGAGTTAATTTATACTTGCTTAAGAACTTTTTTCAAGTTCATTATTCCTTTTATATCACTTATTACCATGTCATTAACACTATGCAATTGTTTAAGTTAATATCAGTCGTTTTAATGATCATTGGTACTTGAGTCAAAAATATTCTCTTTATAATTATAAGTTGTTCATGTATCCATTATATCCATAGTTATACTCATTATTTATATATCATATATATCATATAAATATAGTATATACATGCATTTATAATATTACATAACATTTAGAGGTAATAAATGAAATGCACCATTCATGGAGGCGGTAAGCCGTACATACGCATGAACGCTAATTCCATTTCTATTTCATATTTAATGGACTTAAAAAATAATGATACATAATAGTATTATAATTCCAGTATTGTATCACATATAATATCATTCAATCTATCCTTTATACATAACACATATGGTATTAACGATTCAAATCACTTTGAGGGGCGGTAGTCCGCACTTCCTAAAATGAAGATATTGTGTTTACCCATAATGGAAACCATAAAGGTATATCATAAATGAAAAATAAAGAATATTAAGTAAAACATAAAAATATTATATATCATATATAAATGTAGTGACATCTTAATGGCCACCTTTGAAGGTGTTATATGAGTGTTGAACAATCATCGTTTCGTGAGGCAGAAATTCACCATCCATAGAAACAATATGTTCTTTAACCATTATATGTGGGTGTGTGTAAGTGTAGATCTAATAATTATTATAACAACATCCTAGTAAATTTAAGATACTGTTTTTCTTACAAAAGAAGGGAATAAAAAGAGTTTATAGGGTTGGAGAAGAAAAATAAAACATAAGAACACAAGTGAAAACACTACCTTTAAAACGGGTAACTCTTTTTGATTTGAGCTCAAAGGCTTCCTTGGGAAAACTTCTGCCCAAATTGAGGCTTCAAGGAGTAAGAGAGGGGTGTGGAGAGACAAAATGGGCAGGGGTTGGCCAAGACAAAGGCTTGAGAGGTGTGGTTAAGGTGGTAGAGGTGGGGGCCTTTTATAAGAAAAGAGGAGGGGCACTCTTGGAAAGTTATAATAGGTTACTTTATTATAAAATGATTTTCGGATTTAAAAGGTCCCAAATTTATATATTTCGAGGATAAGGTGCTAAGAGTTCGAAATCCACCTATCCAGTAGGTTTTTGACATGTTTAGGTCTTATATTTTACATTATCTTTTGATTTTATTTAAATCATTAAATAATGAGGTAATCGTTGCATCATCATGGTGTCGTAAATAATTAAATTTATTTAGTGTCTAAAAATTAAAAAAAAAAGAATGATGTAGGAAATATTTTTATCTTTATAATTAATATTTATAGTAAAAAATATGACTTTTATAACCACTTTTGAAAATTGTTTTAGTAAAACAACTAATGTTTGTGACATTTTTTTTAACATTAATTAAAAAGGTATTAATGTCATTTTCCTACCAAAGTGGATCCATGGGGTCCCCAAGATGACCCATGGATTTTCGTGGTTGTCCATGACACATCAAATAATGGTTGGACATGTTTCTAGGTCATTTCTTATTATTAAAACATTATTTTTACCTTCAACTACACTAATTACCTCAAATCGCGATTAAAAACATAACAGATACTATTCACCAAAAAATTATTTTAATCCCATTAAACCACATTTTAATTCCTAATGACAACCATGTATGTCGGATTTTTTAAATTCAAAACACAGAGGTGATAAGATTACATTTAAATGAAAAATCTGTTTTTATAAGTACCACTTAGTGGTTTCACTATTCATCAAAAATTGATGTTTTTCAGAAAAATACTAAAACTTGACCCTATGATATATTTGATATTTTGAATTCAAAAATGATGTCTATTTTACAGAATTCAAAACATATAAGTTACATTAATTAATTTAATAATTAATTTCCACTTTCAGAACAAATAGCGTGTTTTTATGAAACAATAAATATCAAAAGATTGACACTAGTTTAAGTCCAATTTCAAAGTGAAATTAATTCCAATGACCACCATTGGATTAAATGGTAAAAATATATTCTAATTGAAATTTAAAACAAATTCAAAAGATAATCTATTCATATAGATAAATTAGCTTAAAAAGAGGTTTTGAATTAAAATACAACAGTTTTCACTATTCATTAAAAATGAACATTATCAGAAGAATTCCAAAAATTTACACATAATAAAATTTGATGTCGTGATTCTAAATAAGAATATTATTTGGTCCAATAGAATGTATAAGTGTGACCAAAACTATATTTATGGATGGTTCGCAATCAAAAAGCGATAAGTCAACCTTTAGTGAATGTTAGAGTATATATGCCTAAAATTGAATTATTTTCTTATTTTAAGCCATTATATTTTATTGGATAAATGGAAAAACAGTTAACAAACATATATAATCATGTTTTTGTTATTTCCATTTTTCCCGCCAATACAACGGCTATGTGTTAACTACCATTTATAATAATATTATTTTATTACTAGTGTGCAACGTAAGATTTCAAAGAAACTCTTTGTTGAGTATTGGGTACGCTATCGAACATAGTAACCCATTTAAATTAATATTAATATTTAATTCATAAATATTAATAAATATGAAAATGTTTTATTCTTTATTTACCTGGGATGATACATCCTTCCCCCCATTTGGAAATTATGTCCTCGCAATTTTATTCACTTATCAAAATATGTGGGGGTATTTATCCCTATGCATTTTCAGATTCCAAAGTTGCATCTTCAACCATATGGTTTTTCCATAGAACCTTTACCTAGTGAATTACCTTATTCCGCAACACTTTCTCTCTATGGTCAAGTATCTGGATTGGTTGTTCTTCATAAGAATGATTCTCTTCCAACTGAACTACCTCTGGGCTCAAAACATGAGATGGATCTGGAATATATTTTCTTAATATCGAATCATGAAAAAAATGTGTACCTGAGATAAACTCGGAGGTAAATCCACTCGGTATGCAACTGATCCAACTTTCACCAGAATTTTATATAGACCAATGAACCTTGGACTCAAATTTAGTTTCTTAACAAATCGAATCACACTTTTACACAGTGAAACTTTGAAAAAAACATGATCACCTACCTCAATGATAGATCCTTCCTCCAGTTATATTCATAACTCTTCTCCCTGCTCTGAGCTTTTTTCATGTGTTTTTGAATCAAATGAACTTTTTCTGCCATCTCTTCTACCAATTATAGTCCCATAAACTTCCTTTCACCCACATCATCCCAGAAAGCTGGAGTTCGACACTGCTTCCCATATAATGCCTCAAATGGTTCCATCTGTATACTGGAATGAAAATTGTTATTATAAGAAAACTCAACCAAAGATAGATGTCGGTCCCAACTTCCCTGATAATCCATCGAACAAGCACGTAGCATATCCTCCAAAGTCTGAATTTTTCATTCTGACTGCCCATCTGATTGAGGATGAAAAGTTGTACTAAAATTTAATTCAGTACCCAACGACTTCTGAAGTCCTTTCCAAAAGATATAATGGAACCTCCGATCACGGTCAGATACACTGGAGTGATAAACTCCATGTAACCTGACTATCTCTTTAAGATATAAATTGGAAAGTTGATCTAGGGAAAAAGTATCTCGTATGTCAAGGAAATGAGCAGATTTAGTCAAGCGATCAAAAATAACCCAGATATCATTATTACCTCAAGGTGTCTTCGGCAATCCCACAATGAAGTCCATGGATATATCCTCCCATTTCCACTCTGGCACTAGTAAAGGCTGAAGCATCCCTTTCGGTAACTGCCTCTCTGCTTTATCCTATTGACAAGTCAAACACTTCATAGTAAAATCAGCAATATCCATTTTCATTCCGTCCCACCAATAATACATCTGAAGATCTCGATACATCTTAGCACTGCCAGGATAGACTGAAAACGGAGAACTATGAGCTTCACATAACAAATCTCTCTTAAACTATATATCACACGACACACACAATCTATTCCAAAATATCAAAAAAATCATTATCAATATTGAATTCAGGCAACATACCCATCTGAACCAGCTCTACCTTTTTATGCAACTCACTGTCTTGCTTCTATGATTGCTTAATTTTGTCTGATAGAGAATATTTCATAGATACCTGAAACAAAACAAAATAACAACCCGCACCAATAACTTCTATTCCAAAGTTCATCAAATCCATAACCAAAGGATCACATTCCAAACACAACATCGTTAATGAAGCATTACTTTTTCGACTCAAAGCATCAACCTCTTTATTTTCTTTCCCCAGATAGTAATGAATTGTGAAATCATAATCCTTGATTAATTCTAGACTTCTCCTCTGTCTCATGTTCAATTCTTTCTGAGTGAATATATACTTTAAACTTTTGTGATCGGTATATATCTCACACTTTACTCCATACAAATGATGCCTCCAAATTTTTAAAGAAAAAAAACAACAGAAGTTAATTCCAAATAATGTGTAGGGTAATTTACCTCATGAGTTTTCAACTGTCGTGATGTATAAGAAATTACATGATCATTCTGCATTAGGATACAACAATGTCCTTTCAATGAAGCATCACTGTAGATAACAAGCTCCCCATTCCTATAAGGTAGTGCCAAAACCGGAGCATTGACCAATCTTCTTTTCAACTCGTTCGGTAGTAACCTGAGTCAACTGAGCCATCACTACAACAAACTGTTTTGTTCTGATTATGACCATCTCAGGATACTGATTTGAAAGGTCATTTCCCTCTGCATGCCTTCCCAGAAATTTTGTTCAGTTTCCTCTACGAAAAACCATTCTTAACAATGAAATATCTTAGGTGAAGCAACATGGTAATCTTTAAATTCTATATCATTACAATTTGACCATAACGAAATATTTTTGGATAATCAATTAATAGAATTCTAATTCCTAAAGTTATCTAACCAATCCTCTGATACCAACTATAATGCCCCAACCTTAAACCATACTTAATCTTGAGTAATTACAAGATTACACATTGAGGATCTTTTCAGGTTTATAGTTTTAGAGAATTAGATCATAAAACATGCATTATATTCCACATTTAAAGAAAGTGGTTACATAAAAGACAGTATTCATTTTTCCCATCAACGGAAAACTATTTAAAATAAAACATGGATTATTTCTTGAAACTTCATTGACACTATCATCACATCATGTACCTTTCCCTTGACCTTTGAAAAACATTTCAAAAACTTGGGATGAGCATAAAAAGATCAGTAAGGGATATAAAAATATGGAAAGGAAACATGAGTACATATATACATAAGAATGAAATCATACTTTACCCATAAAACATAATCACTTTAACATACCTTGTCAAATCCTTAATAAATAATAGAAATCATATGACATAAAGGTAACTTGAGGCATTCCTAACATTCTTACGTAGGGAGTAACCCTCTTTGTTACATTTGGAATACCCATCACACTATATTCCCTTAAATCTCTTCGGAGAAACCTCAACATTTAACCCGTTTGTGTTACCCAATTCATTGGAGAGCTATATCGGCCTCACCTGCCCTTAGTATATCACGGAACCACCCGTCTTCATAATAATGCCCAAGAACCATAACATAATCGTATCACATAAAACATGCATAAAGGAAACATAACATTTCGACTTTTCAATCACAAGATATCAATACAACACATTGATATAAAAACATTATGAAAACCATTATCAATACAAAAATAAAATAAAATTAAATCATGGTATTTATTTTTCATTTAAAAAAAGGTATTCCTTGTATAAGAAGCTGAAACTCATATAATGGTCACGACTGCGTAGAAGTCGTTGTTGCCACATATGTACGACAAAAACATTCCATTTTGTCGTTTAGTAAAATGCTTCGTATAAAAATATTCCTTTTGGAAAAACGTAAACTTCAAAGGGGTTTATACACCGTATAAAAGAAGGTTGTGTATAAAACAAAAATTTTCCTCAATAAATGGATATTGAGACGAAGTCCCATACCTCACGTTCGACTTGACTCGATCGTTCTTTAATGTCCTGAATAATAAACATGAGTTAATTTATACTTTCTTAAGAACCTTTTTCAAGTTTTTTATTCCTTTTATATCACTTATTACCATGTCATGAACACTATTCAAATATTTAAGTTAATATCGGTCGTTTTAACGATCATTGGTACTTGAGTCAAAAATATTCTCTTTATAATTATAAGTTGTTCATTTATCTATTATATCCAGAGTTATACTCATGATGTATATATCATATATATCATATATATCTAGTATATATATGCATTTATAATATTACATAACATTTAGAGTTAAGAAATGAAATGCGCCGTTCATGGAGACGGTAAGTCGTACGTACGCATGAATGCCACTTCCATTTCTATTTCTAATTAATCGAATTAAAACATAATGATTCATAATGGTATTATAATTCCAGTATTGTATCATATATAATATCATTCAATATATCAATTATACATACCACATATGGTATTAACGAATCAAATCACTTTGAGGGGGCGGTGTTCTGCACTTCCTAAAATGAAGATATCGCGTTTAGCCATAATGGAAACCATAATGGTATGTCATAAATGATAAATACAGAAGAATAAGTAAAACATAAACATATTATATATCAAATATAAATGTAGTGACATCTTAATGGCCACCTTTGAAGATGTTATATGAGTGTTGAACAATCATCGTTTCGTGAGGCAAAAATTCACCATCCAGAAAAACAGTATGTTCATTAAACATTAGATGTAGGTGTGCGTAAGTGTAGATCTAATACATATTATAACAACATCATATTATATTGAAGATTCTGGTTTTTTTACAAAATAAAGGAATAATACGAGTTTAGAGGGTTGGAAAAGCATAATAAAACATAAGAACACAAGGGAAAACACTGCCTTTAAAACGGGTAACTGTTTTTTGATTTGAGCTCAAAGGCTTATTTGGGATGACTTCTGCCCAAAGTGAGGCTTCAAAGAGAAAGTGAGGGATGTGGAGAGAATAAATGGGTAGGGTTTGGCCGAGACAAAGGCTTGAGAGGTGTGGGTAAGGTGGTTGAGGTGGGGGGCTATTATAAGAGGAGAGGAGGGGGACTCTTGGAAAGTTATAAAAGGTTACTTTATTATAAAATGATTTTTGGATTTAAAAGGTACCAAAATTATTTATTTCGAGGATAAGGTGCTAAGAGTTCGAAGTCCACCCATCAAATTGTTTTTTTACATGTGTAGGTCTTATATTTTACATTATATTTTCATTTTATTTAAATCGTTAAATAATGAGGTAATCGCTGCATCATCATGGTGTCGTAAATAATTTAATTTATTTAGTGTCTAAAAATTATTAAAAAAATATCATGATGTAGGAAATATTTTTCTCTTTATAATGAATATTTATAGTAAAAAAAATGACTTTTATAACCCCATATAAAAATTGTTTTAGTAAAACAACTCATTTTGTGACATTTTTATTTTATCTTTAAATAAAAATGTATTAATGTCATTTTCCTACCAAAGTAGCTACATGGGTTCCCAAAGTTGACCCATATATTTTCATGGTCTCCCATAACACATCCAATATGGGTAGGACATGTGTCTAGGTCAGTTCCTATTATTAAAACATTATTTTTACCTTAAACTACACTAATTACCTCTAATCGCGATTGAAAACATAAAAGTTACTATTTACCAAAAAATTATTTTAATCCCATTGAACCAGATTTTACTTCCTAATGACAACCATGTATGTTGGATTTTTGAAATTAAAAACACAGAGGTGTTAAAATTTCATTTAAACAAAAAAATAAGTTTTTATAAGTACCACTTAGTGGTTTCACTATTCATCAAAAATTGATGTTTTTCAGAAAAATACAAAAAATTCACCCTAAGATATATTTTATATTATGAATTCAAAAATGATGTCTATTTTACAAAATTCAAAACATAAAAGTTACATTATTTAATTTAATAATTAATTCCAGCTGTCATAGGATATATCGTGTTTTTATGAAACAATAAGTATCAAAATATTGACAGTAGTTTAAGTCCAATTTCAATGTGAAATTAATTCCAATGACCACCATTAGATTAATTGGTAAAAATATATTCTAATTGAACTTTAAAACCAATTCAATAGATAATCTAATCATATCGACAAATTAGATTAAAAAGATTTTTTGAAATAAAATACAATTGTTTTCACTCTTCATTAAAAAATGAACTTTATCGGAAAAATACAAAAAATTTACACAAAGTAAAATTTGATGTCCCGATTCTAAAGAAGAATTTTATTTGGTCCAATAGAATGTATAAAAGTGACGAAAACTATATTTATGGACGGTTCTCCATCAAAAGGTGATGATTCGACCTTTAGTGAATGTTAGAGTATATATGCCTAAAATTGAATTGTTTTCTTATTTTAAGCTTTTATCTTTTATTGGACAAATGTAAAAACATTTAACAAACATATATAATCATATTTTAGTTATTTACATTCATTCCCTCCAATACAACAGCTATGTGTTAACTACCATTTATAATAATATTATTTTATTACTAGTGTGCAATGTAAGATTTCAAAGAAACTCTTTTTTGCGTATTGGGTAAGGTATCGAACATAGAAACCCCTTTAAAGTAAAATTAATATTTAATTCGTAAATAATAATAAATATGAAAATATTTATTCTTTCTTTACCTGGGATGTTACATCCTTCCCCCCTTTTGGGAATTGCGTCCTCGCAATTTTATTCACTTATCAAAATAAGTGGGGGTCACACTTTACTCCATACAAATGATTCCTCCAAATTTTAAAAGCAAACACAACATCAGCTAATTCCAAATCATGTGTAGGGTAATTTAACTGATGAGTTTTCAACTGTTGTGAAGCATAAGAAATTACCCGATCATTCTGCATTAGGACGCAACAAAGTCTTTTCAATGAAGAATTACTGTAGATAACAAACTGCCCATTCCTGTAAGGTAGTGCCAAAACTGAAGCATTCACCAATCTTCTTTTCAACTCATTCGGTAGTAACCTGAGTCAACTGAGCCATCACTGCAAAAAACTATTTAGTTCTGATTCTGACCATCTCAAGATACTGATTTGAATGGTCATTTCCCTATGTATGTCTTCCCATAAAAGTTGTTCTGTTTCCTCTACGAAAAACCATTCCTAACACAGAAATTTCTTAAGCAAAGCAACATTGTAATCTTTAAATGCAATATCATTTCAATTTGACCATAAATTTTTTTTGGATAATCATTTAATAGAATTCTAGCTCGTAATGTTATCTAAACCGACCTCTGACACCAACTATAAGGCCCCAGCCTTAAACCATACTTAATCTTGAGTTATTACAAGATTCACATTGAAGATCTTTTCAGTTTTAGAGTTTCAGATAATTAGATCTCTAAACATGCATAACATACCACATTTAAACAAAGTGGTTACATAAAAGACAATATTCATTTTTCCCATCAACAGATTTCTATTTAAAATAAAACATGGATTATTTCTTGAAACATTATTGACATTATCATCAACTCATGTACCTTTCCCTTGACCTGTGAAAAACATTTCAAAAACATGGGATGAGAATAAAAAGCTGAGTAAGTGATATCAAAATCTGGAAAGGAAACATGAGTACATATATACATAATAATGAAATCATACTTTACCCATAAAACATATGCACTTTAACATACCTCATCAAATCATGAATAAATCATAGAAATCATAAAGACATTAAGGTAACTTGAGGCATTCATAACATTCTTATGTAGGGAGTAACCCTCTTGGTTACGTTTGGAATACCCATCACAGTATATTCCCTAAATCTCTTCAGAGAAACCTCAACGTTTAACCCCTTCGTGTTACCCAATTCATTGGAGAGCTATATCAGGCTAACCCTCCCTTAGTTTATCACTGAGCCACCCGTCTTCATAATAATTCCCAAGAACCATAACATAATCGTATCACATAAAACATGCATAAAGGAAACATAACATTTCCAATTTTCAATCACAAGATATCAATACAACACATTGATATAAAATCATTATGAAAACCATTTTCAATACCAAAATAAAATAAAAGTAAAACATGCTATATATTTTTCATCGTAAAAAAGGTATGGCTTGTAGATGTAGCCGAAACTAAAATAATGGTCACGGTGGAGGAGAAGTTGTTATCACCGCATACGTATGACAAAAACATTTCCTTTAGTAGTTTAGTAAAACGCTTCGTATAAAGAGATTTCTTTTGGATAAATGTAAATGTCAAAGGGTTTTATACACCGTATGAAAGAAGGTTGTGTATAAAACATAAATATACCTCAATGAATGGAGATTGAGACGAAGTCCCATACCTTAGGTCCGACTTGACTCGATCGTTCATTAATGTCCTCAATAATAAACATGAGTTAATTTCTACTTTCTTATGATCCATTTTCACGTTCATTATTCCTTTTATATCACTTATTGCCATTTCATGAACACTATGAAATTATTTAAGTTAATATCGGTCCTTTTAACGATCATTGGTACTTGAGTCAAAAATATGCTCTTTATAATTACAAGTTTTTCATGTATGAATTATATCAATAGTTATAATCATTATGTATATATCATATATATATAGTATATACATGCATTTATAATATTACATAACATTTAGAGGTAAGAAATGAAATGCACCATTCATGGAGACGGTAAGCCGTACGTACGCATGAACGCTACTTCCATTTCTATTTTATTTTAATGGAATTAAAACATAATGATACATAATAGTAATATAATTCCAGTATTGTATCATATATAATATCATTCAATCTATCCTTTATACATACCACATATTGTATTAACGAATCAAATCTCTTTGAGGGGGCAGTAGTCCACACATCCTAAAATGAAGATATCACGTTTACCAATAATTGAAACCATAAAGGTATGTCATAAATTAAAAATACAGAAGATAAATTAAAACATAAACATATACTATATCATATATAAATGTAGTGACATCTTAATGTCCACCTTTGAGGGTGTTATATGAGTGTTGAACAATAATCATTTCGTGAGGCAGAAATTCGCCATCCACAGAAATAGTATGTTCTTTAACCATTAGATGTAGGTGTGTGTAAGTGTAGATCTAATACTTTTTGAAAAATCATCCTAGTATATTTAAGATACTGGTTTTGTTACAATTGAAAGGAATAATAAGATTTTATAGGGTTGTAGAAGAAAAATAAAACATAAGAACACAAGAGAAAACACTACCTTTAAAACGGGTAACTCTTTTTGATTTGAGCTCAAAGACTTCCTTGGGAAGACTTATGCCCAAAGTGAGGATTCAATGAGTTAGAGAGGGATGTGGAGATATAAAATTCGCAGGTTTTGGCCAGGCCAATGGCTTGAGAGTTGTGGGTAAGGTGGTAGAGGTGGGGGCCTTTTATAAGAGGAGAGGAGAGGCATTCTTGGAAAGTTATAAAAGGTTACTTTATTATAAAATGATTTTCGGATTTAAAAGGTCCCCAATTATTATATTTTGAGGATAAGGTTATAAGAGTTCTAAATCCACCCATACAATAGGTTTTTGACACGTGTAGGTCTTAGATTTTACATTATCTTTTAATTTTATTTAAATCGTTAAATAATGAGACAATCGGTGCATCATCATGGTGTCGTAAATAATTTTATTTATTTAGTATCTAAAAATTATAAAAAAATATCAGGATGTAGGAAATATTTTTATCTTTCTAATTAATATTTATAGTCAAAAATATGACTTGTATAACCCCATTTAAAATAAAATTTAGTAAAAAACTCATGTTTGTGACATTTTTATTTTAACTTTAAATAAAAAGGTATTAATGCCATTTTCATACCAAAGTGGCTCCATGGGGTCCCCAAGTGAACCCATGGATTTTCTTGGTCGGCCATGACACATTCAATAAGGATAGGACATGTTTCTAGGTCATTTTATATTATTAAAACATTATTTTATCTTAAACTACACTAATTACCTCTAATCGCGATTAAAAACGTAAAAGTTACTATTCACCAAAAAATTATTTTAATCCCATTGAACCAAATTTTACTTCCTAATGACAACCATTTATGTTGGATTTTTGAAATTCAAAACCCATAGGTGGTAAAATTTCATTTAAACGAAAAATCAGTTTTTATAAGTACCACATAGTGGTTTCACTATTCATCAAAAATTGAAGATTTTCACAGAAATACCAAAACATCACCCTAAGATATATTTGATATTCCGAATTAAAAAATGTTGAATATTTTACAAAATTCAATAAATATAGGTTACATTAATTAATTTAATAATTAATTACCGCTGTCAGAGCAAATAGCGTGTTTTTATGAAATAATAAGTATCAAAAGAATGACACCAGTTTAAGTCCCATTTCAAAGTGAAATTAATTCAATGACCACCATTGGATTAAATGGTAAAAATATATTATAATTTAACCTTAAAACCAATTCAAAATATAATCTAATAATATAGATAAATTAGATTAAAAAGAGGTTTAGAATTAAAATACAACAGTTTTCACAATTCATTAAAAAATGAACATTATCGGAAAAATACCAAAAATTTACACAAAGTAAAATTTGATGTCCCGATTCTATAGAAGAATTTTGTTTGGTCCAAAAGAATGTATAAGAGTGACCAAAACTATATTTATGGAATGTTCTCCATCAAAAGGCGATAAGTCGACCTTTAGTGAATGATAGAGTATATAGGCCTAAAATTGAATTCTTTTCTTATTTTATGCCTTTTTCTTTTATTAGATAAATGTTAAAAAATTTAACCAACATAGATAATCATATTTTAGTTATTTCCATTCATTCCCTCCAATACAACGGCTACGTGTTAACAGCCATTTATAATAATATTATTTTATTACTAGTGTGCAACATAAGATTTCAAAGAAACTCTTTGTTGCGTATTGGGTACGCTATCGAACATTGAAACCCCGTTAAAGTAAAAATAATATTTAATTCATAAATATTAATAAATATGAAAATGTTTTATTTATTATTTACCTGGGATGTTACACGTAGTCAGGACAAGAGGATACTCATTGAGTTTGATGAGAATTATATTCCTAGAGGTCCAAATTAAATATATTTTCAAAGTATTGTATCTAATTCGGGTAAATGAAAAGTAAGCAATTTGTATGATGATTGTATAAGTGTGGAAAAGCGATAATATATCACTTGTGGGAGGCAACTTTAGTAAGTTATTTGGCTATTATTTTGATTATTCTTTAAATGATTCTAGTATAATATGTTTTACTTTTGCTTTATCAGATGAAATTGGATATTCCTGACACTAGAGGAGTTATGGAGAATTGTTTTTACATGGTTGCTAGTAGATGGTGGGATTTAAAATAAATCCTCACATATGATTTAATGTTTTTTCAATAGAATCTTGACAACCCATGTCATATAAATCCTTTCATAGATAAAGACACATGGAGAAGGTTTGTTTAAAGTATACTAAAAGATCCAGTTTTGTTAAGGGAAATGTAAAATTTTATAAGCCCTCCAATATAAATGATCTTATTAAATATTATCAATGATTTATTATTAATTATTTACAACAAAAAAGGACATATCATTAAGAGATCCAATCAAAAAATGTATACCGTTGTAGTTTATCTCAGATAGGGTATACATTGTTGGAAGAACAAATGATGGAAGAAAAAAATAAAACGAACATAGAGAGGAGGCTTCAAACTCTATGGAAGATTACCCCCCCCACCCATACCCTCCATCTATAATGAAAAATGGAAGAGTGTTTGGATAGAAAGAAAGGGGCAATATTTTTTTGGAAGAATCGTGAATCGTAGCAGAGAGAATTGAATGATATATATTTTATTTATTTAAGTTAATTATATTATTTATATAATTTGAATCATTAAATTTTTGTCAATTAATTAATATAGGATTCTCTTGAGTAGAAGAGCTCACATAGGGTAGTTACATCTATTTGGAGGCATGATAGTTCTTCTGCAGCATTGGGAAATCCTAAACACCCCGATTGGGTATGAGGATATCTGATGGGTGTATTGGTAAGAAAAGTGTATCCATGTTATTCAACTTCTTCCATTGAGGGTGTTTGTATAATAATTGAATCCTTGGTGCATAAAGTTTATAATATTAATGCGATGATGAAGGAAATTATTTGAGCATCGGTACAATCTATAGTTGCAGACATGAAAAGACAATTTTAGTTTTCATCTCCCACTCCTTCACCTCCTTTGCAAACCCCATTATTTATCCATCACCTCTTCCAGTAGCTGCCACTCCCCCACCAAAGCCTTTGGACCCCATTTTTTTCATACTCCTCCACATATTCTTACTTATTGTGAGTTATATGTTGATGATCCTCACAAACATATATTTTCATATGGGCTAGTATATGTTATAATAGAAACAGTTTATCATCAATAGTTAGAGGTAGAGAATCATAGGGTCACTATACATGATATTATAGATAGATCATCTTGAATATTATTACCTACATATGAGGTGATGATAGTTTGACATAGTATCAGACACTTTTTTGTTTGGCCATACAGACATGTGATACTAATTACCATTGAGGTCAGTATGTTATATCTTTTATTTTATATTAATTAAATTATATTTAACATTGGAAAACTAATATATTTTTCTATTTATTTACAAAAATAGTTCACAGGTAATGAAATACACTATAGATAACAATAAATAAAAAATGGTCATGATATCAGAAGAAAATTCTAGTAGTCTTAACATATTTTCATTATATTAAAATTTGTTTGGGGATCATTATGAGTTTCCAAAGGAAGATCATGTTTGTGGACATATTATTAATGTGCGGATTATAAAAAATGATATCATGGAGCTTGTTACTAGAGATAAGTTGGGAATCAACATGGTGTAGATTTTTTCCATGTAAGTCTTAACACCTATCCCAGAGTAAAATTTATTAAAAATGTATACATAAGATAGTTTTGTATTAGATATCATTATAACATGTGTGGTAAAAATGATAATACATATGTATATGGGTTCATGGACCAGGATATGATTTCCTCGAATGAACATGAAATAGATGAGGAACAATGATAACATTATATTACAGAAATATTTCAGAAAAATATAATCACGATGTGCTGGATGTTGACTTTTTGTTAGAGTTATGAAACATATATGTGCAATAGTGTTCATTATATTTTAACCAAAAAACACTAATGTTATGTTTTTTATATTAGTGATCATTTGATGTTCGATGTTTTTTCTAAGGGAGAATACACTTTATTGGATATACTCTCTCCATATCGATGTGCAAAGAAGTTTTATGAATATATTTTAAAAGTAAGTATCAATTTCTTAATAATTTTTTATATTATAATGAATTTTTAATTTATCCCATTCATATTATTCTCTAAAAGTGGACGTTCCAACTTTGAAAAAACAGAATGAAAAAAATTGAGAACAATACATATTTAAATGTAATGGTAAATATTTTTTTAAAATTTGTAGTTTTTGATTTTTAAAATCAAATTTATAGTATTCAATTGACACTCATTTAAATAGAATCTTCTTAAAAAAAGGAATCATCGATATGGATATTATATGTTATGATTTATGTATGAAATAATTACAAGTGGAACAATAATGAAAAGTGACTAGGTTATATTTCCTTATTAAATTTTCCATAATATTTCATTTGATTTTTTCATCACACATGTTAACTAAATTCAATTAAATTTTTACCTTTTTAATGACCATCAACCCTATAGATCTCATGCGGTCAAGCACATACAAGTGGAATGGTCAATGTATTTTACAGGATTGATTAGATTTTTGATTGTTTGTAGTGTAAAATGTAATTTTGAATATTGTAATTCTTATTGTATATTTGGTAATTATTTTGGAAGGATTTTGGTATTTTAGTGTAAATTGTATGTTTTGAATGTTATATATGTTATTGCTTACTTTTTCTAAGAATCTTATTATTTTAGTCTTGTAATGATATTTTTTTGTTATGGATTCTAGTATGCTTTTGGCCTTGTTTCTACTTATTTCATGTCTACGTTGGCATTTCATAGTAGTGGTATTGTAGTTTTATTAAAAAAATGGTTTTCACATTGGTTATTTTATAATAGATGTGATAAATGCATGTGTATAGTTTATTACATCGGGTATTACATAACCGACGTCATATATCCTTTTTCACATTAGATATTAGTAACAGACATTAAAAACAATCGAAGGATTGATTTATCACATCAGTTATTTAGTTATAGATTTGGTATATATTTTATTACCTCAGTATTTTAAAAACTGACATCATAAACAATATACCACATAGGTTGTGAAATAATTGATACCATAAATCATGACTTCTAATGGTTTTTCACGTCAGTCATTTTGGAACCGATTTGTAAAACCCTTAGGAGGATTGATTTATCACATCAGATATTTAATAACTCATGTGAAAAACTATATACAACATCATTAATTAAATAACCAATGTGATAAATTGAGACTATGAAGGGTTTTTTACATCGTTTATTTAGTAACCAAAGAGAAAACCTTTTCTGAATTATACTGTTTACGTCAATTTTGATATAAATAATTTAAAAACAATATTTATAACGTTTCTTTTAAAACAATGATTAAAAATCGACATATAAAATGAAAAATAACCGACGTAAAAAATGTTTTATTTGCTAGTGCACTATGATTGACTGTACAGATAAAAAAGTTTTTTTAGAATGAGTTTCGGTTTGTATACTATAATGAGACCACACAATTGATAACATATGAATAGTCTTATAAATGGTTGAATGATGGAAATGAATGTTATCTTCCTCATATTGTTGAAAAATAGGGAACTATACGGATTAAGGATGTTCTAATGGTAAATGAATACCTTGATATTTTCCTAATGATTTACGTGGTGTCATGAAATATTAAGATGTTGAATTCACAGATGAATTATTTAATGATTCTAATCCAATTCCAAGACCCCTATATCATATGTCTCAAATGATCTTCTGGAATTGAAAAATATGTTGTAGGGTGTTCTAGATAATAGTTTCATTCATCTTAGCACCTCTTCTAGGGGATCACCTATTTTGTTCGTTAAAAATAAAGATGCTTTCATGATACTCTACAATGATTTATATCCATGAATTACATAACTGTTATAATGAAGTGTCATTTATTTCATATTGATGACTTGTATGATCACCTCTAGGGAGGTCAATACTTTTCCAAGGTTTACATGAGATCTACAATCCATCTGCTGAAGGTGAAGGATACTGACATCCTAAAAACAAAATTTTATACTAGATATGGTCATTTTAGTTTTTTGTTATTCCTTTTTGGGTAACTAATTCACTAGGTGACATTTTGGTATTTTCTATGATTAAAGAGGAGCATGAAAAACTAATTGGGTTGTTTTTAAAAGCATAAATGAAAAAAAAACAATATGGAAAATTCAGAAAGTGTGATTTATGGTTTCCATATATATCTTTTATTTAGAAAATTGTAAAGAATGATGGAATAACAATTGATCTAATCAATAAAAGACGCTGATCAATGGAAAAGATCCACAAATGCTACAAAGATTCTTAGTTTTATTGGTTTAGAATGCTAATATTTATAGTTCATTAAAAAAGTTACACTATTATCTATCCTGATAACTTAGTTAATGTGAAACGGGGTAAAATATATTTGGATTGATGAATATGATGTTTTTTTAAGAACTAATGAAGAGATGAGTGAATGCTCATGTTTTGGCATTTCATTCTTTAAATGGTGAGTTTGTCATCTACATTGATTCTTTATTGACTATAATTGGTTGTGTTATGATGTATAATGATAATGTACTTTCTTATACTTCAAGGAAAGTAAAACATCATGAATTAAATTATCCCTCACATGATCTGTAGTTCCCATCATTGGTTTTTTATTTGAATATTTAGATGCATTGTTTACATGGATGATAATGTCATATATATATAGATAATAATAGTCTAAAGTATATATTCACTCAGAATTAATTAAACATGAGGCCTAGAACAAGGTTAGAACTAATAAAGGATTATAATTTCATTATAAATTACCATTTGGAAAAAGAAACCAAATTGGTGAATGAATTGAGACAGAAACATCATTCATTATTAACCATGATACATTTCAAAAATGATTCATTGATTAATGATTTTATTAATTCTATCATAGAATTTGTTGGTTTAAGAAATTCCTCTGTTTAGCTTTAGGATTCAATGTAGTATCATTATCAAATATAATTAAGAAAGGGAAGAAGTAATATCGTGAGCTAAAAATTGTAGAATTATTTAAAATGGGTATCTTTCAATAATTTAATGTTGATAAATATTGTCTTTTATGATTTGCTAAAAGGTTGGGTGTGCCTTCTGATTCCCAAAGGAAGAAAAAATTGTTTTATGAAGCTCATTTTTCTCTATTTCCACCTCATACTAGAAGTACTATGATGTACAATGTCCTTCTGGAGTATTATTTTTGTGAATTAGTGATAATATAGATTTTAGATTTAAGCATGAAATGTTTGACATGTCATTATGTTGATGAATATTAGCAGTTATTTAAGTGTATTATTCAGAAATTGATAGTTCCAGAGTAGAAATGATAGAATGTATTATGGGACACTATGTTGGGATGACCAATCACTTATCGAGGATATAATGTGATTTTTTTGTGGTTGGTCAATGAAAATATTCTCAATATTTTGTTTATTTTCGGGATACAATGTATTTGGATCATATTTATCGACTTTACTTCAAAGAGGTTGTTAGGTTACCTGGAGTTCTTTGTTTTATTGAATCTGACTAGGATACCAGTTTCACTTCTATCTTATGGAAGGGAATCCAAAATTTGTTGTGCACATAATTAATTTTCATTGTAAATTTTCATCCACAATCATATAGGAAGTCATAAAAAAATATTTAGACATTAGAGGATATACTTCATGTTTGTCCAATGTAATACAATGGATGTTGGGATAACTATCTTTCATTAGTTTATTTTTCAAATAACAACAATTTTTCTTCCATTATACAGATGGCACCTTTTAAGGCATTGTATGGTAAGCGGTGTCAGAATCCATCATTTTGGGATGATGGTTGTAAAAGGACGTTGATGAGGATAGAATTAAAAATTATGAGGTTAATAATGTGAAGATGGTCCAACAACACCTAAGGATAACTCAGAAGAAGAAGAAGAGTTATGTATATAATTGGAGGAATGATTTATCTTTTGGGGTAGGTGGTCATGGTTTTCATAGAATCTCACCATGGAAATGTGTTCTTTGTTTAGTTATGAAAAGAAAGGTAACTACACTATTCGTTGGGAATTATGAAATTTTTGGAGAAGGTTGGTCCAGTTTCCAAGAAAGTAACTTATTCTTGGAGTTTTTCATAGGTAAAAACGTTCTTCATGTTTTGATGTGGAGAAATTATTTTCCAGAATAATCTCATGTCTTGAGCCCAAAAGCAGTTTAACTGGAAGAGAAAATTTCTTCTGATGATAATCTAGTTCATGTTCTTGATTGAAGGAAACATGTATTGTGGAATAAGGTAATAAACATAGTAGTCGTTTTTTAGAGAAACCACATGTTTGAAGATGAAACATAAAAGTGTGAAAATGGTATGAGGGAAATGTACCTGCGATTTTATTATTTTGTAAATAAAATTATTAGGACCCAATCTCTAGAAGGTGGAGATATTGTAACACCCCATTTTTTCAAAAATAAATTGGAAAGCATGAAAATTATTATATGATCATTTTTATAACCATATTTTAACCATTATATTTCCACTATTATGTTTTGAATTTCAAAAAACGGTTATCTACAATTGTGGTTAGTATGTTATTTGGTGTCTGATGAACCCAACATGTTTTTTGGTTCATAGTAACATACCATTATGACTAGTAATATGAATAGTAACGTGAATCTAATGAATATTGAATTGTATTATTGTTTTATTTTCATATAGAATTATAATAATTACAACATGATAATTTTTTCAAGGTGTTAAACAATTTGTTATAGATTTGAAATTATTATTTTTGAATAAATTATGATTTGATATAGAAATAAAATTAATAATATTTATAAAATTATTTTAAATAAATGGGGTTTTATTTTTAATTATACACATCAAAATATGGTTCGGAATTTTTTGGGATTTGTTATGAAATTCTCGAATTTGATTATGAATAGTGAAATACATTAAATTACCATATATTCAAATAATTAGTTAAATACACTATTTATGAAATCATAATTGATGTAAGCATAATTTTTTCTAACTCACATCCCATTATTACTATTTTCTGTCCCATTAATTAATAATATCATAGACTTGAGAATAATATTATAATAATGATTAAAATGATGAAAAGCACTACTTATTGTCCACTTTAAATACAACCATCATTCCCCTCTTTCTCCAACCTCTCTCAAGCCTTGATCCTATGATATGTTTTTCCCAATTCATCTACCAATTATTTTCCCCACATATATGTCCAATTTGTCTCACCAAAATACCAAAACCAAGGGTCATAGAAGGATGTTAATGAGATGTGATCAAGAGGTAAACATCCCATTTTCTTCGTTCATTTATTTTCATTTTCCTTTCTATTATTATTCATTCCTAACATCCTCATACCCAAGGGTAATTAATGATAAAATAACATACATATTCTTAATTTTATCATGTTTATGAATGATTCACTATTATACTTCTTCTCTTCTCCCTCCTATTAAAGAAACTAACACAGCGTCTGTGATGTGCTGATCTACTGACATCGTAGATGACGTGATTTCATTTCCTATTACAAGATTAAGTAATGGTCATGATTCCATTTTATAGATTAATTATATTATAATTTATTTATTATTACTTATATATGGAGATAGAGTCATTTTACACTTGTTTTTAATTTATAAAACAAAATGACTTTTTTACGTTCGAAGAATCGGCAAAATGAAATAAACAAATATCAATATTGTTTTAATTCATGAATCACCATAATATTATAATTAAAACTAATAAAAGATATATTTTAGTGTTTTTTAAATATTTAAATACCACTCCATTCAAATTCTAGAGTTTCCCTCCCATTCGACCAGAATATCCATCATTAAATGATCAATGAAACCATGCCAAGAACACACCCCAAACAATGAAAAAAATACAAACAGTCAATAGGAAAAATGATGTAATTACATGATAATATAATGTATTATAATTATTAATAGGTTTCATTAAGATATTAATAATACTATTTTAACCATTATACAAGTGGTTTAAACATGTTTGAAGTAAGATAAACGTGAGGTAAGGGAATTCATGACCTGATTTCCATTCATTGTTTTATCCTTCAACATCATTATTTATGTGGTATTAGAATTGTTTATGTTATTAATTATGATTAATTTTTTTCAATTATGTTTATTTATAGTGTATATACATATTACATCACTCTATTAAGTCACAATTCCGTTATATTAATTTTAAGGGGTTTTTCTTTTAAAATTCATTCTTAAAAATACTTTTTTACAAGATTTGAAGGATGTGTTATTATTCAATTAATCATGATGTACGATAATGTTATGGTTATTGATAATTGATTATGAAGATGTGTGGGACATATATCTACCTCCAATTTTGTGGGTATGATTATGTTGGAGGTTGGCCATATGGTTACTCCAAGGGTAAAAGAGGTGGTTACAAAAATTGTAAGGTTTCCATGAGGGTTACAAATAATAAGGTTGCCAAGAGGGTTACACAATTATGTATGTAATTCCACAAGATTCCATTATGGTTCTATTAATATTTTTCTATTTTCTATAATCTTGTATAAATATCATGTTTCACAAATTAAGTATATATGGGTGAAAAATAATTCTTTAAATAAAATCATATGTTACAAGTAATCAAAGATTAATGTGTATTTGTTTTCTTTTGATATCACTTAATTTGAGTTTTGTGGTCATACCATGTTTTCAAATGATTTTAAGAGGTTATAAAGATGTGTATGGAAAATACATAAGCCATGTAAAATGTTTGATGTATTGTAAATGAAATAATTATTTATTTTTAACAGTTTTATATTTTGGAATAAATGAGTACTATTTTTATAATATCCACTATGTATTAATGTGTAATTTTATAATTGTATTATGTACCAAAACTCCAAATCCCTAAATATGACAAATCCTCAATGAGAAAGAAAATTATTTATTGAATAAATTCCAGAATACGTAATTTAATATGGTTGAGTCCTTATACAAGCTACCACATATCATCACAAATAATACTTGGAGCACTTCCATAATCTTCCCTATCATCTCTCGAATCCTCACAGGGTAGACCGAGTGTCAAGAATATTCTATTCATTTTGAAGTCACACACTCAATTAATGGTTTCTATCCAATCTCTTTTTTTTCATTTCTATATACTCTTACAACCTTTTGTTATTGAACTAAAAATGATAAGGTATGTTAATGCACATCCACCATACTACCATTATTATGTTTGAAATGTGAGATACCCCTTTCACTCTAATTAATCCCTCCAATGTACACATGTTACCAAGATGAAATTCTGTAAGGTATTTCCCTTTCTATATTTCTATTCAAATGTTTCTTTTTTTATTGTGAATCTAAATTGAATATCATATTCTTGAATATACTCTTAAATATCACTTATTTATTCCATTTCCGGCCTAAATGATGATATACCTTTTTCACTCTCAACATCAATTTTTATGAATTTCCAAATGATGTCGTTATGTTGCTTAAAATAAATAGTGATTTTCAAGCCAAAATCATCCTGTAGTGAATACCATTCCAATTTCTCTATAGTGGGTATTCACCTATAGGAATAAATTATCAATTTTTTGAGACTTACATGTATGTATTCAACATTCCTTGATCATGGAGGAACTTATGATGTTATATAATCACTGTTATAGAATCCATGTGTCATAAATATGCATGAAATTAAAAATTAATGATGGTTGCGCCCTGATAGCACTCTGATGCATTGGGTAATATTTAGTATCATGAAACTCATAATGAAACAAGGGTTTAGTTATTATAATTTATGTGCAATGAAAGTTTACCCCTTTTACTACATGTGAAATGATCCTTGTCTTATGCTAGTATCATGTTTTATCGTAGTTGCCACATTTCCATGTTATGGTGGTCATGCTATATCATTCATCTATTTTCATGTTCTCTTATGCTCAATCTATATGTCTATTGACTATCATGTATTTTTGTATTCATTTTTTGCCTTTATTACTCTTTTACTGAAATTTATATCTCACCCTTTTCTTCTGTATGTTCTCTATATATTCCATTCGAAGCTAAGTACGAAGGAATGTTGTTGTCATGAAAAAGATGTTTTCCATAAAAAATATGTATTTTATATCTTCAATTGTTAGGTAATGTTCTAATGTCCCAAAGACACTAGACCTCTCGATCATCTATGTGGTATTATGTAATCATTTATGTAATAAATCATGTTCAAATGGGTAATAAAATCCACGATTGTTATATTTTGTATCAAAGGATATGTTTATCCATTTCAGGTATTATGGTTATAAAACTCTAGTGAACACCTAATAAATAAGAACGAATATAATAAAATATTACATAAATATTGGTGGGTGTAGAGTAAATGTTTTATCAGTAATACACAACCTGTTCTGGATATGAACATGTACTGGTGGATCTGGAATAGATGAGCCTTGGGGTAAAACCAGAAAACATCATTATGAGTTAGACTCGAATAGGAACTGGTGCACGACAATGACCCTTACTGAACTCTTGGTTCAACACTCCCTAGGGTTATTCATTGTTAAATTCATATGAATTTTTAGAATTACTATTATGGGATTAATAAAAATAATCCTATATGAATATATGTTAGAAAATAGATCATGGATAAAATATATTGAAACCTTTAATTTCCTAAGTTATGGAAATAAATGTAATTTATAAGTTATCCCTTTTTGTCATCATATTCACATTATATGTTTAATAGTTGAAAATAACTACCACTAAATGTTTTTATTCAAGAAAATGACTAGTAATTAGACGACCCTGGCTAACAACCTATGCGATGAGCAATGTGATGATAGTTCTAATGAGATACCCAATCTAATGGGAGTAGAAATTTAAAATGTTTTCATGACAGTAACATAGTTAACTGATTATTTGAATATAATCATGGGTCTGAAGGATCTTCCAACCCCCCATATGAATGGAAAAGTTACAATGGAGAGCTTCATGAGATAATGTCCTCTTACTCTAAATGGATCATCTGATCCCTCAGTCACCGAAAAATAGATCAAATCCATTGAGAACATCGTCTCTATCCTTCAATGTTCTGAAAAGGAGAAGGTTTTTTGGGATCCTAAACATATTGAGGGTGAACCTAATAAGTGGTGGATAATTCTAGAAAATTATAAATCCTGGGGAAGATATTGAGGTGTTAGAATGGAAGGATATGTAGATAATGTTTTTTTAATAAATATTTTCCTTTCACCTTCCATCTAATGATGTTAAGTTACTTCGTTTCCTTCAAGAAATAAAGACGAAGAAGCCATTAGGGATTATGAGGAAAGCATCAGAGGGCTTACACAATATGCCTTGGAATTTTTTATTACCCCAAAATGTAAGGTTGACCACTACATTGGTTGGTTAAAACCTAGCCTACAAGAAATCCATAATGATCTGTGACAATGATATCTATGGGGAAATTGTCAGAAATGCATTATAGTTGATATTGAGAGAGGTGAATATCTATGTATATTTTGGATACGAAGCATAATATGGGATTTAATTCTATTGGTGTGATGGATAAATCCAAAATTGGGATGACATTACAGCACCCCACATGCCAAATTCGTGGAAATAAGTACCCTAGAAATTGCCTGATGGGGATGAAGAAATGGTTTTGGTTTGTAATAAAAAGGGCCCATGGCTAATAACTATCAACATGAAAAACCTGGTACTATGAAAGAAGAATGGAATGCACCGCTTGATCCTCAACACATTGTTTATTTCTAAAACTACAAATAACCATGGAACTTTACGAAATAGTGACCTAATCAATGTGTTTTTAGAGGAAACCAACTACATTAATTGTATAAAGGGAGACATTTTTCAATTAAAAATACTAAAATGAATCTCGTCATTGATGTGGTGACATGTACACTTTTTATTCATTCCTGGATAGAAAATGTAATTTTAAATTCTAGGTCTACACATTACTTTATATCAAGAATGTTTAGTATAAAAATCCAAACACCGTAATAAATAATTGAAGTAGAGAAATAAGTGAGAATATAAAATGGGTAAATTTCAGATTCCTAGGAATATATCTCCTCCCAATCACAATTATTGGATTTAACTTCCTAGTAATCCACCTCATACTCCCATTGGTGGAATTTGATGTAATTCATGTAATGGATTGCATTTCCCTATTTAGAGTAAAAATAATTTTCTATGAAGGGAAATCAATATCCAAGTAGAGAATTGACCACCTATTATGTACTCGTTCAATGAGTATGATGGATATTTTATAGAACTAGCATCTCATGAATTGATATTACTACCCTATGATAACTTGTATCATGCATAGATGATTGAATCTATGGACAGAACCATTCTTGATTAAATGCCTATTGTGATGGAATTACCGGATATGTTTCCTAAGGAATTTCATAGTCTTCCTCCTATAATATATGATGAATTATAGGTTGATCACATACTTTGTGAAATTCTATTAACCAAGGTTCCAAATAAAAGGGTTGTTTTGGAGTTTGAGGAGCTAAATAAACAACTACAGGAGAATCTCGATAAATGGTTAATACACCCAAGTGCTTCACCATGGGGTGAACATGTCCCTTTTTTTCATGAAGAAGGATGGTTCAATGCATCTTTTCATTGATTTTTGAGATCTGAACAAAATCGTGAAAAATAAAAACTAACTTTTTCTATGAATTGATGACTTGTTCGATTAGCTTTGTGGAGAAAAATACTTATCCAAGGCGGATCTGCGGTCAATATATTAACATGTAAGGATGAATAATGAGGATATCTCATTGACAACATTTTGTACAAGGTATGATCACTAAGAATTATTAGTAATTCATTTCGTACTCACTAATGCTCCAGGAATCATACTAGACATGATGAGTAGGGTCAATAGAGTTGACCTAAAAAATTATCTACCGTTAATATATGATATTGTAATATACTCCAAAACGAAGGAGGGACATGAGGAGAATCTATGCATTGTAATAGAGATCTTGTCAAAGGAGAAACTCTATGTAATGTATAGTAATATTGAGTCCTTTTTTACATAAGCCTCATTCTTGAGTCATATCATCACAAGATATAGGATATGAGAGGTTCCATTTATGAAACATTCAATGGAGGGATGTTTGAATCCAATATCAGTGATTGAAATATACAGTTTCCTTCGGTAAGCTGGTAATTATCACTGATTTTTGGGAAATTTCTCCTGATTTTCAAAACCCCTTACCATGAAAACTCGAATGGGAGACATGTTTTCTAGGAATTGTGAATGCAAATAGAGAATAAACTTGTTTAAAAGAAGTATTATCAAATTTCTCAAACACACACTACCCACAAGTGGATAACTTTTGGTAGTATTTGGTGATGCTTTGAAGAAGGGCATGGGTTTTGTGGTGATGGAAAAACGTAAAAGTAATTACCTATGCATCATGGAAAGAAAAAGGTCATTAGTCGAACAATACATCACATGATATGGAGTTGGGTGTTCTAATCGTCTCTTTTAGAATTTTGCAAAATTACCTATTTGGGGAAAATGTCTGATATATATATTCACCAAAAATCCTCAAGTATATATTAACACAGAAATAGTTGAATATGTGCCAACGAGGATGGTTATGGCTGATCAATGAATATAACTACTCAATCCATTACCACATAGGAAAGAGAACAAGGTGTAAGAATCAATATGTATAATGGATCAAGCAATTAAATCATTGATGATAATTGAAAAGGGTCCAATATTCATAGATTTTATAAAGATAGAAATGGGAATCATAATGAATGGAAAATCCTCAATCCTTTCGCAAAAGATTGATCAAATGACTCTTTTAGAAATATAATAGGTTTCTCAAAAGAATATGTGGGAATTCGAAAGTATTTAGGAATTATCATAAATGGGATGTCCTCAGAGATCAATGTTAATGAAGAAGAAATTTTGAGATTTGGGTCAAGACTATGTGTTCCATAAAATCCATGGTTAAATAATTAATTTTTGGATGAAGCACATAGTTCATATTTATCTTTTATACCATGAAACCCAATGACGTATCATGATCTACGAGAGCATTATTTTTGTGATAACATGAAGAAAGAGATCACAGAGTATACATCAATGTTGCTTGTATGTTAGAAAATGAAAGAAGAGAGAAAAATGTCTAAGGGGTCGATGCAACCATTACCCATACCAACTTGGAAATGGAAACACATCACCATGTACATTGTCACATGAAATCTATAGACATACTAAGGAAACAACTCTATCTGGGTTTTCTAGATTGTCTTAAAAAGACTACACACATCATTGAAATTCTATAGGATATCACATTGGATAATCTAGTACGAATATACATTAGATATGTGGTAAATATTCCTGGTGTAACACTATCAATTGTATCTTATTGTGATCCAATATTCACATATAACTTCTAAAATATTCCACCAAACACTCTAAGTACTTATCGAAACATCAGTACGGCTTATTATTTACAAACTGATGGCCAATCTGAGGGGACTGTCCAAACACTTGAAGGCATTTTAAGAGCATTCTCAATGGATTTCAAAGGAGGATGTGATGAACATCATCCTATGGTTGAGTTCCCTTACAATAACTTTTTTAAATCGTGAATCCAAATGGATTCTTATAAAGCCCATTATGGGAAGTGGTGAAGAAAACCTGAATTTTGGGATTAATATGGTGACCAATAACTAATTGGTCAATAAATGTTCGATGAAATTGTGGACATGTTTAAGACTATCCAACAGCACATCAATGCTACTTAGTGTATACAAGAGAGCTATGAAGACAACCATCGACACGACCATGTATATGATGTTAGAGATATGTTTATTTATTCATATGTACATGGAAGATAGTGATGGGATATTGTAATAAGGGAATGCTTATTCAAAGTTACATCATACCATTTAGGATCATTGATCACATCAGGGAAGTGGCCTATGTACTTGCACTCCCACCGAGCATTTGACATGTACATTATTTATTTAATGTATCACACTTGAAGAAGTACATACTAGGCCAATAACATTTACTAAATCTATAGTTGGTACCATTGGGAAATGACCTCTCCTATGAAGAGAAGCTGGTTAAGATATTAGATCATATATAAAATTTTAAACAAAATAAAAGGATCCCCTCTTAAAGATGTTTTGGAAAAACCAAATATTTTGAGAAGCAACATGGGAACCTGAGGAAGGGATGAGGCAGAGATACCCAGATTAGTTTTCGTCTAGGAAAATAATATTTAAAGGGAGAATTTTCTTAAATGGTGAATGTGGTAATGACCCGATCATTTATGTATAAAATTATCATTATTTTGAGGGCTTTTGGATATAGAAAATATATGAATTATTTTTTTTATTGTTCGATTTAAATGACTATTAAGTATCATTACCATTAAAAATAACTTCTTTGAATAGTTATCTCTTGAATTATATTAATGTAATGTTTTTAAAAATATCCTTCTGACATAGACAACAGGGAGGATGGCCTCATCCAGTTGACTCGGGCCATACGAAGCTCATTTTTCAGGGCTCAGAAATATTATAGCGTTATTGTTCCTCAATCATGATCAATCCTATGCCGAGCTTCAAAAAATTAATATTTAACGATATTTTATATGGTATAAGTTCATGTAAATTGAGGTTACCCCCAACCATTGTTATCCAAGCCACCACAAGAGTCGGTCACAATCACACAACTTACCCTCAGGTCTCATGAGGGTGTTATAAGTTGTAATTTATCAATGTATTATTTAAATATTTTAAATCTATTTATATAAATAAAATAATTATTCCATCAATTCCTTGATGATAATAGTCATTCATAATAAATTGATGAATTTTGTCAATTTAATCTTCCTGTATAAATGTTACTTTTTATAATTATAGAAATTATTAAATAAATGTAATTTAATTATTAAAATTATGGAAAAATGAATCTTATAAATGATGATTATAGCAATTACATATATATAAATGATTATAAGATTAGCTGGATCAGATTTATATATTTATTAGATAAAACAGAATGTCTAAATTTTTTATTTAAAAATTTATTTTATAAAATTAATGAAATTTTGAAATAATTAATTTTTTTAAAATATATATTAATATAAAATTAATTTTATTAATAATAAATGATTATATAATTTTTATTAATTGAAAGGTAATTCTTATTATGGTTTGAAAAAAGTTTTTTTCAAAACCTCTGAATTTTAAAAAATTGTAGGATTTCATTTTAAAAGTGAAAATTAACAAAATTAGAATATTATTTAGATAAAATGATTTTTATTTTGGGAATCAGGATATAAAAATTTTCGAACAATGAATTTTTCATAATTTTCTTAGATGGTCATTTTTTTGGTATTAATTAAATAATGTATAAATAATATATGTGTTTTATGATATCATAATGAACCCAAAATGATGTAATAAATAATATAATGTAAATTATCTTCCCCATATATGTTTCAAAATTATAATATTTTTGTTTTATATTTGTTTTACTTAATTTATAATGCCTTAGTAAATACACTAAGACAAATGCAATATTTTATGATATTAAAATCATTTCTATAAAATTGTAACTCACCTCCATGTATGAAATAGTAATATTTTAATTACACTATAAATTTTCCATATAAAATAATTTTTTTACACTTTGAATTGGAAAAACCAATGGTAAAAAACCATTTGATTTTTTGGTTTGGAATATTTAATTATATTGATTCCAAAAGCTATGTTTGTGAAATATTAAAGAATTCCCCTCTTATTTCTTATATAACGCCACCCATGATCCTACATCTCTTCAATAAAAAACCATTTAACACGTCCCTAATATGGAATACGCAATCTATTATCCTCCCAAGGAACCCCAATCTCTAAATAATCATATCTTAATGCTTTTGAAGGGACACACTCCAGTAAGGGTTTCCTTCCCCTCACATTTTTGTCCATTTTTCCTTTACAAATATACGCTTTTATTTAACAATTAAAAATTATGAGGTAAGTTTACACACGTACCCCAAAAAAATATTACTATGTTTTAATGGAGAGAGACCCCTTTCACTCACATTAATCCCTCCCATGTAAACCATTTACCATGCCAAACTTCTGTATGATATTTCTCTCCCCTCATTTATATTTAAGAAAATTTCCTTATTATACATCTAAATTCCATTCCAAATGCCGGGATATGTTATTAAATATCTCATATACTTCCCATTTAATGCCTATATGATGATATAACTCTTTTTATCTCATCATTTCTTTTTTTTGAATTTCAATATTATGATGTTAGGATGCCAAAATTACACCGCGATTTTCAATTCCATAATCATCATTTAGCAAATATCATACCCATTTTCCTATCAATGGTGTTCACCTTTATGAACATATATATATTGACCGGGGACTTACATGTTTTTATTCCACATACCCAATCATGTACTAACATATTATGTTGAATGATTCCCTATTATATGATATATATAGAAAAGATATAAATAAAATAAAATGTTTCAATGGGTGCACCCTGATAGAACTCTAGTGCATTGGGAAATTTATAGTATCATGATACACCATGTGCAATGAGGATTTACTCGGGATAATTCATGGGAAATTATAGATTACTCATGATAATCCACGTGCAATGAACCTTGGATCATGATAATATCATGTTGTATGTTGTTTCCACATTTCTATGTTATAATGATCATGTTATATCATGCCATTATGTTAATGTTTCTATTTCGATCCATTGATATATCCATTTCCTAGAATGTATTGTATTCTTCATTTTATTACTTGTTTTCTCCTTTAATGGGTTTTATATCTCATGTTTTTATTATGTGTGTCCTCGGGATAACCCATGGAATGATCTATAAATCGGAATGTTGTTGTCATGTTAAATAAGTTTTAAATAATGATGTTCTATTTTACAACTTATGTTTTTAGGTAATGTTCTTAAACCCAATGAAACTAGTCCACTTGATCTTCTGGTTTCTATTAAGTACATGTTTATATTAAATCAGGTTTAAATATGTAATAAAGTCCATGATTGTAATAAGTAGGGTCCATCATAGTCTATTTAATCCTCAAGGAAATCGGAATATAGTTTTTTATACATAGGGTGAAAATATAGGTATACTCAGTAGGAAAAAACAATGTCTCTCATGCACATGTGAAGGGAGAATTCTAAGGCTCTCGTGATAAAACAAAACCACCAAAATAGAAACTAAAATAGTGAACTAACCACGCTATCCTCTCCAATGCATTATCACCTTATAATTCAAGTCAATTTAATTTTTATATAATTCAAATTGATGATAGGGTACCCCATACAACTTTTACACTGATTAGATGATCTCAAAACCTAACTAAAAACATCCCAGTGCTCCCACCTCTTCCATAATAGCTTCATAAGAACCAAACCATATTCACTGGGGCCTCACACCCACATATCACCCACAAAAACTAGGCCAGATACCATGTCACATCCCTCCCGAAGACACCAGGGCGACATACCACACCCCATCCCACCAGTAGTCACGAGGGTCACATAATGTGTAACACTCCATCAAGAGACACTTGGGAAAGCACAAAACATCTCATGCTGATGACACATGGGATTATACAACTTTATTGAGCCTAAAAAACCATAACATTACCCAATAATCATGGGATACCACTACCTAGAAGATGGGGAAGGAAATAGTGGGTTGCCAACCATTTTTCCTCCCATCGGGATGTTTAGGAAAGACACCAACCCCTATGAAAATGGGGGTGTTCAGAACATAGTGCTAAAAACGAGTGGCTTGTTTATGGAAATCACAATAAAATTTCGTTTATTTATATACAGTATCAAGCACTAAATCCTATCATTTGTGATTTACAATAAGAACTATAAAACTCACAAAAATCCACCTTTGTTATGGCCTCTATATGCATTTATTAGTACTATCATCAATCACCTCAGAATTTGAAAAATTAAATTATCTCCATAAATCTCCTTAACATAACACCCATTCACATAATTACATATATTTAACCATAGTTAACTATATAACCCATTGTTTATATTTTCATTAAAAAACTCCAACCCATCAAACAATCCAACCCAGGTCATCTCAATATTATTAAAAATTCATTTATTCAATCTATACCCTAGAATATTAGAAACACAAAACAAAATAGGAATCACAGAAATCCACACATAGGATGAAGATCCATGGTAAATTAACCCTCTTCACATTTACCTTTTATTTAACACACATTAATGATTAGACATATCACACAATAGACATAGGGTGAATCCTTTGACTGGTTATCAACGAAAAAACACCTACACCAACCAATTCCAACATCATTCTTCAAACTCATCCAACCCAATTCTTCCTCCCAATAGAAAAGACCACCACCTCACAGCTACACACAATAGGAAATCTAATTACAATCATTTTCAGTCGCCCTACAACACAACCACACCATACCTATGACATTCCCACAATACAACCTCATCCGTCCACTTCCCCCACACAGAAAACCATTGAAAAAACACACATCACAACCATAAAAAAACTTATTGAGTTTTATCAAATGGTCTATTATTCAAATTTCACTTTTTAAATTGGGAGTTTAATCATAGAATCCAAAAGATCCTGGTGAATCAATTTAACTATAAAAATATAAGTTGTTAATCAGTTTAATATAAATAATCTTTCAACATAAAACTAATAAAAAAATTTCACAACCCATCACATGTGCACAATAAAAAATCCCTAAATGTCCATGATTTTCATTGGGTAGTTTTCTAAAAAAGATCAAAATATCAAAAAGGGAAAGTTAATAGAAAGAACATGTATAACGTTTCACCAACACCTCATATATTAATCCCAATAATATTCAATTATCTATATTAATTTGGTATTCTTCTATATTACCTTGGGAAAAACATTCATACAATTACCTCAAATGTTATATAATTAAGAAAGACGAAGGGAAAACTACGTGGGAGAAGATTTGATCTACACTTATGAATTTCACCATGCCATGGGTGCACATATACACCCGAGAATATGGTCCAGAAGTCACGAACTAATATCAAATCTCATTGGGAATAACATTGGGTATCCATTACTAGGGGAAAATATGAAGGAATAATTATGGTGAAGGGAATCTTAGTATGTGAAATATCGAAATGGACCATCAATTTAGATATGTCTCCAATATTACATTAAAGGAGGATCAGTCAAGATAACGTGTTTTTACTAAGTAAAATACCTCAAACACTTTGGATTTAATGAAAAGATAAATGGGATTTTGGTTGGCCATAAATACATTCAACTCTAGAATTAATGAATTTTTACATACAAGGATATGTAAAAAGGTGGAAAACATGAAATGGAAACATTGTTCATGAGACATGGTCAAGTGAGGCCCTATTGGGTGAGACTCTATAGGATGAGGCATCAATGGGATATATGTAGTCGGGAATGACACCACTAGTGAGACACCACTATAAGTGAAACCACCAAACACGCTACCACGAGGGGGATAAACTAGAAACGAGACACATTGAGGGTGAGCTTCCACTACCATATGACCTTCTGGGTGAGTTACCACCAGATAACGACCGATAGGGTGAAACTACCTTTGGCGGTGCTACTAGGGGTGATTTTACTAGGGTGACACCATTTGTGATGTACTTTTAGAGAACATTGAAAATTGGGAAACATGAAAACTGGTTAAAATAGTAACCTTGATGTCCCAAAACACCTTAAACATCCGATTCTGACAAAGAAATGGACCATAGAGGTCTGACCCATTACATAAAATATCCCTCAAACTATAATATCCCAATATAATTAAAATCCAAGACCATAAGAAAGATATTTCCAATCAACCAATCCATTAGAGACATCTCAAAGGTCTCACTACACTGGAAACTCCTCTATCAACCAAACGTGTCAACATACAGTGATAAGACACAAAGTGTTGTTCAAAAGTAGGAGTGAAATAATCTACATTCATGAACACCTCCTCCCACATCTGCTAACACAAACAACTACACTATACACAAAAAAAGCACAAAAACCACTCTGTCCAAACACACAGACTAGGGAATTGTATCCTCCATGTCATGATACTATCCTCTCTAGGAGGCACTAAATCACCAAAAAGATTATAATCACATATCAATTATTCCATATTAATTTTGACTTTGGTCTTTCCCTATACAAACATTAGGACATTATCACAGATAACACCTCACATTACACAACATGGTAAATACAACTCATATCTTATAATCCATTGTTTAAAAATTACATTCAAAACTAAACAGAACTAGTCAATATTCCCTAAAACACCAAGTATCAAGCATGAATCTATAACTCTCTCTCCCAAATACTCTCAACCAAGCCTCCATGTCTCCATATCACTTGATCCAAAGGAATTTTCAATCACCACAACAACTTTTCCTGAGGATCCTGAATCTTCACTATCCTCTACATAAACATCACATCATCAACAATATCCAAATCTCCCCAGTCAATTACATGGGAGTCATCGTGATGATACTAATGATGCATAGAGGCATTGAATATGTAATTGATCCTATCTAACTATATTGGAAATGACAGCTAGTATCCCACCTCACCAACTCACCCTAACACCTCAAATGGACCAACATTCCTGGGATATAGTACACCTGCTATTTTAAATATATGTTTCCCATGTCAAGGAAAGAAATTCAAGAAAACGTGGTTCCCAACCTCTGACTCCAGGGGCCTCCTTATATAGTTCACATAATTCTTCACCTTTTCCTCTTCTACTTTCATCATTTGTCTAACAAGATGAACCTTCTCAGTCATACCCTCCACATCATCTGGTCTAAGAATAGCTGCCACCCAAACCTCCATCCAACACAACAGTGAACGACACCACCATTGTTACAACCCCTCAAATGGGCCCATTCCAATGAAAGAGTGTTAGATATTATTATTAATGAACTCCAAAAAGTGTATGTTTCATATCCAATATCTACCAATGTATAAAACGCTCACCCGTAACATATCCTTCAACATCAAGATAGTTCCCACTATATGCCCATTCGCCTGAGGTTCTAAGATTATGATGAGGTTAAAATGGGTGAAATAGTCATGTGGAAATATCCTATAGACTCATTAGGTAAACCTTGCATCCTGATATATGGATATTGTACTCGGAACACCAAACCAACTCACGGCCTCATCCACATTCTATTTGGCCATGGCATACATTGTTCCCCACTCTTTATTCGCTACAATGTGGGATGAATTTGTTAATAGATCCACTATCACATAGATAGTTTCATAGCCTCCTGATGCCCTAGGTAACCTAGTGTTGAAATCTGTTAAGAAATTTTCCCATTTCTACTTGGGCACATCAAAGAGATGGAATAAACCACAGGGACCACAATGCTCTGTCTTCACCTATCGGAAAACAATGAACCTTTCAACAAACTCTTACACTTCAAATTTCAATATTGTGCACCAATACAACATCCTCAAGCCATGGTACATTTTTAAAACTCATGGTGTATTATATAAGGTGATCTATTAAACTCATGAAGCATCTTATCATGAACCCCTACCTAAAAAACAAATTAGAATGTAAAAAAATCTGGTTATGATCATCCATTAACCATCCCTACAGAGTAACAACATGCCAAATATGACCACACAACACCTCTACCTCTGAGTATCCCCAATGAGAATCGTCAAACTTCTAAAATATAGAATACAACATTTTTATCTGAAACAAATATCCTCTACCACAATCAATTCTCGCATTTACGTGAATGTATTCCAACTCCCCCTTCGCTTTCTAAGCATCATTCGACTCTAAAACAACCTCCTTAAAAATATTTCTAATCAATGAATCAGCCACAAAATTTAATTTTCTTGAGGTGTAGGTTATATTAATTTCATAGTCTTAATTAAACTCAATCAATATTTTATATAACTAGTTCAATTCTTATTGGGAAATGATATACCTCAAACTCATCTGATCTGTGAAGACCACAAATCACTCCCTGATGATGTAATGCCATCAAAAATTTATTGAAAAAATGATGTCTAATATCTCCAGATTAGGGGTGGAATATTTATACTCATTAGGATGTAACTTCCTATATACATAATAGTTCATTGATCACTTATTCATAGACAAAAATCCCATACAAAAACAAGAAGCATCCCAAAACACCTCAAACATCACCCCTTCTTTTAGAAACTATAGTATTGGAGCACTAACAAACATCCCCTTTTGATAGTAGAATATTCCCTAACACTTCTCACACCTCAAAATCCCAGTCCTCTGTAGTCATAGCTGACAATGGAACTAAAACTCAAGAGAAATTAGGTACAATCCTCTAGTAATATCCAATGAGACCAAGAAAACTATGAAATTCTGCCTATTTTTTGGGTGCTTCCCAAGAGACCACTGCTTCAACCATATATAAGTCCACTTCCACACACTATTGTGACTCCACTAGCCAATATAAATGAACCTCTCGGGTCGAAAACATACACTTGTACATATTTACATATAACTAGTTTCGTCGAAGGATTTTAGGATTGTCCTGAGATGTATGGTATGACCCCCCCCCCCCTCTAACATCAAGTTGGTCAAGATGTCATTGATGTGTATGCTGAAATCCTATCTAGGATGTCATGGAAAATAGAGTTCATAAGCCCCATGAATATGGATAGTGTGTTTGTAACAATGAATTACATGACAAAGAACTCAATGTTCCCATACCTACAAATGAAAGCAGTCATTAGGATATCAACCAATTTTACCCTTAACTGGTGATTTCCAGCCTACATATCAATCATATAAAACCAACATTCTCTTATAAGCTAGTTGAAACTATTGCATATCATTGGAAACATTATAAATTTTTTACCATCACTTGACTTATCCTTCAATAGCTTATACACAACCACAGACCAGCATCTATTCTCTTTGAAAACATCACTAGAGTACCCTATGGAAACACATTATGATATATAATGCCCTTATCCATCATATCATCTTTCTAAAACCAAAAATGCCACATCTCAGAAGGTTACATCTGATAAGAATGCATCGAAATCTATGAAACACTAGGCTGCAGGTCAATCCCGAAATCAACAGCAAATTGAGGGGGTTGCATCATGACCACTTCCAGAGTAAACAAGCATGAAATCCCCAATGTCTATTGGAACATCTACCATATTAGTGTTCAGTGATTTTACTAAGTGGTCATCCAACAATGGAAGAAGTTGATCCATATGTTGACTTTCCAATTAAAAATTGCACTCAATTTCATAATTCCCATCCAAAGAACCCACTTCTGAAAAGAGGACTCTCCTTCAGAAGATGTCGATAACGACATGTAAGGAATTAAACATTTCTATGTTGAGTATGACATCATATTGGTGTATCAGAAACTATATGATATCCCTATAGGTCTTTTGTGTTCCTGTAATCATTCTATACCTCTAATATAAATCAAACAAACTGGTTTAGCCTCCGGCTTGCGTACTCAACACTAAAGGAACATAAATTCCCTCTATGAATATTCCTAGAATATTGGCTAGGGTGGGTTAAATGAAAGAGTTTCAAGATCTTGAATAATATAATAAAAAATAAAGGATTCTAAATAAACTGATTTTTCCTCTGACGATCTTTGTTCATATTGAAACGTCAATATCTTTGGACTTCAATTGACCTTTTCTAGCTCCTCTGCCTCAATAATGATGACCTCCATCCCAAAAATTCGTTGGCCAAGGTCCATAAGATTGAGGGACATAATGACGTTGGCCTCTACCTATACCATCTCCCCTCAGTGGTGAAAATATATGTTATCCCTATTTCTGAAAATTTCTCAGCAGCAACTGCTACTGATGATGATAATGAGAATATCCACCACTAATAAATCGTGCTCGAGTAGCCCCATGCCACTAACTATGAATATGTCTATGAACCCCGTAGAATAAGAACATAGTTCCCAAGCCCACATGAAATCCATGAGGACCTCTCGAACTAGAAGTCCTAAAATGAATCTCCAACAGTCATATCTTTACCAGTTGAATCCCTTTTAGCCCTGTCACTAAAGTCCTACCATTGGTATCCTTAACTCTCAAATAACACTAGTGGATCCCTTCTAAAAGAATACATCATTGTGAGTGCATCAACTCTATCCCCTCCACATTCATATGGACCTCCAGATTTTTTGAAACATGAAGGGGGTATGGACATACTGGATCGAAGGAAGGAGTGCCTCCTTGAGACATATAGCACAAGACTCTTCAATTGGAATGAGATCTTGCAAAAAATTGAGTAAATCCTCAGCTCTCATGCTAATATACTCCACAAATAAAGGGACAGTAGCTCTTACCTCATCTCATAGTATATTGTTAGTGAAAGGAACTCTTCCCGTAATTTCATCTCATATTGGACCCAAAAAACATTTGTTTCCCAAATTTACCATAGCTAAAGCATCCACCAATGATGCATAACATCCCACTTCTAGATGACAGTTAGGGGAAACTGGTTCTCTATCGGGGCCTGGATCAAACAGAATATGATCTCAAAACCTTGATCAATCTTTCCATCTCCATTTCTGAAACACATTCGTTGTACTTCCCTCTTGTCTTTATCTAGAATGTATGCAATGTCTTCTTCCATTAGTCATCCTCCTCCACTGGGCCGATCAAAAAGTAATTAATTGGATCATCATGATGAACCATCACTGCCTGAGCCACATGTAGACAAAAAACATGATCCATAGCTAAAATGTAAACTATGAGTTCCTAAAAAAGATTAGTATGGAATTAAATATAAGATACTTTTTCACTAATGTAACTCATTTACTTTAATTAGATACCAATTTCCCCAAATACAGAATTCAGCCAAGAATGTAATACATTATGAAGAAAGTACATTTCTGGGGGTTTGTATCTTGCAATGGGTGTAGCCTCACATGGTCATTCAGTAGGATCATCATCCTTGCCTCAGATCATGGGGGCCAACAATATCATGTCTTATCCAGCCATCCCTGGACTAGGTCATGTACCAAGATCACATAACACTATTTCCCTACCAACCCATTCAATCCTCACTGTTTCTAACTCTAAACTATATCTTCTCTCTCAACCATCACCTCTGATACCATTCAATCATTACCCCCCCCCCCCGAGTACCACCTATAGTAGGCCAATTGTTGGAGACTACAACCAAGGGTATACAGATATCACAGAATGGGAGTCATCTCCCATTTTGCGATATAACAATGGGAGATAGGATGTATAATCCCCAAAACAACACCATGAAATATATATAAAGAAACCAAAAAACATCCCCTGTGAATGTTTTCAATATATCTGATATAAATACCAAAATCTAATAAAATAATATACCAAAATTATAGCTAATAATTAATACAAAAAAACTATCTAGTTTTGATCTTGTACGGTCTAGCACAGTCTGCATAATCCACAACAAAACAAGAAATTTCTATTCTATATGTCCAGTGATCATACAAGTATACTCAGTAGAAAACCCAAAGATTATTGTGAAAATGTGAAGGAAGAATACTAATACTCATGTGGGAAAATAGTAGAGCAAAAAAAACACCTAAGAAGTTGAGCTAACAATCACAACCTTGCTAAGGGAGGCTCCCCAAATAACAGAAGTCATCAAAATGTAATATAATGCACATCAATGATCAGGCCCCCACACCACTTTCCCTCTAATTTTATTCCCTCAAACCCTAACAAAGAAGGTTTTGTTACATGAACCACTTCTTAATATTAATCAGCATGACCTAACCACACACACCTAGTCCTCGTATCCATATCCCACCAAGAGATTATTGGGACACATAGAATGTCACAAACCACCCATATACACATGGGCCACATACAACATCACAACCTGCTCGCAGACACCTGGGCCATAGACCCAATCACATCCCACCTACAGACACCTATTAAGGAACAACTCATCTAATCTTTAAGACACCTTGGATGATCCAAGTCGCTCGTACAAAACATGGCCTTGTAATATATATCTTGCTTGAAGAATCACAGGTTATCACTATTTGGAAGAATGATTATGCAATAGAGGGTGGCCATCCGTCCATCCCCCCACTAGGATGTTTGGAAAAGACACCCTCACTCGTGAAAATGGGTTTGTTCAGAACATATCTCTCAACTATGGAGGGGAATGTAGAGAAATCATATGATGATAGAATTTATGTATATATAGTATCATACACGTAAATGAAACTTATTGGATTCACAATAAGAACTATCCAAAAAACAAAAAAATGGCTTTTCTATAACCTCTATATGCATTTCTTAGCATTAGCAAAGGTCACTTCATAATTTAAAAAATTATATCTTCTTCACAAATCTCCTTTTCTTATCATCAATTCATTTTATTATCGATCTTCTACCATGGTTAACCATTAACCCATCATTTAATATCTCATTTACAAACTCCACCAAATTAACCAAACCAACTCATGTCTTCTCAACATCACTAACCATTCTTTTATTCCATCACTACCCTGGATATTAAGATAAACACTGCACAACAAGCTTCATAGAAAACCACATAGGGGAATAAGAACCATGGAAAATTTACCAACATCACATTTCCCTCTATTTGACACCCATTAATGATAAAACATATCAAAATCTTGACATGAGATTAAGGTATTTCCACGTTATCAATGGCGAATCACCCTTACCAACCACTGCCATAATCATTCTTAAATTTTATACTTCATAATCCTTCTTCTCAATTGAGATAACACCCACCTCATAACGTCACTCAAAAAAATCTCATTACAACCATTTTTGGTAGCCCTACACCATAAACACACAACACCCCTCACAACCCCAACATTCAACTACATCCATCCACTTCCCCACACACAGAACCCATAGAAAACCACATATCACAACCATAACAGATCTTGTTTAGTTTTAACAAAGGTGATATTATCCTATTTCTACTTCATCAATTAACGGTGTGATCACAGAATCCGTAAGATCTCGTGGAATCAAATGAATTGAATTATTATATGTGCCTAATAAATTTCATATAAATAATGTTTCAACATAAACCAAACATTATGAATTCAAAATCCATAATATGTGAAAAAGAAAAGATCCATAACGGAAATGTTTTAGTGTGTAGATAGAACAAAAATATAAAAATATAAAAATGGGAAGGATTAACAATAAGAACATGAATCACTATTCACCATCACATATAGTATTAATCATAAAAATATTTAGTTATATTTGTCAGTTTTGTTTTCAAACACCTTCTAAGGGAAAAAATTTTATACACTCAGCCCACATGATACACAATTGAGAGAGACAATTGAAAAACTACTTAGATGAAATGGTGTTCTGCACTCCCCAATTTCCCTAAGACATGGGTATGAATATATAGTAGGTGAAAATGACCACGAATCCAAAAAATGATCACGCGAATTGGGGAGAATTACTATGGGAGTACCATACGAAGTGAAATCAAGAAGAAAAAACAAGGCGGAATGGTATATCAACATGGGAATGATCAAAATTGAGTATCAATTTAGATATATTTTTTATTTTCAATTTATAGTGGATCTAGTAATGATTATGAGTGTTGAAAATTTAAATTACCTTAGAAACAATAGAATTCAATATCAGATATATGAGATTTGAATTGTCCACAGTACCTTTAAAATCATGCATTAATATCATTGTACATCAATTGTGACATCAAAACGTGAAAAAACTAGATTTGGAATCTTTATTCATGAGATACCACTAGGTGAGGAACCATTGGGATGGACACCTTGGTAGAGGTACCACTGTATGAGATACCATTGTGTGAGACACCACCACTGAGACATTATTGAACCAGGAATAACCATATGAGTGATGTCTAGGGTGAGACACCCACAAGGTGTACTACTGCTAACAAGTGAATTCCAAGTTGGGATACAAATATTGAGCAACCATCAGGGTGATACCTACAGTGGTTGTGAAACCAGTGGTGATTCCCATTGGGTGACACCATTGGCGAGGTACCATTGGAAGACTTTGAAAACTGTGAAACATGATTTTTTTTAAAAGAGTATACTTGATCACCCAAACCACCTTAGACATCAGTTCCTCGCAATAAAAAGACCAAAAAAATCTCAAACATAACACCTATAGTTAATGTTGAAGAGATTGTACATATGACTGTTCATTTTAGGACATTGATGTAATCGATATTATATTTATATGCTATGTGAATAACACGAAGGATTCAAAGTATATCATGTATAAGGTATCCTCTAAATGTATATGAAACATAAATTTCAATTCTAATTTTCTTATAAATTATTTGATTATTATTCAATTTCTATAGATGATGAAAATTTAATTTCATCATATGAGGATGGAGAATTTCCAACATCTGATAAAAAGTTGAGATTATTGAATCATATAGGAAAGAATAAGAAAAGGATAAAAAAAAAATTTGATTTGATTACAACTACACTTTAGGAAGAAAATAATTAAATTTTAATAATTACTCAGATTATTTAGGTTGAAAAAAATTAATAGTAATAAAAATAATGTTTTATTTTGAATTAGAGTTATTCTTCCTTTTTTGTTAAATTATTTCTAATAATAGTGGATTGAAGAAACATCTAACCAATTTGACATTAAGTAGTGAATATATTAATAAGATGTATAAATAGATAAATCCAACCATAACATTAATTTGAATTGATTATTCATTAACGAAATTTCATTTAAAATTAAATTTTATTGTTCCTATCAGTTGTCCCCATTAAAATAAATGTCAATGATAATGGAATTGGAATGGTCATATAGCATTAGATAGAATTGAATATTTTTCATTTTATAAAAAATGTTTCTCTAAAGATATTTTATTTTATCTTATATAAAATAGATGGGTATATGTGGATTTCTAATGATATAAATATTAATATTCTTATACCTTGTAAATTTGGGTTCAATATTCATAAATTTATGAAAATACATTTTATAATAGTAGTTGAAACATGTGGTATACGGACATTGGTTGTTCATGCCATATGATAGAATACTTTTCAATATTCCAAGACATAAAAAATATACTGGTCGATGGGCTACATTTTTATGCAATAGACAATATGAAATCATAAAAAATGGTGACAATTTTTCCTTGAAATAATTAAATTTTAAATGTTTTTTATGATTTAGAACTATAAGAATCACTTATCATCATTAGTATAATATGTGATGATTGTTATATTATGGCCATGAGGAATAGAAATTTCACATTTCAATATTTATTACATAAATTCAATAAATATACTAACAGTAATGTTTTTTTTTTCACATTTGACATAATATTCTATAAAAATCAAAATTTCCCCAGTTTAATTGAAACTGAAAAGAAGACTTTGATTTGACATATAATTTTAGGTCACTATCAAATTTTTTCATTACATAAACAATCCAGTAGAGTACATGTTTTGGATCTACTGGAACCAATGTTTTACACATTAATAATTTGTGGTCCATGTCAATTTTATACCAAACATAAGTCTATTTTTTAACTTATTAATGATAGATCAACTTCTACAACACTAATATTAGTTCCTAGAAATACATTAACTCCAACAAAAACTATAACAATATGGGTAAATAAGCTTATTTATGTACAAGTCAATGATTTCAAATGATTTACACGAACCATTTTTCTTAGATAAAAATCTAAATAGTGCATTGATTTTAAATGATATGATTATTTTATAGAAAATATCAATGAAGTTCCTTTCTTTACCTTCTAGTTTAATCATAATTGATAATTTATCTTATTTTGAAACATATTGTTGGAAAATAGGAACAAATATTTTTTTTTATGACCAAGAACACCTTATAAGAATAATGTAGTAAAAAAGATAAATATAAATCTATATTAAATTTCATAAACATTTCCATTTGAATTATATATATATATATATATTTTTGATTTATTAATGATTACATATTTTTATACTATTTATAGAAATTGGATTTCATACTTAACATAATAAATCTTCCTATGTGATACTGGAATAAAGAACATCAAAAAAATTATACTTTTTGTCCTTTAGTTTTAAAGTGTTTATCTCAAACAATAAAGATCAAATTCAGAAATTGGTTCCCAAGGATAATAAATGTATTCTTATTTATTTTTAATTGAATAATAATTTCGATTAAGATTTTAATAAATTAATTTATTTATTTGATGAAATACATGATGTAAATTTTTATTAAATGAAACATTTTATTTTTGTACATGTTTTGGATATAAAAAATAAAATTATTTTTTATCAAAACATTTGTTCTTATATACGAAAATGAATCCAAAATATTAGTACTAAATCATCAGGTTGTTATGTAAATAAATATTCATTGTCTATAAATTTTTCAATGGAATATGTACAACCAACAATTTAGTATCACATTACAAACTTACAAAGAAACTAGTAAATTATAATTTTTTATCCCACTGATAACATCAATTGTGACGTAAGACCATTTCTTTAAACTAGAATTTCATTAAGAAAAAATGGGGTCATCTTTCATTATAATCACACGTTGAACATGAAATGTTTATTATAAACTTTGGTGATTAAATTTGATTAATTATAATTTAATTACATTTTATGAAACCTCAATCGTATAACATTTATACGCTAGTTGACCAACACAATGATCATTATGAAATATATTTAAAATTGTATTCTGGAAATAATTATTTTGAAAAGTGATGTTTTGTAATGTTTACAGAAATACATGTTTGAAATGGGTATTTTCAAGAATAATACATAGACAATAGATGTAATTTAACAATAGTATTGACACTCCAATACCTCAAAATATTATTATCCCTTATATAACATCTGAATGTTACATTATTCAAAATTGATGAGAAAATATATTTATCATAGTGGATATGTTGTGGAGGAATTTAAAGTGAAACAAAACTATGGATTTGAAGGTATAAAACTTCTATATCATGTATAAATAATTAAAAATGTAGTATACGACATTAAACAAGACATATGAGATAGATCTGAAATATTGACCAAATATTCCTTTAATATGCAATTGGTCGGGGAGTGAATTAACAAACACTTTTGATAAATTTTTTTATAAATAAACCATTTCAATTCAAATTTATATCATTGAATTTATTTTTTGTTTTAAAAAAACAAAATATCTATGATGGTTGTTTCAAAATATATGAAATGATATCCTGTGTTAGAAATATGGGTGAGATTAAAATTTTCATTACTTTTAAAATTTCTCAAAAACTACAAATAAAAATATTATGTCAAAATAAATACCATATTTTTATAAAAGATTTAATTTGATAATGTATCTAGTATTTTTACTCCAGTATAAGACTCTATCAAACAATATATTGATTAATATGCGAAATTGGTGGACCAAAAAAATTAGGGGTGATCATAATATTACAATACGTCACTACTTATGTACCAAAAAATATGTTTTCAACGTATTGTTTTATATTTGATGAGAATCATTAAAAACTAAATTTGATAGTTATTGAGATTTATTATTATAATCATAAGGATTACATTGAATGTTTGAATTTGGTAATTTTCAGAAAATTATTTTATACTTATGAATTACTGAAATGATGAATTTATATATCCTAGATATGAATGATATATTCAGAAAATACAATTTCCATGGATTTTGTATTGTATATTAGTCTAGTAAAAAGAAACACTTATTTGAATTCCATATTATTGAATCTGAATATGTAGTAGTTTGAATATGTTTCCTTCAATATATCTAGATATATTACACACTCATATAAATTGGTTTTTTTATTTAACTATAATTATTTACCAAAGTACTACATGTAATTAATTTTTTGGAACCCCAAAAAACCAACTATGTACAAAAAAACATAAATAAAAAAACACCATTTTATTTGGTACAACACACAAAATTTATATAATATTATCTTCTTTATCAAAATAAATAATCAATAAGTTTTTATTCACCTTAAATTATTTAATTTGAATGTAATTGAATTCATTAAATGTATATTTTTAGTATAGTTATTAAAATGATCATCAAAGCACTACTTGTTTAACATATCTCCTCATATTAAAAATATTCCATGTGAAAGGGGGAGGAAATATATTCATGAATTGGTTTAGTAACACTATATATATATTTTCACGTCAATTAAAGGTAAAACAAAATTATAATTAATTCCACTAGAGTTACATCTGAAAAAACTTATTTCATTTATTTTTAACACCATACTAAAGTAATGATTAGTTAACTAACTTTACTTATTCATAAATTATTATCATTCATTACTATTATTAATAATCTCTTGAATGAGTTCAATACACATGATTAAACATATTAATTATTTTATATTTGATTTATTTTTATAAATGAATGATTTATTACTATTATGGATGCAATGGTAGTTCAATTTCCATTTTTCCTAAACCATATTTAAATGAAGAAGAGTATCATTCCATTAGAGGATTAATTTTTAATGGATTAATATTTAGAATCCTATCGACTAATATTTAGTTATTGGCATATCATTATTATATCATTTTATATTTTTAATATTTAATTAGGAAATATATAAATTTGATTTGGAGTGTGATTAATGACTTAATTCATATAGAAATAATTTTTTTGTATTCATGAATGATTCGTTTGCATATTATTTTCCAAAAATCAATAGGGAAAAAATTTTCAATATAAAATGAAATTTTAATTTTTTTTCATTGACATATTATATACATTTTTTGTGGAAAATTTTTAAAAATATTAAAATATTGTATTTTTCTAATTTAATATAAATGAAGAGAATTTTTATTAAATATTCACTTTGAAAATATACTATTCATTCCAAAAAATGAGAGAAATTTTGTGTTTAATTTTTTTTAATAAAGTGTATATTTTCAATTTCATAAATAATGGGAATCAATATTAATTCATTGAAATGTGATGCGAGTATTCCATTTATATTTAGAATGTATTTCGATTTTTCATTATTCATTTTCTGTTAAAAATAGAGAGATTATTGATTTGATGACTAATTTCATTGTTTTATAAAATTAAATTAAAAAGAACATGGCATAACATTACGCTTCAAAGTAGTTGTTTTAGTTTTTAATAATTAATAAATTGTTATTTTTTGTATTATTGATGATGACATATAAAAATCAACAGAAGTGAGGTTTCTTGTTAGACTACATTCACTAGATGAATTACTACTGAAGAGAGGATTTGTAATGTCATCAAAATTTAAAAAAATTGTTGGTTCCATAGAATGATGAATTTTATGAATATAATGTCATAATAACTATTCTTATATACTATAAAATATAATATTTAATGTTTTTAAGACCTCTTTAAAAAGGATTTAAGTTTCATAAATTTGTTGAAAATACATTAGAAATTTGTAAAAAAAGATTTTGTAGATCATTTTGATGATTCTCAAATAATATTTTTGGATAGTGTATTAAAAATCAAATATTTCATCTATGATTGTTTTTTTAAATCTAATATTGTGAGGATACTATTTTTAAGTAACATAAAATTATATGTTTTCCTCATTCTAATTTTGATAATTGACATAACGATATTTTATTTATAGGATGATAAAAGTTTTTTATCTCGTGTGATCGACATAATTTATAGGTAGGAAGATATTTCTTATTATAAGAATATTTATCGAGGTATATGGGGGTACAAAGTCAAGTACACCTTATAACATTTTTAATGTCAATAAATTATAGGGATATGAAGACATGATACCTTTGATCAGGTTTATAGAACATTTATACACATTTTATGAAAGAGTGTTTTTAAATAATATATTATTATGATATAAAAAATTTCAACCCTTACTCTATATATTGTTTTAAACTCAACTATATTTTAATTTTAATGGAATGATTTTATTTTTTGGATATTTTGAATTTTTTAAAATCTTAATTTTTATACTGCGTTTTATTTTACATGGGAAATGTAAATGTATGATGATTTTTATTTCCACTGCATTTTTGTTTTTATAATCTGATAAAATATGTTTTGTCAAAAATATTCAATTAAATAAATAAATAAATCATGTGGTGCATGATCATTCTAAGTAGTTTTTTCTACCATTCTCTTCTACATCTCATAAATTTAACAAGTTTCCTTTTATTAGATAATATTATTATCAATTTTTAACTCATTATTTTATTATCATTGAAAACATCATTAGGTGATATTCGATCAACCATTACATGAGAGAATTTTAATTTCAGTTGTAATTTCATTAAATTATTACTTTACTAAAAACACTTTAATGATATTTTCAGAACGTCATAGTATAATTTTACTAGGAATATATTTTTCATTCTAACTATGAACTTCATAAGTTAGGATTACATCCAATAATCAAATAAACACTGCAATATATAAATATAATCTGGATATGATTCAAAAAAAAATTAATTTATGAATTTTAAAAAAATTCATTTCATCCATATATTATATGGTGTTATATGTTTGTATATAATGCCATTAAAATGATGATTATTATTTAAAATATTTCAGTATTTGTAGTGTGATGATATCTCTAGTTTTTAAAAAAAGTAATACTATAAATACTATTATTTTTCCAAATATATATTTACCCGTATCTACTTGTCATTTATATTATATAATCCAATGAATTTTATTCCTTGTGTAAAATCTCATATTTTTATTTAAAACTAATGTTTGATATGTATATTATCTTATATATACTATAAATATGTTAAATATACATCATTTTTTTAGTAATATCGATCATGTTTTTATATATTCATTTATATTTAATTCCTTGATTTATAAACCCTTTCCATCCTAGTTTTGATGGATACAAAAATATATATTAATTGTTACCATTAATTTTAACTCATGTATATTCAAAAAATTTGTTGACTAAATATTATGTATCACATAACCTCATACCCAATGATTTAATTTCAATGTTTGTGTTTCATGAAATAGACATTCGATGGAAATTACAAATTAGAAATTGGTATATTGGGATGTTCCATAATATGTATACATCACTCAACCAAACTAATAACTCAACTTTTTAATGCCCTTGAATGGAAACATGGAAAAACATTATTGTAATTAGCAACAAAATTTTCTTCTCATGGAGTGTACATTAATACACTTGTACTATATACACAATAACAAATAACAGTCAGCATATTCTATGTTCAAATACACTAATCATGATGGAAAAATAATGTAATAGTTTTTATAATTCAATCATTTTTTAGAAAATTAGAATTATATTATATTCATACATAGAAATAAAACTTTTGGAAACCGTTATTTAATAATTTTATACATCTCATAAGTATGTAGATTAACCCACTTAACATACGTAATGGTTTTTTATCTATGAAGGTGATTCACTAATACTTATAATTTTCTTTTTTTATTAATGATTATTTCCTTTAAACTATAAGAATAATATTTTATTAACCTTGACCTTCCAAATTTCAATCTCAATGTAATTGGATGATGATGATATCCTTTATCTAATATAGAATTCATTATTATTTGAGTATCAAGTTCTATAAAAATTTAATATGATCATTCATTAACTTTATCTCACAATAATGATGACCATCCATAGTAACAAATTCAATTAATTTTTATCAATACTGAAAAATAAAGAATTTGGATATATGAGTATTTTTTATTTATCAACTTTATTTCAAGAACCATATACATGGTGAAGCTTTAATATGAATTATTGGTTTCTTTGGACATATTAAATATTAATATAGGATGTGTAAACAAATAGAAACTATAAACCCAAGATCGAAATTATTTACAACTAAAACAAAACATAGTTTAAAAAAATAAAAACGTTTGTATCTATCACCATCGAGTTTTTTATTAATTATTATAATTCCATGATAATTATCACTAATAGGAATTTATCACAATTACTCCTCCATTGAATCATTGGATATACTTGAATCTCCCATCACATTTTTGGGACTCTCCTTTACTCCAGGTCATGCTTGCACCTCTTATGGAAAAAGGAAGAAGATGTAATATTTTGAGAGAGGAAGAATCATTAGGATTAAATGTGGCCCCAAACCACGCCATCATATTGTTGTTTGTTTTTTAAAATAAGGCCATCATGATTCTCTCATGAATTATCTCATAAATATTTAATGTGTGAATTAATTTTTCAGAAAACCACACATTCATCTCAATAATGTAATGGTTCCCCAATTCATTTACAATTATCAAATTCCTTTATTAATGAAATTCTATTTGAGAAGACACATAAAGAAAAATAGTTTAATTGCTTTATAATTTAAATATTGTATATAAGTGTATATCTTACCACATAGATAAACTAGTAATAATACATATGATATTACCTAATGATAAAATATTACCTGATAAAGAAGTGTCTTTACATCTAAATTTCATTCCTTAGAATATATTGATATTTTACAATATGAAATGGAAAAATGTATTTCAATAATAATTGATTTAGATAATATATTTTGAGTTTATTTATGAAACATAATATAACTCATGTTCTTATCATTAAAAAATTTACAAAATATATATTTTTTAAATGATTAATTTTCCCTACAGTATGAGTATTGAAAAATTTCACTACTTATAAACGAAAATTAGATTTATTTAATTAATATTTTCTCTAGGTATTGTTTATCATTAAATACTTTATGTGTCTTGTGAGATGATTTTATAGAAAACCCAATCTTTTAATGAATTTTTAACAGCATAAAAATGAATTTTTATAAGTTATAAATATCTTAAAAGATGAACTGCATGATAAAATTAATGTTTTGGATGATACTTATGTGAAATTAAAAATTTTCATTACATACTTATAAGATCATATTTATAAGATATAAATATAATTATTACAAAAATATTAATTTATCATTATGAAGATACATTTTTTCAATGGAAACATGATTATGGAAAATGATGATAACACAACAAACTTATGGTATTTTAGTTTATTAGTTTTATCATAAACTTATTATTTTATTAGATAAAAATGTTTATAAATATATAAAATCATTCTCTATAAGTTCTATGATTTTACAATGGATTCATTATTATGTATAGATGATCATTACATGATACAAAATAATTTATACAAAATGAATAATATTATTTATGAATAATATCATAATGTACATTTGTGCATAAAATGATAAAATTGATGATTACATGCATCATAAAATGAAGATTATGAATATTTATTTTTATATAGAATATGAACATTAATATATTGATTATTTTTTTGAAAATGAATGTATAATTTTTTCTGGTTGTATTTCATATTTCAATTCAAAAAATTACATTATTTTCTTGAATACCTTATTTTATAATTTATATATTCATTAGATAAATGGAATATAAAGAAAAGTGTATGAAACTTATAAATAATTAGAATAAGGGAATATGTTAATTCGTGTGCTTAAATAATCTCACTTCTTATTTACTATAAAAAATAATCACTATGAATTTATATGGTTTTTATAACAATATTTTCAAGATGATTATCAGTGAACTATAAGATATTATTTTTTGTAGATTAAAAATATTTATCCTCATTTAAATGTTTTATTAATATATTATTTATTTTATATTAATGGATTGTTTTTAAAGTTAAATGTTTTATAGATTATTTATGTATCTTTTAGAATTGAAGTAGTTCATTAGAAAGTAAAACATGAAAGGATATTAAAGGTGGTAAACATGTATAATATAATCATGGAAATCAATGTTGATAAATTGTGATGTAGTTCTTGGGTTTTATATTCTTGATTGTAATTTTTTGAATAGGAACTATAACAAATAGGATACTCACATTTTTTTCTTTTTGAATGTAATTATTGAATGATATTCTCAATGAATTTTCATCATAAATAGAGTTTTTTATAACTAATCTAGGTATATAAATCATGGATATTTGAAATTTATTTTGGGACATATTTTTCTGATTATATATATATATATATATCTATTTAAAAATCAATTCACATAACCTATCTACAAAATTTATTTCTCCTTCTTAAAACCCTCAATATATTTTCTACCAAAATAGTATTTTGAGATATAATTTCATATTTTTTTATGCATATAATGTCGTGCTTATGAATTTGTGTTCATAATTTGGGCCTTAGTATCATTTTATAACTCCCCTTCAAAAGTTAACATTGGTTGTAAAATGGTTTATAAAAGGTTTGGTTTTTATTTGTTATTACTCACTTTAGATAACTACACATTATGATTTTGATCCAATTCAATAAGAAACTTATTGGTTGTGAATCCATGTGAAAAAATAAATGTTTAGGGTTATCACCCCAAGTGATAAAAAGGAGGGTATTGTGAAGTACCTCTGTGTATTAAAATTTAGGTGTATTGAGCTTACTCAAGGTGATATTAATATATTTCTAAAGGGGTGTGACTCCCTAATAAAAGTGTGGTAAAATATATATTGAATGTCAATCTATTATGTGCAGAGTGTGTAGAGTTAACATAGGATCACTATTATCGGAACAACTATAAAAATTCTTCTTTCCTATTTATTATTATTTAAGATGAAAGATTATATTTATTTTATTTTATTTTTTAAAATAAAATATGTGGTAAACTCACCCCCACATGACCATTCATTCATATTAATAAAGTAAAAATTGGTATTTGAGAATGACTATAAGGGTCACCAATTATTTAAATTATATAGTTAATATTATTGAAAATCAAATTTTCTATCTTCACTATTAAAATACATTGACTACAATTTTGAGAGTTTTGAAATGAGTGCATGAAATGTATTAATCCTTAAAAGAGACCATTTTTTAGATATTAATAAAAATTGATGTCAAAATGGATGTTCGAGATATTTCTTTAAGAAATGATGCATTGATCAATGTGCCCCAATGGAAAAAATACTGAAAATTTCCAAAAAATGTTCCAAATAACATGACTATTAATGATAATGTTATTTATTTATTGTCATATATGATTATAATTTTTCTATAACATTAAATTGGTTGAAATTTATTTATCCATGTATCTTCTATTAACCCCACAATCGATATTTAAATAATTGTTCAAGTCACACATTAAAAATTTTAATAACATACAAAAACAAGAAAACAATATGGCAAGGGAATGAAATCATATATGTTAAATGGATAAATATGAGACTGATAAAAAATATTCCCTAGATTTATTGGTATTATAAATGATATAAATTCCCTTGAAAATAAATATATATTAATATTCCTTTTTAAATATTACATAGAGATATACCTATGAAATATAATATAAATATGGATTCAATAGATAAATAAATAACCATAAAAACATAAATTTGATGAATTAATTGTTTCCATATATCATTAGAAATTATAAATAACGTTTTTAGGAATAAAAAATAAAAAGTAATGACACTATATTTTAATTAATTAATTATTATACTTAATTTATAAATTCAGAGATATAGGGAAATGACAATGATAGAGTTTCTAATGTTTTAAAGTGAATGTAAAAAAAGAAAAATATATATTCAACAATAATTTATTGTTATTATCCACAAGGTGATTATAATAATATTTCTAAAGGTAATGTTATTCTTTAAATTATTTTGGAAGTATATTTTATGGAGTTTAGTATACAATGAAACAATAATCCTACTAGAGATAATGAATTGAATGATGAAAAAAATATAATGAGAAAATAAAAATGACCACTTGTAAATTTCAAATTATGACTCAGATTCATGTGATGAATTGTGTTCTAAAAAAATTTCAAATCATAGTTTAATGGATTTTTAAAATCATTCTAGTGAGTTTATTTTTAAACACTATGAATACCATTTTCATAAAAATATATTTAATTATTTAAATTATTCAATTGATGGTTTCCATAATGATAAAATTAAAATATCTGAAATTTTCATAGTACTCAAAAGTAAATATTTGAAATTTGTTTTGGAAAAAAATATAACACGTGAAGAAAATAAATGTTTAAAATATATATTTTTTACCAATGATAACCACAAGTCCTAATTAGTGAATATTAAGATGCAATAAGGTAAACTTACATATTATCTCTATCTATAGAGTTAAACGTAAACAATAAAATATTTTCCTTTTTGAGAAGAAAATTAAAATATAAAAAATGTAATAAAATTTTTATTTTAAATTTTTTTACATATATTCTAGGAATAGATATTTATAATAAATTGATAATAATGAGAAAAATAAAAATCCCAATGACTACTCTTATTTATATTAATAATAAATCAAAAAGTTTAAGGTCTCAAAATTTTAATGAAATTTTTTTCTCTAAAATTATTTTGATTATATCGAAAAAACTTATTGTGATGACATGTGATTCCAAGGCCCATGATGCCCAAAATAAATCATTGAAAATTTTATAATAATGCATGCATGGTTTTAGTAACATATAAACCAATGACCAGATCAATAATATGAGGGAATCGTTGCGACCATAAATGTGACTTTACTATAGGCAAGGGCTATTTTTGACTGGTGCAAGTTGAGGGAAAATGTTAATTTTTTGATATTTTAATGTAAAAAAATAAACATAGATAATTTTATTTTATTTCATCTTAAAATGTACCACAAAAGTGCTCTAATGCAAGTACCATTCACCCATTACCCTTCAAAAATTTAGCAATGTGATGGTTTTGCATCTCATTGAAAAAAGAACACTGAATCTAGTTTTGTTAATTAATAGTATTATACAGATGTAGGGTCTAAGGATGATCCCAGATAATTACTTGCAACCTATAAAAAATTTCATTGGAAGATGACAGGGGGCGATGAAGGATGAATCACCATTGACGACATAGGCATGGATAGAGATTAATCTGCGATTGTTAATAATAAATGAATTCACAAAACCAGATGATTTTGACAACCCCCTCCTACCAAAGATGCCCCTCCTGAGCTAGAAATGGTGAAAGGGAGATAATGACCCCTGAGTCCGACCTCCGGTAGGCCCCGGGGTGGCGACTAGAATCAAGGGTATGAGTTTTCACAAATATGGGAGGCATTACCCTTTTATTTTTTTTGAGATCAGTAAATAGGAAGAGTCAACCAACAAAAAGGAAAAAGGACAAGTGTATAGAATTAAACCCAAACCAAACACACATGCATGTTTAAAAAATTTTATAATAAGGTACAAGTACAAGAAAGATCAAAGTACAATACCAAAAGAAAACAAGAGAAAAAAAACTGCAACAACTCCAACTGTACGACTAGTAGGGTCCCGCACGGCCCTGGTAGTCCTCCTGGAAACCTAAAAGTAAATGTAGGGTGAGCATACAAGTATACTCAAAATGGAAACCTAATGCTCTCATGCACAAGTGGGGAGACATCCTAATGTCCCATGAGAACAACAGAAGAAACCTAACAAGGAATTTTATCCACCCAACCTCACCAGCCACACTCACCAAAACACAAGCACAACAGGTATTATTATATAAGAAACAAGAGTATTGGGTACCCTGCACCATTTTCCATTAGTTAGCTGCACTTCCTAACGGCGAACGTCATAACGCTGCCACACTCTCCCCACCCACACACACTTGGGCCTCACCCCCACGTATCTCACCCGCACACACCTTGGCCTCACAACCATGTATCCTGCTCGCACACACCTGGGCCTCACAACCACGCATCCCGCTTGCAGACACCTGGGCCTCACAACCGCGTACCCTACCCGCACACACCTGGGCCTCATCCTGAAGATTCTTGGGTAATAGTAGAAACATCCCAAAGAGTCTTGGGCTAAAGCCACCCCAATCGAAACCTAACCAAAAGTCTTAGGTGTAAGGTCACCTCAAGCCATCACAACCTAGGGGAGAAGGAGCAGGAAGGATCTTGTAACTAAGAGAAAAACACATTCTCCCATGAAATGGGAGTGTTCGGCACTAAGTTCTCAACATGGGTGGGGTGCGATAAAACATAGTAGATACAGATATATATATATATATATATACCAAACCCACAGCCCAACCTATGGGTTCTAAATAGAGAAACTGAGCATGTGCCTCAGCACTACTACTACGATACATGCAAAAAAACCCCAACACTATTTAGGTTTTCACGTTTCAGCAGAATTAGTTTATTCAGTTCCATTACTACTGGGAAACTATCTAGAACCAACCACATCGATCGTTCGTAAAACATATCCATACCATCCACAAATCCAGTTAGGAAAACAAAAGCAACACAACCAAGTCCTTATTATCAACCAATCAACCCATTGATTATTAACTCTATTTCATTACCACACCTCACCATTCATTAAATCTTCCACTTTTTATTTATTATTCACAGCCCAATGTCTTTTCACATTCAACACATCCCCACAGCCCCGCTGCCATCCACCATAACCACAACTGCACCGATACCCGTACATCATTATCTCTTTAATAGCACTTCTCGTAGCCCCACTTCCTATCACCAACATAGCATTCACACCAACCCACAACCAAGCCAATCGTTGCCCCACTTCTCACCCAATCCCCAATAACCCACAAAACACCCCCATCACATGTCATGTATCCAAGAAAACACCCACATGTTCATTATTCCATTTTGTTTAATCGGGGTGATCACACAAGGTTTCTAGATTTTAAACAGCCAACTTTACATGATTAACCAATTACACATTCCACAATGTTTCCATCCATAATAAAATCCCGAAGGAGAGGGAAATATTTAATTTAGTAAGCAAAAGCACCCACCGACCATGATTTTCAGTCGGTAGAAGCTCATTCAATTCACAACATAATATCACAGGATATAAAGTAACAACAATCACAAAGTTCCCAACCCCGTTCTTTAACTAGTTATTATCTTCATTTAATCGGTTCAAAATTGTTTCACATAAACAAGAGGACACCCACCCCGCATGATGCACAAATTAGAGATACAAAGGTAAGATACCTAGCTCAACAGGTTCTGATCGCAATGCACACCTGGATCAACTTTGGAAGAAGTCTGTTGGCATCTGTCACTTCCGTCGGGTCCCGAAAAAACCTCCTCGGGTGGAAGTCGGAATGGAAAGGCCAAAGGAAAGACAACGGACCCGGGCTCAGATATTCCTCCTTGTCGTTACGATCACGTGCCACTGACGGATCGTAAATCGGAGCTCAGATGAAGAAGTGATGGAAGAAAAGGATCCTTCGAGTCTCTTGGGAGAGCTCTGCTCAGAGGAAAGGGGAGGAGAGGGGTGAGTTGAAAAAAGGAGGGGACCCCTCCTTTTATAGGAGAGAAAAGGAAAAGTAAACGGCGTGTACATTAGGGTACACGGCGTGTACTCAGTTATTTTACACAGTCTCCATGCGGCTTCCACCACGGCTTCACGGCCATTGACTGGTCAACAAATGGTTTGAGGGTAACGCAGATGCGGGGAAAGACTACACGGCATGTAGTTTAGACACACGATGTGTACTCATTTATTGCACATGACAAGGAAACAGCTCCAACACAGTACACGGCCGTTGACTGGTAACGCGTACGCGGTGAAGGACTACAAGGCGTGTATAACTGGACACGCGGCGTGCACCCATTATTTCACACTACGAGGACACGGCCTACAACACGGGATATACCCAGAAAGGGGGTACACGGAGTGTACTCGAACTACACGGCGTGTAGTTTCAAAATTCTAGAAAGTGTGGGAAAAGTTCATTTTACCCCCCAGAACACATTGTGACCTTCTTTTTTACAAAGGATTGGGCCGGAGAGTTCTGGGCCATTACAATGATCCTATCCCATGATGGGGTTTTTATTCTGTGTGATCCTTCATTCGTATTTTTTGTCAAAAACGATTGTGGATCAACCCACCAACATGTTTATTCGCTGATCGATCATTCATGCAGGGTGTATACAAGGGATGTAGGATTAATGGGAACCATACCTTAGTGGTTATCAGTATATTTTAGTTCCCCTTTTTTCTAATAGGATGAATGAATGCTGAATGAACAAGTCTGATGTTTGTTCCATGAGTGTTCATGGGGCTCTCTATCTATATCCCTTGTTTTCTTCACCGAAGGATTTCTGTGTTTCTGTTGAATGTTTTCCCAGATGATCCAAACAATGCCTGGCCCATGTATTAAAAACGAGAAAATTTTGATCACATGGAAATAGAGATGATGACCCATGGATTGTGAGGGTGGTTGCGGATTAGAAAACGGGCCACTAGGGGGACAATGGTGAACCATAGAGGGAGGGCCATCTCTGGTGATGCAAAGTGGTGCAGTGACCCGACTGTCATGGATACAACCATGATGGATGGAATCACTGATCCCCACGGGAACCAACATGGTTTGGTAAATAGGGGCCTGCAACAGGCGTCTAGTGGAAGGATTCTGATGACATGGTATGGTGTCTGCGTTATCTGGCCATGGGGATTCCATCTAGCTAGAACATAGTGTTGGGACAGCATGGAAACCACTACGGGGTGGGCTAACAGTAGACTATGATGTCAAATATGGTGATCGCCTTGTTTTTAATAGATAGTGAAGGGGCACCAGGTGCATCCAGTGTTGGGAAAACTGGACCAGTCCAGTGTGCCAGGATGAGTAGGTGGGCCGACACTAGGCTTGTCCGGCACAGCGGGCTGAGCCTATCCATTTCAGGCTGGACACTGTGGGCTGGGTCGACCTGACTGGTAGGGTTGGACCGGATTCAGACACAAATGTCCCTATTTCACAATATTTCCCACAATATTCTAACAGGGTGTATATTGGATGAGCATATTGTGGAATTGGGACCCTTGATACAAGGAGTTTCTTCTATGGTATTGTAATTTCATTTTTGTGCAATTCAACTTATGGGCTTTTGATTGAGGGGTTGGTTCTCCCAGAACAAGCGCGCTATAGGAGGCCTCATGTGGCACATTTAGATGTATAGATTATGTGACATGAGGTATAAATGACTTCAACACTATGTTTCATTGGGTTTATGTGACTCATCATGTCTAAGTGACTCATCGTGTCTATGTGACTCATTGGGACTAAGTGACTCATCAGGTCTAAGTGACTCTTCAGGCCTAAGTGACTCTTTTGTGTAGAGAGTCTCGTAGGGACTGAGTGCCTCCTCAAGGATGAGTGTTTTGAGAATACTTATTTAATCATAATTTTATGATTTAGACATACACCTGTTTGAGATGACTCTAATTCTTTTTTGATTACCTTTGTGGTCATTCCATTGTGGCTTCGGGCATCCTATTGAGTACTGTCTTACTCACCCATGAATAATCATTTTCCACATGTGTGGTGTCTTGTAAAGATGAACGATGTATGGATAGAGAAATTGGAGGTCCAGGACCATGTGGTGCAATGTGACATTAGATATAGGTTGTTTACTTATATAGCATTAGGTTTCTTCCCTTCAAGTTCCCTTCAGGTAATTTTTTTTGTAATCAATCTTTAGTACTATTGTTATCTACCCTTCCTTTTTTGGTGGGATGGTATTCTGTCCATGTTCACCCTCTTTTACATTACATATTTTATTGTGTATTGGTTTTATTATCTTTAATGATTTTCATGCATGTCATACATAGTTTTTTACCTTTCACTATTCTGTGTATGCGTACAGGTACATATGAAATGCATCCCATGTTAGTGATATGCTTACATGGTGTAAGTCACCAACCCCTGGCCTATTGAATGTAGGCATGGGGATTCAAGGCACATACTCCTCTGGGACGAGTCTTGATCGAGTTGTATTAAGAAAATTTGGTTCCACATTGGGACTTGGATTCTATGAGTTTGGTTTGTGGAAATACTGTTAAATATTTCAAGTTTCGCATTCTGGCTATGAACTCGAGTGTTTGTGCGGTGGTCGACGTATCCATACACTATGACTCTGGTAACCTTTATTCTAAATTGGTACCTAAAAATTATGGTGGTAGATAATTAAATGGTACATTTATCATGTAGTATTTTAGAGTTTTTCCTCGTATACCTCTAGAGTCAGCTTACTAGGTATATTCTTCTAATCGGGGTTCATCATGTTCTATTTTATGGATTCCTCCATGTAAAAATCCATCTAGGATTCCATTGTCTGACCATGAGGATGGCACACCGAGAGATGAGGCATCCGTACATGGAACAATTCATGAGATATCTCCACCAGGTGTCACAATAGTAATTCCACCTCCCACCGATCACTAGTTGTTTCCCGCGATATCTGTATAGGAAGCACGTAGGCTCAGTGCATTACATGAGTTCCAAAGGCACAGATCTCCCGGGATCAATGATGAGACTGACCCCTAGAGAACTGAGGAGTGTATGTAAGAGGTAAAATGCATATTCGACCTTGTGAAGTTGCCACCTAAACATATAGAATTCCTAGCCACGAGCCTTCATTAGGGATCAGAGTGATAGTGGTTATGAATAGTTATCCATACGCATGATGAGAAGACCCTATCATGGGTGGAATTTGGTACCATTTTCAAGGATTATATATTTCTATTAACTTTGCACTATGTATGCAAATAAAAGCTCCTTAATATATATCCTAGTAGCTAGACAATTTTGGTGTGATCAGCGTGGTTTACCGAGATTTCTCATTACACCCCAAACTTGTTAAGAGACCCATTCGTCGATCAGACACCCGTTTCCCATGATACGGGCGAAAAGGTTGTATTCTGCTAATCGGGTCTGGATTGGGGTATGAACCAGTCCGCCGGTTCGACCCGTTCCACGAGTCGAACCTGGCCTTGAAGGGAGTGGACCGGCCTGAGGGGTGGCCCAGCCCGAGATGGTGGCCTTACCCGAGGCAGGCGACCTGGCCTAAAGGGAGGGGCCTGGCCCGTGGGGGAGGCACGACCCAAGAGGGTGGCCCGGCCAGGGTGGCTGGAAGCCCGCGTGGTCTGGACAGCAGGCGGGCCGCATGGCCCAGCTGTTTGGCAGGCATGGCCCAGCTGGCCACGCATGGGGGGGGGGGGTTACACCACCTATTTTCTGCAACAGTCGGTCGATGGTGCTGACCTAATCAAAGTGGGACCCTTCAGGTCCCACCTGTAGCCCGCACTGGTGGCCGACTCAGCCGGACACCCTCCTCTATCTATAGAGACATATGGTCGTGGTTCTTCTTCGGCACGGCGCGATGGCGCCGCACACAGCCCGTCTGACCCCATGGCCTACGTGGCCGCAACTCCTTGTTTTGGTGCGGTACGACAGTACCGTTCCCCTACAGCACTATCGCGGACCGCCTGGTCGTGACTCAATTCTTTTCATAGCACGACGAAAATGCGCCCCTCTGGCGACCCATTAGCCTTCGCGCCTTCAGTTTCCTTCGTGGACGGCCCGACACCGTCTGGTTTCCTTTGCGGTCTAGCTAACACTGACTGTCATTTCCCTACCTCCGTCATCATCAAACGAGAACAACAAGGGGAGGATCAGGTTGTGTTCATTGTGGTCTGAGCCCTCCTCATTATGGTGATATCAATTGGAAAATATCAAAACCTAAATTGAATGAAGATGAACGGAAAAAAATTCTACTCAAATCCCATACCATGTTTGTGGATGACCGTTGACAAAGTCGCGGACGTCGATTCATCAATGTCGGAAAAAGAAGAGGATATCCTTCATTGGCGGATGAGAGATTTGAGTTGATGAAGTCAAAGATGGTGTTATTCACTATCAAATCCTTATTTCATGGAAAGACTAAAGATTGAAGAAAGGTGCTTGTCATTCTTCATTGGCAGAAGAGGTATTCTTTGCATTCTTCGTTGAGAGATAATTATCCATGTTATCTCTCAAATCTCATCCAAAAGAAAGTGGCAACCAAAATAATGGGTTATTCTAACCCATTATGTAATTGATGGCCAAAAAAATTCAAAAGATTTAAAATTAATTAATTGAATAAATACAATTAATTAATTGTGGGGGATGATAGATTTAATTGGTGGGGGAAGGTGGAGAGTATTTATCCCACAAAAAATGTTTTTATGTGGGACCCACCAAGGATATCCTCCCAAGATAGGTTATGCGCGGGTGGGCCGCACCACCATAACCATTCATGGGAGGTTCGGGTGTGGTGGCCCCGACCTCCAACCTCCCCTTGGAGATTTTAACAACCAAAATAAAAATTGGCTAAACAAATTTTTATTTTACATTATTCATAAAAACTCCAAGAAACTAACTTCTATTCACGACCAACTACCATCGAGGTGGAAGTCAGCATAAGCAAATATTGGCACTGCGAGTTCATCAGTGCCCTCAGATTTCAATTCCCTTCACCGGTTCAAAAGATATAATATCCCACTCATACATTTACTAAACATATCCAAACAAGTCATCATAAAATGATTCCGGCCACATTTGGCCTCATAATCAAGCACCGTAAAATTTCGTGGACTCGTAAAATTACTAGGAATTTATGAAAAAAATTTCAATAGAATTTTTGGTTCTTTACATTCTCCCCACCTCAGGGATTTACATCCCTGTAAGAAACAACTCGATCTAAGGGAACAAGTGGGGGTACTGAGCCCGCATCTCAGCCTCCCACTCCCATGTGATCTCTTAGAGGTTCTTGTGCTTCCAGTGAACGCACACCAGAGGTATCGACCATCGACATAGGACCCACTCATGTCGATCCTCAATCTCCACTGGAACCTCCATGAAAGTAATTCCATCATCGACATCCATCTCTCCATGTTCGATGATGTGGGAAGGGTCATGCACATATCTCCTCAGCTGAGATATGTGGAAGACATCATGCACCCAGTGAAACTGAGGTGGAAGAGCCAGGAGGTATTACCCCTCACCTACTATATTGAAGACCTAGAAAGGTCTGATGAACCATAGAGATAACTTGCTGCCTCGGCCAAATATCTGTAGATCTCGTTTAGGTGAGACCCATAGAAAGATGTGGTCGCCATCCTCGATCTCAAGAGGTCTCTGCCTCCAATCAGCATACGTCTTCTGTATACTATGTGCAGTCATTATCCACTCCTGGATAATCAAAACCTTATCTATGGTAGTGCGTACAATATCTGGTCCCACTAGAGGTGACTCCCCTGGGTCTATCCAGCACAGTGGTGATCTGCATGGTCAACCATTCAAGTCCTCAAAAGGTTCCATACTGATGGTGGAGTGATAGTTGTTTTTCTAGGAGAATGCCACCAAATGCATGTGATCCTCCCATTATGACCAGAGTCTAGGAAACATGTGCGGATAATGTCCTCGAGGGTCTGGATGATCCACTCAGTCTAACCATCTATCTAAGGTTGGAAGGGAGTTCTCAGATGAAGTTGCGTCCTGAAAGCGTCCGAAAACCCCTTCCATAGCAGGGAAATAAACTGTGCATCATGATTGGAGACAATTGTCAAAGTTATACCATGTAAACACACAATATCTAGAACATTGAGGCATCCTAATATATCTACTGAACCCTACCCTCTGAACGGTTGGAAGTGGGATGACATGATGTGTCGATCAACGATCTCCCAAATCAAGTCATGACCCATGGATGTACGTGGAAGCCCCATCACAAAATCCATGGATATCCCAACCTAGTTCCACTCTGGGACCTTTCATGTCTGATCCAAGCCTACCTATACCTGTTAATCCGCCTTCAATTGCTGACAAGTGATGCATCAATAGAGAAACTCCGCCACTGCATTTTTCATACCATGCCCCCAGTGCTGTTGTCGAAGGTCCTGGTACATCTTTGCCACGATTGGTTGTACCACTAGAGGGGATGTGTGGAACTTCGTCAGCACATCCTCCTAAAGTGTAACTGGTTCCAAGGTACACCCTTTTAAGAGTATGATGTGCTCCCTATCTTCATAATATCCATAAGGTGCCTATGCTGTGGATATTTGGGTATGTAGTGTCTCGCAATTAGCATCCACATGTTGTGCCTCACTGACTTGTTGATGAAGTGGGGGAGTGACTGTAAGAAACTATATAATGGATTCTCTGTCTCTATTCATAAAGGATATATTTAAGGTAGCAAGATGCTCTGTCTCCTTGCCTAGCAGTTGTATACCATATTTCCTGCTAGGTGCATCTTCTACTACGTTCCCCTTCCCCGGAGTATAGACTTTCTCTATATCATAGTCCTATATGAGCTCAAGCCATCATTGATGTCTCAGGTTTAGGTCCTTCTGAGAGTATATATACCTGACACTCTTCTTATCAGAGTACACAGTAAAACTCTCACCCTTTAGATAGTGCTACCACTTTTTCAAGGAGAATACTAATGATGCCAGCTCCATGTCATGGGTATCCTAGTTCTGCTCATGTTGCCTCATTTGCCGATACCCACACGCGATCACAACTCGCTCCTTCATCAGGACACACCCAAGTAGGGTCCCTGACGCATCATAGTTGACTACATACTATATTACTTCCTCTAGAAGCCTCAATATTGGGGCACTAGTCAGCCTCTGCATCAGATCCTGAAAGCTCTGTTGGTATCTCTCCGACCACACAAAGGGTTTCCCCTCCTTCCTCAAGGCTGATAGTGGTGCTACAACACTGGAGTAGTCTGGAATGATTCTCCAGTAGTATACAGCCAAAGCAGACGTCCCTCCCCCTTTGGGGGGGGGGGGGGTAATCCTGGAAACATATTTTGACAAGATGTTCTGATGTTCTATCACTATTGTATGGAACTAAAAACTGAAAACTTCTGCTGCCATGATTGTAAGGATGTCCGACTCAAGAGTGATCGGCTGCACCCTATTATGCATGAGTATAACCTACACTACCTGGGTTTCGTTTTTCGCCGACTAAGGAAAACCTCATCCCATCATTGTAGATAAACTACAACCTTTTCGCTAATACTGTAAATCTATATATGAACAGTGGTTACCCAGTCCATACCCAAACTAACGTCGTAAGGCCTCGACACTGCCACCAAGAGGTTCCAACCGAAACTCTCGCCTCAAGGGTCAGATAACATCATTAGCGTAGGTTTGATTATCGAGTCTCATCCTAAATGTATCTCTAGACGTGTGGGTCAAGTCAACGGTTTAACCAGAAACTCTAGGTCTAGCAAAATATTAGTGGAAGGAAGGATTGATCGGTACCTATGACTAATGATACATCATCTAGTAGTAGACAAAGACCGTACCTCAAATCATTCCTAGAGCCCTTAGGTCAGACTACCTGACCGCATGTAGCTACTCTCTTCCTCTACCCTCCAGCTCCCTGAGCCTGGCGAGGACTAAAATGGTGGGAGGTTGTAACTTGTGAGATGTACACCACCTCAAGCTTCTCTCCTAACTCTGCTTCCATGTCTGTGGCCCTTCCAATTCATCTATCCTTGTCACATTATCTTCCCGAAACTTCTTCCACACCTAAGTCGATGAGAATTTCATGCTTTCCATCTACTAACATTCACTATATGTATCCGCACATCCAAAGAACATTCAACCACAAAGGTTCTCTCTATCACCCTAACATAAGTAGGAATGCAGAGAGAAATATTTCTAGCACAGATTTCCTTTAAAAACCCCTCGCTATGAAGTTCAAGCCCTAAACCATTGATCATACCATATTCATCGAGTACCATGAATGACCGGTATGCCTCGATGAATACTCAACTACCGACACGTCATCCTGGCGAAGCTGTAGAAGTTCTAGGTAACTCTCAACCACCTCCTCAGGCTAGTCTGCAGCTACCTGTGTGTTGGGATCCCCTCAAAACCTGAGGGGTATCTGATGATGTAACATGTGTAAGGCATTATGCCTTCATATGTCATCTACCAGTACCGCTGGTTGCGACTGTTGACCCATAGGCAATGATATAGCTGGCACACTAACTGAAGGTACTATCTCAGGAGATGGTCCACGTACCGATGCCTCATCACTATGTGGACCAACCTCATGGTTTCTCACTAGGAAACACTAGTAGATAATTTCACTATCTTCTCTAAGGGTGTATCGACTAGGCGATGAACTCTAGAAATCACCTCCAGCTTGTCCTCGGTCACCTATGAATCGTTCTAGCCTCATAACATCGGAGGCCTCTTCCATTGGAACTCGTGAAATATGCTCAATCGGCATACACCGTCCGCTAGTGCGGCTAGTGGCATCTACTGCCCAACAAGTGGTGGTGCTGCTGGTACACCACCCGAAGGAGCCAACATAGTAAGGGGGCCCTGCACAGGAGCCTCGTCGCTCAGTGGGTCATCATCCTGTACTCTCCCAGAACTCTAACTAGCTATTTGTGTAGAGGAATCCTGAATCGATATGACACTGTCAAAATTCTATAACTGGTGAGATGAGCTGGTTGAGATGACTTACAAAAAATATTTGAAAAGACACACGCTATCAGTGTCTTCATGCACTGAGTCAAAAATCTGATTCCAGGGTCCTGGTGTATGGATACGTCATCCACCGCACCAACACTAGACTCCCAGAACTGAATTCCACACTCAATACCCTTAACACTATTTCTTCAAAGAAAAGAAAGATCAGAGTCCTAATTTATATGGTAGAACTGACTCCTCTGATAACAATTTGTCACAACCCATCCCCGGGGCCCGTGCAATGACTACCCCAATCCCTCCTTCCATAGCTTAGGGGCAGGCGACTAGCACCAAAGGCGAAAATACCTAAGATGGGGAGGCATTGCATTTATAAAAAGTAAACACACGCTATCTGAGTCGACAACCGGAAGCAAAAAAAATAAGAAATAATGTATATAGAAGAAGTTCTAGAATGTAAAAGGGTCCAGAAATACAAACCCAACAGTAAAGTATAGGTACAACTGAATCATGTACAACTGAAAGAAATAGAGTATCTATTGGGTCATCATACGGGGTTCCTACCTGAATGGTAGGTACATATGGCCTCCTCAACACTCCACGTCCATCCGTCCGGTTTGTGCCTTATCACTCCGTCTGGTCCAGATCCATGTGTTGTCCTGTCCTGCTACTATATTCCCCAGTCAGCGATGTCAGTATTCTGCAACCAACACAATAAGGTGCGGGCATAGCCCATACAGGGGTGAGTATAACGATACTCAGTAAAAACCCTAATACCCTCAAGGTCTCAAAAAATTCAAAAAGGATAAACCAAAAATTAAAGGAATAAATGGATATACCATTCATTGGTATATGACCATACATATACCTAAGTTATCTAACAACACATCACAATCATGAGGGAACACAAAAGTCGTTGACTCAGCTCCAACCAGGATTTCTTTATTGGGGAAGTAGCAAGTAACATCCATATTCAAATAGTCGGAATCTCGGCTGATAGTGTACTCTTCAACGAAGTACAGTGGGCATGCCATGTCACACAGAGGCACTTCCCACATTCCTGGAATGTTGCGGTACTTCTTCTGTCGAGTATCGTGGGTCTACTGCGTGATATAAAGGTGCTCCCCACTATGGATCCGCCACGTCACACAGAGGCGCTCCCCCTTATAGCCTACTGAGGTACTCCTACATTCATGTACTGTGGGTCACCTGCGTCACACAGAGGCGCTCCACGCTGTGGGTCTGCCGCGTCACACCGAGGTGCTTCCCACTGGGCTAGTTAAAACACTCTGAGTCGAATGTTCAATAGTTGTCAGGTGTCAGGTAGCTACTTGATCTATGAACATTTCCCGCTCGTCTCCGTGAGGATCCACTACATGGGCAATAGGTCAATACATCAACTATCTCATAGTCCCAATTAGAATTATGCCAACGGTCTGCCTTTCCATAGGTATTTCAATGCAACAGACGACACGTCAATAGGATGCTTGGACTGTGAGTTATTGGTGTTTCCGTTCCATGGGCCTGGTTGGATTTTAAGTTCCAAACAACTCGACCATACCCCAACTATATCTAAACCTCAATTGGATTATTCAAAATGAACCATCTCTCTCTAAGATTTCTGGCTCCGTAGACGGTTCGTCGATCGGACACCCATATCCCATGATTCAGGCGAAAAGGTTTATTCAGCTAATTGGGTCCTGATTGGGGTCTGAACCGATCCACTGGTTTGACCTGGTCTGTGAGTCCGACCAATCCAGGAAGGGAGTGGCCCAAACCGAGGTGTGGCATGACCCGATACGGTGACCCAACCCAAGGGGGGTGTCCCAGCCCGAAGGGAGTGGCCCGGACCGAGGGGGTTGCCCGGCCTGAGGGCGGCACGACCCGGCTGTCTGGCAGCCCGCGGGGCCCGGCTGGAAGGCCAGTGTGGCCCGACCTCGTGGCCTGGTCACTACGGGACCCTTTGGGACCCGCCTGTATCACACACTAGTGGCCGGATTAGCAAACCATCCTCCTCTGTCCGTTGCGGCCTATGTCCGCGGTTCTTCTCCATCACGGTGCGACGGCGCCGCGCCCAACCCGTCTGACCGCCGCAACCTGCATGGTCATGACTGCATCTTCTAGTGTGGTGTGACTTCACCGACACAGCCCGCCTGGCCACGGCTCGGTTTTGTTTGCGGTGAGATGGTGATGCACCCCTCTGAAGGCCCGGTGGCCTTCGCGCCGCATGTTTCCTTTGCTGTAGGCCCAACGCCGGCCGATTTCCTTTGTGATGGGCCCGATGCCGGCCGGTTTCCTTTTCGGTCAACCATACACTGACCACCGTTGCTCCGCCTTCGTCATCAACAAATGTGAACAACAAGGGGGATAGTCATCTGATGTTCGTGCAGTCCGAGCCCTCCTCGTTATGGTGATATCAATCGAAAATTCTCAAAACATAAATTGAATGATGAAGAACAGAAATAAATTCTACTCAAATCCCATACCTCATTTTATGATGACTGTAGATGAAGTCACAGACGTCGATTCGTCAATGTCGGAAAAATATGCGGATATCCATCGTTGGCGGATGAGTGATCGGAGGTGACGAAGTCGAATATGGTGTTCTTCACTGTCGACACCTTCTCTCTTGGCACAGTTTAAGATCAAAGAAAGGTGTTTTTCATTTTTCATTTGCAGAAGAGGTGATTTTCACGTTCATCATTGAGAGATAATTATCCATGTCATCTTTCAATGATCCACCAAAAGAAAGTGTCAACCAAAATAATGGGTTAATCTAACCCATTATTTAATTAATGTCCAAAATAAATCAAATGATTTCAAATTAATTAATCGAATATATTCAATTAATTAATTTTGAGGTTTGGAACATTTAATTGATTGGGGGAGGTGGAGAGATTTCATCCCACCTAAATGGGGGTTAAAGGGTTTTAAAACCCATGTGGGCCCCACCAAGGATATCCTCCCAAGGGAGGTAATGTGCGGGTGGGACCCACCACCATATCCTTCCATGGGAGGTTTGGGTGTGTTGGCCCCCACCTCCATCCTCCCCTTGGATATTTTAATGTCCAAAATTAAAATAAGCTACAGTTATTTTTATTTAACATTGTTCTTAAAAACTCCAAAAACTAACTTCCATTCGCGACTAACTACAATTGAGGTGGAAGTCTTCTTAAGAAAATATCGGGGCTGTGAGTTCATCGGTGCCCTCATATTTCAATTCTGAGCACCAGTTCAAAATATATAAAATCCTGCACGTACGTTTACTGAGTGTACCCGAAAAAAACATCAGAAATTGATTTCGGGCACACTGTGCCTCGGAATCAAGTGCCGTAAATTTTTTCAAACTCGTAAAATTCCTATGAATTTAAGAAAAAAATTTCCACATAATTTCTGGGAATTTACAAATTCATTGAATTTAATTTTAAACAACTAGAGAAAAAAAATGAAAAATTGTTTATTAAAAAAATTATCCCAATGATATACATATAATAAAATAAGGAATCATGATAATTAAATTGTAATTAATTATATTATATATAATAATAAATTATATCGGTTACATGGAGAAAAATTAAAATAATAAAGTTTTTTTTCATAAATATAAAATAATATTTTAATAAAATCATTATTCTGTACTACTTTGGGGCCAAATCACCATTTTATAAAAAAATAACCATAAGATAATTGTAACATTACAATTTATATATGATTATATTTTTACAAAATAAAATTCATATAAGTTCCAAAAAAGGTATAATAATATTCAATCGTAAAATGTAAGAAACTTTATTTTGAATAAAACATGTTTTTGAAGCATAAAATAAATTTAAAAATTATTGAATATATATTTCTTAAGAATTAATATGTGATTTAGTTTTAAATAGTTCCATTATATATCAATATAGTTCATAATTTGGTTATATATATTCAATCCTTGCAATCCAATGGCAAGGTTATAATAGTAATATTTAACTGACAATATTATGGTGTTTAGTTATGCCATATAATGCGTGACATATATACTATCTGACATTGTGTTCTTTTAAAACTATTGGTCATATCATTATCCCTTATATATAAAATTGTTCCGTTACTATTTGATCTTGTGATCAATAATCAAGGGTGTGAGATTTGGAAATGATGCTGGGGAAACCACATATCATTAGAACTAGTAGATAAAACATCATCTTACTAATAGATAAATGGAGGAACAAATGATATCTAGAATAATAAATAACATAGATCTAAATGTATGATAAAATAGTATTGAGTGCACATATGGACATGTAAGAAAAGTATAATTCCAAAATAATTGTCGATTCTGGTTGAGTATATTCATCCCATGATTTCTAGTGATCATTAGAAACTTAACAGCCAATAAACCATAATTCTGGGATGACACATCTGTTCATTGACTCAACCGATATGAGAGTTATTGGATAAAATTTTAGTTTCACAAAACTTTTCCAAGAGAATTAGATTTATAATACCATTTAGTCTATAAAAATATAGAAGTATAGGGACATGATATCCTTCAATTTTATAGGAAATATTTAATCCTTTGTGTGTTATTTGATCTATTACTTTGTCATTCCTTATTCGAAGAAAATAATATATCAGAATAAATTACATACCTAATGATATAAAATTAACATTCTTTAGAACATTAGCTAATTATATGATTAAATTTTCATTCTTCTTTTTAGTAGTTGTTTTCAAAGGAAAATTGTTTAAGATATGTTATTTAACGATACTCAAAATTCTAATTAACCTATTCCACAAATAATTAACCATAATACTCATCTATAATAATACTTTTTAAATTAAAAGTTCAAAAATTTATAAATAAAGCCTCTGCATTTTTATAATCAAGATAACATTAGATTTTTCAAAATACATAATTATCCTATTAATTTCACATACCAAATTCATGAATATCATCATCATCATAATAAATTAATAATTATTTTCATTCTTACAAAAAAATCTCATGTTGATGAATATATTCCACAAATAAACAACATGTTGTAAACTCCAACAAAGATAACATAAACCATAATGATGGTAACCAATTTCATGATCACTAATACTATCCCATATAAACCTATTAGTCATTAATATCTCTACATTGATCACATATTAATGGCTATATTCCATCAATCATGTTATAGCCAAAATGATCTACTTTTTCTAAATCAATATTCATGTGTAATGATACCGTACTGCATATGCTCTCAAAAAATTATTGATGTAGTCATATAGTACAATCCTTATAAATTTCATAATTCATACAAAAAATATTCCATTGAAAAAATAATTTTGTAACATAAATCTCTAATCCATAAAAGGTACATTAATCATTACACTCCTTATCTTAACAATTAAATATGACTCATCATCTTATTCATTAATAACTTCATCATTTTATATTCCAATTGTAGTCTCTTATTCATTGGAAATATATCTATTACTTATAAAACCATTATTATTATCATCATTGTCATTCAACCTGGGAAATTATTTTTTATAATTTCCATAATTTCTTTATTTAAATCATTCAAATATCAATATTAACATATAAGGATCATTTGTTAACTATAATGTTATCCAATATTCTAATATTTCAACAAAAATTAATTTTGTATTATACTTAATTTCCAAAAAAAATAAAACATTTTCTTGTTTAATTGAGTCATTCTCATATGTTTCACTTTAAAAATATCTTGTATGGAGGTAATCATTCCTTATTTCCTCTATGATCACATTTAATCAAGATCATTATTTAATCCATCTTTATCTTCTTTGGTGAGACCGAGTTTTGGTTAAGAAGAAATTATTTAATCCCATATCATGAAAAATTATTATGTATAATCCCATCATTCTTCACCACAACAATCATCCCATTTGGTTTCGTATTAATACATTATCATTCGAATTCTATTTTAACATTTTTATTACCATTTTTTTCCACTGAATGAAACTGAAATGCATAAGATGAGTAACAATGATAATTGTTGGAAGTCACATAGCCAGGAAGAATGATTTTTATGAAGTATAAATCATAAAAACTCATATTCAATATATGATTCCATAGGATTAATCAAGGTTACACATGACCATTACCAATCTATATGATGTGTCCTATACATGCCATATTCTAAAATTCATTCACAGAGAATATTTCATATCATATGTTTCCTGAAATCTAGTGCCCAGGGATTCTATAAAAATTATTATATTGCAATATATTACGACCATAACAATTGAAACATGGATTTGGTGGTTACGTAATTACATTGGCATAACCAACGAGCATGTACCCTAGTGGTACAAGCCCCTACTTGGCTTCCAAAAGACCAAGGATCAAATCCAATAAGGGGCTAATTTCCGGGCTCTGTAGTAGCATTTTAGCAGTGGAGGAATTGTTGCAGGTACTGTAGAAGTGGGGGTACTTTAGCAGTACTATTCACCGAGGGGTCCTTTCGGCCAAAAAATTGGAGTTAAAGCCATGTATTCAGGACACTTGGCCTTAGGCCTTCGGGCCATGTAATGGGTCACCCTCTATGTAGTCTAAGGATATATTTGCTTTAAATAATAAATTGAGTCTTTGGACCCATATTTTTATAAAAACATTGTCACAAGAAAAAAAGTATCACATCACCAAGGAACAATTGATTTTGTCTTGTTAGAAACTAAAAACATACATGGTGCCCTTATTACATTGACAATTAAAATTATATCATAAGAATTTAAATTACTTATAATCCATGAACATATTCAAATATGTCATTGTCATATCTTGGGAAAATTTATAGAAATAAAAGGGTGTTCCAATATTCTTAATATGGGTTTTTGTAAAGTGTATGGAACAATGATTATACAATGGATAATTAATATTTAATGTTAATTAACTAAAAAACCAGTCGATTTAGTCTATATCTAGAGCATGAAATGAATTCATGAATAACATCATAGTTAATTACACATGGATAAATAATAATATAATTATTAAAGAAGTAATTTCATACTATTGGATGTCATGATTTTAATGATCATGATATCTCTACCATGAATACATTTTTTTATGATAGCTCAAAACCATGTGTAAAAACACTTTAATTTGGCCATTTGTTTTGTTTCATTACACAAATTGAGGCATCCAAGGGACATATAATTTTCCAGCACACCAATAATTTCATTTCTAATGAATACATTAAATATCGATTGATCGATTTAATTCATGACCAATATTCCTTACCAAAAAATATTTTTTTTGTTTAATGAATAAAACATTTCTGATATTTCCACATTTATTCAAATACATTCACAATGTAACGCCATATTTTGAAATGGATTGCAGTTTAAGGGAAAATCATAACCCTGATAAAGAAATATTGATATTTAATAGAAATGAAATATCCATTTATAAAAAATAATTTAGTGCTTCAATGGATGGTATCATTAGAACATATAACCAGTAGTGAATACGTACGTTAATGTATGTTTTTTTCATTAAATAATAATATTGACATGAAATTTTCACTAAAAAAATATTTTAGTAAAATATATCTTTCACTATGAAATACATTATTAAATAAAGAATGTGGAAGTACGAATAAAAACTATTCATTTGATAATATACATTCTAACATGTAATCAAATCATAAAATAAAATATTATCTAGGATGATTGGAAAATAAACACATTACATATAAGATAAAACAATATTTCTTCTCTTTTTTTTGGGGAAATTAATAAAATAACTTTTTTGGAATGAGATACAATGATAAATAGCAAAATATTTTGAAAAAAAATCATGGGTAAAATGAAATTATTTTGTTGTCGAATAATAATAACATAATTTTTTGAAAAAACATTTACAAAAAATTTACATTTAATATAAGAATCCCATGTGAGGACATAAATATAAACAATATTTAATTATAAAAATACTCTAAAATAAATTCATACCACATGGGTATGATTTAAATCATAAGACCCGTGAATGAAATTAAATAAAATTGTTAATTGAACACAATGAATAAAAATGATTTATAATATAATATATAAACACATATGTATATACACTTTAAAAAATATGTTTTTAATATATAATTTTTCATATGGATGTAAATGTGAGATGAGAAACCCTAACCTCAATATTTATTTCTTGTTTATGAGTTTGAAACAACTTTATAATAAATGAATATTTTTTTCAAATAAAATCTAGAACCACTATCTTATATATCAAACAATATATGATTTACTTATAATTATTTTTCACCATATCATTATCAATTCATTTTTAAAATCACTATTTTAGGGAGTATTTACTTCTTTTTCCAATTATGTTTTTACAGGGTCGTTCCAATCCATCTATAATGACCGAGGTTTTTTCTCTCTAGATAGTTAAAATTTACATAAATATAATTTATATTAATCATAAATTTATTTATAATAGTTTATAAAATATTGATATAGAAAATTAATTACACCATTTATGGAGATGAAAATCCATACGTACACATGATCATTAATTTCTTTTATCGATATATTAAACAAATTAAAAGTATCAAATTGTTTCCAATTGTAGAAAAATTACTCTATGATATAAATAATCTATATTAATAACGTACATCCAAATTACCTTCCATGTAAAATATAAATGAAAAAAAATAATCTCATAGCTTTGTGGATGTTGTATTCCACTTTTACGCATGAGGGACACTATCATTTCACAATGGATTGAATTATAAGAAGGTATATATGATATTTTAATTACAAAAAATACAATTATTTTCAAATATAATATATATATATATATATTCAAACATTAATTATTATTATCTATAATATATGGATAATAAAATAAGAATTGTATATCTATGTGGAGATAGTACGTCGTACGCACGCCCGAGCAATAGTTTTATATACAATTTGATGGTAAAGTGGGTGGATAATGGTGGTATAATAATCAAGATAAAATTTAAATATATGTAGGATAATTATATAAATATTTTACAATTAATTAAATAATATATTAGTTCATATAAATATAAATTTATTTTAATATTTTGGGTATTAAAATTAACTCTATTTCATGTGACTTGCTTTAGATCCATTCTTAAGGGACCTAAGGATGATCATTTAAGGATACCATAACCTCCATAACATATATATAGAATATTTTATTTTGAATTATTTGGATTTGGTGGAGCTATGATATTCATGTTGGTGGGATGATGTTATAGAAGAGGTCCCCCTTTATAATTGTGGTGAGGGAAACATTGATATTTTAAAAAAAATTAAAATATAAGTGTATTGTAATAGAGAAAAATGCATCCAATTAGCTGAAACTATAAAATGGGGAGATATTTCGGCCCTTTAATTATCTTTTTTGAACATTTTCAATATTTTAATAAATATTTAATCCCATAAAATATCATTATTTTCAATTTATAAATTATTTATTACTTTTGGACAGATTTTTGAAAAAACAATTATGTTAAAAAAGAAAAAAATGATTAATTATATCATAAACATGTTCTACTAGTTTATATAATTTACTTATTGCCTCAAATATCTCAAATAAATATATTTTTAATATTTGTGAAATTGTTAACTTGATCATCACATTAAATGAATAATTACTCCATCAGGCTAGAGTAAAAAATTTAAGTTAATTTTTTCATCACTAAAAATTCTAAATAATACACAATTATTTATATAAATATTTTATATTTTAAAATAATATTTATATTTTAACATATCGTTTTTTCACATCTATAAAAAAGTATTATAGTTGTTAAGAACATCAGTGCGATATGTTTGACATTTCATTAAATAAATATATATAAACTGTATAATATCATCCAAATTGCTAGAAAATGACATATTACAGAATATAGGTTGATTATGGGTGTAATTTAATTCTCCAATAAGCTCATGGAATGTGTTAGGGTTATTTTATATTCCTTAAAATTCTATTTGTAACATAAATAACTTAATTTTCCATTATTATGGTAATAAAATAACTAAATTCACTATTCAGAATGATCAAAAATAAAATTGAAATATTTACCTAATTTGGACCCCATAATTAAAAATATGGAATAAATTTTTAAATATTAAACACAAATATGTGTAAAAATTTATGTAAATCTTATTCCCAAAAAATGAAATGAAATATAGTTTTCCTAAAAAATATATTTGCATTCCAATAATCTACTCATCAGCAAAATATGGTATATGGATGATTAAAATGTAATAAATTAAATTATATATAACCAAGGAGTACTTATTTTAAATTGATATCAAATATAAATCATAAAGTTCCTTTTTAAAATAAATAAAAATAAATTTTCACAGAAATTTGTATTTTGTACTATATATATGAAAATAATTCAATCGATAAAAAACCAAATAATTTACCATAAGATAATTTTTTTATTTAAAAATTTTATTATTTTTAAAATATAATTATTTATATATTTTATTATTTTATTATAACATTCGCTAATAAAAATATAAAATACATTTTTTGAAGAAAAAATATTTCTAATGAATATAATAACCCTAAAAAAATGGGAATATTTTATTACCATTAGTTAGTGATCTTTTATTATGTGGTCCCATTATAAATATATATAAATTTTGTATTTTGGTTAAAATTATTCATACAATCCAATTAAATTTATATATTATAATCATTATATTTAAATAATAATATATGAGGATGGTTTATGCTCAATGTTTTAATTTGTATATTCTATTAAACATAATGTTATTTTAAAATATATGGTTGTTACACTTATTGTTTCAATTTATTGCTATATTGAGGAAAATTTATTTTATCTCATCAGTTTTCTTAACACTATATTTTTATATATAATATTTATCAATGGTTGTATATTGGTGTGGGGTTAGACTATTGTAAAGGTTGCCCATATATATTTGTGGAGAGAATTGGTGGTCCATACACTGCCTTTGTAACCAAAAAATCTATCCATAGATTCATTAAATGGTTCAATATTATCCAAAATAAATTAGTAATTTTATTCCATTTTCTATTGATTATTCATCGAAGAAAAATTTTCATGATAATTTTTTTTACATTTGGTTCTAAATATCAATGATTTCATAACCAGTTATTTGAAATCACCTCATATTATTTCCCATCATACTGATTGTGAAACATCAATATTTTTGTTCACCAAAACTCATTTTTCTCATTCATTGTTATTCCACCATATATTGCAAGTCCCTATTGATGAATAAATAACATTCTTCTTCATTTGATTGATTTATGGAAACATAGAAACGTTTAATTGCTTGATTTAATATTTTAGATACCATAGAGTTATGATAATGTATTATGGCTTGCCTAAATATATAATCACATGATTTTAACTAATTATGATTTCCTCCATTAGATCATTTTCAAGTAGAGGTGAGATAATATTTTCAACATATTTTTTATTCTTATTCTATTTACATTCATTAAGACCTTTTATCTCATGAATTGTTTTTATTTATAGAGAACATAATTTTTTTTTGATTTTAGGTATTAAAATCTATATATGATTCGTAGAAAACCTTATGCCCTAAAATCATTTTGTATTGAGTTATTTAAAAGAAATGAAAACAAATTACAAGAAACAACTGCCAAAGGAAAAGGAATCATAGATGTCGATAGTAGTGAAGACCGAGGGCATCAGCTTGTACAATGTGAACCCCGTAGAAAGAAAAGAGACAAGACTGGAAAAGATGGAGATCTGGTCACAAATGGTCGCCTTAGAAGCCAAGAAATCAGCAATAGAATTACCTTAATGCCAAGTGTGGAGAATGTTGTATGGTTTTTCACCAGTCCCTTACATCTCCTGATGTAGTATTCTATGGACCATATGGTGTTTCCAATACCGTGCAACGCATTATGAAGGATAAGTGGGTCGGTCACAACTTCCTCAATGGGTAAATTATTTTGGTCGCATAGCTGCAGCCCCGTGAGTATAGAAAGTGCTTCGGCTTGGAGAGAGTCACCCCCACCGTAATAAGTTGAAAAACCCATAATAACATAACCTCGATGGTCCCTGATCACCCCTCTTCCATGCATGATCCCCGTGATGCTAGACCCATCATTTTTGAGCTTGATCCCTTGATGAGGAGGATACCATCTAACCCATCGACCCTTCCCCACGTTGGAGGCCAATCACTAGAGGGAAGACGAAGCCCGAAACAAACTGAAGGATGTGGAATCCATCCAGCCCCAGCACACGCGAGTCAGGTACAGAAGGATGCTTTTAGTCTTGAGGATAAAACCTGTGTTGGATGCCATTTTAGAAAACCTTATGTACATCAACATATTTATACGTCTTTAGAAATATATATGTATGTATGTATGTATTTTTTTGTCTATTCACTAGGTCTCACATTTCCACCCTTTCAATTATACAAATATTTTAATGGAACTATAGGCCATTTACTAGACTTATGGCAATTTTATTATTTATATTCTTAATTTAAAACACATAATGCCATGAAAAATGGTTTATTCTTGTGGAAAGAGTTCCTAGATACATGTATAAACAATTAGAAATGAAAAAAACCCTAAATTAAGTAACATATAAATATCCACACTGTCTAAATGATGATAGTGTTAGTTATTGTAATGTGATAAAAAAATTGAATCACCATGATTATAAAGATACAATGTCTAAAAGATAGCATAAGTCAAAAAACAACAGCGTATAATCTAGAATTCATAAGGGGAATGTGAGTGTATTGGTATTTAAATTGATTTTTATATATTTTAATTTTCAATAATGCATAAAGTTTACTGGATATATAGAAAAAAGGATTATATATTCCTTGTAGTGATCAAAAAATGGGTAAATATATTGTAAAGTCTCTCAACTATAACATCCACTAACCCATACATTATTGAAACCAAATTTTTTAATAGGATCAATAGTCTTATTTAGTCATAATTTTCTACCCATGAAAAACTATCCTTTTTTAGATAGTTTCTCAGTTGAATATGTAGTATTTATGATGTATCCAAGATCATTTTTCACTAGCTTAGTCCTTTTAAAATTAAATAAAACATAAAATATTGAAGAAGATGGTTGGATCAAACAATATGATTCATTGAATGAAATTATATTAATAGAAATCACAGTGTCTTTCAATAGATATGTTCAGACAATGATCGTGATTATATAATCAATTTTTTTATACATTAAAAAATGTATTTTAAAAATGTAAAATTAATACCAATGAGTGAAAAGAAGTTATTATTGTTAGAGCTACAACTCCAACCAAGCTAAATTATTGTTTCCCACTCTATTGATTCCTATTAGATAAATCTCACACTATATTTTTTTCATCCTCCTACCTCTATCCCATATAGCTCTATCATTTAACAGGATTTTAGTTCTGGATTCCCATTTTTAATAAATTATATTATTTACAAAAAATATTATTCTCCAATTAAACCATATTAGATTCAAAAATTCTTCATAGGCATCCCATAAAACGATTAATGTGTAAAATCATCCCTTATGGCGACTCTATCCAAAATTCCATAACATAATGAAATATTCATGAAATTAAACTCTAATAATGACCATGATCTCCATTCTATAAGACCAACATATAGAAAGTTAAATGGTTTAGATATTCCACTATAGGTAGTAAAAATATTTTATATTTAATTCAGTAACCACGATGCCCTTTGATTTCATCGAATCTTACATTTTTAGGAAGATATAAAAAAATAGAATGGATGTTGATCTTATTTTGAGATACTCAATTTTGTAAGGTAAATATTTTTCCCCATGGGACCCGAATTCTTTAAAAATCGTTGGCACAATGCTGTTGGTTTAGGACTTATCGCACACTGGTCGATTGAATTCATTGTTTATTTATTCAAACAATTTTTTCAATAGTTTTGTCTCAAATCATCTTCATTATAATGACCATTTGGATGTGATGAATACCATCAAGTACATTGAATTTTAAATTCTTTTTATTGAATTGTCCTCCACATCCAGACATATATTGTTTAATGGAATTATTTATAATATTTAACATGGAAACCTGCAAAAAATAAAAAAAAGAAAATCACTCAACATACTTCATTGTTCACCATTTTAATAATTTCATCCTTTTTAAGATTGTAACCGTATTGTTTTATTACATCATACATCTGGATCAACCTCAGCACTAATTATCTTTATATCTTAGCATAGATAGATCTTGGTAATCCTCTTTGATGTTCTTCTATAATTTCATCAAGAACCAAATGTTCACCCTTATTTTGAACAAATGGGATTTCATTGTGTATATTTAGATGACCAATCTTATTCGCCAAAATTAAATTCAATAAAAAATTTATTGATCAAAATAACACAGTTCCTTTCAACTAAATAATCATGATCATCTTCTAGTAATGCTTGAGTTCATCATGAATGAATTTATTTGGTTTAACTGGTATCTTCCTCATAAGGATATTACATTAATTGAATACAATTATAGGTACCATATTTTAATAATTTATTTAAAGATCAGATGGAATATTCAAAATCAGTACGCCCTCTTTTGAACATTCCATACACGTTAACTCCTCAAAAAACAAATAGAACTTCTTATGAGCTCTGGTTTTGACCAAATAACTACACTATATTCTATTTTTGTTCGAATAATTGATAAGTAAATATATTCTACATCTTATCTCCCTTTTTCAAATCATGTAGTGATATAGATTAGGGTAATCATGAACTTTATTAATATCATTATTCTTTGGTTGAATCGGATTTGATGTCACCTAATACTATTTGATTATTCAGTAGTTATAGTTCTGGAAATCGATCCGTCTTCATTAATCAATTTTTACTCATTATTGATATACTCTTATTAGATGGAAGCTTCAATGATAGTGATGATGGAATCAAAACCTACTAATCATTCAGACACTATTCAATTTTCAATATTTCAAATTAGATATTCTGGGGTTCTCATTCTATCTTCTATGGAGGTCTATAGTTAAAGTGTCTTGTAGAAATATCATAAATCTATACTCATCCATAGTTACTAAATCCAATATCAAAAACAAGCCCCATATTCTCATGGACAACCACAAAAATTTTTATTTGTTCATATGAGGAATTAATTGAGACTCGATATTAGTTTTAAAATTCTCAAGCATGGATTCCACCTACTTTAATTTTTTTTCATCAGTATCTTGATGTGGATTATTCAAAATCAGTGATGTTTTGACAATAAACATTAATGAAGATCAACTCCGAATTTCATTGAGGTTATTATTCAATTGATTCCTCAACATATGATTGCATGTTTTTTTATTTATAGTTGATCAATTTTTATGGTAGTTCACAGTGTGTCACATCCTCTTTGAAGGATTACCAAAAATTCTCCCATATTGACATCTTGTTATATATGATGTCACTTTTATTTTCCATTTGGTGGTCAATATTAATGGTATTTTGTCTGATTATTGAGAAATAAATTATCCTTATATTATTTTTTCAAAAACCCACCCGTTTTCACTAAAACCCTTTCACACATTTTCTTATGGGGATTTCTATGTTATAATATTATTTTTTCTTATGATTTTTCATTGATGTATCCCAAGAAATATGTCAAATTTCAAAATGTGCTCCTAAAAAATATAAAATTGATGAATAATTAAATATTCAAAAACAAACATAAACCCTTATGATGGATTAATATTTAATATATTCATTCAGAAAAAATAAATGTTAAATATAAATCATAGAATTCATAAATATTTATTTTTAATAAAATTCCATGTCATTAAAAAACATCAACAAATAACCTCTCAAAATATGGTTGTTCATAAAAATATATAACTTATTTAAAACTAAATAATATTAAATAATTTTCATACCAAAAAAACCAAAATTTGTTAACAATAAAACATTCATAAAATATAAATTTATAAATTCAGAAAAATCATTCTTATAATACTGTCATTCAATGTGGAAAAATATTGAACTATTTCACACAAAAAATCAACTATGTATTAAATTGTATTTAGATTATGTGAAATTTATCTTAAAAAATCAAATTATCAGAATATCACTATGAAAAAAAATTACTTCATCTTTCATTATTTCATAAAAACATATTTTGAACACTGGAATAAAAGAATAACAGATCTCCATCACGTATCATTTCATGAGACCAATAAAATATTTAAATATATATAAATATTTCCCATAAGAAAAAATATTTTAAAATAAAAATATTATTCAACACATTGGTGGAAAAAGAAGGAATTCATTTTAAAAAACATGGGAGTGGATCAAAGTCACACAAAACATGGTACCTCCCTGTAACACCCTGAGATTTTATGGAAAATATTATTTTTAATTTTATTGATGTCTTGTGTTGTACGTTACAACAAAGGATTCTTTCACAACACACAACCCTAACGTGGCTTCATTACACGCAATCTCGACCTTCCTCGATAGCGTATGTTGTACGCAATACCGAGTTTCACTAAACAACGATATGCTATTAAAATTTTATTAAAAATAGCCGTTATGAATAGTAAAAACCACTTTTTGAAATTATTTAAATTTCAACATTCAAAATGGTCATCATTTTTGGATTCGGAATATCAAAATTAGCCTAGGGTAAAATTTTGGTATTTTTCTAAAAACTTTCAATTTTTGAGGAATAGTGAAAACACTGGGTTACTATTTAAAAACCGACTTTTTATTTCAATAATTATTTATTTTATTTAAATTTATTTTCCGTCAAAATTGACACATAATACCTATATAAGTTCAATGTAATTCATTGGAGTCATTTTATAATAATTTTAGAAATATAAAATTTTTATTGAACTTTTGACCATCTTTTACCCACCTTCTATGAGAATTTGAAAATTCACATTAAACTTAATTTTACTGCTTTTTTGAATGGAATTTCAAAAATAAGAGAGACACGGTTGATGTTAGTATGTAAAATGTGGTTCAATGAGATGAAAATGATTTTTGGTGAACATTAACTTTTTACTTTTATTTACCACGGTTAAAAGTAAATTGGGTAATTAAGAGAAAAAATGATATTATTATTTCCCTAACACATGTCCTAATTCTATTGGATAAGTGTAATTCGACCAAAAACAACCTTAGGAATAATTTATTACCATTTAGCCCCACTTGGATTAGATTAGGACATTTAATATTAATTTATTTAAAGAAGTGTTAAAATAGTTAAAATCAATGTTTAATAAGTAAATCATTTTTAATATAGGGTTATACATAAGATAAATTCGACTATAAATATTCATTAGAATGATAAAAATATTTCATAAATAATGGTTTTTTATTTATAATTTTTAGACATTATATAATTTATTTTATTTTTGACACAAAGATGATGTAGTAATTATATTATTAATGAAATATTGACATAATTGATGTTATAAATAACAAAATAAATGTAATTTGAGAATTTTTAATAATTGAACTAATTTTCTAGGTTAATATGACATGTTAGTGCTGATTTAGGTAACTTTTATCGAACTAATAATTCGGTTATGATTTCCACAAAAATCAATTACCAAATAGTGTCAAAATTGACATAAAATAGTTTTTAAAACAAATATTATATTATTAATTGTTATTTTATTCCTAAAAATATAAGGTTAGGCCAAATGAATTAAATAAGGTTATATATATTAATAATAAACAACTTGGGGTTCGTGTGTCTTGTTATTGTAAGTTCATTCACCTTATAGTGTAAGAAAACAAGAAGACACTGTAAAAGAAAAATTATTTAACTTAAGGTTAAATCTAAATGATAAGGTTAAAATCGAAACCTAAACGTGTCAAAATTATATTGGATTATATTATTTCGACCCATACCCATCTTAGATTCGAAATAAATCAATTTTGAGCTATTAATAACTGAATATGTCTTTATAATAAAATAATATTTTTATTTTTTCCAAAGGTGCCCCTCTCCTCCCTTATAAATGGGCACCTCGTCCTTCTCTTCCTCAAACCACATTGACCCTTCAAGCTCGGCCAAACCCTTCCACATTCTCTTCTAAACATCCCTAGAAAAATTCTAGAGGTCCTGGTCTTCTTCAAAACCAATTTTAGTGCCCTAAGAGGAGTTCTCAAAGAGGAGCTTCAAAGAAGAGGTAATGTCCGTTACTGATTCCTTCAACTTTATTTCTTCTTCCACTTCTTATTCTTTATTTGTTTCATTATTAATTAATAACATCAGTATAAATAATATACTGATATGTTATTATAAGTATGAAACTACCCTATTTCACTATCTATCCATCCTATGGAAAACGAAATCACCACGTGTGCGTACGTACGGAATACCGTCTCCACGCCGTGGTGAAATCTGTTTTTTCACCAACACATTACATGGATGGGTATAATGGTGTAATTAATAACTATATATGGTTATTATAAAATCATACTAATTCTGATATATTATACCATCCACTCCAATTTTATTCAACAATTATGGGAACGATATCATCACTCGTGCGTACGTACGGACTATTGTCTCCACAATACGATGAGATTAATTCTCCATGTTAACCATACATGAATGATCATATAGTTTATATAATGAATAAAAAATAAATATATGAAATAATAATGCTACTGGATTTATGTATATATATATATGTATGTCATCTATTTAGTTTCATTCAATTCAATAAGGAAACGAAAACAGCGTTCATGCGTACGTACGACCTACCGAGTCCATGAACAGTGTATTTCATTCCTTTTATCGATCTATGATATACATATGTATATGATGAATATATATTACATATAAATCATTTTTTACATTCTGGAATTATGTAAATAAGGATAAAAGTAATAATATCAAGAACGACATGTCGAAACACATATGATAAATGAAATGATTTTACCCAAAATATTTCATTAACATGGGATTTACAAAAGAACGGGTAATATAAAGTCATAAGTGAAACATATATGATATCATAACAATTAATATGATTCTATAATAAGTCAACGACATTATTTAAATTGTTATACATGAGTTTCAGATCCATACGAAGCATATCATACCTAAGGTAAGGGATAAATTTTCAATCTCAGTTTTATACGAGATTGCTTATATATAAGTATTTACTGGGGTTACGTTTATCATCCATGACCATGTTTTCTAAAAATGTCTTCCTAAAAATAAAACTATTCTTCCATGCATTTTTAAAGTCATTTTAACCCTTTATTGACTTTTTACCACATTGTACGAATGGAATCATTCCTTTGGTTACCATATAATGTACTTTTGGACTTTTCCGACAAAAGTACGAGGAGAATGTTATTTTTAACTTATATGGAGTGAACGGATTTTTACGGTTTCATAAAGCCTCATTTTCAAGAAGCTTCCTCTACAAGATTGCATGATTATTTTCAACAATACCCTTTTCTTTTAAAATTGCATGGAATTTTGTGAAAAGACAACCATTTTAAAGAAGAAAGGATATTTTCCTCAAAAATTCATTTCAAGTATTTTGTCAAAACTATTTTCCATCTTAGAATACATTATTTCATATGTGTATGTATAAATGAATATGTCTCTATGATTTAAATGGTTTCAATTTTATTATGAATAAATGATATCAAATTTTTATGGATTATGTTATGATGGCATGATGTTTCAGAATCCAATTTTATTACATGGGTTATGCTATGATGTATGATTTATGATTTTGTGGCACATGAAAGAATGATTTCATTATGAGATGGGTGGGACCTATATCTACCTCCAATGAATTGGGTAAAGATTAATATCTCATGAGATACACATGGCTAGAATGGTAAGTTAACCCGGTTCAGTTTACAGTATTGAAAGGAGGAGTGAACTCGATTCAGAAAGGGACATTGTCAACTAAGATGGTCTTGGAAACAATGCCTTGGCTACTATGGAAATCATAACAAGTGTTTCATGGTTGCCACAGTTACATGTTTTACTCCCATGCAATTTTACCATTATTTATGTTCCATTATGATCTATGCCTTATATACTTCCATGTTTTATGTCGTTGCTCAAGATTTTGATGTTTAAACATTATGTTCATGTTTTTTAGTTAAAATGTATATGGTATGTTTTATTTTATCCATGCTTACCCTTAATGATCATTTTAGCTCACCCTTTTTATGTTTTACTTTCCTCCAGGATTAAAAGAAAGGTTTTAGGTAAGGAAACAAAAGTGAAAGATCTTTATGGGAGATGTTGAAGATCTTTCATCACGATTAGAAGATTACATTCCATGTTTCCAAAGACACTAAACTATTACGGTCCTTGTGTGTCTTTATTTATTATGTATTAAGTATTCCGAAAAAGTAATGTAATATCCATGTATGTCAAGATTCGGGTCTCTACAATTGGTATCAGAGGAAAGGTTTATTCAACCTTTGGAAACTAGGATGCGAAAACGTTAGTGAGATCCCTAGAGATATTTCTAAGGTATGTCTAGGGATGTCCCTAAGGATATGTATACGTATAGGATATAGTCCTAAACCAATGGTAACGATCATAGAATAAAACCTAATATGTTAAATATTGAGGGAACTCCCCCTTTAGTATATTGTTTTCCCTAGCATGATTTTTTCCTCTCACACTATTTTTTTGGGGTTTTAGAAAATAGCTGGAAACATGAAGATTCACGATAATGGAGGATATGACATACAATGGAATGATATTCGTCATGAGAAACCAAATGAAACGGGATTTGGAAGTCCAAACATCGTTATTATGCCTAATCAGCAATCTCATAATATGGTCAATAATCTCAACTTTTGTAAGATTCCCGACTCAGATAATAAGAGAACGATGGAGTTTCATGATGATCATAGAGGAAAGAAAGTTCAATTTCCCTCATGTAAATCATGTGGGAAGAGGCATCAGGGAGATTGTTTCAAAGGAACTGGAAGATGATTTGGGTGTGGAAAATAAGTACACAAAGCAAGTAAGTGCAAAGAAAAATGTTCAGTTAACACCATAGTCAAGGATAATGGTATTTCTATGACATAAACAATGATTAGATGTTTTAAATGTGGAATGTATGGGCATTATGCAAACCAATGCCCTAAGGAAAAATCTCATGAAGAGAATCAGCATGGTCATATGGGTAGTATTTATGTGGATGATGATGAGGATACTACAAATGATATATGAGCTTAAAGAAGTGTTGAATCTCAGTATGTTGTTTTAGAAGGTAGTGGAATGATTGTATGTTTATCGAGAGTTATGTTGTATAGTTAATGGTACTATGGAATAAAGAATCATCTAAGGATTGTTACACTATTGTTTTTACTAATGTATTTGAATGTATATGTTGAATGGTACCAGTAACCATGGATGGTTATTCAGGTATTTTTGGAAAGTAGATGATATGCGCATAATGAAGGAAAAAGAAGATAATGAGATGTTTGATTGTATTCATGAGATCATTATTCATATAAGGACTAAGTGATATAATGGTTTGATTATATAGAATTTTGAGGATTTTGGTATGTGGAAAGTGTTAACTTTTAACAACATTCATGTTTTCACTAAGGTTCAATGGGTATTAATTCCTCAAGAGAATACATGATTAAGGTATTCACATGTATGAAATTTGACCAAAAAGATATATCTTATGATATATGGGGAATAAATGATGGCATTAACGTTATTGTTATGTGACATTTCAAGTAATCATTTTCTTTATACTATGAGCTTCGACAGAAGTATTTTATATAATCATAAAGATTGGAATTGATTATCTTGGACATAAGATAGTTCGATATAATAGATGGGATGTTATAGTAATGTAGTTTTAGAAAAAGGAAAACATGCAGGACAGGCGACAACCCATCGCGTGGGACAAGGCTGTTGGAATCGAACCCACAACCGAAGTGCGACTGGCCTTTATCACCTACCACTTGCCTACAGGAAGTCCCTAGTTAGTATAAACTAGTTTTCTTTTAATAAGAAGTATGATATATAAAGTATATGTTCATTTTTTGAACCATATACGATTAATCTAACCATACGATGGACTTATAACTTTTTCTATCCTTTTGTTTAAAATAGATGGAATGACACATCATTCTATCACATGATCTGCTAACACATCACGAATAACAAATTCAACATCATTTCTTTAAGGGATGAAGTGTAAATTATTCAATTCACGAACAACAGTGAGATTGTACCAAAATCATGTAAGTATTTCTTTTAATTCATCATCTTTAGGGAAATGATCTTGAAAACAAAAAATGTTGTCCTAGTTCCCTGATATCCGATGATTCATGTGGTACCTTAGATCATCACAAATCTATAGCTTTGTGATTGTTGGATTTTTTATAACCATGTTCTCTACCACTCACCATCTGAACATGATGGTTAGTTTTCTCTTCCATATTCATATTTTCACCTATGTTCTCCAAAGTGGAAACCCAGTGATTAGTTAATTTGTGTAACCATTATGTTTCATACTATAGTTTTTAAATATTGGTTTTGGTATTCCTTTTTACGATGTGGGTTTCTATTAATTAAACTTTCGAGTAGTAAACCATTTATAACCTCGATGAATTTCGAGGGAGAAATTAATTTTATGGGGGGTAGAATGTAACACCCCGAGATTTTATGAAAAATATTCTTTTTAATTTTATTGATGTATTGTGTTGTACGTTACAACAAAGGAGTCTTGCACAACACTCAACCCTAACTTGGCTTCATTACACGCAATTGTGACCTTCCTTGAGAGCGTGTGTGGTACGCAATACTGAGTTTCACTAAACAATGAAATGCTATTAAAATATTATTAAAACTAGCAGTTATGAATAGTAATAACCACTTTTTGAATTTTTTTAAATTTCATCTTTCAAAATGGACTTCATTTTTGGATTCGGAATATCGAAATTATCCTAGGGTGAAATTTTGGTATTTTTCTAAAAACTTTCAATTTTTGATGAATAGTAAAAACACTAGGTTACTATTTAAAAATCGACTTTTTATTTAAATAATTATTTATTTTATTTAAATTTATTTTAGGTCAAAATTGACACATAATACCTATATAAGTTCAATTTAATTCATTGTAGTCATTTTATAATAATTATAGATATATAAAAATTTTATTGAACTTTTGATCGTCTTTTACCCACCTCCTTGGAGAATTTGCAAATTCACATAAAACTAAACATTACTGCTTTTTTGAATGGAATTTCAAGAATCCGAGAGACACGGTTGATGTGAGTATGTAAAATGCGGTTCAATGAGATGAAAATAAATTTTGGTGAATAGTAATTATTTACTTTTATTTACCACGGTTAAAAGTAAATAGGGTAGTTAAGGGTAAAAATGATATTATTATTACTCTAACACATGTCCTAATTCTATTTGATAAGTGTAATTCGACCAACACCAACCTTAGGAATAAAATATTACCATTTAGGCCCACATGGATTAGATTAGGACATTTAATATTAATTTATTTAAAGAAGGGTTAAAATAGTTAAAATCAAAGTTTAATAAGTAAATAATTTTTAATATAGGTATATACATAAGATAAATTCGAATATAAATATTCATTAGAAAGATAAAAATATTTATTACATAATGATATTTTATTTATAATTTTTAGACATTAAATAATTTAATTTATTTTTGAAACAATGATGTTGTAGTAATTATCTTATTAATGAAATGTTGACATAATTGATGTTATAAATACACAAATAAATGCAATTTGAGACTTTTTATGAATTCCACTAATTTTATAGGTTAATATGACATGATATTATTGATTTATTTAAATTTTATCGAACTAATCATTTTGTTATGATTTTCAAAATAATCAATTACCAAATAGTGTAAAAATTGAAATAAAATAGTTTTTAAAACAAATATTATATTATTAATTGTTATTTATTCCTAAAAATATAAGGTTTCACAAAATGACTTAGATAAGTTTATATATATTAATAATAAACAACTTGTGGTTCTTCTGGCTGGTTATATTATGTTTATTAACATTATAGTGTAAGAAAACAAGAAGACATGGTAGAAGTAAAATTATTTAACTTAAGGTTAAATCTAAATGATAATGTTAAAATAGAAACCTAAACTTGTCTAAATTATATTTTATGTGAGGATTTAGACCCATCCCCACCTTATCTTAGAAATAAATCAATTTGGAGCTTTTAAAAATCGAATATGACTTTATAATAAAATAATATTTTTAATTTTTCCAAAGGGGCCCCTCTCCTCCCTTATAAAAGGGCAACTCCTCCCTCTCTTCCTCACACCACATTGAGCCTTCATGCTCGGCCAAACCCTGCAAAATTCTCTTATAAAATACCCAAGAAACATCCTATAGGTCCTGGTATTCTTCAAAGACCAATTCTAGCGCCCTAATAGGAGTTATCAAAGAGGAGCTTCAAAGAAGAGGTAATGTCTGTTACCGATTCTTTCAACTTTATTTATTCTTCCACTTATTCTTCTTTAGTTGTTTCATTATGAATTAATAAAATCAGTATAAATCATATAATGATATGTTATTATAAGTATTAAATTACCCTATTTCACCATCTATCCATCCTACAGAAAACGAAATCACCACGTGTGCGTACGTACGGAATATTGTCTCCACACTGTGGTGAAATCAGTTTTCCACCAACACCTTACATGGATGGGTATAATGGTGTAAAGTATAACTATATATGGTTATTATAACATCATACTGATTCTGATATATTATACCATCCACTCCAATTTTATTCAATAATTATGGGAACGATATCATCGCTCGTACATATGTACGGACTACCGTCTCCACGACGCGATTAGATTCATTCTCCATGTTAAACATACATGAATGATCATATAGTTTATATAATGAATAATAATGAAATATATGAAATAATAATGCTACTAGATTTATGTATATATATATATATGTATTTCATGTATTTAGTTTCATTCAATACAATAAGGAAATGAAAACAGCGTTCATGCGTACGTAAGGCCTACCGTCTCCATGAACGGTGTATTTTATTACTTTTATCGATCTATAATATACATATGTATATGATGAATATATATTATATATAAATCATGTTTTACATTCTAGAATTATGTAAATCAGGATATATGTAATAATATCAAGAACGAAAAGTCGAAACACATACGATAAATGAAATGATTTTACCCAAAATGCTGCTTGAACATGGGATTTACAAAAGAACGGGTAATATAAATTCATAAGTGTAACATATATGATATCATAACAATTAATATGATTCTGTAATAAGTCAATGAGATTATAAAAATCATTATACAGGAGGTTAGGATCCATACGAAGCATATCAGACCTAAGGTAAGGGATAAATTTTCAATCTCATTTTTATCCGAGATTGCTTATACGTAAGTATTTACTGGGGTTACGTTTACCATCCATAACCATGTTTTCTAAAAATGTATTCATAAAATGTTAACTATTCTTCCATGAATGTTTAAAGTCATTTTTAACATTTATTTACTTTTTACCACATTGTATGAATGAAATCTTTCCTTTGGTTACCATATAAGGTACTTTTTTATTTTTCCGACAAAAGTACGAGGAGAATGTTATTTTTAACATATACGGCATGAACGGATTTTTATAGTTTCATAACGCCTCATTTTCAAGAAGCTCCCTCTACAAGATTGCATGATTATTTTAAAAAAAACCCCTTTTCATTTAAAATTTCATGGAATTTTGTGAAAAGAAAATGATTTTAATGAAGAAAGGATATTTTCCTCAAGAATTCATTTCAAGTGTTTTGTCAAAACTATTTTCCATCTAAGATTACATTATTTCATATGTGTATGTTTCAAGTAATATGTCTCTATGATTTAAATGGTTTCAATTTTCTTATGATGAAATGATATCAAATTTATATGGATTATGTTATGATGGCATGATGTTTAAGAATCCCATTTTATTACATGGTTTATGCTATGATGTATGATTTATGATTTTGTGGCACACGAAAGAATGATTTATTATGAGATGGGTGGGATCTATATCTCCCACAAATTCATTGGGTAATGATTTATATCTCATGAGATAGACATGTCTAGAAAGATGAGTTAATCTCGTTCAGTATTACAGGACTGAAAGGAGGAGTGAACTCGATTCAGAAAGGGACTTTGTCCACTAAGATGGTCTTGGCAGCAATGCCTTGGCTACTATGGAAATATAACAAGTGCTGCATGGTTGCAACAATTACTTGGTTTATTCCCATTTTATTTTATCATGATTTATGTTCCATTATGTTCTATGCCTTATGTACTTCCATGTTTTATGTCGTTGCTCAAGATTTTGATGTTTAATCATTATGATCATGTTTTTAAGTTCAAATGTATATCGTATGTTTTATTTTATCCATGCTTACCCTTATTGAGAATTTTAGCTCACCCTTTTTATGTTTTACATTCCACAAGGATTAAAAGAAAGGTTTTAGGTAAGGAAACAAAAGTGGAAGATCTTTATGGGAGATGTTCAATATCTTTCACCACGATTAGAAGATTACATTTCAAGTTTCCAAAGACACTAAACTATTACAGTCCTTGTGTGTCTGTATTTATTATGTATTATGTATTCTAAAAATGTAATGTAATATCCATGTATGTCAAGCTTCGGTTCTCTACAATTGAAATCAAAGGAAAGGTTTAGTCAACCTTTGGAAACTAGGATGTGAAAACGTTAGTGAGATCCCTAGAGATATTTCGAAGGTGTGTCTAGGGATGTCCCCAAGGATAAGTATACGTAGAAGATATAGTCCTAAAACTATGGTAATGATCTTAGAATTTGACCTAAGATGTTAGATATTGAGGGAACTCCCCCTTTACTATGTTGTTTTCCCTAGCATGATTTTTTCCTCTCACACTATTCTTTTTGGGTTTTAGAAAATGGCTGGAAACAGGAAGATTCATGATAATGGAGGATATGACAGACAATTGAATGATATTCTTCATGAGCAACCAAATGAAACGGGATTTGGAAGTCCAAACAATGTTGTTATGCCTAATCATAAATCTCATAATATGATCAATAATCTGAACTTTCGTAGGATTGCTGACTCAGATAATAAGAGAAAGATGGATTTTCATGATGATCATAGAAGAAATAATGTTCAATTTTCCTCATGTAAATCATGTAGGAAGAGGCATCAGGGAGATTGATTCAAAGGAACTGGAAGATGCTTTGGGTGTGGAAAAGAAGTACACAAATCCAGTAAGTGAAAAGGAAAAGGTCCATTTAACAACATGGACAAGGATAATGGTATTGCTACGACATCAACAACGATTAGATGTTTTAAATGTGGAATGTGCGGGAATTATGGAAACCAATGACCTAAGGGAAAATCTCATGATGATAATCAGCATTGTCATATGGTAAGTATTTATGTGGATGATGATTAGGAGACTACCAATGATATATGAGATGAATGGAGTGTTGAAGCTCAGTCATTTGTTTTAGAAGGTAGTGGAATGATTGTATGTTTATCGAGAGTTATGTTGTATAGTTAATGGTACAATGGAATAAAGAATCATCTAAGGATTGTTACACTATTGTTTTTCCAAATGTATTTGAAACTATATGTTGAATGGTACTAGTAACCATGGAAGGTTATTCAGATATTTTTGGAAAGTAGATGATATGTGCATAATGAAGGAATAAGAAGATAATGAGATGTTTGATTGTATCCATGAGATCATGATTGATATAAGGACTAAGTGATATCATTGTTTGAGTATATAGAATTTTTAGGATTTTGGTATGTGGAAAGTGTTAACTTTTAACCACATTCATCTTTTCAATAATGTTCAATGGGTATTCATTATTCAATAGAATACATGATTAAGGTATTCACATGTTTGTAATTTGGAAAAAAAGATATATCTTATGATATATGGGGGATAAATGATGGAATTCATGTGATTGTTATGTGACATTTCAAGTAATCATTTTCATTATACTATGAGCTTGGACCGAAGTATTTTAGATAAGCCTAAAGATTGGAATGGATTATGTTGGACATAAGTTAGTTTGACATTATTGATGGGATGTTATAGTAAAGTAGTATTAGAAAAAGGACAACCTGCAGGACATGCGACAACACATCGCATCAGACAAGGTTGTGGGAATCAAACCCACAACCGAAGTGTGACTAGCCTATATCGCCTACTAATGGCCTACAGGAAGTCCATGGTTAATAGAAACTAGTTTTATTTTATTATGTAGTATGATATATATTGTATAAGTTCATTTTTGGAACCATATACGATTAATCTAACCACAAGATTGACTTATAACTTTTGCTAACATTTTGTTTCAAACAGATGGAATGACCCATCAGTCTATCACATGATCTGCTAACACTTCACGAATAACAAATTCCACTTTATTTCTTTAAGGGATGAAGTGGAAATTGTTTAGTCCATGAACAATAGTGAGATTGTACCAAAATCATGTAAGTATTTCTTTTAATTCATAAACTTTATGGAAATGATCTTGAAAACCAAAAATGTTGTCTTAATTCCCTTATATCCGATGAATCCGATGGTACCTTATATCATCACAAATCTATAGCTTTGTGATTGATGGCTTTTTCATAACCATGTTCTCTACCACTCTCCATCAGAACATGATGGTTAGGTTTCTCTTCCATATCCATATTTTCACCTATGTTCTCTTGTGTGGAAACCTAGTGATTAGTTAATTTGGGTAACCATTATGTTTCATAATAGAGTTTTTAAGGATTCTTTTTGGTATTCCTTTTTACGATGTGGGTTCCTATTAAAGAAACTTCCTAGTAGTAAACCATTTATAACCCTGACGAATTGTGAGGGAGAAATTCATTTTATGGGGGGTAGAATGTAACAACCCGTGATTTTATGAAAAATATTCTTTTTAATTTTATTGATGCCTTTCGTTGTACGTTACAACAAAGGAGTCTTACACAACATACAACCCTAACTTGGCTGCATTACACGGAATCACGACCTTCCTCGATAGTGTGTGTTGTACGTAATACCGAGTTTCACTAAACAACGATATGGTATTAAAATATTATTAAAACTAACCGTTATGAATATTAATAACCACTTTTTTAAATTTTGTAAATTTCATCATTCAAAATGGACTTCATTTTTGGATTCGGAATATCGAAATTAGCCTCAGGGGAAATTTTGGTATTTTTCTGAAAATTTCAATTTTTGATGAATAGTGAAAACACTGAGTTACTATTTAAAAACCAACATTTTATTTAAATAATTATTTATTATATTTAAATTTATTTTAGGTCAAAATTGACACATAATACCTATATAAGTTAATTGTAATTCATTGGAGTCATTTTATAATAATTTTAGATATATAAAAATTTTATTGAACTTTTGACCATCTTTTACCCACCTCCTCGGAGAATTTGTAAATTTACATAAAACTTAATTTTACCGCTTTTGTGAATGTAATTTCAAAAATCTAAGAGACACGGTTGATGTAAGTAAGAAAAATGTGATACAATGAGATGAAAATAATTTTTGGTGAATAGTAATTTTTTACTTTTATTTACCACGATTAAAAGTAAATAGGGTAATTAAGGGTAAAAATGATATTATTATTACCATAAACAAGTCCTAATTCTATTGGATAAGTTTAATTCGACAGAAAACAACCTTATGAATAAAATATGACCATTTAGGCCCACTTGGATTAGATTAGGACATTTAATATTAATTTATTTAAAGAAGGGTTAAAATAGTTAAAATCAAAGTTTAATAAGTAAATCATTTTTAATAGAGTGTTATACATAAGATAAATACGACTATAAAAATAATTAGAAAGATAAAAATATTTCCAACATAATGGTATTTTATTTATAATTTTTAGACATTAAATAAGTTAATTTAGTTTTGACACTATGATGATGTAGTAATTATCTTATTAATGAAATATTGACATAATTGATGTTATAAATACCCAAATAAATGAAATTTGAGACTTTTAATGAATTAAACTAATCTTTTTGATTAATATGACATGTTAGTATTGATTTAGTTAACAAATTTAGAACTAATCATTCTGTTATGATTTTCACAAAAATCAATTACCAAATAGTGTCAAAATTGACATAAAATAGTTTTTAAAACACATATTATATTATTAATTGTTATTTTATTCCTAAAATTCTATAGTTCGGCCAAATGACTTATATAAGATTATATATATTAATAATAAACAACTTGGGGTTCGTTTGGCTTGTTATTGAATTTTTATTAACATTATAGTGTAAGAAAACAAGAAGACATGGTAAAAGTAAAATTATTTAACTTAAGGTTAAATCTAAATGATAAGGTTTAAATAGAAACCTAAACATGTCTAAATTCTATTGGATGAGAGTATTTCGACCCATACCCACCTTAGATTACAAATAAATCAATTTGGAGCTATTTAAAACCGAATATGACTATATAATAAAATAATATTTTTAGTTTTTCCAAAGGTACCCCTCTCCTCCATTATAAAAGGGCACCTCCTCCCTCTCTTCCTCACACCACATTGAGCCTTCAATCTCGGACAAACCCTTAAAAATTCTCTTCTAAGCTTCCCTAGAAATATCCTAGATGTCCTGGTTATCTTCAAAGACAACTTTTAGTGCCCTAAGAGTTCTCAAAGAGGCTCTACAAAGAAGAGGTAATGTCCGTTACCGATTCTTTCAACATTACTTCTTCTTCCACTTCTTCTTATTTAGTTGTTTAATTATGAAGTAATTATATCAGTATAAATCATATACTGATATGTTTTTATAAGTATGAAACTACCCTATTTCACCATCTATCCATCCTACGGAAAACGAAATCACCACGCGTGCGTACGTACGGAATACCATCTCCACGCCGTGGTGAAATCTGTTTTTCCACCAACACCTAACATGGAAGGGTATAATGGTGTAAAGAATAACTATATATGGTTATTATAACATCATACTGACTCTGATATATTATACCATCCACTCCAATTTTATTCAATAATTATGGGAACGATATCATCGCTTGTGCGTACGTACGGACTACCGTCTCCACGACGCGATGAGATTCATTCTCCATGTTAACCATACATGAATGATCATATAGTTTATATAATGAATAATAATGAAATATATGAAATAATAATGCTACTAGACTTATGTATATATATATTTATGTCATCTATTTAGTTTTATTCAATTCAATAAGGAAACGAAAACATCGTTCATGCGTACGTACGACCTACAGTCTCCATGAATGGGGTGTTTCATTCCTTTTATCGATCTATAATATACATATGTATATGATTAATATATATTATATATAAATCATGTTTTTGATTTGTTAATTATGTAAATCTGGATATAATTAATAATATCAATAACGAAAAGTCGAAACACATTCGATAAATGAAATGATTTTACCCAAAATGATTCTTTAACATGGGATTTACAAAAGAACGGGTAATATAATGTCATATGTGAAACATATATGATATCATAACAATTAATATGATTCTATAATAAGTCAATGATATTATTCAAATCATTATACTGGAGGTTCAGATCCATACGAAGCATATCGGACCTAAGGTAAGGGATAAAATTTCAATCTCAATTTTATTTGAGATTGCTTATACGTAAGTATTTATTGGGGTTACGTTTATCATCCATGGCCATGTTTTCTAAAAATGTTTTCATAAAATGTTAACTATTCTTCCATGAATTTTTAAAGTAATTTTTACCCTTTATTGACTTTTTACCACATTGTATGAATGAAATCATTCCTTTGGTTACCATATAAGGTACTTTTTGACTTTTCTGACAAAAGTACAAGGAGAATGTTATTTTTAACTTATACAGCGTGAAAAGATTTTTACGGTTTCATAACGCCTCATTTTCAAGAAGCTTCCTCTACAAGATTTCATGATTATTTTCTACAAAACCCTTTTCTTTTAAAATTGCATGGAATTTTGTGAATAGAAAATGATTTAATGAATAATGGATATTTTCCTCAAGAATTCATTTCAAGTGTTTTGTCAAAACTATTTTCCATCTAAAATCCATTATTTCATATGTGTATGTTTCAAGTAATATGTCTCTATGATTTAAATGGTTTCAATTTTCTTATGATGAAATGATATCAAATTTTTATGGATTATGTTATGATGGTATGATGTTTAAAAATCCCATTTTAGTGCATGCATAATGCTATGATGTATGATTTTTGATTTTGTGGCACACGAAAGAATGAATTCATTATTAGATGTGTGGGACCTATATCTACCTCCAATGCATTGGGTAATGATTTATATCTCATGCGATAGACATGGTTGGAAAGGTAAGTTAATTCGGTTCAGTATTACATGACTGAAACGAGGAGTGAACATGATTCAAAAAGGGACTTTGTCCACTAAGATGGTCTTGACATCAATGCCTTGGCTACTATGGAAATCATAACAAGTGATAAATGGTTTCCACAATTACTAGTTTTATTCCCATGCTATTTTACCATGATTTATTTTCCATTATGATCTATGCCTTATGTACTTCCATGTTTTATTTCGTTGTTCAAGATTTTGATGTTTAAACATTATGTTCATGTTTTTAAGTTCAAATGTTTATGGTATGTTCTATTTTATCCATTTTTACCCTTACTGAGCATTTGATCACACCCTCTTTATGTTTTGCATTCCCCCAAGATTAAAAGAAAGGTTTTACGTAAGGAAACAAATGTGGAAGATCTTTATGGGAGATGTTGAAGATCTTTCACCATGATTAGAAGATCACGTTCCAAGTTTCCAAAGACACTAAACTATTACGGTCCTTGTGTGTCTGTATTTATTATGTATTAAGTATTCCGCAAATGTAATGTAATATCCATGTATTTCAAGATTCGGGTCTCTACACTCCCCATGTGTTATCAATCCATGAATAAATGAGAATGTTTTTTTAGGGTTATGGTCATAAAATTATCCATTAATTTATATGAATTATAATAGATCCATAAAAAATAACTCCCCAAATAATGATTATAATTATATATAATATCTTCATAATTATAAAAAACATGGGGAACCTCGCCATTCTATGAAAATCCTCCCTAATCAAGTGGGTTTCAGATTCCATAATACCATATAACCTTTAATACAAGGTACAAAGACCATATAGTATTCTATTATAATGATTATCCATAATTCATCCAATATTCTAGACAGCCAAAAGAATTAAATCCCTACTATCCATAAAATTTCGTATTCCACAATCTTGTCCAAAAACTACTTGTCCTATAAAAATATTCACCATTCAAATTATAAAAACACAAATAAATCATATTCAACTGCCCATACTACATCATAAATATCCATCATTGATGAATCAACCAACACATACACCATCCTGTGTAGTCTCTCTCATGTTATAATAAATTTTGTTCAGAAAATGAAAACAATGAATTCTAAAGTGTCATACGTTCAAAATAAATTACAAGCCTTTAATATTATTTAGTAATACATGCCTAATAAGTATATCCAATTTCTAAAATTATAGGTATAATATATTCAAACAAAATAATTTATTGAATAACACAAAGTACTAAATATCATAAGAAATGAAAAATCTATTTATAAACACAAGTCAATCATTTTGAAACAATATAATGATTCATTATGTCGAGACAATAATATTGAACCTATAAAGTACCAATCGTATTCTAAATGAATATTAATTATTTTTCATATTAATATTCATTAAATTAAACAATGACATACCTGAGGACCATAATACTTTATAATCATTGGAAACATTAAACAAAAACATCTAGTCTTGTGAAATATCTTCAATGTTTTAATGAAATATCATCCCCTTTAGTACCCCTAAATAAAATCATTCTTTATATAAGGGGTAAAAGAATTAAAATAAATGTTGAGATCGAATTCTTTATAAGGGAAAAACAATGAGATATATAAATATAAATGAACATTGGTGTACGGGAACATGATCATAAAATTTGAAAATAACACCTCACATACAAAAGATCATAATTTTGAGCCATGGATTAACGATTGGTATATCATAAGACAAGAATCATAAGAAAATAAAATAACATGATCCTGGAGAGAATAAAAATGGTCTAAGACATATAATTTTAGGTATAAAATATTTTTTGAAAATATTATATCAATCCTAACAACTAAAAAATACATATAATGTTTGGATTTTGTTATTCAATAGTGTTCGTGATTCATGCTAGAGATAACCTCCCTTTTACCCTCATGTTTCAGTCTTAGGAAGACCTCCCATGTTCCTTCTTATTTCAAGCATAGAATGACCATCCACGTATATTGTTTTTTTGGATGTAGTATGACCACCCATGTACACCATGGTTTCATTATTGGGATGACCACTCATGTACCATTTAATCCCATATAACAATTATCAATACCCAATGCATTAGAGGGAGACATAGGTATAAACCATAATATAATTAAAACAATGCATTTCTGAGACACAATTTCATAAAACATTAATCATATAATAAATGATGAAATTATATGGGTATAGTTAACATGTCATCAAATTTTAACTTTTATAAAAGAGATAGGATTAGTAATTATATCATAATATGTGTCAAATATAAATAAAATTGAGACAAAATTACCATACCAATTTGGAAACATAAGAATAGTAAACCAAATGAATGATATATCATCAAATGTATATATAAATACCCTTTTATTTAGGGATATAATAAATGTATATACATTATATAAACAATAACAAAGAAACATGTTGAGAATATATCATAAGTGTTGCATAAATATACATGATATTAGAAAAACCCTTATCTAAAGTCTTGATTTCCTCACAACACATTCAGACCTATAATATATTAAATATTTGTTTATTATAAATACATCACATAGAAGTATTCATAAAAATAATAATATATATAATTTAATTATGACATTATAATACTCAAGAATTAATAATTACATGTTAATGTTATGTTTCAGGTAGTAACTATAATGACGCATAATTTACATACACTGTTAGTACTTCAAAATTGAAGTACACTTATTACAACATATAACAGAACCATGAAAGGACCGTATAGGTATAGTGTCTTTAGAAACTGGGAAACATAAACAACTGGTTCATAATGCGTCTACATTGTCTCCCATTTATTTCATCATATCTATAGCCCCTATTGGTATATCTGACTTAATAACCTTCTTCCTTACCTGGGGAAAGAAAACATACAAAAAGGTGAGCTGAAATGCTCAGTAAGGGTAAACAAAAGATATATCAATCACATCATATTCATAAGAACATAATATTTTGGAAATCTTACCCTGTAAAAGAGATCATAATTTCATAACCTGGGAAAAATCATGGTAGTGAAATGTAATCACAATAATCATAACGTAAAACATGAAGCTTTTTGGCATACACACATAATCATAGAGAACCATTTCTTATTAGTCAAGACTCATTTCCATGACTATCTTAGTGGACAAAGTCCATTTCTGAACCGAGTTCATTCCTCGTTTGAGTCCTGTTTCAGTGAACCAGTTCAACCAACCATTCCAGCCATGTCTATATCATGAGATAAAAATAATTACCCAATGCATTTGAGAGAGATATAGGTCCCACCAATCTCATAATTATACCATTCTTATGTGTGCCACAAAATCATAAATTATACATCATTGCATAACCCATGTAATAAAAATGGGATTCTTAAACATCGTGACATCATAAAACAATTCATATATGATAAAAGAATTCATAAAATTAATTTCATCACAACATAATCAAATCAATGTAATAATAGGGATAGAAACAGAACCCTATATTATATTATATGGAAAATAATTTTGATAAAACACTTGAATTCCATTCTTGATGAAAATATCCTTTCTACTTGAAAAAAACTTTTCCTCTCTTAACATGTCATACAATTCTAAACTAAATGTAGTTGATTAAAAATAAACTTGAAAACTTGTAAAGGAATCTTCTTGTAAATAATTTTTGAAAAATCCATTCATGCCGTATAAGTTAAAAAAACATTCTTCTCGTACTATTGTCGGAAAAGTCAAAAAGTACCTCATACGAAAAACGAAAAAAGATTCCTTTCATATCTTTTACTAAAAACTCACCGAAGGGTAAAATTGGATTTAATAAATTGTAGGTGGATGTAAATAATATTACATATTGAGGAAACATGGATGTGGATGATAAAATACACCCTAGTAAATTCAAAGTATAATCAATCTCAGATAAAAATGAGATTGTGATATTTCCCATAATTTAGGTCCGATTTTCTTCGTAAGTGTCCGAAACTCCTGTATAACGATTTAAATGATGTCCTTGACATATTCAAGAATCATACTCATTGTTATGATATCATATATGGGCATATTATTAGCTTATTATTAGTAATATTTCATTGCTACTTGTTATTCGGGTGTTTATTACCTTTTGTTCTTATGCGTGTTTTGTCAAATAAATTCTTATTCTTATTTTTAGGTTATATATACCTCAATTCCAGAATGGTATTAGTGTGATATATATCATATTTATTCACTCAATTCATTAATGTAATCATTATGCATTGAAAATCATGTAGAACGAGTCGCATCACATCATGAAGACAATATTCCGTACGTACGCAAGAGCGATGATATCGTTCCCATGATCATGGAATTGTATTGGAGTGTATGTATAATATTTCATAATCAATATAACTTTAAAATAATAATATATATTAATTCTTTACACCATTATATCCATCCATGTAAGGTGGTGGTGGAAAATAGATTACACCACGGCATGGAGACAGTATTCCGTACGTACGCACAGGCGGTGATTTCATTTTCTGTAGGATGGATAGATGGTGAAATAGGGTAGTTTCATACTTATAATAACATATAATTATATCAGTGATACTGATGTTATTAATTCATAATTAAAAAACAAAATAAGAAGAACTGGAAGAAGAGATAAAGTTGAAAGAATTGGTAACAGACATTACCTCTTCTTTGAAGTGCCTCTTTGAGAATTCCTTTTAGGGAAACAAAATTGGTCTTTGAAGAAGACCAGGACCTCTAGGATGTTTCTAGGGAAGTGGAGAGGAGAAATTGGAAGGGGTTGGCCGAGTTTCAAGGCTCAATTTGGTGTGAGGAAGAGAGGGAGGAGGTGCCCTTTTATAAAGGAGGAGAGGGGCACCTTTGAAAAAACTAAAAATATTATTTTATTATAAAGCCATATTTGGTTTTAAATAGCTTCGAATTGATATATTTCTAAGCTAATGTGGGGATGGGTCGAAATTATCTCATCCAATAGAATTTGGACAAGTTTAGATTACTATTTTAACCATATCATTTAGATTTAACTTTACGTTAGATAATTTTACATATACTGTGTCTTTTTGTGTTCAAACACTATAAGGTTAATAAACATACTATAACAAGCCAAAAGAACCCCAAGTTGTTTATTATTAATATATATAACATTATCTAAGTCATTTGGCTGTACCTTATATTTTAAGGAATAAGATGACAATTAATAATATAATATTTATTTTAAAAACTATTTTATGTCAATTTTGACACTATTTAGTAATTTATTTTTGTGAAAATAATAACATAATGATTAGTTCAAAAAAAGTTAATTAAATCAAAACCAACATGTCATATTAACCTATAAAATTAATTTAATTTATAAAAAGTCTCAAATTTCATTTATTTGGGTATTTATAACATCTATTATGTCAATATTTTATTAATAAGATAATTAATGCGTCATCTTTGTGTCATAAATAAATTAAATTATTTATTGTCTAAATATTACAAATAAAATACCATTATGTAGGAAATATATTTATCATTATAATTAATATTTATAGTCGAATTTATCTTATGTATAACCATATATTAAAAATTATTTAATTATTAAACTTCGATTTTAACTATTTTAACCCGTCTTTAAATAAATTAATAATAAATGTCATAATCTAATCCAAGTGGGCCTAAATGGTCATATTTTATTCCTAAGGTTCTTTTTGGTCGAATTAAACTTATCCAATAGAATTAGGACATGTGTTAGGGTAATAATAATATCATTTTTACCCTTAATTACCCTATTTACTTTTAACCGTGGTAAATAAAAGTAAAAAGTTAATATTCAACAAAAATTATTTTAATCTCATTGAACCACACTTTACTTACTGACATCAACCGTGTCTCTCGGATTTTTGAAATTCCACTCACAGAAGTGGTAAAATTAAGTTTTCTGTAAATTTGCAAATTCTCCTAGGAGGTGGGTAAAGGACGGTGAAAAGTTTAATAAAATTTTTTTATATCTCAAATTATTATAAAATTACTCAAATGAATTACATTGAACTTATATAGGTATTATGTATCAATTTTGACCAAAAATAAATAATTATTTTAATAAAAAGTTGTTTTTTAAATAGTAACCCAATGTTTTCACTATTCATCAAAAATTTAACGTTTCCAGAAAAATACCAAAAGTTTACCCTAGGCTTATTTCGATATTCCGAATCCACAAATGAAGTCCATTTTGAAAAATAAAATTTACAAAATTTCAAAAAGTGGTTATTACTATTCATAACTGCTAGTTTTAATAATATTTTAATAGTATATCGTTGTTTAGTGAAACTCGATATTGCGTACGACGCAAGCTATCAAGGAAGGTTGCGATTGCATGTAAAGCAAGACAAGATAGTGCTGTGTGTAGTGAAAGATTCCTTTGATGATTTATATAAAACAAAATATTTCTTATAAAAGTCTCGGATGTTACATTCTACCCCCCTTAAAATTAATTTCGCCCTCGAAATTCATCACTTGTAACAAACAGATGAGGATACCTCTCCCTAATTATATCATCAAGCTCCCATGTAGCTTCTTCAAATTGGTGGTTCATACATAAAACTTTCACCAAGTGAGTTGTCTTGTTCCATATGAATTTTTCACAACGATCAAGAATCTCTATCGGTTGTTCTTCATAAGAAAGATCTTGTTCCAACGGTACAACTTCTAGGCTGAGTACATGTGAAGGATCTGGTATTTACTTTCTTAGGAGAGATACATGGAACACATTGTGAACTTGAGAGAGATTCCGTGGAAGCGCCAATCGGTAATCTACCTTCCCAACACGATCCAGTATTTCAAAAGGACCAATATACCTAGGGATCATATTTCCCTTCTTTCCAAATCTCATTACTCTCTTCCAAGGAGATATTCGTAAGAACACTTTATCACCCACTTCAAACTCTAAGTCTTTTCTTCGGTTGTCGGCATAAATTTTTTGTCGACTCTGATCTTCTCTTATGTGTTTTTGAATAGATCAGACCTTTTCTGCCATCTCATCAACAAGATCTGCTCCTAATAGCTTTCTTTCCCCAACTTCATCCCAGCAAGATGGAGTCCTGCATTTCGTTCCCTAGAGAGCTTCATAAGGAGCCATCTGAATACTGGAGTGAGTGCAATTATTATAAGAAAATTCCACCCAAGGTAGGTGTTGATCCCAACCACCTTTTAAATCTATAGAGAAAGATCTCAACATATCTTCTAGAGTTTGAACTGTTCTCTCAGACTGACTATCTATCTAAGGATGATAAGCAGTGCTGAAACTCAACTCTGTATCCAGAGTATGCTGAAGTCTTCACCAGATCTTTGAGGTAAAACTCGGATCCCGATCAGATATAATAGAATGTGGTACTCCATGCAATCATACCACTTCCTTTAAATATATCCTGGAAAGCTGATCTAGAGAGAAATCTTCTTTAATAGCAATGAAGTGTGCAGACTTTGTAAGACGATCAACTATGACCCAGATAACATTATTTCCATTGGATGTTTTAGGAAGTCCTATGACAATGTCCATAGCGATGTTTTCCCATTTCCATTCGGGTATGGGTCATGGTAGTAACATCCCCTTAGACTTCTCTCTCTCAGCTTTAACTTGCTGACAAACCAAGCATCGGGAGAAATATTCAGCAACATCTTTTTTCATGCCATCCCACCAGAAGTACTCATTCAGGTCCCTATACATCTTCATGCTTCCAGGATGAATAGAGAATGAAGAACTATGAGCCTCATCCAGCAGCTCCTTCTTTAATTTTGGGATGAGAAAAACACAAACCTGATTCCTGAACATTATTATCCCATCATAATCAAGGTTGATTTTAGGAAAATTTATCACCTTCTTTTGTAACTCGACATCTTCTTCCTATGCCTCTTGAATCTTCACATGTATAGATGGTTGAACATTCATTTGAGAAAGATACAATTTTCCCCTTTCATTATAATTCCAAGATCCTTCTTTTGTTAATCCATAAATATTGGATCTTTTATGATCCTCATCATGGATAAACTGGCATTGTCTTGTCGACATAATGAATCTACCACCTTGTTTGCATTCCCAGGGTGGTAATAAATTGAGCAGTCGTAATCCTTATTCAGCTCCAACCATCATCTTTGGTGCATATTCAGCTCCTTTTGTGTGAAAATATACTTTAAAATTTTATAATCAGTATAAATATCACACCTTTCTCCATAAAGATAATACCTCTAAATGTTTAATGCAAAGATTACCGCATCTAACTCCAAATCATGAGTTGGGTAATTTTGCTCATGGATTTTAAACTGTCGTGAGGCATAAGCTATCACCATATCATTTTTCATAAGAACACACCCCAATCACTTATTGGATGCATCACTGTATATCACAAACCTTTCTCCACTACAAGGCAGTGTGAGCATAGGTGCACTGGATAACCTTCTTTTCAACTCCTTGAAATTCTCATCAAATTCCTCCATCCAAACAAAATTATCTTTTTTCCGAGTCAACATGGTGAGTGGATTAGATAATTGTGAAAAATCATTCACAAAACATCAATAATATCAAGACAAACCAAGAATACTTCGGATCTCGGTTACTGTTGTTGGTATCGACCATCTTTCAATAACCTCTGTTTTTGCTGGATGGACATATATCCCCTCTTTTGAGATTATGTGACCCAAAAATGAAACTTTTTGAAGCCCAAATTTACACTGGTTAAATTTGGCACAAATCTTATCATTTCTTAGGGTCTTTAGTACAATTCTCAAGTTATCTTCATGTTCTTCCTTCATCTTTGAATAGACAAGAATATCATCTATAAAGACTACCACAAACTGATCAAGATAGTCTCTAAAGACTCTATTCAACAGATCCATGAAGATAGCAGGGGCATTAATAAGACCAAATGGCATCACTATAATTTTATAGTGTCCATACCTTGTACGGAAATCTGTCTTTGGTATATCCTCCCTTTTGACCCTTAATTGATGATATCCTGAATGAAGATCAATCTTGGAAAAGTATTGAGCTCCGCTTAGTTGGTCAAATAAGTCATCAATGCGCGGGAGAGGATATTTGTTCTTGATAGTGATCTTGTTAAGTTCTCGATAATCAATATAGAGTCTCATTGAACCATCTTTCTTCTTAACAAAATAGAACAGGTGCTCCCCAAGGTGACACACTAGTGCGTATGAATCATTTATCAAGATTATCTTGGATTTACTTATTCAATTCCTGCAACTCAATTGGGGACATTCTATAAGGTGTCTTTGAAATAGGCAAAGCACCCGATACGAGTTCTATTGAAAACTCAACTTCACGATTTTGTGGAAGACCTAGAAAATCCTCCGGAAAGACATCATCAAATTCTTGTACAATGGGAATTTTATTAATTGTGAGTTTCTCTCCAACCATTTGAGATAAATAACCTTCATTTAATGGAATCAAGACCCATAAGATGGTTGAAATTTCCACTGGAAGGTTATGTTCATCCTTGCATTGATAGATGATCATAGATTGATCTGGAATATGAAATGTGACTTCTATTCTTTGGAAATTGATATGAGATCCATATAAATAAACCCAATCCATTCCAAGAATCACATCAAATTCCACTATAGGAAGGATCACAAGATTTGTAGGAAGCACATTCCCACAAAATTCAATCAGAGAAGAATTGTAAACTTTTGATGCGACTGTTGTGCCATTTGGCGTTGTCACATCCAACTCAACATTTAATTGTTGATGTAATACGGTGATACCCTTAGAAAATTCTTCAGAAATAAAAGAGTGGGTGGATCCAGAATCAAATAAAACATTTGATACATTAGAGTGGATGGTAAGTGTACCTATCACCACTTCATTATCATACTCCACATCGCAAATAGTAATTGCATGTGACTTTCCTTTGCCTTTGGCCTTAAGAGTTTGTTGGTGTCAATCATCATCACCAACCCTTGGATTTGGGCATTGATTGGCATAATTCCCCATCTCCTTGCACTTGAAACATTGAAGAGTAGTAGGTTCATTCTGTGTATCCCTTCCGTTGTTTGCATCATTAGACATCTTCTTCCCATTATTTCGACATTCAATTTCCCGATGACCTTCTTTTCCACACATATAACATTTTCTTGTCCCCTTAAGATAATTTTCTCCATGTTTTTACACACTTTCAGCATAAGGGAAAACTAATCTTATTTTTAGTGTGGTATTTAGATTTTCCTTTGAATTCCATTTTCCTCTTCTTATCAAACCCGTGTGATTGATGGGTTACCCCAATCTCCATCTCAACCTTGAGAGCACATCAAACGATTTCCTCATAGCTATTGAAGTCCCTTATGGCTAATGCCCTTCGAAGAATTGCTTTTAAGCCACTACAGAATCGATCGATATTACGCTCAGGTTGGATAATAATACCATAAGCGTACCTTGCATGTCTTGTAAAATTTGCTTCATAGGTACCAACAGATTCATCATCCTTTTGATTCAGTTCAAGAAACTCCTTCTCCATCTTTTTTTGATGAATAAGAGGGAAGTACTTATTGAAAAATAAGTTCTTGAACTCATCCCATTCCATGGACTCAATTTCATCCCTTTTCCTAGTATTCTTAATAGGATTCCACCATTTATCAGCTTCACCTTCCAAAAAATAAACTACTAAGATGACTTTATCATGTTCAGAACATTGAAGAACTGAAAATATATTTTCAGTGGTACTGATCCTTTGTTCAGCCACTAATGGATGAGAAGACCCGCTGAATGAAGGTGGACACTGCCTCATGAAGGATTTAACAGAATGTTGCTCCTTCCTTTTCTCGTTTGGAAGTCCTACATGATTCATAGCTTGAGAAAGTTGTGTGATCATGGCTACAAGATTTTGCATACCAACTCCCATAACGTTTGGTTGCTCAGGGGGACAATCATTGCATTTCCCCTTGCATTCTTCATTAACACGGTTTCTTTGGGTTCCAGCCATTGACTAGAACTAAGAAGAATTGTTTGAGAAACACTAATTATAATAGGAAAACCACATAATCAAGAATAAAATTTCACAATTAAGGTTTTATCATAGGTTGTTAATGGCCATTTCTGAAACACTAAGATTGTGTTCTAAGCTTAGACATATCCTTAGGTGTCTTACTAAGGCTTTCACATCCTAGTTTCCAATGGTTGACTATACCTTTCCTCTGATACCAACTACAATGGTCTAGAATTACTTCCAGATAACTATAATTGATACCTATCAGGGCACTCCATGGGAGGATACACCCCATGGGCGGGACACACCACCATCCCCAGTGGCAGCAATTTCCTCATGAAGCCCTTGGGCGGAGAGCCATGCTTCGTCCAACGCTCACATGTGATAGTTCCCAAGGATCGGATACATTCCTACTTCCTTTGCCTCTGTTACCAACTATAACGGCCCATACTTTACATACACTGTTAGTAATTCAAAATTGATGTACACTTATTACAAAATATAACAAAACCATGAATGGACCTTTTAGGTATAGTGTCTTTAGAAACTGGGAAACATAAACAACTAGTTCATAATGCGTCTACATTGTCTCCCATTTATTTCATTATATTAATAGTCCCTTTTGGCATATATTACATAATAACCTTCTTCCTGACCAGGGGAAAGAAAACATACAAAAGGGTGAGCTCAAATGCTTAATAAGGGTAAAAAAAGAAATATCAATCACATCATATTCATAAGAACATAACATTTTGGAAATCTTACCCTGCAAAAGAGATCATAATTTCATAACATGGGATAAATCATAGTAGTGAAATGTAATCACAATAATCATAACATAAAACATGAAGCTTTGTGGCATACACACATAATCATAAAGAATCATTTCTTATTAGTCAAGACTCATTGCCAATACTATCTTAGTGGACAAAGTTCATTTCTGAACCGAGTTCATTCCTCATTTAAGTCCGGTTTCACTGAACCGGTTTAACCTGTCGTTCTAGACATGTCTATCTCATGAGATATAAATCATTACCCAATGCGTTGGAGGGAGATATAGGTCCAACCCATCTCATAATGATACCATTCTTATACATTCCACAAAATCATAAATCATGCATCATTGCATAACCCATGTAATAAACATGGGAATCTTAAGCATCGTGACATCATAATTCAATTCATATATGATAAATGAATTCATAAAAATAATTCCATCACAACATAATCAAATCAATGTAATAATACGTATAGAAACAGAACCCTATATTATCTTAGATGGAAAATAATTGTGATAAAACACTTGAACTCCATTCTTGAGGAAAATATCCTTTCTACTTCAAAAACAATTTTCCTTTCCTAACATGTCATAAAATTCTAAACTAAAAGAAGTTTATTAAAAATAAATGTGAAAACTTGTAAAATAAGCTTCTTGGAAATAATGTTTTATAAATCCATTAATGACGTATAAGTTTAAAAAAACATTCTTCTCGTACTTTTGTCAAAAAAGTCAAAAAGTACGATGTACGAGAAACCACAAATTCGTATCTTTAACTAAAAACTCACCGAAGGGGAAAATTGGATTTAAAAAATTGTAGGTGGATGGAAATAATATTACATGTTTAGGAAACATGTATGTGGATGATAAAATACACCCTAGTAAATTCCAAAGTATAAACAATCTCGGATAAAAATGAGATTGTGATATTTCCCTTACCTTAGGTCCGATTTTCTTCGTAAGTGTCTGAACCTCTTGTATAATGATTTAAATAATGTAATTGCCTTATTCAAGAATCATACTAATTGATATGATATCACATATGGTCATATTCATAGCTTATTATTAGTAATATTTCATTGCTACTTGTTATTCGGGTGTTTATTACTTTTTGTTCTTATGCGTTTTTTGTCGAATAAATTATTATTCTTATTTTTTGGTTATTGATACATAATTTCCAGAATGTTATTAGTGTAATATATATCATATTTATACACTAAATACATTTATTTAATCATTATGCAATGAAAATCATGTAGAACGAGTCGAATCACATCGTCGAGATGGTATTCCGTACGTACGCACGGGCGATGATATCGTCCCCATGATCATGGAATTGTATTGGTGTGTATGTATACTATTTCAGAATCCAAATAAACTTAAAATAATCATATATATTCATTCTTTACACCATTATACCCATCCATGTAAGGTGGTGGTGGAAAATAGATTACACCACGGTGTGGAGACGGTATTCTGTACGTACGCACACGAGGTGATTTCGTTTTCTGTAGGATGGATAGATGGTGAAATAGGGTTGTTTCATAATTATAATAACATATAAGTATATGAGTGATACTTATGTTATTAATTCATAATGAAACAACCAAACAAGAAGAAGTGGAAGAAGAAATAATGTTGAAAGAATCGGTAACAGACATTACCTCTTCTTTGAAGCGCCTCTTTGAGACCTCCATTTAGGGCACCAAAATTAGTCTTTGAAGAAAACTAAGACCTCTAGGATGTTTATAGGGAAGTGGAGAGGAGAAATCTTTCGGTTGTGGACGAGTTTTAAGGCTCAAAGTTGTGTGAGGAATAGAGGTAGGTGGTGCCCTTTTATAAGGGAGGAGAGAGGCACCTTGGGAAAAACTAAAAATATTATTTTATTATAAAGCCATATTGGGTTTTAAATAGCTGAAAATTAATTTATTTCGATTCTAAGGTGGGGATGGGTCTAAATTCTCTCATCCAATAGAATTTGGACAAGTTTAGTTTACTATTTTAACCTTATCATTTAGATTTAACATTAAGTTAGATAATTTTACTTTTACCGTGTCTTTTTGTGTTCTTACACTCTAAGGTTAATAAAAATACAATAACAAGCCAAAAGAACCCCAAGTTGTTTATTATTAATATATATAACCTTATCTATGTCAATTGGCCGAACCTTAGATTTTTAGGAATAAAATAACAATTAATAATATAAGAATTGTTTTAAAAACTATTTTATGTCAATTTTGACACTATTTAGTAATTGATTTTTGTGAAAATCATTATAGAATGATAAGTTATTAAAAAGTTAATTAAATAAATAATAACATGTTATAGTAACCTATAAAATTAGTGAAATTCATAAAAATTTTCAAATTACATTTATTTGGGTATTTATAACATCAATTATGTCAATATTTCATTAATAAGATAATTACAGCATCATCTTTCTATCATAAATAAATTAAATTATTTAATGTCTAAAAATTACAAATAAAATAAAATTATGTATGAAATACTTTTAGATTTATAATTAAAATTTATAGATGAATTTATCTAATGCATCACCATATATTAAAAATTATTTACTTATTAAACGTTGATTTTAACTATTTTAACCCTTCTTTAAATAAATTAATAATAAATGTCTTAATCTAATCCAAGTGGTCCTAAATGGCCATATTTTATTCCTAAGGTTGTTTTTGTTCGAATTACACTTATCCAATAGAATTAGGACATGTGTTAGGGTAATAATAATATCATTTTTACCCTTAATTACCCTATTTACTTTTAACCGTGTTAAATAAAAGAAAAAAGTTACTATTCACCAAAAATTATTTTCATCACATTGAACCAAATTTTACTTACTGACATAAATCATGCGTCTCGGATTTTTGAAATTACACTCACAGAAGCGGTAAAATTATGTTTTATGTAAATTTTCAAATTCTCCAAGGAGGTGGGTAAAAGACGATGAAAAGTTCAATAAAATTTTAATATATCTAAAATTATTATAAAATTACTCCAATGAATTATATTGAACATATATAGGTATTATGTATCAATTTTGACCTAAAATAAATTTAAATAAAATAAATAATTTTTCAAATAAAAAGTCGGTTTTTAAATAGTAACCCAGTGTTTTCACTATTCATCAAAAATTGAAAGTTTCCAGAAAAATACCAAAATTTCACCCTAGGCTAATTTTGATATTCCGAATCCAAAAATGAAGTCCATTTTGAAAAATAAAATTTACAAAATTTCAAAAAGTGGCTATTACTATTCATAAGGGCTAGTTTTAATAATATTTTAATAGCATATCGTTGTTTAGTGAAACTCAGTATTGCGTATGACGCAAGCTATCAGGGAAGGTCACGATTGCGTGTAAAGCAAGCCAAGCTAGTGTTGTGTGTAGTGAAAGATTCCTTAGATGAATTATATAAAACAAAATATTTCATATAAAAATCTCGGGTGTTACAGTAACAACATTGTTTTTGGTACATGTTTTGAATTGTTATTCTTGGTCCTCTTACACAGATCATGATTTCAGAATCTCTTGAATTATAAACATTGAATATATATAATATATATTCATTATATATTTATTTATGGTGATTCAGAAATGGTATTGGTAGAAAATAAAATTCACAGTTTTTGGAGATGGTAGGCCACATGTATACGTGAAAACTTTTTTCATTTCCCTCTTGGATTAAAGAAATAAAGTATATGATATATTAAAATTATAATTTAATGTTGACGTAACATATGTGAAACAATTTTATTCAATCCATCCTTAAAAAATTCCATTTAAATCATGAATGTATGACATTGTATAATGTGGTAGTAGTCCGCCATACATAAGAACGTCATTACCATATTCCAAAAAAAGGTTAGAATTAAGTTACGTGTTATATAAAAAATAAATAATAATAATAACATTATAAATATAATATATATAATACATAAAACACAAATAGATCAATATTAATAGGCACGAATGTTTGGAATGGATGGACGAATGACATCAGTTTATGGGGTGGTAGTCTGTCGTACACCCAAACGATGATTCTGTATCCCATTTGATGGGAGTGTGGGATGTTTTCCGATATGAATAGAGCAGTAAGACATATTTTTATATTTAATTACCTTAGGTCAATATATAAACATGATACAAAAGTAATTGAAGGGGTCTAAGGAATAAATAATTCATAATTTTTTTTGAAAAACATGGCCTCTTCTTATGGTATATTATTTTGGTTTATACAAATGGACATCCTTGATTGGATTTATACCCAAATTAATAATATAATGATTATGTATGGGAATTTGGTAAGAATTTTTTACTGTTTTTTCACAATAAAAATTTTATTTGATTTGTTAATAAATGAAAAGAAGATTTCAACTTTTATAATACAGGAGAGGTGTATGCTTGGATATTCTCCTAATAATAAATTGATTGAAATGAATTTTCCATTAAAAAAGATATAAGCCAGTTTATTTATTATATTGGATTAATATGGGTCTAAATAAATTGATTAAAAAAATTATATGTGTTTTGACTATTTTTAAATCTGTATTATTGACTTTAACCCGTTGTTACCCTTATTTATCCCGTTTAATTCTTATCATGGAAATATGGTTTTTTACGTAATGATTGTTATATGTTTTTTATAAAATAAAAAAGAATAAAAAGATCATGCATGCGATTTTAAAGCTTATCTTAATCAGTTGGATGAAATTATTGTTTTGAATATTTTTATATCATTTAAATAAATATAATTTATTTTAAAATAGTTTAACTGTGAATTTTATCAATACTTATTTATTTTTCATTTATAAGATTCAATAAAATAAGATTTACCTAAAATAAAAATCATTTAATAAATTTTAAAATGGTCAATTAATTCTAAAAATTTTGTGTATTACATTAATTATCTCAAATTATATGTTTTTTATTTGTTTTAATGTCAATTATTTGATATTTTCAATTAATAAAATAATTACTACATTTGTATTGTGTTGAAATTTACTATAATAATATGCTACCTAGATATTTTAAAAAATAATAATATTTTTAAATTAATTATTTTTAAAATTAATATTTATAATTGAATTTATATTTTAAAGAACTATATATTTGAATTTTTATAGTTATTAAAGACATGTGTATGGAAGTGTTAACATTTCATTAAATAAAATAAAATAGAATTATTAAATTAATCCAAGTGGCTCAAAGAGAACATTAATTCTGAACAATTTTGTTTTTGGTCGAAAATAACTCATTATATAAAATTTTTTCATATGCAAGGGTAAAATCCAAAACCTTATCATAACTGATTTACCATTAACCGTTGTAATATAAATTACTATAATTACTATTAATAGTATTTAAAAAACAGATCTATTTCCTAAATTTGGAACATGTGAGTTCAAATGTTGAATTCATTTTTTACAAATTTTAAACACATAAGTATATTAAATTATATTATAAATGATCACTTATACAATGTGAGAAATTTTGTTTTTAGGGGGAAAATTTTCTATTGATTGAAATGGTTTTATATCAAAATTCAGTATGAAAAAAAGATCCAAGGACATTTCATAGATTAGTTGATGTATTATTGATCTAACTTTATTAATAATATAATTTAAAATATAATTTAACATTGTAAATTATTTATATAAACTGTCATTTTTCAACTAAAATGAATTATTATTCAGTTTTCATAAAAAATAAAAAATATTTGAAAAAATTAATCCAAATTAAAATTTAATATTATTTTATAAAAAATAGAGTTTATTTTTTCAAATATTATTTATAAAATTTTACAATTTTTTTAATAAATGTTCACATTCAAAAGGGGAGGAAAATTCCTTTAGAAAAATAAATCTTTACTGATTAAAAATTGATTTATTTTAATATCATGACTGGAAAATAAATAGAATGGTTTCAAACATTAGATTGAATACAATGTGAATATTTATTTTATTAATATTTTCCAATGAGGGTGATTTTTTTATTTCTAGAAAACAAACTTGTGCATACTTAATTTGTTTTTTAATAAACATTTTCTTTTGTTTTAAAAAGGATTATATTTTCTATATTGATTAATTTGTAAACAAAAAATTCTTTATATACTCAAGATTAAACAATATTTTCATAATTCTATTAGACATATTCATACCCATCATTCTATTATCTAGGTCATAACTATCGTATTTAATTATTTTTAATGATAAAATGTTGTTTCAAAGAAACACAATGTTGTGTGTAGTGGAATTTTAAAATGGTTTTCCATTAAATGTATAAAAGTAAAGTAGTTAAATTATTTAAAAATATGTTGAATAAAAATTCAGGTTGTAACATTTTACCGCGAATTAATTGAATTTATCCATCATAGATTATATTTGATATATATGGTTTATTTTGTTATAATTAATTCATGTAAACACACACCTTAATAAATGAACAATAAATATTCCAATAATTGTAAAATTTCTAAACATAATGGTTATATAAATTAACACATAACCAGGTTTCCAAATACCAAAAAAATTTAATGAATTATTTGGAAGGGAACACTAATCTCTAGGAATTTATATATATTGATAGAGAACTCAATCAAGATAAATTTAATGGTAAAAAACAATATACCAAAAAGTCTCGAAAATATTCATTGATGTTATCAAAAATTATAGTAATATGATTAAATATTATTTAAAAATACTTTGATAAGACAATGTTACCCAATTTCATTTCATATGCACTATCATGAACATTTTTTACATTAATCAATTCACCCATCATCACTTACACAAAGTAATAAAGGTGAAATTGTAATGCCTCAGGATCTAGTGAAACATAAAATCCATAATGTGAAGAATAGTCCTTCCATCCATCTCTAGTTGTCATCAAAAAAATTGTTTGATCAGGTAATCCAATACACACAAATCATCATATGATGAATTAATATGTCAATCTCTAAAACCATGTGAAAAATTAAACAAAAACAATTTTATAAATTATTACCATTATGAACCTACAAAATGATTAAAATAAAAAACATTAAAAACATTTTACTAAAATAACATATCCATAATCCCCCAAAAAACCGGATTTATCTATTAATATTCAAATAACAACCATGTGATGAGTATGAACACATTCAATCATTTATTTATCACACCAAGCATGGATCACGAAGGATTAGGTTTTTCCAAATATAATATCACGTACATCATTAATTTCCACCTTATTTTTTAACTATAGTCACCCCAAACCCAGATGACCAAATCCCATGACTTCTACAATTACAATATCTTATGATACAAGGAATAAAATCCTCATTGGACAGTCAGTTTAGAACACTTTCTAAACAAGATACATAAATTAGTCTAACAGAAAATATGAAATAATTAAATTAAAACATCATGTTATTTAATATAAATTTATTCTAGATTACATATCCCTACATATCAGTCATAGTAAACCCCATGAAATACTATATAAAGTAAAGAAGATGAGTTTGAAGTCAAATGATAAGTAAGGGACAAATATATCTGAAGAAAAAATGAATCAATAATAATAATCAATATAATAATGTAAATATTTGGACACTCCTTCCATGTAATCAAAAAATTTGAGAAATAATTGATTAAATGACATGGAAATATTAAATAAATGTAAACTCATTCCATGGCTAACCCAGAAAGATTAGTAATAAAAAAATAAAAAGGAAAATATCTTAAAAAAATTCCAATTTATAAAACAACTGATAATGAAATTATTATATTAATATTTGTATAGTGTAAATAAAATAGAAAATATAAATTAAATGTGAATTCTTAATTATGGAAATGCTTAATTTTAAGACCTCATGTTTCCAAAGAACATAAAACATTTACATCGTGACCATTCATAAAACAATTTGAAACCTATTATGAAAATAATAATTTACCTAAGGCTATCCAACTAATTCGTCCCTTGAGAATAATGACGCATTGAGTGTTTATCATTTACCAGTATCAACCCATGTCATTGGATCCAAATCATTATTCATATAGAGAATAATTGATTTAATTAATAAATTTTTTTTATATCACGGTTTTTATTGAGTAATCAATACATATTTGTTAATATTTCCCCAGATAATTATGTTACATTATCAATGAAAATTGTACGTAATAATGGTATATGGTTTTGAAAATAATCATATTATTGATAAAAAATGTGGATATTTATGAAAATGTGAATTTTAATTTTTCAATTTAAAGTGATCATTTCAATTGAATGTTGTTGAAAAAATTGAAATAATAAGTGAATGTCCTTAAATTTTTTGTTAGAGTGACCATAAACCATCCATATAAATTATTAAAATATTATCTAGAAAAAATATACTCATTAGACTAACAATAAAGGGTTTATGAATTTAATAAATAGATTTACCATAAATATATCATTGTAACCCATCTTAAATAAGATATACTCCTCATATTGAAATGAAATTGATTATCCATTTAACTTGAAAATAAATTTTTATAAAACAATTTATTAAAAATAACCTCATTAAATTTCAAAGGAAACTTAAAATTAATGAATATCCTTACTTTTGAAAATTTTGTACATTCCATAATGAAAATTCTAGTCCAACAATAAAAAGGATTGAATAAAACATTGTTCAAAAAGAAATAAGAAGAATCATATGAATCATTTTTTATAAAACAAAAAAATCGGTAAAACTTTATTTTAATATTTTCCTTAAAAAAGATAAAAAACTTTTTGAAAAAATTTATATAAAACATGGTTTTTTATAAATTAATTTTAACTATAGAGATAGATAACTAGAAATTTTGTTAAATCAATTTCTCAAATAATTTATATTGCATTTAATGGATGAATTGTACTATCAGTGGAAAAAATCATGAATAACTAGGGATGAAGAAAATTTAAATTTTATTAATAGGTGATCATTTAATATAATTTTCATTAAACCCATGAATAAATAATGTTTATTAGAATTTTATTTTTAAATAAACACATAAAATGATTGTAATGATGGAGTGAAAATTAAATAATGAATAGATTATGTGTATCAACAATAAATAAATATTAAACAAGTGTAATGGAAAAAAATTATATACATAAATAAATATATACATAATCCTAGAATATTTATTACAATGAAGAAGTAATAAAACTCAATGATAAAAATGAGCTATGAAGTCTCATTAATGCATGGTAACTTTATACACTGATCCACATAGATTAAAAAATACAAATTGAAACATAAAAACCCCTGATTAAGGTTGTATTTATAATATTTTCTATCAAAGGCAGAGTATATACACAATATTAAAGTATTTAGGTTATTAAAATTATTATAATACTCAATGAAATAAAATTCAGAAAAAATCCCTTACATCCATTTTTCCTTCTAGGTGAGAATATTTTAACCTCCTAAATAGTGGCTTTAAACAAGTAATTAACATTAAAATAAAAAATATTAACATTTATAATATCATATATGATTATTTAATAATATCTTATGACTCTGTTTTTAATAATTTCTCATTATTTTTATTGTTTTTAGTATTATTTGTATTATTTTTTGACTTTGTTTCGACATGATATTTTTTTTCATATTACGTTGATAATGATTTAATCCTATCCAGAAGGAAAACCATGTCTGATATATCATTTATATTCAATATATATGTTTCTATACTAATCTGTAAAATCGAGAGATAGTAATATAATAAACTGATCATAGAGATGGTGGGTTGTATGTATGCATGATTGTGGATTCCATTATTTTATCATTTGGAATGAAATAAAATTAAAATCTATATATATTATCTATAAATAATCATTTTATATTTCATATAAATAAATTATTGTTATTAAACTAATCATTAACATAGTAAATGTATAGTGTGAATGAATAACATCACATCGTGTGGCATTATTCCTCCGTACACACTAGCAACACTATCGTATTCTCAGAAAATTGAATGCATGATGGTATGTGTGGTATAATAATTCCATTATTATAATAAAATAAAATATAAATTATATATCATATATAAACTAAAAATTAATCCATATTACAAACTGTTAATGGTGGGTATTGGAAAGAAAACCACATCAGTTCATGGAGAGGTAGTCCTCCATACAAATGAATGATTATTTGATTATGCAATTGATAAATGTGTATGAATTTTACTGTTGTAACAATAACATAAAAACATATCATTGTATATAATATAATGAGGTTATTATATCATCATGTTATAATATGAATTTAATTATATGGATAAAGAAATAAAATTAAAACACTTTTAGAAGAACATTACCTCTACTTTAGCTATCATCCTTAGGATTTCATTAAAACAATGAATGGTTTTATTTTTTAAAAAATAATTATTATTAGATGAAGATATATATTATAGATAGTTTTTTGGAATGTTATTTACTGAATAATTTTTTTTTTGTTTTTTAAATTGAGAGGAGAAAAGGTGTCCATTAATATGTTGAGTGAGTGTCACACTTTATATTTTTTGAATGATTGTAATTCATAGACATGTTTTCAAGACACTATAACCAAATAATTTTTAATTATATAAAATGGAATACATATGGTCTAAATATGGATAAAAAATGTTTTTGTACATTTTTATTCCATTTTTACTCCTTAAATTCTAAATTTTACGATAATGAAAACATCTTTTTTTAATCGCTATTATTAATTTCATATTCATTTGATGAATAAGTTAGTAAGAAATTAATATATCGTCTATGAATATTATAATTTACTATTATTCCAAATATGTAATCAATTTTTAACATCTAAATTAACTGATTTATATATAATCCAGTGAAAAGGTGAACCGTCTAGATGGACAAGAGACCGAATTTTTTAATGTGAAATTAATCAAAAGATTACAATATTTTTACACCAATATTCAATATGAAAATTATTTCAATAAAATAATTTGGATTAATATAGGTATAATTGAACGATTGTTACATTAAACCCAATTCAGAATAAAATTTATTATTATAAATTATTTAAAATAAATGGCAGTTTTCAATTAAAATTCAGTACATTTCACTGTAAAACATAAAAAATTAAACCTCTCAGAAATATTTTGAAGAATAATCCTATGATAATTTTTATATTATGATATCTAAAATTTAATTTATTTTTATAATATAAATTTTCAAAAGTGGAAAATTTTATTTTTAATTATTATCTCCCAGTGCAACGAATATGTATTTCATGAACATAAAATTTTTTGAAATAAATTTTTCTTTTTAATGATTCAAACTATTATTTACAATAAATAGATAACAATTTAATGTGTCTAAAATTTTAATTTCCTTAATTTATTTATCCCTATTAATATCATTCATTATAAAATCAATTATAAAACTATCATAATTAATAATATTATAAAAAATATTTTGTTGTTCGGTAGAAACTAATTTTTCATGTAATACAAGCTATCAATGGAACTCAGTGTTCCACACAATGAAAGCTAAGTCTATGTTACTTGAATATAATTCTATATAATAAATTTAATTTGGTTTAAATACAAAATATATTATAAATTATTATGATTCTAAATTCCTTTCTATGTTGGGTGTTGGGTCTCATACACACTATCGAATATGATGTTCGTATTATAAAAATAAGGGGTGTTATATTCTCCCCTCCTTAAAAAATAACACCTTGAAATATAAAAATGATATTGGTAATAAAGGATTTCACATTTGTAAATAACATTGTTGTAAATTCCACATCATAACATAGCTAACAAAATATCCTCTTGAAAAGAGATATTGTGAAGTAGAAAGGTCACACGGAATAATTAATAACTAGGTTTTTGAGTGGAGAAAAACATGAAAAATGTAATGATATAAACATGGAAGAAAAGAAAAAAATATTAATAGATAGTGATTACTATAACTTAGATGAATAAATTTAACGAATAATTTATTTTTAAGGTACTAAAATCCTTAAATCGAATAGGTTTTTAATGTTCAATGATATCATCAGAAATGATGGAAATGGGAGAGAATTTTATTTAATGATTACATTTTTTAATGATGAGGATTTTTATTATTATTAATTAATACATGTAAATACACTTACATGATACATTAATATTTAAAAATAAAAATTTCATCCTTTGGTATATCTTCGATCATGAATCACCATAAGATTATGGTGATTTTTTCAATTTTATTTAATCTATTTATGTTATTCATTTCAGGTAGCATTGAAAAAAGATTTTCACAAAGTAAAACATTCATTTCAAAAAAAAACAACTTGGTATATGATAAATTCATTACCTACATGGAATATGCTTCATGGAACAATATGTATTGTGTACAATACATGCATGATTAACCTTCCATGATGTCTTTTCTATCAAGCAAGACTAGGTGATACCTTACTATAATATATTATTTAAACTATTGTTATAATAATATATAACCTTGAAACTTTGTTAATTGTTATGAATAGTATTGAATAAATTAATAAAATATGTGGTTTAAAAAATAATATTAGATGAATTCCTAGGTTACAATTTAATTATAAATTAATATGAAAACTGATTGAATATAATGGAAAATGCCATTATAGTCACTAACCCATTTTTACATAGTAAAATAAATTTATTTAAAATTTTAAGTGATATTAATATATTAAAAATTTTATATATAAAATAATTTTATTTATATTTATCCAATATATTTAATAGACGTGTGACAAGAACCAACATGTTTTTATTCTTAAAACCCAATATTTTTATTAAAGAATTTTTTGCTGCCTTTTAATTGAGATCCCATTATAAATACCATTTTTTAAATTTTATTGATTTAATATTTCTAAATAAACATTATCAATGTATGATGAAATATAAAAATTTATGTTCAGTTAATTGTTTTGTATTTTTATGAAAGGATTCATATGTTAATGAATAGTAAAAAATTACCGATTTTATTTCCAATCTACATTATCATCTGAATAATTTGAAATGATAAATTTTATTTTTGAATGGTCTAATAGTTTAAGTAGATAAAATGTTTACCAATAAATCTAATTTAATTCATTTGAACCGATTTTTCATTGAAATTGGATAAGAAAACTTATCAATAATTTGATTATTTGTACATAAAAAATTGTTATTATCGTCCTGGTAGTGGGATTAATTTCAAATTAATTTGTACCTCAATAGTGATCTGAATTTGAAAAAATGTATTCCTTATTTTTAAAGATAAAAATTTTCTTATCTAATAATTTCGTATTTTTTTTCACCCAAAATATCAGTGAATGTAATTAAAATTAATAACATTAGTTAAGAGAAATATTAGGTTATTAAAATACTGACCCTTTAACATAAGGCTAAAAAACAATGAATTAATTAAAAATCCCATTGTATGTCCATATATTGAAACAATAAAAAATTGGATATACCTTGAATCATTATTGGATCCACATTAAACATGAAAAACAATGGTAGAATTCTCAATTCAAATTTTTAAAAGAGTATCATTCCTCCACCACTATAAAAGGTTACAACATCTACCCATTCATCAAACCTATAAAAAATATAATTCCATCATTCATCATACAAAATATCCACCCAAAAACCAACCCTTAATCCTTGAATCCTCTGTTTGGTCAAAAATAATCTCATTGAATCCTATTGGAACAATCCAAATGGAGTTACCCAATTTAGAGAAAATGTCTTCTCTCAAACTCTTTGCTTTAATTTCCTTTATTCACCCCTACAGTCTATATACATCATTATTTTGTAACAAAAACATTATAATACATTTAATTGGATGTCTATAAGAATATATTGTGAGATAAATTTACACACACCTCCGTCTAATGGATATTGAACATACAGGTTCTGTGAACGCTGAACTACAACCTCAGAAAACGACGATTGTTCATTTCTCCATTACCAAAAATCATGGGGTAAATCATGATGGAAACAATATATATATATTATATAATATATATTATTTATTTAATATTATTTATTAATTTTTATAAGAAATAACATTTTTATATCCCTATTTGTGTTTATACGATAATCTCATTTGAGGAAATTAGGACTACTACCCCCTCAAAGAGATGTGATTCCTTCACAAAACACATTATTTTTTTTAAGGATGGGTTTAATAAAATTATAAGATATATATATTATATTAATTATTCTTTAATAACGATATTTTCATATATATATATATATGTCATATATATATATTCTGTTAATACAATAATTGAAAGTGAAATAGTGTTCCTGCGTACGTACGACTTACCATCTCCAATAATGGTGTATTACTTTTCATAATTCATTATAATATAAAATATTAAAATATAAATATAATGGATATAAATGATATATATTTCATTATAATTATTTTAATCCTGACATAAGTATAAGGACAATAGATAGGAAAAATTAAGTCACATGCCAAAAATAATGCGAATATTTCCTAATGTGAAACATTAACATAGGATCGTTAATAAGAGGTTAATATAAAGTTAATAATTAAAACATATATGGAAATATATATAACAATATAATTTGATAAATATTTTATAATAAAAACATATTTTATATTGAGGAATCCAATACAATTACAGATAGAGTCAGCACATAGTGTAAGGGGAATTTCAACTCATTTTTAATTTCCATGATATATATGGTATGTTCTCCACTCATTACTTTTGTGTGGGGTGTATAATGATGATTATTGTATTATATATATCTTATACATAATTTGGTGACTATTCACAATTCCATTTCATGATCCTTCTTTCATGGGTTTCTACTATCAAATGTTACCAAATCGCTATAATGTTTTGACTCAATTTATTCCATCGAGACTCATGTTTTTTATGCATCTAGATTATTTTTAAAGGTAAATATATTTCCATTTTTCATGAAATATCATTAATATCAATATTTATATCATATTATATTCCTTTTTTATTTTACATTCCTTACATGGAGAGTATGAACCAAATATACAAATTTTTAATAGATTATTGAGACAAAAACAATGCTTTTCGAGGTTGTTTATATTTATTCCTCAATTGATAAAGTATTATGATATATATATCAATAATATTCATTTGTATTAATAAAAAATAATATTTCATGACATAATCTTGTTTTGAGGAAATAGTTTAATGTTTGTTATATATGATCCTTAAGAATTGTTTTTAGGTAATCAGAAAATTACCCATTATTATATCACGACCCATACCCCGTGGCCCATGTCGTGAAAACCACAAGCCCACCTTCTATAGGCCAGGTGATGGAGTCTAGCACCGAAGGCGTAAATCTATAAAGTGGGAAAGTATTGACATTAATACATGAAAATTAATACAACAAAGTACGAGTTGGAAGCAAAAGACTAAGTAAAACTGTATACAAAGAGTGATGAAAGTATAGGGACCAGAATACTAGCACAAAAAAAAATACAAGTACAAATAAAAACATGTAAAAATAAAAACAAGTACAACTGAAAAGGAAAAAACTGTTGAAAGGTGAAGAGTAGCTCCTATATCGTCCACCACGGATCCTACCTGAAGTGTAGGTAACGATAGCCTTCTCAGCACTCCACGTCTGGTGGTCTCCTCCACATACCAACACATCGTATGGTCCACCTTCAGGTACCGCCCAGTCCTGGAACATTTATCCTCAGTTAGTGATGTCTATCGTCTACAACCAACACAATGAGGTGCAGTTATAGCCCGTGCAGGGGTGAGTATAACGATACTCAGTAGGGACCCTGATACCCTCAAGGTATCACAAAATCAAACAAGGATAAACCACAAAGAATGAAATCAACAGATATCCCCACATAGGTATATGCCCATACATATACCTATGATATCAAGTAATCCATCTCAATTGAGGTAAATACAAAAATTTACTAACTCAGCTCAACCAAGGTTTTTTTTCTAGAGATACAATCAATCTGAACCCTTAGCATATGGAGAAATCCTCCTTTATCTTGTACAGTGGGCATTCCACGTCACACAGAGGTGCTTCCCACTAACCTTGGATTGGTGAGTTAATCCTCATGTCAAGTACCGTGGTTCTGCCACATCACATAGAGGTGCTCCCCACTTTGGATCTGCCTCATCACACAGAGGCGCTCCCCTTCATAGCCTGTTGTGGTATTCTACTAGTCGAGTACCCTGGGTCTACTGCACCACCAAAGAATTGCCCATTGTGGGTCTACCGCGACACCGTGGTGCTCCCCACAGGGCCAGTAGAGTTACTCTGAGTCAAACAGTCATTAGCTGTCATGTATCATCTAGCTATTAGGTTCCCGCACAAATTCTCTCTCATTTCCATATGATCTACTCCCCAAGCTACGGTTTTATTCCCCAACAACCACGAAGTCCCACGAAGAAGTATCTCAAACGTCCGGCCCATCATATGGTTTTCAACGCAATAGAAGGCATGTCAATCAGACGCCCGGTCTGTGAGTTATTAGCCTATTAGTCCTGGGAGCCCGGTTGTATTCGTGAACGATCCAACCTTACTATATCTCAATATTACCCCGAAAAAAGTTGTGTATTCTCAAAGGGACCATACCGATCTAAGAAAAACAGCACCGCTGATGGTTCGTCAAACAGTCGTTTGGTGTCAAAGATATGGCCAAAGAAATTAAAGGCGTCAGTAGTGGGCCCGGGTCCTATCCAACCCGGTCGGACCAACTCGGCCCAACCCAGTCTGGGCCGGCCCGGTCCGGGTCAACCCGGTCAGACCTCTTGGGTCTGGCCAGACCTATTGGGTGGGCGAGCCTATTAGGTTCAACCCGCACCACTGGGCCCAGCCCAGTGGGCCGCGAGTGTATCATCCCAGGTAAATAATGAATATGACATTTTTCATATTTATTAATATTTGTGAATTAAGTATTAATATTACATTAAAGGGGTTCTATGTTTGATGTCGTACCAAATACACAACAACGAGTTTATTTGATATCTTACATCGCACACTAATAATATAATAATATTATTTTAAATGGTAGTTAACACCTAGCCATTGTAATAGCGTGAATGAAAAGAACTAACTAAAAAATTATTATATATGTTTTTTAAATGTTTTTACATTTATCCAATAATTTTTAGAAGATTCAAATGTGGATTATTTCAATTTTAAGCATTAGTACTCTAATATTCACTAAAAGGTTAATAAACCACCTTTTGATGATGAACCCTTTTTGAATCTACTTTTTGTCAATTTTATATGTTATATTTGAAAAAATATAATCCTTTTTTTAGAATCGGGACATCAAAATCTACTTTATGTAAATATTTGTTATTTTTCCGGTAAAGATCATTTTTTTAATGAATAGTGAAAATGATGTATTTTAATTCAAAACCACCTTCTAATCTAATATATTTATACGGATAAATTATCATTTGAAATAGGTTTAAAGTGTTATTAAATTATATTTTTACCATTTAATCCAATGGGTGTCATTGGAATTAATTTCACTTTGAAATTGGACATAAACAAGTGTCAATCTTTTGATATATATTGTTTCTTAAAAACACGCTATTGGTTTTGAAATCGGGAATTAATTATAAATTTAATTAATGAAACATCAATGTTATGAATTTGTTAAAATGGGTTTCATTTTTGAATTCATAAAATCAAATATTTCTTAGGGTGAATTTTTGGTATTTTTCAGAAAAACATCTATTTTTGATGAATAGTGAATCCACTAAGTGGTAGTTAAAAATATGAATTTTTCATTTAAATGAAACATTACCGCTTCTGTGAATTGAATTTCAAAAATCCATCATACATGGTTGTCATTAGAAAGTAATATGTGGTTCAATGGGATGAAAATAATTTTTGGTGAATAGTAACTTTTGAGTTTTTTTAACCACAATTAAAAGTAATTAGAGTAATTTAAGGTAAAAATGATATTATAAAAATAAAAAAATATCTTGAAACTTTTCCTACACTTATTGGATGAGTCATGGCCGACCAAGAAATCCCATGGGTAAATTTGTGGGACCTCATGGAGCCACTTGGGTAAGATAATGACATTAATACTTTTTATTTAATGTAAATATTGAGGTGTCACAAACATGTATTGTTTTACTAAAACAATTTTTCAAGTGGTTATTAATGTTATCATTTCAACTATAAATATTCATTATAATGATAAAAATATTTCCTACAACATGGTAAATTTTTTATAATTTTTAGACAACATTTATATAAAATTATTTATGACACAATGATGATGCAATGTTTATGTCATTAATGAATAAATTAAATAAATATGAATATAAAGTTTACAACAATATCCTACACTTGTACAATACCTATTGGATGATTTTATTTTAAACATGGTCCAACTTATCCTTGAATTTATTTATCTTTTGAGCTTTAGAACCCGAATTACATTTTATAATAAAACAATAGTTCCTAGATTTCCAAAAGAGCCCCTCCTCTCCGTTATAAAAAGTCCCCACTTCCTACTCATCTCTAACTCTTCTCAAGATCTTTGGCTATGCCAAATTCTACTAAAATATGCTCCCAAGATCCATATCTTCATCCTATAATCCTTACCTTAATCACAAATCACTTCAAGAAACCCTTTTGGTTCAAACCAAGGGGAGTTACCTGATTTAAAGTTAATGTCTTCTTTTATGACCTTTTGTTTTATTTTTCTTCTCCAACCCACTAAACTTTTTTTATTCCTTTATTTTGTCATAAAACCATTATATTCAATATATGATGATGTCGTTATTGGATTTAATTGAGCTACACATACACACACCTCAGTCTAATGGATAAGGAACATATTGTTTTTGTGGATGGCAAATTACTGCCTCACGAAATGATGATTGTTCAATCTTCTCCTACCACCTCTCATGGTATACATTATGATGGAACTATATTTATGTATGATATATATTATATTTATGTCCTCTATATGCTTCATTATTTTATATTTAAAATATACCATTATTCATTTCCTATTGTGTAAATGCGATAATTTCATTTGAGGAAGTGTGGACTACAGCCCCCCAAGTGATGTGACTCGTTCATGCAATAAATGGAATGAATAAAGAATTAAATTAATTAAATTATGTGACCTATATAACATATATATTATACTAGAATTATAATATATATATATATCTCATTTATTTTTAATTCCATTAATATGACAAAGAAATGAAAGTAGCGTTCTTGCATACGTACGGCCTACCGTCTCCATGAACAATGCATTTCATTTTTATCTCCAAATGTAATAAAATAGTATAAAAAGAATATATAATGGATATATATGCTATTAAAATCATTAATACTATTCTGGAGATGATTAAATATAACTACATTGACAATTCATTTCAAACAAGTTCATTTTTGACTCATGTACCGAACATCGACAAATCATATGATATGAACTCAATGATTAACTAATTATTATAACTTGATAATATATAATATGAATTGAATAAAAAACATTATATAATGTACTTATGAAATTATAAATTGACCTAGGTTTATTATTCAGGAATATAATGAAACGAACAAGACATGTCGGACTCGAGGTAAGGGATCATACCTCTCATTTTTAAGTACTCTCCTTTATGTCATTTCTTTTAAGATCCACTTTCTTATGTTGGGGGATGTTATTTTATATTACTATTAATTTTATTTCTGTGCTCATATTATGAGATACCCTATTTTATCTCATAAATCCATTTTTGTATGTTTTATGTGGCATCGTTAGGCTGCCGAATTTTCGTAAGGGGATTTCTTATCTCACTTTTAAGTCTGTGAGATTTTTATTATTCACCACTTATTTATTGCATGTGGTGTATTGTGTAATGACATTTCATATATATTATCATTATCCTATTTATATTCATGGAATTGTCTGATTCATTTGGTGTTTATTATATTTTGGTCATATGACTCAATTGATCACAATGAGGTAAGGGTTTTTTATCTCACTTTTTGTCCCATGAGATTCATGCTACATTTTCCACTATTGAGTTTTTTGTGGTGTATTTAATGACCATGATTGTTTTATTATATTTAATATAATTTAACATATGGGTATTTACATATTCATTGTATGAACCTTCTTTCATGGGTTGTATGTTTTGAATGTTACCCAAATCGATAAGAGAACCATTCACCCACCGATTTTTAAGAGAATTATTTTTGGTTAGGTATTTTAATTTACAGATTATTTTTCTGGGATATGTTCTTATATATCCTTATTAATGTAAATGTTATGTAAAAGTGATGATATACCAATTTTATCTCTCATCATCTCATTTTCTAAATTTCAATGTGACACTAATAGGCTGTCAAATTTCTGTAAGAAATCATATTAAACCAATTTCAATTCATTGGGTTAAACCTCCACTTCTTGATTATGTTGTGTTATGATTATGTGTGGATGACCACATATTGTTTTACACTTAATATCCACTTATACTGGGTGTATTTATATTTTTCACACATAATTATGTAATTGATTTATCCTTAATATAAGGATACTGACTTTGTAAGGGAATTCGTCTCAATCTCCATTCATTGAGGCATCTTTTGATTATTACACGACATTAATTTAGATGGTGTATAAAACCCTTTTGACATTTCATTTCATTAAAAGGGAATATTTTCTCTATGAAGCGTTTTACTAAACGACAAAAAGAAATGTTTCTTTTTTAACGGAAGCAGTGACAACGACCTTTTCCGCCACCACAAGTATTATTGGATCTATGGCTTTCTTAATAAGATGTAATGTTTTCAAAAGGAAAATAAATACCATATACACTTTTAACATATTTTGATATTTAAAAGGGTTTTCATAATGGATTTACTATTTCAATATCTTAAAATGTTATATTGTTTTTGAAATTTGGAATGTTATCTTTCCTTTATTTTTAAGATATGTGTCATGATTATGTTATGGTTATTGGGTAATGTTTATGAAATTTGGTAGTTACGTGATAATCTAAGGGTGGGTGAGCCTGAGATAGCTCTCCAATGCATTGGGTAATTCGAAAGGGGTTAAACGCTAAGGTTACTCCGAAGAGATTTACAGAATATACTATAATAGGTATTCCAAACGTAACCATGAGGGTTACTCTGTACGTAAGAATGTTATAAATGCCTCAAGTTACCTTTATGACTTATGATTTTTCTTTTTTATTCATAAGTATTGTGATTTCATGAGGTATGTTAAAGTGTTTATGTTTTATGAGTAAAGAATGATTTCATTGATTATGTATACATGGACAAATGTTCTCTTCCCGTATTTTTATATCCCTTACTGAGCTTTTGATTCTCCTCCCATGTTTTTGAAATGTTTTTCACAGGTCAAGGGAATAGTACATTATTAGATGATAGTGTCAACGATGTGTCAAGAATGAATCCATGTTTTATTTTAAATATGATTCCTTTTATGAAAAAAGAATATTGTCTTTGATGTAAGAACTTTGTTTAAATTTGGAATGTAATGCATGATTTATGATCTAATTATATAACACTCTAATACAGAAAAGATCCTCAACGTGTATTCTTGATATAACTCAAGATTAAGTAATTTTAAAGGTTGGGGGCCTTATAGTTGGTATCAGATGTCAGTTTAGGAAACTTTAGGGATTAGGGATTTTTTTAAACACATGATTAGTCCCTATGTTTATTATTTTAGTCAAATATTTGTTTTATAACTTTTTCAGAATAGGGATAGTTTGTTACAAATGGAAGGAGGAGGATCTCAAACGACATTCTTATCTCTTCCTGATGACATGCTTGCTATAATTATTGCAAAGTCATGTTCATATGATTGTGAGAAATTTTATACCATAGAACTCAATTGAAAGCAGTTATTTGAGATATCAAACACCTCCACTATACCTCGATATCATCGTGGATAATGGGTTGTATTTAATAAAATCCTATATTCAAAATATTCTCATATTTTTAAGAAAGGTAAATATTATCAAGTAATTTTCAAATATTTTACCTTATCAGAAGATTTTAAAGCATATTATGATTTTAAAAAAGGTTCTGAAGAAGGAGACCCCTGCACAACCTATTTATAATTGATATTAAAATATAGTCTCTTAGCACATTATTGTGGTATTTTCAAAGGACCATTGATTGAAAGTTTCAATGCAAATTTGGCCTGACTATTTTATAAAAACCATGTTTTATCAAATGTTTTCAAATTATATATCTTACATGATTATTTTCAAAAACTATTTTTATGTGAACACCCATATGACCAAAGTTGTACAAGGTGTATTTGGTTGAAGGAAGCAAAAAATTTTCAAGGATTCCTAAGTCATTGTTGTGATGCATGGACCTTCTACCTACGTGAACAAGATGACGATGAAACCAAATGGACACCATGATCAAGGTATGCTTTTCTTCATTATGGGGATTGTCTTATTTTATCATATAGTGGGTAAAAAAAGAAAATATATATAATAATTAAAGAATTAAGATGCTGAAATCATAATGAATTGGGACGAAAATGAGAGGTTTAAGAAATCCATTGAGGTTAAAACATGTAAGGGTTATTTTTGTGTTTTATAAAAAAGACAATCTGTAAGATGGGTGACAACCCGTCACGTCCTGCAAGGTCACAAGAATTGAACACACAATCGAAGGGCGACAAGGGTGAATCGCCTACCACTAGCCTACGTGAAGACCCTAGTTAGTATGACTTATTCCTTTTAGTTAATTGATTTTATGGATGAAGAATATCTTGATTTTGGGGAATTATGTTTTATCAAATGGATATCCTGAGTGTAGGAAAATGATTTGGTGATTATGTAATAAAGGTTATTTTGGAAGATGTTATCTATTTTGTGGAAACAATATATGCCTATAGAAAATAGAATACTTTGAGATTTCAATACAGGAGAAACGAAGGAATTTTATTTTGTAAGAATCTATGTTTTTATTATGGACTTATATGATTTTGGGTTATATATGAAAATGATTAACCTATCGTGGATGATATGTGATTAGGTTAATTACTTTTCAATATGATACTTTTGGAGTAACAGACGTCATTTGGAGATAAATGTTAAGATTTACCTTGGAACACTATGTGATTAAATCCTCCAGAGATTTTGGTGTCAACATTATTTTCGATTACATTAAAGAATATTATTGGTAGCTATTTATTGAATGGTCTTTTTTGAACTTTGGGTATTGTTTGACAAATTTTGGAGATTAAGAGAAGTTTTTCTTTTTGTAAAAGATTATCCTTTTGGGGGATTATCTGATCTTATAATAACCTTTTTGGTTTTGGTTAAGGTCTAAAGACATGGAAAATATATAGTGCTCTTTTTTGGATTAGGTGATTCTCTAGATGTTGATTATAGCACTCTTAATGTGAAAACATATTCCTAAATACTCATCTTTTGGAGAAAATATGAGTTTGTATTAGAAATATAGAAAGGGATGAATGTTTACATGAAAAGTATATAGGTTTACATGTTTTTTAGTTAAGATCATAAATAAATTACTCAATGAAAAGTAACTTATAACAAAAAAATGTTGTCTGTTAACGTTTTTTACTGGGGAGTCTAATACTATTTAACCCATCACATGTTTGTGATTTTTCTGGTGGTTAAAATTCTCCTAAACATGTTTTCTATAACTGTTCATCAGAAATTGATGGTTTCTTTTCTCCTTCATATCCATGTTTTCATGGAATCATAGTATGGGTTATCACATGTGACCATTGTACTTCCCTTACTTTCTTTTAAAGTGATATATTTATTGACTCCTTTTCTGATGTGGGGCTTTCAATGAAGTTTCCAAGACCAATTTTAAAATTGCGAGGACACAATTCCCAATAGAGGGAAAGACATAACATCCTGGTTAAATAAAGAATGTGACATTTTCATATCTATTAAAATTTGTGAATTAAATATTAATATTACTTTAAAGGGGGTTCTATGTTCGATGGCGTACCCAATACGCAACAACGAGTTTCTTTGAAATCTTACGCCGCACACTAAAAATATAATAATATTATTTTAAATGGAAGTTAACACCTAGCCATTGTAATATTGGGAATAAACAGAACTATGAACAAAATGATTATATATGTTTTTTAAATGTTTTTATATTTATCCAATAAATGTTAGATGCTTACAATTTGGATTTATCCAATTTTAAGTATAATTAATCTAATATTCACTAAAAGGTCGATTAACAACCTTTGATGACCAAAACTTTTTGAATATACATTTTCTCAATTTTATAGGTTATATTTGACATAACAACATTATTTTTTTTAGAATTGGGACATCAAAATCTACATTCTGTAAATTTTTGTTATTTTTCCAGTAAAGTTCATTTTTTAAGGAATAGTGAAAATGATGGATTTTAATTCAAAACTTCCTTTTAATATAATTTATTTATATGGTTAAATTATCTTTTTAAATGGGTTTAAAGTGTTATTAAATTATATTTTTACAATTTAATCCAATGGTGGTCAATGTAATTAATTTCACTTTGAAATTGGACATAAACAAGTGTTAATCTTTTTATAGATATTGTTTCTTAAAAACACGCTATTTGTTTTGACAAAAATAATTAATTATTAAATTAATCAATGCAACTCATATGTTATGAATTTTGTAAAATGGATATTATTTTTGAATTTGGAATATCACATATATCTACGGGTGAATTGTTTGTATTTTTCTTAAAAACATCAATTTTTGATGAATATGGAAACCACTAAGTGGTAGTTAAAAAACTGAGTTTTTCATTTAAACGAAACTTTACTTCTTCTTTTAATTTAATTTCAAAAATCCAACATAAATGGTTTTCATTAGTAAGTAAAATGTGGTTTAATGCGGTGAAAATAATTTTTTGTGAATAGTAACTGTTGAGTTTTGTTAACCGCGATTAAAGGTAATGAGGGAAATTTAAGATAAAAATGATATTATTAAAATATAAAAATATCTTGACACTTGTTCTAACCTTATTGGATGAGTCATGTCCGTCCAATACAACCCATGTGTCAATTTTTGGGACCCCATGGAGCCACTTGGGTAAGATAATGACATTAATAGCTTTTATTTAAAGTAAAAATAAAATTGTCACAAACATGTATTGTTTTACAAAAACAAGTTTTCCAAGGGGTTATAAAAGTTATCATTTCGACATCAAAAATTCATTAAAAAGATAAAAATATTTAATACAATATGGTATTTTTTTTATAATTTTTAGACATAAAATAAATAAAATTATTTATGACACAATGATGATGCAGTGTTTACACCATTAATGAATAAATTAAATAAATAAGAATATAAATTTTAAAAAAATATCCAACACATGTCCAATACCTATTGGATGATTTTATTTCGAACAGGGGCCACCATATACTCTAATTTAATGATTTTTGGAGTGTTAGAAACCTAATTTCATTTTATAATAAAAAAATAGATTAAAAGATTTCCAAAATAGCCCCTCCTCTCCCTTATAAAACAACCCCACTTCCTACCCATCTCTCACACTTCTCAAGCCCATTGGCTCAGACAACCTATACTAAAATAAGCTCTCAAGACCCTTATCTTTATCCTAGAATAATTACTTTAGGCACAACGCACTTCAAGAAACCATTTTGGTTCAACCCATGGGGAGTTACCCGATTTAAAGGTAATGTCTTCTCTTATGTTCTTTTGTTTTATTTTGCTTCTCCAACCCCATAAACTCTTTTTATTTATTTATTTTGTAACAAAATCAGTGTATTCAATATACAAGAATGTTTTTATGAGAAGTATTAGAGCTAAACATACACACACCTCTGTCAAATGGTTAAGGAACATACTGTTTTCCTGGATGGAAAATTACTACCTCACGAAACGATGATTGTTCATTATTCCTCTACCACCTCTCATGGGGGCCATTCTGATAGAGATATATTTATATATGATATATATTATATTTATATCCTCTATATGCTTCGTTATTTTATATTTAATAATTTCCTTTATGCTTTTCATGTTGTGCAAATGTGATAAATTCATTTGAGGAAGTGTAGACTACCGACCCCCTCAAGTGATGTGACTCGTTCACACAATAAATGGAATGTATAAAGAATGAAATTAATGAAATTATGTGAACTATATAATATATATATATTATACTGGAATTATAATTTATATATCTCTCATTTAGTTTTAATTCCATTAATATGAAAAAAATATGAAAGTAGTGTTCATGCGTACGTACGGCCTACCGTCTCCATGAACAGTGCATTTTATTTTTATCACCAAAAGTTATGGAATAGTATAAAACTAATATATACTGGATATATATGATATTTAAATCATTAATACTATTCTGGAGATTATGTACTTATAACTACATGGAAAATTATTTTCTAACAAGTTCATTTTTGACTCATGTACCGAACATCGACAAAACGTATGATATGAACTCACATAATTAACTAATTATTATTACATGATAATATATTATATGAATTGAATAATAAACATTAATTTATTTCCTTAAGAAATTAAAAACTAACCTATGTTTATTATTCAGGAATATAATGTAACGAACAAGACAAGTCGGACTCGATGTAAGGGATCCTACCTCTCTCTTTATTTTTAAGTACTCTCTTTTTTGTCATTTCATTTAAGCTCTTATTTCTTATGTTGGTGGATGTTATTTTATATTCCTATTACTGTACTTTTTTTTAATATTATGAGAGTCCCTATTTTATATCATCAATTTATTTTTGGAGTTTTTATGTGGCGTTGTTAGGAAGCTGAATTTTCGTAAGGGGATTTCTTATCCCACTTTTAATTACGTGAGATTTCCATTGTTCGCCACTTATTTATTTCATGTAGTGTATTGTGTACTTACATTTAACATATATTATCATGATCCAAATTATATTCATTGTATTGTGGGATTCATTTGGTTTTTATTATCTTTTGGTCATACAACTTGATTGATCACAATGAGGTAAGGGGTTTTTATCTCACTTTTTGTCCCCGTGAGATTAATGCTAGATTTGCCACTATTTACTTTTTGTGGTGTATTTAATGAACATGATTGTATTATTTGTGTAATATAATTTAATTTATGGGTATTTAAATTTTCATTGTATGTCCCTTATTTCATGGGATGTACGTTTCAAAAGTTACCCAAATCGGTAAGGGAACCTATCACCCTCATCTTTTTAAAAGACTTCTTTTTTGTTAGGTATTTTAATTTATATATTATTAGGTTGGGATATGTTCTTATATATCCTTATTTATGTAAATATTATATACAAGTGATCAAATACCCTTTTTATCTCTCATCATCTTAGTTTCTGAATTTTAAAGTGACACTGTTCGGCTTTCGAATATCTGTAAGGGACCTTCTTAACCCAATTTCAATTATTTGGGTTAAACTTCTACTTGTTGATTATTTAGTGCTATAAAAATTTTGGTATGACCTCTGATTTTTTTACACTTAATATCCAATTATATTTGGTGTATTTATATTTTTCACACATAATTATGTAATGGATTTATCCTTAATCTAAGGTTACCGACTTTATAAGGGACTTCGTCTAAATCTCCAATCATTGAGGCTTCTTTTGATTTCAACATGACATTATTTTATACTATGTATAAAACCGTTTTAATATTTCATTTCATTCAAAGGGAATATTTTCTCCACAAAGCGTTTTACTAAAAAAAAGGAATGTTTCTTTTTTAACGTAAGCGGTGACAATGACCTTTTCTATCACCACAGGTATTATTGGATCTATGGATTCCTTAACAAGCCGTAATGTTTTCAAAAGAAAAATAAATACCATATACTCTTTTTATGTATTTAGCTATTGAAAATGGTTTTTATAATGGATTTACTATTTAAATATCATAAAATGTTATATTGTTAATGCAATGTGGGAATGTTATCTTTCTTTATTGCCTAAGTTATGTGTTATGATTATGTTATGTATCTTGAGAAAATTTTTATGAAATCAGGTGGTTCCATGATAAACTAAGGGCGGGTGAGCCCGAGATGGATTTCCAATGCATTGGGTAATGTGAAGGGGTTAAACGCTATGGTTTCTCCGAAGATATTTAGGGAATATACTATAATGAGTATTCCAAACGTAACCATGACTGTTAATCCCTACGTAAGAATGCTATGAATTCCACTAGTTACCTTTTTATCTTATGATTTTTATGTTTTATACATAAGTCTTAAGATTTAATGAGGTTTGTTAATGTGCTTATGATTTATGTGTGAAGAATGATTTCATTGTTTTTTATGTATACATGGACTAATTTTTTCTTCCGAAATTTTTATATCCCGTACTGATCTTTTATGCTCATCCCATGTTTTTGAAATATTTTTCACAGGTCAATGGAAAATTACATGATTTGATGATAGTGTCGAGGAAGCTTCAAGAATGAATCCTTGTTTTATTTTAAATATGTTTCCTTTTATGGGAAATAAAGTATATTGTCTTTGATGTAACCACCTTGCTTAAATGTGGAATGTAATTCATGATTTATGATCTAATTCTCTAAAAAAACTAACCCTGAAATGATCATAAATGTGTATTCCGGAAATAACTCAATATTAAGTAATGTAAAAGGTCTTGGGACATATAGTGAGGGTGGTTTGGCCCAGACTCGGGTCTGGTTCATCCTAGAGCGTCGTGAGGGCGTAGCCCGGCGCGGCTCAGCCCGGAGGGCGTGGCCCAGCCGGTTCGGACAGGGTGGTTCGAGTGGGGATGCGAGACAGTTAGAGAGACTGGGAGGCTGGTAGGCGGCTGGGAAGGGCAAGACCAGGGGGTACGTGGCCGGGCAGGGTGCCAGGCGGGCCGGCTGGTGGCCGGGCAGGGCGCGACCTCACCGGAAGGTGGCTGGGCCGGGCGCCAGTCGGGCCAGTGGGTGTCCAGGTAGGGTGCTGTCATACCGGTAGGAGGATGGGAGGCCAGGAGGCTGGGAGGTCGGGTCGGCGCGGATCGGGCTGACGTGGTTCGGCGCGGCTCTGGCCGGTGTGGGCTGGCGGGTTTGGACAGGGCACACGGGAGGCCGACGACGGTGTGGTCGGGCATGCGGGAGGCCAGTGGAGATTTGGCCCATTGAGTTGTCATGGTCAGGGAATCGAAACGCCATGGGGGAAGCACGGTTCGCGGAGGCCACAGGAAGCGCATACATTGCCTATGCCTTCATCGCCTTCAACACTGCTTTGTCCCCATGCCGAGAGACAAGACAAACATGAACGATGGAGGGGTTGGGCTATGTTGGTTTTCCCCACACCATCCATGTTTAGGGTGGTAACAGTTGGCTCATCAAAGAGTATGAAATATGAACAATAATTGTTTTACAAACATGCAATGATACTTTTCCAATCCGAAGAAGAGAAAAAGAAAATGAATGTTACAAAAAATTAAACCCCCAACCATTGATTGTCATTCGTTGACATTGATGTCATTGGAAGAAGATGAAGTAGTTCATTGTTTTTCGCATCCGCCACACACTCCAAATCCTAATTTGTGTCGGCATATTGACGACGATGCATAGGGTAAGTCGGTTGAAGGCGCCCCATATTGGTAGGATCCGGGGGAGGAAGCCCAAGAAGGTCGGCGTTATTCTTCAGTGGAGAGTTCTTCATTAGAAGAAGTTTCCTCCCAAGATATTCTCTTCCCAGGTTCCACCAAATGAGAAATTACCAGTAAAATAATAATAGATTGATTTTTTCTACTATTTAGTTGTAGACACAAAAATCAAATTAGTGAATTAATAATTTGGCACCCCTAATTAATTCATGAGTGTTTGCACAAATTAATTAGGGGTGTTGGCACCAATAATTAAAGGGGATGTCAAGAGGATCTCACTCATTAATGAGGGAGAGTTGAGAGGTTTTACTCTCCTCTATCAATAGGGGGTTTAGCCCCATGTGGTCCCCACATCGTAACCTCTCGCGAGAGGTTAGGTTTGGGTGGGCCCCACCACCATTACCTCTCATGGGAGGCTAATGTGTGGTGGTCCCACATCCAACTTACATGAAGATGTTTTTACCACCAAGCACCCACATGGAGGCTCAAATAAAAATAAATTGAATCTCTCTTTATTTTATTATTTTCCATGAAAACCCAAAAACATTCTTTTAAACTCGAGCCACTGTCGTCGAAGTGAATGTCTTTATATGAGAATACAGGCACTAAAAGTTCAATAGTGATCTCAGATTTCAATTCCGAGTAATGGATCAAATGTTATGAAAGCCCTCTTGTATGTTTATTGAATGTACCTGAAGAAAATGTCAAAATTTGATTCCAAGAACACTGGGTCTCGGAATCACGCACAATCAGTTTTTGGGGACTCGTAAAATTCATATGTATTTGAGAATAATAATTCCACAAAATTTTCAGGTCATTACATTCTCCCCACCTAAGGGCTTTACGTCCCCGTAAGCTACAACTCGAAATAAGGGAACACATGGGGGTACTAAGAATGCATCTGAGCCTCCTACAACCATATGCTCTCCTGGAGGTTCCCGTGCTGCCAGAAAATGTGCACAAGAGGTATCGACCATCTTCGTAGGACCCACTTTTGAGGATCCTTAATCTCTAATGGAACCTCTGTTAATGTTTCCTCATCGTCGATGTCCATCTCTCCATTGTCGATGATGTGAGAAGGGTCATGCACGAGTCTTCTCTGCTGAGATATGTGGAAGATGGCTTGCACCCGGTGCAACTAAGTTGGAAGAGCTAAGGGATAATCCACCTCGCTAACTCTGCTGATGACCCAAAAAGGTCTGATGAATTTCAGAGATAACATACAGCCTCAACCAAATCTTTGTAGTTCTCATCGAGATGAGACCCATAGAAAGACGTGGTCGCTATCCTCAAAATCTAGAGGCATCTGTATCCTATCATCTTACGACTTCTTCCTACTTTGTGCAGTCTTCATCCACTCCTGGATGATCATCATATTCTCTTTGGTATCTCATTCCATCTCTGGTCCCACTAGTACTGACTCCCCAGGGTCAGTCCAACACAAGGGCAACCTTTAAGGTCGCCTGTATAACGCCTCGAACGGTGCCATCCTAATGGTGGAGTGATAGCAGTTGTTGTAGGAAAACACCACCAACGTTAAGTGATCCTCCCAGTTGTGACTTAATTCCAAGACACAAGCATAGAACATGTCCTCGAGGGTCTGTATCGTCCACTCAGTCTAGCCATCCGTTTGGGGATGAAAGGCAGTGCTAAGATGAAGCTGCGTCTCAAAAGCCTCTGGAAATCCCTACCATAGCTGGGAAGTAAATCGTACATCACAATGGGATACAATAGAAAACGGTACTCCATGTAGCCGTACAATCTCCAGCACATAGAGTCTTCACAATCTATCTACTATGCCATACTCTCTGGTCGGTATTAAGTGGGCCGACATGGTGAGTCAGTCAACGATCACCCAAATTGAGTCGTGAACTCTATATGTAAGTGGAAGACCTATCACAAATTCCATGGATATCCCATCCCACTTCCACTCTAGAACCTCTATAGGATGAACCAAGCCTGGTGGTACATGGTGCTCCACGTTCACTTGCTGACAAGTGAGGCATCGAGAGACAAACTCTGCAACAACATTCTTCATACCTGACCACCAATGCTCTTGTTGAAGGTCCTGGTACTTCATGGCCACTCTTAGTTGTACCGCTAAAGGTTATGTGTGGAACTCCCTCAACACTTCCTCTTGAAGTGACACTCGCACCATAGTATGTACTTTGAAGATGATGACGTACTCCCCACTTTCACAAAATCAATCATGTGCTTTCCTTGTGGATATATGAGCACGTCATGTCTCGTAGTCAGCATCCCCATGCTCTGCCTCACTGATTCTCTGAAGAAGTTAGGGATTGAATGTAAGGTACTGAAGTAACATTTCTCCATCTCTATCCAAAAATGATATCTGCAAAGCGGATAGCTGCTCTGTCACCTCACCTAGATGTTGTATTCTAGATATCCTGTTTAGTGCATCTACTTCAATTTCCCCCTTTCCAAGAGTATAGACTATCTCAAAGTCATAGTCATGGTGGATCTCAAGCCAACACCATTGTCTAAGGACCAGGTCCTTCTGAGAGAAGATATACCTGAGACTCTTCTGATTAGAGTACATGGTAAAATGATTTCCCATCAGATAGTGTTGCCACATCATTAAGGTGAATACCACTCCTCCTAACTCCATTTCATGGGTAGCAATGTTTTACTCATGTTGTCTCAACTACTTAGAACCATACGCGATCACTACTTGCTCATGTATTAGGACACACCAAAGTTGGGTCTCTGATTCATCACAGTAGACTACGTACCCTATGCCTTCATCTAGAAGCCTCATGATAGGGACACTAGTCAGCCTCTACTTTAGCTCATGAATGCTCTGCTGGCATCGCTCCGACCATAGGAAGGGTTTTTCCTTCTTCGTCATGGCTGATAGTGGTGTTGCAACTCTAAAAAAGTCTGGAATGAACCTTTGGTTGTAATCAGGAAAACCTATGAAACTCTGTATCTCTATCACACTCCTAGGTGGCTCCCAAGAAATTACTATCTCAATCATTGCAAGATCCACTACAACTCTAGCCTCTGAGATGTCATTTCCCAAAAAGTGATCCTCTAATATCCAAAACTAGAACTTTGAGAGCTTACCATAAATCTGGTGCTCTCAGAGTGTTTCCAGTACCACCTGCAAATGGTAGGAATGCTCCTCCCCAGTAGTCGAGTAGATCGGAATTTCTTCGACGAAGACTATGACAAAGAGATTGAGGTATGGATGTAAAATACAGTTCATGAGTCCCATGAATACTGCTGGAGCGTTTGTTACACCAAATGGAATAACCAAGAACTCTTTGTGGTCCTGCTGACATCAGAAGTTCATCTTCTGCACATCCTCATCTCGAACTCTGAGCATGGAATTGAATGATCTGAGGTCCATCTTCGAGAACCATCGTGATCCCTTAATCTAATCAAAGAGGTTGTCAATCATTAGGAGTGGGTACTTGTTCTTCAGGGTCCACTAATTTAGGCGATGGTAGTCGACACAAGGCGTCACGCTTCAATCTTCCTTCATGGCGAACAGAATTGGGGCTACCCAGGGAAAACACTATGCTGGGTGAATCCTTTCCCCTGTGAGTCATCTAGCTATACCCGAAGCTCATGAAGCTCAGTGGGAGATAACCAAATTTCTTGTGTAGATATCAGTGTCATCTTGTGGTATAGGTCAATGTAAAATATACCTATATACCAGGAGGTATACCTGTAACTTCATTAGCGAAAATATCTATGTAGTGGTCCACCACTACCGGATAGCTAAGACTCTCCACATCAACTACTCCGAGGGTAAGGCTTTCCAACTGATGATTGATTGAGTGCGCCCTCCTCCTAGTAAGGATGTATTATTCTTCAAATGATCCCTTCTATCTGGGTAAGGTAAACCTTGTCCCATCCATTCATACACACCGCACATTACACCTAATACAGTCAATCTGAGCATGGACTATATATAACCATTACATACCCAAGATTATGTTGTAAGGCCTCTATGTCACTACTAGGATATCCTAGTTGATTCCCTTGCTACATATATTAAGCTCAAACTTCTTTCACCAGTGCGTAATCATTGAGTATGCTCTTATAGTAGTTTATCTTCGTAATGATCGAGCCCACAGCTCTGTCAAAATCACCGAGCCTAGAATGAGGATAGTGGCAATAAAAGAGTGACTGGAACCTGTGTATATAAGTAGTGAAACTAAGGTGGAGTACACACAGATCATACCTCAAATAATCTCTAGAGCACTATGGTTGTATGCTTCAGCTGCCTAAAGTTGAGCTCTAACCTGTCCACCTGCTCCCTGTGGTCGGGGTGGACCTCCTGGTGGTGGTGGTGGTAACACCTCAAAACATTTTCCCAGCACCAGCTCCTCGACCAGATCCTCTTCCACATCCACCTACTCCCTATATACCACCCCGATCGAATATCTGTCTCTACCAAGGTGGTCCTTTGACCATCTACTGATCATCCGAACGGCAGGTCGGACAATCACGATCCATGTGACCATGCCCACTGCTTGTGTAACACAGCCCACTCTTGGCATATGCGACTCTTCCCCCGGTGCCCCATACAACCGATCCTGAGTGATGTAGTCATCCCCCCATGAGTCTGGTCCTCTTCGACCACAGTGACATATGTCTACAGCCACCTGTAGAAGACTTCACTGCATGTCGACTAGTGGTGGGTCTCGCTGCTGAAGACTGCTCAGCAAGGAAATTCTCTACTAAGAGAGCTCGCTCCAACACCCCTGCCTGTGTTGGGATGCTGAGGGAGATCATCGAATCCCCAATCTCTTTCCTGAGCCCATGTTTGAAGGTCTGATCCCTGAAATATGGGTCCCGCACTGTATCTTTGGAATAGCATGAGAGGTTGGTGAACCTCACTATGTACTATGCCACTATCATGATGCCCTACTATAGATGAAGTAGCATCTGTATCTGCACTACACGTAGAGTCATTGTAACAAACTCCGACTAAAACAAGCTCTCTAAGTCTGTCCAGAGAAGCGTCATCTTGTCAGGGACCTGGAGCATCATGTTCTAACATCTTCCGGTTGCTTCTTGTTAAAGGTTGGTAGCAAGAATCAACATGATGTCGGCTGGTGTCTGTACCAATTGGAAAACTCTCACCACAACCTCCAGCCATTCCTCACCCGTATGTGGGTCCTTCTCTCCCCTGAACCGAGTGGACCTCTTGTGCTAGAACAAATGCAATGCGCTCATGCCTCATGCATCGTCTACTGCTGGGGATGGTGGCATCGGTGGCCCAATGGGATGTAGTACTGCTAGTGCCTCTACTGGAAATGGGAAATGCAATAAGGCCTCATCGCTTAGTGGGATATCTGCATGTACATCCCTCGGGGCTCTAGATGGTCATTCGTGGGGAGGCCACTTGAAAGAAACAGATGCAACACGGTCGGAAGATTATACCTATTGTGCTGACTTGGTAGATCTGGCATAAAGATAACTTTTGGAAACACACACTCAATCAGTGTTTTCATGCACTAAGTCAGAAGTTAGTAGTCAGGGTCCTGGTGTATAGATATTTCGGATGCCACACCGACACTGCTCTCCCTAAACTAAAAAACACACTCGGTACCCTCATCACTGTTACTTAACAGAAAATATATGAGTCATATGTTCTGCAGTAGAACCGACTCCACTAATACCAATTTGTCACGACCCATCTCCCGAGGCTCGTTCCGTGACTACCCCAAGCCCGCCTTCAATAGGACAGGTGTTGGCGACTAGAACCAAAGGCGAAAATCCCTAAACTGGGAAGGAATTGTCTTTAAAAAATGAAAACACACACAACAGAGTATGAACTGGAAGAAAAACACATAGCAAAACTGTATACAAATAGTGCTTAAAGTATAGGTGTATGAATACAAACCCAACAGAAAAATACAAGAACAACTAAAAACAAGTAAAACTGAAAACAAGTACAACTAAAAAGGACAAAATAGCTTAATGGTGAAGAGTATCTCATGGATCGTCCCCCTGGAATCCTACCTGAAGGGTATGTATAGACAGCCCTCTCAACACTCCACATCTGTCGGTCTCCTCCGTGTACTGACATGTCGTATGGTCCTCATCCATGTACCTTCCAATCCTGGTACTCTCAGCCTCAGTCTGCATCGTCTGTCGTCTGCAACCAACACAACGAGGTGCGGGAATATCCCATATAGGGGTGAGTATAATGATACTAAGTAGGAACCACGAGACCCTCAAGGTCACACAAAATACAACACGGATAAACAAAAAAGTATGAAATTAACAGATATCCCTTCTATGGTATATGCCCATACATATACCTTAGTTATCAAGTAATCCTCTCAATCATGAGGTAAATACAAAAAGTTACTGACTCAGCTCAAACAAAATTTAATTCTAGGTATAATATCTATCTGAACCCTGAGCTACTATAGAAATCATCCTCTATCATGTATAGTGGGCATGCCGCATCACACAAATATGCTTCCCACTAACCTTGGATCGCTAAGGTACTCCTCCTGTCGAGTACTGTGGTTCTGCCGCATCACACAGAGGCGCTCCCCACCATGGGTATGCCACATCACACGGAGGCACTATCCCTCATAGCCTGCTGAGTTAATCCTCCCGTTGATCACCGTGGTTCTGCTGCATCACCAAGGCGCTCCAAACTGTGGGTCTGCCGTAACACCAAGGCACTCCCCACTGGGACAGTAGAGTCACTCCGAGTCAAACGGTCAACAGTCATCAGATCTCAGCCAGCTACTAGGTTCACACACAAATGCCTTCTCATCTATTGAAGATCTGCTCCACAAGATATTCTTCGATGCCCCAATTTCCACAAAGTCCCAAGAAGAAGTATCTAAAAGGACATCCACGTCATAGGGGTCTCAACACAATAGATGATGCATCAATCGGACACACGGTCTATGAGTTATTAGCCTTCTAGTTCCCGGGGGCCCGGTTGAAATAGTGTACGATCCAACCTGACCATATCTCAACATTACCCCAAACTACAGTGGGGTATACTCAAAGGGATCTTCACACTCCATGAAAACCAATGTTGTTTACACTTTTTCAAATAGCCATATGGTGGAAATGATATTTCCAAATGAAAGTAAAGGTGTGAGTAGTGGGCCCGGGTCCAGTCCAACCCAGTCAACCCGACTCGGCCGAACCTAGTCTAGGAAGACCTGGTCTGGGTCAACCCGGTCATACATGTGGGGTCTTTCCCGGCCCATTGGGTGGGCCAACCTGTTAGGTTCGTCCCGGACCGCTCGGCCTATACTAGTAGGCCGTGAGTGTGGTTCGGCCCGGGATCCGGGTCGGTTCGGCCTGGAGCGTCGCGAGGGCGCGGCCCGGCATATCTCGGCCTAGAGGGTGCAGCCGGTCCGTTTCGTACAAGGCGATGTTAGGGGGGTTTGGGACAGTTTGGGAGGTCATATTGCCAAGAGGCGGCTGGGAAGGGAGCGTCCACGTGGACATGCGGCCGGGCAGGTTGCGGCTGAGCTGGCAGGCAGCCGAGCAGGGCGCCAGGCAGGCTGGCAGGTGGCCGAGAAGGGCTCTAAGCGGGCTGGCGAGCAGTCGGGTAGGGCGTAGCCAAATTGGAAGGCGACCGGTAGGACAGGTGGCCAGGCTGGCATGGTTCAGTGTGGCTCGGGATAGAGCGGTACGACGGGTTGCGGTATGGAGCGTGATAGGCCGATGGGGGTTCGGTCAAGCGCGCGGGAGGCCGGCTGTGGTTCGGCCTGCGGAGCTGGCTCATTCGGGGAACCAGAACACCATGGGAGAGGTGTGGTTTGAGCAGGCCATGGTATGCACAACCATTGCCTATTCATTTGTCCCCTTCAACTGCGCTTCATCACCATGCCGAGAAACAACACGAACAAGAACAGCGGAGGGGTCAGGGCATGTTGGCTTGCCACACACCATCCACATTTAAAGTGGTAACACATAGCTTATAAAAGAGTAATAAATATGAACAAAAATTCTTTTGCAACCATGAAACGATTCCTTTCCAATCTGAAGTAGAGAAAAATAAAAGGAATACTAGAAAAAAATAAACCTTCTACCTTTGATTGTCAGTCGTCGATGTTGAAGTTGTAGGACGAAGATGATGGAGTATGTTATTCTTCATGCCTACCACGCAATCCCAATCATGAGCTGTGTTGGCTCATTGATGATGATGTGGAGGGTAGGTCGGTTGAAGAGGCACCACGTCGGTAGGATCTGAGAGAGGAAGTTGAAGAAGGTAGGTGTTTTTTATAGGTGGATCGTTCTTCATTGGAAGAACATTTCGCCTAAACTCTTCTCTTCCCAAGCACCACCAAATGAGATATTCCCAGAAAATTAATAATAGATTGAGTTTTTCTATTATTTAACTATTAAAACAAAAAGAAAATTGGTGAATTAATAACATGGATTCCCTAATTAATTCATGAGTGTTGGCACAAATTAATTAGGGGATTTGGCACAAAAAATTAAAATGGAGGTCAAGAGTCTCTCCCTCATTAATGAGGGAGTGTTGAGAGGTTTTACTCTCCTCCATCAATAGGTGATTTGGCCTTGTGTGGTCCCCACATCGTAACCTCTCGTTGGAGGTTAGGTTCGGGTGGGCCCCACCACCATAACTTATCATGGTAGGTTATGGTGTGGTGGTCCCACCTCAAATATCCATGAGGATGTTTTAACCAGCAAACACCCATATGGTGGCTAAAAAAATAAAATGAATCGCACATTATTTTATTATTTTCCATGAAAACCCAAAAACTATATTTTAAACATGACCCACTACCATCGATCAGAATGTATTTTTAAGAAAATACTAGCACAACAAGTACAGCGGTGCTCTCAGATTTCAATTTCGAGCACCGGTTCAGAAGTTAGAAAATCCCGCTCATACATTTACTGCGCATAACCGAACAATACTACAGAATTTGATTCTGAGCACACTAGGTCTCAGAATCATGTGCCGTAAGTTTTCACGGACTTTTAAAATTCTCATGTATTTATGAAACAAGATTCCATGGAATTTCTATGTCATTATATCTTCGGTCATGAGTCATTGTTTTCGAAAAAGGGGTTCGAAGAATATTACACCATTATCCAAAAATATTTAAAATAAATTATTGACATTTTATATTTTAATAATCTATTAATGGGAATATTCTAGCATCTTTATGAACAATGAACTTTTATAACATTTTTAATGTAGAATATGAATGTTCTTTTGACCTCATACAAATGTTACTAATTTAACCATCATCATTTCATCCAAGACCCCGATTCATTTTCAAATTGAAAGCCTTTATGAAATTTTTTGAAAAAGAGAATTTCGATGAATATGGTTTATAAAATTATTTCAGTCCTATATTATATGTTTTTCAATAAAAATGGTTTTCAAAATATTTTCACCCTTCTTTTATATGATTTCATGCAAAAAGACTATTAAAGAACATTAATTCTATTTTTATGAGGATTCAAATTGTTTTAAATGAAATATGATTTTAAATTTTTTTTAAACATGTTTTTTATGTTTTCAATCAAGACGGATTTCAAAATGATTTCATGCCTTCATTATAAGATTTTAGTATGTTTTTGATGAATTTTTTTTTCAAATGGTTTATTTAATTAAAATGTATTTTACAAATAAGAAAATATATTTTACTGAAGAATAGTTTCCCAAAATATGTATCAAATTTATTTTCCATCTAATGCGACACATATTAATCTTACTCATTCCAATATAAACGTTAAGTTCAAATCCTTTCTATGAATGTGTTATGCTTAATGTTGTGGTTATTCTGAAACCCATTTATCATTCATGGTTTATATGTATATGAAATCTGTTACTCATTCACATGTTATTTTTTTGATCAAATGATTATGAAACCTGTAATTTTTCATCATTCCGTGCTATGATTACTTGTTAATGATACCCATTTCATTTAATGGGTTATGATATGTTTATTTATAATATATTGACACATGTATGTATTATTTCATTATTTGATGTATGAAACCTATATCTCATGCCAATTCATCGGGCAATGTTTTATATCCCATGATATAAATATTATTGTCTTGAGAGTGATCCTTGATAGCTATAACAGTCATAAGAGTGAATCATGACTAATAATATGGTATGACAAGTGAAATCATGGAACCATAATGGCCATGGGAATGAAACAGGACTACTATGGAAATCATTATATTCTTATGTGTTTTACTCAATTTCATGTATTATTACTATTTTATTCTTTCATTGATTCTTCTCTCTATATCATTTGGACTCTTGTGTTATGAACTACTAATAAGTATTGCATGATCTTTTTTATGATCTTTGATATCTCAGGTATATTCTTCTATTTTCCTGATCACATACTCATGACCCTGTACTCTTTTTTATGATTACATGTATCCATTATTTACCATTACTGAGTATTTGAGATCACCACTTTTATGTTCCATTTAAAATAGGTTATTATTATATATATTATGATTGTTATTTCTAATAAGTGATCTAGTAAATTAGTACTAGGTGGGAGATGATGAATCTCACATATGTACAAGTGTTTATGTTTCCATGTTTTCAATGGCATTATACCATCAGTGATCTATAAGAGACTTTTTTATAATGTTTATTTTTTTCATCATAGTTCTATAATGATAATGATAAAAAAGAGAGGATATCTATAGTTGGTATTAGAAAAATTTTATAGTTATCCTTTAGAAACTATGATGAGAAAAAATTAGTGAGATAAAATGAAATATTTCTATGTATTTGACTAGGAATGTGCCTAAGGATAAGTGTAATGATAGTTATCATTTAGGAAAATGTCCTGGAATTTTGGAAAATGATATTGTGAGTGGTTACTTATAGATTAATTCATATCTTGATACTATATGTGGATGTGGAACGAGTGAAAATATAATTTGGTGTAACAACTTTGAATAGATACCTTGGGCCTAACTGAGGGTAATATGGTATATGAAAACGAGTATTACTACACACATGGATTGATACACTTGTGGGATCTATTTTGGGAATTCACAAAATAATTATTAACCATTATTAATAACGTAGATATAATTTGGCTATGAATAACCTTGGATAAGCCTAATGTTTCATAGATTAAGTAATGTGTCATTATTTAGATATCATATATGTGATTTTTTTATGAATATAATGTTTTATGTTATGATAAGTAAGTATCTCAAAATGCTTCTTTTATTAGTCAATGGAAGTAACCTGAATGAACGATATTAATTATGAATGTGATGGACAATTTTCTGATGAGTAGTCGGGTGGAATGATCAATATATTGAAAGATGTTGTGATCATAACTAAAAATGTTTCACAGAATGTGTGTAACAATATTTTCATAAACCAACAATTGGACTCTCCATGTAAGAGATAGAAGGAGTTTGCAAAGAGTTCGCGTAATGGATATCATGGGGGAAAGAATATTCAGTTGTATTTTTGTCAAGGATGTGGAATGAATAACCTATATTCATTTATTAGATGAACAAGAATATGTTTTGACTGTGGAAAATAAGGAAACAAAGAAAGTGACTTCTAGGAAAAAAAGAAAATTTTATTACGAAACAGATTAGAATATTTTCCTCCCTATTTCGTCGTTGATGGTTAAGTGTTTTAAGTATAGAGTGAATTGTCATTTTTCAACACAATATCACAAAAGGGATGTTCTTTAATTGAATCTATAGGGGGTCAGTATTTGATACATTTTTGATGATAAAGAGACAATAAACAAAATGAGAAAATGAAGAGTTATTGATTTATAGGATGAGTTATCCTTATTAATGGAATAAGGATGAAGTGGAATAATAAAAATTTTATGTGTTTGGAATTAAAAGTTCAGAATGATGAAATATAAAATAATTATTATACGTATATTGTTCCTTAAATATTTAGTATTTTATATTGAATGTTCTATATGTACTGGTGAGTTGATATAAAGACAAGGTGAAATTTTGTCTTAGGCAATGCAACCCTTAATAATTATTTTAGGTTAATATAATATTGTTCGATAAAGATACATGGGATATGAATAAGTAAATTGGATAGTTTCTATTACCTTGGAACCATGTAAGGATTTCATGATAGGTGTTTTATGCTATAATTGAAAATATTATAGTACTTTTGGAATTATGTAATAGATCCAATTCTCATTTTCATAAGGAAGCATGCATGTGTTCCAAAACTATTCATGGAAATTTATGTTATTCCCATGTCTCAAGATATTATATTATGTGGTTATTAACATGTACAAAATGTGAAAACCAAGAGGTGCATTTTTTATATAGGGGAATCAATGTGAATATGATTTCGTGACCCTATTTATTATGTTTTTTACTTTCATCTTTGATAAGTTTTATAATGTTATCCTTTCATGAAATGATTTTGTTAAACTTCTACAGAAGTATTTATGCATTTTGAATTTTTATAAAACCTTGGTTAAAAGGATATTTAGTGATTATATTTACGTCAATAATTTCTATCTTTTTTATTTTTTTAAAAAGGACATCTTGTATGTCGGTTGACAACCATTCATGTCTTCAAAGGCTGCGGCTCTTGAACCCATCACTGATAGATGATTAGGGTTTCATACCTACCACTAGACTATTATATTTCTTCATTAATGTATATTTATTTTCAAGGAATAAATATTCATGATGATCAGGTACTATTACATTGTATGTTTAGGCATGATTATTTTGAATTGATAAATTGTTATAAGTTTTCATTCTTTTATAGGCCTTATATTCCATTAATAGTATATTTTAGTTCATTATGCATCAATGTAAAATTCTATACATTAATTCCATGAGGTAATAGTTATATTACAAATTTTACAAAAAATAAAGCATGAATGAAAATTCATTTATTGAAATTTATCATAATTTTATCATTTCTATAAAAGGGGTCAAAAATTGTTGTCATTATAACATAGTTTTCATTATGTTGATGGCCATTTATAACATGATACATTTATGACATTGAGGCTATCATGTCTCCTTTTAACAATCATTTGTTTGTGATTGATGACAAAAATTACACCAAATAATTTTTTCACCATTTCTCCATGTTAAATATTCACTCCCAGCCTATGTTCTCCAATGCGGAATCTCAGTTATATGATACACTGGATAACCATTATGGTTCCAAATTTCCCGTTTAAAGGGATGTTATATTATCTATTTTTATTCTGTGGTTTTCTATGAATGAAACTTTCACGAATTAAAATTTTGAGAACTATAACAATTTCTAGGGGAAATTCATTTTAATGGGGTAGAATGTAACACCCCAAAAATTTTGTGATTTTATTAAATTTATTTAATCTTTTGATATTATTTAATTCATGAAACAGTAAAAATAGAATTTCACTAATTCAGAAATTTATTTCACATGGATCTAACATGGAATATGTTACAAACAACCCTTACTTTGAATAATCCACAGGGAACAATATGGATAGAAAACAATACAATCAAGATTGACTTTCCTCGATGGATTGTGTAACATGCAAGAAGGAGTGTAGCCTAACATAATATACTATTAAAAAAAATATTATAATGAGATATAACCTTTAACCAATGTTTAAATTTATTTATAGTATTAGATAAATTATTAAATTATTTGGGTTATAAAAAATTACAAGACGATTTAATATGTTAGAAATTAATTATAAATGAATTTGAAAATCAATTTAATATAATGGAAAATATCATTATAGTCATAATGGTATTTTAGAATAGTAAATTAAATTAATAAAAATAGTTAACTGATATTAAAATAATTCATAATTTATATTTTAAATAATTTATTTTATATTTATCCAATAGTTTTGATAGACTTTTGTTAAGAACAAACCTAATTTTATTCTAAAACCACTGTATTTTTTAAAGTATTTTTTATAACCTTTTATTGGATAACAAATTTTAAATTCTTTTTAAGAACATTTATAGACTTAATACATCAAAATATTCATTATATTTTGAATAAAAATATAAAAACCATGTTAGGATAACATTCGGGTAAATTTTTCAAATTTTTCATCTTTTAATGAATAAATAAAAATACCGATTTTTATTTCAAAAACTAATTTTTTATATAATATATTAATAAGGATAAATAATATTTTTAAATGGATTAATAGGGTAGATATGTAATATTATTACCAATTAATCCAATTTATTTCTTTTAATCTAAATTATCATCGATATTTATTATAAAAACATAGAAAAAATGTTGATCAATTTTAGTTTAACAACCCACTGTGTCATCCTAAAAACAAGATTAATTTTAAATTAATTTTATCCACATTTATAATTTGAATTATAAAAAATAGATTCCATATTTGGAGTTCGAATTTTATTACATGTCTAATATGTTCATCACTGTTTTGAGAAAAAATATTGGTGAAAGTGAGTATTATTAATTACATCAGTAAGAGAAAAATTTGGTTAATATAGTACTAATCCTTAAATTTATGACCTAAATGACCAAAAATTTTGTACAAAACCCATTGGATATCCATATATATACCTTTTAATCAATTCAATGTTCATTGTTCTATTATTGGATCCACTTTATACATGAAAAACGTGGGTGTAATTCCCACCCCCAATTTTTCCAAGAGGGTGACTCCTACTCAACTATAAAAGGATGCCAATTCTACCGATTCCCCACACATATAAAACCTTATAATTTCCAACACTATAATCCCATATAGCCTTCAAAATAAACTACCTTTGACCTTAAATCCTTACATAGGCCAGAAATTCTCTCAACATATACATTTAGAACAAACCAAATTGAGTTACCTGATTTAGAGGTAACATCCTCTCTCAAGATCCTTTCCATTATTTCCCTATTTCACCCATACACTATCTTTAGTCCATTATTGTGTAACAATACATTATTGTAAATATTATATTATTTTTTTATGAAAAAACTCATACATACACTTACACACACCTCCATCTAATGGATATCAGATATATTGTTTCTGTGTATGGTGAACTACAGCATCACGAAATGATCATTGTTCATTTCTCAATTACCACTAATAAAAATGGAAATAATGATGTAAACATAATTTATATGTGTATATATAATATATTTTAATCATTTAATCTTATGTATTAATTTTTAAAAGATAAACATTTTTACTTCCCATTTTGTGTCAATACGATAATATTGTTTGAGGAAGTGAGGACTACCGCCCCCTCAACGTGATGAGATTCATTCACACAACACATTGAATGCGTTAATGATGGGTTTTGTGAAATAATATGATAAATATTATATATTGTTTCAAATATGGTACTGTAATATATATACATACATATATATATTTCATTTACGTACTTTCTTTAAAAACAAAAACAAAAACTGTAACATCAGTCATGTGTATGTATGGCTTACTGTCTTCATGAACTGTGTATTCCATTTCATACATCGTTATTATATAGTTAATTATAATATAAATATAAATATTATAAATTATATTTATATCATGATATAGATTATTTAATATTTTATGAATCATAATGACCAATGATATAACAAATTAACATCATACAAAAAAAAGTGAATATTACATGAATTGAGGCCATAACATAGGAACGTTAACAAGAAGGTAATATAAGGTAAAAATTATACCATATATTATAATTTATACAATAATATTCTTATATAAAATATTTATAAAAATAATATTTATTTTAAAGTAATATTTTATGTGTATGGAGAGATTCAAGATCCTAGGTAAAGAGATTTCATCTTCATTTTAATATCTAGGAGAAATTTGTTAAGTGTGCCACTATTCCAATTTTTTCGCTGTATGTAATAACATTATTTTGTTTTATGTAAATTATAATTAAATATATGGGTTTTTACATTTCCATTTTATAATCCTTTTTTATGATGATTATAATTAAAAAGATACCAATTCGGTAAAATGACTTGTCTCAAATTGCCTTATTTGATACTCAAGTTTTGTTATGCACCTAAACTCAATTTTGAGTTAAATATATTTTAATTTTTAATTAAATATCATCCATCTAAATATATTTATGTTATTATATGCATAATATAATTTATGTTCTTTACATGGTGATTATGAACCTAAGATACCATGTTATAAGAGGTTATTGAGACAATCATATTGCTTTTTGGGGATTTTTTAGTTTATGCTTCCCTTGATGGAAACATATTACCCTGATCTAAAAATTATGCAAGGTATTCATTATATTATTTTAATTCATGATACATTCTTTTATGGGTACTATATTCTACTCTTTTTTTAAATAAGATTGTTACAAATTAATTTTTATGAAAGATTAATTTTACCCTTTCTTCGGTCGGAAATCTATGTTTTCTAAAAAATAATCCCAAGAATATTATACCATTATCCTATAGGATTTAAAATAAATTTTACCCAATTTTTATTTACCAATCTAATAATGGGAATATTCATGCCTCTTTTTTACCAATGCTCATTCTTAACTTTTTTTACTGTGCAAAAGGAATATTCTTTTGATATCATATGATATGAATGGATTTATCTGAATTCATTTCACCAATGTTCCATTTTAATTTTTAAAATAATATAATTTAATAAAATTTATTTATAACTGATTTTGAAATAAAATTGTTTTAAATACTTTTTCAAGCTACTTTTATATGTTTTCATGAAAAATTGTTTTCAAACTTTTTTCACATTACTTTTTTAAGATTTGAAGTATAGTGGCATTCAAATAATTTTCCTTATCATTTTATTGTCTTTAAATGTTTTTTCTATGAATATGTTTTTAAAATGTTCTGAATATTATTTAATTTTTTTTCATGGAAAAATTATTTCAAAATTATTTCATACAATTTTTATATGTTTTCAAAGTGTTTTTTATGAAAAAACTTTATAAATGGTTTATGTAATAATTGTTTTCAAATAAGAATGTATATTTTCCTCATGAATTTTTATAAAAGGTATTTATAAATTATTTTCCACCTAAGACAACTTTTATTTATGACACTCGTTTTAGTCTAATAGTTCTATTCATATCCTTTATATTAATTTGTTATTATTTCTTTCATTGTTGTTATAAAACCCATTTCTCCAACAAGGATCGTATGTTTATAATATCTATTACACATTTAGGGTTAATTCATTGATGAAATAATTATGAAACCTGTAATTTTTTAATAGGTTGTGATATGATAACATGTTAGTGATAACCATTTCATTTCATGTGTTATGAAATGTTTATTTATGATCTTGTGGTAGATGTATGTGTGAAATATTTATGTGGTGTGTCGGACCTGTATATCCCTCTAATTCCATGGGTAATGTTTAATGCCTTCATATATAAAGTGATATGGTATTCAGAGCGAATCATGAATTATATAATGTCCATGGGATTGAGCCATGCCTTCAAAAATAATATGAGGTATGAAATCATTAAACAGTCATGTCCATGGGAGTGAACCATGACAACTATGATAGTATGGGAATTGAACACCTACTAATAAGATGTTATTGGCAGCGATGCCTTGTCTACTAAAGAAATAAATATATTATGATGTGTTTTCCACAATTCCAATATTTATTCCTATATTATTCTTTCCTGACTTATGATGTGTATTTCACTGTGATTCATATTTTATGAACTACTAATATTTATGCCCTGATATTTTTTATGATATCTAATATGATGTGTATTTTCTTTTATATTCATTATTACAGTCTCATAACCTTATTTTCATTTTTATTCTTATATTCCTTCCTTGATTACCCTTACGAATCATTTGATATAACACCTTCTATGTTTTCATTTCCCCAAGTTATGATGATATTTACTATGTTTGATATCTCTAAGTAGGATTATAGTTTAGAAAAACATCGTGGGAGATGATGTAACTAACCTATATACTAGTGCTTATGTTTCTATATTTTCAAATTCACTACAACAACAATGATCATTGGGTGTCTGTTTGTATAATTTGTAAGTATTAAAAAAATGAATGTAATGTTAATGTTTAAAAAGAGACGGTCTCTACATTTAGAATTTCAATTAATTTTTTATTCAATGAAATAAATTTCTAGGAAATAATTTTCTACGCCAAAGAACTAGAATTCACTTTTAATAGATCATAAAATCTTTTAAAGAGATAGAATTCATTCCACTTATCCCTAAATACATTCAAAACCCAATATGGTTAGTAAATTAATAACTAAACCACAAAAGTAATACTATTTGTTTATTATTAATATTTATTTGTCATATTTTTTAACTGAAAACAATTTCAGAATAACTAGGACATCATGTAGGCCCATCATAGGCATGAATCAATTCTCTTCATTCAGTCATGGGTTCAAGCCCTACTACTTTATTAGATGCCCCAAGTTATAATCATACTTCCATTTTTTCTTTTTTTATTAAAATTAATTAATATAATTCATATAATGATCCCAAAATAATATGATTGTAATCCCAGAAATAAAATTGGTCATACAATAACCTACTATTCTAGGGATTTCAATAAAAATAATATTTTTAGTGACTAATAATGTAATTAAACTACTAATACAATGTCATTAATGATCATTCTAACCATAGAGGATATCAATAACTAAAAAATTATATATATATAAATTTTATAAATTAATTCTCAAATAAATTTTAAATTAAAATATAATGTTGCAGTAAATTTCTGTGAAAATTTCCAAAATAATTGTAGAATCGAATAACTTAAAACCCACAAAAAGTGATTTTTAAACATTTAACTCATAAATCATAATAGTATCCAAAACTAATAATGTTAATTAATACGAAATTTCTTATGAAAATTAATAGATTATTTGGATTTTCAATGATTAATATCACTAAAATAAAATTGGTAAAAAGAATTCTATTATTTAATTTTTGAATCCCAATACATCTTATATTTTACTTCATCCAATGTTCATTCTTGTTCATGTGTTAAATTTAAAATATTCATTGTCATTATATATTAATATATATTGTTATTGTTTGTAAAAAATTGTGATTTATATTAGCAATAACCCTCATGAGTGTAAAACCATATGTGTACTCGGGACTATTTTCATGTACCATGTAATGCTCAATTCAATCCCAAAATGCACTTTTTGGACTTAAAACCAACAGGAACATCAATTACAGAACTACTTATACTTTTATTATCTATATAGGGGGTATTCAAATTAATTAAAAATAATATCTTCCTTACAAAAACATATTGATTGTCTTCTATACTTATCCAATTAGTATAACAGAGATTTAGTTTCCCAAATCTATGTTTTGTTAAATCAATATTCCATGATTTTTAAAAAAAATATTCTATGACCAATTGTATTTACACAGATACTTTTATCTCAAAGAATTCTCCCAGATACCATTACATTGGAAAATTATTGAATGAATCATGTCCCAATATAATTTATTTTAGTAGTCTCACTAGAGTATCCATAGAATTGTTTCTAAAAAATATTTATAATACACAAATTAGAACATCAATTTTTTAAATAACATTATCCCTTATAGTGTATACATATATATCAATCCTATTAAACATCACAAAATCCTTGTGAAATGAAAAAAATAACAATGATATCCAATGCTCAGTATGGGATAAATACTATGGAAGAAATAATTAGTCAATGAGAATAACCATTTTGGAAATGTAAGATACTAAACATCGATGCCATGTAATTAATAAACTGTGATTGAAGAATATAAATACCATGGATTGGTAAAAAAATGAAACACATTCCATTAATATAGTGAAATGAAAAGGTAGAATAAATATCGAAGGAAAAATAATTGAAAAGACATTCCATTTAATAATAAAACTGACAATGAAATGCCTTAGAATATTTTTTCATATTGAAAATATCAAGGATAATAATAAAAACTAAATTCAAAATTATGTAAATTAATAAATATTGGTCATCATGTTTCCGTGACACATGAAACCTTTATCATAAATAGCTTTGAGAATATTTTTTTAAAACATATGGGGTTAAAACCCATTCAGTAATGTATAGAAACATACTCTACCATGATTCTATAAATACATTGATGGGAAATCATTAACCAGAACCCACCCATGTCTATAGGTCCAAATTATTAACCATATATATAAAAATAAACTTAATTCATAAATAATTTTACATATCAAATTCCATTATTGTGTAAGGAATGTGGATTTATCCATTTTCCCCATAAAATCAAATATTATTCAAAGTGAACACAATATGAAAGAAATGACATATTTTTTAGAAAATAATCATAACCATGATAATTAAATTGGATAATTAGGATATATTTAATGTCAACTGATTTTAATAATGTGCACATTTTAAGGAAATGTAATTTACTATGAAAATGATTCAATGAAGTGAATGTAAAAACTTTGTTTATACAAAATGATCGTAAACCATAAATATAAGTAATTAGAATGGTATTAATGGAATTTAATCCAATTTCAGTAATAAAAAAGGGTCATTTTCATTAATAAATTGAATTAACATTATAACATCACTAAAAAATTCTTAGAGAAAAATAGTTTTCATTTTTAAAAATATTTTAAAATTCAATTCTCATTGAAATTTGACATTAAAATTTTCTCATTACAAAGGACAATGTAAACATTCCAAGAAAATATCAAATAAAAGACAGTCAATTTGGTCGGTAATTCCATTCAATGCATAATGAAAATTTCATTGTATGGTAAAAAGTATATAAAAGTTACTTTTTTTAATATTGATAATAATAATCATTGTAAAATATTTTGTTAAACGATAAAACGTGTAAAAATATTTTGTTAAAAAATAATTTTTAAAAGTATAAGGAAAGTATTTTGAAATAAATTTTACAAAATATGGTTCTAATATAAAATGGATTTTTAATTGATGATTGAAATGAAGCCGAATATTATTATCAAATTTTCCCAATAATTTTACTTACTAAAGTGTGGTAAAAGAGTTCTTATCACATAGAATAGATCATTTATAACCATTAGTGAGGAAAATTAAATGGTTTATTATATAATGATCATATAATATTCATTAATGTAAAATCATCAATAATCTATCACAATTATAATGATATTATGAAATAAACCCTTAAAATGATCACAATTTTGATGCAAGAATTAATCGAGGAATTGATTATGTTTATCAACTTTTAATAGAAAAATTAAAATACAACAATATACAATCAAATATTGTTATACACATAGTCATATAATTTCAATTATAACAAAATGTAATATAAACCAATGAAAACAGTTTCAGTTATGAAATTTCAATACTAATTCGTAACATTAAGCTCAAACATTTTTAGAATAAGTAATTGAAATTAAATAAATAAAATAACATTATGAATGAATTATTAATTATATTACCTGTGAAATGGTTAATATATACAACCAAGGAAATTAATTAGATTCATATCATGAAAATATGGGTCTTTGAACTAGTATAGTTGTTTTAAACATGTAAGTAACTTTAAAATGGACTATATTAATATATATACTATCATATATTAATCTTTAATAACAAATTATCACTAGTTATTTAAATTATCTATTTATTTTCATTATTTCTAGTTTTAACAATCTTGTTTTCGGGTATTTTTTGACTTGTTAGTTCTTGCTCCTATAAATTTTAAAAGGTTTTATTAATCATCATAATTTAATCCCTTATCTAAATATCAAATATATTATGTATATTTATATTACGATTAATCCTTAAAATTTAGTGATTGGAACTGAGATACCCCATTTATGGAGATGATGGGTCATTTTTAGGAATCAACAATTTTTCCACCATCCTACAATAAATAAGGAATAAAAATTAAATGATATATATTTGTCTAAATTTAATTTTTTCTGTCAATTTTTTCATTTATAACAAATATTTTTATTAGACCCATCATTAACTCATTCCATTTATGGTGGGAATGAATTACAATGTTTTGTGAGATAGTAATCTTCCAAACACATGAGTGATGTTATTGAATTCTAGAAAATGGAAATCAATATGTCATGTGTGATATAATAATTTAATATGAATGATAAAAACATAAATTTCATATATATAATATATAATGTATATATCAATCATTATTACCATCCATGAATGATGGTAATGGAGAAATGAAGGACATCAGTTCACCAGATGATAGTCCGTAAAACTCATGAAAGACGATTTCATTAACAATTTGATAGAAGTGTGTGAATTTATAGGTATTACACTTAACACAAATAAATATCAATATAGAAAATATACATTGGTTATATTTTAATCGTTTAATTATTGGAATTGATGGAGGTTTAGAATTAAATATAATAAAATTGATTTTAATAGAACATTCTCTACATATTTTCCACGTATCCACCTTAGTTTTTAACTAAATACATAAAAAGATTACTTACTCACTAAATAAAGGATCTATGATTATGTTTGGTATCATTAGTAGTGGTTTTTTATGACATGGTTGAACCAATCTGGTTTGTGGGTGTATAATGGTGAGAAGAGGTATGGTCTTTTACAATTGGGGTAAGTGGCGCTCTTTTAAATTTTTGAAATAATGACTTTCACCCACGTTTGGCCACATCATCAGGCCAAAATAATGGTTCTTTCAAGATAATAGAAGTGTTAACATCGAATTATTTATATTTTATGGTTTTTTGACATGTTTTTAGTAATCTTTTTACTTAAATTATATGTTTAACAACTTAATAAACTTTTTCCCATGATGATTGTAGTTAATTATATGCATTTTTACTAAAAAATTGTATAAAATTATGTTCACCTTTTTAGAAATTATAAATTTTAATGATTACAATTTTGGAATCCATTTATCTATATTCAAATAAGAGATGTGTGAAATTCAAATTCAAATTAACCTCATAGATTGGGTGTGAAAAATGGTTTTTATAGTGAATGTTTTCAAAATATTATAATGTTATTGTATCAAAATTAAATATAAAACTGATTTAAATGACCTCTGTTGGAATAATAGATGTATAATTGAAATATTTTCACTTAAAAACAAATTCAATATATATTTTTTATATTTTATTAATTACATAAAGGAAAATAAAATTTTCATTTGAAATTATGTATTTATTCATATAAATTAGAAAAGAATACTCGCTAAAATATCACAAAAATCATCATTAGATAATTTTGATTTAACAATTTTAAAATTTAAGTTTATTTTTTCCATATTAATTTTATAAATGTGTTAAAAACTAATTTAAATTTTGGGATAAAAGCACGACTATATTGACTTTTAAGAATATACTGTCTTTCTGAAATCATTTAATTTTAATATAATTGATGATCATCATTATTTATAAATAATTGATAACCATGAAATATGTGTAGAAAATATACATTCAAATTTTATTTAAGACTATTCATATATTCCATTCATGTTTTTTGATGATAAATAAAATATTAAATAAAAATATTTATAGTATATTTTGGTTGGTCAAACCGTTTCTTTCCTGTAAACAAAGCAACTGAGGGAACCCATTGTTGCATGCAATGAATGATAACTCAGTATTTAAAGAAATGAATGTTATAGAATATATAGAATATATTTAAAATAGAAAATATATCATAATGTCTCCATATTTTATATTCCTTTTTACAGTTGTTGTTGTGGTTCTTCCATGTTATCTAAAATGATTTTTGTATTTTTACATTTCAGGGAGTTACATAATACTCAGTGTGCAATACCCATTCGATTACATGATAATATTTACCACCATTAAAGTTCACAATCCTATGTGTATATCTCAAATGCTCAAATGGCTCGAAGCCCTTATTTTTTATTTTATTATAGATAATCCCCCTTTTAAGGGTTGAAGTGGAATCCGTACATGACCCACATGCCCAAGGCACAAGGCCCGACATGACCCGTAATACATGACCCGAAGGCCCAGAAGCAAACCATGCCCATTACATGACCGTAGGCCCAGCCCACTAGAACATCCCCTCCCCAGCATCTTGAATCATTGATCTCCTAAGATTCCCAACTTGCATTACTTATCAGCTAGCATTGCCTCGTACAAAGCTGTACGGTGCTTTGTCCCAATGGCGTCTTCCATACCCTCTCATTCTTCAAATCTGGTTAGCTCTGCATCTGGTGGCAATTACTCTGTGAGAAAAACACTGATGGGAATTAAATATTTATCACCGACCATTTGGGAGTTGAGAATAGATCGAACTGTGAGGACTTTGATTCCTGTAATAGGTATGATATATAGGAATACATCATAGGCCTTGAACTCTATTATCGATGCTACATACCCAAATATTTGTCCATTATTTATAATGAAAAACTGATTTTCCTGGACTCAAATAAACATCAAGGGTATTGATTCTAGTAATAAATATGATAACTAGGACTCCTTATAATGCTCTAATCCCATCCTCTAAATAGAAATATCTACCTTCAATGGTTCTAAAATCAATAATTATTTGTTATACATCTCCAAAATATAAAAGGATGTTGATTTACATCAAATAATGTGAAATGGTTGGTGATCCTCAGGTAAATAATGATGGTATCACAAATACAAGCAACATTACACATAGAAGGATTCCAAACCAGAACATTTTTAGGTTGACCATTCTCATATCAAGACATTGAAGAGAATCATAAATATAACTTTAAATTATAAGAGAGTCCCTTATAAAGAAATAATTCCTCACAAAGGTTGTGTTGAGTCTAATATCCCATCCTCTCAACAAATGTGAGTTATTAAGTTTCATTGGGTCTAAATCCTAAAAGGACCTCCAACTTTATGATATATGTTTTTTATGATGTTATGGATATTAGTATCATTGGTTGTTTCTATAAGAGATGAAAATAATAATACTGATGTGAATGATAGTGAAACAAGACATAAACCCCCATAGTCAATTTCAAGATGTCAGTTCTATATAAAGTAAACAAAAAGGAGAACGAAGTCTGGCATAATGTAATTACAGAATAACTGAACCAATAATGGCAATGGGATTCATCTCTCGTAAACTCCATGGATACAGTCTATCTAATTTTAAATTAAATTATTAAAAAACATTAATGAAATACCATTCTTTATTTTTTTGTAGTTTTAATATTTAAATTATTATTATTTTATTCCATCTAACAAAATGTAATAAATATATAACAACATGTACACAAGAATTATGTTGTTGGAGGAAACATTGTCTTTTTACATGTTTTCTTCACGTTTTAATATTTATTTAGAATTGACTTTTTTGAACAATACATCTCAATATGAGATCTTTTATATTCAAAAAACTACAAATTACATATGTTTCTAAATAAATAATAAATTAAATATATAACTGACATTATTTTTAATTAAGGAATTATCATTACACACATTTAATAGTGATTCATATAATTTTATAAAATCATCTTTGCAATGTTTAAAAATAATTCTTATGAAATTAGTCATTCATAATTATTAATTTTTCTATTAATAAATGAAACATTCTTAGGAAAAACAATGGTAATAAAAAACATCCATGGGGGTTTTAATTCTTATAGTTTTATAAAAAATCATTCCATTATAAAACAATAATGAGAACAAAACCATAAATGCATCATTAGGAAGTTGATTTTTTTATAAGGAATTATGAATTAAAAAAATTACGTGAAAAAAAATTATGTTTATGAAATTCAATTTGATCTTTATATGAATCTAAAATATTTAGATTCATGCTCAAATTATTCGGTTGGATGATTATTAGGAATATTAATTGATTACCAAAATTTTTTTTTTCAAAAAACAAACCTTCTGATAATCAATAGTTTGTTTTTATATAAATCAATATTTTCACTATTTTTATATTTTTCATAATTAAAATAAAAAAGTATTTATTTAATTATTTATTTGTATAATATTTTTTCATAATTATATGTTAATTACATCAATCCAATGTAAAAACACATTACATTTATATATATAGAATTAAAATAATAACATACGGGTAGTGACATCATTAAATATTCATAGTATACATTTAGTATAGAAAATTCAAATAACAAACCAAAGTGGTTTTAAAAAAAATTTATGTGAATAATTATCATAAAACTCAAAATGCTAAAAAATATGGTTAAAATTATTAGTGTCGTATTTAAATGGATTATTAGTTTATTTTCAATCTATTAGAAATTATTTATATCATAAAATTATTTTTATTTGATAGAATATTGAATTTGGTACTAACATTGAAATAGTTTTTAGAAAGAAATATTTTCCTTCACATTAAATGGAAAAAATCATGTGAAGACTTATCTAGGAAATAAATAACTAAATTATTTAAAATTGTTTATTTTTTTGACATGTACAGGTTTTCATTGGAAAAGAGTAACTTTAATGGATGGGATATTTAAATTATTATGCATGTGGAAAGAATTTTTTTTTAATTTTTCATATATAAAGAAACTCTATAAAATGATTTTGATAGTAATATTGAATGCGTATAAATATTGGATATTTAATATATTTCATGTGACATATTCATTTTATAACATTTTGTTGAACATTGGAATGCAGGATTCATCATGAAAAAACTGGTCAGTTGTAATGATTTTTAAAGCATCAATACTCAATATAATTTTATTATAATTGGTGTATGTAGTGATAAATTTTCCAATCTGTTATGGGTTTTTATTTTTAGGATTTTCAAATTCCGAATCAAGACCTTACTATCGAGCTATAATCCATAATTTGTGTATTAATTTGTGAATTGATAATTTAAACGATATTGTTTCCTTATTATGTATTTATTTTGAAATGGTAATGTTATATTTTCTTCCACTTCAATAAGTAATTAATGGGTTATGCATCCAACTGATAAAATTAATAATCTATATGGTGTTCCTATGTAATAAAATTGTAGGTTTGGGGATGGGCCTCTAGGAGTGACAAACGAAGTGTATTAGTTTGTGAATCAAGATGTAAGAAATTCAATTGTAATCGATTGTGACTCACCTTCGATTTTTATTTCACCTATATTGTGGATTTTATAATCTCATGGAAAGTGTTTTAAGTGTAGATATAAAATTAAATTGATCTAACTACTATAATCATTCTTATGTTACTATTTATTTTTATTTTTCATGATAATTGGTATTTACTCTAATTATATATTTTAAAATCTAAATAGTTTCAATTCACCATCAACATGACAAGTATTCTTTCTAAAAAGGTGTTAAATGTATCTCCTTTATTAATATGAATGGAAAGTTTTTAAATCATGAAATAATGGAATTTTATATGAAAATAACCAAAATAAAAAAGTAGAATAAAATTTTGGGTAATGTACCCCATGTACAAAATGTGATTGACAATGATAAAAGACATATAGAGTTATAGTTGGTGAAATAATAGTATAGCCTCAAAATATCACATATCAAATATAATAATATGAATTATGGACTAGTGTACAATGTTAAAAAACAATAAAAAATATGTTTATTATTATTAAAATTTTTTGGTTTCTAAAATATCTGATACTTAAAAAAATATACACCTAAAATTGTTAAAATATTTGTTATTTGTGAAGTGAAAAGTAAATCATATAAGAATATTATTAGTTATTAAAATCATTGAATGTATTATATTAGGGATTCCATAGGAATGAGGTGATTTTTTTTTGAATTTATGGTGATTTAAAAATAAATAATAAGTGGATGTTTCTTTATAAATTGTATTCCAGAATTTTGTAAAATATGTAAGTTTAAACATAAATATAATATCATCTACAAATAGATAGGATGAAATTTCCTGAAATCCAATAATATGAATATAAATAATTATATAACAACACAAAATGAGAACAAAAATGGGTTGAAAACATTGATTATAAATTCAAAGATTGAATGGTTTCATCATGAAAATATCAAAAAATGCATCCCAAGAGATAATAATTTTTTTGGCTAATAATGGTGTTTGTAGATATGTGAATGTGGAAAGGAATTTTTGTTTTAAGGATGAATATTTTTAATTTCAATTATGTTTTTAGTGGTCTAAATTGATGGGGAGACAATTCAATAAAATGAAATATGTATGGTAAGAAACAAACAATTAAAAATTTATTATCAATAATCAATTTGAAGTTAAAAATAATGCCTATTAAATATTTTATCAGTCATTTCACTTCTATAAGGAATTATAAATCAGTTTTTTTTATAATTATAAATATGATTTTTAAAATAATCAATTAGAATTATGAAATTGGAATGTTAAAATCAGTTATTGTGAAAGTTTATTTGAAGTAATCTCAATAGAATAATCCATGAATACTAGATAGTATGTTTTAAGCACATAATAATGGTAACATGAGATTACATAAGATTTCTAATATGTATAGAGAAGTGTTAGTCATATTTTAAAATTCTTGACAAAATAATATCAACATTTTTATATTTTAACTATTATGATAATAAAATAAATTAAATTACTAATTATATATAGTTCAAAAAAATATTCAAATTTGATTCTCATCTATACAATCAATAAAATGAATAATGTTCAGAAATATCATTACATGGGGGTGAATTTTGTGTATTCATGTGTTTTTACATGATAAAAATGGAATAAATAAAACTTATTTCAAGTGGGAGATTTGAAACGTATTTTACATAAACACAATGGATGAAAAATTATTGTATCACTATTTTCATGTTAATATTCAATAATTGAGATTGAATAATTTGACTCATTGTGAAAATGTTCTTAATATTTCAATTCTAGAAATAATGATGAAATAGGAATGTAATAAAAAACAGAAGGAAGATCTTGTGAATTCCTTATAATGACTAGAGATTCAAACAACTAATCACTTGCAACATTTCCATTAAGTTATTTATGTATTGGTGATGGTGAAATAAATATTGATTTATAACTACATTAGTGATCTAAAAATTCAAAATCAATAATGTTATTTGGGAATTTTAATAGAAATATAGAAAAAATAAGGTCATTCCATAAAAAAGAACTCATTAAGATAATTGAGTTAAATATAGAAGTAAAAAAGTGTGAATAATATTTAAAGACCTAAAGGATTTATTATTTTTATAATGCACCATCTAACCCATAATATAAAAGATACATATTTTAGGAAAAATCAATTTATAATTGTGATAGTTGGAACAAGTGTGGGTGGATTATTGAATATCTAATTTATTTAGGAGGAAAATAATTGGAAATGTGGAGAATATTAAAATTTTATGTATATATAATCTTCCATAATTTATGTTTTCCTTTTTTATTTATTAAATAAATACCTCGGGTGTTAAAAATTTAATTGTGTTGGGTATCCATTTTATTATCAATCGTAAGGGTTTATGTATCGACATGCTTCATCAATGTGGCATCGATTATATTTTTTATAAATATTTGTAAAATGTGATAGGATATAAATACATTAATAAGGAATTTAAAAAATAAATTGATTTCACTAATGAAAATTTTTTTGAGCACGCATATAATTTGTGTAAATAATAAGAAACAACAAAATAAGAGTACTGATAAAATAAAATATTTACTGTAAAATAAAATAAAAATCTAAATTTGTATAATAACTAAATAAATAGGATTGAATACAAAGTGGATTTAACAATATCAAGTTTTTAGTCATGAAATGATTTGGATCATATGAATTTAAGGAATCAAGTGAAGGTTGACAATGTCATTTTTGATCATGGATTTTCGGTACATCCATGGACTCATTTGAAGAAAACATCCAAATCCTTATTGATTTATCAAGAGAAAATGAAGATTGGGGATGAATATTTTATGCTGAAAGAGTTAATGCATTCTAGGAATAAATATATAAACCAGATTGTGTGGAAATAATTAAGGGTTTGGTTCCAATATTATAAGATATGTAAATTGAATTGATAATGGGAGTTCAACCTTGTCATTATCTAGGATAAGGAATTGTGTCTCATCCACTATTTCAATTATTCTTTGGATATTATTTTAAGGGGGGTGATATTGAAACATAAATCATAAGAATTAAGTTTTTCGAATGAGAGATAAATATCCTATTATGGGGTTTTATCTACATATGGGAAATTTTCAATTTGGGAATTTTTGATTATAGTGTACACATGTTTTGTGTGTTTATGAATGATGCTAGGTGTTTGGTCTATGTATATGTATTAGTTTATTGTGTAAACTATTATATCCAATTTTTTTAGTACATCTTCTACTACTATGTCGGAAACCTATATTAAAAAATTAATGTGAAAATGTTAAAAGGAATGTATGTAAATATAGTTTTTTGATAATGAATATAAAATTAACTAATTTATAACATTTATATTGTTATAATATTTCCTTTCCAAATACATAGTTCAATTAAATTATATTTGAATGATTGAATTAATTTTTTTTACTATTTATGAGGTTTATTTATTAATTATTATTTGAGAGAAAATAAAAATGGTTAGATTTTTTAATCCATTATGATGATAACGTATGATGGTTCTCCAAAAAAACTTATATAAAATAATAGATTATTTTTTAATATATCATGTTCTCCACATATTTTTGATCACACGAATTGTATTAAAACTCAAATTGAATAAATTATTTTAGATACTTTAGAGTTAATATTCATTTTTATTATTATTATAATTATATTTTAATGTTTTAGAGATGTTTTATATGAATTAGAAGAAATAAAACCCTTCCATGATTGTAATACACTTACATTTTCTTCGTGATTCTGTTTTCAATAAATTAATGATATTCACCTGACAATGTTAATAGGTCATGTTGGGATTCAAATTACATATTTGGTGATGTTTTTAGTTTTATTCTTAGCATATTCATCATACTCTTATATTGTAGTTGGGATTATCATGTGTTAAACATGGATTTTATGAAAAATATATTAGAATATGAAGACTTTGGTAGCACCATTAAGTGAAATATTATACCATTAGGAAATATCTAATAATAAACATGATGTGTTTATAAATATTATTGGTATGTTACAGAGTCATCTCTCACATAAAAAATAATTTAGTGGCTGATTCAATTTTAGTGGTTATTTTATAACTTCATTATAGCTACTTCCATTACATCATAATTTATTCTATTACACCCTGAAATATGTTTTTATATTGTCCCAATAGGTTTTAATAGTGCAGATTCATGGTTCAAACATGGGAAACATAAATTAATTACTTATGTCGATAATATTAGATATATTCAATAAATAAAATATATCATAATATATGATATCAATACATTCTATGATTTGAAATATATGGATCTAAGGAATATCATGTGACCAGATATTGGAATATCATAAATCATGATTACAATTTTTCATTCCTCTACATAAATTTCATTTTTTGATTTCAATGGGTCATATTTCAATGTTATGGGATTTATTTTATTAATTAATCAACCCATATAATACATATGTGTCATTATTTTGATACAATAAAAATATATTATTTTCCCACATAACATATATTTAAAACATTTAGAGTAAATTAAATAAATAGATAAATGCAAGGTCGGGGGGTTATGAATTATTGTAACTATATTGAATTTAATCATGCATCATGTACTAAATGATTAAATTCACGTGTCTTAAGGAGTTTCCAAAAAAGTATACAATAAAGCTATATAATACATTGAGATGGTAAATGTATTATATAGATTTATCCTACTTGTATTTATCATCCATCTCCTCCCATTTGTTCCATGATATACTAGCATATCATGGAACCTAGGGGGGATGTGTACATGTGATGGATGATTCAGCAGTTACATATGGATACACCACAGAAAGAGAAATCATTTAACATCTACATTGTTATGCTTATCTACCACAAAAACTATTTATCAAGTCATAAATATAATCAGATATGTTAATTATAAAAAATTATTCATTTTAATTTCATACATAGTTTATGGTGTCAAAATTTTTAGATCATGGGATGGCATTTACTCATTATTAATTGTAATATAATTAAGATTTTAATCTACCCTTTTAAACTCATATGAGGTATCAAAGCTATTCCATGATTTTTTTCATCATGAAATCATATTTCTCTTTATGAAACATTCATATTGAATTGTTATCATCTCACATGTCATAAAAACGATAATGAATATCAACTATGGATGGATATATGATATGGGCTATCAATAACAAAAATTAAAAACCCTATATAATCTGTGTTATTGAAGGTGAAAAATGATGTATTACTTTAATTTTAGACTATAAAATATTTAATAACATACTGGATCATAAGAAATGATTGAATTCATCTCCATAAAGAATCAAATCCATCTTTTCAGAATTGAAATACAACATATATAAAAAATATAAATCCAAGGAACCAAAATGATATTTTGTAGCTGGTAATTATTTAAAATATTGATAGGCCCATTAAAAAAATATCCATGGAAACTAATTTTATCTATATTTTCAATAATGTATTAATTTAAGAAATTATATATATATTTTAAATATTAAATAAGTTAAATTTATGATATTTATACAGTTAATAAGTATATAGTTAATAATTATCTTTTTATGATACATTTTAAAAAATTGAAAATAAATATTAATTATTAATAATAATATACATTTTTCAAATTTTATTGCATGACATATAATTTGGATGTTATATTTTAATCTTGGAATTAACAATTTAATTTATAATGTGTTTATAAGTCAAAAAAATTCTAAAATATAATGGATTTTATATTTAATATTTAAATTTATTCATAATTATTATTTGGTATTGTTATAATTAAAAGTAAATACTTGAGTGGAATATTTTACCGTATTAAAAATAGCTTTGATAATTAATTTGATCATGGTTTAAATAGTACTATATATATGATATTCTAAATATTTAAATAATATATGAATAATTCATATATATAATGTCTATATTTTATATATTATATACAGAAAGAAAACATCACCTAAATTAATTTTATAATATAGTTAATATTAGGGATATATATAAATTGATTATATGTATTTCATTATCTAATTTATATAAATAATGTGTAAAACTATAAAGGGATTATAATTTCTAGAGGTTTTAATATTTCATAAATTTTTTATTACATGTTCAATTTTAGTAATTTATCATTTTTAATCCATGGATTATTCATGAATATAATTATTATGTTATTAATTTGTGTGTACTCTAGTTTAGTGAGTTAAAATTCATTAATACATTTTTATACATGCCTATAATGATTTCCATACTAAATATGATATATGATTTAGTTCAATTTTTCCATGACTATAGTATGTAGTAGGTTATGATCATGAATTAAGCAGTTAATTATGACTTATGCTTATAATTTTATAAAATTATGAAAGGATTGGAATATTTATATAGTAATTTATTATTGTGTAAGGGGATGTTGGGCCAGAATACTCATTAACCTAGACAATCATGCCATGCCCAAAAATGTCAGGGTTTTATATCTGTTAGTACAAGATTAATATAGTCATTATTTTTAATTTCATATGATTATAATCCATTTTATCTATAGTAGTAATTTAACTTATATATTTGGTTTTGGGTCAAAATTTTCTTTATTAATATTAAACTCCTTTTTTTTTGGAAAAACCCAATATCATTATTAAATACTTGATTACTAACCTTTTTTGTAAAAAGTGTTTTCATAATGATTTATATAAAAAATACTTTTTATCCTAATTTTCGATTGTTAAATTTATTTTAGAAATTCAAATAACAATTTTCATTATGATATTTATAATAACATTGTAACTGAAAATAAAAAGATTCACCTTTGTAAACTATATTATACAAAATTCTATTTTTCCTTTCATACCAACTCTATTATAATCATATTGATATTGAAACTTATAGACATCAGTTCCACATTCAAAAAAATCATCATAAGGACATACTTATTAAAATATATCGAATTGAAAAAAGATTAAATTATAGATATGGAAAACAATTATTATCATATTAGAAAATTATTCTTTTACACTATGATGGTGTATTAAAAAACAACATTGGACATTCTATTATGATATAGTCATTGATGTTTCAACTGGCCATGTCAAGACTGGAGTTTTGACCAGTAAGACTTTGAAATTTTTAATAATAATTATAAATAAATGTAATGAGTCAGCATGAGAATCTAGGTTTTGTAAAACCTCATTATCATGATATTACTTATCATTTATCACGCACACGCAGTTTCACTGGAAACATAAATAATTATCGTATGGAGTCTCAAATCTGATTTAAATTATCACAGTTGATTCCAAAATTCCTTTTAACCTCTATGGGTCATAAATTTTTCCAATCCATGACTTTTGGTTAGTGGTGGGTTGGGGGTCTACCTACGGTAGAATAATTAATTATACAATTGATTAATTATTTAACATTACATCACATAAATCATTTTCCCTCCCAATCACATATTTTTTGCACAACACAAAGGGATAGATCTTCCTCCTATAATATCCTCTTATCACATTGCAAAGGATGAAGCAAAACTGAATCGATGAAGAAAAGTGTCACTGATCTCTGTTTCTGAAGTAGATAGTCATCATATTGATAAGTATCATGATCCTGGCGTCATTTATCAACTGATGATTCGACATTTCTCCCTCGATGTAAGAGGATTTGAGTTATGTCTTAATACTCTATATTATTTTCTTTTTTATAGGGTTCTAGAGAACTTTTTCAATTATTTTTTATTCCTACTACTATGATAAATGAATTTTGGGTGTAATCAGGGTGAATCGTTCTATTTTATAGGTTATTCCCAACTGTAATTACTAACTACATTGTGTGTAGTGTAGTGGCACATGTCGTGTATTCCTTCCTATTAGAAGAATTTAAACATTGGATACTACACACCATGTATCAGGGTCAAATTCCATATACCTGGGTAATTTACCACATAATAGACAATTCTATATTGTTATAGGACCTGGAATTTGAATATGTGTGAAAAAAATGGTCATCTACTAACCCATGGCCATAGTACATGGACACAGGTTAAATCTACATGGCCAGGGGCAATTGTGAATTGACACTCCATGTACTTCTTGTACACATTTTTTACCATGACATGGGTTGGAAAACTATGTAGATTGGATACATGGCTAGGTTCTCGGTAGGGCTCACATACCATGTCAGCCCCAGTGTATGTTGTGTACACCTGGGGATTCTCCTTGAGATCTTCCGCCTTAGGTATATCCTTCAATGGGACTCAGATTCATCCATTTGAGTACCCTATCCATAGTGTACTTCTATGTAGAACATTATGGTTTAATTTTTTCATCATACTATGTATTCAATGGTTCATTTTTATAAAGATATTTGTGTATCGGTTATAATCATATTCCTTGATCATTGTTAGTCACTAGGTTGACATAGGGTTCAGTTCCCTTCCCTTAATCACTATAATGCAGGTCACTAGGACACTTTAGACTGGAATGGTGAGTTTCCCATATTAGAATAGGTCATGGGTCCCTGACATGTAGTGGTGTAACTGCCTGAGTTTTAACAGTGTCTGACCAATGTTGGAAATCATTATGGTTTGTGAAGGGAGATGCTAGGACTGGTATTCACCTGAGGCATTAGGGATAGGTTTTCCCATACCTTTTAATATGGTGTATATGGGACTCTCCACATCCCCAATGAATTTTATTTAACCATTAGGTTTTTTTATCCGGATGAGGTGTGTTTTATCATATCCTTAGACTCTTGATGAAGAGTAAAACTATACCCATGAAGATTCATCCTTATGAAATGACATAAAATCTTGTGCGCAAGCTAGTGTTTCCTAAAGAAAATAGTATCTTGGTTTGGTGATTAGGTTCCTTATAATTATGTGTTCAGGGTCGACACATGCGATATTTTTCATCATTGATAGAATTTCTGAATTCGTGGTACTACCCAATTATTATTTGTCATGTGTTCACTTTATCGTTTGTAACATTGTACAGTTATATCCTCTAATTTGAATGTGAAAATCCTTCATATTTTTGGGCGTGATAGAGTTTCTATGCCCCTTTTGGACTAGTGTGCATCTCCTCTATCCATGTATTTGGTACTCACCTATCATTCCAGGGCGCAGGTCCCCCAAATGAGGCATATCGGTACAGTGGGTACTATCATATCTTATTATGGTGTATGCCCTCTATCATTGGTGTTAGAACTCCCCTATTGTTATTGGGTGCATGTCCTTTATACATGTTTTTTGGTAGAGATAGTACTAATATATTGTATTAGGGATTAGTTCCTCTAGCATGGGGTCAGTACTCCCCCATTGTACCTATATTTTGGTCCCCTAATGTAAATGAGATTCTATAGTTAGTACTCCCCTATAGTACTATGGGGAGGGTCCTCTAGCCACAAAGTTGTACTCCTATACCATGTTATGGTGAATGTCCTCTATCATTGGATTCGGAACTCCCTAATCATTTCAGTGTGTGAGACCACCATACCTTTTGTTTTTTAGATTCAGTACCCCTATAATAATAGGGTGTATTTCCTCTATCCACAAAGTGGTAGTCTCCTATCGAGTTAGGGTACAAGAAATCAAATAATGACTCGTACTCTCCTATTGTTCAAGTGTACATGAAGTCCATTATTATTCTTCCATATGAGTCGGTACACACCTATTTTACCAAGGAGCATGACCTCTATCCATGGAGTGGTGCTCCACTACTATGTAATGATATAGGTCATCATTTATATACTTTTACTCCCCAATCATATTAGGGTGAGGGTCCTCCTTTCCTTGAGTGTTACTCCCTTGTTGTTCCAGGGTGTGTGTCCTTATCAACAGAGTATACCTCCACCACGATTTATTTTCAAATGGGTGTGGTTCCGCAAGTGGATTGGGTTCCCCCTCAACATATGAGTATATTTTTGAGGATATGGCCCATCCCATTGAAATATGTGCTTATTGGTTAGGTTTTTTTCCTCTATCAATGAACCGAGGTTTAGGAAACTCCATAAAAGAATTAAAGAGGTTTCGAGGGTTAGTTTGGAGCATGTACCCCATTGATTTTTGGGTAGGGGTGAGGTACAAGACCCTCTATTTTTCCTCATTGGAAAGGATACACATGGTGAATATCCTAGATTAGTTCAGGATCGGCTACAGGGTATGGTGATGAGAAGACCTCCCCTAATGGTTTCTTTTTCCTATACATGTAAAAAGATACCGATGAAAATACCTCTAGTGTTGGTCACTATAGTGGGATGTACTGTGTTCTTCTAGATAGATTATACCTCTCTAATTGGTTCCATTTAATACATCTGATATCGTAGATTGTTTTCTAATATTTTTTGTTAGCTATATATTTGATTAAATCTCAAGTTTTTGGAAATGAGGTAAGAACCCCCTTAGACTTAAACTCTGATATGAGTATACCAGGGTGATGTCTAGGATTCCTTGTGATGTAGTCACATTCTGGGTTGACTGATATTGGGGAATGAGTATACTTACAATATCTGTTATCACTCGATAGCATTCATTACTCTCCATCCATGGGAGGAAAAAATGTTTGGTTTATACCTCGTGGTTTCCATTTATAGATTATTGTTGTTGGTTGAGGTCACTCTTCGACTAAGCATGGAGAGGGATCGATGTGTAGTTTTTCTCCTCATCTGATTGATCCCCCTATGCATGGATGAGTTTATTTCCTGATGGGTTGTGATGTGGAACATTGTTTCTTTCATTACTCTTTAGGTTGGGTTCTTTTGACTCTTCTGACTAGTCATGAACATTCTAAGATTACTTGAGATTGAGTTTTCTCACTCAATGGGGATTTCATATGGATAGTTAGAGAATAAACTATTCTTTCAGTTACATCCTTTACTACTGGGGTTTTTGGTGTTCCTACAATGTATTTTAATAAACAGAACTCCATAGGATATTCCCGAAAAATGATTATATCCTCTTCTAACCACAATACTTTCAACGGAGTCCATAGATAACCTACGGTAGGCAGATAATGGAAAAGTATACTGACTGAGGTGTTTACTTGAGCATGTTCGAGGTGATTTCTAGAAATTTATATTATCATCCATCACCACCTTTTGAGTAGGTTAATTAATTTAATTTTTTTGGACACTTTTGTTTTCCTTCACAAATTCATTACATTCAGTGGACTCTGGTTTGGGTTTGATGTATGAATAAATTTATATTTTTGATTTTTATATCTCATCATTTTTCTGTTGAGGTATTTTTCTGTTCATGTGTACATGTACATTAAGAATAAATTTCCCTGATTTTAGTTATTACTTTATCACATGACTTCTATCCTGATCCTATAGAGGTGGGCATGTGGGAGTTGTGGTCAATCCCCATAATGGGTCAAGTCATAACTGAATTGTATCAGTGGAAGTTCATTCCATGGGATTTTGTTCCATCATTTCCCGTTGAATAGATTTTGTTGTGTTTCATAAAGACATTGTAAGGATGTATCGAGTTCATCTCTCAGGATAAAGTATCTTATGTTGGTGCGGTAGCTGATGTATCAATTCATGTGGTATTTGATGACCGTATTTTTGACCTAGAAAAAATTTACACTAGTCGTAGTGGAATAAATTGTAATGCATTATATAGATCTGTGGTTTTGGATTTTTCACTACATCTTGAGTCAGATCCCCAGATATACTATTTGATTGTGTCACATATTGAATTCTATTTTAGGATTCCTTCATGATGATCTCAATATTGGGTTAGATAGTGTGATTGTGATGAAAATTTTCTATGTGAAGAGTATATATTATAGGGAACTTATTTTAAGGTGTTACCTTATAGTATTAATCCAATAGTGCCACCACCCATTTGGCAACTAGTAATTCCTACAGTTCAGGAAAATTATATGTGAAAGATGAATGGGTTACACAAGTTCATGACATAGGGACTTGTGAGGTAAAATTGTTATAGTGACAACCAGGTAGTAGATGATTGGATTAAGGTTGTTACATGATTTTTCTACCTAGTGAGGACAACTCTTGGTCAGATAGAGGTCATAGAAGCATGCCTTATTCGTGGTTTTGTTTCATGGTGGTTGAGTGATGTGTTGAAGTCCCATGATATGGTGACTCCTACTTTGGTATATTTTGAGAGAATCTAAAGGGTATAGTTCTACATAGCCTTGTTGTGATCATTGTGTATGTAAAAGATTATATAGCGTCAGTAGGGTAACATGAATGTGGAGGTGTTTTATGATAGGTTAAAAGAAATTTCGAAATACTCATAGGATATGGTGTGAAATACATTTTTCATAGAAAGAGCCTTTGAGCACGGCTTGTGTCAAGATATTTTTTTGTTTGTCATTCCACATTGATTTTCCCACTATTCTGGAGTGCGGGTTTAAGCTATAGTTGTAGAGAACTTCCTAGTGGTGGGCCAAAAAGATGTGGACTAAGGTTGTAGTCCTCAAAATTAAGCTTCCTCGGTAGCTCAAAGACCACAAATAATTAGATCAGAGTGCATGAGGCATACCTATTCCCAAACTGAGGAACAAAGGAATATAGTGCTGGATAAATTTCAAAAACCTTTTTAACAACATTATAGGTGGTGTTATACCTACCATGGTCAATGAAATCATGTTGGAGACTGTCAGATCCATTATGTGGCTGAGAGGGATCTAGTTGGAGAACTGTTGTTTTCAATAGAACCACATTGATCAGCGAGTTCTGCTAGCTGGTGGAAAAGGATGATGAGTTGGGATATAAGTAAAAGGTGGTCCATGCCAAGCCCATATAGCTAGTGGATGAGGGTGAGAAAAGCAATAGACAATAGTAGACATTAACTTTGAAGTTGTAAGGATTAATAGAGGTACTCTTTGTGTCCTTTTTATATTTAGAATTTGTAATTTCTAATCTCAATTATAGTGTACTCTTTTTATTTTTCTTCTATCTCACGGTTTAACCTGGTTGATGTGGGGAATTAGAGTAACCATGTGTGTGAGTGGTATGATGTTGCTTCGAATGCATGAGGTCGATGGGTCCTTCCCCCAATAATAATCATTTTTTTGAGATAGACAAAACCATGCTGGTAATTCAACTTCACATAAAGTATATAATATTGATGTGTGGTGGATTATTCCCTTTGACTTGTGTGTTTAGGGTGAGGATCCACACTAATTGTTGGGGTAGGTCATGGATATCCTAGTGGAGAATTCATGCTTAACACTTATACATAAAATCCCTGGTGAAGGGAAATCCTTTCTTAGAATCATTTTTTAGTGTTACAGATAGACCTTCTGATGTTCCCATAGTGTAGATTGGATTCATACCATCCATATTCTATTTGGATGTGTGTAGTAGGGGTGGTGGATTTTTCTAGTATGGATTACACTCCATCCAGGGGGAGATGAAACCTACGGTATTCCATGTGATTTCAATTTCATGCTTCTATTTGATGGATTGTCAGAAAATATTTTATTGTTTATTGGTACCCTCATGTGCTCGATGTCAACCATAAATGCAAGATGCACAGTGAGGTAAGGAGACAATTAATTCATGTGAGGATGTTAACATTGGGGATACATTGGTATGTACATTATGTTAGCAGGGTGTTGTACTAGTAGATCCCATGGTTTTAGTTATACAGAGTTACATGGTTCTTATTCCCACCAATCATAGAAAAAGAGACATCTCCATAATAGATTTATGTTGTTGGCCTATTTTAAGGTGTACGGTAGAGTGGTCTGACCTTATTGGTTCCATTATGTGTGTGCATTGATGTAGCATGAGAACCTCAGTAAGCTTGTGGGTGTGGGAGTCATTGTTGTAGAGTAAAATCACTTTTCATTATATCTAGAATTATTATTTCAAGTAATAATATCTTTAAATTCTATAGTTATGTAGAGTCTTTGGTTTTGACCTATAAGAATATTTAATTTCTTTAAATATTTTCAAAGCCATGAACTTTGTCGAAACAAGAATTTGATGCTAGAATTCCTTGGTGCTATGATTTTAAAAATCAATTATTACACGCGTGTTGTTTTCTTGAAACATTAATAAATCCCATAGGGAGTCTCATATTAGATTTTTAGGATCGCAAATGAGTCCAAAACAGAATGTATTGTTTAACATCGATGTGATATAATGTTTCCCACAAATGGATGGTTGGTGTTATGTATTTTTAGGGTATTTTTATGATGGAATAATTTATTAAATTATAGATTAATTTATTATCTTTTCCTACCATAGATTCCCCCCATCAATTTCTCATTTTTTGGTTCATGACACAAATGAGATGTTGATCCTCTTCCCCTCTAATCTTCTCTCTTGGATGATGACTAACCGAAATTTAATTTATTAATTAAGGTGTTTTCTAACAATGTTTATAAATATATTTTCATCAGATTGAGAAGTATCATAATCAGTGCATCATTCTTCAACCAATGATTCGATGTTTCTACCGATGGGTATGTGCATTTGAGTTTTAGAACTAATTCCTTTCATTTTTCTTTGATATAATCTAATATAACCCTATTGACACTTTTTTTGATCCCATCATGATAGATCCTTAAATATTGGGTTGATTCAGTGAAAATAAATCTCTTTTGCAGGTTATTCCTGACTGTATGTACAAAATACAAGACATGTAATCTAGTGAAAGATGTCATGTATACATTAATATTCACTGAAGATGAACTTCGAGGACTATACATTGTGTAACAGGATTACATGCCATGTAGTACCCCATTCTTTGGGGATAAGGGACATTTCCTAGGAGGTTGTTTGAATACACATGTTAGTGTTCAGACACACAACAAATGTACATGGACATTGGTTAAAACACACATCCATGGGTTGGAGAAATACGGTCATGTTTTGTACTTTATGTACACACCATTTCCGCTACACGGTTTTAGAAATATTGTACACATGATACACAACTAGTTGGTCGGTCTATCTCAGATTCCTTGTGTGCCCCAAAGCACACTGTGTACTCATGGTGTTCTCCACGAGAACATACACCTTCAGAATCTACTTCCCTAAGACTTTGTTTCATTCATGCGAGTACCCAAACCATAGAATATTTTTCCTAGAATTGGATGGTGGTCTCAGTTTTGGCATAAAATGTACGAGGTTGTTCTTTTCAATCGAGATGCCTTTGTATAAGTGAAAATCTTGGGTAGTGATCATGGTAAGTTAACTGGCTACCATTATATTTGGTACAATTCACATCATCTCAAAGTTGTGGGTCTTCTAGGATTCATAAACTTGTATATTTGTGCTCCAATATTGAAATATGGTGTGGGAACTATACTCATTGTGGTGATACTATATGAGGTATGATAATGGTGACTGTTCTTTCTCTGGAAGTTGTGTAATTTCGGAGATTAGTGTAGTTCTTAAAGAGATATTATATAATTGGTAATCCATGGTGGGATCAAAGTGAGAGCTTCACTTAACGATTTATTTGGTAGAGACAAGACTCCCCTTGTCATGGATGTAGGTTCTTCTACCTTTGGATTGTTAATTTGGATAATATGTTATTTAGAATATAGTAGGAATTACTGGAAAGAGGAATTATTTCCCCAACAAGATCAGTCCTTGTGGCACAATCTAAAACCCTTTATGTGAGTCCATACCTCCCAATGAAGGAAATTATCAAGGTGAGGTGATTGAATTCCTTAGAGATGACTGTTTATGAAAGACACATATGATGTTGGGAATCATTTATTGATATTTGGAATTGATAGTACTCCAATAATAGTTTAGGTAACATGATTTTTATATCATTCGTAATGATGAATAGTGGTCCCCTATCGTTCTAGGGCATGTCTCATCCATACATGTTGTCAAGAGAGAGTTTGTATTCTGTTGTTAGACTAGGGTGATGATTTTCTATCCATGGGGTCAGTACTCCCCTGATGTCATAGGGATGAGGTCTTTCATTTGTGACGTATTGGTAGATTGGTTACTCCCCTAATGTGTTTGTGTGTATGTCATCTATCATTAGAGTTTCAACTCTCCTATGATTCCTAGGTCTGTTTCCTCCAAACATGTTGTTTGGGAAGAGTCAGTACACCTTAGTCATATAAGGGAGAGGGTCTGTTATCATAGGGTTGGTGCACCACTATGGTACTAGGGTGTGGGTATGCCATCATAAATGAGATGGTAGAGTATGTAGTCCCATATAAAACTATGGTGTGAATCCACTAACAATATATTGGTAGTCCCCAACTATTTTATAGTGCAGGTCCTAAATTCTTGAATTTGGAACTATGCTATCATTCCAGGGTGTGGGTCCTCTTCATGCGTGGTTTTGTAAGAATTGGTACTCCCATGTCTTACCATGGAATAGTTCCACTATCCACAGAGTTTTACTCCCCTAATAGGATCAATCAAGAGTCCTCATACATGGAAATATACTCCTCTATAGTTGTAGGATGCATCTCCCCCATCATTTATTTTTGGATTAGTTGGTACTATACTATCATACATCGCATCAGGTCCTCTATACAAATGGTGGTACTCCCTTATTGGTTAGGGTCTAGGTTCTCATCTAAGGATATGTATACCTCTATCGTATTAGGTTTAAGGTCATCATTTCTCTAAGTTTTACTACCTAGTTGTTCATGTGTGTGGGACTTCATATACAGAGTATCACTCCCCATATCATAGTTTTAGCAGCGATAGGTTCCTCCCTTAATGTTAGAGATCCCTCATCCTTGGGATATAATTATTTTGAGCAGACAAATCCAAATGATATGCATGATTACTAAAGGGTAGTTAGTTATCCCATGATAGAATGAGGTGTGGGACAGTCCATCAATATGTGACATTTGATTTATTGGTCATTTAGGTGCTATAAATCCATCATCTACTAGTAAGTGGAGAGATAAGGGTCCGCCCATTTTCAATCATTATACAGAATTCCCAAAGTCCATATCCTGGAGTAATTATCCTTAACTATAGGTAAATAGTGAGAAGTGGGCCTCACCATTTGGTTTCTTTTTCATACCTTGGTTATAACATTGTGGTGGCATGACCTCTAGTGTTGGATACTACAGTTGGATATATCGAGTTGTTCAACATGGAGAATACTTCTCAAAAAATATCTGTCTGGGAAGACTGAGATTCATGAGTGTGTTCATATATTTTTTTGTTACTTAGAGCCTCAAATATATTTTATGTTCCTATATATGATATCTAATTCTCATGAGACTAGAATGTTGATAAGAGTATATCTAGTTGATTTCTAGGAGCCCTTGTGGTGTTGTCACATTCTGTGTTGACACCACCTGAAAACTTGGTATAAGTACAATTATTGTGTCATCACCTTAATTTTGGATGATCTCCCTCCATGGGAGGTTATGATTTGCATGTTCATCCACTATTATTCCATTTTATACTCTCATGGTTAGATGAGGTAACTATCCTACTAAGGCTGATAACGTCTTGACATGTCGTTTATCTACTAACCATATTGATCCACATATGCCTGGATGATTTTACTACTTTTTGTGTTGTGTTGTGTTATAGGGACTATTTCTTTACTCTTTGGGTTGGGTTATTTTGGATATTCTATCTAGTAATGTACAGTTAATGATGTTTCAAAATTTACATTCTCTATCGATGATTTTTCTCTCTAGATAGACTGAGCAGACTATCATATTATAGATTCACATTTTCTCTTCGTTGTTTTGGGGGACCTACTAAGTATATTTATACTCACCCCAAAATGATATTTACACACAAATGTATTTTTATTTTTTAAACCATATTTCATTCAATGGGGTCCATAGAGGACCCATGGTAGTTAGAGATTAGTGGACTAGATTGACTGAGTTATTTACCATAGATCGGACGATAAGATTTTCAATGCATACTCGTGGCAGTGATCCCCTACTTCTAAGCATGTCAGATACTTTCACAGTTTTTTGGTAGGCACATTTTTTTCTTTTTAACATTAAATAATTTCTCTATAATCTTGTACAACATATATGTATACATGAATTTCAGTTTACCCATTTTTATCACTGCACTGTTGAGTTGATGACATTGTTGGTGCATGAATTCATTTACATTAAAAAAGCCTCCTCCTATTTTGTTATTAATTTAGTGATTTTTAGCAACACTTATCATATGATGAATGGATTGGGGGAGTCATAGGTCATGAACCCATCATGGGTCTGTTTTTTATAGTCCATGTCGATGTAAAAAATTAGAATAAAATTTTAAATTTCGAGTAAATATAATAATTGGAATAGATTTTTATATATAATTGGTCATTAGAAGAGTTTGTAGTTGAATATTTGATTTTTTCACTTAATTTATATATTATTTTCAGTTAATAAAAATCATGTTCATTATCTCTTATATTTTATTGAAGAGAGTACTTCTTAATGAATCCCTATCTATTAGTCTCGTTATGAAAAAATTTCATTTTTTCATTATGTGTTTCGATTGTGATAATATGAATGAGGGATTGTGGGGATAGGAAGATATAAAATCTGATAATAATATTGATCAAGGGATTCTGTGTATAGCAGGATATTTTATGTCCATTGGATCGAGGGCTACCGAATATAGGAAGATAGAAACATCAATCATCATATTGAGGGTTTTCCTTGCTGAGGAATGAAAAACATACTTGTAAGTGTAAAAAATGGATACCTCTAGAAAAGAATTGTGGCTACCTTACTATTATGGTTGAAAGAAATCAATATTTTAATTACTAAGTAATTCTTATTACTACTATTATATTACATGTTTCTTACATGTTATTTTTTTCATGTGCATCTATGTAATATTTTTATCATAACATCTCTCATTACAAAAAATAAAATTTGTGTTATATAATAAGATCTACAAAAAAAATAAGACATACTAATACCACCATATCCATCTTATATAATATCTCTTCTTATAATATATTTTATGATTACATTTTTGGAAACATTTATATAATTCTATCCAATATTATTATAATAACTTCATATTAATTATGATTACTTTTGTTTTACTAAGTTATTATTGAAATGAATCTGATAATTTTAATTTATTAATTGAACTGAGTTTCACATCCAAATCTGATCTGTTTTATATAAAAATTTATTGTGAATTGTTGAGTTGAAATCCTTTTAAACTGATATTTTTACCATTATTATTCACCCCATATATTTAGTTATTCAATATAAAATACATTATTTTGATGAAACTCACTAAACTTAATATATATTGATAAATTTAAGATTTGTTCATTAGGAATATATTTATCTTTTATATTTTTTTAATTTGAAAAACTATGAGTTCTGTAAATGTTAAAACATTAATAAGGTTTGAACATATTGATTTATTAGATTTAATAGAATACTAAACTAAATCTATAGAATAATCGATAAATATTAAGGTAATAAATTGATACAATATATTGAGATTAAAAACCCATGAATCATATTATGGGTTAGATTCCTTCTATATTAAAAATATGTCAGGTCCTCGGTCACCCAGCCATGTAGTTTAATGATAAAGGTGGGATTCCATTGATTCTCTTGTTTATTAAAAAGTGGAAATGGATTAACCTAAAAAATTAATCCTAATATCATTTCATCATTGGGTGCCACATTGGTGGATAACCATTCGTATGGATACTTGGTGAATAATTTGGATTATTATCTATATGATTGACTGTGAATAGAGTTGGATGCTTAACCTTCCAAGATTCATATATGAAATTATTATCATAATTGTTCACTTTAATATCAAATTGTTGAGAGGAGTGTTGAAATGAATTTTTTTATCAGTGAAATAATGATCATTTATCATTTATAGAGATGGAATATATCATAAGTTGTACTCATTTTATTATGGAAACATTTAATAATTATGATTTTTAAGTGAAAATAACAAATGAATCTCTTTTGTGATATATTTATTTGATGATAAATTAGAATCATCTTATTGAAACATTTCATTGAGTTCAATATTATGTCAAAAACAATCATAATATAATAAACTAGGTAGTTTGGTACAAAATTTAAGAATTTTTCATAAGAAATATAAAGCTTTTATGTATTAATTGAAACTCATTACTAAGGAATAAACAATTAAAATTGTTCCAAACATGGATACATAGTGTTTTGGGAAGTATTGAATTATTCATTCAAGGATTCAAATTAATTAAATTCCAAATAATTGAAGCAACAACAATCTATATTCATATATTCTATTTGATTAGCTTTTTTAATTAATATGTGAGATTGATAATTTACATCATTGTTTTTATGGGAATTTAATTTATTCTCCAATAATCGTTGGATGTTTTTTTAGGATGAATACTAGTTCAATAAATTTTTGTCGTATCATTAAGATTTTTTGATGATAGATCTGTTTGGTGTGTTATTTAATGTTTTGGATATTATTTTGATTGAAAAAATTGTAAAAGTTTAAACAAAAATTATTAAATGATAATTTTAATTTCAAACAATGTTTCAACGAGTAGCCTATAATTTTCATCGAGACATAAAGGATTCTTTAGAATGTATGATATTATTTTCATTTTATTGATTTATTAAGTATAACTGAAGAAAATTGTTAAAATCATTGGAACGATAGTTTGATAAAGAATTTTTATAAAAATCAATTATTTGATTTTTAAAGGCTATGTGATATTGAATACATGTTTTACAGATGTTTAAAAGATATATGGGTTCAAAATTCTGAATATAATTACAAAAATTTTATTTTTTGATTTATTGATGAATAAATATGTTTCTAAATCCTTATATTGAAATAGTTTGATAGATCATCGATTTGAATAAAAAAAATTATATGAATCTTGGACGGATCAATAAAAAGGATGTTTATTTTCTCTTATATATCTTATATAAACAGAGAAAAGATTTTGTAAAAAAATGTTTTTTTGAATACTATTAAATTTTAACTTAGATATAAATAAGTAATGATTAATAAACACTATTAAATGTCTGAAAATATGAAACGTAAATAATTGTTAATTCAAGGATAAAATCATTTATCTATATGATTGTTACGATATAATGGATTTTATACCACAATCTATGGAATGTTTTAAAAAAAATTAATTTTTAAGAATATTTATCCCAAAATATGGATTACCATATGTGATTTCTGTATTATGTATTATTTTTTCACTGTTCTATTTAAGAGGAAATGCATGTGACTTCATCAAAATGATTTTCAGAATCATTTATTGATATATTAAAAGGAATATATTTAATAAAATACATGTGGAAATTATCTTAGATATAAATAATTTTTCATTATATAAATAAATTATTTGTTCTTGTGGGAATTAAATTTAATATTAGTTAATATACTAAAAAAATTTATGGTACATTAGAAAATATAATTTTATTCAATTAAATTTTCTTACCATAATATTGATACTACAAAAATATAACCAAAAAAAATTATTATATTTTGATATGGAAAATATATAATAGTAATATCTATTTTCAATATGATCTCAAGAATTATTTAATATAAATATTCAAATAATTATGATGATTATAGATATATAAAGAGTTCTAAGTAGAAAATCAATAGTATTAACATCATATCATTTGATGTTATGAAGGTAAAGAGTTTTAATTCAATGTAACAAGAGTTGAACATTTGATATAAGGTTCTTAATTCTAACCATTATTTATACTAGATTACACCAAAAATTTTACTCACAAAATAGTTCTTTTGAAGGGTTATATTAGATGTTATTTTCATAATTTTGATATAATAATAAATAGATGAAATTATATATGAAAAACTATAAATGTTTAAATTGGATGAGGTTGATATAGTGGCATATTATATGTGATAATTTTTTGTGTTCACATATGTATTGTTCTGATTAAATTCATAATGGTGATTAAATAAATAATTTTTATCATGATAATACAACAGGATGTCAACATATTTCACACTGGCCACATATAATACATGAACTGAACTCATAATGTTTGAAATTAATTTACCCCCAATTAATATTAATCATGTTTATTTATTGGTTTGGATTAAATGTTATGGTTATAATGATTTTTATTTAATATTGGTAAATGTTAAATATTCATGAGGAAAAAAGGTATTCATTCATTTGATGACAACTTATGAATACCACATGGAGTGACATATACTATATTTTTGGAGTAAAAGGTGTTTATAGTTCTTATTTGGGGTTCCTAAATACCATAGGATGAAGAGATAGTGTTCATGTGAACCTTTATAAATTTACAAATTTATTACCAAAGACATGATTATTAGATAATTAGGTGGTAGTTGTACATGTGGTTGATCATGATGTTGGATAGAGCTTATCAAAGTTGGGACATTCCTAGTCATACGATGAGTAAATATGTGGGCCCTAAATTAAGATATTATAAGAATGTTTAAATCATAACCTAGATGATAAATATGTGGTTATTATATATCATGTATAGTCCATGTTATGTGATTATTTATGGTGTTGAATTTCATGTGTTGTATTCACTAGCATAGGTTTCACGTACTCTAACAATTAAGAATGTTTGGGTGGAAATATGTGATTGACATAATTTGTTCCCCATTATTACTCAATGTATAAGCAAAATGGATTTTATTAATATTAATTCTTATATATTATGCACCAAGTGGAAAGGGGTAAGGGGGTACATGTTATTGATGGAGAATACAATAATTACCATTGTATATTGAGTAGCATTGACACATTGTTAAATGATTCACATTGATTACATTTTTGAATTTTTGAATTTTAATTTATTAAAAATTGTAAATGGGGCCATGGGTTAAAACTTCTTGTTTGGTTATGTGAAGATTGATTTCTACATAATTATTTACTCAATTTTTTATATATTTTATTCGAAAAGAGTTTTTTATTGTATTGACATGGTATTTTATATGATGGGATATTTAGTAAATTTGATGATAGATGTCAAAAAAATTGATTGAAATTCATATGGATTTTTGGATAATATTCCATTAGTAATTATATATGATATTATAAAATGTGAAATGAAAATACATATATGAGTAGTTATTGAATGTGTAATATTGATAAATATATTCCATAAATTGTTTTATGATATATACACATCATATGGTACAATATGTGTATATACAAGGAAAATTTATTTACTAGAGAAATGAATATCATAATTCATTGTTATATTTCAATCATTTCATTTCCTATCTATCATATTATAAAACAAAGATGACTTCAGTGCAATATTGTGAAATAATATTTCACAACATCGTTATACCATAAGAACTATCAAAAATGGTAATGTGGAAAACTAATATTTAGTTATTCCATAATGTAAGCTTTCATTGGTTCATAGAGAATTGAAACAAATAATATTTAATGTATTGTAAAACAGTTTTGAACTATTGTAACCACGTTTTAGTAACTCATTAATTATGTTAAACATCAGTAAATGATAATGGAATGGGGATTGTCCTCAATGCCTATATGAATAGTCCTAAGGACATGGATATGTTTGAATCATTACATTAATTCCCCATTAAAAATACTAACATACTTCAATTCCATAAATTCCATATTATAGAATAATATCAGGGATTGGATGTGGGTCATGATCATGGAATGGGTTCTTCAGTATCAACCAACGGATACACCATGAAGGGTGAATTCCTATTATTTATTCATAGCAGTATTTATTATCCATAAGTATAAATGAAAAAGTATAATTGAAAATCAATAGTTAATTATAAAAAATGTGCTTCATTTTATATATTTAAATTGTATTAGGTTTTATACATTATAGATCTCGATAATTAAATTTAATGTTGTTTCTTCTACATTGATTAACTGTTAATTGATGAATATATACTCAACACATAATATACATTAACAATGAATAAAAGGTCAGACTGATCCAATGAATTATATTAAAAAAAGGGATGTTTGAGATTGAATTTCATTATTTAAATTGAATCTGAAAATAATAATTCAATTAAAATAAGTAAGGATGATTTTTTTACAATAGAGATATTTGAGAGATTGATAAGTTTTATATTAACTGAGGGGTTTTAAATGAGATAAAATTAGGAGAGACACCCCAAGAAGATGCATAGATATTGAATATCATATGTTCTTATAGAGAAATCATCAAACATTTAATATTAAAGGATTTATTCGAAGAAGATAGATTATGGTGGTCCTACAGTGAGTTGTTATATTATTTATTACTGTTATACGATCATATTTTTTATATAAATAATTATTTCATAGATTAAAAAGGAAATTTTTTTGTCTATTCTATAATATATATTCTTTAATAAATTTCATATATTTGATGTTTAATGTGATGAATATGATGCAATACAATATTGAGTGAGAATTCATTGATTCTTGGGGATTATAGAATATACATAATGTTAATTCAATGAATAGATATACTATTTAATATATAATCACATCATATATGTTGTGAGTCGTTATTAAACACAAGAATTTAATTTATAAACACTAATCAATATTATTTATTTTGGGAACCATGTGGATTGTGTGGTGATGGATAAAACCGTGAAAATGGAAGGATGTAGTTTTTCATTTATCGTACTTTATATTCCAATATTTGTGTGACCACTATTTTTTAGGATGTCTAAATGATATTAAAAAATAAATTAATTCATATGTTTAAAGTGATGAAATGAATTTTGGTTAAATAATATTTATCATATCTTAAATGATGATGATATTTGATAAGTGAAATAAAGGTAAAATATTTTTATTCATTAATTTGAACTGTACCCCAAGTGACTACTCAAGTGGTACCTAAATATGATTTTTTATAATAAGATATAGATGAAAATTAGGATTTATATTTGATGAAAACGTTCAAATGTAATCATTAAAAATTTATAATTCATTTAAGAGAAAAACACCCCTTAAATAATCAAAATTATGAAATTAATAATTAATTATAATTTAATTTTTTAACAATGATATTTTTTTATATTTTTGTATCATATAATAAGGAAGCATGTGTTAATGATGTGTGTGATCTTTTTAAAATGATCCAAATTTCATTTTTACTATTATTACACTTTTTTGTGTTTGAAATTTTCTTCAAAATAGGATTTACAAGATCAATGTATTGAGAAAATTAACCACATTTACCATTGATGAATTTCTCAAATGCAATAATAAACCATTAATCAATCTAACATGTGATGTGTGAAATTTTTTATAACATTAAATTATAACTCTTTAAAATTATATTTGATTATAGTTAATTATTAAAACAATGATAGGGATGAAAGAATGTAATGAAATTTAAGGACAATAATTGTTAATTATTTTTCAACTTGTACATCAAACATAAAAAAAATAAAAAATTATATATTCTCTTAATGAGTGTAAATTTATAATATAATAATGTTTATTTTAATTAATATTTAATAACTTTAAATAAATAATGAAATTTTATTGTTATTTTTATACTATAATTTTACATGTTTTCTTTATAAAACGTTATTGGATAATTTATTAGTTGAAGTCAAGCTTGTTTAGGATTTACAGTATTCATTTTATTATTTATAATATTTTTATATGTTAAGATATGTTATGTTATACATTGAAGAAATAATAATTGTAATATGTTTTTAAAATTTCAAAAATAAAATTAACCACTTTTTTGTTCAATATTATTTTTACATATAGAATTATTTTTAATATTTGAAATTATATATTTTATCTTACAATGATTGTTTAATAAATTTTATTCATTTAGATTGAACATTATTTTTTCTCTTTAAGTGATAGGAATTCTAATTGATTACAAGTATCATTTTATAAATTAACCCTAATATTAATCACTATAAAATGTCACGTGCCATTCTCTCCTTTGAAAAATATGGGACTTTTTAAATGAGGGGAATAAAAATTTTATTTTATAATAAATATAAATATTACTATACAATAAAAGTTCTTCTCATGTTTAGATAATACTTTTTATTGACCATAAATATAAAATAATTAATAATTAGTTCCATTATAGTACTAATTTGATATTATAATTATTATATTATATTATATTTTTTTATTTAATCATATCTTTGAATAAATTTTTATTTAAATTAGTTTGGACATTAAATCTATATCTAAAAAAATTATAAACCCTTCACGTCTTTTACATGGTTGTATATTGTTATCCATCAATATTTATAATTATTTCATCATGAACCCATAGTTTGCGAAATTAATTATAATATTAATTAAAAAAATTCAACTTTTTTTTTGAAAATATATATTTGAATATTTAAATGAATTTACAAAATATTATTTTATTCTTTTCTAATCATTTAAAAATAAATTTATATTGATCAATACATATACTTTTTCTCAAATAAGATATTTTAATTCATACTCCCAAAATTATAGCTATGTCATAATGGTCACATCTCGATAATAATAGTTCATTGTTATCTTAAGTTTGATTTTTCAAATACATTATGATGTCAACTAATGTTTTCCACTTAAAATATAGAGTTGTTATATAGTCCTCCTATTAAATGACTTTCTCCCTCACAATTCATTCATCTTACTTCAAAAAATTGAATTTATATCTTTAGGATAAGGATCAAAAATAATGTTTGATCATCTATATTCATGGGAGTATTTATCAACATAAAATTTCAAAAGAAAATTATATTACTTATATTTTCTATTAAATGACTATGCCTAATCTCCAAATATTTTAACACCATTCCTCTAATAAAAAAATTTATAACCTAAACCCGCACTTCAAGAAATTTAAGAAAATATAAATTCATTAAAGGAAAACAAATAAATTTTTTATGAAAAATAATTTTTGATGATTAAAATGAATTTACGAAAAATTTGTTTATTTTTTTAAAATCACTTACAATAAAATTTAATTCACTTATTCCTACTAATTTATTTCAAAAATTGGTAATTATTTTTTTTACATAGAAGAATAATGGCTAGGTTATAATGTTCACATTTAAATAATGTTATTTAATTTTAGGTTACGGCTTTGTGTCGTATATATTATACATTTTTTAACATAATTTTTCCTATTAAAATCATTGGATGATTCAATAATTATATATAATTATTGATATGTAATATCTCATCCTTCCTATCAAAGCTATCGATGGATTCATTCAGAACCAAACAATTTTGTGTTACAAAACATTGTCCATTTATCCATAATTTCACATTAATCTGGGGGAATAGATATTGTTAAACCCAAATATTCTATCACCAGAGTTTTGTTATTTTATAAGAAAAAAAACTGGAAATATAAATATATATAACATTATTAAATTTGTTATAATTTTTTAACTTTTCAACGTTACTCCTTCTAGAGTCAGAATATCAATTATCATTATACATATAGAAAATTCTAATACAATCCTCATATAAAGGTCTATATAATAAAAAACTTAATCAACTATTATTTATTTAAATAAATTATTGAATAAAATAATATGGATTTCATTTCATGAAATCTATTGTTTATTGAAGAATATAAATTTCAATTAATTGTATTATCTATTAAATTCCACGACACCAAAAACAATAACACATAAAAAATAGTGCCTAACTCTTAAAGTAATTATGTATGATCAACGAGATCTCAAAGTTATTCTATAAGTTGATATATATGTCAGTATATGTGTCTTTACAGATATTAGTTTTAATTATAATCACATCCCCCTGATTTATATGATTATAATTGACCTTGAAAAACTTGTATTACATTATTTCAAGTTTCTATAATCCTTAAATATAAAATTATTTTAATTGAAATTAAATATAAATAAATAATTAATAAAAATATTAGATAAATATATATAAACATATATATATATATATATATTGTACAAAAGGGTTCATACATTTTTATTAAATGGTGGGTTTCCATTCATTTATAATTACTCCCTTATTACTCTATTAAATTCCATTAATTTCATATCTTATATGTTTTTATTTGTACAAATTGTAGTATGCTCATAGTATGTAGAATATTGTTTCTGTCATTCAAGTATTTCCCTACACTTAATTTCCCTTCATCTTTATTTTGGTGAGTCTTGCAACTCCCATGGATAGAGGGAAGTTGTTTTGGAAAATTACATAATATTCAAGGTTTCATGTATCTTTTAATAAATGGAGTATGTGTATAGACATGTAATGGATTTTTGAGTGCTCCCTGAGTTCGGATAATAGAAAATATTTTTTGAAGTTTAAAACTAAAAACATGAAATTTCATAGTCTTGTGGAGAAATACATGTCATGCACTAGGATTACAGTTCTGGTAATATCTTCTAGGATGAAATTGTTAGCCCTGTACTCAACAAGAAATTATTACATATTTTTTATTTGTTTCACACCATGTATTGGTAAAAATAACATTTTTTTTGTAAAAAATACAATGATTTTAAATTGTACTAGGGTTTTGTGGAGTAAACAATGATAAAATGGAATTAACACTACGACATCCTCATGGGTAATGATATTAGGGTGCCATGTGATTGATTTATTATGTCATTTATCAGAAGGATGCCCCACTCTCAACTAATAGTCTCTTATAGAAGATTTAATAGAACACTTACCCTTCCAAATCAATTTTTTCAATGATTGAACATTGTAGTGGTTTCAGTGCATTTCATTAGGAATGAAATCCTTCTACTTCATCATTTTTATTATAACAGTAATGATGGTGAATTTTGATACTTGATTTTATTATATGTGGTGTTGATTATTCATTATTCCATCTAGATCTTCTATGTTTTCATCCTTCAAAGGCTAACCATTGTGTTTTTTATGAATCCAACAAAGTTCCATCCAAAATGTGATGTTTTTCATTCTTTTCTGATCATTATTCTGGTTGAATCAGATATAATGTGTTTAAAAAATTTCTAGGTACTACAATGTGGTTTAGGTGTTCATATTGGATGTTTGGTCCCATTGTGGGCATGTCTGACCCCATGTTTTAGGTAGGTGGTTCTATCTGTAACCTATGATTGATGAAATTAAATACTATGGTTTTGATCATTTTCTAATAAATAAAATGATATGATTGGTTGATTTATTTTATTGTGTTTAAAAAGGTTTTTGGAAAAATATTTTTGATCAAATTTTTTTAAAATAAAATATATCTCATAATCAATGAAAAATGTATGTTAAAAATGGTTTCCAAATAATGGTATTAATAACATGTTATAAAAAATATAACACATGGGTTGATTTGGGTACCTTGGTTGAAGATATAGTAATTGTGCATAACCGTTGAAACTGTTGTAGTGTTTACTCTTTGAGTTCACTTTTTCTACGTTTTCATATTGTTCTAGTTACATGGTAGAAATTATTGAGGTGGTCAATTTTAGGGGAGTTCCTATACTTCCATGATTTCATTCATATGTATTGGGGTATAATGTACATTTTATTTTCAATACTGGGTGTACACATTTCCAAGCTACCATAGCCTTGTGGGATTATTGGTGGCATGTTACATATGTTTTGGGCCTCTCTCTTTGTGTTAAACTGCCATGGATATTATGTAATATTTGATTCATGATTTTTATTTATTTGATATATATTATCTGAAATATTTGTATGAAATTATTTGAAATTTTTCTACTATGAATTATTTGGTAATCTGAACAGATGGAGAATTAAATTTTTTTATGATTTTGATATAACAACAATAAATTTTTTATCATTACATATTTCTATTCAAAGATATGTATTTTTCACATTGATATATGTAGTCATTTAATGTAACACCTATGTGGGATCTTATTGAGCAGGTTTGATCATAACCTTCCCACCCCTTCGGAAGTGCATAGAATATTGTATTCCTTTTGATGCCGGGAATTTGAAAGAACCAAAGTGAGGAGGTGATGTTTTCTATATGATATGTCTGGGCAGCTGGGGTATGATGGTGGGAGTATACCTATGCTAAAACATGGAGTGTTTGGTTTTCTAAAATAGTTTTTATTTAACGATTGGACCATTACTTGGGGATTTACTTAATAAGTTTGAGTTATATTATTTCAATAATCTTTTTTTAGTTATGGAATATAAGTATCTCTTCAACTAAATTTTTGGTATTTTTATATACACATATTCAATTTTTTTCCTCAGGATGGGTGAAATTGACCCCTCTAATCACTTTTGATACTTGAGTGATTGTTTCATGAACATGGGGATTAGAAATACCATTTGGGTATATGGAATTTTGATTTGGGAACCAGTTTGAGAGGGTAATTGGGTAAAGATCATAACTTTTAGTATCAAAGGAGGTATGAACACATGTTTCATAGTCTCGATATGTTTAGTAAATGATAGATAAGATTTTTGGGACATGAGATGTATGATATGGAGAATAACTGACCATATACTATCATGATAAGTCTCTTGCTTTGATGGGTTTTTGTGATAGGTGGCCCTTGTTTTTAGTTATTGATCTTAATCACAGGTTTTTGCATATATATTTTTGGTTTTAAAAGATATTATCATGTTTTCTGATCATATATTCTATTTCAGTGTGTAATATTATTCCATTGAAAAGTCATCCATATGTTCCTCTAGATGGTGCAGTAGATGTTCCTCATGGTAATATTCCATTTTATCATAATATTATCTTGTTTTTGATGTGGGATGTTTTTTAAGTCAACAAGAATGGACCAGAAGTACATAGTAATTACATTTTGTTATAAACACAAGTTTTAGGACATAGATATCGATCAGAAGAGTTATTGATTGAAAATCCACTATCCATTAATGGTAAAAATGTATCTTAGTAGGTTGAGGGTTTTCTATGAATTATATATAAGATTTTTTAATTCCTTGACACAACGGAATGTATCTAGGTAAATCATATGGCTCTTAGAAATGATGGTCCCAACCAGAGATGGTTGGATAACATGGTACTGGTGGATAGGCATGTGAGTTTGGATTGGCCTGGTATCAAGACTCTTTTAATTATGTATATTTTCCCTAGGTAATTTATGATGAAATTTTCTTGATATTTCCACTCTTGGAATATGGGAGATCATTTGGTATCTACGTACACCAATCAATTTGATAACCAGGTAATTTTTTGTCCAATGGTTTTCAAGAATGACCAAATGAATTATAAAAAGATCATGTAGGTTTTACGATGGTATATTAGATCATATATAATCAGAAAGATTATTTTTACCTATACATATATGGTAGATTGATCTATGAAGGTCACGATGAATATTCAATGTAATGTTTTTTATTCTGCCCCTTCTCTTCCACGCAATAGAATATTGAGTAGAACGCAGTGGAAAAGGAGTTGGTGTAAAGACCATAACATTAATAGTTAGGGTAGATCACAATTTTAATCCTCCAATTCATTTTCCATTAAAGTCGATAGTTCTCTAATGACATGATATTAGGTAGTGAGGATGGACATAGCCTATGTATGTTCTTCACCTAAATAGGTGTGCAACTGTTGTGGGTGTTTTGGTTATCTGCAACGTTTCAGTCATGATATATATATATATATATGCCTCGTTATGTTAAAGGATCATTGGCTCTAAAAGAATTCATGGAACAAACATATGATACAACTACTTCATGGATCTAGCCACATTTTGTATGAGTAATTTACCTTCACATAGAAGATGAGTTTCTAGTAGAGGTAGATGTGGGTCCACTGACATTAAGCGAAAACTTATTTATTGCATTCTCATTAGTGAATTTTTTGTTATTTGTTATTACCACTTGTTTATATCTAACTATTTTTTTCATATTCATTAACATAAAATGGATATATATTCCTTAGATATGGAGTTAGTGATAACTCAAAAGAGTTTGAATGAAAACGGGTTCCAATTTCCTTCATTTTATCAAATGATAGCTTCTATGAAGTTAGTCTGATATTTTTTATTCATTTTTTGTATTTTATTGGTGTAATTATAAAGATAGAGTGAATTTTTACCCATCATGTTTAGGGTGATTGTTATCATTGGTGTGTCTCATATATTGATGTTGACAGTAGATCATGGTGGTTTCTTGAATAGTGGGATCTGGGCTCTAGTTTTGTAGGTTGTTCCCACATTGGCATTTTATGATTATTTCCATTTATAGTTATAGAGATCAATGTTGTTTCATATTTTGTTTACCTTCCTTCTTTAGTTTCAGATTTTCCAATTTCTTTTCCTAGATGATATATTCGGGTACCTCCAGGGAGGAAGATAGAATTCACGACTGACCGAGTTCCAGTTACAATTCCAAAATCGATACCTTATAATCATATGAAACCAACAATGATGAAAGATATCATTATTTAGTTTGTCGATATAATGGTGAGTTATTTTGTTATCCCTAGTGTTTCACTTCAGGTATCATCAGTTCTCTTTGACAAGAAGACATATGGTTCACTTCGATTGTGTGTTGACCATTGAATGGTGAACAATATAGTAGTTAATAAGTACTATCATTTTCTTAACATGGAAGAGTTGATTCATATTTCCAAAGGGGTAATGTGGTTTCCAATGATTATACTGTGATCAGGGTATCATCATCCCATAGTTTATGATTCCGATATACTGAATATTGATTCGAAGACAATGTTTATACATTACGAATATCTTGAGATGTCATTTGGTCTGATTGATACCTGTGAAGTTTTTATGGATTTCCCGAGTCATATATTACATTATTATATTGAACACTTCATTGTAGTGGTTGTGGGTGAAATTTTGTTTTATACAAGACCAGGATGTTATCATGAACACCATTTGGGTTTTGTTTTGGAAATCTCGATATTTCACCCTCTTTATATATGTCAATTGAAATTCAGTTTATTGATCTATGATTTAATGTTTTTATGGAACACGATTTCTAATATTGGATTATCAGTTGATCCCATGACGGTGAAGGATGTATTGTCCTGTGAATATCCGTAGATTTTCATTGAGAATAAAATTATCCTTGGTACTAATGGATATTAAAAATGTATCATTATGCACATATCAAATTTGGATTTTCCATTTACTACTATTACCAATATAGGTGTTAAATCTATATTGGTTTCAATGTTTTAGTCATCATTCGATTAGCTAAAACAAATTCTAATATTATCTCCTATTATGATATTAGTAGATTATGGTAACGAGAATGATTTTTATTTTTTTCTTATGGTGAAGGTTTGTGTTCCATGATTAAGTAGGTTGGTCTTGTGGTCTCTTTGTCCTCTAGTCAGCATCGACAGCATGGGAAGAATTACACCATTTTCGTTCTACGAAGAGGTTCATATTAATCTCTAACAATAATATTCTATGATATATATTTTTTCAGAGAGACAATAACCTTACACTAGGTTAGTGGGGGTAATCCCATAAAGAGTTGGAATTTGATAATTCCTACACCCCTGGTAAATTTATTGTGTTGTATACACTATATGTGAAAATTTACCATCAAAGGATATTTTGGAATCGAAGGGTGGGTGGAACCATTTAGGATTGTTTTTATTTCCACATTGATTATTAGGATGATGTTTTAGGTAAGGTTCTAACTACTGTTCACATAACACAATCTCTACTTGAGTCTATCTTATAGATTCATCATATGGATGAGGATTTTAGAGGCATTTGAGAAAGCGTATATGGTGGGGAGATTGATTCGGGATAGTTTAACTCTACAAATGGAAATCTCCATTTTGTGCATTGGTTTTTTGTCACTAATTTTTTTAGATTCCAGTATTGAATAGATATAATATTTATTTATGGGATGTTCCTTTGGACACATTGAAGATGTATTATACTATCTGATGGTTATTCTGGTGGCTTGGTATGAAGCCTGACATTTTTTATTATGTGCCTCTCTATCACTCCAACAAACAGATAATTATAGAGATTTTGGCACCTTTTGGATTACTCTAGCTATTTATGGTGCTGGTTTGAAAATGGAACAATGTAAAAATGTATTCTTTTTAGATTACTGTGGAATCCATATAAATAAATTTATTATGTTGGTTATTGATTGGTGGACAATGTCATCTCATTTCAATATAATCATTATAACATGTAATGTAAAAGATATGGGAAAGATGAATGTAAATAATATAGTGAGGATACATGGGGTTATATCTACCATTGTATCATATAGTTATCCAAAAAATACATTGAGATTCTAGATGTGTATCTAAAAGGAGACGGGGACTTAGGTCAGGTTTAGTATAGCTTATTATCCACAAAAAGATAAACTATAACATCTAATATTTCCCATGAATTTTTATAGATATTTTATGGATTGTTTTGAGACCATGAGCTGACAAATCTAGGGATTCTGAGGTCTGGTGTGCCAAAAAAAAGTTTTAAAAATATTATAATACTATATAGAATATGTGAATGGTTTTAATAAGAATGTTAAATAACACCTAAATGGGTTCTCAGATCAAAAAATACAAGGGCACCATTGAGTATAGAAGAGTGGCATTATCCTTAGAACGACTGAACATTGGTAATTGTGGGAAGTTTTTAAAAATTCATTCTGATGAGTAAAAATTATAAAATAATTAAATTATATTGTAGATGTAGTGATTCCATGACATTTTTTTCTATTGTAACCTTAAATCATAATTACAGGGTTTGCATTATAACCCTATAACATCTAGATGATCACATAAATATAGCTCTGTAAAAAAATTAATATGAATGAATAAGGATCTGTGTTCAACGATTGAAGCAAATTTAATTGGAAGGATATAAATAAATAACACATAAAATCATTGTTCCTCAACACTGAATGCCCAAAATAGTTTTTGAGCATGAGTTTCAGTTTGGTTATTTTTGGTTCATTATTGTTACTACGACTGTGAATTAATCGACAAGTGGATTGATTCACAAAACATACATATTGCGTGATGGAAATTATTTTTTGGGATATTAATATTTATGCTTTATAATAATATATATTTTTTAGGATTATTTTCCATGAATGTTTGGCCAGTGCTGAAAAAACTTTATTCTTGTGCACAGCTTCCTGTTTTCTATAGCGTTCATTTCGGTTGGATCCCTGGGTTCTTGACGTGATGTTTCGTGATGGATATGAACACAATTGGTCCCCTGTATTTGAGGAAAATCGACAATCGAGGATATATTTGTGTAGATCAGGACATATGAAGCTTTGATATTTAATGATTTCAATTTTAGGGAATTAGAGGAGGCACGATGGTCCACAGAAGGATCAACTGGAACGTGGGATGAAAATGATGAAGTGGAGCTGAAGAGGACGACAGAGGCAGGTGCGGCGGGGACCACATGAGAGGATGGTGATGAATGTGGGCCAGGCCAGCCGACTAGACCAACCAGGTGGGCCATGTGTCATCAGGACTTGGTCAGATGGTTGGTCCGACCGAGGTAGGAATATGCTATGGGAGGGGTTGGTGTTTCAGGCTGGATTAGGTGGAAGCAAGTCAGTTCTGAGGAAATCGGGGTAGAGCCCCATTGCGGTCTTCCACAATGTTCAATCGTGGAGCTGCAACAGCTTGAGCTATCAAGGGTGCTCCTACTGTGTAGCCAGTACGTGGGCATGTTCCCACCATGGCTAGTCTAGAGTGAAAATTGGACTAACCATGATGGTTAGTCTGTTGGCGGCCACTTTGTGTGGTAGTTGGACTGACTATGATGTTTGGTGTACCAACTGTGAGGGATGATTTTAATGCCCTTGAATGTCTGTGGGGGGTTTTGTTCAAATTTTCATTATTTCTAAATGGAGCATCCAAATATTGGGACATCATCAGCCCCATGACCCTGATTATTATGATGTTCAACAGAATGAAAATGTTTGGAACCTTGTCAATTGATTAATCTCATCATTTTCATAAATTGGACCAATATATTTTAAATCTGTTCTCTTGGTGTAACACCCAAAGCTTCCACGGTATGCTTCTCGCTGAATAATACAGTAGCGTGTGTTGTACGCAACTTCATGTTCTAACACACACCACAACTAATAAAACTAGCTGTTATGAATAGTAATACCCACTTTTTGAAATTTTATACATTTTATCTTTCAACATTGGCTTCATTTTTTGATTCGGATTATTGAAATTATCCTGGGGTGAAATTTTGGTACTTTTCCGATAACTTTCATATTTTGATGAATAGTGAAAATTAATAAATTGTAATTAAAAACAACTTTTTTAATCGAAATAATTAATAGTGATAAATTTTGAATTTGAATGGTTTTAAAGTATATTTAGAATATTTTTTTACCATTTAATACAATTTTGGTCATTGGACATAATTTCACAATTAAACCGGATATAAACAAGTATATCTTTTAATAGTTATTATATCTTAAATACACGCTTTTTGTTTTGACAGCGGGAATTAATTTTAAATTAATTTCTTCCACTTCAGTGTTTTGTATTTGGAAAAATGGATTCCATATTTGGATTCAGGATTTCCAAATTGTTTAAATAGATAAATTTTATTTTTAGACATTTTGAATAATTATTTGGGTAAATATTTTATTTACCATGGTTAAAGGGTAAATCCGGTAAATAAGGGTTAAAAATAATATTATAATAACACTAAATTACCCTAAAACGTGTCCTAACCTTATTGGTGGATACATTTCAAACTATGGGCATCTTTTGGTCGATTTTGGGACCCCATGGCGCCAGTTGTAGGTGATAGGGACACTTTATTTTAATTAAGTAAAAATAAATACCAAAATGACATAAGCATATATCTTTTTGAAAACAAATTTTTACGTAGGGTTATATATGCTGGATTTTCAAATATAATTATTCATTAAAAAGATAAACAAATTTCCTACATAATGGTATTTTATTTATAATTCTTATACATTATATAAGTTAATTTATTTATGAAACAATGGTGATGTAGTAATTACCTAATTAATGAAAAAATAGAATAATTGATATTATAAATACCAAAATAAATGAAATTTGAGACTTTTTATTAATACCAATAATTTTATAGGATAATATGAAATTCTAGTATTGAATTAATTACCTTTTTTCTAAGTAACCATTCTGTTATGATTTTCACAAAAATCAATTATTGAATAGTATCAAAATTGACATAAAAGAATTTTTAAAACAAATTTTATATTATTAAATGATATTAAATTTCATAAAAATGTAAGGTTCATCCAAGAGACTTATATAATGATAGGTGTATCATTAATGGACCACTTGGGGGTCTCTTGGATGTATATAGTATGTCTATTAACCATATAATAAAAAAATACAAAGAGACATTGTAAAAGTGAAACTAATAAACTAAGAGTTAATACATAAAGATAAGGTTAATATAGTACCCCAAACCTATCTAAATCCTATTGGTTGAGTGGTTATCGACCTGTAACCATCTTAAACTTTAAATAATCTACTTTGGATCCATTAGAAACCGATTATGAATTTATTTTAAAATAATATTTCTAGCTTTTCCAAAGGTGCCCCTCACCCCTCTTATAAATGGTCACTCCCCATTCTCATTAATTCACACCATCGAAGCCTTTTGGTTAGGCCAAACCCTGACCAAATACTCTCTCAACTTCACTCAATTCATCCTAGAGGCCTTAATTTAGTCCTAAAGCAATCCTAGGAAGCTTTTATGATCAAATCCAAAGGAAGAACCCAAAAAAGGTAATGATTTCACCACCCTTTTTCAAGTTCCTTTCTTCTTCCACTTCTTCTTTCTTTGTTATTACCATTATAAAATAATAACTCAATTATATTACATATATTTTGATGTTATTATAAACATGTTACAACTATATTTCAGTATTCTATCCATCCTTTGAATGACATGCCACCATACGTGCGTACGTACGACTTACCGTCTCCACGTCGTGGTGTAATTGTTATTCAAAACATTATTATTTTGATGGTTATAATAATGATGTGTCATTAATAAAAATAATAAATATAACATTATATGGATTCTATATATATTATATACCATCCAATTAAATATTATTTTAGTATCAAAAGAATGATATTGTCGCTCGTGCGTACGTACGGACTACCGTCTCCACGAACGCGATGAGATTCATTCTCCATCGTATCCATTCAAGTGTAATTCTCATTTTAAGATTAATAATAATGTTTAAGGACTCAATATCATTCTGGATATGAATAAGATACAACATATCCATAACAAACATGGATTACATAACAAAACATATAAAATAAAATGATAAGATAACACCCAAGACGACAATAATATTAGGATATTATTAACAAAGCAACGTTAAATGATCATATATGATATCATATTAATGTATATGATTCTTTTATAATTTAATAACAATTATTTCACCATTATACATGAGGTTAACCTACCCCCAACCAAGGAAAAGTACATGGTAAGGGGTTTCTTATCTCACTTTTAATTCCGTTAGAATTCCATTGTTCACCACTTATATATTGTATGTGGTGTGTGTACTACCCATGATTGTATTTATTGTGTAGTATACTTTAATTTATGGATATTTAAATCACCATTGTATTATCCTTCTTTCATGGGTGTATGTTTCGTATGTTACCAAATCGATAAGGGAATTTGAAATTTCAATTTCCATTAATTCAGCTTTATGCAAACATCCTTGATTATTTCACTCTGAGATTAGGTGTGGAATCACTATTCATTTTCTTATTTCATAATTTCCACTCCCCATTTCTGTGGATATACTATTGATACACATATTCACTCCATTGATAATTTCTCAAGTCATCGATATGAATTTGATAAGAGTAATTTTAACCCATTCTCCTTTTGTTGAGTTAAATATCCAATTCATTGGTGTAGTATTTACAATAATATGTGTGAATATACTCTGATTTATTTACACTGAAAATCCAATCATATTGAGTTTAATTATATTTGTTACACATAATTATGTCGTTGATTTATCCTTAACCTAATGATGGGGTCTTTATAAGAGATTTAATCTCAATTTACATTCCATTGAGACTCCTTTCTTGTTATACACAAAATCACTTTTATATTTTGTATATAATGTACTTTGACATAGTATATCATGAATACCTTTATTTTTATGATACTAGAATGTTTTTATTAACTTAATTATTTGTATTCAAGTGTCTCTCTTTTGGTTAGAAACTCTAAATAAAATATCATTTTTAAATGTTTTAAAGACTTATTCTTCTAAATCTTTCTCATTAATGCCCATGTTTTAAAAATGGTTTTAAGTATTTATTTAAATGGACATTAATGTTTTAAAATTAAAACTCCTTTTAAAAGTTTCAAAGTGGTATGGGACACTTTGACTCAAAAATCTATTTTTAAATGGATTCTTGAAAAATAGTGTGACTTTTAAATGATTTCAAGAAAAAGGGGGATATTTCTATCTAATAGTTTTAATGATTATTTTCATCTATATCAATATCCTTCATTATTCGCGATTGATGTTAATCTGATAAAATACAATCTTCCATATTGTATCTAATGAGTTATGTTTGACAGTGGATGTTATATATTTATACCATTAATGGTTTATATATCAAGTATTGACATTTCATATGCAAGTTATAATATAAATGATTATGATATATTTTAAACTTTTCATATGAGGAATGAATTGGACTTAGTAAGTGGCGGGTGGATCCCTCTATAGCTCCTCGATGCATCAGTAGGACTAATGAGACAAACTAGTGTCTTGGTACTAGGCCTTGTCAAAATCTTATTTGTAGTATTAGCACTAGGCCTTGGCTATGTGGTTATGATAGTATGGAATTATGCATTACATCATTATGAAAGTGGTTATTGATATTTGATGTGATTATTCAATTAGTAGAATATCCTTGTGAATAAGTAAATGGAATTATTTCATTTTATTTCTGCCATATTATATTGAAGTTCAAGTTTAAAAGGATTTTTTTTAGTTATACATTGCCTTAAATGTTTATTCTTATTTATGAATGTTTCCTCTATATTGTTATCCTTACTGGGCATTTGAGCTCACCCCTTTCTAAGTTTTATTATTCCCAGGATGTGAAGTAGTATTTTATGAATGACCTGCAGGGATAGTATGAGGGGATAAGAGTGTGGACTATAGAGACTATATTGTTGTAGTTTTCATTTTATGATGTAATGTAAAATTTATGAATGTATCTAGTTATTACAAGGATAGTAAACTAATCGATATTTCAAGACTTGATCTTTCTTGTGATCATGCCAATGTTATGTAATAATGCACCGACTCTGGGTAACTGGGGTTGGGGTGTTATAGTTGGCATCATAGGAATTTTAGTACAAAACGTGGAAGCTAGATTTAGATAAACTCTGATTAGATAACGTAGACCAAATATGGACTTTGAGGATTAGTATAAAAGATCTTTCTAGAATTTAGGTATTGTAGAGATTTTGTGGGTTTTCCGAGGAATACATCTCTGTCTAGATGCGAGAAGGTAGAGGCAGATCTGGCCCCAATATACCTTGGGGTAAAACCTGGAAACATCACTTTGAGATAGACTCGAACGGTAACTGGTGCATGACAATGGGCCTTGTTGCACTCTCGGTTACGAAACTCCTTGGAGATATTCTTAGGATAATTTAAATTTTCTTTAAAAACCAATTTAAATTATTATATATAAGATGAGAGTAAATGACCTTGTTTAAAACTAATGTGTTTCAAATTGACAATATGGTGACATGATGTTCTATAAATGATTTATGACTACTGTTACTCACACAATGCTTTCTGGTTTTAGTCAATGGTTGGATTCCGAGGAAGTCATTGTGACTTTGAGAATGATGTACAAGGTGGGAATGGTGGTGGAAATGAGGAAAAAATGGAATGTTGATTGGTATAAAAGATATCATCTTCATAACAAATAAATTTTTCAAAAATATGATCAACAATATATATATTATCCAATTCCCAGACTCAACAAAGATGTGAAAGGTGATGAATGATAGGTGCTCCAGTAGTGGTGACCATGGATAAATGAATCCTCAATTTCCATCTTGCCGGAAATGTGGAAGGAGACACCCAGGAAAGTGTCTCAATAGAACAAATAAATTCTTTATGTGCGGGAAAGAAATACATAACGTGAAGAATTGCCAAGGAAAAATGAATCATACTACGATAGAAAATAAAAATGGTCTCAAGAATCCATTTACAGTCATTTTCTGTAAATGTAAGGGACCTGACCATTACCCGAGTGAATGCCCTATTCTATAGAATTTTTTCTTGGTTAAACAAGAAGCTATGTGGAAATAAAGGGTTGGATAAATGTTTAAATGTATTAGTTCTCCTTATTGATGGGATTACATTGGAATAATTTTCTCTTATATTTGTAACCCCGTAGTTTCCATGTGAGAATGATATTTGAGGAATTCTTATCTTTTCCCTTGTGGATATAGATATAGATAACCATTTGGTTTTATATGATCATTGGGATTGATGCAATTACATGTTATTATATTTTGGGATGAAAATGAAAGGTATGAGATAACCTTTCTTTTTAAAATTACGTTATGGTTATTTTGAGGAATTTATCTCATTTTCGTAATGTTATAAAATATAGTTTTTGAAAAAGGACAACACGTAGACCGTGTGACAACCAGTCGTGTCAGAAAAAGATGTGGTAATTGAAACCGTAACCAATGTGCGATTGGGATTTATCTCCTACCACTGGACTACGTGATGTCCCTGGGTAGTGTGACTAATTATTTTTAGTTAAATGATTTCATTGATCAATAATAAGTCGATTTTGGTTCTTATGTCTTATCAAATGAATACTGTTAGTATAGGAAAATGATTTGGTGATTAAGTGATAAATGTTATTCTGGAAGATGTTCGCTTTTTTGGGAACACTATATTCCCAAGGAAAATAAAATATTATGGGATTTCATTTGAGGTGTAATGGAGGATTTTTATCAATGTTTTTATTGTGGATTTGTAGTTATTTGGGAATGATTAACCTATAATAGAGAGTATGTGATTAGGTTAACTAATTTTAAGTATGTGACATTAATAGTATTTGATGTCATTTGGAGATACAATTTAACATGGAAGACTACATAACCAAATTTTTATATTTTTTGGGTTTCAATATTAGTTTGGATTATATTGAAGGATTTTAAGGACAATTTTTTATTGAATGGTATTTATTTATCTTGGGGGTATTTTTGGATTAATTTTAGAAATTAATATTAGTGTTTATTTAATGGGATATCATTTTGGGGGATCATCAGATCTTATAGTAACCATTTTTGTTTTGATTAATCTCTAATGTCAATGAAAATATATAGTTTATCCTGCGTGGATCATGTGATTATATAGAAGTTTATTCTAGCTCTTCTAGTGTGACCATGTCTTTTTGAATGCTCATCATTTAAAAATGAGTTAGTAGTATAAATTTATTAAAGAATGAAACATTACATAAAAAGTAAGTATATCTCTGTATGTTCTTGGTCAATATCATAAATGAATTCCTCATCCTTATGTAAGGTAACTTAATACAAAAAAAAATGTTGTCTGTTTACTTTTCCTACAGGGAGACTAATGACTGTTTGTCCCAACACAAGTTTGTGGTTTTCTTATTGTTAACTTTCTCCAAATCATGTTTTCAGTCCCTCTCCATCAGAACATGACACTTATTTTATCATCCATATCCATGTTTTTCTACATGGACTCCAAGTATACATTATCTCGGGTGACCTTTGTACTTATCTTTATTTATTTTAAAGTGATAGTTTTATTGAATCTTTTTCCAATGGAGAATTTCCATTATATTCCAATGCCCAATTTTAAAAATTGCGAGGATGCAATTTATTTAATGATGGGAGAATGTAACACCCCAATCTTCCACGGTACGCTTCTCGCTGAATAATACAGTAGCGTGTGTTGTACGCAACTTCAAGTTATATCACACACCACAACTAATAAAAATAGCTGTTATGAATAGTAATACCCAATTTTTAAAATTTTATACATTTTACCATTGAAAATTCACTTTATTTTTGGATTCTGAATATCGAAATTAGCCTAGGGTAAAATTTTGGTACTTTTCAGATAACTTTCATATTTTGATGAATAGTGAAAATTACTAAATTTTAATTAATAACAACTTTTTTAATCGAAATAATTAATAGTGATAAATTATGAATATTGGTGGTTTTAATGTATATTTAGAGTATATTTTTACCATTTAATACAATTTTGGTCATTGGACATTATTTCCCAATTAAACCGGACATAAACAAGTATCAATCATTTGATAGGTATTATATCTTTAAAACATGCTTTTTGTTTGGACAGTGGGAATTAATTTTAAATTAATTTCTGCCACTTCTGTGTCTTGAATTTGGAAAAATAGATTCTTTATTTTGAATCAGGATGTCCAAATTGTGTAAATATATAACTTTAATTTTTATACATTTTGAATAATTACTTCAGTAAATATTTTATTTAACATGGTTAAAGGGTAAATCCGGTAAATAAGGGTTAAAAATAATAATATAATAATAATAAATTACCCTAAAACGTGTCCTAACCTAATTTGTGGATACATGCACGACCATTTTCATCTTTGGGTCGATTTTGGGACCCCATGGAGCCACTTGTATGTGATAGGAAAACATTATTTTAATTAAGTTAAAATAAATACATAAATGACATAAGCATATATCTTTTAGCAAACAGAATTGTACATAGGGTTATATATGCTGGATGTTCGACTATAAATATTAATTAGAAAGCTAAAACGATTTCTTACATAATGGTATTTTATTTATAATTTTTAAACATTATATATGTTAATTTATTTATGACACAATGGTGATGTAGTAGTTACCTAATTAATGAAAAATTAGGGTAATTGAAATTATAAATACACAAATAAATGTAATTTGAGACTTTTTATAAATACCAATAACATTAAAGGATAATATGACATGTTAGGATTAAATTAAATTATTTATTTCGATGTAATAATTCTTTTATGATTTTTACAAAAAACAATTATTGAATAGTGTCAAAATTGACAAAAAAGAGTTTTTAAAGAAAATATTATATTATTAATTGATATTAAACTCCTAAAAATTTAAGTTTAGGTCAAGAGACCTATATCATGATATGTGTATCATTAATGGACAACTTGGGGGTCTCTTGTATGTATATAGTATGTTTCTTAACCATATAATATAAAAATACAAAGAGACATTGTAAAGGTGAAACTAATTAACTAAGAGTTAATACTTAAAGATAAGGTTAATATAGTAACCCAAACCTGTCTAAATCCTATTGGTTGAGTGGTTTTCGACCTATCCCCACCTTAAACTTTAAATAATACACTTTTTATCCATTATAAACCGAATATGAATTTATTATAAAACAATATTTCTACCTTTTCCAAAGGTGCCTCTCACCCCTCTTATAAAAGGGCACTTCCCATTCTCATTAATTAAAACTTTCATAGCCTTTTGGATCGGGTAAACCATGCCCAAATACTCTCTCAACTTCCCTAACTTCATCCTAGAGGCCTTAATTTAGTCAGAAAGCCAACCTAATCAGCCTTTGTGATCATATCGAAAGGAAGAACCCGAAGAATAGGTAATGATTTCACCACCCTTTTTCAAGTTCCTTTCTTCTTCCACTACTTCTTTCATAGTTATTAACATTATAAAATAATAAATCCAGTATATTATATATAGTTTGATGTTATTATAAACATTTTACAACCATATTTCATTATTCTATCCATCCTTTGAATGACATGTCACCATACGTGTGTATGTACGGCTTACCGTCTCCATGTCATGGTGTAATTGTTATTCAAAACATTATTATATGGATGGTTATAATAATGATGTTTAATTCATGTAAATAATAAATATAACATGATAATGATTCTTTATATATGATATACCATCCAATTAAATACTATTTTTATATCAAAAGAATGATATTGTCCCTCATGCATACGTACGGACTACCGTCTCCACGAATGTGATGAGATTCATTCTCCATCATATCCATTCAAGTCTAATTCTCATTTGATGATTAATTATAATGTATAAGGACTTAATATCATTCTGGATATGAATAAGATACAACCTATCCATAAAAAATGTCTTTCATAAAAAAACATATAAAAGAAAATGAGTAAGTTAACACCCGAAACGACAATAATATTAAGATATTATTAACAAAGAAATGTTAAAAGATCATATATGATATAATATTAATGTATATGATTATTGTATCATTTAATAACAATTATTTTGCCATTATACATGAGTTTAACCTACCCCTAACCAAGGAAAAGTACAAGGTAAGGGGTTTCTAATCTCACTTTTAATTCTGCGAGAATTCCATTGTTCACCACGTATTTATTGCATGTGGCGTGTGTACTGCCCATGATTGTATTAATTGTGTAATATAATTTAATATATGAATATTTACATCACCATTGTATTATCCTTCTTTCATGGGTGTATTTTTCGTAAGTTACCAAATCAATAAGGGAATTTGAAATTTCAATTTCAATTTATCCGGCTTTACGCAAACTTCATTGATTATTTTATTCCGAGATTATGTGTGGAATCACTATTCATTTTCTTATGTCATAATTTCCACTCCCCTTTTCTATGGATATACTTTTGATACACATAATCAGTCCATTTATAATTTCTCAAGTCATCAATATGAATTAGATAAGTGTAATTTTAACGCATTCTCTATTTGTTGAGTTAAATATAAAATTCATTGGTGTTCTCTTTACAAGAATATGTGTGAATGTCCTCTGATTGATTTACACTGAAAATAAAATCATATTTAGTGTAATTATATTTTTCACACATAATTATGTCGTTGATTTATTTTTAACCTAAGGATACGGTCTTTATAAGAGATTTAATCTCAATTTACATTCCATTGAGACTCCTTTGTTGTTATACACCAAATCACTTTTATATTGTGTATATAATGTACATCGACATAGAATATCATGAATCCCTTTATTCTCAGGATATTACAATTTTTTTACCTGAATTATTTGTATTCATGTGTCTTCCTTTTGGTTAGAAACTCTTACTAAAATATCATTTTTAAATGTTTTAAATACTTATTCTTCTAAATCTTTCTCATTAAAGTCCATGTTTTAAAAATTGTTTTAAGAATTTATTTATATAGAAATTAATGTTTTAAAATTAAAACTTCTTTTAAAAGTTTTAAAGTGGTATGGAACACTTTGATTCAAAAATGTATTTTTAAATGGCTTCTTGACAAAGAGTGTGACTTTTAAATGATTTCATGAAAAAGGGGGATATTTCTCTATAATAGTTTTGATGATTATTTTCATCTATGTCAACATCCTTCATTATTCTCAATAGAGGTTTATCTAATACAGTACAATCTTCCATATTGTATTGAATGAGTTATGTTTGACTGTGGATGTGATATTTTTATACCATTCATGGTTTATGGATCATGTATTGACATTTCGTATGAGAGTTTTAATACGAATGTTTATGTTATATTTCTAACTTTTCATATAAGGAATGCATTGGACTTACTAAGTGACGGGTGGAGCCCGCTATATCTCCCCAATGCATCGGTAGGTCTCATGAGACAAACTAGTGTCTTGGCATAAGGACTTGGCAAAATCATATTTGTAGTCATGGCACGAGGCCTTGGCTATGTGGTTATGATAGTCTGGAATTATGCATTCCATCATTATGAAAGTGGTTATTGATATTGAATGTGATTATTCGATTAGTAGAATATCCATGTGAATAAGTAAATAGAATTATTTCATTTTATTTCTATCATATTATGTTGAATTTCAAGTTTAAAAGGCTTTTGTTTAAGTTATACATTGCCTTAAATGTTTATTCTTATTTATAAAAGTTTCCGCTATATTGTAATCCATACTGGGCATTTGAGCTCACCCCTTTATATTTTTTATATTTCCCAGGATGTGAAGAAGTATTTTATGAATGACCTGTAGGGATAGTATGAGGGGATAAGAGTGTGGACTATGGAGACTATATTGTTGTATTTTTCATTTTATGATGTAATGTAAACTTTATGAATATATCTAGTTATTCCAAGGCTACTAAACTTATCAGTTTTTTGAGACTTTATCTTTCTTGTGATCATGCCAATGATATGTAATAATGCACCGACTATGGGTAACTGGGGTCGTGGAGTTACACTTGGTCCATTCAATGAGGTTACAAGATGAAATTACATCCACATCACTAGATTTTAATCCACTTTATAGTCCATGTCTCAGATCGATGTGTGGTGTCTATCAATGTGACTAGAATATGATCCTCTATTAACTACAGTGGTGTTTGTGGAATCGTGTGACAACTTTGACTAAAGTGTTGATCCTTCTTCTAGAGGTTTTCATCGATAGGGTATGTGGATTTGTTCTCATATGATTCCTACATAGTGGTTTGATCTAGATTGGATTCATAGTGTCCCCCAGCAGTTCTAGGATTGACTCCCTCTCTTTGCATCATATTGTTTGTTATTAATGTTTTCCCTTTTAGAGGGTCCCATATGAGATATTCATTTTTATCAAGTGTCTTCGAGGATATCATGGCACGAGGAGTGATGTATCCTAGAATTAGCATGATTCGTGTTGAGTCCTACTTCTGGAAGTTGATTTTCACTACCTTATGGAATTTTGTCTCTCATGAAAACATATTTATTCTTTTTTTATACATATTTTATATTTTATATTGTGTTAAATTTTGTATTGAAAAGAAAATGCTTGCTGCTTTGAGTTTAGTGTTTTTAGGGAGTCTTACATAGTATTTTCATACTCACTCCTTTATGGGCTCCCCCAACATGCTTCGTGTGTTGACTAACTGCATCCCTTTTGATGGTTTCCAAATAGAAACAAGGTGGGCCGAGCATATCTAGAGTTGGGAAGACCATGGCGTTTTCTGGGAGCATTCATTTGGCATAGACCATAGCCATAGATCATGTATGACACATTATAGATTATTATTGTCATTTTTAGAATCATTGTGGTGGGATTGTATTTGTCCTTTCTTACCATTACATTACTTCTTCCTATCATACTCTAATGATGGTATCCATGTATTATGCATGAATTCTTGTCGTTTTTACATATCATCATTGTTTCCCTTTGATATGTTCATGTGTGTACTATTACATTAGGATACTGACTCCCATTTGTGGGATATGCCTACTCGGCATTGGTTTCTTGATCATGTCCTATTGGAGTCAAGCTTGGGGTTGTCAAGTGTATTGAACCTCTAGAATGGGTGATAACAGTGTAGTGTAAAAGTTGTCAATTCAAAAATAAGATTTGTAGACCATGAGGTTGGTTGGGGGAAACAATTTTATGTGTTTGTAATTCTTATTTTAGGTCATGGACTCCATTGTTGTTGTGGATGATGATATATACATACACTAGGACTCAGTGCAACTGCTTTTGACTCATTATTAAAAAAATGTATCAAAAAACAATGAACCAAGTATCATATATGAAAGGCAGTGTCTTCTTTGTACATCATTAATATGATCCCCAGATATAATATATTGAATGTGGTTCATCATGTTTCATTTCAAGAATCCTGTACATCTGTAGTATGTTCAGATTCCACTACGTAATCATGAAGATAATATGCCTAGTGAAAACATGACAGTACATGGTCATAAACCAGAGATAACACCTCTAGGTGGTTTTCCAGTTGTACCACCACCCATTTAGTAATAGCTTCTACCATCACTATTGTATGAGGATGAGCACGTGATGAGTGTGTTACATGAGTTTCAGAGGTATCAATCATATAGGGTTCTGGGTGAGCTGGTCCTGAGATGGCTGAAGATAGGCTAATGGAAATCACATCTGTTTTCCACTATGTGATGATGTCTACCAACAATATGGTAGTCCCTTTTATGCGCCTTCTTTAGGTATATATGGGGTGAGGGGGGATATTTTTATCTCATTCATATGATAAGATATCTCTCTCTCTGATCGACTTCAAGCATCTCTTCATAGATGAGTTCTATTTGGAAATTTTGTGATTAGTACGAATACAAGATATTTTGCATATATAACAAGGTAGTATGATCATGGTGTATTATTCAGAAATTTTTAATGAATATTCATACTAATCATGGTATAAGTTATGGGACAAATTCATCAGTGGTCAGACCTTAGAGAAGGTCTTACGGTGGTAAATCCATGGATTACTGTTCCAATATATTATTTTTCCCTATACAAAATTCACGAGAGATCCCAATTAGTGGATAATTTTATAGCAGAGTAGACAGTAGTAGTGGTTTCCAGAAATGGGAACCTAGTAGTAGAGATCTTAATAGTAGCTGTCTGATGACAGTAATAGGGATCCAAGAAGGTCATATAGTTCAAGATGTGATCCAGAGACATAGGTTCAGTAGTGCATGGATCCTAGGGAGGCTCAAATAGTCAATGATAATGGAAGTGTATCTCTTGAAATGGTCATGGAAATATGGAATTATCCAACTTGACCCATCGTACAGCTGATGGAGAGGTGGTTGAGTAACAAACATAGGAGAATGTTTGTCTACAGGGAAGAAAATGTGGTAGAGGGTTTATTAGGGTAGCAGTATGTGGTTGGATGTTAGAAAAATTACCACCGCCACCCTAGGTGGTCCATTCTAGGAATATGGATATGGGAGATTGGGACAAGGACAACTATAGTCCATGGTGGCTTATGACCTTGAGGAACCACAGATGGTATAATGTATAATAAGATACTTTTCTATCTTTATTACGGTAATGATAGAAACAGGTTATGGTGATTATTTTCAATACTTGAATCTTGTTAGAGACTCAATGTCAATGGTTGAACCATTGAATTGGCCATTAAACCTATAGACTCCTAATAGTAGAGTCTCAATGATCACACGTTGGTGCTGATAGTGGGAGATTAATCATGGAGTTGAGTGTTTCAGTTGGGATCACATGGTTGTCATGTCTATAGCTTAGGACATCATTCATTGTATGAAATGGTTACTCATAGTTCATTCTCTGGTTAAATTTTTTAGGAATAGAGTGTGGTGTGTTTATAGTGATGGATGAAAATTTTCCTTTGTATGGGAAAAAGAAAACTATGGTGTGCAAGATGGACTCACACATTAGAGGTTGAAACCAATTACTCATCAGATGGCTATCTTGACACATGGTATAGTGGATGTTATGAGTTCTTAGTATCCTACAGTTGTGGTAGAATATTAGTACATATTTCATGATGATGTTCCATGGTTACCTCCCATATGGAATATAGAATTATACATTGATCTATACCCTATGACATAACCGATATATACACCATCATATTGGATGGCTCTTGTTGAGCATTATTAGCTAGGGATATAGTTGAAAGTCTTATAGAGTAAGGGATTTGTAAGACCCATTATTTCACCCTGGGTAGCCCTAGTTTTTTTCATGATGGAAAAGTAGAACTTGAGGTAATTTTTGGATTACCAGAATAGAAACTAGGTGAACATGATGAATAATTCTCCAAAACTACGGATCAACGACACCTTTGTTCAGTTGAAAGAAGCTTGATAGTTCTCAAAGATGGAAATTTGGTCAGGCTTTCACCGCATGTGTGTACTGGATGATGATATACTGAAGACAACCATTAGAATTCATTAGGGTCACTATGAGTTCATGGAATTTTCATTTCGTAGAGAGAATTCCCAATCAGTGTTAATGGGACTCATGAATTGGATCATTCATCTTTGTTTATACAAGTTTGTTGTAGTCTTCATTGAGGAAATCATATTGTATTCAGCATCGGTGGAGGATCATGCGAGACACATGAAGATGGTCCTAGACACACTCCAAGAGCACTAAATTTTTTGGGAAGCTCTCAGTGGTCCATTTTTGGATTTGAGAGGTCAAATTTATGGGACACATCATCTCGGTGAATATCGTTATAGTTAACCCAGTGAAGGTTAAGGTAGTTTTATATTAGGTGCCACCCATGTCTGTTACTGAGGTAAGCAGTTTCATTGGACTGGCTTGGTACTTTTATATGTCATTACATGACATATCTAGAGTGGAATCACCATTGACTTCTTCGAAATTAAAGGGGAATCATTTCTTATTGATGGAAAGGATCTAGTAGTGATTTCAAGTGCAGATGAATAGATTGACGAGAACTCCCATTTGAGGTTACCAGAGGATTTCATAAGGTATATGGTGTTATACAATTCATTAGAAGCTATGCTTCATTGTCTCTTAATTCATAGGTAAGAGGTGATTGTATATGGTTCAGGTATATTGAGACCATACGAGCAGAACTATGCAACACATTATATTGAGTCATTAATTGTGGTCGTCGTAATTAATAAGTGGAGGAACTACCTGATGGGTGTGAAATTTATAGTCTACTCTGATCAAAATAGTCTCAAGGATATCTTTACTCGGAGGGAACATAACTTTAGATAGAGATTATGGCTAGAGTTCCTCTAAGTCTATGACTTTTATATTGTTGTTACTCCTAGAAATCGAAATGTGGTAGAAGATTCATTCATTAGGATATCTAGTTAACAATTGTGGATATGTGACTGAGGAATTTGGAGTTTGAGGAAAGATACCATTTTTTCCTTAAGTTATCACCTCGACAGAAATTATGTAGAATTTCCTAGGATTTCATTCCATATCTAAGATTCATCCTCCCTTTCTAGATACAACAGAGAGTTTGAAAGGTGGATTAACACATATAAAAACCCTATAGTTAGAATTTGTAAACAATGTCTTCAATGTTTCACAACTAAGGAGGTATATGAATGACCCATCACAAATTATCAATTGGAGAGAGATGGACATTGAGGATGGGAAATCCACTATTGAGTATGTTGTAGTGAATGTGAAAAAAAGGAGAGGATCATTCAGGGGTGATAAATTCATATGTCAGAAGTTTAGTGGATGCATAGAAAATTTTAATATATCCCATGATTACATGAGGAACATATTCATTCTCAGTACCCTCATCTATTTGATTCTCCATTATTTTGGATTTTAATGGATGTAAACCCCCAGGGTGGTGAGAATGTTACAACTGTTATTTTCAATGTATTTTTTTTATATTAGTTGTATTATTTTTCAGACTAGGCATTCAGATTCTATGTGATTCTATGGAACTGTGTGCTAAAAATAATGTTTTTAAAAAATTAAAAAATAAAATATCATGCACACATTGTTTTCCAAATAAATTGGAATAACTTTTAAATGGGAAAATAGATAAAAAAAATATGGGGCACAATTGAGTTCAGAATAATGGCATTTCCCTAGCTGTGACCTAACATTTGTCAGCATATATACTTTTTTAAAAATCTATTAAAGGCATAAAACGAATAGAATATTTGAATTATTTTATAAATATAGTGAAAAAATAAAATTTTCATTATGTGTATCCATATTTCATAACATCATGTTCAACCACATAACCCTAAATCATTTGTAGGATCCTAGAGAGAGAGCTCAGTGATTCCATTTCGAAGAATAACTATAGATCCGATATTGATGATTGATGCACAACGATTTTGAAGGATCACACAAACAAACACAACACGTAATCATTATTGATTATTGATCTTTCAAATCGAGTTAGGACATGTGTTTTGGTTTTTTTATTTACTTTTATTTATTTATAAAATGATCTTCAATCAAACGATGAATAGATCGATTCGTGGATGCTTTGTATTGCGATATGAGATTTATTCTACTAGATTTACATAATCTTATTTTATAACCCAAACAGATGTTATTGATTGTTGGAAAATAATGCTTGTACAATGAAGATAAAACTATATTATTATTCAATCCACCCTCCACTAATCACATTCATCACAGTTGGATCCTCATCATCTGGTCTCAACATTTATAGGTGGTTCTAAACTCGATAAAAACCACAAATTGAAGGTAAATTGATAACCAATACTAGATCAGTTTGCATCAGGACACAGAGATCATTTATCAATGATCATTTTACATTTTTGTAATCATAGGATGGGTTTTTTTCATTGAATGAATCACTAAAATGTCACGGTGGAAGCACATGGCGGTGGCCCGTGTCTGGGCTACAGAGCCACATACAGCTTTTATGGGGTCCATGGGGGTCGGAAGTGGCTGGGCAGCCCAGTGGATCATAATATAGGTGAGGTCATGGGATGTGAGAAAGTTGGGGAGCGAATGGGGCCAGTGGTTCTGGGCATGGTGGTGACTACATGAGGTGGTGGAGGCAGATACAGAGATGGCTCGATTGGCTGGCTAGCCAAGTGGGCCACGTGCTACCGGGCCCGGGAAAGTTGGCCGGCTGAATCTAGGTGGGAAGTTGAGCTGGGTTAGGTCTGTCAGCTAGTTCAGACAAGGTGGACCCAGATCAGATCTGGGGAACTCGGGGAGGTGCCATATTGTGGTTGGTCATGGATCTACTACTAATCGAGTAGCTACAGCAGCACATATAGTGTGTTAAGCGGATTGAAAATAATGATTTTTCCATGGGTGGTCAGTTCATGTGGTTAGTGGACTGACCATGGAGGTAGGACTGCATGCCTTGGTAGGTCTGCTAGATGTTTTATACAAATGGTCATAACTCTTAACTGGATCATCCAAACATTGTGTCGTCATTGACAATGTGGCCATTATTTTTAAGACGATCAACTCAAAAACCATTTTGGGTACCATTTTTGGGAGTAAGGATCTTATTTTTTTATATTTTGGACCATTATTGGATGATTTTGTTCCCATGTACTTTTCATTGAGTGTACAATGTGTCATTATATACATATTACTATATTTCACTCCCCTCTAGAGGTAGAGTTTTATAAAGGGTTTTGGTGTCTCATTACGATATTGTAGTGCAGTCATCTATCATCCCTAATGGTGTTTATTGAATTTCTGTAAACTCCTCGAGTAGACATTAATACTCCATATTCCGGGCATTATTGGATGGGTTTGTGGAATCATTGTAATACGATCAATGGCATAACATTTTGATAATGATCATGTTCGCGGTGTCCCCCAGGGTTTCTAGGCATGACGCTCTCTATTTTCATCATAGTGTTTCATGGAAAATGTTTTCTCTTATGGGAGTACCCAAACAAGATAGAGATTATTTTCAAGTGTCTCCGATGAAATTATGGATTTAAAGAATAGGTTCTCCCAGAATGAGCATACTTTGAGCAGAATCATATTTCTGGCAGTTCGTTATGACTTCATGATTGTGTGGTATCTCTCCTAATTATATCTGGGTAACTTTTATATAATTATTGTATCTATTATATTTTGTTACATATTATATAGAGCTCTATATAAATGGTTCATTGTGTTTAGTTTTTTCGTGTAGTCATACTAATTATTTTTATACTGACCCCTGCACGGGCTTTGCAATCCAGACTTGTGTCTTGTGCAGACAGATGTCCTTTTAATGGCGTCCTAGGAGTACCAGGAAAGGGTGGGGCATAGCTGGTGCTAGGATGAATGATGTTTTTTTCAAGATCATATATTTGACGTAGTCCTCTCCCTTAGATAAGGTTCGACTATTTGTAGTTTTAGTTGGACTTTTGAATAGCCTCTTTGTGGTGGAATTGAATTTCGACATGTTTAATTTTCTTTTACATCCTATCAAACTCTAGTTTTGGAATTTTGTAGTATTCATGAATTATTTTAGTTTCTTATAAATTTTAGAATTGATTGTCATGGAGATGTATCCAATTTATCAGGTTCTTTAGGCTAATGCCTCATGTTTGTGGGATATGGATAATCGGCATTAGTTGCCTTCCCCTTTCCTATTAGAGGTGGCATTGGGGTAGTCTTGTAATGTCTCAGACCCTCCTGACCCATTAATTTTCCAAAAGTGAGGATCCCCCAAAATAGTGGCACCGTGACGGTGGAACCGTGACGGTGACACCGTGACATTGGCACTGTGTCCTCTTTGTTCCTTTCCTGTTCCCAGCCTTTCCGCTCCTGCAGTAATTAATTCTTATACACTTCTAAAGCCCATAATTAATACCCAAAAATGTTGAGAAATGTCCCTGATGGAGGATATTAAATAACTACTAAATACCATCGTGTGTAACCTCCCAAACCACATGGGAAACCACGATCCGACTTTGAAGCCGTTCAAAATCCCCATATCCCATAACAACGGGATTTTATCTATATATAATAGAAGTTCTTCTTTGTCTTCTTCCTTTTGGCTGACTCCTCAACTTCTCCCCAGTGCGCCTGGAGTCCCCCCCTTCCCGAGACATGTGGTGTGCCTGCGCTAATGTCTTCTACTCGTCCTTGGAGTTCCCGACGTCCCTCCCCTGTAAATCGTGCATCCCCTGTTCATGGCGCATGGAGAAAAACATCGATCCTTGATCAATAAAGTAGGGATTTTACCATCGTCTCTCCTTCCTGTGTATCATGAGGGGTGGGTGCACTACAACTTCTGTAGGAATGGATGAACCAAACATTAATGAAGATAACAAATGGATTTGAAAGAATGAAGGGGAGGTGTGTGATCGGTGATGCTGCTCTGTTTTCTCCTCTTTCATGATTAATGATTTATGAATTTTGTGGGCTTATGCCTACTGAAAATCAAGTTCGTTGGTGGTACTTCTCTGTGCACTAATGAAATCCTACAACCTGTGATGTTTAAATGGCTTGTATTTTTGGTGTCGACCTTGTCTTGTGAAGGAAATTGTTTAATTACGAATATTCGGTTGAATATAATGAATGCACTAGGATCCACCCTTTTTTGTGATAACCCCGGTTAAAGTGTAGTGGAATTGAAACCATAGAGTGTGTTAAATATTTTAAAACTGAAAATACCAGCTTCGGCCTGCTTTGTGTTGGTAGTAGTGGTTTGATTGTTCTCTTCCACGGGTTGAATACGGGTGACCTTATGGATTTCTTAGATAGGGACTAAGATTGCTGGGGTGATGTGGGTGAGGATGGGATCCTCTGATGTGGAAAAGTTGCTAGTTGTCAATCTGGGGTTGTGGTTGATCTGCTTATATCACGAATTGGGTTGGAATCATCTTCTGTTGTGAAACCTTTTTATCCATTATCCTAGGGATGTGGGGGCTGTATCTTGAAGCCTTATTTGGTTCAAATACTTAGAGGTATCTCTCTTTGATGTGAATTTAAAAGAGAACCGGTTGTGAATATTAAGTTGTTGTTGGCTGTAACTTTATATCCCTAGGCTTGTGCGTTTTCCTGTTTGTTGCCCTGTAGTGCATATTTTACATAAACGGGATCACTTGAACATGAAAATAAAAATGGTTTAATTGGGAAATTTATTCTGGGAATGATTTGTGACTCGTTTGTGAGTATTATGCTTTCTATGAGTAGTGACTAGACTATTCGTGCTTGGGTTAGGTGTGGAGCCCTAGGTTGGGTTGAGTGCTTGTTACATATAAATGTAATTGTAGTTATTTTTTTCTTATTCGCGCCCCACCCATTTTGTGAATTCAGTGCCGAACACCCCCATTTCATCAGGGAGGGTGTTTTTTCCAATACTCCATCGAGTGGCTGGTTATTAGCTCCTTTTCTGCTCCCTTTCTAGAATATCCCAAGACTCATCGGGATGTTTGTGATGGCCTGAAGTCCATTATTAGCCGAAGAATCTTCTGGAAGGGAAGTTGTTGTAGTTGGCCTAGGTGTTTGTGGACTGGTTGTTTCCCAAGTGTCTTCGAGATGAGGCCCATGTGTCTTCGGGAATGATAGTAGTTGTTCTGACCCCGATGTTTGCGGGTGTGGTTACACGTGGTGGTTGTGGCCCAGGTGTCTACGGGCGGATAGCGGTTATGGCCCAGGTGTGTGCGGGTGGGGTTTGGTAATGGGACTACAGTGAGAATGGTGGGATTGGTTCGATACGTAGGATGTCTTCATTAACCAGTGGGAAATTTTCATGGGGTACCAAAATATCGATGTGTTATTACTATACGTTATTTGACTTGCGTTATTTGGGGAGCGTACCTTGGTGAGGTTTGGGTGTATAGATTTTCCTTGTTGGGTATTTGGTTATCCCTTTTTCTCAAAGGGAATTAGAATTCCTCTCCACTTGTGCACGAGAGTCAATGATTTTCCCTACTGTGTATACATGAATACTCACTCGACGTATATAAAATTGCTTTTAGGTTTCCAGGAGGACATTGGGGATCGTGCAGGGCCTTACTAGCTCAAGCGTTGGGACCGTTGCAGTAGTTGTTTTCTTTCTTTTGTTACCTTACCTTTGTAGACACCTAGTACATTCTAGATTTAACTTTTGTAGCATGCATATGGGAGTGGTTTCCTTTGTCTTTACTTTTACATCCAGTTTTTGGGTTGTGGGATTTAATATCTTTTCTCCTGATCCTATTAAAAGAAAAAGGGTAATTCCTTCCATTTGTTGTGTGATTTTATACCCTATGTGCTAGTCGCCACTCCGGGACCTATTGAAGGTGGGTCTCTGGGGTCATTATCTCTCCTTTATCTTGAAGAAGGGTCTGGGAATCTGTTGTCCCTTCCCTCATCTTGGTCAAGGCAGGTCGTGACAGAATGGTATTAGAGGAAGGTTTGAGAGATAGAATGGAGTCTGGAGTTTGGTGTAGTGAGGATTTCATGGGATGGTAGGGAAACAGTGTTGGGTGACCTTGGTGCGTGAATTAGGCCAGGGAAGAACGACTAGGACATGGGATTTTAGGGCCCCTCGTGATCCGATGCAAGGACTCTGGACCTATCGAACGACCAAGTGGGGACACGATGATTACAAGGTAGAGACCCTAGGAAAGGTATATGCATTATAAAGACTTGTGTTCTCGTGTTTCATGGTTTTTTTGGAATTTAAATAAATAAGAAGAATATGAAATTTTAAAAAAGAATATTTTGCACTACTTGGGATTAGGAGTTCCTTTTTTACCATGCAACTATGGCACCTAGGAGACGACCACGAGTGGTGCGGGCGATTGATAACCAGGAGGTTAACATGGATGATTGGAAGAGGGCTGATTGATAGGAGGAGGATGAACAATGGAAGAAGACACTTCGAGCCTTCTAGTGATAGACCCTCGATAAGTATGGGGGCAGCACCTCTGACATGAAGACGGAGAGCTGCCTAGAGGAGCTGGTGATAGCTTTCGGCTTGATCTGGGCTCTGGCGGAGTACTGGGTTCCTCTGGCCATGAGCCAGATGCGGGGAGAAACATGTCAGTGGTGGATTCTCTACCTGGGAGAGAGGAGAGAGGCTGAGGTGGCATGGGCTGATTTCGAGAAGGAGTTCCGGGCAAAATTCCTCTCTTCTACGATGAAGGAAGAGAAGAGTTAGGAGCTACTCTCCCTCCAACAGGGAAGTATGTCAGTAAGGGAGTTGGGGATCAAGTTAAAGGACCTCCTCCACTTTTCTCCATTCTAGTTTCCAGATGAGGAGTCTCAGGTAAGTTGTTTAGAGGAGGCGATCCGAACCTCCCTCCAGTATGCTATTACCCCCTTCACCTTGCCGACATACTTGGAGGTCCAGAAGAAGGCCGAAGTGGTGGAGTGGATGAATACAATAGGAGGTGTATCACGAGAGGGGATCCAGCAGGGATCATCAAAGGGGAAGGCCATCAGCACTAGGCCTCCATCATCATGACCCTCTAGGTTTCGACTGGCACGGAGCAAGCCCCAACAGTTCTAGTTCCGATATCTCGGCCCTCGCCACATTCCTTCGGGACTTAGACCGAGATGCTTCATCTGTGGAAGCCATTGGAAACTCTAGAATAATTTCCTGGACCGAGTATAGTATGACGGTGGTGGACATTCCCAGCAGCCACCCCAGCATCAGCTCCCAACTAGGCCCTTCCAACAGCAGCTTCCAACTGGGCCCTTCCAGCAGCATCAAAAGGGGCAGCGATCTCCCGCTCCTCCGAGGGCAGACGTTGCAGGGGGAGTCCGAACTCAGGGTGATCCTCAAGGAACATGACCAGGGTGTGGTCGGGGAGGGGGCCCACAGCTGAGGGGCAGAGGAGCTGGGCGTGAGCAGTTGCACGCCACGAATGCAGTAGTTCCGGTGGGGCCAGAGGTCGTTCGAGGTACGATCAGTTTGTTTAGTACCCTTGCATATGTATTGTTCAATACCAGAGCTTTTCATTCCTTTGTTCTACCCAACATAGACCGTTCTATGGGTCTAGATGCTGAGAGACTTCATGTTCCCTTGGTGCTGAGCACACCAGTCGAAGGTCAGACCGACTTGTTATATGTTTTTCGAGGATGCAAGCTAATGATAGGGCCACATCAGTCAGTCATGGATCTACTACTACTATAGATACAACCATACGATGTCATCCAAGGCATTTAGCAGCTATTCTCTATGTGTGTCGTCATCGACTGCTTCTGAGGAAGGGTTGTGTTCTCAGACTTGGGGGACCGACGTTTTACTTTCACCGATGAGCGGAGTGGCCAGAAGGGCATCAGGCAAGAGGAACCCCTCCTTTCCTTGTTATTCAAGCTGTTAGTAGAGTCATTGGATACAGAGTGGTGGATGTACCAGTGATCTTCAGTGATTTTATGGACATATTCCCTGAGGAGGTGACAAATCTACCCCCATCTACGTGATATTGTATTTGGGATAGACTTACAGCCAGGTGCTTGTACGATTTCGATGGCTCCCTACCAGATGGCACCTTCGGAGCTACGGGAGTTGTGGATTCAGATTGACGATCTGATGAAGAGGGGTTATGTTCGACCAAGTGTGTCATCGTGGGGTACTCAAGTCTTGTTCGCAAAGAAGGCAGATGGTGGTCTCAGGTTGTTCATAAACTATAGGAGGCTGAATCTGGTAACGATCATGAATCTCTACACTCTTTTGAGGATAGATGATATTTTCGCCCATCTGAAAGGGGCCTGATGGTTCTCAAATATCGACCTATGGTCTGGGTGTCACCAATTGAGGGTGAAGGAGTGAAACATCTCGAAGATGACATTTAGTTGCAAATATGGGCACTTCAAGTTTGTAGTAACGCCTTTTGGCGTTATGAACGCTATGGCTGTGTACATGGGGCTTATGAACTCCATCTTCTGGGAGTATCTGTATCGGTACGTAGTCGTTTCTATCGATGACATCCGGACCTATTCAAGATCATATGAGGATCACACGGAGCACATGAGGATGGTTTTGGAGGTCCTCCGACAGCACCAGATCTATGGGAAGTTGTCGAAGTGCAAGTTCTAGATGCGATAACTGCACTTCCTTGCGCACGTAGTGTCCGAGCAGGGGGTAGCAGTGGACCCATCAAAGGATGATCCGGTTGTTTCTTGGGCAGCACCCAAGAATGTGGCAGAGGTTCGTAGATTCCTCAGGCTGGAAGGTTACTATCGGAGGTTCTTACTCAACTTCTCCTGAGTTGCAGCCCCTATGACAGCCTTGACCAAGAAGGACCACACTTTTAAGGGGGATGAGCAGTGTGAGGAAGCCTTCAACTATCTGAAGGAGAATTTGGTTAGTGCCCCATTGTAGAGATTGCCAGAATAAGGGGCGGTGCATGAGGTCTGCTGTGATGCTTCGGGACAAGGCCTTTGGTGTGTGCTGATGCAACGATAAGGGGTGATCTATTATGGGTCTAGTCAACTAAGTCCCCATTAGTGTAATAATGCCACCCATGATCTAGAACTCTTAGTAGTAAATTTTTCACTAAATTTCTGGTGGCACTATCTCATCAGAGAGCACTTTGTGGTCTTCACGGATCACAAGAGCTTGAGGTATATATTCTCCGAGTGGGAACTGAACTTACGACAGCGAAGGTGGATGGAGTTCCTCCAAGATTACGATTTCGAGATTTCCTAAACCTCAGTGAAAGGAAACGTGGTGGCTGATGCCTTGAGCAAAAAGTCACAGAGGGATGCGGTCCGAGAGTTGGAAGAGGCATGGAGGGCGATAAAGGAATTGGCTTCCCTACAACTGGATGCGAGGATGGAAGGTGGTAGAGGTTGCATGTATCATATGGCAGTGGAATCTTCTCTGTTGTGGAAGGTAGAGGAATCCCAATAGGGAGACTTGGAAAGTGAGGTGATGCGTGACCAGGTTAACTAGGGGATGCTCCGGAAGGGTGGACGGTGGATGGTCATAATCAGGTGCTTTTCTGAGGTATGTTGTTTGTTCCAGAGGTGATGCGCGAGAGAGTCCATAGTAAGTTCGAAAAGTCACCCCTAGCAGTGCACTCAGGAGTTTCCAAGATGTACCGGGGCTTGAGAAGTCATCTCTAGTGGCCCGGTGTGAATCGGGCTGTGGCAGAGTTCATGGCCAAATGCTTGGTATGTCAGCAGGTGAAGGCTGAACACCGCGTTTCGGGCGGTTTGTTGCAGCCTTTGGACGTTCTCGAGTGGAAGTGGGATGAAGTCTAGATGGATTTCATCATGGGAATGCCTAAGGATCAAGGTGTTATTAATGCTATCTGGGTAGTTGTGGACTGGTTGAAGAAGTCGTCTCACTTTTTGGTGATCAAGGAGTCGGGTGCAGTATATGCCTTAGCACGAAGGTACATGGATGAGGTGGTATGTTTCCAGGGAGTTCTGTGATCCATATTCTCTGATAGGGATGCATGGTTTACCTCATGGGATTGAAGAGGATTACATCATGATTTTGGCACCCAGATATGTCTTAGAACTGCTTTCCATCCCCAGACAGATGGGCAGATAGAGCGCACTATCCAAACGTTGGAGGATATGTTGCAGGCATGTGTTCTGGATTCAGAAGAATCATGGGTGCGATAGTTGCCTCTGGTAGAGTTTTCCTAGAATAATAGCTATCACTATACCATTGGCATGGCTCCGTTTGAATCCCTATATGAAAGGTCTTGTCTCTCACCAGTGTGCTGGACTGAGGTTGGGGAAACGAGCGTTCTTGTCCCATATGTGGTGCAGAGCATGACAGAGAATGTTCAGCTTATATGGGAAAGGATGAAGGATGCCCATGACTGATAGAAGTTGTATGCTGATAGCATGAGGAGGCCGTTGGAGTTTGAGGTTGGGGACCACATGTTCTTGAAGGTCTCCCCTCAGCGTGGACAACGGTGGTTCGACAGGGGGAGTAAGCTTTCTCCCAGATTCATCGGACCCTTCTAAGTGTTGCGGCAGGTCGGTGTAGTGGCTTATCAGCTATAGCTACCATCGCCGCAACTGAGGATACATGATTTTTTCCGTCTGTACTAGCTCCGTCGGTATCTACCCAATGATTCACACGTCCTCGGTTGGGGAGAGCTAGATATCGAGGACGACGTGGCCTTTGTGGGAAAACCGGGGAGGATCGAGGGTCGGTAGTAGTTATTACTTTGTTGGTGAACCATCACATCAGTTCAAGTGTTGTGGAAGCATGGTGAGATTGAAAAGAGTACCTGTGAACAGGAAACAACGATGCACGCCTAGTACCCAGAGTTGTTTTGAGCTTTGTGCTATTTTTTATACTTGTTGTGATAGAACGCTTCACCTTGTTGACTATGGAATGTATGGATTTCCTTTTTCACTGAATGTGTGTGAAAAGTCCTGGCTATGGGGATGGAAGGACCCAATCTCTAATCAATACACATTATGGTGGATGCGATTAACCCGTTCGGGTGAGTCAGTGCCACCCAAAGTAGATAGTATCCTGGCATGGGGGATGAGACTCCCCAACCCATATGACTGGGCATTTTGACCCTGGTATGATGCTTGATTCTTGAGAGGAAGGTGTTTCTAGATAACGATGAGGTTCACTCAAGAGAGTTATCTTTTGAGGTTGTTGTTCGGACCCTCTCTTCTCTTCTGGTTTGTTTTGATTCTCGAGGGAGAGAATAGTTTGAGAGGTATCTAATGTAATGGCCCAAACCCTCATGGCCCATTAGTATTCCAAAAGTGATTCTCTCCCCAAATAGTGGCACTGTGACGGTGGCACCATGAGGGTGACACCGTGATGGTGGCACGGTGTCCTATTCGTTCCTTTCCAGTTCCCGACCTCTCCGCTCCTGCTGTAATTAATTATTTTACCCTTATAAAGCCCATAATTAATACCTAAAAATCCTGAGAAATGTCCCCGATGGGGGATATTAATTAAAAACATAATAACATCTTGTGTAACCACCCAAACCACGTAGTAAACCATGATATGACTTTGAAGGCATTCAAAATCCTCAAATCCCGTAAAATGATATTTTATCTATATATCACAGAAGTTCTTTTTTCTGTTCATCCATTTGCCTAACTCCTCTCCTTCTCTCTGGTGCGCCTGGACTTCCATCCCCCCCCCTTACCGAGACTTGTGGTATGCCCATGCTCGAGTCGTCTGCTCATCCTTGGAGTTACCGAAGTCCCTCCCCTGCAAATCGCGCATCATCGGTTCTCAGCGTGTGGAGAAAAACGTCGATCCTTGATCAATCGAGTAGGGATTTTACATTCGTCTCTATTTTCTCGGTATCATGCGGTGTGGGTGTGCTACTAATTTTTTAGTAATGGATTAACCAAACATTAATGAAGATGAAAAACAGATTCAAAAGAATGAAGGGGAGGGGTGTGATCGATGATGCTTCTATATTTTCTCCTCATTCATGATTAATGATTTATGAATTGTATGGGCTTACGCCTACAGAATATCATGGACATTGGTGGTCTTTATCTATGCACTAATGAACTCCTACAACCTTTGATGATTAAATGGATTTTATTTTGGTTTTCAGCCTTGTGTTGTGAAGGAAATTGGTTAATTACGTATATTCGGTTAAATAAATTGAAAGCACCAGGATCAACCCTTTTCTGTGATAACCCCAGTTAAAGCACAATTGAATGGAAACCATAGAGTGTGTTAAATATTTATAATATGAAAATACCTGCTTGGGCCTAATTTTTGTAGGTAGTAGTGGTTTGGTTGTTTTCTTATATGGGCTGAATACGGGTGACCTTGTGGTTTTCTTGGATAGGGGCTTAGATTGCTGCGGTGACGTGGGAGAGGATGGGATCCTCGGATGTGGCACAGTTGCTGGTTGTCAATCTAGGGTTATGGTTTCTCTTCTAATATCATGAACTAGGGTGGAATCCTCTTCTGTTGTGAAACCTTTTTATCCATAGTCCTCTGGAAGTGGGGGTTGTATCATGACACATTATTTAGTTCCAATACTTGGAGGGATCTCACATTGATGTGAATTTACAAGGGAACCAGGTGTGAATGTTAAGATGTTGTTGGCTATAACTTTTTCCCTAGGATTTTTCTTGTGCCTATTAGTTCCCAAGTAGTCTAGATTTTACTTAAACATGATCACCTAAATGGGTTAATTGGGAAACTGATTCATGTAATGACTTGTGACTCAGTTGTGAGTAATATGCGTTCTATGAGTAGTGACAAGACTGTTCGTGCTTGGGTTAGTTGTGGAGCCCTAGATTGGGTTGAGAGCTTGTTACCTATAATTATAAATGTAGTTCTTGTGTTTCTTATTCACGCCCCACCCATGATGGGAATTTAGTGACGAACACCCCCATTTCATGGGGGAGTGTTTCTTTCCCCACAATCCTACGAGTGGCTGGTTATCATCTCTTTTTCTACTCCCTTTCCCGAATATCCCAAGCCCCTTCGAGGAGGCTGTGATGGCCTGAAGTCTATTATTATCCCAAGAATCTTTAGGGAGGGCAGTTGTGGTGGTTGGCCCAGGTGTTTGCAGGCAGGATGTTTCCCATGTGTCTTCGGGATGAGGCGCAGGTGTCTTCGGGCATGGTAGTAGTTGTTTTGACCCAAGTGTTTGAGGTTGTGGTTACGCATGGTGGTTGTGGCACAGGTGTCTACGGGCGAAAAGTGGCTATGGCCCAGGTTTGTACGGGTGGGGTTTGGCAGTGGGACTGTAGTGAGAATGGTGGGATTGGTTCGATGTGTAGGATGTCTTCATTAACTAGTTGGAAAGTGGCACGGGGTACCCAAATATCGATGTGCTATTACTATACGTTACTTGACTTGGGTTATTTGGGGAGTGTTCCATGTTGAGGTTTGGGTGGATATCTTTTCCTTGGTGGGTGTTTGGTTATCTCTTTTTCTCACATGGAATTTGAATGCCTTCCCACATGTGCACAAGATTCTTTGGTTTTCCCTATAGGGTATACTTCCATACTCACCCTACGTATAAAAAACTGCTTTCAGGTTTCCAGGAGGACTTTGGGGATCATGCAGGGTCATACTAGCTCGTCCATTGGGACGGTTGCAGTTTCTGTTTTCTTGATTTTGGTACCTCACCTTTGAAGACACCTAGTACTTTCTGTCTTTTACTTTTTCAGAATGTATATGGGAGTGGTTTCCTTTATCTTTACTTTTACTTCCAGTTTTGGTGTTGCGGGATTTAATATATTATCTCCCGATCGTATTAAAATAAAAATGGTAATGCTTCCTTTTAGTGTGTGATTTTATACCCTTGGTGTTAGTTTCTACTCTGGGACCTATTGAAGGCAAGTCTAGGGGGTCATTATCCTTCTTTCAATTTGAAGAATGAAGGGTCTGGAAATATGTTGTCCCTTCCATCATCTTGGTGATGGCGGGTCGTGACAATTCACATCTAGTGCCCCTCTAGGATGGGTCATGAAATGGATAAAAAGACTCTGTTATTAATATCCAAGAGGATATTCCCCATTCATATGTCTTGGATTTTATTGGACAATTGTATTTTCATCTTGTATTGGTTGTGTCTTCTTATAACAATAGTTATCAATTGATGATTTGAATGAATCCCTTCCTATCTATCTATAATCGCCATGAAGGCCACATGTTTGAATTGAAGTGTTGGTAAAATAATCACGTGTGATACAAATTTACATTTCGGTTACATTGAAAAGAAAACATGATATACATTGTCCTTTGTTTTCAGTGTAACATCGAAAAATATCTTATATAGATAAGTAGCATCATCCTTTTTAGTTTTTCATAGGTGGCCATGTTTTCATGAAATACTTTCCTCTGTTGGCACACAATCATCTATGAATAGATAGAAATTTTCCACTATGATATGTTAGACCATTTTAGGTCACTCATATTATTGGATATATTTTAATAGGATGTAATTTTTTGTTCTGCTGTAACAAATCTAAAATGCTTCCACACATCACAGCATAAGAAATACCATCATAATCTCTCTCAGGTTCTGAGATTGAATTATATTTAATTATAGGAAAAAGATTCTGTTATGGATAATCCAATGGGTATCATTAAATCTCATGATAATTATTTTATAGGAATTTGATTCCATTTCATATATTTTTAAAGTAGAACTGATCAGATTATCATTAGACATGGGAGCATGAGTCGTTGATGAAGGTACAATGGCCAAACATATTTTATTAAAATCTTTCATTAGAATGAATTGTCTTGAATGATATGTGTTATTGTGGAGAGTTTGTAACACACATTTTCCATGTTTCATATATTTTCCTAATTTGAATTCATTTTCCACTATTTTTTGGGTGTTTCAGGGGACTCTTAAGTTTGTAGAAATACTATTAAGGAAAATGACATAATGATCATGGATGTATATTGGTTGGAATTATTAGTGTATGACTATAAAGATGTACTGGACTAGAAGGTTTTATATGAGTTCGGATAACACAAAATGAAATATGATTTTTCTATTAAAATCTATAGGTTTCATAGTTTTCATGATAAATACAAATAATGTAATGGCATGAAACATTGTATAATGTATATCACTTTGATATTTTGAGCCCCATACACGGCGCAAAAGGAGACATGTTGTGTATTGTTAAAAAATGGGTTTTAATAAAAAGATAAATGTTTTTTGGTGTACTTGGGTATCATGGATTATATGATGTGAAAATGGATTACACATCATGAAATATTCTTGAATTGTGTATGGAGGGCTTTGTAAGATTGATCTATTATTTCATTCATCTATAAGTATCCATTCACTAAACATAGTTTCTCTTCGGGGGAAAATTTGAGGGCTCTGTCCCTTCTATATAATTTCAATCAGTGATTTTTCATTTTTTTTTTGTTTTTAGAGCGTTTCTATGGGTATGAAATCAATATTTTTCTTCGTTTACACAAATTTTAGAAATTAAATTTTCATTATATTACTAGATACATTGATCACTGATGATGATTGATCTTTATTATAACTTGACTTGATTTGTGAACATCCTCTAGATGCTAACCTTTGGGTTGGTTTTGGAGTGCATGCATGTTAATTAGGGTACACGTTTTTTATTCTTCTATCTGAATCATTATTCCTGATAAGTCAATTATGATATTTTTATATGGTTTATATGGCCTCTATTTTATTCTTATTGTTCTTCATTTTTTTGAATCCCACTACGTGTGTGTGCAACCCTATGTTGGAGGTATGTGGTTTCATTTCTGTCATATGTTTGATAATGTTGATTGATATTTTTTCATAATTTTTTTTATTAATGTAGTTGAATCATTGATTAATCTATTTTTTAGGACACATTAAAGGGTTTTTTATAAGGTATTTACCCCTTATTTTTGGTAAATTAAATTTTATTTTCAAACCACTAGGGAATTTATTTCTAAAATAGATTTAAAATCATGGATTTTAATAATTGAGATGGAAAAAATAGAATATGACAATACATGGATACTACAATGGAATGTGTAGTAATAAACCTCATCTGTTGATACTTTTGGGGGCTTCACACATGGGGTGTTCATATGATCCATAGACCTACTGTTATAAAAATTTGATAGAAATTAATGAGAGGATCATATTCTTCAATGTTCCTCTGCTACCTAGATTCAACACATTTTTAGTGGCTTGAGGTGTGTGTGATTGTAAAATCATATGGCACGAGTGTCCTAGATATCTTGACATAGTGTGATCCTTGGCATGATATCACATTTTCTTATGGATTTACTATTTTTTTTAATTCAATGTATTTTAAATTTTATGTGATATATTATTTATTTTTATTGGATATATCTTATTTAATATATATTTGTGATTTTATTTGAAACTGCAATACATGGATTTATTTTGAAATGAAGGAAAACTTAAAAATAAATATTTATCCATGCCTATAAAATAAAAATTGAAAACAATTAAGAATTCCATTTTTTGTTAAAAATTTAGAATTATTCATCTTATTGTGTAGATAATTGATATAGATTACTGAGGTGAGATCCTACTAAGTAGGATGGATCACACCCAAAAGAACCCTTTGGATACATTTTCACCTTTTTATTTATTTCAATTTATTAAATATAGAGGCACCATATTAAGGTAGTGTGTTTTATAGTCAACTATTTTTGGGTAGATAGTGGTGTCACGGTGGGAGTTTTCAAATGCTACAACATGGAGTACTTGGTATCCATTTTTTTCCATTTAAACGTGGAAATTTACTTCAGTATTTTATATGTACTTTTGTGTAATCTCATTTCCACAATCCACATTCAATTATGGAATATATATATCTCTTTCATTGATTCTCTCTTTTATACGTACATATATTTTCTATGTTTTTACTTTAGGTTTCTAGAAATTTATCCCTCTAGTTGTTTTTTGATGTTATGGTTCTAGTGGAAAAACCATGTGGACCCATAACAACATTTGAGTATGTGGAAATTCGCATTGGGTACTAGTTTGAGAGGGTATCCTGGTTAGGTTTTTCATATAGTTGTTTTTAAATACCATGAATATAAAATTTATACATATTACAGAGTTTATTCTCTATAGATAAATAATGTAAACTAAAAAAATCTATATATTTACTTATTAATGGTTCTGTTTTTTTTTTCAAACAACTACATATGTATTATCATTTATATTATGGGAATACAAGGTAATAATACAAATTTTATTTCTTAAACCAGTCCAGATAAAAAAATGCAATTTAATAGGGATTGGAGTAACACTTTCAATGAAATTCACTAACACATAGTTAGCGTGAATGAATTTACAATTTATCTAAATGATATTTACAAGTTCTAGTAAAAAATTACTATCATAAATATGTTAATTATAACTATTTGGCCCGATTAAATACTTTTTAATGGGAATCATGGATCCTCTATCAACACAACCAAGAATTTACAAGTGGAACATATTTTTATAGAAATGGTGATACATTTTAAACATTTTTCAAATGAATGTTTTTGAAAAAAAAAATTTACTAGTATTTATGATACTGAATAAATATATATGTCTACTATCAATGATTTTTTACAGTGACCTTCCACCTACTACATTAAAAAATGTATTAATTAGTTCTCAATATCAGTAGGTGTTGCTGAAGACATAACTTATATATCTACATGTCATAGTGTACAAGAATTAACAGTAATCTCTTATACCCATTACAATATATTAATATAAAATTAAAGAAATAAAATTTAACATATATATGTTATTAAAAAATTATTTACTAGGAAATAGCACCTAATTAAAAACACCTTGAAATGATCTCCAATGGGGATAATAATAATTACCATAATGTTCATACTACTTTTATGTGGATTACATGGGAAAATTAAATTAAATTTCTAATTATTTTTAAGACGTTATAATAATGTATTAGAACTCTATCATCTTTTATTTATATTTCAATAATTTTCACATCTTTTACATTAATATCTTTCTTATAAATTTGAATCCCTATTATTTAAAATGATGATCTATCAAGTTTCTAGTGTGTCTCTAATAATTTCCATTTAATATAAAGTCTCTTTCTAGGATTGTCCCTCTATGGGCTTTCAGTTGAACATTTTTTATATTTTATTTTCATATTTGTTAACATTTGTTGGTCATGTCTTCTTTGGGGATTGATAGCTTCTAACATGGAAAAATATCCAAATTTTTTGGCTGCCAGTTTGTTTGAATTAATGGAGTCATTTTTTAAATATGTAAATGAATTATGATGAATTATAAATGGTTTGGAAGGATTCAGAGGTGGTATGGGATTTTCCTCTATAACCTTGCTAAAATATGTCTACATACAAAATTCACATCATTAAAATATTACATGATCGAAAAATGTTTCATGTACGTTATTGTGAACTGGTATAGTGTTTTAAATTGTTACATTTCAGGAAATTGTTTCATGATGTGAAATTGTCAATGTAGTTATTTTTATATAAGGCATCAAATTTTTAGCATATATTTTAGAACAATTCTTTCACAATGTGAATGGTTTTGAGGTAAAAAATATCACTAAGATAGGTTTATAATCCTTCACCACATATGATTTTATTTTATTCATGGTGCATTAGTATCTTTTGGACACTAGGTTGAATCTTCTTGATTGTGCAGTTTTTTCATCCCTTATTGACAAGTCTATTAAGAATTTAATCTATTTTGAGTTTTTCCACTATTGTTTACCCCTCACATATAGTTATTGTATTTTATAACTAAGTAATTATATGAGTTATATTTAATTTATTTCTATTATTATGATATATATGTTTTTTATGTGATCTTATTTGACTTCACCCTATTGGGAATTCCCCAAAAAGAGTATTTCTTGAATCAATGTTCAATTTTATTAAGTGTGTAACAAAACTAGAATTAATATTTATAATTATTATAGTATATGAAGTATTGTGTGATTATATAAACATAATTTGAACTTAAATTAATAGACTATTGGTTATAGTAGAGCATGTGTTGGATTACTCTTTGGATCCCTTTCTATCCAATGGTGCTGTGTCCAAGCATATGCCTACCCATAAGGTGAGAATATCCTATAGTGATAATGAACTAGATAGTGTCTTAATGTATGTATCATCATTCCATTAAACCTTTTGTGAAATCTTCTAATATATTCCTCTTGAAAAGTGGATTACATTTTTATTAGAATGACCGGATATTTTTTTTAGTATTTTGTTTTTTGAATATGAAACACAATGGATTACAAAATAAATCATAGGATAAATGGATGAATTGAATGATAAATTGAAATTATATGAATTTATCCTTGTGAACAATGATATTATGTATGTTATTCATTATTCTATTTAGTGTGTTTTGATTTTTTTGATGCCTACTATTATTGGATAGGTAATGTTTTAATTATTATACTCTTTTTCCCAATTCTGATTAAATGTGTCAATGAAAGGATTTCCATAGTAACATTATAAGTATTATAGGTCTTGACCCAGTAATGATGAAATTAAAACACAGATGGATTTTCCAATTTTTTTGTTTATTCCATGGTTTTCTTATTATAGATGGTAAAATGTTGATATCTGTTAAGATATATAGAGACATAGTGTTGATACAATATAATTTTTGGGTTATATTAATTGATTAATTAATAAATTTGTTTATCACCATTTTATGATAACTTATTTAATAGATTGGATTAGTTTAATCATAGTGTAATCAAATAATATACATTTAATCACACTATATTTTGGCCTCTGTTTGGTACCTAAGTAGATTAAACTATTGATTTTTTGGAAAAAAGTATTAAATCATGTAGTTGATTATTCCCAACAATATTGGTTGGATATTCGAGATGGGACTGACTAGGGATTGGGTAACATGGTGTATTGAGTTATTGGTGTTAGGTTGTTCTTTTATTTTTATTGCATCTTCCTTTTTATTTAGTTAAAAATAAGAATAAAATTACATGATTCATTATTATTTTTTTTACTAGGTATATAATTTACTTTCAAGATGAATGATGTACTATTTATTCTGCATCCATTACTGTGAAATATTTTTTTAAAATTTATTATATTACAACTCCATAATAGGAGGTATGGTCTCACAACTATGCTCTTTACACCCCTGCTGGTAGTCATAAGCCTCTATCATCAGAGGAGGTGCAATTGAAGTCCATTAACAAAAAAGATTTGGGGATGTGAGAGAGTGTCTTGTTAATGGTTTATTGGATTTTATAAAAAATGAGCTCATTTTTAATTTCATTGATTTACATTTTGGGAAACATATAATGGAGTGTAGTATGTGTTAGGACTGGTAATGATCATGCACATAGATGTAAATAACACATGTATGGGGGGAATTTGAGTATCAAGTGATGAGTTTTTTGTTTATGGTGTTCATTTGTTACAATTGATATAATTTCACCTTAGGTGATTCACATGATTTGTGATGTTATTATTTCTTGAGATTTTACTTGTGGCCCATTATGGAATAAGATGTGTTTACCTTCATCGTGATAGAATTATTGGTATATATCTTAAACTTCACTGTTCAGGATATGGATATATTTATTTCATGTGATATATATTTATTGAATTAACAATGAAATGAGATAACTATTATATCTGATAAATGAGTCATGAATGATTGGATGTTTCGATAAAAATCATTTTTAATACATTTTTATAAAGACCATGAGATAAGGAATCTCTATTTCCATCTCATTTAGAGGTATTCCTTGACGTAATGTAGTTTTGTTTGAAGTTCATTTCAGTTGTAGAGAAAATGCCTCATCACCACCTTCAAAGCAAGCACTGGTAAAATGGAAATTCGAACCATCCAAATGAAACTAATCCAGAGTTTCAAGTATCTCTAGAGGATTGATTCTAATATTTTCAATAACTTTATATTGGTCATGTAACCCATTGAATGGTTGAATACATTCATCATAACATTAATGTTTGAACTAATTAGAGACTTCTAGATACAATACCCTCAAACATTTATTGGAATAGGAGTCCCCAAAGATTCCATGTTTTAAATTGAGTTGTTCCAGTAAATATTCTACCACCTCAAGAAACCTCCTGAGAGCCGGGTGAATCATATTTTATACATGTTTTTGGACCTTACAATAATTGGTGGGAATTTCTAGAGAAATTTGGAGATTAGGAGGAGTTATCATTGAATTGGTTTGAGGAAATGTTCATGAGATATATAAATCTTTTCACATTGAGGGATGATAAGGAAATTGATTTCATATACCTGAAGAATTAATACATGTTAGTGATTGAATATAGTAAACACACAAATAATTTTATCTATTTTCAACATCTTGAGAAAATGACATAATTTATAGGGGAAGAAATTTTCTTGATGGGATTCACTATGAGATCATGTTTCTGGTGAAATTATTTTTCTGAGTATATTTTCTTTTTTTAATGAATACGGTTCTCTTAATGATTATAATACTTATAGTGGACAAGAGAAATGATCATGAATTTTTAGCAGGTAAAACTGGTTTCTCTACATCTAGTGTAAAGTTGTGTTAAAGTAATTATTATTTCCATGAAGACAATAAAAAGTGTGTCCAAGTCAGTGGGGACCAATTTATGGATTTTGTAATGTTACAATTCTATTTGTGTGAAGGTTTTTTTCACAAGAGGTATCAGTTACCAGACCCTAATATCGAGGGCTATGATTGTGCTAGTTCAACCCCCACAAATAGGGTTTCTAGTTCTATAAATCAACACATCCAAAGAGAGGAATTAATAATGGTACCGGAGTGTGGGGAAGATTCAACTAGCCCTCAAAATATTGGTATATGGAGTTCCACTAGATGCTTATTTCGAGTTCGGGGCTGTGGTAACCAACAATAGGAGCGTTAATACCTTTAAGACAGAATAACATTGTGGGTTTTTACTAGAGCCCATGAAAAATGGCCTTGTATTTGATCACTATGTAATAAACTGTATATAGTGATATATATATATATATATATCCTTCTACCATTATTGAAATAAATCTTGTATCAACCACCCTAGATTTCATTTTTTTCCTAGATTATAACATTAGTTTTTATCTAACCTTTTTTATGTGATTTGTTCTTTATTTTGGAATGTTGAAATGGTGTATTGAATATTTATACACAATTTTGAGTTCTATAAAATAATATCAAACATTAAAAGCGTGTTATCTGGTATGTAGTGGTTACTATTTCATTTAAAAATCATCTATAGTGTAAATGATATGACTTTGTTGTTTTGTGTGTATAAATATGATTGTTTTACTAGGCTCATATTGACTATTAACAAAGTTTATTTACCTTTCTATATGTAGAAGGGTGTAGTTAATTTCACTCCATTTTTTAAAATATTCAAGTTTTCATGTAGGTCATATTTAGTACAGAATGGATTGTGTCATGGGATTGATTATAGGTTTTCCTCATTATGTAGGGATAGATTTCATCCAGTGGTAGAATATTTTTAAGATATATTTAATAAAAATATTGCATTCCACCCGAGCATGAGATCATTCTCTAAATAATGTTTGGGATGGGAGAAGATCCATTTTCTAATCCACCTTTTAGGATAGAAGTAAAATATCTTCATTAATTTATAAATTGATTGGACAATTTTAAATAAAAAGGCTTTATATGTCCATACATTTCACCATGGGGTTATCTAGTTGTTTTCTTAATTAATACATATCGGTCATTATAATTATCTATGGATTATCCAAGATTGAATGAGATTATTGTTAAAAAGAGTATCCACTTCCATGAATCTATGATATCATAAATATTCTATGAGTATACTAGATTTTATTTTAGATTGACTTGAGATGAGAATATCATCAGATGAGGGTGAGACATTATAACATATCTTGAACATCATTTAAGAGCATGTATGACATATACATCTCTTTGGTGGTGTTGTTCAGTCACAAAAAAACACTGCTAGAATTAATTGATTTGATTAATTAGATCCCTCAAACATTTTTGGAATAGTTTTTGGTGGTTTTTTTGGTTACAAGTTAGTGTACTTTCAGTCAGAAAAAAATCATTCCCATCATATTAACATCTTCTTGATTGTAGTGATAGAGTAGAATATTTATGATAAACTAGACAAATGATATTTCAGGATAGAAAATGAGAACTTATTAGTTCATCACATATGAGAGGATTGAGTATTTGTGGACCCATAGAGAATTATTGTCATGTAATAATGAGATTAGCCTAAAAATACCATATAGATTTGATGTTTTATAGTTTTAGGAGGTTATTTTCAAAGCTCCAACAATGAAATGTCCCATTTTACAGCAAATAAGTCTGGGATGACCAAGAATGGGGTGAAGATAATTTATTATGATGATTATATGATATATTTTCTTGGGATGATGTTATGATAGAACATAGAAAGGATCCTCATCTTAAATATATATAGTAAGCCATATATCATGTAATATGACACATTATCTTTCAGACTCATAGTAGTTTTGTCACATGAGAATTGAGTTGTTTCATATGACTACACAAAGAAGAGAATAGTTGTAAGGGATTTTACATATAATGATACAATGTTAGATATAGTGGTTGTTTCCATTAGATATTGTAGAAATTATCTTTCAAGAGACATGTTTATTGTGTACACAGACCAACATATCCTCATGTATAGATTTTATCCGGGATACATTAACCTTTAGAATAATATCTGGGTTTTGTATCTAATTTTTTTGACAAAGATAATTATTAGAAAACATTAAATGGAAACATCATTTTTCATACATTGATCCAGAACATATAAATTGTGGACGTGTGGGGTGTTGCGATTAGAGTATGATTCTATAACTTTTTTAAAACATTAATCTACATGTTTATGAGTACCAAGGAATAGTGTATCCAAAACTGACATATATTAAACACATTATTACGTAATAAATATAGAAATTGTTGATATATGATTTTAGGGATCATATATGAGGGATAATTTATATTTTATGGATCCACCACAAAGATGGTCACTTGTTAGCAATAATTTTATTCAATTACAAGGCATTGTATGGGTTCTAATAGGCTTTTCTGTCGATCTAGTGAGTGAGTTTCCTTATTCTAAATAATAGTTAAACCCATGTATGGAAAAGATGTATTATGATATCAATAGATAATACTAGTTGTCAGTAACGATAACTGAGGTAGTTGGATTTATAGTGAGATTCACCATCAATCCACATGTCAAGGCTGAGAATTAGAGGCATGCTGGGAAGCTTCATAGTTATCCAATTGTTGAGTATAATGGAAATGTTGTCACTACTAATTTTCTAATAGGAATGACTTGAAAAAATCACAGGAAATATATATTATGGTTGATCATAGATATTTTTATATTTGAATCCCATTTATTTTCTATTATGTAGTCCATTACCAAAGATGACTTGTGTTTTGACTATGTGTGGGAAATAGTCTGGTTTCCTGATGTTCTAGGGAGTACCCTTTTTGATAGAGATACTCATTTAACATCTCGATTCTGGTAGGGTATCTAATAGTATTTAGTAATATATGATCAACATATAATACCCTATAATACATAGACTGAATTCCTATCTAAACAAAATAATCAAAATCAGGAAAATATGTTACAAGCGTGTGTATTGGATCCTGATACTTCATGGGAGTATCATTTAACACATGTGGAGTATGATTATAATAAAAACCTCCAGGAATCGATGCAAATGAAAAAAATTTAAGAACTAAAGTGAAAATCATGGTGTTTACCCTTTATATGTTAGATGTATGTGAGAAATCAAATGTCAGGAAATAATAATGAATGTGAAATTTATGAAGGTTTAGAATATTATGATGAGTTTGGTGACCATGAATATATATCAAAAGTATTATGCTAACTAGCAGAGATGTCCATCGAAGGCTGAGTTTATTCATAATGTTTCCCTATATGTGACATTGTGGTTGGGTAAACAACACATTAGAAATGAAGTAGTGTTTTTCCCAGGTTTTTGGACTTTTTATACAGTGGAAATGGGCTGTATTGTGACGTACTGATTTATCATTTTCTAGAGATAATGTTCCCTGATAAAATTATTTCATATGTCGTAGCATCATAGATATTATACAGAACCTTCAAACATGATATATGTTGATGAAATAAAACATGGTGTAGATGATTCCCTTTTGGATAATTCAATAATTATTGTGGACAATAGTGAGAAGAATCTCTTAGGAAGGACCATACCTATATTTTTATAATAGTGTGAGAATGGATGTGTTCAATGGCAGACAAGGGATAGAGAATAATATTGGTGAGAAATGTGTCCAAACATGTTCAATGAGACACCACAATCGCATTTTGAGGTTATCAGGTATGATATCTTATATGGTGGTGAATTTGAAATATCCCTTTTTTTATAGGTATGCCACTCATTGATTTGTAAATTGAATCACATTATTTTGAATTTTCCACCAAAATTATACATTATTGAATGCGTCTTCTAAGGGAATGGAAAGCATTTTAATGTGTAAATGACTTAATTTTGGAAGATTCCTGCTAATTATAATTAATTGATTGTATTTATAAATATATATAATGGATTATTGGGGATTATATGTGGTATAGAAGTCTTTAGAGTCATTTTGTAATTTCCTACAAAACGTGGTTGAAAGTTGTTTACTAGACAGTTCGACATCATGAATATATTACATGACAAGAAAATGATACCAGGAATATGTTGTGAGATGGTCTAGGACATGAAATGGAAATATACCATGGAAAGTTTTTATGCTGTGAATTGGTCAATCATGGTTATTTTAATAAAACACATCATGTTTTTTAAAATATTTTGTAAATCTTGAAATAAATGTTCTGTAAGTGTTTCATTCCATGATAATCTCACGACCCGTAATTTTAAAACCAAATTCATGTATGAATTTATTTCATTTATGGTGTAGTCTTCTCTATAAATCCCTATGTTGACACCTGGTGATTTTGTAGTTCATTAATTTCATCCAGATATTGCAAGAAATCATTTAATCTCTAATAAGATTTTTGATTTTTTGTTTTCTCCTTTATTCATCTATTTATTTTATATTGTGTTGTAATCACATAACCACTACATAATTGGGTTTTTATCATGTGTGGTCTTAGTTTTTTCTTCTGATATTCGTCACCTTAGGTCATTTACGATGTTCCCAATAGATTTTGGTTCTTGAATTCATTATCAACAGGTGGAGTTCTAAAACATAAAAATTATTTTTTTTTTAGGTTTTTACATATTTGGAATATTTTTTGATTATTCCAATATAATTTTATTGAATATTTAGAAATAATGGTGATGAAAAATTAGATGTTGGATTAGTCCTTGGATCCCATTCGATCTAATTGTGTTTAGAGTTTGCTAGTGTCTACCCATAGGTTGATGTTACCCTTATTTTAATGGTTGGGGCCAAATACTCATTTATTATTAACGAAAAACAAATCCCTCTTTAATTGGGTATAGGGATACCCATTACGTTACTCGAAGTCCCAGTGGGAATTTATCCCATTACGTGTCATGTAAGACCAAATATTTTGCCCAAGGCCTATTCTGTGAATTGTAATGCTATTGTACCGGCCTGATGCAGTACCACACAGTACCGACAGCTGATACAGTACCTTGCTGCCGCTACAGTGGCTTGCCGCTGCTATAGTTCCCGTAATAGATATAGTGCCCCCGCTACATGAAAATGGTATAATAATATCACGATAAATGAAATTGTATAATTGAATGAGAGGTGATAAGGGGATGAATTGATCCTTGTGTATTATGATATTATATGTTTTTTTAATTTTTGTTATATCATGTGTTTTGATTCATGTGGTAATGATTATGGGGGTTCATTTAGTTAAGTTAAAATACTAATATAAGGCAGTTTACCTGGTTATGTTGTAATTCCTATAAGGATTGAAACAATTTTTTCAAAATTGAATATAAATATAGAATGGTCCAACTATAGAATAATTCTTATAGGTATTGTATTTTTAACGTAGAAAAACATATACAGTGTGATTTTATCCAATATATATTTGTTCCATAATTTTTTTTATTGGCATGTACATGCTATATCTTCAATGATATTCTGGAATTGCTCCAAAGAATGATTCTTCATGTCGTGGATTAACTATTTAATTAACACACCAATTTATATATTTATTTCATGTATTTTTTAATCTGACTAGTTTTTTATAGACCTAGTGTTGTCGACTATCTAATATTTAATCACACCCTAATCGGGATACCATTTGGCACTCACATAGATTACATGAATTCTTGATTATATATTGGAAAGGGAAGTCATATTTTATTTTTACATGATGTATTGGTTGGTGTTTGGAGACGTGACTAACCATAGATTTTGGACTGGGGGCTTCTGAGTAATTGGTGTTAAGTTTTCCTTTAATTTTTATGAATTCCACCTGGTAATTTAGTAACAATTTAGTCTCCCATTGCATTTTTCATTATTATTTAGTTTACTTGGTGTATCCTTTAATTTCTAATACCATTTTTTACTATTTGGTGTCTTTTTTGTTACTATGATAGCTTTTTTACATCCGTTATATTACAATTTAGTACAAGGGGTATAGTCTCCCCAAAATATCTTTAAAACCCTATAGCTAAATGGAATCATGTGGCATACGAAGAGGCATGCTTGGGGTCCATTAACGAACATGAATTTTCCACAAAAGAGAGAGTCATATTTAAAGATATTTTAGTTTAACACTTACAACAATTCCCCATTATAGAATTAGAATAAGTCATATGATTTTTCTGTACTAGTTATACATTTATTAAAAATGATCTTCTCCCATAGATTTATATCATAAAATTATTTAAATTTCCTATATTCATTTCCATGAAATTTATTTTTTGGTGGAAATCTATGAGGACATATCATAATTATGTAAAATTATTTTAAATCAAATTGATATCTTTGTGTGTGGGTGTCTGATAAATTTTTATGACATATTATTATGTTTATAGTGTTCAAATTGATACTATTACTCTATGTGTGTATTCTCTTTTAAAATTTGTATGTCTTTATAAACAATTTTTTATTTCCTATAATATGTGTCTTGATAGATAGCGTAAAATTTAAGGATAAAATTTACAAATTCCCTATAAAGAAGATTATTTAAACTATGTTTGTAGTCATTGGCTAACAAAACATTCAGTTATTCTAGTTTTTTTGAAATTTTATAAGCTTATCTATAATACATGATAAAAAATTCTTATCTATACTGATTGAGGGGGGACAAATCGTGGCCAAATATAGTGGACCCAATCGAGTAAAACAATTTTTTTCTAGATGATATTTTTATTTATTTGTACAAAATTGAATAAGTTGTTAAAATCTATATTTTCACTATTTAACAATTTTTTCAAATATGCACCATATAATCTTAATAAGGACTACTAAGAAGAAACAAAAAACTCATCACCTGTTGGGTATTAGCATACCAAAATCCCTACCAAGCTTATATTTTTTTATATAGTAGTGTATAAAACCAATAGTAAAAGATTGACAATGAATTATCAAAAAAATTATGAATAATATAGGGAAAAAATAATATCAGGAATTTGATTAAAACTAATTTTAATTTATTTCATAGAAGTTTAATGTTCTATTATATTATGTTTAGTATAAATTTTATACTAAATTTTTTAAAAAAAATATATATTTTGATAAAAAATATAATTTTAATTGGCTTAGTGGGTTAGCTAGACTAATCCCACGACCAGGCCCATCCTACCCCATGTCATATCTTAATCAATAGCCATTCGAAACCCATCATATATTAGTGGCGTTAGTGAATTAAACCAACATTTTATTTCTCATAGATATCATCCTTTACCTCTTAGTTGTGTTTATCTTGTATATATTATACTGATAATATAGTAAATATACAGATATATATATATAAATATAAATACACGTAAAAAATATATGCATGCATAATTTTATTAAGAAAAATCATATCAAATTAATTAAAATAAAGCCACATGGGTTAACAATTGAAAGACAATCAAAGGTACACACCCATAACAAACAATACTCTCCCCATTGTTCACAAATAGAGAATGACAATGTTCCTTCTTATTATACAATATCATTATTATTATAAACACACAAATACACACACACACATAAACACACACAAATACATGTAAATAAATATAATTATTTTATATCTATACAAAATAACAATGAATATTTATAAATGTATGTGAGTATAAACAAATTTACATTACAATATAAAAGATCATATCTTTATTTTTAAATATAAATTTTATACGTATATATTTATTTATTTTTAAATATCTTTATACAAACCCAGCATAATATATAAAAATATATATAAATGTGAATGTGTATAATAATATAGTAATATGTATATATATATATATTGATGCATATAATTATCAGTATATGTAAATACACACAAATCTATACAAAAAGATTATATATAAATATACATAAATATATAGACAATGATACATTAACACATATTAAAATATTTATACACACAAAAATTCATATATACATACACAGACAAACATATGTAAATAAATAAATATATATATATATTTACATACATAAAAATAATAAATATAAATACAAAGACATATAAATATAAAAAAAATGTACATAGTCACACATAAATATACCGAAATACATTTGATTGCATATAAATATGTAAATAGTGGTATATAAATTTTTACACACAAAACAAAAATGATATATATATATATATATTTTTATATATTTTTAAATAATTTTAATTATTCATATAAATACCCAAAAAATAAATATAATGAAATATATAAAAATATACATTAAAGTGTATGTATATATGAAAATTATATATATATATATATATAATATGTATATTGAATTAATTGAAAATATTATATATATATATATATACATATAAATATGAACCCATTAATATGCAGAAATATTTATTTTTTACATTATATATATATATATATATTCATTTATATATGTTTGTATATGTTTATATATATATATAATTTTAATATATTAATATGTGTTAAAATTTATCTTTATTATATATATATCTGTATTTATTTGAATATATTGTTATATAATTATTATTATTTATTAATTAATATTTATATATGAAAAATAAATTAATAGGGAATATTATTTGTATATTACTAATTAATAATTAGTAATATATTTTATTAAAGTAACAACATGTAATTTAAAATTAAAATGTGTAATATATAAATCATCAAAAATATATGTAGAAACAGATAAACACCCTTATATATATATACATTTAATAATGTATTTATCAATATTAACAATTTTGTATATATTTTTATTTTAATAGTTATATGTATTAATAACTGCAATTTATTTATTTTTTATATGTAATTGCGTCCATGTGTGTGTGGGTTTAGAATTGTTTATTACTAATTACTCATAAAAAACATTTAATTAATATAAATTATTAAAATATAAATGATTAATTCATAACTGTAAAATATTATAAATATTTCTATTATTTCTTATTTAAAATTAAAAATATAATGATAGATAATGAATTTATTAACTAATTATTAATTATTGTATAATTGTGTGTGTGTTTATATATAAATATATTAATATATAAATATAAATACAATTAAATAAATATATAATTTATAATTTAATTAAAATTCTATTTTATTCAATAATAAAATTAAAAATACTAATATTAATAATGTAATAAATTATTCAATTTATTTTTATTTATAAATATAAATTATAATGTAACTTTATATATTTTTAAACAAAATCAAAAAGTAAGCCTTCTAAATTTTAAAAAAACTAAATGTAAAAATAATCACTATATTATTTGAGAAATTACTAAATTTAAAATCATTTACTAAAAGACAATCTCCTAATAAATATTATTATATAAAAAATTTATAATGTTCAGTAGTGGTTTCAAAAAACTGATTTCTAATGCTAATAAATTTTGTAGTGTATCTAGAGACTATGTGGATATCCCAACCGATAAAGAGTATTGTCATTATAGTATAACTTGTTATAACCATTATTTTGTTTGTTATGGAAAATTAGATTGATAAGTCATCAATTTTTGGATTTCTCAAATTATAAATCTTATATTCAAATGCCACAAAGTTGCTATCTATTCAGGTGACTATATAACCATCCAATTAGGCACTTTGGATTCTAAAACATTAATCACATTTACTATCATTAATGGTTATTTATTATAAGCTACAACTCCTTATAACCATTATCTCATAAATTTTTAATGATTACAAAATTGTGCAAGGTGTTCAAACTCTTTATAACATTTTCCAATGATGATCAAACTAAATATGATATCCTGTTCTAACAAAAAAGACACGTTATCACATAATGTATAAATTACTGTGATGAATATATCTAATCCAAGGAAAACTGTTGAGATGGTCTCTTGATAAGATGATTTTTTGGGTTTATCAGACTACAAATGTGTCTCATTAGCCAACGGATTTTTCCACACATTCTTTCCTTTGATAGATCTAAAAGGGTGGTAATGGGGTTATGGATTTGATAATATCAAGACTTGTACATTAAAGATTCATTAATAAATGTTAAATTTCAATATGACCAAATTCAAAGACTCATTTTTATTGGTTCTGATACAAATAAATGGTCTGAATTGGGTCTCCTGACATCATGAAATTCTTTTTTCCATTGCATCTACAACTTGAATTCCATTTAGAATGGGTCAAGCTACCAAAAAGATTAGTTTTTTTTATTATTAAAGTGTTATAGTAAAAATTTATCTACTTATTACACATATAGATAGGGTTATTCTTTCTACAAAGCACGATAAAATCACTATCATGATTTAATTAGGGAATACACCATTGTTTTTTTTTATTTTTGTATATTATTGGTCAATCAAGGGATATGTGTAGGAGGAATTTTTTTTCCTATAATTTTCATCTTAGAGGTAATGAATCACAAAATTTTTAAGGGAAATGAATAAAATGATCATACCAAATTATCGATAATCAGACTCAGAATGAGGTGGCTGGTAAGGATGAGAATCCTCCTATTTCTAATCATCCACTAGGAGAGCAACCATGTGTTGATTAAAGGCCCTCCTTGGTTATCAGTGAAGTGGGAGATCCATTAAAAGATTTCCATATTGTATTTTATTAACCCATATATGGTTATCCTACTCGAGATGACATTTCTATTGTTTCCCCTAAATATGACATTGGTAACTATTTATATTGGATATACATCGTAGATGAATCCCATATATAAATAATTGGATTATACATCAATGCTGGTATCTCAAATAGAAATAATGATGACTAATTTGATGATGACTCAGATGTTAATTGAGCCTCTTGGGATCCTGATACTCATGTTAATATTGGGATACATTATTGGAAGATGAAAAAATAATTTTCTTTAAACAACAGAATGGGAAATGAGAAGGAATATTTAGCTATAGCCTGGAAATCAAAGGCAAAAAAGACATGTACTATGAATTCTCATATGGAAAACCTCTCGACCTCTTCAAAGGGGAATACTTATCCATGAAACAGTGTAATTTCTAAGGGGTCTATGAATAATGGATTCTTTGACTCCAGCCACAAAAATGATTCTTCAACCTGTATTCCTTTACTTCTTAATATGAAACATGATAATCTGAACTATAGATATAAACTTAAATCCTCAATGATTAGTCCCTAAACACAAAAGGTGATAGTTAATTTTTATAATGAAGGTTGTCATCCCCATCCATCAGTATCTGCTTCTTAAAGTGAACAAATGGTCTATACATGGCATGGGATAGTTCCTCCTTAAAATTCAATTTTGACTACAATTTATGATGTTTATATCTCAGTTAGTGATCATGTAAAACATGCATATATTATATTATAACATTCATCATAAATAATGTTAGACACAAGTGCTAATGCTTCTGATTCATCATGGCCTTTTGATGATATGTCATTGGGATAACATTCCCCTACATCAACCTCTCCGATGACTCATGTTATACTATATTGATGCCACATCCAATACAAATATGTTGTTCATTCTAGTATGGATATGAGCTCAAGAAAATAGACCCCTATCTCAGCCACATCGAAGACTCTTTTACTCTAAACTGTCGACCGAGACCAACACAAACCTATTATTCGAGATATTTCTCTTAGAGTTCGTTATGAAGTAGCCCTTAATATTATTCACAATAGTTATTCTTCCCACCATTAGATATAGATGACCTTATATTTTTATAAGAGTCTTCAGTAATGGATAATACAATAGCTTCCTCTTCCACTCTTATCAGGAACATCGTTCATACTGTGATGAATAAACCAAATATAATGGTTAGAAATCATGATTCCATTCAATTTCTTAGTATAGGAAGTATTGAAGAGGGAGGACCATGATATCCTCAAGATTCCAAAATTAAATTAACCGTGGTGAATGTAGACTCCTAGATTCTAGATGATGGATATAGACCATTGATGAAAATCAAAACTTAAAGAAGTGTATAACATCCTTGTAGACTAAGTGGGATGACCTCCCACTATATTATGAGTAATCCCTCGTATGTTTCCTAAAATTATGTTTTTTATCATTTAATGTCTTTATGTTCCATAATTTGTACATGTTTTTATTTAATTAAGGGGAATAAAAGCCTCATATTTTAAAAATTATCCCTTCTAAAAATAGTATAATCATATTCCATTCATTAAAGACTACATCTAATTTATATTCATTACTGTTGGATAATTAAATGGTAGAATTTGTGATCATTGGTTTAGTTATAATATAATCATAATCCTCCCATCTAATTCCATTGAATTGTATTATTTGACATAATGATAGCTCATAAATTCAATGAATCCTTCATATCACTGAAATATGGAATAGAGTGATAATCCTTCCCAAGATGTACTTAATCAAAACATTAAGTACATATAAGATTCTAAGAAGTCTTTTGTGGAAAATCAAAATTGTTGATCTATTAGACAATATTTTAATAAAATATATTTTTTGCTTCTACCATTTTGATAAATATAAAACACATAATGAAAAAATACCAATTAATCAAGAATTAATAAATTAACGTAGTAAGATCTATGTAACATATATAAAACCATCTCTCAATAGAGATATTAATGGAATTTAGAATCATATATCCGCTAAAATTATTATTCTAAAAACTCAGCTATTGTATTTTACATACTTCCCCTGAAGAAAAATTTCATTTAAAAAAAGACGTACTACTTTATACTCATTTTGGATTATCCAAAATAAAAAACTAAATGAAAATGATACATACTATTATTTAATGAAATATAATCACAACTACATATAAAATCATTATAGGCCTATATAAAATATTCAAAAATCATTTAAATTGTGTTCATTTGATGTTTCCCCCCATGAATAATGTAACTCTATATTAGTAAATCAGAGTTGATAAATAAAAAATTCTCCCCAAAGGTAACATTAATTTTACTAAGTATTATTTCCTCCCCCACTTTTAGAAATCCTTGAAATTAAAATTTACCAAAATGAAGAAAAAAATTATACATAATTTTTATTTTGGATAATTTAAAGTGATAATAGTAGTGAAAATTTAATGAGTAATCCAATGAGTTAAGTTAAAAAGAAAATATATACCCAACTAGAAGTTATCTTATAATAAAAATTGATGATCTTAAAATTTCCATTATTTCTCTATATGTTTCTCTGGAAACATATTCTTAACATTAGTAAAAACTATCACAAGATATGAACATTCTTTAAAAGAGTTAAAGAAAACAAACCCCCTTTAAAGGGAGTAAAACAAAATAATAATACCAAAATGAAAAGGTAAAAAATATATTCACATGGGGGTATGTAACTAAGTGGTAATTGTTCCTTATTGTTATCAAGGGGAACCTCAATTCAAGATGTTTTGGGTGTAGGAACTATTATAGTTCTATGCATGTGTTGACTTTGATGATGACGCAATTAAGCAGTTACATTTGCTTAACGTAGGGCGGTGGCGATATAGACACGAAGCATGTAGGATGTTGTAGGCAAGATTCTACACTAGGATTTCGGTCAATGTAATTTTCTTAAATCTAATGGATCTACGATCCTTGAACTAAATAAATAATGATTTATCAATGGGTAATTCTCTTGGGGGCTATTGTCTGCCTTTATGGAAAGTGTGTGTGGAGTGTGTGTGTGTGTGTGTGTGTGTTTGAATGTAATTATACCACAAATCACGAAATATATTTTTATATATGTGGGTCTATAAGTAATAATATCTCTTGTCAGAATAAAAAATATAATAATACAATTTATACTTAATTGTAAAATAATATATACCAAAGTGAACTCAATAGAAAAAGTTGGTGTGTGTTAATAAATACAATTGAATAAAGAAATAAAAAATTACATTTGATATGGTAATTACTATTTAGTTTAATAACCATTATAACATTCATATGGTGTGGTTCTATAAAATATTCATCTAAAATGTCATTATTTTAATTTAATAAAATTTTAATAAAAATAATTGACATATAAAAAAATTATCAAAATTATAAATAAGGAATTCCCTCCCCTATTCATAAGGATATTTAAAATTTTGGGAGATTGTGAAATAAGAACGGGAAAGTGATCACATAACATTTATCATTCCAAACTTTTGGTCAATATATTCATATCTCTTTGAATGTAATGTTTTAATGAAAATATAATCAATAATAATATTTTTTAATAAAATAACAAAAAAATAATCATTTCTGTGTGTGATACTAAAGAATGTAGTGTAAAATATATATAATTTAAGCTCATGATAGATATGATGGGTTCTATGAAAGTGTAATTTTACTAGTGGTATCATAAAGAATAATATTTTGGGATAACCCAACACAGAAATTTGTTATTTTGTGTTTTATCCACAATAATTGAGTTTTATAACTTCTAGACAAAACATAATCAGATTCAATAGTAAAAATGATAACTGAATGTTACTTCTTGTTTGGGCATGGTAGTTATTCATCATTGAGAAAATTAAAAATAAAATTTTTTATCTTCTAATCCAATCTAAAACATCTAAATTATTCATTTAAATCAAAATAAAGTGTAAACATGGAACCCGTGGTATATAATATGAATTTTTATAATGTTATGTTAAGATAATGTTAAATATAGTTAAAACCCTTAAGATAGAGTCCTTCAGTTCGAATTTCCATCATATACACAAGTACATAGTGATAAGAAATGTATTCTTGAGAATTCATTAATGGAAGTAAGCATTAAATTATTCTAATAATATCTTTATTATTAGATGGTTTCCTAGATTCATCAAGTTTATGATTACATTACATACATACTAGAAGTCTAATACTCATAGATTTATCTAAACCGAAATATTTACGGTAAATATATGATATAATTATACTAAGTTAAAATTTTTCCTTTTGATACTAATTTTAATTGGAATCTAAGAAAAAAACTATGTTCACTCATCATGCTCATATAAAATTCACCTTGAATATATTGAAAAAAAATTTCCCACATAGTTTTTTCATGTTGAAGTAAAAATATGATCAATAATATAGATTTTTATGATAAGTGTGTAATTAAAATCTCTATTAATAAAAGTGCGGAATATTTGACCATTTTAACATATTCATTTTGATGTTATAAACAAAATATATTATCATACATAGATCTGAAGGATTTTTTATGTCCATATTTTTCATTGATATTTTTAAATACATATTATATAAAATTTAAATCTTCACACCCCTGATGTTTTTTAACATAAAACTCTTTATGAAAATAACTAGTAAGTAAGGGGTCGTTACAAAAAATTGAGATGGAGTAGGGTTCTTATGATCTGTAATGGACATTAAATTTTCATGGATTTAATTATTTCCTTCATAGAAAATGTTTCTCCGCAGTTTGGGACCTTTTTGTGATTATATTCACTAGAGACAAGACTCAAAATATTCCAAAACATAAATTATTCTCATCATACTTAATTTGGTAGATATAATTTACTTATATAACTAAAACATCACTCATTCGTGCACCTAATGTGAAAAACTTGATATGCATTAATTGATTAATTTATTAAAATATATAAATTATAATATTCTCATAACCTAATGATTAATTCACAATATATGGTAAAATTTAAATATGAATAAATATTATCACTTTTATTTGATGCGAAGATTTTGGTTCCAATTAATTGATCTATATCTCCAAATATATTCTGTGGAGGTTGATTTTAAAATATCATCTCGTTTTTCGTTAATAAGTACATATTTCTTCATCTAATGAATGATTATATTCATTTATACTTCATTATATTATGATAATTTCTAGTGGATATGGTGAAATAAATGTATGGAAAATAGAGGGGGTCTCAAAATAAAAAAATTTATTAATCTATTAATCCAAATGTCTTAAATTATCAAAAGGATCAGACACATCAAACATAACATGAATGTTATCTTCATTAGTATGTGCCTATAAATTGTTAACATGACAATTCATAATTATATTTAATTGGAAACAAAAAATACCTTCATCAATATTCAAATTAAATTTATATAAGTTATATTTAACATTAAAAATTAACATATTACATATAAAACCAATAAAATAACAAATTTTTTCATCATTTCATACCACAATTCCCAAAATGTGTTATTTAAAACCAAAAAAGAAAAAAAAAATTATATTATAATATATAGTACTAATGGATTCCTCTTAAACATAAATATAAACACAATATTTATACAAAAAATTCCATGAAATATAATAAACATATTTATTCATCCATTCAAATGCATATCTATCATTGGAATTTCGTAGGGATGAATTTTTTTGAGAAATGAATTGTTTACTACAAACAAAATATATGTTATAATATACATACTAATAATATTTATCACTCCATATAGTGATAACATATTGTTTCTTAAAAATTTAAACATGACCATAACACCTTTTAAAAAATGTGATTGACTCTAAGGTAAGAGTAAGAAAATAAATCCAAAATAATTAATATAATTATCAAATAGATAACAAAATAATTTTACATTAATACTTCCAGTTCATTCCAAAAAAATATATTTGATCTAAATATAAATACATATAAGTATAAATTTCTCTAATTGGTATTATTATTAATCTTCATATGATACTTTATTTGCATGTCATTTTTAATCTAGAAGAAATAAAATTATGTTCTATATGTAATTTAACAAAAAAATTTCTAAACAAAATTATCTATCTTCAAAACAATACAGATGAGGTCACACAATGATATCATATATAAATAATTCATAATATTAGAGAAATGTTTACTAAATTCACAATAAAGCATTCAAAAAAACTATAAGGTTTTATACCATTTTGATACCTGATACATAACCAAATTATTTCATGAAATATCTTCAATATCACCAAAAACACTCATATATCTTGGTAGCCTTTTTGATATATCATACTTACAACCATTCACTATTGTCAGGGTAAAATGGAAACAAAAGAAAGGGTGATCAATGATTCTAATAAATGGGAAAACATGAAATATCAAAAAAAATGATCATATATAAGGATAATATAATAAAAAGTGATTGGTATCATGATCATAATATAGGTCTATATTTTTTCTATCAATCATCGATCAAAATTCATGAGTTGGGGAATAATGATATTTCATTTTAAAAGACTAATGTTGTAAGAGTTATGAATAATAATTAATCAATCATGAGTAATGAGAGAATATCCTAAGTGTGATAACAAGTAATAAGAATCATGGAAAAATAATAATCATAGAAAATAATTTAATTAGTAATGATTTACATCCATTTCAATCATAGTGGAAAAGTCCAATAGTGTCTTGGGTTAACACACATTAATGTAATTTCTTTAGTAAAGCATCAGTCCTTATATTATCATAGTGTATAGTTTCCCCCAAAAATATGAATTCACTCACTGTTAAATTATATATTATCACATGATATATCATTAATAACTCAATTAATTAGATTGTTTTCATGGACCCACCCATAACATAAATAAAACCATTCTTATGTGTCCTAGAAGATAATAAAAAATGTGATGAAATCATTATAGAATGACCTATAGAAAAGAAATGGGTTTTATAAGCCTGATTTTGTCAAAAAAATAATAATTCATCTTCATAAAGTACATTAATGGTATAATTAAATCATCTCCACATTTAATTATATTAATAGTAAAAGGATATATACATGGAAAAAAATACCTTTAAAATATTATTTTGGAAATTTTTTGGAAAAATGAGGAAAATATGTTTTTAATTATAAATCATTATAATAGAAAATTTCTAGAATATTAATAAAAACATTATTTGAATATATCCAAAAAACTTTTAAATGATTTTTATGTTAAATAAATTGATTTGATTTTGGAAAATTCTTTCATTTTGGTACATGTTAAAAGACATATTCCATTCTCAATTCTAGAAAAAATGTATAATTTTAATCATTCAAAAAAAATAGTAAAATATGTCCTAAATTAATGAATATAAAAGAAAATATGATAAAAAATAACCTAAAATATTCATTTGATCGTAACAATTAATAAACATGTCATATTTTTAAATGAAATGGATATATATGAAAAATTATCACTAACAATGAGAAAATAATGTTATGTTTTCTAAAAAAAATTATGGAAACTTTTATCTACCAAAAAGTGTATAATTAAATGATAACAAAACAAACCCTAAATTAATGTATTAGAATAAAATATACTTCATTTAATTTAAAATTTTAATTTAATTCTCCGAAAATGAGATTTAATAATTTACAATCCTGATAAAGAATGTGATTGGATCATAAAACCATACAACAAGTCTTGTATTTTCTCTTATGCTTTCATAATCTCATATTTAACAATTTTAAATTTATTCTATTTCTAAAACCGAAACATTTTATTAATATTATAAAAATATAAGACTTCTTTATAATTTCTAATCACACTTTTTTAATAATTAGTCATTAAATCATCATCTTCAAGAAAACATCTATATTTTTCAATCATTTTTTGGTTTAATGTTTCTCATTATTGATCCATAGAAATGGTTTAATCATCTAGATAATATTTACCATGTTATACTTATCATATTTATTAGTTAAATAATCTTATATAATCCTTCATATATGGTGGTTGTAAAAATTAATTACATCGCATTGAGGAGACAATAGTATGTACGTAAACAGGAGTTATGTTATCAATTTTCAAAGTGAGTAAGTAAATTAAGATAAATAATAATATATATTTCAAAAATAAAAATATTATAATAAATAATATATATATATATTTTTATTAAAAATATAAATATGAATTTCCATGTATAAAAAAATGGATAAAGGAATCATATCACTTCTTGGAGGTGGTAGTCCAAACGTATGCCCAAAGATCCCTATCCCTTCCGTTTCTATGAAAATGTGGTAGAAGAAAGAGGTCTAATTAACACAAAAATATATATTTCTAGTAATTTTACATATTCATTCATGTTACTATGGTCATAAAATATTTTGATGATGTTAAGGAAGAAAAAATGATAAAATATATTTGTAAATATAATTTTTCGATTATTTATGAGTAATCATATAAAAAATTACCTCATCATTAGGATATAGACTTTTTATTAAACATTATGACATAATAGAATGGTATTTTAGATATACCTTAATATATTGGATATTTTTAATGGATATTGGATGTTTATTAGTTGGTATTGGTCGAGATTTATTAATCCAAATGAGTAAATTAATTTGACGTAGAGGACAATAATTTATATATTATTTTGATCGAAAACTTGTAAATACATAAAATATAAAAATATCATAATGTAGAGTTAAAAAGAATGTGGAAAAAATTATATAATCGTTCTATGAGAAAATATGTTAGTTTATAAATATCTTTGCCTAATAAAATTTGGACAAGTTTAATTGATATTTTAAACCTATTTTTTATATTAATTCATTAAACCTTTTTAACATAAATTGTTGTAACAAATGATTACAATTATTTTTATTCATTATGACCAAAAAATAGAGTGTTCCATACTACTGAATTATATTTTTTCCCAAAAAAGAATTTTTTTATCAAATTCACCTATTATTATTATTAGGAATTTTTTTAATATAATCATTCAAAACAGAGGGAAAACTGGTTTTAGAAAAATAAATTTTTATTCACAATACATATATTATTCTCATTAATTTCATAGAAAAAATATTTTTTTAATGTGAACTTAATTCATAAAATATATTTTCCTTAAAATTAATTATTAAAAATCATAAATTTTTTAACTTAATTTGTTATTTTTTAAACACATTGCACATATAAATTTTCATTCATCATAAAAACAATTTTAACATAAAATGTTTTAATGATTTTTTTATTTATTTTATAACCAATAATTTCCATTTATAAATATGTAAATACTAATTTTCATAATTTAATAACAATAAATTAAAATATATATTAGAAATTCATGAAAAATACAATACTTAAAAAAATGATACAAAACAGTTCTTAAGGGTCAATTGTTATTAATAAATAAATTTAAAACTATTGTTAATGGTTATATAAAATATAAGGTTATCAATTTTAAACTATATTATAGTTATTCACATGATTTAATGTTTTTCTGATTTACAATATATCACAGACATTAATTTATTAATGAGAAAGAGATTCTAAAAACTCGAGGTGCAACATTCTATATTGATAATTATAATTCCTGGAAAAAATTATGTCACTCTAAAAACAAAATAGGAAACCAATTACTCGTAAAATCCCTATGTTCTCACATATCATCAACAAATTTATGATTCCTCAACATAACATTAATTATGTGAGAAAACTTGTTCGATATCAAACATTTTTAAAGGATCTAGGATTTCTACTGGTTGTTATTTATAAAAATATAATTCACTAATGGTAGGGCCTCTGACTTTGTAAATTATGATAGATATATTATGAAATTTATAAAAGGAGATAAATAGATAACATAATTATCATGTGAATGCATCAAAGGACGATCTATGTGAAAATCTACTTCGTTGATGTGATCATGAATATCACTGGGAATGATATGGATGTGGATCAACATCCCTTTATTTCCAAATCCCATAAAATTATCCAAAGAATTCATTCGAATGAATACCCTAAAACTATATTTTGAATATTGATATAGAAAATTATTTAAATTAAAAAAATTCTATACACTCAGAAGTGCCTTTATGTCTTGAAGAATAAATCTAACATTCTGTATCATTTCATCTAATATGTTGGGTCATAATAGATTTTTTTCAAAAGCATCATCTTGGATGTTATATGTATCCACTTCATTCCCTAGTAAATTGTTGAAATCTATTATTTTATGAAAAATAAACAAGAGTAAGGTATTGATCCCAATATATATTAAAAATTAACTTGAAATCTCTCATCATGTTTTCTAGGGTTTGAACTTTCCGCTCAAAGTAACTACCTATTAAGCAATGATTTGTAGTCGTAAATATTAACATTGTATTCAAAACATGAATAATACTTCACTACAATATCATGATAAATATCATATATTGATGAGAAAAAATTGAGAGTGGTACACCAAAAAACCATATCACATTAGTAATATATAAATTGATGATATGATAACGATATAAATATTTTATAATAGAAAATAAAAGTGTTGGTATTATAAGGGGATTTAATACAACTAGAATAACATTATTCCCGTTATATTTCATTTGGAGTCCCATGATGAAATTAAGGGAGTTGTTTTCCAATTTTCACATATGTTTCAGTAATTGTAGCAACATCCTATTAGAGTCATATATATCAATATTAACATAGTTTCATTCCAAGAACCAAGATACATACTCAAAAATATATCTATTTATGTTACCCCTCCTGAAATGTTCTTTATGATATATACAAATATTAATATATTTAGGATTAATAGGGAATAATGAACTATGATCTTTATCTAAGAGTTCTTTATATGATTCATGTATTTATTTGAAACATACTCTATTCTTGAACAACATCATTACATCATTTACGATGTTATCCTATAGAATAGTCTTTCCATTATTTTGTAGCTCCACATTTTGAATCTTATTGATCATTACATGAATATATGTTTTACTATTCACACGATAATGATATGATGTATTTTATACCTTGTTATATGATGGAACATCATCAAAAAAATTTATAATTACTAGATCTATCTCAATCCTCATTGTTGATAATTTATTGTGGTCCTTTCGACCAAGATCATCACCCACCTTGTTCAACATCATTGGGTGGTAATGAATTGAGTTGTCATAACCTTTCCTCAGTTCCAAACATCCCGTATAATTAATATTAATCTCCATCTGGGTGAATATATACATCATTTTTTTATGTTTGGTGTATATGTCACATATTTATAAATATAGATATTTCTTTTATATCATCATTGGAAAAATTACTACTACCAATTCAAAATCACGGATCATGTAATTTTACTCAACAACAATCAATTATTGTGTGTAATAAGACCCTACAATGTTATTTAACATGATAAAACATCATGGTACATTATTTTTTCTTTCACTATAGATCACAAAACCTTTACTATTGTAGATAATTTTTTATTATATGTTCAATGATTTTCATACACATTATAGCCTTCAAATTTAACCCACATTCATCTATCCAATATGAACATAACCCCCTTCCAAATCAAGAAGGTTATGAGATTTTATAACTATGAGAAATTTATAAACAATGTTTTAATATTAACTAGAAAAAAAATAAAACAATGGATTTTAGTCACCATGTTTGGCATTGTCCAATATTGAATAACTTATATCAGTAATGGTTTCACTGATATCTCCACTCATGGGATCACATAAACTAATATTTGTACTTCATTTAACCTGAAATCACATTTACTAAATTTGTTTTAAAGCTTTTCCTTCCTCAAGGTCTTCAAAAAATTCTTAAATTATATTCATGCTCTCCATTTCTCCATGAATATATAAGATTATTGTCTATAAGGGCTAAAAATTTGAGAAAGTTAATCTCTAAAGAATCTATTCATTATATCATTGAATATAACAATGGTATGGTAACTCCAAATAGAATCACTATAAAGTCCAAGTTTAAATACCTCATATAGCATGCTATCTTGGATATGTACTAATTTTTCATCCTCATATAACGATATCCATATCAAAGATAAATATTATCAAATTATTGTGCTGATCATAGTTAATTAATCTAATCATATATAAGGTGTAGAGTATTAAAACTCATGACCATAATATTGGAAGATTCTCGATGGTCAATATAAAAACTCATTCCCCCAAAATTCATCCTAAAAGAGAATATGTCACCCTAATGATGAATTAAATGGTCTAATGAGTCAATTATTTAGTTTCTCAGGACGTTTCATCAACAATTTTAAAACTCAGTGAAATTAATTCTATATGGATTCATGGATGTTTGTGTATCACTAGGATTGAGTTTTATTGAAAACTCAACATCACAATTTGTGGAACTAATAAGAGACTATTTAGAAAAAAAACATTGACATATTCCCACACAACCTGCATCTATTCGATATTGAGTTTCTCCCAAAAAATATGAGCTATATAACCCTCATTATTAGGTAATACGAACCATAAAATTGAATTAATTTATAGAGAAATTTCTTTGGATTCATTTCACTGTTATGAATACATGGGTTGACTTGGAATCTAAAATGTTACTTCTAATCCTTATAAATTTAAAAGGGCACTATATGAAGATATCAGATTGATCCAAAAATATAAATCAAATTCTATTAGAGTGGGAATGTCATTATTTTTATAGAGTACATTCCTAAAATCATATATCAGAATGGATTTATAAACATAATATGATATCATTGTAGCATCACTAATATTCTAAAAGAATCCATCTTATAATCAATATGGTGGTCTGTTATAGACTAAGATAATTATTTATATATAAATGTGTACATAAAACACCAATCAAATAAGACATTTTTAGTTCTAATGTGGATAATAGGTGTATTAATAATCAATTAATTCTTATGAAGCACTTTGATGATTTTAATCACATGATATTTTCCTTCTTCTCGTAGATTAAGATGTTATTTAAGACAAATTCTTCCATTGATCCTTATAATTGTTGATCAGGATGAATAATGACCATAATCATTGTATTATCATCATTAATATTTGGGTAGTACATTTAACTATTCATTTTCGCTATTATTTTCATTTTCATGATTCAATAATTTTCATTAACATTCATTTTTTAAATTTTCTTCATTTATAGTCATGACTCCTTTACTAACCCTTTGATAAGTTATCTCACAAACTCCTCTAAACACATCTGGAAGAACAATGTATTTCTTTTCATCCCAATTTTGATTTTATTATTACAATATCTTCCAAAATAAATATTTATCTCTTTGTAAAATTCTTTGTAGTTATGGGAATATGAAATATATATTTCTGACTTTAGATCAAATTTAATTATTTCTTAGAGGTAATTACTTCAGTTTTGGATATATCCTTTTAGGGACGTGGTTTTAAAAAACATAAGAACAAATAATCATCTTTTACTAGGTTCATGATATTACTATAAACATACTTTACAATTCTTGTAATTTTCACTTCTTATTTACAAATAGATTCTTCACCCTTCACACAATTCTCAAGGAAATGCTTATTTATTTTTTTAGGAAAAGTTGTGTAATTATATATAATGAAAAATAACTTCTTAACATCATCTCATTATATAGAGTCAATTTCTTTTTCTTTTTCATATTCATAACAATATACCACCATTTATATAATTCACCTTCCAAATGATATGCATTTAGGGAATAAAAATTAGTCTCTAATAATTAGAGACAATAAAACTTCTTGGCAGCGTTATTGATATATCACTCATCCACTAGTTGATTAGTGGACCCACTGAATGAAAATTATTTTTACCTCATGAAGACTCAATAGTGTAGTTGTCCCTCTTATTATCGTTTTTATTATGATAATGATTCATTGAATTAGAGAGTTTCATGATAATAAAAATATTTTTTACAATCCAACTCCAAATCCATTAGGTTTCTCAAGATGAAAATCATTTCACTTCTCATCGCATTCATTATTAAGTTAATTGGTCATGTTTAAATCAATTTATTATAAATAATAATCATTTCTCATTCTTGAAGATACAATAATTAGAGTGAAAAATCATATAATTATGAAAATCATTCCTTACATGTATAAAATTATGAGACATTCATAATAACATATGTCACTCTTAGTTTTACTCAATTACACTCTAACTTATTCAGGGGTTTTTAATATTCTATCCTTAATGTATAAATAAAAAAATCTAAAAAAATATGAACTATTATCTGATACCAACATATTTTATATGAGAATAAAAAAGATATATATTGCATCATTTTCTATGAGTAATAATTACATATTAAAATATAACATTCCCAATAAATGTAATACATTAGTTTAATTATAGAATGGATACATAAAAAAATTATTTCATGAAATATCTCTGACAATTCTCACAGCTTTCTTTTCGTATAGTACCCTTTGTAGTCATATAATACATAACACCTTTCTTCATAACTTGGGGATAAAGAAACATATATAAGTGTGAGATCATAAATACTATAATGGTAACCATTTTAGATATCATTAGATGATCATATACATGAATAAGATAAGAATAAGGGTTTGATTTCATGATCATAAGTTTTGTTGTTCACAGATTATCTGTCAAAGATCATAAATCATGATTCCGTTCATAATGATATAAAATTTCATATGACATCACTCTTTATAGTAGAAAATTGTTAGTAGTAAATCATGTTCCAAGAGATATTATAATAAAAGAACATATATTTCATTCAAAATTTTCATCAATTATAAAAATGTAAAATAATTTCAGTAGTCAATTTTTACCTCCAACACTAACATAGTGGAAAAATTCCCAGAGTAGATTATGTTCACTCTCATTCCATCATTTCCATAGTCATTGTTCACTCCATAGAACGTCATAGTGGATATTGTACCTTACTGAATATGGTTTGATCTTCATTCCAAAAAATATTATCAAAGAAGATATAAATCATTACCCAAAGAATCGTAGGAATTTAATGATCCCATCCATCGTATACATAAAAACATATATATGTGTCCCATAACATACTAAAAGTATTAAAAATTTTATCATAGATTAACCAATGATGGAGAATGATGTTTCATGAACATTTCAACAGTACATAGTTATAATACATGCAAGGAAAGAACATAGTTGGAATAATTGTATCATATATATCGTGAGTCATAAGAAACATTAATGGATGTGGACAAAGATTAAAAATTATTTTAAAACTAAATTTGAATGATTCATTCGATAAAAAAAATTTCGGTTTCATTAAAATTAAAAATTTTAAAAAAATATAAATATATTTTGTTTGAAAAAAACCCTAGAATATTTTTAGAGATGCTTCAAGAAACTAAATGTTCATGAGGGATTGAAAATATACACATTGGATCAACATTAAAAAAATTCTTTATAAATTTTGTAAACAAGTCCCTTATTTGATAAACTATAACAAACTGCATTTTCTAAAATGTAATTAATGTGAAATATGTTTAAAACATAATTTAAAAATTCAATAGTTAATGCAAACTAAATTTATGGTCGTCAATTTAATGGACATTGGAACTGGGGAAAATGTATGTAGACCAAAGAAGAAATATGGTAATATTTTGAAAACATACATTTCATGTTCTTTTAATTATCAATGAGTGGAAATTTAATTGAAAATAAAAAACCATAATTTACCAAAGGAGAATAAATTTTATTGGGGTTTAATATAAAAATATAATAGAATTCCCACCAAAGTATATTCAATCATAAACAATCCAAATTTACATTTCAATTATGATATAAAGACTTTACAAAGTAATTGTATTTATTAATACACTTTTTTAATATCATGAATAATAAGTTTTATCCAATATAAATCCATAAAAATATATATTCATAATTTTCTAATAACATAACATCCCTATGTAGTTTCAAATTACAAATTTACTAACTATTTTTCATTAAAAATAATAAATTGTTGAAAATTTGTTTGTTTTCCATGCATGTTTTTGTTTACCAGTTCAAATCCATAGAAATTTATCTTAGATTAACTATATTTAATATTTTAATAAGGTTAAAGGTATCATATTTATTCGTTATGTATATATTATAACCGTTCAGATATTATAGTGTTGAAAATTGAAATTCATCAATTCGTGAAGATTGTAGTATGCATGTACAGACATGTAATGTATTAATTTTTTAATTATATGAAAAAAATAAAGATAAATAATAATTTAAATTTTTAAAAACTAATAATATTTTAAATATCATATATATTCATAAAATATAATCATTTTTACAGCCATGTATAGTGGATAATAATTCTAAATTTCATCACATTGTGGATTTGGTAGTCTGTAGGTACGCATAATCGATGTTAACTATTCTGATTGGATGGAAATGTAGTATAGAATGGATTCAATGTAAACATAAAAACATATCATTGTAGTGATAGTATTTATATAATCATTTCAAAGTGATTATAAAATATTATTAGTATATTAATGAAGAATGAAAATCAAAATATATCAGCAATTATTTTTTAATCTTTTATAGGAAACCAATTTTATATTACACAATATTCCTTGAATTTTTTATATTTTTGTAATAAAATAAGTTCTTGGATATAGTAAATTTTGTTTTAATGGTTTTGTTGAGGGTCTTCATATGAACAAATAATGATCATTGGTAATGAAAAACAAACCAAAACATAGAAGATATATCATTATAAATAAATGTTTAAATAATGATTTAAATTTGAGTAACTCGAATTCATGACCAAAAATAATTTTGATTATCCATCCATAGTAGGTTTTTTGGAATAACATTTGGATCTGTGAAAAAAAAAATTCCTTTGAGTTATTTAAAATGATATTGGAAATATAAATTTATCATGAGGAGACCTGAAATATGAAGGGGTGGTTGAACCTTATTAAATGAGATAATTGGTGTCTCCTAATGATGAAACATAAGCATATGATCAATATAATATAAAAAAATAACAACATAAAATATAGGATCCCTTAATCATATATATATAATGTCTTTGTAATATTTTAACCACAACGGATTATATTTTTTTCTTACTATTAGGGTATAATTCAGTAACTGAATTCAATAAATTTAATGTAAATCCCATAATCCATTCATACTGCACAGAAACTAATGAATCATCAATATTATAAAAATAAATAATATATAAATATATATTACAGTAATTCTCTAAATGAATGAATGATACAAGCATCACATTCATGTAATAAATATAAACATAGATAAATAATATCATATTATACATATATAATGAATCATATGAATGTGTAAATAGATTTCATGCATATAAATTTTAGTGCACATCAAAAAATAATCCACCTGAATTAAAAATCCATAAGGAAATTATTTTTAACTTCACAACTCATTTTGAATCTATAAAAAATAATTTAGATCATGTATTTTATCAAACTTGAATAAATTTGAACAAATAAATTATCTACAATTTAACATTATCTGCATGCTTAACTATTTGAACATGATACCCAAATAATTATTGAAAAAACTATGAAATACCAATTTCATTGATATAAGAATTTATTTCCCTCTAGAAAAGAATCATTTCCACTCAATCAACTAAGTGGTATGGTGTGATATCCAACAAACATAGTGATATCTCAATAAGAACCTATCCACCACATGATATATATATATTTATCATTTTTATACCTATAAAACCCTTTCTTCCTGGTCATTAAGTTATCACTATACAAATAACTAGTAAATCTACCATATTCCTCTCATCTATTATGTATTCTTAGAATCAGACAGACCAGGATGATGAATCCATCACATTTCATGCATCTAACAGATGATAACATAACATGACCCTTATTGATGATTCTATACACACCAATTTTGTTTCAACTAAACATAGCCATGAATTTATTTTTTTATTTCTTTTAATGGAAAGATGATAATTCCTATCACACATGTGGAGAAATCCATTCATGGTTTCACTCCAAGCGTTGACATGATAATAAACATACCCAACTACCCCCACATTAGCTTCTTTAATATATTAACATCAATAAGTAGGGTATTAATTATGTTTCTCAAGTTATGTATCAATGAAAACTCATGTATGAAATATTTATTTTTAGAATATATCCTAATGTAAAACTATTATTCAATAACACTCCATGGGAAATAATTTTCCATTCAAAATATGTTTAATCTGTCATTATCTATTACCTCACGAATCTATTTATCATACCTCATATAAAAGACACAATAATATATATTAGATAGTATTCAGACTACCATTTATATATGTACACCACCCATTATAATCCACAATGATAATTAATTAGGGAAATGTAAATTCATTTAATTTGATGGGTTATTTATCATTTTTCCATTCTTGTAATTTAAAATGATGTAAAACTGAATGAATGATAAATAGATATTTATTTTATTATATATTCATTACATGATTATATCTATTAAATTAATCTCTCAAGTGTCATATACTTATAATTTTTACATGACCCTCTATTTTTTTCATCATTAATTGGATTTGTACATTACAAAGACATGTAATTCCTGTCACATAATTTGCTAAATATATAATAAAATTCAACCATTAACATCATAGTGATAAAAATATATGCATAATCATAATATGAGTAATAGTGAGAGTTAGGTATTCTATTCATTAATTTAAAATAATTGAATGTATACTCAAACTCATTATCATTATTTCATCAAATGTTATAATTTTATCTTATGATTATACACAATATTTCATTCAATATAAATCATCCATATCCATGAAAACCATTCTATAAAAAAATTTCACCAACTATTTTATAAATCATATAAATATTTACATTATCACTTTACCATCATATCCTAACATGTTTTTGGATTACGTTATATCCACTTCATTATGGTAACTAATGTAAATCATTTCATTATTTTTTATCTCCATACCATAATGTTTTAATGGATACCAAGGGATAAATTTTGTGAAAAGAGGGTATAAACCTATATGGAATAGTGATTTTCTATTTTTATATAATATAAATGTATCACATTATAATCATATTTACTGTCACATGTCCAAATATTATTTAGTATTTTATGTAAAGATTCACAATAATTATAGTCTATTATAATCCACTTGTCAAAAGTGATATTCACATTTTCACAGTAACAACATATTAAAATTTTAATATTTATTTACCGTCAGATATCCTAAATCATTAAGTTTTTATGTAAATAATAACTTAGACAAAATCATCTATATTCATTAATTATCTATATTTTAATAGTTCAATGTTAAATTATACATGCATTAACAATTTAGAAACAATATTCTCAATTGGATAATTTTTTTGACACAACACATCTAACTTTTGGTTTTTTAAAATAACCCTTATTTAGATTTAGTGTGAAAATTTAAATAATAAAATATTTAATCTTTATAAAATATGTAATTATTTGTGCTTAGATTATTTTTTAGAAAACACACAATTTATTAATTATAATACATGATTATTTATTGGGAATCTAATTCACCATTATTTTGAAAACTAGATGGATAAAACAATTATGTTCGAAAAAACACTTTTATGCCTGACATCATCTAAAAACATGTTATAAAACCCAAAATACTAAAACATTGTGTATAAAATTAATCATCTCATGTTTTTTATAACATGTCTTTGTTATCAACTATTATAATATAATATAAGTGACATAATGATACACGTCCTATAATTTGATTCATTTGTGATTGAAAAATATCATTACAATCCACTTTCTTATGTTGAAATTATTTACAAAAACACATGAAATAAAACAAAATTACATTAAATACTTCTTTTGATTTTAAATACATATATATTTACCTCAACCAAAATTTATACATTTAGAATCATATACCCATAAAAATTATCGAATTTATTTTTATAATACATATACATTACATGTACATTATATGGAGTTCCCAAACCCTACAATGTATTATAGATAATACAATTATATGGAATAATTATTATTTTCAGATAATACGCTTATGTTTGAAATTATATAAAAACATTTCTTAATGAAATATTATTGGATTTTCAAAACATTATATCATTAAGCGTTTATATTTTAACTAATTATACTTTTAATGTAATTATAGATCTTAAAAATCACACACAATGTTCATTTATTATAAAAAAATTGAGAATATTGTGTAATATTTTATATAATTCATATATATAGAAAAACCAATTCTTTATATGGTAATAGAATGAACATTACAAGTAGAATACACCATATAGGAATTATTTAAAAAAATAAATCATATTGAATATCATTTACATACCAAATAATATTTATTATATGTTACCATAACCTATTTGGTAAATTAGAATCTAATTTATTTGAAAAATTGAATAAAAATAACGTTTTCCATAATAATGTTGATTTTTTTTGAAAACATCATCAATAGGTTACTCTAGAAATAAAAGTTCTAGAACATAAAATAGTTTACTTTCTTAAGAACGTATATTAAGCTACCAGTCATTGGATTTGTTTTTTCAAATTATTATTCTCACATAATTGACTAATTTCAATGTTTTAGTTTGATTATGATGATGATTTTATCTAAAACGAAACATTTAATTAGATGAAAATCGTGTCTTAAAACTTTTCATCAATGAATTTTAATGAATATTCTCCCACTAAAATTTATGAAACCATAAATATATCAATTTGTTTTACAAGATCCACTTTCACTCTGAAACTTGTTCACTTTTTAAATTAAATCCTTACATAGTTATCTTTGTAGGAAATCATTCGAATAAAAATAGTTGTGACTATTGAAAAATTTAGTGGATATCCCTTTAACCAAATTCATTAAATAAATTTAAAAAATTATATAGCTCCAGTAACATACTTCTACAAGATTATCTATGATTTTGTAACACATTAAAAATGTTAAAAACTATAAATCATAGAATGATCCTAGGTGACCCTTCTATAGAACAACCTTCTCATTTGGACGATAAATGCCTCGATAAGTGGCATATTGGAAGGAATCTCACTCCTATATTTCAATGGTCTATATTTATTTATTATCACCCATTAAATATATATCATATTGTTATAAAATTCATGACTATTAAATTTCTTTGAATAAATATCTTTTCATGTTTCATTCCATTTTTTGTAAGAATTATTCTGACAATTTATATTTAAAATCCTATTTTAACCACCATATTAATGTGTTTGTACCACGTTAATGAGTAGCTCATCACATAACACAAAAATAATATGTTAATTAACAAAAAAATATATGTTATGTATATTTATACATATAACAATTCATTCTATTCATAATGTAAATGAAAAAATCATGTAAAACAATAGTGTTATATGATATTGAAAAAAATCACATGAGTAATCCCTGAGTGACAGATAGCTAACACCATCAATTTTGTAGAAAAAAAAATCAGATTTGAATGTATGTCATCCAACCCTAGGTCCCTTTACCCGAGGAGACATTACTCAATATATAATTTAATTTATTTAAAAATATAAAACATTGTATGAAAAAACTATTTCCATTAACTGTTTTCAACGTCGTACCTAATAATAAAAATGAAGTTAATGATGATGAAAAATAAATAATATTATATAAAACATAGGTTGATATACAAGGATATATACTAAAATAAATTTATCATATAAATGGTCATACAAATTGATCATATTTCCTAGAAAATTTACAAGTACTAAATATAACGAAAATTTGACAAATAAATAAAAAAATAATTTATTTTTTAAATCATTAGACTACTATGAAATATTAATAAATAAAAAATAATTTTAAATGTATTATAATATATAAATATATAATCATTTTATTTTCACTTCAAAATGAATAGCTTCTTATTTATCATTAAAGGAATTTTATATGATATTTCATGAATTATAAAACTGTCATAATTGAAGGACTAATATATAAATATTTTCTTATAATCTAAATATCATTTATTTTTTAATTTATGAACAATTTTCAGAAAACCTTCCATGGTTTATAAATAAACAATTATTTTCTAGATCATAAGGAATGTCGTTGACTTTTTCAAAATGTATTTTAAAAAAATAAACCTTTAATATTCTGTAGTCATATTTTCTAAATATTTATATAATTTAATATAATTAATTTATAGGTAATTAAGTATTTCATAAAATATTTATATATTAATATATATAAATATAAAATTTATTATCATTTATAAACATTTAAATAATCATTAAAATAATTTATGAACTTAAAAAAATTCTAAATTCTCCTCTATATACCATTACAAAGAATCAATATTCTATGTAATTGTATCATCATTCTACCCCTACATATATTGAGTATTTAAGGGTAAATAGGGTTATCCCATACATATCACATAAAACGTAAGGGTATTGAGCGATTTTCTTTATGTGAAATCCTTAACATAATGGTTATTTATTCTTTCCAATTTTGAATAATCATTTCACATAATGGTATGAAATATGATAACATTACAAAAACCTTTAAAAACAAAACACTATTATGTGTATGGGTAATCAATAACATACCCTTATGCAACACCATTCTGTAAACCATTTGTTTAATGGTTGAAATATATACTACTTTTCATAACCCTTTCACATAATGGTAAGCCTCATGTACATAGATTTCATTAGAGTAATTCCATGTGGACGATACATATACTTATATACATAAGGGTAAGCAGATGTTACCCTTATATAAACCTCAGCTATATAAGTGTATTACCTTTATACAACCCATTTGTGTAATGGTGATAATGATGTTACCCCTATGAATCCCTCTCTATTAGAAAATGACCATTAAATTACTGACATACATACTGGTAAATAAAATTTATCCTTATACAGCTCACAGAACGATTTTTAATTATAACCTCATAGCTTTGTGTACCAAAAAAAGGTGCCCTGAACCCGTTTGGTGACTTGAAGTCATCCGCATTTCCTAAGATGCCAGAGTATTCTGACTACTATCAAGGGAAACTATCTAACAGTAGTGAAAATATTACAACATTGGAAGAGTATACACAGTGGAATCAAAAATAATAAACAATAGCGGAGGCTGTAATACTATACATCAATGTAAAAAGTTGAATACTTATAATAATATAATGACGGGAGCTTGTATACATTATAAATATAGCATGTTTCTAGGAAAGAAGCCATACAAGCCACAATAATAGAAATACTATTCTAAAAGCAATGTACAAAAAAGTAGTAAACTCGAATAGCATTTCATGACACAGCATGGTCTCATTCTCTCCAGCTCCAACAGCAATCAAATACCTAATGATGATGGGTAATTTCTCTTATCTATATATATAACTGTATAAACTATTTGTGTCCCAAATTATGGCCCAAATAGGGTTTGATTAGAATCCTTGTAGTCATCCACTAAAAAACATGATCATAACTATTAGGTAAAATATATAATAGGAAATATGCAGAAATGAAGACATAAACTCGGATTTACTCATGGTAATCAATCCTACAGTTTTCAAAAACAATTATTTTAATTTATTAATCATGAATTCCCATGAATAATGAACTTCGAGATCTAGCCAGTTCATTGTATATCCCTTTATATATGTAACAACATACATCTACGGGGACCATCTAAACAATCAACCATCGCAGTGTCCAAACATGTGATTTGGCTTGAAAAAATCATAAAATTCATTAAATAATTCATAATAAAACCTCTAGGAATGTTCTCAAAAGCTAACCCTTCTAGAAAAACATATCATTAATTCAAAAAAAAATGAACCTATATGATATCTCAAATTGTCTAATCCCTTTTGTCCCACATATCACTAATTATTTATAACTGACTAGCTGGGCAGCTCTAATGGTATTGGACACCTTGTCCTATATAACAACATTGAATTAAAATTACCACCTAATGGTAATCACATTCAATACCCCTGGGTCAACATTGATTTAATAACGACCCCCTGGGTACCCTTCACGGTTATACCCCTCTGGTCTGTGACCCCCCATTATGCTCTCATAGTCAATACTCCTCGTCAACATAACTACATTTTATACATAAATTCCCTACCTTGGGAATTTATCCCAATCTATTTGCCTTGTACATACCTTCAGAATGTGAAACACCGGAATCTCAAATAAATAGTAACTCTATATTAACAATCTATGGTAAGGAAAACAATAAATCCTAACATGATACCTAGACCCAAGGACCATAAATAATCAATATTTTTTAAGAAAACACAATATCAAGGTATAAACCCTAATTCAAAAACAATAACACCTTTTTAAATAAAAATTCTATTGTTGGTATTAAATAAAGTTAAATTCCAAAACACACAATATCCTAAACATATGTATTCAGCTTATTAATCATATATAATCCATTGAATAATGATGAAAGAATCAAACCACTTACCTCAATGTTGTACGATGAACACTCTTGAACATCGACCATTCAATCGGCTGATAACAACATATATCAATGAAAAAATTAAAGACAATCAAACATAGATAACCCACGATAGAGGATAAATTGGGTAGAGAGGCTCTATTGAAAGTGATACATCACTAGTGGGAATCTAACACACATAGCAGCATCTCAATCGGAGATCGGATAGAGGAACGTGCGGAGTAGAGAGTTATTTAGTCGTGCGTCACTCTTCTTTACGAAACATGTGTAGAAAAGTTGCATTATAGAAATGAGACACGACCCCACCCAAAATCATCAAATAAAAAAATTACATAGTTTGTTCATTTAATATACATGTTGTGTAATAGCCACAACTATACCCCCCCCCCACATCAGGCATTATTCTAGGTCACCTACATGTCCATGTAATTGGACTTTACTTGGGCTATACTTAGCTACCCGTGGGAACCAGGTACACGGCGTGTTCACAGGAGTACACGGCGTGTACATAGAAATTTTCCAATATATCCTTTTTTTTAAAAAAACTGAAATAAAGATCCATACCTATAATGGACATCTAGGATCTTGAAAAATCCCCACTTTAATACAAGTCAACGAAGAATTTCCATTCCATTAGAGGTGAAGAAGTATCTTCATACAAATCTGGACACTGTGATCAACGATTGACCTCCCTCTCTCATGTCTCATCCTTTAATCTCATATTCTTCCACAACACACATACCAGAAGAATATACCCGCCACTGAGAGCCTCCATTCATGGATCCAAAATATATATAGGGTTCTCCTCGAATGATTCATCCACCTACAACTCAACCTTCTTAGGTTGGAAAACATGAGATATATCTAAGAGGTTACATTGTAGATGAGAAACATGGAATACATCATGCATACCTTGATAAAACTATGGTTACATTAGTCGATAAGGAATCATCCCAAATCTATCTAAAACCACAAACATCATGACATATCTTGGTGAATGATTCCAATGTTGCCTAATCCTCATATGTCCCAACCTCGGTGTAACTTGTAAGAAAACTTGATCTCCAACCTCGAACTCCAGATGTCATCTTTGTCTACAATCAAAATATTAATACCGAGACTGTGTGGAAGCCAACCACTTTAGAATCTACTCCACCTTCACTGGGGTCTCCTGGTCCAGACGTGGTCTCAGTATAGCCCCGTATGCTTCCTCTATCAAACATAGAGGGGATCAGCATGGCCTCCATATGAATCCACATAAGGTTTCATTAAAATTATCTCATGATAACTATTATTATAGAAAAACTCAACTAGGGGAATGTGTCTTTCCCAAAACCCCCTGAAATCAAGGATGCATGCTCGTAGCATGTCCTCCATAACCTGAATAGTTTGTTCTGACTAGCCATCTGTCTAGGGATGGTAAGATGTTCTCATATGTATTGGTGTAGCCAATGCCCTCTATATTTCCTACCAGACATGAGAAGTTAACTAGGAATCCTGTTATGAAATGGTTGAATGTGGAACCAATAAAAAAGAATGATCTCTTGGATGTAAAACCTTCATAGATCTGCAATAATGAAGGTATAATGGATTAGAAATAAATTTTTTAACCTTTTTTAGTCTGTCAACAACAACCCTAAATGCATTATTTCCAAAAGGATACCTTTGTAAACCCATTAAAAATTTATGATGACATAATTCCACTTCGACTCGGGAATGGGTTACTACTGAAAAATCTGTGCTAGTCACCGATGGTCCATATTCACCTACTAACAGGTGGAACATCTCGTAAAAAACGAGCAACATATCTATTCATACCTAGCCATCAATACTGATGGTTAAATCTCAATACTTCTTGGTGATGCTTGGATGAACTACCCAAACTGAGGAATGAAAATCTAGCATCAAATCATCATGTATTCATCCAGACACCGTTACGCATCCATGAAAACACAATACTTCATCGCCGTCTATGGTCTACCCAGCACTAGGGTGCTCACCTGGCACACTCACCCATTGGACTAGGCCTTCAGAATGAGATCACTACCTCATTCTCACTTGATCTGGTATAGTATAGGTAACCACCATAAAATAAAGAATCACTATCCACTTTCTATCATGCATCTCCAAATGCATATTAGAGAACAAATCCATATGCTTTCACTCACTACCAGACTCTTGAAATTCTTGTTTCTGAGTCCTTTTTTTCAACGAATAGTCCACATCATTGTGTTTCCCAAAAAATTAGGCATTCTCAATGTCAACAGACTAAAGGTACTCAAACCACCATCATTGTCCCGGATTCATATCTTGCTGAGTATAGATATACATGAGACTTTTATGGTCATTTTATTCCCCCAAATAGTCTCACAATAAATAATGTATCCAACAGTGCAAAGCATGCACAACTGCAGTGAACTCGAGATCATGCATGTAGTAGTTCCTCTCAAGTGGCATCAACTACTGAGACCTATACGGAATGAGTCCTTCCCCTTCTTAATCACTACTCCCAGCCAAATACCGAACTCATCACAGTAAATAGTGTAACACATGCTTGATTCTGGAGAAATATTTATCGTTGGTGAAGTCAATATCCCATTCAGCTACTCAGATGTTGAAACACATGAATATGTACAAAATTACATTGTAGACTTATTAGTTAGGCCCATTTGTGGCACTGGTAATTGATAAAAATCATGATTGAATCATCTTTTCTAACTAGCCTACACTAGAAAACTCAATACTTTAATTTCATTCTTCAGGTACTACCAAGAAAATACTTCACTCACTTTCTCTGAGACTATTGATACTCATGTCCTTGAGATAACATGATCTAACAAGTGAATATATTCCATTAAAAAATGTCATTTTGAGATCATAGCATATAACTGATTCTTCCATAGTGTACGTATTGTGATCTCATGATGGGTGGCATGTTCATGTCAAGTGCAAGAGTACACCATGTTATACTTTAAAATAACTATCCCAAAATAATAAAATTAATTATAGAACACTTGGGTAATCGGTGCCATGAAAGCATCTGGAATGTTCGTAAGAACAAATGAACTAACCAAATACTCGTATAGAACGTACCTACTCTAAAACATTGTAAGAGGTATATGTTCTAGTCTAATGTGAAACTGGTGAGAAACATATCTTATGTCAATATTTGAGATTTCCCATGCTTCTTGAATCTGATAAAAGAGATCATTAATCATAGGAGAGGGATATCAGTTCTTAACTGTCAACTAGTTCAACTTCTGATAATCCCCACAACATCTTAGAGTATCAACCGTTTTCTTTTCAAAAATGACATCAATACCACAAGGAGATGTACTGGGTCATAATAAACCCATTGCATAAACTCCTCTAACTACTTCCTGAGCTCTTGTAACTATGGTGTAGTCATCCTATGAGGAATTGACACCAGTTCCACTATTAGGACAAGCTAAATAGGGAAATAAACCTCTCCTTCCAGAGGTAAACTAGAAATGTCATATAGATGGACATATCTGTAACAACCCACCTTTGGAGGAATTTATATTTGTGAAATCTGCTTGTCATCTGAATATGAACATGTACTCTGGGTAAAAAATTCATCTTAACAAATGATGTGTGTGTCCGTCTCTACTCACTTGGAAATTCCATTCGCCATTATGTATAAACCTCCCACCATCTGGTCACATGAAACTCGCCGTGCAGAGATAGTAGTCAACCAAGGCCTAAAAGGAGACAAACCAGTCAATTCCTAATATGAAATCATAGTATGTCATCACTAAGACATAGAGGTCCCATAAAAAGTGACACCCACCAACCTAAGGAGGGTACATATTGCATTCATATACACTAGTCTTCTTAATCCCCAACAAAGATTCTAGTGTAATAACATCCTCCTATGTAAGTACACAGATTCCAAAGCTCTCCACAATGGTATCATATATAAAACAATGTGAATCCCCTATATCCAAAAAACATCATATGCTAAAACAGAGGTAAATAGATTCGAACGTCTAAACATATAGGGCCTGGGATCTTGTGCATAATGGGTCTGCTCTAATGAAAATGAATGACCTACACACCCGCCCTATGATCCAACTTGACTACCCTGAGCTTATCCACTCGGTTGTCGCTAAAAGCCTACTAATTGGCTACCATGACCTTGACTGCCTTCTCATCTTCAAAAACCTGATGAACTCCAATTCCCTGACTGATGAGAAACTGGAGGTCCTGATATTGAATTTGGAGTCGTAGCTGATCCCAAATCACCCACTGATGGAGAGGACAACCAAAAAAATGCTGAAGATGTCCCATCATTCCACAAGTTAAGAACATTATAGGGTCCTAGAAATGTCGACTCATGTACCGACTCTTCCCCTACTAATAAAATATAGCCTAGATACTAGAAGAAACATCGTTTGAAATATCCCTACGGTGTATCCTACTATTTATCGAAGGAGTACTAGCCTGGATGTTGAACTAAACTGACTCACAACTCCCAAATCCCTTAGATTATGCTTAGTAATCGGCACATGTTTCACTATATCAAACACTAATTTAAGCCTAAGGACATTCAACTACTATCATATTTCAAACCTAAGGCCATCCTCACAAATCTATTATGGAACTATGCATTTTCACCTGTGCCCTGAAAAAGAGATGGTGCTAAGATGGCATGACTGGAGGATCAGTTGGTAGTCCTTGATCTACCTTTTATAGTGTCTGAGCAGTTCCCAGTATCTGGCGTACAATCAGAGGACATCTTGGTGGCATGACTCAACAAGAACAAGCAGACACCTCATTTCAACATAATCAATGAAAAAATCAAAGAATATATTGATGTGGAAAAAAATAAGAAAACATTAATGATTTACAAAATAGGGTTACACAACATGTATAACCCCTACATGAACTGTTCCATTATTCTTTTAACATGTTGTGTACATCTTCCAAACCAGGTCATGTAAAAACTATACACAACACATGTTCCTCCATTGGCATGGTGCGTAATATAATTTTCCCTCCTTCCAATGTACTTATACTCGGATAGAACCACCCAAGTGTCTGCTCAGAAACACTACACAACGTGTTTAACCTATAAACAACTTAACTAGTTAGGTGTCATCTACCCATGTCATTGGTCACATGTTCGGGTACACTGTTGACTCTACCTAGTGTGCATAAATGAGACACGATGTGTAAAACCAATGTTTCATCCACCCGTGTAATTTTTCAAATGGCTGGATGCACTGTTCATTACTACATGGTGTGTACAGTCTAGACAGAGTGTGTTCTACCAAAACATTCATATCCCCAGGTCCCTACACACACAGTCAGTCTCGCAGCCAAGCACCACATAGTGTGTACTCCTACTACACATCATGTACTTACAAAATGTAGTTTCCTCCGGAATAGAATAACACATGGAATGCGTTCATTATATCACATGTTGGGTTGTCTGGTTTTCTGGATAGTAAGACTATGAAACTTCTTGAAAACCCGTAAAAACATAAAATTTTGTCCAAGGCATGAAAATTTATGACTTTTGAGATCCCTTATTCCTCGAAAATCAATGTTGGGAATCCATATTCCTGTCATAACAAAACAAAATCATATTAATGTTCAAACATGATCCACTAAATTCTGATCTAATATGGCTCATAACACCTCATGGACAAAAGTTTGGAATCCATAAAATAAAAAATTACATATTATAGTACACTATCAAAATAGATTTTATTCTATCAGGACATAAATAAAAACATCCCACATATCTAGTACAACATCTATCACACCAGAACGCATTAATAAATAAACCATAAATGGCATGACAAAATATGCATGACATGTGATCTCTAGAAGGTTCCTATATTATGCTTGAGATGGAATAACATCATCTTCGTAGGTTTCAATAGAAATAGAACCACAGTGATATCAATAACAATAGAAAAAATCAAGTGTGTCACCCAATAGTGAAATCAAATGAACTGTAACAATTGCTAAACTATATGAATTTCAATATTCTAGGTAACATGGTTTTTCCTATACACGGGATACTACTCTCAAAAAAATATTATTACCATCTACCCATTCCTTCCTATCCATGTTTATCATATCTAAATGTTAAGAAAAATTAGAAATGAAACTTCTTCAATAACACTTTGTAATATGTAGGTTCGGGGTGCATCCTAAAGGTGCCCCAACCCAAGTTTGTCACATTACCTCAAGTGCATTTTACCAAATTTTAGAGGCATCTGACCAGAAGTGAGAGATAATTTTTGAATGTGGGGAAACAATTCCCACATTTGAAGAGTATACACAACAAGATCACCTATAATAATCTATAGAGGAATCAATAATACCATACAATAATGTAATGTGTGGAATACTGATAATAATGTAATTATTGGAGCATATATAAATGATGGATGTCACATGTGTCTATGAAATCATCCAAACAAGTCACAAAGTTACATATACAATAATAAAACAAATATATAGAGAAGAAATAAACTCCAACAGTATTGTAAGATTGATCTTAGTCTCATTCTCTTTATCGCCAACATTAATCTAGTACATGTTGAAGAAGCTCTCTTTCCCTAAACTATACCTGCAGCCATATAATCTGTTTGAGACCTAAATCATTACCCAAACAGGGTGTGAGATGAAACGTAGTAGAAAACCACCAAAAGATATATGACTAAATTTCAGAAAATATATATAGCAAGAAAAATGTATAAATGATGAAAAAAACTATGAAGTAGTTAAAGTAAACAATCCATCGGTATTTAAACACATTTATCATCACTTATTAATTATTCAAAGCCTTGATTAATGAATCTAGAGATCTAGCATATTTGTTGTATCCACATGTACATCAATAACAACTGATGTCTCAGATACCATCTAAACAATCATTCCAGACCCAGTCCATGTTTCTACTTTGTCTTGGACGACTACTCACAATCATTCAAACATTCATATGAAACCCACTAATAACAGACTCCTAGTATAACCCCTCTAACATTAAATATCATGAATTTTATAAATAATGACCCTCTCGGACAGCTCACACAGTCCAACCACATTGGTCACACATAGGACTAATTATATAAAACTACCCACTAGGGAATCTCTCATGGTCCAATCCCCCTTATCCTTATTTGAAGCAATGAATAATAATGACCACCTCGCAGCACTCATGGTCAAAATCCCATAATTCATCATTTATTTAATAACGCCCCTCTAGGTTTATCTCACAATCTTATCCCTCTGTTCTGTGACCACCTGTAATCTCTCACATTCAATACTCATTTTCAATGTAACTAGAAATATATAAATAAATTACTCTACCTCGTCATGCTCTCAAAGTCTATTCCCCTAGGTCATACTATCAAAATTACAAACACATGCATCTCAAATAAATAGTAACTCTATCCTAAAAACATGATCCATTGAAAACAATAATGATTTACATGATTCCTATAACTAATTACCATAAAAAATAAAAAATGGTAAAACACCCAAAATCTTGGTATAAAATCTTAATCATAAACAAAATTCCCTATCTCAATCAAGAAAACTGTAGCGTGTATTAAACATGGTCAAATTCAAAAACACACAATACCATAAACATCGGTATTTGGTGCTTTATGCATATATAATCTAATGTCAAATGAATAAATAAAAAACCACCTACCATGATGATGTACGTTGAACTCTCGTGAACATCAGCCATTGAATCACCATATAATGACGTAGATCATCAAAAAAGTTAAAAACGATAAACCCTCGATAACCCATGAGAGTGGATAAGGAAGTGAGGCTCTAAAGAAAGGGGGAACAAACCGATGGGAATGAAATACACCTGGTGGCATTTCAATCAATTCTCAAATAGAGGAATGGGAGGAGAGAGAATTTATTTGGTTGTACGTAGCTCTCCTGTACAAAACACTGAGATAAGAATTTTGTTCTATAGACGAGACAAAAACCCACTCGGACTCATGAAACAAAAAATAAAAGTACATGGCATGTTTATTTAATGTAAACAATGTGTACTATCCTCAACTATCACCTTTATTATGTGGTCTTCTAGGTCACCTACATAGCCATGTACTCAGACATTACACAGGCAATACATAGGTTCACATGGAAACTAGGAACATGGTGTGTACTCTGTAGCACACGACATGTACATAGTAATTTTAAAAAACATATTTTTTCCTCAATAAAAACCTAAAATAATGATCCAAACATGAAATGGAGATCTAGGTTCTTACTTTAATCCTACTCAAGATATATGAATATTCCATTTATTGTGTTTATTTAAAAATTATTTATTCAAACACATCCAAATTTTGAAGAACCTCGCCCGAATTACACTGATGAGTTTGGAATGATCATATAATGATTTTACATAGTGGAACCAAATAAAAATAATAGGGTATATACATTCAATTATTTATCATGTAAATAATTCTATAAAATAGAGTGCCTAAAATTCATGAACAAATATAGTTTTCTATTATTTCCATGTAGAGTTTTTTAAGACTATCATGAGGAGTATTGAATAATATCACCCTGCATTAGACGGAGTGAAATGACTAATGGATCCATTAACACATTCCAAGGAAACTCAAAATATGAAAGGACTATAGATCCTTCTCATATGAAATAAATGGATATTTGGGAGGAATAAAGTTAATAATAGTCTCCCAAACATCACCAAACACACACCCTAAATAGGAGATGATCGAATTCTATTAAATAGTCAATGCTCACGGTATCTCCTACTCATAACACATCATATGAGTTTTTTTAATATTATTGTAATATCAATTAAAATATATAAATAAATTTAATGAAAATACATTAATCAATTCTAAATGGACTCTTACTAATTAATAAATCCTCTAAGATAAATAAATAATTTATATATTATATTCCTGCATCCCCTGCATGAAAAATACAAGCATTACATGGATGTATTAAATGTACACTTATATAAAAAATCACATTATTTTTTTGCTAAATGATATGAATGAGTACATTAATCTCATTCATTTACATTTTAGTTCATATATAAGAGTTTGGGAAGGATTGTCTGAGCTATACTTCTCGAAATTGTTAATGTAATTACGGGGATAAGACACCATTTTCTCAAGTGAGGTGGGTGGAATACGTACAAATACACAAATCATTAAAAATATTATAATGTAATATTCAAATTATATTGGCACCATATTGATAAAGGTTCATATTCATGATCATGTACAACCTAAATTTCAAGATCTTATCACTTACGGACATGTTTCAATGATATTTTAGTCCTTATATTTTATATTACCGACATGATTAAAACATTTTTACCTTGACCAAGATAATAAATATAGACCATGAGTATTATTCATTACCACTAAATATGAATGATCCCAATAGTTTATGGTAGTGTGGTAATAGTATGTGGGTGAGTGGAAGGTCATGAGGTCAATTCTGCAGGCCTTCATTTATATTGTTATATTTTTCCTTAAATTGAGTTCAACACCGGAGCATGTAATAAACATATTAATATGACCAAACATTAATGCCTTTACATTAAATAATATAATATTTTGATTAAATATATGGATGTTATTTTTTCAACTTAAATTCTTATAAATGGAATACACTCATTTTAGAATATTCATGTTGAATACAACAAAATCTATTTTTTAAAAAATATATTTTTAAGCATAACTTTAAATTTATTATAATTATATACCTAGAAAAACCTAGTAATTTGATGTTAAATTTATTATTTAATATATTATATTTAAATTTAATTAAAATAAAAAAGTATCTATTAATTTAATTTTATGATAAAATTATTTACACACAATAATTAATCTTTTCAATAAAGGCATTATTTTTACCATAAATTTCTCTTATCTTCATTTGTATACAATTGATAAACAATGAATTCATTTTATTTATCTGTAAAAAATAATTTTAAAAAGTTTCAGACTTTGTATAAATTTTTAAATAATACATATATGATAAAATTAATTACTAGAATAAATATACTTCAAAATGGTCTTCTAGGATCCGTAGTATTTGAAAGATAAATTTAAAAATAATTTAAAAAATTATATTCCTTTTACGGTGATACATTTTATAATGTATAAGTATTATTCACATATGATCATAATTATGGGATTCTTAATATATTTCATGAATAAATTTATTAAATAGAAATATATTATACTATCATGGGTTTTTTTTATTATTTCTATAACCTCTTATGAAAGAACCATATAATATCCTCAATTACCCTAATATAGGGTTTTTTGGTATTTTAGGTCCTCTAGGAAAATAATAAAAATATTTTCAAGTGAATCATCCGATAAAATTTGAACTCCTTCCGAACATTTGACATAATATTTTTCATTGCATGAAATATAAGAGTAACCATCATCATGCATTTGAATCTCTCAAATATGGATATTCTTATGTCCAAATAAAAGAGTCTATTACGAATTAATATCTACCCCGGATAGAAAACATCAAATATAGAATAAAAATTTCCTCCATATTTTTAGTTAAATGAAACATATATACTATTCAAAAAAATATTATTTTTTAAAATATTTATATATTGTCTATCATGTTTCGAGGTGAAATGTTTTGAGTGTACCAAGTGATTGGTATGTTGGTACTCAACCATTTAACATGAAATAAAGTTATACTAATTGTTAGTACATAAACATTATAGGGTCTATGAATTTTAGTGAATAAATACTTCAAAAAATACATATAACAAACTCTATAATGTTTAAAATAATAAAATTATTTTAAAATCTAATACATATATGTTCACAAGGATTTTACATTATTCATGGTTTAATGATTTCTCCTTCAAAAAACTCTCTAGTTTTTTTAACTAAAAGGTTCATTTTATTTAATGAAATACTTTGATAAAAAATTTGAATGTATTATATTAAAAATAATATTGGATGTTGTTTTATAATATTACCACTACTATAAAGATTATCATGTAACAAACTACTAGATGTGAAATTAGAAATAATCTTCATATGTCTTTCAACAATGGATCTTAGTTTCACCAAATAAATTATTATCATTATTATTTAAAACCAAAATAGATTAATAATTCAACTTGGTTGTATGTTTAAAAATTCTATCAATAGAATTATATAGATCAATATGGTATGAATTACAGACTTTTTCTAGACTTCTTATTTTTATTATCAATGAATGTCCCATTTCATTACATTTATACAAATAATAGACTATCATCTTCATAGTAAAATGAAAAATGTCATGTTGATTATAATAATTAAGTTATATGAGAATATGAGGTAATATTTTATGGAATAAAATTACCTTCTAAAGTACGTTTTCCAATAATCCATTAATATTCTAGTTGATATCCCTATATTTCAATGAAGTTGTATATGTAATATATGTTTCAATTGAACTCCATGTGTCTATAGCCTTTAACATATTCTCCACATTACACTTTATTGTTCCTCATGAATAATTATCATTTATATCTAACTTCAGAAAATATTCTCTCATGTGATCTACAATATTACACTCATAATGGTCAATTGTGAATGAATATATCATTTCCAATTATCTATTTTTTTCCTTCCAATGATATTAATAGATGTGTTCCATTATATAAATATTATAAATCTATTTTGAATGAAATTTATTTTCACTCTCACTATCATCTAATCCAATACAATCTGAATGATGGATATTCATTTTTTGTAGTTGCAGACATTAATATACTATTAAAAAAAATTAAACTACTAATAGTTGAAGAAAACATCACTCCGGTATTCCTCTCTCCTACTTAGTATCTCACTTTATATGATTCTTATACTAAATTAATGAACTAATTAAATAATTTATCATAAACATTATAGTATCATTAATATCATCTATAACTACTTGTTTAGATTATTATTCTTTTAAATAATTTCATCAGTATTTCAAAATATAAAACATCTGTAATTTTCATTTCTCAAAGAGAATACGTCAAATTAAATATTGTGCTAAAAATTTAATCTATTTTCACTACTGATTCTCTGTGAAGAAAAGAAAACACTTGATAATATTCTCCATGCATAGACCTAATAGTATCACATTCAATAGATATTCTAAAATGTGTGATTTTAAAATCTATATGAATCACATCATTGGTTCCACAATATGATGTTTTACTATAATTATTTCTCATCAGTGAACAATGTATGGTATTCTATACTTTATAAGTCACATGATAATCCATATTTTGAGAAAACGTATAAGAAATATTTTTTATATAGAATATATTCTAGACACTATAATAATGAAAAATTTGTATATTTATCATCAACATATTCATCATATCATTCTAGTAGCTTTATATAAAACAATTAAAAGTAAAAGGATTTAATGGGTACCTATAATCAAAATTTTAGATATGTATTATTATAATAGAAAATAGATTAAACCATTAATGTTCTTCTTGATACTGTAAGTAATGTTTATATCAAATATAACACAAATTAAGAGAAAATAGAAAGAATCTAATAATAAGTGTTTTCTTAGGTCTGTAGGGTAATTAAGAATTGTGGGGGGTATTGATGTCCAAAAAGTTATAATTTTATTCAATTTTGAATTTATGTTATATGGATGTTAAAACACCCAAAAAATTCATCTATATAATATAAAAAACATGTTGTAAAATAAATGATCAAAAGTTAAAATCGAAAAAAAAATTATTAAACATGATAACAAGATAAAAAAGGTGGGATGAGTATTTATTACCAAATCTATTGTAATAATATTTGAACCATAAACATAATTATTCAAATTATTATATTATAACATTTATTCACTAATGTGTTCTTAAAAAAATTATCCAAATAATGTTTCTTCTATACTCATTATCCACTTCAATTAAAATGACATATAGGAAGTATTAGACAAAAATTAATGAAATATAATTATTTAAAAGCTCGAAAATTACTGTATCCAAAACCTTATCAATCAAAAATATTTATATAATACTAAATTTCTATCCATGAATGATATTTGATCAAAAATTTAAAAAATCAAAATAATAATTTTTTATGATTTTACTATAAACCTGACAGAATCAGAAGCACTTGGAATGGGACACTAAAAATAATGACATGTGATTAATTTAAAATCACTGAGATAATGACCACGAATTAGATTTATAGAATTTTGTAATTTAACTTTTCTCTAATAATCATTGTAATTTTTAGCATTACTTTTTTAAATAACAACTATAATATAAGATATCATTGAGTTCAATTATAACAACATAATAATTAGTGTTTGTTTTCCCATTGAGACACACATTATGATGTCATAATTCTTTTTAAATTAGAAGAATCATTTAAAATACTATAATATAGATTAAAAACATATTACTAAATCAATATAACATAGATAAAATATTAAATTTAATGAATTTAAAAAAAATTATGTTTTCATTAGTATGGAAATCATTTTTTAGATGTCGTTTTAGGAAAATTAAACAGTAGTTTGGAACAATGCATCATGGTTTAGATTTAATGGATATTTTTAAGAATCTCCCTTTTACAACGAACACTCATAGACTACTATAACTTTCATGTTATTTTAGGTAATATACAAAAACTTGAAAAGTGCATTGAAAAATTCCTATCGAATAATATTTCATTTAATTTATCCAAATTTTATATCATATGTGAAATCTTTTGAAATGATATCCAGATCTTTTTTTGGATAGCATCCAAAATATTGTTTGGTGGGATCAGATATTATTTTTTGAAAACATTATAATAAAATATAATTCCAACTCACAGATTCTCTATGTCTGACCCCACTTGAATTTATATAATTGATAAATAAATTCAACTCACTATTCAATATATGTATAGAAGGAGATTCCATGAAAATATAATAAATGCTACTCAATATATAATTTTATCTAGTAAAATTTCTATAAAACACATATATCACTATACCATTTCCCACTAGATATGGAATATATAGTTATCACAATTATAAAAAAAATTCCTAAGCCATTGAGTGACCATGAGACATGTATTTTTTCAATTGTTTATAGAAGAATCATATATTCTTGATTATTTATTTCTAAAAAATCCAAATATATAAGAAAAAACATAACAATATCCCTTTTGGATGATTTTATCACATACCCCTCACAATAATATGTAATATCATAGCATTATTAATATATAGGCATGTTCATACACTTAATAATACTCCCTCAAAGAAGGACTGAAATGTATTTATCATCATATATGGGTAATTATTCTATACTGGGTGACCCTCAAATGATGTAATTATCAGTAGAATACCTAACCATTCATTTATTATCTTAGTTTTATGGTTAAAATAATTGAGGGATCAAAATCCAAAATTTCTTTTTCATGGAATATTTTCACCTTCATGTATATGGATTCAATATGATACTTAAACCCTTTGTATATCAAAAGAACGTTGTTTTAATGTCAACGTAAATATATGTATTTTGTAATGATGTAGAAAAAACTATTTTTGTGAATAATGTTATATCATTATATGAAACCATAATATCGAAAATAGAAAAATTTCAAAACAACATATTACACTTATTGAAGGCCATCAATTTGGGGTAACATCAAGTCATTTTTGATATGATAGTTGTTTAATTTCCAAAATATACGTATCCAATATAATATAATTGTAAATTAAAGACTTTATTTTTCACCAAGTTATATATTTTTATATTCATAGGGTTCATTTAGAATACTAAAATCTATAAATATGTTTCCATTTAATCTCATCCATCATGATATACCATTGTAGATGCCATATATTTACAACACATGTATGGTTTTCTAAACTCCCTAAATTACAATGTTAGTCCCACCTAATCTTAATGATAAATTTGTAAATTTTCACCCACATAAATCAAATAACAGTTTGACAAATATGTTAAAATAAGATCTAGAAAATCATATGATTATGATATATATTAATCAGGTTCAACTCTTTGAACATAGTATTGAAATAGTGTTACTTGTTAACATCTAATTTTATGAATTTATTAAATAATTTTGAATAATTAAAAATATTTAAAATTTATTCATAATTATTTTTGAAATTATTCATATAAACTATTAATTGAGATTATTTTATAAAAAATATAACATGATTAAATTTAAATCATATTTAATAAACATAACATTAATTGATATAAGATATAATGAAAATTTCCTTTGAATCAAACTGAAATATTCAATTTTTTGAAAACCAATTTACTTCCCCATGTTTTTTACACTCACACAAACTCAATATAAAATAAATTATCAATATAATAAAAATTTACACCATAAACACGTTTATTGTAAGGAAAAATATTTATCCTTATAAATATATTTTAAAAATAAACTATGAATATCAATATCCTTTATTTTATATTATGTGTTTGGTGTAATACTCTAAAAATATATATTATTCAATATATAATGTTGATTTTTATGGATGAGAATAATTTACCACATATTTTAATAAAGAACATGGATAAACTCATTTATCTGAGACAAAAAATTGTAGTTATCTTCTTTTCATTAATGATAAAAAAATGGATCAAATCCTATTGCATCATTACCAAAAATGATTATAATTTATTCAGAAAAAATCAATTTTCAAACAATATTATTATCATCAAATTACAATAATATGAAATGTACACACCATTTATAATTAATAAATAAATTGAAACTCTGAGGTGGTCCAGTTTATTCACCTCATTGATGTATCAATAATTTTCATCATTACAAGAATGATTACTAAATGCTGTAAAAATTATGTCTCCATTGACTTTGAACACCTATAAACATTCTATATACATTTAAAATTTATATTTGGTATCATATATACTCTTGAATATACTAATTCAATTATATAACATTAAAATATTTTGTGGACACTATATAGTTCTTATTTCACACATTCAGGTATTCTTGAAATATTCACATCCAATCCCCAATTTCGCAACATTATGAATAATTACCTTAACTCATAAATACATTAATATGGTTTAAATATAGTGTTGAACATCAAAAAACTATACTTAAATTCAGTAAACCAAAAATTATTTAAACATTAATTCCATAACATCATCATGGTACTTGATATTTTATCCCCTATGTTTTACATAATTTTCCCATACATATATATAATATTTGTTAAATTACATTGAACTCAATATTTTAACAATTCATAATAATCATATACATAAATTCAAATACTGATTAAATAATAAAATTTATATCCTTACAAACCATGAGAGGTGGAATTATTCTCTATAATCAATTTAAATTCTCCCTCATATATTGTACATGAGTTGAGATGGATGTACCCTCAGCCATATTAAACTGAAACAGTTCTCTAAAAACTCATATCCCTCATTTCTAGGATGTCTATAATAATGTCTCCTCTTGTCATCTTTTATCCCAAAATATTCCATATTTTCTTATTACATTTGATGATTTGGTTCCACAAATAAAAGAATCAATATAATTATGTTAATATAATAATATATATACTTAATATGAGTATATTTTTTCTTCATGATTAGTTTCATACAAAAGAGAATTCCAAGGATGTTTTACAAATTAACTAATGAATTTTCATTATTATTTGAGAATTAATATTTTTCTCCCAAACTAATCTAAAAACATACTTCCATTAGTATTTACATTTTCTAAAAATGATCTCAATATATATTTTATGGATAATGATTTCATTTTACATACAGTGAATGTTTCTATTATATATGTATTATATTTAAAAATCAATTATTAATTTATTTTAAAAAATGTAATCCAACTAAAACAATGAACATTTTTTATTACATCAAGACCATTATTTTAACATGATCTATATTTCACATGTTATTTGATTTTTCATTTTAATTTATCGTTTCATGTAGATATTTGGGAAATTTCCCGTGTAAATCAGATTCAAATATGATATTTGCATAGTTTATTGGAAAAGGCATTTCTCATTGCACCATATGCATTATCCCAAATATATTACCTCTACATCCAATAAATTTGGTTTTCTAACCCATGTATAATATAACAATAACATTTAACATTGTATCTTAATATAGTTAGGGACAACCATAGATTTTTAATTTTACATAAGATTATCAATATGATTTCATCTTTAGTTTCATCATCATTTGAATGAACACGACCCAAATACCCAATCCAATAGGAACCTGACATGAATGTCCATATTACTAAATGGAATTCCTAATCCCCACTAGCTATTGAATAGAACCCATGCATCATAAACAATAATAGGGAATGATTTACCAAAACCTTATGTATATATCATTCCAACTTTATACACTACAATAACAATTAGAACAAGTAAAAAAAGAAATAAATTTCACAAAAAAAGACAAAGAAAACGAGATACAATTGAAAAATAACTTAAGAATATCCAAGGTATAATTCCAATAGATAATGAAAAACTGATTCAAAAATAGATACTTCATGTAATAGTGTGGTATAATTCTAAACATATCACCAATAGCTACTCAGACACATGTTACAGAAACCTCACCACCTCAATGTTGTACTATTACATTCCATACATCAAAACATATACGACGATCTATGAACCTCCAAAGGAATCTATAAACGGTGACATAAAAACAATTAGTAGTTTCCCTCCCATGTGTTCCTTATCATGCATCAATGAAACAATTCAAACATTCTGAGCGTTGTGGAAACATTTAATGAATTTTAATTAAATAAAATATAAAAAATCATTATAAAACATTTTACCCATTTTCACAGTGATCCAAATAATCCATGAAAAATAATATCAATGTATGTTATATACATAAAAGAATTCAAATAAAAGCATGTGTCACATATCATTTCATATCTAATAAAAAATTTAACATCATAGTAAAAATCACCACATAACATGTGAGATAGAAAAGGTATACATAAAAATAGACAGTAACCCACATAAAGTTACAAGATATATGAATTGAATCTAGTTATCATAGGACCACCCATTAATGTGAACCTCCCAAAAATGCCTAATAAGACTCTAGATAAATAGTCCTAGGAGCCAAAATAACACAAAAATGGTATACCCACCAAAAGATTCATATATTACTACACCTTCCACATATATATTTTAGGATTCCAACATGAAATCTATTTTTAGACCCTTTCGTCAATAACTTGCAATGAAAACCATTTGAGGAATCCATTCAACAATTCATTGAAAATAACTTTCCATTTAACCAAAATTTGGAGAAATCCATATTTTAAAAAAAACATTAAAAAACATATAAATAAATCATTAAAATATATTTATAAAATAATTTATAAATATAGGGAACGAATGTTCATCCAACATTGTCTAGTGATAGAACCAAAAACCTCAATAATAGGTCTCACAAACAAAAAAAGGAATCTACCGTCACATATCAATAAAATTATTATAATGATTTTCCATGAATCAATCATTGCATCTACAAATCAATTAAACATGAAAAATGGTATGTGGATCAGATATATCACAATATACCACACGAAACGATCAATCTACATTACAACCAACACAAGGGTCAGGAATATTATCAACCCCGGTCAATGAATCTACAATCACAGACAAATAGTGATTCTATGATCAATTAAAATTAAGTGTAAGATTATTTTCATACCTCGAGAGATGTATCCACACAATAGTGACAATTATTCACTAAATGAAAGACTTGGAAGGAGTGGAGATTCCCAAAATCACATGACATAGCTCTTAGGTATTAAAAAAATTATATATTGGAAATGAATGATTAATCATCATTGAAGCACCATAAAACTAAATATTCATGAAACATTCATGAAGTGAAACAATATCATGAATTGAATTTCACCATTAATAAAAGATGATGAAAAATATATCCCTTCATAAACATTTTTTTCACTTTGGCCATTTCAAGATGTGAACATGATCTACTATGTTTAAAATTGTATCTAATTGATACATTTCATTAGATTATATTTATAAATTATTTATTTTATGTAATAATTTCATGAAGTGAAAATTTCATTCTGAAGGAAAATATTCTAGATTCTTAAGAAAATCCTATTTATCATTTTAAATGTTTATCATAAGATTGCATTAATAAAAAAAATACATCCTTAAAAATTAGTTCATATTCCACAAAAAAAACATTACCTTCATGGGAATTCAAAAAAATAAACAAATAAATATGAATAGAAAATGATAGATGTGAAATATCTAAAATAAAGGAATGTGATGTTAAAAAATAACCACAATAAGACTTTTTATCCCAAGGAATTCATGTTGAAGAATGATGTTCTAAAATAGGTAAGGCCACTTAAACCTCAATTATTACTTATTCCCCTAAGTATCGTTATAATATAATCCATGTATCAATAACTCTCTTGAAAACATATTCATCATATTCAAAATACCTTTATATAATATTCGATGATCACAACTGAATTATCCACAACATAAATTAATGGATCTAAGTCAATCTCATCCCAACTCAAAATGTAAGAAAAATCATTATGGGGCTTCCACGGCTTCTTTATGTGGTAAAAATGAAAAATAAATATCAATAAAATATTAAATTAATATAAAAAAGAATCCATCCTAGGATTTTTAGTGACCTCAAATGGTCCAACATATCTTGGAGCATACCATTCCCTTTTTGAAAACTGGCAGTAACCCAAATGAGGAGAATTGGTAAGGAAACCCATTAAATATTGACAAACAATAAATGAAAACATTGAGGATATTTATATGATTTCATCCTACTATATAAATTAACCATATGCATACATATATATTGAATCCTCAATAACATCACCTATAAGAGGCTTGGTCCAATATGTGAGGAATTTCCCACCTCTTCATAAAAATAGGAAACCCGAATGTGGATCCATAAAAACCCAAAAAAGAAGAAATTAGGACAATATATTGATAATTTTTTAATATAAAACTAAAATGGTCCTATATTTAAATCCCAATATCCACCCAGATCTATGAAACTTGAACCATAGCATATCCCCAAGGGTCTGAACTAAACACTATTTCTTACTGAATGTCAATGCATGGGAAGAAATAATCAACCTAACCTAAGACCCCATCACATCTTTTACAATCATCTAGATCAATGAGGCAATCCTTGGATCCCTATTTGAATTTATGGTAGTGGAAATCATGTGCATTGTAACAACCTCTTATGTATATATCATAAATTGATCATCTACATTAGTGGTTTCCCAAATAAGAACGAATTGAGAAGACTTTTCTAAACAATAAATAACTGCCTTGAAATCTATCCTCTATCATGGCTTTACTATTAATAAAAAAATATCCATGAACACCTCCTCCCATTTTAAAACCATAATTATTAGATTTTGTTGAAACCAACAATGTTTCAGATACATTTCATTTATTTACTGGTAGGTGTAATAGTGGGACACATAATCTTGAATATCACGCTACATAAATGAGTAGAACAATAACTATCTCATTTAAAAATAATAATTCACATATACTGGATGAAATATCCATAAATAAATATGATAAAAAACTTAATTGAGTTCATCACTGATGTTGTGATGAAAAATGGATGCCAAAAATAGAGACTACCATATAAATAGATAGACCAACTAGAAATGGTCATCCCAATATATTAGGTCTCTTGATTTTCCATTAACCCTTATTAATGTTGTTGATAATATAGAATCTACAAAAGTAGATATAATTATAATTATACATATGTCAGAATAAAACATGAAACATCCTCATTGGCATAAAATATCATGTGAGTAAAAAGACCCATATTGTCTCACTCCTCCTTCAATTCTAGTATATCATGAAATTGTACTTTCCCTCTAAAATCATTTTTAAAAACATTTCCAAATAATGGGTTCTAAGATATTACTACATCTATATCGTAGTGTATTAAATCCACTATCTATCTCTAATATCCATATATCTCCAAGGAATGATATATCTCAGACTATTATGGTTTGAAAAAACTATGATCCTATCCACAAAAAACAGTGTTGCAAATATTTTTTCACATGAATAATTTTGGAATGTCCCAAATAATGACATTTATAATTATTCTGATGTGGTCAAATATGTTCTGAGTAGTTTTCCATCATATGAATATGTTATATAATAGAACAACACAAACCATTACCATAACAATTTTAAGAAAACCACAACCACATTTTTAGTATCTCATAAAACAGAAAATATGATCTGATGTTGGATTTTTGTTCTTAAAATAGAAAAAAGATTGAGAGTTTTCATTTAATAATAATTTCGTCACACTCGTGGTATGATTAGATAATGCTAATTCCAACCTTGATAAATCCATAAATAAACATCAGTTGTATCTAGTAAGACCATGGAATCTCTGAATCACAGAAACATTCATTGGATCACAACCTTCACCTTCTCATGATCATGTAGTGATCCATGTTCATAAATCATGTTCCCCAAGAACAACACGTCTTGGATCTTGAAATTTCATTCTAAATGTTTACCATAAAAATCGTGAGTCCTTGATAATTTTAAAAAAAACAAAAAAGGTGATCATTATTTCACTAGAATCTCAAATAAACCAAGGTCTCATCTATGAGCATTTCCAAAAAAGTGTCAAGATAGTATTGGAATATATGATTCCGTATAAATATAAAAATTTCAATATATTTTGTCATACCAAACAACATCATAATATATTTGTAATTTTCATTCATTCTTGTAAATTCCTTCTTCAGTATATCAGACTCACAAACTCTGAACTGGTGATAACCTGACCAACAATCGATCATCAAAAATCACTACACCCCATTAACATGTCAAACAAACCATCATATTGGGGAAAATTATTGTTATTCTTAACCATTACCTGGTTCATCTTAGGATAGTCAATTCATACTTATAGTGAATCATCAACCTTATTATAAATAAGAATAGGGTATTCCCATGATGATACCCAAGAATAAATAAAAACATTCACTATCATGTCATCCTACTATATAATGAGATCTTTTATCTCCACTAGTTTTATATGATAAAATGGTAACAAAATTTCTTACGTACCTAAAAATATAACAATAAGAAACTCTACCAATATAATTGTATGAAGGAAAAACGAAATCAATTTTAAAAACATTAGTTATTTCCTGAATTATATTGGTAATATCAAAAATGGAAGAAAAATAATTTGTCTCAGCATTTATAAAAAATGATACAAATATCGAAATCTAGGCTGAGAGGTCATACACAACTTGGTATCAGATTCACTCTCCCTAAAACAAGTAATACATCCTATTATCCATATGAAATTTGAAATTATGATGATAACAATCAATTTACCAATGATGAATTATAATGCAATCCATCACTATGATGACATCAAATAGATCTATATCAAGATTGATGAAATCATATACAAACACTTAGTTAACTATCAATGGTAATGAAAGAAACAAAAACCCTTTCCCTTTCCTCATTTGAAGATGTTTCAGTAACTCCATAACAAGAGTCGTGATTACAATTGAATGATTAATCATATACATAGAATGATCATATATTAAATTTTTTGGAATACATGTATCAAATATAGAAGTCAGTTCTAGGGATGCAATAATGATGGTACCTCTCAATGTTAATGGAATTATTTCTACCTCTATTGTAATCTAATTCATTGTGTAATTGTTATTCTATATTGAGGCCTATATATATGGATCTATGTATTCATTTAAGAATCTTATTATGATTTAGTAGCCTTTATAGATGATGATTAGTTACCATATTGTGGCATATTCATATCCCGTGTAAAGAACATTAAATGATCAAAGATTCCAAATGATTACACATCATTTCATGTTCATAATAATAAAATCATGTTTTACAAACCATGACACATTGATAGAATATTATAAGAACTATATTGGTTGTAACTAAAGATCCATACAAGGATTTCTTCTAAAATCCACCCCTGACATTCATGCACTAACCATGCCACTTACTTTTTTTCCCTTGTGTTCCACTAAAGGAACTACTCGATGGAATACTAGGGGTATAACTACAAACATACACTTTTATGTAGATTTCCAAACTCGTTTTTACTTCTACAGTCACCTCATAATTCAATTTATTCATCATAAATATATATTACTTGATATTCGTTCAAGTACCCTAGATTTACTACGGGGCCATAAATTAGAGATTCCTTTCTACCTTTAGAGTAAAATAATAATTATCTAAATAAATATAATGGTATGCTGGAACAATTCATGCACATTATTCTTCAAGGTAAACGACTCTAGAGTATTCCCCATAATCAAAGAATTCAAATAGGAATACCGAAAGAAGGGAGTTTGGAAAAAATTAATGAACAAGCCATCTAGTTTATCCATAGGTACCATGGAATCACACAATTTCTTGTTTGAATCCTAGATTACAATTATCATTCAGTTTACCTACTTATCCTCAGGGGTATGCAATAAATACATTTTTTTCATCATATTCAACAAGTCCTCCACCTCATGAGGTTTATTTATACCTCTAATGGTATATGGTTTTCTTAGTTATTAACTACTGTGATTAGTCCCACTCCCCATTAACTCATGGTTTTACCTCAACAGCTAGATTTTTGACTTTTTTAATTTTTGTTTGATAGCACAATCATCACACCTGATAGCCATGAAAATATTCTGATATATATGCATATTCTATTAAGGATCATCAATTTCACTCACATGAGGAAAATGTGAAAGATTTATCATAATCTTACGGCTACAGAATAAAAAATTAAAAATGAATAGACTAAATATATTATTTAAGTTAATAAAAAAGTACAAAAACGTATGATTAATATAAAGATCTCAATATGTGAGACATCCTTCCCAATATTCCCTAATATCTTGATTATCCTCATGAAATTTTTTGGATATACAGTCACCGAACGCTATATCTCCAGTCATAAGGATCCAATGTTCGGTGTATATGCATCCTTGAATTAAGAACGAACTATCTAGGATAAAAAATATTATATACCTAGTCTGGATACCCTATCCAACTGGTACCCAACCTGGTCTGTAAAAAACTGTTATGGAACTTCCAATCCCCATAAACAAATGATTGGAACCTGGCAATCTACAAGAACATGGAGGAATAATTTTTTATAAAATGAAGCACACAAAATTATTTATATATATAATTATATATATACATGAATAAAAGAAATAAAATAAGAGTATAAGCTTAAATATACATCATATCAAAAGAAAACCATAGAAGTTATTCATCTCAAAAGTAACAAATCTATCTCCAAGGATAAAGTCTAAAATAAAAGGATATGTAAAACCAAAATAGCTGCTATTTGTGATATCATGGTAAAATTCCCACCATCATACAACCATCTTCCTAGAAGCTTCTAATAGAAACAATGATGCCTCATTATGTTTCTTTTACATTCAAAACATTGAAATACATAACAAGATCTACGCACCATCGATGGGGCCCATCGGGTTTGAGCTAAAGAGGATTAGTATAACCCACCCAAGAATTTCATATCATGTACCTATAAGAAAACAAATGATTATAAAAATTAATGAAATCAATACATGATAATCAGTAAAACTATTTTTATGTAAAAATCACGATAGTATTTTCCCTTTTACAATTTTTCCAAATAATCCTTCTTAATTTGCATCAAGTCATTTGATATTCATTAAAATTTTCAAATCAATGATCGTGCCACATATCATACCGTATCATATCCAATACTAACCAAATCATGTTTAAAATATTTACAAGGATCTCTATAGGTTAGGGAAAATAAAGAAACTCATAGCCAGACATTGAATAGAGCGCATATCTAGTGTGAAGATATATTCATCAAATCTAGGGAGAAAAGGAACCACCATGAAAGTGTACTTTCTAGGAATAACTAAAAACCCGTGAATAAAAGGCCTAGGGATTATTGGAATACCTTTTGTAAGAACCACCTAAAAGTATCAACTGACGAGGCATACCATTACATCTTCCACCTATGTACTTAAGGCATCCCAGGTGCTACATTTTTTAAAACCTTTTCATCAACTACATTAATTCAAAACCATTTTTAAATCCATTTCATATAGATTTTAAATTACTTATTCCATTTAAAAACATCTTATTTTAAAAAATATATATTTCCACAAAAACTAATTTTATTATAAAAAAGGGAAAAAACTATGTAATATTATTCATCCCACATAGGTTCGATGCAGAACATCTTACCTAAAACTATGGTGGAACATTCCCATAGTGGAATTGACCCACATTAAATAACACATTTTCATCAATAAAGGATCAAGAATCAGTAATTACATCGCATAATCAATTCAGTATTAAAAATGGTCAAATGGGATAACAAATAAATTCACACCTCGAAAAATGATCATGAAACACCGCAACCAATAAAAGGGGTTGACTTTAAATGCATATCACACTATAGATCAATAAATGATAAAGAATATTATTGTGACATCCCACCACATCCCATTGGTTTGATAGTGTTGGGAATTATACTTGGGCTTAAGCGACATTCCCAGGGTGATGATGGATATTAATAATTGTTGTGGGATTCAAGAATAAATGGGGTGAAATTTTCAATTTGTTTTGAAAAACCAACCAATGAATCCATTAACTAAAAACTACATGATTCATGTTAATATATCTACCCAAAACCTTGATTTCCAATAGTGAACCATGTTGTTCCATAACAAACCCCAAAAATCAATACAACCAAACCAAAATCCAAGAAAAAAATGGAAGATTACACAAGAGAACCAATGTAAACCAATACACACTCTGTAGATCCATTCCATGATCCATGATCCAAGAACTACAACATATGTAATGCATCATAAAGAACAACTATAAAAGTGAGATACATTACATTTACTTTTTTGCTGGAATACAAAATCTAAAAAACCACACACATGCCAATGAAGGGGGTGAGTAATAATACTCAATAGGTTTCCCCTAATGACATCCATACACTCACAAGAAGGATAAGACCATCAACACCATAACATAAAACATATTATATGAATTATTAAATAGATAAACCATTTCCATTATCTAAACATTCCCTTACCAAGCCTTGTCAAACTGAGGAAACCCCCACCAATCCTATAAGGCATAGCATCATCACAGAGTAGCCCAAAAACTCCCATCTTGTAGAGCAACACACATGAAGGAAACCAAAACAGTTGTACTACCTTCCAATTCATATATTGTATTACCAACTAAAGGTACTTACCGACCACTACCCAAAATTTTGGCACTTCTTCCCACTATCCATCACGTTTTATAGTGATAATTCCCTCCCAATTCAACAAAATCAACCCAATCTACAACAATTAATCAAAAAACAAGAATAAATCACTAAGGACTCACAATAAGTACACAACCATTTCTAACACATGTCAATTCACTTCAATAAATCACCCATTTATTGAGTACACCGTTCTACCATTTTCCTTTCCAAACCACATATCTATAAAAAAAATTATTGAACTTTTTTTACCCAAATTGTTTTCATAATCCAAAAAAAGAAGAAAAATTAAAGTCTACATTTTTAAATCACACAACAAAACCCTTCTTTCAACAATATATTATTTCACACCAAAATCTACAATCCAGCTTCAAATGGGTTTCCACAAAGATTTTCACATCATATTCACAATTAATTTGAAGAAAAAAAATTAGTTACAAAAAAATCCACGAGTTTTAACTGTTTGAATTTGAGAGAGATTCAACATATCTTTAAGGTTTTGGTGAAATCAATCCATAAGAATAGACCACATAAATTAGGAGAACACACCTCTAAAACCTCTTTAAATCCTCATCCTTATCATTAAAATCACTAAATTCATATCATTATGTTACAAAAATCATATTTGTGTGTGCAAAAGTTGTCGATATAGAATTCAAAGAAATAGAGAAGATTATATGTAGAGAGAACACAACAAGAAACCAATATAAGACACTTGCATTGGAGAAAAAACCTTCAAATGACCATTAAAACCATTCAAATCCCTTACAATGTGAGGGTAGAGAACCCCTAACCCTTGAGAACCAATAATACTAAATAAGGCCTAGGTGGGAGGTTTTTTAGATTTATGTAGGTCTATCCCGAGCATTCTGTTTAAAAAATCATTAATGGGTCACATAGTTAGTTAACACAGTTTGACAAATAATGCACTAACCATGAAGATTCTACTACCATGAGTGAATCTCACATAGACTCTCTATGTAGTGAGAAAAACCCTACAAAAACTATTCAGGACACAAGTTCCACATGTTTCATGGTTTTACTGAGATTCTATCATAGTTTCCTCAAACTTTTCTATAGCTATGCGCCCCTAAAAAGGCATTCAAACACTTCTAAAAACATCCCAAACCCTCTAATCCTGTTTCAAACTCATTTCAAACACATTAAACACTTAAAAAAGTTAAAAATATATGATTCATACCTGAAAATGAAGATTCTATATTCTCCCTACCAATGGGCAATATTTCCCCAGAAATAATAGAATAATTACTTTTCCAAAAGAGATTGGGCCATTGATTGGCCATCTCGTTCTCCAGTTCACAAGTCGTATCGGCAATCTAAACATGATTTTATAAAACATGAAATATACCAATTCATTGACCACGAAATACATTCTATTTCTTATCCTCAATCATCACTTACATGTGCTTCAATGAAGCATCCAATTCTAGCTCAACAAGCTTGCAAAAATCACATGGTCATGATCTAGGTGATTCATTTTCAACTATGAAACATGAAACACATTATGCACATCAGTGAACCATGGTGAAATATAAAACCAATAGGCCACCTATTCAAGACAATTATGTATCAAAAATTTCCAAACATACATTGGATACAACGTACCCTACTTTACAAACTAACAATGTCTCAATCATTGAATAATCATCAAACACACATTTCCACTAACAATGAATGACAACGGTTTTCGACGATGGTCCACATACAGTTTTTGATGACATTGAGACATCTCCATCCTTATTCTGATCAACTGTATCCTCTACATAGTATCTTGGACCCTGATCTGTCCAATCATCGATGTCTCTCCAGTTTCCACCCAACATTATAGTGAACGAAAAAGATTCCCTTAAAACGCACCAAATTGATCCATATGTATTGAATCTTGATAAATATTATTATAGGAGAAATACATCAATGGTTTGTGATACTCCAATGAATCACCAAAATTCATCACAAAAGACCTTAGAATATCCTTCAATGTTTGTATTGTCCTCTCAGATTTTCCATGCGTCTGACGATGATACATTGTGCTCATCATCAACAGTGTCTCAAGGGCATTATTCAAGGATTTCAAAAAAATGAGATGTGAAAACTAGATTTATATCTGATTGAATCGAAACTAGAACACCGTATATCTTTCCCACATAATAAATAAATATTTTTGATAAATAATCCACAGTATGATATTCCCAAATTGGGATGAAATGGTCCTACATTGTGATTCGAGCCACAATCATTCATATGGAATCTTGTTTTCTATCCTTCCGGGGAGACAAATCACAAAATCCATAACTATTTGATCTCAATCCACACTAAGATTGGATAAGATTTCAACATTCCTAGTGGCCTTTGATTGTATACATTGACATTCTAACATGTCAAGCATCTTGAAACAAACCCGCCAAACTTCCCTATTCATACCATCCAACCAAAACAATTCATTAAAAACATTCTACATATTATGAATTCTAGGATGTACAGAACACCTGGAAGGATGATAAGCCCATTGATGTTACTCATGAAAAACTACGGGTACCATCATATAATTTTGAAACCAAAAAACAGAATTCCCATTCAGTTCCCAACACTCAATGGTCTCCCCACCATTGTGTTTTGACCTAATTTACATTCACTTGGAATTGGATTCACATGCCATCGTAATCAAACCAACCTTGTCAGCAACCAAAAAAACTAGAAAGAAGATCTCTCTGTCATCCCAGTACTAAAATTCCATCAACATGTGTGCTATGACCGACATCAACTGCCAATGATCTGAGTCATGTTTTAGCACCTGATCATATGATTATTTACTTAATGCATCCACCACATTATTTCCCTTACCCAATTTGTACATTAGGTAAAAATCAATCATTTGATGATATTTCATCCATCTTATTTGCCTCAATTTTTAAATATCTTTGTGAGAAAAGAGGTATTAAACTCTTATGATCAGTAAACACATTGAATTTCTCACTAAAGAGATAATAACACCAAATTTTTAAAACATGATCCACTAGTACAAATTCCAAATAATTTTATGGACAGTTCATTTCGTGTAACCTAAATTATAGATATACATATGAATCCACATGATCCCCTTACGTGAGAACGCACCACAACCTGATCACGATTCATCACAATACACAACATACCCATTCCCTTGAGCAGAAAAAACCAATATTCGTATTTATGTATGGAGACCCATTATCACATAAACACATTTTTGAAACTACTTATACCATTGAAATGGTATATTATTCCTTGTGAAATATTTCATCGATGAGGCCAATCATGAAAAATCATGAATAATACATCGATAATATCCAGCTAGGCCAAGGAAGATCTATCTTTACAAATTAGTCATTGTTTGTTTCTAGGAGATAACATCCTTAATCTTTTCCTTATCAGCTAAAAAAACTTCCTCATAAATAACATTTCCCAGGAAACGAACCTCTTATATCCAAAAGCCACACTTTAACAATTTATAATATCACTGACTATCCCTCAATATCACCCAGTGCTGTTGATTATCTACCGTAGTCCTTGAATACACAAGAATATCATTAAAAAATACCATACTAAAAGAATCCAAATATAACTGAAATGTATGATTCATAATTTCCATGAACATCAATTTTGAATTCGTTAGAGCATATGGCGTAACCACATATTCTGAAAGGTCTTATCATCTTTAAAAAGATATTTTGGAAATATCCCCATTCATCACCTTCAATTGATGATATCCTGACCTCATGTCAATCTTGGAGAACCACTGATATCCCCTCAACTTTCCAAACAAATCATCAATGTCTGGAAGTGGATATCAGTTCATCATTGTATCCTTTTTATATCTATTATAATCAATACAGAGTATTAGTGTTCCATACACCTCTTTAACAAATAAACTAGTGTTTCCCATTGAGACGTTCTAGGTTGTATGATCCCTTTGATCTCTAACTCTTCCAACTGAACCCTTAATTCTTGAAATTCATATGGTGTTATACGCTAAAATGTAAGTGAGATATGACTAGTCCTTAGAAGTAAATCAATTGTAAAAACCACTTCCCTCATGGGTAAAAACCCTAAGAATTCACTGGGAAATACATCCAAAAACTGATCCATAATAGAAAAAAAACATTTTTCTTGAATCCTTCCACTTATTCCAATGACAATGATGATAACTGATACATGATAATTCCAACAGCTAATGACAAAAAGTTTGTTGCACCATGATTTTCAAAATATTCCCCTGTAAAGAGGTGTTCAACACCATCCTGTGTTGTAAAAATAATTGTCTGAACATCACAATTAATGTGGGCCTTAAACATCACCAACCAATCCATTCCTAATATTATATCCTAAAAATAAATCCCACGTATAGTGAAATCCCACATCAATTAAATATCTTCCACAAAATAGAAACACGCACTATATAGGAAGGCTCAACACACTATTTTAACTAGAGAAGTTTGTAGATTCAAAATAGAATGCATCCTTTCCACATGTAGATCCAACTATCTAATATAATTGAAAGAAATAAAAGAATTGGAAGAATCTGAATCAATCAAATCCAACTTCAACGTTGATTTTAATATAAATGTACCTCAGACCAATGTTGGTCTCAAGTGATCATCCATCACAAACTTCTCAACACCAAACAACTGATAACAATCTATAATATGTCCCTTATTACACTTCCGATGTGTCATGCTATTTCTAGGATCAACATTACTGACTCGACTCTACTCACATGGTCTATACTGCTCCCCTCGTCCCATCGATGCGTAGGATACATGTGACTCCTCAAGAGTGTCACAAACACCAGACCTATGAGAATTATAGAAATACCTCTAAAGGTACCCCATCTTCTTATAGATATGAAATTCACGTGGTTGTGACATACAATCCTACTAGATTTTTTATGAAGATCCACACTGAAAACATCCCAGCATACTCTTACACTTCAGAGGAAGATTCAACAATTCCTCCATCAGATTAAAAGTCATAGTCCCACCCTAAAAATAAGTGTCCCTCTTCCTCTTGAACCCATTTTTGGAAGTCCCACTATTTCATATGGGTACCAACATACATCATCCCCACGTAGCACATAAAATATCCCACTCATCCAACTTATCACTTTTCAACATTTCTATATAATCAATTATTCACAACATCGCTATCTTGGAAAGAATTTCATGATTCAACCCAACATCAAAAAATTGGTCCTTCAACAATTTGAGACCCACCACCATAGGTGTAAACCACACTAAGTTCATAAACATATCTACATTTTGTGTTACCAACATGTTCCCTTGTTTCAATTACAAGAAAACTATTGTGTGCTAAATTCTGAATGTACCAGGGTAGAATTTTTTATTAAACAATTCATCAAAACCCTCCCATGTCACACCATGGTCCGTCCCATCATGGACCGTTATTCCCCACAACTGAAGGGATAGATCTTCTAACATGTAAATGGATAACATCACATTGATATGTGTCAGTTTTCCCCAGAATTAAGATATCTTATTCATTTTATTCTACCATGATTCGTCCCATTATGACCCTAAATCACCCCTAAGGATGGGTGCATTCTTCTTTAGAAACTGAATTGCATGTTCCACATTCCTCATTTATTCAAATTTATTCTCACTTTACACAGCCTATAAATCTTGCACTATACTCTAAACTAGCTACCGGTTCACCTAAGGCTCTGGTACAACCACATTTCTGGCTTCTTCCTCTGGATAGTCTCTACAACTCCTACTTGGTGCCATTTATATCAATACAAATACAAACATAATTCACACACCCATCGCAAGAATGGGCTTAAAATTCGTATTCAATTACATAAGAACTATCACAGTCGGTCATTCCACATGTTCAAATTTCCCATTTTACACTATTCTAAAAAATCCACAATGTTTTGAAAATCAATCCATTTTTAAAATAGTAGAAGTTTCAATGTTTCCAATCCATCCATTTGTAATCCCAATTCTTATTTTCAAAATTCACACAATAATACCACACCATAAATCATTATACACCAATGAAAAACACAACTATGTTGGATGTCATTTCAACCATGCATGTCATGCTCATCCCATTGACTACACCCACGGAAATGAGATTTCCCTTCGCTATAAGTGTGTCCAAAACAATAATGTACACAAAACCCTGGTAGAATGATGTTTGGAAGAAAAGGGTTAGCTCTGTATTTTTATGCTACACATTACATATCCCAATAATCTTATGTCTTACAACCATCAGGACTTAATGAATAGGGTAAGAGAGAATGTCTACACAAAAAAACCAACAATCAATGCAATATGACCAAACAAATGCTTTCCCTTGATAGCCAATGACTAAAAATATATATACCACTGCTAATGTAACACCCCAGGTAAATAAAGAATATGAAATCTTTATATTTTTCCCAAATTTGTGAATAAAATGTTAATTTTAATTTAACGGGGACGTTACGCTCGATGGCTTACCTAATACGCAATAACGAGTTCCATTGAAATCTTACGTCGCACTAAAATAATAAAATAATATTATTTGAAATGGTAGTTAATTCCTATCCATTTTAATGGAGGGAATGAATAGAACTAAATACAAAATGATTATATTTGTTTGTCGAATATTTTTACTTTTTACAATAAGAGGATTAAAAATGTGAATGAATTCAATTTTAAGCGTAAATTTTCTAATATTCTTTAAAAGGTGGATTAACTGCCTTTTGATGGAAAACCTATTTTAAATCCACTTTTTGACAAGTTTATGTGTTATATTTGACATAAAAAATTCTTCTTTGGAATCGGGACATCAAAATTTACTTTGTGTAAATTTTTGGAATTTTTCCAATAAAGTTCATTTTTTAATGAATAGTGAAAAATGTTGTATTTTAATTCAAAAACCCTTTTCAAAATATTTTATGTATATGATTATATTATCTTTTGAGCAGGTTTTAAAGTGAAATTAGAATATATTTTTCAAATTTAATCCTATTGTGTTCGTTGGAATTAATTTCACTTTGAAATTGGACTTAAACTAGTGACAATCTTTTGATAAATATTGTTTCATAAAAACACGCTATTTGTCATGACAGCAGGAATTAATTATTAAATTAATTAATGTAACATATATGATTTTAATTTTGTAAAATAGACATCATTTTTTAATTCAGAATATCAAATATATCTTAGGGTTATGTTTTGGTATTTTTCAAAAAAACTTCAATTTTTTATGAATAGTGAAACCACTATGTGGTACTTAAAAAAATGATTTTTCATTTAAATGAAATTTTACCACCTCTGTGTTTTGAATTTAAAAAATCCTACATACATGGTTGTCATTAAGAAGTAAAATGTGGTTCAATGGGATTAAAATAAATTTTTGGTGAATAGTAACTTTTAAGCTTTTAATCGCGATTAGAGTTAATTAGTGTAGTTTAAGGTAAAAATAATGTTTTAACAATATGAGATGATCTGGACACAAGTCCTACCCTTATTAGATGTTTCATGGCCGACCGAGACAATCCATGGGTCAACTTGGGGACCCCATGGAGCCACATTGGTAGGAAAATGACTTAAATAACTTTTTATTTAAAGTTAAAATAAAAATGTCACAAGCATGAGATGTTTCACTAAAACAATTTTTAAATGTGGATATAAAAGTCATATTTTTTACTATAAATATTCATTATAAATTTAAAGAGATTTCCTACATCTTGATATTTTTTTATAATTTTTATAGATTAAATTAAACAAATTTTTTATGACATCATGATGATGCAACGATTACCTAATTAATAACAGATTTAAATAAAATGAAAAGATAATGTTAAAACTATAAAATACACTTGTCAAAATCCTATTTTATGAGTATATTTTGAACCCTTACCATCTTATCCTAGAAATACATCAATGTGGTACCCTTAAAATCCGAAACTCATTTGAAAATAAAGTAACATTTTGTAACTTTCCAAGAGTGCCCTCTTCTCCTCTTATAAAAGCCCCCCACCTCTACCACCATACCCACACCTCTCAAGCCTTTGGATCGGCCAACCCCTGCTCGTTGTTCCTCTCCACATCCCTCTATTACTCCTAGAAGCCTCACTTTGGGCATAAGGCTTCCCAAGGAAGCCTTTGAGCTCAAATCAAAGAGAGTTACCCGATTTTAAGGCAATGTCTTCACTTGTGTTATTTTGTTTTATTTTGCTTCTCCAACCCCTAAACTTTTTTTATTAATTGATTTGGTAAAAAATCTACTATATTAAACATACTATCATTTTGTTATAAGAATAATTCGAGCTACACTTACACACACCTACATGTAATGGTTAAAGAACATACTGTTTCTGTGGATGGTAAATTTCTGCCTCACGAAACGATGAGTGTTCAACACTCGTATAACACCATCAAAGGTGTCCATTAAGATGTCACTATATTTATATATGATATATAATAAGTTAATGTTTTTCTTAATCTTCTGTATTTTTATGTGGCATAACTTTATGATTTCCTTTGTGGGTAAACACGATAATTTCATTTTTGGAAGTGCGGACTACCGCCCCCTCAAAGTGATTTGATTCGTTAATGCCATATGTGGGATGTATGAAGGATGGATTTAAAGTTATTATATATGATTTATGTTACATATAAATTATGAATATAATTATGGAATTAAAATATACATACCTCTCATTTTGTTTTAATTCCATTAATATGACATAGAAATGAAAGTAGTGTTCATGCGTACGTACGACTTATCGTCTCCATGAATGGTGCATTTCATTTCTTACCTATAAATTGTTATGTAATATTTTAAATACTTGTATATTTTAGATATATATGTTATATATGATATCCAAATCATGAATATAATTCTTGATATAATGAACCTTTGACCACACGATCAACATGTAATTGTAAGAAGTCCACTTTCGACTTAAGAACCAAATATCGACAAAACAAATATTATTAACTTAAATGATTACATAATGTTTATAACATGGAAATAAGTGATATAAAAGGAATAATGAACTTGAAAAAGGTTATTAATAAAGTATAAATTAACTCAAGATTATTATTCAGGACGTTAAAGAACGATCGAGTCAAGTCGGACCCGAGGTAAGGGATCCTACTCCTCTCTTTCTTTTTAAGTACACTCTTTATGTCATTGCTTTTAAGATAATATTTCTTATGATTGGGATTTTATTTTATATTAATCCTAATGCATGTTCTATGTTAATATGATTAGAGACCCTATTTTCTCTCATCAATCCATTTTGGACGTTTTGGGTGGCGCAGTTAGGCTGCCGAATTTTCGTAAGAGATCTAACTTGTCTCTTTCTTTTTAAGTACTCTCCTTTATGTCACTTCTTATAAGCTCCTATTTGTTATGATTGGGTATGTTATTTTACATTCCTATATCTGTACATTTTATTTTAATATGATGAGAGACCCTATTTAATCACATCAATCCATTTTTGGAAGGTTTATGTGGTGTCATTAGGCTGCCATGTTTTCGTAAGTGATTTTTCATCGCACTTTTAGTCCCGTGAGATTTATGCTACATTTTCTACAATTCCCATTGAGTGGTGTATGTACTTCCAATTATTATACTATTTGTGTAATATAATTTCATTTATGGGTATTTACATATTCATTGTATGATCGTTCTTCAATGGGGTGTATGTTTTAAATGATACCCAAGTTGGTATGGGGACCTTTCACCCTCCTTTTTTAAAAGACTTATTTTGTTATGTCTTTTAAATCACATACTATTATGTTGGTATATGTTCTTTTATATCCTTATTGATGTAAATTTTATGTCCAAGTGATGAGATACCCTTTTTATCTCTCATCAACTCTTTTTCTGAATTTTTATGTGACGTCGTTAGGTTGTCGAATTTTTGAAAGGGAACTACTTAACCCAATTTTTATTCTTTGGGATAAACTTGTACCCCATGAATATGTAGTTCTATGAATATATGTGAATGTCCTCTGATTGTTTTTCACTTAATATCCACTTATATTTGGTGTATTCGTTTGTCACACATAATTATGTAATTGATTTATCCTTAATCTAAGGATACCGTCTTTGTATGGGACTTCGTCTCAATCTCCGTTCATTGAGTCATATTTTGTTTTATACACAACCTACTTATATACGGTGTATAAACGCCTTTGCCTTTTATGTCTGTTGAAAAGGAATCTTTATATACGAAGAGTTTTACTAAACGACAAAAGGGAATTTTTTTGTCATACGTATGCGGCGACAACGACTTCTCCGCCGCCGTGAGAATTATTTGAGTTTCGGCTTCCTCTACAATCCATACGATTTTTTTAAATGAAAAAAATAAATATCATGTTTTACTTTTATTTTATTTTGTTATTGAAAATGGTTTTCATAATGTTTTTATATCAATGTGTTGTATTGATATCTTGTGATTGAAAATTGGAAATGTTATGTTTCCTTTATGCATGTTTTATGTGATACAATTATGTTATGGTTCATGTGCATTATTTTGAATATGGGTGGTTCCATGATAAACAAAGGGCGGGTGACCCCGATATAGCTCTCCAATGCATTGGGTAACAAAAAGGAGTTAAGCATTAAGGTTTCTCCAAAGATATTTAGGGAATATACTGTGATAGGTATTCCAAACGTAACCAAGAGGGTTACTCCCTACGTAAGAATGTTATGAATGCCTGAAGTTACCTTTATGTCTTATGATTTCTATGCTTTATTCATGATTTTATGAGGTATTTTTAAGTACATATGTTTTATGGGTAAAGTATGATTTCATTCATATGTATATATGTACTCATGTTTCCTTTCCATACTTTTTATAACCCTTACTGAGCTTTTCATGCTCATCCCATGATTTTGAAATGTTTTTCACAGCTCAAGAGAAAGGTACATGATATGATGATAGTTTCAAGGAAATGTCATGAAAGAATCCATGTTTTATTTTAAATATGTTTACATTGATTGGAAAAATGTATACTATCTTGTATGTAACCACTTTGTTATATGTTGAATGTAATGCATGTTTTATGATCTAATTCTCCAGAACTCTAAACCTAAAAAGATCCTCGATGTGTAATCTTGTAATAACTCAATATTAAGTAAGGTTTAAGGCTGGGGCCTTATAGTTGGAATCAGAGGTCGGTTTAGATAACTTTAGAGGTTAGGGTATTCTTTAAGCATAAGTGAAATTAACATAATGGTTAGGATTTCAGAAAGAGTCATAGTTTTTAGATAAAGTGAATGAGTATGTATATCTTCCTCATTAGTACATGATGGTTTTGTTGATATACTCAGACTGACATTTCTGTTTTTAGTGAATGGATAGATCTAGCAGGCACCAAAGTAACAATAGGTTTGAAGGAAACTTTGGTGGTTCTCTGATTAAGAGACTAGATGAAATGGGGGATTCAATGAGGAAACTCATGGTTGTTCTAACCCAACTATCAAGGAGTCATGATCAACCACTTGAACCTTGGTATGTTCTATAATGCATCATGTACGAGATGACCAATCGATGAGGAAGTTCAGGTAATAATTATAAAGGTAACCATTAGGGTTTATATGATCCTTACTTTTGAGGTAATTATGGGTTATTATATGTTATGATGGAAAATGAAAGGCATGTGATAAACATTAGGTTAAAATATGTTATGATTATTTTTGAAGATTTTATCTCATTTTGGGGAATGTTTTAAGAATTATATTGTTTTGGAAAAAGGACAACATGCAGAACGTGTGACAACCCGTCGTGTCGAACAAAGCTGCGGGAATCGATCCCACAACCAATGTGCGACTGGTATTTATCGCCTACCACTAGACTACGTGAAGTCCGTGGTTATTTTGAATAATTCTTTTTAGTTAGATGATTTTAGGAATCAAGAGTAAGTTTATATTGGGTTATCTATGGAAATAATTAACCTATCATGGAGGATATGTGATTAGGTTCATTACTTTTCAATATGAGAATTTAAGAGCAACTGATGTTATTTGGAGATAAAAGTTAATTTGTACCTTGGAAGACTATATGACTAAATCATTCAAATATTTGGGTTTCAATCTTACTTTGGTTTACTTTGAATAATTTTATGGGCAAATTTTTTATCAAATGGTCCTCATAGAACTTTGGGTTTTGTTGGACAAATTTTGGAGATTAAGAATAGATTTTCTTTTTATAAAGTGTTATCCTTTTCTGAATTATCTGATCTTGTACTAACCATTTTGGTTTTGGTTTTGGTTTTGGTTTTGGTTAAAGTCTAAAGACACGGGAAGTATATAGTTCTCTTTTGTGTATTAGGTGATTCTCTAGAAGTTGATTATAGTGAACAAGTCTTCCTATATACTCGTCTTTTGGAGAAAATATGAGTTTGTGTAAGAAATCTAATAAAAGTTGAAAGTAAACATGATAAGTAATTATGTTTCCTTATGAATAAATTCACCAATAAAAATTAACTTAAAACAAAAATGTTTTCTATTAACTTTTCCTTTTGGGGAATCGAATAACGTTTAACTCATCACAAGTTTATGATTTTCTTGTGGTTAACTTTCTCTTACACATGTTTTCTATCACTCTCCATCAGAACATGAGCCTATGTTTTCTCCTACATGTCCATGTTTTCCTACATGGAATCCTAGTATGGGTTAACTTGGGTGACCTCTGTACTTCACTTTCTTTATTTTAAAGTGATTTTTTACCGACTCTTGTTTCGATGTGGGACTTTCAAGGATGTTTCCGAGCCCAATTTTAAAATTGCGAGGACGCAATTCCCAACAGGGGGGGAAGATGTAACACCCCAGGTAAATAAAGAATATAACATCATTATATTTATCCCTATTTGTGAATAAAATATTAATATTAATTTAATGGGGACTCTATGCTTGATTTCTTACCCAATATGCAACAATGAGTTCCTTTGAAATATTACGTTGCACTATAATAATAAAATAATAATATTTTAAATGGTAGTTAACTCCTAGCCATTGTAATGGAGGGAATGAACAGAACTAACTATAAAATTATTATATATGTTTGTCAAATATTTTTAATTTTAACAATAAATGTTACAGGATTAAAAATGTGAATGAATTCAATTTTAAGCATAAACTTTCTAATATTCTTTAAAAGGTTGATTAACCGCCTTTTGATGGAGAACCTCTATTAAATCCACTTTTTGACAATTTTATGTGTTATATTTGACAAAATAAAATTCTTTTTTGGAATCGGGACATCAAAATTTACTTTGTGTAAATTTTTGGTATTTTTTCGATAAAGTTTATTTTTAATGAATAGTGAAAAATGTTGTATTTTAATTCAAATCCCCTTTTTAATATAATTTAATAATATTATTAGATTATCTTTTTAATATGTTTTAAAGTGAAATTAGAATATATTTTTACCACTTAATCCAATATTGGTCATTGGAATTAATTTCACTTTAAAATTGGACTTAAACTAGTGTCAATCTTTTGATAAATATTATTTAATAAAAACATGCTATTTGTCATGACAGTGGGAATTAATTATTAAATTAATTAATGTAACTTATACGATTTGAATTTTTTAAAATAGACATAATTTTTTAATTCATAATATCAAATATAGCTTAGGGTGTTGTTTTGGTATTTTTCTGAAGAACTTCCATTTTTGATGCATAGCGAAACCACTAAGTGGTACTTAAAAAAATAATTTTTCATTTAAATGAAATTTTACTACCTCTGTGTTTTGAATTTCAAAAATCTGACATACATGGTTTTCATTAGGAAGTAAAATTTGGTTCAATGGGATTAAAATAATTTTTTGGTGAATAGTAACTTTTATGTTTTTAATCGCGATTAGAGGTAATTAGTGTAGTTTAAGGTAAAAATAATGTTTTAATAAAATTAGATGAGCTGGACACATGTCCTACCCTTATTTTATGTGTCATGGCCGACCAATATAGTCCATGGGTCAACTTGGGGACCCCATGGAGGCACTTTGATTGGAAAATGACATAAATAACTTTTTATTTAAAGTTAAAATAAAAATGTCACAAGCATGAGATGTTTCACTAAAACATCTTTTAAATGGGGTTATACAAGTCATATTGTTTACTATAAATTTTAATTAGAAAGATAATAAGATTTACTACATCATGATATTTTTTTTATAATTTTTAGACATTAAATAAATTAAATTATTTATAACATCATGATGATGCATCGATTACCTCATTAATAAAGGATTTAAATAAAATGAAAAGATAATGTTAAAACTATGACATACACTTGTCAATAACCCATTGAATGAGTATATTTCGATCCCCTACCACTTTATCCTCTAAATACATCAATGTGTGACCTTTAAAATCCAAAACACATTTGAAAATAAAGTAACATTTTGTAACTTTCCAAGAGTTCCCCTCCTCTCCTCTTATAAAAGGCCTCCACCTCTACCACCTTACCCACAACTCTCAAGCCATTGGCTCGGCCATCCCCTACTCATTTTTCCTCTCCACGTACCTCTCTTACTCCTAGAAGCCTCACATTGGGCAGAAGTCTTCCCAAGAAAGCCTTTTAGCTCAAATCAAAGAGAGTTACCCGATTTTAAGGTAATGTCTTCACTTGTGTTCTTTTGTTTTATTTTGCTTCTCCAACCCCCTAAACACTTTTTATTAATTTATTTTGTAGAAACTCAAGTATATTCAATATAATATCATGTTGTTATAAGAATAATTCGAGCTACACTTACACACACCTACATATAATGGTTAAAGAACATACTGTTTCTGTGGATGGTGAATTTCTACCTCACGAAACAATGATTGTTCAACACTCATATAACACCTTCAAAGGTGGCCATTAATATGTAACAAAATTTATATATGATATATAATATGTTTATGTTTTACTTAAGATTATGTATTTTTCTTTTTTGGCATACCATTATGGTTTCCATTGTGGGTAAACACGATAATTTCATTTTAGGAAGTGCGGACTATCGCCCCCTCAAAGTGATTTGATTTGTTAATGCCATATATGGGATGTATAAAGGATTGATTTAAAGTTATTATATATGATTTATGTTACATATAAATGATGAATATAATTCTTGAATTAAAATATACATACCTCTCATTTAGTTTTAATTCCATTTATATGACATAGAAATGAAAGTAGTGTTCATGCGTACGTACGGCTTATCGTCTCCATGAGCGGTGCATTTCATTTAGTACCTCTAAATGATTATGTAATATTATAAATACATGTATATTCTGCATATATATGTTATATATGATATCCAAATCATTAATATCATTCTGGATATATTGAACCTTTGACCACACGAACAACATGTAATTATAAGAAGTCCACTTTCGACTTAAAACCAAATATCGACAAAACAAACATTATTAAATTAAATGATTAAATTTTGTTTATAACATGGAAATAAGTGATATAAAAGGAATAATGAAATTTAAAAAGGTTATTAATCAAGTATAAATTATCTCACGTTTATTAATCCGGACATTAAAGAACGATCGAGTCAAGTCAAACCCAAGGTAAAGGATCCTACTCCTCTCTTTCTTTTTAAGTACACTATTTTTTGTCATTCCTTTTAAGCTCATATTTCTTATTATTGGGATGTTATTTTATATTACACCTAATGTAATTTTTATTTTCATATGATGAGAGACCCTATTTTCTCTCATCAATCCATTTTGGACCTTTTGAGTGGCGTCGTTAGGCTGCCGAATTTTCGTAAGAGATCTAACCTCTCTCTTTCTTTTTAAGTACTCTCCTTTATTTCACTTCTTTTATGCTCCTCTTTATTATGATGGGGTATGTTCTTTTATATTACTCTTTCTGTACATTTTATTGTATTATGATGAGAGACCCTATTTAATCTTATCAATCCATTTTTGGATGTTTTAAGTGGCCTCGTTAGGCTGCCGAGTTTCCGTAAGGGATTTGTCAACTCACTTTTAGTCCCGTGAGATTTATGCTACATTTGCCACAATTTCCTTTTTGTGGTGTATGTACTTCCCATTATTATACTCTTTGTGTAATATAATTTAATTTATGGGTATTTACATATTCATTGTATGAACCTTCTTCAATGGGGTGTATGTTTTGAATGTTACCCATGTCGGTAAGGGATCCTTTCACCCTCCTCTTTTAAAAGACTTCTTTTGTTATGTATTTTAAATAAAATAAAATTATGTTGGGATATGTTCTTCTATATACTTATTGGTGTAAATTTTATGTCCAAGTGATGAGATACCCTTTTTATCTCTCATCAACTCTTTTTCTGAATTTTTTAGTGACGCCGTTAGGCTCTCGAATTTTTGCAAGGGAACTACTTAACCTAATTTTGATTCTTTGGGATAAACTTATACTCCATGAATATGTAGTTCTATTAATATGTGTGAATGTCCTCCGATTGTTTTGAACTTAATATCCACTTATATTTGGTGTATTCGTTTGTCACACATAATTATGTAATTGATTTATCCTTAATCCAAGGATGTCGTCTTTGTATGGGACTTCATCTCAATCTCCGTTCATTGAGGAATATATTGTTTTATACACAACCTACTTTTATACGGTGTATAAACCCCTTTTACTATTACATTTGTCAAAAAGGAATCTTTTTATATGAAGAGTTTTACTAAATGACAAAAGGGAATGTTTTTGTCGTACATATGCGGCGACAATGGCTTCTCTGCCGCCGTGATCATTATTTCAGTTTCAGCTTCCTCTACAAGCCATACCTTTTTTTAAATGAAAAAAATAAATACCATGTTTTACTTTTATTTTATTTTGGTATTGAAAATGGTTTTCATAATGTTTTTATAACAATGTGTTTTATTGATATCTTGTGATTGAAAAGAAGAAATGTTATGTTTCCTTTATGCATGTTTTATGTGATACGATTATGTTATGGTTCTTGGGAATTATTATGAAGGAGGGTGGTTCCGTGATAAACTAAGGGTGGGTGAGCCCGATATAGCTCTCCAATGAACTATGTAACGTGAAGGAGTTAAGCATTAAGGATTCTCCGAAGAGATTTAGGGAATATATTGTGATGGGTATTCCAAACATAACCAAGAGGGTTACTCCCTACGTAAGAATGTTATGAATGCCTCAAGTTACCCTTATGTCTTTTGATTTCTATGATTTATTCATGATTTTATGAGGTATTTTAAAGTGAATATGTTTTATGGGTAAAGTATTATTTCATTCTTATGTATATATGTACTCATGTTTCCTTTCCATACTTTTTATAACCCTTACTGAGGTTTTTATGCTCATCCCAAGTTTTTGAAATGTTTTTCACATATCAAGGGAAATTTCAATGATATGATGATAGTTTCAAGGAATTGTCAAGAAAGAATCCATGTTTTATTATAAATATGTTTCCATTATGGGAAAAATTAATACTATCTTTTATATAACCACTTTGTTTAAATGTGGAATGTAATGCATGTTTTATGATATAATTCTCCAAAACTCTAAACCTAAAAAGATCCTCGATGTGTAATCTTGTAATAACTCGATATTAAGTAAGGTTTAAGGCTGGGGCCTTATGGTTGGTTTCAGTTGTCGGTTTAGATAACTTTAGAGGTTAGGGTATTCTTTAATCATAAGTGACATTACCATAACTGTTATGATTTCATAAAGAGTCGTAGTTTTTAGATAAAGTGAATGAGTAAGTATATCTTCCTCATTAGTACATGATGGTTTTGTTGATATACTCACACTTTCATTTCTGTTTTTAGTGAATGGATGGATCTAGCAGGAACCAAAGTGACAATAGGCTTGAAGGAAACTATGGGGGTTCTCTGATTAAGAGACTATATGAAATGGGGGATTCAATGAGGAAACTCGTGGTTGTTCTAAACCAACTATCAAGGATTCATGATCAACCACTTGAACCTTGGTATGTTCTGTAATGCATCATGTACGAGATGACCAATCGATGAGGATGTTCAGGTAATAATTATAAAGGTAACCATTAGGGTTTATATGATCCTTACTTTTGAGGTAATTATGGGTTATTATATGTTATGATGGATAATGAAAGGCATGAGATAAACTTGAGGTTAATATATGTTTTAATTATTTTTGAAGATTTTATCTCGTTTTGGGAATGTTTTAAGAATTATATAGTTTAAGAAAAAGGACAACACGCAGACCGTGTGACAACCTGTTGCGTCGGACAAAGCTTCGGGAATCGAATCCACAACCAAAGTTCGACTGGTATTTATCGCCTACCACTGGACTACGTGAAGTCCCTGGTTAGTTTGACTAATTATATTTAGTTAGATGATTTTAGGAATCAAGAGTAAGTTTATTTTGGGATATCTATGGAAATGATTAACCTATCATGGAGGATATGTGATTAGGTTAATTACTTTTCAATATGAGAATTTAAGAGCAACTGATGTTATTTGGAGATAAAAGTTAATTTGTACCTTAGAAGACTATGTGACTAAATCCTTAAAATATTTGGGTTTCAATCTTAGTTTGGTTTACTTTGAATAATTTTATGGACAAATTGTTTATCAAATGGTCCTCGTTGAACTTTGGGTTTTGTTGGAAAAATTTTGGAGATTAAGAATAGATTTTCTTTTTTATAAAGGGTTATCCTTTTCTGGATTATCTGATATTGTACTAACCATTTTGGTTTTGGTTTTGGTTATGGTTTTGGTTAATGTCTATAGACATGGGAAGTATATAGTTCTCTTTTGTGGATTAGATGATTATCTAGAAGTTGATTATAGTGAACAAGTCTTCCTAAATACTCGTCTTTCGGATAAAATATGAGTTTGTGTAAGAAATCTAATAAAAGTTGAAAGTAAACATGATAAGTAATTTTGTTTCCTTATGAATAAATTCCTAAATAAAATTTAACTTAAAACAAAACTGTTGTCTATTAACGTTTCCTACTGGGGAATCGAATACCGTTTAACCCAACACAAGTTTGTGATTTTCTTGTGGTTAACTTTCTCCTAAACATGTTTTCTATCACTCTCCATCAGAATATGACCCTATAATTTCTCCTCCATGTCCATGTTTTCCTACATGGAATCCTAGTATGGGTTAACTCGGGTGACCTCTATACTTCTCTTTCTTTATTTTAAAGTGATTTTTTGCCGACTCTTGTTCCGATATGGGACTTTCAAAGATGTTTCCGTGCCCAATTTTAAAATTGAAAGGACGCAATTCCCAAAAGGGGGGAAGTTTGTAACACCCCAGGTAAATAAAGAATATAAAATCATTATATTTATACCTATTTGTGAATAAAATGTTAATATTAATTTAATGGGGACGCTATGCTTGATGGCTTACCCAGTACGCAACAATGACTTCCTTTGAAATCTTACGTTGCACTATAATAATAAATAATATTATTTTAAATGGTAGTTAATGCCTAGCCGTTGTAATGGAGGTAATTAACAGAACTAACTACAAAATTATTATATATGTTTGTCAAATATTTTTACTTTTTACAATAAATGTTAGAGGATTAAAAATGTGAATGAATTCAATTTTAAGCGTAAACTTTCTAATATTTTTTAAAAGGTCGATTAACCGCCTTTTGATGGAAAACCTCTTTTAAATACACTTTTGGACAATTTTATGTGTTATATTTGACAAAATAAAATTCTTGGTTTTAATCGGGACATCAAAATTTACTTTGTGTAAATTTTTGGTATTTTTCTGATAAATTTCATTTTTAATGAATAGTGAAAAATGTTGTATTTTAATTCAAAACCCCTTTTTAATCTAATTTATTTATATGATTAGATTATTTTTTGAATATGTTTTAAAGTGAAATTAGAATATATTTTCACCATTTAATCCTATAGTGGTCGTTGGAATTAATTTCACTTTGAAATTGGACTTAAACTAGTGTCAATCTTTTGATAAATATTGTTTCATAAAAACACGATATTTGTCATGAAAGTGGGAATTAATTATTAAATTAATTAATGTAAATTATACGATTTGAATTTTATAAAATTGACATCATTTTTGAATTCAGAATATCAAATATTGCTTAGGGTGATGTTTTGGTATTATTCTAAAAAACTTCAATTTTTGATGAATAGTGAAACCACTAAGTGGTACTTAGAAAATGATATTTCGTTTAAATGAAATTTTACCACCTCTGTGTTTTGAATTTAAAGAATCTGACATACATGGATATCATTAAGAATTAAAATGTGGTTCAATGGGATTAAAATAAGTTTTTGGTGAATAGTAACTTCTATGTTTTTAATCGCGATTAGAGATAATTAGTGTAGTTTAAGGTAAAAATAATGTTTTAATAATATGAGATGGGCTGGACACATGTCCTAAACTTATTTTATGTGTCTTGTCTGGCCAAGAAAATCCATGCGTCAACTTGGGGACTCCATGTAGCCACTTTGGTTGGAAAATGACATAAATAACTTTTAATTTAAAGTTAAAATAAAAATGTCACAAGCATGAGATGTTTCAGTAAAACAATTTTTAAGTGGGGTTATTAAAGTCATGTTTTTGACTATAAATATTCATTAGAAATATAATAATATTTCCTACATCATGATATTTATTTTATAATTTTTGGTCATTAAATAAATTAAATTATTTATGACATCATGATGATGCGGTGATTACCTCATTAATAATGGATTTAAATAAAATAAAAATATAATGTTAAAACCATAACTGACACTTTTCAATAACCTATTGGATGAGTATATTTCTAACCCTTACCACCTTATCTTCTAAATACATCAATGTGTGACCTTTAAAATCCGAAACTCATTTGAAAATGAAGTAACATTTTGTAACTTTCCAAGAGTGCCCCTCCACTCCTCTCATAAAAGGCCCCCACCTCTACCACCGTACCCACACCTCTCAAACCTTTGGCTCGGACAACCCTTGCACATTTTGCCTCTCCAAATCCCTCAATTACTCCTAGAATCCTCACTTTGGGCAGAAGTCATCCCATGGAAGCCTTTGATCTCAAATCAAAGAGAGTTACCCGATTTTAAGGTAATGTCTTCACTTGTGTTCTTTTGTTTTATTTTACTTCTCCAGCCCCCTAAACCCTTTTTATTAATTTCTCTTGTAAAAAATCCAGTATATTAAATATACTAGGATGTTTTTATAAGAATTATTAGAGATACACTTACATACACCTACATCTAATGGTTAAAGGACATACTGTTTCTGTGGATGGTGAATTTCTGCCTCACAAAACGATGATTGTTCAACACTCATATAACACCTTCAAAGGTGGCCATTAATATGTCACTATATTTATATATGATATATGATATGTTTATGTTTTACTTAAGCTTATTTATTTTTCTTTTGTGGCATACCTTTATGGTTTCCATTGTGGGTAAACACGATAATTTCATTTTAGGAAGTGCAGACTATCGCCCCCTCAAAGTGATTTTATTCGTTAATGCCATATGTTGGATGTATAAAGGATGGATTTAAAGTTATTATATATAATTTATGTTACATATAAATGATGAATAAAATTCTGGAATTAAAATATTCATACCTCTCATTTAGTTTTAATTCCATTAATATGACATAGAAATGAAAGTAGCGTTCATGCGTACGTACGACTTACAGTCTCCATGAGCGGTGCATTTCCTTTCTAACCTCTAAATGATTATGTAATATTATAAATACACGTATATTCTGGATATATATTATATATTTGATATCCAAATCATTAATATAATTCTGGATATAATGAACCTTTGACCACATGAACAACATGTAATTGTACGAAGTCCACTTTCGACTTAAGAACCAAATATCGACAAAACAAACATTATTAACATAAATGATTACATAATTTTTATAACATTGAAATAAGTGATATAAAAGGAATAATGAACTTGAAAATGGTTATTATGAAATTATAAATTAACTCATGTTTATTATTCAGGATGTTAAAGAATGATCGAGTCAAGTCGGACCCAATGTAAGGGATCCTACTCCTCTCTTTCTTTTTAAGTACACTCTTTTATGTCATTCCATTAATGATCATCTTTCCTATGATTGGGATGTTATTTTATATTACTCCTACTATACGTTTTATGTTCATATGATGAGAGACCCTAATTTCTCTCATCAATCCATTTTGGACGTTTTGAGTGGTGCCGTTAGGCTGCCGAATTTTCGTAAGAGATCTAACCTCTCTCTTTATTTTTAAGTACTATCCATTATGTCACATCTTTTAAGATCCTCTTTGTTATGATGGGGGATGTTATTTTATATTCCTCTTTCTGTAAATTTCATTATAATATGATGAGAGACACTATTTTATCTTATCAATCCATTTTTGGATTTTTTAAGTGGCGTCGTTAGGCTGCCGAGTTTTCGAAACGGATTTTTCTTCTCACTTTTAGTCCCGTGAGATTTATGCTACATTTTCCACCATTTCCTTTAAGTGGTGTATGTACTTCCCATTAGTATACTCTTTGGGTAATATAATTTCATTTATGGGTATTTAAATATTCATTTTATGACCCTTCTTCAATGGGTTGTACGTTTCGAAAGTTACTCAAGTCGGTAAGGAAACTTTCACCCTCCTCTTTTAAAAGACTTCTTTTGTTATGTCTTTTAATTCACATACTATTATATTGGGATTTGTTCTTATATATCATTATTGATGTAAATTTTATGTCCAAGTGATTAGATACCATTTTTATCTCTCATCAACTCTTTTTCTGAAATTTTATGTGACGCCATTAGGCTGTCGAATTTTTGCAAGGGAACTTCTTAACCCAATTTTGATTATTTGGGATAAACTTGTACTCCTTGAATATGTCGTTATATGAATATGTTTGAATGTCCTATTATTGTTTTTCACTTTATATCCACATATATTTGGTGTATTAGTTTATCACACATAATTATATAATTGATTTATCCTTAATCCAAGGATACTGTCTTTGTATGGGACTTCATCTCAATATCCTTTCATTGAGGCATATTTTGTTTTATACACAACCTAATTTTTTACGGTATATAAACCACATTTTGACTTTTATGTTTATCGAAAATGAATCTTTTTATACGAAGAGTTTTACTAAACGACAAAAGAGAATGTTTTTGTCGTACGTATGCGGCGACAACGACTTCTCCGCTTTCGTGACCATTATTTGAGTTTCGGCTTCCTCTACAAGCCATACCTTTTTTTTAAATGAAAAAAATAAATACCATGTTTTACTTTTATTTTATTTTGGTATTGAAAATGGTTTTCATAATGTTTTTATATCAATGTGTTGTATTGATATATTGTGATTGAAATGTGGAAATGTTATGTTTCCTTTATGCATGTTTTATGTGATACGATTATGTTATGGTTCTTGAGAATTATTATGAAGACAGGTGGTTCTATGATAAACTAAGTGCGGGTGAGGCCGATGTACTAGTGGTGCTTCCCAAACACTATCAATAATGGTGTCTCTTTCAACCATTATCCATAAATTTTTTATATTGATACTTCTCGCCCACATCCACATAATCAACCCACTCTATAACACTTAATAAACAAATAATAATAAAGGACCAGGGCCATACAATATGAACACAACCATTTCTAACACATTCCAATTTACAATAATAAATCACCATTTGGTAAAGATACCATTCAACCATTTTCTATGCCATACCACATATCAATGAAAATATTTTTTTATTGCAATATTTTTTCACAAATCATTTTTGACATCCAAATGAAGGAAAAAATTTAAAACCAACATTTTATAATCACACAACAAAACACCTCTTTCAACAATATCTCATTTCACCCAAAATCCCCATATCATCAACCATTGGGTTTCCAACAAGATTCACACATCATATTCACAATTAATTTTAGAAAAAAGAAATTAATTTCATCTAAATCCACTAGTTTTAACCATGAGGTGTTGAAATAGAAGCCTTCTACCTTTAGGGTTCAACTAAATTGACCCACAAGTAACCACACAACAAATCCGGAGAACGCACCACCGAAACCACTCTAGATCATCATCAATATAATAAAAAACCCTAAAATCATCAAATTTGTCTAAAAAACAATAAATATACTTTTAATGAATGTATATCCAGAAAACCAGAAAAAGGATACGATTAGATATAGAGAGAAACCAAGAAGAATCCATGAGAAAAGACTTAAGCAGGAGGAACCACCATAAAACCAGCTTGAAACCCATTAAAATACCTCCCAAATTGAGTGGGAGAGAACCACTAAACCTTGCTAAGAAGGAATACTGAATGATTATTGAGTGGTATGATGTTTTTAGATATTTAGTTTAATTATAAGTATTCCCATTTAAAAAACAAACTTTAATGGTCCGCATAGTTACCTGAAACGATTTGACCAATGGTGGACTAACTATGTGGAGTCTACTACCTCGAAGGCATCATCCAAAACCTCTCCTCAGGGTTAGAAAACCTGTATGTAAACCGTGATGGAACCCACTGCCTCTTATTTCAAATTCTTTCTAGGATTATCACACTATTTCATCTACTAGTGCTGAAATCGTGCATAACTAAAAAGGGCTCCAAACTCTTCCAATCCCTTTCCAAACACTCACAACCTCGTCAAAACACATACCAAGAAATTTTGTCCCATATAAATACATAATATAGGATGAATAAATCAAAATGGGAGTTCTATAATTATCATCATAATCTATTGGATGCATAAACATTGTGTAACCGTGCCGCTGAGATTAAAAGAAAATGATGATGTAGACAAATATCTTACCCCAAAAGATGCACCAAAACTACAAAAAAGATCAATTGATGAATGAAACATTCTGAATGGAGAATATAGATATAAAATATAATTTTTAATGATCCAATGTATCATGTTAACATAGTTTATTTGTAATGAATGATTAATCATCCATAAATTTCTTTTGTTTGTTGGATGTTTCATTGTGTTTTCTGAGAGCATCCTCATTGGCAGCGACGAGATCTGATTTGGGGTAGAGACTCCTTTTAACATTTTGGGGATGGATTTCTATCATCGGGTTTTGAATCTTTTTTGTTTTCAGGTATGATTTGGTTGTTCTTTATTCTAAGTTCATGATGGCTTGGTGACTTTTTGGAAACTGTGATGGTCTAGAATGCAATCTTTTGGATGATCTGTTGTTTTAGTAGAGGATTTGATATCGATTTGGAATTGGATCTTTGGATATTTGTTGTTCTTTATACTAATCGTGAGCTTTTAAGGTGTTCTGCGGTGTTTTTATGTGACTCACAATGATCAATGGTTATAGTGGTCAATGATTTGATGTTGCCACATTGGATTTTCTACTCGTGAGGGTTCCATGAATTTGGATGCAATTTGTTTTAGAATGATTTAAAGGATCTGCATTTCTTAGTCATAAATTTTATATACACTATGTTTTATAGTTAGGTGATATTTGATTTTGAATATATATGAAGATCACGGAGTAGTTGAAGGTTTATGTAATGAATCAATGGTAGTTCTCAGTGGTTGGATTTTCATTCTTAATGGTTTTCCGAGTGTATTGTTTTTCATCGGCCTTGGTGTCCTATGGTTCAGGGGATTATATAATTAGATTGTCTAAATGTTTCTTCTACATATTTGTTTTATGGAAAAGAGTTTCCAATATACCATATATATCTAAAATTGGATGTTGGATAGGGATTGGATATGACCATCGGTACCAGGCCCATGCATTATTTCACAAAATATTTATCCAATCAGCGGTGGAAGTTAGAAGATTAATTTAATGTATTTCAATATTGGGTGGGGATTTTCTCATGTAGTTTGGATAGTTTGGAATTTTACATTTGGATCTTTGGAGTTGTTTTGGTTTGTTTTTTTCTTTGATTTCATGACAGTTTCTCTCTTAACCGTTAAAAGGGGGTCCATCTTAATAAAAAATAAATTTCAGTCATTTTCAACATAACACTATGACCAATGGATTCAACATCCCCAACAATATCATAACCTAAGATTCATAAATATCCAATAGCTACATAATAATATAAACAGAGGGCTCTACCTCAATATATTTCTAAATCAAAACATTTAGGAGATCATGATGGTACTTCATGAGTTGTGATATGTGGATGATTTCTAGAATACCTTACATCAACATTTGATATTCCAACTGATAAGCATCATTCCGAAGATTCTATGGGAACTAAAATGGCCCAAAATATCTCAGAGGAATATTTCCACATTTTCCACATTGAAGGTGACTCATACAAGAAGAAAATATTAGGAAAAATAGATCCCCAAAAGGGCATTACAAAGGATAATGCTGACAATGTGCATATATTTTCTATCATCTCCGCACTATTACATGTTATCGATGCACATCATAAATCCACACCCAATTCACCTAAATGATGTAGCATACAACTAGAGAGATATCTCTGACCACTTTTAAAATTATAATGGACCTTCATGATTGACCAAACAAGGCCTATAAGTGTTTTATTTTGATCCAATAGTGATAATTGATATTATAAGATAACTCAAACATTTCCAGTTGGATATTCCATGTCATAATAAAATTGAAGGCACATTCATGAAGCATATCATATCAGATATGAATAGTACACTCCCTTTTACCATCTATCTTTAGATGGTAATATTTAATAAATGTGAATATAGTCCCCAAAACCTCTAGGGGACTCTTATATAAATAGGAAGAAATCCAAGGATCCCAGTCCAAAATAATGGAATTGGGAATTACATTTAACTAAAAAAACTACATCACATATATCCTACCTTGGAATACAACATTATTATAATCACTAATCATAATGAATTGTTAAAATTATTTCAACTAATAAATCACCCACCCAAAAGAATTCATCTTTCCATGTGTCCTAGGTAATCCAAAAACAAAGTCCATCGTCAACTCATCCCGATCTCAAATCTCCATTGAATGTGGCTAGAGAAACCTTGAATGTTTTATATGCTATTTGTTTATCTAATGTTAACTGTAACATTGGTACACACATATTTTAATGTCATGCTTCATTCTAGACCACAAGAATAATCATCTCATGTAATAATAATTTTTCACATTTCTTGGATAAATGGCCTATTAGTAAATATGATTTTAAAAAAAAATATCATCATAGATGTTATGTCAATAAACAGATCTCAAATCAAAAAATTCCATCTAAAGAGAGAGACCAATGAAAATGGCATCCCCACTATATAAGGTCTCTAAAATTTCATGGAACTCTTTATCTTACTCCATGAATATTTATAACATTGTTTTGTATCTATAGGTCTTCATTATGCCCCTCTTTAATCATCACATGGATCGATGGTTGAACATCCAACTTAGATAGATAATATATTTCTTAGTGACCATCGTATTTATAGAATAATAATTTATTATATTTATTAATATTCAAGAATACGATATTAATTTTGTGTTAAAGGGGAATGTTTTTTTGAAAGCACACTCAATACGCAACAACATGTTTATTTGAAATCATAGGATGCACACAACTTTGAGTTATACTGAAAAATAATATAATAGTGAGGTTATTTTAAAAAATAGTTAACTCGTAGTTATTGTATTGATAGAAATGAACATAAATCACTACATAATGATTAATTTTTCTTAAATGTCTTCATATTTATCAAATAAATTTTAGAGCCTTAAAATAATAATTAATCTTATTTTAAGCATGAAATACTCTAATATTAATTAAGACGTCCATTTACCACCATTTGATTGAGAATCCTTTTTAAATCATGATTTTTCCTCTTTTATATGTTTTAATTGGCAATATAAATTCCTTATTTAGAAATGAGACATAAAAATTTACGTTCGGTAAATTTTATATATTTTTCTCATAAAGTTCATTTTATAATGAATAGTTAAAAATACATCATTTTTGGTCAAAACTGTATTTTCATCTAATTTATTTATATGATTATATTTTAATTATAATAGGTTTTATAGTATAATTCGTTTAAATTTTTATCATTTAATACAATTTTAGTCCTTCTAACTAATGTCACATAGAAATTAGACCCAAAAACATGTCAATCATTTAGTAGTTTTATTTCTTAAAAACAGCCATTTTGGTTATGACGACAGAAATTAATTTTAAATTAATTTCAACAAAATCGGTGTTTTGAATTTAAAAAAAATTAATTTATAGTTGGAATCATGAGGTCCATGTTTGGAAATATGTACCTTTTAATTTTAGGAATTATGAATAGTATCTTCGGAAAATATTTTATTTACCGTGGTTAAAGGGTAAATTGATTAAATAATGGTAAAAAATAATATTATATTAATATTTAATTACACAAATACATGTACTAACACTGTTGAATGATAAATTTCTGATCATTGGAATGTTTGGATCGATTTTAGAGCCCAATGGAACCAATTGTGTTTGAAAATGACATTTAATTAATTTTAATTTAATGTTTTGTAAAATATAACCTAAACATGTATCATTAAATAAAACAATTTTTATATGGGGTTATATTAGTGATATATTAAACTATAAATATAAATTAGTAATATAAAACATTTTCATACATCATTTTATTTTATTTAAAAATTTCTGGAATAATATAAATAAATTTAGTTTTGACACAATAGTGATGTAGTGATTGCCTTATTAATGAAAGATTTAAATAAATGAGATTATAGATTTTAAGATAAATTTATTTTCAAACATTTTATGTCAAAAACGAATTTTAGGGATGATTATGAATTTTTATATTTCATTTCATTAATTTTTAATAAAATAATCTAGCAGGTGTTGTTTTTTTAAAAAGTCATGATATGAATAATAAAAAAATTGACATAAATTAGTTTTTAAAATAATTAAATTTTTATTAAAGGATATAATTGTCCAAAAAATATATGATTATTCCCAAATTACATAAATTATGTTAAAAATTACATTAATGATCCATGTCTGGGTCTCATGGCATTTTATAGTTACTATAGTAACCATATATTAAAAATCTACAATAAGACATGGTAAAAGTTTAATTTGTTTACTAAGGGTTAATTTTACAATATAAGGGTATCATTTTGACCTAAACATTCTAAAATCCATATTTTTAGAGTATTTAAACCTATAAAAATTTTAGCTTCTAAATATATCACTTTGGTTTTATTATATTTTGATAATCAAATATTAATAAAATAATATTTTCAAACATTTATAATGTGCCTTTCCCCCTCTTATAAAAGGATACCACGTCTAACCCTTACTCACACAACTCAATCCCCCTTGGATCTTCCTGACTCTTCCCAAAAAATCTCCCAACATCCCTCTATTTATCATAGAAGCCTTACATTGGGAATAAGGGAAATAAAGTAGGCATTTAAGCTTAAATCAAAAGGAGTTACCAGATTTGAGGTAATGTCTTCTCTCATGATTCTGGGATTTATTTTCCTTCTCCAACCTCCTAAACTATATTTATTAAAATATTTAACAACTAATCCATTATCTTCAATATATTAGATTGTTTTTATGATATTTATTCTAACATCACATACACACTCCTCTATTTAATTTATACAAACATACTGTTTCTATGTACGGTTAACTACTGCCTCACAAAACGATGATTGTTCGAATTTCCCCTACCCACTTTAATGGTAGAAATTATGATGGTACTATAATTATATATGATACATATGATATTTTATTTTATATTTATGCTTCATTAATTTTCATTTATAACCGACCTTTATGCTTTTCATGTGGTCTAAAGATGATAATTTCCTTTGGGGAAGTGCGGACAACCACCCCCTCAATGTGAAAAGGCTCATTCATGCCATACATGGAAAATATAAAGGATTCGGATAATGAAAATTCATATGATATTAGAATCTAATTATAATATATCGATGTATCACCAACTTTTCGTTCTTTTATACATAAAAAGGAAATTGACGTAGCTTCCATGCGTAGGTACAACTTACCGTCTCAAATAACAGTGCATTTAATTTGACATATCAAAATGATATGGACTATTATAAATACCTAAATACTTGATATATATTATATATATGATATATAAATCATGATTATATTTTGGAGATAATTTACTTCGATGCACATGGAAAATTTGTAATTATAACAAGATAATTTTTGTCGGATGTTTCGAACATTGGAAAAATGTTCGATATGAACTCTAATAATTAACTAATTGTTATAGCAAGGTAATAAGTGATATAAAAGGAAAAATAAAAATTAAAAATTTTATGAATAAAAAATAAATTAAAATAGGTTTATTAATCAAGAATGAAATGAATATATTAGACGTATCAGACTCGATGTAAGGGGCTTCGTCTCAATCTCCTTTAACTGAGGCATGCTTTGATAATATACACCTCTTTCTTTTACAATGTGTATAATAAAAACCTTTGAATTATACATCAACTCATATGGAATATAATTTTTAAAAATAATAATACTAAATGAAATAAGTAAATTTTTTAATGTTTTCAGCGACAATGACCTCTCTACCACTGTAATCGTTATCTGGATTCCTCAATAAGCTTTAATATTTTATAAGGAAAAGGAATATCTTATTCTATTTTTGGGTGTTTTCATTATTGAAGACAATTTTTGAAATGGATTTTGTATTTCAATGTCTTCAAATGATTTCTAATGATTTCAAATGAAATTTTACTTGTAACACCCTAAGATGTCATAGTATGTTATTCTCTTTAAAGTAATTCAATAGCTTGCACTACACGCAATACTGAGTTCGAGCGCACCACGACATACCAAACAAGCCACCCAAAAAGTATTTATGAATAATACTAAATGAATATTGAATTTTATATACTCCATATAATTTCAGAATCAATATTATTTAATTCTTAGACATAATATAAGAACAAAATAATTTTTTTCAGATAAAATAAATATTTTTTTAAAAAATGCAATTTTACCACATTTTAATAGAAAAAAATTTTAAAAACAAATATTTGACACATTTAATTATTCAATTTAATGAAATCAAAATCTTATTTAGAATCGGGATATAAAAGTTTATTTTGGATAAATTTTTGGTACTTTTCTAAGAACATTCATATTTTGATAAATAGTGAAAAATACTAAATTTTAATTGAAAACATCTTTTTTAATCGAAATAATTTATTGAGTGAAATTATCCATTTGAGTGGTTTGTATGTATAATCTGACTAAAATCATTTTATTTAATATAATGTTGGTAATTATAAAAAAAAATCGCATCTAAATTTGACATAAAAACATGTCAATCTTTTGATAGTTAGTACTTCATAAAAACCCGGTTTTTGGTTTTCACAAAAGGAATTAAATTTATATTATTTAATCATACATATACGTTTTGAATTTGGTAAAATATAAATAATTTTTGAATTTGGAATATCCAAATTACCTAAGGGTAACTTTTTTGTATTTTTATGAAAACTATCAATTTTTTATGAATAGTGAAAACACTATGTTATTGATTAAAACCAAATTTTTATTTAAATAAATATTTATTTATTTCAATATAGATAAATAATACTAATATAATATTAATGTTATTCATTGGAAACAATTTTATAATAAAATTAGATGTATAACATTTTGTTGAAATTTTTACCCTCTTTTACCAACCATCTAGGAGCATTTGCAAATTTTCATAAAACATAATTGTACCACATCAATTATTTTAATTTCAAAAGTCCAAAATACACAGTTTACATCAGTATGTAAAATTTAGTACAATGAAAGAAAATAATTTCTTCCGTATAGTAACTTTTGACTTTTATTTACCACGTATAAAAGTAAATAGGGAAATTAAAGGTCAAAATGATATTATAATTACTTTAACATGTGTTCTAATTATATTTGGTAATTATAATTCATCCATGAACAAGAATAGGAAAAAATATGATCATTTTGGTCCACATGGAATTTATGAGGACATTTATTGTTATTTTATTTAAAAAAAGTTAAAAGTGTAAAATTCAACGTTTAATAACTAATTTTTTTTAATATAATGTCATACATAGATAAATTAGACTATAAATATTCATTAGAAAGATAAAAATATTTCCTACATAATGGAATTTTATTTTTAATATTTAAACATTAAATGGTTAAATTTATTTACGACGCAATGGTGATGAAGTAATTACCTTATTAATTAATTATTAAAATAATTGATATTATAAATATCCAAATATATTTAATTTGAAAATTTTGATGAATTCCACTAATTTTCTAGGTTAATATGACCAATTATGGTTGATATAATAATTTTATTTTCATTTAATCATGTTGTTAGAATTTTCAAAAAAAAAACCAAATTCTAGATAATGTTAAAATTAACATAAATGGGTTTTTAAAACAAATACTATATTATTGGTTGATATTATATTGATAAATATCTATTTTTCATCCAATGGGACTAATTAATTTTATATATTTCATTAATATACCGCATGATGTTCTCTTGTATGTTTTGAGTATGTTTATTTACCATATAATGTAAGAATACAAGAAGACACAGTAAAAGTGAAACTATTTAAATAATAGTTAAATCTAAAAGATAAGGATAATATAGTGACCTAAACATGTCTAACTCCTATTTGTTGAGAGTATTTAGACCCATAGACATCATCTATTTAAATAAATAAATTTGGATCCATTATAAAACGAAAATGATTTATAATAAAAAATATTTCGAGTTTTTCCTAAAGTGACCCTCACCTATCTTATAAAAGGGTACATCCCCTTCTCTCAAAATAACACCTGTAACACCTTTGTCTCGGCCACCCCCTAACCATATATTTTCCCAACATCTCTAAAATCATCCTAGAGTCCTTACATTTATTTTAAATCAAACCTATGGAGCCCTTTTGATCTACACAAAAGGAAACACCTGAAGAAGAGGTAACAATTTCACCACCCTCTTTCCAATACTTTTCTTCACCCACATCTACATTCTTTGTTGTTTCCATACCAAAATAATAAATCCAAAAACTCATACATACTTCGATGTTATTATAAATATGGTAAAACCATATACATTATTCTATCCATCCTATAAATTAAGAAGTCATCGTACGTGCATACGTACGGCTTATCGTCTCCACGTCGTGGTGTAGTTTGTTATTAAAAAGAAACATTATTTTGATGGGTATAATAATTACTATAACTGATTTAAAAAAATTAATATAAAATGTAAATGATTCTGTATATATGATATACCATCCAATTATATATGATTTAACCATTAAATTAATGATATTGTCGCTCCGGCGTACGTATGGCTTACCGTTTCCACGAACGCGGTGAGATTTATTACCCATCGTAATCATTCAAAATTAATATTAATTTTATGATTAAAAATAATGTTTACGAACATAATATCATTATTTATAGTAATATAATACAGCCTATACATAAAAAAATGGCTTATGTGACAAAAAATATAAAGGAAAACGAATCAGTTAACAACCAAAACAATGATACTACTGTAATATCATTAAGAAAGAAATAATATAAATCATATATGATATAATATTTATGTATATTGTTCTTTTATAATTTAATAACACTGATTTATACATTATACAGAAGGTTAACCTACCATATACAAACTAAAATTACAAGGTTAGGGGTTTTCATGTCACTTTTATTCCTATAAGATACATGCTATATTTGCCACAATTACCTTTTTTGTGGTTTATTTGCTGCCAATTATTGTATTGTTTACATAATATAATTTAGTTTATAGTTATTTAAATCATAATGGGATTTTCCCCAAACATCATTGACTACTTTACACCATGATTATGTGTGAAATCGCTATTTATTTACTCATGTTGTAATTTACACTCCCCTTTGTTTGGATAAAATTTTGATACACATAAAAACTCCATTGATAAATTCTCTCAAGTCATCGATATAAACATGATAAATCTAATATTAACACCATTTCTATTCATTGATTTAAACATCCACATCATTAGTGTTGTTTTTACAAGCATATGTGTGAATTGCCTCTGATTTATTTACATTGAATATTCAATCATATTGATTGTATTTATATTTTTCTCACATAATTATGTCATTTATTTATCATTAAACTAAATAATCGGTCTTTATAAAATAATTCATCTCAACATACATTTCATTGAGTCTTTATTGTTGTTTTGCACCAATTCACTTTTATTTAGTCAATATAATTTACTTCGACATAATATATCATGAATCCCTTTATTCTAATGATATTATAAGTTTTTTATTACCTCAATTTTTTGTATTCAAGCATCTCTCATTTGACTATGAACGCTAACTAAAATATCATTTTAAATGTTTTAAATATTTATTCCTCTAAATCTTTCTCATTAATTTCCATGTTTTAAAAAAAATTAAGGATTTATTTATATGGAAATTAATGTTTTAAAATTGGAACTCCTTTTAAAATTTTCAAAGTTGTATGGGACACTTTTGTTCAAAAATCTAATTTAAACAGCTTCGTTATAAAAAATTATTCTTTTAAATGTTTTCTATAAAAAGGTGGATATTTCTATAAAATTATTTTGATGATTATTTCCATCTATGTAAATATCCTTCACTGTTCTTGATTGAGGTAAATTTATTATAAAAAAATATCCCATATTGTATTGAATGAGTTATTCTTGACTTTGGATGTTCTATTTTTATACCATTCATGGTTTGTGGTTTAAATAATGACATTTTGTATTCTTGTTTTAATAAGAATTTTTTGATTATGTTTCAACCATTTCATATGAGGAATGCACTGGACATAGAATGTGATGGGAGGGTACCTCTATTTCTCCTCAATGCATTGGTAGGTCTGATGAGACAAACTACTATCTTGCACAAGGTCTTGAAAACATCCTAGTTGTAGTATTTGCATGAGGGATTGACTATGTGGTTATGATGTCAAAGCTTATGAATTCCATCATTATGAAATTTTCTATTGATAATAAATTTGATAATTCTACTACTAGAATATACATGTTAAAAATTAGATGGAATTATTTGATTTATCATTTCCAAATTATGATGATGTTTATGTTTATAATGATTGTGTTCTAATCTGATACATTTCCTTAAATGGTTCTTCTTATTTATAATAGTTTCTGCTATATTATTATTCTGACTAGGAATCTGAGCTCACCACATTCTTATATTTTATTTTCCCCAGGATACAGAGAAGTATATTATGATTATCCTAAAGGAAAGGCTATGGGATAAAACAATGTTCAAATGGGAAAAAAAAATTTTTATTTCATGATGTAATGTAAAACTTATATATGTTTATAGTACATCTAAGGAAACTAAACTGATCGGGCTTTCGGGACATTATTCCATGTATGATGCCAATGTTATGTAAAAATGAACTAATTTTAGATAACTGTGGTCGGGGTATTATAATTGTCATCTGATGAATTTTAGCACAAATATTGGAAACTAGATTTCGAAAAAAACCCTGATTAGAAAACACTAACCTAAGATAGACATTGAGGATTAGAATATAAGAACATCCAAAAAAATTTGTAATGTAAATATTTTATTGGTTTTCCATGAAATTAATCATTGTCTGGATATGAGGAGGTAGAGGAGGCTCTATCACAGATGTACCTAGGAGTAAAATCTCCGATAAGGAGTTTCATACTTGAGCTGGGGTATCCTAGAACACAACAATGGTCCTTGCTACATGATTGGTTATGACATTTCATGGGGATATGCATAAGATAATTCACATTTTCTTTACAATCTGATTTAAAGGATTTTATGAGAATATGAGAATAAATAACTTTGGTTAATCCTAAGATGTTTTAGGTTGAAAATAAGGTGTTATGATATTCTCTACATTATTTAATGACTCACATTATTCTTTCTTGTGTTAGCCAATGATTGGATTCAAAGTAATTCATAGTTAAATTGAACATGATGTACAATGTGGTAACAGTGGTTTAAATGAGAAACAAAATAAAATGTTGATAGGTTTAAACGTTATCGTGTTCATGATGAATCAATTTTCTGAAAATATGATCAACAACATATATATAATCCAACACCAAGACTCAACCAAGAATTGAGAGGTGTTGAATGATAAGAGCTCTAGTAGTGGAGAACACAGAGAATGAAAAACACTATTTCCATCATCCAGTAAATGTTGAAGGAGACACCTAGGAAAGTGTCTTAGAAAAAAGAAATTCTTTTTTTGTGGGAAAGAAGAACATTAAATACATAATTTCCATGAAAAAATGAAGAGTATTATGGGAGAAAATAAAAATGATCCTAAGAATTCATTTATAGTCATTTGCGGTAAATGTAGGGGAACTGGGGATTACTCGAGTTAATGTCCTATTCTATAGAATTCTCTCCTGGTAAAGGACGATCCTATAAAGAAATAAATGGATGGAGAAATGTTTAAATGTGTTAGTACTCTTTGTTGATGGTATTACTTTGGAGTACAATTTTCATATATGTGTAAGACTACAATTTTTTTTAGTGAAAATTATATTTTAGGAATAATTATCTTTTCAATTGTTGATATAGTTGTAAATTACAATTTGGGTTTATATGATCCTTGAATTTGAAGCAATTAAAAGTTATTAAATTTTGGGATGAAAATGAGAGGTATGAAATAACATTTGTGGTGAAATTATGGTTATTTTGAAGAATTTATCTCATTTTGGTAATGCTATAAAATTTAGTATTTTAAAAAGGACAACACACTGACCATGTGACTACCCGTCGCATCAAACAAAGCTGCGAGAATCGAACCCACAACCAGAGTGAAATGAGAATTTATTACTTACCATTGTACTGCGTGAAGTCCCTGGTTAGTGTGACTAATTCTTTTAAGTTAAATATTAAGTTGATTTGGGATCTTATGTATTATTAAATAGATATCCTTAGTATAGGAAAATGATTTGTAATTAATTGATAAATGTTATTTTGGAAGATGTTCAATCTGTTGGGAAAACATTATGCCTAAGAAAAATAGAATGTTATGGGATTTCATTTGTGGAGTAATGGTATATTTTTAACAATGTTTTTATTCTAGATTTATAGTGATTTGGGTTATTTATTGAAATGATTATCTAATAATAGAGAATATGTGATTTGGTTAATTACTTTTAGGTATGTGACATTAAGAGTAGTAAATGTTATTTGGAGATACAATTTAATGTGGAAGACTACGTAATCAAATTCTTCTATATTTTGGGTTTCAATATTAGTTTGGAATAAATTGACGGATTTTAAGGATAATTGTTTATTAAATGGTTTTTATTGTACTTTGGGTATTGTTGGTTTAATTTTATAAATTAATATTAGTATTTATTTCTCTAAAGGATTATCCTTTTGGGACCATCTAATCTTTGACTAACCATTATGGTATTGGTTAATCTCTAAATACAAGGGAAATATATAATTTAGCCTTTGTAGATCATGTGATTATCTAGAAGGGGATTCTAGATGATCAGGTGTGACCAAGTTATAAATACCCAACCTTAAAACATTACATAATATTGAATTAAATGAATAATTAACATTGAGGATCTTTTCAGGTTTAGATTTTTAGAGAATTAAGACATAACAATTACATCTGAAAGATTACATAGTAGACACATCTACTCAGTTTCCATTTTTTTCAAAGAATATAAACTCTTGAACAAAATAGTCATGTCTAGTTCCATGTTTTGGACATAATGACATTTCCATGATCCCATCCTTGACTGTATTCCAATTTTAGTCTTATTGAAAACATTTCAGAAACGTGGGATGAGCATAAAAAGCTCAGTAAGGGATATAAAAATACGGAATGAAAACATTAGTCCATGTATACATAAGAATCAATGAAATCATACTTTACTCAGAAAACATAATCACTTCAACATACCTCATGAAATCATAAGATTTATGAATAACTCATAGAAATCATAATTGATAAAGGTAACCTGAGGCATTCATAACATTCGTACGTAGGGAGCAACTCTCATGGTTATGTTTGGAATATCCATCACATTATATTCCCTAAATATCTTCAAAGAAAACTTATCGTTTAACTCCATCGTCTTACCCAATGCATTGGAGATATATATCGGGCTCACTCGTCCATAATTTATCACGAAACCACTCGTCTTTATAAACCATGCCCAAGAACCATACCATAATCGTATCACATAAAACATTCATAAAGGAAACATAACATTTCCACATTTCAATCACAATATATCAATACAAAACATTGATATAAGAAAAACATTATCATAACCATTTTTGATACCAAAGTTAATGAAAAGTAAAACATGGTATTTATTTTTCATTTAAAAAATTTTATGGCTTGTAGAGGATGCCGAAACTCAAATAAAGTTCACGACGGTGGAGAAGTCCTTGACGCTACGTAAGTAAGACAAAAAATTCCTTTTGTTGTTTAGTAAAACACTTCATATGAAAAGATTTATTTTGAATAAAAGTAAAATTCAAAGGGTTTTATACACTATATTAAACAATGTTGTGTATATAACAAAATATGCCTCAATGAATGGAGATTGAGACCAAGCCCTTTAGAAAGTCGGTATCCTTAGACTGAAGATAGATCAATTACATGATTATGTGTGGCCAATATAAATACACCTATGATAAGAAGATATTTAGTGTAAAACAATTGGAGGTCATCCACACATATTCATATTATGACATAATCAGGAAGTAGAGGGTTGACCAAAAGAAATGAAATTGGGACAAGAAGTTCCCTTACAGAAATTCGATAGCCTAACGTCATCATTTTAAAATTCAGAAAATCTTATGATGAGAGATAAAAAGGGTATCTCATCAGTTGGAAAAATAATTTCCAGCAGTAAGGATATATAATAACATATCCCAACTTAAAAAGATGTATATTAAGAGACTTAACAAAAAGAATTCGTTTTAAAGAGGAGGGTGAAACGTTCCCTTATCGATTTGGGTAACTTTCGAAACGTACACCCCATGAAATAAGGGTCATACAATGAAGATGTAAACACTCATAAATTAATGTATATTTCATAAAGAATACAATAAAGGGCAGTACATACACCAAAAAAAGTAAATAGTGGAAAATGTATCATGAATCTCACGGGAACAAAAAGTGAGCTAAAAACCACATACATCATTGTAATCAATCGAGTCGTATGACCAAAAGATAATAAAAAAAAATGAACCACTGGATACCATTATTATAAATTGAATAATTATAATATATATCAAATGGAAGTAAAAAATACACCACATGAAATAAATAATTGGAGAACAATGCAAATCTCATGGAATTGAAAGTTAGATAAGATATCCCCTTACAAAAATTCTACTGCCTAACAGAGCCACGTAAAACATCAAAAAATGGATTGAAGATATCAAATAGGGTATCTCATCATATTAAAATAATAATTACAATATTATTAATATATATTAACATTCCCCAACATAAGAAAGAGGATCTTAAAGGAAGTGAAATAAAATAGAGTACATAAAAAAGAAAGATAGAGGTTGGATCCCTTATCTCAAGTCTGACTTGTCTTCTTCGTTTATTTATATTCCTGAATAATAAACATTTTTCAATTTATAATTTCATAATGAACTCTGTTAAAGTGTATTATTCAATTAATATCACATATTATAATGTTATAATAACTATTTAATTATGTGAGTTCATATCAGACGTTTTTGTCGATGTTTGGTATATGAGTCAAAATGAACTTCTTTGAAAATAATTGTCCATGTAGTTATAAGTACATAATATCCAGTATAGTATTAATTATTTAAATATAATATATATCCAGAATATATTCATTTTATACTATTCCATAACATTTGGAGAAAAAAAGAAATGAAATGCATTGTTCATAGTGACGGTAGTCCGTACGTACGCATGAATGCTACTTTCATTTCTTTGTCACATTAATGGAATTAAAACTAAATGAGGGAGATATATATATTATAATTCAAATATAATATATATGTTATATAGGAAACATAATTTCATTAATTTCATTCTTTATAAATTCAATGTATTGCATGAATGAGTCACATCACTTGAGGGGGCGGTAGTCCACACTTCCTCAAATGAAATTATCGCATTTGCACAACATGCAAAGCATAAAGGTATGTTTTAAATGTAAAATACAGAATCATAGAGAGGAAATACTATAATATATATAATAAATAAATATATTTCCATCATAATGGACAGCATGAGAGGAGGTAGGAGAAGATAGGACAATCATCGTTTCGTGAGGTAGTAATTCTCCATCCACAAAAACAGTATGTTCTTTAACCATTAGATAGAGGTGTGTGTAAGTGTAGCTCGAATACATCAAATAACAACATCCTAGTATATTTAATATACTGCTGTTCTTATAATAGAAAGTAATATAGAGAGTTTAAGGGGTTGGAGAAGCAAAATAAAACCAAAGAACATAAGAGAAGACATTACCTTTAAATTGGGTAACTCCCTTTGGTTTGAACCAAAAGGGTTTCTTAAAAAACTTTCTACTAAAGGAAAGGATTCTAGGATGAAAAGAGGTATGTGGATAGAAAACATTAGTAGATTGTGGTCGATATAAAGGATTTAGAGGTGTGTGTAAGGGGGTAGAGGTGGGGGCCTTTTATAAGAGGGAGGAGGGGAACTCTTTGAATGTTATAAAATGTTAATTTATTATAAAATGATTTTTGGATTTTAAAGGTCCCAAAAAGATATATTTTGAGGATAAGGTGATAAGGGTTCAAAATCCATCCATCCAATACGTTTTAGACAGGTTTATGTATTAGATTATACATTATCATTTCATTTTATTTAAAGCGTTCTTTAATGAGGTAATCCCTTCATCATCATAGTGTCATAAATAAATATATTTTTTTAAAGTCTAAAAATTATAAAAAAATACCATCATGTAGGAAATGTATTTATATTTCCAATGAATTTTTATAGTCAAAGTGATCATTTATGTAAAAAAAATTAAAATTGTTTTACTTAGGTGATACATACTTTGGTAACATTTTCCTTTCTAAAAAAATGTTATAAAAGGTCACTATCACTCTAAAGTGATTCCATGGGGTCCCATGGTTGGCACATGACATCCCATGGTCGTAAATAACACCAGAAATAGTAGTAGGACACATGTTGGGGTAATTTTATACTTTTATGATATTATTTTATTACCTTTAACTACCCGATTACTAATTCCACATGATAGTTAAGGATAATTACACTCATTACTATTCATAATGTCCAAAAACAAAAAGAAACTTAATTACATAATTTGGATCTTTTGATTCCAAATATGGAATCCATTTTATCAAATTAAAAACACATAAATTTCAGAAATTAATTTAAAATAATTCCTGTTGTCCAAACCAAAGATGGGTTTTTAAAAAGTACAGTCTATCAAAAGATTGATTTTTTTTACATCCAATTTAAAAGTGAAATTACATACAATGAAAAAAACTGTATTAAATGAGAAAAACATAATTAAATTACACCTTAAATCTAATTAAAAAATAAAATCTAACTATATAAATAAAATGTATGAAAAGGTAGTTTTGAATTAAAATGCAGTATTTTCACTATTCATTGAAAATGAACATTTGTCAGAAAAAAACCCAATATTCACCCTAAGCTATATTTGATATTCCAAATTAAATAATGATATAAATTTTACCTAATTAAAAACATAGAAGTTGCATTAATTATTTCTATAATCAATTCTTGTGTGAAAACAAATAGCGTGTTTTTAATAAAACAATATCTATTAAAATATTGACACTTGTTTAAGTCCAATTTCTAACTAAAATTAATTAAAATGACCAAAATTGGATTAAATAGTAAAAATATATTTTAGTTACACTTTAAAACCAATTTAAAAGATAATATGACCATAAAAATAAATTATACTAAAAGGAGGTTTTGAATTAAAATACACATTTTCACTATTCATTAAATAAAATGAACACTATTGGAAAAATAAAAAAAATTACACAAAGTAAATTTTGATGTCTTGATTCTAAAGAAGGATTTTTTTTGTCAAATAAATAATAAAAAATTGTCAAAAAATTTCTTTAAAAAAGGGTTCTTCCTCAAGAGGAGGTTAATCAACCTTTTAAATAATATGTGAATACTTATGCTTAAAATTGGATTCATTCGCATTTTAATCCTCTAACATTTATTGAGTAAATGTAAAAATATTTGAGAAGAATATATAATCAATTTTTAGTTAGTTATGTTCATTCCTACCAATACATCGACTAGGAGTTTACTACCATTTACAAAAATATTATTTTGTTATTAGCGCGCAACATATGAATTCAATGAATCTTGTTGTTTCATATTGGGTACTCCATTGAACATAGAATCCCCATTTATGTAATATTAATATATTATTTGAAAATATTAATATATATGAACATTTAATATTCATTATTTACAAGGGATATTACAAAGACATCTTCAATACTCATCATTTGGAAAAAAAAATGAGCTAGTGGTAAAAATTTATTAAAGGATGAAACTGTACTTAAAATGTAAGTATATCTATTTATGTTCTTAGTCAATCTCAAAATTAAATTATTTAACCTTTTTAAATGGAACATAAAAAACGTTGTCCATTTAATTTTCCTACTGAGAAACTAATGATTGTTTATCCCATCACAGTTTTGTGGTTGTCTTGTGGTTAACATTCTTTTGATCATGTTTTTTATCACACTCCATAAGAACATGACACTTAGTTTAACTTCCATATACATGTTTTCTTACCTGGAATACTCTTATGGGATTTCTAGTGTGACGTTTTTACTTCTCATTCAATCTTTTAAAGTGGTAGTTTTGTTGAATTTTTTTCAGATGTGGTACATTCAATGATGTTCCCATGACCGATTATAAAACATCGAGGACACAATTTACAAAAGGAGGAAGAATGTAGCACCCCACAATTTCATAGTAATTTATTTTCATTAATGTAATTCAATATCATGTGATGCACGCAACACCGAGTTCAAGTGCACCATGACATACCAAATAAGTCACCCAAAAAGAAGTTATGAATAGTATAAAATGAAAATTGAATTTTATATACTCCATATAATTTTAGAATCTATATTATGTGTTTATTGGACAAAATATAAGAATAGATTCATTTTTTCAGATAAAAGAGGTATTTTTAAAAAAATTAAATTTTACCACCATCTAATGGGAAACCGTTTCAAAACCCAATATTCGACACTTTTATAAATTCAATTTAACTAAATTAAATTCTTCTTTAGAATAGGGACATAAAAATTTATTTCGGTTAAATTTTTGATACTTTTCTGATAACATTCATCTTTTGATGAATATTGAAAATTACTAAATTTTAATTGAAAACAACTTTTTTAATCGAAATAATATATTGTGTTAAATTATAAATTTGTTTATTTAGGAAGTATAATAATATTATATTTTTAACATTTAATACAATGTATGTCATTATATGTAATTTCATAGTAAAATTTTAAATAAACACATGTCAATCTATTGATAGTTTTTATTTCTTAAAAACACGCTTTTTGGTTTTGACAATGGAGATTAATTTTAAATTAATTAATGCTAATTATATGTTTTTAATTTGGTAAAACAAAATTCATTTTGTAATTTTAATATCAAAGTTAGCTTCGAGTGAATTTTTTTAATTCTTTTGAAAACATTCAATTTTTGATGAATTGTGAAAAACGTTGCGTTATTATTTAAAAACAAACTTTTGATTTAAATATTTATTTATTTTATTTATTTATGTCAATATAGAGACATAATACCTATATTAGTTCATTTTGATTAATTGGAGTCTTTTTTATAATAAAATTAGATGTATAAAATTTTATTGAACTTTTTTTGTCTTTTACCCACTTTCCCAGAACATTTGCAAAATTGCATATAACATAATTTTACCACATCAGTGAGTTGAATTTAATAAATCTTAGACACATGGTTGAAAACAATAAATAAATGTTTTTTCAATATGATGAAAAAGATTTGGTGAATAGTAACTGATGACTTTTATTTACCACGGTTAAAAGTAAATAGGGTAATTAACCATAAAAATGATATTATAATTACCAAAACACATGTCCTAATTATATTAGATAAGTATAATTCGACCAAAAACAACCTCAGAAATAAAAAATTATCCTTTTGGTCCACTTGGATTAGATTATGAAATTTATTATTATTTTATTTAATGAATAGTTAAAATTGTTAAATTCAATGTTTAATAACTAATCCATTTTAATATAGTGTTATACATAAGATAAATTTGACTAAAAATATTAATTTGAAATCTAAAGATATTTCCTACATAATGGTATTTTATTTATTATTTTTAGACATTAAATAATTAAATTTATTTATTCCACAATAATGATGGAGTAATTACCTAATTAATGAAAGATTAAAATAATTGATATTATAAATATACAATTAAATATAATTTGAGAGTTTTGATTAATTAAACTAATTTTCGAAGATAAAAAAACATTTTAGGGTTGATTAAATAATTTTTTTCTATGCAATCATGCTGTTTAGATTTTCACAAATTCTTAATACTAAATAATGACAAAATTGACAAAATTGAGTTTTTAAAAAAAATACTATATTTTTGGCTGATATAATATTATTAAAATTCTATGATTCGGAAAAAGGGAATAAATAATATTATATATTTCATTAATGAACCACTGGAGGTTCTCTTGGTTGTTTATAGTATGTTTATTAACCATATAGTTTAAGAGTACAAGAAGACATGGTAAAAGATAAATTATTTTATCAATAGTTAAATCTAAAAGATAAGGTTAATATGGTGACCTAAAATTGTATAAAACCTATTGGATAAGAGTATTTAAGACCATAAACAACATTTTATTTAAATTAAAACAATTTTGATCCATTATAAACCGATATTTATCTACAGAAAAATAATATTTCATGGTTTTCCTAAAGTGACCCTCACCTGTCTTATAAAAAGGTAATTCCCCTTCTCTCTGCATCAAACCTCCAAAGCCATTCGTATAATACAAACCCTACCCAAATATCCCCATATCATTCGTCACATCGAACTGGAGTCCATACAATGATTTGAAATGCAACCTATGGAGCACTTTTGATCAACTCAAAATGAAACACCCGAAGAAGAGATAATAATTTCACCACCATCTTTCAAGTTTTTTTTCTTCTTACACATCCTATTTCATTTTTTAATACATACCAAAATAATCACAATATTACCTTCTACATAATATGATGTTATTAAAAATATCGTACAACCATATTCATTTTTATATCTATCCTATTAATGACAAAGTCACTATACGTGCGTGCGTATGGTTTAATGTATCCACGTCGTGGTGTAGTTTGTTATAAAAAACCTCATTATTTAGATGGCTATAATATAGATTATAACTCATTTAAATAATAAATATAACATGTTAATGATTCTTTATATATTATATAAAATCCAATTATATACGATTTCACCATCAAAAGAATGATATTGTCGCTCGTGCATACGTACGACTTACTGTCTCAATGAATGCGATGAAATTCATTCCCCATAGGAAAATCTAAAGAGTAATTTATTAATTTTATGATTAAAAATAATGTTTATGAAATTAATAACATTATGGATATGAATAAAATACAACCTACACGTAACAGACATGACTTACATAACAAAATATAAAAAGGAAAATGATTCAGTTATCCAACTAAACAATGATACTACAGAAACATCATTAACAAGGGAAAATTAGAAGATCACACATGACATCTTGTTTATGTTTTCGGATCTTTTATTATTTATTGACAATTATTTCACCATTATACAGGAGGCTAACCTACAATATAATAAGGAAAAGTACAAGGTAAGAGGTTTTCATCTCACTTTTATTCATGTGAGATATATGCTATATTTGTCACTATTACCTTTTGTGTGGTATATGTACTTCCCATGATTGTATTTTTTGAATAATATAAATTAATTTATTGGTATTTTAATCATCATTTTATAATCTTTCATTCATGGGGATTATGTTTCGTATGTTACCAAATCGGAAAGGGAATTTTAAATTTCAATTTCCACCCGTTCAATTCTATGCAAAATTCATTAATTACATTACTCAAAGATTATGTGTGAAATCACTATTTATATACTTTTATAGTAAATTACACTACCCTTTGTGAGGATATACTTTTGATACAGAAAATGTAACAACCCAATCTTCCATGTTATGTTTCCCTTTGAATAATGCAACAACTTGCATTGTACGTAACTTCGAGATTCTAACAAATCGTGACCAATCAAACTACCCGTTATGAATAGTAATAACAAATTTTTTAAATTTTTTCAATTTTATCATTAAAAATATAATTTATTTTTTGGATTAGAATATCTAATTTATCTTAGGGTGAATTTTTTTTATTTTTCTGAAAGTATTCATTTTTTGAGGAATAGTGAAAATAATAAATTTTAATTAAAAAAACATTTTTAATCAAACTAAATTATAGTGATAAATTATAATATGGATGGTTTTTAATAAAAATTAGATTATATATTTACTATTTAATCTAATTTTGGTCATTTGATGTAATTTCGAATTTAAACTGGACATAAGAAAGTCTCAATATTTTGATCATTATTATTTCTTAAAAACATTCTTCTTGGTTTGACAACAAGATGTAATTTTAAATTAATTTCTGCCACTTCTATGTTTTGAATTTAGAAAAATGTATTCATTATTTATAATCAAGAGGTCCAAGTAGTGTAAATAGGTAACTTTTATTTCTAGAAATTTTTAAAAATTACTTCGGTAAATATTTTATTTACCATGGTTAAATGGTAAATCCAGTAAATAAGGGTAAACAAATAATATTATAATATTACTAAATTACCCTAAAACATGTTCTAACAAACCGTTATGATACATTTCCTACCCTGGTCATCCTTGGGTCGATTTTGGGACCCCAAGGAGCCACTTGTATGTGATAATTCACATTATATTAATTATGTTAATGCAAATACAAAAATGACATTAGTGTATATCTTTTAGTAAAACAATTTTTACATAGGGTTACATATGTTATCACTTCGACTATAAATTTCATTATAAATATAAAAAAATTTCATACATAATGGTATTTTTAAAAATAAAGTTAGAGATTGAATAATTACATTTATTTTGGACATAATGATGATGTAGTATTTCCCTTATTAATGAAAAATTCAAATGAAAGGTATTATAAATGTTTAAATAAATATTAGCTGGAAGTTTTGATTCCATACATGAATTTTCAAGGTTAGTGTGACATTATAGTATTGATTAAATAAGATTTTATGATGTAATAATTCTTTTATGAATTTATCAAAAAAATAGTGAATGGTATCAAAATTGACACAAAAGTGTATTTATAACAAATATTATATTATTAATTGATATTATTTTCCTAAAAATACTAGGATCATACAAATGTCTTAAATAATATTATATATCTCATTAATTAACCACTTTATGTTCTCTTGGAAGTTTATAGTATTTTTATTAAACATATAATATAAAAATACAAAGAGACACGGTAAATGCCAAACTAATTAAATTGAAGTTAAATCTATATGATAGGATTAATATAGTGACCCAAACCTATCTAAAAAGTATTGGTTGAGTGGTTTTTGAACCATTAATATCTTAGCCTCTAAATAAAGTATTTTCGAGCCATTATAAACCTAAAATGATTTTACAATAAAATAATATTTCAATCTTTTCATGAGGTGCCCCTCAACCCTCTAATAAAAAGGCACGTCCCCTTCTCTAAAATTCATACCTTCAAGGCCATTTGGATCAGCTAAACACTACCCATACATCCTCTCAACTATCCTCCTTTCATACTAGAGGGATTGTTTTAGTTATAAATCCATCGGGTGGAACCCTTTTGATCAAATACAAAGGAATAACCCGAAGTTGAGGTAAATATTTCATTACCTCTTTCAACTTCCTTTCTTATTCCACTTCTTATTTCTTTTTTGTTTCCATTATAAAATAATAACTTCAGCATCTTCTATATAATATGATTTTATGATAAATATTGTACAACCATATTAATTATTCTATCCACCCTTTGAATTTCATGTCACCATACCTGCGTACATACGGCTTACTCTCTCCACATCAGGGTGTAGTTGTTATTCAATACATTATTATTTGGATGGGTATAATAATGCTTTATAATTTATGTAAATAATAACATTAATATTTTTATTATTCTTTATATATGATATACCATCCAATTAAAAATTATTTTAATATCAAAAGAATGATTTTGTCACTCGTTCGTACATACGAATTACCGTCTCCATGAACGCGATGAAATTCATTCCCCAACATATCCATTAATGAATAATTTTCATTTTATCCTTAAAAATAATGTTTAAGGACCTAATATAATTCTGAATATGACTAAGATACACCATATCAACAACAAAAATCAGTTACAAAACAAATCATATAAAGGGAAACGAATTAGTTAACACCCAAAACGATGATACAACTAAAATAGCATTAAAAAAAGCAATATTAGAAGATCATATATGAAATCATATTTACATATATGGTTCATTTATAATTTAATAACAATTATTTAACTATTATATAGCAGTTTAATGTTCCATCTACCAAGGAAAAGTACAAGGTAATGGTTAATTTTACTATCTCTTCATTATCTGAGATTGTTTATACATACTTATCTACCAGGACCTCTTTATCATCCAAATCCATGCTTTATTATAATGTATTTCCAAACATTTTTACTATTTACTAGACAATGGGTTAATTTAAGTTATAACATTATTTTACCTTATATGTTTTGAATGGAATATTTTAGTTTTTTTCAAAACAAGGTACTTTATAAACTTTTCGACATAATTAGCGTAAGAATTGTTTTTTAAATTATACGGAAGGGGTGGATATTTTATGCCGTTATAACATCGTTGAAGCATCCCTTACAATATTATAAGAATATTTTAAAAATAAATATTTCCTTTAAAACTATGTGACTCTAAAATGATTTCAATATAGAATGTTATATTTTCTAAAAATTGTTTTGATTTCATAAATGTCAACATAATTTGATGGATTTTAAGAATATTTGATGTTGATTTATAGTGGTACAGTACTTTTATATTGTATTGAAGGTTTTTTGATGTTTTTTAGAGTGGATGTGTTATTTTAAAACCATTCATTGTTTATCTATAATGTATTTACATTTCGTATGCTAGTTTTAATATTAATGTTTATGTTATGTTTAAAACATTTCTTACGATGAATAAATTAGACGTAGTAAGTGACAGTTGGAGCCTGATGTTGAGTCAAAAGTTCTCCTATGATGTCTATATTTTTTTTTGGAAATCAAAAATGTCTTTTACCATGCTGATCGTAATGACCATGCTGATCATACTGACCATGCTGATCGTAAGGACAATGCTGATCATACTGACCATGCTGGTCGTACTGGCCATGTTGATCAAACTAACCATGATGATCGTACTGACCATTCTGATCGCACTAACCATACTTATCATACGGACTATAATTTTTGTACTGACTCTGTCAATCGTATCGTACTGACTCTGTCAATCATATTTTACTGACATTGTAAATTATACTCACTTTTGTGTATCTTACATTGTACCATACCTTTATATTCAATACAATTGTGGATATTTGTTTTTGTTGTGAATTGTATTAGTTTAAGATCATTTAAACTAATTTCTTAAGTGTTTAAACACAATGTATTTTAAACCTACAATTCACCCCCCATGTTGTATTGTTAAATCGAATATACATATACATCTACATTTTGATCCTACAATAAGGATAACACATCTCTTTGGGTTAAAAGAAGTGTAATATTTTTTACATTTCCGCTACAAATTGTATTAGAAATGAAATTGTTTTGTTTCCTTTTCCATTTCATATACATTTTTAATTGTTCCAATTACACTTATACTATTACATTTTATATTATTAGATTCTATATGCTTTATGATATAATCTGAAACTTTTATATTACTCTGATTATTGTATTCATCTTGAATACAATTACTTTACTTCTCTTATATATTTACATTGTATCATACCTTTATATTCAAAACAATTGTGGTTGTTTGTTTTTGTTGTGAATTGTATTAGTATAAGATCATTTAAACTAATTTCTAATGTGTTTAAACACAAATTTTTAAACCTACAATTAAACCCCCCCCCATCTTGTATTGTTCCTTCTAATATACATATACATCTACATTTTTGATCCTACAATCGGTATCAAAGGAGGTTTCAACTGATTTGTACTACTAACATTGATTATTTAATATTACTATTTCAATTATTTACTACACTAACGTGTGCAGTGGAAAAGTTTTTGTTTTATCAAGATGGTAGGAATGAATATTGGGCCAATTGAAAACCTAAATCCATCTAGACCACCGATTTTTGATAAGAATGATTATGAATAATGGAGAGATCTAAATAAGACATTCGTGATCAATACTCGTGTAGACAATTTTATTATTCTTTCGGGAGGTTACAAAATTCCTGAAAAAGAAGTCAGTTCTTTCACTAAACAAGAGAAGAAAGAATATCAACTGAATTACAAGGTACGAAATACATTATAATGATCTATGACTAGGAATATATACAGCCACATATCTTCTTGTGAAGCAGCCAACTACATTTGGAAGAAGTTGGAAGTCACACATTTTGGTACATCCAGCGTTATAGAAACAAGAAGAACAGTGCTTCGAGTAGAGTATCATGGATTTGTTTTTCCGTATTGAGAGCAAGTGTGTAATGTGAAACAAAGATTTATGACAATTGTCAACAGTTTAAAATCTATGGGATAAAAATGTCTTGATGATTAAGTACTTGTAGATAAGATTATTGACATAATACCAAATGAATGGGAGTCGAAAAGGACAGTTATTGATGAAAATAGAAATTTTTCCCAAATTAATCTTGGTGAACTCTTTGGAACTATTCTACAGAATGAAACAAGAATGAAAAGAGATTCTTATTTCAATAAGAAGAAAAATGGAAATGGAAGTGTAGCTTTTACTACTACATATAAATCTAAAACACCTGAAAAGATAACAAGATTCAAAGCCAAGAATGTTGTTATATCAGAATCAAGTGATAGTGATCACTCGGAAAATGAGTTAGCCAATCTTGCTCAAAGGATGAACAAGATTGTGGGAAAGAGAGACTTCCAATACATATTCAAAAAGAAAGATAAGAAATATAAGAAAGATTCAGAGGTAACTTGTTATGAACGTAAGAAAGTAAGACATATAAGACCGGATTGACCTTTACTGAAAAGAAATGACAGAAAGGAAAAACATTCTAAAAGGAATAAGAAAAGGATTTACAAGACAAAGATGAAGAATGTATTGAAGGAAAATGATACTTGGAGTGAAAGTTGTAGTGATTCATTAGATAATTCTTCTGAATATGAGTCCTCATGATAGAGAAATAATGGACTTATAGTCAGATTACCAATTAATGATCATCATCTCATGGATATGGTAGATAATTCTAAATCTATTATAAATGTTTCCTTGAATGCTAATTATACTGAAAATAGATATTATGAATATTCAAATAATGAGTCTTCATCATCAGAAGATGATACTTTACCTTGTTTTGAAGAATTGACTAGGTTTGCTAAATTACATGAGAATGAAAATACTAAACATAAGAAAAATCATGAAAAAGAAAATTCTAGAATGTGAGTTTTAACCAAATAAGTATCAAATCATTCTAATGATCATGATACGAAAACATATGATTTTGAAAGTATTTTAAAAACCCTTGTGAAACTAAAATCTGATAAGGATAAACTTTCTAAGTATCTAGAAAATATTATTTCTAAGAAAAACGTTTTAGAGCCTAACTCGAATTTAAAATCAAATGTGTTGGAGGATAAAAATTTAGTTTTAAAACTAAATTCAGAAATTTTTTCTTTGAATTTTTTTTTGTCAAACTTTACTTATGTCGAGGATAAATTTGAAAAAATGAATTCTCAAATTTGACCTTTGAGAAATCAATCTGGACTTGGTTATACTCATTCTAAACCGGTTTTTAGTAATAACTATTTGGTTCCAAAAAATAACCCTTTTTGTTATAAGTGTCAATGTGGTGGACACTCGAAAAGAGAGTGTTCTCTTAATAGAACTCAGTCTTTAGGATTTCATAAAGCTCATTTTTTAAAACAAATGTGGATTCCAAAATTCTGTTATCTAACCATTCTGGATCCAAACAAGTTTGGATTCTGAAAAACTAATTGTTCCTTTTTCAGGAAAATGAGATGTGTACCAACAAGATTATTTGGTACATGGATAGTGGTTGTTCTCGACACGTGACTGGAAACAAAGATTTATTTGAAAATATTCTCAAAACAAAAGGTGGAAAGGTTACCTTCAGAGATAATGCTCAAGGAAATATTATTGGGATTGGTAATATTGTTTTTCTTGGAAATGTTCATATCTCAAATGTTTTGTTTGTTAACGGTCTTAGTCACAATCTCATCAGCATAAGTCAATTATGTGATTAAGGTTACCTTGTGAATTTTAGAAATGATAAATGTTTAGTTCACAATTCCAAGGATGAGTTCATTCTATCTTCCCATAGACATGAGAATGTATACACTATTAACATAGAAGACCTTAGGAGCCAAAATTTATCCTGCTTAAGTGAAATAGAAGACCAATCATGGTTATGGAATAGAAGAATAGGATACTGCAACCTAAGAAACCATTGTAAAATCTCAAAGAAAAGACTTGTAAATGGACTACCAGATCTTAGATATGATTCTTCAAAAGTCTGTGATCCTTTTCCATTTGGCAAGAAACATAAAACTAGATTTAAATCAATTAATGAAGTTTAAACTTCTATTCCATTACAGATAGTTCATATGGATCTTTTTGGTCCTTCACAAACTGGAAGAATTGGAGGAAAATAATATGTATATGTTTTAGTTGATGACATTACTAGATTCACATGGGTCTATTTTCTAACAAAGAAATCTGACGCCTTTTCCTATTTCAAAGCATTTAGAGCCCAAGTTAAAAACGAGAAGAACCTACCATTGAAAACTATTCATAGTGGTCATGGTGGTGAATTTCAATATTCTGAATTTGAAACTTTTTATAGTTAGAAATGTATTACTCAAAATTTCTCTGCTCCAAGAACTCCTCAGCAAAATGGTGTTGTTGAAAGAAGAAATCATATTTTTCAGGAAATGACTAGAACCATGTTGAGTGAATACCCAATTTCTAATCACATTTGGGATGAAACTATTAGTACTACTTGCTATACTATAAATCGGGTTTTAACTTGTCCTTTTCATAATAAAACACCTTATGAATTATGGACTGGCCGAAAACCTAAAGTTTCATATGTCAAAGCTTTTGGGTGCAAAGTATTAATTCTAAATGCTATTGATAATCTACCCAAATTCTCACCAATATCTGATGAAGGAATCATTTTAGGCTATTCTATAACTTCAAAGTCTTATAGAGAATTCAATAAAAATGCTTGTACAGTTGAGGAAACATTACATATAAAATTTGACAAAACTGATCCTTTTTCTAAACCATCCAAACCTACATCCTCAGATGTGTTTTCCAAAATTGATTATCAACCATTGTTAAAAGATCCTTCTGAGAAGGAAAATGTTCCAGAAAGTGTTCCTGAAATACTTACCCCAGAAGACTTTCTACCATATGATGATTAACAGGTTTTACAAAACCCAAATCAATTGTTTCTTAAGAATCATCCCAGTGATAACATCATTAGTGATGTAAATCAACCTACAAGGACCAGAAATTCCTTAAGAAATGAAATAGAACATCTTGCCTTTCTTTCACAATTCGAACCTAAAAGTCCGAGTGAGGCCTTAGGTGATGTATATTGGATCAAATCATTGCAAGATAAAAAAAATGAATTTGAGAGGGATCAAGTTGGAACTTTAGTTGAAAGACCTAAAGAAACAACTGTAATTGGTGTAAAATGGGAATTTAGAAACAAATGTGATGAAAATTTAATCATCGTACGAAATAACGCAAGACTTGTTGCTAAAGGCTATAACCAACAAGAGGGAATAGACTACGAAGAAACATATGATATAGTAGCTAGACTTGAATCTATTCGTATTCTATTATCTTTTCAGAATACTTTAATTTCAAATTATTTCAAAATGATGTTATGTGTGCTTTTCTAAATGGTTTTGTTCAAGAAAAAGTTTTTGTCGAACAACCCCCTGGTTTTCTAGACCCAAAACATCCTAATCATGTTTTTAAACTTACCAAAGCTCTATATGGTTTTGAAAAAACCCCTAAATCATGGTATGATAGACTTACTAGATTTCTTTTACCAAACAATTATGCAAAAGGTACAACAAATAGATCACTTTTTATAAAAATGGAAAATAAAAACGTTTTGATTGTTCAAATTTAAGTTGATGACATCATATTTGGATCAACTCAGCAATCTTTAACTGATTCTTTTTCTAATCTAATGAAATATGAGTTTGAAATGAGTATGATGGTTGAGTTACCATTCTTTTTAGGTTATCAAATTTCTCAAAAACCAGAAGGAACATGTATATCTCAATATAATTATATTAAAGACTTGCTCAAATTGTATGGATACAACAATACTAAAAGTATTATCACTCCAATTGGTACCTCAAATACACTTGATTTGGATGAAACTGGGAAACCAGTAGATCAAACAATTTTTAGAGGTATGATAGGATGTTTTCTATACTTGATAGCTAGTTGACCAGACTTAATGTTTTTTGTATGCTTATGTTCAAGATACCAATATAATCCAAAAGAGTCTCATTTAAAATCCGTAAAGATAATCTTTCGGTATTTAAAAGGAACTATGGATTTTGGACTTTTTTACTCTTTTGGAAGTGATTTTGTTTTAAAAAGTTTTATAGATTCTGATTTTGGTGGTTGTAGAATGGATAGAAAAAGTACATCTGGAAGATGTCATTTCTTAGGAGATTCATGGGTTTCTTGGTCCTACAAGAACCAACACTTGGTAGCACTTTCCACTGCTGAAGCTGAATATGTAGCAGCTGGAAGTTGTTGTGCTCAAGTGTTGTGGATGTAACACATACTCAGTGACAATGGATTGAGTTTTTCCAAAACCCAAATTTTGTGTGATAACACTAGTACCATAGCTCTAAGTAAGAACCCAACACATCACTCTCGTGCAAAACACATAGATGTTATGCATAACTTTCATAGGGATCACACACAAAAAAGAGATATTATTTTACAATTCATCGTAACGCAAGAACAACTTTCTCGCATTTTTATAAAACCATTACCTTACGATAGATTTGAGTTTAAAAAATAGAATATTGGAATAATTACATTCAAATAATCAATCTTATCTACTTCATGTTTTACATTTCTCCTTACAAATATACAACTCCTCTTAGAAAGGGGGAGAACATTTCTTAATCTGTTTTTTTTATGATCTTTAATTATTTATTCTCCTAGTATGTGTTTTTACCTTTTTGTTTGTCGTCTTGACAATTTAATTGTATTATTTACCTTTTCGTTTATCGTTTTGACAGTTATATTGTATTATTTACACTTTTGTTTATCGTATTGATAGTTTTATTGTATTATTTACCATTCTGTTTATCATATTGATTGTTTTATCGTATTATTCACCATTCTGTTTATCGTATTGACTATTTTATCATATTATCTACCTATCTGTTTATCGTATTGACTGATTACCATAACAAGTATTATCATTGTAATGAATTTCTTTTCCATTGGCACGTCTAATCATGGTTATGAATTTCTTTTCCATCGGCTCGTCAGTTTGTGGTAACAAGATTGTTTTCCATCGGCTCGTCAGTTCATGGTAATGAATTTTTCTTCCATCGGTACGACCGTTCATGGTAATGAATTTCTTTTCCATCAGCTCGTCAGTTCATGGTAATGAATTTCTTTTCCATTGGCTCGTCAGTTCATGGTAACAAGATTATTTTCCATTGGCATGTCAGTTCATAGTAACAAGTTTGTTTTCTATTGGATTGTCAGTTCATGGTAACAAGATTGTTTTCCATCGGCTCGTTAGTTTATAGTAATCAATTTCTTTTCCACCATCTCATCAGTTCATGTTAACAAGTTTTTTTCAATCGGATCATCAGTTCATGGAAACGACTTTATTTTCCATCAGCTTGACATTAGATTGTATACTTTTTCTTAATACACTTGTGTTTTATTTCATTGTTAATACTACTAAAAATTAACTTATGATCTCCGGCAGGTATATTTTTTTTGAAAAAAATCATTTTAATCCTATCTGTTGATCTCATTTCTTCTAATCTCAACCGTAGAAGATCAACTATCACCCTTTTTCTTCCTATAAATAGACCCCCTCCCTAATCCCACAATAGTTTTTCACGATTTTTGGCGAAGCTCTACTCCATAGATTTAATTCTTTGTATGAAATTTCAGCTGCTTCAACTATATGTCCCAGTCCTCTGCCAATACTCCTATAGAAATGTCTTCATAGATCTTTTCAGAGAAAGACTTTTTAAGAGAAAGGTTATTCTCTCGGGACTTTTTTGATTCATACGATTCTACAATCAAAATAATCACTTTGTTTCAAGGCTAGGAGCATTTATTTGTTGAAAACCCAGTATCCCAAGATCTGGTTCGTATTGATGAAGTCAGTCATTTTTACAAAAACGAATTGTTTGATAAGAACATAACTATCAACTTTGATATGTACGATAGAAATATTTCTATGTATGTAAATCAAGCAGCTCATTTTCTGAATGTTTCGATAGAAGGTGATTCTTTCTTTCCATCTCAAAAACTACCAAAGGAAGTTGGTACATTAAACAAATAGAATACTGAAAAGTCTCTGTTTATTATAAATGAAGAGAAGAGGAAAGTGGCTCATCATTCACCAGATATCATATTTGTGGCTCTCTGGATTCAAGGATTTCTTATCCCAAGAAAAGGGGATAGAGAAACAATGAAGGATTCTATTATCTTCATGTGGGACTATCATGTCAACATGAGAAAAGTAAATCTCATGGGATATATTTTTAAAACTATTCAGAATGTTAAGTCATGAGAAATTATGTCTCATTTGATCATGTATCCAGCCATTCTTACAATGTTCATTCTCGAGAGTATAAAGTTTTGTAATATTCTTTTGAAAGGAAATTTGATAGATCGGAAGCCATCCTGGATTAGTAAAAGTACATTGAAAATGTTGAATGTTTGTTTTGATCAGAATTCAAAGATTTTTGTAAAGGATTTAGAAGCTCATTTGGCTTAGAATCAATCGGCACCTATGCCTGCCAAAGACAATCCTTCTTTTGGAGCTCCTCAAAAGTCATATCCGCAAACCAGTTCAAAGCCAAAGAAGAAACCAAAGTACAGTAAGGTGGTTGGGGGAAAGTGGAGAGAAGATAGAGAACAAAGAAAAGAAGGTGAACCAAAGTTTTTTCTTGACCCAGTTAAATCTTATACAGAATGAATAAGGGTAGAGGAAACCCTTCAAGCTGAAAAGAATAAGAATACTGTTTTGAAAAGAAAGGATCAAGACTTTGATATCTCTAATGCACTGAAAATGGTTGAGGATTCTAGTGCTCAACTAACGGAAGAAGTACATCAAGAACTTATCATACAAATTCTTCTAGAGAAAGAAAAAGGGAAATATATGTTGGATGAAATACATGAAGTTGAAGAAGAGGAATGAGACTTTATTTTATAATTCCTTCAAAGTTAGAAGAAAAGTAGAGGAGAATCTTACAAAAAACAGAGTGAAGGTGTTCATCAAGCTCCCCATGCCGATCAAGAACCGGTTGAAACCTTTAAAACTCCAGAAAGAATTATTTCACAAGGGAATCAACATCCTCAATCTTCTCATACAATCGTTATCAGTGATAAAAAGGAAGAAGAAAGAAAGGGGATTGGAAAATAAAAAGGAAAATAGATAGTTGTAGACTCAAGATGATCAAATGAACTGAATTAATATGATGAGGATATCGATTCAGTATAGAAAATTTCTCTAATGAAAAGTGATTACATTGTTCATGTTTTAAGGAGAATTGAAAATACCGTCCCTTACTTTCCCAAGCTTGAGGGAAAAATTGATTTCATTACTGAAAATCAGAGAAAGATGTTCTGCTCTGTAAGAGAATTGAGAAAGAATGTTTTGTCAGTTGAAGCTGATTTGAATGTTCTATCTGAAAGTTCAGCAGCTCATACGATTGATTGCAACAGAATGACCAAGTGGTCATACAAAACAAATAGCTCAATGAATGTCCATGGGATAGAAATTGAAGATATAAAGAGGTTGTAAAATGATCTTTCGATTGCTATCAATAAGCTCGAAAAAGAAACAATTGAATGACTGAATCAGGTAACTCGTAGAGTTGATATCCCATCAGTGAAAGTGTTGCAAGAAAGAATGGATGCCTTTCAGTCAGAATTTTTGAAGGTTTCTTCTTTCAAAGATGAAATGGTTTTGTTGAAGAAACAAAATTCATTGTTAGACAATGATAACATGAATTGTCAAGAAAGAATTGATACTCCTGAGGAAGTAATCAGAGTCTAGGAGGAGACCATCAAGATTCAAGATCAGCTTTTTTCCGACCAATAAGAGCGTCTCAGATATCAGGGTTATTACATTTCTGAAGACAATAAAGAAATCAAAAAGTTGAAAGTCGTTCTTCATGAGATGATAAAGAAGGAAAATTAAAGGGAAAAAATGATTGTTGTATTTGTTTTTCTTATCTTATGAATCCTATATGTTTTTGTTTTGTAATGACATTTATGTTACTCTTTCTTTAGTCCTGCAATTCTTTTCTATAAATCATTCAGGAAACTCAAGGTTACCCCATTCTTTTTTTTAAATCACAAAGGGGGAGAATGTTTTACAAAGGGAGAATTTTTTAATCAAATACTTTGAAACCAAGGAAAATATATGAATACAATCCTTAGGAAAATACATACCTATGGGAGAATTAGTTGTATTCAGTTTCATATTCATAAGAGTTTCCAATAACTAAGTGGGAGATAAGTATTTCTTGTTATCTTTAAATTGTGTTTTGTGTTTCCAAAATGGGAGAGATTGTTGACTCAAAAGTTTTTCTTTTTACTTCTATATCTTGTTTTGGAAATCACAAATGTCTTTTAACATGCTGATTGTAATAACCATGCTGATCGTACTGACCATGCTGATCTTACTGACCATGCTGATCGTACTGACCATGCTGATCATACTCACCATGTTGATCATACTGACCATGCTGATCACACTAACCATACTGATCGTACTGACTCTATCAATCGTATCGTACTGACTCTGTCAATTGTATTATACTCACTCTGTCAATTGTACTCACTTTTGTGTATCTTACATTGTATCATATCAGTACATTACATTTAGTAATACTTATTGTACACATACTTTTATCACATGCATGATTTTACTATTTTATTAAAAGATTTGTTTTAGATCAATCATACTCATGATTATCATGTTCATATATCATTGTTTTAACAAATACAATGTCGTTGAGTTAGTTAAAAACTAATCAATGTGATTTCGTACTTTCTGTTTCAATATGACCGTTATAATTCCAGGTGTCCAAGTCCCTCCGAGTTTTTCATAGAAATATGACAGTTGGAGGAAATATGACCATTGGAACCTGAGGCCTATAAATAGGAGGACATTTGAAGCCGAGAAATAATAATTGTGATACTTTTCTTCTATCATGTTCTAGAAAGAGACTCTATGACTTCTCTCATGTTTCGTTCGAAATCCTTGAAACTACAAAACATGAACATCTCATTCCTAGTTTTTTTATTTCTATATGTGCTCTGTTTATGCTTTGTGTGGACGATCATCGTATCGAGGGCTGCCGGGGATAAGCAGACAGACGAACCGATCATCGTATCGAGGGCTACTGGGGATAGGCAGACAGACGAACTGATCATCGTATCGAGGGCTGCAGGTGATAGGTAGACAGACATACCGATCATCATATCGAGGGCTTACCAAGGTGGAGGTATGACATACCTCTTATCCTAGGGCAAAGGATAACGCTTCTCTTTGGGTTAAAAGAATTTTAATACTTTTTACATTTCCACTGCCAGTTGTATTAGAAAGGAAATTATTTTTTTTCCTTTTCAATTTCATATTCATTTGTAATTGTTCCAATTACACTTACACTATTACATTTTATATTGTTAGATTCTCTACGTCATATGATAGAATCTCACACATTTGTATTACTCTGATTATTGTATTCATCTTGAATACAATTACTTTACTTCTCTTATATAATTAAATTGTATCATACCTTTATATTCAATATAATTGTGGTTTTATGTTTTTGTTGTGAATTGTATTAGTTTAAGATCATTTAGACTAACTTCTTAGGTGTTTAAACACAAAGTTTTATAAACCTACAATTCACCCCCCCTGTTGTATTATTCCATCTAATATACATATACATCTAAATTTTCGATCCTACACCCACTATAGCTCCTCGATTCATCGATGGGCCTCATGCGACAAACTAGTGTCTCGGCACAAGGCCTTGACAAAATCTTATTTTTAGTATGGGAACAAGGACATGAATATGTGGTTATGAAGTCTTCTATTATGCATTCCATCATTATGATAGTGGGTATTGATATTACATGTGATTATTCGACTAGTATAATATAAATGTGAATAATGAAATAGATTTATTTGATTTTATCTTTAACATATTATGTTGAAGATCAAGTTTAAAAGTATTTTTTTAGTGTTATACATTTCTTTAAATGTTTATGCTTATTTATAAAATTATCTTCAATATTGTTATCCTTACTAAGCATCTGTGCTCACCCCTTTCTATGTATTATGTTTCCCAGGATGCGAAGAAGTATTTTATGACTAACCTACAAAAATAGTCTAAAGGGATATGAGTGTGGTCTGTTGAAACAATGTTGTTGTATTTTTTTATTTTATAATGTAATTTAATCTTAAGAATGTATCTATTATTGACAAGGCTACTGAACTGATCTATATTTTAGGACCTGATTTCTTTGTGTCATGCCAATGTTATATAGTAATGCACCGACACAGAGTAACCGGGGTCGGGGCATTACAGTTGTTATCAGAGGACCTTTAGTATAAACCTTGGAATCTAGATTTATATAAACTCTGATTAGATCATATTACTGTATGATAGACATTGAGCATTAATATAGATGAACATTGTAAAATTTTGGTATTGTAGAGATATTCTATGTTTTCAAAGAAATACATCCCTATCTGGAAAAGAGGAGGTAGAGGCGGCTCTGGAACAAATGTACCTAAGGGTATAACCTGAAAACACAACTTTGATATAGACTCAAATGGGAACTGGTGCATGACAATAGGCCTTGCTACACTCTTGGTTACGACACTCTTAGGGGAAATGCTTAGGAATATTATCATTTTCTTTAAAAATAATTATTACGAGTTTATGAGTATATACTTCCTCAAAGAATACATTTTTATGATTGTGTATTATATCCATAAACTTTTTAGTTTATGTTAAGTGTTTTAGAGGTTTTGAATTATTTATTTCAATTCATGTACTAATCTAGTTTTTTCCATTGGTTTGAAATGGAAGCTAGTGGACGTAATGGAAACCATATCAATGCACATAATATCTGTAGGAATTTACCTCCTACTAATGAAAATTATTGTTGAGCTAGTGAAGAAATTGGTATTGATCAACCTATCACCATTTCTGGGACAACTCACTCATGTTATGAATAATAACCTTACCCATATGGAGCAACCTGATCCATGACATAGTGGATCAATGTTATATTTCTTCACGAGGAAACAACCACTAACATTCAATCAGAGTACAGATACATTAGTAGCTGAGAAATGGATAAATTCCTTCGAGAAAACATTCCACGCCTTGGGTAGTAGTGAAAGCGAAATTATATTCATGGGAGGTTACCGCCTCACTGGAGATGCTTATCAATGGTGTTCATTGATTCGAAACACAAAGGAATATGATGAAGTATAAAATATGGAATGGAGGGTGTTTAAAGAGATTTTCATAGAAAAATTATTTACTCATGGCCATTGAGCAGATATGGGAATGAAATTTCTAAGTTGGAGGCAAAAAGAGGATGATAATATCACTGAGTATAAAGATAACGTTACAAGGTTAGAAAGTCATGCATCAGATTATATACATAACCCAAGAAGATAGATTGTTCGTTTCGTTGTTGTGTTAAAATCATTTCTCCATCGAGCATTAGTCTCACAATCCTTCTCATCATACAAGAAATTTATCTCATGTGCTATCAAGATAGAAAAGGAATTATCTATGTTATATGACATTAAATCAATGAAAGAGATGAAGAGATCTTCTGAACACTCTAGAAATGGAAATAATTGGAAAAATTGAAATGTTGAATATACACCCAACAGGAACTGTGGGAAGAAACAACCTGGTACTTTTCTGAAGGGAATGGGAGTCTGTTACGAGTGTGGGGGAGAATTCCACCAGGCTCGTGATTTCAAGGGGAAGAAAGATGTTGTCAATGTTGAATGATACAATTGTTGAGAAAGGGGGCATTACACAAATTAATTTCATAAGTTCCAAGGGAACTTACCTCAGAAAAGTACAAGGGATTAAAGCCAATCTTATTCTATCACTACTTCTGAAGTTTAAGCTCTGAAATACGTGGTGGTAGGTAATTTAATGGTTTCCGCTAGTTTAGAAAATGATTTATTTGATTATGGATCCTCTCATTGTTTCATATCTTAATAGTTTTCTAGGAAAATTATTATTTTTTAATTTTATTTAACATGGTATTTTCAGTCAAATCTCCTAAGGTATGTTTATTTGCAACAATGTTTTCTGAATGACAACCCATTATGGAATATAAATGTTCTTTATCTGATGATCTCATCATCATACCCATGATTTAATTTGATATAATCATTGGTATGGATTGGATTTCGGACCATGATGCAATAATGTATTGTAATAAGATAGAGGTTTCTATTTTTGATGATGAAGATAAAAGCCAACTTATGTTAAGAGAAGAATTTTCACCACCTGATTCTTATCTAGATCCACCCCCAATAGCTCAACTAAATTAAATTATCTGGGAGGAAGAGAATGAAATAATAGTGGGTGAGGAAAAAAATGTTCAAATAGAGGATGTACGTATTTTGCAAAAGTCTGTTGATATATTTACAGAGGATTTTCTTGGATATCCTCCAGGACGAGAAATTGAGTTTTCCATTGATTCAATTCCTGGTTCAAGGACCATATCAAAGACCCTTTATAGAATGGCCAGAGTGGAAATAAAAGAACTAAAGAAACTACTAAAGGAATTGAGTAATATGGGATTTATTCACCCTGGTGTTTCTCCATGGGGAGCCCGTGCCCATTTTGTTAAAAGAAAGACATATCTATGAGGTTGTTTATTGACAACAGGGAGATCAATGCTATAACAACAATGAACAAGAATCACCTATATTGAATTGATGATTTTTTTGAACAACTTCATGGAGCTCAATATTTTTCAATGATTGACCTTCGATCTGGATACCATTAGTTGTGCCTGAAGAAGGAAGACATTCCGAAGACTAAATTTCGAACCATGTACGAGCATTACGAGTTTACAGTAATGGATTTTGGGATGACTAAAGCACCATCTATTTTGATTGATATAAGAATAGGGTTTTTAAGGAATATATTGACGAATTTTTAGTGGTATTTGTTGATGATATCTTGGTATACTCCAAAAGCTTCAATGATCATGGAAATCCCTTTTTCATTATCTTGAATAATATTCAATGAAATTAATTATATGGGAAGTTTAGAAAGTGTGAATTATATCTTCAAGAAATTTAATTTCATGGACATTTCTTCAATAATGATAGAATATCTATTTAACCTTAAATGACCAAGTAAATACATTAATATCAAGCACCGACGAGTATAACTGTGGTACGCAGTTTTATTTGTTTAGTAGGTTATTATCGATATTTCATCCAGAATTTCTTCCGATTGCCAAACCCATTAACCAAACTCACACGTAAAGGGGTTAAATTTTTTTGGAAAAAAGAGTGTGAATAATGTTTTAAATAATTGAAGGGAATATTATTCAATGCTCATATATTGACTCTACCATCGGGGAATGACGAGTTTTTTATTTGTAGTGATGCTTCAAAGAATGGAATTGGTAGTGTTCTAATATAGAATGATAGGGTTATTGCCTATGCATCAATATAGATAATAATTAATGAACAAAACTATACAAATCATGATCTTGAGTTAACAGGTACAATATTTTCTTTGAAGAAATGGAGACACTATCGATATAGTGAAAATGTGAGAATTATACTGATCAAAAGAGTTTGATGTATATTTTCTCACAAAAAAAAACTCAACATGAGGAAATGGTGATGGGTTGAACTACTCAAGGATTTTTATTTCACAATACACTACCATATAGGGAAGGAAAATCAGGTAGAAGATGATTTGAGTAAATAAATCATATCATTTTGAACAATAAGAGAGTTGAAAAGGATCCTATATACATGGATCTAGTAAATATGAATATGGGAATAACCAAGGAATGTGAAACATCAATGCTTTTTCAAATGGTTTCTAAACCATCATTACTGGAAAAGAAAACAAGCTCATTGGATGATGATGAGGAGTTTCAAAAGAAGATTAATGCTATGAATAATAGTATATTGGGTGACTTCATATATGAAGATGGATTGTTTAAATTTGGGATGAGACTTTATGTTCCCAATATACGTGATCTAAAAACAGAATTGTTATATGATTCTCATAGATCCAACTTCTCTATAAACCTTGGGAGAACCAAAATTTATAGAGATTTGAAAGAACATTTTTGGTGGGACAACATGAAAAGGGAGATTGCTGATATTGTGTCAAGATGTATGGTTTGGAAACAAGTGAAATATAGAATCCAACAGCATGGAGGAATCATGCAACCTCTACCCATACCTGAGTGGTAATGGGATAATATAACTATGGACTTTGTCATGGGACACCCAAAGACTCCTAAATGGAATGGTGCAATATGGGTTAGTGTTGATCGTATTACCAAGTCATCACATTTTACTGCTATAAGAGAAGAATTACCACTTAAACGTTTAGCATGGTTGCATATTAATGAAGTTGTCAGAGTTGATGGAGTACCCTTATCGATTTTTTATGATCGTGATCCCGTTATACATCAAGATTATGGAAATGTCATCAGAAAGCCCTGGATACTGAACTTCGTTTGAGCACTGCATACAACCCTAAAACTGAGGGACAGTTAGAACAGACCATTTAAACCTTAGAATACAGGTTGAGATCTTCCTTACTTGATTTTCAAGGAATGTGGGACCAATATTTACATCTAGTAGAATTTTCCTAGAACAATAGCTTCCATTCAAGTATTCAGATGGCACCATATGAGGCGTTATATGGAAAGATATGTCGCACACCAACTTGTTTGGATGATTTCAGTGAATGAAAACGTATAGTCCCAGAACATGTTGTGTAAATTAGTGAAAAGGTGAAGGTAATCCAAACCCACATCAAAGATACCCAATGTAGGAAGAAGAGCTATGCTGATAACCAAAGGAATGATTTGGAATTTCAGGTAGGAGATCGTGTTTTCCTGAATGTATCTCCATGGAAGGGAACTATACAATTCAGTAAGAAGGGTAAATTAAGTCCTAAGAACATTGGACCTTTCGAAATTCAATAATGAATTGGGGTTGTAGCTTACCATTTTTCAATGACGCCAAGTCTCTCTAATGTTCATGATGTGTTCCATGTATCGCTGTTGAGAAAATACATTCCTAAACCAACGCATGTACTATCCTATGAGGAATTATAACTAGAACCCGATCAGTCCTATTTCAAAGAGACTATTAATGTTCCAGATACAAGAGAAAAAGGCTTTAGAAACCGAACAACTTGTATGATAAAAGTTCTATGGAAAAACCATAAGATGTAAGAGGCAACATGGGAACCCATGGAACATATGATGAAAAACCACCCGAATCATTTTATGTGTTAAAATTCTAGAAACTTCAATGACCAAATTTTTTGAATGAGGGGAGAATGTAACACCCCAAGCTTCCATGGTATGTTTCCCTTTGAATAATGCAATAGCCTGTATTTGACGCAAATTCGAGATTCTAACACATCACGACCAATAAAACTTGTCATTATGAATTGTAATACACACTATTTGAAACATTATCAATTTAAACATTCAAATTGGACTTCATTTTGGGGTTTCAAATATCAAAATTAGATTAGGGTGATTTTTTGGTATTTTTCTGAAAACATTCTGTTTTTGATGAATAGTGAAAAATACAAAATTTTAATTAAAAACAAAATTTTTAATGAAAATAATTTATAGTGATAAATTATACAATGAATGGTTTATAAGTATAATTAGATTATATTTTTACAATTTAAACCAATTTTGGTCATTGGACATAATTTCACATTTTAGCTTGACATTAAAAAGTGTTAATCATTTGATAGTTATTATTTCTTAAAATCATGCTTTTTTTATTGACAGCGGGAATTAATTTTTAATTAATTTCTGCCACATCTATGTATTGAATTTAGAAAAATAGATTCCATATTTATAATCAGGAGGTCTAAATTTTGGAAATATTTTTCTATTATTTTGAGACATTTTAAATAATTACTTTGGTAAATATTTTTTAACCATGATTTAATGGTAAATCTTGTAAATAAAGATAAAAAATATTATAATAATATTATATTACACTAACAAGTATTCTAACCCTATTGGAAAATACATGTCCGACCATGGGCATCCTTGGGTCGATTTTGGGACCCCAGGGAGCCACATGTAAGTGATAATGACACTTTATATTAAATAAGTTAATGTAAATACCAAAAATTCATAAGCATATATTTTTAATATAAAAAAGTTACATAAGTTTATATATGTTATATCTTCAACTATAAATATTCATTAGAAATATAAAAATATTTCCTATATAATAGTATTTTATTTATAATTTTTATACATTTAATAATTAAATATCATTATGAAACATTGATGATGTAGTATTTTATTTATTAATGATAGATTCAAATAAATGGTATTATAGATGTTAAAATAAATAACTTTTTATAGTTTTGATTCCATCCACTAATTTTATCGATTAATGTGACATGTTAGGATTGATTAAATAAATATTTCTAGAAGTAATAATGATGTTATGAATTTAACCAAAACAAAATAGAAAGTAGTGTCAAAATTGGTTAAAAAGAGTTTTTACAACACATATAATATTATTAATTTATATTCTATTCCTAAAAATCTAAGGATCGGCCCAAGGTCTTAAATAATATTATATATGTTATTAATTAGCCACTTGATGTTCGCATAGAAGTTTATAATAAGTTTATTAACCATTTAATATAATAATTCAATGAGACATAGTAAATGTCAAAATAATTAACTAAAAGTTAAATCTAAAAGATAATGTAAATATAGTGACCCAACCTATCTAAAAATTATTGGTAAATTCCAACCTAATTAAAAAATAGTTGTAATGATTTTATTATAAAATAATATTTTAATCCATTCCTAAGGTTCCCTCACCCCTCTTATAAAAGTGCCATTTCTCTTCTCTCAAATTTACTCTTTCAATGCCATTTGGCTTGGAAAACCCCTGCAAAAATATCCTCTCATATATCATCCCTTCATCTTAGAGGTCTTATTTTTGTCATAAAGCCATCATAAAGATCCCGTTTGATCAAATCAAAAGGAAGAACCCAAAGAACATGTAAATATTTCATCACCTCTTTCATGTTCCTTTTTTCTTCCACTACCTCTTTCATTGTTGTTTTGATTCTATAATAATAACTCTAGTATCTTGAAAATATTGTGATGTTTTTATAAATATGTGAAAACCATATTCATTATTCTATCCATCCTTTGAATGAAATTTCACCATATGTTTGTACGATTGGCTTACCATCTCCACGTCGTTGTGTAGATGTAATTCAATACATTATTATTTGTACGGGTATAACAATGATGTATAATTTAAGTAAATAATAAATATAACATGATAATGATTATTTATATATGATATACCATCCAATTATATATTATTTTAATATCAAAATAATGATAGTGTTGCTCGTGCGTACTTACATATTACCATCTCCACGAACGTGATGAGATTCATTCATCGTCATATCCATTCAAGAAAAATATTCATTTTATGATTAAAAATAATGTTTAAATACTAAATATCATTCTGAATATGAATTAAATACATCATTTCCACAAAAAACAGTACTTATGTAACAAATCATATAAAGGAAAATGAATCAGTTAAAACCCAAAACGACGATACTACTGAAATATCAGTAACAAATCAAAATTAGAAAATCATCTGTGATATCATATTTTCATATATGTTTCTTTTATAATTAAATAACAATGATTTAACTATTATAAATGAGGTTAACATACCCTCATCCATGGAAGAGTACAATGCAAGGGTTAATTTCACAATCTCATCATTATCCAATGTTTTTTACACTTAATTATCTACTTGGACCTCATTATCATCCACATCCATGCATCTTAAAAATTCTTTTCAAAACCATTTTACTATTTACTAGACAGTGTGTTATAGTAATTTATTCCCTTATTTTCCCATATTTTTTTTAAAGGAATCTTTCCATCGTTTTCCAAACAATGTATTATATGACATTTTCGACAAAATTAATGTATGAATGTTTTTTTAACTTATACAGTAGTTGTGGCTATTTTCCGCCGTGATAACATTGTTGAAATATCACTAACAAGCATATAAGAATATTTTCAAAATAATTGTTTTCTTTATAATTATTTTACTCTTAAATGATTTCGAAATAGTAAGAGATACTTTTCTAAAAAAGGTTTACATTTCATCTATGTCACATGCTTTGATGGATTTTAAGCTTATTTGAAGTTGATTTATTATGATACAAACATCCATATTATATTGAAGGTTTTTTGATATGTTTGACAGTGGATGTGTTATTTTTAAACCATTCATGGTTTATGGATAATGTATTGACATTTGGTTTTCTACTTTTAATGCAAATGATTATGTTATGTTTAAACCTTTTCATACGAGGAATCCATTGGACATAGTAAGTGACGGGTAGAGCATGTTATAGCTCCTAGATGAATTGGTAGGTCTCATGAGAAAAACTGGTGTCTTGGCACACAGCCTTGAAAAAATCTAACTTTTATTCATGGCACAAGGCCTTGACTACATGGTTATGAAGTCTGGTATTATGCATTCCCTCATTATAAATGTGGCTATTCATATTGCATGTGATTATTCGTCATATAGAATATCCATGTGAATAAGTAAATGGAATTATTTGATTTTGTCTTTTCCATATTCTATTGAAATTCAGGTTTAAAAAGATTTTGTTTTATTCTTATACATTGCCTTAAATGTCTATGAATATTTATAAATGTTTTCGCTATATTTTTATCCTTACTGAGCTTATGATCTTACAACTTTTAATGTTTTATTTTTCCCAGGATGTGTAGAAATATTTTATGATTTTACTAAAGGGAGAGTCTAAGGGGATATGAATGTGGAATATAGAAACAATGTTGTTGTAGTTTTTCATTTTAATATGTAATGTAAAACTTATGATTTTTTCTAGTTTTTTCAAGGCTACTAAACTGATCGGTTTTTCGGGACATGATTTCCTTGTATCTTGCTAATGTAATTTAATAATGCACTGACTTTGGGTAACTAGGGTCTGGGAATTACACATAATAATTCAATTGATAAATTCTATAGTTATCTATATAAACTTGATAAGCATAATTTTAACTCATTTTCTATTCATTGAGTTAAACATTCATATCATTGGTATTGTTTTTACAATAATATTTGTGAATGCCCTCTGATTGTTTTACACTGAATATCCAATCATATTGAATGTATTTAAATTTTTCACAAATAATTACATAATTGATTTATACTTAACTGAAGGATATAGTCTTTATAAAGGGAATTCATCTCAACTTATATTTCATTGAGACTTATTAGTTTTTATATACTAATTCACATTTATTTTGTGTATATATTGTACTTTGACATAGTTTATCATGAATCCCATTAATCTCTTGATATTATAATTTTTGGATTACCTCAATTATTTGTATTAAATCTTCTCTCATTTGGTTAGGAACTCTTACTAAAATATCATTTTAAATGTTTTAAAATTTTATTTGTCTAAATATTTTTCATTAATGTCCACGTTTTATATACTATTTTAAGTATTTATTTAAATGGACATAAATGTTTCCTAAAATTGAAATTCTATTTAAAAGTTTCAATGTGTTATGGGACACATTGATTCAAAAATAAATTTTAAACAGCTTCTTGATAAATAGTGAGACCATAAAATGTTTTCAAGAAAAGGGGGGATATTTCTCTAAAATAGTTTTGATGATTATTTTAATCTATGTAAATATCTCTCATTTTTCTTGATTGAGGTAAATTTATTATAATAGGATCTGCCATATTGTGTTGAATGAGTTATGTTTGACTGTGGATGTGCTATTTTTATACCATTCATTGTTTGTGGTTAAAATCATGGAATTTTGTATGCTAGTTTTAATGCAAATAATTAGAATATGTTTTAACCTTTACATATGAAGAAGGAATTGGAATTAGTATGTGACGGGTGGAGCCCACTATAGCTCCTCGATTCAATGGTTGGTCTCATTAGACAAACTAGTGTCTTGGTACAAGACCATGACTCAATCTTATTTGTAGTCTTGGAACAGGGATTGACTATGTGGTTATGATGTCCGTCATTATGCATTCCATAATTATGTAATTGACTATAGATATGACATGTTATTTTTCGACTAGTATAATATCCATGTGAATAAGTAAATTGAATTATTTGATTTATCTTTTCCATATTATATTGATGTATAAGTTTAAAAGGCTTGCGTTCTATTCTTATACATTGATTTAAATGTTTATTCTTATTTATGATAGTTCTATTATATTGTTATCCTTACTGAGAATCTGCGCTCAACCCTTTCATATATTTTCTTTTTCGCAGGATGAGGAGAAGTATATTATGATTAACCTGCATGAATAGGATAGGGATTTGACAATGTCCAAAGGGGACACAATGTTTTTTTATGATGTAATGAAAAAGTTGTGTATTTATCTAGTTATTCCAAGGATACTAAAATGATTGGCCTTTCAGGGAATGATCCCTTATATCATGCCAATGTTATGTAATAATGCACCATTTTTTGGTAATTTTTGTCTAGGAATAACATTATTAGGTAAATGTTAATATTTACAATATTTTATGTGTTAAGATTAAATAATGGTACTATGATGTTTGATGGGTGGTTATGTGATAAACCAAATCTCGGGTGGTTCTATGATAAACCTAAGATGAGTGGTTATGTTATTACCTCAAATGCATTGGATATGGAATTCTATTGTATGGTTCTTTCATTGTTTGGAATGATTTGTGGAATTCAATCGTATGGTTATTCTATTTAAGTATGATTATGTCCCATGTTTACCTTTTATATACTATATATTGCTTTCTATGGTTTTTATGGAAATCAGTTTTTCAAAAAAAAAGATTAATCACTGAGCGTATTTCCCGGGAAGTGTTTTTTATACATCTTTATAGTGAAAAGTATTAATTTATAATAATGTTTTAAGTGTTTACATGTCATTTTGAAAACTAACATTATTCCTTCATTTTGTGTCACATAATGATCTTTTATTGATCATACCATGTTTTTGATATGTTTTTCTGAGGACATAAGGTGGAATAGGGTAATGTATGGGATCAACGAAAAGTTATTCTATTTAATACATGGAACTTGTCTTGTTTATTTTCTATTTAGAGTTTTTATATTATGAAAAAATGGTTTTTGAGTAGAAGTTTCTACATGTAATATTCAAGTTATCTTGTACGTTATGACCAACTTTTCTAAAGATCTTAAACAAAAAAGATTCTAAATTTGAATTATTAACATAATTAATGATTATGCAATATTGAATTCTTGGGGTATTATTATTTGAATCAGAGGCTGGATTAGATTACTTTAGTTGTTAGGGTTCTATTTAATCATAAGTGACATTACCATAATGGTTATCATATTAGATAGAGACGTTGTTATTTTTGATAAATTGAAGGAGTTTAAGATAAATGTGTATTTTTATATTTATGTTTACCCTCATCATAAGAGAGTATAAGATGATTTTACTAATATACTCCCTCAATATTTTTGGTTTTTGTAAATGGATGGATCTAACATGAACCAAAGTAACAATGAATTTGATGGAAATTTTGGATGTCTTCGGAATGAGAAACTGAATGAAATCATAGTTGTAATGAGAACTCTTCTAGTTATTCATAACCAGTTATTTAGAGTTTTTATTGACCACCTGAACCGTTGAGATTTTTCAAAGGCATCATATATTTGAAAAACTACTCCCAATGTATGTTCATGTAATAATATTAATGGTATGTATATTATGAAACATATGTGCCTTGTATTTTGAAATAAACAGATAGGAAGATTCATTAATGGGATGGGAATTAGTTTTAGATGTGGTAATTATGGTCGTAATGTAGAGACATGAAGCTTAACGACATGGAAATTACATTACTTTTATGGAATACTTAATACATAACAAAAACAGACACACAAGGACCGTAATAGTTTAGTGTCTTTGGAAACTCGGAATATAATATTCTAATCGTGGTGAATGATCTTCAACATCTCCCATAAAGATCTTCCTTTTTTTACCTAAAACCATTCTTTATATCCTAGGGAAAATAAAATATAAAAGGGTGAGCTCAAATGCTCAGTAATGGTAAACAAAAGAAATATCAACCACATCATATTCATATGAACATAACATTTTGGAAATCTTAACCTGCAAAAGAGATCATAATATCATAACATGGGATAAATCATAGTAGTGAAATGAAATCCCAATAATCATAATTTAAAACATGAAACTTTGTGGAATACACACATAATCATAGAGAATCATTTCTTATTAGTCAAGACTCATTTCCAAGACTATCTTAGTGGACAAAATCCCTTTCTGAACTGAGTCACTCTCAGTTCATTCCTGTTTCACTGAACCGGTATAACCTGCCGTTCCAGCCATGTCTATCTCATGATATATAAAATCTTTACCCAATGCATTGGAGGGAGAAATAGGTCCCACCCATCTCATAATGATACCATTTTTCTGTGTTCCACAATATCATAAACCATACATCATTGCATAACCCATGTAGTAAAAATGGGATTCATAAACAACATGACATCATAAAACAATTCATATAAGATAAAAGAATTCATAAAAATATATCCATCACAACATAATCAAATCCATGTAATAATAGGGATATAAATAGAACCCCATATTATCTTATATGGAAAATAATTTTGATAAAACACTTGAACTCCATTCTTGAGGAAAATATCCTTTCTACTTCAAAAACACTTTTCCTTTCTTAACATGTCATACAATTCTAAACTAAAAGAATTTTATTAAAAATAAACATTAAAACAGGTAAAGTAATATTCTTGTAAATAATGTTTTAAAAATCCATTCATGTCGTATATGTTAAAAAAAATTCTTCTCGTACTTTTTTCGGAAAAGTCAAAAAGTACCTCGTACGAAAAACGACAAAATATTCCTTTCATATCCTTTACTAAAAACTCACGGAAGGGTAAAATTGGATTTAAAAAATTGTAGGTGGATGGAAACAATATTAAATATTGAGGAAACATGGATGTGGATGATAAAATACACCCCAGTAAATACCAAAGTATAAACAATCTTGGATAAAAATGAGATTGTGATATTTTCCCTTAACTTATGTCTGATATTCTTTGTACGTATCCGAACCTCCTGTATAATGATTTAAATAATGTCATTAACTTATTAAAGAATCATATTCATTGTTATTATATCATATATGGTTAACTTATGACTTTATATTACCCGTTATTTTGTAAATTCCATGTTAAAGAAGCGTTTTGGGTAAAATCGTTTAATTTATCATAGGTGTTTGGAATTGTTGTTCTTGACATTATTATTACTTATATCATGATTTACTTACTTCTAGAATATAAAATATGATTTATATATCATATATATTCAGTATATATATAGATATAATAGATAGATAAATGAAATGAAACACACCGTTCATGGAGACGGTAGTCCGTACGTACGCATGAACGCTGTTTTCCTTTCCTTATTGTCTTGAATGGAAGTAAGTAGATGACATATATATATATATACATAATTATAGTAGATTTACCATGTCATATATTTCATTATTATTCATTATATATACTTTATAATCATTCCGGAATGGTTAACATGGATAATGAATCTCATCGCGTCATGGAGACGGTAGTCCGTACGTACGCACGAGCGATGATATCATTCCCATGGTCGTGGAATAGTGTTGAACTGTATGTATACTATTTCAGTATCAATATAAATTTATAATAATCATATATAGTTAATCATTACACCATTATACCCATCCAATTAAGGTGATGGTGGAAAATAGATTACACCACGGCGTGGAGACGGTATTCCGTACGTACGCACACGCGGTGATTTCCTTTTTCCATAGGATGGATAGAAGGTTAATTAGAGTTTTTTCATATTTATAATAACATATCCATATATAATAAATACTTATGTTATTACTTTATCATGAAACAACTAAATATGAAGATTTTGAAGAAGAAAGAAATTGAAAAAGATCGGTAATGGATATTACATCTTTTTGACGCGCCTTCACTTAAACTCCACTTAAAGAACTAAGGATGGTCTTTGAAGAATACCAGGACCTCTATGATTATACTAGGGAAGTGGAGAAGAGATATTGGCATGGGTTTGGCCGAGCCTGAACGCTCAAATTGGTGTGAGGAGGAGAGGGAGGAGATTCCCTTTTATAAGGGAGGAGAGGGGCACCTTAGGAAAATCTCAAAATATTATTTTATATTAAGGTCAATTTCGGTTTATAATGGATCCAAAGGGTATTATTTAGAAGATAATGTGGGGATGGGTCGAAATAATATAATACAATAGGATTTAGACAAGTTTAGGTTATTATTTTAACCTTATCAATTAGATTTAACTCTATGTTAAATAATTTAACTTTTACCGTGTCTTTTTGTTTTCCTATACTATATGGTTAATAAACATACCATAACAAGCCAAACGAACCCCACGTTTATTATTATTAATATATCTATCCTTATCTAATTCATTTGTCCGATCCTTAAATTTTTAGGAATTAAATAACAATTAATAATATAATATGTTTTAAAAAAACTAATTTATGTCAATTTTGACACTATTTGGTACATGATTTTTATGAAATTCATAAATGAATGATAAGTTCAAACCAAGTTACTTATATCAACAATACCATGTCATATTAACCTATAAAATTAATCTAAGTCATAAAAAGTCTCAAATTACATTTATTTGGGAATTTATAACATCAATTATGTCAATATTTCATTAATAAGACAATTACTGCATCAACGTTGTGTCATTATAAATGATACTTATTTAATCCCTAAAAATTATAAATAAATTCCTATCATGTAGATAATTGTATTATATTTCTGTAGACTATTCATTTTCTAAGTTTCATGAAGTTTATCACTAATGTAAAATTATTATACTTATAAGATTTAAGAAAATGACATGTTGTCACATTCTTTGGTTTTAATAATAATTAAATTATTTTCATGGAAAAAAGTCCATAAAATGAATCTAATCCGACCCTTAGGTTATATGGGTCTACATTTAGCCATCCAATATGATTTTTCCAAGTGTTAGGGTAATTTTATAATCTTATATTTACCCTTAATTACCCGATTTACCTTTAACTATAGTAAATAAAATTTACCGTAGTTACTATTCACAATGCCCAAATCTAAAAAGTAGCTTATTGACATCATTTGGACCCACTGATTCCAAATATAGAATCCATTTTTCCAAATTCAATACACAAAATATGCAGAAATTAAATTAATATTTATCATGTTGTCGAAAGAAAACGGGTTTTTCTTTAAAACATTGTAAACGATTGAATTGATTTAACCTACGAATTCAAGGTAAAATCAATGCTAATGACATAAATTTTATTAAATGACAAAAATATATTCTATTTATACTTTAAAACCATTCAATATTATGATTTAACCACATAAGATATTACGATGAAAAAAGTTGTTTTTAATTAAAATATTGCGTGTTTTTACTATTCATTAAAATATGAAAGTTATCGGAAAAATATCAAAAATTTATCTAATGTAAATTTTTATATCCTGATTCAAAATAAGAATTTTATTTTGTAAAATTTAACTTATAAACATGTCAAAAGCTAGATTTAAAGTGGGTGTTCCATCAAAAGGCGTCAAAACTGGATTTTTTGAAAAATACTTATTTTACCAGAAAAATTTATTTTGTTCTTATACCATGTTCTAGAAATGTGTAAGATGAATAATAATGTTATAAAATTCAAAATTTATTTAACACTATTCATAAAGGCTAGTTCATAACAATATTATAATAATATATCGTTGTTTAGTAAAACCCGGTATTGCGTACAACACACTCTATCGAGGAAGGTCGCGATTGCGTGTAATGAAAGCCAAGTTAGGGTTGTGTTCTGTGCAAGAATCATTCATTGCTTCGTATAACATAATACAACCATATTTCATTTATAAATTTAATATATATATATATATACTCAATGTTGCGTAGAATAACTATTATCAAAATGTGTGTAACACGATCCAAGAATAGTGTTGCGTATACTGCAAGCTAATACGTTGTTGCGTATAGCGCAAGGTAATCCTAGTGTAGCATACAACACAAGACATTTATGAAATTAAAAGAATTATTTTCATAAAATCTCAGGGTGTTACATTCTACCCCCCTTAAAATGAATTTCACCAACGAAATTTGTCGGGGTTATAAATGGTTTACTATTCGAAAGTTTCTTTAATAGAAACCCACATCGGAAAAAGGAATAACAAAAACAATCTTTAAAAACAAAAGTATGAAACGTAACGGTTACCCAAATAAACTAATCACTGGGTTTCCACATTGGTGAAAATATGGATATGGAAGAGAAATCTAACCATCATGTTCTGATGGAGAGTGGTAGAGAACATGGCTATGAAAAAGCCAGCAATCACAAAGCCATAAATTTGTGATGGTCTATGGTACTATCTGATTCATCAGATATAAGAGCACTAGGACAACATTTTTGGTCTTCATGATCATTTCCCTAAAGTTGATAAAATTGGAATTAGAAGAAATACTTTCGTGATTTTGGTATAGTCTCACCATTTGTCGTTCTTTGGACAATTTCCACTTCATATCTTAATGAAATGAAGTTGAATTTGTCATTCGTGATGTGTTAGCAGATCATGTGATAGAATGATGGGTCATTCCATCTGTCTCAAACAAAAGGTTATAAAAGTTATCAAAAAATAGATAAGTCCATCTATAGTGATATTAATCATATATGGTTCCTAAAATGAACTTATACTTCATATATCATACCTCTTAATAAAATAAAACTAGTTTCTACTAAACAGGGACTTCCTGTAGGCCAGTGGTAGGTGATGAAGTCTAGTTGCACTTCGGTTGTGGGTTCGATTCCTATGACCTTGTCCGACGTGATGGGCTGTCGACCGTCCTACCGGTTGTCCTTTTTCTAAAACTATATTTCTATAACATCCCATCAATAATATCGAAAAAAATCTATCCATATACAATACTAACTTATGTCCAACATAATCCATTCCAATCTTTAGGCTTATCCATAATACTGCAGTCCATTATCATAATATAGTGAAAATGATTACCAGAGATTTACTTCCATCATTGATCCCCATATATCATAAGATATGTCTTGTTGGTCACATTCCAAACATTCAAAGGCCTTAATCATGTATTCTCTTGAATACCCATTGAACCTTAGTGAAAATATGAATGTAGTTAAAGTTAACACTTTACACATACCAAAATCCTCAAAATTCTATATACTCAAACCATGATATCACTTAGTCCTTATATCAATCATGAGCTCATGAATACTATCAAACATATTAGATTCTCTTTATCCCTTCATTATGTGCATATCATTTTCTTTCCAAAAATATTTCAATCACATTTCATGGTTACCGATGCCATAAAATTATTGAAAACCACAATAGACCAAAACATAAATATTCCAATTTTCCATGATACTATATACATCATTAGTCTAGAATCCCATTACATAAACACTTAATCATTCCACCACATCATTGTCATATTCAACATCGCCAATGGTGATCGCATGTGACGTCCCTTTGTCCTTTTCCTTAAGTGGATTCTCACGTCGATCATCACTAACCCTTGGATTAGGGCATTTATTAGCATAATTCCCCATTTTCTTGCACTTGAAGAATTGATGTGTTGTTGGTGCGTTTTCTGCAGTCTCTTCTTTATTCAAGTCATTAGAAACCCTTTTTCCATTACTTCGACACTCAGCTACTCGATGACCTTCTTTTCCACACTTAAAACATTTTTTAGTCCCTTTAAGACAATCTCCACCATGCTTCTTTCCACACTTTGAGCATAAGGAAACATTTGTCTTCTTTTCACTATTATTCTGAGATTTCTCCTTGAACTCCATATTTCGTTTCTTGTCAAATCTATGAGATCAATAAGTAACACCAACTTCCATTTCTACCTTGATAGCACAACGCACAATTTCGTCATAGCTACTGAAGTCTCTTATAGTTAATTCCCTTTGAAGATTTGGTTTTAAGCCACTGAAGAATCGATCAACTTTACTTTCAGGTTGGATGATAAATCCAGATGCATACCTTGCAAGCCTTGTAAAATTAGCTTTATATATTCCAACAGATTCATCATCCTTTTTCTTTAGTTCAATAAACTCCTTCTCCATCTTTGTTCGAAGAATACGAGGGAAGTACTTATTGAAAAATAAGTTCTTGAACTCTTCCCATTCCACGGACTCAATTTCATCTCTTTGCCTCGTAATCTTGATAAGATTCCACCATTGATCAGCTTCACATTCCAAACAATATACTGCTATGATGACATTATCATGTTCATAACATTGATGAACTGAAAATATCTTTTTAGTAGTACTGATCCATTGTTCAGCAACAAGTGGATCAGAAGACCTACTGAAAAAAGGTGGGCGTTGCCACATGAAGGACCCAATAGAATATTGTTCCCTTCTCTACTCATTTGGATGTCCAGACTGATTCATAGCTTGTGTAAGTATAGAAATAATATTTTTCACTCCATCACCCATAACATTTGTTTGTTCATGAGGACAATCATTGCATTGTCCATTTCATTGATCAACATGGTTCCTTCGAGTTCCAGCCATCGTCTAAAACCCAAAAAGAATAGTGTGAGAAGAAAAAATCATGCTAGGGAAAACAACATAATAAAGGGGGAGTATCCTCAATATCTAACATCTTAGGTTAAATTATATGATCGTTACTGTAGTTCTAGGACTATATCTTATACGCATACTTATCCTTAGGGACATCCCTAAACATACCTTAGAAATATCTCTAGGGATCATACTAACGTTTTCGCATCCTAGTTTCCAAAGGTTGACTACACCTTTTCTCTGATACCAACTGTAGAGACGCGAAGCTTAACGTACATGGACATTACATTACTTTTGAAGAATACTTAATTCATAACAAAAAAAGACACACAAGGATCGTAAGTGTTTAGTGTCTTTGGAAACTCGGAATATAATCTTCTAATCGTGGTGAAATATCTTCAACATATCCTATAAAGATCTTCCTTTTTTTTACCTAAAACCTTTCTTTATATCCTGGGGAAAAGAAAACATAAATGGGTGAGCTCAAATGCTCAGTAAGGGTAAACAAAAGAAATATCAACCACATCATATTCATATGAACATAACATTTTGGAAATCTTAACCTGCAAAAGAGATCATAATATCATAACATGGGATAAATCATAGTAGTGAAATGAAATCCCAATAATCATAATTTTAAACATGAAACTTTGTGGCATACAAACATAATCATAGAGAATCATTTCTTATTAGTCAAGACTCATTGCCAAGACTATCTTAGTGGATAAAGACCCTTTCTGAAACGAGTCACCCTCGTTTCAGTCCTGTTTCACTGAACCGGTATAACCTACCGTTCCATCCATGTCTATCTCATGAGATATAAAATCATTACCCATTGCATTTGAGGGATATATAGGTCCCACCCATCTCATAATGATACCATTCTTATGTGTGCCACAAAATCATAACCCATACATCATTGCATAACCCATGTAGTAAAAATGGGATTCTTAAACAACATGAAATCATAAAACAATTCATATAAGATACAAGAATTCATAAAAATATTCCCATCACAACATAATCAAATCCATGTAATAATAGGGATATAAACAGAACCCTATATTATCTTATATGGAAAATAATATTGATAAAACACTTGAAATCCATTCTTGAGAAAAATATCCTTTCTAATTCAAAAACCCTTTTCCTTTCTTAACATGTCATACAATTCTAAACTAAAAGAAGTTGATTAAAAATAAACTTTAAAACATGTATAGGAAGCTTCTTGGAAATAATGTTTTAAAAATCCATTCATGTCGTATAAGTTAAAAAAACATTCTTCTCGTACTTTTGTCGGAAAAGTCAAAAAGTACCTCGTATGAAAAACGACAAAAGATTCCTTTCATATCCTTTACTAAAAACTCACTGAAGGGTAAAATTGGATTTAAAAAATTGTAGGTGGATGGAAACAATATTACATATTTAGGAAACATGGATGTGGATGATAAAATTCACCCCAGTAAATACCAATGTATAAACAATCACGGATAAAAATGAGATTGTGATATTTTCCCTTACCTTATGTCTGATATGCTTTCTACGTATCCGAACCACCAGTATAATGATTTAAATAATGTCATTAACTTATTACAGAATCATATTCATTGTTATGGTATCTTATATGGTTCTCTTATGACTTTATATTACCCGTTCTTTTGTAAATTCCATGTTAAAGAAGCATTTTGGGTAAAATCGTTTCATTTATCGTAGGTGTTTGGACTTGTTGTTCTTGAAATTATTATTACTTATATAATGATTTACTTACTTCCAGAATATAAAATATGATTTATATATCATATATATTCAGTATATATATATATATATATAATAGATAGATAAATGAAATGAAACACAACGTTCATGGAGACGGTAGTCCGTACGTACGCATGAACGCTGTTTTCCTTTCCATATTGTCTTGAATGGAAGTAAGTAGATGAAATATATATATAAATAAATCCAGTAGATTTACAATGTCATATATTTCATTATTAATCATTATATATTCTTTATAATCATTCTAGAATGGTTAACATGGATAATGAATCTCATCGCGTCATGGAGACGGTAGTCCGTACGTACGCACGAGCGATGATATCGTTCCCATGGTCATGGAATTGTGTTGAATTGTATGTCTACTATTTCAGTATCAATATAACATTATAATAATCATATATAGTTACTCATTAAACCATTATACCCATCCAATTAATGTGGTGGCGGAAAATAGATTACACTACGGCGTGGAGACGGTATTCCGTACGTACGCACACGCGGTGATTTCCTTTTTTCATAGGATGGATAGAAGGTTATTTAGAGTTGTTTCATATTTATAATAACATATAAGTATATAATAAATACTTATTTTATTAATTTATCAAGAAACAACTATATAAGAAGAAGATGAAGAAGAAAGAAATTGAAAATGATCGATAATGGATATTACCTATTTTTGACGCGCCTTCACTTAACCTCCACTTAAAGAACTAAGGATGGTCTTTGAAGAATACCAGGACCTCTAGGATATACTAGGGAAGTGGAGAAGAGATATTTGTAGGGGTTGTCCGAGCTTGAATGCTCAAATTGGTGTGATGAAGAGAGGGAGGAGGTTCCCTTTTATAAGGGAGGAGAGGGGCACCTTAGGAAAATCTGAAAATACTATTTTATATTAAGGTCAATTTCGGTTTATAATGGTTCCAAAGGGTCTTACGTCGAAGCTAAAGTGGTTATGGGTAGAAATAATTTCATCCAATAGTATTTAGACAAGTTTAGGTTATTAGTTTAGCCTCATCAATTAGATTTAACTCTAAGTTAAAAAATTTAACTTTTACAGTGTCTTTTTGTTTTCATACACTATGTGGTCAATAAACTTACCATAACAAGCCAAACGAACCCCAAGTTGTTTATTATTAATATATATATTCTTATCTAAGTCATTTTTCCGAACCTTAGATTTTTAGGAATTAAATAACAATTAATAATATAATATTTTTTTTAAAAACTAATTTATGTCAATTTTGACACTATTTGGTACATGATTTTTATGAAATTCATAATAGAATGATAAGTTCGAAGCAAGTTACTTTTATCAACAATAACATGTCATAGTAACCTAAAAAATTAATGTATGTCATAAAAAGTCTCAAATTACATTTATTTGGGAATTTATAACATCTATTATGTCAATATTTCATTAGTAAGACAATTATTGCATCATCTTTGTGTCATAATAAATGATAATTATTTAATCCATGAAAATTCTAAATAAATTCCAATGACATAGATAATTTTATTAGATTTCGGGAGAATATTAATTTTCGATGTTTCATGAAGTTTATCACTAATGTAAAATTATTATACTTATAAGATTTAAGAAAGTGACATGTTGTCACATTCTTTGGTTTTAATAATAATTAAATTATTTTCATGGACAAAAGTCCATAAAATGAATATAATACGACCCTTGGGTTATATGGGTCTATTTTTAGCCATCCAATAACATTTTTCCAAGTTTTAGGGTAATTGATAATCTTATATTTACCCTTAATTACACGATTTACCTTTAACTATAGTAAATAAAATTTACCGTAGTTACTATTCACAATGCCCAAAAATAAAAAGTAGCTTATTAACATAATTTGGACCCAATGATTCCAAATATGGAATCCATTTTTCCAAATTCAATACAAAAAATATGCATAAATTAAATTAAAATTAATCCTGTTGTCGAAAAAACGGGTTTTTCTTTAAAACATTGCAAAAGATTGAATTGATTTAACCTACGAATTCAAGGTAAAATCAATGATAATGACATACATTATATTAAATGGTAAAAATATATTCTATTTATACTTTAAAACCATTCAATATTATAATTTAACCACATAAGATATTACGATGAAAAAAGTTGTTTTAAAATAAAATATAGCGTGTTTTTAATATTCATTAAAATATGAAAGTTATCGGAAAAATATCAAAACATTATCTAATGTAAATTTTTATATCCTGATTCAAAAGAAGAATTTTATTTTGTCAAATAGAACTTATGAACATGTCAAAAACTAGATTTAATGTGGGTGCGCCATCAAAAGGCGGCAAAACTGCATTTTTTGAAATATACTTATTTTACCCGAAAATTTTATTTTGTTCTTATACCATGTTATAGAAATGTGTAAGATGAATAATAATTTTATAAAATTAAAATTTTATTTAACACTATTCATAACGGATAGTTCATAACAATATTATAATTATATATCATTGTTTAGTAAAACCTGGTATTGCGTACAACACACGCTATCGAGGAAGGTCGCAATTGCGTGTAATGCAAGCCAAGTTAGGGTTGCGTGCTGTGCAAGAATTATTCATTGTTTCGTATAAAATAATCCAACCATATTTCATTTATACATTGAATATGTATATATATATTCTCAATGTCGCGTATAATAACTATTATCAAAATTGTGTGTAACACGATCCAAGAATAGTGTTGCGTATACTGCAAGCTAATACGGTGTTGCGTATAGCGCAAGTTAATCTTGGTGTAGCATACAAAACAAGACATTAATGAAATTAAAAGAATATTTTTTATAAAATCTCGGTGTGTTACACGTAAAGCAATAACCATCCATAGAAAAAGGAATCCTCCAGTTGACTCCAGGATGGGGAAAGATGTTCATTCCAAAAGATCAATTGAATGTTTTAAATGTGGTGTGCATGGCCTTTATTGGAATAGATGTCATAAAAATAAGGTTCGGGGGTGGGATTAGCAGTATTGTACAAATTTATGTCTACCAATTCTAAATTTCATTCCAAACAAATATGAAGAAATTAAAATGACCTATGAAAGGTATGGATTATTTCTTTGCACCTAATTTGACATTACTAAAATAATAGGTCATTATGCATTATTTTGTTTGTAGGAAATAATTATAAAATAGTAATATGAAAAAACATGGATAATGGATCATAATGAATATATGATGATTATGATGTCCACATTTTAGGAATTAAAGAGTTATGTTGGATATATGGATGATGATATGTTTAAATGTATTAATGATAGGATTACATTGGAATAATATAACTATTATGTGTAACCCTAATGTTTGATTTGTGATAAAGTTATTCAATTAAGCATTATCTTTTATTATGTGGACATAATGGATAACCACAGGCATTTTGGTGATCGTTTATTTTGGAGGAAATTACTGGTAATTAATTTTTGGGATGAAAATGCAAGGTATGAGAATTTTTTTTTGGATAAAATATATTTTGGATATTTTGGATTACTTTTATTACATTTTTGGGATTGTTATAAAATTCTATATGTTTTGAAAATGGACAACACACAAACCATGTGATAACCCATCAGGTTGGACCAAGTAGCATGAATCGAACCCACAACCAATGTGCGATTAAGATTTATCGCCTACCACTAGGCTACATGAAGTCCCTGGTTATTATGACAAATTCCTTTTAGGATAAATGATTTTATGGATAAAAAATAATTGGATTTTGTGAACATATGTTTTTTGAAATAGAAATCCATGGTGCTGGAAAAAGATTTTTTGATTAAGTGATAATGTTTATTTTGGAAGACATTCACTCTTTTGGAAACATTATATGTTTAAGGAATAAAGAATACTAAGCGATCTAATTTTTGGACTAATGGTTGAAATATAATTTTTGAAGAACCTATGTTTTTATTGGGGATGTATTTTAATTTTTTGTTATTTATTGAAATGATTAACCTATAATATTGAATATGTGATTAGGTTAATTATACTTCTGTATGAGACTTGAAGAGTAGTCAATGTTATTTTGAGATAAATGTTAAAATTTAATGTTGAATACTGTGTGATTAAATCATTTGGATTTTTGGGATTCAATCTAATTTTTAATTAATTTGATGAATTTTATGTACAATTTGGTATTGAATGGTCTTTCTTTATCTTTGGGTAATATTTGTTGAATTTTGGAGATGAATATAAGTATCTATTTTTATAAAATATTATCCATTTGGCGATTATATGATATCATACTAACAATTTCTGTTTTTCTCAAAATATTTTTTTAAGTTTTTTTGATTATTTGACTCATTAGATGTTGATTCGTGAAATTTTATTGAGACCAATCAATCTTTAATACTCATCATTTGGAGAAAATACAAGTTTCTCTTTGAAATTTACTAAAGGATATAATTCTATGTGACATGTATGAATGTTTCCTTATGTTGTTAATCAAGATCTTAAATAAATTACACATATTTATGAAAAATAACATAAATCAAAAACATTGTTAATTTATTATTCCTTCTGGGAAATCAAATACTGTTTGACCCGTCATATGTTTCTGATTTTCATTTTTTTTCTTTCTCCTAATCTTGTTTTCTTTCACACTCCATCAGAACATGATGGTTAGTTTCTCTTCTATACTCATGTTCTCCAACATGGTATCTTTTTATGTGTTATCATAGGTGTCATTTTTATTTCTCCTTTTTTCATTTAAGATGATTTTTTTTCTCTTTTTCAAATGTGGGTCTTTCAATAATGATTCCCAGCAAAAAAAATAAAATTACGATGATGTATTTTTCAAAAGGGGGAAGGATGTAGTGACCCAAATATTTATAGAATAGAATATTTTCATATCAATTAAAATTTATGAATATGATATTAATTATATGATAAATAGGAAAACATATTTGATAGCACACTCAACATCCAATAACTGGTTTCCTTGAAATATTATGTTTTACTGAACACTGAGTTATATAGAAAAATAAAATATTATTGTTATTATTTGAAATGGTAGATAATGCATAGAAATTGTATTGATAAAAATGAACATGACTAAATATACTCTGATTAAATTTTTTTGATAAATGCCTTTGAATTTATCAATTAAATGTTTTAGGATTAAAATAATAATGAATTCGATTTTAAGCATGAAATACTCTATCGTTCTATAAAAGGTTGATTTACCCCCTTTTGATTGAGAACCATATTAAAATATTGTTTTTCCAATTTAATATATTCAATTGAAAAAATAGAATATTTATTTTTAAGAGGTACATCAAAATTTACCTTGGTTAAATTTTTGGTATTTTTCTAGTAATGTTCAGTTTTTAATAAATAGTGAAAAATACAACATTTTAAGTCAAAACTGTCTTTTTATCTAAATTATTTATATGACTCTACTATCATTTTAATTGGTTTTAAAGTTTAATAATATTATATTTTTATCATTTAATACAATTTGGGATATTATATATAATTTTACATTGAAATTGGACGTAATCACATTCTAATATTTTGGTAGTTTTAACTTTTTAATAATGTGTTTTTTTTGTTTTGAGAATGGGAATTAATTTAATATTAATTTATGAAACATTTTTGTTTTGAATTTATAAAAAATGGATCCCATATATGAAATCAGGATGTCCAAATTGTGTAAATATGTACCATTTATTTTTAGACATTTTTAAAAGTAACTTCAGTAAATATTATGTTTTACCATGGTTAAAGGGTAAATCTAGTAAATAAGTGTATAAAATAATATTATAACAATATTAAATTACCCTAACTCATGATAAAACCTTATTGGATGAGAAATGTCCGACCATGGGCATCCATGGGTTGATTTTAGGACCCCATTCAGCCACTTGCGTGTGGAAATGACAATTAATTACTTTTAATTTAATGTTAAATAAATTATAACCTAAACATGTATCTGTTAATAATAAAATTATATGGGGTTATATAAGTGATATCATAGAATATAAATATGAATTAAAAAGATAGAAACATTTCCAACATCATGGTATTTTATTTATATTTTTTAGACATCAAATAAATAAATTTAATTATGACACAATGGTGTTATATTGATTACCTTAATAAAGACAGATTTAAATAATGTGATTATAAATATAAAAATAAATTAATTTGGAAACATTTAATTCCATCCATGAATTTAATGAATTATTATTACTAGTTATATTTTAATTACTGAAGTTTTTCTTAATAATCCGGTGGTTTTTGATTTTTGAAAAATTCCGGATATGAATAGATTAAAAATTGACATAAATGAGTTTTTTAAATAAATTAATATTTAATTAAATTATATAATTTTCCAAAAAATATGTTTTCTGATGAAATGACATATATGATGTAGAAAATGTCATTATGATCCATTTTTTGGTTTTTGGGTTTTATAGTAACTATGATAACCATATATTATGAATATACTAGAAAAACTGATAATAGATAAATTAGTTTACAAAGGGTTTAAGCTAAATGATAAGGATAATTTTGTTACCAAAACTTGTCTAAAATACATTTTCTAAGAGTATTTGGATACATCCTATTAGTCAGAGTAGATCACTCAAGGGGGGTGTTATTTGAGTGTCTATAAATATTTCTGTTAAAATTGGATCATTAAAAGAATATACCCAATTTAATTATAATCAATGTTAGTTTGTAGTGAGTTAATAAAAGTCCTAAATATTCAATTAATTTTTTAGAATATTGATTATTTCTTCAGCATTACCAATATAATGATTAATAAACCATTTGATACTAATCTACTGATTCAAAATAGATATATAAAATTGCTAAACTTTCTTTCAAAGCTCAATATATCTTCATGTGAAATGAATTTAACCCATATTAGATTAAAACAATAGAAAAAATACACCGCGGATAAAAACAGAAGGTTCATACTCAAGTTGAGACATAGTCCTTTCAACATGGTGATCACCTTCCACCAATATGTTTATATGAATAATATTTCTATCCAGGCCCTGGATCATGGATCCAAACAGCACAGAGGGCTCTCCAGGTCACACTTGACCTCTAGCATTGTTATTCTTCAGAATACTTATAAATAGATCACACAAGATCTCTTGCACTATTGTACAGGGATACAAGAGTAAAATGATATTGAGGGTGAGGTGATTTTGGTATCCTTCAGTTATCCTAAGGATATAGTTTGTGTGACACAAAAAGATGTACAAACTAGTCAAATAGTAAAAACAAGATCAGTACATAATTATAAAAGAAGAATAGAGTTTATAAATCTATTTGTGGTTTGCAGTAATTATAGGGACTCAATGGATGTAGAGAAAATGGTATTCGAGTCCTATTCTAAAATTTGGCTTCAGAATAGAGTATCATAGTCTTTATAATCTATCATCTAGATGCAAAAAGGATCATATCATCGATGTTAGGATATTCAGTGAGCTTTTGTAGGTTTTTTATTTTAATATTATACATCATTTGTACTAATGGTTTGAGTTATTCTATTTGCAATATCTAGAAAATTTTCATAGTCTTCTTATATTTTCCATGTGAGATCAGAGAGGTTTTTAAGGCAAATCTTGTAATCATTTTATACTTCAAGGTCTGGTAGGAATGAAGATCTCCCCACGTGCATGTACCTCTTACTATCTACAGATAGTCCTACAGATAACATTAAATAATGTAAGAAACATAAATTGGTCTAAATATGACCTTTAGAATTTAATTTTGAAATAATAAATTTGAAACATTTATTTATTACTATCAGTGAGTCATAAGTATTGGTGAGTCATTTGCATCGGTCTTTTATCATCGGTCTATCAGCATTGGTCTGTCAACAGTGGTGTGTCAAACATCAGTGTGTCAAACATCGGTGTGTCGAACATCAGTGTGTCGATCATTGGTGTGTCGATCACCGCTGTGTCGGACATCAGTTTGTCGAACATCGGTGTGTATCTCATCATTATGTCAAAATGGGTGTGTCGATCATCAGTGTGTCGAACAAACTATTAGTTCCATGAACTCTCAGATACTTATGAATTGTCTATCTTACACAAAACATTCCATGATTAAGTGAAATAAAAAAATTCTGGACAATGTACACTTGTAAACATATTGAATCATAAGAACAATTGCTTATTGACTTGTTGAAATATATTGTACTATATGTAATAATTTATTTACTTAGAGGTATTAGATGGCATGAAATTGTAGAATCTGTATATTGGTATTATTTTTGACTATAAAAATTTTAATAGCATTGAGATTCCATCAATTTCCCAATATTTAATAATAAAAATTTATTGGCTACATGTAAAGTTAAGGAATATTAATAACTTGACATAGAATTCTTCAGTGAATGTGATTGTTAAATATAACTAAATCAATCCTCTGTTTGACTTTTTAGAACATATCTCTCCTTTAATTACTGGATTAGAGAATATATATGTATATAGATTATGTTGAATACAATCCAGGTGTACTATCCCTGAATTTCTCCCCTAGAAATTAATAATATATGCCTTTTCTCCCCCTTTTGGGATTATTAAAAAAATAAGGAATAAATAAGATAAAATATTGATTTCAATTAAGAATAAAACGAGAATATTCATCAAAAAGGATAAAAATCCCTATAAAATAGTCAATCAACCCCAAAGGGTTTGGATTTTGAGGGGATTTTCAGTATTTGATTGATACAGTGTAGGATGAGAAGGTTTGCGAGTAGTAGAATGAAGAGGTGGTCTAAAGATAACATCAGACATGGAAACAACTATAGGAACATTTTTTTGTAAGGCTATGACTTCTCTCTGGGAACACATGACTGGGAGGTTTCTCTTTATGGACTGGTCGAATCTTAGATAGACCCTGAGAGACAATCATTTGAGCAGGAGGTTGAGAGGTAGTACTAATGGAAGTAGTAGGAGGAACAACAATTGGTTTAGCTTGAACATGTAGATACAACTTTAGGAGCCTGATGAAATCATTGATGATTTCAACACCATATTGCATGGCCTTCTCGAAGTCATTGTTATTCTTAATGAATTTACTAAGAAGATGGTTAAACTCCATCCATTGATTCACATGCTTCTTGAAGGCTTCTGTGAGAAGAGGAATTCTGAGATTTTCCGCTAAAAATTAGAAGTTATTGATGTGACAAGGATTGGTATAGATCATAGTAAAGTACTTATCCACTATACATGTAATCTCCTTCTGAGTAGAAGAGGATTTACTTGTGCACTCCATAACCATATTTTACACACGGTCTGTATTTCTATGTAACGTTTCAGGAGTTTCTTTGTCTGAAACACTCTAATGATTTTTCAGGTCCTCTCTCATTACAAACTTGAGAGATTCAAAATCAGAAACATCACCTTTTCACACTCCTGTAACTAGATGGACCAATAATCATTTTTCCAAGACCCTCTTTAGACATCTTCAGATCTACACATAGTAGATGATTCACCTTGTTTTTAAGAACATCCAGTACACCACTAAATGAGGTCTCGAAATCAATATTTAGTGAATTTAACTCATTTATCATCTTCCTTAATTATTCTCTCAGTAAAGTATTATGTCTAATGATGTTTTTGGATATGGTTACGAGATTCAGTTGAATATCTTGGTTCACCTTCTTTGTAATCTTTTCTGCATTCTGCACCCGAAATACTTATTGATGTGTTGTATTGGCTTCAGGATCCAACTGAGGCTTTTACTAACTCATAATGACCATTTTTGAGAAGCATTAAATCATCCTTAGGGACATAGACACTACATACATTCTATACTAGTGGCTCATCAATAGGAGGTTTGATTGGTGGAACATGTTTAAGAGGTTCAAAATCAGCTTGGGTGTGTGGAGTAGGAGGAGGAGGAACTATCTCCTCCTTAGAGTCATACTCCAATCGAAATAGAATGTATCATATTTAATTTTTTCACTCGTGAGTACAGGTCTAGTCTCTTGGCTGAACAGTATATATGCTGACTCATTTTTCCTATGTCTTAAGTACAAAATCATCTTTATCTCCTTAATTAATATACCCTTTGGCCTTAATATGATTTCTGGTCATGGGTACCAACTGAACATGAAGTTCAGGAAGGGCTCTATCAACATTAACTTCTTCTGGAACTTCCTCAATCTGAGCTACCTAGTCCTCATCCTCTTACTCATGGCCACCAGCCATTATTTCATTCAAATCTTAATTTATTTTTTGATTTTCAGCATTATTATGGGGAGATCTATCCTCATGACCAGGATATCCATGTTATACACCCATTTGTTCAACAGGATGACCTCCATCAGTAGCTTCATGTACAGATTCCTCACTGGATCTGTCATCTACTTGTTGTCCCACTTTTAACAAATCACATACATGATCACAATTTTCCACATCATCATAATCATCATCATCATCATCATCATCATCATCATCAGACTCATCATCTAACTTACTCACATAACCTTCAACTGCAGAAACCTCAGTCTCTTCTTCATCCTCAACTCCTAACAATGGTTATCTTGAGGGTAAATCTAAATGAATACTATTAGGTCAATAATAAATATCTTTGGGGATTTCAGAAATATCAGGTTAACTCCTATAATCTAAATTGTATCCTTCTTCCCTTGGCCAGTCATCCTCAGCATCCTCATTATAATAAACAGGTTCCTCTTCGGGATCAACTGGATCCGTTGGTCTAATTGGATGGTCAAGAGGATTTAAATCCTTATATATATTTTTCTCATCTCATACCTAGAATTTCTCCATGGGTTCTATAAGATCTTCATTTTCTTGAAAATTTCTTTTTGAAGCAAGAAATCACCGCATGCACTTATCGATTCATCTTCATCATCAATATAGCCCATCTTCATTAACATGGTGGAGATTGTCCTTGGATAGTGCAGAAATGTTGCCTTCTTAGAGAGATTTATCATGTTAGAAACATACACCATTACATACCTATAGAGGTTCACCGTTATTCAATTTTTTCAATAGATAGATTCGGAATACATCCTGATACTTCAAAATAAGGAAATGTACCTTACTTGGGAAGATTTGATGTTTTAAAAACATAAAATATAACCTTGCCTCTCCATCAAATTCACATGTAGTTGTCCTTCCAGATTCTCCAATTCTAGTAAGATTTTTCAATGAATCATCATTTAAGAACAAATTAAAGAAATGTGAAATATTACTATGATAATAAACAAGTACACCTTTCCGTGTCATCTCCCATCACTCATCCTATTGATTATAAGAAAAGGTTATTTACTTTCCCTTCACCAGTAACATAATCCTTGGTTTCTCTGATCCATCCATAGATGTCTTAAAATGTCGATAAAACTCATATACTAGCTTGGGATAATATGGTCATTCACTGTTTGAGAACCAGCTCACCCACCCTTTTGACTGTAGTACTCTCAGCAAAAAATACTTCCTTTATAGAAGCCACTCAGCAGACATTTCTTATTTAGTTTTAACCACATGGCTTTCATAGCACGGTTTTTCAATACCATTAGACTCACCCTTCTGAAACATAGTACATGGAGATTTTCTCGGCTCATCCATCACGTGCTTGGTCCATTCCATTTTGAGGATTCAGATTCTATAACAGTTTAGAGGATGATGGTAATGAGATTTGGTGACAAAGGGTATAAGGTATTAATGTAGAGGGAATGTGAATGGTCCTTGTGGATTTAATTAAATATATCATTTAGGTATCATAAAAACATAATGTATAATATTGGTAATATCTAAAATGGAGAAAAATGGTAACAAAATTCTACAAATTGCCTACGTACCAGGAAATAGATCAATAGGAAACTCTACCTATTTCATTGAATAAAAAAAATATATCTTATGTAAAAACATCATGAATGTCATGAATAATATTTGAAAGAGAAAAAATAGAAGAAAAATAATTTGTCTCAACATTTACAACAAATGATACAAATATTGACCTCTAGGCTGAGAGGTCATGCAGAACTTGGTATCAGATACACGCTTTCTGAAACAACTGATAAATCCCATTATCCATATGAAATGAGAAATTATGATGATAACAATAAACTTTTTCAAGATGAACGATAATCCCATCCATCACTATGATGACATCAAATATATCTATATCAATAATGATGAAATCATATAAAAACTTTTAGTTAACTATCAACGGTAATGAAAGAAACCAAAACTCTTACCATTTCCCCTTTTAAAGATGTGTCAGTAACTCCATAACATGAATCATGATTATATTTGAATGATTAATAATATCCATAGAAAGATCATATATTAATTTTTTTGGAAGACATGTATCAAATAAAGAAGTCAGTTTTGGGGATTCAATAATGATGGTACCTCTCACTGTTAATGTACATATTTCTACCTCTATTGTAAACACATTCATTGTGTTATAGTGATTATATATTGAGGACTATAGATGGATATAAGTATTCATTGAAGAATATGATTAAGATTTATTAGCCTTTATAGATGATGATTAGTGACCATATTATGGCATATTCATATCTCGAGTGAAGAACATTAAATGATCAAAGATACCAAATGATTACACATCATTTCATGCTCATAAGAATAAAATCAAGTTTTACAAATGATGACACATTGATAGCATATTATAGGAACTATATTGGGTGTACCTAATGTTTCATTTAAGTATTGTTTCTGAAATCCACCCCTGGCACTCCTGTACTAACCATGCCACTTCCCCTTTTTCCCTTGTGCTCCACTAAAGCAACTCTCGATGGAATACACGGGGTAGACTAAAAACATAGGCTTTTATGCCCATATCAAAAATAATTTTTCCTTCTACCATAATCTAATAATTCAGTATATTCATCATAAATACATATTATTTGATATTTAGTCAAGTGCCCTACATTTACTTTGGAGCCTTAAATTAGTGATTCATTACTACCTTCAGAGTAAAAAAATTAATTATCCTACTGAATATACTGGTATACTACAACAATTCATGCACATTATTCTTCAAGGTAAAGGACTCTACAGTATTCCCCATCATCAAAGAATTCAGATTGAAATACTAAAAGTAGGGAGTTTGGAAACCCTTTATGTACAATCCATCTTGTTTATCCGTAGCTATGATAGAATCAAGCCATTTCTTGTTGGAATCCTCAATTACTATTATCATTCAGTTTACCTATATATCCTAGGGGGTATGTAAGAAATAAAAATTTTATTTCATCATATTCATCAAGTCCCCACCTCATGAGGTTTATTCATGCATCTAAGGGTATATGGTTTCTCAGTTATTAACTATTGTGTTTTGTCCCACTCCCCATTAACTCACGGTTTCACCTCAAAAGCTAGGTTATTGACTTTTTTAGTTTTTGTTAGATAGCACAAACATCACCCCTGATAACCTTGAAAATATTCGGATCTAGATACATATTCTATTAAGGATCATCAATTTCACTCACATGATGAAGATGTTAAAGATTTATCATAGACATATGGCGACTGAATAAAAAAGTAAAAATGAATAGACTAAATAATAATTTAAGTTAATAAAACATTACAAAAACATATGATTAATATAAAGATCTCGATATATGATACATCCTGCCCAACAATCCATAATATCTTGATTATCCTCTTGAATAAATTTGGATATACAGTCACAAAACCATACATCTCCAGTCTTGATGATTCAATGTTTGGGGTAGATGAATCCAGGAATTAAGAACCACCTATCTAGGATACAAAATATTATATACCTAGCCTGGATACCCTATCCAACTGGTACCCATACTAAACTAAAAAAACTGTTATGGAACTCCCAATCCCCACAAACTGAAGATTGGAACCTCGTAATCAACAAGAACAAGAGGTAACAATTTTTTCTAACATGAAGAAGACAACATTAAATATATATATATATATATATGACTAATAGAAATAAAATAGGAGTAACTTTAATATACATCATATCAAAAGGAAACCACTGATGTCATTCAAATAAAAAGTAAAAAATCTATATCCAAGGTACAAGTATAATAGAAAAGGATATGTACAACAAAAATAGATATTATGTGTCATATCGTTGAAAAATTCCCACTATCATACCACCATCTTTCTAGAAGATGCTAATAGAAACAATGATGCCTCATTATGGACCCTTGACTTTCCAAACATTGAAATACATAACCTGATCTACACACCACCGATGGGGCCCATCAGGTTTGAGCTAAATAGGATTAGTATTACCCACCCATGAATTTCATATCATGTAACTTTAAAGAAACAAATGATAATAATCATTAAAGAAAATAATTTTTGATAATCAGTTAAATTGTTTTTATGTCAAAATCTTGGAAATATTTTCCTTTTTCCAATATTTCCAAATAATCCTTCTTAATTTGCATCAAATCATTTGATATTCATTAATTTTTCAAATCAATGATTGTGCAACATATAATATCATATCATATCCAATAATAAAAACATAATACGTAAAATATGTAAAACGATCACAATTGGTTGGGAAATTAATAAAACTCTTAGCCAGACATTTAATATAGCGCAAATCTAGTCTCAAGATATATGCATCAAATCTATGGAGAAAAGGAACGAAACTGAAAGTGTACCTTCTATGAATAACTAACAAGTCCCTTGAATAAAATTCCTATGTATTATTGGAACACCCTATTTAATAACATCCTAAAAGTATCAACTAACAAGGCATAACATTACATTTTCCACCTAAGTACTTAAGGCTTCCCAGTTGCTACATTTTTTAATACCATATCGTCAACTACATTAATTCAAACCCATTTTCAAATTCAATTTCATATAGATTGTAAATACTTATTCTATTATTAAAAAACCAGGAATGAAATTTTAAAAAATATATATTTCCACAAACACTAATTTTATTATAAAAAATAAAAAAATCTTAGCAATACTATTCATTCGGCATAGGTTAGATTCTGAACCTCTTACCTCAAACTATAGTAGAACATTCCCATAGTGGAATTGACCCTCCTCAAATAACACTTTGTCAACAATAAAGGATCAAGAATCAGTAATTACATCTCATAAATAATTCAGTATTAAAATTGGTCAAAGGGGATAACAAATTAATTCAAATATAGAAAATTGATCATGCAACGCCCCAACCAAAACTAGGGTTAGACTTCAAATGAATATCACACAATAGATCAATAAATGATAAAGAATATTATTGCAACATCCCACCCCATTCAATTGGCATGAGAGGTTGGGGAATTCCACTAGGGCTAAAGTGACATTCCCATGGTGAAGATGGCTATTATTAAATGTTGAGGGATTCAAGAATAAATGGGGTACAATTTTTCATTTGATTTTAAAAACCAACCAATAATTCCATTACATAAAAAACTAAATGATGCATGTTAACATATCTACACAAACCCTTAATATGAAAAAGACAACCATGTTGTACCATAACAATTCCCAAAAACCAATACAACCAATCCTAAATCAATGTAAAAAATGGATGATTACACATGGGAAACAATGTAAACCAAGACACACTCTGTAGATCCATTCCATGATCCATGATCTAAGAACTACAACATATCCAATGTATCATAATGAACCACTATAAAAGTGAGATACATTACATTTACCTGTGTCTTGGAATACAAAATATGAAAAACCACACAGGTGCCAAAGAAGGGGGTGAGTAATAATACTTAATAGGTCACCCCTAATGACATCCATACACTCACCACAAGGATAAAACCATCAACACCATAATATAAAACATATTATATGAAATATTAAATAGTGAAACAATTACCATTATCCAAACATACCCTTACCAAGCCATGTCAAAAGAGGAAAACCCACAATAATCCTATTAGTCATAGCCTCATCACACACTAGCCCAAAAACTCCAATCTTCTAGAGCAACACAGATGAATGAAACCAAAACAGTAGTACTACCATCCAATTCATTCACATTATTCAAACTAAAGGTTCTTCCCGACCACTACCCATAATTGTGGCTCTTCCATCCACTATCCATCACGTTTTATAGTGATAATTCCCACCCACTGCCACATAAGAATCCAAGTCTATAACAATTAATCAAAAAACATGCATAAATCACCAAGGACACACAATAAGTTCACACTAATTTCAAACACAATCAAATTCACTTAAATAAATCACCCATTTATTGAAGACACCCAACAACCATTTTCCTTGCCAATCAACATATCTGTAAAAACCATTATTTAAATTTTCATACCCAAATTGTTTTCATAATCCAAAAAAAGAAAAAAAAATACCAGCTACATTTTTTAATCACACAAAAAAACCCTTCTTTCAACAATATCCCATTTCACCACAAAATCTACTAACAATCTTCAAATGGGTTTCCACCAAGATTCACACATCATATTCAATATAAATTTCAAGAAAAAAATTATTTACAACCAAAACCATTAGTTTTAACTATGTGAATTATAGATAGATTCCACCTACCTTTATGGTTTTGGTGAAATTATCCCATAAGAATACATGACATAAATCCAGAGAACACACCACTAAAAGTGCTTTAAATCCTCATCCATATCATTAAAAATCCCTAAAATCATATCATTAGGCTACAAAAATCATAGATGTACATGAAAAAGATGTTGATATAGAAATCCAAGAAATGGAGAAAATTATATCTACAAATAACCCAACAATAAACCAATATAAGACACTTACCTTGGAGAAACATCCTTTAAAACACCTTTAAACCCCACCAAATCCCGTCCAATGTGAGGGGTAGAGCACCCCTAACCCTTGAGAACCATGAATCCTGAATAAGGCACAAGTGTGAGGTTATTTAGATTGATTTACGTCTTTCCTAGGTTTTCAAGTTAAAAAACAATCGTAAATGGGTCACATAGTTACTTAACATAGTTTTAGAAGCAATGCATTGATCATGCTGATGCTGCTACCAGGAAGGAATCTCACACATACTCCTTATGTAGTGAGAAATCCCCTACGCAAACTGATCAGGACCCAAGTGCCCCTTGTTTCATGGTTTTACTGGGATTCTATCAAAGTTTCCTCAAACCTTTCTAGATCTGTGAACCCCTAAAAAGATATCCAAACACTTAAAAAACATTCCAAACTCTCCAAAACCCTTCCAAAATCATTACCAACACATTAAATTCATAAAAAATCCCAAAAAAGGATACATACCTCAAAATGTGGTTTCTATATTCTCCCCACCATTGGATATTATTTCCTCAGAAATAACAGAAAAAATACTTTTCCAGAAGAGAATGGCCCATTGATTGGCCATCTCTTTCTCATGTTCACATGTTTCATCGAGAATCTAAAAATGATTCCATAAAACATGAAATAAACCAATTCATTGTCCATGAAATACATTCTATTTCCTATCCAACTTCTGCATATACACATGCTTCAAAAAATCATTAGGTTCTAGCTCAACATGATCCCAAAAATCACGTGGTCATGATCTAGGTGATTCATTTTCAACTAGGATACATGAAACACATTATGCACAACAGTAAACTATGGAGAAAAATCCAACCAATAAGTCACCTATTCAAGCTAATTATGTATGTGAAATTGGAAAATATACCATGGATACAACGTACACTTCTTTCCAAACTAACGATGTCTCAATCAAGGAAAAATCCTAGAAAACACATTTCCACTCACATTGAATGAATCCAGTTGTCGATGATGGTCCACATACATTTCTTGATGACATTTAGCCACTTCCATCATTATTATGATCAACTATTTCTTCTCCAAAGTATATTGGACAAGGATCTTTCCTATCATCGATGTCTTGTGAGTTTCCACCCAACATTATAGAGAACGACAATGATTCCCTTACAATTCCCTAAATGGATCCTTATATAGGGAATCTTGAAAACTATTACTATTGGAGAAATACATCAATGGTTTGTGATCCTCCAATGAACCACCAAAATCCATCACAAAATCCCATAGAATATCTTCCAGTGTTTTTATTGTCCTCTCGGATTGGTCATCCGTCTGAGGATGATACATCGTGCTCATCGTCTACAATTTCTCTATGGCTTTCTTCATGAATTTTCAAAAAAACGATATGTAAACATCAGATTTATATATAATACAATAGAAACTAGAACACCACACATCTTTCCCACTTAACAGAGATATATTTGGACAGATCCTCCAACGTATGAGATTCACAAATTGGGATGAAATGGGCCGACATTGTTATTCTAGCCATAATCATTCATATGGCATCATGTTTTCTATCCATTCTAGTGAGACATGTCACAAAATCTATAACTATTAGATCTCACTCCACACTGAAATTAGATTATATTGCAACATTCCTGGTGGCCTTTGATTCTCTATATTTACATTCTATCATGTCAAGAATCTTGAAACAAACCCGGCAACTTCCCTTTTCATACCATCCAACCAAAACATTTCATTAAACACATTCTTCATATTATGAATTCTATGATGGAAAAAACGCATGGAATGATGATAAGATGTAACACCCTGAGATTTTATGAAAAATATTCTTTTTAATTTCCTTAATTTCTTGTGTTTTATGCTACACCAAGATTACCTTGTGCTATACGCAACACCGTATTAGCATGAAGTATACACAACACTATTCTTGGATCGTGTTACACATAATTTTGATAATAGTTATTCTACGCAACATTGAGTATATATATATATATATATATATTCAATGTATAAATGAAATATGGTTGTATTATGTTATATGAATCAATGAAGGATTCTTGCACAGCACGCAACCCTAACTTGGCGTGCATTACATGCATTCGTGACCTTCCTCGATAGCGTGTGTTGTACACAATACCGGGTTTTACTAAACAACGATATATTATTATAATATTGTTATGAACTAGCCGTTATGAATAGTTTTAACTAAATTTTAAATTTTATAACATTATTATTCATCTTACACATTTCTAGAACATGGTATAAGAACAAAATAAATTTTTCGGGTAAAATAAGTATTTTTCAAAAAATACAGTTTTGACGCCTTTTGATGGAGCACCCACATTAAATCTACTTTTTGACATGTTTATAAGTTCAATTTGACAAAATAAAATTCTTCTTTTGAATTAGGATATAAAAATTTACATTAGATAAGGTTTTGATATTTTTCTGATAACTTTCTTATTATAATGAATAGTAAAAACACGCTATATTTTAATTAAAAACAAATTTTTTCATCGTAATATCTTATGTGGTTAAATTATAATATTTAATGGTTTTAAAATATAAATAGAATATATTTTTACCATAATGTATGTTATTAGAATTGATTTTACCTTGAATTCGTAGGTTAAATCAATTCAATCTTTTGCAATGTTTTAAAGAAAAACCCGTTTTCTTTCGACAACGGGATTAATTTTAATTTAATTTCTGCAACTTTTGTATATTTAATTTGGAAAAATTTATTACATATTTGTAATCAGTGGGTCCAAATTATGCTAATAAGCAACGTTTTATTTTTGGGCATTGTGAATACTAACTACGGTAAATTTTATTTACTATAGTTAAAGGTAAATCGTGTAATTAAGGGTAAATATAAGATTATAAAATTACCCTAAAACTTGGAAAAATCCTATTGGATGGCTAAAAGTATACCCATATAACCTAAGGGTCGGATTAGAATCATTTTAGGGACTTTTGTCCATGAAAATAATTTAATTATTATTAAAACCAATGAATGTGACAACATGTCACTTTCTTAAATCTTATAAGTATAATAATTTTACTTTAATGATAAACTTCATGAAACATAGAACATGAATAGTATCCATAAATCTAATGCAATTATATACATCATAGGAATTAATATAGAATTTTTAGGGATTAAATAATTATCATTTATTATTACACAAAGATGATGCAGTAATTGTCTTATTTATGAAATATTGACATAATTGATGTTATAAATGCCCAAATAAATGTAATTTGAGACTTTTTATGACATAAATTAATTTTCTAGGTTAATATGACATTTTATTGTTGATATAAGTAACTTGTTTCGAAATTATCATTATGTTATGAATTTCATAAAAATCATGTACCAAATAGTGTCAAATTTGACATAAATTAGTTTTTAAAACAAATATTATATTATTAATTGTTATTTAATTCCTAAAAATATAAGGTTCGGCCAAATGACTTATATAAGGATATATATACTAATAATAAAAAACTTGGGGATCTTTTGGCTTGTTATGGTATGTTTATTAACCATATAGTGTAAGAAAAAAAAAGACACGGTAAAAGTTAAATTATTTAACTTAGAGTTAAATCTAATTGATAAGGTTAAAATAATAACCTAAACTTGTCTAAATCCTATTGGATGAGAGTATTTCGACCCATCGCCACATTATCTTCGAAATAAGATCCTTTGGAACCATTATTAACCGAAATTGACCTTAATATAAAATAATATTTTGAGATTTTCTTAAGGTGCCCCTCTCCTCCCTTATAAAAGGGAACCTCCTCCCTCTCCTCCTCACACCAATTTGAGCATTCAAGCTTGGCCAACCCCTGCCAAAATCTCTTCTCCACTTCCCTAGTATCATCCTAGAGGTCCTGGTCTTCATCAAAGACCATCCTTAGTTCATTAAGTTGATGTTAAGTGAAGGCGCATCAAAAAGAGGAGGTTCGGATACGTACAAAGCATATCGGACATAAGGTAAGGGAAATAACACAATCTCATTTTTATCCGAGATTGTTTATACTTTAGTATTTACTGGGGTGTATTTTATCATCCACATACATGTTTCCTCAATATTTAATATTATTTCGGTCCACCTACAATTGTTTAAATCCAATTTTACCCTTCAGTGAGTTTTTAGTAAAGGATATGAAAGGAATCTTTCGTCGTTTTTCGTACGAGGTACATTTTGACTTTTCCGACAAGAGTACGAAGAATGTTTTTTTCACTTATACGGCATGAATGGATTTTAAAAACATTATTTACAAGAAGCTTCCTTTACAAGTTTTCAAGTTTATTATTAATCAACTTCTTTTAGTTTAGAATTGTACGACATGTTAAGAAAGGAAAAGTGTTTTTGAAGCAGAAAGGATATTTTACTCAATAATGGAGTTCAAATGTTTTATCAAAATTATTTTCCATATAAGATAATAAAGGGTTCGGTTTCTATCCCTATTATTACATTGATTTGATAATGTTGTGATGGAATTATATTTTTATGAATCCCTTTATCTTATATGAATTGTTTTATGATGTCACGATGTTTAAGATTCCCATTTTTATTACATGGGTTATGCTATGATGTATGGTTTTTGATTTTGTGAAACACATAAGAATGGTATCATTATGAGATGGGTGGGAACTATATCTCCCTCCAATTCATTGGGTAATGATTTTATATCTCATGAGATAGACATGGTTGGAATGGTAGGTTATACCGGTTTAGTGAAACAGGACTGAAACGAGGGTGACTCGGTTCAGAAAGGGTCTTTGTCCACTAAGATAGTCTTTTCGAAGAGTCTTGACTAATAATAAATGATTATCTATGATTATGTGTGTATGCCACAAAGTTTCTTGTTTTAAATTATGATTATTGAGATTTCAATTTCACTACTATGATTTATCCCATGTTATGATATTATGATCTCTTTTACAGGTTACGATTTCCAAAATGTTATGTTCATATGAATATGATGTGGTTGATAATTCTTTTGTTTACCCTTACTGAGCATTTGGGCTCACCCTTTTATGTTTTCTTTTCCCCAGGATATAAATAAATGTTTTAGGTAAAAAAAGGAAGATCTTTATGGGAGATGTTGAAGATCTTTCACCACAATTAGAAGATTATATTCCGAGTTTACAAAGACACTAAACTATTACGATCCTTGTGTGTGTGTTTTTATTATGTACTACGTACTCCACAAAAGTAATGTAATGTCCATGTACGTCAGGATTAGGGTCTCTACAGTTGGTATCAGAGGATTGGTTTAGTCAACCTTTGGAATCTGGGATGCAAAACGTTAGTAAGATCCCTAGAGATATTTGTAAGGTATGTCTAGGGATGTCCCTAAGGATATGTATGTGTATAATATATAGTCCTAGAACTACAGTAACGATCATAGAATTTAACCTAAGATGTTAGATATTGAGGATACTCCCCCTTTATTATGTTGTTTTCCCTAGCATGATTTTTGCTTCTCACACTATTCTTTTTGGGTTTTAGACGATGGATGGAACCCGAAGGAACCGTGTTGATCAATGCAACGGACAATGCAATGATTTTCCTCCTGAGCAAACAAATGTTATGGGTGATGGAGTGAAAAATCTTATTTCCATACTTACACAAGCTATGAATCATTTTGGACTTCCAAATGAGCAGAGAAGGGAACAATATTCTACTGAGTCCTTCATGAGGCAACATCCACCTTCTTTCACTGGGTCTTCTGATCCACTTGTTGCTGAACAATGGATCGGTACTACTGAAAAGATATTTTCATTTCTTCAAAGTTTTGAACATGATAAAGTCATCTTAGCAGTATATCAATTTGAAGGTGAAGCTGATCAATGGTGGAATCTTATCAAGAATACGAGGCAAAGAGATGAAATTGAGTCCATGGAATGAGACGAGTTCAAGAACTTATTTTTCAATAAGTACTTCCCTCATATTCTTCGAACAAAGATGGAGAAGGAGTTTCTTGAACTAAAGAAAAAGGATGATGAATCTGTTGGTATATACGAAGCGAATTTTACAAGGCTTGCAAGGTATGCATCTGGATTTATCATCCGACCTGAAAGTAAAGTTGATCGATTCTTTAGTGGCTTAAAACCAAATCTTCGAAGGCCATTAGCTATAAGATACTTCAGTAGCTATGAAGAAATTTTGCGCTGTATGTAGAAATGGAAGTTAGTGTTACTTATCCGTCTCATAGTTTTGAAAAGAAACAAAAGACGAAGTTCAAGGAGAAATGTCAAAATAATAGTGAAAATAAGATGAATGTTTACTTATGCTCAAAGTGTGGAAAGAAGAATGGTGGAGACTGTCTTAAAGGGACTAAAAAATGTTTTAAGTGTGGAAAAGAAGGTCATCGAGTAGCTGAGTGTCGAAGTAATGGGAAAAGGGTTTCTATTGATGTGAATAAAAAAAAGACTGCAAAGAACACACCAAAAACACTTCAATTCTTCAAGTGCAAGGAAATGAGGCATTATGCTAATAAATGCCCTAATCCAAGGGTTAGTGATGATCGACGTGAGGAACCACTTAAGGCAAAGGACAAAGGGAAGTCACATGCGATCACCATTGGCGATGTTGTATATGAAAATGATGTGGTGGAATGATTAAGTGTTTATGTAATGGGATTCCAGAATAATGTTGTATATAGTATCGTGGAATATTGGAATATTTATGTTTTGGTCTATTGTGGTTTTCAATAATTTGATGGCATCGGTAACCATGAAAAGTGATTGAAATATTTTTGGAAAACAGATGATATGCACATAATGAAGGGATAAATAGAATCTAATATGTTTGATATTATTCATGAGCTCATGATTGATATACGGACTAAGTGATATCATGGTTTGAGTATATAGAATTTTGAGAATTTTGGTATGTGTAAAGTGTTAACTTTTAACTACATTCATAATTTCACTAAGGTTCATTGGGTATTCAAGAGAATACATGATTAATGCATTTGAATGTTTGGAATGTGACCAACAAGACATATCTTATGATATATGGTGATCAACGATGGTATTAAATATCTGTTAATCGTTTTCACTATATTATGAGAATAGACTGCAGTATTATGGATAAGCCTAAAGATTGGAATGGATTATGTTGCACATAAGTTAGTATTGTTTAAGGATAAACGTTTTTTCGATATTATTGATGGGATGTTATTGTAATATAGTTTTAGAACAAGGACAACCTACAGGACGGGCGACATCCCATCGCGTCGGACAAGGTCATAGGAATCGAACCCACAACCGAAGTGCAACTAGCCTTTATCACCTACCACTGGCCTACAAGAATTCCCTGGTTAGTAGAAACTAGTTTTATTTTATTAAGCGGTATGATATATGAAGTATAAGTTCATTTTAGGTACCATATATGATTAATCACACTATAGATGGACTTATGTATTTTTTTGATAACTTTTCTAACCTTTTGTTTGAGACAGATGGAATGACCCATCATTCAATCACATGATCTGCTAACACATCACTAATTACAAATTCAACTTCATTTCTTTAAGAGATGAAGTGGAAATTGTCCAAAGAACGACAAATGGTGATACTATACCAAAATCACGAAAGTATTTCTTCTAATTCCAATTTCATCAACTTTAGGGAAATGATCTTGAAGACCAAAAATGTTTTCCTAGTTCTCTTATATCTGATGAATCAGATGGTACCTTAGATCACCACAAATTTATGGCTTTATGATTGCTGGATTTTCCATAGCCATGTTCTCAACCACTCTCCATCAGAACATGATGGTTAGATTTCTCTTCCATATCCATATTTTCACCAATGTGGAAACCCTGTGATTAGTTTATTTGGGTAACCGTTACGTTTCATAATTTTGTTTTTAAATATTGGTTTTGTTATTCCTTTTTCTGATGTGGGTTTCTATTAAAGAATCTTTCGAATAGTAACCATTTATATCCTCGACGAATTTCGAGGGCGAAATTCATTTTAAGGGGGGTAGAATGTAACACCCTGAGATTTTATGAAAAATATTCTTTTAATTTCATTAATGTCTTGTGTTTTATGTTACACCAAGATTACCTTGCGCTATACTCAACACCGTATTAGCTTGCAGTATACGCAACACTATTCTTGGATCGTGTTACACACAATTTTGATAATAGTTATTCTACGCAACATTGAGTATATAAATATATATTCAATGTATAAATGAAATATGGTTGGATTATGTTATACGAAAAAATGAAGGATTCTTGCAAAGAACGCAACCCTAACTTGGCTTGCATTACACGCAATCGTGACCTTCCTCGATAGCGTGTGTTGTACGCAATATCGAGTTTTACTAAACAATGATATATTATTATAATATTGTTATGAACTAGCCGTTATGAATAGTGTTATCTAAATTTTGAATTTTATAACATTATTATTCATCTTACACATTTCTAGAACATGGTATAAGAACAAAATAAATTTTTCGGGTAAAATAAGTATTTTTCAAAAAATAAAGTTTTGCCGCCTTTTGATGGCACACCCATTTTAAATCTAGTTTTTGACATGTTTATAAGTTCAATTTGACAAAATAAAATTCTTATTTTGAATCAGGATATAAAAATTTACATTAGATAAAGTTTTGATATTTTTCCGACAACTTTCATATTTTAATGAATAGTAAAAACACGGTATATTTTAATTAAAAACATCTTTTTTCATCTCAATATCTTATTTGGTTAAATTATAATATTGAATGGTTTTAAAGTATAAATAGAAAATATTGTTACTATTTAATATAATGTATGTCATTATCATTGATTTTACCTTGAATTCGTAGGTTAAATCAATTCAATCTTTTGCAATGTTTTAAAGAAAAACATGTTTTCTTTCGACAACAGGATTAATTTTAATTTAATTTCTGCATATTTTGTGTATTGAATTTAGAAAAATGGATTCCATATTTTGAATCAGTGGGTCCACATTATGTTAATAATCTACTTTTTATTTTTGGGCATTTTGAATAGTAACTACAGTAACTTTTATTTACTATAGTTAAAGGTAAATCGGGTAATTAAGGGTAAATATAGGATTATAAAATTACCCAAACACTTGGAAAAATCTTATTGGATGGCTAAAAGTAGGAAAATATAACCTAAGGGTCGGATTAGATTCATTTTATGGGCTTTTGTTTATGAAAATAATTTAATTATTATTAAAACCAAAGAATGTGACAACAGGTCACTTTCTTAAATCTTATAAGTATAATAATTTTACATTAGTGATAAACTTCATGAAACTTAGAACATGAATTGTGTCCAGAAATCTAATACAATTATCTATATCATAGGAATTTATTTATAATTTTTAGGGATTAATTAATTATCATTTATTATGACACAATGATGATGTAGTAATTGTCTTATTAATGAAATATTGACATAATTGATGTTATAAATGCCCAAATAAATGTAATTTGAGACTTTTTATGACTTAAATTAATTTTCTAAGTTAATATGACATGTTATTGTTGATATAAGTAACTTTGTGAGAACTTATCATTCTGTTATGAATTTCATAAAAATCATGTACCAAATAGTGTCAAAATTGACATAAATTAGTTTTTAAAACAAATATTATATTATTAATTGTTATTTAATTCCTAAAAATCTAAGGTTCGGCCAAATGACTTAGATAAGGATATATATATATTAATAATAAACAATGTGGTGTTCGTTTGGCTTGTTATGGTAAGTTTATTAACCATATAGTGTAAGAAAAAAAAGACACGCTAAAAGTTAAATTATTTATCTTATAGTTAAATCAAATTGATAAGGTTAAAATAACAACCTAAACTTGTATAAATCCTATTGGATGAGATTATTTCGACCCATCCCCACTTTATCTTCGAAATAAGACCCTTTGGAGCCATTATAAACCGAAATTGACCTTAATATAAAATAATATTTGGAGATTTTCCTAAGGTGCCCCTATCCTCCCTTATCAAAGGGCACCTCCTCCCTCTCCTCCTCACACCAATTTGAGCATTCAACCCCAACCAACCCCTGCCAAAATCTCTTCTCCACTTCCCTAGTATCATCCTAGAGGTCCTGGTCTTCTTCAAAGACCATCCATAGTTCTTTAAGTGGAGGTTAAGTGAAGGCGCGTCAAAAAGAGGAGGTTTGGATACGTACAAAGCATATCGGACATAAGGTAAGGGAAATATCACAATCTCATTTTTATCCGAGATTGTTTATACTTTAGTATTTACTAGGGTGTATTTTATCATCCACATCCATGTTTCCACAATATGTAATATTATTTCCATCCACCTATAATTGTTTAAATCCAATTTTACCCTTCAGTGAGTTTTTAGTAAAGGATATGAAAGGAATCTTTTGTCGTTTTTCATACGAGGTACTTTTTGACTTTTCCGAAAAAAGTACGAACAATTTTTTTTAACTTATACGGCTTGAATGGATTTTTAAAACATTATTTCCAAGAAGCTTCCTTTACAATTTTTCAAGTTTATTTTTTATCAACTTCTTTTAGTTTAGAAGTGTACGACATGTTAAGAAAGGAAAACTATTTTTGAAGCAGAAAGGATATTTTCCTCAAGAATGGAGTTCAAATGTTTTATCAAAATTATTTTCCATCTAAGATAATAAATGGTTCTATTTATATCCCTATTATTACATTGATTTGATTATGTTGTTATGGAGTTATATTTTTATGAATCCCTTTATCTTATATGAATTGTTTTATGATGTCACGATGTTTAAGATTCCCATTTTTGTTACATGGGTTATGCTATGATGTATGGATTATGATTTTGTGGCACACATAAGAATGGTATCATTATGAGATGGGTGGGACCTATATCTCCCTCCAATGCATTGGGTAAAGATTTTATATCTCATTAGATAGACATGGATGGAACAGTAGGTTATACCGGTTCAGTGAAACAGGACTAAAACGAGGGTGACTCGGTTAAGAAAGGGACTTTGTCCACTATGATAGTCTTGGAAATGAGTCTTGACTAATAAGAAATTATTCTCTATGATTATGTGTGTATTCCACAAAGTTTTATGTATTAAATTATGATTATTGGGATTTCATTTCACTACTATGATTTATCCCATGTTATGATATTATGATCTCTTTTGCAGGTTAAGATTCCCAAAATGTTATGTTCATATGAATATGATGTGGTTGATATTTCTTTTGTTTACCCTTACTGAGCATTTGAGCTCACCCTTTTATGTTTTCTTTTCCCCAGGATATAAAGAAACGTTTTAGGTAAAAAAGGGAAGATCTTTATGGGAGATGTTGAAGATCTTTCACTACGATTAGAAGATTATATTCCGAGCTTCCAAAGACACTAAACTATTACGATCCTTGTGTGTGTGTTTTTGTTATTTACTAAGTATTCCGCAAAAGTAATGTAATCTCCATGTACATCTGGCTTAGGGTCTCTACTAAGACCTTTAAAGTTACACCTGAAAAACTACGAGTACCATCATCTAATTGTGAAATCAAAAAACTAAATTCGCATTCAGTTCCCAACCCTCAATGGTCTCTCACCATTGTGTCTTAACCTCATTTACATTCAATAAAAATTGGATTCTCATGCCTACATAATCAAACCAACCATGTTAGGAACCAACAAAACTGGAATGAAGATCTCTCGGTCATCCCAGTCCTAAAATTCCATCCGCATGTCTGTTATAACTGACATCAACTACCAATGATCTACAGAATGTTTTACCACCTGATCATATAATTCTTTACTTAATGCATCCACCACCTACATTCCCATACCCAATTTGTACATTATGTCAAAATCAATCACTTGATGATTTTGAATCCATCTGATTTTCATCAATTTCAAAACTCTTTGTGAGAAAAGAGGTTTTAAGATCTTATTATCGTTAAACACTATGAATTTCTCACTAAAGAGATAATAACACCACATTTTTAAATCATGATCCACTACCACCAATTCCAAATAATGTTTTCTATAGTTCATCTCATGTAACCTAAACTGTTGATATCCATATAAAACAACATGATCCCCATACAAGATAACACAACACAACACTGATCACGATGCCTCACAATACACCACATACCCATTCCCTAGATAATGAAAAACCAATATTTGTTGTAATGTATGGAGACCCTTTATCGCTTCAACACAATTTTGAAACTACTTATACCATTGAAATCTTATATTATTCCATGTGAAATATTTCATCGGTGAGGACAATCATGAGAAATCATGAATAAGACATCGATAATATCTAGCTAGGCCTAAGAATCTCTCTCTTTCCAAATCAGTCATTGGTTGTTTCTCGGAGATAACATCAACTATCTTTTCCAGATCAACTAAAACACCTTCCTCATAAATAAAATTTCTTATGAAACAAACCTCTTGAATCCAAAATTCACACTTTGATAATTAGGAATACGACTGATTATCTCTCAAGATCCCCAACAATATCGGCCAGTGTTGCTGATTCTCTAACTTAGTCGTTCAATACAGAAATAAATCATTAAAAAATACCACACTAGAAAAATCCAAATATCACTGAAATATATGATTCATAATTTCCATGAACATTACTAGTGAATTCATTAAACCAAATGGCATAACCACATATTCTTAATTTTCGTATCTAGTTCATAAAGCTATTTTGGAAATATCCCCATTCATCACCCTCAATTGATGATATCCAAACTTCAAGTCAATCTTGGAGAACCACTGATCTCCCCTCAACATTTAAAAAAAATAATCAATGTGTGGATGTGGATCTTGGTTCTTCATCGTAACCTGTTTATGTCTATGATAATAAATACAGAGTTGTAGTGTTGCGTCCAAATTTTTAACAAAAAACACTAGCTTTTCCCATTGAGACGTGCTAGGCCCTAAGAACCCTTTGTTCTCTAACTCTTCCAACTACACCATTAATTACTGAAATTTATCTGGTGCTATATGCTATGATGGAAGTGAGATATGACTGGTTCCAAATAGGAAATCAATCGTAAACACCACTTCTCTCATGGGTATAATCCCTAAGAATTCACTGGTAAATACATCCTTAAACTGATCCACAATGTATAAAAGAACATTTTTCTTGACGCCTTCCACTGATTCCAATGATAAAGCTGCTATCTGAAATGAGATCAATCCAAGAGCTAGTGACCAAAAAACATTTCCACCATACTTTTCACAATTATCCCCTCTAAAGAGGTGTTCAACACCATCCTGTGTTATAAAACTAACGGTCTTCACATCACAATTGATGTGGGAATTAATCATAACCAACCAAATCATTCCCAATATTATATCTAATAAATAAATCTCATTCACAGTGAAATCCCACATCAATTAAAGTCCTTCCAAAACTCAGCAACACACACTACGTAGGAAGTATCGACACACTATTAGACCTAGAAGAGTTTGCATGTTCAAAATAAAATGCATCATTTCAGCATGTAGACCCAACTATCTAATGTAATTGAATGAAGTAAATGAATTGGAAGAATCTGAATCAATAAAATCTTACTTCAACATGGATTTTAAAATAAATGTACCTTGGACCATTATTGGTCTCGACTGATCATCCACCACAACCTTCTCAGCACCAAAAAACTGCTAAATTTCTAGAATATGTCCCTTATTACACTTATGATGTTTCATGGTATTTCTTGGATCACCATGACTAACTCGAATCTGCTGACATGGTCTATAATGCTTCCCTCATTCCATCGATGCATAGGATACCTATGACCCTTAAGAAGTGTCGAAAAACACCTTACCTCAAAGCATTACAGAAATACTGCTGAAGGTGCCCCATATACTTATAGATATGTAATTCACGTGGTTGTGACGTTCAATCCTACTTGATATGTTCCACATATCCACACTGAAAACAGACCGTCATACTTTTACACTACAGAGGATGATTGACCAATTCTTATATCGGATTATAAGTCATAGTCCCACCCTAAAAAAAATCTCCATCTTCCTCTGGAACCAATTTTTGTAATTGACACTATTTCATATGGGTACCAACATACATCATCCCCGTGTAGCCTATAAAATATCCCACTAATCCACCTTATCTCTTTTCATCATTTCAATGTAATAAATTATTCAATACACCGGTATCTTGGACCGAATTTCATGCTCCAACTCAACATCAAGAATTTGGGCCTTCAACGATATGATACCCACGATCATATGTGTAAACCAAACTATGTTCATAAGCATAGTTATATTTTGCGTTACCAACATGTTCCCTTGTTCCAAATAGAACAAATCTATTATGTGCTAAATTCTAAATGTACTAGTGTAGAATTTTTTATTAAAAAGTTATTCAAAACCCTCCCATGTCACACCATTGTACATCATATCATAGAATACTATCTCCCATAACTGAAGGGAAATATCTTATAACATGTAAATGGATAACACCACTTTGATATGTTCTAGTGTTCCCCAGAATTAAGATATCTTATTTATTCTATTTTTCCATGCTTCAACCCTTTCTGGATCTAAATCACCCCTAAGGATGAGTGCATTCTTCTTTTGCAACAGAATTGCATGATTCACATTACTCAGTTCTTCATATTTATTCTCCCTTTACATAGCATAGAAATCAGGAACTATACTGTACACTAGCTACCGGTTCACCTAAGGCTGAGGTACAACCACATTTTCGGCATCTTCTTCTGGATAGTATCTATAACTCCTACCCGGTTCCATTTCTATCAATAAAACGACAACCATAAGACACTCACCCATAGCAAGAATGGTCTTACAATTAAAATTCGATAACATAAGCACTATCACAATCAGTCATTCCACATGTTCAAATTCCCCATGTTTCACTATTCAAAAAAATCCACAATGTATTGTAAATCAATCCATTTTCAAAAAAAAAGAAGTTTCAATGTTTCAAATCCTTCCATTTGGAAAACCAAATCATATTTTCAAAATTAACACATTCATATCACACCATATATCATTATACACCAATGAAATACACAACCATGTTGGAGGTCATTTCAACCATGCATATCATGCTCATCTCATTGGCTATACCCATGGAAATGGGATTTCCTTTTACTATAAGTGTCTCCAAAACACTAATGTACCCAACACCTTAGTAACATGATGTTTGGATGAAAAGGGTCAACTAAGTCCTTTTATTATATACATTACATGTCCAAAAAATCCTATGTCTTACTACCATCAGAACATAAAGAATAGACCAAGAGAGAATGTCAATACAAAAAACCATCAATCAATGCAATACGACTGAACAAAAGATTTCACTTGAAATCCAAGGACCGAACAAATATATACCACCGGTGACATCCTAGCCCATCCCATTGTCTTTATGGATAAGAAAAATGCTACTAGGACATAATTGTTGTTACCGAGGTGCTAATGGTTTGAAATAAATTATGAGGCTTCATGAATAATTGGGATATGATTTTCGATTTTGAATTGAACAACCAACCGAACATTCCATTACTAAAAAATCAACATGATGCAAGTTCACATAACAAACAAATCCATACATTGCCAAAAGACAGCCATGTGGTTTTTAGAACAAATCCAAAAAAACAATACAAACAAAATAAAATCAGAGTACCAAAAAGAGGACTACACAAGAGACCCATAGTAAATAAAGGCACACTCTACATCTCCAAATCAAGCTCCATGCAACATGTAGCACAACTTTTATGAAGAATCACAACGAACCATTAGCAAAGTGAGATATTTTACATTTACCAGTGTCCCATTATATGAAATATGCAAAATCACCATGGTTCCAAAGTAGGGGGTGAGTAATAATACTTATAATGTTTTCCCCAAATGACTTCCCTACACATTACACTAGGATAAAACCATTAGAACATTAATATAAAATAGATTATGAGAAAAATTAAATAGTGAATCCATTACCATAAGCCAAACATACCCTTACAATGACATTTAAAATAATGAAAATCCACAAATATTATATAAGCCACAACATGAACAAGCAATATCCCATCAACTCTCATCTTGAAACAAAAAACACAACAAGGCGACCAAAATCGTGGAACTTCCATTCAATATATTCCCAATATTTCCATCAAGTGGTGCTTCCCAACCACTATCCATAATAGTGTCTCTTTCATCCACTATCCATAAATTTTTTATATTGTGAATTCTCATCCACATCCACATAATCAACCCAATCCATAACACTTAATCAACCAATAATCATAATGGACCAGGGCCATACAATATGAACACAGCCATTTTTATAACATTCCAGTTCACAATAATAAATCACCATTTGTTAAAGATACAATTTGACCATTTTCCATGCCAAACCACATATCAATACTACTATTTTTTATTGAAATATATATTTCACAAATCATTTTGAAAATCCAAACGAATAAACAAAATTTAAAATCTATATTTTAAAATCACACAATAGTACACCTCTTTCAACAATATCCCATTTCATCCAAAATCCCCAGATAACTGTCCAATGGCTTTCCAAAAAGATTCACAGATCATATTCACAATTAATTTCAGAAAAAACAAATTAATTGCGTCTAAATCCACTAGTTTTAAATAAGTGGAGTTGAGATAGCATCCTCCTACCTTGGGGTTCTGCAAAATTGACCCACAAGCAACCACAAAACAAATCCGGAGAATGCACCACCGAAACCACTCTAGATTCACAACCATAAAATAAAAAACCCTAAATTCATCAAATTTGGATAAAAAAACCTTATATATACTTTTAATGATATTATATCTAGAAAACCAAAAAAGGGATACGATTAGATATAGAGAGAAACCAAGAAGAATCCATGATGAGAGACTTAACCAGGAGAAACCACCTTGAACCCAGCTTGAAAGCCATTCATATACCTTCCAAAATGTGTTGTAGAGAACCCCTAAACCTTGTGAAGAAATAATACTGAGTGAGTATTGTGTGGTATAATGTTTTTAGATATTTAGTTTAATTATATGTGTTCATGTTTAAAAAATAAACATTAATGGTCCGCAACGTTACCTTTAACGGTTTGACCAAAGGTGGGATAACTATGTGGATTCTAATTCCTCGAAGGCATCATCCACTACATCTCTTCATGGTTAGAAAACTAGTATGAAAACCGTATAGTACCCCACTACCCCTTATTGCACATTTTTCTAGTATTCTCACACGGTTTCATCTACCAGTTCTCAAATCGTTCACATCTAAAAGGGCTCTGAACTCTTCCAAACCCTTTCCGAACACTCACAACCTCTTCAAAACTCATCCCACGTAATTTAGTCACATAGAAATGCATAAATGAGTCTGAATACCTCAAAATTGGTGATATATAATTTTCATCATAGACTAGAGTTTGCATAAACATTGTGTAATTGTGCTGTTGAGATCAATGGAAATGATGAAGTAGACAAATATCTTACTCCAAAATATGCACCAAAACTACAAAAAAGATCAATTGATGAATGAAACATTATTAATGAGGCATATATCCATAAAATTTATTTTTTATTGATCATGTATATCATGTTAAAATAATTTATGTGGAATTAACGATTAATCATCCATAAATTTCCAGTGTGTGTTGGATGTTTTGTTGTGTTTTCTGAGAGCATCCTGGTTAGCAGTGACGATATCTGATTTTGGGTGGAGCCCCCATTTAGGGTTTTGGGGATGGTTTTCTAACATCGGGGGTTTCACTAATTATTTGGTTTTAGATATGGATTGGTTTTTCGTGATGCTTATTTCATGATGGCTTGGGAACTTTTTGGAGATTGTGATGGTCTAGAATGCATTCTTTTGGTTGATTTATTATTTTGGTACATGATTTGATATCAGTTGGGACTTGGTTCCATGGATATCTGTTTTTCTTCCTACTATTCGTGAGCGGCTATGGTGTTCTGCGGTGTTATGATGTGAATCATAGGGATCAATGGATATAGTGTTTGAGGATCTGAGACTGCCACAATGGATTTTCTACTCGTGAGGGTTCCACGAATTTGGATGCAATTTGATTTTGAATGCGTTAAAGGATCTTCCTTTTTTAGTCATAAATTTTCTACACACTATGATTACTAGTGTGGTGGTATTTGATTATGAATATTTTTGAGGATCGTGGAGTAGTTGATGGTTTGCGTAATGATTCAAGGGTAGTTCTCAGTGGTTGGTTTTTCATTGTTGATGGTTTTCCTGGTGCTTTGTTTTTCTTCAGCCTCAGTGTCCTGTGGTTCAAGGGATTCTATAATTAGATCATATAAATGAGGCTACTCCCGATTTGTTTTATGGAAAATAGTTTCCAATATATCATCTATTTCCTAAAATTGATGTTGGATATGGAATGGCTACGACCATCGGTACCAGGCCCATGTATTATTGCACGAAATAGTTAACCAATCAGTGGTGAAAGGTAGAAGCTTAATTTTATATATTTAAATATTGGAAGGGGATTTTATCATGTATTATGGAATGTTTATCCTTTTACTTTTGGATCTTTGGAGTTTTTTTGGTTAGTTTTTGTCTTTGATGTCATGACAGTTTCTCCCTAAACCGTTAAAAGGAGGTCCATCTTAATAAAAATAATAATTTTCAGTCAATTTCAACATAACACTATGACCAATGGATTCAATGTCCCCAACAATATCATAACCTAAGATTAATAAATATCCAATAGCTACATAATGAAATAAATATAGGGCTCTACCTTAATGTATTTCCAAATCAACACATTCAGAAGATCATGATGGTACTTCCATAGTTGTGATATGTGGAAGATTTATAGAATACATAACATCAAAATTTGATATTACATGTGATAAGAATCATTCCTATGTTTCTCTAGGAACAAAAATGGCCCAAAATATCTCAAAGGAAATATTCCTCATTTTCCACATTGAAGGTGACTCATACATGAAGAAAATTTTAGGAAAAATAGATCCCCAATAGGGAACAAAAAAGGATAATGCTGACAATATTCATATATTTTCGGTCATCTCCATGCTATTACATGTTATCTATGAACATTATAAATCCTCACCAAAATCACCTAAATGATGTACCATACAACTATAGAGATATCTCTAACCCCCTTTAAATGTATAAGGGACCTTCATGATTGACCAAACAAAGCCAATAAGGGTTTTATTTTGATCCAATATTGATAATTGTTTATATAGGAAAACTCAATCATTTCCAGATGGATATCCCATGTCACAATAAAATTAAAGACACATTCATGGAGCATATATTCCAGGATATGAATAGTACACCCCATTTTACCTTATATCATTAGATGGTTTTCTTTAATAAATATGAACATAGTCCCCATAACCTCTTGGGGACTCGTATGTAAATATGAAGAAAACCAAGGATCTCAGTCCAAAAGAATTGAAGTGGGAATCACATGTAACTATAAAACATCCAGAACATATATCCTTCCTTGGTATACAACATTATTATAATCACTAATCATAATGAAGTGTTAAAATTCATTCAATTGATAAGTCACCCCGACAATAGAATTTCTCTTTCCAAGAGTCCTAGTTATTCGAAAAAACAAAGTCCATGGAAAACTCATCTACATATCATATCTCCATTGAATGTGGCTAGAGAAAACTTGAAGGTTTCATATTCTCTTCCTTTATCTATTTTCAAGTGTAATAGTGGGACACACATATTTTAATGTCATGCTTCAATCCATACCACCAGAATAATCATCTCATGTAATAATAGTTCTTTTTATTTCTTAGATAAATTTCCCAATAGTAAATATGATATTAAAAAATTATATCCTCATTGATGTTGGGAAAATAAACAGATCCCAAAAAAAAAATTACATCTGAAGAGAGAGACCAAAAAAAATGGTATCCCCACTATACATGGTCTCTAAAATTTCACAGAACTCTTCATATTACTACTAATCCATTAGAATAGACATAAAGAGGGAATATGAAAGGAAAAAATAGTGATAATCATACCAAAAATTTAGAATTTATATATATATATATATATATATATATTCAGTGAGACTCCACAGATTCTAAAAACTTTATCAATTGTTTTGTAATTAAATATATTACTTCAAAAACCATTTCCTTATCTACAACTCCTTGAAACATTCTATAAATAATTATATAATGTTTAAAAAATTTATTGACTAAGAAACACCATATATAATTATAATGTGATAATAAAATTTAATATTATATATTACAATGGGATAAAGATAAATTATCAGATAATTAAGAAACATCCGTTCAAAAAATCAAGATGTAGTGGAATTCACCCAAAAAATTATATGAACACAATGTGATGAATTTATATTTAGTGGATATTTAGAGTATATTGACCTAAAAGTGTCATAAATGGATATAACATATTTTTAGATGAATATTCACTACAATAATCAAAAAATTCCTTGAGATCATTATTGTTGAGCACCCTTGGAAACATGGAAGACGATATTTTTAATTCAAGAATGATATTAAATGTATCCCATTAAGATCATCCCCTTATGTAATCTTAAAAAACATAATCTACAAAAAAACATTTCTACATAAACTAAAGAGAGGGAAAACCTGAACGTCTGATATCTAATGATTTGTAAGTTTAATCAAGGGATATGGATTAGAATAACATGAACATATGGGTATGAGATCCCGAGAAACAAATATGATAACCCTATCAAGTATATAAAATATCATAATATAGAGTACAAGAATTATGATTGGTATTTCATAATACGTGGATCGTACAGAAATCCATTAATATGATCCATGAGAGAATAAAATTTTAATAATACATATTTTGGACACATAAAAATAAGCGTATATTATTTTATATCATGGTGACTCACCAAGTCATTCATGACATGTTTAGATTGGGTTGAAATCCCATGTACCTATAATAGGCTTGGGATAACCTCATGTGAACCCTCCTTTAGTCTTCAGATTACCACCAGTGTACCCCCTCCTTTATGACATACTCTATCCAACTATATACCATCAGAGCACATAAAACATTTATTATTACCCAATGCATTGGATGGAGGTATAGGTCCCCCAATCACATTAAAAAAATTAGCCTCATTTGTGTCAAAATGTCATATAAAATTCCTTACATCAAAACCCATGTAGTAGATTGGGTTTCATAAAAATTTCATCGTATCATAACTGATGGAAAATATAAATGTTTTAGTTTCATGTCTTTATTTTGTTCTATACGAACCCATGAAAAGAAGTATGTTTTAGAAGAGTTAGATCATGGTATAATCTATAGATGTAAAATGGGATTAATAATCATTAAATCATCATAACAATAAAAAAATTAATAGAAAAAAATATAATGGTATCCTTGGACCATATCCACACTAAATCATTAGTAACCATAAATTATGACTTATTTGATAGAAAATTATTCTGAATGAAAAATCACCTAGAACATTTGTTGAGGAAAATAAAAATTTACTAAAAACCAATTTTTAAATATAGAACTGTCATAAAACATGATTTAATTTATTTTTATTGAAAATAAACATCAAATAATATGATAGAGGATTTAAATAACATTAAATTATATTTCTATTGGTAAATATCCTCTCTACATTGAAAAAAATAGCATCATTTTCAAAAAAACCCTTTTTTATATTGATAATATTTATTTAATATATTAATATTTTTCAAATTTAAGGGAAAAATTTTTCTTTGTAAATAAAATGTAAACCATGTAAGGGATTCTTGTAACCTTTGATCATTCATGCTATTGAGGTTATTCTTCATGCTATTGAGGTTATTCTTCATGTCATGCCTACTAAAAAAATACTATGCACCAATTTTTAGTCAAAATTAAATAATAATTGTTAAGAAAAGAAAAGGAATATTCCATCTTATAAAAATAATCATTTTTTATTTTTTAATTTTTTTTAATAAATAATTTTGGAATGGTTGAAAATAGTTTGAAAACCATATTTTGAAACATGCCCTTGGATGAATAGGGTTTACCATAGAAGGTGTAAATAACTATTTTTTCCTTTAATATAATATCTCCATTATATAATGTAAAAAATAGTTTAAATTATTACTATTTTTGGAAAATATCCAGAATAAATATATTAGAAAAAAATTAATTAGTTTCTTTAGATATAGATCATTATATTTTATCATCAGAAACAAAATCATAAACATTCTATATAGATGTTTAGATTCTAGAATAAAGTAATTACAACTTTGGTAACATTGAATCATAATATACATGATTGAATAACATAAAATTGAACATAAAATATCATTAGGGTGAATAAATAGCAGATATTACATGTATAATTGTATTTATACCCACAGTAAGAATGAACATATGTTTATAAGATAATGTATGTTAAAAAGAATGCATGTTTAGACCTAAATCTCATAGTGGTTTGGTAATATTTTCATTCATAATCCCAATTGAATAATAACATAAAATTAAATATTAACTATTATTAATATAATGGGATTTATTATATAACATGTCAATGTGGTAGTATATATACCAAACACAAAACATAGTGGTGAATTTTAATAGGTCCCCATGAAATAAAAGTGAGTTTATAAATAAAATACAACTTTGGTATCATTTGAATCATAAACCCCAAGATATGTAGAAAATAAAATGGATATGTAACTAACAAAAAATATAAGTATATTAATCTTAAAATACATTCTTTGTCATTATACAATACACATAACAGAAACACATGGTGTATATAAAAGTTTTCCTAGAGAAGTAATGATGAGATAAGAACCAATTACTCCATGTTTTAAATGAATCCTCGTGTAAAATAACTATTATTTTATAATATATATAATATAAAAATATTTATATACATCATAAAATTTATTATTTTCATATAAATTTTTATTTCCTGTTTATTAATTATTCAAGGTTTATGTTTTGTTTTCGGTATTGACCATCTAATTTTTCATATATGTATTGATTTTTTGTTTTTTTCTTATTAAATTGATTATTATTACATTATATAAATTAGTTTTTAATAAGATATAAATATCATAATTATTCAGTATATATTTCTATATTGTAATACATATAATTTAGAGACATAAAATGGCATACACTGTTCATGGAGATGGTAGGTATCACGAACTCACGAACGATGTTTCCATTTTCTTTTAAAATTTAATAATTTTAATGAAAATTATATAGTTAGATTGTAGAATGTTTTTAATGTAAAATATTTAATTTATGTTTATTTAATTAATACATCCAACCTTCTAGGTAAATCTAGAATGATTGAAATTCTTTCGCGAGGTGGTAGTTCATCTTACAAATGAATAATGTTATTGTATTCCCAAAAAATGCAATTTATGAATGTGTGTGTTACGTAATAGTCTAATAATTATAATAATATCATAAATTTAATATATAAACATTAAATACCCCATTAAAACCTACATTTATTGAGGGTAATGATATAATTAAGGGAATTTTTCTGTGAAATAGTTGTCCTCTATATAAACGAACTATAATTTTATAGCACCTATAATGGAGGTTGATTTGGATGTCAGAAATTAACTTCAAATAAATAAAAATATTTTTAATTGTAATGTTTTTATGAAATCATCATGGTATAAAAATAATTGTATATCATGGTGGATGAAATAAAATATAAACCCTCCATGATGAACCTTACTTCTTCTTATGGTATCCTACTTTGGTTTACAAAAAAAGTCCATTCTATGTTGAAATTATATCAAAGAAATGCATCTAAGAGGAGAGGAATAAACTGGTAAATTGACATAGGTTGTTATTGTCTATACCAAAAGGGTTTTAATTTATGAGTAATGTTGGAGAAGTGGTGGCATTTTATTATTGGGGTTAGTGGAACAATGTTTTTAACAAAAATGAATTTCACCCACATGTTTGATCAGGTTTCGTGAATATGATACTAATAGATTCATGAGAATATATGAGATAAGGATTGTATATTTCCTTAAAATGTCTATTGGATATTTTTTTTGTAATTATTTATCCGTATATTTGTAGTTTACTCCCTCCAGGGTAAACCCAGGTTTACATTGGCTACAATTTTTTATTCCTTTTACTAGTTATTTTTTTCCTAATAAATTGAACCATAACATATAAAATAAATTAATAATACTTATAATAATATTTATATTTTAAAAATTTATATTCCTAAGATGATTTTGTGATTAAGTGATAAATTTTATATAAGAATATGTTCACTCTGTTGAGAAACTATATGTGTAAGGAAAATAGAATGTTATGCGATTTCATTTGTGGAGTAATGATATATTTTTAACAATGTTTTTATTGTTGATTTATTGTGATTTGTGTTATTTATGTAAATGATTATCATATCAAAGAGTATATGTTATTTGGTCAATTACTTTTAGTTATGAAACATTAGGAGTAGTCAATGTTATTTGGATATACAATTTAATGTGGAAGACTACGTAATCAAATTCTTCTAAGTTTAGTGTTTCAATATTAGTTTATAATATATTGATGGATTTTAAGGACAATTGTTTATTAAATGTTATTTATTGATCTTTGTGTATTGTTGGTTTAATTTAAGAAATTAATATTAGTATTACTTTGTCTAAAGGATTATCCTTTTTGGGGACCATCTGACCTTTTACTAACTATTATGGTATTGGTTAATCTCTAATAAATGGAAATATGTAGTTTAGTCTTTGTGGATCATGTGATTCTATAGAAGTTGATTCTAGCACATCAGGTGTCACCAAGTCATCTTCAATACTCATCATTTGAAAAAAAAATGAGTTAGTTGTAGAAATTTATTATAGGACGAAAATCTACTTAAAAAGTAAGTACATATATCTATGTTCGAAGTCAATCTCATAAATAAATTCTTCAACTTTTTGAAATGGAACATAAATTTTTTTTCTTTGTTTACATTTCTTACTGAGAAACTAATTACCATTTCTTCCATCACAGGTTTGTGGCTTTCTTGTGGTTAAAATTATTTTGATCATGTTTTTTATCACACTCCATCATAACATGAAACTTATTTTATCTTACATATCCATGTTTTCTTAAATGGAATCCTAGTATGGGTTATCTAGGGTGACGATTGAACTTCTCATTCTTTCTATTAAAGTGATAGTTTTGTTTATTTTTTTTCAGATGTGGAACTTTCAATGATGTTACAAAGCCCGTTTATAAAATTACAAGGACCCAATTTCCAATAGGGGGAAGAATGTAGCACCCCACATTTTCATAGTAACTTATTTTCATTAAATTAATTAAATAGCAGGCGTTGCATGCAGCACCATGTTCGAGAACACCACGACATACCAAACAAGCCATACAAAAAGCTTTTGTGAATAATATTAAATGAATTTTGAATTTTATATACTCTATATAATTTTAGAATACATATTATGTGTTTATTAGACAAAATATAGTAATATATTCATTTTTTCATATAAAAGAAGTATTTAAAAAAATGCAATTTTACCACCATTTAATGGAAAACCCTTTTAAAAACCAATATTCGACACTTTTATAAATTCAATTTAATTAAATTAAATTATTCTATAGAATCGGTACATAATAAGTTATTTTGGTTAGATTTTTTATACTTTTTTGATAACATTCATCTTTTGAGGAATAATGAAAATAATAAATTTTAGTTGAAAAGAAATTGTTTAATTGAAATAATTTATAGTGTTAAATTATGAATTTGAATATTTAGGAAGTATAATCAGATTATATTTTTATCATTTAATATAGTTTAGGTCACTATACATAATTTCACTGTTAAATTTGACAAAAACACATGTCACTCTATTGATAGTTTTTATATCATAAAAATCCACTTTTTGGTTTTGACATCAATAATTTATTTCAGATTAATTAATGCTGCTTCTATGTTTTTAATTTTGTAAAATAAAATTCATTTTTTAATTTTAATATCAAAATTATCTTAGGGTGAATTTTTTGAATTTTTATGAAAAAATTCAATTTTTTATGACTATTGAAAAACACCGGGTTATTGTTTTAAAACCGAATTTTTATTTCAATAATTATTTATTTTATTTATTTATTTCAATATAGAGGGATAATACTTATATTAGTTAAATGTGATTAATTGGAGTCATTTTAATAATAAATTATGATGTATACAATTTTATCGAACATTTTTTTGTCTTTTACCCACTTTTGAGGGGCATTTCAAAAAATGAATAAAACATATTTTTACCACGTCAGTGAGTATAATTTAGAAAATCCTAGAGACATAGTTTTCAAAAATAATTACAAAAATTTTCAATAAGATGAAATAAAATTTGGTCAATAGTAAATAATGACTTTTATTTACCACGGTTAGAACTAAATAGGGTAATTAACAATAATAATTATATTATAATTACCCTAACACATGTTCTAGTTCTATTATATAAGTATAATTAGACCAAAAGCAGCCTTATAAGTAAAATATGATCCTTTTGGTCTACTTTGACTAGATTATGACATTTATTATTATTTTATTTAAAGAAGAGTTAAAATTGTTAAATTCAATGTTTAAAAGTTGAACCATTTTAATATAGGGTTTTACATAAGATAAATTCAACTATAAATATTCATTATAAATTTAAAAATATTTCCTAAATAATTATATATTATTTATAATTTTTTGAAATTAAATAATTAAATTTATTTATTACACAATAATGATCCAGTAATTACCTTATTAATGAATGATTAAAATAATTGATATTATAAATATCCAAATAAATTTAATTTGAGAATTTTTATTAATTACACTAGTTTTCTAAGATAATATGTCATCTTAGTGTTGATTAAATAATTTTTTTTCAATGCAATCATGCTGTTCTGATTTTCACAAAAACCTAATACTAAATAATGTCAAAATTGACATGAATGAGTTTTCAAAACATATACTATATTTTGGGCTGATATAATAATATTAAAATTTAAAGAATCGTCAAAATGGAATAAATAATATTATATATGTCATTAATGGACCATTGGAGGTTCCCGTGGATGTTTATAGTAAGTTTATTAACCATACAGTGTAAGAATACAAGCAGACACGGTAAAAGGTAAACTAATTTTTTAATAGTTAAATCTAAATGATAAGGATAATATGGTGACCTAAACTTCAATAAAACTTATTGGTTGATATTATTTAGACCCATAAGTTATTGGATTAAAAATAAATTAATTTGGATCCATTATAAATCATAAATTATTTACAGTAGCATAATATTTCATGGTTTTCTTAAAGTGACCCTTACCTCACTTATAAAAGCGTACTTCCCCTTCTCTCAACATCACACCTCCAAATCCATTTTTCTCAGCAAAACCTTACCCAAATATCCTCCCAAAATTCCTCACATCGATCTAGAATCCATACATTTATCATAAAGGCATCCTATGGAGTCCTTTTGATCAACTCAAAAGGAAACACATGAAGAAGAGGTAAACATTTCACCACCCTCTTTCAAGTTCTTTTCTTCTTCCAAATCCTATTTCATTGTTGTTTACATACCAAAATAATAAATCCAGTACATACTACATACTATGATGTTATTATAAATATATTACAACCATATTTGTTATTATATCCATCCTATAACTGACAAAGTCACTGTATGTGTGTACGTACGGTTTAACTTCTCCACGTCATGGTGGGGTTTGTTATTAAAAAACAGTATTATTTGGATGGGTATAATAATGATTCTAACTTATTTAAATAATATATATAACATGATAATGATTCATTATATATTATATACATTTCTATTATATACGATTTCACCATCAAAAGAATGATATTGTCGCTCATGCGTATGTATGGCTTGCTGTTTCCATGAATGCGATGAGATTCATTCCACATCGTAGTAATTCAAGAATAATTTTTTAATATTATGATTAAAAATAATTTTTATGAAGATTATATCATTTCGTATATTAATAAAATACTGCCTATGCATAATAAACATGACTTACGTAAGAAAATATTAAAATGAAAACGAATCAGTTAACCAACAAAACAATGATACAACTGAAATATTATTAACAGAACAATATTAGAATACCATATATGACATATTATTTTTTTATTTTGATCATTTATAATTTAATAAAAATTATTTCACCATTATAAAAGAGTTTAACCTACCATATAATAATGAAATGTACAAGGTAAGGGTTTTCATCTCACTTTTATTCCCGTGAGATGTATGCTATATTTGCTACTATTACATTTTGTGTGGAATATGTACTGCACATGATTGTATTTTTTGAATAATATAAATTAATTTATTGTTATTTAAATCATCATTTTATAATCCATCTTTCATGGGGAGTATGTTTTGTATGTTACCAAATCTGTAAGGGAATTTCAAATTTCAATTTCGACCCGTTCAGTTCAAAGCAAACTTCCTTGATTACATTACTCAATGATTATGTGTGAAATCGCTATTTATATAATTTTATAGTAAATTGAACTACCCTTCAGGAGGATATACTTTTTATACACATAATTTAACAGCCTAATCTTCCACGGTATGATTCCCTTTGAATAATGCAACAGTATGCATTGTACGGAACTTCAAGATTCTAACACATCGCAACCAATCAAACTACCCATTATGAATATTAATACCAACTTTTTAAAATTATTTCCATATTTTCATTCAAAATTAAATTTATTTTTGGGATCGTAATATCAAAATTAGTTTATGGTGAAGTTTTGGGATTTTTCTGAAAATATTCATTTTTTGAGGAATAGTGAAAATATTAAATTTTAATTAAAAAAATTAATCAAACTAATTTAGAGTGATAAATTATACTATGAGAGGTTTTTAAGTAAAATTAGATTATAGTTTTACTATTAAATCTAATGTTGTTCATTGAATGTAATTTCACATTTATACTTGATATAAGCCAATCTCAATCTTTTGATAGTTATTATTTTTTAATTTTTTTTTTGTTTTGACAACAACAATTAATTTTAAATTAATTTCTGCCACTTCTGTGTTTTTAATTTATAAAAATGGATTCCTTATTTAGAATTAGTATTTACAAATTCTATAAAATGGTAAATTTTATTTTTAGACATTTTGAAAAATTACTTGGGTATATATTTTATTTACCATGGTTAAAGGGTAAATCTGGTAAATAAGTGTAAAAAATAATATTATAATAATATTAAATTACCGTAACATGTGTTCTAACCATATTGGAGGATACATGTCCGACCATGGGAATCCTTGGGTCTATTTTAGGACCCCATGGCGCCACTTGTAAGTGATAATGACACATTATATTAATTATCGTAAAGTAAATACAAAAATGACATAAGCATATTTCTTTTACTAAAACAATTCTTACCTAGGGTTACCTATATTATCTCTTAAAAAATAAATATTCTATAGAAATATATAGATATTTCCTACATAATTGTATTTTATTTATAATTTTTATACATTGAATAATTATATTTATTGGTGACACAATGATGATGTAGTATTTTCCTTATTAAGGACAGAATCAAATAAATGGTATTATAAATATTAAAATAAATATAATTTTGATGTTTTCAGGACATACACGAATTTTCTAGGTTAATGTGACATTTTTGGGTCGATTAAGTGAAGTTTTTTTAAGTAATAATGCTGTTAGAAATTTAACAAAAACAAAATAGAAAATAGTTGCAAAATTGACATAAAATTGTTTTTGAAACAAATATTATGTTATTAATTTTTATTTTATACCTTCAAATCATAGGTTTGGCCAAATGTCTTAAATAATATCATATATCTCATTAATGAACCACTTTATATTCTCTTTGATGTTTATAGTAAGTTTATTAAAAATATAATATAGAAATATACAGACATGGTAAATGTCAAACTAATTAACTAAAAGTTAAATCGAGAAGATAAGGTTAATATAGTGAAACAAACCTTTCTATAACCTATTGGTTGAGTTTTGTTTGACCCATCCCCGAATTATCCTCGAAATATTTCATTTTTGAGCAATTAGAAATCAAAATTTATTTTATTGTAAATTAATATTTCAATCTTTTCCTAAGGTTCCCCTCACCCCTCTTATAAAAAGGAACATCACCTTATCTCAAATTCACACCTTCAAATCCATTTGTCTCGGCCAACCCCTACACAAATATTCTCTCAACTATTGTCTCTTCATACTAGAGGCCTTATTTTAGTCATAAGTCCATCCTAAAGGACCCTTTTGATCAAATCCAAAGGAAGAACCCGAAAAAGATGTAAATATTTCAATACCACTTTCATGTTCCTTTCTTCTTCCGCTTCCTATTTATTTTTTGTTTATATTATAAGTTAATAACTCCATTAATTTCTATATACTATGTTGTTATTATAAATATAGTACAACCATATCCATTATTCTATCCATACATTGAATAACATGTCACCATACGTGCGTTTGTACAGCTTACCATCTCCACGTCGTGGTGTAGTTGTTATTCAATACATTATCATTTGGTTGGGTATAATAATGATGTATAATTGATGTAAATAATAAATATAACATGATTATTTTCCTTTATATATGATATACCATCCAATAATAAATTGTTTTAATATCAAAATAATGATATTGTCACTCATGCGTACATACGGATTATCGTCTCCACGAATGCGATGAGATTTCTTCCCCATCATATCTATTTAAGACTATTTTTCATTTGATCATTAAAAATAATTTTTAAGTACTTAATATCTTTCTGAATATGAATAATATACCCCATATCCACAACAAACATTACTTACGTAACAAAGCATACCAGGGAAAACGAATCAGTTTACACCAGAAACGATGATAGTACTAAAATAACATTAATATTGCAATATTAGAAGATCATATATGAAATCATATTTATGTATATGGTTACTGTATAATATAATAACAATTATTTAACTATTATACAGGTGGTTGATGTACCCTCAACCAAGGAAAAGTACAAGGTGATGGTTATTTTCACAAACTCTTCATTATCCGAGGTTGTTTATACGTAATTATCTACTGGGACCTCCATATCATCCAAATCCATGTTTCATAAATATGTATTTCAAAACATTTTTACTATTTATTATATATTTGGTTAATTTCATTTATACCATTATTATATCTTATATGTTTTTAAAGGAATCTTTTCGTCGTTTTCCAAGCAAGGTACTTTATGACCATTTTGACAAAAGTACGGTAAGAATGGTTTTTTATATTATATTGTGGGGCGACTTTTTTATACCATTATAACATCATTGAATATTTCCTTAAAATATTATAATAATATTTTCAAAATAAATTATTTCTTTATAATTATGTGACTCTTATATTATTTCAAAATATAAACTTAACTTTTTTTAAAAAAATGTTTTAATTTCATCTTTGTCAACATCCTTCAATGAATTTTAAGATTATTTTAAGTTGATTTATAAATATTCAATACATCAATATTGCATTGAATGTTTTTTGATATGTTCGACAGTAGATTTGTTATTTTTACACCAATCATTGTTTATTGATAATATATTGATACTTCGTATTCTAGTTTTAATTCGAATGTTTATGTTATGTTTAAACCATTTCATATGAGGAATGCATTGGACTTAGTAAGTGATAGGTGGAGTCGTCTATAGTTCATCGATGTATCGATAGGTCTCATGAGACAAACTATTGTCTTAGCATAAGGCCATGACAAAATCTTTTTTGTAGTCTCCGCACAATGCCTTGACTATGTGGTTATGAAGTCTGGCATTATGAATTCAATCAATATGATAGTGGCTATTAATATTGAAAATGATTATTAGACTAGTAGAATATCCATGTGAATAAGTAAATAGAATTATTTGATTTTATGATTAACATGTTATGCTGGAGATCATGTTTAAACAACTTTTGTTTTAGTCTTATACATTGCCTTAAATGTTTATGCTTATTTATAAAAGTTTCTGCTATATTGTTATCTGTACTGAGCAGCTGAGTTCACCCCTTTATATGTTTTGTTTTTTCCAGGATGCGAAAACATATTTTATTATTAACCTGCTGGGATATTCTAATGGGATATGAAAGTTGTATATTGAAATAGTGTTGTTTTAGTTATTCATTTAATAATTCAATTTAACCTTATGAAAGTTTCTAGTATTTATAAGGGTACTAAACTGATCTGTCATTCGGGACATGATTTCTTTGTATCATGCCAATGATATGTAATAATGCACTGAAACTAGGTAACTAGGGTAGGGTAATTAAATTTGGTATCATATGAACTTTTTTATAATCCTTCGAATCTAGAATTAGATAAATTCATATTAGATCACATTACCCTATGATAGAATTTGAGGATTAATATAGAGGAACATCGTAGAATTTTGGTATTGTTGAGATTTTGTGAGTTTTCCAAGCAATAAATCCATATCTGTATACGAGGAGGTAGAGGAAACTCTAGAAAAGATGTACCTAGGGGTAAAACCCAAAAACAACACTTTGAGCTAGACTCAAACGGGATCTGGTGCATGACAACGTGCCTTCCTGCACTCTTGGTTATGAAACTCCGGATGGAAATTCTAAGGGAAATTCACATTTTATTTATAAATAATTATGAATGGTTTATGAGTGTATAATTTCTCAAAGAAAACATTTTTATGATTATGGATTGTATCCATAAACATTCCAATTTATGTTAAGTGTTTTACAAGTTTGGAATTATCTATTTCAATTCATAATCTAATCTAGTATATGCCATTGTTTATAAATGGAGCCTAGTGGAAGGAATGGACACTGTATCAACACACGTAATATGTGTAGGGATTTCCCTCATACAAAATATAACTAAAGTTGAGCTGGTGAAGCAATTGGTACTGATCAGCTTATCACCATACTGGGATAACTCACTCAGGTTATGAATAATAACCATACCTGTATAGATCACCCTGATCCACGACATAGAGGATCAATGATAGATTTCTTCATGATGAAACAACAACTAAAATTTAATGGGAGTACACATAAATTAGTAGCTGGTAAATGGATAATTTCCTCAGAGAAAACATTACATGCTTTGGGGAATAATGAAAGGGAAGAAGTTGTCAAGGCATTTTACTGCCTAACTGGAGATGTTGATCAATGGTGGTCCTTGATTCAAACTCCAAAGGAAGATGAAGAAGTATCACATATGGAATGAAGTGATTTTAGAGAGATTTTCATAGAAAAATTATTTCCTCATGACCATCGAGCAGATATTGAAATGCAATTTTTGAGTTGGAAGCAAAAAGAGGATGAGTCTTTCACAAAAGTATGATGATAACTTTAAAAGGTTAATAGGGAAAGCATCAGATTATATACATAACCGAATAAGTAAGATTAATAATTTCATTGATGGGTAAAAATCATTTCCCCATCGAGCATTTGTCTCACAATCCTTCTCGCTGTACAAATACATTGTCTCATGTGCTATCAAGATAAAAAATGAATTATCTATGATTTACGACATTAATGAAAATAAAGAGAAGAAGAGATCTGATGAATACTATAGAAAATGAAATAAGTGGAAGAAGGGAAATTTTTAATATCCATCCTATAATAAATGTCGTAAGAAACACCCCGATACCTTTATGAAGGGAATTGGAGTCTGATACATGTGTGGTGAAAAATTCAACCAGGCTCTTGATTTATAGGAGAAGAAATAGGTTGTCAGTGATGAATGCTAAAGTTTTAGAGAAAGGGGGCATTATGAAATTGAATTTCATAAGCACAAAGGGAACTTTCCTCAGAAAATGAAAAGGGATCAAGGACAAGCTTATACTATCACTACTATGGAAATTTAAGCTCTGAAAGATGTAGTGGTAGGTAATTTAATGGTTTCCTCAAGTTTAGAAAATGATTTATTTGATTCTGGATCCTCGCATTATTTCATATCTTCCCAGTTTCCTAAGAAAATTAGATATTTCCAATTTGTTTTAACAAGGGAGTTTTTAGTCAGAAATCCTTAGGGTAGTATCATTGCAACACTGTTTTGTGAATAACCGCTCATTGGGGCATATAAATGTTCTTTATCTAAAGATCTCATCATCAAACCCATGAATGAATTTGATATAATCCTTGATATGGGTTGGCTTTAGGACCATGATGTAAAAATTTATTGCAAGAAGAATGAGGTTACTATTTTTAATGATGATGATAAAGACCACCTTATGTTAAGAGCAGAATGGTCACCACCTGATTCTTATCTAAATCTACCCCCAATAGCTCAACTAAATTCAATCATAGAGGAGGATGATAACGAAATAACTTTGGGTGAGGAAATAAATATTCCAATAGAGGATGTACCTATTGTGTAAGATTATATTGATGTATTTCCAGAAGATTTACAAGGATATTCTCCGAAATGAGAAATTGAGTTTTACATTGATTTAATTCCTAGTTCAAAGACCATATCGAAGACCCCTTATAGAATGGAAATAGTGGAATTAATGGGACTAAAGAAACAAATAGAGGAATTGAGTAACAAAGGATTTATTCTCCCTACTCTTTATCCATGGGGAGCTCGTGTCCTTTTTGTTATGATGAATGATGGATCTATGAGGTTGTGTATTGACTACATGGAGATTAATGCTATAACAACAAAGAACAATTATCCCCTACATCGCATTGATGATTTATTTGAACAACATCATGAAGCTCAATATTTTTCAAAGATTTAACTTCGATCTGAATACCATTAGTTGTGCGTGAAGAAGGAATACATTCCAAAGACAGCATTTTGAACCTCGTACGAGCATTATGAGTTTACAGTAATGGATTTTGAGCTAACTAATTCACCCACTTTTTTCATGGGTCAAATGAATAGGGTTTTCAAGGAATATATTGATTACTTTATAGTGGTATTTATTGATGATATAATGGTATACTCCGAATGCGGAAAAGATCATCAAAATCACTTTTTCATTGTCTTGAAGAATCTTTGATGAAATGAATTATATGCGATGTTTAAAAAGTGTGAATTCTGTATTCAAGAGATTTTTTTCGTGGCCATATCATCTATAAGGATGGAATATATATTGAACTATAAATGACCATGGAAATCCATTAATGGCCAGCACCAATGAGTTTAACTGATGTACACAGTTTTATTGGTTTAGCAGGTTATTATCGATGTTTTGTCCAGAATTTTTCCTGATTGGTAAACCCATTAACCAAGATCACATGTAAAGGGGTTAAATTAGTTTGGAAAAAATACTGTGAAAAATGTTTTTAATAATTGAAGAGATGATTCTTCAATTCTCATATATTTTCTCTACCATCGAGGAATGACAAGTTTGTTATTTATAGCGATGGTCTGAAGAAAGGACATGGTTGTGTTCTTATGATGAATGATAAGGTTATTTCTTATCCATCACGATAGCTAATAATTCATGAAAAAACTATCCTACTCGTGATCTGGAGTTAACATCTATAGTCTTTTCATTGATGAAATGGAGACACTATCTATATAGTGAAAATGTGAGATTCATACTAATCAAAACAGTTAGAAGAATATTTTCTCACAAAAAGAACTCAAATTGTGGCAATGGAGATGGCTTGAACTACTCAAGCATTATGATTTCACAATAAACTACCACCCAGGGACGGAAAATAATGTTGTAGATGCTTGGATTAAAAAGGAGCATGGAGTTTTGAACAAGATGAGAGTTGAAAAAGTACCTATATACATGTATATAGAAAAGATGAATATGGGAATAACCACAGAAGGTGAAACATCAATGCTCTTTCAAATGGTTGCTAAACCATCATTACTAGAAAGAATAAAACGTTTATAGGCTGATGATGAGGAGTTTTAAAATAATATTAAAGCTGTGAATAATGGGATATTGAGTGACTTCATATATGAAGATTGATTTTTTTAATTTGGTATGAGAATTTGTGTTGCCAATATACATGATCTAAAAATAGAATTTTTAGATGATTCTCATAGCTCTAATTTCTCTTTACCCCCTGGGAGCAGTATAATGTATAGGGATTTGAAGGAACATTTTTGGTGGCACAACATAAAGTGGGATATTTCTGATTTTATGTCAAGATGTATGGTCTGTCAACAAGTGATAGATGGAAGGAAACATCTTGGAAAAATCATGCAACCTCTTCCCATATCTGAGTGGAAATGGGCTATTATTACGATGGACTATGTCATGGGACTACCAAAGACTCCTAATCAGAATGATGCAATATAGGAATTATTGATCGTCTTACCGAGTCAGCACATTTTCTTGCTATAAGTGATGATTTACCACTTGAATGTTTAGAAAGACTATTTATTAATGAAGTTGTAAGACTACATGGAGTACCCCAATCGATTGTTTTTTATCATGATGTTCATTTTACATCAGGATTCTGGAAATGTCTTTAGAATTACCTAGATACTGAACTTCATTTGAGCACTTCCTACCACCCACAAATTATTGGACAATCAAAACATACTATTCAAACCTTAGAAGACAGGTTGAGATCTTTATCAAATGACTTTCATGGAATGTGGTTTTAGTATTTATATCTAGTATAATTTTCCTAGAACAATAGCTTCCATTCAAGTGTTTAGATGGCACCATATGAAGTGTTATATGGAAGGATATGTCGCTCACTAACTTGTTTGGATGATGTTGATAATAGAAAACTTGTAGGCCCAGATCATGTTTAGGAAATGATGGAAAAGTTGAAGGGAATCCAAACCCACATCAAATTAGCTCAAGTTAGGCAGAAGAGCTATGGTGATAACCAAATGAAGGATTTGGAATTTCAGGTAGGAGATCATGTTTCCTTAAAGGTATATCCATGGAAAGAAATTATAAAATTTGGTAAGAAGGTAAATTGTGTCCTAGGTACATCGGACCTTTCGAAATTATAGAATGAATTGGCGTTATATCTTACCATTTGGAAATTCCCCCAAGTCTCTCTGATGTTCATGATGTGTTCTACGTATCACTATTGAGAAAATACATGCCTAACCCAACGCATTTACTAACCTATGAGGAATTATAACTGGAACCTGATCTGTCTTATTTCAAAGAGAATACCAAGGTTCCAGATACAATAGAACAAGTGTTGATAAACCAGACGACTCGTCTAGTAAAAGTTCTATGGTGAAACCATAAGATGGAAGAGGCAACGTGGGAAACCGAGAAACTAATGATGAAGAACAACCCGAATCTTTTTATGTAGTAATATTCTAAAAATTTCAAGGAAGAAATTTTTTGAAGGAGGGGAGAATTTAACACACCATGCTTCTATTGTACATTTCCCTTTGAATAATGAAATTGCTTGCATTTTATGGAACTTAGAGATTCTAACACATCACGACCAATCAAACTTGCTGTTATGAATAGTAATACCCACGTTATGAAATTTTATAAGTTCTACCTTTCAAAATGGAATTCATTTTTGGGTTTCGAATATCAAAATTAGATTAGGATAATTTTTGTTATTTTTCTGAAAACATTCTGTTTTTTATGAATAATGAAAAATACATAATTTTATTTAAATTTGTTTAATGAATATAATTTGTAATGATAAATTATACTATGAGTTGTGTTTACGTATAATTAGATTATATTTTTACCATTTAATCCAATTTTGGTCATTGGACGTAATTTCACATTTAAACTGGACATATAAAAGTGTCAATCATTTGATTATAATTATTTCTTAAAAACATGTTTTTTGTTTTGACAACGGTAAATAATTTTAAATTAATTTCATCCACTTATGTATTTTGAAATTAGGAAAATAGATTTAATATTTATAACCAGGAGGTCCAAATTTTTTAAATAGGTAACTTTTATTTTTAGCCATTTTGAATAATTACTTTGGTAAATATTTTTTTTACCATAGTAAAATTGTAAATATGGTAAATAATGGTCTAAAATAATATTATAATAATATTATATCATAATAACATGTGTTCTAACCCTATTGGATGATACAAGTCAGACCATGGGAATCCTTGGGTCGATTTTGGGACCCCATGGAGCAAAATGTTAGTGATAATGACACTTTATATTATATAAGTCAATGTAAATACAAAAAAGATAGAAGCATATATGTTTTAGTAAAACAATTTTTACATAGGATTATATATGTTATCTCTTAAAATATAAATATTATTTATAAATCTAACAATATTTTCAACATAATAGTATTTTATTTATAATTTTCATACATTTAATAATTAAATTTATTTATGACACAACGACGATGTTGTATTTTCCTTATTATTGAAAGAATCAAATAAATGGTATTATAGAAGTTAAAATAAATATAATTTGAAAGTTTTGATTCCATCCAAGAATTGTATATGTTAATTGATATTATATAAATAAAAATCTAAGGTTCTGGATAAGGTCATAAATAATGTTTCATATGTAATAATTGAACCACTTGATGTTCTATTGAATGTTTATAATACATTCAGTAACCATATAATATAAAAATAAAAAGAGACATGGTAAATGTCAAACAAATTAACTGAGAGTTAAATCTAATAGATAATGGTAATATAGTGACCCAACCTATCTAAAACCTATTGGTTTAGTGGTTTTAGACAAATCCCCAACTTATTCTCTAAATAAATCATTTTTTAGTCATTAGAGGGAAACATGATTATATTATAAAATAATATCTCAATATTTTCCTAAGGTGCCTCTCACCCCTCTTATAAAAGGGATCATCCTCTACTCTAAAATTCACCCCCTATAAGCCATTTGGATCACCCAAAAAATGCACAAATATCATCTCAACTATCCTCTCTTCATCATAGAGGCCTTATTTTCTTCATAAAGACATCATAAGGAGCCATTCTTATCAAATCAAAAGGAAGAACCTAAAGAAGAGGTAAAAATTTCATCACCTCTTTCAAGTTCATTTCTTCTTCCACTTACTCTTTATTTGTTGTGTCCATTATATAATAATAAATCCAATATCATATATATATTGTGATGTTTTTATAAATATGTGACAACCATATTCGTTATTCTATCCATCCTTTGAATGTCATGTCACCATACATGCGTACGTTCGGCTTATCGTCTCCACGTCGTGGTGTAGTTGTTATTCAATACATTATTATTTGGATCGGTATAATAATGATGTATAATTGATTTAAATAATAAATTTAACATGATAATGATTATATATATATGATATACCATCCAATTATATATTATTTTAATATCAAAAAAATGATATTGTCAGTCGTGCGTACGTACGGATTACCCTCTTCACGAACGTGATTAGATTCATTTTTTGTCGTATCCCTTTAAGAAAAATATTCATTTGATGATTAAAAATAATGTTTAAATACTTAATATCATTCTTAATATTAATATAATACATCACATTCACTACAAACATTACTTACATAATAGAGCATATAACGGAAAATGAATCCGTTAACACCCAAAACGATGATACTACTGAAATAACCATAAAAAAGAAAAATTATATGATCATATATGATACAATATTTTCGTATATGGTTCTTTTATAATTTAATAACAATGATTTAACTATTTTTCAGGAGGTTAACATACCCTCGGCCAAGGAAAATTACAATTTATGTGTTAATTTCACAATCTCTTCATTATCAGATTTTGTTTATACGTAATTATCTACTAGGACCTCATTATGATCCCCATCCATGCTTCTTAAAAACTTATTTCAAAAAAATTTTACTCATTAATATACTATGGGTAAATTTCATTTATATACTAATTTGACCATATATGTTTTGAAAGTAATCTTTCCATCGTTTTCCAAACAATGTACTTTATGACATTTTAGACAAAATTAAGGTAATAATGGTTTTTTAACTTATACGGCAGGTGTGGCTATTTTCCTCCATTATAACATCGTCGAAGCATCCCTTACATGATTATAAGAATATTTTCAAAATAATTTTTTCTTTATATTTATTCTACTCTTAAATGATTTCAAAATAGAAAAAGATATTTCTCTGAAAAAAGGTTTTGATTTTATCTATGTCAACATATAGTGATGGATTTTAAGCTTATTTGAAGATTATTTATTATCATAAAAATCATCCGTATTGTATTGAATGTTTTTTATATGTTTGAAAGTGGATGTGTTATTTTTACACCATTCATGATTTATGGATAATGTATTGACATTTGGTTTGCTAGTTTTAATATGAATGTTTATGTTATGTTTAATCCTTTTCATATGAGGAATACATTGGACTTAATAAGTGATGTGCAGAGACCAATATAGCTCCTAGATGCATCGGAAGGTCTCATGAGACAAACAGTCTCTTGGAACAAGGTCTTGAAAAAATCTTATTTTTTGTCTTCATGCAAGGCCTTGACTATGTCGTTATGAAGTCTGGAATTATGTATTCCATCATTATGAAAGTGGCTATTGATATTCCATGTGATTATTCGACAAGTGGAATACCCATGTGAATAAGTAAATGTAATTATTTGATTTTAACTTTTCCATATTATATTGATGTTCAGGTTTAAAAGGCTTTTGTTTTATTCTTATACATTTCCTTAAATGTTTATGCATATTTATAAATTTTTCTGCTATATTGTTATCCTTACTGATCATCTGAGCTCACCGCTTTGTTTTTTCCCAAGATGTGTAGAAATACTTTATGACTGACCTATAAGGATAGATTAAGGGGATATGAGTGTGGTCTATGGAAACAATGTTTATTTTGTTTTTCATTTTATAATGTAATGTGAAACTTATGCGTGTTTCTAGTATTCACAGGCTACTAAACTGATCGGTATTTTGGGACATCATTTCTTTGTATCTTGCTAATGTTATGTAATAATGCACCGACTCTGTGTAACTAGGGTTAGTGCCTTACACATAATCACTCCATTGATAAATTCTATAGTTATCCATATAATCTAGATAAGAGTAATTTTGACTCAATTTCTATTCATTGAGTTAAACATCCATGTCATTGGTGTTGTTTTTACAAGAATATGTGTGAATTTGTTCTGATTGAGTTACACTAAATATCCAATCATACTGAGTGTATTTATATTTTCCTCAGATGATTATGTCATTGATTTATTTTTAACCTAAGGTACAAACTTTATAAAGGGAATTCATCTCAACATGCATTCCATTGAGATTTTTTTGTTGTTATAGACCATTTCACATTTATTTTGTGTATATATTGTACTTTGACATAGTATATCATGAATCCCTTTATATTCATGATATTATAATGTTTTTATTACCTCAATTATTTTTATTAAATCATCTCTCATTTTGTTAGGAACTCTAACAAAAATATCAGTTTAAATGTTCTAAAATTTTATTTTTCTAATTCATTTTCATTAATGTCCATGTTTTATATACTATTTTAAGTATTTTTATATATTTACATAAATGTTTCTTAAATTGAAATTCATTTTAAAAGTTTAATTTAGTATGGGACACATTGATTCAAAAATCTTTTTTAAACAGCTTCTTGATAAATAGTGATACCATTAAATGTTTTCGAGAAAAAGGGTGATATTTTTCTAAAATAGTTTTGATGATTATTTTCATATATTTAAATATAATTTATTTTTCACGATTTAGGTAAATTTACTATAATAAAATCTTCTATATTGTATTGAATGAGTTATGTTTGACTGTAGATGTGCTATTTTTATCCCATTCATGGTTTGTGGTTAAAATATTGACATTTTTTATGCTAGTTTTAATACAAATATTTAGATTATGTTTCAACCTTTTCATATGAGGAAAGAATTGGACGTAGTATGTGGCGGTTGGATCCCACTACAGCTCCTCGATGCAATGGTTGGTCTCATAAGAGAAACTAGTGTCTTGGCACAAGACCTTGACTAAATCTTATTTGTAGTCTTGGAATAAGGCGTTGATTATGTGGTTATGATATACGACATTATGCATTCCATAATTATGTAATTGACTATAGATATTACAAGTTATAATTCGACTAGTAGAATATCCTTGAGAATAGTAAATGGAATTATTTGATTTATCATTTCAATATTATGCTGACGTTTAAGTTTAAAAGGCTTGTGTTTTAGTCTTATACAATGATTTAAATTATTATTATAATTTATGATAGTTATTCTATATTGTTATCCTTACTGAGAATCTGAGCTCACCCCTTTCATATATATTATTTTTCCTAAGATGAGATGATGTATGTTATGATTAACCTACATGAATAGGATAGGGATACGATTGTGTCCAAAGGGGTCACAATGTTTTTTTCATGATATAATTTAATACTTCTGTATGTATCTAGTACTTCCAAGGATACTAAAATGATCAAACATTCAAGACATAATTCCCCATATCATTCTAATGTTATGTAATAATGCACTGAATTTCGGTATTGTGGTCGGGGTGTAACATTATTACTGAAATGTTAATATTTTAAATATTTTATGTGTTAAGATTATATAAATTTACTAGGACGTTTGATGGTTGGTTACGTGATAAACCAAATCTCAGGTGGTTCAATGATAAACCAAGGATGTGTGGATATGTTATAAACTCTAATGCATTATATATAGAAGTCAGTTGTATGGTTATTCCATTTTTTTGAATAATTTGTGGAAGTCTATCGTTTGTTTATTCTATTTATGTACGATTATGTCCCAATTTTACCTTTTATATGCTATATATTACTTTCTATGGGTTTTATGGTAATATTTTTGTCACAAAATAAGATTAATCACTGAGCGTATATTCCGTGAAGTGTTTTTTATACATCATTATGGTGAAAAGTATTACTTTATTATAAAGTATTCAATGTTTACATGTCATTTTGAAAACTAACATTATTCATTAATTGTGTATCACATAATAATCTTTAAATGATCATAACATGTTTTTGAAATGTCTTTTCCAGAACATAAAGTGGAATAGGGTAATGTATGTGATCAATGAAAAGTCATGCTATTTAATACATGGAACTAATCATGTTTATTTTCTTTTTAGAGTTTTTATTTTATGAAAAAATGGTCACTAAGTTGAAGTGTTTACATGTAATATTCATGTTGTCTTGCAAGTAATGGCCAACATTTCTAAATATCTTAAACTAAAAACATTCTCAATGTGAATTATTAACATAATACAAGACTATGTAATGTTGAATTCTAGGTCCTTATAGTTTGAATCAGAGGCTGGTTTAGAGTACTTTGGTTGTAGGGGTGTTATTTAATCATAAGTGACATTACCATAATGGTTATCATATTAGATAGATTCATTGTTATTTTATATAAATTGAAGGAGTTTAAGATAAATTTATATATTTATAATTTTTTACCCTCCTTATAAGATAGTATATGATGATTTTACTAATATACTCACTCAATCATTTTTGTTTTTGTAAATGGAGGGATCTAACAAGAACTAAAGTAACAATAAATTGGAGGGGAATTTTGGATGTTTTCTGAATGGGAAACCGAATGAAATCATATTTATAATGATAAATCTTCTAGTTATTTTATCCAATTATCTAGAGTCATTATTGACCACATGAACCATGGAGATTTTTCTAAGGCATCATATATGTGAAAAACGAATCCCAATGGATGTTCAGGTAATAATCCTTGTGGTATGTATATTAAAAAAACCTATGTGCCATTTATTTTTAATTAAACAGTTATGAAAATTCATTAAATGGATGGGAATAAGTTTTAGATGTGGTAATAAAGGTCATAAAGCTATAACCATCCATGGAAAAAGGAAGCATCCAGTTGACTCCGGAAAGGGAAAGATATACTCTCCAAAGGATCAATTAATTGTTTTAAATGTGGTCAGAATAGCAATTATTGAAATAGATGTCCTACAAAGAACGTTCAGGTGTGGGATTAACAGTATTGTACAAATTTATGCTTACCAATTCTAAATGTCATTCCAAATAAAGATGAGGAAATTGAAAATGACCTATGAAAGGTATCGATTATTTCTTAGCACATGATTTGACATTACTGAAATCATAGGACATTATGCATTATTTTGTTTGGAGGAAATAAGTATAAATTAATAAGATGAGAAAACATAGATAATGGATCATAAGGAATGTTTGATGATTACAAAGTCTACATTTTAGGAATTAAAGAGTTATGTTGGATATATGGATGATGATATATTTAAATGTATTAATGATAGGATTACATTAGAATAATTTATCTAATATGTGTAACCCTAATGTTTGATTTGTGATAAGGATATTAAATGAAGCGTTATCTTTTTCTATGTGGACATAATGGATGACCATTGGCATTTTTGTGATCTTCTATTTTTACGAAATTACATGTAATTAATTTTTGGGTTGAAAATGCGACATATGAGATAACATTTGTGGGTAAAATATCTTTTGGATATTTTGGATTAATTTTATCTCATTATTTGTGTTGTTATAAAATTATATAGATTTTGAAAATGGACAACACACAAACCATGTGATAACCCATCACGTAGTACCAAGAAGCAAGAATCGAACCAACATCCAATGTGCTATTAATATTTATCACCTACCAATGGGCTATGTAAAGTCCCTAGTTATTATGAATAATTTATTTTTTAGATAAATGATTATTTGGATCAAGAATAATTTCACTTTGGGAACATATGTTTTATTAAAAAGAAATCCATGGTTTTGGAAAAGGATTTGTTGATTAAGTGATGATGGTAATTTTGAAAGACATTCACTCTTTTGGGAACACTATATGCTTAAGGAATATATAACATTATGCGATCTAATTTTTTGAATATTGGTTGAAATTTAATTTTGGAAGAGGCTATGTTTTTATAGTAGACATTTTGTGATTTTGGTTTATATATGGAAATGATTAACCTATCATAGGGAATACGTGATTAGGTTGATTATTCTTCTGTACGAGACTTTAAGAGTAGTCGATGTTATTTTGAGATAAATGATAAAATTTATTGTGGAAGACTATGTGATTAAATAATTTGGAGTTTTGGGTTTCAGTATTATTTTAAAATACATTGATGAATTTTATGTACAATTTGGCGTTGAATGATCTTTGTTTAACTCTGGGTACTATTTGTTTAATTTTGGAGATGAATATTAGTATTATTTTAAATAAAATTTTATCCATTTGGGGATTATATGATCTTATAACAACAATTGTGTTTTTTATTAAAATATTTTTCAACATTTTTGGATTATTTGATTCTTTAGAAGTTTATTCTAGCAATTTTTATGTGACCATGTCATCTTCAATACACATAGTTTTGAGAAAATATGAGTTTCTCATAGATATTAAGTAAAGGATGAATGTCTATGTGACATGTATGAATGTTTCCTTATGTTCTAGTCATGATAATAAATAAATTATACATATTTTTAAAAATTAACATAAAACAAAAAAAATTGTTCATTTACTATTTTGTCTGGAAAATCAAATATGGCTTTACCTATCATATGTTTGTAATTTTCTTGTCGTATACTTTCTCTTAATCATGTTTTCTATCACTCTCCCTTAGAACTTGATGGTTAGTTACTCTTCTATATTCATGTTCTCTAACATGGAATCTTAGTATGTGTTATCATATGTGACCCTTTTACTTATCCAATTTTTATTTAAGATGATATATTTTTTCCTTTTTGTAATTTTGGACATTCAATAAAGATTCCAAGCACAAAATTCTAAAATTTCGAGGACCTAATTTCCAAAAGGGGGAAGGATATAGTGGCCCATGTATTTATAGAATAGTACATTTTCATATCAATTAATATTTATGAATATGATATTAATTTTATGATAAAGAGTACACCTTTTTTGGTAGCATACTCAACATGAAACATCTGGTTTCCTTGAAATCTTATGTTTTACCGAACATGTTATATCGAAAAATAATATAATATTGTTATTATTTGAAATGGTAGTTAATACATAGACATTTTACTACTAGAAGTGAACATAACTAACTATACTATGATAAACCATTTTTTTAAAATGTCATTTCATTTATCAAATAAATTTTTTAGGATTCAAATACGAATGAATTCAATTTTAAGCATACAAAATTCTAATATTCTATAAAAGATCGATTTACCACCTTTTGATTGAGAACCATTTTAAAATATAATTTCTTTCACTTTTATATATTTAATTGGAAAAATAGACTATTTATTTTGAATAGGGACATCAAAATTTACTTTTGGTAAATTTTTGTTATATTTCTGATGATGTTTAGTTTTTTATGAATAGTAAAAAATACTACATTTTTAGTCAAAACTGTCTTATCATCTAAATTATTTAAATGACTCTATTTCCATTTTAATTGGTTTTAAAGATTAATAAAATTATAGTTTTGTCATTTAATACAATTTGGGATATTATAAGTAATTTTAACTTGAAATTGGACATAAACACATGCCTAACTTTTGGCAGTTTTAACTTTTTAAAAATGCGTTTTTTTTGTTTTGACAATGGGAAATCATTTTTTATTAATTTATGATGCTGTATGTTTTGAATTAGTAAATAATGGATTCCGTGTATGAAATAAGGAGGTCCAAATTTTTTAAATTTGTACCATTTATTTTTAGACATTATGAATAGTAATTTCAGTAAATATTTTGTTTTACCAGGGTTTAAGGGTAAATCCGATAAATAAGGGTATAAAATAATATGATAATAATATTAAATTACCCTAACCCATGTTAAAAACTTATCGGATGTGATATGGTTTACCATGGGATTCCATGGGTCGATTTTCATTCCCCATTGGGCCACTTGTGTGTGAAATTGACAATTAATTACTTTTCATTTAATGTTAAATAAAATATGACCAAAAGATGTATCTTTTAATAAAACAATTATATGGGGTTATATAAGTGATATCACAGACTATAAATTTGCATTAAAAAGATAAAAAATTTCAACATCATGGTATTTTATTTATAATATTTAGAAATTAAATAAATAAATTTATTTATGAAATAATTTTTTCATAGTGATTACCTTATTAAATATATATTTAAATAAATTAGAATATAAATATGAAAATAAATTAATTTCCAAAAATTTAATGACGTCCAGAAATTTAATGAAGGATTATTACTAGTTATATTTTAATTAATGATGTTTTTTTCTAAATAATCACATGGTTAGGTATTTTTTAAGAATCCATGATATGAATAGATAAAAAATTGACATAAATGAGTTTATTAAATCAATTACTATTTTTTTAAATGATATAATTGTACTAAAAGCATATTTTCTATTGAAATGAAATATATGATGTAAAAATTTTCATTAGTATCTATTTTATGGTTTATTGATTTTATAGTAACTATGATAACCATATATTATGAATATACAAGAAGAAATGACAAAATTTACATTTGTTTAATAAGTGTTAAAGCTAAAAGATAAGGTTAATTTTATAAGGCCCCGGCCTTAAACCTTACTTAATATTGAATTAAATAAATAATTCACATTGAGGATCTTTTCAGGTTTAGAGTTTTAGAGAATTAGAACATAACTATTACATCTCAAAAGATTACACAGTAGACACTTCTACTAAGTTTCCATAATAAAAAAACTCTTAAAAAGAAACATGTCTAGTTCCATGTTTTATATAGAATGGCATTCCCTTGATCCCATCCTTGACCTTATTCCACATTAAGTCCTGTGAAAAACATTTCAAAAACTTGGGGTGAGCATAAAAAGCTCAGTAAGGGATACACAATGAATGAAAATTGTTACTTTTTCAAACATCAAGTAAACCATGTATACTCTAACAAAGTAATACCTTCACCATCATGAAGTAGTAAAAACTATTCACTGAATAAAGTATCATTACTTACGTTTTTGTAACCAAAGGATTACCATAAAACCCATATAAAGAACACATAGCATATATAAAGGTGACTTGGGACATAAACATACTTAAGTGGAATAACCATACGGTCGACTTCCACACATATCACTTAATGGAATAGCCATACAGACAATTTCCATACATACTTAATGGAATAGCCATACGGCCGACTTCCATACCCAATGCATTGGAGGTTATAACGTAACCACCCGTCCTGGTATTCACGGCCCCACCTGTCATATGGTTTATAACGTAACCCCCGTTAAAATGTCCAAGTACCAATATAAAATCATAAAACATAAAACCAATATAAAGGAATGATAACATTTCCACATCACAATATATCATAATAGAATCCTTTATCAAAACCATTTTCAATACCAAAATACATAAAAGATTATATGGTATTTATTTTATTTTAAAAACATTACGGCTTGTTGAGGAAGCCAAAGACCAAATAATACTCGCGGCGGCGGAAAAGGTCGTTGTCACCGCGTACGTAAAAAAAACATTCCTTTTTGTCGTTTAGTAAAACGCTTCATAGAAAAAGATTCCTTTTGTATAAAAGTATAAGTCAAAGGAGTTTATACACCGTATAAAATAAAGTTTTGAATAAAACGAAATATGCCTCAATGAAAGGAGATTGAGACGAAGTCCCTTACCTTGGGTCCGACTTGACTCGATCGTTCTTTAACATCCTGAATAATAAACTTGAGTTAATTTCTACTTGATTAAGAACCTTTTTAAAGTTCATTATTCCTTTTATATCACTTATTTCCATGTTATAAACATTATGTAACCATTTAAGTTAATAATGTTTGTTTTGTCGATATTTGGTTCTTAAGTCAAAATTGGACTTCTTACAATTACATGTTGTTCGTGTGGTCAAAGGTTCTTTTATCCGGAATGACATTCCTTATTTGGATATCATATATATCATATATATCCATAATATACATGTATTTATAATATTACATAATCATTTAGAGGTAAGAAATGAAATGCACCGTTCATGGAGACGGTAAGCCGTACGTACGCATGAACGCTACTTTCATTTCTTTGTCATATTAATGGAATTAAAACTAAATGAGAGGTATGTATATTTTAATTCCAGAATTATATTCATCATTTAGATATATCATTCATTATATATATCCATTATATACATGTACTTTTAATAGTACATTACATTTGGGGATAATAAATGAAATGCACCGTTTATGGAGACGGTAAGCCGTACATACGCATGAACGCTACTTTCATTTCTATATCATACTTTAATGGAAAGAAATAATAATGATATAGAGGTATATTATAATTCCAGTATAACATAATATATAATAACTTTAAATCCATCCTTTACACGTCCCACATATGGCATTAACGAATCACATCACATTGAGGGGGCGGTAGTCCACACTTCCTTAAATGAAGATATCGTGTTTACCCATAATGGAAACCATAAAAGTATGCTCAAAATGAAAATTACAGAAGCTTAAAGGAAACCTAAACATATTATATATCATATATAAATATAGTGACATCTTCATGGCCACCTTTGATGGTGTTAAAGGAATGTTGAACAATCATCGTTTCGGGAGGCATAAATTCACCATCCACGGAAACAGTATGTTCTTTAACCATTAGATGAAGGTGTGTGTAAGTGTAGCTCGAATAATTCTTATAACAACATCCTAGTATATTGAAGATACTGGAGTTGTTACAATAGAAATAAATAAAAAGAGTTTAGGGGGTTGGAGAAGCAAAATAATACAAAAGGACTCAAGTGAAGACATTACCTCAAAATCGGGTAACTCCCTTTGGTTTGAGCTCAAAGGCTTCCTTGGGAAGACTTATGCCCAAAGTGAGGCTTCAAGGAGTAATATAAGGAAGTGGAGAGACAAAATGGGCAGGGGTTGGCTGAGTCAAAGGCTTTGGGAGTGTGGGAATGGTGGTAGAGGTGGGGGCCTTTTATAAGAGGAGAGGAGGGGCACTTTTGGAAAGTAAAGAAATATTACTTTATTTGAAAATGTGTTTCGGTTTTCAAAGGTCTCAAATTTATATAATTCGTGGATAAGGTGATAAGGGTTCGAAATCCACTCATACAATAGGTTTTGGACATGTGTAGTTCATAGATTTTACATTATCTTTCCATTTTATTTAAATCATCAAATAATGATGTCATCTCTGCATCTTTATTATGTCATAAATAATTTAATTTCTTTAATGTCTAAAAATTATGAAAAAAAATACTATGATGTAGGAAATATTTTTATATTTCCAATGACTATTTATAATCAAACATCGGACTTGTATAACCCTATTTAAAAATTGTTTTAGTAAAACATATCATGTTTGTGCCATTTTTTACATTAACATTAAATAAAAGGTATTTATGTCATTTTCCAACCAATGTGGCTCCATGGGGTCCCCAAGTTGACCCATGTCTTTTCTTGGTCGGCCATGACATATCCAATGAGGGTAGGACATGTGTCTAGGTCATCTCATATTATTAAAACATTATTTTTACCTTAAACTACACTAATTACCACTAATCGCGATTAAAAACTTAATAAGTTACTATTCACCAAAAAATTATTTTAATCTCATTGAACCACATTTTACTTCTTTTTGACAACCATGTATGTCGGATGTTTTAAACTCAATACACAAAGGTGGAAAAATTTCATTTAAATGGAAAATCAGTTTTTATAAGTACCACATAGTGATTTCACTATTCATAAAAAATTGAAGTTTTTCAGAAAAATTCCAAAAATTCACCGTAAGCAATATATGATATTCCGAATTCAAAAATGAAATCCATTTTACAAAATTCAAAACATATAAGTCAAATTAATTAATTTAATAATTAATTCCCGATGTCATGACAAATAGCGTGTTTTTGTGAAACAATAAGTATCAAAACATTGACACTAGTTCAACTCCGATTTCAAAGTGAAATTAATTCCAACGACCACTATTGGATTTAATGGTAAAAATATTTTCTAATTTCACTTTAAAACCAATTCAAATAATAATCTAATCATATAAATAAATTAGGTCAAAAATAGGTTTTGAATTAAAATACAACATTTCCAATATTCATTAAAAAAATGAACTTTATCGGAAAGATACCTAAAATTTACACTAAGTAAATTTTGATGTCCCGATTCTAAAGAAGAGTTATATTTGGTCCAATAGAATTTATAAGATTGATCAAAACTATATTTAATGACGGTTCGCCATCAAAAGGTGATAAGTGAACCCTTAGTTAAAATTAGGGTATAAATGCCTAAAATTGAATTCTTTCCGTATTTTAAGCCTTTATCTTTTATTGGGTAAATATAAAAACATTTAAAAACATATATAATCATATTTTAGTTATTTCTATCCATTCCCGCCAGTACAACGGCTACATGTTAACTACCATTTAAAATAATATTATTATATTACTAGTGTGGAACGTAAGATTTCAATGAAACTCATCGTTGCGTATCGAGTACGCTATCGAATATAGAAACCCCTTTTAATTAAAATTAATATTTAATTCGTAAATATTAATAAATATGAAAATTATTTATTCTTTATTTACCTGGGATGTTACATCCTTCCCCCCTTTTGGGAATTGCGTCCTCGCAATTTTATTCACTTATCAAAATAAGTGGGGGTTTTTATCACTTATAGCATTTTCAGATTCCCATGTTGCCTCTTCAATCACATGGTTTTTACACTAAACCTTTACCTAATGAATCACCTTATTCCGTAACACCTGCTCCCTATGGTCAAGAATCTGGACTGGTTGTTCTTCATAAGATAGGTTCTCTTCTAGCTGAACTAACTCTGGACTCAAAACATGAGATGGATCTGGCATATACTTCCTCAACATCGAAACATGAAAAACATTGTGTACCTGGGATAAACTCGGAGGTAAAGCCACTCGGTAAGCAACTGATCCAACTTTCTCCAGAATTTCATATGGTCCAATGAACCATGGACTCAGCTTTCCTTTCTTACAAAATCTCATCACACTTTTCCTTAGAGAAACCTTGAAAAAACATGATCACCTACCTCAAAAGATAGATCCTTCCTCTGGTTATCCGCATAACTCTTCTGCCTGCTCTGAGATGTTCTCATGTGTTTCTGAAACAACTGAACCTTTTCTTCCATCTCTTCTACCAATTATGGTCCCATCAACTTCCTTTCACCCACTTCATCCAAGAAAGCTGGAGTTCGACACCGCTTCCCATATAATGCCTGAAATGGTGCCATCTGTATACTAGAATGAAAACTGTTATTATATGAAAATTCAACCAAAGAAAGATGTTGATCCCAACTTCTCTGATAATCCATAGAACAAGCTCGTAGCATATCCTCCAAGGTCTAAATTGTTCGTTCTGACTGCCCATCTGATTGAGGATGAAAAGCTGTACTAAAATTTAATTTAGTACCCAACGACTTCTGAAGGCCTTTCCAAAAGTTAGAAGTGAACCTGGGATCACGGTCAGATACAATGGAGAGAGGAACTCCATTTAACCTGACTATCTCTTTAAGATAAAAATGGGAAAGTTGATCTAGAGAGAAATTATCTCGTATGGCAAGGAAATGAGCAGATTTGGTCAAGCGATCAACAATAACCTAGATTGAATTATTACCTCGAGATGTCCTCGGTAATCCCACAACAAAGTCCATGGATATGTTTTCCCATTTCCACTCTAGCACTGGTAAAGGCTGATGCATCCCTTTTGGTAACTGCCACTCTGTTTTAACCTGCTGACAAGTCAAACACTTCACAGTAAAATCAGCAATATCTCTTTTCATTCCATCCCACCAGTAATACTCCCGCAGATCTCTGTACATCTTAGTACTACCAGGATGAACTGAAAACGGGGAACTATGAGCCCCACATAACAACTCATTCTTCAACTGTGAATCACATGGGACACATAATATCTTCCCAAACCTCAAAACACAATCACTATGAATGTTGAATTCAGGAAACTTACCTTTCTAAACCAGCTCTACCTTTTTCTACAACTCACTGTCTTGCTTCTGTGCTTGCTTGATTATGTCTGATAGAGAAGATCTCACTGATACCTGAAACAAAACAGAAGGACATCCTACACCAACAACTTCTATGCCAAAGTAACTCAAATCAAAAACCGAAGGATCTCCTTCAAAACGTAGCATGTTTAATGAAGCATTACTTTTTCGACTCAAAGCATCGGCCACATTATTTGCTTTTCTTGGATGGTAGTGAATTGTACAATCATAATCCTTGATTAATTCCGGCCATCTCCTCTGTCTCATGTTCAATTCTTTCTGAGTGAATATATACTTTAAACTTTTGTGATCAGTATATATTTCACACTTTACTCCATACAAATGATGCCTCTAAATTTTTTAAGCAAAGACAACAGCAGCTAATTCCAAATCATGTGTAGGGTAATTTACCTCGTGAGTTTTCAACTGACTTGAAGCATAAGAAATTACCTGATCATTCTGCATAAGGACACAACCAAGTCCCTTCATCGAAGCATCACTGTATATAACAAACTCACCATTACTGGAAGGAAGTGCCAAAACTGGAGCATTCACCAATATTCTTTTTAACTCCTGAAAACAATCATCACATTATTTTGTCCAGATGAACTTAACACCCTTACGAGTTATCTTAGTCATTGGACTAGATAACCATGAAAAAGTTTCAACAAACCTTCGGTAGTAACCTTCAAAACCAAGAAAACTACGGATCTCGGTTACATTTGTGGGTCTTGGCCATTCTTCAACAACTTTTTTTTAGTAGGATCAACAGTTATTCCGTGTTTTGAAATAATGTGACCCAGGAAAGAAATTTGTTGTAACCAAAACTCACACTTGCTGAATTTTCCATATAGTTTCTTTTCTTTTAAGGTTTGCAAGATAACCCTTAAATGACTTTCATGCTCCTCTTTACTTTTAGAAAACACCAAAATATCATCAATAAAAACAACCAAAATTTTTCACCTGAGTCAACTGATCCATCACTGCAACAAACTGTTTAGTTCTGATTCTGACCATCTCAGGATACTGATTTGAAAGGTCATTTCCCACTGTATGACTTCCTAGAAAAGATGTTCTGTTTCCTCTATGAAAAACCATTCTTAACACAGAAATATCTTATGTGAAGCAACATGGTAATCTGTAAATGCTATATCATTTCAATCATATTATAATTTAACACTTTTCTAACTCCTAAAGTTGTCTAAACCCACCTTTGATACCAACTATAAGGCCCCGGCCTTAAACCTTACTTAATATTGAATTAAATGAATAATTCACATTGAGGATCTTTTCAGGTTTAGAGTTTTAGATAATTAGAACATAACTATTACATCTCAAAAGATTACACAGTAGACACTTCTACTAAGTTTCCATAATAAAAAAAACTCTTAAAAAGAAACATGTCTAGTTCCATGTTTTATATAGAATTACATACCCTTGATCCCATCCTTGACCTTATTCCACATTAAGTCCTGTGAAAAACATTTCAAAAACTTGGGGTGAGCATAAAAAGCTCAGTAAGGGATACACAAAGAATGAAATCTGTTACTTTTTCAAACATCAAGTAAACCATGTATACTCTAACAAAGTAATACCTTCACCATCATGAAGTAGTAAAAACTATTCACTGAATAAAGTATCATTACTTACGTTTTTGTAACCAAAGTATTACCATAAAACCCATATAATGAACACATAGCATATATAAAGGTAACTTGGGACACAAACATACTTAAGTGGAATAACCATACGGTCGACTTCCACACATATCAGTTAATGGAATAGCCATACGGCCAATTTCCATACATACTTAATGGAATAGCCATACGGCTGACTTCCATACACAATTCATTGGAGGTTATAACGTAACCACCCATCATGGTATTCACGGCACCACCCGTCATATGGTTTATAACGTAACCACCTGTTAAAATGTCCATGTACCAATATAAAATCATAAAACATAAAACCAATATAAAGGAATGATAACATTTCCACATCACAATATATCATAATAGAATCCTTTATCAAAACCATTTTCAATACCAAAATACATAAAAGAGTATATGGTATTTATTTAATTTTAAAAACATTACGGCTTGTTGAGGAAGACAAAGACCAAATAATACTCGCGGCGGCGGAAAAGGTCGTTGTCACCGCGTACGTAAAAAAACATTCCTTTTTGTCATTTAGTAAAACGCTTCATAGAAAAAGATTCCTTTTGTATAAAATTATAAGTCAAAGGAGTTTATACACCGTATAAAATAATGTTGTGTATAAAACGAAATATGCCTCAATGAAAGGATATTGAGACGAAGTCCCTTACCTTGGGTCCGACTTGACTCGATCGTTCTTTAACGTCCTGAATAATAAACTTGAGTTAATTTATACTTGGCTAAGAACCTTTTTAAAGTTAATTATTCCTTTTATATCACTTATTGCCATGTTATAAGCATTATGTAACCATTTAAGTTAATAATGTTTGTTTTGTCGATATTTGGTTCTTAAGTCAAAAGTGGACTTCTTACAATTACATGTTGTTCGTGTGGTCAAAGGTTCTTTTATCCAGAATGACATTCCTTATTTGGATATCATATATATAATATATATCCATAATATACATGTATTTATAATATTACATAATCATTTAGAAGTAAGAAATTAAATGCACTATTCATGGAGACGGTAAGCCTTACGTACGCAGGAACGCTACTTTCATTTCTTTGTCATATTAATGGAATTAAAACTAAATGAGAGGTATGTATATTTTAATTCCAGAATTATATTCATCATTTAGATATATCATTCATTATATATATCCATTATATACATGTACTTTTACTAGTACATTACATCTGGGGATAAGAAATGAAATGCACCGTTTATGGAGACGGTAAGCCGTACATACGCTTGAACGCTACTTTCATTTCTATATCATACTTCAATGGAAAGAAATAATAATTATATAGAGGTATATTATAATTCCAGTATAACATAATATATAATAACTTTAAATCCATCCTTTACACATCCCACATATGGCATTAACGAATCACATCACTTTGAGGGGAAGGTAGTCCGCACTTCCTTAAATGAAGATATCGTGTTTACCCATAATGGAAACCATAAAGGTATGCCCAAAATGAAAAATACAGAAGATTAAAGAAAACATAAACATATTATATATCATATATAAATATAGTGACATCTTAATGGCCACCTTTGAAGGTGTTAAAAGAATGTTGAACAATCATCGTTTCGGGAGGCATAAATTCACCATCCATGGAAACAGTATGTTCTTTAACCATTAGATGAAGGTGTGTGTAAGTGTAGCTCTAATCCTTCTTATAAAAACATCCTAGTATATTTAAGATGATGGATTTGTTACAGTAGAAATAAATAAAAAGAGTTTAGGGGGTTGGAGAAGCAAAATAATACAAAAGGACTCAAGTGAAGACATTACCTCAAAATCAGGTAACTCCCTTTGGTTTGAGCTCAAAGGCTTACTTGGGAAGACTTCTGCTCAAATTGAGGCTTCAAGGAGTAATATAAGTAAGTGTAGAGACAAAATGGGTAGGGTTTGGCCGAGCCAAAGACTTTGGTAGTGTGGGTAAGGTGGTAGAGGTGGGGGCCTTTTATAAGAGGAGAGGAGGGGCACTTTTGGAAAGTAAAGAAATATTACTTTATTTGAAAATGTGTTTCGGTTTTAAAAGGTCACACATTTATATAATTCTTGGATAAGGTGATAAGGGTTCGAAATACACTCATCCAATAGGTTTTGTACATGTGTAGTTCCTAGATTTTACATTATCGTTCTATTTTATTTAAATCGTCAAATAATGATGTCATCGCTGCATCTTTATTATGTCATAAATAATTTAATTTCTTTAATGTCTAAAAATTATGAAAAAAACTACTATGATGTAGGAAATATTTTTAGCTTTCCAATGAATATTTATAATCAAAAATATGACTTGTATAACCCCATTTAAAAGTTGTTTTAGTAAAACATATCATGTTTGTGCCATTTTTTACATTAACATTAAATAAAAGGTATTTATGTCATTTTCCAACCACAGTGGCTCCATGGGGTCCCCAAGTTGACCCATGTCTTGTCTTGGTCGTCCATGACACATCCAATGAGTGTAGGACATGTTTCTAGGTCATATCATATTATTAAAACATTATTTTTACCTTAAACTACACTAATTACCACTAATCGCGATTAAAAACTTAATAAGTTACTATTCACCAAAAAAATATTTTCATCTCATTAAACCACATTTTACTTCTTAGTGACAACAATGTATTTCGGATTTTTTAAATTCAATACTCAAAGGTGGCAAAATTTGATTTAAATGGAAAATCAGTTTTTATAAGTACCACTTAGTGATTTCACTATTCATCAAAAATTGAAGTTTTTCAGAAAAATTCCAAAAATTCACCCTAAGAAATATTTGATATTCCGAATTCAAAAATGAAGTACATTTTACAAAATTCAAAACATATAAGTCAAATTAATTAATTTAATAATTGATTCCCGCAGTCATGACAAATAGCGTGTTTTTGTGAAACAACAAGTATCAAAAGATTGACACTAGTTCAAGTCCGATTTCAAAGTGAAATTAATTTCAACGACCACTATTGGATTTAATGGTAAAAATATTATTTAATTTCACTTTAAAATCAATTCAAATAATAATCTAATCATATAAATAAATTAGATCAAAAAGAGGTTTTGAATTAAAATACAACATTTACAATATTCATTAAAAAAATGAACATTATCAGAAAGATACCAAAAATTTACACAAAGAAAATTTTGATGTCCCGATTCTAAAGAAGTGTTATATTTGGTCCAATAGAATTTATAAGATTGATCAAACCTATATTTAATGACGGTTCGCCGTCAAAAGGTGTTAAGTGAACCCTTAGTGAAAATTAGGGTATAAATGCCTAAAATTGAATTCTTTCTGTATTTTAAGCCTTTATCTTTTATTGGGTAAATATAAAAACATTTAAAAACATATATAATCATATTTTAGTTATTTATATCCATTCCCGCCAGTACAACGGCTACATGTTAACTACCATTTAAAATAATATTATTATATTACTAGTGTGCAACCTAAGATGTCAATGAAACTCAACGTTGCGTATCGAGTACGCTATCGAATGTAGAAACCCATTTTAATTAAAATTAATATTTAATTTTTAAATATTAATAAATATGAAAATTCTTTATTCTTTATTTACCTGGGATGTTACAAATTTTGTGACCAAAACATGTCTAAAATCCCTTAGTAAATAGGATTTTGATAAATCCTACTGGTCGGAGTAGATCACTCAAGGGGGTGGGGGGTTATTTGAGTGTCCATATATATTTCTGTTAAAATTGGTTAATTAAAAAAATATAACCAATTAAATTATAATCAAAGTTAGTTTCTAGTGAGTTTATAAAAGTCCTCAATTTTCAATTATCTAATTAGAATATTGATTATTTATCAGCTTTACCAATATAAATATTAATAAACTATTTGATACTAATATACAGATTCAAAACAGATATAAACAATTGCTAAACTATCTTTCAATGTTAAAGTTATCTTCATGTGAATTGAATTTAACCCATATTATATTAAAACAAACGATAAACTCCACTACGGATAAAAACAAGAGGTTCATATTCATGCTGAGACATAGTCCTTTCATCATGGTGATCACCCGCCACCAAGATGTTTAATTGAATAATCTTTTTATCCACACACAAGATCAGGGTTCAAAATAAAAAAGAGGGCTTTCGAGGTCACACATGACCTCTACCATAGTTATTCATCGGAGAACTAATCAATAGATCAAACAAGCTCTCTTCCACTATTGTGAAGGGATACAAGAGTAAAATGAGATTGAGGGTGAAGATATTTTGGTATCCATCAGTTATCCACAGGATGCAGTGTATGTGACACAAACATTTGTACACAGTTGTCAAAAATTAAAAGCAAGACCTGTACATAGTTATAAAATATGAATATAGTTTAGAAATCTCTTTGTGTTTTGAAGTAATTATCTGGAATCAATGGATGTAGAGAAAATGGTATTTGAGTCCTATTCTAGAAGATGGATTCAGAATAGAGTATCATTGTCTCTAAAATCTATCCTCTAGGTGCGAAAAGTTTCAGATCATCGATGGTAGGATGTTCAATGATCTTCAATATGTGGTTTCTTTTAATAGTATACATCATTTGTACTCATGCATTGAGTTATTCTATTTGCTATATCACACACATTCGAACAGTCTTCTTATCTTTTCCTAGCGGGATCAGAGAGATTTATAAGGTTGATCATGTAATCATTTTACACATCAAGGTGTAGTACGAATGAAGATCTCTCCACATGCATGTACATCTTATTGTCTACAGATAGTCCTATAGAAAACATTAAATAATATCAGAAACATTAATTTGTCTCAATATGACCCATAGTATTTAAATTTGAAATAATAAAATGGAAACAATTATTTATTACTATCAGTGAGTTATAGGTATCGGTTAGTCATTTGCATCGGTCTGTCTTGATCGGTCTGTCAGCATTGGTCTGTCAATAGTGGTGTGTCGGACATCGGTGTGTCGAACATCAGTTTTGTAACACCCCATGCTTCTACGGTACGCTTCTCTTTGAATAATGTGATAGCGTGTGTTGTACGCAACACCGAAATCTAACACACCATAACCAATCAAACTAGCCATTATGAATAGTAATACCTAATTTTTGACATTTTATATTTTAAAATGGACTTCATTTTTGGATTTGGAATATCGAATTTAGCCTAAGGTGAAATTCTGGTACTTTTCGGATAACATTCATATTTTGATGAATAGTGAAAATTACTAAATTTTAATTAAAAACAACGTTTTTAATCAAAATAACTAATAGTGATAAATTATGAATTTGAGTGGTTTTAAAGTATATTTAGAATATAGTTTTACCATTTAATATAATTTTTGTCATTGGACATAATTTTACTATTAAACCGAACATAAACAAGTGTCAATCTTTTGATAGTTATTATCTCTTAAAAACACGCTTTTTGTTTTGGCAGCGGGAATTAATTTTAAATTAATTTCTGCCACTTCTGTGTTTTGAATTTAGAAAAATGGATTCCATATTTGGAATCAGGATGTCCAAATTGTGTAAATAGGTAACTTTTATTTTTAGACATTTTGAATAATTAATGTGGTAAATATTTTATTTACCATGGTTAAGGGTAAATCTGGTAAATAAGGGTTAAAAAATAATATTATAATAATACTAAATTACCCTAAAACGTGTCCTAGCCTTATTGGTTGATACATGTTCGACCATAGGCATCTTTGGGTCTATTTTGGGACCCCATGGTGCCACTTGTAGGTGATAGGGAGACTTTTTTTTAATTAAGTTAAAGTGAATACAAAAATGACACAAGCATATATCTTTTAGAAAAACAATTTTTACATAGGGTTATATATGTTGGATTTTAGATTACAAATATTCATTAGAAATATAAAAAGATTTCCTACATAATGATATTTTATTTATAATTTTTAGACATTAAATAATTTAATTTATTTATGACACAATGATGATGTAGTGATTACTATAATAGTGAAAAATTAAAATAATTGATATTATAAATACCCAAATAAATATAATATGAAACTTTTAATGAATAAAAATAATTTTCTAGGATAATATGATATATTAGAATTGATTTAATTGACTTTCTTTTAAGTAAGTAATCAATCTGTTATGAGTTTCAAAAAATTCAACTATTGAATAGTGTCAAAATTGACAAAAAAGAGTTCTTAAAATAAATATTATATTATAAATTGATATTAAATTCCTAAAAATCTAAGGTTCCTCCAAGAGACTTATATAATGATAGGTTCATCATTAATGGACCACTTGAGGGTCGTTTGGATGTATATAGTAAGTTTATTAAAAATATTATATAAAAATACCAAGAGACATTGTAAAAGTGAAACAAATTAATTTAGAGTTAATACTTAAAGATAAGGTTAATATAAGTACCCAAACCTGTATAAATTCTATTGGTTGAGTTTTTTTCGACCTATCCCCACCTTAAAATTTAAATAATAATCTTTGGATCCATTTTAAACCTAATATGAATTTATTATAAACTAATATCTCTAGCTTTTCCAAAGGTGCCCCTCACCCCTCTTATAAAAGGTCACACCTCCTTCTCATATCTTCACACCTTAAAAGCCTTTCGGTTCGGCCAAACTCTGCCCAAATACTCTACCAACTTCCCTCACTACAAACTAGGGGCCTTAGTTTGATCAGAAAGCCATCCTAAGGAGCCCTTTTGATCAAATCAAAAGGAACAACCCGAAGAAGAGGTAATGATTTCACCACCCTTTTCCATGTTCATTTCTTCTTCCACTTCTTCTTCCTTTGTTGTTACCATTAAAAAATAATAATTCCAGTATTATATATATTCTGTGATGTTATTATAAATATGGTACAACCATATTCAGTATTCTATCCACCCTTTGAATAACATGTCACCATACGTGCGTACGTACGGCTTATCGTCTCCACGTCGTGGTGTAATTGTTATTCAATATAATATTATTTGGATGGGTATAATAATGATGTGTAACTGATGTAAATAATAAATATAACATGTTAATGATTCTGTATATATGATATACCATCCATTTATATATTATTTTAATATCAAAAGAATGATATTGTCGCTCGTGCGTACGTACGGACTACCGTCTCCACGAACGCGATGAGATTCATTCTCCATCATAACCATTAAAGTATAATTATCATTTGATGATTTAAAAATGATGTTTAAGGACATGATATAATTCTTTATATGAATAATATACAACCTATTCTTTACAAACATGTATAACGTAACAAAACATATAAAAGAAAACAAGTAAGTTAACACCCGAAACAACGATAATACAAAGATATTATTATCAAATCAATATTAAAAGATCATATATGATATCATATTAATGTATATGATTATTGTATAATTTAATAACAATTATTTCACCATTATACAGGAGGATAACCTACCCCAACCAAGGAAAAGTACAAGGTAAGGGTTATTTCACAATCTCTTCATTATCCGAGGTTGTTTATACATAATAATCTACTGGGATCTCATTATCAACCACATCCATGTTTCTTCAAAATGTATTTCAAAACATTTTTATTATTTACAATAATATGGGTTAAAGTCATTTATACCCTTGTTTCACTTTTTATAAGAGGAATCATTCCGTTGTTTTCTAAACAAGGCCCTTTTTAACCTTTTCGACAGAATTAAGTTAAGAATGTTTTTTTAACTTATACGGCGGGTGCGGTTATTTTCCGCCATTATAAAATCTTCAAAGCTTTCCTTACAAGCTTATAATAATATTTTCAAAGAAATTGTTTTATTTTATATGGCTCTTAAATGATTTCCAAAATAGAATGATATATTTCTCTAAAAAGTGTTTTGATTTCATCTATGTCAACATCCTTTGATGGATTTTACGCTTATTTGAAGTTGATTTATTATGATACAAAACATCTATAATGTATTGAAGGTTTTGTGATATGTTTGACTATGAATCTGCTATTTTTATACCATTCATAGTTTATGGTGAAATTATTGACATTTCGTATGCTAGTTTTAATACGAATGTTGGTGTTATGTTTAAACCGTTTCATATGGGAATGCATTGGACTTAATATGTGACGGGTGGAGCCCGCTATAGCTCCTCGATGCATCAGTAGGTCTCATGAGACAAACTAGTGTCTTGGCACAAGGCCTTGACAAAATCGTATTTGTAGTCTTGGCACGAAGCCTTGGCTATGTGGTTATGATAGTCTGGCATTATGCATTCCAACATTATGAAAGTGGTTATTGATTTTGCATGTGATTATTCGATTAGTAGAATATCCATGTGAATAAGTAAATGGAATTATTTAATTTTACTTTTTTCATACTATGTTGAGGTTCATTTTTAAAAGGATTTTGTTTTAGTAATGCATTGCCTTAAATGTTTATGCTTATTTTGAATGTTTCGCTATATTGTTATCCTTACTGGGCATTTGAGCTCACCCCTTTTCTATCTTTTATTTTTCCCAGGATGTGAAGAAGTAAGTTATGAATGACCTGCAGGGATATTATGAGGGGATAATAGTGTGGACTATGGAGACATTATGTTGTTTTAGTAGTTTTTCATTTTATGATGTAATGTAAAACTTATGAATATATCTAGTGTTTCCAATGCTACTAAACCAATCGGTCTTTCGAGATTTGATCTTTCTTGTGATCATGCCAATGTTATGTAATAATGCACCGACTCTGGGTAACTAGGGTCAGGTCATTACAGTTGGTATCATAGGAAGTTTAGTACAAACCATGGAAGCTAGATTTAGATAAACTCTTATTAGAGCACGTAGACCTAAGATGAACTTTGAGGAATAGTATAGAAGAACTTCCTAGAATTTTGGTATTGTAGAGATTTTGTGAGTTTTCCGAGCAATACATACCTGTATGGATACGAGCAGGTAGAGGCGGCTCTGGCACAGATTTACCTAGGGGTAAAACCCAAAAAAACCGCTTTGAGCTAGACTCCAACGGGAACTGGTGCACGACAACGGGCCTTGCTGCACTCTTGGTTACGACACTCCCGGGGGATATGCTTAGGATAACTCTCATTTTCATTACAAGTCATTATGAAGGGTTTATGAGTATATACTTCCTCAAAGAAAACATTTTTATGATTATGGATTATATCCATAAATAGTTCAATTTATGTTAAGTGATTTATAAGTATGGGATTATGTATTTTGATTCATAAACTGATCTAGTTTATGCCATTGTTTAGAAATGGTGCCTAGTGGAAGAAATGGAAACTGTATCAATTTACGCACTCCATGTAGGGATTTCCCTTCTGCTCAAGATAATTATAGTGGGGCTGGTGATGCAACTGGTGCCGATCAGCTAATCACCATACAAGGACAACTTACTCAGGTTATGAATAATAACCTTACCCGTATGGAGCACCCTGATCCACAGCGTGGAGGATCAATGTTAGATCAATTCATGAGGCAACAACCACCAACGTTCAATGGGAGTACAAATCCCTTAGTAGCTGAGCAATGGATAAATTCCCTAGAGAAAATATTTCAGGCTTTGGGGAGCAGTGAAAGCGAAAAAGTTATCATGGAAGTTTACCGCCTCACTGGAGATGATGATCAATGGTGGTCATTGATTCAAAACATGATGGAAGATGATGAAGTATCAAATACGGAATGGAGGGAGTTCAAAGATCTATTTTTAGAAAAATACTTTCCTCGCGACCATCGAGTAGATATGGAAAGGCAATTTCTGAGTCTGAGACAAAAGGAGGATGAGAATGTCACAATGTATGAGGCTAACATTACAAGGTTAGCTAGGTATGCTAGAGATTATATATGTAACCCAAGAAGTAAGATTGATCTTTTCTTTGATGGGTTAAATCCATTTCTTTCTCGAGCATTAGTCTCACAATCCTTTTCGTCGTACGAAGACATTGTCTCATGTTCTATCAAGACCGAAAAGGAATTCTCTAATTCTTATGACTTTAAAGCAAAGCAATAGAAGAAGAGACCTGTTGATCAATCTAGGAATGGAAATAAGGGGAAGAAGGGAAAGGTTGAATATCCATCTTGTGGTAAATACAGGAAGAAACATCCTAGTACTTGCTTGAAGGGAATGGGAGTCTGTTACAAGTGTGGTGAAAAAGGCCACCAAGCTCGTGATTGCAAGGGGAAGAAGGAAGCTACCAAAATTCAGTGCTACAATTGCAGGGAGATGGGGTATTATGCAAGTGCATGTCCTGAGTGTCAGGAGAACTTACCTCAGAAAAGTCCAAGGGATCAAGGCCAGGCTTATGCTATCACTACTACTGAGGTAGAAGCTCCGAAAGACGTGGTGGGAGGTAATTTAATGGTTTCCTCAAGTTTAGAAAATGCATTATTTGATTCTGGATTATCGCATTGTTTCATATCTTCCCAGTTTACTAAGAAAATTAGATATTTCCAATTTTATTTAATAAGGGAGTTGTCAGTTAAAACTCCTAAGGGAAGTATCATTGCAACAAAGGTTTGTGAATCAGTCCCCAGTAGAGCACATAAATGATCATTATCTGTTGATCTCATCATCATACCTATGATTGAGTTTGATATAATCCTCAGTATGGACTGGCTTTAGGACTATGATGTGAAGATTTATTGTAAGAATACATAGGTTACGATTCTTGATGATAATGATAAGAAACACCTTATCTTTAGAGCAGAATCGTCACCACCTAATTCTTATTTAGATCCACCCCCAGTAGCTCAACTTAATTCAATTATTGGGGAGGAATAGAATGAAATAACTGTCAGTGAGGAAAGGAATGTTCAAATAGAGGATGTACCTGTTGTGAAAGAATTTGTAGATGTATTTCCGGAAGATTTACCTGGACATCCTCCAGAATGAGAAGTTGAGTTTTCAATTGATTTGATTCCTGGATCAAGGCCTATATCGAAGACCCCTTATAGAATGGCCACTATAGAATTAGTTGAACTAAAGAAACAACTAGAGGAATTGAGTAATAAGGGATTTATTCGCCCTAGTGTTTCTCCATGGGGATCCCCTGTTCTTTTTGTTAAAAAGAAAGATGGATCTATGAGGTTATGTATCGACTACAGGGAGATCAATGCTATAACAATAAAGAACAAGTATCCCCTACCACACATTGATGATTTATTTGACCAACTGCATGGAGCTCAATACTTTTCAAAGATTGACCTTCGATCTTGATACCATCAGTTGTGTGTGAAGAAGGAAGACATTCTGAAGAAAGCATTTCGAACCAGGTACGGGCATTACGAGTTTACCGTAATGCCGTTTGGATTGACTAATGCACCCTCTGTATTCATGGATCTGAGGAATAGAATTTTCAAGTAGTATCTCGATGAATTTGTGGTGGTATTTATTGATGATATCTTGGTATACTCCATAACCTACGAAGATCATGAAAATCACTTGCGCATTATCTTGAAGACTCTAAGGAGGCATGAATTATATGGGAAGTTTAGCAAGTGCGAATTCTGGCTTCATGAGATTTCTTTTCTTGGCCATATCGTCTCTAAAGATGGAATCTCTGTTGATCCTTCTACGACCAAGGCAATCCAAGAATGGCCAGCACCTATGAGTATAACTGAGGTATGTAGTTTTATTGGTTTGGTAGGTTATTATCGACGTTTTGTCCAGAATTTTGCCCGATTGGCTAACCCATTAACAAATCTCACACGTAAAGGGGTTAAATTTGTTTGGACAAAAGAGTGTGAAGAATGTTTCGAAGAACTGAAGAGAAGATTAGTCAATGCTCCTATATTGACTCTACCATCGGGGAATGATGGGTTCGTTATTTATAGTGATGCATCAAAGAAAGGACTTGGTTGTGTCCTTATGCAGAATGATAGAGTTATTGCCTATGCATCACGACAGTTGAAAATTCATGAACAAAACTATCCTACTCACGATCTCGAGTTAGCAGCTGTGATCATTGCTTTGAAGATATGGATGCACTACCTCTATGGTGAAAAATGTTAGATTTATACGGATCACAAGAGGTTGAAGAATATTTTCTCACAAAAAGAACTCAACATGAGGCAAAGGAGATGGCTTGAATTACTCAAGGATTATGATTGCACGATACACTACCACCCGGGGAAAGCAAACAAGGTGGCATATGCTTTGAGTAGAAAAGACCATGGAGTTTTGAAATATATGAGAATTGAAACGGATCCAATTTTCATGGATCTAGTGAAGATCTACATGGGAATAACCAGGGAAGGTGAAACATCAATTCTTTTTCAAATGGTTGCCAAACCATCTTTACTAGAAAGGATTAGGAGTTATCAGACCGATGATGAAGAATTCCAAAAGAAGATTAAAGCTGTGAATGATGGGAGATTGAGAGACTTTGTGTATGAAGATGGAATTTTGAGATTCGGGAAGAGACTTTGTGTTCCCGATATACCTGATCTAAAAAGGGAATTGTTGGATGATGCTCATAGTTCCAATTTCTCTATACACCCTGGGAGCACCAAAATGTATAGAGATTTGAATGAACATTTTTGGTGGGACAACATGAAGAGGGAGATTGCTGATAATGTGTCAAGATGTATGGTTTGTCAACAAGTGAAAGCTGGAAGGCAACAACCTGGAGGAGTCATGCAACCTCTTCCCATACCAGAGTGGAAATGGGACAATATTACGATGGACTTTGTCATGGGGCTACCAATGACTCCTAGAAGGAATGATGCAATATGGGTTATTGTTGATCGTTTTACCAAGTCAGCAAATTTTCTTGCTATAAGAGAAGATCTACCCCTGGAACGTCTAGCAAGACTATATATTAATGAAGTTGTGAGACTTCATGGAGTACCCCTATCGATTGTTTCTGATCTTGATCCCCGTTTTACTTCAAGATTTTGGAAAAGTCTTCAGAAATACGTGGATATTGAACTTCATTTGATCACTGCTTACCACCCTCAGATAGACGGACAATCATAACTGACCATTCAGACCATAGAAGACATGTTGAGATCTTGCTCACTTTACTTTCAGGGTATGTGGGATCAATATTTACCACTGGTAGAATTTTCCAATAACAATAGCTTACATTCGAGTATTCTGATGGCACCATATGAAGTGTTATACAGAAATAGATGTCGTACACCAACCTGTTGGGATGACGTTGGTGAAAGAAAACTTGTAGGCCCAGAACTGGTGGAGGAAACGGTGGAAAAGTTGAAGGTAATCCAAAATCACATCAAATCAGCTCAAAGTAGGCAGAAGAGCTATGCCGATAATCGAAGGAAGGATTTGGAATTTCAAGTCGATGATCATGTTTTCCGGAAGGTATCTCGATGGAAGGGAGTCATACGTTTTGGTAAGAAAGGAAAATTGAGTCCCAGGTACATCGGACCTTTCGAAATTCTAGAACGAATTGGGGCTGTGGCTTACCGATTGGCAATGTCGCCAAGTCTCTCCAATGTTCACGATGTGTTCCACGTATCTCTGTTGAGGAAATACATGCCTGACCCAAAGCATGTACTCACCTATGAGGAATTAGAACTGGAACCCGATATTTCCTATTGTGAAGAGCCCGTCAGGATTCATGATACGAGAGAACAAGTACTGAGGAACCGGACGACGCGTCTGGTAAAAGTTTTGTGGAGAAACCATAAGCTGGAAGAGGCAACGTGGGAACTCGAGGAACTTATGATGAAGAACCACCCGATTATTTTCATGCGGCAGTATTCTATAAATTTCGAGGACGGAATTATTTGAAGGAGGGGAGAATGTAACACCCCAAGATTCTACGGTACGCTTCTCTTTGAATAATGTGATAGCATGTGTTGTACGCAACATCGAGTTCTAACACACCATAACCAATCAAACTAGCCGTTATGAATAGTAATACCTACTTTTTGAAATTTTATATTTTAAAATGGACTTCATTTTTGGATTTGGAATATCGAATTTAGCCCAAGAATAAATTCTGGTACTTTTCGGATAACTTTCATATTTTCATGAATAGTGAAAATTACTAAATTTTAATTAAAAACAACTTTTTTAATCAAAATACTTAATAGTGATAAATTATGAATTTGAGTGGCATTAAAGTATATTTAGAATATATTTTTACCATTTAATATAATTTTGGTCATTGGACATAATTTTACAATTAAACCGAACTTAAACAAGTGTCAATCTTTTGATAGTTATTATCTCTAAAAAACACGCTTTTTGTTTTGGCAGTGGGAATTAATTTTAAATTAATTTCTACCACTTTTGTGTTTTGAATTTAGAAAAATGGATTCCATATTTGGAATCAGGATGTCCAAATTTTGTAAATAGGTAACTTTTATTTTTAGACATTTTGAATAATTACTGTGGTAAATATTTTATTTACCATGGTTAAGGGTAAATCTGGTAAATATGGGTTAAAAAATAATATTATAATAATACTAAATTACCCTAAAACGTGTCCTATACTTATTGGTTGATACATGTTCGACCATAGACATCTTTGGGTCGATTTGGGGACCCCATGGTGCCACTTGTAGGTGATAGGGACACTTTTTTTTATTTAAGTTAAAATGAATACAAAAAAGACACAAGCATATATCTTTTAGAAAAAAAAAATTTACATAGGGTTATATATGTTTGATTTTAGATTATAAATATTAATTAGAAAGATAAAATGATTTACTACATAATAATGTTTTATTTATAGTTTTTAGACATTAAATAATTTAATTTATTTATGCCACAATGATGATGTAGTAATTACTATAATAGTGAAAAATTAAATTAATTGATATTATAAATACCCAAATAATTATAATATGAAACTTTTAATGAATTAAACTAATTTTCAAGGATAATATGATATATTAGGATTGATTTAATGGAATTTTTTTGAAATAAACAATATGTTATGAGTTTCAAAAAAATCAACTATTGAATAGTGTCAAAATTGACAGAAAAGAGTTCTTAAAACAAATATTATATTATAAATTGATATTAAATTCCTAAAAATATAAGGTTCGGCCAAAAAACTTATATCATGATAGGTTCATCATTAATGGACAACTTGGGGGTCTCTTGGATTTATATAGTAAGTTTATTAAACATATTATATAAAAATACAAAGAGACATTGTACAAGTGAAACTAATTAATTTAGAGTTAATACTTAAAGTTAAGGTTAATATAAGTACCCAAATCTGTCTAAATTCTATTGGTTGAGTTTTTTAATACCTATCCCCACCTTAAAATTTAAATAATCATCTTTGGATCCATTGGAAACCGAATATGAATTTATTATAAACTAATATCTCTAGATTTTCCAAAGGTGCCCCTCACCCCTCTTATAAAAGGTCACACCTCCTTCTCATTTATTAACACCTTCAAAGCCTTTTGGTTCGGCCAAAATCTTCCCGACTACTCTCCCAACTTCCCTCAATACAACCTAGGGGCCTTAGTTTGATCAGAAAGCCAACCTATGGAGCCATTTTGATCAAATCAAAAAGAAGAACCCGAAGAAGAGGTAATGATTTCACCACCCTTTTCCATGTTCATTTCTTCTTCCACTTCTTCTTCCTTTGTTGTTACCATTATAAAATAATAATTCCAGTTTCATATATATACTGTTATGTTATTATAAATATGGTACAACCATATTCAGTATTCTATCCACCCTTTGAATAACATGTCACCATACGTGCGTACGTACGGCTTACCGTCTCCATGTCGTGGTGTAATTGTTATTCAATATAATATTATTTGGATGGGTATAATAATGATGTGTAACTCATGTAAATAAGAAATATGACATGTTAATGATTCTGTATATATTATATACCATCCATTTTATATATTATTTTAATATCAAAAGAATGATATTGTCGCTCGAGCGTACGTACGGACTACCGTCTCCACGAACGCGATGAGATTCATTCTCCATCGTAACCATTAAAGTATAATTATCATTTGATGATTTAAAAATTATGTTTAAGAACATGATATCATTCTGGATATGAATAATATACAACTTATCCTTTACAAACATGTCTTACGTAACAAAACATATAAACGAAAACAAGTTAACACCTGAAACAACGATAATACTAAGATATTATTATCAAATCAATATTAAAAGATCATATATGATATCATATTAATGTATATTATTCTTGTATAATTTAATAACAATTATTTCACCATTATACAGGAGGTTAACCTACCCCAACCAAGGAAAAGTACAAGGTAAGGGTTATTTCACAATCTCTTCCTTATCCGAGGTTGTTTATACATAATAATCTACTGGGATCTCTTTATCATCCACATCCATGTTTCTTCAAAATGTATTTCAAAACATTTTTATTATTTACAAGAATATGGGTTAAAGTCATTTATACCCTTGTTTTACTTTTTATAAGAGGAATCTTTCCGTCGTTTTCAAAACAAGGTCTTTTTTAACCATTTCGACAGAATTATGGTAGGAATGTTTTTTTAACATATACGGCGGGTGCGGTTATTTTCCGCCGTTATAAAATCTTCAAAGATTTCCTTACAAGATAATAAGAATATTTTCAAAGAAATTGTTGTATTTTATATGGCTCTTAAATGATTTCAAAAATAGAAAGAGATATTTCTCTAAAAAGTGTTTTGATTTCATCTATGTCAACATCCTTTGATTGATTTTACGCTTATTTGAAGTTGATTTATTATGATACAAAACATCTATAATGTATTGAAGGTTTTGTGATATGTTTGACTGTGGATGTGCTATTTTTATACTATTCATAGTTTATGGGGAAATTATTGACATTTCGTATGCTAGTTTTAATACGAATGTTTGTGTTATTTTAAACCTTTTCATATGGGAATGAATTGGACTTAATATGTGACGGGTGGAGCCCGCTATAGCTCCTCGATGCATCGGTAGGTCTCATGAGACAAACTAGTGTCTTGGCACAAGGCATTGACAAAATCTTATTTGTAGTCTTGGCACGAGGCCTTGGCTATGTGGTTATGATAGTCTGGCATTATGCATTCCAACATTATGAAAGTGTTTACTGATTTTGCATGTGATTATTCGATTAGTAGAATATCCATGTGAATAAGTAAATGGAATTATTTCATTTTACTTTTTCCATACTATGTTGAAGTTCAAGTTTAAGAAGATTTTGTTTTAGTAATGCATTGCCTTAAATGTTTATGCTTATTTTGAATTTTCCGCTATATTGTTATCCTTACTGGGCATTTGAGCTCACCCCTTTTCTATGTTTTATTTTTCCCAGGATGTGAAGAAGTAAGTTATGAATGACCTGCAGGGATATTATGAGGGGATAATAGTGTGGACTGTGGAGACATTATGTTGTTGTAGTAGTTTTTCATTTTATCATGTAATGTAAAACTTATGAATATATCTAGTGTTTCCAAGGCTACTAAACTAATCGGTCTTTCGAGATTTGATATTTCTTGTGATCAGGCCAATGTTATGTACTAATGCACCAACTCTGGGTAACTAGGGTCGGGGAGTTACAAGTTTGTTCCACATTGGTGTGTCGAATATCAGTGTTTCAAACAAACTATCAGTGCCATAGACTCTGAGATACTTATGAATTGTATGTCTTACACAGAACATTACTAGATTAGTTGAAATAAAAAAATTCATGTATATGTACACTTGTAAACATATTGAAGCATAATAAAAAAAATTATTGACTTGTTGAAATATATTGTACTACATGTAATAATTTATTTACCTAGATATAGTAGATGTAATAAAATTTTAGAATATATAAATGTGTATTATTTGTGATTAAAAAAACATTTATAGCATAGAGAGTCCAAAAATTTACCAATTTTTTATAACAAAAAATTATTGCATTCATGTAATGTTAAGGAATAATATTAACTTGACATAGCATTGTTCAATAAAAGTGATTATTAAATATATCTAAATAATTTGGTTATTTGACTTTTTAGAACAAATCACCCCCTAAATTAATGGATTAGATAAAATATAAGTATATAGATTATGTTGAGTACAACCCTGGTGTCCTATCCTAGAATTTCTCCCCTCTAAATTAATAATGTATGCCTTCTCTCCCCCTTTTGGGATTTGAAAAAAAACAAGAATGAAATAATAGAAAATATTGATTACCATTAATAAGAAAAAGAGTATATTAATAAACAAAAAGATACAAATCCATATCAAATAAGAAATCAACCACAAAGGGATTGGATTCTAAGGAGATTTTCCTTATTTGAATGATACAGAGTAAGATGAGAAGGATTGGGAGTGGAAGAGGGAAGAGGTGGTCGGAAGATAACACCAGACATGGAAACACTTGTAGGAAAATTTTTTGTAAGGCATCGCCATCTCTCTAGCAACACGCGACATGGATGTTGCTCTGTAAGGATCGGTCGAATCATAGAAAGATCCTGAGAGACAATCATTTGAGCAGGAGGTCGAGAGGTAGTACCAGTGGAAGAAGTAGGAGAAACACAATTGCTTCAGCTTGAACATATTGATACGACTTGAGGATCTTGATAAATCATTGATTATTTCAACACCATATTTCATGGCCTTCCTGAAGCCATCCTTATTCTCCATGAATTTACTTAGAAGAGGGGTAAACTTTTTCCATGAATCGCATGCTTCTTGAAGGATTCTGTGACAGGAGGAATTTTGATATTTTCTGCTAAATTTAGAAATTATTAATGACACCATTCAAGGTATATATCCTAGTAGAGTAATTTTCCACATTACCTATAATCTCCTTTTGAGTAGAAGATGCTTTATTTGTGCACTAACTTACCATATTGTACACATGGTCTGTATTTCTATGTTCCTTTTATAGAGTTTCTTTGTCTGAAACAGTATAATGATTTTTGAGGCCCTCTCTCATCACAGCCTTCAGAGATTCCAAATCAGCAACATCACCTTTCCCACTCCTATAACAGGAAGGACTAATAATAATTTTTCCAAGCTCTTATTTCAACATCTTAATATCTACACATAGTAGATGATTCACTATATTATTATGAACTTCTAGTACACCACTAAATAAGGTCTCGAAATTAAAGGTTAGTGAATTTAACTCATTTATTATCTTCCTTACTTATTTTCTCAGTAATTTATTATGTCTAATTATGGTTTGGGCTATGTTTATGAGATTTGGTTGAATATATTAATTCACCATCCTTGCAATCTTTGATGCATCTGCATCTGAAATACTTATTGATGTGGCGGCTTGACTTCTAGATCCAACTGAGCCTCTTACTAACTCATAAAGATCATTTCTAAGAAGCTCCAAATTATCCTTAGGGACATAGACACTAGGTACTTTCAATACTACTCACTCATCTTTAGGAGGATCAACTGGTGGAACATGTTCTAGAGGTACCACATCAGCTTGGGTGTGTCGAGCAAGAGGAGTAGGAACTATAACCTCATTAAAGTCATACTCCAACCCAAAGAGAATGTGTCCTATTTCATTATTCCACTATTGAGTACAGGTCCCGTCTCTTGGCTCAATAGTGTCAATCCGGACACTTTTTCCTTAAGGCTCATGTACAACATCATCTTTATCTCCTTATTTATTCACTCCTCTTGCCATAATAACATTTCTGGTCATGGGTACCAACTGAACATGATGTTCAACAATGGCTCTATCCACTTCAACATCTTCTAGCACTTCCTCAATCTGAGCGACCTGGTCCTCATCCACTTTTTGATGTCCACCAGCCATTATTTAATTCAACTCCTAATTGATTTAATGATTTTCAGCATTAGTATGGGGAGATCTATCCTCATGACCAGAATATCCATGTTCTACAACTATTTTTTCAACAGGACCGCCTCCATCAGTGGCTTCATGTACAGATTCGTCGCTGGATCTGTCATCTACTTGTTGTCCAACTTTTAATGAATCACATACTACTCATAATTTTCCTCATCATCATCACCATCATCATCATTAACATCATCATTAGACTCCTCATCTAACTTACTCATATAACCTTCAACTGTAGTAACCTCTATCTCTTCTTCATCCTAAACACATAACAAAGGTTCACTTGAGGGTAAATATAAAAGTATACTATTAGGTCAATAAGACATATTTTAGGGGATTTCAGCAATATCAAGTTCACTCTTGTAATCCAAAGGGGGTACTTCTTCCCTTGGAAACTCATCTGCACCTTCCTCATCAAAATATACAAGTTCCTCTTCATGATCAACTGGATATATTGGTTTTATTGGATGGTCAATAGGATTGAAATCATTACCAAACCTTTCATCATATCATACCTTGAATTTTTCCATGGGTTATATAAGAACTTTATTTTGTTGAAAATATCTTTTTGATGGAAGAAATCACTGCATGCACCTATCAATTCATCTCCATCAACCAGATAGCCCATAATCAATAACATGGTGAAGATAATCCTTGGATAGTACACAAATGTTTCCTTCTTGGAGAGATTTATCATATCACAAACATAAACCATTATATACCTATAGAGGATCACCTTTATCCAATTTTTTCAATAGATATATTTGGAATAAATCCTGATACTTGACAAGTAAATGTCCCTTTCTTAGGTAGAGTTGATGTTGTATAAACATATACAATATCATTGCCTCTCCATAAAATTCACATGCAGTAGTCCATCTAGATTCTTCACTTCCATTCTACACCTTCAATGCATCTTTATATGAGACCAAATTAGAGGAATGTGAAATATTAACATGATAATCAACAAAGACACATTTTTGAGTCATCTCCCAGCACTCATCCTATTCCTTAGATGAAAAGGATATTTACATTCCCTTCACCATTAACATCGTCCTTGGTTTCTCAGATCAATACAAAGATATCTTCAAATGTCAATAAAACTCATATCCTAACTTGGGATAATAAGGTCATTCACTATTTGAGAACCAGCTTAGCCACCCTTGAGATTTCAGTACTCTCTACAAAAAATGACTTCATTTATAGATGCCACTCAGCAGACACTTATTTATTAGTTGTAACCACTTGGCTTTACTAGCTTGGTTTTTCAAGCCCACTAGACTCACTCATCCGAAACATAGCAGATGGATATTTTCTCGGCTTATCCATCACAAGCTTGGTCATTGACATTTTGAGGTTTCAGATTCCATAGCAGTTTAGAGGACGAGGGTCTAGAGATTTGATGACAAAGGGTATATGGTATTACTCTAGATGGAATGTGAATGGTCAATGTTAATTAAATTCAATATATCATTTAGGGATCATAAAAACATAAAGCATAAAAATTAAATTCACAAAAAAAGAACACAAAACATTGGAATTTTATTTAAATCAGTCAAAATTAAAAAAGATTCCTTAAATACATCTATGTCATAGAATCTGTTTTACACGATCGGTTTGAAGAGATCAGCTTCATGGATCTGTTTCAAGAGATTGGTTTCCAGAGATTGGTTTCATGGATCTTTTTCAAGAGATTGGTTTCAGGGATCAGTATCATGGATCAGTTTCAATAGATCATGTTCACGAGATCTGTTTCATGAGATCTGTTTCATGGTTTGGTTTCTAGAGATCAGTTTCACTAGATCAGTTTCACGTATTAGTTTCAAGAGATTGGTTTCAGGGGATCTGTTTCATGGATCAGTTTCTAGAGATTGGTTTCACGGGATCTGTTTCATGGATCAGTTTCAAGTGATCAGTTTCACGAGATCAGTTTCATGGATCGGTTTCCAGGATCGATTTGATAGGACTTTAAAGATCTATCATTGCTAGTTAATGTCTCATGTAATTTCATCTCTAAGAGTTTAAGGGTTTAGTGATCATATCCTCATGAAGTCTCTCAGTCTCAATAAACACATGATTTACATAATCTTTTTGATAATGATCACTCAAAAATATGATGTCTTACTTTAATGTTCTTTGTTATAGAATGAAAAATTAGATTATTAGATATGTTAAGAGAACTTGTGTTGTCACAATTTATGGGGATATGTCTGAATTGAAATCCATAGTCTAATAAGGTGTGTTTCATCCCCAAAATTTATGCACAATAACTACCAACATCAATGTATTCTACATTAGTAGTTGATAATGCAACTTAATCATTATTTTTGCTAAACCATTTTTTAAAGACTTTCCCAAAAATTGAAATATTACAAGGGTACATTTTATATCGAACATACATCAATCAATGTTAGATTTATAATCATTTAATAAAAATTCTGAAAAAACTATATCATTCTAAAAAGGTGTTTTAGTCATGATTTTTCCACATAATTCAAAATAAAATATTACCAATTATATTTTCTTGTGAAAATTGAAATAATTTTTTAAATCACAAGATCACATATATATTAGGGTTAATTTTTTGTATAATGTTGAAATTTTTATTTTTTAATGAATAGTAACAAATAAATGATTTTATTTAAAAACTGCTTTTTCATTAAAATTATTAAAATTTTTAAATAAAATATTTAATTATTTTTAAAATTAAATTAGTCAAATTATATCAAAATTAAATTAATTTATTTTATTCTAATCATTTTCATATTGAATATTGATATAATTTTTTTCAAACTGTTGCATATTTTCTCGTCCAAACCCCACTTTCGCATTACACATGGGTGATTAATATTAAATTAAAATTATTCTATTTCATTAATGGAAAGAATAAAAATTAAATCCATTTTTGTAATCATAATTATATACATTCTATAATATGTCAATCTAATTTTATTAGCAAAATTAACAATGAGAATAGTAAAATATTAAAGACCACACTTCAGGTAAAAAATTATTTAACAGAGGATATACTAAAAAGATAATGATGAAAATGGAATAATAAAATTTATAAATTCAATTTTATGGGAATATTTAGACGCTATAATCTATTATTTTCAATAATAATCCATTTTTGACCCATTTAACATGTGAATAATGTTCTAAAACCTTTTTCATTCTGGAAACTACTACGGTGCCACACACTTTAATTATAAAAGTGAATAATCTATCCACTCTTCTTCACCCATTAAAAAACATTTTCCATGGAAAATACCTACCCAAACAACTTCCCAAAATTAATACCATAATACTAGAATCCTTAATTTTGCAATAAATTCAATATAGGAAGTCTTTTGGTGAAAAGATAATGAGATTACCTAAACAAGATCCAATGTTACTTTACAAGGTTTTTTATTTCATTTCAAACTACACCTCCATTAATTATTATTAAATCATAATGATATAATAACCTACTTATAATCCATATATATTTATATTTTTCTATGATATGTTTTTTACATATAAAAATATCCACATCCATAAAATGGGTTATGAAATCATCATTTAATTGCATAGAGGACTACTGTCATGTGAAGCTATATCATTCATTTTTTAGTTACCAACGATCATGGATTGGTATGATGATATAAATAATGTATATATAATAAATTTATAAAATAAATATACCTTTGGTGTAATAATATAATATATATATTTTTTACATTACATTCTGTAGGTGATACAATAATGTCACTCATATATACAACAGAGTACCATCTCACCAAGAGATGTGATTAATTATTCACTAACACTTCAAGTGGATGGTGATAAATATAAATTTAATTATTATATGTGATATAAATGAAATTATTATTTAATTTATGAAATTTTTATTAATCATAGAAGACAATTTATATCATTTTATTTCTTCCCTTTCACTAACTGAATGATGGAAACATAGTTCATGTACATGTTGACTATGACCATCACGAAGTGATGTGACTCTATTTCTGTCACCACACCACATGAATGAAATTTGTGAGTGTATTTACAGAAATAAAATGATATATTTGATATTATTGTAATTCATGGAATAAAATATATTACCTACTTTTTTCAGTGATAATATTTTTAAAATGTAAATGATACTCATACATACGTATATCCCTCCTTATTCAAGATCGTAACATACTTTATTATTAATAAAAATCATTCATGATTGATTTTAAGAGTATAATTTATTTTAATACCTTATTATTATCCTAGATATGATTATTCAAGATAATATATTGAAGAACCATATCATTAAGGATAATTTGGTATTGATTAAACACATAAATTAAGACACAAAACAACTAAAATAATGAGAGATAACTAATTAACTCATGATAATTATATATAACTGCATCATTTATTGTAACGACCCAATCTTTTTGAGTAGTATATTAACTTACTCTTATTTATTTAATAAGATGTTAATGGTTAATGCAGAAAGAGGAGTCGATGGCTTCATCCAGTAGACTCAACCCTTACGAAGCCCACTTATCAGAGCTTGGGAAGGAGGTAGCATCTGTGGGCTTCGCTTTGGACCAAGCCCAAGCCGAGCTCCAGCGTGTCAAGCTTGAACGAAAACGCTTGCAGGAGAAGTTCAAGTTAGTGGAGATTGCTACTAGGGCAATGTTATCTGAGACTCCCTCAGATTCTCTCACCATAGCACACCTTACACTTAGGTCTTATGCCATTGTTATAAGGGGCTATGTGATGAGACCCTAGTTTCCTTGTGTAATCCTTTCGGGTGAATAAATTGAGATTTTTTCCTTTAGTAATGTTTGTGAAATTTCAAATGTCTAGATAATTTTAGAATGTATTTTATTGATGAATTTCGAAAAAAGGATATTTTAAAATATTTATGTAAACCCTAAATAACTAATGATGTGTAATGATTTTCAAAAAATGGTCTTCTACAAAAGTGTTCAGTAAGGAATTTGGAGTCTAATAAGATCAACTTAATTTTTGATGAATAGTAAATTATGAATAGTGATTTTACGCTTAGGATTAGTAATGTGACCAAATGGATTAGTAATTTCACTCAAAGAAAGTTTTAATATAAATTAGACACCTAGATTAAGTAATGTGATTCAATAAAATGGGTAAATAACGGTTTCATAAATTATTATTCAAGTATTAGTTTTTTCGGATGAATAGTGTTTTTTAATTAAAAATTTAATTAAAAATAATTAGAAAATTATTTTTATAAAAATGACTTCATTTTTGAACTCAGAGCATCGATATTATGTTATGGTAATTTTTGGGGTTTTTTCTGAAAAAAATGAATTTTCGATGAATAGTGTTTTTATTTAAAAATTAAATTAAAAATATTTAGAAAATTATTTTTATAAAATGGATTTCATTTTTGAAATCAGAGCATTGATATTTGATTAAGGTGAAATTTTGGGATTATTCTGAGAAAGTTGAATTTTTAGTGAATAGTAAAAATACAGTTTTAGGGTTTCGGTATGTTTAATGACATCATAACTGTGTCATGATGATGTCATGAGTTTTTTCAAGGGTTGGACGGCCAAGGGTGATGAATTATTGTTTTGGGGGCCCCATGTGGCCTAACTCCATGATAAGTGCCAAGGGAGAGCACATGGGTTTGAGAAAAGCAAATGTGAGGTGTCCCTTGGCCATTAATGCTTTGTCCCCTCACTTTCCCTATAAATACCCACCCTTTCCTCCCTTAGTTTTCACTCCCAACTCTCCCCCAACGAAGTTCTGGTCTTCTTACCCTCCAAGTAGTCCTCCCAAGGAGCCCCCAAGCCCTCAAGGTCCAATCCTTTGAGTTTCAAGAGTCACATTTTAAGGTAAGGGATCCGACCCCTCTCTTTCTTTTCATGAAATCTCTTTTATGTCATTCCTATTATGCTCCGTGTTTTTATGTGAGAGGATGTTCTTTTATATTCCTCTTACTGCCCTTTCATGTTTATATGATGAGAGATCCCCTCTTACTCTCATTATTTCGTTTTATGAAAGTTTAAGTGACGCCGTTAGGCTGCCGAATTTTTAAGGGATTCTTTCACCCTTCTCATTTTTCAAGTTCAATTTTCATGTCAAGTCTTTCAAGTTCCTTTTTATTATGTTGGGGTATGATCTCTATATCAATCATACTGATCTCTTATGATCATATGATGAGGGACCATTTTTGATCTTGTCAAATCATTTTCTTTTGAAGTTAAGTGACGCCGTAAGGCTGCCGAATTTTCATAAGAGAAATCTAATCTTTTTCCTTCCATGTTTTTCATTTCAAATGGTATGTCCCTAAAATTTCGTTACCATGTCCATATGTCCTTCTTATTCTTTCACCATACTGTTTTATGGATCATTTATGAGTGGGTGACCCATGTCCCCTCTCATTTCAACGTTTTCTAAAACCCCGAAACTTAGCCGTTATGCTGCAGAATTTTCCCCTCAAAACGCCTCTCTCTTTTCTCAAAAATTATTTTATGTTATAAAGTGAATACTCAAAGCTCTTATTTCTACAAGGGTATTCACATATATATCAAAATGTTCCATTTTAAATTCTGGGATTTACATACATGAGACCCGCTTTCCCTTTCTGTGGGTTTAAAGTGACGTAAAGATCATGTCTTTAAAGCAGTTTTTAAAATGTTATGATTATGAAATGAAACCCATTTATTTTATGTTATATGGGTTATTTATGAAATGTTTGATGATGATATATGTGGCTCACATGATAATAAAGGAAAATTTAAGGGTGCGCCCTGATAGCGCTCCAATGCATTGGGTAATGATGTAACCACTAGAGATTACAATTTTCACGATACCTCAGTGAATAACCTTGGTAATTTTCAAATGACACCTTGGGGATGGACCTTGATGATATGTTCATGATTTTCTATGTTAAATGATGTAGCCACATCTTCAAGTTATGAAAAATGTTATTTTTATTATGAAATGCCTCATGATTTCTTTCTCATGCCTTAAAGTTCTTTTCATGTCCTTATTGAAGTATCTCAAGTTCACATGTGAAATGTTCCTCTTGTTTCCCTTACTGGGCCTTCTGCTCACCCTTTCTTTTGATGTATGTCCCCAGGTTATGAGATGCATAATGAACATAGGATGAACTAAAGGAGAAGCCTTTCAAGTGTTTAAGAAGAATGTTTTTATGTTTTTTTATGTATTATGATCCTTGTTTCCAAGACACTAAACCTTAACGATCCTCAGTTTTGTGTAATGTAATGAAAGTTTATGTTATAAAATGGTGGGATGCTATAGTTGGTATCAAAGGTAGGTTTAGTTATTTGTGTAAATTAGGATATAAAAACTTTAGGAAGAACCCTATAGAAAAGTTTAAATATAGGAAAACTTCCTGGTATTTTGGTAAGTATTGAGTAAGTGGTCTATCAAACAAATACATCCCTGTCTGGATACGAGCAGGTAGAGGCGGCTCTGGCACAGATGTACATAGGGGTAAAACCCGAAAACACCGCTTTGAGCTAGACTCGAACGGGAACTGGTGCACGATAACGGGCCTTGCTGCACTCTTGGTTACGACACTCCCGGGGGATATGTTTGGTTAATCACAAGCTTTTTATGAATCATTATGAAGGAATTATAGAGAACTATAATTGTCTAAGCATGAAGTCTTAGTTAAAAGATTCATAAATGAAATAAGTTTCTCACTAAGGTTTTATTCTTTTAGAAAATGGCGGGCAATAGGAGAAACCGTGCCGATGGTGACCGCAATGCACCATGTGCTGACGGCCCTCCGATGGAAGCCGGAATTGAAACATTCATGCGGATGATGAACCAACTGACTCAAGTTATGAGTAATAACTTGAATCAAGCTGAGAGGCCGACCTCACCACGAAGGGAACAACTTTCTGTTGAGTCCTTCATGCGTCAACGACCGCCAACATTCAGTGGATCTACTGACCCATTGGTTGCGGAACAATGGATAAGCTCCATTGAAAAGATCTTTTCTGTACTTCATTGTTCGGAACAAGAAAAAGTCACCCTTGCTGTTTACCGCCTAGAGGGAGAATCTGATCAGTGGTGGTCACTAATCAAAAACACGAAGCCACGAGGAGAGATGGAAGCTATGGAATGGGAAGAATTTCGGGGGATTTTCTTTAACAAGTATTTCCCTCGTTCCATGAGAACAAAAATGGAGAAAGAGTTTCTCGAGCTGAAGCAGAAGGAGAACGAATCTGTCGGAAGCTATGAGATGAACTTCACAAGGCTTTCCCGTTATACCTCAAGCTTTGTCATGGACCCTAATGGGAAGGTTGATAGATTCTTTGGCGGACTACGACCACATCTGCGGAAGAATCTAGCCAACAGGGACTACGATAGCTATGAAGAAATAGTTCGAAGTGCTATGAAAGTTGAACTAGAGTTTGGGGAGACACAGTGGTCTCACAAATCTAATGAGAAGAAGAGAACTCTAGAACCAAGCCTGGGAAGAAGTTTTGATCAGGAAAGAGGTGGAAAGCATATGCAACATGCCACATGCAATAAATGTGGGAAGAAGCATCCGGGGAACTGCTTGATCGGAAGTGGAAAGTGCTATAGGTGTGGAAAAGAAGGCCATATTCCTCGGAATTGTCGTGGTGATGTGAAGCCTCAACTTACCAACACTAACGACAGAGGAAAGATGGTTCTGGCCCTACCCGAAGTCACATGCTTCAAGTGTGGACAGCTTGGGCACTTTGCTAATCAATGTCCAAATCCGAGGGCGGTGGAGGGGAATCACCATCAACCTCAGCAGAGGCCAAGGGAGCAAGGTCGTGCTTTCGCTATCACAACAACTGAAGTTGAAGTTCCGAACGATGTGGAAGCAGGTACTCTTGTTGTCCTCTCAAAACTAGCAAGTGCTTTATTTGATTCTGGTTCTACGCATTCCTTTATTTCTTCCAAGTTTGCAAAGAATATAGAATCAATCCCCGAATTGCTTGAGGTAGAGTTGTCAGTCAAGACTCCAAGTGGGATTATCCATGCATCAACAGTGTTTAGAGACTCTAGTGTTTACTTTGGTGAGCACAATATTATCGCAAATCTAGTAGTCATTCCCATGATGGAATTCGACGTTATACTAGGGATGGACTGTCTCTCAAAGTATAATGCTAAGATCAAATGCAGAAGTAAGGAAATCTCAGTAGTCTTGAATGAACGACCTACAGTTATCTTCCGTGGAGAGATATCCTGAACTGATCCCTATCTAGAAGCACCTCCTATAGCTTTATTTATGGAGTTAATCGGTGATGAGGAAGAAGGGAAAGGGAGCATACAAATTGAAGATGTTCCGATTGTTCAGGAATACATGGATGTATTTCCTGAGGAGTTACCTGGACCTCCCCCAGAAAGAGAGGTTGAGTTCTCCATTGAACTCGTACCTGGGTCTCAACCGATATCAAAGACTCCGTATAGAATGGCAAATGTGGAGCTAGAAGAGTTAAAGAAACAACTCCAGGACTTGTTGGAGAAGGGGTTTATCCGACCGAGTGTGTCTCCTTGGGGAGCACTAGTTCTCTTTGTGAAGAAGAAGGATGGATCAATGCGGCTATGCATTGATTATAGAGAATTGAACGGGATCACAGTGAAGAACAGATACCCTCTTCCAAGAATTGATAATTTATTTGACCAACTTCGTGGGGCTCAATTCTTCTCTAAGATTGACCTTCGATCTGGTTATCATCAACTGAGGGTGAAGAAGGAAGATATTCCAAAGACTGCCTTCCGATCAAGATATGGGCATTATGAGTTTACTGTTATGCCCTTCGGCTTGACTAATGCTCCTGCTATTTTCATGGATTTGATGAATAGAGTCTTTAAGGACTACCTTGATAACTTTGTGGTAGTTTTTATTGATGATATTTTGATATATTCAAAAAGTAGGGAGGAGCATGAAGATCATCTGAGGGTTATTTTGAAAACTCTACGGAAGGAGAGGCTCTTTGGGAAGTTCAGCAAGTGTGAGTTTTGGTTACAACAAGTGGCTTTCTTGGGGCACATCGTAACCAATGAAGGAATTTCGGTTGACCCTGCAAAGACAATGGTTGTGGAGGAGTGGCCTCAACCCACAACAGTAACTGAGATTCGTAGTTTCCTTGGTTTAGCGGGATATTATAGGAGGTTTGTGAAAAACTTTTCACGGCTTTCTAATCCACTAACCAAGTTGACTCGAAAAGGGGTTAAGTTCATCTGGACAAAGGAATGCGAGGAAAGTTTCCAAGAGCTGAAGAAGAGATTGGTTACTGCACCTGTGTTAACACTACCCTCTATCGGAGAAGGATTCGTTATTTTTAGCGATGCATCTCTGAAAGGGCTTGGGTGCGTCCTCATGCAAAATGACAAAGTAATTGCTTATGCATCTCGACAGTTGAAGATTCATGAGCAGAATTATCCTACGCATGATCTAGAGCTAGCGGCAGTTGTTTTTGCTCTAAAGATATGGAGGCACTATCTTTATGGGGAGAAATGTGATATATACACTGACCACCAAAGTCTAAAGTATATTTTCACTCAGAAAGAATTGAACATGAGACAAAGGAGATGGTTGGAGCTTATTAAAGACTATGATTGTTCAATTCATTATCACCCTGGAAGAGCAAACAAAGTCGCGGATGCGTTAAGCAGGAAAGATCCTGTTGTTCTGGCAACTATGAGGATCCTGGGAGATCCCTTGATTAAAGATCTAGTAAAACTGGACATGAGAATTATAAGGAAAGGGACATCATCAACCCTATCCCAAATGATTTCTCAACCTTCATTACTAGAAAAGATCAAGAAGGCTCAAAAAGAAGATCCTTTGCTGCAGGAGAAGTTCGAGGCTGTAAAGGATGAGAAGTTCCCTGATTTCAATATTGATCAAGAAGGTGTATTGAAATTTCGTACAAGACTATGTGTTCCATCCATTCCGGAGATAAAGAAAGAACTGATGGATGAAGCTCATAGCTCTACTTTCTCTATACATCCGGGAAGCCCTAAGATGTATAGAGACCTTCGTGATCATTATTGGTGGGATAACATGAAGAGGGAGATTGCCGATTACACTACAAGGTGCCTGGTGTGTCAGCAAGTAAAGGCAGAAAGACAACTTCCTAAGGGGGTATTACAACCGCTACCCATACCAGTATGGAAGTGGGATAATATCACCATGGACTTTGTAACTGGTCTCCCGAAAACATCCAAAGGAAACAATGCGATATGGGTTATTGTGGACCGTCTCACCAAGACAGCCCATTTTATCTCTATTCGGGAAGATTTCTCTCTAGATCAGCTTGCCAAGATATACGTGAAGGAAGTGGTAAGGCTGCATGGGGTACCACTATCCATCGTATCTGATCGTGACCCAAGATTCACATCAAAATTTTGGAGAAGTCTTCAGCATGCTCTGAATACTGAATTGAATTTTAGTACGGCCTATCATCCTCAAACTGATGGACAATCTGAAAGGACTATTCAGACACTCGAAGACATGTTGAGATTATGCCCAATGGAATTTAAGGGTGGATGGGATCAACACCTCCCATTAGTGGAGTTCTCCTATAACAACAGCTTCCATGCGAGTATTCAGATGGCACCCTATGAAGCTCTGTATGGAAAGCGGTGTAGAACTCCTACTTGTTGGGATGAAACTGGTGAGAGGAAGCTTCTTTGGCCTGATCTCGTGCAAGAGATGACAGAACAGGTTCATGCCATCCAACAACACATAAAGGCTGCTCAGAGTCGGCAGAAGAGCTATGCTGACAATCGTCGAAGGGACTTGGAGTTTGGTGTTGGTGACAAACTCTTCCTTCGAATTTCTCCACGGAAGAGAGTCATGCGGTTTGGGAAGAAAGGGAAGCTCAGCCCTAGGTACATTGGCCCCTATGAAATCCTTGATCGCATAGGAGCAGTGGCCTATCGTCTAGCACTTCCACCGAACCTAGCTCAAGTTCATGATGTCTTCCATGTATCTCTCTTGAGGAAGTACATACCCGACCCTTCGCATGTACTGAACCCAGAGGTGGTACAACTTGAACATGACCTCTCTTATGAGGAGCAGCCAGTGGAGATCTTGGACCGTAGAGACAAGGTCCTACGAAACAAGACTACCCACCTTGTGAAAGTGTTGTGGAGGAATCATAAATATGAAGAAGCGACTTGGGAGCCTGAGGAAACGATGAAGCAAAAGTACCCTCACCTTTTCAACTAGGCCTCAAGTATAAATTTCGGGGACGAAATTTCTTAAGGGGGGAAGAATGTAACGACCCAATCTTTTTGAGTAGTATATTAACTTACTCTTATTTATTTAATAAGATGTTAATGGTTAATGCAGAAAGAGGAGTCGATGGCTTCATCCAGTAGACTCAACCCTTACGAAGCCCACTTATCAGAGCTTGGGAAGGAGGTAGCATCTGTGGGCTTCGCTTTGGACCAAGCCCAAGCCGAGCTCCAGCGTGTCAAGCTTGAACGAAAACGCTTGCAGGAGAAGTTCAAGTTAGTGGAGATTGCTACTAGGGCAATGTTATCTGAGACTCCCTCAGATTCTCTCACCATAGCACACCTTACACTTAGGTCTTATGCCAGTGTTATAAGGGGCTATGTGATGAGACCCTAGTTTCCTTGTGTAATCCTTTCGGGTGAATAAATTGAGATTTTTTCCTTTAGTAATGTTTGTGAAATTTCAAATGTCTAGATAATTTTAGAATGTATTTTATTGATGAATTTCGAAAAAAGGATATTTTAAAATATTTATGTAAACCCTAAATAACTAATGATGTGTAATGATTTTCAAAAAATGGTCTTCTACAAAAGTGTTCAGTAAGGAATTTGGAGTCTAATAAGATCAACTTAATTTTTGATGAATAGTAAATTATGAATAGTGATTTTACGCTTAGGATTAGTAATGTGACCAAATGGATTAGTAATTTCACTCAAAGAAAGTTTTAATATAAATTAGACACCTAGATTAAGTAATGTGATTCAATAAAATGGGTAAATAACGGTTTCATAAATTATTATTCAAGTATTAGTTTTTTCGGATGAATAGTGTTTTTTAATTAAAAATTTAATTAAAAATAATTAGAAAATTATTTTTATAAAAATGACTTCATTTTTGAACTCAGAGCATCGATATTATGTTATGGTAATTTTTGGGGTTTTTTCTGAAAAAAATGAATTTTCGATGAATAGTGTTTTTATTTAAAAATTAAATTAAAAATATTTAGAAAATTATTTTTATAAAATGGATTTCATTTTTGAAATCAGAGCATTGATATTTGATTAAGGTGAAATTTTGGGATTATTCTGAGAAAGTTGAATTTTTAGTGAATAGTAAAAATACAGTTTTAGGGTTTCGGTATGTTTAATGACATCATAACTGTGTCATGATGATGTCATGAGTTTTTTCAAGGGTTGGCCGGCCAAGGGTGATGAATTATTGTTTTGGGGGCCCCATGTGGCCTAACTCCATGATAAGTGCCAAGGGAGAGCACATGGGTTTGAGAAAAGCAAATGTGAGGTGTCCCTTGGCCATTAATGCTTTGTCCCCTCACTTTCCCTATAAATACCCACCCTTTCCTCCCTTAGTTTTCACTCCCAACTCTCCCCCAACGAAGTTCTGGTCTTCTTACCCTCCAAGGAGTCCTCCCAAGGAGCCCCCAAGCCCTCAAGGTCCAATCCTTTGAGTTTCAAGAGTCACATTTTAAGGTAAGGGATCCGACCCCTCTCTTTCTTTTCATGAAATCTCTTTTATGTCATTCCTATTATGCTCCGTGTTTTTATGTGAGAGGATGTTCTTTTATATTCCTCTTACTGCCCTTTCATGTTTATATGATGAGAGATCCCCTCTTACTCTCATCATTTCGTTTTATGAAAGTTTAAGTGACGCCGTTAGGCTGCCGAATTTTTAAGGGATTCTTTCACCCTTCTCATTTTTCAAGTTCAATTTTCATGTCAAGTCTTTCAAGTTCCTTTTTATTATGTTGGGGTATGATCTCTATATCAATCATACTGATCTCTTATGATCATATGATGAGGGACCCTTTTTGATCTTGTCAAATCATTTTCTTTTGAAGTTAAGTGACGCCGTAAGGCTGCCGAATTTTCATAAGAGAAATCTAATCTTTTTCCTTCCATGTTTTTCATTTCAAATGGTATGTCCCTAAAATTTCGTTTCCATGTCCATATGTCCTTCTTATTCTTTCACCATACTGTTTTATGGATCATTTATGAGTGGGTGACCCATGTCCCCTCTCATTTCAACGTTTTCTAAAACCCCGAAACTTAGCCGTTATGCTGCAGAATTTTCCCCTCAAAACGCCTCTCTCTTTTCTCAAAAATTATTTTATGTTATAAAGTGAATACTCAAAGCTCTTATTTCTACAAGGGTATTCACATATATATCAAAATGTTCCATTTTAAATTCTGGGATTTACATACATGAGACCCGCTTTCCCTTTCTGTTGGTTTAAAGTGACGTAAAGATCATGTCTTTAAAGCAGTTTTTAAAATGTTATGATTATGAAATGAAACCCATTTATTTTATGTTATATGGGTTATTTATGAAATGTTTGATGATGATATATGTGGCTCACATGATAATAAAGGCAAATTTAAGGGTGCACCCTGATAGCGCTCCAATGCATTGGGTAATGATGTAACCACTAGAGATTACAATTTTCACGATACCTCGGTGAATAACCTTGGTAATTTTCAAATGACACCTTGGGGATGGACCTTGGTGATATGTTCATGATTGTCTATGTTAAATGATGTAGCCACATCTTCAAGTTATGAAAAATGTTATTTTTATTATGAAATGCCTCATGATTTCTTTCTCATGCCTTAAAGTTCTTTTCATGTCCTTATTGAAGTATCTCAAGTTCACATGTGAAATGTTCCTCTAGTTTCCCTTACTGGGCCTTCTGCTGACCCTTTCTTTTGATGTATGTCCCCAGGTTATGAGATGCATAATGAACATAGGATGAACTAAAGGAGAAGCCTTTCAAGTGTTTAAGAAGAATGTTTTTATGTTTTTTTTATGTATTATGATCCTTGTTTCCAAGACACTAAACCTTAACGATCCTCAGTTTTGTGTAATGTAATGAAAGTTTATGTTATAAAATGGTGGGATGCTATATATATAATGTTAAAATAATTTATATAGTTCCATAATAATTTAATATCATGTTTTATACCATTATAAATTTGGTTAAATCATTTTAAATAGACAGTAAGTGTTAGGTAAGTGATTTTATCTCAACTCCATTTCATTTAGGCATATTGTAATGATATGGACCTAATTTTTCTATATAGTTTATATAATACACCTATGAAATGTAATATCATTAATAAATAATTCTTAATAGTATATTATGATTCAAATTTAATTATATAATTTAATGGTATTTGAATCCACATTTTCCTAGTCATAACTTATTTCATAACTAAATTTATTATCACAAGGTTGTATTACTCCATCTAGGTCAATGATATTAAACTATTTTATGGGAATTGATTACTTACTATATATTTAATTAAATCAATTTTCATGTTGATTTTTATTTGATAAACATAAATAATTCATTTATTAATCCTCACATCAATGTTTTGACCATTGTAGATGTTTTTTCCCAATATTATTATATTGGGGATTACTTATACTTGAATTTCAATTGAATGAACTTATTTTATCATTTCAAAAAAGCCCCTTTAATATTGTTATTCTAAAGATAATAATTATATTTTTAATTTAATATTATCTTTTTCAACTCATTGGAAGATAAAATAATTTATTAAATACTTTTAAGAAAATACGACATCATATCTCCTTAGAGCCTGAAATGTGTTTTATTAGAGAACAATGCATTCTAAAAATTTTATGAATTATGTTTAACCATTTACAAATATTTAATTTATTTCAATTTTTCCCATTTTTATTTTTCAATATTTATTTAAATGAATATTCTTATAATTTTCAAAACATTTCCTTTCGGGATTTTACTAAAAAAGATAAAGGAATCATTGTTTTTACACGTATGAAATTATAATATTCTATAAGATTCATGAAAAATGGATTTTTTTCAAAATTCCATTAAAATTTGAAGAAATTATTTTCAGCGAAAATTAATTTCCAAATTATTTCTAAACATTTAACTTTAAATGATATTTTAAAAATGTAATGGATATTTTCCTAACAAAATTTATTAATGATTTATTTCTTGTATATCTATTATTGAATGAAAACAACACATTTTTATTACTTCAGTGGATATATGTTTTAATGAATCCATCATTATTCATTTTTGTTATTTCTTATAATCATTTTGAACAAAAAAATGTGTTGAAATTACCTTTCATGATACATTTTTTTATTAATTTACTATCATGAAATATTCGATTAAATATCATCATTAGAAATTAAATTTAAACTAAATATCCTTATTTTTTCATCATGGATATATTTATAAATTAAATAGTATATCATTATTATATACAGTTTTCTACATTGAAATTTATTTTTCATCTACTAAAATATTAAAGAATCTGTATTCTTTACAAAATATGGATATTTGATGATAAGTCACATTTTCCATGTAAAAAATGATCATTTGATATTTGAGGAATTCATTAGACCTGTAGACACAGGTAGAACCCTATATTATATAGCCCCTCCATGTATCAGTAGGATTTATTCGGAAAATATCAAAGAAAAAATATAATGGGATTTTACCAAATTTGTAAGATGTATATTGAAATGTATTTATTGTAGAGGAATCAATATTTCTGGGATCATGGTGTCAAAACATTAAGCATTCTCATCATTAAGAATTCATTTAGTATCATCCATGATATTTTCAAAATGAAATAATCTTCGGATTCACTTCATCATTTTTTTATTAAATGAATGATATTTTTTGTTATTTATATTTCAATATTGGTTATTCGTTATTTTTTTGATAGATAAAATATTGATTAAATGTAATATATGTTCAGTTATTTACTATGACATGTTTATATTTATTATTTATTGATTAATGAAAGCTTCCATTTAACATAAAGTCATTGAGAATATGAGATCAATCATATTTTTTTATTCACCCACGAATCCATGATGATTAATATGACATATATTCATGAATATCATAGATGTAATAATTTTATTCTTGCAAAAAAATTTAATTATTATATTAAAATTTAATGCAAGACACTTGTATGTATATAGTTTACAACGGATGATATACTAATAAATATTTCAAGAGTTGATTCTGTGTATCTTATAAAAATGTAATAAATCAATATTTCCTAAGGTCATGGTCACAACATATATAGAGCTCAAAATAAGAGAGAAAATGGGAAAATATATTTTTAGAAGTAAATAGAAGATGATAAGTCACATCAAGGGTCATTAATGCTCACTGGTTTGTGATGCATGAAGAGGTTGTGGTTGAGGTCAAAATAGTTTCCTTAAAAATATTTATTTCTTAATTTGAAATTACATAAATTTAGGGGTTTGGGTTACTCTTAGTATTTTTTTCATGGTTGGAAAATGCATATTCTTACCGTGAGATGCATCTTTTGATGACATGGGTCAGGATACACTAGAAGGTTTCAATGTTAGACTAACTATGTACCATATTTGTGATGGGATTTTTTATAAACTATTGTCATATGTCACATTTACCACATTGATAGTTATGAAAATATTCCAAAAAATTATACATTAACCACACAACTTATAACTATTAAATTAGATGGAAAATGGCCTAAAAGTTGAGAGAATGAATTGCTTCTCAGAGAGAATTAAAATAGTAGAGGAATAATATTTAATGGTGTTTCAATTCTCCCCATCATAATTCTTCATATCCCTAAATATACTTGGATGAAATTGTTAATTAAAAACAAATTTGTACAAACACAATACTATATATATGATATAAGAATCAATACCAAATGAAATTACTACTAATGTTTTATGAAACAATCCAATATATATATATATATATGACACGCTCCAGCAATCCAATTCCCTAGTTTCATATAATAATTACGGATCAAAATAAAATTCACCTATTTATCATAATAAATAAATAACACCAAAAATAATAAATAATAAAAATATTATAAAATAAAATCTCCAAAAACCAGTGGCACCTCAGCTCATGGAGAAATATGGAAAGAACCAAAAAAAATCAGTAACAACAAAACTGATGAATAAAAATAAGGTATAGATGAAGACTAATGATAAACAATTTTCTTTTTTTGGGGAGTTGTTGGGAATGAAAAAATGAGTCCCCAACAAAACACAATAGGTTCTACACAATATGAAAGGTTATTTTTACTTAAATGAATAATAGAACCAAATAAAAATTGTTATAAATTTCATTATCACCATAATAATATAATAATATTGATAAACCTACTCCATAATATAATCACAAAATCCCATGTTCTATTATGATTAAGATAACCATAATGGAATAAAGATCCATAGAAAAAATGTGTGACTTATAGTGTAAAACATGAGAATTTATAGGTGACATAGTCTGAATTAATTTTAATCAAATTCTAGATTTACACAAAGAATAAGTGATCATTATAGAAAACACCTCACACATGAAAAACCAAATAAATTTGTACATGGGAAGATATGACATAACAAGATTTGTTATATATAATTTATCCCTGGAGTAGAAAAAAAAGATTGAATTTGAGAGAATTCTTCATAGGAGGAATATTTAGAAATTACATCTATAAAATCTATACCATATCGAACAAATATAAAAAATAATCCTCCATCTATGAGGAAATAAATAAAAGAGGTAAAACTCATCCTTGATCACCTAGAACACACCCATTATTTCTGATTCACAATCTATCATAAAATTGACCAATGAAAATTAGAATCCCCAAGGAAAGAATGATATATAAATAATGAAATAAATAACACCTCAAACCCAATCAAAATTCCACTAAGTGAATATAAGGAAAACCACAAAGAGCCACATCATCTAAGAATTGCATAAAAAACATCATCAATGATAGGCTGGATAAGTACATGGGCCGAAAGAGATAATAAAACAATTCTTAAAATAAATTAAAACTATTAAATATATATAAGAACTTATATAACCAAAACATTCACCCTTTCCATCAGAGAATTTCTGGGAGACTATTGAAATGCAATATAAGTGATAGACCGAACAAGTACTCACTTAACAAATCAATTCAACTAGTTATAACTACGTTATTATTCAAGGACAATATAAAACAAAATATATTAAATAATTTTTAATTTTTAATTTTTCTTTTTCTTATACATCAATATCATATTAAATGTTGAAAAATATTTCATAAAATAATGATAATTTTAAAACTAATCACCACTTATTCATGGAATAAACTTTCCCTTGATAGAATTAACATAAATTATAAATCATGTAAAATACTCATCTACCAAAGAAATTATGAATTAATTTCACACAGTACCACATATAAAAAAATATAATATTTTTTTATCCCATTATTATAATTTTTAAAATATTAAAAACCATCAAATTTCTTATAAATATTCTCAATATTTCCCATTACCACCATTAAAATTTCTCTTTTTATGTTATAATGTATTTTAAACATATATTTTTATCATGTAATAATTAAAAATCAATAAACCATTATTATAATATGAATTCATTAATTTAAAAATGATCTTCCATATCATAAAATGAATTCACTATTAATTTAAAAATAACACAATAATCCAAATTTAAATTTTTATTGGAAAACACTATATTATTTGAATCATTATAAAAAAAATTACCTATTTTAAGAAAAATAATTTTTCATTTTGAATACCAAAAAATGAATTTATTGAAAAAATATTTTTAAATTATTAATCATGATTAACTGAAAGAAAAGAATACATGTCAAAATTGAAATGATTTAAAATAACTGGATAACCAAATTAAAATTCAATGGTAGAATGGTATAATTTATATCTTGATCACATGGCATGGAAGCCATGTTCTGACCACAATGCTAAAACTCGGACTCTCATCGATCCATGGTCTTTGGATTCACATGGAATTATTGATCCATTAATATCACTCAATAAAAATAATTAACAAAAAAATCACATAGATTTTTAGATAATAAAAATAACATCAACATAAGTCCAATAACATAAGATAATAAAGGAAAATAAAAGTAAACATAAAAGACATAATCCGAAAAAACATGGTGACATGATGATTAGTAAATAATGTTTTATCACATAACTTCTATATACCCTCCTTCGTATTCTTTCTTCAAGTGGAACATCTTTATGTGTTAATTTGAATTGGTGTTCTTTGTTACCATGCGTTCCCACATTCCAAAGGATGGAGACATTAATGAATTTCATCGATGGTGTCTACTCCCTAACTAAAATGGGGTGACGGGATGTCAGTTCCACCTTCTAGTGATTCCTCCATAGAACTCATCTCTTAGTCTGGGTCTCCATCATTGATTTAATTAATGTTTATGGAACATGATTCTAGTTATATCTCTTTATAGATTCCAATTAATTACACTTCTTCTATTTAGAAATTATAGAGGTTCTTGAAAATGCAATAACCTTTAATGAGGAGAGTAGTCGTATTGGGAACCACTATCATGTCTGGATGTTAGGGACAATGGTCACATGTATTTTTCCTTATAATAGATCCTCTCATGGAGGTATATTAGGAATGAAGCGCATGGAATATCATACTGGTCCTATTGTATTTTATACAGAAGGTGTATATATTATGATGCTTTGGCCTTATGCATCCCTTATTAATCATGATGTATTTGATTCCATGGTTATATATATTTTAATGATTTCACCACTTGAATCTCATGTTCTCCATGAGGTAATCATTTTCAGTCATCAGTTTAACTTCTTTTTAAGACTTGAGAAGGTTTATTAGAATTCCTCTTGGTGGTTGGTGAGGAAGTTGCATCCCTGGTAGGGCTAAGATTGATCCATAACATCCCCTAAGGTATACATGTGTCTTATCATTCTATAGAGATGGGTTATTAGGATTCATAGTGAGCATTTCTTGGGTGGTACAACCCAAATGAGGGAGCACCTTGAGGGTTTTCTAATGGTTGAACCTAAATGGATATGTAAGTGGATCTAGGAGATTTTTCCCATAAATAGAAGGTATCACAATGTGAAGAATGATTTCAACATCCCTATAGGTGGATCATGGTGGTACATCCCTAGGATTGAGTATCAATGTTATGAAATGGTAGGAATTGAACCATGGGGAATCAACTTAAATACCCATTATATAATTCAGGGATCATAAGCAATGTATTTTGATGTCTTGGTTTACTGTCGTGTGGTATGACTAGTCTGTCTAGTATATAGTCAAGTGGTAAGGATGTTCACGTCTCAAATATTACATCGATGAGGAATTTTTTTGGGGACCACAAGTGAAGCTTTCCAATGGTCTTTGAGGAGATGAGGTCTCCATGGTTTGTGGCTAGATCATAGAAGGGAAATTTCCTAGAGACAATCATTATGGATGTGGATGTCTGGTTTTAACCTCATAGAGGCTTCCTTCATATCCCAGAATGTGGGGAATCATATCCCATGTAGTTCGTAATGGTATGGGGCTTATACGTATTGAGGATTCCCAAAGGATCATGTGGTCAATGCTTATGTGTGGAATCTACTCATATGGATTGTTGTTGGAATTATATCTATAAAAAAGGCCTTTGGTGATGGGTTTTTGGATTTAAAAATCATTAATATCCTCTATGTCTACATGATTCATGCTCTGTGTGTGAAAAAATACGATGCAGTACACATGAAGATCAGCAAAGAACAAAATGTCAGTGAGAGATGGTGAAGTGATTACACATGGAAAATGACCATTGAGGATATAATTTCATGTGGGGAGGAACTAATTTCATATGTGGATGATCTAATTCCCTATGAGTGTGGGTGGTGTGCAGATAATTCCATGCCAGTCACACATAGAGCATTATGTCCTAATTTCATACGGTAAGGTCATGGTTTAACCCCATGTGTTGAAATTGTTGGTAGAGGTTAGATTTATTTCATTCATCTTAGATGTGGGGGACTCACATCCTTACCCATGAACTTACATAACCATCTCTCAGTCACTTTGTTTGGTAAATTTTACTATTAATGACAATGTTTAATGATAGAGAGAATTTTTCAATCACATGGTCCACATTAGAATTCTTATGATGAGAACCAATAGTTCGTAGCATAACTTTGCTGACAAATGAATGGTAATTGGGAGTATCTAGCCACAAATGAACTGGATCAGGCCACATGAATATCTGTAACATATCACATATATACTCAAGGTGTAGTTGGTCCATTTTGAGATTCTAATTGTGGCTCTGAGAACTCAATCTTCATTAAGAGGAGTTTGTAGAAGTCATACAGAATGAAGAGGACGTGAAAAGGGGATTAACGAATCCTAGGGCCTTAAGTAGGGGTATTTCATGAAGCTAGGGTTCCTTATAGAGGTCAGGGTATTTTTGAATGAGGATGATTCACCAAACCGGGTGACCCTATGTAATTTCCTTGAAATTCTGTAATTTTTTTTAATTATATGGACTTATTTCGAGACAATGAAATATGAGAACACGAGATTCTGAGGCCGAGAGTGCCTGGAATGATATGTCGATGTTTTGTTAATCATTAATTATTGCGGATAATCTATTTCCTTGAAAATGTGGAATAACATTAAAATAGTTACTAGGATCTGAAATCCAAGTGCACCATTGCACTCATGTTGATGGGTTTACCCTAGGCGCGACTTATGTTTTGTCGGCGCGAGCCTCCTATGAGAAAACCCGAAAATGGAATAACCATAAATAAAATAATAAATATAAGTTATTTTATTTTTCAAATTCTTATAAGTCATGAACATTAACTCAGATTAATAATACGATACCACCTCTAAACTCGTGAGTGAATGATTTCTTCAGGAATATGCTAACTTTGGACGGTGCGGTCCACCGGAGAATACTAGTTTTTGGCTGTAAATAAAATAATTAAGTGAAAATTATTTTATTTTAAAATCCATAACATTTAAACAGAAACTCGGATTTGAAATCCAAGTGTACCATTGGGTTCGTTGGTGTGTGTTTCACATATGCAGAGCCGAACCTCAATCGTCACTGTTTGAGGGTCACTGTAAATAATTTTTCGTTCTTTTTTTCAGGTACGTTCATTAAACGCACGAGCGGCATTTTGTAACTTTTGAACCTATGCATGGATGTAATGGTCTGGGGTTTTGGGGTCCATTACGTGGTGAAAATGTGATGTTTAGGTGTTCGGGGTAGTCTGGGAAGCTATCAAAGCTTCTCGGTGAAGCTTAAGGCTCCTAACGGTAGCCTCGGCCTACTAGTAGCTCGGCTTACCAGTAGATGGGTATACCGGTAGCTCGGCCTACCGTTAGCAGGCCTATCGGTAGCTCGGCTTACCAGTAGATCGGTCTACCGGTAGCTCGGTCTAACGGTAACAGGCCTACCGTTAGCTCGGCCTAGCGGTAGCTTGACGTACTGGTAGCTAGTCCTACCAGTAGATGTGGCCTACCGGTAGCTCGGCCTACCGTTAGCTAGGCTTACCGGTAGCCCGGCCTACCGGTAGCCATGGCTTACCAGTGGCTCGGCCTACAGGAATCTTGGGCCAACCGGCATCTTGGCCTACATGTAGCCTCAGATTACTAGTGGCTCAGCCTATCGGTAGACCTAGCCTACTAGTGACCACAGGTTTTCCCAGTGGTGCCTCTTTTTGCACAAATTGGATTTTAAGCCATGTTTGGACCCCCTTTAAAGCTATTAATGGGTTTTAATTAAATTTTGGTAAGGTTTTAGTCCGTTTTAACCGCCTCAATGGGTGGGGAATTTTATATTGAATGTGTGAGGTGGCCTAACCGCATGGTCAACCCACGATCCCACTCCTTCCGTGATTCCTAGTTTTCCGGTATATCATAACCATCTGGGGGCGCTGTATCTCATCCCTTATAGCCTAAAGGATTATCCTCTCCCTATGTTCCTATTTTCTCTATCGTTCTCGAGATACCCTTCCTATGGATGATTCATACCCCACCCCCACAATGTTTTCTTGATCGTGTTCTGTGGAGTTCCTGCTACTTCTGTACCAAATTCCAAGCGAAGACGTAAACGCCGATCATTGATCAATCCAGTAGGGGTTTCACCAATTTCTCTTCATTCTGTGTATCATGTGGGGTGGGCACGATTCTATCTCTGCGGAAATTTGACGAAACAAACTGAATAAAGATAATTAATGGACCCTTAAATAATTAAAGGGGGGTGTGAACGTTGTTTTGCTGTGATCTTTCATGTTGATATATGTTGTGAATTGCTTGATGAAAATCACGACCGTTGGTGGCCTTTCTTTGCGCACTAATGAACCACTGTGCTCTTGGATGTTTAATAACCGGAACATGGAATTTGTTAAATTACGTATACACGGTTAAATAAAATTTAAAGCACCATGATCACCCATGTTATGTGATAACCCTGGTTAAAACACAGTGGAATTGAAATCATGGAGTGTATTAAATCATTTAAATCAAAAAAATACCTTCTTGGGCCTGATTTGTGGTGGTGGTGGTAGTAGTTTGGTTTCTTTATTCTTCTTCCACGAGCCAATTGCGGTTGACCTTATAGTTTTCTGGGATGTGGGCTTGGTTTTTTGGTGATTTGGGTGGGGATGGGATCCCCTGCTATTATACATTGGTCGATTGTGAACCCAAGGCTGTGTGGTTACTCTGTTTATATCCAGAATTGGGGTGGAATCCTCTGTTGTTGAAGAACCTTTGTCTTATGGAATTTGGGGACATGGGGCTCTGTCTCGGGGTTGTTTTGGTTTCCAGTACATTGAGAGATCTCACCTGATCCCTAGTTGTTGTGACACCACAATAGAACCAAGTGTGAATGCTTAAATTTCCTAATATTTTCCTTTCTTTAGTTTTTTTGTTTCATCTATGAATGTGCCTGTTAGTTTCCCAGTAGTGATGGGATTAACTCATACTGAACCATTATGAATGACAACTTGTACAATGGAACTGGGAACTGTTTGTTGTGTGCGTGTTTTCTGAGGCAGAAATGCTTTTGTACCTGCTTGTATTTGGTTGAGGAGCGATATGTCTGGCTGTCTGGTGGTATATATATATGAAATAGTATGTTTTGTGTTTAGACGCACCCCACCCATGTTGGGTACTTAGTGTCGGACACCCCATTCCATGGGGAAGGGTTTCCCTCTAGTTACTCTCCTTCTTCACCCCTCTCCCCTCGGCTGTGATGGCTGGAGGCGACCTTTCACCCAAAAATCATTGGGTAGGTTCTGTTTGGTGTGTTGTTAGCCCAAGACTCTTTTGGAAGGTTGTTTTCCCATGTGTCTTCAGGATGAGGCATAGGTGTGTGTGGCCAGGGATGGATGGTTGTGAGGCCCAGGAGTGTGTGGGCAGGGATGGATGGTTCTGATGCCCACGTGTGTGCGGGCAGGAAGAGCCTGGTAGCGTCAGGACATTTGTCATTATGGAGGAGCAGCTAGCTAGTGGGAGAATGGTGGTGTGGGGTACCCAAATATGTTTTGTGCTTTACTATTACCTTACTTCTTTTGTTATTTGGTGAGTGTGGCCGGTGAGGTGGGATGGATAAACTCCTTGATAGTGTTTGGTTGTCTGCTTCTCACAGGACCTTGGTACGTCTCCCCACTTGTGCCCAAGAGCATTAGGTTTTTCGTACGGTGTATACTTTGTATACTCACCCTACGTTTACTTTCAGGTTGTCATGACGACTTCGGAGGCCGTGCGGGATCTTACTAGGATGGACACTGGAGTTGATATTGGCAGTTGTTGATTCAGTTTAGCTTTTTCCCTTACTTTATGGTTTGGTACTTGGGTGTTGTTGTATTTTTGTTTAATTTTAATATTAAAACAAGCTTTTAGTTTGATTCACTTTGAGTTCCGGGTGGTGTTTGGTGTTGACTCATTCTTTCTCCTAATCCTGGTTAACCAAAATAGGGTGATTCCTCCCATATTGTGAAATGTTACACCCTTGGTTCTATTCGCCACCCTGGGGCCTACTGGAGGCGGGAATCGGGGTTCATTATCTCTTCTTTGTCTTCATGAAGGAAGGGCAGTGGAGACCTTTTCCACCCCTTCCCTCTTCCTGCCGAAGGCAGGTCAGGACAGAATGGTATCAGAGGTCGAGGTTGAGGGATAGGATGGAGTTTGGAGGTTGGCATAGTGAGGATTTCATGGGATGGTAGGGCAACAATGTTAGGCGAACATGGTTCATGAAATAGACCAGGGAGGAATGGCTAGGTAATAGGATTTTAGGCCCCCCGGGATCCGATGCAAGGACTCTGAGCCTATCAAATGACCAAGCGAGACTACATTTATTACTGGGTAGAGAACCCAGGAAAGGTACATGCATCATACTAATTGTGTTTTAACTTGATTTGGGGCACCTTGGGGAGAAAAACTTAATAATATTGATAACAATTTCCTTGCTACTCGGGATTAGGAATTCTTTGTTTACCTTGCAGCTATGGCACCTGGACGTTATCCACGAGTGACTCGGGTGGTTGAGGCCCAGCGAATCGAGGCAGTTGACCAGTAGAGGGTTGACCGAGATGAGGAGGTCGAATTAGGGCAGAGGACTCTGCGCTTCTTCCAGCAACAAACCCTCGAGGAGTATGAGGGCAATGATTTTGACTCAGTAACCGATGAATGGCTCGACGAGCTAGCCATCACCTTATCTTTGATCCGTGCACCGAGGGAGTACTGGGTTCCGTTGGATGTATGTCAGCTGAGAGGAGTAATGTATCGGAGGTGGACCCTTTTCCTAGAAGAGAAGACTGAGGCAGAGGTTTCAGTGGCCAGTTTCGAGAAGGAATTTTGCGAGGAGTTCCTCTCCTCTACCGTGAAGGCAGAGAAGATATAAGAGTTCCTCTCCCTTCAGCTAGAAAGCAATTCAGTTAGGGAACTGGGGATAATATTCAAAGATCTCTTGTTCATTTCCCCAGATCTCTTTCCAGATGATGGGTCTTGGGTGAGACGGTTAGAGGAGGCACTCCGTCCTTCTCTTCAGTACACATTCACTCCCTTCACTCATCCGACGTACCTATCCGTACAGAAGAAAGCCGATATAGTAGAGAGGATGCACTCGATGGGAGGCACATCGTGATAAGGGAACCATATGGGTTCGTCATTTGGGAAGGCAGTCAGCAGCAGGTCTCCAGAGATAGGGCCTTCCAGGATTTGACCAGCGGGGAGTATGCCTCATCTGTTCAAGTTCCGAGCATCTGGCCCTCGCCCCTTTTCCACAGGGCTAGGACCAAAGTGTTTCTATTGTGGAGTTTTCAGACACATCCAAAGAAGGTGTTCGTCTCAATCCCCACATGGTGGAGGTGGGTAGTTCTAGCACCCAAATTAGTAGCATATGATGATGGCGAGGCCTTTCCAGCAGCAGCAGCAGGCCCCTGGCCCTCAGAGGGATGACCTTGCGGGAGGAGATTGACACTAGGGTGCTCCTCAGGAACCTCGACCTGGGGGTGGTCGGGGAGGTGGTCGAGAACAATTAGGCAGAGGAGCTAGGCGTGGACAGTTGTACGCGACAGAGTTAGTAGCTCTTATGGGAACAGAGGTCGTTCGAGGTACGATCAGTTTGTTCAGCACTCTTGTTTCTGCCTTGTTTGATTCGGGAGCTTCGAACTCCTTCTTTACGCCCAAGTTATTCCATGATCTAGTTCTAGATTCCAAGAGACCATTAGTACCACTATTGTTGTGAACACTATTTGGGAGTCAGACCAGCGTATCTTACTTTTTTCGGGGATGTAGACTGATGTTGGGACCACATCAGTCCAGTGGAGACCTTCTTTCTTTGGTAATGCAGCAGTACGATGTCATTCTAGGCATCGACTAGTTATTCTCCATGCATGCCATCCTCGGCTGCTATCGTAGAAGGATTGAATTCTCCGACGAGGATGGACGGTGTGTGGATTTTTTTGGGGAGCAGAGTTATCAGGAGGGGAGTCGACACGTGGAGCCACTTCTTTCTATGCTAAACGGGATGTTAGTGGAGTCAGCGGATGTGGAAATGATGGATGTCCCAGAGGTCATAAGAGAGATCCCTGATGGCCTTCTAGATGATGAAGTGACCATACTCCCTCAATGTGACGTTGAGTTTTGGATAGAATTACAGTCTGGTGCTCGCCTGATCTCGATGACTCCATATCATATGGAACGTTATGAGTTGCGGGAGTTGCGAATTCAGATTGACGATCTGATGGAGAAGGGCTTTGTTCGACCTAGCGTGTCACCGTGGGGTGATCTAGTTTTGTTTGTAATGTAGGTGAATGGTAGTCTATGACTCTGCATGGACTACCGGAGATTCAATCAGGTGACGATCAAGAATTGTTACCCCCTCCCAAGGATAGACGATCTTTTCGATCAGCTAAGGGTAGCAGGTTGGTTCTCTAAGATCAATCGTCAGTCTGGATACCACCAATTGAGAGTGAAGGAAGGTGATAACCCGAAGATGGCTTTCAGGTGCAGATATGGTCAAATTGAGTTCGTGGTCTTGACCTTTGGCATTACAAATGCACCAGCTACGTTCATGAACCTCATGAACTCTGTCTTCCGAGAGTTTCTGGACTAGTTCATTGTGGTGTTCATCGACGACATCCTTATCTACTCAAGGTTAGAGGAGGAGCATGTTGAACATCTTAGGGAAGTTTTGGGAGTCCTTAGACACCACCATATTTATGGGAAACTTTCTAAGTGCACATTCTTAATACGGGAGGTACATTTCCTTGGACACATAGTGTCTCAGAGGGTAATAGCGATGGACCCGTCGAAGGTCGAGGAAGTCGTTTCATGGGCAGTACCCAATCATGTGGAGGAAGTTCTTATTTTTTTGGGTTTGGCAGGATATTACCGGAGGTTTGTGCCCGACTTACCTCGAGTTGCTGCTCCATTGACAGCTTTGACTAGGAAGGACTAGGCCTACAAGTGGAGCGACCAGTGCAAGACAACTTTTGGATACCTGAAGGAGAAGCTGGTTAGTGATCCAGTGCTCAGTCTACCAGAGGAAGGGGTGTTGTTTGAACTGTTTTGTGATGCTTCTCACCTTTGGTTGGGATGTGTGCTGATGCAGCAATGAGAAGTGATCTCTTATGGGTCAAGATAGTTATGTCCTCAAGAACGTAACTATTCCACCCATGATATTGAGCATGCGTTCGTGGTATTCTCTTTAAAGTTGTGGCGGCATTATCTCAATGGAGAGCGCTTTCTAGTCTTCTCATATCACAAGATCTTGAGTTATGTCTTTTCCCAGCGTGATCTGAACTTGTGGTAGTGGAGACGGGTTGGGTTCTTCTAAGACTATGACTTCGAGATATCTTATACTGAGGGAACGAGTAATGTTTTGGCTGATGCCCTAAGCAGGAAATCACAGAAGGAAGTAGATCTAGAATCTGCAGATGCTTGGAGAGCGATGGAAGAGTTAGTGGCCCTGAATTTGGATGTAAGGGTGGAAGGTGGAAGAGGATTTCTGTTTCAAATGACTGTAGTTACCTCCTTAGTGGTGGAGGTGGAAGAGTCTCCGTGGGGGGAATCGGAGGTGGAAGTTATTCAGGGTCATTTTTATCAGGTAAAAGATCCATAGGGATGGTCGGACGATGGTCGGCATCAGATGTTTTTTCGTGGAAGGCTGTTTGTTCTGGATATGATGCGTACAGGAGTTCTCCGTGAGTTCCATGGCTCGGCTCTAGCGGTATATCCTAGGGTCTCAAAGATGTACCGAGGCGTGAGGGTACAATTTTGATGGACCGGGGTAAAGCGAGCGGTGGCAGAGTTTGTGGATAGGTGCCTGGTGTGTCGGCAAGTGAAGGTTAAACACCATATTCTTGGAGGGTTGTTACAATCGTTGGATGTTTCCGAGTGGAAGTGGGTTGAAATATCGATGGAATTCATCACATGGCTACCCAGAGCTCAGAGAGTCTATGATTCCACTTGGGTAGTGGTGGATTGGTCGAAAAAATCAGCTCACATTCGGGAGATTAAGGAATCGAGCCCGGTGAGTACCTTATCCAAGAGGTACATTGATGAGGTGGTGCGGTTGCACGGGATTCTAAGATCTATTGTCTCCGACCGAGACACGTGGTTTACCTCACGAGTCTGGAGGGGATTGCTGCATGCCTTTGGCACCCAGCTATACCTTAGCACTGCTTTCCACCCTCAGATAAATGGCAGATAGAACAAACGATCCAGACATTGGAAGACATGCTGCGGGCATGTGTTCTGGATTTTGGGGGATCTTGGGTAGGACACTTGCCTCTAGTGGAGTTTGATTATAACAATATCTTCCACTCCACTATCGGAATGAAACCGTTTGAGGCCTTTTGTGGAAGGTCGTTTCGTTCACCTGTTTGCTGGATTGAGGTTGGGGAAGTAGGTGTTCTTGGGCCAAAAGTGGTGCAGGGTACCACTGACAAGGTTCAGCACGTGCGTGAAAGGATGAAGGCATTCCAGGACTGAGAGAATTCGTTTGCTGATCATAGGAGGAGGCCCTTGGAGTTCGAGGATGGAAACCATGTGTTCTTGAAAGATTCACCCTGACGTGGGCAGCGAAGTTTTGGGAGGGAGAGTAAGCTCCCCCCTATGTTCATCGGACCATTCCAGGTGTTGGGACAAGTTGCTAAGGTGGCGTATCAGCTGGCGCTGCCACCTTAGTTAGAGAAAGTTCACAATGTCTTTCATGTCTCCTCGCTTCATCGATATCTATACGATGACTCCCACATCATCGATTGGGGAGAATTAGATGTGGAAGAGGAAGAAACCATCATAAAACGACCAATCAAGATCGAGGAACATAACGAGAAAGTGCTTCGAGGGTGAACTATCCTCTTGTTTCATGTGTTGTGTAGGCATGGTGGCCTGGAAGAGAGCACATGGGAGTGGGAGGCCCAGTTACGCGTCTAGTACCCAGAGCTATTTTGACTTCCTTGTTGTTTTGTTCTGACCTTGTTGAGATGTTTTACCTGGTGCTTTAATTTATGTGAAATTCTAGTTTTTCAAAGCTATGAAATGATCTATTCCATATCCCTCTGTGTGTGTTTCCGAATGTGTGATGATGGGAAAACCTGTCTGATAATAAGGACGCATTAATGTTGATGCGATTAAACCCATGCAGGCGAGTCAGTGCTGCCAAAAGCGGATGATATTCTAACGTGTAAGAAGGGACTCCCTAACTCATGTGTTGGGAAGTGTGATCCTTGTGCTTGTGAGAACGTTGTGGTTGATGACATGTTGTGGTTGAGGACACGTTGTGGTTGATGAAACTTGGGCGAGTGTTCCTGGATGTAGGAGGGGTTCTGTTCCAGCTTTGTAAGAACTCAGGGGTTTTTCCTGAAAACTATCATTGGAGGTTGCTTGTTCAAACCCCACTTTTCTCCATTCTAGTTTGTTCTAATATTCTCGGGGACAAGAATAGTTTGATAAGGATCCGATGTAATAGACCATGGTTTTGGGGTCCATTACTTGGTGAAAATGTGATGTTTAGGTGTTCGAGGTAGTCTGGGAATCTATCACAGCTTCTCGGTGAATCATAAGTCTCCTAACGGTTTCCTTAGCCTACCGGTAGCTTTCCGTACGGGTAGCTCGGTCTACCGGTAGTGTAACACCCGATACTTTTATGTTATATAAATCATCAAAGGAATATTTTTCTACACACAACACTTTCTTGTCTTGCTTTACACGAAATCACGAGCTTCCTCGATAGCTTGCGTCGTACGCAATACCGAGTTTCACTAAACAATGACATACAATTAAAATATTATTAAAACTAGCCGTTATGAATAGTAATAACCACTTTTTGAAATTTTATAAATTTTATTTTTCAAAATGGAAATCATTTTTGGATTTTTAATATCGAAATTAGCCTAGGGTGAAATTTTAGTATTTTTCTGAAAACTTCCAATTTTTGATAAATAGTGAAACCACTGAGTGGTAGTTAAAAAACTGAATTTTTCATAAAACATAATTTTACCGCTTCTGTGAGTGGAATTCCGAAAATCCTAGAGACACGGTAGATGTCAGTAAGTAAAATTTGGTTCAATGAGATGAAAATAATTTTTTGTTGAATAGTAACTTTTTTACTTTTTTTACCACGGTTAAAAGTACAAAGGGTAATTAAGGGTAAAAATGATATTATTATTACCCTAACACATGTCTTAATTCTATTGGACAAGTGTAATTCGACCAAAAACAACCTTAGGAATACAATATGACCATTTAGGCCCACTTGGATTAGATTAGGACATTTATTATAAATTTATTTAAAGAAGGGTAAAAATAGTTAAAATCAAAGTTTAATAAGTAAATCATTTTTAATATGGGGTTGTACATAAGATAAATTCGACTATAAATATTCATTAGAAAGATAAATAGATTCCATAAATAATGGTATTTTATTTGTAATTTTTAGACATTAAATAATTTAATTTATTTATGACACAAAGATGATGCAGTAATTATCTTATTAATGAAATATTGACATAATTGATGTTATAAACACAAAAATAAATGTAATTTGACACTTTTTATTAATTCCACTAATTTTATAGATTAATAAGATATGTTAGTATTTATTTAATTAACTTTTTTCTAACTAATAATTCTGTTATGATTTTCACAAAAATTAATTACTAAATAGTGTCAAAATTGAGATAAAATAGTTTTTAAAACAAATATTATATTAGTAATTGTTATTTTATTCCTAAAAATCTATGGTTCGACCAAATGACTTAGATAAGGTTATATATATTAATAATAAACAACTTGGGGTTCGTTTGGCTGCTTATAGTATGTTTATCAACCTTATAGTATAAGAACACAAGAAGACACGGTAAAAGTAAAATTATTTAACTTAAAGTTAAATCTACATGATAATGTTAAAATAGGAACCTAAACTTGTCTAAATTTTATTGGATGAGACTATTTCGACCCATCCCCACCTTATCTTAGAAATAAATAAATTTGGAGCTATTTATAACCGAACTTGACTTTATAATAAAATAATATTTTTAGTTTTTCCAAAGGAGCCCCTCTCCTCCCTTATAAAAGGGCACCTCCTCCCTCTCTTCCTCACACCACATTGAGCCTTAATGCTCGGCCAAACCCTGCCACTTTCTCCTCTCCACTTCCCTAGAGACATCCTAGAGGTTCTGGTCTTCTTCAAAGACCTATTTTAGTACACTAAAAGGAGGTCTCAAAGAATCACTTCAAAGAAGAGGTAATGTCCGTTACCGATTCTTTCATCATTATTTTTTCTTCCAATTATTCTTATTTAGTTCTTTCATTATGAAGTAATAACATCAGTATCAATCATATACTGATATGTTATTATAAGTATGAAACAACCATATTTCATCATCTATCCATCCTACGGAAAAAGAAATCACCGCGCGTGCGTACGTACGGAATACCGTCTCCACGCCATGGTGTAATCTATTTTCCACCACCACCTTACTTGGATTGGTTTAATGGTGTAAATAATGACTATATATGACTATTATAAAGTGATTCTAATTCTGAAATAGTATACATACACTCCAATACAATTTCATGATCATAGAAACGATATCATCACTCGTGCGTACGTACGGAATGCCGTCTCCACGATGTGATGCGACTCGTTCTACATGATATTTATTTAATAATGATTATATAAATGAATATAATTAATTAATATGATATATATTACACTAATACCATTATGGATATGTGGTATCTATAACCAAAAGAGAAGAATAAGAATTTATTTGACAAAACACGACTAAGAACAAAAAGTTATAAACACCCGAATAACAAGTAGCAATGAAATATTACTACTATGAAGCTAAGAATATGACCATATATGATATCATAAAAATAATTATGATTCTGTAATAATTCAATAACATTATTTAAATCATTATACAGGAGGTTCGGACACGTACAAAGCATATCGGACCTAAGGTAAGGGAAATATCACAATCTCATTTTTATCCGAAATTGTTTATACTTTGGAATTTACTGGGGTGTATTTTATCATCCACATCCATGTTTCCTCAATATGTAATATTTATATCCTTCTAAAATTTTTTAAATCCAATTTTACCCTTCGGTGAGTTTTTAGTAAATGATATGAAAAGAATCTTTTGTCGTTATTCGTACGAGGTACTTTTTGACTTTTCCGACAAAAGTACGAAGAATGTTTTTTTAAATTATATGACATGAATGGATTTTTAAAACATTATTTTCAAGAATATTCCTTTACAATATTTCATGTTTATTTTTAATCAAATTCTTTTAGTTTAGAATTGTACGACATGTTAAGAAAGGAAAAGTGTTTTTGAAGCAGAAAGGATATTTTCCTCAAGAATGGAGTTCAAATGTTTTATCAAAATTATTTTCCATCTAAGATAATAAAGGGTTCTGTTTCTATCCCTATTATTACATTTATTTAATTATTTTGTGATGGAATTATATTTTTATGAATCCCTTTATCTTATATGAATTGTTTTATGATGTCACGATGTTTAAGATTCCCATTTTTGTTACATGGGTTATGCTATGATGTATGGTTTATGATTTTGTGGCACACATAAGAATGGTATCATTATGAGATGGCTGGGACCTATATCTCCCTCCAATTCATTGGGTAAAGATTTTATATCTCATGAGATAGACATGGCTGGAACGATAGGTTATACCGGTTCAGTGAATCGGGACTGAAATGAGGAGTGAACTCGGTTCAGAAATGGACTTTTTCCACTAAGATAGTCTTGGCAATGAGTCTTGACTAATAAGAAATGATTCTCTATGATTATGTGTGTATGCAACAAAGTTTAATGTTATATGTTATCATTATTGGGATTATATTTCACTACTATTATTTACCCCATGTTATGAAATTATGATCTCTTTTGCAGGTTAAGATTTCAAAAAGTTATGTGCTTATGTATATGATGTGATTGATATTTCTTTTGTTTACCCTTACTGAGCATTTGAGCTCACCCTTTTGTATGTTTTATTTCCCCAGGTCGGGAAGAAGTTTATTAATTAGAATATGCCAAAAAAGGGACTCTAGATATGATGAAATAAATGGGAGGCAAAGTAGATTCTTTATGAACCAGTTGTTTATGTTTCCAAGTTTCTAAAGACACTATACCTATACGATCCTTTCTTGGTTTTGTTATATGTTTTAATAAGTTTTCTTAAATTCTGAAGTAATAACAATGTATGTAAAGTATGGGTCGTTATAGTTGGTATCAGAGGAAAGGTATAGTCAACCTTTGGAAACTTGGATGTGAAAGCCTTAGTAAGAACCCAAAGGATAAATCTAAGCATAGAACACAATCTTAGTGTTTTAGAAATGGCCATGAATAACCTAGGATAAGACCTGAAGTGTGAAATTTTATTCTTGATTATGTGGTTTTCCTATTATAATTAGTGTTTCTCACACTATTCTTCTTAGTTTTAGTCAATGGCTGAACCCGAAGGAATCGTGTTAATGCGGAATGCGACGGGCAATGCAATGATTGTCCCCCTGAGAAACCAAACGTTATGGGAGCTAGAATGGAAAATCTTGTAGCCATGCTCACACAACTTTCTCAAGCTATGAATCATGCAGGACCTCCAAACGAGCAAAGGAAGGAGCAACATTCTGTTGAATCCTTCATGAGATAGCGTCCACCTTCATTCAGCGGGTCTACCGATCCATTAGTTGCTGAAACAATGGATTAGTACTACTGAAAATATATTTTCAGTTCTTCAATGTTTTGATCATGATAAATTCATCTTAGCAGTGTATCGTTTGGAAGGTGATGCTGATCAATGGTGTAATCATATTAAGAATACGAGGCAAAGGGATGAAATTGAGTCCATGGAATGGGACGAGTTCAAGAACATATTTTTCAATAATTACTTCCCTCGTATTATCCGAACAAAGATGGAGAAATAGTTTCTTGAACTAAAGAAAAAGGATGATGAATCTGTTGGTACCTATGAAGCAAATTTTACAAGACTTGAAAGGTACGCTTTTGGTATTATTATCCAACCTGGGAGTAAGATCGATCGATTCTTTAGTGGCTTAAAACCAAGTCTTCAAAGGGCCTTAGCCATAAGGGACTTCAATAGCTACGAGGAAATCGTTCGATGTTCTCTCAAAGTTGAGATGGAGATTGGAGTAACCCATCAGTTATATGGGCTTGATAAGAAGAGGAAAATAGAATTCAAAGGAAAATCTAAAGTGCACACTGAAAAGAAGATGAGATTTCCCTTATGCTCAAAGTGTGGAAAGAAACATGGAGGGACTTGTCATAAAGGGACAAGTAAATGTTTCAAATGTGGAAAGGAAGGTCATCGTGCATTTGAATTCCACGATGATGGGAAGAAGATGTCTAATGATGCATACAAAGGAAGGGATGCACAGAATTAACCTACTACACTTCAATGTTTCAAGTGAAAGGAGATGGGACATTATGCCAATAAATGCCCTAATCCAAGGGTTGATGATGATGGTCGACGTCAACAAACTCTTAAGTCTAAAGACAAAGGAAAGTCACATGAAATTTATATCAGCGATGTGGAGTACGATAACGATGTGGTGAAAGGTACACATACCATCCACTATAAAGTAGAAAATGTTTTATTTGATTCTGGATCCACCCACTCCTTTATTTCTGAATAATTTTCTAAGGGTGTCACCATATTACCTCAACAATTAGATGTTGAGTTAGCTGTGACAACACCTAATGGCACAACAGTCACATCAAAAGTTTATAATTCATCTTCGATTGAAGTTTGTGGGAAAATGCTTCCTGCAAATCTTGTGATCCTTCCTATAGTGTAATTTGATGTGATTCTTGGCATGGATTGGATTTCTCTACATGGATCTCATATCAATTTCCAAAGAAGGGAAGTCACATTTCATATTCCAGATCAATCTATGATCTTCTATCGATGCAAGGATGAACATAACCTTCCAGTGGAAATTTCTTCCATTTCGTGGGTATTGATTCCACTAAATGATGGTTATTTATCTCAAATGGTTGGTGAGAAACTCATGATTAAGAATATTCCCATTGTACGGGAGTTTGATGATGTCTTTTCGGAGGAATTACCGGGTCTTCCACCGAATTGTGAAGTTGAGTTTTCAATAGAACTCGTACCGTGTGCATTGCCTATTTCAAAGACACCTTATAGAATGGCCCCAATTGAGTTGCAAGAATTGAAGAAGCAACTCCAAGAGAATCTTGATAAGGGGTTCATACGCCCTAGTGCGTCACCTTGGGGAGCACCTATTCTGTTCGTTAAAAATAAAGATGGATCAATGAGACTCTACATTGATTATCGAGAACTTAACAAGATTACTATCAAGAACAAATATCCTCTCCCGCGCATTGATGACCTATTTGACCAACTATGCGGAGCTCAATACTTTTCCAAGATTGATATTCGTTCAGGGTATCATCAATTAAGGGTCAAAAGGGAGGATATACAAAAGACGGCTTTCCGTACAAGGTATGGACACTATGAATTTATAGTTATGCCATTTGGTCTTACTAATGCCCCTGCTATCATCATGGATCTGATGAATAGAGTCTTTAGAGACTATCTTGATCAGTTTGTGGTAGTCTTCATAGACGATATTCATGTCTATTCAATGAGCAAGGAAGAACAGGAAGATCACTTGAGAATTATATTAAAGGCCCTGGGAAAGGAGAAGCTTTATGCCAAATTTACCAAGTGTGAATTTTGGATTCAAAAAGTTTCATTTTTTGGTCACATAATCTCAATAGAGGGGATATCTGTGGATCCAGCAAAAACAGAGGTTATCGAAAGATGGTCGAGACCAACAATAGTAACTGAGATCCGAATTTTTCTTGGTTTGGCTGGATATTATCGACGTTTTGTGAAATATTTTTCACGATTATCTAATCCACTCTCCAAGCTGACTTGGAAATGAGTTAAGTTTGTTTGGACGGAGGAATGTGAAGAGAATTTCAAGGAGTTGAAAAGAAGGTTATCCAGTGCACCTGTGCTCACACTACCTTGTAGTGGAGAAAGGTTTGTGATCTACAGTGATGCATCCAAGAAGGGATTGGGGTGTGTTCTTATGCAAAATGATATAGTGATAGCTTATTCCTCACGAATGTTGAAACTACATGAGCAAAATTACCCAACTCATGATTCGCAGTTTGCTGCGGTAATCATTGCATTAAAGATTTGGAGGAATTATCTTTATGGAGAAAGGTGTGACATTTATACTAATCATAAATGTTTAAAGTATATATTCACACAAAAGAAGCTGAATATGCGCCAAAGAAGATGGTTGGAGCTGATTAAGGATTATGACTGCTCAATCCATTACCACCCTGGGAATGAAAACAAGGTGGCAGACGCATTAAGTCGACAAGACCATGCTAGTTTATCCATGATGAGGATCACAAAAGATCCAATATTTATGGATTTACAAAGGATGGAACATGGAATTATAATGAAAGGGGAAAAACCGTATCTTTCTCAAATGAATGTTCAACCATCTATACATGTGAAGATTAAAGAGGCACAAAAAGAAGATGTCGAGTTACAAAAGAAGGTGAGAAATGTTCCTGAATTCAACCTCGATTGTGATGGGATAATAAAGTTCAGGAATCGGTTTTTTGTTCCTCCCATCCCCGAATTAAAGAAGGAGCTGCTGGATGAGGCTCATAGTTCTTCATTCTCTATTCATCCTGGAAGCACGAGGATGTATTAGGACCTGAAAGAGTACTTCTGGTGGGATGGCATGAAAAGAGATGTTGCTGAATATGTCTCTCGATGCTTGGTTTGTCAGCAAGTTAAAGCTGAGAGACAGAAGTCTAAGGGGATGTTACAACCATTACCCATACCCGAATGGAAATGGGAAAACATCACTATGGACTTTGTCACAGGACTTTCTAAAACATCCAAAGGCAATAATGCTATCAGGGTCATATTTGATCGTCTTACAAAGACTGCACACTTCATTGCTATTAGAGAGGATTTCTCTCTGGATCAGTTGGCCAGGATATATGTAAATAAAGTGGTAAGATATTATGGAGTACCACTTTCTATTATATCTGATCGGGATCCGAGATTCACCTTGATGTTTTGGCGAAGTTTTCATCATACTCTGGATACAGAGTTGAGTTTCAGCACTGCTTATCATCCTCAGACAGACGGTCAGTCTGAGAGAAAAATTCAAACCCTAGAAGATATGTTGAGATCTTTCTCTATGGATTTCAAAGGTGGTTGGGATCAACACCTACCATTGGTGGAATTTTATTTTAGTAATAGCTTTCACTCCAGTATTCAGATGTCTCCTTATGAAGCTCTCTATGGAAAGAAATGCAGGACTCCAACTTGCTACGATGAAGTTGGGGAAAGAAAGCTATTAGGACCTGATCGCGTTGATGAAATGGCAGAAAAGGTCAGATTTATTCAACAACACATAAGAGCAGCTCAGAGTCGATAGAAAAGTTATGCCAACAACCGAAGAAAAGACCAAGAGTTTGAAGTGGGTGATAAAGTGTTTTTACGAATATCTCCCTGGAAGAGGGTTATGAGATTTGGATAGAAGGGGAAGTTGAGCCCTAGATATATCCGTCCTTTCGAAATACTGGATCGTGTTGGGAAGGTAGCTTACCGATTGGTGCTTCCACCGAATCTCTCTCAAGTTCACGATGTGTTCCATGTAGCTCTCCTGAGAAACTACATACCTGATCCTTCACATGTACTCAGCTCAGAAGTTGTACCACTGGAGCAAGATCATTCTTATGAAGAACAACCGATAGAGATTCTCGATCGTAGTGAAAAAGTCCTACGAAACAAGACCACTCGATTGGTGAAAGTTTTATGGAGGAACCACCAATTAGAAGAAGCTACATGGGAGCTTGAGGATATGATGAGGGAGAGGTATCCTCATCTGTTTGTTACAAAGTGACGAATTTCATCTGCGAAATTCATTTTAAGGGTGGTAGAATGTAACACATGAGACTTTTATGTTATATAAATCATCAAAGAAATCTTTTTCTACACACAACACTAGCTTGTCTTTCTTTACACGAAATCGCGAGCTTCCTCGATAGCTTGCGTCGTACGCAATACCGAGTTTCAGTAAACAACGATATACTATTAAAATATTATTAAATCTAGCCGTTATGAATAGTAATAATCACTTTTTTAAATTTTATAAATTTTATTTTTCAAAATGGACTTCATTTTTTGATTTGTAATATCGAAATTAGCCTAGGGTGAAATTGTGGTATTTTTCTGAAAACTTTCAATTTTTGATAAATAGTGAAACCACTAAGTGGTAGTTAAAAAACCGAATTTTTCATAAAACTTAATTTTACCGCTTTTGTGAGTGGAATTTCGAAAATCCGAGAGACACAGTTGATGTCAGTAAGTAAAATGTGGTTCAATGAGATGAAAATAATTTTTTGGTGAATAGTAACTTTTTACTTTTTTTTACCACGGTTAAAAGTAATAGGGTAATTAAGGGTAAAAATGGTATGATTATTACCCTAACACATGTCCTAATTCTATTGTAAAAGTGTAATTTGACCAAAAACAACCTTAGGAATAAAATATGACCATTTAGGCCCACATGGATTAGATTAGGACATTTATTATTAATTTATTTAAATAAGGGTTAAAATAGTTAAAATCAAAGTTTAATAAGTAAATCTTTTTTAATATGGGGTTATACATAAGATAAATTTTACTATAACTATTCATTAGAAAGATAAAAAGATTTCCTACATAATCGTATTTTATTTGTAATATTTAGACATTAAATAAGTTAATTTATTTATGACACAAAGATGATGCAATAATTATCTTATTAATGAAATATTGACATAATTGATGTTATAAACACAAAAATAAATGTAATTTGACACTGTTTATGAATTCAAATAATTTTCTAGATTAATATGACATGTTAGTATTGATTTAATTAACTTTTTTCGAACTAATAATTCTGTTATGATTTTCACAAAAATTAATTACTAAATAGTGTCAAAATTGACATAAAATAGTTTTTAAACAAAATTTTATATTAGTAATTGTTATTTTATTCCTAAAAATCTAAGGTTCGGTCAAATGACTTAGATAAGGTTATATATATTAAAAATAAACAAATTGGGGTTCGTTTGGCTGCTTATAGTAAGTTTATTAACCTTATAGTATAAGAACACAAGAAGACACGGTAAAAGTAAAATTATTTATCTTAATGTTAAATCTACATGATAAGGTAAAAATAGGAACCTAAACTTGTCTAAATTATATTGGATGAGAGGAGTTCGACCCATCCCCACCTTATCTTCGAAATAAATCAATTTGGAGCTATTTAAATCCGAACTTTACTTTATAATAAAATAATATTTTTAGTTTTTCAAAGGATCCCCTCTCCTCCCTTATAAAAGGGCACCTCCTCCCTCTCTTCCTCACACCACATTGAGCCTTCAAGCTCGGCCAAACCCTGCCACTTTCTCCTCTCCACTTTCCTATAGACATCCTAGAGGTTCTGGTATTCTTCAAAGACGTATTTTAGTACCCTAAAAGGAGGTCTCAAAGAAGAACTTCAAAGATGAGGTAATGTCTGTTACCGATTCTTTCATCTTTATTTCTTATTCCACTTCTTCTTCATTAGTTGTTTCATTATGAAGTAATAAAATCAGTATCACTCATACAATGATATGTTATTATAAGTATGAAACCACCCTATTTCAACATCTATCCATCCTACGGAAAAAGAAATCACCGTGCGTGCGTACGTACGGAATACCGTCTCCACGGCATGGTGTAATCTATTTTCCACCACCACCTTACTTGGATGGGTATAATGGTGTAAATAATGACTATATATGACTATTATAAAGTGATGCTAATTCTGAAATAGTATACATGCACTCCAGTACAATTCAATGATCATAGGAACGATATCATCACTCGTGCGTACGTACGGAATACCGTCTCCACGATGTGATGCGACTCGTTCTACATGATCTTCATTTCATAATGATTATATAAATGAATTTAATGAATGAATATGATATATATTACAATAATACCATTCTGGATATGAGGTATCTATAACCTAAAGAGAATAATAAGAATTTATTTGACAAAACACGCATAAGAACAAAAATTTATAAACACCCGAATAACAAGTAGCAATGAAATATTACTAGTAAGAAGCTAAGAATATGACCATATATGATATCATAAAAATAAGTATGATTCTGTAATAAGTCAACGACATTATTTAAATCATTATACAGGAGGTTTGGACACGTACAAAGCATATCAGACCTAAGGTAAGGGAAATATCACAATCTCAATTTTATCCGAGATTGTTTGTACTTTGGAATTTACTATGGTGTATTTTATCATCGACATCCATGTTTCCTCAATATGTAATATTTATGTCCTTCTACCATTGTTTAAATCCAATTTTACCCTTCGGTGAGTTTTTAGTAAAAGATATGAAAGGAATCTTTTGTCGTTTTTCGTACGAGGTACTTTTTGACTTTTCCATCAAAAGTACGAAGAATGTTTTTTTTAACTTATACGGAATGAATGGAATTTTAAAACATTATTTCCAAGAAGATTACTTTACAAGTTTTCATGTTTATTTTTAATCAACTTCTTTTATTTTAGAATTGTACGACATGTTAAGAAAGGAAAAGTGGTCTTGAAGCAGAAAGGATATTTTCCTCAAGAATGGAGTTCAAATGTTTTATCAAAATTATTTTCCATCTAAGATAATAACGGGTTCGGTTTCTATCACTATTATTAAATTGATTTGATTATTTTGTGATGGAATTATATTTTTATGAATCCCTTTATCTTATATGAATTGTTTTATGATGTCACGATGTTTAAGATTCCCATTTTTGTTACATGGGTTATGCTATGATGTATGGTTTATGATTTTGTGGAACACATAAGAATGGTATCATTATGAGATGGGTGGGACCTATATCTCCCTCCAATGCATTGGGTAAAGATTTTATATCTAATGAGATAGGCATGGATGGAATGGTAGGTTATACCGGTTCAGTGAAACCGGACTAAAACGAGGAGTGAACTCGGTTCAAAAATGGACTTTGTCCACTAAGATAGTCTTGGAAATGAGTCTTGACTAATAAGAAATGATTCTCTATGATTATGTGCGTATGACACAAAGTTTAATGTTTTAAGTTATGATTATTGGGATTACATTTCACTACTATTATTTACCCCATGTTATGAAATTATGATCTATTTTGCAGGTTAAGATTTCCACAAGTTATGTGCTTATGTATATGATGTGATTGATATTTCTTTTGTTTACCCTTACTGAGCATTTGAGCTCACCCTTTTGTATGTTTTATTTCCCCAGGTCTGGAAGAAGGTTATTAAGTAGAATATGCGAAAAAAGGACTCTAGATATGATGTAATAAATGGGAGGAAAAGTATATGCTTTATGAACCTATTGTTTATGTTTCCCAGTTTCTAAAGACACTATACCTATACGATCCTTTCTTGGTTTTGTTATATGTTGTAATAATTGTGCTTAAATTCTGAAGTAATAACAATGTATGTAAAGTATAGGTCGTTATAGGTAGCTCGACCTCCCGGTAGCATGCGTAACGGTTGCTCAGCCTATAGGTAGCTCGGTCTACCGGTAGCTCGGTCTACTGGTAGCAGGCCTACCAGTAGCTCTGCCTACTAGAAGCACGGCGTACCGGTAGCTTGGTCTACCGCTATCCGCGGCCTACCGGTAGCTCGGCCTACTGGTAGCTCGGCTTACCGGTAGCCTGACCTACCAGTAGCCGTGGCGTACCGGTGGCTCGGCCTACCTGTAGCCGTGGATTAATGGTGGATCAGCCTACCGGTAGCTTTGTCCTATCATTAGCTTGGCCTACCGGTAGCCTCAGCTTACCGGTGGCTCAGCCTACCGGTAGACCTAGCCTACTGGTGACCACATGTTTTCCCAATGGCACCTCTTTTTGCACAAATTGGCTTTTAAGCCACGTTTTGACCCCCTTTAAAGCCATTAATGGGTTTTAATTAAATGTTGGTGAGGTGTGAGTCCATTTTAACTACCCTAAGGGGTAAGGACATTTATGTTGGATGGGTGGGGTGGGCCAACCGCATGGCCAACCCACGACCACGGTCCTTCAACGATTCCTAGTTTTTCTCCATATCTTAACCGTCTGGGGGAGCTGTATCTCTTTCCTTATAGCCTAAATGCTTATCCTCTCCCTACATTTCTATTTTCTCTATCGCGCTCGAGATAACCTACCTCCATACGAGTCGTACCCCACCACACAAAGTTTTCCTGATCGTGTTCCGTGGAGTTCCTGCTACAACTTTTCCAATTTCCATGTGAAGACTTAAATGTCAATCTTTGATCAATCATGTAGGGGTTTCAACTTCATATCACCTTTCTGTGTATCATGTGGGGTGTTAATTCTTCTATCTCTATTGAAATTTGACAAAACCAACTTATTAAAGATAATAAATTGACCATTAACGAATGAAGGGTGGGTGTGATCATTGTTCTGCTGTGATCTTTCATGTTGATATATGTTCTAAATTACTTGCTGAAAATCATGGCTATTGGTGCCCTTTCTCTACCCACTAATGAACCACTAAGCTCTTAGATATTGAATAACAGTAACATTGAATTGGTTTAATTATGTATATTAGGTTAAATACAATTGAATGCACCAGTATCACCCCTGTTATGTGAAAAACCCGGTTAAAACACAGTGGAACTGAAATCATAGAGTGTGTTAAATCATTTAAATCTGAAAAATACCTGCATGGGCTTGCTTTGTGATGGAGGTAGTAGTTTGGTTTGGTTGTTATTCCTTCGCGAGCTGATTGCGGTTGACCTTATAGTTTTTATGGATGGGGGATTGGTTGGTTGGGAGATTTGGGTGGGGATGGGATCCCCTGCTGTTATACTTTGGCTGGTTGTGAACCTGAGGCTATGTGGTTACTCTGTTTAAATAACGAATTGTGGTGGAATCCTCTGTTGTGGAGGAACCTTTGGCTTTTGGAGTTTGGGGACATGGGGCTGTGTCTCTGGGTTGTTTTGGTTTCCATTAATTTGAGGGATCTCAATTGATCCCTAGTTTTTGTGACTCCACAAGAGAACCGGGCATGAATGCTTAAATTTCCGGATGTTTTCCTTTCTATCGTTTTTTAGTTTCATCTATGAATGTGAATATTAGTTTCCCAATAGTGAAGGTATTAACTCATACCGAACCGTAATGAATGAAAACTTGAACAAGGGAACTGGGAACTATGTGTTGTGTGCGTGTTTTCTGAGGTAGTAGTGCTTGTGTACCTGCTTGTATCTGGTTGAGGAGCGATTGGTTGGGCTGTGTGGTGGTATATATATATATATAACTTTATTTTTTTTGTTTAGAATCTCCCCACCTATGTTGGGAACATAGTGTCGGACACCCCATTCCATGGGGAAGGGTTTACCCCTAGTTAATCTCCTTCATGCCCCCTCTTCCCTCGGATGTGATGGATGGAGGCGACCTTACACCCAAGATTCTTCAGGTAGGTTCCGTTTGGTGTGTTGTTATCCCAACACTCATCTGGAAGGTTTTTTTCCTAGGTGCCTTCGGGATGAGGCACAGGTGTGTACGAGCATGAAGAGAGTGGTAGCGTTAGGACGTTTTCCATTAGGGAGGAGCACCTACCTAGTGGGGTAATAGTGGTGTGGGTTACCCAAATATGTTTTGTTCTCTAGTATTACCATATTGTTTGTGTTATTTGGTGGGTGTGGCCAGTGAGGTGGGATTGATAGACTCCTTGATAGTGTTTGGTTGTCTTCTTCTCACGGGACATTAATACGTCTCCCCACTTGTGCATGAGAGATTTAGGTTTTTCCTACTGGGTATACTTTGTATTCTCACCCTATGTTTACTTTCAGGTTTTCAGGAGGACTTCGGATGTCGTGAGGGACCTTACTAGGCTGGACACTGGAGTTGCTATTGGTGGCTGTTGATTCTGTTTAGCTTTGTCCCTTCCTGTATGGATTTTTTACTTTGGAGATCTTGTATTTTTGTTGTTTTATTATTAAAACATGCATGTAGTTTGTTTCACTTTGAGTTCTTGGTGGTTTTTGTGGTTGAATCCTTCATTCTCCCAATCCTGGTTAACAAAAAAAGGTTAATGTCTCCCATATTGTGAAATGTTACACCCTTGGTGCTAGTCGCCTCCACGGGGCCTACTAGAGGCGGGAATCGAGGGTCATTATCTCTTCTTCATCTTGAAGAAGGAAAGGAAGCATAGACCTTTGCCACCCCTTCCCTTCTGTTGCTGACGGTGGGTCGAGACGTTGGAATTCAAATCACAGGACACTGATGAACTCACGACACTGATATTATATTAAAAAGACCATCACCTCGAATGCAGTAGGTCGAGGATGAATGTTAGTTTTTGGAATTTTTGTGGGTGTGTTAAAAGATTTAAAATAAAACCAAACATCTTTTATTTTATTTTTCTTTTTGAAACCTCTCATTTTATAATTTTTTGGGGACCACCCGAGCTTGAAACCTCCCATTTAGAAAATAATTGTGGTGGCCACCTGCCCCTTGAACTCCCTATTTAATGTGGGTGGTGACTGTTGGTTTCTCACTCGAATTAATTTTGACAACATAAACTTAATTGTTTTTTCAACTCAATAAGATTAATTTATATGATGGATCCTCACCTTTCTCTCGGTTGGGGATTTGTTGGAAATGAGAGATCATGAATGGAGAGGTTTTGGGAATACATTCTCCAGCAAAGGATATTCTCAGTGAAGAATGAGGATGATGCTCGAGCCAGATCAGAGACGTGTTGCACGAGCAATAAATGCTAGAGTCCCCTTCAACGAATTCATATACTTCCTTGCAACATCTTCAACGAGCAAACAACATAGGGGTTTTATTTTAATTTGAAGTATGATTTAATCTATTAATCAATTCTTAATATTCTGGTTCTATAACAACAATCACCAATCTAACATGGCTATCATCCCGTACATACACATTGCCTATTCCATTTTTATTCTTTGCGAGTTCTTTGTGCGTTCTTCATCGCCAAATATTTATTGATGGTAGAAACACTGGGATTAGCTAAGTGTGATATATGTACATGGAACCCACAAAATGAGGATCATGAATATGCAATGATTTTATTTTTCACGCTTGGAATGATGCCACAATGGATCATGGAATAAGGCGGCGCCCGGCGCCCGACTGGACGTGAGGAAGGAACTGTGGCACGATTCCATGCAGCCGGATGATGGGGGAAGTTGTGGCCCATCGACTGTGGCAGGCTGAGTGGTGCCCAATATCCCGGAAGCCGTTCGATGGAGCGGTTGTACACACCCATGCCACTAGAGCAGGAGGCCGCAACCGCTACACCGCATTGGTGGGCGAAGGGCAGCCAGCACCCCGCCAACTGCAGAAGACAGTAGAGCCGTTTTGACACTAGGAGGAGGATGATAATCCGACAAAACAGTAGGCCAAGGGGCACCGAGAAGGACCTGCTCTGGTGGGTCCCACCTCAAAAAATAGAATGGCCCTTCAGCTTTTTAGGGGATCTGGGAGGCGCCTCCCTCCAGGGCATCGACTAGGGAGGACCCCACCACGGTGGTCCCTCAGACCGTGGGATGCCCCTGTGGGCTGCGCCCAATTGGCTGGGTCTTTCAGACCCTTCGTGGACTGGGCCAAACCATGACCCAGTGGGCCGGGCATGCCATGGCCAAGGCCTACCAGGTCGGACCAAGACCGAGTCGGGTTGACCCAAACCGAGTTGGGTCGGCCCAGGCCGGGTCAGGCCAGGTCAGTATGATCCGGTCAGACTGGACACAGGCCCATCTAGACCCACCTACACCTTACTCGCCATATCTTTTGAACTGGTCATTCGTTTGAAGATCCATCTATTGCACCAGAATAATTGGATAGAGACATATCTTTTTGGTATACTCTACTTATGTTTTGGATAATGTATAAGTATGGCTGGGTTGGATCAAACACGAATCCAAATGGGCCCTCAGAGCGGAAACTGTAATAACTTACAGAATGGGCAGATAGGGTATGACTGATGGATTTGGGAGAGGTTCTCCCAAGCGCACTACATATGGAACCCAACAACTGGCTGATACTTGATGACTGCTGATCATTTCAAATTGTAGTGACTCGACAGGCCTAGTGTGGAGCGCCTCTATGTGATGCGGAAGACCCATGGTGTGGAGTGCCTCTGTGTGATGTGGCAGACCCTCGGTACTCGACCGAAGGAGTACATTCGCATGCCATGAGGGGGAGCACCATTTTGTGAGGTGCTAGACCCACGAAACTTGATATGAGGAGTACCTCATCAGTCCAAGGTATGTGGGAAGCACCTCTATGTGATGCCTAGACCCACTGTATTTGTTATAGGAGTAGTTCTACAGAAGACGTGGTGTTCAACATTGGGACTGGGAATGTTACTTGTTCCCAGGGATAGATAATATGCATTTGGCTATTAGCATTCAATGTGATCCTGTGTGGTTCATCGCATATCGATCATGTGTGGGCCATATACTATGTTTGTTAGTGCTCAATGATCCTGTATGGGTCAGTGCATATAGATCCTGTGTGACTCAGATCCTATGTGGGTCAGCATAGGTTTTTACCTATCAATCCTATGTGGGTCAGACTCCATATGGTCAACATTAGTGCCTCTTAATAGAACAAGATGATCTATCTTCACAACTAATCATCTTTACTTCTATACTTCACTAAAAACATGGTTTGAGAGAGAATCTGTTTGAACAAAGAATTTTACATTCTTGGTACTATCATCATAGTGAAAAATGTGTGGTACTTTTACCTTTGGGGTAATATTTTCATGGTGATACCTATGTGGTATTTTTATCTTCGTGGTACTATATTCATGGTGATACATGTTTGGTACTTTTACCTTCGTGGAACTAACTTGGTGGAGATACCTGTTTGGTACTTTTACCATCATGGTGTTACCTTCGCGGTATTCTTCCCTCCTGTATGAGATGAGTTTATCTTGATGAATGAGATGTATGTTTGGACATATACCTAAGTAGATTTTATGTCTTGCTTTGTGGTTTTCCTTTGTGAAACATTGGGAGATCTATGGGGTCTCAGGGTCCCTATTGTGTATTTTTATACTCACTCCTACCTAGGCTTCACACACACCATTTTGTGTTTTCGCATACGACGTACATCGTTGATCGAGGCTGAGGGAGCTAGGATAAGAAGGGGCATGGAGTTGGACCAATCATCTATACGTGATGCAAAGGAGACAGACAGATGTTGAGTGCAAATGAGGCGATCTGTACCCACCCATTAGGTAAGAACCAAGGTTGACGATCCAGGATTTGTTTTTCAATTTTCAGTTGTATTTGTACGTTTTTGTTATACTCATACTTCCAATTGGGCTTCTATTCTGTCCCCTTTAATTTCAAAACTATTTTTAATATAGTAGTTTACATAGTGATTGTTTCTTTTTTGTTCTTCTATGTGTGTATGTACATATTTAAATGAAATTCCTTCTAGTTTTAGGGAGTATCCCATTCGATGCTAGTCGTCAGCCCCTGGCCTATGGAATGCATGATTGTGGTAGCCACGACACCTGCCCTGGAGGATGGGTCATGGAAAAGTGGTATCTGGGGAGTTCAGTTCTACCGAATAATTTGGACTCTAATATTTTTTTGGCAACTTTTTCAAGTGTTGAGTGTGGTTTTTAGTTTGGGGAATCCAGTTTTTCTGCAGTGACCGACATATCCATAACCTAGGACCCTGAATTATGATTTCTGTAATAGCTCAATAAAACACATATTGTGTGTAGTATTTATATTTTTTCTTTCTGAATTCATTGGATTCAACTCAGCAAGTATATCATAATGACCTTCGCGCACCTATTTCTTTTCTGGATGTCACTTCTTAGATAACCACCCAGGTTCCCTGAGATAGTATGCGATGACAGCCCACTGAATGATGAGGCGTCGGTGCATGGCTTTCATATGGCATTTGCTCCTTCGGGTGGTGTACCATCTGCACAACTACCCATTGGGTAGTCGTTATGTCCATCTCTACCAGTATAGGATGCACACTGACTAAGAACATTGTATGAGATCTAGTGGTAGAAGCCTCGGATATTTTGAGCCATGAATAATTCCCAAGAAGCTGAGGAATGGTTAGAGGCTGTGGCTTAATTTTTTGGCATAGCTGAGACACTGATAGAGAATATTTCGATTTTATCTTTTAGTCTATTCCAGTTACTGGCCATGAGAATGGTCCACATAGTGATTACGCTTCGGTAGGTGGACCATTTCTCTAGATATTACCTTCGGGTAGTGTGTCTGTTATATCATTTTATGTTGGGCAGTAGTTACTACTGGCATTACCGGTAGAGAAAACATTTATTATTTTTTCCTTACAAGTGTTTCAGCATCAGATACCACTCAGGTTTATGGGCGAGCCTTACAAACATGGGGTTGAGGACTAGCTTGAGGAGGTGGCTGAGAGTTCTCTATAGTTTCTACAGCTTCGACAGGACAACATGTCGATCCTGAGTATTCATTAAGGGGTACCGATTATTGTTAGTAATCTGTGTATACGATACGATCAGTGCATGGGGTCTCGGACTCCAGAGCATGGTGTGTTTAAGTATGTCCAAGCCAGCACGATTCCTCTATGAATTACAACCTATGTTAAGGTGACATAGAGAATATTTGAGATTTAATGTTATTTGGATGATTTGATATAGCCAGTGAATGTTAGTAGTGCGAAAGCCATAATCTAGCACCCAACTCGAGGACGTTGGAAGATAAACATTTTCCAGGAAGAATAAGTGATAGGTACCTACGAATCTACAGGGCTACAGATCGGGAAGCAGAGCTAGTAGAGTAACAGAGGTGGTTTACATTTTGACATGTTAAAACCACCCCCCTTTATGATCTCCACTAGGCTCTTGGAGCGTGACGACAAGGGAATGGAGTAGCTTCTTATGGTAAAGGAGTGAAACCCATGGGATCTAGGATTAATTCGATGAATGGTTAGTGTCTACCACTAGCTTTTGTATTAATATACATAGTTACCAATCAATACATCCTTCCACGAATCATATCCAAGACCTAACGTTTCTAGTTTAGCAATTAACTTGACCTTCACATCTAAAGATGCCATTGGAAGGTGACTCGATAATCACCCAAACACTGACAGTGTGATCTGACTATTGAGGCAAGAGTTTCAATTGGATCATCTTGGTGGCAGTGTCGAGGGCATACGAAATTAGTATGGGTATGGAATGGACATCCATAGTTCGTTTTCAGATTGACATTATTAGGATAAAATGTTGTGGTTTACATACAATGTTTGAATGAGATTTTCCATGGTCTGCAAAAAAGGAAACCTAGACAGCACAAGACAAACTCATGCAAAGGAGGGTTCAGCTGATCATATTTGTGTCGGCCATCACTACCCTCGTGGTAGTGGGTGTTTTGGGTTTTCAGTTCCCAATAGAAGAAAAATGTTTTGGGGGACATCAATTCGAAGTATGTTTCTAGGATTACCTCCCTAAAGGTGGAGGGATTTATGATTTGGTTGATTACTACAAGAGTTTTGGACCAAACTTCACCAGGGCTGCGGCACCCTTGTCAGTTTTGATGAAAAATGGGAAACCATTCATATGGACGGGGAAGTATCTATAGAGATTTCAAGATCTAGGACAGAGACTGACGAGTAGAACATTTCTACCCATGACCTAGAGTTATAAGTAGGGGTCTTTACACTAATAAAATGGTGGTTAGGGAAGGAGAAAACAAGTGGCATATTTTATATCATGATGTCTCACTTTTTACCATGTGAAGACTGTGCCGAGCTTGAAAAAGTCTTATTCCCACAAGATGCAGAGACCTTTAGAGTTCTAAGAGGGGTAGGGGCCATTTTTTTTGTTAGTCTCCCCTCGACAGGGACTACGGATATTTGGTTGAGGTTGTATGTTATCAATGATGATAGTTGGAACATTTCTGATACTTTGGAGGATTGGCAAGGTGGCATACATCTTGGCCCTACCACCATGGTTGGAGTGGTTCCGGATGTCTTCCCCATATCCCAGCAAGGGATAGACATTCATGTCCCTTCTCAATTCATTGTCCATGGAGAGATGGACTTAGATTATGGGGAAATGTTTACAGAGGTTCCTGTAGAGATTGACGATCGACAAGAGTGGGTCATTCGTGGGTGGTCGATACCTATGGTGTGCATTCATTGGCAACACGAGAACCTCTAAGTGATCACATGGGAGCGGGAGGATCAGATCCGTTCATAGCACCCCAATTTCATTACTTTCTGTAAGTTCTCACATTCAGGGATGTAAATCCCTTAGGTGGGGAGAATGTAATGTCCCAATAATTCCCTATAATTTTTTTAATTATATTGAATTATTTCAAGACTATGAATTATGAAGGCGCACGATTCTAAGGCCTGGAGTTCTTGGAATGATCTGTTGAAGTTTTGATAAGCATTAAATATCATGTGTAAGCAGTTTTCCTGAAGAAGCGGAAAAAAATTTAAACAGTTACCCGAATCAGAAATCTGAGGGAAATATTGCGCTCATAATGTCGGGTTTAACCTAGGTGCGACATAAGTTTTATGAAAACCCTAATTTTATTTCAATCATATATATGATTTATTACATAAAACATCACTTGATACAAAAAAGAATATCGAGAGGTTTAGTGTCTTTGGGGAATAGGATCATTACATAAAATCATAAAACATGAAATACAACTTCTTTATTGAAAACATCCTTTACATGAGCACTACATTCCCTCGTACTTAGCATTGCATGGGATAACATGAGGACATCCATAAGAAAATGATGAGTTATAAAGCCCAGTAAGGGAGTACACATGGAATAACATGAGGAGTAAAATAAATATTAGACAATAGGAATATCAATAGAGAATAAGAGAAACATGATAAAAAGGGCATGATAAAGCATGATAATCATAACATGGAAATGTGGCAACAAGACATAACATGGAATTAGCAAGACCCAAGGCTCATTGTACATAGAGCATGAGTAAATCCTCATTTCTCATAAAGCACAAGTAAAACCTCATTGCACTATAATTAGAATGAGTCAACACTCCTTGCAGATTATGTATCATGATACTATACGTTACCCAATTTATTGAAGTCCTATAAGGGCGCACCCTTCTTAAACATTTCATTTCATGCATAAGTGTGCCACATGTATCATAAAACATGGATTCATAAAACATAATCATTTATTCCATGATAACGGAATGTGGAATTCATAAATGAAACAGTGTGATCAATAAGTAAATGTGAATAAAGGTTAATATGCTTGATGGAGAAATGGGCATGGTATTCACTAAACAATGGCATTGGCTTAGAAAATCGGTGCGATTTCAGCAGCGTAACAGCGTGACATAAGAATTCATAAAAATGGTTTATGAGAGAGAAAGGGTTTACTCATCATATTTACATGTAATGGAAAGTAAGGAGGTCATATATATACATGTCCCAACAATTTTAATGGAATTTAGAATCATGATACAAAATTATTGCTTGAATGTAAATTAGGAGAGAAAAGTTCCTTTCGGAATTTCTGTATAGTAACAGGTGTACATGGGAGGAATTTAATGATAGAGAAAGTGGTCTCACATAATTCAACCATAAAGAGGGCAGTATGAGGGAGTTGAAAAACCATACCCCATCATTCATAATGGAAAATAAAAGGGCAAAACAACTTAAAGAAAATTGCCAAAAATGAGAAAAGAAGAAAAACCCTTACTTGGATGTGTCCTTCCAAAGGATTGAGAGAGGATTGAGAGAGGCTTCTTGGGAGAATGTGGCACCTTGGGAGGATTCCAGAGAGATAAGGGTAGAGGTTGGACGAATTACCAAGGTTTTGAGTACGGAGGAAGTGGGAGCTTGGGTGTGTTTATATAGGAAAGGTGAGATAATTCTTTATTACATAGGTTTGGGAACCCTTATATTAAATTAATCCAAACCGCAAACCATCCCATAGTTTTTCCCATGGTTTTTGGTAAAGGGAAGAGGAAAAAAATATTTTATAAGTCCAATGTCCGAAATTCTTAAAATAATGGGGTTGATTATGTATAGGTTAGTCACACTCCCATGGAAAATAATTTAAAAAGACAAGATGTTTAATAAGTCTTGAGGGGTCCATTAATGCTTTGTAAAATAAGTCAAACAAACCCAAAATAACATTATTTTAATGGTAAAACATATATTGGCCGAACATAAACCTTATTGTATTTTATTACATCACTATTGGGTCATTATGATGTCATAAATCACATTATATATTTTAACGGTATTTAATTTTTACCCAAAATTTTGACTGTCTCAGAAAATTATGAAAAATTCACCATTGGATAATTTCAATGTCCTGATTCCATAAACAACATTTTTTTATCTATATAATTTTCTAATTATGTTAATTTGCACTTTTAAAATAAAAAAACCAACATTTATCGAAAATTCATGGGTTTTGACAAAAATGGATTTCAAACCTTAATTATAAATTACAATTGCATTCATAAAATTATAAGATAATTATTTTTTAATAAAAATTACTTTAATAATATTATTTTTTTATTAAAATTATTTCAATTCAGAAATCCATTAATTTAATAAAATATAATTCATAATTAAATAATAACTGAAAACATTATTTGTCCTTTAAAAAGTATTTACAATGTGTCCATAATGACAAGAAAGTATATACATTATTATATACAAAAAATAATGTCCATGAACATAGTACTATCGATCATATACATAACCCCTTCAAACAGCCGCATAAGACCTAAGGGTAAGGTGTGATATGGTGACAGTCTTTGGGGTGGCTCGGATAACATTGCTCGAGTGGTAATTTCTATCAACATACACTTTTCCCATAGACGATCACATTCGAGCATGGCATGATGAGGCTCATCTTGGGCATGGTCAAGAGCAAAGCACAAGGACGCCACCTATTATCAAAGCTCTGACAAAAGGGCTTCATATGGATCAATTGTACAGGATGAGGTCATCGTTTCTTTTGTCTGAGTTAATTGGATTTGTTAAAGCCCTATATTTATTCTAATCATGTGATCACTGTTCAATGGATATATTAAAAACGGTCAAAATTCGTAAAATAAAACCAATGAAGTTGAGATCTTATAAAAACAATTTAATAATGATACATTTTACTAGATCAAGAGGGATTTTCCATTAATGAAACTTTGGGTCATTAAAATATTCTCCCCTTATGATATTTTCCACTCAAAATTTTTGTTTTCCCACACTAAGAAAAATGTGGGTAACTCAGCTTCATCATTTTCTACGATTCCCAAGTCTATTCTTCAAACTTGTCGTTTCGCCACGACACCTTGACGAGGGGCATTGTTTTATTTTGTAGAAATTTTTATCTATGATCTGAGATCTTCACTGGTTTCTCCTCATAAGAATGATCATCCTCCAACTGTACCACCTCAAAAGAGAGTACATGTGAAGGGTCCGGTATGTACTTCCTTAAGAGGGATACATGAAATTCATCATGTACTTTGTCCATGATAGGTGGAAGTGCTATTCGATAGGCCATAGCCCTGACATGTTCAAGAATATCTAAGGGGCCAATGTACCTTGGACTTAACTTCCCTTTATTTCCAAACCTCATGACCTTCTTCCACGGAGATATGCATAGAAAAACCATGTCTCCAACTTTAAACTCAAGGTCTCGCCGACAGTTAACTGTATAACTCTTCTGTCGACTCTAGGATACCTTGATATGCTGCTGAATGGTTTTCACATTCTCCACAATTTCCTCGACCATTTCTGGTCCATGCAGCTTATGCTCACCAACCGCATCCCAACATACCGATGTTCTTCACCTTTTCCCATACAGGGCATCAAATGGTGCCATTTGGATGCTTGAGTGGAAACTATTGTTATAAGAGAACTGAACTAGAGAATGATGTTGATCCCATCCTCCTTTAAAGTCTATTGAGAATTCTCTCAACATGTCCTCAAGTGTTTGGATAGTCTGCTCAGATTGGCCATCAGTTTGAGGATGATAGGCCATACGGAAGTTCAGTTCAGTATTCAGAGCATTTTGAAGACTCTTCCAAAACATAGAGGTGAATATTCGATCACGGTCAGACACAATAGATAGTGGTACTCCATAAAATCATACCACCTCCCTGATATATATCTGTGCCAGTTGATCCAATGAGAAATACTCTCGAATTGCAATGAAGTGTATAGTCTTTGTAAGACAATCCACAACAACCCAGATTGCATTTTTGCCCTTGGATGTCATTGGATGTCCGGTGACAAATTCCATCGTGATGTTCTCCCTTTTATATTCATGTATGGGCAATGGATGCGCCATCTCCTTATACTTCTTGCCTCTTTTCCTTCACTTGCTGACACACCAGGAACTTTAATGTATATCCAATGGTCAACTTCTTCATATTATCCCACCAAATGTTTTCAAGGAGATCTCGATACATCTTTGTGGACCCTGGGTGAATACAGAAATTTGAACTATGTGCATCATCCAAAAGTGCCTTCTTCAGCTCCGTACATGATGGAAAAAAAATTCTTTTCCCAAACCGCACAATTCCTTCTTCATTAACATTAAACACCGAGGATTTCCCTTTTTCGAATGTTTCCACTTTTTCTTGAATTACCACATCATCCTTTTGATCATCCTTTAACCTTCCCAAAAGAGATGGTTGAGAAAACATTTGTCAAAGTATTGATGATGATCCCTTATTTATGATTCCCATGTTCATCTTCATCAAGTTTAAGATGATTGGATCCTTTTCAATTATCATCATTGATAGAATCACTGGGTCCTTTCTACTTAGGGTATCTACCACCTTGTTTGATTTCCCAAGGTGGTAATGGATTGAACATTCATAATCCTTGATGAGCTCTAGCCATCTTCTCTTGCGCATATTATGCTCTTTCTGTGTGAATATATATTTAAGACTCTTGTGGTCAGTATATATCTCACATTTCATCCCATAGAGATAATACCGCCAGAATTTAAGGCAAATATCACTGCCGCTCATTCTAGATCATGTGTTGGATAGTTTCTCTCATGAAATGTCAACTGACTTGAGGCATAGGACATCACTTTATCATTCTGCATCAACACACAGCTTAATCCCTTCTTCGAAGAATCACTTAATACCACAAAAAAGTTCCCCACTTGTGGGTAAAGTGATCACGGGTGCAGGGATAAGCCTCTTTTTCAACTCCTTGAATCTTTCTTCACATTCATCCCTCCAAGAAAACTTTACTCCCTTTCGAGTTAGCTTGGTAAGAGGGTTGTAGAATCATGAACAATTTTTCACAAATCGTCGATAATATCCAGCCAACCCCATGATGCTACGGATATCCATTACAGATATTGGCCTCGGCCATCCATCAATTGTATCGTTTTTGGAGAGGTCCACAGATATCCCATTTCTTATGATGATATGGCCCAAGAATGAGACCACCTTCAACCAGAACTCACACTTGCTGTACTTTTAATAGAGCTTCTCCTAGCACAAAGTCTCTAGTATAATTCTTAAATGCTCCTCATGATCCTCCTTGGTTTTGGAATATATTAGAATATCATCTATAAAGTCCACCACAAATTTTTCGAGGTAATATTTAAAGACTATATTCATCATGTCCATGAAGATTCCTGCAACATTAGTGATTCCGAAAGGAATTACTATGAATTCATAGTGCCTGTATTTTGTGCGAAAAGCAGTCTTGGGTATATCTTCCTTTTCACCCTTACTTGATAATATCTCGACCGCAAATCTACCTTGGAGAAGTATTGTGCTCCACACAGCTGATCAAACAAGTCATCGATCCGTGGAAGAGGATACTTGTTCTTTATCTTGATTTTGTTAAGTTCACGATAATCGATTCAAAGTCACATTGACCCATCCTTTTTGTTGATGAAGAGGATTGGTGTTCCCCATGGTGAAGATCTTGGGAGTATAAACCCTTTATCTAGATTCTCATGTAGTTTTTTCTTCAGCTATTCCAGCTCCACGACATCCATTCCTTATGGATTCTTGAATATTGGTAGCACCCCAGGTATAATTTCAATTGAGAATTCAACATCTCTTCTATGAGGAAGACCAGGAAATTTCTCGGGAAACACTTCAACAAATTCCTTCACAATAGGAATTTCTTCAAGGATGGTTTCTTTATTTGACTCAATCATCTGAGATAGATACGCATGCTCATAGGGCAGTAATATCCATGCTTGAGATGATGTATTTAATGTAGATTCATCTTCCTCCTTACAATAGTAATGAATCGGGGTTCGGTTCTCCATATGGAGTGCGATTTCCCTCTCTAAAAATTTATGTTAGATCTATATAAGGAATGCCAATCCATGCCAATAATTGCATCAAATTCCACCAGAGGGATTATGACAATGTTTTCTTGGAAATTCAATCAAATGATTATTACAATATAGGAATTATACTCATGAGATGAAATGATTGCCCTATTTTCCGTACTCACTGAAATCTTCACTTCCTTGATTTGTGGTGGTGCTGAGATTGTTATACTAAACTTTCGAGATATAAAAGAATGTGTACAACTTGAATCAAAAATTATGTTCTCTATTCTTGAATGAATAACTAGCGTAGCTGTCACCAGTTCGTTTTCGGAGTTCACTTCGGCAGAAGTGATGGAAAAAATCTCTTCCTTGCTACCATGGAGGTTGTTGGTTTCCACTGAAAACACTTGGATTAGGGAACTGATTTGAAAAATGACCCAATTCTATACATTTTTAGAATTGAACAATGCGTTGAGGTTTGAACGGAGTGTTCCTCTCCTCTTTTGCAGACATGGGTCTTTCTTGCCGACAGTTAACAGTGAGGTGCCCTTCTCTTCAACACCAAAAGAATTTCCTCATTCCCTTGTGGCAATTTCCAGGGTGCTTCTTTCAAAACATTTGGCAAGTGGGGTGCTGGATCTCCTTAGCACCATTGGATTTATCCATCGGACCTCCAGCATTGAATTCCACCTTATGCTTCTTGTCCCCATGATACCCCTGTGATTCCCCGATCTCCATTTCGACCTTGAGAGAACATTGGACAATTTTCTCATAGCTGTCAAAGTCACGAATCGTTAATGATTTCTGAAGACTAGGCTTCAGCCCAACAAAGAAGCGGTCAACCTTACATTTGAGGGTAATGACAAAGCCGGAAGCGTATCGTGCAAGGTTTGAGAAGTTTTCCTCATACTCTCTAACAGATTATTCTTATTTTAGCTTGAGGGAAATGAAGTCCCATTCCATCTAAATCCAGAGGGTGCGTGGAAAATATTTATCAAAAAACATCTTCTGGAAATCCTTCCATTCCAACACCTCGATCTCCTCCTTAGGCTTCGTATTTTTGATCAACGTCCACCATCGATTATCTTCACCCTCTATAAGATAAGCCTCCATGAGAACCTTCTCTTGTTCTGAACATTGAAGGATGGAGAAGATATTTTCAATGGAGTTGATCCTTTATTCAGTGATTGTGGGATCAGATGATCCACTAAAATTAGTAGGCCTTTGTCTCATAAAGCTCTAGATAGCAAATTGTTCTTTCTTAGGAGGGGGGTTTGAACATTCCTCTTGACCCTTGTTTCTATTTTATGCTTGAGTTAGCTGAGAATGAAGCAGGACAATGTCCGCGATTCCCACTCCCATTGGATTGGGCATCTCATTAGTACAATCATCACACTGATCTTCAGACCGGTTATTATCCAGAGTCCTCCTATTACCAGCCATTGGCTAGAATAAACAGAAATTTAGGGGGTAACAAACAAAGGGCCATCCATAGACAAAAGATTATGACTTAAAAATATAAACTTTTATTTCATTAACTCATGAGTCTATAGGCTTCAACACAGGATTTTCATGATCTACTTTCTAACATATATTCTTAGGGGAATTTTTTGAATTCCCTTAATAAGGGTTCATACTAAGATTGTGGATTTATCAAAACATATCCCCCAGGAGTGTTGTAACCAATAGTGTAGCAAGGCCCGTTGTCATGCACAAGTTTCCATTCAAGTCTATCTCAAAGCGGAGTTTTCGGGTTTTACCCCTAGGATACATCTGTGCCAAAGCCGCCTCTACCTTCTCGTATCCAGAAATGGATGTATTTGTTTTATAAACCACTTACTCAGTACTTAAAAAACATTGGGATATTTTTATTATACTTAGTCTTGTCTCTAAGTCTTTACTAGGGTTTTCTAATCCTAATCCCAAAAATAACTAAACCAATCCTCTGATACCAACTATGAAAACCCTACTTTTATTACAAACATAAACATGATTTATAACATAAAACTCCACTTGATACAATAAAGAAGATAGAGAGGTTTAGTGTCTTTGGGGACTAGGATCATTACATAAAAACATAAAACATGAAATGCAACATCTTTATGGAAAACATCCTTTACATGACCACTACATTCCCTCGTACTTAGCATTGAATGGGATAACCTAAGGACATTCTTAAGAAAAGGGTGAGTTATAAATCCTAGTAAGGGAGTACACATGGATTAACATGAGGAGTAAAATACATGTTATACAATAGGCATATCAGTAGATCATAATAGAATCTAGAAAAAAAGTCATGATAAAGCATGATTATCATAAAATGGAAATGTTCCAACAACACATAACATGGAATTAGCTTGAACCATGGCTCATTGCACATGGAGCATGAGTAAATCCTCATTGCACAAAAAGCACGAGTAAACCCTCATTTCAATTTAATTAGCATGAGTCAACACTCAATGCACATGATGTATCATGATACCATACTTTACCCAATTCATTGGAGCGCTATAATGGCGCACCATTCTTAAACATTTCATTTCATGCATAAGTGTGCCACGTGGATCATAAAACATGGATTCATAAAACATAATCTTTTATTCTACGATAAATTAATATGGAATTAATACAAGAAACATTGTAATCAATAAGTAAATGTGTAATAATATGAATTCACATGATGGATAAATGGGCATGGTATCCACTACACAATGGCATTGGATTATAAAATCAGTGCGATTTCAGCAGCGTAATGGTGTGAAATAAGAATTCATAAAAATGGTTGATGAGAGAGAACGAGGTTCCTCATCATATTTACATGTAATGGATAGTAAGGATGTAATATAGATACATGTCTTAACGATTATAATGGAATTTAGATTAATGATACAAAATTATTGCTTGAATGTAAATGAGGATAAAGAAGTTACTTTTGGAATTTCGGCATAGTAACGAGTGTACATGGGAGGAATTTAATGAGAGAGAAAGGGGTCTCCCATAAATCAAACATAAATAGGGCAGTATAAGGGAGGTTCAAAACCATACCCCAACATTCATAATTGAAAATAAAAGGGCAAAACAACTAAAATAAAATTGACAAAAATTAGAAAGGAAGAAAAAACCTTACTTGGAAGTGTGCTTCCAAAGGCTTGAGAGAAGCTAGATAGAGGATTTTTGGGAGCATGGGGCACCTTGGGAGGATTATAGAGAGAGTAGGGAAGAGGTTGGACGAACTCCAAAGGCATTTACTGAGGAGAAAGTGGGAGTTTGGGTGGGTTTATATACGAAAGGTGAGGGAATTCTTTATTATTTAGGTTTGGGACCCCTTATATTAAATTAATCCAAAACACAAATCATACCATGGTTTTTGCCCATGGTTTTTGGAAAAGGTAAGAGTAAAAAAATATTTTATAAGTCCAAAGTCCGAACTTCTTAAAATAATGGGTTTTCTTATGTGGAGGTCAGTCACACTCCCATGGAAAATAATTTAAAAAGACAAGATGTTTAATAAGTCTTGAGGGGTCCATTAATGATTTTTAAAATAAGTCAAACAAACCCAAAATCACATTATTTTAATTTTAAAACATATATTGGCCAAACATAAATATTATAGTATTTTATTACATCACTATTAGTTTATTATGATGTCATAAAACACGTTATATATTTAAAAGGTATTCAATTTTTACCCAAAAATATGACTGTCTCGGAAAATAATGAAAAATTCACTATTGGATAATTTCTACATCCTGATTATAGAAATAATATTTATTTTATCTAATTTTTTTATAAATTTCCTAATTCTCACTTTTAAAATAAAAACCAACATTTATCGAAAATTCACGGGTTTTGACAAAAATGGCTTTCAAACATTAATAAGAAATTATAATTGCATTCATAAAATTATAAGATCATTTATATTTAATAAAAACTAATTTAATAATAATAATATTATTTTATTAAAATATTATTTAATTCAAAAATACATTAATTTAATAAAATATAATTCTTAATTAAATAATAACTAAAAACACTATTTTTACTTTAAAAACTATTTACAATGTATCAATAATGACAAGAAAGTATATACATTATTATATACAAAAAATAATGTACACGAACATTGTACTATCAATTTATTACATAACCCCTTAAAATAGCCACATAAGACCTAAGGGCAAGATGTGCGATGGTGACAGACTCTTTGGGTGGCTCGGATAACATCGCTCGAGTGGTAATTTCTATCAACTTCCACTTTTCCTATAGACGGTCTCATTCAAGATTGACATGATGAAGCTCAGCTTGGGCTTGGTCAAGAGCAAAGCCCAAGGACGCCACCTCTTTTCTGAGCTCCGAGAAATGGGCTTCATATGGAGCAATTCTACTAGATGAGGCCATCACTTCTTTCTTCTGAGTAAATTGGATTTAATAAAGCCCTATATTTATACTAATCATGTGATCACTGTTTGAAGACTATATTAGAAATGGTCAAAATTCATAACATAATACCAAATAAGTTGAAATCTTATAAAAACATATTTCATAAAGAGACATTTAACTAGATCAAGAGAGATTTTCCATTAATGAATCTTTGTGTCGTTATAAGTTTAGTCGGTGTACGCCTCCAGTATGAAAACCCGAAAAAGGAATAAATGTATAGAAAATAATTAAAAAAAGTTACTTTTTTTCAAATGCTTATAACTCATGAATGGTAAATCTGTTTAAAAAACTTTCGACCACCTCTGAACATGTTAGGGAACACTTTCTTTAGGTTGATACTATCTTTTCCAAGTGTGGGCCACCAAAAAAAGTTAGTTTTTCACCATAAATAAAATAATTAAGTGAAAATTATTTTATAGTAAAGTCCATAACATTTAAATAGTAACTCAGATTGGAATTCTGAGAGTACCATTGGGTTATTTGGGAGGTTTTTTACATAGGAAGTACCTAACCTTGACTAGAGCGGATAAAGGTGATAGTTAATAATTTTTTGGACTTTGTTTCGGGTACGTGCAATAAATGAATGAGTGGAATTTTGTAAATCTTGAAACGGTGCACGGAATTGAAATCTGAGGACACTGTTGAACTCACTGCACCGATATTCTCTTACGGTTACCTTCAACTTGACTGCAGTAGGTCAAGGTTGAACGTTAGTTTTCGGACTTTTCGTGGGTGTTTTAAGGGAATAAAAATAAAATGAAACATCTTGTATTTAATTTTTTGTTGTGAAACCTCCCATTTGAATTCAGTGGTGGGGACCACCTGAGCTTGAAACCTCTAAAATTTTAATTAATTTTGGGGACCACGAGACCCTTGACCACCATCATTAATGTGTGTGGTGACTCTTGGTTTCTCCCCCGAATTAATTGTGCCAACATAAACTTAATTGTTGTCCCAAATCCATTTGTTTTATTTATATTTTGGGTCCTTACCATTTTCTGTGATGGCGGATTATTGGAATGGAGAGCACTTGGAGGGAGATAATTGGCGAACAAATTCTCCAACAAAGGAGATTCTCCAATGATGAATGAGGATGATGCACAAGATGAATAGGAGATGTGTTGTGGGAGCGATGAATGCCAGAACCCCCTTCACCGACATCGTATTCTTCTCGTGACATCTCTATTAAACAAACAAGGTAGGGGTATTATTTTAATTTGATGTATGACTAAATGTATTTCTCGATGTTTCATATTCTGGTTTCCTAACAACGATGGCCAAACTAACCTGGCCATCATCCCACACATATACCTTACCTCTTCCCATTTTATACTTCGCACATTCTTCATGCCTCTATTAAATCCAAATATTTATTGACACTGGAAACAAGGAGTTTTTCTAAGCGCGATATATGGAGGATGATCTCTCGACGTGAGGATAACGAATAAAAGATCATTTTATTTTTATGGCACGGAAGGATGCCACAATGGCTCGTGGAAGAAGGACGCGGCTGGCACACAGACGACTGAGAGAAATGAAGGGCGACACGAATCTGTGCCGCTGAAGGATAAGGAAGTTGTGGCCTATCGACCACGGTTGGGAAGGGTGACGACCGACATCCGGTTGGCCACACAGAGGAGCGGTGGCACGCGTCCGCACCCCCGGAGAAGGAGGTCGCGCCGACTTGGTTGCAGAAGAGGGCGAAGGGAGGCCTTATCCGATCCAGCCGTGGAGGACAACGACACTGTCACGCTGCTGGGAGGAGGAGGACTGGCTGACAACCCTATCTACAGAGGCACACCAAGAAGGACCCACTCCGGAGGGTCCCGCATTCAAAAACCGAAAGCCACTATGGAATTTTCAGGGGACCTGGGAGGCACCTCTCTCTTTAGCATCAGGTAGGTCAAACCCCACCACGAAGGTCCACTAAACAGAGGGCCGCACTGTGGGTTTCACTTAGCGGGCTGGGTCGGGTCGCCCCTTCAATGGAAGGGCCAGACCATAGCCAGTGGGCTAGGCACACCGCGGGCCAGGTCCACCGCGCCAAACTTGAACCAATTTGGGTTGACCCGAACCACATCAGGTTGGGTTGGGTCAGTTCGACTGGGTCAGACTAGATCTGTGCCCATCTAGACCCTGATATGCCTTTGTGGCAATATCAAGAGAACCATGTTCCATTTTGACGAACCGTTTTTGTAACTAGAATCCTTAGATTGAGACAAATCTTTTTAAAATAATCCTATATAGTTTTTCATAAATATGGAGTACATGATGGTTGGATCAATCCCGAATCAAACCGGGCCCTCAGAGCGGAAATGATAATAACTTACAGACCAGGCGTCCGATTGACACACCATCTATTGTGTTGGGTCCCATAGGATGTGAAGACCTATGGGATACTTCATTGCTGGTCATTGGGGAGGTTTGCGTATAATCGATGGCTTGGGGAGAGATCCTCCCAAGGATGCTATCTACAGAACCCTACGACTGGTTCAAACATGACTATTGTGGACCATTTCAACTCGGAATGACTCGATAGGCCCAGTGGGGATCACCTCTCCGTGACGTGGTAGACCCACGGTGGGGAGGGCTTCTTTGTGATATGGTAGACCCACGGTGGAGAGCGCCTCTATGTGACGCGTACCTCAGTAGTCCAAGGTTAGTGGGAAGCACCTCTATGTGACGTGGAAGGCCCACGGTGGAGAGTGCCTCTATTGTATTCCTAATGTTATTCCATTTTTATTCACATACTATGCTTTTTACCTCACCTCTTTCTTATGTATTTCCTCATTTTAGACCATGCAGTGTTATGTATGAAACAATGTTGTGTTGATGTAAAATTATTTTTCAATATATATTATATATTTCATGTTTTATGTTGTTATTTAATGACACTAATTTCCCATGACCCTAGACCACCAAATATTTTGAGTTGTATTATGTGAAACTTTTATAATAAATAATGTTTAAAAATGAAATAAATATAAGGGTTTTTATAATTTGTATTAGAAAATTGGTTTAGTTATTTGTGGTATTAGGATTATAAAACCATAGTTAAACCCCTTATAGGTAATACTCTGTATAAGAAAAACATCCCAAAATTTTGTTGAGTATATAGTTAGTTGTTTACCAAGACGATTCATATCTATATGGATGTGAACTAGTGGATAAGGGTATGGAATAAATTTATCTTGGGGTAACACCGAAAAACACCTCATTGGGCTAGTCTCAAATAAGAAATGGTGTATGAAAACATGCCTTTACACACTCATGGTCATACACTCTTAGGGGATATACATTAGTAAATTAATAATCACATTTTGAACCATTATTGAGAGAGAGAAAAAATCCCATAAGAATATATGTTAGGAATTATAGAACAGATAACTTGAATAAAAGCCTAAAAACACATATGTTATAGAGATTAATGTAATTTATATGATATCACTTTATCGTTATTGGATTCCCCTTTACGTGATAAATTAATCAAAATTATCAATACATCTGTCTATATGGGTAATGTATATCTAGAATCAAATAGTGAAATATATGGTCATCATCCATAGTTCTAAGAAATATTTTATATCTTGGGAACATAGTTAAATTATCCAAACCCCAACACAAATCATGGAAAAAGGGATGTTGGTGAAAACCAAAATTGAAGAAATTATAACATCAAATGTATATTACTCTTCCCCTATCACAATTTGTTGATTGACCTTCTTTGGAAACCTTATCATACTTCCCTTTAAAGAATTTAATTCAATTCATGGCAGGGTTTGGATTCCCCTATATATATTCAACAAAACTTCCATGTAATTTATATGATATCACTTTATCGTCATTGTACTCCCCTTTATGTGATAAATTAATCAAAATTATCAATACATATGTCTATATGGGTAATGTATATCTAGAAACAAAAAGTGAAATATATGGTCATCATCCATAGTTCTATGAAATATTTTATATCAGGAGAAAATAGTTAAATAATCCAAACACCAACACAAATGATAGAAAAATGGATGTTGGTGCAAACCAAAAATGAAGAAATTATAACATCAAATGTATATAACTCTTCCCCTATTAGAATTTCTTGATTGACATTCTTTGTAAACCTTATCATACTTCCCTTTAAAGAATTTAATTCAATTCCTAGAAGGGGTTGGATTCCCTGAAATATATTCAACAAAATTTCCATGAGAGGAAAATCACTCACTATATGAAGAATCGGCCCTGAATTCCATTTATGTTCAAGGAGGAGGATGGTTCATTCTCGACACCATCATCCTAGCAATTGATATTCCTATTGTATGAGCACATGTATCGTTCTCATATGATTGACTATATAGAAGTATCCATCCTCAAAGACATTCCTATAGTGAGGTAATTCACAGAGTTTTTTCCCAATGAATTTCTTAGTCTTCCTTCTAGAAAAGATGTTTAATTATGGATTTATTATATTCCTTGGGAATTTCTAATATCCATGAATTCCTATATAATGAATATTGTGGAACAAGATGAGATAAAGATATAAATACTTGAGAATCATGATAATGGGTTTATATTCCCATGTCTGTGACCATGGGATGAACTACACATCTCTGTCATGAAAATGGATGGTTCAATGAACCTTCATATTTATTATCACGAGATCATCAAAATCCTTATAAATGACAAGTATCATTTTCCAAGAATTGATTACATGTTCGATCAGCTATGTGGAGTACAATACTTCTTCAAGGGGGATCTACGGTCGAGATATTACAATGTCAGGGTAAAGAAGGTGGATATACCCAGTATAGAATTTCAGACAAGGTACAAATCTTATGAGTTCATTATGACTCAAAAATTCTACCACACTATTCATGGTCATGATTAATATTTCTTTTAGAGATTAACTTGAAAAATTTTAGGTAGTATTTAAAGATTATTTTCTATTTCACATCAAAACCAAAGAGGATCATGACGAGCATTTGAGTAATGTGGTAATGTCCTTGAGAATGGATAATCTATATGAAAAGTAAAAAAGGTGTGATTTATGATTTAATGAAGTCTCATTATCATAGAAAATCATCACATGTAATGTGATATATGTGGATGCTTCCTATGAAAATCAAATTGAGGGATGGATGAGGCCAACATCTGTGATAGATACCCATAGATTCTTTAGGTAAGCTAGATATGATTTTTGATTCTGAGAATTTTACCATGATATCAAAAAATGATACCATGATAAAATTAAATTGAGTCCATTTTTTATTGGAAGGATAAATGTTAAGAAAGAGTCAAGGTTTTGAAAAATCATCTTATCACTACCCATGTTCTCACACTACATACAATTGGGGAGCCTTTCGTAATCATTAGTGATGCATCAATAAAGGGATTGAGATTTTTGTTATTGAAAAAGGAAAAACTCATTACCAATCCCTAAAGGTAGTTTAAAATTCAAGAGAAAAACTATCCCATGAATGATATGGTGTTGGAAATAGTGATCACTGTGTTGAAAATGTACTGAAATTATCTAGTCATGGACATGTGTCAAATATATATGGATCAGAAAAGTCTCAAATATATATATTAATACAAAAAGAGCTAAATATGATCCAATGATGATGGTTAGTGATCATCAAGAATTGTAACTTCTCAATCCACTACAATCTAGAAAAAGTGAACAAGGTGTCTAATGCACTAAGTTGAAAGGACAATGAAATTCAATCATTGATGATTATTAAATAGGATCCAATATTAATGGATTTTAAAAGTTTGTAATTTTTATTCATAAATAAGGTAACATCATCAATAATTTCTCAAATAATTTCTCAACTGTCTCTTTTTTAATGGTTAAAGGATGCTCAAAAATATGATTTGGGAATTTAGAAGAAAGTGGAAACTATCAGAAATGGTTCATCCTTGTATTTATATGTTATTGTAGAATTAATTGGGACATTTGTTTAGAGACAATGTTTTTAATGAAATATTCAGTTAAAGAAAGGACTTTTAGATGATGAACATAGTAATAATTTCTCCATTCATCCAGGAAACAAAATGATGTATCGATATATTTGAGGGAACTATTGGTGGGAGAACAACATGAAGGAGATCACTAAATAATCATCAAACCGCCTAGAATGTGAGAAAGTGAAGCTTTAGTGAAATAATTCTAATTGGATGATGTAATAATTACCCATACCAACAGAAAAACCGGAAGAAATTACAACAGACATTGCCACTAGAAAGCTGAATACATCCAAAAGAAACCATGCTATCTTGGTTATCGTTGGTTGTCTTACAATGACATTAATCATAAGTGTGATTTAAGAATATTCCTTACTCAATCTACAAGAATAGATATAAACCATGGATGTGGTAATGCTACATGGAGTACAACTTCCGATTATGTCGGATTGAGATCCATGATTCACCTATAAGTTTTGGAAAGGTTTCCAGTTTTCACTAAACATGGATCTAAATTGTAGTATGGATTATCACCCACAAACTGATTTTCAATCTATTAGGACTATCCGAACACATGAGTAAATGTTGAGAGCTTACCCAATGGACTTCAATGGCGGATGGAACCAAATAATTCTTTTGTGGAGTTGTTTTACAACAACAATTTTCATTTGAGTATCCAAATGGCTCCCTATAAATAACATTAAAGGTAGAGGTGTCGAACATCGACATGTTGGGATGATGTTGGGGAATGAAAACATATAGTTTTGTAAATGGTCCATAAAATGGTAAAGAATGTTAATACCATATAGCAACACATCAAATCTTTATAGATTCAAATAAAATAGCTATGTTGATAATCATCAATTTGACCTAGAGTTTTATACTGGAGAAATGGTATTCCACTAAATATCACTATGGATTATATTATTGTGATTTTGGAATAAGGGAAATCATATTCTAGGGTACATCATCACTTTTGAGATCCATTATTGCATTATAGTCGTGGCCCATCGACTAGATCTCTCAGCACACATTTCTCAAGTCAGTGGTGTATTCCATGTATCCTTATTAAGGAAATACATCACAGGACCATCACATTAACTAAATCCATAGGTGGTACCATTTATTAATTACCTTTATTATGAGGATAAGCCAATGATTATTGTTGACCAAAGAGAAAATGTTCATCAAAATAAGACATTCTCCCTTATCAAGGTGTTGGGGGAAAACCACTTGTTTTAAGAAGATACATGGGAACCAAATTAGGTTATGAATCTTAGTTAACACCATTATTTTAGTTTGGGAAAATGAAATTTCAAAGGGGGAAATTTCGTAAGGGGTGACAGTTGTAACAACCATAACATTTATGTATAAAATTAAATTTTATTTAAATAAATGTATTATGGTTATAGAAGACATGTTCTATTATTTTATTATTTGTAATTAGATTTAATGGAATTTGAATAATCATTACAATTGATAACGTAGTCGTTGAATAGTGATAACAAGAAAGGTATAAATATAGGGTTTTAGAAAATCCTTTTGATGAAAATAATGAGATTTATGGCCTCAACTAGTAAGATAGTTTACAATAAGAACCACTTATCTGAGCTTTTAAGGTAAGTATAATTTGTGGAATTTTCCATATACCAATCCAATGTTGATACCTATCAACATATTAATGGGAAAACCTATTTATAGGATAATTTCAAGAACATCGAGTTCATGGTCCAAAACATATTCACAGATTGACCCGATGAAATCCCCACAATCGCACAACTTAATCATATTGATTATAATTGTATTATAAAGGGATTTATTATAAGTCCATACCATTAAGAATATTTAAATTATTTTTTTATTTAATAATGAATATCTTTTCCCAATTATTATTACATTGTGAATTCTTTTTGAAGCACATATAGTATTTTTGGTTAATATTTTAGTTGAATTAAGAAATATATTTCAATGAATTAATGTATTTTTGAAATGAATAATATTTTAATAAGATATTATTATTAAATTTTATTTTCTAAATATAAATGATCATAAAATTTTTATAGAGTCAAATTTAGTTTTTATTATGGTTTGAAGACAATTTTGGTAAAAATCAATCTATTTTCAATAAATGTTTGGTTTTGTATTAATTGTAAAAATTCAAATATTTATTAAATTACATAGATATAAATGAAAATTATTTCAGGAATTAGGATGTCAACTGTATTCAATGGTGAATTTTCTTAATTTTTGGAGATAATAAAATTTTTGGGTGAAAATTAATTCTCATAAATACATATAGTGTGTTTTAAGACATCATAATGAACAAATAGTGATGTAATAAATACAATAAAAGTTATCTCCATTGAAAAATAATTTTTTTAAATTAATTTAATGTTATTTTAAAATTTTTTATATACATCATAATGCCTTAATGATTCCTCCAATACATATAAAATATATTATGATTTTAAAATCAATTTATTGAAATTATGTATCACCTCCCCAATAGTTAGGGAAATATTTTAATATATTCATCCATTTGTATTATAAAATAATTTATTCCACTTCCATTTTCTAGAGATATGGGCATGACCAAGGCATGGTTTTGGGTTTTTAATAATTTATTTTGAAGTGTCCAAACCCTAAATAATAATGAAATCCCCATCATTTCCTATATAAACCCACCCACACTACCATTTATCTACACTCATACAATTTGAAGCTCTATGAACATCATACCCCAACACCATAGAGTCCTATCATGGTGCCACCATTATCCCATGAAACCTCTTTGAATTTTGTGGAATCCCATATCCCAGTAAGGGATCTTCCACCATACTCATTCAGCAAGCCTTCATTCCATGTGATGTATTTTAATTTCATTTTTTCATAATTTGGGATATATTATTAAATATCCTCCATAGTATCCATTTTATGTATAAATTATGAGATCATATTTCACTATCCTTTATCCCTCTTTTAAACCCTTAAGTACACCCATTATTATGTAGAAATTATGTAAGGGATCCCCTCTTTTCTCTCTTCCTCTAAACAGAAGTACCTTGTTTGATCTAGTCATTTTATTATCAATTTTTTATAATTTAACCTTTTTATAATCAATTACCTACTATCCATTTTAGTTTATTTTGCATTATGGATCATTTATCATCCCCTATTTAGACCCTTACCTAATCTGTTTATATGCCGAATTTCTGTAAGGGATTCATCTCACTCCGCGTTTATCAAGAACCTCAACTATTGTATGAAATTTAATTTCCAATTTCATATGTTATGATACATTACCACCTATTACCCTTAGTGTAAATTTAATTTATAAATTATTAGTGACCCCTATCTCTCTTATCAACAAATTTTATAAATTTATATTTCGAGTCCTTTTTCAACAGAAATTGCACTACAATTTTACATTCTTATGTCATCATATAGTGAATACCAAACCCGTGTATTTATCAATGGTATTCACCTTAATGATAAAATACTTATCTATTGGTGAATTAAATGTATGTATTCCATATTCCTAGATCGTTCAATAAACTATTTTGATGAGTGAATCTATGATATTTGATCTATGTGGTATACTGAAACATAATATTGAGATGATTATGATAGGTGCACCAAGATAGCGATCCAATGAATTGGGTATTGTATTTTATCCTAATAATTCATGTACAATATGGTTTTACTCATGCTAATTCATGTATAATGAATGTTTACTCATTCTAATCCATGTGAAATGATCCCTAACTCATCTAATATCATGTTTTATGTTGTTTCCAGATTTCCTGGTTATGTATCATGCTTCATCATGCTTCTATGTTCATGATCCTATTATGATCCATTGATATTTATACTATATAACATGTACTTTCTTCCTCATGTAATGGAATGTTTATTCACTTAATGGTCTTAATATATCATCCATTTATTATGTATGTATTCATGTTTCCCCATGCAGTGTTAAGTACGAAAGAATATTGTGATCACGTAAAAGATGTTTTAAATAAAGAAGTTTTATAACATGTTTTATGTTATTATTTAAATATCCTAATTTCCCAATGCACTGGGCATATATATATATTAAAAGTTAGATAAGTGAAATTTATGAAATAAACGACGTTTAAATATGAAATAACTAATATGTTTGTTATACTACTCATTACTACACACAAATTTAAGTTAGAGAATATCCTAGGTTAATATTAAGGCAACATGAAACCCACGCCAATGAAGGGGTGAGACCAACCATGTAGAGTTGAAGTTGAATGTTGGATGGAGGGTGCTGTCATGGTAGAGTCAGTCTAGTAGGAATGATATCCATGATACATCGATTAATTTTTGGGCCAGAATATTTAAAATATTCGATAAGATAATAATCAGAATTAGAACCAAAACTAATGGGAATACGAACATAGGATGAAGGGGATAAGTCTAGACTGGCCCCTTGGACATTCATCCAAGATACAAGGAAGTTATTACATTGTGTGGAAAAATGTAATCATTCCTGATGATTGTGAAAACTGGGATGTCTTCATTCATATTTACAGTGATTGTGCGATGTGACATCAAATTATGAGACTTGGGATGCTTCTCCCTAAGATCAGTTATACCAAAGAAGGTTTGCATATGTACTGGGATTATGGATTGAGGTACAGGGAATAGATGGAAGACCTGGTGCATTCTCGAGTCATTCTGAACCCACTAAATTGGGGGCTCAATATGATATTGGACAAGTCCTTTCCCATATAACTACCAATAGTTGAACTAATTATTCATCCTTCCTTACCTGAGGATTCAGACAATTATTTAGAGGTGATTCTCATAGTGGATATGATATAGGAGGGAATGATTCTACTAACTGGGAAAATATCGAGATCTTATGTATCTCAGATATAACATTCTCCTTAAAATGATGTATAGTCCTTTTATCCACTTGGGCATGAATCAATCACGGAGGTGGAGGGGATTTTCGATTGACCTAGAATGTTGGGTCACTTGACCTCAATCCTTGAAGGGTTTACAATGCGGCCTCTACATGCTACAATAGCTACCAGTAGTATTATATCAACACTAATATATGTGGGAGTGGAAATGGAGGGGAATTTTCTTACGGGACTACCCATGAATCTTCAAATTCATCTAACTAATGTATAAAATTTATGTAAGTGCAACATCCATTCCTTTAAATGTTCACTTTTTCTTCCTGTTATTGACTAACATATTTTGGGATGATAGTTCAAACATCACCCAAAACCCAACACCTAGTGCTGTCACATACATTAAAAGAACATGAGACCAATGTTTCAATAGAATACGTCACTCTTCCATTGGAAAGCTCTAATGATGCCATAGTGATCAGGTGATTACATACGAGACAATGTACGGTTCTACCAAGTCCATACACTCAATAGACTGGGTCGAGACATGGCCCACAATAGGGTTGGATGAAATAGAGTCATTAGTCGAGCATAGGGTAGTTGTTCCACCATAAGTGGTTGTTGGATCTAAAATTGTGATGGAGGAAGCATCAATGATGTCATCAACTAAAAATACTAAAGAGGTTGCATTTGGTGCTCCTGCCTCAAAATTTCAACATGTGATAGATGTGGGAGATAGGGATGGAGTGATGCAGTCCACCTACATTATACAAAAAGGTGCATTAGAGGATTATACGACATGTATAGTGGGTGACAAGAAACTATTCCATAGGCTATTCATAAGGACACTCATGACTTTAGATGGAAACATTCTCTATATTATCTTGTTCAATGAATTACACTTAGAGGATCCATCTAGGAACTTATTACCAGTCATTAATCCCCAATATAAAGGATCTACTCGAATATATTGACGAATCGTGCCCTATGGTTACTGAGGATTATAGGTTTGTCCACTACAAGACAAGAAGTTGTCTGAGGAACCTCTTCACAAAATTCTAGACGGCATAACTACCATAATAGGTGGTATATCACCTCCACTAGATGGATAGACATTGGAGTGGTGATATGGATTCTTTCACTATTAATGCACCACATTAGGATATCCTCATCGAGTAAGAACACACTTAATAGATTTATATTGATCTATACTAGGGGAGACCCAATGATGGGGGATCTCAAGCACTTCCAAAATCCATAAAAAGAGTTTAATCATATTGTGGTGTTGGTACAAGAACATGTGATAGTCACTGCTATGTAGGCAGAGATCGATAGTATTTTGAGGTCTTAACTGTCATTGTCATAGGCCAAGGAGGATGAGATCATGAAGGCAGTGTATGAGTACCGGGTATAGAAGGACCATAATAAGATCAGGGCTAATGATGTCTACTGATTGTATAATAAATAAATGGATAATTTTTCAGGACTAAATCTGGTATCTAATTCCACTCAGTGATGGATCCCCAAACTAGAGGGCTTGATTGCGTATGTGGATCCACAGATGACCCTATTGTGAATGTGAGGCTCTTGTAGATTGATGAACCTATAAAGTAATTTTCTAATACTTTTCAGGATCGATCATATTTCATCACTTCATTTTTTTGAATCAATGATATTTTCTAGACAACCACCAACTAATACCTATTCTCACTTGGGTCACAACATTTATGAGAAGCAATGGATAACTATTTGTTTTTTTCTTATTTGAGAGTTTTATAAAATAAATGGAAACTCATGGACATCTATTTTTTGTTGTCCACAAAGAGTGTTAAAACTGAGAGAGGATGTCTCTTAAGTAAAAATCTCTTATAACATCAAACTTTATTTTAGAACATGCTATTGTTCACTAATTAGATAATAGCATAAAAATTAACTCTATCTGAGAAATGGGGAATGAGAAGTTTTTATAAAAAAATTTAACATCTCGAACACAATGTGAGTTGAATAAAGATATTGGATAACTTTTGACCATGTTCAAAACGAATTATCCATATCATTAGCATGGAGTGGTGACAAAAAATCAGGGCTGACCATTGACCATGTTGAAAAGAAGGAATCTATCAAAGAATTTCATCCAATGCCTTTGTAGACGTTTTCTATAGATTGTAGATTATCCAAAACGGAATGAAACCAATCCCATAGAGGGTTTCCCATTGAACATGAAAGGGGATTATGATGTAAATAACTGTAACATGATGTGTGGTAATAGAGTGATGGATTTGTTAATGGACTCCCACAATAATGGAATTACACCACTATGGATTATATAACATTTGTGTAAGAATGTTGGTCTGAACAATGATCAATCCCATCATACAAGGTAGTGCTATCTTATGTGTTGGGTTAGGGATAAAATAACTTGAGTGATGTGGTATATGATTTGTTTCGAAGGAAGAATTCCCAGGAATTGTCACAGGATACCTGATAGTTTTACATCATGCAAAAAATAATGATAGATATTCGTATTTTTGTGATTTGGTGAGTACATTAAGAAAAATGATAAAATCATTCTATAAGGAAAAATAATTATATATTTTAAAGTTGTGTGTTAATGATGCATATCATAGATTAATTTCTTATGATAATGATGTTTCACACATTTTATGGATATACTATATGGGACATGGGATTAACATCAGAAAAGGATATGTGGTGTGTGTCAAAGTGAAAACCAAACATGAATGATCGCTAATGAATCACAAAAACTACACAAAATATTCCTATAATGAAACCTATATATAATTTTATATCCTAATTCGTTGAGTTGAACCCCCATTTTATGGTTTTGGTGTGTGGACCGAGGGTTCCTTTGTGCATTTTGACCACATCGGTAGACACTATACTAGATCTTCTAATCCCATGTGACTCAATCTCGATGTGGGAAATAAGGAATGGTAAGGGGGTTTTCCTAATATGTTTTAGCACACCAAATAATGACACAAATATTAATGGAAGCCCCATAAGAATAATGTAAGTGGAATGGATGTAAGATGGGACATTCAATATTTGGAAAAGGGGAGACTGATGATTAGGTATCCATTGTTCACCATATTAAAAAAAGATGAAGATCAACCACACCAGCAAATAATGAGGTGATATAATGAATGATCAACTACTAAACCTATTCAAAACACATGATATGATTTTTGTTACCATAGATCCATTAGGTTGTTGTCTAGGGACAAAAGGTGGGCCTTTTCCAAACCCCCTCACTATTATGGGGTCCAAATGGAATTGAATGGTGATAGAATTACAAACCAATAATGACTCTATGTGTATAATGGGACATACCATAAATTGGAATTCAAAATTGGTTTGGAGAGCTGTTTAAGGTCACATTGTGTGGACCATAAATAGAGATAATTGTAGAATGTGTAAACAAATTTAAAGTTCAACCTAATGAATGAATTAATAAACATTAAAACATATCCCGTAAGGAAGGGAATAAATCCATAGGCATCACTAGAGAGATTCCCAGAAATATCATTTCAGGTATCATTAATTTAAATGGAGTAAACAACTACCCTTATTAATAGGTAGTAAGATATTGCACATTGAAAAATATCAATTTCATTCCATGTATTGAAGAAGATAAGTTTTGTAGATTATAGTTGTACAACACAAACTATAGGGGCACAAAATTGTTTGTGGTCATAATGATTGTACCTACAATGACGAATTTATGTTCATGCTACTAGGACCATAGGATTTCTATTATTTTAGGGTCACATGTATCAATCTAAAGGTAGATTAATCAAATGGATATGTGTTTTATTACAATTTGAAATCAAATCAATAACGTGGAAACAATGGACTGGTGACACAACACTTATTTTTTAGTGGAACCACATACTGTTTACAGTCATGATCCATTGTATATAGGACCTCAGTTTAAGGTAGTGGTGTTTGTGCCATATATGACTATCAAATAAGGATATTCATTGTATAGTGTCATAAAAAACATATCAAGAATGAAATACCATGAGAGCCCAACACCATGAAACACATTCCTATGGAGACTCACAAACCTTTTAATGTAGTGGTGCATATAATTTTGTAAATAGTTTATGTTTGTGTTTCCTAGAAATAATGGGGACCAAGTAGTTGTGGAGTTGATGAATTTTAGTTGGACGTATGGAATATGTGTCTGGGCATCGATATATATAACATAAGGACAGAATTGAATCCCCATGAAGTTATATAGAACAACATAGTGAGAGACCCACACAGGTAGGCGAAGTCCTCTCTATCAAGGTAAATGAGGCAGGCCATGATTATCATGAAGCATCATGAACATATTTCAGGTATGATCATAGTGTAATTTCATGCATTAAGGTAGTTAAATCATTATTTATGGTTATACAGTTTACATTATAACTGGGAAATTTCAATATAGCTATTTTTAGTGTAGTGTTATGAAAAACCTGATGTAAATGAGGTAAAGGGGGCCTACCACCACACTTCACATTCATAATGAAACTCACATAATTTTTAATGTTTTGATACATGGACCTAGTATCATAGTTCATTTTTATATATTTTGGAACCTTTTGAATAGTTCAATTTCATCTTTCATGGAAAATATGGTGGCAATTAATTAAAGAACATTATTCATGGAGCAAGGGGTAATCAATTAAAAAAGGAATATTAGTAATTTATTGTAATTAAAATCCTAGTGTGAATGAGGACCCTAGAAACCCACACACTACATACACAATCATAAAGAATATTTTATATAGTTTTTTTTGTGATTCTGGTTCTATGAACATTTTTAACATCACATTATTAGAATGTTAGTGCTTGTACATTATCATCACGAGGATAGTATGGTGGTATGTACGCTAAAATTTATAAATAGAGGACATGAAATTCTACTCCATTTATTTCATGAAGCTAATATTCTAGTGACATGATATTTATCATCGTTTAGCATGGACGGGTATCACTCAATGTGAAAGAAGTTTCATCATAGCTCAACCACGAAAAAATAAGAAGGTGTCACTATGTATAATGGGAGGGAAGGAATCAAGAAAAATGTAGTTCTTGAATGAATTATACCACTGTAGGTTTGACCCATACATAGGGAGTGGTCATTTGTTAAGGATGGATGGACCAGGGTGTCAAACTAGGTTGTCATTATATATACTATGTCGATAGGAATCAGAAAACATGTGGTTGTAAAATATGGAATGGTAGATGAATGATACTGAGGGATATTTTCAATCCAGTGACAACATTATGGTTTTTTTAGTTTCTCTTCATGTCCCTGTGATTATATTTTTATGCATTTTAACATCATGGAACTCATACCTGGGATGTTGCATAGTTTGAAATCATGTAACTTGTATGTTGGTGCTATTTTGTTTATCATTACGTGACTTGAATGACAATGCTATAGTTTAAGGTTGTGTGTTGGGACCAGTCCATGTATTTTAATGTCATGCATTAAAGACATTACTAATTCCTCACATGAAGAATTTATGAAGGAACTTATCAGTGGGGAGAGGAGTAATGAACTCCCATACCATGGTGATCAATGAGTCTGCATAATTGTGATCGATAATGGGAATGGCATAAGGTTCTTCCCACTTGTGATATGATTTTGGTTTTTTGCAGGGTATCGTTGGTGTTCTACGACTGAGTACCATGTCATTCTACAGGAAGGGGTAGTGTCGAACATTATTATTTAATTCTCTCACCATCAAGTTCAATTTTATCTCTATATAAAAATGTCTTTATGAAGGTTTAATTTTTTGGATTTCAGGTCAACAAAATAGATTTCTCATATTTTTTCTACTGTATGATGATCATATATATTTGTTTGTTGTGATAGAAACCAAATATTATTTTGAAGGACTACCTATGTCATGTACCCCAAGAAATATGGAGTAACCTGGTTGGAGATTTAATTCATCATGTGATTGGTCTATTCAGTATTGGGGAGATTTTCATTACAAATATTATTTTTTATGGTCCACCATATTCTCTAAAGTGATAGATATGGTTTTATTGAACACATCTATCATTGCATTTTTTAATGAATGATTATTGAAATTATGGTGGGACTAGATGTTTGACTTGGTGCATGACCTTTGCAGGGTTAAAAACTATATTTTGTAACGTCATTTCTTATAAATGGAATAAGGAAATCTGAATCAGTTGATGATGTGGGAGCTCCAATGTTCAATAATAGATTATAAAATTACTTCCATTAGTTGAATAACATTTTACCACTTAAGATAAAAATAATATCTCTGTCAAATTTAATATGTATCGGTGATATATTACTAGGAGATAGTGTACGATGTCATCGGGTCCACATACTATTGTGGGAAAATAATAGATGGTTGCATGAATGGGCTCTATTAGTATTATCACAAATTTTTCCTAAATCTGACAAGAACAAAACCTATTTTTAAAAACAATATATTCAGGGATTATGGTCATATAATTGAAGCCTAGCCTTAATATTATTTAGAAGAGAATCCAACCAGCCTGATGGGAACCACAAGACATGTAATGAAATTCATACATGACTCGGTCAATCTATTCTCCATGTATGAAATGAAAGTCAAATAAAACATACCTATATATATGGAGTGACTTCAAGTGGTTAGGCCCACTTTGGAGGGTGAACAATTCTCTACATCGATGGATTCTCTCACATTTGGATATTTGCAAAGGGACAACACTGCATTAGTGATTCTTGGCAAAAGGGGTTTTCCAATCAAAGGTTTCTTCTACTATTGGGTGACATGGGGTCCTAATGTAGAATCACCTATATCCAGCTGGTTCATATTCAACCAATCATCATTAAATTTTTATGAAGAGATTTATAACTCTATGATGTGACACATGGATGAATATATCACTCTAGTTTATATCATACAATGTGGAAAATTGATAATTTGAGCAGTCAACCTGACAATTATATGCTTGGGTAAGTTGAATCACCCCAAGACGAAAAGGGAATTAGGCAATAAACTAGAGAGTGCAATTCTACATGGGAAAATCACTTGATTTTTGATGATATCAACACATTTGACCCATTTGATTAATATCTCAGTGTCTCCATTCACATGAAATCATGGGAAATAAATCTCAAGGACTAGTTTGGGACCACTAATTGAGGGCCTGCTACACTACCTCAATGTTTTTTTGTCTTCTGGAGACATAAAATTGTTTGGAAATGTTGTTTGTGTATGAGTGAAGAAAATTATTTCCATATATACACTATTTCACTTGGTATCATTGAGCCTTCTATTGATTGGGCTCCTAAAGGAACCGTAAAAATAAATCTAACAACAAGAAACAACCATATCTATATAAAGTATGTAATCATTTGTAAAATAATAATTGAGAAGAAATAATGCTAGATCCATTTAGGAAGCCAAAAATTTATCCCGCACCTTACCTATCAAGGATTTCTACAAGATGAACAAGATGAAGAACTTTTCAAGGTTCACATCAAAGCATTCCAATTCTCATGTCAACATGGTGAGATTACAGATATATATTAGTGGGGTGTCATGGGAATCCATTTGTATCTCATGATGCTGAAAATAGTGGCAAAAAACCATCACTATTGAATCCCATGTGTGGAATTCTCATCTCGATGGGAGATTATTTGGCATTCATGATGATGGGAAAGCGATTGAGATAGCTTAATTTTTTTTCATTACCTTCATAATTAATTTTATTGATAAGGGTTTAAAGGGATTTATTGAACATGTTAAAATATATGAGTAGGGGCTTCCTAGATATTGGTTGCATTATAACGAGAGGCATTAGCAGAAATTGATTGATTTCCATGAAGGGGGACAAGAACTCGTAATCCCATTAGTATGGGTTGCATTTCATCACAATCCTATAAAGTGGAATTCACTTCACTGGTCTATTTGTAATGAATAATTATATATATCTAATGTGTCCTATGAGACCTATAATATCTCAAAGGTTGCATGGATGAGGCATCTGGTTGATGGCATTGATCTTCTCTAGGTCAATATTGATACCTCAAAATTTGAACATGAAACTGAGAAAAATCCTAGATTTTAACATAAATATACACATCGATGGGTTAATCTTTTGATGATGGGTGTGTAGGAAGCAGAATAATATCTCATGATCTCTTGGGTTGGTCAATAAATTGGTGGGATTTGACCACCCAATCATCCATGTAGCATTCCACTAGCATTCTGATGATCAATTTTACTATGTGGTGCATAGACTTCTGATAATGGGATCCTATATTCTTCCAGCCAAAAATAATTAGCTGAAAATAGATGGTTTCTTGTTGCACATTGAAGGTGGTAGAATTCTCATGTCCAAGGGCCATTTGAATATGAATTTACCTAGAATATCCCTCCATGAAGGAGAGGGATTTAAATATAGCTATGGAATTAATCAATGGATCTATCATATGAAGTGGAAAATCTTCTTCAAACAATGGAATTTGAGATCTTGGAAATTCATACAAACATTTATTTTTCCATTCTCCATCCTGACAATGATGATGTTTGAATTCCACTTTTGGTATTAACCATCCTATAAGACGTGGACTTTGATATGCTTATCAACATATGCCTCATCCATGACACCATTAAAGAGGTTCTTTTTCCTAGGAGGCTCCTTTAACACATGATATCTCATCAGGAGACCAAGATGGTGATGGAAACCTAAGGTTATAGATTTTTAATCTCTTCATAACTCAAGGAAAATACATCCAGATGTTTCTTCGGGTAATCCATATAATATTATTGTTCCACCGGAGGCATGATAACTATAACAACCCTACTTTTTGTTACACACAAAAACAATATTTATCACATAAAACTATGACATGATACAACATGAAATATCCAGAGGTCTTTTGTCATTGGGGATTTAGAACATTACCTAAATACTTAAGACATGAACCACACCATCTTTATTGAAGACATCATTTACATGACCATTATATTCCCTCATACAAAGCATTTCATGGGATAAACTAAGGACATTCATAAGAAATGGGTGATCATTAAAGACAATTAATGGAGTAAACAAGATATAAAATGATTACTAAAATACATGTAAGGAAATAGGAATATCAATGGAGTACAAGATAAATGTGAACATAACATCATGAAAGAGCATTAATATCATAACATGGAAATGTGGCAACAACACTTAACATGGTATTAGCATGAGAAAAGCCTCATTGAACATAGAGCATGAGTAAACCCCAATTGAAATTGAATTAGCATGATTAAACCCTCGTTACACATGAAATTTCATGAGTAAACCCTCCTTTCTATTGACGTATCATAATAGTAATATTTACCCAAAGCATTGTCGCACTATAAAGACGCTCCCTTCTTAAACATTTCATTTCATGCATAAATTAGAAACATCGATCATACAACTTGGATTAACTAAAAATAATAATTTAATTCACAATAAATGAATGTGGAATTAACACATGAAACTATATAATAAATATTTAAATGTGAATAATGGTGAATAACATCGATAGAGAAATGGTCATGGTATTCACTACACAATGGCTTGGCTTGAGAAAAATCGCAGTGCTATTTTGTCTGCATAACGACGTGACATATGAATCCAAAAAAATGGTTGATGAGAGATAAAAGGGTGTATTATATTATTTTAATGAAATCGAATGTAAGGTGACCATATAGAGTCATGTCCCAACAAATTTAATGGAATTTAGGTTCATAATACAAAACAATTGCTTGATGTGAATGAGAAGAGATAAGTTCCTTACAGATTTTTGGCATGGTAACTCGTGTACACAGAAAGAATTAATGTGAGGGAATGTGGGATATCATCATTAAAAAATAAATAGTTCAATATGGAAGAGGTTATAAATCAGTCCCAAGATTTATAATTGAAAATAAAAAGACAAAACATTATTATGAAACTAGGAAAAATGATAGAGGAAGGAATCCCTTATGGAATTTCGGCATAGTACCACGTGTACATGGGAGGTATTAATGGGAGAGAAGGGGGTCTATAATCTTTATAAACAAGCATTGAAATATAATAGAGTTGATCAATCATAAACAAAAATTTTTAATTGAAAATAAAAGGGCATAATAACTTAATGAAAATAAGACCAAAATGAGAATGAATGAAATCCCTTACAGAATTTAATAATTGTGGCATGTGCACATTGGAGGCATTAATGTAGGAGAAAGGGGTATATCATCCTTCAAACATAAGGGGGAAAAATAGAGGATGTGAGAAATTATACCTCAACATTTGTAATTTAAAATAAATGTGAATAAAATCTTAGTAAAAATTAGACAAAAATGAGAAAGGAAGAAATGCCTTTCATGAAAGTGATATTTGAAAGACATGAGAGAGGCTTGAGAAAGGAATTTTAGGAGATTGGTCCACCTTTGTAGGATTCTAAAGAGAGGAGGGAAGAGATTGGTCAATCTCCAATGAGTTTTAGTGATGAAGATGTGGTAACATTTGTGGGTTTTTATAGGAAAGGAGAGGAAACTCGTTATTATGATGGTTTGTGAAACCACATATTAAACTAATCAAAACCAGAAACCATCACGTGATTTTTGCCCATGTTTTTTCTAAAATGGGAGTGGAAACAAATTATATGTCCAATTGACCAACTTCTTATAATAAAATGGTTTCTTATGTGGAGGTGAGTCACACTCTAAAGGAAATCAATTTAAAAGATAAAATATATTATAAGTCTTCGAGGGTCAACTAAGGATTTGTTAAATAAATCAAACTAACCTAAAATTACTTTATTTTAATAGTAAAACATATTTTGGACGAAAATAAATTTTATAGTTTTTTTTATTAAATCAATATTGGGTCATTATGATGTCATAAGGCACATTAAATATTTAAATAGTATTTTATTTTTACCCAAAAATTCGATTGTCTCAGAAAATTATGAAAATTTTAGCAATGGATAATTTAGAGGTCCGGATTCCATAAAATAATATTCATTTTATATAGATAATATTATAAATATGTAAATATTTACTTCTGATATAAAAACTGAAAATTATTGAAAATTAATGTGTTTGGACAGAAATAGCATTCACACCATCATAAAAAACATAATTGTATTCATAATAATTATAATGTAATTTATAAAAAGTAATTTATGGATTATAATTTATTTAAATATTATTTAATTCAAAAATCCATTTTATCATCCAATGTGATGTCTTAATTTATTAATAAATAAAATATAATTTCTGCATTAAAAACTAATTTCAAAGTGACAATAAAATGAATTTATATACTTTATTATATAAAAAATAATACACATAGTCCTAGTGTTATGATATTGTTAAATAAACCATTATAACACCCTCAAAAGACTGAAGGGTATGGTGTGCGACGGTGAAAGACTCTGGGGGTTGCTTAGACATCATCGCCTGGGAGGTAATCTCTATCTACTACAACTTCTCCCGTATGTGGTTCTGTTCGAGCTTAACATCTTGAAGCTTGGCATGGTATTGGTCAAGAGAATAGCCCAATGACAAAACATCCTTTCACAACATCGACAAATTGGTATTATATGGGGAATGTCTACTGGATGAAACCATCACTTCTATTGTCTGAGTAAATAATAATTTTTAATTCCCTATAATTATAGTAATAATGTGATCACTATTCAACTGCTATATTAGAATCCCTCACAATTTTTAATGGTATTTTAATATCCAAAAACAAATAACCAAATAATATCATATTTTATATAACCATTTTACATAATAATACATTAATCTAGATCAATAGAAATTTTCATTAATGAAATTTGTGGTTGTTACAATTTTCCACCATTAAAAAATTTCACCCTCAAAATTTCATTTTCCCACACTAAAATGGAAGAGGGAAACTTTGCTTCATCACTTCCTCTGATTCCCACATTACTTCTTCAAACTATTGGTTTCTCCACAACTCCTTGACAAGGGGCATTGTTTTATTTTGTAAAACTTTCTCATTGCGATATAAGATCTTTATTGGTTTTTCCTAGTAATAAAGATCATCATCTAATTTTACTACCTCTAAAATGAGTACATATGAAGGGTATGGTTTGTGAATCCTTAAGTGGGATACATTAAAGGCATTATTAACATTATCCATTGTATTTGGATGTTCTAGTAGATAGGCCACAGCCCCAGCACGATCATGAATCTCAAAGGGGATGATGTACCATGGACATAACATCCCTTTCTTTCCCAACATCTAGACATTCTTCCATAGAGATATTCATAGAAATACCTTTTCTCCAACATTAAACTCAAGGTTTCATTGATGGTTATCTTCATAACTCTTATGTCGACTTTGGTATGACTTGATGTGCTGCTGAATGGTTTTCACCTTCCCCCTCATTTCTTCAGCCATTTTAGGTCCTAGTAGCTTACGCTCACCAACTTCATCCCAACATGCTAGTGTTCATCAAAATTTCCCCTAAAAGGCATCATATGGTTCCATTCAGATACTCGAGTGGAAGCTTTTATTGTAGGAGAATTCAGCCAGTGGATGATGTTGGTATCATCCTCATTTGATGTACATAAAACATAATTTTAACATATCATCTAGTGTCTAAATAGTTTTCTCATATTGTTCATTAGATTGGGGATGATAGGATATACTAATGTTCAGTTCGGTGTATAGAGCATGTTAGAGACTTTTCTAGAACATTGAGGTGAATATAGGAAAATGATCAGATATAATAGATAGTGGTACTCCATAGATCCTTTCATAGTCTTTGATATAAATCTATGCATGTTGATCCAATGAGAAGTCCTCTCGAATCGCGATAAAGTGAGCTGTCTTCATAAGACGATCCAGAATGACCTATATAACGTTGTTTCATCTAGGTGTCCATGGAAGTCCAGTGAAAAATTCCATGGTAATGTTGTTCCACTTCCATGTTGGTATGGGTAATGGTTGAATCGTCCCCTTAGAATTTTTATTCTCAGCCTTCACTTACTGACATACAAGGCACTTTGACGTATATTCAACGATCTCCTTCTACATTTTATCCAACCAATAATGCTCTCAGGTATCTTGATACATCTTTTTTTTCTTGGGTTAGTAGGGAAATTCTATCTATGTGCATCATCCAAAAGTTCCTTCTTCATCACTGGACTTGATGGAACACATAATATTTTCCAAAATATCATTATTCTTTCTTCATTAACATTAATCTATGAGGATTTCCCTTATCCGATAGTTTCCACATTATTAAAAATTCTCACATCATCCTTATGAGCATAATTTATCCTTTCCAAAATAGATGGTTGAGAAATAATTAATGAAATCATTGATGATGTTCCCTTATTTATGATTCCAATGTCCATATTCATCAAATCTAAGAAGATTCAGTCCTTTTCAAATCTCATCAATGATTTAATTTATGGTTTTATTAAAATTAGAGCATCCACTACATTGTTCGCATTCCTAGGGTGGTAATGGATTGAACAATCACAGTCTTTGATCAGATCTAACCATCATTGTTGGCGCATGTTCAAATCTTTCTATGTGAATATATATTTCAGGACAATGTGTTCCGTATATATTTCACTCTTATCCTTAAAGAGATAATGCCACTAATTTTTTAAAGCAAATATCACTTCAGCCAACTCTAGATCATGTGTCAGTTATTTTTGGTAATGATCATTCAATTGCCTTGATGATTAGGCAATGATTTTGTCATTTCGCATCATCACATAGATGAGGCCCCAGTTTATAGAATCTCGGAATACAATAAAAAGTTCTCCACCTGCGAGTAAAGTATGCATGGGCATAGTGATAAGCCTCATTTTCCAATCCATAAATCTCTGTTCACATTCCTCACTTCAGGAAAACTTGATGGCTTTCCTAGTTAGCTTGTATAAAGAGTTTGAAAATCATGATAAATTTCTCACGAATCAAAAATAATATCCACCTAACCCCAAGATGCTATGGATATCCATTACCGATATTATCCTCGGACATCCCGCTATTGATGCTATCATTGAGGGATCCACAGATATCTCATTTCTTGTGATGATATAACCCAAGAATGAGACCTCCTTCAACTAGAACACATAGTTGATTTACTTTTCATAGATCCCCTTTCACAAGGTCTCAAGTATTGTTTTTAGATACTTCTCATGATCCTCCTTTGTTTCGGAGTATATTAGCATATAAGCTATATATACTACCCCATATTCGTTGAGTTAATCTCTAGAGACTCTATTCATCAGGTCCATGAATATTGTTTAAGCATTAGTGAGTCTGGAAGGCATTAATATGAATTTACAGTGCCCGTATCTTGTATGAAATGCAGTCTCTAGGATATAATCATTCTTCACCCTTATATAATAATATCCTGGCCCCAAATCCACATTGGACCTGTAGTGTGAATCACATATCTGATGAAACAAATCATCAATTAGATAGAGTGGATACTTGTTCTTTGTCATGTTTTTGTTAAGCTCTCGATAATCGATTCAAATGCACATTTTCAAATCAATTTTATTGACAAAGAGGAGTAGTGATCCCCTTGGTGAAGCGCTTGGGAATATAAATATTTTATCCATATTATCCTATAGTTGTTTATTAACCTTTTAAATCTCCACGACAACCATTCTATACAGTGTCTTTGATATTGGTGAATCCCCAAGTATAATATCAATTGACAATTTAACATCTCTTCTTGGAGGAAGACCATGAAATTTATGGGAAAACACTTCAGCGAATCCACTCGGAATATGTATGTCTTCGTGGATGGTTTATTCTTTAGACTCAATCATCTAATCCTGATATGCATGCTCATAGGGAATTAATATCCACACTTGATATAAGGGTGAAAAATAAGATTTATATTTCTCCTTATAATTTTATGGAATCGGGGGCAGATTCTCCACATAAAGAGTGATTTCCCTACCACAGAAATATTTGTTGGATATATATTGGGAAAGCCAATCCATGCCAAAAATTGAATCAAATTACATCATAGGGAGTATGATGAGGTTATCCGGGAGATTCAATCCACTAATTATGACTGGGGAGGAGTTGAATTCATGGGTTGAAATGATTTCCCCATTTTCTGTACTCACTAACATCATTACATACATGATTTGTGGTGGTGTTGGGATTGTTATACTAATCTTTTGGTATATATAAGAATGTGTAGAACCATAATCAAAAAGTATGTTTGCTATTATTTAATTAATAGTTATTGTACATATACACACATTATTAATGGGGTTCACTTCATTTGTTGTGATGGAAAAACCCCCCTTTGATACATTAGAGGTTTTTGGTTGCCTCAATAGACTTTTGGATTAAGGCACTGATTTGGAAGATGCCCTGGATCTTTTCAGTTGAAGTAATGAACAACGTGTTTAGAGTCGAATAGAATATTCCTATCCTACGTAAGAGCCGCAGGTTTTTTCTTGACAGATGTTAGTGGCTAGGATCCCTTCTCTTCCACACCTAAAGCATTTATTCATCTCCTATGTAGGCTAGGTTTTATCCCACCAACAAAGCGGTCATCCTTGCATTCGAGGGTAATAGAAAAGTCCGAGGTGTATCGTGGTAGAATTTTGATGTTACACTCATATTCTCTGATGGATTCGCCAAGTTTTTGGTTGAGGTAATGGAAATCTGTATCGATCTTAAAACGGAGTGTGTATGGAAAATATTTATCGAAAAACATTTTTCAGAAATCCCTCCATTACAATGCCTTGATCATCTCATCAGGCTTTTTATTTTTGATCAATGTCCCCCATTGATCGGCTACATCCTGTATACGACTAGAAGCCATATGAAACATCTATTTTTAGGATCATTGAAGGATGGAGATGAACTTTTTAATGGAGTTTTTTCATTGTTCAGTGATTGAGGGATCATATGATCCATTAAATGTAAGAGGCCTGTGTCTTGTGAAGCCCTCTATAGAGACTTTTTCATTCTTGGGGGGCGGGGTGGCCATTCCCCTTCACCAATGTTTCTATTCAAAGATTTATTTAAATGAGAGTGTATTGTTACAATGTTCATGATTCCTTCTCATATTGGATTGGATATATATTAGAACACACATCACATTGTTCTTCTCATTGGTTGTTAGACCGAGTCCTACTATTACCATCATTTTTCTAGAATAAATGGAATGATAGGGGTAACCCTTAGAGGGTAGTCCAAGGAAAATATAGATGACTTATAAATAGATTTTATTTCCTTATCTTTAGAATCTATAGGCTTTATTTTATGTTATCCATGTTCTACTTTCTAACATATATTCATAGGGTCATTTTTTTATTTCCCTTAATAATGGTTCATAGTAAGCTTATACATTTTCCAAAGCATATCCTCTAAGAGTGTAGTATCCAAGAGTGCAGTAAATCACTTTTTCGTGTACCAGGATACCATGGGTCATTCCCAAAACTCTTTGTCAGAGTTTCCACTCATAGGTACGTTGGTGCTAGAGCCGCCTCTACCTGCTCATATGAATACACAAATGCATTTTCTTGATAAACCACTTACTCAATAATCACCAAAATTTAGGGATGTATTTATTATACATAGTCTTGTCCCTATGCCTTCACTAGGGGTTTCTAATCAAAACAAAAAATAATTAAATATCTCATATGAATCCTACAAAACCACCCTAACTTCTATTACACAATTAATCAAGATTTATTACATAAAACCTTCACTTGATACAACATGGAAGATCAAGATGTATAGTGTCTTTGGAGATTATGTTCATTAAATAATGACTTAAAAAATGAAACACAACATCAATATTGAAAACCTTCATTACATGACCACTACTTTCCCATGTACATAGCATTGCATTGAATAATGTGAGGACATGCATAATAAAAGGGTGAGCTATAAAGCCCGGTAATGGAGTAAAAAAGGTATAACATGAATATTATAATACATATTATGAAATAATCATATCAATGGAGCGCAAGTGTAACATGAATATAAAGCCCTGACATAACATGAATATCTTAACATGGAAATGTGGTGACAATGCATCACATGGTATTAGAATGAGGCAATGATCATTGCACAAGGATCATGAGTAAACCCTCATTTCACATGAATTATCATGATTAAACACTCGTTTCACTTGAATTAAAATGTGTAAACCCTCAATTAACTTGATGTATCATGATACCTATCATTACCCAATGCATTAAATCACACTCAGGGTGCACCCTTCGTAAACATTTCATTTCATGAATAAGTGTCCCACATGTATCCTACAACATGGTTTTATTAAATATCATCATTTTTAATGATAAGGAAATGTGGAATTAATACATGAAACTATATAATAAATATGTATATTTGAATAATGTTTTATAATGTTTATATAGAAATGGGTATGGTATTCACTACACAATAACATTGGCTTGAGAAAAATCGCGGTGCAATTTCAGCAGCATAACATCGTGGCATAAGAATTAATAAAAATGGTTAATGAGAGAGAATGGGGTGTATCATCATATTTAAATGGAATATATAATAAAGGGGTTATATATATATATATGTTCCATCAAATTTAATGTAATTTTCATTCATAATATAAACCAATTGATCGAACGTGAATCAGAAGAGAGAAGTTCCTTAAGGAATTTCGACATGGTAACGAGTGTGCAGAAAAGGAATTAATGAGAGGTTAATGGTAAAGTAATCATCGAAATCTAAATAGGGAAGTATGGGGGAGGTTATAAATCATATCCCAACATTTATAATTTAAAATAAAATGACATAACAATATTACGAAACTTGGCTAAAATGAGAAAGGAATGAATCCATCACGGAATTCCAGCATAGAAATTGGTGTACATGGGAGGCATTAATGAGAGATAAAGGGGTATATAATCATTAAAACATAATGAGTAAAGTATATGGGAGGTGTGAAATCATCCCCCAACATTTTTAATTGAAAATTAAAGTGCAAAAAATTTATACAAAAGTGGATAAAATGATAAAGGAAGAAATATCTTACGAAATTTTGGCACACTAACAGGTGTAAATGGGAGGCCTTAATGAGAGATAAAGGGATATATAATCATTTAAAAAAAGTAGTTAATTATATGGAATGTGATAAATCATAACCCAAAATTTTTAATTCAAAAATAAATGTCATAAGAACTTCATGAAAATAGTACAAAATGAGAAAGGATGAAATCCCATACTTGAAAGCCCATTCCCAATGGTTTGGGAGAGGCATGAGATAAGATTATTTGGGGTATGTGGAACCATTGGAAGATTTTATAGAGAGGAGGGAAGAACTGGGTCAAGCATAAAAGGATTTTAGTGAAGAGGTAGTGGTTTCATGTGTAGGTTTATATAGGAAAAGATAGGGAATTCATTATTATTTTGGTTTGGGACACTACATATTAAAATAATAAAAACCAAAAACCAGCCCACGGTTTTCAACCATCTTTTCTGACAAAGGGGGGGGGGGGGGGTAGAAAATAATATATTATAAGTATAATGGCCGAAATTATTAAAATAATATGGTTTCTTTTGTGTAGGCGAGTCTCACTATCAAGAAAATTAATTTAAATACTAAAATGTTTTATAAGTATTGGAGGGTCAACTAAAGCTTTGTAAAATAAATGAAAGAGACATAAAATAAAATTATATTAATGGTAAAACATTTTTTGGCCGAACATTTATTTTATAGTTTTAATACATCATTATTGGGTCATTAGGATGCCATGAAACACATTATATATTTAAGCGGTATTTAATTTTTTTCTTAAAATTCGGCTGTCATAGAAAATTATGAAAAAAATAATCATCAGATAATTCAGAATTCCTAATTCCAAAAATAATATTTATTTTATCTGAATTACTTCTTAAATATTTGATTTTTTCCTTTTAAAATAAAATAAACATTTATCGAGAATTCCTGGGTTTTGACAAAAATAACTTTCAAACTTAAATAAAAATCATAATTGTATTCATAATAATTATATGGTCATTTATAAAATGTAATTTAGTGATAATATTCAATTAATGTTTTATTTAAATAAAAAAATCATTTATTTTATCCAAAAATATTTCTTAATTGAATATTAAATATAACACTATTTGCGCTTTAAAAACAAATTACAATGTAACAATAAATTGAATGCATATTCTTTATTCTAGACAATAATAATATACAAAGTCATAGTGTTTTGATATTGCTACATAAAACTATATAAAACATGCATAAGACCAATTGGTATGGAGTCCAATGGTTGTAGACTCTTAGGTTGGCTCAAATAACATCACTTGGGTGGTAGTCTCTATCAACATCCACTTCTCCCATAGGTGGTTCCGTTCAAGATTATAATGTTGAAGCTCAGAAAGGGCCTGGTCTGGATCAAATAATAATGAGACAACATTGTTTCCGAGCTCTAAAAAATGGGGTTCATACGGGTAAAGTCTACTGGATGAGGCAATCGCTTCCTTTTTATGTGTAAATTGGATTTGTTAATTCCCTATATTTATACTAATCATGTGATAAATATTCAATGCCTATATTATAAATGATCACAATTCATAACAGTATTTTATAATCCAAAAATATAAAACCAAGGATGTGAATATTTTATATAACCATTTTAGACAATCAGTCATTTAATTAGAACAAGAGGAATATTCAGTAATGAAATTTTGGGACTTTACGACAACATTGTTCAATGTCAGACTCATATTTTCCATATTTCCATGGTTCACATGAACAATCTCATATATAGTGGTGGTGATAACCACATTTAATGTGTCAGGAACATCTTTCAAATCCTCATTACCATATTGGGAACTGGACTCTGTGGGAGGATATGGCTCATCTGAGATGACTGATTCAGGGGGAATTATTGTGTTGGAATGGGTGGATGTTTAATCCCAACTAGAAAAAATCTTCTCTTCAAAAACCATTGAATCGTAGGATGTTGAGATCATACCATCGGGCCTTTTCATGTGTGTTCCATGGTTGATATCAATGCATTGATGATGGGTTTTCTTTTTTTAGTTTAACCTAGCTTGGTGAAGCAAGAGGGTGTGACATGCGATGGTATCCATAGGGATGACATATCGGTAAATAAATGGGGTATAGATTTATTGTATCACCTGGTCATACCACATTTAAGAGTAAGAGGTAATCTAATGACATTTCATAGACATAGGAACACAATAGTCTTTCCTATCATACACGGCAAAGATAATTACCATGTGTAGTGTCATATCATCTAATAGGATAATTGAGAGGATGAATGCACCATTCAAATCTATCCATAAGGTGGCTAAAATGGTGGTGTTAAAATCCTAATATGTATGAACATAATTTTACACTATCATATATTATCCAATATCCAGATTGAGGGATTCACATGAGTCTAAGGGGGATAGATCACCTTGCAGAACATCTACTCAACCATTAAGGGAGTACAGGATGCATTAAGGATATGAGGATGATAATTCTACAAGTAAATGATGATAGGGACTTCCATTAATGTGTTGTAGGTTTAATCAAATGAGACAACCATGATTTTGAACATTATAACTAGACACAAAACTGGGTCATCGTCCATATCCATTCACATGGTCTTGGCTCAATATTTTCATAACATTGAATCATTATGTCAGAGTAACTCATGTATAATTTTGTCAGTCCCTACATGCAGAATATTTGGGACGGGATGAGATTGAACATGAATCCTATTCCCACCATATTGGTGTGAACTTCCATGCTAATAATATTTCACGTTATGTATAGTTGTAGAATATTCCCCAACATGATTACTCCTTCATCCTCTGTTAACAATTTAATGACAACTTAGTATTCTAATGGCTCAACCTCCCCAATATAGAAGGTATCTATGGAATAAACATACTCTTTAAGCTGGAGGGGGTATTCAAGAACTGTGAGACGACGACGTATATATCAAATGATTTATGGATGGTCTTTAGCATTGAGTTCCCTGTAGTTATGCTGATATGGCTCTTTATCAGATCATTCGTCTACATCAGATGATCATTTCATCCTTGAACGAGACTCTCACTAGTAGGAGGCATGATGGTTGTTGTTGATTGTACCACTAGGATTTTCATAGTGATGGAAATATCATGGATATCATTAAATAACTCACCCAGAAATAATATTGGCTGAATTTCCATAGGATGATGTTTGTATTTGGTTGTAAATTGCTGAAAATAGATTGTTTATGAAAGTTATTCATAGTCTATTTTCACAGTATGCTATAGAGGGGTGTGCAGAGGAGCGATATAGGAGATCTATTATTTCTGATATTTTCACAACACTTGATTAATGGTTTTAGTAAAATGCATGGCTTAGATCAAGGTACTTGCAGAGAAATCTGGAGATTCTCATTACTGTGACTTCCTCTTTAATGAGGTCATCCAGAGGACCTCAGGGGGATTACCTAATACCAATCCTTTTTGGGGACCATGAAGGGATCAACCAACATAATATTATAAATAGGGTAATATTCCTAGTCATCATATGAAGGAACTACATATTAGGGGTAGATGTTGGGGGTGATCCCCATCTCTGGAGGCAATAACACTCACAGAATACAAGAAAAAATTAATGTGGGTGGGGGGGTTTCCTTTCCCTTATGATATCAATGAAAAATCTTTCAAGGTTTGATGGGTTTTAACATATATGTAGACATGATATTTGTGAATTTCACCATGACTATTGGATATTTGTTCTAGCCTAAGTGAGAATAGATGCCACAATGGGTGTAGGAAACCCTCTGTGAGCTAACGTATCATAGTACTTATAAGCCTGTCAATTGGGAACCTTCATCCATTCACCAGAACCCTCAATATCATTGTTGGTATTAGTGGAGATATTATCCACATGTTTCGGTGCATTTCCAAACATAAGAAAACAATTATGAACTTGATCATATGGCCAATCCTTGAACACATCGAATTTTTTTTGATTGTATGTATTAGGATTCTGTGGGAAGGGATATGGTTGGGGTGATTAGTTTTCTCTGCATCATTAGGATTATTGTAATCTTGAAGCTTTAGAATCCATCCCATTATGGAAATAAAAAAATCATCTGGGTCCTAGTAATCATAGAATGATTAGGTATTGCTTCTCATGTATGAGAAGTGAACTATGGTATCTTGTCCCTGGTGATGGGTTGGATCCTATCAAGGGAGTGGATCCACATTAATAATATAGTAGGCTATGCCTGTTGAGGTAGTTCCTTCTGATTCTGCAGTAGTTGAGGTTGATCATGATGATGCTATTTAACATGGAGAGGCATTGCTAGAATAGGTTAAAACAACTCTAGAGACTTTGGGGATTATACCTATACTATAGAGGTTTTAACATAATTGGAGGTTATTCTTTCATGAGATAAGATAGGATCTAGATGAGTCTACATGGATTCCTGCAATTATTATTCATAGAACATGGCTATTTCATATAAATCATAGAAACAACTGGGGTAGTTATGCGATATGAGGATAGGGACCTGCTCAGTCATGATACTGCCCAAGCACAACTTTGTAATTTTATCACGAGTCAATGACATATAATGTTAATATGTGTTTTATTTCCACATGGAAATAACCCATGCAACATGATCATCAAGAATATTCATGCCCTTAATGAGGACACTAATTAATTTATTATGCCTGATGGGGCTAAATTGGATGAGGTAATTTATTGGAAGATCTTATCAACAAGCGATAGACCCTATGAGTAAATCGTTGTTCTAGAAAAACACCATTCAATACATTGTCCAAAAAACTCATATATTTGAGGCATACTACTGATTGAGGATTACAACATGGGATCACACATTGAGACATAGTGTAAAAAATTATGTAATGGTTCTCCCATCCTAATGAATGGGTAACACCTATGGATCCCAAAATATGGGGCTGCTCACTTAATTTCCACCCAGTCTAGGTATGGCTTTTTGTCAGGTGGGATCCTCACCTATCGTGTCTCTTGGGATTCTTGGAATGTAGTGAGAGTAGTTATCTATACTAATCGGTGGGGTTTCCTATCCTAAAAAAAGGTTCCTAACCAATAATGCATTGAAAGAGTCATAAATATAATAGGTAGTCTCATTGGGTTGTGGAGTGGTTTGATCTTGGTCTTGAGGATGGTTATCACTCTACTCAAGAATATTTGTTTGCCTCAAATCTCAGACACTTTCCATAAACCCTACTATATTCTATATTCAGATACATAGGATCACTAGGATCAAATGGAGTAACAGGTCATGTATTACATGTGTCTTCCCCTATTACCCCTCTAGTGGAGGAAGAGAATCATCTAGGGTCGACCCATAATATGGGTTCACATCTGTGACGAGCTCATAAATGATCATGTTTTTTGATTGGGGGCCAACATGAGAATTGCGTAAATCATGGGTTCATCCACTGTCATCTGTAAATATCAAAATGATCAGAGGGATACTTTTGTCCCTTTCAAATGTTGTAATTCTAAATGATGTGAAACGATGAGGATGTATCTCTAAGTTTTAGTTCCTACCATCACTAGAGGATATGAGCACCTATATGACGACCTCTCTGATGCCACAATGCCCTTGGGGATAGTTTTCTTTGCCCAACTTGATGTCTATGTCGCCATACTTGGATAAATCAAGAACTATTTTATCTACCAAAACAATACACAGATTCCTATTAAAATATACCAATGACTTATTAAATGGAATTCCTCCCTTATAAAATATTTCATATAGTATTATCATATAAAATAACATTACGAACACAACAAAATCTTTATGAATAATGAATGAATGAAATAAAAGATATTTCTGTACTTTAAGAAACATATACTAAGGGAATAGTAACATGACCCCAGAATAGTAATGTGACCCTTATGAATATTAAATATTCCAATGTAAATGAATCCTCACTATGAAAATTATAATTAAAATTTATCCATCTTATTTTTGATAATATGATATAGTTATATCTTAGTAAAATTGAGTAAATATTTTAAAAATTATTAATTATGTGTTGTTATTTTTTGTAATGAAGTATTTAATTAGAATTTTATTAATAATTGAATAAATCAAAATAAAATATATTTTCAATAAATTTATTCATAAATTATTTTTTTGTCTAATGATTATATGATAATTTTATGAGACCTTAATAAAATTTTCAAATTGTTAGAAAATAATTTTAAAATTTAAAATTTTTATTTTCCGTGTAAATATATATTTTTATTAAATATTAAATTTATCAAATTTAGGCAACTTTTTTCATAAAATGGATATCATTTTTTAATTCTACTAATCCAAAAATTGTTAGGGTGAATGGTGGATATTTTTCTAAAATATAATATTATTTGGTTAATAGTGAAACATGGTAATTTATAATATAAGGAAATAAATGTGTTTTTGAGTCATGATTGGGTCCAGGATGATGTAATTTTCAAATTTTTAAAATTAACATTCACAAATAAATTTATTTAGTCTAAAAAATCATCTCATCTTCTTTTCCCTCAAAGAATAATAAAATAATGATTAAATTAATGGAAAACACTTATCTCATCCACTTTTAATACAACCCCTCATTGCCTATTCTCATTATACCTCCCATGAAATGATCCTTGACTATATTCTGACCAATATTATTCCAAAACATAACCCCTATATCTAGGATCTTTTGGTATTAACAAAGGCCAAAACCCAATATCTTAAGAAAGGTCATAAGAGGATGGAATCAGGAGGTAAAACCCTTTTCTGATTTCATTCAATTTATTTTCATGTTCCTTATATTTTTTATATCCTAATATATGCTCATCCAAAAAGTATGAAAAATAATGTTAATTAAATATAACATGTTTTGTTACTATACTGTAATAATTCTTCATCATTTCTCATTTCCCCTACTTTTATAAATGAAATAAATGCACAATATGATATGTGTTAATTTATAACATTCCAGGACATTGAGTTTTAAATTTCTATTACAATCATAAATTAAGATCATGAAATAGTTATTATATTAGAAATAGATTATTATATATATATAATATAATATTTATTTTTCTAGAATCAATTTTTATTAATGGAATTATTTTAGAAAATAAATCAAGTTCATTGTGAGAGAACCCACTCTAAATATTCAAAGCCATTAACATTAAAGGATTATCTAAAGAATCATCTTATATTATTGAAAAAATAGTGTTTTAATATTATATAAGACCATTAATAACATATATGTTCAATTATTTACAAATATCCTCATTTGAAATAATTTTCCATACTCGTATTCAAGTAAACCAATAATGAAAACCGAGGAAATCAATGCTACCAAACAATGAAATTGAATTTCATAACCCACCAAAAGGGTCAAAAATTAACATAATAAAATTGTACCAATTCAAATAAATATATTAATGGTACTAGGATTATTAATTAATATAACCAATTTTATTTTAACGGACATTAAAATCATTTGATGAATTGTTTCTAAAATAAGATAAGGGATTCTACCCAAACCTCCATTATTTTTTTATGGTATCCTTTCACTCCTTTTATTGAAATAAAATTCTATTTTACTTTTATGTAAATATTTTATGTGTTATTTATATGATTCAAAATAATGTATCATGATCCATTCATCCTTATTATCAAGGATATACATGTTTTTACAAGGTTCGCTACTCAGTCATAATTGATAAGAAAGGCAGATTTAATGGAACTTCCATAACTCATACCCATTTTAAATTGTTATCATTATTATGTTTTAAGCCAAAACTATATGTATAAAATCAATCATTTATCATTAATAACTACCTTGGTTGAGTTCTGGTTTTATATAAAAATTAGATCTTTTCAATTTTAATGAATCTTAAAAGTTTTCCCGTAAACTGTATTTAAATGTTTTATTTCTATAGATAATTATACAATCATTTCCCTTCAGTTTGGAATCACTTATCATGAATGTTTCCTATTTTTTTTTTATAAACTTCCAGGAATGATTTTATTCCCCTCTTTCATGGACACTTTTATGAAACTTCTATTTAATATTGTTCCGAAAGGATTATGATACCAAATTCTTCCCATGGGTAACCCTTATGTTTATGATTGATTAGTTATGTATGATTATTTATGTGGAAAGAAAATTCCTGAACATTTTATTATGGGTTATCCTAATTATCACTCCAATTAATTATTTAATTATTAGTTTCATTAAATATTATGTGAAACATTTTTGGTGGTTAGCCTTGACTCGTGCTCCTATCTGTGCGACGAGCCTTGAATCATACTCCTCTATGTGAAAAAAATGCGACTCATGATAAATTCATGTTTTATGTGTCTTTTATATTTATATTATTACATGGTTCTATGTTATGTTTACTTATGTTTAATCACGTTCTATGCCTTTTTAAATCACTATGTTATTCTGTCATACCCTTATACTAAGCATGATTTTTAATGTTTATTTTCTAACTGGGAATTTTAGTGCATCCCTTTTTTCATGTTATCACTATGTTATCCTATGAAGATTTAAGGTCTCAAGGGATTTTAGGATCTCTTTATGAATATTAAATAATTTTTTTCTTATTTTGGAATCTTGATTTATAACTATGCACCTAATCTCAAAGACAATAGACCTTACTATCCTTGACTTATAATTTGCAGTATAATTATGTTTAGAATCACAATATTTTATGTGTAAATGATTAGGGTATCTATAGTTAGTATCAAAGGAAATGTTTACATATTTTTTGAGACTATTAATAGTGAAATTTAGTAAGAACACTTGGGATAAGACTTAGTATGAGAAAAGATCCCTAACTATCTCTAGGTGTATTGTAACTTGTTTATCAAGAAAATACATCATTATATGGATAATACAAGTTGATGTTAAATATAAATAGTTATAACTCGGATTTAATGTTCTGATAATGTTTTTTGGTTCTCACTCGGTGTAACCTAGTACAAGATAATGGACCTAACTACGCATCGTGTTTGGTACTCACATGGGATATGCTTTAGTATCGTCACAAAATCATTAAAAATAATTATTAATAGAGCAAAGGGAATTCACAAAAGATTATATGTTAGGAATTAGATCATGAATTACATTGATTGAAACCTATATAAGCACAAGTTAGTATATAATTTTCCTTTATGATTTAATCCATTTATGTTTAATTTTTTTAGTATAATTTGCTATGAATTTAGTCCCCATAACATCACATTCTTTTTCATAGCTAATGGAATGAAATAAATAAGCATGTTAAAAATATCAGTGTGATAGGGAGTGTGATGAATTACCTAATGAAATTCTATATATGATGGGAATGGGTGCTCAAAACACTATCCCATTTATCGTTCAATTAAATCAAATTATTAATAATAACATGAATAATATTGATCACCCTCTTTTATGAGGAAATATATTGTTCTAGTTTAATCCATTATGGAGAAAAGGCCTCCAATGTTTAGTAGATATTCTGATCACTTCCTCATGGAACAATTTATTAAATCTATTGAAAAGATATTCTTTGTCTTTCGGTGCTCAGATGAATAGAACGGTGTACTGGTGGTCTATTATTTTGAGGCTGAAGCTAATCAGTGGTGGACACAGGTAAAAAATATTATGTCCAAGGAGGGAATTAATTCCATGGATTGGGAGTAATTCATGAAAATGATTTCAATAAATATTTTCACCGAACTCTCCATCACAAAATAGAAAGATAGTTCCTCATACATAAGTAGATGAAAGATGTTTCTGTAGGGGAGTATGAAACAAATATTTAATGGGATAGATTATATGCCTCCAAATTAACATTGAACACATAAATCATCCTAGATTTATTCATTAGAAGGATATGGTTGATTGAAAAAGAGAATTGGTGATTTTAAACATTGACAGTTATGAAGTGATTTATCATTGTTCCCTAAAGGATGAAATGGAAATTAGAGACTCTTAGTGGTCTCATGAGCCAGTGATAAAAACAGATAATGGAATTTAATATGGGTGATTCAACAAATAAATCACATTATCAAAATATCTCGAATATCCCACATTTCAATATAGTGGGAGGATGTATATAGGGAATAGTATAATGGTATCATGTAAATGATTCAAATGTGGGAGAATGGGGAAACATGATATGAACTACTAAATGGTTATAATAAATTCCACTAATGTGGAAGACGAAAGGAATGTTTAGGTGAACACTCATCTTGTAGTGGTTTGATTCAACTATAAGGGACATAGGGATTTTAAAAACCAATACCTTAAGTCAAGGGTTGTCAGAAGAAATAAACCAGAACCACAAAGGTAACATGGAAAAGAATATGATATCACTACTGCTAGGGTAGAGCTAAACAATGATGTGCGGACATGTACGATGTTTCTTCCTTGAGGAATGATGATCCTACTATTTGATTCTGGTTATATGCATTCATTCATATATTGCATGTTTAGTATAACTATTCAATCACCTATTCAAAATTGGGATGTTGGGTTATTAGTGAAAAAAATTGTAAAAAATTACTATATCCAATTTACATAACTCCTCCCGGAATAATGTTTATGGATTGAATCTCCCAAAAAAATTCATACTCACTTTGGTAGAGTCCGATGATATATTAGGCATGGATTGGAACTTTTTATACAATACCATCATTGACTGTCGGGAAAGGAAAATCACTCTCCCCACACAAAATCATTATCCAATTCTATACAAGTGTACAAATGAAGATGAATCTCATTCAGAATCATTATCTCAAGAATGGATATTATTTACATATGAGAAATCATATCAAGCCCAAATGATTAATGAAAAGGATAGAATAATGATCAATGATATTAAAATCATGATGGATTACACTAATGTATTCTATAATGAATTTCCTTTTCTAACATTTGACCGAGAGGTTGAGTATTCTATAGAACATATTCTAGGATATCCACCTATATCAAATACAACTTATAGAATATCCATCATAGAGCTGGAAGAGCTGAAGAAGTAGTTACTAGAGAATGTGGATAAGGATGTTATACACCTGATTGCTTCACCTGGGGGTGAACTTGTTTTATTCAATATGAATAAGTATGGATCAATGTTCTTTGGTATTAATTATCGCAAACTCAATAAAACTGCGATAAAAAATATGTATCACATACCATGGCTATATTTTTTTTTGATTAGATATGTAGGGCTCGTTATTTCTCTAAGATGGAACTTTCGTCGGGATATCATCAATTAATGGTGTGGAATGAAGATATTCCCAAGACTACCTTTTGATCAGGGTGTGTACACAATGAGTTTTATAGATTTTTTAAACTCACTAATTCTCCAGAAATATTCGAGGATTTATTGAATGGAGTCTTTAGAGATTACCTTGATTATTTTGTGGTAGTCCTTATCAATTATATTTTTATATACTCAATAGAATGGAGAAACATGGAGTGAATTTGAATAGTATGTTATAGACACTGTGAAGGGAGAAAATTTTGGAATGTTATGTTAAATTTCAGATATGGATTCATAATGTATCATTCCTGGGGTATGTTATCACCAACAAAGTAAAATCTGTGGGCCCTTCCAAAAATAAGGAAATCGAAGAGTGGCCCAATGAAACATCTGTAATGAAGATCCATATATTTCATTTTCTATCAAGGTATTATAAATTATTTGTGAAGAAAATCACATGATTATGAAACCCAATAACCAATTTTTCATGGATGGTAGTTATGTTTTTTCGGACTCAAGAATGAAAGGAAATATTTATAGATCTAAAAAAGGATTATCACTTATCTAGTACTCAAGAATGTTGAAAAGTATAGTGATATTATTGGTTTAATTAGACACTAAAAAAGTGTCTAGGTTGTGTACTTGTGAATAATAATAAAGTGATATCCTAGGCCTCAATGTATTTGAATATCCATGTTCAAAACTATCCCACTCAAGATATAGAGTTGGAATCTGTGATCATTGCCCTGAAAATATGGTGACACTATCTCTATGGTGAGATGTGTGATATATATACATATCACATGAGTCTCAAAAAATACTCCAATTGATAAAGAATAATATCTAGTAGAAAATATTATTAGAGATCATCATGGATTATGACTTCTCAATCCACTAGCATCCTGGTAAGGAAAATATGGTGGTAGGTTCACTATGTAAAAGGATCCTGTATCTTTGTCAATGAGGAGTATTGAGAAAGATAAAACACTCTAAGTTGTTAAAATGATAGACATAGGAATAATTAAAGGAGAAATATCAGCAACCCTTTCCCAATTAATTTTTCTACTATCCCTTCTCGGGGAAATAAATTATGTTCAATGAAATGATTTGGAAATTTAGAAATAATGTGGATTCTATCTAGAATGATAAATCAATAGATTACAAGATAAATGAGGATGGAGTCATAATATTATTTTCATGATTTTTTGTTCCACCCAATCCATTGGTAATTTAAATGATTCTCAATAATGCACATACCTCAACCTTCTCTATTCACCCATGGAGAATAATGATATTTTGGGAACTCCGAGATAACATTTGGTGGGACAATATGTAATATAAGATAGATGAATATATACAAAAGTACTGGCTATGTCATCAAATGAAGGATGAAAATAAATCGGAAGAGATGATTCATCCATTACCCATTCCAACATGGAAATGGGAATACATCGCCATGGCCATTGTCACTGGACATCCATGGACGTCCAGAGGAAACAATTCTATATCGGATATTATGATTCATCTTACAAAGACAACTCACTTTATCCCAATTCAAGATGACTTCTATATGGATAAAAAAGAATAAATATTCCTCTAATATGTTGTAAGTATACCTGGATTACCACTGTTAATTGTATCTCATTGAGATGTGAGATTCAATTCAATGTTCTGGAAAGGTCTTCAACATTCAAAAAGATAAAATATGAACTTCAGTATGGCCTATCATACATAATATTATGGACAATTTTATTGAAATATTTAGAAAGTAAAAGAAATGTTGAGATAATGTTCTATGGAATTCAACGGAGGAAGGGACAAATATTTTCCTCTGAATGAGTTTTTTTACCACAATAGTTTCCACCCTAGAATCTGATTCACACCCTATGAATCCTTTTTTGGGAAATGGTTTAAATCATCAGCATGTTGGGATGAATTTAGTGAACATATGTTTATAGGACATGAAATGGTCGAAGTACATGAGAAGAAGGTGAAAAATATTTAGCAAGATATCATGGAATCCCAATGTTGAATAATGTGTTATAAATAAAACTTTAATGATACCTTGAGTTCAATGTTAGAGACATATTCTTCCTCTGAATATCTCCATTGATGTCGAATATTAGATTTGGGAAGAAAGGGAAGCTATGTACCAGGTACATCGACCCGTTTTAGATTCTTTATCATGTCGGAGATGTGTCCAATCGACTATAACATACACCTACCTTAAATAATGTACACGATGTATTCCGAGAATCCCTATAAAGAATGTACATATCAGATCTATCACATGTACTAAATTTAGAGTAGGTATTGTTAGAGAAGGATCTTTCATACAAGGAAAAGATAGTGATGATCACTCATCGTAGATGTAATGTTCTATGAAACAAGATGATTCATCTGGTAAAATTACTGTGCTGGAACCATAAGTATACAGTGGAGAAATGAGAACTAGACAAAAAAATAATACAGAAGTACCCACACTTGTTTCATCTTTCAATGTAAAACAACCTTTTCAGAGAGAAGTTTCATAAGGGGCAAAGAATTAAATGACCCAATTATTTATAAAATATAATTCCATTAATATTGTAATTTAATATAGTATAATCATAAAAAAACACATTAAGAACATATTTGAAACTCTATAAATGATGATGGACTGAAATAAAAGGTATGTGTAGAAGATAAAAAACAAATACTAATGAAATAGTATCATGACCTTCATAATAGTAATGTAACCCTTATAAATAATAAACTAATTAATGTAATAACATCCTCATCAATTAAATTAAAAAAATATAATTCAACTTATAAGTGATAGTATGATATAATCATATTATATTATAAGTACAAATATATTTTGAAATTATTAATTAATTGTTGGTAATTTTTCAAGTCATAAATATATGATTACAATTTTCTAAAAAATTTAATCACATCAAATAATTTTTTTCCTTAATTTTATTCATAAATTATTTTATTGATGTTTATTTATTATAACATAATTTTTTAGACCATAACATAATGTTCATTGTTCTAGAAAAGATGGTTAAATTTTAAAATTTGTATTTGCTATGTTAATAATGAATTATAATAAATATTAAATTTATCATATTTATAAAATTATTTTCATAACATAATGTTCATTTTTGTCAATTAAACACATTGAATAATATTTTTGGTGATTTGTTTGGGATTTTTTCTAAAAAACATGAATTTTTATTGAATAATGAAATACGATAATTTACTATATATGTAAATAAATAACTTTTTGAGTAATTTTGTAGTCCTGGATGATTTATGGTACCATTTTTTTGAATAAAAATATAGACATTAATATATTTATTCTCAAGAATCAGCACTAGTTCCCATATTGAACAAAATAATAAAATAATGATTAAAATAATGGAAAATTAATCATCTCATCCACTATAAATACAAACCCTCACCCCCTCTTCTCCACAGACCTATCAATGCTTGATCATTTTTTATATTCATCTAACTATTATTACCAAACCTATCCCCCTATTCCAGGTGATTTTAATGATAAAAAAATACCAAAAACCAATACCTTAAGGAGGATATCAAGAGGAATGAGTCAAGAGGTAAAACCTAATTCTGTTTTATTTCAATCTCATTTTAGGTTCCTTTAATTTTTTTTTCTATCCTAACATCTCCTCATAAAAAAATAATGAAAAATATAAAAACATATATATACAATATTTTAGTTTTTATAATGTAATAATTCATCATAATCTCTACTTTCACTTTTTTTTAGTTGAAATGAAAACACCATCATAGATGTGTTAATTTATCACATTCAACGTTGATGGGTTTTTAGGTTTTATTAATATCATAAATTATGGTATTGAAAATATTTTTATGGTTGAACTAGAATGTTATATTGTTTATATATCATATTCAATGTCTGAGAATCAATTTTTTCAAATTTTATTATGTTTTTAAACTAAAAAAGTTTATTTAGAGAAAAACCGCTCAAAATAGTCGATGTATTTATCATTAATGATTTATCTAATGAACCATTCTAAAATCAAGAGAAATGTGTATTTTAATATTATATAATCCCATTAATAACGTATAAATTCATGTCTAGTCAATATTCCTCATTCTACATAATTTTACATATGCATATACATGTAAACTGATAGTGAAATCCAATGAAATAAACGCTCCCAAATGTTGAAATTGAATTTCATAAACCAAAAGAGGGACAAAAATGAACCTAATAATATTTTCCCTAATCAAATACGTGTATAATTGGTTCTGTAATTATTATTTAATAAATATAATATTATTATTCCGAACATAAAGATCGAGTGAAGAATCTTTTCAGACATAAGGTAAGGGATTCTACCCGAACCTTCAGTATTCTTCAGGTTACTCTTTCAATTTTTTAAACCAAATGAAATTATCATTTATATTTATTTACATCTTATAAATTTTATTTATATGTTCCAAATTTATGAATCAGTATTCATTCATCCTTTTTTAGTCATATATATGTTTTTAAAAAGTTCCCTACAAAATTATTCTTGATAAGCATGCTCGATTTTAGCCAACATCCCAAATTCTTACCCATTTTCAAGTGCACCCCAGAATCGGTTTTAAGAAAAAAATTCCTACTATCAATAATTTTATTATGAAAATCTTACTTGGATCAATTGTTGTTTTATATAAACAAATATGTCTTTTCCTTTTAAAGGTATCTTGAAAATTTTAAATTAAATCGTACTAAAATGTTTTATTACTAAATTTTCTTAAACAATCTTTTCAATTCAACTTGACATCACTTATAATTACATATACCTATTTTACTTTATGAATTTCAATGTATTATTTAATTACTTTTCTTCTTGGACACTTTAATAATACACCCAGTTTTTTATTATTTTGACATGATTATGATACCATATTCATCACACTATGTAACCCTTATGTTTATATCTGATTACTTAGGAAGGAATCATTATGTGGAGAAAATATTCATGAAAAATTTTGGATCGGTGAGGCTAGATAGAACTCCAATTCAATGGGTTAATTTTAGTCTCATGAGAGGTTATGTGAAATGGTATGGGTGGATTTCCCTGACTCGTGCTCCTCTTTGTTCCATGACCATTGACACATGCTCTTCTAAGTGCAATGAGTATTAAATCAGTTTAAAATTATATTATATGATTCTTAAACATTACTATTACTCCATAATTTTATGTTATGATTCATTATGTTGAATAATGTTCCATACATTTTTTATCCTTAAGTAATGCATTCTAACCCAGGGGTTAAGATTCATTTTTATTATTTATTCCCTTATTTCGTTTTTAACTCATATCTTTTTTCATGTTGTCCACATGTAATACTATGAAGAAGTTTCGGACCAGACTATATTAAGATATATTTATTAATATTAAATAAAATTTGTAATTATTGGGGAATCATGATGATTAATTATGTTCCTAATCTTCAATAAACTAGACCTTACGATCCTTATCTTGTGGTTTTATGTATAATTAATCTTTAAATCATAGACATATATGGGTAAATCTTAATGGTTTCTATTAAAATACTAAATATAAACGCGTGGGTCCATTTTTCACTGTATATGGTGGAATAGGGAAAATATACAGTCCCCATCCCATGATCTTCACATGTGATGATGCCTCTTCCATGATTGTTCAGAGAATGGGGAGGTAGCTGATGCATCACTATTACAATGTTCAGTGGTAACCAGGTTATTTAGGTTGGTAGTCAACTATGATTGAATCTTATTATACCATACGACAGAGCTAATCAATGTTATCAAAGTGCTCCGACCTTCATGTGTAGATCAACTGATGATCACAAATGCAATAAAAAATACATATATAGTATGATTGAGTCTGGAAAATTTTTCCATTGTGAGGGACTATAGGATTATGATGTAGGATGTTGAATTTGGATAGAATTATACTAAAAATGGATCAACATCCCGCATCTCCCATTTTATTTCATACATAGAATTAGATCTCTTCTCTCAATGGGCCCATTATTTGATCTAATTTTACTGGGATATTTTCATTATCATTGATGTGGATCGGTGTAGAATTTTTCTTATAGTAGAGGACCAAATAATTTAGTCAACTAATCACTACATAAAGGGTCATATCTCAAATGCACTACCAACTGCATCATGATATACATAGAGGATTGGGTTTTCACTATTGAAACATGTGTGAGGGTGACAGTACTCATCGATGGGTATAATGGATGTTCTTAATCTATCGTGTTCTAGAACAATTGTCTGTGATCCTAGATAGAGGTGGATTTAGAAACTGGTGGTGACGTAGATATAGGCATCATGAGACCCTATAATGGGGCAAAGACTATCTCCACATGCATGTAACTATAGAGGGGATTCTGGATTATGAATATCTAACCTTCCATGATGACAAACATCACTTTTTCGGGTCATTATCAGGATTTTGAAATACACTAATGAAGTGAAAGTGCATTCATTGAATCATATTCCCGTTAGATTTGGATAGGTGAACAAGATTGTCAAATATTGGTCCTTCAAAGAAGTTTTCTTCTTTTGTGGAAGTGTGCCACTCTTTCCAAGGATCTATCCTTAAGGTAGGGTAGCTCTTTGGAATGGGGAGGACCTGCTTATAGGTTAGTGATAATGTGGTGAGCAAATACACCTTCATTTGTTAATATATGGGGAGGGCCTCCATGTTGGTTGGTTTTAGATTGGGGAGGACCATATCATGGATTCTTGTATGAGTGGGGATGATGATCACTTTTGTTGTTAATTATGTAGGGGGGACTCAACATTGATCAATTTGAATATGCAAAGGAAATCTACGATAATTAGTGGAAGCATCATGGGGAGGACCTTTGTACTGACAGATTGAAGCATGAGGATGATCTTTGTGATGGTCAATGATGGAGCAGGGAGGACCTCATCTAGAACATGGGGAATCATGGGGAGGGACATTTTTTGGAAAATTTAAGGAGCGGGGAGGACCTCCACATTAGTAGGATGTGTCATGGGGAGTACATTATTTCTAGGAAGAATATTTATTAGGAAGACCTCCATACTAATTGGTGAGGATGCAGGAAGGACCTCCTCATTGATTGGTGGGAACATTGGGAGCACCTCTATGATGACTATCGATTATGCAGGGAGTACATCTACATGGATCAATCTCATATATGGGAAATCCTCCTATTGAATTGTAAATGGAACATGGAGAAACATTATTGTGATTAGTTTTGACACAAGGATTTTCTCTATGTAGACTGGTGATAACATCATGTAGAGGACATTTATATGAGTTCTTTAGGTTGGGAAGTTATCTTCTTGAATATGAAAGAACATGAGGAGGACTTTTTCACTGATTGTGAGAGAAGGGAGGTCCTCATCCTGGTATGGTGATGCAACATATAGGTCCTTTTAACTGAATATCACCATCATGGGTTGTCCCATAATGATAGGTGGCGATGTCAGCAACTGAAAAATGCATCCCATACTTCATGTGGGAGACTACGGTCCCAATCCGAATCATGCATGGATGGATCCCTACAAATATGTCATTGGAATCTATAAAAATTCATTGGTAGTGGCATGAGTCACTATATTTGAATAATACAATTCCCCATATAGTGATCTCTCCTGGGCTAGGGGCTAACATTGGTATTTGGTGGTATGGACCAGGGCTAGAATAGTAGGGGTATAGTCCAAAACATCCTTATCATGGAGCATAGTTCATTGATCATATTGATGGGACCCAGTGGGAGACCTTCTTGGCGGGTCTTTCATGGTATTAATAGCCTTGGTATCTCATGAATCCCCCAACTCCAAGGAATATGTGAGCGAACCGTAGGATCACTCTGAGGAAAGGCTCCCAAAATGGATTTCAATTGGAATGTAGAGGGGTTTCAATCATTGTGAGCTTTGGGGGAATCATTGTTAGTGAGTTTATGAAGAATCCATATCCTTGATGTCCATATACCATTTGGTAATGACCCCATTATACTAGTAGAAAAATACTTGGGTGGCCATCACCTTTTTTTGAAATATTTTCATGGGTTATAAGGGATGGGGGTCCTAGTGGCTGATGCAATGGTGAGCGTGCTGTTTGAAATGATTATTGATTTACCATTTCTTATTCCCCTGCCTTTAATGGCATTTCATTGTTGATTTATTGTGACTAGGGTCCTACAAAGAATGTGGATTGAGCCATCTGTATATCTGTAAAGAATGCAATGTCCAATTCCCCAGTGTCATCCAGTTTTATAAAGTAGAGAAGGATACACCCTAATAATGTCACAACGTAGAATCTGCAATGTTCAACAACCCAATTTCTACTGATTACCAATTTAGTCCCAACATTTTCTCAATTGGTCATGGTAGCAGATAATTGGATACAATGACATAATAATCTTAAATATTTTAAATACTAATATTTCTCATGTTGAGGGGAATATATTCACATTTGGTTCATCATTACTATTAGTGAAGCATGATGCCTAAAAAATCTAACAACAAACCCTAATTAGGAGACCATCATGACTAATGGTCATGGTTTGAGGATAAATGATCCATTTCAGATTCAAAATTTCTATTTCAACTTCTCTCACTAAAGTGTGCCACCATCAGGTTAAAATTCCCTATAGTGAATTGTTACCCTGCATTCCCAATTTCCAAATATAATAAACATTTATCACTTTAATTGGTTATGTATTATCATTAATAAAAACTATATAATGGGATGTCAGTTTCACCTTCAATGGATTCCTGCTTGGAATTTTTTTCCTATCCTGGGTCTCAGTCATAGAGATAAGTCTTGGTTAGAGTACTCATTCCTCATTCCATTACATTTTGGTGGTTGATTAATTACACTGATTTTATCTATACATTGTAGTGGATCTTGATAGAGAAGATACCTTTGGTTAGGATATTATTCAGGTAGCCAGTCAATAGAATCTATGGATGTTAGGAACATTTGACCATTGTATTCTTAATCGTATGAGGGCATCTCATGGAGGCATCTTCGATGCGAAACCCAATAAATCACATTTTGATCATGAGATATCTAACACAAAAGGTATATATATTTTGAGTCTTTCACCATTGGAATTCCATTTATTTTCTAAGGTATCTAATTCCATGGGAACATATCTTCCTTGTATTCAACCTTATGCATCCCATTTATTGCATGAGGTATTTATTTTGGGTTTAAATTGTAACATTTTGTAGAGATGTGAGATGGTTGATAAGATCAATCCATGAAGGTTGGATAGGGAGGTGAATACTTAGGAGGGAAAAGGTCACACCTTGATGTAAACTTATGGATGTATGGACATTCTTAGTAAAGGCAGATCCATGAGGACTATCCCATAATGGGAAGATGTCACAACATGAATGTCATTGAGAACACCTAGTGGAGGAGAACCATGGATGGATCTATCCTAATTCTCTTGAAGGTGGAAAATTGAGGTTTGTCCCATAACAGGTAATATGTTACACTATGAAGGTGGGTGAGAATTTATCATGGAGGTGAACCATATGTGGATGGATGAAAACACCAAGGGAGGCGAATCTAAGAGGTGGGTTTCATAAAATACAGATTTTACTCTGTAGATGTTAATATGATCACCCCTGGAGGGGGATCAAGGAGGTAAATCCCATGGATTGAAGACCTAGTATTACAATTGGTAAGGATCGATCATCAGATATGCATTCTAAACACCTTATTTAGAAGACACAAATGAACTTCCAGATAGTTTTATGGCGTTGTTAAGAGACACTTGATAGGATTTGTCCATTATTTTTAACATCATGTGGTAAATATTATCATGTATTTAAATAAATAATCATTATTGAATGGTTTTGAAATTATTAATGTAGACTACCCTTTTTATGTGGATTTCAATTCATTGGAGTTGGTGTTGGGTATACGCATTGAACATCATGATGGACTAGGAGGAGATGTGGTCTCCTTGGAGAAGGGTATGCTCATCCCATGTTTGTGATTTGAAGTTGACCAGGATGGATTTGGATATTTGGTTTGGACTATATGGAGGCTTCATATATATCTCAGTAAGTTGGTAATCAACTCTCAAGTCGTTTGGAATGGGATTGGGAAAATACTTATGGAGGAGGCCCAAAGGTACTTGTTTTTTGGGCATACACATGGAATTTCCCATGTGGACGGTGATCAGGTAATATATCAATATAGACTGCCCATGGTGGAGGATGGGTATATTTAATGTTTACTACCAACCTCTAAGTCCATGTGAGTAATTCTTAGTGTGATAAACAAGTGTAAGAAACTGACCTGATGCATGTTCCATGAAATAACCATCGACGACAGGTTGTGTATGTATTACATGTAAAATATACTCAAAGAGGATATCATTCAATATATGGAGGATGTAATTACATGTGAGGAGGATGTAATTCCCTCTATGGTTAGGCTGTGTGGAGACTATCCCATTGCCCACACACATGGGGCATCATATACTGATTGAATAATGTATGGTCAATGTTTGATGTCATGTGTTGAAGATGTTGGTACTAGGATTTTTTACATCATAAAACACAAATGTGGGAGACTCAATTCCTACTCCTTAGTCACACATAAGCATCCCACATTCACCTATGAGAGGTGTTTGTCTTAAAAAATACCTTGGTGCAAGGACAGTAATGATTGTTAAACCACATGGTCCATGTTATTATGACTATGATGACATGAAACCTAAATTATAATACATATTAATATAAGAAAAAGGGATATTGGAGTCTCATTCAACACATGTTGTGGAGTGGGAGATGGAACTCATGGAACATTCCATATAAGGACTAGATGATTAGTTGTACAGGTCCCAGATGAGTATGGAGGCTCTAAGAGCTCATCCTTCATGAGGTGGTGCCGGATAAAGGCAATAATAATGTAGGGGACTAGGAAAGGGGATTCATGAAGCATAGTGACTCACTAATGGGTGCTTCTAAAAGGTCATGTGCTTCATGGTAATCAAAAAATTCACGAAGTAGTGGGATTCAAGAAACAGGGTGGCCATGGCTTTGGTGCATGTACTGGCTTGGTAATGGAGTGCTTCATAAAGGATGAACACATCAAAAATCCATAAGTTCCCCTTTAGTACATATTCATTCACGAAGTGTATGTGACTTTAAAAAATTCATCTCCCCCTTAGGGGGAGGTATTCAAGAACAAATGGTACTGGAAATTGGGTATCCTATTTTCCTAGGATGATCTATTTTTTTTTGTTTGGTTCGCAATACACAATAGGCTAGTGAATTAAGAGAAATTAAAAAGTGGAATGGTTCTGTCACCACCTGTAAAATATTAGAATGATGGGGATATTTATATGAAATAAGGTTGCTGATGTAGTAAATTTGTTCTAGAATAAATTGTGTGCATCAGAAATGGGTTTATCATTGTTTTACCCAAGAAGCCCATAGTCAATCATTTGGGTGATCACAATGTATTGTCAAACACATAAAGGAAACCATAATCCCTTTGCCAGTTCATGGTAGGTATTCTCATCCATTGGCCTCTGCACGCTCCGGTTGATCATTAAATATTAGGTCGTAGAAAATCAGACTCATAAAAGAGTTTTTGGTGTGTTTTGGCTTGGATTTGTTCTAAAGTAATCGTGTCATCCTCAACTGTAACTACAACACATATTTTGGTTCCAACATACCAACATTTCATTTTCTGATAGTCCTAAACGTAGTATACCAGTGCTAAGAATATAAAAATGGTGCTCTGAAACATATTATTTTTAATTAATCATGGATTAATACTTATTTTACAATCAATCCATGTTCTCTATGACCTGGGAGCCCAAAAAATTCAGAACCAACAACAAAGGAGCATTCCAGAACTCATCTGGCTAACGACATGAATCTGGAAATTTATCACACTCATAGGGAATTATTTTTCAAAAATAACTAATAGTAAACTATCAGTTGTATTTTAAATAAAATTTTTCATGATTCATCCATATATTGGATACCCACAATGTAATTCCCTGACCCAAGTTACCCAGAGTCAGTGGATTCTTACGTAACATTGGCATGATCACAAAAGATCAAGTCTTGAAAGACCGATTAGTTTAGTAGCCTTGGAAACACTAGATATATTCCTAATTCTTAGATTTTACATTATCTTTTCATTTTATTTAAATCGTTAATTGTTGAGGTAGTCGTTGAATCATCATGGTGTCATAAAAAATTATATTAATTTAATGTCTAAAAATTATAAAAAAAATTACCATGATGTAGGAAATCGTTTTAGCTATCCAATGATTATTTATTGTAAAAAATTTAACTTATATAACCCAATTTAATAATTGTTTTAGTAAAACAACACATGTTTGTGACAATTTTATTTTTACTTTAAATAAAAAGTTATTAACGACATTTTCTTACCCAAGTGCCTCCATAGGGTTCCCAAGTTGACCCATGGATTTTATTAGTCGGCAATGAATCATCCAATAAGGGTAGGACAAGTATCATGATATTTTCATATTTTTATAATATCATTTTTAATTTAAATTTCACTAATTACCTTTAATCATGATTAATATAACTTAAATGTTACTATTCACAAAAAATTATTTTCATCTCATTAAACCAAATTTTACTTCCTAAGTACAACCATGTATGTCGGAATTTTGAAATTCAATTCACAGAAGTGGTACAGTTTCATTTTAACAAAAAATTAGTTTTTTAACTACCACTTAGTGGTTTCACTATTCATAAAAAATTGTAGTTTCTCAGAACAATACCAAAAAATCACCCTAAGAGATAATTGATGTTCTGAATTAAAAAATGATGTATATATTACAAAAATATAAACATATAATTTTCATTAATTTGTTTTATAATTAATTCCAGCTGTCAAAACAAATAGAGTGTTTTTAAGAAACAATATCAATCAAATGATTGACAATTGTTTATGTCCAATTTCAAAGTGAAATTAATTATAATGAACACCATTGGATAAAATGGTAAAATTCTATTCTAATTATACTTTAAAACCACTCAATAGTACAATTTATCACTATAAATTATTTTGATTAAAAATATTGTTTCATAGTATTTTTCATTATTCATAAAAAATTGGAAGTTCTCAGAAAAATACCAAAAATTCAACATTGTCTAATTTTGATATTCCGAATCCAAATATGAACTTCATTCTGAAATATAAAATTTATATAATTTTAAAAGGTGGGAATTACTATTCATTACAGCTACTTTGATTTGTCACGGTGTGGTAGAATCTTGAATGTGCATAGAATGCAAGTTATTCCATTACTGAAAGAGAATTGTATCGTGGATGCTTGGTGTCACGACCCGTCCTCGGGGCCTGTGCCGTGACTACCCCAAGCCCGCCTTCCATAGGCCAGGGGCTGGTGACTAGCACCAAGGAGAAAATCCCGGTAAAAAGGGAAGGCATTTCCTTTGTAAAGTAAACAAGCACCATAGAGTAAGAAAGAGGAAAAGTAAACACTAAGTAAAAACAGAGTACAAATGAAGTGCGGAAAAGTAAATGGGCCAGTATACAAACCCAACTGAAAGTAAAGTACAACTCGAATGGGAAAACAACAACTGTAAAGTAAAAGCCACTACACCGAGCTGTCCACTGGAAATCCCACCTAAAGGGTGGGTACAGATAGCTCCAATGCTCCTCGGGTCCCGCCGTCCGCTCTGAGCACGTCCCGCCCAGTGGTCCACCTCCAGGTATCGTTCTGCTCTGCAAGCCTCAGCCACGATCAACGCTGTCCGTCGTCTGCAACCAACACAACGTAGTGCGGGCATAGCCCGTGTAGGGGTGAGTATAACGATACTCAGTAGGGACCCCGAGACCCTCAAGGTCTCACTAAAACCAACAAAGATAACCACAAGAAGATCTCAACAGATAACCTCTACTTAGATATATTCCCATACATATACCGAAGTTATCAAGTAACCCATAATAATCATGAGGCAAACACAAGGTCAAAAGTCTCAGCTCAAACCAGGATTTTCACCATCGAAACCGTAACTGCTGAAGAGCTCCGTCTCTGGAGTGTACAGTGGTCCTGTCACAACTCCGAGGTACTGCCCACTAACTTAAGACTGATGTAGTACTCCACCTATCGAATAATGCGGGCCAACCGCTACCAACAAGCGCTCCCATGTGCCGCTACAACCAAGCGCACCTCTGACGTGGGTCTTCCGCTACAACCAAACGCTCCCATGTGCCGCTACAACCAAGCGCACCTCTGTCGTGGGTCTTCCGCTACAACCAAGCGCTCCCATGTGCCGCTACAACCAAGCGCACCTCTGTCGTGGGTCTGCCGCTACAACCAAGCGCTCTCATGTTCCGCTACAACCAAGCGCACCTCTGTCGTGGGTCTGCCGCTACAACCAAGCGCTCCCATGTGCCGCTACAACCAAGCGCACCTCTGTCGTGGGTCTGCCGCTACAACCAAGCACTCTCATGTGCCGCTACAACCAAGCGCACCTCTGTCACACACCGAGTCGTTCGATCAGCAGTCGTCGGGTCTCAGTTAGTTACACGGTCTCCGTGCTCCGCCCGCTCGTCTCCGGGAGGGTCCGCTCCACGAGCTACTGGTCGATACTCCAAGTATCACAAAGTCCCGCAAGGAAGTATCTCGATGGACCACCTCGTCATAGGGGTCTCAACGCAACAGACGGCGCGTCAATCAGACGCCCGGTCTGTGAGTTATTAGCCTTTTCTTCCCAGGGGCCCGGTTGGTTTCGTGAGTGAACCAATCCGGCCGTAACTCAACTATACCTCGAACATTCACAGGGTATACTCATAGGGACCATTTTTCAACGTGATCACCAATGCCACTGACGGTTCGTCAAACGGACGTCTGGTCTGAAAGATATCAGCTTTTCCGTTCCAGGTGCCCGGTTGGATTTCAGTGCGATCCAACCCAGCCACTATCCATCTGCATCCAAAACTCGGGCGGAGGATGCCAAAAGTTCCATCTCATCAAGAGGAACTCAACGTAATAAACGGTGCGTCAATCGGACGCCCGGTCTGAGAGTTATTGGCTTTTTTGTCCCAGGGGCCCGGTTGGTTTTTAAGGCAAAACCAACCCGACCGTACTCCACTTGCAACCAAACCTCGGGTGGAATGAGCCAAAAGATCCATCTCACTAAGAGGAAACTAACAAAGATGAAGGCACGTCAATCGGACGTCCGTAGCTCAAGATATGAGTGTTTTCGCTCCGAGGGACCGGTTGGTTTCGTGTACGAACCAACCCGGCCGAACCCAAAGTATTCCGAAACTTTGAGTGCGATAAACCGAAACGACCAACTCGCTCCAAGGATTGCGTTTCCGCTGACGGCGAGTCGTTTGGAGGCCCGTAGCTCATGTTACGGGCGTTTGAACGAAAGTCGTCCGAAGACGGGGGGTCCGGGCCCGGGCCGACCCGGCCTGAGCCCCCTGGTTGGCCCGAACCGGGTCGGGTCCGACCCGGTTGGCCCGGCCCGGCCCGGCCAGGGCCGGTCCCGCTCGTCTCGGCCGAGCGGCCGAGCGGCCGACGCGGGGGAAAGCCGCCGCCACGCGTGACACCCCCGCGGCACCCGCGGGGTGTCGGCCAGACAGCCGGACGCGCCGCGTGACAACCCCACGACACCCACGGGGTTCCGCCTTGGACACCCGCGGGGTGCCGCGGGATAACCCCGCGGCACCCGCGGGGTGCCACCGCCTCCGCCCGCCGGCGCCGCCGCGCCGGCGACCCGCGCCGCCACCGGCTTCCGCGGGCCGCCGAAGTCACTCCGGTGGCCCGTTTTCCTTCCCGTCTGCGCCGTTGTTCCTCCCGGGTTCCGTTCTTTACTGCGAGATCATCCAACATCCGTTGCGGCACGTTCCGTCGTTGCCCGCCAAATCTGCACAAAACGAAGAACGGCAGAGGGTCGTCGGGCCGTGTTCGTTTGGCCCGCACCCTCCGCATTATAGATAATCAACGGGAGAAAATAAAATGTTCAACAAATGAACCAACAATTTTAATAAAATAAAATTGTTTCTTTGATTCCGGTTCTTTAATTTTTAAAGAACGTCCACAGAAATAAATAAAAAGGGGGGGGGGGGGGGTAAATCCCAAAATAAATCCCTACCTCGTTGATCGTCGTGCACATGCGTTCTTCGCGGAAAAGCTTGTCGCAGAAGAGGGGGATCGTCGCGTCGTCGTGGGAAGGCGTCGCGTCGTCGCGGAATCCGGCGTTGAGTCGGCGAGCTCGACGGACCAAGAACAACATATTTAAATTATAAATAATTAAATCTGTGTTTAAAACCAAAAGAAAAGACCCTTGCGAGGAAATCCGAAATCACTCACCTCAACGGTCAGTGATCGGAGATCGGAGCGGGGAAGAACGTCTTGGATGGAATCATCGTCGATTTCCGGGTTCGGCGTTCTTCGCGTTCTTCGCGTTCTTCGCAAGGGAGAAGAAGATACAAGGGTCCTCTCAAATCTTCTCAATGCGCAAGTAACCAGAGGTCGAGCGTTGGCCTTATTTTATTATTACGCCAACGGATTTGAAAGCTGGTTAAGAAATGATCCATCAATTCGTTGAATTAATTCAACGAAAGAAACAGCCCATTTAATTCACGAAATAAACCGCCCAATTAAATGGTCTGTTATGATTTTAAGAAACGCGTCAGTTGACTTACATTAATATGGGTTTTCGCGGGTGTGTTTCCTAGCGGAAAGAAACGGCGGGGCTCGTACGGGCCCCACCTCGCAAATATCCTACCAAAGGGGTTGGATATTTCTGGATAGCATCCTATCTGTTTCAACTCAGTTCAAGCCGCCTTTAAGTGGCTTCAAGTGGCTTACAAGCGGCTTAAGTGAAATAAAATAAAGTTGTCGCAAAATTATTTTATTTCTAAACTTTAAGCCCAAAAATTAAAAACCACCCCCGAGCAAACGCAACTCCGGAAGAGGCGTTTCTAAGAGAATATCGGCGCTGTGATTTCATCGGTGCCATCACAATTCGATTCCGGGCACCGGTTCAAATGTTAGAAAAACCCGCTCATCCATTCACTGAACGTACCCGAGCCAAACTTCGGAAAAGGATTCATGGCACACCGGGCCTCGGAATCAGGCGCCGTCAGAAACTGCGTTCTTGTAAAATTCCAAAGAAAATTAAGAAAAATATTTCCTTTAAATTTACGAGTCTTTACACTTGGGGTTTTACATTCTCCCATCCCCAATAAATTGAGTCCCCGAAATTTGAAAATTTTATTCGAAAATAAAAGGTTGAAAATAGAAAATACTTTTGTGGAGAACCCAAATCAGAAATAAGGTTAATAAAATTTAACCTTAATAAGAGGGAAAGAAAAATGAAAAAGTCACCACCAAATTATGATCTCGATTAGAGGAACATTGGTGGAAATTAGAGACATATAATTTGAGGAAAAATGTAAATATTTGTACAGAGTGATTGAGGTCATCAATCAAAAACAAGTGTACAATTGAGGGCCTCAAACCCGTTATTTTATGGTGATTTAAAATAACATTTGATCAACAAAACATAAGGTATTAGGATAACACATTTTTTTAATATCCCTTTCCTAATGTTTAAGAATAATATATTCATAGAATAAGAGAGAGGTATATATATTCTTGACTAGTAGAGTTTCAAACCTCAACTAATTTCTACCACAAACTCATCTTTTACTCAAAAGATAATAGAACTCAAAAATATTATATTTATCCTAATCGTACAAGGTTCAAAATATTAACAAATACCATTTAGAATAGGAAAACTATATTTTAATAACCAGGGACTTCCTATAGGCTAGTGGAAGTTAATAAAGGCCTGTCGCACTATGGTTTTTTGTTCGATTCCTACAGCTTTTTCCGATGTGACGGGTTATCCCCCAAACTGCTTGTTTTCCTTTTCCTAAAACTATATTATTATAATCTTCCAAAAATAATATTTAAAAATGTTTTCACCTTAATCAATACAATACAAAGTTCATCTTAATCCATTCCAACCTTTATAGTTAGCCAAAATACATCTGTCCAGAATTTCTCTAAAAGGTCTCTAAATTCCAAAATCAATTATAACATAATATTCCCCAAACAATGTAAAGTTTCTCTTATTGTCACATATTAAAAATACGATTAACTTCATCATATTAAAAACATAATGAAAACAACAAGTACTGTAGTACAATCCTTATATATATCACATTATTCTTATAACCATAATATAGTTCTTGAGTTGAAAAACACAAATACAATAATTATTCAACTTCATCTGTAGTAACAACATAATCTTAGCCTCGATCACATGGTATTTTATGAGGTAAGTTTCCCTAACGCTTAAGACATTCATTTGAATAATACCCCATTTATCTACAATTATAGCATTCAACATTGATAGCCTCTTTCTTTCCCTTAAAATCAAGAGCTTGGTGACCTTTTTCTCCACATTTATAACAAAGTCCCATTCCTTTTATGAATGTACCGGGGTGATTATTCCCACAATTAAGCACATAATAGAAAAATCCATCTTTCCATTTTCCCTTTATCTGTCTCTTTTTCCATCGTTCTCTTATTCTCTTGCTTTACTTTATTGTCATAAGAATTAGAGAATTACTTTTTTGTCTTGATAACACATGATACAATATCTTCGTATGATGAGAAATATTGTGATACTAAAGATCGACGGAGAAATGGTTTTAACCCATCAATGAAATGATCAATCTTACTTCATGGGTTATGTATGTAATCTGAAGCATGCCTTGCTAACCTTGTAATGATAGACTCATACTTTGTAACATTCTCGTCCTCCTTTTTCCTCAGACTCAAAAATTGCAATTCCATATCTGCTCGATGGTCCCGAGGGAAGTATTTTTTTAAGAAAATCTCTTTGAACTCGCACCATTCCATATTTGATACATCATCATCTTCCTTTTTGTTTTGAATCAATGACAACCATTGATCAACATCACCAGTGAGGTGGTAAACTTCCATGATAACCTTTTACCTTTCACTACTACCCATGGCATTGAATATTTTCTCTAAAGAATTTATCCATTGCTCAGCTACTAAGGGATTTCTACTCCCATTTAATGTTGGTGGTTGTTTCCTCATGAAGCGATCTAACATTGATCCTCCATGTTTTGGATCAGGGTGCTCCATACGAGTAAGGTTATTATTCATAACCTGAGTGAGTTGTCCCAGTATAGTGAAAAGCTGATCAGCACCAGTTGTATCACTCTCTCCAGTATAATTGTCTTAAGAAGGAGGGAAATCCCTACATGGAGTGCGTGCATTGATATGGTTTCCATTCCTTACACTAGGCACCATTTCTAAACGATGGCATAAACTAGATCAGTTTATGAATAAAAATACATAATTCCATACTTGTAAAAAACTTAACATAAAATAAACAATTTATCGATATAATCCATAATCATAAAAATGTTTTCTTTGATGATGTATAAACTCATAAACCCTTTATAATGGTTTGTAATGAAAATGAGAATTATCCAAAGAATATCCCCTGGGAGTGTCGTAACCAAGAGTGCAGCAAGGCTCATTGTTGTGCACCAGTTCTTGTTCGAGACTAGCTCAAAGCGGTGTTTCAGGGTCTTCCCCTAGGTACATATGTGCCAGAGCCGCCTCTACCTGCTTATATCCAAACATGGATGTATTACTCGAAAAACTCTAAAAATATCTATAATACCAAAATTATAAAAAAAATTTCAATAATAATCCTCAAAGTCTATCATAGGGCTATGTTCTCCAATTAGAGTTTATCTAAATCTAGCTTCCAAGGTTAGTACTAAACTGCCTCTGATACCAACTATAATGCCCCATCCCCAGTTACCCAGAGTCGGTGCATTATTACGTAACATTGGAATGATCACAAAAGTTCAAGTCACAAAATGCCGATTAGTTTAGTAGCCTTGGAAACACTAGATATATTCATAAGTCTTAGATTTTACATTATCATTTCATTTTATTTAAATCGTTAATTAATGAGGTAATCGTTGCATCATCATGGTGTCATAAAAAATTTAATTTATATAATGTCTAAAAATTATAAAAAAATTACCATGATGTAAGAAATATTTTTATCTTTCCAATGAATATTTATATCTGAAAAGATAACATATATAACCCCATGTAATAATTGTTTTAGTAAATCCACACATGTTTGTGACAATTTTATTTTTACTTTAAATAAAAAGTAATTAATGTCATTTTCTTACCCATGTGGCTCCATGGAGTCCCCAAGTTGACCCATGGATTTTATTAGTCAGCCATGACTCATCCAATAATGGTAAGACAAGTGTCAAGATATTTTCATATTTTTATAATATCATTTTTTCCTTAAATTTCACTAATTAACTTTAATCGCGATTAATAAAACATAAAAGTTACGATTCACCCAAAATTATTTTCAACTCATTGAACCACATTTTACTTTCTAATGACAACCATATATGTCGGATTTTTGAAATTCAATTCACATAAGTGGTAAAGTTTCATTTAAACAAAAAATTAGCTTTTTAACTACCACTTAGTGGTTTCACTATTCATCAAAAACTGAAGTTTCTCAGAACAATACCAAAAATTCACCCTAAGCTATAATTGATGTTCCGAATTAAAAAATGATGTATATTTTACAAAACTATATCATATATTTTTCATTAATTAATTTTATAATTGATTCCCATTGTCAAAAAAATAGTGTGTTTTTAAGAAACAATATCAATCAGAAGATTGACAATTGTTTATGTCCAATTTCAAAGTGAAATTAATTCTAATGACCACCATTTGATAAAATAGTAAAATTATATTCTTATTATACATTAAAACCACTCAATAGTACAATTTATCACTATAAATTATTTTGATTAAAATGTTGTTTTTAATTATTTTTCACTATTCATCGGAAATTGGAAGTTCTCATAAAAATACCAAAAATTCAACATAGGCTAATTTCGATATTTCGAATCCAAAAATGATTTCCATTCTGAAATATAAAATTTACATAATTTTAAAAAGTAGGTGTTACTATTCATAACAACTACTTTGATTGGTCACGGTGTGTTAAATTCTCGAACATACGTACATACAAGCAATTCCATTATTGAAAGAGAGTCATACCGCGTATGATTGGGTTTTTACAAAAAACAAAATAGATAAGTATAAATTTATATATAAACTAGTATAAGAAGAAAATAAAAGAAAATTTCAAAATATCCCTAAACTCAAACCAGATTTCAATAGATATCGCATATTATTCAACAACCATAATTCCACATGATTGAACACCACCAATAAAATATCTATATGAAAAATTGATAGCTGATATGGCCACCGAGATAAGGAAAATGAAATTAATAAATAACCTATATATCACCATGTGACCCCACGTGTCACTATCCAACCATATACATGACATTTTTTATGAAAAATAAAAAAACATGAAGCTCATATTTTATTATTCAAGGTCATCGAAACCCTATAGGAATGATAATATAACCAAACCACATGCATATATTTTATATAATAGATCAAAATTCATTAAATTTGGGAAATAATACTAAGATGTAAGAATGCGATTTTTGTTTAAAATATATTCATATTAAAATATCATCAAAAAAGAATTTCTACTTAAAAAATTGTATTATATTTATAGAAAATTATTCTCTAATTTCTTAGAAGTATATATATTTACTTAAAAATTTCATATTGAATATAATAAACAATTTTTCCTTAAAATATAAAAAAAACATAATGATGTGTAATTATAACTACTAATATAATGATAATAAATATTATAATTATATTGATGATACCGATTATAATTTACATCATAGGAAAACACAGGTATACTACATATATAATAGGTGAAAATGATAACAATTCCATTACATGATCTATCATATCAGCACACCAAATGTAATAAAATTTTCTAAATGACTAGTCATTCCCTGCCGATAAAAATAAAGAGGAAAACTCCTAAAGTAGTGAATGATATATAATAAGGCCCACTATTTGGAACATGAACATAAACTGGGGTATAATGTGTATCAAATCAGTTATCATCCAATACTCGGTTTCCTATGGTATTTGAAATGGAGGGAAGGAAATAAATAGAAGAATATAGTAGAATCCATGAATATAAAAATATATTATAGTCTTAATTATGGCAGTATTTGTTTAATTAATACATAATGAAGAATCATAAAGACTCTCATTCCTCAAGAAGAATTTTCCCAAAGCCACCCATTGGTTTCAATAGAATTACTACATCACATGATAGGGGAGTCAACATTATTTATAACAAAGGGTGTGTACATATGGTCATACTCTTAGAAAATATATTTTAATGTTTTGATAATTCTTTATATAATTTTTGTCAAATTAAAATATATTTAAAAACCATCAAAACCAACTAAAAATCATTATATAGAATAGAAATATTACATCACTTCCAAGCACATGTTTTAAGGAGACAAACAAACCCTTGAATTAAAAGTAACCTAAATAAATCAACCAAAAAAATTAACCTCTTTAAACATAGAAACATGTTTATACGGTTTATTCAGGAAATTTATCAAAAATTATGTTCATGACGAAGTTGTAAAAATGGTTTAAAACACATTAATTAACAAAACAATGAAAATTTTATTTAGTAGAAACATAGTGAAATTTAGTTATGAATTTAAAAAAATTCATATAAAAGTATATTAATATCAATGTGTATTTGAAATGTGGATCTGAAGGAGAATAATAACAAAATGTTTCTCTATTATAATTCTTTAAACAATAGGATACATTCTTTAAATAGACATGGAAGAAGTAAATCCCTGGTGAAAATATAATAGTGGACCTAAGAAACCTATCACACACACAAAGATTAACTAATTAGAAGTATTTATAATCCAAACCATACACATGATTCTGAAAGGGGATCACATAGTGAATTGGTGAATAAAAAAACTGAAACAGAAGAGTTATGGTGGAGGAACCAATACACTATTAGATACTATAAGAAATAATATGTAGAAGGTACAAAAAAAAAATGGTGATGGACGGGGAGGAATTTGGTTTATGTGAGCTGTCATCCTTTCTTCTTTGATTGTGCTGCATGAAGAGGGTTAGGGGGAGACAAAATATGTTATTTAAATGGACTAATGGAATAAGAAAAAATTTCAAAATTTTATGTGAATGAGAAGCATTAATTTTTTCTGTAAGATAGTAAAAATCTTGCTCCAATGTTGTGATACTGAATCGAATTCCATGGGAAATGCACATGGGTTTGCTACATGATTACACTAAAAATGTACATATTGTGTTATTAGATCTACTAAAAACTAATTGAAATAAAAAATATTCACACATGATTAGAAAAAAGTATTCACCAAACCCTGACACATAGATTTCACACCTAAAATATCAAATATCTTGGTAAAAGAGACTCTTAGAATTGATTAATAATAGAAAAAAATTAAAACAGATAAAATAAATAATTAAAAATTTGGTTAGTTTGTTATATAATGTATCTATAGGTGGTGATTTATAGAATGATGGATTACATCTTGTATAGGGGAGACCTAGAGGGAGGCAGTGTAACTGAGAACAGTGGTGAGTAGTCCTAGTGATGGAAATAGTTGTTAAATACTAAAAACAATAGGATGTATCTGATTGTACAAATATGTAGAAGCAAGGATTATCATTAAAGAGGATATAGTGGATGGAGAGTATTGGTAGCATGTTTTACATGAACAAAACCTCCCCTTTAATTGTCAATGTGGGGGTACTGTTGGTATCTTTGGTGGGTTGACACACCCAGAATCCATTTAGGTAAATTTTATAGAATCAATGAAGGGTTCGAACAAGCCAATGATTCGGAGTTTCCTATGGTGTTTTCAGTATCAAATCCTCAATAAGTAATAAATTCTTACTCTATAAATATATTTATCTTTGAGTGGTGTTTTTTGGGGTTAATTCAATATATAATTAGTTATAAAACTTGAGGATATTAATATTTTAATATTGAAGGGTTGTCTATGGCCAAATCCACCCATAATTATCCCTATACTTATCCTTGAATTTTTACAATTTGTTATTTGAGTGGTTTTAATTGTTACATCCTATGTTAAATTTTCACATTTTTCAAATTAACTTATTTCAATATTATCACTAAAATAGACATACAATCATTTTTAACCCCTAAATTACAATCAAACAAATGTACTTGCATGATATTATTGACATTAATTTTGGGTTTTATTAATTTTCAATAATTTTAGTATTCTATATGAAAACAACTCTAATTTACCCTTCACATCATAATATATTTATTGATATTTTTAAATCAAGAATATTTGAATATATAATGGTTTATACTGGGGGTGTGGCTATGGGGTGGAAAAATTCAATATCAAAAAAACATGTTAAAGTAATTTTTTATTGAAAAATTAAAGATTCACAAAGTATTGTTGATAGATAATCACCTAAAAGCTGATGAAAAAACACAAGTGGTTGTGAAAGATGAAAATTGGAATAAAATGGATAAGAATATTATCTCTAATATCCATATGTCATTGAATTTAAATTTCATATAAATTATCGTGAAGATGAAGGTAGATAATGAGTGTTGTGTAAATCTATGAAAAATGGTTTTGGAAAATTTTATACAGAAAAGCATTAAACTAAAAAAATAAACTATTTGAACTGTGGATTTATCAATGGAAACTATCCAAATCATCATTATCAATACACTTTTTTTATCATCTTACGATGTTGAGTTACAAAATTGTTGATATTGAAAATTCTAAGATTATACAATTATATTTTAATATTTGTATGATCATATCATCATGAACCTTGATTACAACATCATGATTGATATATTTACCTTCCATTTTATTGATTCTATATTTATGGAGAATAAATTTTGTGCATATACAAGTAGATTATAAATAAAAATTCAACACAATTGGAGGATCTCACAATGGAATGTGGGAAGATAATGGTGTTTGGTTCCATTGAGATAAAAAATTATTGAAATTATAAATAAAGGATTAAGCTAAATATAAAAATTTCTAGAATTTGGAATGTAATGGATCTTGAAGAATTAATTTTAGAATTATAATTTCTGTGGAAATAACTATAAATTAATTATAAGGAGTAATATAGTTAATGAAATGATATTAGTAAGTAAAAGCTTCATGGCTAATTGTCATTGAAAAAATATAAGGAACACATAGATAATGAACTGATGGAAACATTAAAAATTATATTCCATAAGATATTCTTTGATTAGTTTGAAAATATACTCTAAGTAATTTTTTCCTTGCAGAAGAACCACACATTGTAGTTAATTGGATTCAAAATCATAAAAATGAAAATGCATAATAGTATAGTGTAAACCATCAAATGAGTATACCATATGAAGCGGCTACATGTGACATATTGTCTTTAGGGTAATTTTCCGACATCGGATAAAAGTATCATACTGAGAAAAGAGTGATGATTTTTGTGAATGGTGTACTCATCATGTTAAAGATAATGTTATCAAATTACATGTACATGCTTGTCAGTGAACGATAAAATATAGAGAATATAACTATAGACTAATATATATTTATAGAAGTGTTAACAATGTCATAAAATAAAAAGATTATCTCTCGGTCTAAAAAGGCATAAATATCATTACTTATAATATTATTATACTTGGGGTTAAAAATATATCATTACAATATTGCGAGCATTATATTTTATGAAAACAACATACGATGAAGTCCAATACCACAATGATGGGGATAAAGATCATATCAGAGTGGATCTCATCCATTTTTTGGATATTATAAGTTATATAACTTGGAAGATAAATATACTATATGGAACCATACATTTCATGCATATATATTACTTCATGTTAGATTAATGTTCAATAAATAACATTATTATTGACAACATAGTCATAAAGTTCTTGTTCTTTGAAAACATGGATACATGAACAATATATTAATATATATTCTATATTATCTAAAACTAATATATTCATTACAATAACTATTATTATACATATCGTACATAAAATTCTATTCATAACCATGGGATGGGATGTATAAGAAATGGAGAGATAATATGCCCATTAAAATTAAACACTAGATATATTGATGATCACATAATCAAATTATGAGATTAAGTGTATGAAAATAGGAGCTTAACATTTTAAAACCATACCCATCATAAAATAGATCTTAATAATGACTCATGGAATTAGTCGTTGATTCTTAGAAGACATGAGTTATAAATTATCAATGAAAAATGTCTGTTAGAGTTAAACATTTTCATAAGAATTATGTTTCTTCCATGCACATAAGCATATAAAATCCTTTCCTTAGTATTCAATGATCACTACCAGGACTATCATAGTTGATTGGGTCTACTCTCTAGAATGATCATATTAATCATGTATTAAATAGAAGAATATCATAGTCAATGTATTCCTTAATATAATAGGGGGAACTCCCCATTCTATTTTTATCACATTATATATCCTAACATACATAATGCATTGGAGTAATATATCATTTGGGCCCAACCCATATCATAAAAATTTATAATGATGTGTCCAACTAGATCATTAACCATTCTTTATCAAGTATACAATTATCCTATACGAACAGTTAAAAACCAAGGATATATAGATAAAATAGTTGATATAGCTAATCGCCATAATGGTTTATAATTTTATTTGTAAGATGAAAATTTCATCATAAATGGATAAGGAATGATATTTTAAAAACAAATACATTATCCACATTTCCCAATTTCAATATTTTATTGTGTTTAAATAATCAAATTATACAACATTTTCATAAAATATTAATAATGTCATATCTAACTCAATCAACTTAATATAACCCAAAATATAGCTAGAAAATTGTGTATTTATAAAATAAACCATTAACACAATAATATTTTGTTATATTAGTTTATTAAATTAATTTTATACGATATCTCAAAAAATTATATTACATTTAATATTTTTTAAAAAGTTGATTTATTTTTTTATTAATTGAATAAATATTGGGATTTTGTATTATAGTCATTTAATTTATATATATACTTCATAAATATTATAACTAAATTAACATAATGAAAATAATTTTATTATTATAAATACGTCCTTTATTTTTTACTCACAATATACCTTTGTCCATAAATGGTATATTTAAAAGTAAGAGAGTGAAAGTTTCCATTTGTTTTTTTAAATATTATATAGGTCATTTTATTGGTCAATTTTCACTTAAAATAATTAAATTTTGAAACTAAGATCATATGTGTTTAATTACCTTCCCACAATAAGTATTTAGTTGAAAATTAGTTACCTTAACATTTAGTTTTAATTAATGTTTATCCGATTTTCCCTTTATCGATGTGATATATTTTTCCGTGGTTATTATTAATAAATCCTAAAAATACTAGTGGACTATTAACCAAGTTTTGACATGTTGATTCAAAATATGGAATCTATTTTTCAAAATTTTATTACAAAAAGTGGCTTAAATAATTTTTCAAATAGCTGCGCAAAACGGGATGAAAAATATTTTTATGGAAAATACATTTTTAAGAATAAAAAATGGATTTATTTTTCCATCATGCATAAGAAAAATTTTTAAATGAATATTAAGGAATTATATTTATTAAATAATATTGAAATTTTATTCAAATCATTCAACAATTGTGATTAATTTATTTTATTTAAATAAAAACCCATAGCATGCAAGAAAACTATTTTTTCGATAAATAGATCATTTATCTTCATATGAAAGTTTTTTATTTTTATTTCCAAATTTATGGTTAAAATTGAATTAATTTTATAATAATGTAAAAAATATTTTTTATCAATTTATTATTTTCTAGTATTACCCACCAATCTATAATCTAGGTGATAATAATCAAATTAAAAAATTATGCATTGAATAATTATCATGTATTGTTAAAACAATGTATTAAAGGTAAAGTGTTATATAAAAAAAGAATATATAACTATATCATAGTATATAAGGATGTTACATTCCACTACCTTTAAATGAATTTCTGCCCAAAAATTATATCGATTTGATACTTACAAATGCGGATATATATAATTCTTTACATCATCAGGTTCCCAAGAAGATTCTTCAAATTTTTGATTCTTGGTAGGATCTCTAACAAGAAGAGTGTCATATTTCTATAGTACATTATATCAACAATGAAAAATTTACAATTATTTTTCTTCATAAAAATGATCATGATCTACTGTTATGATCTTTTATTGTAGTTCATGTGAAGGATATAATATTTCATTCCTTAGGAGAGATTCGTGGAACACATCATGAAATTAAAAGTGGTTCAGTGGAAGTGGATAAAGAACAGATGCCGTCTAAACTCCATAAATAATATAAAAGGTGAAATCATTACAAGGGATTAGATTTCCGCTATTTTCTAGTCTCATAACATTAATCCATTCATAAATTCATAGGAATAGTTTCTCAATAACATAAATTTTGTATTTCACTGATAATTGTCAGCATAACATTTTTATTTTCCATAACCTGAATTAATTTGTGGCTAAATGTATATTGATTTCTCTAGATTTTAATTTTACAAATCCTTTTTCCATATATTCCTTTATCCAAATTTCATTCCTTCACGTTTGAGTTGTGCTCACCGCTCCATAAAGTCATCACCATGAATATTCTGAATGATCATAAGAAATATATTGTTGTATGAATACTCCACGGAATGATGTATTTGATCCCAAAAACATAAAAAAATATATAAAATAGTGCATACTACATTTTAAATTGCTTTAAAGATTCTCTCAAACTGGCAAAATTTCGATGGAGGATAATCAAAAATAAAACTCAACTCTGTATTAGGATCCTAATGGATATTTGGCTGGAACATTGAGGTTATCGTTAGATCCCGATTTAATGAAAATCATGGTGGTATTTCATGAATCCTTTATAAATAATTTAGGTATATTATGGAACAATAATTGATATTAAATTGATATATAATATTAATTAAGTATTATGAATTCATAAGGTAATTGATGACCACTAAAATAGAATTATAGAATAAAAAATTATTGTGGATTCATGTGACCACAATCAGTGGTGATGTTTTCCCATTTCAATTATGGTAAAGGAAATGTTTTCAATAACCCATTAAAATTATATCTCTTAGACACAAAATTATGACATAAAATGCATTTATATAGACACTCTAAAACATATCAATCATGATTTACCACCATTTATAAAATTTCATATCTCTATAATTATTTTTACATGTAGTAATAATGGAGAATTATGTACTATGGAAATAATAAAATAGCTTATTCAAAAGATATGGTATTTATGGGAAACATACATGGTTCCTAAACAAAATTAATCCATAAAAAGTAAGGTTAAATGTGAGAACATTAACATTATTCTCATACAGTTCCACATTATCAATATGTGCCTATTTAATCCACATAATGGTATATGGTTGAACACTTATTTGAGAGAAGGATAATATTTCTCCCTTTCCTTCATGATTTCCATATCCATAACATTAAATTATCTAAATAATATACCATATGTTATCCAAATAATAGACACACTATCTAAATACTTTTTACAAGGATCACCTTCTGCATGGTTCACATCCTAGGGTTGTGATTTTATGATTATTGATAATACATAATATACTCCAACCATATTACTTGGTTTATATTCCACTCCTACCATCTTGTATGGAGAATATTAAACTCATTGTGAGTAAATGTATACCGCAAAATTTTTAATATAAACATACATAGAATATCATTCAACGTAAATATAATCTCTTCAAATCCCTAATGTAATAAATACTGCAGCTAAAACCAAATCATGATATGGAATCATTTTAACATTATCATTCAATATTTAAGGCATAATTATTACCATATTATTATTCATGAGAACACATCCCTATGTATTTTTGATGTATCACTATACATTAAAAACCCTTCTCTATAGTACGGAAATTTATGCACATGTTCTCTGAATTAGATTCTATTTAGTTCATAGAACCTTTTTCTGCATTCATTGATCATAGGGAAATATGATCACTTTTATGTTTACATATTGAGTGGATTAGACATTCATGGAAATTATTCTACCAATCACTGAAAATATCATGAGAAATCATGAAAACCTCGAATCATGGTCACATTGATTTGCCTAAGACAATCATTAATATCATCCATGTTTGATGGATCAACAGATAACACTTCTAGGATATAAAAATGAATATATATATGATTCCAAAATTCACAAATTATAAAATTTCCATTTATACTCTAATTCAATATTTTATTCATTTCAAACGCAAGATTATCTTCCTTTACTTAATTTCACATTGAATATTTGATAATAGGTTCTATAAATACTACAAAAATTTGATCAAGGTAATATATAAGGAAACTATCCATTAAATCAATTAAGATAGAATAGAAATTATTAAGACCAAATAGAATAACTAAATATTTATATTTTATTTAGATCATACAAAATGTTTTCGTTTGTACATACACCTTCAGGATCCTTAATTAATAATATCCAGAATAGAGATCAATCTTAGAAATGTATTGGGAATTGTTTTTTTGACCAGAAAAGTATTAAATATGAGGTTTGGGATACATATTCATTATTTTAATCTTGATATGTTCTTTATAATTAACAAAAATAACATTTTACCATCATTCCTCTTAACAAAATGAACTTTTTCACCCCATGGTGGCACACATGGCCCATAAGTCCCTTGTCGAGATTATCCCGAAATTTATTCTTCTACTCTTTCAACTCAGACATGACCATTCTATATTGATTCATCTAAATTTTGGTAGTACCATATATGCATTATATTAATAAAGTATCTTCTATATTTGCTGGAATACTATGAAACCATTTTTCAATGACATTATAAAATTCCCACACAATAGGTGTATCATCAATATTATGTTTTAACCTAACTATTTAAGATAAATTCCTCTCAAAATAAGAATCATGACCCCATAAAGGGTTTAATTTATATTACATCATCATATTTATCATTCCATCGATAGATGATCATAGGTTTTTTAGGATAATAAAATGTGTTGTACAATTAATAATAAATTGTTGCATGCAATATGTAATGAAATCCGTTCTATACCAAAAAGAACATCAAATTCAACTAGATGTAGTATTAAGATATTTATTGGAATCACACTACCCCACACATCAATCATAGAATAATAATAATCTGTTGATGTGATCATCACATAAACATGGTTATTTTCTTCTCATCGAACATCTAATCATTTTGTATGTACTATGATACCATTAGAAAATTCCTTTTATAAAATATGTGGGATGTTTTTTATCGAATAATACAATATCAGTTCCATAGTTGATGTTATGTTCTCCTTTAACAACATCACTATCATAATACACATTGATAATTTTGATTGAATTTCATTTCAATTTTTCTGTTTTCTTAAGAGGTTTGTGAATGTCATCATCCCAATTTTCCTTTGTGTATTAGCATTGGTTTACATAATTCCCAGACTTCATTCATTTAAAACATGGGATTGTGCATGGTGAATTTTTTTTTCCATTTCCTCCACCATTGGATATATTCTTCCAATAACTTTGTAATTTTATTTCCTAAGGAACTTCATTTACAGACATAAAATATTTACCAGTTCCATTAAAAACATTTACTTTATGTTTTCCGTTCACAATTTTACCATAAAGGATAGCTCATCTTCCTCCCTCTATGATTTTACGTATTGATATTGAATTCCAGCTTCATTTTAATAAAAAAACTCTGATATGGACAGATAAATCCTATATTTATTCCCACCTGGATACTAAGTTGAAATTTTTTTATTTGATATTGATATCTATTAATGATAACACCCTTTAGAGAAATTTTTTTCCACTAAAGAATAAATAAACCATATATTTAGGCTAGATGGAAATTCAAGAAGTGTTTCTTATATGGTTGGTAAAAATGTTATCATAGTTTTTAATTGATTCATAACCCTTCCACTTAGATCAATGTATTCATCCACTATATTCATACAATAAATATAAGGAAAGTATGTATTGAATATTTTTTTCATAAACCCATTTCACTCTTCAGAGTCAATATCCTCTCATTGCAACGTCTTCTAGATAATATTCCTCCATTGATATGATTCACCTTCCAAATAAAAAATCAATAATAATGTATTCACATTCCAGAAACTATAAAATGGAAAATATCTTTTTAGTGTCAGTGATCTATTTTACAGCAACTATTCTATTAGAAGACCCACTAAAATAATGTGTATGTTTCCTCATAAAGGACCCAAAAGAACACTTTTCCTACATTTTTTCATTTGTATAATTAGAAATATTCATATATTTTGATATCTTTATGAGCATTGATACATGATTTTTCATTCTAAATCCATTGAAATTTTTCATCTTATAAGGAAACTCTTTTCATATTATTTCGCATTCAGTATTAATATGATTCCTTAATATTCTATTTATTGACTAAATGCAAAAAAAACATAGTGGGATAAACCATAGTCTTAGTGGGAAACCATATAATCATGGAAAATAATTTATGGTTTGAATAAACACTGACCCATTATTTTCAATATGTGAATCCTTTGGTCTTACCTAGGTGATTGATGATCATTACTAAATCATTATTGTATTATCTTATACCAAGTCTTATCCCAAGGGTTCTCACTATAGTTTTTTTCATTAGAGTTTATAAAGGGAACCAATAAATTTTCTAATTCCATCTATAGTGATCAATAAATTTCAATAATATAAATTCTATATAATTAGTTTAGTATTCAATACATATTATTTTGATCTATTTTATAAATTTATAGGTCTTGCTTCAGGGAAAACACTGATACACAAAAAATTGATTCAATATATTCTAAATATCTTACCAATTAGTTCTCCAAAGCATTTAAAATTCTATACATGTCTTTCATTAAATGATTCCTCAAATCTAGTGGAAGAAAAAAAATAATATCTGGTAGCTTAGATGCTTATTAAGTGTAAACAAGGGAGATATCATTGATAACATGAGCATATAATTTTAATAAGTGTATAAGAACCTAATATTATCATTTTTAAAGCATAACACTCATATTGTAGAAAATAATATCGAGGAATGGAATATTTTTTTCAGTTTAAGAGACCTAAATCATAATTGTATAAAATAACATGAGTCATGTGAGAATAATGTTATAATGAAACCTATTTATTTGGAAAACAAAAATTTATAAAAAATAATTTTCATAGTAGTCATGTGTCACTACCAAGACTATAATACTGGATTGGTTTCACTCCCCAAACAAGCATATTAATTATTATTCAACCTCCAGACTATCATATTGGGTAGAAAATAATATTGGATATACTATCATACTAAACTACATTCACTCCCCATTCTAATCCAATTTATTTTATGAGGTATCCATTATAAACCAATTCATTTTAGGGATATATAATTCAAGTGTAACATAAAAAATAATTAAAATCCTAATGATTTCATCAACAAGATTATAAAAAAACCATTATATCATATCCAATGATAAAGAAGCAGGGTTCTTAAATATTTTATCATTGCATAACCCATGGAGAGGAAATTGTTTTTATAAACATTCATCATAGCATAATTTGTGTAAAATGAATGGCTTTCATAATCATGGTATAACATATGAAAAATAATCTCATTTAATGATCAAATTCATCATTATCATAAACCATATAGATGATGAATAATGGTGGTATACATTGACCAAAGAATGTCAATTATGGGAAAAAGTATTTTAAAATCTCACTTGGAACATTTCTTAAGGAAAGTACATTTTCCACATTGTAATCATTTAATTAATATCTAAAAATTAAACAAATATTATGTGAAATTTTTCACTTATATGATCATTTGATTGTTTTTATGGATTATTCAAATCATTTAGTGTAAATTATGGATGTTAAATTCCTTTTATACCAAATACGTTACAAGGAAAAAAAATCCATTCATAATTTTCTAAAAAAGAAAAAAAATATATCTCATATTAAAATTAACAAGAAGAATCCTTTCAAAACATTAAGTAAAATATCCATAATTGGTAAATTTATTTTAAAAAAATTATAAATTCATAAAAAAAGTCTTAAAAACATTTTATGAATACTTGGAAAAGGGATAAATTGAATTTTCGAACGAAGAGTCAAATAATCTGAGTTTTCCATAAAAACATTATTACAGTATCTTTTTTGCTAAAGGAATGGAAATTTAAAGGAAACCTGAATTCAATATATATAAGCATTTTATAATAAAATGAAAGGTATTTATTAGATGGGGATAATGAAATTTCTATAATGAAAATTAATTCATAAAATATCATGATTAATGTATAATTGAATGGTAAATCCATTACCTAAAGATACACATTCTTTTAATGTGTTATAAACTATTGTATAATAAATTTAAATTTATTATAATTCTAGAAAAAATAATCCTCATACATATATTATAATAAAATATCAATTTATAAAATTTCCACATGTATTTATTAATAATCCCATATAAAAATATTTACTTGTAGGTTTTGGTGATTTCATTTTACTATAATAATTTAGCATCTATATTTCTAATCAATGTACATTGATCATGGTTGCAACATCTATAAAATGTTTGTAATTATATTAAAATCATATATATTCTATATATAAATATATCATCCATATCTTTTATAGATGGATATTTTAATTACACTATTCATGTCACATGTACACAATGAAATTTGTTTCATCTTTTCGAAGGATGGAACAAAATAAATATAAATAAAAATTAACCTCTATAGATTATTGATTATATAATATGAATCATATATATTAATCATATCAATCTTAATAATATCTAGTTAAAATTTAATCAAAAAATGAACCAAATCACTTCATGGGGATGGTTGTCCACACGTACACGCGAGAAACTCTGTCGTTTAACAAGTTATTGGTAGGTGAGAAATCTTATTAAAATTATCATTAATGGTTAATAATTTTTTCATAAATAGTATATATAAATATTTTTCCAATAATATTACCCATATATTAAATATGGTGATGAATTATTAATTGTATTCCTACTTGGAGATGGTGTGTCGAACACACACATGAGCATTGATTTCAGTTACCATTTTATATAGTATAGGGTTGATAATGGAAATTTGAAAATAAATGTATCCTTTATGTATATTTAGGATACATAGTTTTTTATTTTATGATTAATATGAATGATTTAGTGGGAATAAATGAATAATTAAAAAAATAATGTGAATGGTTATGGAGATTACATCTTCCCTGAAAGGAGTCATTTTATCTCCTCTTACGAATATAAGGTAAATTTTTCAATGAATAAAAAAATATAGAAATGTGGATTGGGAATATAATTTTGTGGGTTTAGTTTAGATAAAATGATAAATTTTGTAAAATATTGAATGGATGGGTTCCCTTTCATATGTGGGTGGGGGGCTGTCGCGACCTGATCTAAGTCAGGGCATGAGAAGCATTACCACATGACCTCCTCACTAGGACCGGGGTGGTAAAAACTCTCTAAGGTTTAACTATCCTATGGATTCATTTTCATAAGAACTTGTACACATTCACATAGCAAACTCAATGAAGAACTGTAGAGGGAGATAATTGAATGATGAAACACTTCTATAAATATACCAAATACGATTGTACCACTAAATAGAATGATTTATGGTTGTAGTTACTAAAATGTAAAATGGGTAAATACATTCCAAAACTAGAAATATATCTTGACATATCAAAACTGGAAGGGAGTACATAGATGAGAGATCACATATCTTGTATCCTATACAATTACCATTGTATGTTTCCTGATCACCATGTATCCCTAAGCTCTAATGATGTTTAGTTAACCTATTTAAATCTTCAAAATACATGACACATGTTGGAAAAAACCCATGCAAGGGTGAGTATATTCATGCCCAGTAGAATGCCTTAAATAGGTGATGAGGATTAGTAATAGATACAACCGAAGAGGAAATGGGTAAATAGAAAAATGTATAGTAAGATAGTATATCTCAACACCACAATAGAGTGAATGTAAAGTCATCCAATCACAAGGATATCTACACGGTGAAAAGATAAATATATCATTGAGTATTTTATTCTTATAGTATGATACTTGAATCATCCAACCATTAGAAGATAGACTCATAAATCATGTGTCTTACCCTGAACGTCTTCACCTCTCCATGATGTAGAGTAAGTATACCCATGAGTAGGGTACTAATGTAGGATAAATATATATTTGTTCTACGTCAATGAATCCAAATAGAAAAAGTAAGGGTATCTCCATCTCCCAACATATTCAATGATGAATCTTAACCAACAGTTCCAAAATAATTCAACCAATGATGCCCAATATCTCATCTATCTTCCCTAAACAAGTATTTCTATGGGACTCAATCACTTCACCTTGATAATATCCTCCTGGGGTAGTACTAACTTTTCAGAATGGTTTTATTTCAAATCACAAAGATGACTCTCAGTGGGAAAACCCCCCTCTTCCTTAGAAATCATAGGCTACATCAAATATTTTCCCATAATTGTGGTTTTCATTAGAGAGTATACAAATACTAGGAAGTATAACTTATCGTGCTATTATAGGAGGGTCCTACTATGATAGTCAATTTGGTACTCCACTACTATGTTCGGTTGACGGGTTAAGCATGGGAATGTCATTAGGGAATTAAAATGCCTAGTTCTACTAGAGGGTAAGCATGATGAGTCATTAGGGAACTCCACTGCCTTGCCCGGGTAGAGTTTTATTCCTAGAAAATTTAAAAAATAGCACTACCCATTCTTATCATATGGAAATCCTAGGGAGTCATTTGGGAACATTACTACCCAGCTCAGCTAGGGGTCATGGTTTGAAGATGCCATTGGGGAACACCACAACCCATCCAATCTACAGTGTATGCCAAGAATATTTAGTAACACCACTACCAAATCCTACTTTAGGGAAACCCATAATAATCATTAGGGAATTCCACTAACCATACAAAGTTGACGTTTAGACTGGTATAGTCGTCTAGGAAATCCATTTCCCATCCCAGCAGGTGGGATACACTCAGGATTCTCTAGTGATTTTGTATGATTTATATTGTCATCATGTGTCATCTTAGCACATGTCAAACTTGGAAGATTTAACATATTGTCTCAAAGACCATCTCTGAGGTCACCATCATTTTCTACATAGAAAAATACTCTGAACAGGATTCTTGTTGGTTGAAATACATGTTTAAATGAAAGAGATATATATGACAGAGAATTTCTTGAGATAGATAAAGTAATACAGAACATGTGAGGGGAACCACTCTATGTGTGGTCCCTCTTAGTTCAATGTTTGTGTCTCTTGTCAAAAAATTGGTCCCATCCATGTGGCGGTACACTCAGTGTAGGTGGTATAAACAGTGTGTCCCACCAATCTAAGGACTAAGTCATGTCTACTGGTCATTTCTATGAACTCGGACCCCATGTCCACCTACTTCGGTATACGGTGTGTTGTCCATTCAAGATGTCACCCATTTGGTCGACCCTTGTCCTTGTACATGGTATACGATTCCTCACCAATGTAACTCATAACAAGGGTTTCTCCACAATGGAAGGTTAAAATGGCATGGGAGGCAAGAATACACCACATTTGTTCTACAACTTTTCCCAAACCCTAGAATCACCACTAAGAGAGAATACACATTGTGTGTTATTCAAACTACATGTGGGTGTAGTTAGGATATTTTTATAACCTATGAATTTTTTTTTCATATCTTCATTTTTTCTTTGAAACATGTCATTTAACCAAAATTTTAACCATTAAACAATCAAAAACTAATGGAATAGAGAGTAGTTTATCATTCTCGTCCAGCATTCACCGAAAATAAGCCACCATAACATACATGTGTTTCGTCAGATGTTCCTCACACATTTTTATCATAGATCTAAGAGGATCTAGACTCAAATCCTCAAAATTAACATAATTTAATCACAATGAATTTAGATCTATTATTTTCTTATAGAATCGTCCACATCTTATCAATCCATCACAAATTTGAGTATAATAATGACTTCAGACCGCCCATTAATTTTCAAACCGGGAACCAATGGGATTCTAATGTTGATTATCGTGAATAATAATGGGAGAAAAGCTTCAAAAATAGGGTTTAAACCTCACCAACCAAGTATTATTCTCTAGATATCAAGAACAATGCACGAGTGTTAGATGAAAATATATGAAATTAATTATATTTCAATACACGTGAATTAGAAAAGGTTATCAAAGGCATAGATCGAAGTGATAATAATGATCTAATAAATTTTTTAATTAATAATAAAATTAACACATATAAAATGTCTTAACATATGTTTGTTTAGTTTGTTATTGAAAAATGTTCTCATAAGAAAATCCAGAAGAAGCTCCAATGTTCGTTTGGTTTTGATATGCCTTGATCCTATGGTTTGTCGCCCATCACCAATGGGGGATGGGATGAGATCTGGTCATTAGATCAGAGAATTATGAGCCATACATGGCCAATTATCTCTAATGAACAATTTTTAAACACTTTATTATGTAAATTATAAATTTAAAAATTAATTAATAAATTTACTAATTCACTTAAGATCTCCACCAATGATCAAGGGGGCCGAATGTACCATTTCGGCTCATTTTATGTCAAACATATGGTAGGAAATGTGTTTCAAACCCAACCATGGAATCCTATTTCTCATCCGATAAATATTTTAATATTTTCCCCATTTTATTTAATTTACAACATCAACAATATCAAATATATTTATGATTTTTATAAAATGAATTTCAAGAATAATGGACCACATAAATTTCAGGCCATCATAGTTAATTTAATTACATATATATTTAGAAATATTTCAATGTGTTAAAATGATAAAAAATGGTCTCCACATAATTCCCAACTTTAATATATTCATCACCAAATTGTAAAACATGGGTAAAAACTAGTGAAAATTTTCCCACAATTGGATCTCCCACTCCTATGAACATTCCCATGCATTTCCAAGCTACCACAACTCATTAACCAAAGGGATGTTAGATCAACAAAGGGTCCTCCCATTTGTTTTCATGATCACAATAAGGTGCTATACAAAGGTTGATGCATCCTAGATGCCTATCTCTCCCCAACCAATGACGTTCATAGGGTGCTGCATGTGTTTTCTCAGCTACAACACATGGAATACTTTGTGCACCCACCCCAACTATGGGGGTAGGGTGTGATGGTATGAATCCTTTACATCCCTCTACATGATCTCGAAATGCCTGTTGAACCTAAGGGATTAATTTTCTACCTTTAGGAACATTCTAATTCCACATTGTGTGGAGACTCTAAAGAAGATTTGGTCTCCCTAATATCTTACTGATGCGTCTTTAAATTTTCAAGGCATTCTATGGGTATGTATATACTCACCCATGCATTGTATTTTCCCAACATGTGTCGAGTGTTTTGATGATGAATGGCATGTTGATAAATAATTTAGGGGAACATAAGGATACAAGGTGCTAAGACCCTATACGATGGTCGTAGATTGGGATACAATTAATATTATCTCTTAGTTGTTTATTCTATTCTAGATTTTTTTGGACGTGATAGATTTTAGGCTTGGGAATGTATTTTTTTCACTTTTAATCTATATTGTAAATTACCATGCTTTTATCTATTATGTTTGGCATGCATATTCTGAATTTTTATTGTATTGTTTTATCCTTCATTTCATATTGTCTGCACTTTCTCATTGAGTTGAATGTGGGCATGGTTATAGGTTATTAGTAAAATACAACTCTGAGTAAATTACTCATTTATCACTTGTATAAATCCCTTGGTCAATGGAGGCGTGCTTTGGGTAGTTACATCTCAAGCCTCATCTAGGGTTATGTTATGACAGATTGGTATCAAAAGAAAAAATAAAATTGATATTTACAATCTAATATATAATTTTATTAGAAGGGTAAAAAATCAAAAATACCATATCCTACCTCTTGATTGGATTAGTTTTTTTAAAGACCATTCTAATCTACGAATTTAAGATATGATTATAATTTTTTTGAACTTCGATCTACCTTAAACAAATGAATTGTCGTTCATCACCAATGGAAGTGGGAAGAGCGTCTGACTGGTGGATGAGATAATTTTGATACACCATTTTCAAATTCTATATACGTGCCAATTTATTATCTTTTTATTAGGTAATGTTTAATTAATCAACTAGTCAATAAATTATTCAATTCACTTAAACACACATTCCAATGGGAAATGTGTTTATACATCTTATGATGACTCATTTATTTTCGAACCTAGGATTAACACCATGTTCCAGACCCATATGTGATATCATCTGTATAATCTAATCAACTATTTATGAGTGATCACATTTTCTATATTTAACTGAACATACATAATATCAAATTTATTTAATATTTTTCTAAAATTAATTACTGCCACAACATGCCTCAAAATAATACGATGTCTCAGAACCTAGCACTGGAAATATATTTAGAAATATTTCAAATCCTTACTAGTCTAAACCTGAGTATCCAAATGGGACTCTTGAAATTTCATATAGGTTTGAAATATATTAAATACCTTCCCCAAAAAAATGAGTTCAAATTTATATAGATTTAACAATAATGTTGGATATTATAGAAGTTCCATTACACAATAAAAATCAGAATGTTTAATGTGGTTTTTTAGACCTTATCTATAGGCTTGAACCCTTAATTAACATATTTTAACCATAAATGTTGAAATATCATTTTCACTATTAAAGTGTTAATATTTTACATAGAAGATAAAAACTCTCTCTTAAATTTCAACGTTATGAAATTTATTACAATATATTTTCCACCATTTCAACTTTTAGAGGTTTTATGATTCAGAAGTAATTTTATAAAATATTATTTTCATAAATTTTAATTAATGATCATTTTGACATTATTCATTTATTTTGAGTCTAAATACACGAAGACAATGATGGAATTTAAATATAATACTACAGCACAACAATAATTTGTTATATTTATTTATAAAAATCTGGAAACACTAAAACTCACTCAAATAATGTTAATTTTAATATTTCTGAATCATATTTTTTTAATTATTTGATGTGACATTAAGTAATCATTTTTTTAATTTTATTTAGTTATATTAAGTCTCCAAATATTAAGTAAATTACTTTCCTGAAATAAGTTATTTATATTCTAATAAAATATTAAAACATATTCACTATATTATTTTATAGCTCTGTGGAATGAAAAAGATATTTAAGAGTAATAATCTAAAACTTTTAATTTTTTTGATTTAAATATTATATAGACAATATTCATGATCAACTGAGTCTTAAAAAATTTCATTTCAAGCATATGGTGATAATTTTAAATTTCCCTTCATATAAAATTAAATAATATGAAAAAATATTACCATAATATTTAGTTTTAACCTAGGCTAACCCAATCATCCCTTTATAGATGTTTTATATTTTACAATTATTACGGTTCATAATGCCTAAAATTAAATGGGACCATTTTTTAGTTTTGGACCTCCTTGTTCGAAATAAGGAATAAATTTATCACAATTCAGAGTTTATAAAAAGTGTAAATTCATTTTAAAATAAGTCCAAAAATTCAATGAACCCCATTTTTTAGATAAATATATTATTTCGAATAAAATTTACTTTATTAATTTCCCATGCATAGAAAAATAATTAGAGGATTGTTTAATTTTTTTTCAAATATAAAATTTAAAAATATACATAAAATCATTAACTAATAGTGATTAATGTAGGTTTTTAGGATAAAAACACATTACATAAAATAAACCAAATTTTCAAACAAAATCCTTATTTTGATTTTTTTTAAATTTTATGTATATTTAATTGATCAAAATTTATTTTTTTTGTAAATAAGTAATAATTTAGGTCTATTTAATATATTTAGTTTAATTTATATGTACCAATCGATCATATAGTTGAAAAATGTCACATGAAATAATAATATATTAATTTTATATTGTGTTTCATTTAAAAATAGTGTTTCACATGAATAAGTATATCAATAAAAAACAATTTAGAGAGAAATATATCACAAAATATAAAATTGTTATAGGTACATTGTATAATTCATTAATTATTATCCTAAGGGATATTTGGTGTGAAAATTAAAGAGTTAAGGAAATTTTTTGATGTTTTCAATTCATTAATATCATGAAAATATCATGAATATGGAAGTAAGATTGAGTGTTTTTGTTATGAAAATAATCGATAATATTCAAATGAACTGATTGATACGGTTTGTCAACAAGATGGAAAAATGAAAAGGTTCATGATGGTATATAATCCTTAACATGATGGAGTGGTGGAGCAGATGAACAAAAACATATTTGATAGTATAAGGTAAATATTGAAGAATATAAGAGTATCTTATATAATCTATGAATAATTATTGATACCTCATGTTATGTGATCAATTAATCTCCTTCATCTGAAATTGATCTAAAAACAGGGATAGTGTTGTGTAATATTAATATTTTTGTCTATTCTGAATCACATACATTGGGAAGTCTCATATATTCATTCATTAGTGGAATGAATATGTTGATGTTGTATTCAATATCTATGGATTATAAATTCATGGGATACATTTATGTATTTAAGGGATTTTTTTGTAGGATCCCACTTATGGAAAACATATCGATAATAATTACATCATTTTTGATGAATAAAAGGTGATAATTAGAATTCATAGTGGTATGGATAAAGAGATTACATAAAATAAAAATGTACATGTGGTAGATGAATCAATGGAAGATAATTTTTCCTCTAAATAAATACCATATCTGAATTACCAAGAACTAGTAGAGAATTGTCCATAATGGTCAACTTGGTAGAAAATGACTCCTATATAGTAGATAAATTATTAAACTAAGAGAAATATTATACAATGATTACAGATGGAGTAAGGAGAGGGATATTATTTTTTGGTGGCATATTATAGTCATGATATATCCTCATGGATTTTTTGGATTCATATGGAACATAAATCCAAAAAAAATGCATGGTATCATGTCTCATTACCTCATAGAATAATGTCTATTCAAAATAAATAGGATTTAAGATAAAAATTCATATGATGGGAATAATTGAATATATAGTTTTATACTGGTGGTCATCAAACATTCTCCTAACATAGATATTTATTTAAATGAAATGTTATCTTCTATAATTAGATTACTAGCTATTTTGGTTGTTCTGATAGTGTGTACTACAAAAAACTACATTGAGTAAATAGATATGATGAAATATTTTTTCCATGTTGTTCATTCATAATATATAAAATAATACAAATAGATTTTTTTTAAGAAGAAAAAGGAAATTTGTTTTTCATGTTGCACTAAAATATATATGTAGTCTCATGTTGTTGATGATGTGCTATTTTAAGTATTTTTATTCTTATATAAAGTGCCATGGATATAATAAACATAATTTAGATCATTTTTTATATTTAAAGGGTTCATGTGGTAATTAATTTATCCTTATTATGTATTATTAGATGACACATTGGTTGAAATCTTAAAAATAATATAATCTAGGAGGATAAGGTATAGGTTTCTACTGTTTTTTATATAAAGGTTATGTGACTAGTAAAAATGATTTTCAGGGTTCAAATTTCTGGATAAAAATAATGTAATATTTCATCAATCATATAAAAATTAATTTAGTATACACATGGAATGTTTCAAACGTATAATATAATAATAAAATCTATACACATAATTATATTAATTTCATTTTGTCATTTATAATGAGTTAAATAATGAAGAAGAGATGATAGAGATGTCAAGAGTACTATATTCCTCTATAGTTGGGATTTGGATTTTTATTATGGTATTTACTATTATAGATAATATACATTTAGTGGTAAAATTCTATATTCACATGGATAATCAAGAATGATCACATTAGAAAATGCGAAATAATATTAAAAGATACATCATAGAGACGTCATTTATTGCACAACATTACATAGAAACATAGTTTACTATTAAATAAAATATTGAATAAAATATTTTAGGGGATTATAAAAAATGAAAATACAATACCAATTATGTGGTTACTATTTGAGGATGTGTTGTGTGTAGGATTCAAAAGCTTCAATAAATTGTTCATTTTGAGATCCCCAATGTTGAGTACATAGAAGCTACACTGAATTTCAATGATTGAATTTATATCTGATTGTTGTTAGAGGATCATGGGAATATATAGTATTATATTCTTTAATTTTCAATCATTATTTTTCATTGAACATTTCTATGAATTCATATTTTCATACTAGTATAATTATTATTGTTTTATTATATTATCTTATCCAAGATGATTTAATGGATGTGTGAACAATAATAAAATTCAGTATAAATAAATTTTTGTATATTTCATAATTAAGGATATTAAATTTTATTAGTTCATATTGTTTGGACATTGAACAATCTCATATATACTTCAGTTTTTTTGGTAGAGAGAACGTTAAAATAGTTTTTTTATTCCCCAATCGGATTTCTAATTGTGATATATGCTAGCTTTGTCTTTTTCCATAAATGAAAATGTCCCCTTAATTTCATGATATAAAATGGTTCATGATGGTTCGTTGCATGGTAAACCCCACCATCCATTTAGATTAGTATGTGAAGTGATGGGGATGGTTATAAATAACATATTAATTAAAAGGGAGTTTAACTGATGGCATTATAATCACCTCCTCAAATAGTAATTACATACTCTCATGGTTAAATTATAACCTTTTAAATGTATTTTGTGAAGTTTATTTTTATTATTCAACAGGGATAAATTAATAGTAAATATTCCTTATAATTGTGAGAGAGTTATCATACTCACATTTACCAATAGTCATCCCTTTATTTTCCCAAGTGGTTTACACATTTTTATTTGTGCAATTCTCTACATTACATTGGATGTTAATTTTTTTTCATTTATGATCATTATTGTATGTCTATATCATCACTTCACATATTAAAAAATTAAGTTTTATCCGAATAGAGAGATTAAAAGGCGGATTGTATTGATTCTATGTGTCGATGGATAAGTTGATGATAGAGTTGTTGTCCATTCTGTGGATGAAAATGGATTCGTCTAGTGTGTGGAACGCCAAAATTGTAATAATAATAATATATAATTATAATATAATAATATTAATAATTGATAATTTCTATAAAAATATTCATATTATATTTGAATATAAAAAAAGAAATAAATATTTACAATTTTACTAACACAAAGAGTAATAATAATAATAGGATTACAATTATAATAATAAAAAAATATATATAAAAATATAAATAATATTAAATAATATCTAAAAATATTAATACTAATAAATAATTTTCATATATAACTAATAACATATAAAACGAACTAAAATTCAACAATTGTCAACATAACCTATAAAAAATAAACAATTAAATTAATTAATTACAAATTATTTATAATTTTAAAAACTGTTAGTAAAATCATTAGGCATCAAACGAACCACACATAATATTTTTAAAACCAAGGGAAAAAAATAAAAAATTTACACATGAATTAAACTTTAGTAAAACAAAATACCCAATAATAATTTTAAAAAACTCCAATTTTTACACATAAAAAATCATGTTGTGCTTAAAATTCAAATTCATAAAATAAATATTCCTTTCCCACGTATTCAATTCAAATCAAATATCTATAATTATGAATAAATGTGGTCTAAAACATCATCACTCTCATTAATTAATGAATCATATTCAAATTTATACATAATTATTATAATCATGAATGTAAATCATATGAATTCCTTGAATTGTATATCTCTTCTATAGGGAAATAAAATGTTTATATTAATATTGATGAATTAATTATGGGTTATAATTAAACTAGGTCTATAGTATGATATAAAATTATATTTTTAAGAATGAAGGAGGTTTTAATACTGAAATATTTATAGGAAAAATATCAATTCAAGTCCCCATCAAAATATCACGTCCCCACATTTAAAATATTACATTCATATAGTACAATGTGGATATTAATATTGACAATAGAATCATGGTGGGGGGGACTCAATAAATTATCAATAGAAAATAAACATTCAACTCTCTATTAGAATACCCCCATAATAAAATATATTAAAACATCTCATACAAAAATCTATCTTGTAGATCATAAATAATAGAATATCAACTATTGATGGTCATATAAAAACTTGTTAACATATAACATAATGGTGTATATCTTTTATATAAATTCATTTAGCTGAGGGTTTCCATGAAATAACAAATAAATTTACTCATTATTGGAACCTAAGATAATATATATTCCCATATAAATATATAAATTTATGAAATAGAGAAGTGGTGATAAAAAATAATAACATATTAATATAATGTATTTCCATGTGAATTAAATGACACACTATCCCTATAACTATCATCTCTAAGATGGACTCTCTCACACATAGATATTTTAAAAATCAATAATAATGAATACATAATATGATAAGGGAAGATTATTAGCTATGTTATCTTCATAAGAAGAAGTATTCATGGATTCTATGGGATATTTAGTAGAGAGTATGTAAGGGTGGATTAGTTCATCAAAGTGCATAAATCAAAAAAAATATGTCAAAGATATAATGATATCTCTTTCATGACATTAATATTTTTTATGCATAAACATGGATTGTTTGAGAAGACATAGCATGCATGATATTCCCTCAAGAAAAAAATTGGATGAGTTATGAAAATATTAAATATTATTTCTGTGTATAAGAATATAATGTAGGACAACAAGGTAGAGCATGAGTAACAATATGTTTTTAAAAATACTAGTTTTTTGAAAGACATTTTTTTAATCATGTTATGTTTTACACATTCAACTTAAAATTATAGCATAATGAATCAAATAATATCATCCATAAGTCATGTTCCTGGAATTATCAGGGTTAGAAGTTTTATATCCCTGGTTTTTTTACTGTAGATGTAGAAAATATTGTATTTCTGTTCAAAACTGATATGCATGTTTGTTTTTGAAGTTCCCCGTGGTAAATGGACTACTAGGAGTTGGGGGAGAATTAGTTGTTTTTTTATTTGAATTATTTACTTTTAATATTAATCCTCTTAAGACTGTTATATTTTGTAACATCACAACCTACCTCACCCCTGAACTGGTGGCCGAACCAGTCGCAACATGACCCAAGCACAACTACCAATATGCCGAATGATGCTGACTAGCAGCGAGGGTAAAATTATATTTAGTGGGTAGATTATACCCTCTTATTTGTGTTGCACAGTGGCACATCAGAGTAAAAAAATCAATAGTGAATGTAGTAACAAATAATTGAAAAAAACATCCAATGAAAATAGTACTCAATTTATAAAAGTGGCCCACACAAATTATAAAACAGATAAAACGTGACATTATAATAATAAAAAAAGGAAAGTACTGCACAATACATCATTATGTATATTCCTACAAAGATACAAATAAGAAATGAATCAAATCCCCTAGTTTTCCTCCTCAATATACCCTAGCTTCTAATCGGTCTTCTGCTCTTATCTCCCATGTGAATAAAAACATCACAATCTTTTATCTGAATGGAATCTACGTTGGTAACCAAGTGTAATGTTGGCATGAGTAGTGTGTGATATATAAATAACAATATTCCAGGACCATGGATTTCTACCCCCAATGTATACATTTAATAATATATTTAAACTGTGTAAAAGCACATATAAATAAAGTTAGCTATACAATGTAACTATATACCCATGTACCTACTTCAGCCCTCAAATTGTGTTTGAACCAATATTATAAAGTTATCATGCTAACTCATCCATCATTACACAAACATTTTCATTTATTAATTATTGAAAGATCCATAAAATTTTGAATTATCATGATTCAACCAATGCCAGACATCCTCTATAAAAGTCCCTCACCAAAGATGTCTCAAATGACCATCTATGTAATGAATGTAGAGACTGGATCCAATCTTGATCATTGGCTAGGAAAAAATATTCTACTTTAATATTTTATAAACTATATCTGATCTTGGGCACTAAAATTAGTGATTCTCTCCTAGGCCTATCTACTAATTGGGATTCACCCAATTCATTGATAAGTATAAACCTTTCTCATGTCTAATTCACAAATCATTATGTCACAACAGTTTCTATTAAAAAATTAATTTATTTCAATTACGACCAATTGGACCCACAATCCAATTTCAATTAATGGGTGTTGAACATTATGTCTACCACCCTCATGAGTATTTTAAACATTATTACGTGTCTCAATACCCTTAGGTATTTATAGAATTAGTTATTTTCCTATAAAATAATGTTTTCATGCAAGTTGGGTGTAGAACACCATGTATAAAACCCTGTGAGTATTTCAAGAATCATCCCCTATCTCACCACCCATTTATCAATAATAAATATATATTATTCAATGGTGTATAACTCCTTGTCCAACACGCCATAACCATCCAATAATTAGTTAATAAATTAATTAATAATACCCATTATTTTACTCAACAACTAATAAATAACATAAATCGTCCATCAAAAAAGTCAATAAAAAATTAAAAATTAGAAAACCTAATAGTTAAAAATTAATTATTCATAGAAATCCAACTATATAATTAACTCAACATTTAGTAATCTAAAATTTTCAACATGTCGGAACCTGTCCACTCAAACAGTGATTCATCCAGGACTATAACAATTTACATGCATGTTATAATCATCTCAAAACATGCTGAACCGAGACCATATATTTAACAACCATTTCACACAACATATCACATTTTTAATAAACTACATCCAGGATAACATACAACATGGAAAACAAAGAATCATCGAAATGTAACATTTTCCAACAATTGTAACAATCAATCAATTCACAATCTTAATTTAATGCATGAAAATTAACTATTTCAACAATCAATTAATTAATTCATATCTCCTTAACTAGTCTTCAATTAATTAAACATTTACCATTTAAATGTAATAATTAATCAATCCTTTAATTATTTCCAGTTTACAATTTATATTCTCAACATGTAAAATATAAAATATTCACAATAAATAGTAAAAGCCACAATTTTATTCCAACTCATGACTTGATAATTTAATCTACAATTAATTACCATATTACCCATTTTTTCTCTTTAATATCCTTTAACTATTTAATCATATCAATTTAACCAAATTAGAAAAACATGTTTAAAATAAACACATGTTAAAATACTCTTTTATGTCATGTGGGTTACATCATTTAATAACATAAAATGTGAAGTGCATCAACATATCATATATTTTCTTGAGAAAAAAGACATATGAAAAGCCAAAACACAGCAACCAAGATATGACATTGCCACTAACCAGTATTTTATCATTAATCATCATTTAAATATAACATTGGACTTCCATAATCAATATATATCACATTATCAGTTTATTTAATGAATCTATAATTGCTTAATAATGTGATAGGGATTTCTGAACCTACCATTAGGTGACATTATTTTAATTACGCAACACATTAGTCTACTTGGAAGAAATTAGTTTCAAATGGAACATAGTCACACACACACACCTTTTATTTAAATTTTTGTGTGTATATATATGTAAATATATATTTTCACACTAGCCCATACTGCGAAAAAAATCAACAAATCAACAAAAGTTCTTCAGAAGAACCAAAACAATTCCACAAGGTCTATGAACCTTCCGCTGGATACAAAGGACTCATGTAATATTTTAGACTATATTTTAGCTCGTGAAAAACCAAGCAACGATATAATTAATTACCTCTAATAAACAATGATGAAATGAATCAGCCATGACAACCTCACCGTCGAAAGTGGTTTCAAGAACGCGAACCAAGGAATCTTGAGTTCCTCGTGGCACAACCCAAGAACCGAATAACACCAAAATATCATGTTACCACAAACACCCTAAATTATTCCAAACCTAAATGTGTACTAAAACAACATCAATACACAAAAGAGATTACGAATAACATCATAATAGATCGTACCATTAATACTTGGAGTAAATCCACATAATATTTAAAAGAAAATTCTTACAGATGAAGGACCTAAAAAAGGGGGTGTTGTACATTATAGGGGAGGCTTTCCTAGGGGTGTCGCGCTCTAAAGGGGGTCACTTGGGGGGTTCCACATTGTTGGAGGTCCACTACATGAGGGTCTCATAGAAGAAAAATCTAGAGAAGCCACTGCAATGCTCCTCTTAGAGGAAAAGATCCTGGTGGGTGTCGTGCCTCTTAGAAGAAGAAGGTCATGACCATCCCTTCTTTTCTAACACTAATACTACCCATAAAAGAAAAATAAAAATACCTAAATTGTTATAATAATAAACATAATAATAATAGTATCATTAATAATAATATTATTATAACCATATCTTTAAATAAACATCAACATTAAAGATTAAAAAAATTTATCTTTGATTAAATTCAAAACCCCCAATTAATACTTATTAAAAGGAAATGTTTATTTGAGAAATTAAAAATTACCTTTACACCTCAATTAAAATAAATTATCATTTACTTTAGGAAATTTTTTTTCCCACAATTAATTAAATTCATTTTCACATGAATTTATTTAATTAATACAATAATAATAATAATCACATCTTCATTATTAGTCTTATTATAACACTCATTTTTTTCAATTCCAACAAAAATCCACAATTAATTACAATTATTATTTATAATAAAAATTCAAACCAAATGTTTCAATAATTATAAAACTAATAATACCAAAATATTTATAATATTATTTTTATTACTCAATCTTTTGATATAACTCAACTCCTCTATTTAATAACAACTCCCAGCCATTAAATCTAAAACTCCTAATTTAATTAAATGATTATTTGAGATTTCTCAAAACCCAAATTATATTCACTTAAAATTTATTTAATTAAATAAATACAATAATAATTATAACATCATCATTATCATTATTCCAACATTCAATTAATTAAGACCAAACGCCCCCAATTTATTACAACATCATTAATATGATATTAATGATAAAAACTCCAACTGATAACCTATATTTAATAATAAATGAACTTTTATTAATTCAAAAATTTCTCATTTAATTAAAACAGTTCATTGATGAACCCAAAACCCACATTAAATTTTTATACTATAATTTGATTAATTATTTATCATTTATTTAATTAAACAACCACAATCACAATAATAATAAATTATTATTATTTTTATTATTATTATTAAACCATTATTTTAATTACACACAACTTCTCGTATAATCTTATTTAATTAAAAATAATAATTTATTAAATATGATAAACATCCCGGGTTGGAATTCAACCATGGTTGCACATAAAGATCCATTAATGTAGACTTTTTTCAGATGCAGTGCTCCCGAGACACATCAATACACCACCTAAAATTTTTTAGGTAATTATGAATGTCCAAAAAAATACACCATTTGGTGTTATATCGCTCACAATAAAATTATAGATCTCGGTTTAAAAATTTATATATCGATAAACCGCAAACAAAATTGAAAAGGTTCATATTTTACCGTGGATAAAAAACATGGGACATTACAATAAACCCTTATTAAAATATTCTCATCCATGATAAGACATCATTTACCACTACTAAAACTACTAACCTACAAAGTTCATTTAATCACATTAGAATCGATGTGTTGTGTTCCCAATGCCAAATGATCCTTTAACCCTTCACAATCTTAATGGATAATCCTTTAAAACCAAATCCAATACTCACTTTATAACATAAAAATTTAAACTATGATTATATCTAGGTCCATTTCAGTGACCTCATCAATGAAATTAGTTCAATCTTGATCATCCAACAGAACATGTTGCACATTCTTACATTGAATGACATAATAGACACAAAACCCATATTTTCCCTTTATCTGAAGATGTACTTTTAAAACTATTCCAAAATCATCAATCTGTATAATGAAGTTATTACCCATCCTTTTGAGAAATTTTCAAGTCATTCCATCAAAAGGAAATTTAAAAAATATAATTTTTTCTTAACACGAATAAAAGTGTATCCCAATGAAACCATTCATCCTGCATACTACCCAGAAAACAACCACTCATCAAGACCATAAACATTTAAACTATAGTGTGGCATAATACCAACATTATCATAGTGACTCCATGACAAGGTCAGGATTGGGGACATGATCCTCATATTCCGAAGATTGCACTAAGAGTAAATCCATGGTCATTAAGAATATCAGTGAATCTACTACCAGAAAACACTTTTTTGAAATCTCTACATCTCATGTCGACCCATTTACCAAAAATTATGTGACACTACCCTCCATCAGATTTTCCATGACATCGCATGAAATGATCAGTCACTCACAAGTTAGCTATTTTATAACACATTAATGCATGCGTGTGACATTCCTCGCATAATGATCACCACATCAAATAATGATCATAAAACCCGTAACATAAACCTATTAGCGTTCCATAATAGCCAAGTCCCACATTCTAGCCTATTATGAAACATAAACTTCTACCCTCTCTCGGTCATGCTAAATCGTTATCACTATTATCAAAATCTTCTTTTTTCATTTGATCTATTTATGTAATTCATTTCTAACTTTAAACATTTTAATGAATTTCAACAAACCCACAAGTAATTCTTTATAAGAAGTCAATTGTTTTTTTTAAAAACACCCTATGGAAAATAGTCATGCTATCACAAATATATCGTAAAATATTTTAACATTCCATTTTATTAAAATATAATCTAGAAATTTAGAATTTAAATTCATTTTTCTGAAAAGGTATCCTCTAAAGGTCTCATTTTTTAAATCAAGGATCCTCAAAATGAAACCCCACAACAGTTCATTTCAATAAAAACTCAACAGTTTTACATTTATAACCATTTTCAAACATACTATGGTTATATATGGTTCAAAAACATGGGTGTAAATCATCCAATCAATAAGGCACCAATAACCAATATCACTGACATTTGACTATCATTTATCACAACCAAGATATGTTTAACATTTTAATATTTTCATTCCTTTCACACATAAAAACAACTCTAGCATGTTATCATAAGCATTAACACATAAACATGCTATAACACAGGGTCATGTCACAATAACTAAACATGTTAGTAATTAGGGAAATGCGGCATATAAGCACTCATGCATTTAAAATCTATCACTGAAAAATGCTATCTACAGAGGCATGCTAAAGAATATCAAAACATGTCAATGCACCCATGGTACCCAATCCAAATTAGTAGGCATCATTCTTATGCAACTAAATGGCTTGTCACAACAATGACATGTGAATATCTATGTGAATAAGACGATGCATTTATGAAACTTCCCTGAATTTTCAATCCAATGCGATTGTATTTTTCAAAATTATCAAAATCCATAAGTAGCGGAAAATAAACCTGGATCTAAAAGGTGAAATCATATCAATTGTAATATTTAAAAGAATGAACCTCAATTCCTAGACCTAGCCACTAGGCCATTTTATGTATATGAGGTGATCAGAACCAAGAACATCTATTTTCACAAAAACTGAAACCTTCCTAGTCTCCTAACTACCAACCCAAAAAAAGTCAAAATAAAAAGAATAAAAACCCAAATCCATTTATAATACTTTGTAACATTCTGACCCAGCTCACCCCTGATCCGGTGGGCATACCGGTCACCACATGACGTCATGCGCATCTCCCAATATGATGCTCAATGTTACCGAAATGGGTTTTAATTAATTGTTATGGTTTTATAATTGTTCTTATTATCAAAATTAATATCACACAACTTGTGACTATTGATTCTAATGAAACTTTCATTATCATGTTTTCATTTTTGATCATCTATGTATTGATGAGTTTGATCATAATTACGGGTTTCTCATGTAATTTAATTATTGTAGTATACTATTATTCACTATTATTCTCTTTGATTTAATTTAAGTTATAATGCTCATGTTCACCCTTACTAACCAGTTGTGTTGAACCATATTTGTTTTATTTTTCCCAATTTAATAAACAATGAGGATAAATTAATTATTTATAGAATGTATTTTATGTTTATGATGTTTATAATGATTTGTGATGTATGTAAAGAGGGTAATATAGAATAAATTATAACGTAGGGTCATGATTGTCATTTATGTTGGAGTTTGTCCTAATTCACTAAATCTATAAACCTAAAGGGTACTCCAGAATGTAGCTGGTCCAATTTTTTTATTACATGTTCTATGATTAGGAAGATAATATGGGTCATAATTATTAGAATAATATCTACAAATATAATTTTTACCATTACTGAACATGATCTTGGAGTGTTTGTTTTTGGATATTATAGTTTGTATTGGTGTTTAGTCAAGATGACATTAGAGATTACGAATTTGTTTATTTAAGGATATTTTTATTTTTCTTGATACCATCACATTTATAAAGGATTATGGTTGATTATGATTTCATAGTTATATGCACCCCATTTGATGTTTTATTTAATAATACATTTTACGTTATTAATGAAATTTTGGGAGAAATTTTTTTAGGATATGGTATTTCTAACCCAAAATATAGACATAAAGTATTATGTGTGGAGGAATTAATTTTCATTTTTAAAAAGATAGAGCAACATAAATTTTCGGTGAAAATCCCCTATATCCATTCTAGTGGGGGGAATGAACCCAAGACCATAGGTAGATAAGTCTTTACCCCCAACCACTTGCCTATGTGACGTCCTGGTCAGCACCACATTTTTATAGGCATAGTCTATGTTTATTTTGGAAACATGTGTGACTTTATTTGATGAATTTTAGTTCCTTTATCATGTAAGAATATTTGATGAAATTATTAGTCATTAGATATTGAAATGTGTTAGGGAATGGTTGTAGAATTTTAATGACAGTTATTTATGGAATAATTTGGTTTGAACCTCGGTGTTATGGGTGTATTTTTTATATTAATGGATGGTTTTTTTATCTAAAAATGTGTTATCCATTTTTTTATGGATCATGATTTGATGAATATTGTGTTATGTGTTTGGGGATAATGTGGACCATTGAATTTTTATTTTATTTCTTTATTGATTATAATAATTGTTATCTTCAATACATATAGTTTGTATAAATAGATGATATTTTGGTGTAAATTGATTAAATGATGAAATTATACTCATTTTTTAAGTATATTTCTATATTGTCTTAGTCAAGATTGTAATATTATTACTCTACTCTAGGAATGTGATATTTAAAAAAAGTATTATCTTAGTACCAGTAAATTTTATGAACCTATAATCATTTTGATCATGGCATAATTATGGTTTTGAGCCCCTTAACATTCCACTGTTCATTTTCTTTATTGTGATCAGTGGAATCAATAACTTTATATAGTTATTTATTATCATTTACAATTCACACCAATGTTCTCATATATGAAATCCCATTTGTTTTTTATTACATATAAAAACAGTAATTAACATCCTATATTAATAAGAGGTTGTTTTATTAACCATTTCTACAATGTGGGTTTACGAAAAAAGTATCTTCAAATGACTATCAATGATTACTGACATAATGTTGAAATTGTGGGATTGTAATTTATTTAATGGGGTTGAGGTCACACATCATGATATGAATAGATTAGAACTATAGTCTATATTGTAATGGACATGGAACAAATAATTTTTCATGCATTACTCCAAATACTATGTTCTTCTAATGTAAAACACCACACACAGTTCATCTTTTGTTACACAAAACACAGATATTTAATGGGCTAAATCATATTCAACATGAAAACATCAATCTTAAAGGACACATTATATATATTACTATTGTTTATAAGCTGTAAAATTGGGTTTTATGAGTATTATTAAATTTTTATTAAACAAATAAATATTTATTCATATTTTATACCCAATATAAATTGTTGATAAATGTTTCACAGATAATTAATCAATTCATAGTAAAGTTGTTTTATTCCTCAAGAAGATGTTTTCTTCATAAATGATTTTTATTTCTCCTAATGAAAAAATATTACAATAAATTTTTGAATAGTTAAATTTATTATATGATAAAAGTAAATTATTTTTTGGAATTGGAATATCCAAATAATCATTGGTTGATATTTTGGGGGTTTTCAGATAATTTTTGGTTTTTACATAAATAGTTAAATATGCTGATTATTATAATATGTCATTAAATTTTATTGAAATAAATAATTAAAAATTAAAAACATGTTTTAAAATATAATATATATTATAAATTTAAATTCAATCAACTTACATTATGTCAATCAAATTTCGATTGTTTTTTATTATATGTTTATTTTTTGGTTAAAAATGTGTTTTTATAAAAACTGTTGGAAAATTCATAATGATTCTCCATTCAAATTAATTAATACAATACCTAATGGGAAATTATTGAACTGAAAAAAGTATATATTATATATTATTAAATATTAATTTATTATGATATATTGATTATTAGTTTCCATAGAGTTAATATAGAGATTTCTTTCCCCAAAAATACCCATAAAAAAACTAATTTTCTCATCATGTTTGGGGGAATAATATTAAATTAATTACATTCACTAATGTGAATTGATTTTGGAAAAATGGATTCTGCAACATAAATAATAAAATTTATAATTTATAACAATTAAAACTAATGTTATGACCATAATGATTAGTGAAAATAGTTAAAATTAATCATAGTGATTAAGGTAAAACCATGTTTATTAGGAGATTAATCATTACGGGAAAATGATGAGGAATATTTCCCAAAATTCATTGAATGGACATGTTTATAATCATCTGACATTTTCATCGAAATTTACATGTTTTTTTGAACAAATATATATGAATATGACCTATATAATATGTTAACTAATGAAAAAGAAAAATAATTTTTTTCCCTTTTAATTTCTATACTACATTTGAATTAGGAATCAAAATATATGTCATGTTATAATTTTTTTGATGGAAATTTATTTTTTAAAAAGTGAAAATTCATTTATAATTATTTTTATAAATAAATTAATTACTTTAAATAATTAGAAAATGATAAAGAATTGACTATTTTCTAAATAATTAACTATGATAAATTATACTGAAAATATTCATTATTGAGTAAATTGAATTAATTATTATATTTTGTTAAATTTGTAGATCAATATATCATATTAAATATCTTTATGAATATTATAATCTAATTAAATCATTTCGTGATATTTTTATTTCAATTTAAATGAATAATGTCAAAATTGACACTAATGTTTTTATGATAAATTATATTTTAATAATTTATTTAAAAAATAATGAAAACCCAATCACTTTAGAAGTATTTATTAAAAGTTAATATATATAATATATAGAACATTAATGTACCCAGTAATATTTTTTATTTAATATAGTTATCTTTAAAGAGTAAAAACTACGTTAGTGTAGTTATAGTTAATATAGTGATTTTTTCACACAACATGTGCTACTAGTAAGGTTAATTTTCAACACACATAATTTTTAAATTTAGAAATTAGAGTAAATATTAAGATTCAGTGAGTAAAAATTAGCTATTATGTATCAATTTAATTTATTATTATTGGATATATTACTTAGAATTGAAAACTAGTTAACATAATTTTAAACCAAAAAGAATAAAAATAATAAATTATAGGTTTTAAGAATAAAAATGATTCAAAATTTATTATATTGTGTGGTGGATGTTTTTATTTACCATATAATTCCCCCAACCATTAATTATAAATCATTTAGAAATTTTTTTTATGATTTACTTACTAATTGTGAATACGTTTTCATAATGACATGAATGAAACTTCTCTTCAACGATAAAAGTGCACTCACTCCCATCACTTACTCATGCCATTCAAGCCCATTGGATCCTCCAAAACCTAAAAAAACAAATAAAAACTCCCATAACCTCATCTATAATCCTTATATTCTGAAAAAATTCATATTCTCAAGAAATCAGTGTAAAACATAGGAGGATAAACATAGAATATGTAAGGTTCTTCAAAAAATATCTTAATTTTACTTCTTTATCCACTAAATTTAGTTATATTTAAATAATTATGATATAATAACCATAGTGTCAACCATATAATTATTTTATTTTATGTTAATTTAGTGACCTAAAATCACACACACATATTTCAAATGGGTTACAAAATCATCATTCGTGTGTATAGTGGATTGCCTCCTTATAAAATGATGTAATTAATTTTTTCCATTATAAAATCTCATGGTTGAGTATGTTGATGAATATAAACTTTATATATGATATTTTCATGAAACTTATACCTATATAATAATTATATACTATATACCAATTTATATTCCATTATGTAAGGGATATGACAACATCACTATGTGTACAGTGGACTAGCACCTCATGAAATGATATGATATGTTTATCATTAACATAATACATGGAAGATAATAAATGAAAATATAATAAATATATGTGATTTAAATTTAATATTTATTATATTAATTACATATTTTCATCCTTTAATTATATTAAAAAATAATTATTTTTTACCTTTTCACACACTGCATGAAAAAGATAACAACTTTTTCAGACGTGTGCGAAACTGCTTCCTCAAAGTTATCAGATTACTTTTTCATCACCAATAATAGTAATTATATATTTATGTATATATAATTAATTAATATGATATATATGATTTCATGATCACTATTTAAAGATAAAATATTAGAAATCATCATTCTATAATGATCATTGAAAAAGGGAAACATTACCCGATTATATGTAAGGCATACCATATACATGATCATTAAACTACTCCTTTTTCATTACCAGATTTCATGATGGGTATAAAAAATAAGAATTTATTTATAAAAATTAATATTATTTTAATATTATTATTCAGGATATGATTAAATAATTACCTATATGACCCTAGTTAACCTACCAAATTCATTTTTGACATATAATCTGAATATGGTCAAAACATCCAACATAAACATAGATGATTAATTAGTTTGATATGGAATGATGATAAATGAAATAAAAATAATAATAATCATGAAAATTGGTTTCATGATATTATTTATTTATCATATATTAATTATTAAGGATATAAATGCCCACATGTAACAAGTCCGAGTAAAGGTAATGGTTTTTCACATATGATGTTCATTATTATAAAAGATATGCCATATTTAGCTCTTATTTATGTTTTTTGATTTATATGATTCAAATAAATATATTTTATTATTATTATAGAGTAATTTATATGGATTTATAAATTCATTGGATTATACCTATTTCATTGGGATTATAGTTCCACACATACCAAAGTGAGAAATGTTTTTTTTTCATAATTTTACATCAATTGGACATTTGATAAGTTATACACTTATATTATTTTATGAGGTCTTAATGTATTTTCCTTTAACTGGTTATTTAATTAATATGTTAATTTTTATTATATTATATATTTCATTTATTTAGGTTAAATAATGGAGATTATTATTCAATGTTACCAATGTGGTGATATTCATTTGTCACAATCTCATCATTTATAAAGATTTTGTATGATTTGGTTATGAATGTTTAAATATTATAAATATATTTATTTTGTATTATCCTATGTAAATTCATGATATTTTCTTGTAATTTTATCATTTTTCCATTATTTTTTAGTCAATATGTATGAGAATATGGTTTACACAAATATGGTTTCATTTCCCTCCTCGGTCAAAATTCTATTTTCTAAAATTACTTTGTTTTCTAAAAATGATTCCAAAATGTTGATAAAATTAATAAAATGATTTACTAAAGTCATTTTTAGCAAAATATTAATTTATATTTTATTAAAATGAATCTTTTTTCACATTATGTAAATGAAATATACTTTTAGATCATGTATAGAAATAGTGGCCTATATGTCCTTCGTTTTATGAAATCAACCTATGAATGATTACAAGGTAAATTTTAAGAAATATTTTTTCTTCATATTCATTGAATTTTTGGTATTTATAATTTATTTTCCCAGAATATTATAATATTTAAAAAAAATTTTGATTTATAAAATGAAATACATATTTTCATTATGAATATATTTAATGATCATTTATTGATATTTCCCTTCATCAAAATCAATAAAACCTATTTTTAATAATCCTACACTAGAGATATTATTGATGATACCATCAATATTATTTTATGGATGGATGTATATTGTTATAAATTTATTTTTATCTATCCCTTTTCTCTTTCAATGTGTTAATATTTTTATAAAGAGATTTTTATTGAACCCATTTATATTCAATGAATTAATCATGTTTCAATGATATGGACATTAAACCCATTTATATTCAATGGGTTAATCAAGTTATAAAAGAATAATTATTTCTTCTAGGAGATTCATGATGAAATTAAAATTTTACATACCTTATTCCTGTTGTGGTTCTTGTACATTATATATAAAGGGGTGGCGTACATAATTTCAGGTGTTCCCATTACAGCTTATACAATGGGGTGAATCATATAAAACTTTTTGATCCCATTACAAATTATATGATAGGGAATCCCAAATAGATACAGTTTATCCCATTATATAATATACAATATGTGCACCTCTATATCACTCCAATTAATTGTGTAATGATTATATTTTATTTCAGATGCGTGGTTATTATAATTAAAATGTTTTTAAAGGATTTTATTTATATTATGATCTATGTTACCAAAAAAGGATTCAATTAATTTTTTATGTGTTTATATCAATTTAATTGAACAAGATTGATATTACATGTCCCATGATTATTCATTGGTACAAATCTTTCATTTTCCAGGCATTCATATTTGATGATACATGTATTAATGGTTATCAGTTCATTTATTATAGGAACATGCACTTTGATTATGTCATCCAACCCTTATTCACTTATTATACACATTGATAGAATTCAATTAATAATTTTTATTTTTAACCATAATTGTTAATTGATCCCTAAAATCTTATGATTATATTTCCCCATATTATAAAATAAGGTTTCGAATGATTTTTGTCTAGAAGTGATTTCATATGGATGATGATGATGATGATTTAATGTGAAGTATGAAAATCTTGGTTTAGTAGGAGAAAGTAACATATGATGACATTATTAGAGTTTAGTATATGTTTTTAAAAAATCAATAAAACTATAATCCTATAAGGTCCTCAATAATGTATGTTATCAAATTTATTCTTTTTATGTTTATATGGTTGTTTTATAAAAATGGGTCAAAATAATTAAATATTGAAATATAATATTTATGGTATCCACACTAGATATGAGAGAGAAATTTATAGGATGTTATATTCCATATCCACCATAATAAATCCTTGGGATAAAATATTCCTATAATATTTCAAATAGGCTTCATCAAAATTATTGTGTCCTCTTCCATCTCATTAAATCATAAAATGTTACACGGTATTTCATTTACCATGGTCATGTAATCGTCTATATTCTCATCATCATTCATATTTTTTTTTATGTTCTACTCCTCTAAACAATGATATTGAATTCCATTAAATATATATTACCAGCATAAATATAACTCAAATACTCCAAAATTTCATTATTATATTAATGAGCCAAAATATTTATATATATGTTCTCTGATGAGACATTAGGATTGAATGTTTTTACATTGCGATTAATTTACAAATTTCAATTATCAGTGTAAATTATAAAAGAATCATCAATAATACTTCAAAAACCTATAGTATCCACACATATGTATCACACCAATTATTAGGGGGATATTTTTTCAATAAATTTAATTTTATTAAAATCTTGCGTTACATATAACACCTAGTTTCAACGAACCACAAATAAAAAAAATTGTTACTTTAACATGCCCATTATAAAAGATCAATTAAACATGGAGATATTAATTGGAATAACCATATATTATTTATCATGTATAATGGTTTTATATAAAGGAAACATATTTATAAAAATAATTAATTTTATGGATTGAAATTATATGATTCAAAAATACATTTTATTTAAAACTACTTTTGTTATTATTTTTTTATTAAATAATAATTTCATACATATTTTAATGAAATTTTTAGAAAAAACAATATTTATTTTTTAAATACATATTTCTATATTTCATTTACTTATTTTTGATATTTTTTGAAAAAGATAATTTTTTTGATGAATAGTATAAAATAACGATTTTTGTTAAAGATTAAATTTTGAATTAAAGATTTTACAATATAAACTTTTTTTAAGATGTTTTTAAATTTATAATTATGAAATTAATATATTTATTAATATAATTTTGGTCATTAAACTAAATTTAATGTTTTTTCTAATATTAAAACTGTTTATAGTTTTGAAACTTCTAATTTGAAAAGTTATTTTTTTTATCATGTTTACAGGATTAATCTAAAATTAAATTATATCACCCAATCGATTTAACTTTGATTAAATTATTTACATATTTATATGTAGAGTGATTTATAACATAAAATATGTTAAAATTAATTTTATTTAATAAATATTAATAAATCTAATAAAAATTAATTATCGGGATTAACGATTAAATGGGGTTTTTTGTGTCACATGAACATATGTTAAAAATAATTTTACAAAAATATAGGTTATTCCTTTAATAAATTGGTTTTAATATTAATATCATGTTGGTACAAATTATATATTTTTTTTAAATGAAAAATTATCATGTTAATTAATAACATACTACTTACAATGGTGAATACCAAAATAGTAAAATTTAGTAAACATAAAGGCTAAGGAATAATATCATTATAACATGAATGTTATTGTGGTTGAGGTGTATTCTAAACATAAATTTCCTACACACCATTGTTTATTAATTTTGGATACACATGCACTGATAGTGACTTCCCATTGTAGAATATTTTTGGGTATTTACAAAACTATCACTCATCCTCAACGATAAATGGGAATTTCCTCCCCTCACACCATCACCCCTATTTAACCCTTTTTCACCAAAAATAACTACAAAAATCTATCCCAATATTTTTATAAATTTTCAGTATATACATATATTCCCAAATGATGAATCCTTTGTACCTTAATAGGAGATCTAAAGAACGTTGTTCTATGAAGAGGTAATTTTCTTCATGAATATCTATATTTTAAATATTTCTCCTAAAAATTCATTCATGTATTAATAATTCCCATATAATAAAAACAATTTCAATAATATTTTGATATGAAATTTTTTTATGTAATAACTAATATCCATAACCCCTTCGATTAAATAATAAACGAAACCATCGATCGTTTTTATGATGGACGATCCTCTCGCGAATATATGTAATTCATTTTCTATCAGCGCCACTAACATCTAGTTATAAGTATGTACACAATTTTTTTAAATGATATTAGATATATTACTATATATATATAATTATAATATAACATATACACACATAAATTACATTTTGTGATAATACGATAATTCCACTAATGTGTACGGTAGACTACCTCCTCACGAAGTGATGTGATTGTCTTTTAACATGTTATTTACATGGATGTTATCAGGGTTAAATTTAATGAATATTAAATATATATATATATATATAACCATAAATTATCTTTAATGGTGATATTTTTTTGGATTCTTTTCCTTCCACCATCAAGAAAATTAAAACAGTATTTTATGTATATGTATGGCCTATCATATCCATGAATGGTTAATTTCAATTTCCATATCTATATTTTATAGATTATCCTAAATAAATATATAAATAATTTATATGATATTTATATCATGTTTAAAATTATAGTTATTTTGGAATAATAATCAATGTCAAATTATTGAAAATACTAAATCGAAAAATTCAAGAAAAACAAAGAAGATATTACATAAAAGGTGATTTTATCATAGAATTGTTAATAAATGGGTAGTAAAAGGTCATTGGAAAATAATAATAATATATATATTTATATATAATTAAGGTTCTATAATAGAATAATATCCTACAAAAATTATTATATTGTATGATCAAATGTGTGTGATGGATTTTGGGACTTAATGTATGAGATTTCAACTCAAATTTTCATCATTGGGACGTATGTTAGGATTAAGAACAATATTTTTTTAATACGGTGTATACAATTACCATTGGAATTTTTATGTGATGAATTTATTTATTCTCATGTTATACAATGTTTAATTTAATTTTATTCTTTCTTTTGTATTATGAATCACAACAAACCAAATAAGTCAGTGTTCGATGTCACAATCTCACTATTTACCATGACTATTTATGATTACGATTTAGATAATAATATATTATAATATTTCCTTCATGAACATCAATAAATTTACAATCTTCTAGTTATTTTTTAGAATACATGTTTTCCCTTCATTATCATCTCTTTAATTACTCAACATTCTAAATTAATTCTTTTAAATTAAACTCACATAACTTCTCTACTTGGTCAAAAAAACCTATTTCATACATATTTTTTTTATAAAAATTTATCCCATAATTTTATAATATTCCACTATGATTATTATAATTTATTTATAAACTTTTTTTATTTTTTAATAATAAAATAAATTAATATTCTTGTCATTTTACCGACATGTCACATTATCTATTACACAAATAACTAAAATGAATCAGTGTTTTAAGGTGTATGAATTGAATATAATATCTCACCAACATAACTAATCAATGTTTTAAATGATAATATATAATTTTTAATGGATATTTTTAAGTTATATAGTTCTCAAAATTTTTTCATCATTTAGTTTTGAAAAAGGTGATTTTACAAGTCATAAGGTTGTTTTCCTCATGAAATGTTTCATGTGGGTATTCAATATAATTTTTCATGTAAGATGAAATAATTTGTTGTCTCATAAGATTTAATGGGGATATGATCCTAAAATATTATCCTTATTCTTTCTCTAGGTGTTTTATTATTATGATGATATGATTTCCAATAAACCCTCTAATTTTGAATGGGGTTTTCTATGATGAAATAATTAAATTTTTATAAATCCTGTTGATTTTCCATGTGTTATACTACGATTATGGATGTTTTGTGAAACCCATTTCAATTAATGGGTTTAATATGATGATTTTTTTTTATCATTTGACAAAAATATGTAATATTTTCATTATGTTATGGGTGTGACTTATGTTTCCATCTATCTCCTTTCCTAAATATTGACATCTCCTTGGATAAACATTAATTTAATGGGGAGTGAACCCAATTTAGGAAGGTAATACATCCACTGATATTTTTTGAGTAAACACTAACAACTATAGTAGTATTGGGAGTCATCTAGTTATACTATAATAGTTTATTAATGAGCTGACTACTAAAGAAATATTTTTCTAAGCTTATGTATATTCAAAAAATATATGTCTTATGCTGCTGTTATTCTCTCTGGATCATGTTTTCTAATTCCATTAAGATTCAAGTCTCATGAACATCTAACATTTATTCATTTTCTCTGGTTTATGATCATTAATATGAATTGTATGTTTTTCAAAAAATATTCTAACATCTTGACACAATTATATTAATTTAATGTCGATATACACCTTTTTTACCCTTAATGAGCAAATGAGATCACCCATTCCAATATTTTCTTTTCACATGCGATGAATAAATGTATTATGTATGTTTTTTCAAAGAATTTTTCTAGTTATAAAGAAATTATAGAGAAATGTTTTAGTTCAATTATCGACAACTCATTTTTGTATCATATTTCCAAATGTACTAAAACTATATGATTCTAGAATGGATAATTTTGTAATATAATCAATATCTATCTATAAAGGTGTTATATATATGTATGAAATGCGTGGTTTGTTATAGTTTTGTAGAAGATGTTTTAGTTTACCTTTTTAATCATGGATTAGAAAACATTATTGAAGAACCCATATAGTGAGTCTATGAATTGGATAAAATCCCAAAGGATTGTTATAGAATAGATTGTGTAGTTTTTCATATAATAAATATGATTATGGATAATAAAATATTATTGAGTTTTTGTGAAGATGAATTTAGTGTCCAAAACTCTAAAAAGGGTAGTTCAAGTATATCTCAACCATCATAATAGTGCAAGGTGAGTGTTCCCATATTATGCTTCTAGTTTAAAACTCTTGGAGGATATGTTTTTTAAATTCAAAAACTCCTTATAAACCAAAATGAACGATTGGAATGACGACCATGAATGACATATGTTAGTACTAAGGTGTTATATATTGAAAAAATGATTCATTATTTAGACATACTATATGTTATTTTCTTGATTATGTGGTTCCCACTATGATTATAATTTATCACACTATGCATCTTGGTTTTAGTATATAAATGGAATTAAAGGAAACCTTATTAATGCTAAATTTAAATGAAAATGTAATTGTAATGGCTCAGACCTCCCCATTCCATTAAATTGTGAAAATGTGGTGTTAGAGTTGTTTCAGGCAGTCACGGTGACTTATCCCCAAAACTTTTCCAAAATTCCCTTTTTCGTGAAGAGTTTCAACGGTATACAGTTGTGAACTGTAACATCACGTTACGTTTACATGTACTTTTGACGTTTCTAACTACCTCTATTTTGGATTAGTAACTTGGGGGTCCGTTTGGGTGAACATTTAAGGGAAACTAAAGGGTAGTAGCTTTTGCATGGGCAGCACACGGTGTTTCTAAACCCTACGGCCAAACCGTGCATAGTGGTTCTTAGAGGTAGTGGCTAACGCAAGGTTAGTACATGGTTTGTCTAACTGTGTGGCCTAACCATTCAAGGTGTGTTTGACGAGGTAGTAGTGACCGCTCGGTTAGTGCACAGTTTGTTTAACCGTGCGACCAAACCGTGATGGAACTTAAACTAGATCCTAAATATGATGATCTCAACTATTTTGACTCTAACTTGCTCATTTAAGCTTCTAGGTGGCCATAACTCGTGATTAACCTCCCTTGAAGTTATGAGAACCTCTCCCAACCATTTTGGAGGAAATTCGAAGGCTTCTCTTAGTGAATTAAACTCAGTTTCTTGAGGTATGTGATCATTCTTGTTTGGTTTCATAGATCTACTAAGATATATTTCTCCTTTTATATCAGTTTCATAGATCTATGCCCGTTATGGGAATATCTATGTGTTTGGATGCCAAATATGATGAGTTTTGGTCTTGATCTTTCTATGAGGATATCTAAGGAAATTTTTTGGAGAATTAACCCGGGTTTCTAGAGCGTTCTTCGACCGTTGTGGTTTTCGTCAAAAAAAATTATGGTTGGGGATTCATTGTTTCTCTTCTTTTACATGAAACTATATTGTTAGCATTGTTTATCCTTCTAGGTTAAAATGGAATTTACATATTAAATATTCGAACCGGATAAATAAATTTATATCGATCATATGATGTTTCCCCTTGTGTTGATAGATAGTGTGATACATATGCTTGTTCCTAATGAAAATCAGTAAATAACATAAATTGGGATTAATAAATAATTGTTTAGATAAAGGTAAAGAGTCATGTAAACGAATCTGGATCTTGCTGTAATTTTATTTTAATCAAATTGGCGCAGTAAGCATGATCAAGTATTTTAGGTATCATACTAATTAGGTTTCCCGAATGTGGATCCTACGAATTAAATCTGTTAATTCAAGATGGATTAAAGAATTCATTATTTTATAATTCCTTGAAGTGTTCTGAGATACCCTCTATGTTTTTAAAGGGGGAAATATCCCAATTTATGTAATGTTGTTTTTCCTGCTGGTTGTGTTGTGACGTGACCCTGGATGGGTGTTGTGATATGTGGGGGTATTGAGGCCTTTTGGTTGTGGCATAAGATGACGCCTAGAGTGGCAAGATGCATCAGTTTATGCATGTGGGTGTGAGGGAGGACACCATGGATGATGGAATGGTATGGATGTGATTATTGGATGCTTTCTGTTTCTTTTTGGTTTATTGTTTGCTTTACATTCCCCATTGCTCAAGGTAGCTGGTCTTACTTACCCATTTTCCAAAAGAGGTGAAGACACGCGAGGCATGCCACGTTCTTTCTGTGTTTAGCTTCCTAAGGAAGGATGGGTATATGCTCTTACATTAAGTGGAAAAGACTCGACGGGTGGTACATCTACTCACCGTGTAGAGAACCTTTTGTTTAGTAGCATAGAATGTTTTCTAGAATGCCTGGGAATGAGAGAAAGTAATTCTGTAATGAAAATATGAATAAATGGTATTAACCCACGGGGTTGGAGTTCTATGGAAGAAAATGATAAGGTAGTAATTTTTTATGGAATATTTGACTTTGGGTGTGATTATAATGAAATTTAATAAGTGATTTTTCATGGTTTAATAATGTTTAAAGAATTAATTAACGTACAGTGGATTTGATAAAAAGGGAATGAAGTAATCTAATAAAGATCATTAAATGGTTGTGTGCTTATTGAATACCTAGTCTTTGAAGTAGTAGCCCAGAGTCTCAGAGACGTTAGCTGCAGTTGTGTCTACGACTAGGTAATTCCCATAGTGTGGTTGTGAGATATAATATATTTTGTACTTTTTTGTGTTTTCTATATGCTACTCCACCCTGTCAGAAAGGGAAACTGACACCACGGGGATTCGAAGCCCTGGGGGGTGTTTCCCCCAACATTCTGATGGGAGGAATAATGGATGACTACCCCCTTTGGCCCCGCTCTCTTCTCTTGGTAGATACCTATACTGGTAGGCACAATAGTTAGTTTTCCCCATATATGTGTGTAGAGGGCTGTAATGGCTTGTGGTTATTCACACACATGTATTTTGGATATAGTGTCATATGGACTACTATAGGTGTAACGGGTATAGGCAGTGATTGCTTGAGGATCCTCACTCTGTGTATGGGTTGTATTGGATTGAGGTATAATACCCGATGTATGATACACATTATGCGATCTATGGTGGCTACTGGAAACTATATGGTTACTTTGGGTTTTGAGGATGGTATGGTGCTTCACCCAGGTGTATGAAGGCCAACCTTTGTGTTGCATTATGTGCACATTATGGTGCTTCACCCTGGTGTCTGCGGGAAAGCCTTTTTAGAGAGATATGCTCAGGACGTGCGAAATTGGGGAAAAACGGAAAACTAGCGGGGAAGTAGTAGCAGGGTACCCTTGAAATTCATTATTATATGATATATTCTTTTATGTGTTACTTTGTGAGAGTATACATGGTGAGGTTGGGAACTCAGTACACCTATTTAGGTGACGAGTTAGTTTCACTTGTTGTTCACTATCCTTTAGCATTATTTTTTACTTTTCATGAGAGGCATAGGGGGGATCCTACTCAGTATACTGTTATACTAACCCTATGTTTATATAAACTGTTTTTCAGGTCACTTGGAGAAGGTTGGAGATCTAGATAGTTTTTACTAGCTTGGGGTTGCAGGAGTTGTTCAGGATAGTAGTTGCTATTGTTTTTACTTTCTTTTGGGTACTAGTAGTTTTTTCCGTTTCAGTTGTAGTACTTTTGCATGGCATTGAATACGTGCACTTGGGTTTCTTTTATATTTAAGTTCTGAGTTGGAGTTGGTTGGTGTCTATCTTATCTCTATCTTCTACATGTGTTCTCTTAGAGGGTAATTCCTTCCATTTGTGTGTTTCTTATACCCTTGGTGGTAGTCGCCAACCTGGGGCCCACTAATCCCAGGACTCAGGGGTCATTATCTCTCTTTTCACCTTGACGACCTAGGAGAGCTACACTTTGTGGGGAGGGGTCGTGATAGAGTGGTATCAAAGTTCTGGTTGAGGGATAGGATGGAGTTTGGAGTTAGGCACATGTGAGGTTTCATGGGTTGGTAGGGTGACATTGTCATTCATGTTTAGCCAGTTAGATAAACACTGAAGAACGGCTGAGACATAGGCTTTTAGGGCCCCCTATGATCTTATTTATTGACCATTAAGTTTACAATAGCTACTAATCAAAGAGTTAATTTTTGCAGGGAAGAGAACTAGAAAATGTCCATGCATCATTCTTCTTTGTGACCGTGTTTGAATGGGTAGACCTTATAATAGGATAAGCTAAAATTAATAAAATAAAATAATAAATTAATTAATGTTGAGGGATCCATATTCTAGGATTATGAGCTCTAAATGTTGGTTATTTTATAGGTATGGCTCCAGGTCGGCATCCTCGTCAGGTTTGAACAGAAAATGTCCAACAGGCTGTTCCAGAAGATCACCGAAGGGTAGAGGTTGATGATGAAGACACATGGAGGAAGACACTCCGAGAGTTTCAGTGCCAGAGACTATAGAATATGAGGGGTCCATTTCAGATGCCTCACAGAAGTCTTGTTGGAGGAAGTCGAGATAGGATTCAGTTCGATCTGTGCTCGGAAGGAGCATTGGGTGTCCATAGTTGCGACAATGCTACGTGAATCATCAAGGTAGTGGTGGTTCTTGTTCCTCGGGGATCGTGAGGAGTCAGTCATCTCATGGGAGGAGTTCTGAGATAAGTTTAGAGTTGAGTTCCTTTCTTCGACAGTGAAGTCGTCCAGTCGTCAGGAGCTTCTTACCCTTCGATAGGGGAGCTCTAATGTTTGAGAGTTTGGAATCCATTTCAGGAACCTTTTACAATAGGCTTCAGACCTATTTCTGGATGAGGAGGCCATAGAGAGGCATTTCGAGGAGGTTTTGCATCTAGAGATCTAGCGCTAGGTCACCCCATTTGTACTAAAGACATATCGTGAGGTCCGAGCAATGAAAGTGGTTTTTGAGAGTATTTTTCCAGGGCCATATCATCACGAGAGGGGAATCATCATGATTCATCTCGAAGAAGATCTGTGGTCCAGGGTTCCCAGTTTCCAGGGCAGAAGATTTTCCGATCAATAGGGGGGTAGGCCCCAGCCCATCACATCTCGTTTCTCGAGAGGCATCAACTCTCAGGACTATGCCAAGGGATCATGTGCTCGTTGTTCTTATGGTGATCATGGTGATCAGCAGCGGGTGTGGCCAACCTTTCAGAGTAGTCATTGTGCACTATGTGCTCGCTCTAGGTTCATCATTTGAGGCAGTTCCAGCCGAGGCAGTAGTAGCAGCAGGTCACACCAGCTTTAGATCATCTGAGGGTAGATGGGGAAGGCCGAGGATAGCCCCATGTTTCTCCCTGTACTCAGAGAGTAGAGCATGGGCGTGGTGGTGGTCTTTATCAGGGTGAGAGAGGCCCTGGAGGAAGTCGTGGTCAGCTTCATGCTCTAGTGTTTCAAGCTCCTGGAAAGGCATATGTCATTTGAGGTACCCTTTTCTTGTTGTATACCTTTGTGTATTCCTTGTTTGATTCAGGAGTGACACACTCCTTCGTATCACCTACCCTTGTCCATGCTTTGGGACTTGAGGTAGAGAGGATTCCAGTGCCCCTGGTGTTGACTATGCCAGTTTGAGGTCGACCGACTTGTTTAATGTATGTAGAAACATTGAGCTATTTTTGGGGAGACACTGCTCTTGGAGAGATTTCCTATGTTTACAAATATAACCATATGATGTCATCCTCGGCATGGATTGGTTGTATTCGGTGCAGGATATCATTATTTTCTTTAGGAATAAGGTCTTCTTTATTGGTAAGGATGGAGAGCCAGTGGTTTTTTTTAGTGAGCAAGATCCTTGGATGGGTCACAAGCACATTCCCTTTATATAATCCATGAAGTCTGTGATGATGCTATGTTCTTCAATGGTTCAGCAGTTGGCTTTTCCTAGGGTTATAGAGGAGTACCCTCCTACATTTCCAGAAGAGGTTGTAGCATTACCCCCTCAACGAGAGATCGAGTTTGGGATCGAGATACATCCAAGAGCGTCTCCTATCTCTATGTCTCCATATAGGATGGCCCCTTCTGAGTTACTAAAGCTACGTACACAGCTTGATGATCTATTGCAGTGCGGTTTTGTTTGGAAATGTGTGTCACCATGGGGTGCACCATTTTTTTGTGAAGAAGGCCGACGACAATTTGCAGTTGTGTTTCGATTATCATCACCTCAAAAAATTGAAGATAAATAATCTCTATCTTCCTCCATGGATTGATGACTTATTCGATCAACTGTAGGGTTCATGTTGGTTCTCAATGATTGACATGTAGTCAAGATATCATCAGATGCGTGTGAAGGATGAGGATGTCCCGAAGACTGCTTTTCGTTGTCATCATGGACATTATTATTTCATTGTAATGCCATTTGGCATGATGAATGATCTAGCTATATTTATGGGATTGATGAAGGCTGTGTTCTGTGAGTTCGTGGAAAAGTTCGTGGTAGTTTTCATCGACGAAATCCTTGTGTACTTGACGTCTTAGGAGGAACATGTCGAGCATCTACATGTCTTTTTGGTAGTTATTCATCAATATCAGCTATTTGGGAAGTTTTCTAAGTGTGAAGTTTGGGCTCGAGAAGTCCATTTCATGGGGCATGTTGTATCCCTACAGGGAGTAGATGTGGATCCCTCGAAGATAGAAGCATTTGTTTCTTGGGAAGCCACCAAGATAGTGTCAAAGGTTCGAAGTTTCCTTTTTCATGCAGGCTACTACAGGAGGTTCATAGCCAATTTATCTCGAGTTGTGAATCCTCTAACAGCTTTGACCAGGAAGGATCAAGTATTCATATGGACTGATCAGTGTCAGGAAACATTCAGATATCTAATATAAAAGTTAGTAAGTTCTCCAGTCCTTTGTCTTACAGTTGAGGGAGTTCAGTTTGATGTTTTCTATGATGATTCACATCTGGGGTTAGGTTGTGTTCTCATGCAGCAGAGGTCAGTTGTTTCTTATGGGTCTCGGCAGTTTCTTCCCAATGAATGCAACTATCCAACCATTGATCTTGAGTTGGCAACCATGGTGTTTTCTCTGAAGTTTTGTAGACTTTACCACATTGGTGAGCGCTTTGTGGTTTTAACTGATCATATGTGTTTGAGGTATGTTTTCTACCAGTGTGACATGAATTTACAATAGCGCCAGTGCATAGAGTTCAAATAGTAATATGACTAAAAAATATCGTTTACACCTGGAAAAGGGAATTTTATAGCTGATGCGCTGAGATGAAAGTCACTTAGTGATGCTGTGTCTGAATCTGGTGATTCCTGAAGAGTAATGGAAGAACTGTCAGCATTGCATCTTGATATGAGTGAAGTTGGGGGTAGAGTTGTCTTTTAAAAAATACGGTATAGTTATCCCTGGTGCATAAGGTGGAAGAGTCCTCATTGGGGGATCTTGAGGTGGAGGTCTGGAGAGACCGAGTTGTTTGTGGTGAGACCCCTGATGGTTGGTCTGAGGATGAATAACAAAGAGTGTTGTATCACTTAAGGATTTATGTTGCTTTGATGATGTAAGAAAATGTTCTCAGAGAGTTCCATAGTTCACTTTTAGTGGTACATCCTTGTGTGACAAAGATATATCGATCCATGAGGAGTTAGTTTTGTTGGCCTAGGCTGAAGCGTGCAGTTGTGGAGTTTGTGTCCTGATGTTTACTCTTCCAGAAGGAGAAGGTCAAACACCGTTTTCCTGGTGGTCTTCTCCGGAACGTAGAGATTCCGCAGTGGAAGTTGGAGGATATCTCAAGGGACTTTGTTATTGGTCTACCTCATGCTCTGGGAGTACCTGATGCTATTTGGGTGGTAGTGGATCATTTAACAAAATCATCCCACTTTATAGAAATCAAGGAGTCAAGCTCAGTGGATGTTTTGTCGAGGTAATATCTAGAAGAGGTGGTGACACTTAATGGTGTCCCTAGGATGATCATTTCAGATCGATATCCTCGTTTTAGTTACAGAGTGTGGAGAGGTCTTCAACATGCTTTCAATTCTCAACTATGCCTTATCACTTCCATTCATCCTCAAACAGATGGTAAGACAGAGCGAACCATATAGACTCTTGAAGAGATGTTACGCTATTGTGTGCTTGATTTCATATGTTCATGGATAAGGAACTTACCCTTGATGAAGTTCTCTTACAATAATATTTTTCACTCCACCATCGGTATGGCACCATTTAATGCCTTATAATTCCGGCCTTTCCATTCTCCATTGTGCCAGACTCAGGCCAGAGAGTCAATAATTCTCATAACGAAACTAGCACAGAATACAATAGAGATGGTTCATGTGATTCGTGAGAGGATAAATACAGCGCAAGATCATCAATAATCATATGTTGATCAAAGGAGGAGACCATTGAAGTTTAATGTTGGGGTTCCTGTGTTTCTGATGGTGACTCCCCGGCGTGGGCAGCAAAGGTTTCGTCATGGGAGTAAGCTTTTTCCCCGCATTGTTAGGCCTTTCGAGGTGTTATATTGTGTTGGAGATGTGGCGTATCGAGTAAAACTACCCCCATAGATGATTCAGTTACATGATGTTTTCCATTTATCACAGCTCCGTCATTATCTTCAAAATGACTCTCACATAATCGATTTGGGAGAGATCAATGTGGATAAGGATGCAACCTTTGAGGAGCGACCTGTGGAGATCCAAGACCGTAAGGAGAAGGTGTTGCGCGGGAATTCAATTCCTATAGTTTGTGTCATGTGGGGACACGGTGGCTTGGAGGAGTGTACTTGGGAATATGAGTAACAAATATGAGATCAGTACCAAGAGTTATTTGATGTTTAACACTTTCCATTTATCATTTTAACTTATGTGATTATGAAACATTCATGTTCATGACAGGGCTCCCTTTGTTGTTTTTGTGGCTTTCTCTCTTTTGAGAGGAATCTCGATGGGTGGTTGTTTTACCAAATTTCGTTTTCATTTTATGTTGGTTTTGGATTCTCAAGGAAGAGAATTATTGTAGAGGTATCTTATGTAATGACCCTAATCTTTCCACTCCATTACATTGTTAAAATGTGGTGTTATAGGTGTTCCGGGAGGTCAAGTTGACTTGTCTCCAACACATTGCCAATATTCCTTTTTCAATGAATAGTTTGAATGGTAGATAGTCGTGAAATGTATCATTATGTTACATTTTCATGTACTTTTGATTTTTCTAACTACCATTGTTTTGGAGTAGTGACTTGGGGGTGAATTTGGGTGAACTTTTAACAGATTCTAAAGGGCAGTAGCTTTCTCACTGGCGGCACACAGTTTGTCTAAACTGTGCAGCCAAACCGTGCATAGGTGGTCTTGGAGGTAGTGGCTAACGCAAGGTTAGCTCACGGTTTGTCTAAACGTGTGTCCAAACCATGCGAGGAGTGTTTTATGAGGCATTAGTGACCACACGATTAGCGTACAGTTTGTCTAACTATGTGAGAAAGAAATGCATGCACATAAACTAGATCCTAAAATTGTGGATCTCAACTGTTTTGCCTCTAACTTTCGAATTTAAGCTCCTAAGAGGCCATAACACAAGATTGCCCTCCCTTGAAGGTAGGATAACCTCTCCCAAATGTTTTTGAGGTGATCCAAAGGCTTCACTTGGCGAATCGAAGCTAGTTTCTTGAGGTACGTGATCGTTCTTGTTTGGTTTCGTAGATCTACATAGATCTACGTCTCCTATTCTCTCGGTTTCTTAGATCTATGCCTGTTATGGGTAAATATAAGTGGGTGGATGCCAAAAATAATGCGTTTTGGTCATGATCTTTCTAAGAGGTGATCTATGGTGGGTTTTTGGAGAATCGACCTGGGTTTCATGAGTGTTCGTCGACCGTTGTGGTTTTCGTCAAAATCCTTTGAGGTGGGGGATTCATTGCTTATCTTCTTTTACGTGCAACTATATTATTAGCATGTTTTATCCCAATGGATGACAATGGAACTGAAATAATAAATATTTGAACCGGATTAATAGATTTTTATCGGTCGTATGTTGTTGATTATTGTTTTGATAGATAGTGTGATATCAATGCTTGTTCCTGATCAAAATCGGTAACGAACGTAAATTGGGATTATTTGATTATTGTATGGCTAAAGATAAAGAGGCATGTAAAAAAATCTGAATCATGCTGTAATTTTATGTTAATCAAGTTGTCACAGTACGCATGATCAAGTATTTTTGTATTCTTACTGATTAGGTTTCCTGAATTTTGAACCTATGAATTAAATCTGTTAGTTCAAGATGGATTAATGAATTGATTGATTGATAATTCCTTGAAGGTTTATGAGTTACCCTCTTGGTTGTTACAGGGAAAAATAGACCAATTTATGTGATGTAGTTTTTCCTGCTGCTTGTGTTGTGACGTGACCCTAGATGGGTGTTATGATATGTGGGGGGCATGGAGGCCTTTTGGTTGTGGCAACAGATGACGCCTAGAGTGGCGAGATGCATCGGTTTATACATGCTGGTGTCAGGTAGGACACCAGGGATGATGGAATGGAATGGAAGTGACTGTTGGTAGCTTGCTATTTCCTATTGGTTGATTGTCTACTTTACATTCCCCACTGCTCAATGCACCTGGTCTTACTTACCCTTTTTCCAAAAGAGGCAAATAAATGATGGGTATGCCACGTGCCTTCCGTGTTTAGATTCTCAAGGAATGATGGGAATATTCTCTTGGTTTAAATGGAAAAGGCTCGACGTGTAGTACATCTACTCACAATGTTGATCCCCTTGTGTTTAGTAGCATAGAATGTTTTCTAGAATTCCTGGGAAAGTGTGAAAGTAATTCTGTAATGAAAATTTGAATAAATGGTGTTAACCCATGGGGTTGGAGTTCGCTGGATCATAATGATGAGGTTGTAATTTTTGAAGGAACAGTTGACTTTGGGTGTGATGCTAATGAAATTTAATGTGGTATTGTTCATGGTTAATTAATGTTTAATAAATTAATTAACGTACAATAGAAGTGATAAAAATGGAATGAAGTAATCTAATAAAGATCTTTAAATGGTTGTGTGAATATAGGATACATAGTCTTAGAAGTAGCAGCCCAGAGTCTGATAGATGTTAGATGCAGTTGTGTATAGGACTAGGTAATGCCCATAGTTTGGTTGTGAGATATAATATTTTTTTTTTGTTTTCTATATGCTACTCCACCTTGTCAGTTAAGGAAACTGACACCCCTGGGATTTTGATCCCTGGTTGTGTTTCCCCAACATTCTTATGGGAGGAAGAATGGATGACTCCCGCCTTTGGCCCCACTCTCTTCTATTAATAGATACTTGTGCTGGTAGGTACAACATTTAGTTTTCCACATATATGTGTGTAGAGGGCTGTAATGGCTTGTGGTCATTCACACACATGTATTATGGATATAGTATCCTAAGTACTACTATTGGTGTAACATGTATAGGCAGTGATGGCTTGAGGATCTTTACTAGTTGTATAGGCTATACTTTCTTGAGGTATAATACCTGACGTATGATACACGTTAAGCGAGCTGTGGTGGCTCCCAGAAACTACCAGGTTAGTTTTGGTTGTGAGGATGGTTTGGTGCTTTTCCCAGGTGACTGCAGGCTAGCCTTTGTGTTGCACGAGGTGCACATTCCGTTGCATCACCCAGGTGTATGTTGGTAAGCCTTTTGGAGAGAGATACCCAGGATGTGCAACATTGGGGAAAAGCGGAAAACCAGTGGGGAAGTAGTAGTGGGGTAACCTTGATATTCTTTATTATATGATATATTCTTTTATGTGTTACATGGTGAGAATAGCCATGGTGAGGTTGGGAACTTAGTATACATGTTTACGTGATGAGTTTGTTTCACTTGTTGTTCACTATGCTTTAGCATGCTTTCTTTACTTTTCATGAGAGGCTTCGAGGAGGATCGTACTGAGAATACTGTTATACTCACCCTATGATTATATAAACTATTTTTCCGGACACTTGGAGCAGGTTGGAGATCAAGCTGGTTTCTACTAGCTTGGGGTTGCAGGAGTTTTTTGGATAGTAGTTACTTCGTTTTTTACTTTATTTTGGGTACATGTAGTTTTTCCCAATTCATTTGTAGTAATTTTTCCTGTAATTACATACTTGCACTTCGTTTTCTTTTATATTTTAGTTCTGAGTGGGATTTTGTTGGTTTTTATCTTATTTCTCTCTCCCACACATGTTCTCTTAGAGGGAAATGCCTCCCATTTATGTGTTTATTATACCCTCTGTGCTAGTCGCCAACCCGGGGCAAACTTGAGAAGGGACTCGAGGGTCATTATCTACCTTTTACATTGCCAACCCAGAATGGGGTACATTTTTTGGGGAGGGGGTCGTGACAGTAATCATTTCCCTCATGATTAACCAAATGTTATTAGAGCTTGAAATAAAAATTTCATTGTTATCCTCATAAAAAAATTCTAATTATTTGAATCATGATGAGCTTATAAATGATAAAAGACATAAAAAATGTTATTTTGAGTAATTCTTGAGGAAAATTATACCTTATTTTACTTCTTATAATAATATACTAGTATTTTTAAAATAGTTCCCTACCATTAAAACAATTTCATCTATTCTATAGAGATTAGAGAATTAAAAATTCATTTTCAGTTCTTCTGTTTGGAAGGAAAAGTAAAAAACTAGTTTATTCTCATCACGAATATGTGTCCAATAGAAGAAATTGAATCCATGTAATGGGATGAGTTTAAGAATTTGTTTCTCTATAATTTGTTCCCTTATATTACACTCATGAAAATTTAGAATGAATCCATTGATTTAATGTATAATGATGATGAATCTATTAGTACCAATGAGAAAAAAATTACTAGACATGCAAGGTACACATCTCGCAATATAATCCTACATAAAATTAAGGTTCATAATTTCTTTAGTAACATAATAACATGTCCCAAAATGTTATTTTCAAAAAGGAGATACAATAGTATGGTAAACGTTTTTAGTGTAGAAAGGATGCTAATCAGTGAATTAATTGCCATACTGATTTTAAAATGTTATATAATTATGTGAATAGGGATAAATATCAATAGAATGTACATACCGATCTCCATTTTATTAATGTATGGATAATGGTAATTATGAAAATTAATTCACCGATCAAAGGGATAAAGAGGTTGATAAGATACAAAAAGATTTGGATACGTATGATGAACTGAATGTTTATGTGATGACGTTGGATGATCGTAATCATGAATATTTGGGAACAAATATCATATACTAAATACTTGTGGATTTTATGTTATAATCTTTATGAATGATACAAGAGAAAATATAATTTTTTCCACCATTAGTTAAATGTGATGTGATTCTAATCATTCGATATCACCCACTACATGGATTATGGAATTATAATATAAAATATTATATATTATCAATTAAAGGAAAAACACGTGTATAGAGTTGATTTTTTATATAATATAAGATATTATTTAAATAATAATGTACGAGCAACCATTTGGAAAAAAATATGTTTCCAGGTTGTATTAACATAATAGTTATGGATAACATCATGGGTTTATGGGTTTATGGTTGATTTAATTTTAATATTATTGGGCACCCCATTGTTGTTTTATGTTATGGGATTTTATACGGATTTATGATATTTGAGGATAAATTTCGGAAAATACAATCCTTTGGTTTTGTATACATTTTAATAAAATAGTAATTTGAGGTGGGATGTCTTTACATTTTATTGACATAAGATTAAATGTACTCATAACATTTCAGGTTTCTCTTTTCTTTGATATTTAAATAATTATAGGTTCCTTTAATTTGGGGATTATATATGTATTAATTTGCTGAATATCTATATACATACTAAAAAAGGATTTTTTCCACCACATGTCAACCTCTTAGAAATTATCTTAAATCTCTATATCCACCTAATTACACTCCCTCGACATCTATCCTCTCCATCACATGATATCTCTCTCTGTATTCTAGGTTTTCTACCTCATCTCCGCTCCCTCTTCTCATAGTCCCTCTATAGACACCACCCTTCAGCTCCCCATATCTGGCACTCTTGTATCCAAATATCCATCCCCTCTTGCGCGTGATTTGTGTTTATCTCCTTCAACTTTGGATCCTCTAACTACGGCTCCTCTGATTTCTGCTCCTCAGATTTTTTCTCCCCCGATTTCAGCTCCTCTGACTTCCAATCACTTTCTCCTTCCGCTCGAGCGATCGATCTAGGGTTCACGCCGTAGGTACTCATTGTCTACCTTTATCTCAATCGACTAATTTCTTTCCTTCTCTCTCCCATCGATGGTTTTACCAAGAGTGTCATCCCGCTCGCACTTCAAATCCAGTCGACCTACGGTTCCAGTACGCTGAAGTCCTTGATTACCTACTTCAAACTCCCGTAATATTCTTTGGTTCCCATGCCTCCAATTTATACATCATCTTCATCCAGCTACTCCTCCGCCCGTTTATAATCTTTGTTAACTTATTTTTAGGTTCAGGTATGTTTCATTGATATCCTCTTCATCAAGAATTGGTTGTCCTGGTTATTTTTAGGTCCATAAACCCGTTTTAGGTATGTTTATTTGAAATAACTTGTCTAATAGATACTGTTATCATTTTTTCTGTTACCAGGTATGAATAATTTATATGTATTCTCATCCCTATTGACGAATTTAAAATTCAATATGTTATTAGGTTCCTTCCATAATTCTTACTGAGAGTAAACTACCTCAAAAATGGAGTCAAATATATTGTGAGGATACTTCTAAATAGTCAATTCCAGACATAAATGCTTGGAATTTGAGTGAATGAATGTAACTGAATTTGTATATTTTTGTGGTTAACCTTCTATTTCATTTAATAGTCCTTTTAATTATGACCAAAATTGACTTCATACTTTTATATATCATAACAAGAGGGGTTTTCCCTCTTCAAATGCTAGGGCTGTCAAAAAAAACTTGGTTGAGACATTCAATTTATACTTCATCCTCAACCAGCTACTCCTCCTCCCATTTACAATCTGTGTTAATTTATTTTTAGGTTTGGGTATGTTTCATTGAAATCCTCGTCATCAAGCATTGGTTATCCTGGTTATTTTTAGGCCCATAAACTATTTTAGGTATGTTTATTTTCAATATCTTGTGTAATATATATAGTTATCATTTTTTCTGTTACCAGGTTTCAATAATTAATATTAATGCTCAACCCTTTTGATGAATTTAAAACTCAATCTGTTCATTTGTACCATACATTATTCATAATGAGAGCGAACTACCTCAAACATGGAGTCAAATATATTTTGAGGATACTTATAAACAGTCAATTATAGTCATAACTGCTTGGAAATTGAGTGAATGAATGTAACTGATTCTATTTATTTTTGTGGTTATCCTTCTATTTCATTGCATCTACCTTTTAATTCATACAATAATTGACTTCGTTATTTTATATATCATAATAAGAGGGGGTTTTCCCTTTTCAAATTCCATGTATTTTAGAAAATCCTAGGTGGTGACATTCAAAAAAGTTTTTATATATATTTAAATTTTATCAATATTTTTCAATGATTATATGTAATTGTTAATTAATATTACTATCACTTTAATGCTTAATTATTATTCTATATTAGCTATTTAACCAATAACTCTCTCAATATAATTTCCCTTTATTTATTATTTATTTCATAGTGAGCTTTATATTCTTATTTTTATAAGTCTTCTCGTAATCAAACACATTATATATGCAATGAAATATTTTTTGTTCAATTTTCTGTTGAAATTAATATTTTAGTGGTTTGAAAAATATTTTGGATTGATAATCAATAAAAATACAGTATTTTACCAGCATCGATATTGTATACTTATCATTGATAAAGGACATCACAGGAAACACATGGATAAATTCTGCTTAACTGTTTAGGTATTGACTCTGCTGATATTCCTTTTATTTCTTTGTTATTTCATTCACCTATGACTTGAAATCATTGTTATAGAAAAAATACATAGATATTATGATGTATTTTGTTGTTTATAATAGCAATAGAAATTATACTAAAACATCTTATTACTGCTATGTAGAGATTTCCTAGATAATATTGAACATGATCTGTTGATATTAAATCACATGGTTTTGTTTATTTTTAGGTTTGTTGGAAGGATATTGTGGAACTGGACAAGTAATCCAATGTAGGACTTTTCAAAAGAGGATAAGTATACTTTTAAGAATTCATGGACAATGCATTCTTCTGTTTGGAGATATATGAAATGCTATGAAAAATATAAATATTATAACCCTAGTAGAGTTATCTATGGAAGAGAATAGGAAAATAATTTAAGTGACCTTCTCACCTCCCCCAAGAGTTCTAATCTGTCGCACCAAGAATGTTAGGAAAACTACCTTCTTCCATCGCCTCCTCAACAATATCCTCCCTAGGATCATGAAAGTTGCTTAACTGGATACTTATGTTGGGAAAATAATGTATACTCCTATTTTTGTCTGTCTAACATGAGTTGATAAAATAACTCGAGATTTGACAATCTCATGCCTGAAAACCCCGCAATGATTTTTATTATTTGTAGAAATCAATATCAATATCTATAGCATCATGTTTATCTTTATTTATCTTAATGGACCCCTTAGTGCATTATGGCCTATTATCATTACATTAACATCCACTATATATTGCTTTTAATGCACCAAACACCTTTTTCGGATAGCTTACTTATCTGGATCTCTTCAATAAGTATGTTTTCCTAAAATTGTGGAATTAAACTCCCTTTTGTCCATTATTTTTTAGTGGTAGTTACACTTTATATGAATTCAAGTTATTTGTCCTAAAATCATGGAGTAAACCTCCCTTTTTTCCAATATATTTCTATAGGTAATTTTTTTTAACTATTGGATCCACTATATATTGATTTTAAAGCTCTAAAAACATATTAATGTGATTCATTTGAGATAATACACATAAACCAAAATTTTTGATAATTGCATGCATCTGCAAATTATGGATGAATATAGGAACATACATGAGACTTTCACTCATCTTCTCTTTGGTTCACCACCTGCAATCACTTACTTTACCAGCTGTAGTGACAATCATTGTTTATGACGCTTGACAACCACCTCGAAACCCACCTAAAAACACCCATTCATTCTTCAAACATCTTACAGACCAACATATCTACAACAGATATGTCATCCTACTATCCTTAAATACATAACCCTTTTGTGGATCTATGGTTCTTCACAATTTATCAAAAGGTAATGATACATTTATACTACTTTTTCATATTAAAACACACCACATACACATGTATAATCTTCTCAGCCATTATTTATCGACCATTCATTTTTTGACGGTTTTAAAATTGATTCATCATAGTAAACAACTATAATTGTTACCATACAACCCTAGCAGTGAATACATGCTCATTCTATGAATTATTTGTATTTGGATTATTTATTGTATATAATCTAATCATAGTACTGTAATGATGTTCAATTATACTGAATTTGTTGATTCATTTTTTCTCTGATGTAACCTTACTGGAATTTAATTCGTTTTATAGTTTGCATTGTGTTGCTTATATTAATTTTAAGTAATGGTTTCACATCGGAGAACATGTTTAATCTTGGGAACCTATCAGTTTTTGTGATGTTGGTACCCGATTAATATTTTACTGTCATAAGTTTATTCACTTTATTTCATTATTGTAATTTCGTACTATCTTTTTTTAATGTAAATGAATACTATATTTTTTAATTCTTTTATTGTATGATGATGGATTACTGGTTTTATTTCCTATCTATGTGTTTTTATTTGTGGATTATATTGATTTCAAGATATGGGTTTGCATTAAATAACATGTTTTTGTACAGAAAACCTGATGGATCAATTGATGTTGGTACTTGGAAATCCTACACTACATCATATGTAAGCTTATTCACTTCTCTATACAAATTATCTATTTCATATTTTTATCTCTTAAGGTGATAGAATTAATAATTATGTTCATGGAGGTAGAACATGGATGAATCACTGCTCGGCATTTTGAATTCTTTAATGGGAATCTTATCCTTGTAATTCTTTCTTTCCATTTTTTGTTAAATATCACATCATGTTTCACTATATTTAGCCTACCTTAATCATTATGTTCTTCTGGTCTATTAGAATCATCGTTAGGTATGCATGTATTTAAATGGATTGATGTCACTTTTTTATAAAGAAATTGTGATTTAATCGAACTTTATGATGGCTTGATTTCATTATTAGGAGAAATTATAATATCATTATCTGAAAAAAAATCCTCCCCTGATATCCCTCCATATACTCTTTATACTTGCATACATATATATATATGTATATTTACATGAATGCTTGTATTTTTTTCCTACTATGACAATATATTTGAATTTTTAGTGCAGAAGTAGGATGAAAAGGAATTTATGGAATCAAAATTTGCTGACTTGAAAAACAAGAACGTTAAAACAAGTCCCATTCCCGGAGGTATCCACTTTCTTTCTGTGCACTTTACTAATTAATATTCCACTAATTTAAATGCAAACAAATATTTGTGTTTCCTGGAGTTTCTGTCATTTCTATAAGGAAACTATCTCTTCGACTTTTTCCCATCTATTCATAAAATTCTGGATTCTTCTATTTTAGTTGCTTCTGATGTGCAGTCATCGCTTTGAACTGAAAAAATAGACTTTCATGTCAGCCATGATGATAAAACTTCTTATGGAATGCATTCATGGTTTACGATGTACCCTATTGTAACACCCCAAGTAAGTAAAGAATTATTTATTTTCAGATCAATGTCTATTTATGAATTATATAGTGTTTTAGAGGCTTAAAATGAGAATAAATCAAATCTTTAGCATAGAATACTCAAATATTTTTAAATCATTGTTTTACCGCCTTTCGATGGAAATCTTTTGTTAAATAAAACTTTTGTCAATTTTAAAAGCTCTATTTGTCAAAATAAACTTATTATTTATACTTTGGACATTGAAATTTACATTGGATAAATTTTTGGAATTTTTCTAACAATGATCATTTTTTTAATAAATAGCGAAAAATACTGCATTTTACATCAAAAATGCTTTTTCATCTAATTTATTTATATGGATAGATTAAATTATTAATTGGTTTTAATGTATAATTAGAATATATGTTTACCATTTATTCCATTTGTTGTCATTAGAATTAATTTCACTTTTAAATTGGACATAAACATTTATCAATATTTTGATAGATATTGTTTCAAAAAAACCCACTATTTGTTTTGACAACGGGAATTATTTTTAAATTAATTAATACAATTTCTATGTTTGGAATTTTGTAGAATTAATTCCATATTTGGAATCAGAAGTTCCAAATTATGTAATTAAGACTCTTTTTTTATTGGACATTATGAATAGTACTGATTGTAATTATCTTTAATTATCGTGATTAATTAGTAATCAGGTAGTTAAGGGTAATAAAATAATATCATAATAATACCAAATGACCGCAAAATATGTCCTAATGCTACTGGTTCTGTCATATCGGACCATGGGATGCCTTTTTCCAAACTTAGGTACCCCACAGAATCACTTTTGGGAGATAGTGACACATTATCATTTTATTTTTAAAGAAAGGAGAATATCACAAAAGTACGTAACACCTAAGTAAAACAATTTTATTTTTGTCTGTGTAAATGATATCATACACTATTAATACTAATTGGAAATCTAAAAATATTTCCTACATCATAGTATTTTTTTATAAATTTTAGACATTAAATAAATTAATTTATTTATGACACCATGATGATGCAGCGATTACCTGATTAATGAATGATTTAAATAAAATTAAAAGATAATGTAAAATGTAAGACTTACACTTGTCAAAAACCTATTGGATGGGTGAATTTCGAACCCCTATCTACTTATCCTAGAAATATATCTATTTGGGACCTCTAAAATACGAAACACATTTTAAAATAAATTAACATTTCATGACTTTCCAAGAGTGCCCCTCCTCCCTCTTATAAAAGGACCCCACCTCTACCCCCATACCCACACCTCTCAAGCCATTGGATCGGACAAAATCTACTCATTTTATCTCTCCAAATCCCTATCATAATCCAATAATCCATCCCTTTGGCAGAAATCTCTTCATGAAACCCTTTTGGTTAAAACCAAGGAGAGTTACTCGATTTAAAGGTAAAGTCTTCTATAATGTTCTTTTGTTTTGTTTTGCTTCTCCAACCCCAAAAGCGATTTTTATTACATTCTATTGTAACAAACCCAATATATTAAATATACTAGGATGCTTTTATGTGAAATATTCTAGCTATACTTACACACACCACCACCTAATGGTTAAAAAAACATACTGTTTTTGTGGATGGGGAATTACTGCCTCACAAAACGATGATTGTTCAATCTTCATTTAACACCATTCAGGGTTTCTATTAAGATGTCACTCTATTTATATATGATATATATTATGTTCATGTTTTCTTTATGATTCTGTATTTTTCATTTATGGCATACCATTATGGATTCCATTATGGATAAACACGATAATTTAATTTTTTCGAAGTGCAGACTAGCGCCCCCTAAAAGTGATTTGAATCGTTAATGCCATATGTGGGATGTGTAATGGATGGAGTTAATAATATTATATATGATATTATAATGTAATTATAATATAACTTTATATATTTAAGATTCCATTCTATTAAATATGAAATAGAAAAGAAAGTAGTGTTCATGCGTATGTACGACTTACCATCTCAATGAACGGTGCATTTCATTTCTTATCTCTAAATGTTATGTACTATTATAAATAAATGGAAATGATGGATATTTACGATATATATGATATCCAATCATGAATATAATTTTGGATATAATGAACCTTGACCACATGAAGAACATTTAATTCTAAGAAGTCCATTTTTGACTTAAATACCCAATATCGGCAAAACGGACATTATTAACTTAAATGAGTACATAATGTTTATAAAATAGTAATAAGTGATGTAAAAAGAATAATAAACTTGAAAAAGGTTCTTAAGCAATTATAAATTAACTCTAGTTTATTATTCATGATATTAAAGAACGATCAAGTAAAATCGGACATGAGGTAAGGGACTTCGTCTCAATCTCCTTTCATTGAGGCATATTTGGTTTTATACACAACATTATTTTATATGTTTTATAAAAACCTTTGAAATTTACTTTTATTCAAAATGAATCTTTTTATATGAACTGTTTTCGTAAATGACAAAAAGGAATGTTTTTGTATTACATATGTGGTGACAACGAATTATCCGCCGCCGTGACCATTATTTGAGTTTCGGAATCCTCTACAAGACATAACTTTTTTTAAATGATAAATAAATACAATGTTTTAATTTTCTTTTAATTTGGTATTGAAAATGATTTTGATAAAGTTTTTATTATATCAATGTGTTGTATTGATATCTTGTGATTGAAATGTGGAAATTTTATGTTCCTTTTATCAATGTCTTATGTGATATAATTATGTTATGGTTCTTGGGCATTGTTTATGAAGATGGGTGGTTAAGTGATAAAATAAGGGCAGGTGAGCCCGATATAGCTCTCCAATTTACTAGGTAATGCGAAAGGGTTAAACAATAAGGTTTCTATGAAGAGATTTAGGGAATATACTATTATGGGTATTCCAAACGTAACCATGAGGGATATTCCCTACGTAAGAATGTTATAAATTCCTCACGTTACCTTTATATATTATGATTTATTTGAGTTATTCATGAATCTTATGATTTCATGAGGTATGTTAAAGTGATTATGTTTTATGAGTAAAGTATGATTTCATTGATTCTTATGTATACATGGACTAATGTTTTCATTACAATTTTTTTATCCCATCCTGAGCCATTTATGCTCATCCAATGTTTTTGAAATGTTTTTCATAGGTCAAGGGAAATGTACATGATGTGATGATAGTGTTGAAGAAGTGTCAATAAATAATCAATGTTTTATTTTAAATAAGTTTACTTCGATAGAAAAAATTAATACTGTATTTTATGTGACCTCCGTGTTTAAATGTGGAATGTAATGCATGATTTATGATCTAATTCATTAAAACTCTAAACCTGAAACGATCCACATTGTGTATTCTTGAAATATCACAATATTAAGTAATATTTAAGGCTGGGGCCTTAAAGTTGGTCTCAAATGGACGTTTAGAGAACTTTAGGAGTTGGAATTCTATTAAATGATTATCCAAAAATATTTTTTTTATGGTCTAATTGAAAATGATATAGCATTTGAAGACTACAATGTAGCTTCATCTATGACATGTTTGTTCAGAATGGTTTTCCACAGAGGAAATAGGGAAGCAGTGCTAGGAAGGAATACTAAAGGAAATGACTTTACGAATGAGTATCCTAAGATAGTTAGAATTGGAACTGAACAGTTTGTTGCAGGAATGGCGCAGTTGACTCATGCGATAAATGGTGGTGGTATCCATACACGAGATCAGTCAGATCAACCACAGAGGAATATGTCAGTGGTGGATCATTTCATGAGGCAACATCCCCCATAATTTATAGGATCATCTGACCCTGTTCTAGCTGAATGATGGATTAAACCACTAGAGAATATTTTCAATGTCATGGGGTGTTCAGAAAATCAAATGGTTAGCCTTTCTGTTTACCATTTGGAGGGTGAAGCAGATCAGTGGTGGTCGATTGTTAAAAATATCAGGGATGCTGATGAGATTGATTCTCTTGACCTGGATGAATTCAAAAGTATGTTTCTCGAGATATATTTTCCTAAGGCTGTTCGACATAGGATGGAAAAGAAATTCTGGGAATTGAGACAAGAGGACAACTCATTGGCTGCTTATGAAGAAAGTTTCACTCAATTGGCAAGGTATGCTCCAAATTTTATCTGAGACCTTGATAGTAAAATCAAAATTTTTTACTCAGGATTAAAGCCAAAATATCGAAGGGCATTGGCTTCATGTGAGTTCAAAAGTAAGTAAAATATTGTTCGATGAGCTGAGAAGGTGGAAATGGATTTTTCCGATGATCAAGTGTTTTATGACTACTAACAAAAGAAGAGACCAAGGTGGCTGGAGAAAGGGAATAATTCTTCAAAAAGCTATGATGGTAAGAAAACTAAGTTTCCAGTTTCTGATAAATTTGGTAAAAAGCATGCTGGGGAATGTCTTTTGAATATTTTAATGTGCTACCTATGTGGTAATATGGAACATAAGGCTCATTATTTCACTGGAAAAGATCAAGGTGATGGTAAGAAAAGATTTTATTTAAAATTAGATAAATGTTTCAAGTGTAATGAGATGGGTCATTATGAAAACGAGTGTCCGAAAAAGGGCATGAATGATGGGATGCGGTCTGACTACAAGAATAAAATGGGTGGTGAAATCCTTTGTAACTACTTTAGTAGATGTTGGGCCATAAAATGAAGTGGTATCAGGTACTTTGTTTGTTATTTCATATTATGCCAGTGTGTTCTTTGATTCAGGGTCTAAACAATCTTTCATATCTGAAAAAGATTCTAGTAATTTGGGAATACCATCTCAAGAAATGACTCCTGAACTTCGGGTAAAAACACCTGGGGGAAATGTTGAGGCAAAAAGAATTTATAAGAATTTTCCTATCCTTATCTGTGTAAAGAACCTACTTGCAAACCTTATTATTTTAACCCTAGTAGAGTTTGATGTTATCCTGGGTATGGATTGGCTCTCTTTTTACCATGCTAAGATTGGTTGTAGAGATAAAGAATTTTCTTTTTAGAAATACTTTTAGTTTGTGTACAAGAATGAACCCTTACTGTTGATAACATTTAAAGAGGATAAGAAACTTGTAAAAGATTGAAATGAATGTTACCTTTCAAATATTGTTGAAAACAAAGGAACTATTCAGATTAAGAATGTGCTAGCGGAAAATGAGTATCCTGATGTGTTTCCGGATGAGTTTTCTATAATAATAACAGACCGGGAAGTAGAATTTACTATTGACTTAATTACTGATGCTAATACATTTTCAAAACCCCCTTATCGAATGGCTCAAATTTGACTTTTATAGTTGAAGGTGAAATTGCAAGATTTATTAGAGAAAGGTTTCATTCGACCTAGAATGTCACCATTGGGTGCTCCTATCGTATTTGTTAAAAATACATATGGTTCAATGAGACATTTCACTGATTATAGAGCCTTGAATAACATCACTGTTAAGAAAAAATATCCTTTGCCTCATATCGATGATTGGTTTGATCATCTACAGGGAGCATAGTATTTTTCAAAGATTTACCAGAGATCGGGGTACCATCAATTAAAGGTAAATGATGTAGATATTCCGTAGACCGCATTTTATACAAGATATGGTCATTATAAATTTTTAGTTATGCATTTTGGGCTAACCAATGCACATTCTGTATTCATGGACCTTATGAATAGAATTTTCAATGAGTTCATGGATTATTTTGTGGTTGTTTTCATTGGTGATATTTTGGTGTTTTCTAAATGTAAATAGAGGTATGGAAGACATTTGAGGGTTGTTTTGCAAACCATAAAAGAAAATATATTGTATGGGAAGTTCAGAAAGTGTGAGTTTTGGTTGAAACAAATTTCATTCCTTGGTCACATTATTTCCAAAGATGGGATAACTGTTGATCCTACAAAAATAATGGTTGTTGAAGAATGTCCAAGAACCACTAATGTAACCATGATTATTATTTTTCTTGGTTTTCCAGGCTATTACTGAAGGTTTGTTAATGAATTTTCACATTTATCTAATCCAATGACTACGAAAACTCGGAAGGGTGTTAAGTTTATCTAGACAAAATAATGTGATGATTGTTTTCATGAATTGAAAAGAAGATTTGTGAATTCTCCAGTTTTGGAAATACCTTCCAGGAATGGGGAGTTTTTTATCTATAGTGATGGTTCATTAAAAGTGAATGTTTGTGTCCTAATGTAGAATGATCAGGTAATTTCTTATGATTCACATCAGTTGAAAACTCATGAGGTAAATTACCTAAACCTGATTTGGAATTAGCTACTATTATTTTCACTTAAAAAATTTGGATGCATCATATGTATGGAGTAAAGTGTGAAATATAAACCGATCACAAATTTTTAATGTATATATTCACTCAGAAAGAATAGAACATGAGACAGAGGATATGGCTAGAATTAATCAAGGATTATGATTGTACAAATCATTACCATCCGGGAAAAGAAAATAAAGTGGCAGATGCTTTGAGTCGAAAAAGCAATTCTTCATTAACAATGTTACATTTGGAACATGATCCTTTGGTTAAGGATTTGATGAACTTTGGCATAGAATTTGTTGGTGTAGGATGAACTTCTATTATTTTCAGGTATCAGTGAAATCATCTCTATCAAACAGAATTAAGAAAGCACAAAAGCTAGAGAGTGAGTTGCAGAAAAAGGTAGAGTTGGTTTAGAAGGGTAAGTTGCCTACATTTAACATTGATAATTATTGTTTTTTGAGATTTGGTAAGAGATTGTGTGTGCGTTGTGTTTCACAGTTGAAGAGTTAGTTGTTATGTGAAGCTGCTAGTTCTCCGTTTTCAGTTCATCCAGGCTTTACTAAGATGTATAGAGATCTTCGGGAGTATTACTGGTGGGACTGAATGAAAAGAGACATTGTTGTTTTTACTGTGAAGTGTTTGACTTGTCAACATGTTACAGCATAATGGAAGTTACCGGAAGGGATACTTCATCCTTTACCAGTGCCAGAGTGGAAATAGGAGAATATATCTATGGACATAGTTGGGGGATTGCCGAAGACACTTCGAGATAATAAGGCAATCTAGGTTATTGTTGATCTCTTGACTAAATCTACTCATTTCTATGCTATACGAGATACCTTTTCCCTATATCAAGTTTCTCATTTGTATCGTAAAGAGATAGTCAGGTTACATGGAGTTTCCCTCTCCATTGTATCTGATCATGATCCCTGGTTTACTTCTAACTTTTGGAAAGGCTTTCAGAAGTCTTTGGGTACTGAATTAAATTTTAGTACATCTTTTCTTCCTCAATCAAATTGGTAGTCAAAACGATCAATTCATACTTTGGAGGATATTCTATGTACTTGTTCGATGGATTATCATGGAAGTTTGGAGTAACATCTTTCTTTGGTTGAGTTTTATTATAATCATTGTTTTCATTCCAGTATACAAAAGGAATCATTTGAGGCATTATATGTGAAGAGGTGTCGAACTCCATCTTTTTGGGATGAAGTGGGTGAAAAGAAGTTGATGTAAATAGAATTGGTAGAAGAGTTGGCATAAAAAGTTCAACTGATATAGAAACATGTGAGAATAGCTCAGAGTAGGCAGAAAATTTATGCGGACAATAGGAGGAAGGATCTCTCTTTTGAGGTAGGTGATCATGTCTTCCACAAAGTTTCACCATGGAAATTTTTGATGCGATTCGGTAAGAAAGGATAGCTGAGTCCGAGGTTCATTAGACCATATAAAATTATGGATAGAGTTGGATCCATTGCATACCGAGCGGCTTTACCTCCGAGTTTATCTCTGGTACATAATGTTTTTTATGTTTAAATGTTAAGGAAGTACATTGCAGATCCATCGAATGTATTGAGTCCAGAGGTAGTTCTAATAGAAGGGAATATATCTTAGGAGGAACAACCAGTCCAGATTCATGACCACAAGGATCAAGTGTTGTGGAATAAGGTGATTCATCAAGTAATGGTTTTGTGGAAAAAACAACATGATTTAATAGGCAACATGGGAATCTGAAAATTCAATGAGGGATAAATACACCAACTTATTCGATAAGTAAATAAATTGCAGGGACACAATTTTTTAAAGGGGGGAAGTATGTAAAATCCATAGTAAGTGAAGTATTATGGATTTTCATATCTATTTCTATTTATTAATTAGATAGTGTTTTAGAGGATTAAAATGAGAATAAATCCAGTCTTAACCTTAGAATACTCTAATATTATTAAAATATTTCTTTACCGCCTTTTGGTGGAAAAAATATTTTAAATCAATATTTTGAAAATTTTATAAGCTCTATTTGTCAAAATAAACTTATTCTTTAGAATTGGGACATTTAAATTTATTTTGGATAATTGTTTTTTATTTTTCTAACAATGTTAACTTTTTAATGAATATTGAAAAATACTGCATTTTATTTCTAAACTGCATTTTCATCTAATAAAATTATATGGTTAGATTAACTTTTTAATTTGTTTTAATGTGTAATTAGAATATATTTTTAACAGTTAATCCAATGGTGGTCATTAGAATTAATTTTACTTTGAAATTGGACATAAACAATTGTCAATGTTTTTAAAGATATTGTTTAAAAAAAACCTATTATTTGTTTTGACAATGGGAATTATTTTTAAATAAATTACTGAAATTTATGTGTATGGAATATGGTAAAATGGATTCCATATTTGGAATCCTAAGGTCCAAATTATTTAATTAACACACTTTTGTTTTGGGACATTATGAATATTAACGACGGTAATTGTCTGTAATTATTGTAATTAATTAGTAATCTGGTAGTTAAGGGTAATAAGATAATATCATAATAATAAAAAATGAGAAATAAATATGTCCTAATGATAATGGTTGTGTCATGGCCGATAATGGTATTCCTTGTGCAAAACATAGTGACCCCATGGAATAACTTTTGGGTGATAGTGACACTTTATCATTTTATTTTTAATGAAAGGTGAATATCACAAAAGTATGTAACACCTAAGTAAACCAATTTTAGTTCTGTATGTGTAAATGATCCCTTAGACTATAAATAGTCATTGGAAATATAAAATTATTTCCTACATCGTAGTATTTTTTTATCATTTTAAGACATTAAATAAATTAATTTATTTATGACAGCATGTTGATGCAGCGATTACCTCCTTAATTAATGATTTAAATAAAATGAAATGATAATGTAAAATATAAGACATAAACTTGTCAAAAACCTATTGTATGGGTGTATTTTTATCCCTTATCACCTAATACTAGAAATATATCTTTGTGGGACCTTCAAATCCAAAACTCATTTTAAAATAAAGTAACATTTCATGACATTCCATGAGTGCCCCTCTTCCCTCTTATAAAAGCCCCCCACCTCTACTCCTTTACCCACACCTCTCAAGCCATTGGCTCAGCCAAAATCTTCTGATTTTATGTCTCTACATCCTTCTATTAATCCTAGAAGCCTTTTCTTGGGAAGAGAGATTTTCAAGAAACCCTTTTGGTTCAAACTAAGGGGAGTTACCCGATTTAAAGGTAATGTCTTCTCTAATGTTCGTTTGTTTTGTTTTGCTTATCCAACCCACAAAACTCTTTTTATTACTTTCTTTCATAACATTAACTGTATATTAAATATACTAGGATTTTTTTATGATAATTATTATATCTACACATACACACACCTCCGTCTAAATGTTAAAGAACATACTGTTTCTGTGGATGGCGAATTACAGCCTCACGAAATGATGATTGTTCAATCTTCATTTAACACCTTACATGGTGGCCATTAATATGTCACTACATTTATATATGATATATATTATTTTTATGTTTTCTTTATGATTTTTAATTTTTCATTTATGGAATACTTTTATGCTTTCCATTATGGATAAACGTGATAATTTCATTTTTTGGAAATGCGGACTACCGCCCCCTCAAAGTGATTTGAATCGTTAATTCCATATGGGGGACATGTAAAGGATGGATTTAATAATATTATATATGATATTATAATGGAATTATAATATACCTTTATATCATTATTATTCCATTCCATTATATACGAAATAGAAATGAAAGTAGCATTCATGTGTACGTACGACTTACTGTCTCCATGAACAGTGCATTTCATTTCTTACCTCTAAATGTTATGTACTATTATAAATACATGGATATGAGGGATATATATGATATATATGATATCAAAATCTGGAATATAATTCTTGATATAATGGACCTTAGACCACATGAACAACTTGTAATTATAAGAAGTCCATTATTGACTTAAGTACCGAATATCGACTAAACAAACATTATTAGCATAAATGATTACATAATGTTTATAACATGGGGATAAGTGATATAAAAGGAATATTAAACATGAATTTTTTTTAAGAATGTATAAATTAACTCTAGTTTATTATTCAAGAGATTAAAGAACGATCAAGTCAAATCGGACACGAGTTAAGGGACTTCGTCTCAATCTCCTTTCATTAAGGAATATTTTGTTTATTTCACAACGTTCATTTATATGGTGTATAGAACACTTTGAATTTTAATTTTATTCAAAAGGAATCTTTTTATACGAAGCTTTTTACTAAACTACATAAGGGAATGTTTTTGTCTTACGTATGCGGCACCAATGACTTCCCCGCCGCCATGAACATTATTTGAGTTTCTACTTCCTCTGCAAGCCATAACATTTTTTCAAATGAAAAATAAATTCCATGTTTTTCTTTTATTTTATTTTGGTATTGAAAATGGTTTTGATAATGTTTTTATTATATCAATGTGTTTTATTGATATCCTGTGATTGAAATGTGGAAATGTTATGTTTCCTTTATCAATGTTTTATGTGATACGATTAATATTATGGTCCTTGGGCCTTGTTTATGAAGACGGGTGGTTCCATGATAAACTAAGGGCAGGATAGCCCGATATAGCTCTCCAATGCATTGGGTAACACTAAGTGGTTAAATGAAATGTTTTTTCGAAGATATTTAAGGAATATACTGGGATTTGTATTCCCAACATAACCACGGGGGTTACTCCCTACATAAGAATGTTATGAATGCCTCAAGTTACCTTTATGTCTTATGATTTCATTGAGTTATTCATGAATCTTATGATTTCATGAGGTATGTTAAAGTGCATATGTTTTATGAGTAAAGAATGATTTCATTGATTCTTATGTATACATGGAATAATGTTTTCATTCCTTATTTAAATATCCCTTACTTAACCATTTATGCTCATCCCATGTTTTTGAAATGTTTTTCACAGGTCAAGGGAAAATTACATGATGTGGTGATAGTGTCAAGGACGTATCAAGAAAGAATCCATGTTTTATTTTAAATATGTTTACTTTGATGGGAAAAATTAATACTATATTTTATGCAACCATATTGTTTAAATGTGGAAAGTAATGCATGATTTATGATCTAATTCTCTGAAACTCTAAACCTGAAAATATAATCAATTTTTATTCTTGAAATATCTCAATATTAATTAATGTTAAAGGCTGGGGCCCTATAGTTGGTATAAAATGGATGTTTAGATTAATTTTTGGAGTTGGAATTCTATTAATTGATTATCCAAAAATATTTTTTTATGGTCAAGTTGAAAATGATATAGCATTTGAAGACTACATTGTTGCTTCATCTAAGACATGTTTGCTCAGAATTTTTTTTCATAGAGGAAACAGGGAAGCATTTCTATGAAGGAAAACTCAAGGAAATGACATTCCGAATCAGCATCCTGAGATAGTCAGAATTGGAATTGAATAGATTGATACAGCAATGGCGCAGTTGACTCTAGCGATAAATGGTGGTGGTATCCATGAAAAAGATCAGCCAGATTAACCGTAGAGGAACATGTCAGTGGTGGAACATTTCATGAGGCAACATCCCCCATAATTTAGAGGATCATCTAACCTTGTGCTAGCTGAAAGGTGGATTAAAGCACTAGATACGATTTTTGATGTCATGGGGTGTTCATACAATCAAAAGGTTAGTCTTGCTATTTACCGTTTGGAGGGTGAAACAGATCAGTGGTGGTCGATGGTAAAAAATATCAGGGACACTGATGAGATTGAAGCTCTTGAATGTGATGAATTCAAAGGTATGTTTCTTGAGAAATATTTTCCTATGGTTGTTCATCTTAGGATAGAAAAACAATTCTTGGAATTCAGTCAAGAGGACGACTCAGTGGAAGCTTATGAAGAATGGTTCACTCGATTGGAAAGGTATTCCCCAAATTTTATCCAAGACCTTGATAGTAAAATCAATCGTTTTTAGTCAGGATTAAAGCCAAAATATCGAATGGCATTGGCTTCTCGTGAGTTCAAAAGTTAAGAAAATTTTGTTCGATATGCTGAGAAGGTGGAAATAGAGTTTTCCGATGATCAAGTGTTCTATAACAACCAATAAAAGAAGAGACCGAGGTGGCTGGAAAAAGGGAAGAATTATTCAAAATGGTATGATTGTAAGAAAACTACGTATTCAGTTTGTGATAAATGTGGTAAAAAGCATGATGTGGAATGTATTTTGAATTCTGGAAACTGCTAACGATGTAGTAAGATAGTACATACGGCTCGTGATTGCAATTTAAATGATCAATGTGATGGTAAGAACAAATTTCATTTACAGTTAGTGAAATGATTCAAGTCCAATGAGATGGGTCATTATGAAAATGAGTGTCCGACAAAGAGCACGAACGATGGGAAGCAGTCAGACTACAAGAAGAAAGGGGTGGTGATATCCTTTGCAACTACTTCAATTGATGTTGGGCCATCAAATGAAGTGGTATCAGGTACTTTGTTTATTTTTTTAGATTATTCCATTATGTTGTTTGATTCAGGGTCTACACATTCTTTCGTCTAATAAAAATTTTCTAGTAATTTGGGAATACTATCTCATGAAATGACTCCTGAACATGTGGTAAAAACGCCTTGGGGAAATGTTGAGGCATGAATAATTTATAAGAATATTCTTATCCTTATCATTGGAAAGAACCTACTTGCAACCCTTATTGTTTTACCTCTAGTATAGTTTGATGTTATCCTGGGTATAGATTGGCTCTCTTTTTACCATGCTAATATTGATTGTAGAGGAAAAGAAGTTTCTTTTCAGAAATAATTTTAGTTTGAGTACAAGAATGAACCCTTAATATTGATAAAATATCAAGAGGATGAGAAACATGTAAAAGATGGAAATGAATGTTATCTTTCACATATTGTTGAAAATAAAGGATCTATTCAAATTAATGATGTGCTAGTGGAAAATGAGTATCCTGATATTTTTCTTGATGAGTTTCCTAGAATAATACAAGATCGGGAAGTTGAATTTACAGTTGAATTAGTTCCAGATGCTAAGCCAATTTCAAAACCCCCTTATCGAATGGCTCAAATTTAACGTTTAGAGTTGAAGGAGAAATTGAAATATTTATTAGAGAATGGTTTCATTCGACCTAGTACATCACCATTGGGTGCTCCTATTTTATTTGTTAAAAAGAATGATGGTTCAATGCGACTTTGCATTGATTATAGATCCTTGAATAACAGCACTGTTAAGAACAAATATCTTTTTCCTCATATCGATGATTTGTTTGATCAGCTCCAGGGAGCTCAATATTTTTCAAAGATTGACCTTATATCGGGGTACCATCAGTTGAATGTAACGGAAGCAGATATTCAAAATACCGCATTTCGTACAAGATATTGCCATTATGAATTTTTAGGTATGCCTTTTGGGCTAACCAATTCACCTTCTGTATTCGTGGACCTTATGAATATAATTTTACATGAGTTCTTGGATAAGTTTGTGGTAGTTTTCATTAATGATATTTTGGTGTTTGTAAAAGTAAAGTGCGGCATGAAAGACATTTAAGTGTTGTTTTTCAAACCGTAAAAGAAAATAAATTTTATTTGAAATTCAACATGTTTATGTTTTGGTTGCAACAAATTTCTTTCCTTGGTCACATTATTTATAATGATGAGATAACTATTGATCATGAAAAAACAAAGGTTGTTGAAGAATGGCCAAGAACCACAAATGTTACTGAGATTGGTAACATTCTTGGATTGGCTGGCTATTACTGAAGGTTTGTTAAATAATTTTCACGTTTATCTAGTCCAATGAATTAGCTAACTTGGTAGGGTGTTATGTTTATCTGGACAAAAGAATGTGATGATTGTTTTCAGGAATTGAAAAGGAGATTGGTGAAAGCTCTAGTTTTGAAAATACCTTCCAGGAATGGAGAGTTTTTTATCTATAGTGATGCTTAATTAAAAGGAAATGGATGCATGCTAATGTAGAATGATCATGTAATTGCTTATGATTCACATCAGTTGAAAACACATGAGGTAAATTACCTACACATGATTTGGAATTAGCTACTATTGTTTTCTCTTTAAAAATTTGGAGGCATCATTTGTATGGAGTAAAGTGTGAAATATATACCGATCACAATAGATTAAAGTATATAATCACTCGTAATGAATTGAACATGAGACAGAGGAGATGTCTAGAATTAATTATGGATTATGATTGTACAATTCATTACGATCCATGAAAATAAAATAATGTGGCTGATGATTTGAGTCGAAAAAAGTAATGCTTCATTATCAATGTTACGTTTGGAACGTGATCCTTTGGTTAATGATTTGATGAACTTTGGCATAGAAGTTGTTGGTGTAGGATGTTCTTCTATTTTGTTTCAGGTATCAGTGAAATATTTTCTATCAGATTGAATTAATCAAGAACAAAAGCAAGACAATGAGTTGTAGAAAAAGTTAGAGCTGGTTCAGAAAGATAATTTTCATGCATTCAACATTGATAATGATTTTGTTTTGAGAGTTGGTAAGATATTGTGTGTGCCTTGTGTTTCATAGTTGAAGATAGAGATGTTATGTGATGCTCATAGTTATCCGTTTTCAGTTCATTTAGGCAGTACTAAGATGTATAGAGATCATCGGGAGTATTACTAGTGGGATGGAATGAAAAGAGACATTGTTGATTTTACCGTGAATTTTTTGACTTGTCAACAGGTTATAGTACAGCGACAGTTACTGAAAGGGATGCTTTAGCCTTTACCAGTTCCAAAGTGGAAATGGGAGAATATAACCATGGACTTCATTATGGGATAGCCGAAGACACCTCGAGATAATAATGCAATCTAGGTATTTGTTGATCGCTTGACTAAATCTCCTCATTTCCTTGCTATACGAGATACTTTTTTCCTAGATCAACTTTATCGTTTGTTTTCTAAATAGATAGTCATGTTACATGGAGTTTCCTTCTCCATTGTATTTGAACGTGATCCCAGTTTCATTTCTATCTTTAGGAATGGCCTTCAGAAGTCTTTGGGTACTGAATTAAATTTTAGTACATCTTTTCATCCTCAATCAGATGGACAGTCAGAACGAATAATTCAGACATTGGAGGATATTCTACATGATTTATCGATGGATTAATAGGGAAATTGGGACCAACATCGTTCTTTGGTTGAGTTTTCTTATAATAACAGTTTTCATTCTAGAATACAGATTGCAACATTTGAGGCATTATATGTGAAGCAGTGTCGAACTCCAGCTTTTTGGGATGATGTGGGTGAAAGGAAGTTGATGGGACCCTAATTGGTAGAAGAGTTTGTAGAAAAAGTTCAGCTGATACAGAAACACATGGGAATAGCTCAGAGGAGGCAGAAAATTTATGCGGGAAATAGGAGGAATGATCTCCCTTTTGAGGTAGGTGATCATGTCTTCCCCAAAGTTTCACCATGGAAAAGTTTGATGTGATTTGGTAAGAAAGGAAAGTTGAGTCCAAGGTTCATTGGACCATATAAACTTCTGGATAGAGGTGGATCAGTTGCATACCAAGTGTCTTACCTCCTATTTTATCTCTGGTACATAATGTTTTTCATGTTTCAATGTTAAGGAAGTACATTTCAGTTTCATCTCATGTTTTGAGTCCAGAGGTAGTTCAACTGGAAGTGAATCTATCTTATGAGGAAAAACGGGTCATGATTCTTGACCACATGGAGGATGTTTTGCGGTATAAGGTGATTCATCATGTAACAATTTTTTGAAAAAACCACATGATTGAAGATGCAACATGGGAATATGAAAATGCAATGAGGGATAAATACCCCCACTTATTAGATAAGTAAATAAATTGCAGGGACACAATTTTCTAAAGGGGGGTAGGATGTAACATCCCATGTAAGTAAAGAATTATGGATTTTCATATATATGTCTATTTATGATTTATATATAGTTTGAGAGGCTTAAAAGGATAATAAATCCAATCGTAAGCATATAATACTCTAATATTTTTAGAAGATATTTTTACCGCCTTTTGATGGCTAACTTTTTTTTAAATCAAACTTTTGACAATTTAATAAGCTCTATTTGTAAAAATAAAATTATTATTTAGAATTGTGACATTGAAATTAACTTTGGTTAAATTTTTGGTATTTTTCTGACAATGTTCATTTTTTAATGAAAATTGAAAAATACTGCATTTTACTTCAAAATAGATTATTCATCTAATTTAATTATATTGTTAAATTATCATTTTAATTTGTTTTAAAGTGTAATTAGAATATATGTTTACCATTTAATCAAATGGTTGTCATTATAATTAATTTCACTTTGAAATTAGACATAAACAATTGTCAATCTTTTGTTAGATATTATTTCAAAAAAACCCGTTATTTGCTTTGACAACAAGGATTATTTTTAAATTAATTACTATAGTTTCTGTGTTTGGAATTTGGTAAAATTAATTCCATATTTGGAATTAGAAGGTTCAAATTATGCAATTAAGACTCTTTTAATATTGGACATTATGAATTGTAACGACGGTAATTATCTTCAATTATAGTGATTATTTAGTAATCGAGTAGTTAAGGGTAATAAAATAATATCATAATAATAACAAATGACCCCAAAATGTATCCTAATGCTATTGGTTGTTTCAAGGCCGACCATGGGAAGCCCTGTGGCAAACTTAAGGACCCCATGGAATCATTTTTGGGTGATACTGTCACATTATCATTTTATTTTTAAAGAAAGGAGAATATCACAAAAGTATGTAACACCTCAGTAAAATAATTTTACATTTTTCTGTGTAAACGAAATCTTGGAATATTAATAGTAATTGGAAATATGTATATATTTCCTACATTAGATTATTTTTCTTATAATTTTTAGTCATTAAATAAATTAATTTATTTATGACACCATGATGATGCATCAATTACCTCATTAATGAACGATTTAAATAAAATGAATAGATAATGTAAAATATAAGACATAAAATAGTAAAAAACCTATTGGATGGGTGAATTTAGAACCCTTATCACGTTATCCTAGAAATAAATATTTGTGGGACCTTTAAAATCCTAAACACCTTTTAAAATAATGTAACATATCATGACTTCCCAAGAGTGCCCCTCCTCCCTATTATAAAAGGCCCCCACCTCTACTCCCTTACCCACACCTCTCAAGCCATTGGATCATCCAAAATATGTTAATTTTATCTCTCCACACCCCTGTCTTCATTTTAGAAGCCTTCCTTTAGAAAAAAAAATTCTTGAATAGACCTTTTTTCTTCAATCCAAGGGGAGTAACCCAATTTAAAGGTAATCACTTCTCTAATGTTATTTTGTTTGGTTTTGCTTCTCTAACCCCATAAACTCTTTTTATTACTTTATTTTTTTAACAAAAATAGTATCTTTAATATACTAGGATGTTTTTATGAGAAGTATTATGGCTACACTTACACACACCTCCATCTAATGGTTAAAGAACATACTGTTTCTGTGGATGGCGAATTACTGCCTCATGAAATGATGATTGTTCAATATTCTTTAACACCATTAATGGTAGAAATTAATATGTCACTCTATTTATATATGATATATATTGTGTTTATGTTTTCCTTATGATTCTTTATTTTTCATTTATGGCATTCATTTATGGTTTCCATTATGGATAAATGCGATAATTTAATTTTTTGGAAGTGCAGACTAGCACCCCCTAAAAGTGATTTGAATCATTAATTCCATATATGGGATGTGTAAAGGATGGAGTTAATAATATTAAATATGATATTATACTGGAATTATAATTTACCTTTATACCATTAGGAATACATTCCATTAAATATGAAATAGAAATGAATGTAGCGTTCATGCGTACGTACGACTTACCGTCTCCATGAACGGTGCATTTCATTTCTTACCTCTAAATATTATGTACTAATATAAATACATGTATATGCTGGATATATATGATATATATGATATAAAACTCATTAATATCATTCTGTATATAATGAACCTTTTACCACATGAACAACATGTGAAGTGCATTGTGTTGCATTTGTTGTCAATGAGGCATGAAGTTTTCTTGGAATGAATGGAAGTCAAGGAATGTCAAGATGTGAATGACAAAGGTTCTGATGGTGTTGGTGATGAAGAGATAATGGCCATAGTACTAAGATGCATGTCACTTAGGAGATTCACTAAGTGACATAAGAGATGATGGTTTGAAACATTCTCTAAGAACATCTGACGATTGTTGATCTATTCATAAAGTTCAAAGAACTTGTATCAACTGGATACAATGTCACAACATGATTAGAAGACCATGCATTGTAGTCACAATGCATGAGGAGTTGAAGAAGATCCATCCACAACTACTAAGTGGATGATGTGCATTAACAAAGTCCATGCACTATGACATAGTGCATGAGAATCAGAAGAAGATCCAATTGATCTCTGATTTGATCAACGAAGCCCATTGAAGATGTTATGTGATTCAGGAGTTCGGTTGATGATGATCCTTGAGAATTCTCTCCTAAGTAGAAAATGAGATGATGAAGAAGAATCATAAATTGAGGAGATGTTTCTAATCAAATAGATTAATGATTGAATTCTCAAGAAGAAGAATAGAGGAGAAGAAATGTAGAAGAAGGATGTCTTAGAGTTGTGGCATTTGGCATTTTACACTTAGTACTTTGAATACTTAGTGTATATTTAAGCAAAAAATTAGCCACCAAGGAGGCCAGCCGAGGGATCACCCAAGGCACATATGGGCCTAAGGCGCCACGCCCATGGGGAACCCTCAAGGACAAGGCGCTCCCTGAGGCAAGGCAGGGGCCGTGTATAAGCCCCGAGGCCACGCTGTGATGTAGCCCGCGCAGCGTGAGCACGAGGAGCGCGCCCGTGAGTGTGCGTAGCGGGCGCTAGGTGCGCGCCCGCATGGAGCAGAGAGTGGGCGCAGAGCGCGCCCGCAGGGAGAACTCGGTGCGGGGCGGCACCGAGAGGGGAGGAGATTCAACTGGCCGTTCATGGGAGCGCCAGGGTGATAAACCGCGGAAAAAAAGGAGCCCGTTTCGATGTGGGACGCGGAATTTTTCCGCGGGAGCGATCCTGGCCGCACGATCGATCGCGCGCCAGATCTTGGCCGTACATCTGATCCGCGACGAGGCGATCTGATCCAGGCCGTCCGAGGATATTCAAATGCCTGATCCAACGGCCGTGGCTCGTCTTCCACCTCGAGCTCGAGCCGAGGACACCTCGTGCACCCGACATCCCCCGCTGAACCAGAGCCCTCCGAGCATCGGATTTTGAGTTCCCGGGTGTCTCTTTCAATGCCGAAGGCACCATTGTGCTCATATGATCATACTAAACATTTCCATGCATAAGAAAGGAGAATGCACACGATGTATGGGAAATTGGAGTTCGGCCGAGGCATGCGAAGCTGCCGAAGGCCATGAGGATTATAGCTGTGCATGGATAGACTTAAGAGAGCCATGCACACATTCAGCGAAGCATGAACATGGAGGAGGAAGAAAAATAAGGGAGCCCGTGTGAAACCGAGAATAAAAATCAAGATTTGAAAAGATTTTTAATGATCTGAAGATCTCGGGAGTTTGAGTTATATCATGCGGATGAGCCGAGGTACTCTTTGCCTATAAAAGGAGAGCCCATGCTCTCGGTATTGCTTGCTGAAAAATTTGAAGAGAGTCCCGCGAGCACCCTGTGTTTTGCGAAGCTTTGAAGCCCCGTGCAATCTATTTTGCGCGGCTGAAGTCCTCGGTGCCATCCTTAGCCCGAAGGAGTCCCCTGCGCGCTAATCCTTTGCGCGGCAGGAAGACCTCGTGGCCGCAACACCTTGCGCGCCCGAGGCTTGTTCCCTCTCTGCCCGCACCCTTGCGCGGCAGGAGGAAGACCCCGCGGGTGTTGCACTTGCGCGCCCCGCGGCAGGAGGAGCTTGCGCGCCCGCGACCGCCTTGCCTCCTTGAGGTCTTGCGCGGCTGTTGAAGGCAGTAGGGAGTTCGGGTGAGGCAGTATACCACCCATAAGGAGAGAGAGAGTAAAGAACACCCTATGGGCATTTGTGTGTGCATAAGGAGGAAGACCACACTATTTGTGTGTGTGCAAAGTGGACAAGAACACCTACAGGCCAAGTGTGTGTCAAGTGGAGAAGAGGACCCGAGGCATAGCCTTGTGTGTGCACCAAGTGAAGACAAACACCTAAGCCTACATGTGTGCAAAAAGAAAACAAAGAGGCCGTAGCCCTTGTGTGTTCAAAATGGAGAACCAAGTGTGTGCATAAGTGAAGTGCACACTTTGAAGAAGATTAAAAGAACAAGGAAGTGTGTGTGCTTAGTAAGTGAAGTAGGCCAAGCCTTGTGTTTGCTAATTGATTAAAGGAATTGTGTGTGAGCAAACAAGAACAAGAAGGCCGAACCTAGGTGTGTGCACTAAGAAGTGTGTATACACTTAGAAAAAGAAAAGGGAGGACATCCACACTAAATTATAACACACATTCAAGTGTGTAAGCAAATTGAATAAAGTGTGTGAAGTTCAGTGAAGGTGTGTGCTTAATAGAATTACACCCTTTGAGGGTCTACTGCACCAAGAAGAGGAAAGGAGGAGTGCATGCATGCATGCATGCACGTGCACACGTGAACAGAGCCAAATCAGTGGTGTGCATTTGAGGAGTCCAAGACCAGGAGGTTCTTGAAGAATTGAGAAGGCCATGCTATTAGTGCATGAGGATGAAGAGCTGCCATGCACTCAGTGCATGAAGTTGAAGTGAGTGAGACTGGACCAGACTGAAGTTAAAGATATCAGTTGTCTGAGTATTCAGTAGTTGAAGAGAGAAGCCAGGTCATCCTGAGAAGAAGGAGATAAATCCCGAGCAAGACGAGAAGACCTGATCATCACAAGTGATCAGAGGTACAGAGCAAGGCCAGCAGTATTTATCCCAGACTGCTGAGGATACTTGAAGAACTTAAAGTGAAGAAGAGCTACTCGTGCGACTAGAGGAGCCAAGAGAAGACCCTGTGGGACTCAGGGAGAAGAAGTCTTTAGTGGGATTCTGGAGCAGGCCAGTGGGACTCTGGTAACACTGTGTGAAGCAGTATAAAGACCCTCATGTGGGACTCAGGAGAGATACAGTGGGACTCTGTATTGACCATTGTAATTTTAACAGGTTATAATGGAGAATCCATGCTGGGAGAGCATGGCAAGGATGTAGGCCTTTGGTGCCGAACCTTGTAAATCCTTGTGTCCTGTGCCTTTTCATTACTGCATCATTCGGGAAAGGTTGAGAGATACAAGAAGAGTGGATCGAGGCCTTAACCAGCCATAGAGGTTTAATTGATAAATAATCAATTAGTAAAAAGTTTTAAGGGATCACTGATTCACCCCCTCCCCCTCTCAGTTATTCACACTGATCTAGGCACTTCAATTGGTATCAGAGGGAGGTTACCTCTAAAAGATCCAAGGGAGTCTTTATGAAGTGCAGATTTGAGGAAATGATTGACCAGCCTCAAATGGAGATATCTGCCAAGACTCAGAAAAATAGAAAGAAGAAACAGGCCAAGAAAATGAAGAAAGCATGTCCTAGCTGTGATGAAGATGGAAGAAACAATAATCTTCTAAATGCACTCAAATATCATCAGAAGAAAGTTCCCATGGAAGTGGCAAAGTGTATAGCTACAGGCATCCATGATCTTCATGAAGAAAAATCACAGTTAGAAGAAGAAGCCAATGCAATGGAAGATCAATTGGCTAAAAGGGTTGGCATAACCAACACTCTCAGAAAGCTGGTGAAGGCTAAAGATGAAACCGTTTCTCTTTGCAATGAAAGATATGAAGACACTGCTTAAGAATTGCAAAGGAGCCTTTCTGAGAAAGATTTCTTTACCATAATGGTCAAAGATGTTTTCCATGCTCTGGAAAAGAGGCACAAAGTTTCAATGAATGTCAGAGATGCTCAACTTGAAGAAAAAGTCAAATTGGTGAAGGAGATGGAAAATTCATTGCAAGAATTGAAGAAGGTGCATGAATACCAGATGAAACAACTGGTGGAGAATTGGGAAGGAAAGCTAAGAACTGTAGAGGATGAGAAGAACTCCCTCAACATGAAATACTTAGAACTGGAGGTGATATTGAAACATCTGCAATCACCTAAAGCTGAATCCTCCCAGTCAGCTAGAAGAAGACATGTTGCTACTCAAGTATGCTTTGAGCAGGATGATTCTAAGAGAAAGACATCCTCTAATAAAAGTGCAACGTCTTCTAGAAAGAAGGTTCCATCCATTCCATCTTGTACTGATGCTTCTAATTGTGTTTCCACAAAAAGTGCAGGATGGAAGAATAATTCCAAACAAATATGGATGAAGACAGTAAAGAAGCAGAGCTCTCCTGAAACAGCACAACAGGTCAAGAAGAGTACCCTACAATCATAAGGACTGAAGAGGTCAATATTCGTGGGACAATGCTGATGTTGTAACAAGTATGGGCATTGTGCAAAGGATTGTTGGTACAATCCACTGAATTCCAAAGCACAGAGGAAGCACATGCCTAGGGGGAGCAAGCCAGAAGGAAGGAAGCAACATCTACAGGTCCAGAGACATCTGTTTACTGCTAACAGATTTGGATTACTTGACAACATCTGGGATGATTGCAAAAGTGGTCAAAGAGATACATGTCAATCTCCAACTGTATCCAGAGCTAAAGAGAAGAGAAGATCACTGAACCTGGCTAAAATGGAATCCTTGGGAAGCAAGAAGAAAGTTGAAAATGCTCCCAAGAGGATTTTGAAGAATGAAGAGAAGTCATTGGAATTGAAATCCAAGAAGGGTGATGCATCCAGAAGGACCACCAAGAAAACATGCTTCTACTGTGGAAAGAAAGGACATATCATGGATCTTTTTAAAGAAGCCATGAAATTAAATAGAAGCAGACTGGACTCAAAAAGACAATCAATCCAGAAGAAGAAGAAGGGATTGATTGAAAACAAGTTGCCTAAGAAAGGTAGCTTGACAACATCTAAGGAACCATGTGGAACTTCCAGAACTGGGGCCACTCTTCCAAATGATTTACTTGTCATATGGCCACATCAGTTGCAACTTGCCAGAGAACTACAAAGAGTTGAAGATGAAGCTCTGGCAATTGCTAAAGAAAAAGGGAAGAAGAAGGTTTCACATGAAGATGTTTTGAGAACCACACCAGCACAATCATCAATGAAGATCAAATGTGCAAGTGTGAAGAATGGTGAAAATGGGACATCTCGGTTGAGAGAATCATCTCAACCTTGTTGTTCACATTGATGAACCGAGGAGGTTCCATCTTATTCCCTTATACTATTGGTATTTACATGTGCTGACATTGCAGGGAATTGAAGATGATGATAATTCTCAGCTGGAGGATGGTTTGGACAGAATGGAGTGCACCCCTTGAGGGGGAGCCAATCTTGAGAAGATGGTATTCTAAGATTTAATACCATCTTGAGAAAAGATGAAGGTATTCCAATCATACTTTCATCCCTTGTTTCTTAATTGTGTTCATCATGACAATTAAGGGGGAGTATTGGTTGAAGACAAATGAATGAAAGGGGGAGCTTTATCATTGCACTGAACTTTCTAATGAGTTTTGTGAAGTATGTGCAGGATTTAGCAATTCATTGTTATATCTGAAAAATTTTCAAACCCCTGAAGCATGATCTCACATGTGTAGAGAATTGTGGACATCATTGAAAAATCTTGGTTATATCACTCTTGTTTTCTACACCGGGTTAGCCCAAGTAGACTTAGAGTTGATTTACTAAAGGTTCTTTGCTAAAGAAGAACATGTGGCATCATCCCTCTCTTAGTGATTTTCAAGAAGATGCTATTCAAAGGGAGGAAGATATTTTTGAAAGTGAACCACACCACACCTTTGCATTTGATTTCCAATAAGGGGGAGAGAATATTGGCACACATATTGACCCATTCATATGTGCTGAAGGAGTGTATTGACAACAAATACAAAGGGGGAGATTGAAGTGCATTGTGTTGCATTTTTTGTCAATGAGGCATGAAGTTGTCTTGGAATGAATGGAAGTCAAGGAATGTCAAGATGTGAATGACAAAGGTTGTGATGGTGTTGGTGATGAAGAGAGAATGGCCATAGTACTAAGATGCATGTCACATAGGAGATTCACTAAGTGACATAAGAGATGATGGTTTGAAACATTCTCTAAGAACATCTGACGATTGTTGAGCTGTTCTTAAAGTTAAAAGAACTTGTATCAACTGGATACAATGTCACAACATGATTAGAAGACCATGCATTGTAGTGACAATGCATGAGGAGTTGAAGAAGATCCATCCACAACTACTAAGTGGATGATGTGCATTAACAAAGTCCATGCACTATGACTTAGTGCATGAGAATCAGAAGAAGATCCAATTGATCTCTGATTTGATCAACGAAGCCCATTGAAGACGTTATGTGATTCAGGAGTTCGGTTGATGAAGATCCTTGAGAATTCTCTCCTAAGTAGAAAATGAGATGATGAAGAAGAATCATAAATTGAGGAGTTGTTTCTAATCAAATAGATTAATGTTTGAATTCTCAAGAAGAAGAAGAGAGGAGAAGAAATGTAGAAGAAGGATGTCTTAGAGTTGTGGCATTTGGCATTTTACACTTAGTACGTTGAATACTTAGTGTATATTTAAGCAAAAAATTAGCCACCAAGGAGGCCAGCCGAGGGATCACCCAAGGCACATATGGGCCTAAGGCGCCACGCCCATGGGGAACCCTCAAGGCCAAGGCGCTCCCTGAGGCAAGGCAGGGGCCGTGTATAAGCCCCGAGGCCACGCGGTGATGAAGCCCGCGCAGCGTGAGCGCGAGGAGCGCGCCCGTGAGTGTGCATAGTGGGCGCTAGGTGCGCGCCTGCAGGGAGCAGAGAGTGGGCGCAGAGCACGCCCGCAGGGAGAACTCGGTGCGGGGAGGCACCGAGAGGGGAGGAGATTCAACTGGCCGTTCATGGGAGCGCCAGGGTGATAAACCGCAGAAAAACAAGAGCCCGTTTCGATGTGGGACGCGGAATTTTTCCGCGGGAGCGATCCTGGCCGCACGATTGATCGCGCGCCAGATCTTGGCCGCACATCTGATCCGCGGCGAGGCGATCTGATCCAGGCCGTCCGAGGATATTCAAACGCCTGATCCAACGGCCGTGGCTCGTCTTCCACCTCGAGCTCAAGCCGAGGACACCCCGTGCCACCCGACGTCCCCCGCTGAACCAGAGCCCTCCGAGCATCGGATTTTGAGTTCCCGGCTGTCTCTTTCGAAGCCGAAGGCACCATCGTGCTCGTATGATCCTACTGAACATTTCCATGCATAAAAAAGGAGAATGCACACGATGTATGGGAAACTAGAGTTCGGCCGAGGCATGCGAAGCTTCCGAAGGCCATGAGGATTATAGCTGTGCATGGATCGACTTAAGAGAGCCATGCACACGTTCGGGGAAGCATGAACGTGGAGGAGAAAGAAAAATAAGGGAGCCCGCGTGAAACCGAGAACAAAAATCAAGATTTGAAAAGATTTTTAATGATCCGAAGATCTCGGGAGTTTGGGTTATATCACGCAGATGAGCCGAGGTACTCTTTGCCTATTAAAGGAGAGCCCATGCTCTCGGTATTGCTTGCTGAAAAATTTGAAGAGAGTCCCGCGAGAACCCTGTGCTTTGCGAAGCTTTGAAGCCCCGTGCAATCTATTTTGCGCGGCTGAAGTCCTCGGTGCCATCCTTGGCCCGAAGGAGTCCCCTGCGCGCTAATCCTTTGCGCGGCAGGAAGACCTCGTGGCCGCAACACCTTGCGCGGCCGAGGCTTGTTCCCTCTCTGCCCACACCCTTGCGCGACAGGAGGAAGACCCCGCGGGTGTTGCACTTGCGCGCCCCGCGGCAGGAGGAGCTTGCGCGCCCGCGACCGCCTTGCCTCCTTGAGGTCTTGCGCGGCTGTTGAAGGCAGTAGGGAGTTCGGGTGAGGAAGTATACCACCCATAAGGAGAGAGAGAGTAAAGAACACCCTACGGGCATTTGTGTGTGCATAAGGAGGAAGACCACACTATTTGTGTGTGTGCAAAGTGGAAAAGAACACCTACGGGCCAAGTGTGTGCCAAGTGGAGAAGAGGACCCGAGGCATAGCCTTGTGTGTGCACCAAGTGAAGATAAAGACCTAAGCCTACATGTGTGAAAAAAGAAAACAAAGAGGTCGTAGCCCTTGTGTGTACAAAATGGAGAACCAATTGTGTGCATAAGTGAAGTGCACACTTTGAAGAAGATTAAAAGAACAAGGAAGTGTGTGTGCTTAGTAAGTGAAGTAGGCCAAGCCTTGTGTTTGCTAATTGATTAAAGGAAGTGTGTGTGAGCAAACAAGAACAAGAAGGCCGAACCTAGGTGTGTGCACTAAGAAGTGTGTATACACTTAGAAAAATAAAAGGGAGGACATCCACACTAAAGTATAACACACATTCAAGTGTGTAAGCAAATTGAATAAAGTGTGTGAAGTTCAGTGAAGGTGTGTGCTTAATAGAATTACACCCTTTGAGGGTCTACTGCACCAAGAAGAGGAAAGGAGGAGTGCATGCATGCATGCATGCACGTGCACACGTGAACAGAGCCAAATTAGTGGTGTGCATTTGAGGAGTCCAAGACCAGGAGGTTCTTGAAGAATTGAGAAGGCCATGCTATCAGTGCATGAGGATGAAGAGCTGCCATGCACTCAGTGCATGAAGTTGAAGTGAGTGAGACTGGACCAGACTAAAGTTAAAGATATCAGTTGTCTGAGTATTCAGTAGTTGAAGAGAGAAGCCAGGTCATCCTGGGAAGAAGGAGATAAATCCTTAGCAAGACGAGAACATCTGATCATCACAAGTGATCAGAGGTATAGAGCAAGGCCAGCAGTCATTATCCCAGACTGCTGAGGATACTTGAAGAACTTAAAGTGAAGAAGAGATACTCGTGCGACTCGAGGAGCCAAGAGAAGACCCTGTGGGACTCAGGGAGAAGAAGTCTTCAATGGGATTCTGGAGCAGGCCAGTGGGACTCTGGTAACACTGTGTGAAGCAGTATAAAGACCCTCCTGTGGGACTCAGGAGAGATACAGTGGGACTCTGTATCAACCATTGTAATTTTAACAGGTTATATTGGAGAATCCATGCTGGGAGAGCATGGCAAGGATGTAGGCCTTTGGTGCCGAACCTTGTAAATCCTTGTGTCCTATGCCTTTTCATTACTGCATCATTCGAGAAAGGTTGAGAGATACAAGAAGAGTGGATCGAGGCCTTAACCAGCCATAGAGGTTTAATTGATAAATAATCAATTAGTAAAAAGTTTTAAGGGATCACTGATTCACCCCCTCCCCCTCTCAGTGATTCACACTGATCTGGGCACATCAACATGTAATTGTATGAATTCCATTTTTGACTTAAGTACAAAATATCGATAAAACGAACATTATTAACATAACTGATTACATAATGTTTATTACGTGGAAATAAGTAACATAAAAAGGAATAATAAACTTGAAAAAGGTTATTAATCAAGTGTAATTTAACTCTAGTTTATTATTTAGGAGATTAATGAACAATCAAGTCCAATCGGACATGAGGCAAGGGACTTCATCTCAATCTCCATTCATTGAGGCATATTTTTTTATACACAACTTTATTTTATATGGTGTACAATCCCCTTTGACTTTTACTGTTATTCAAATGTAATATTTTTATACTAAGTGTTTTACTAAATGAAAAAATTGAATTGTATTGTCTTATATATGCGGTGATAACGACTTCTCCGCCGCTGTGACCATTAGGCTTCCTCTGCAAGCCATAAATTTTTTTTAAATGAAAAATAAATACCAAGTTTTACGATTCTTTTATTTTTTTTTATTGAAAATGGTTTTGATAAATTTTTTTATTATATCAGTGTGTTGTATAGATATCTTCTGATTGAAATGTGGAAATGTTATTTTTCCTTTATCAATGATTTATGTGATACGATTATGTTACAGTTCTTGGGCATTGTTTATGAAGATGGGTGGTTCCGTGATAAACTACGGGTGGGTGAGCCCGATATAGCTCTCCAATGCATTGGGTAACACGAACGGGTTAAACTCTATGGTTTCTCCAAAACGATTTGGGGAATATACTATGATGGGTATTCCAAACGTAATAATGAGGGTTACTGCTTACGTAAGAATGTTATGAATGCCTCAAGTTAACTTTATGTCTAATGATTTCTATAAGTTATTCATGAATCTTATGATTTTATGAGGTATGTTAAAGTGATTATGTTTTATGAGTAAAGTATGATTTCATTGATTCTTATGTATACATGGACTAATGTTTTCATTACCTATTTTAAATCACTTAATGAGCCTTTTATGCTCATCCCAAGCTTTTGAAATGTTTTTCACAGGTCAAGAGAAAAGTACATGATGCGATGATAGTGTCAAGGAAGCGTCAAGAAAGAATCCATGTTTTATTTAAAATATGTTTACATTGATGGGAAAAATAAATACTATATTTTATGTAACCACCTTGTTTAAATGTGGAATGTAATGCATGATATATGATAAAATTATCAAAAAATCTAAACTTGAAAAGATTCTCAATGTGTATTCTTGAAATATCTCAAGATTAAGTAATGTTTAAGGCAGGGTCCATATACCTATTACCCCTAAAACTATTTAATTTGAAGGAATTCACCAGTTTGACTGGTTATCAATAGATAATGCTCTACTGCTTGATGTTGTGGAGAGTCGTAACGACATCATGAATTACTTTTATAGGAACCACATACCCAAGGTCAACCTTTGTGATACTAATCCATGAGTCATTGCATTGACATTGCAATCTATGAGTCCCAAGTAAATTTCCATTCTCAACTATCTACACATATATTTTCTACAGGTAATTAAATGCAATGGTATGCATTTTATTCCCATGATTATATATTTGTTAAATAAAAATAATTATGAGTAAATGGATTAAAAAGTGGTAAATTAGTTTTTTATATTTGGTTTAAAGCTTTTTCAATTATCTGTCTTGCTTTCTATTTCTCATTTACTATGAAACAAGCTCTAATATGTAATTTCTTTTGTGCTGTAATATCTTTAGAATAAATATTAATTTACCATTCATATTGAATGATATTTATGAAACTTTACATTACCATTACAAAAAATATAATATATTCCTATCATTATTCTTAAATAAAAATAATTAATCATTTCTTTCCATAACAAACATTGCAATGTTACTATACATTCAATCAAATTACATTCAACGTGCCCCATAACCATGAAACATTTTGAAGATTGATAGAATTTCAGTTGCATGAAAAGGGTAAAAAAATAATATCATTTGAGCTTTGAAGAAATTTTGAAGTACATATATTTTTACTGTAGTTTTTCTTGGTTGGGTGGGTTGGTGGGGTGGGTTGGTTTGGTGGTTGTGTTCATTGTCATTTAGTTTTGTTACATAGTATCTTCTCTCTATAATAATTTTCTGCACAACTATTTTCATTTCATTTCCTCATTGATAATTTAATGAGAAATTATGTTCTGAAGTGTTATCTATACATTTTTTTCTATCAACATTAGGAGTTTCATGTGATGTTGTGTTGTTTAAATTGGTCTGCATGTTTTTATGACTATAATTTTAGTTTTTTTAGTGTAATAATTTAAGGACTACTATGTTTTTGACATATTTTATATGCCTTCTAAAGGCAATATTTTTAAAAGATGATGTTGGGATTCAGTGGGATTTCTCTCCATTATTGGATATTGATCTCGGGGTAAAAGTCAATAGAGAAACAAAAAAATGAAAAGGTGTAGAACAGTGGGAGATATCTATATTTTGGACATACTTATATTTTATTCATCCCAGTATATACAAGGTCTGAAATATTGGTCGATTATCATGGTCTTAATGAATGAATGTTTTCAAATTACATACATGGAGGACATACATAAGTTGAAATCTATGGCGATATCACGTGATTTGAATTTATATTATTTTAATCTGCGAAATGGTTAAAAATACAGTCATTGTTTTTTAAAAATATAATTGATATAAATATAAATATTACATATTATATAATTAAATTAAATATCATCTTTTAATAATAAATTTTATAATGTAATGTGATGAAATTCAATTTTCAAATGACATATCTACCCCCCAATTCGTGATTCTTTCTCTTTAGATACGAATTATCTTTCAATGAAACCACATGAAATTCATTCATATTTCCTACTAATCCGCACATATGCATCGTTTCTAGCCCATAGACTGCAGTTATTGTCCATAAACTATGAAAATATATCTAGATTGTATTCCATAATTTATCTCAATCTCTCCTCTTGCCTCCATATCAACCTCCACCTTCATCTTTTGTTCCATCTCTGACTCTAATACCCTCCTCAAAATTTCCATCATTTTCATATCCTCGGCATTAGTCTTCCCTCCATTTCCATTTTTCACATTAAGTCAACTCACTTCATTATCATCATTTTATTTTTAGCATTAAATTGACTATAGTGACATTAAATTTTTTTTGAATCATGTAGAACTAGATGATTTGAAAAAAAAAATTAATAGTCATGTGCATTTTTACAGGCCGGGTACTAGTTTTGAAAATAGATAACTCGCATGTGGAGTGAAAACATGTCCCATAGAGAATGGTTTTAGGTCTTGAACCCACAACTGAAAGAAAACAAGTGTATAATTCATACCCATGTCCTACGTCAAAGAGTATTTTAGTCAGGGTAACATGATGAAAATTATTTTGGTTATATTATATAATTTATTATAATGATGGGGATTTATAGCTATGAGACAAATGTATAATAGAATGTTACAACCATATCCCATATCTGAATGGAAATGAAAAAACATCCCCAATGATTTTGCATCATACCCCTAAGGCATATAAAGATCACATTACAATGTGGGTTATAGTGGATTTCCGTAAATATAAGATTACTTCATTATTATAATAGAATATTTCTCCCTAGATAATTTTTTAGGTCATACATTTAAGAAGAAGTATGTTTACATGAATCACCACATTTTATAGTTTCTGATCAAGATCTGAGGATTACATTGAAAATTTTGAGATTCCTTTTAAAATGTATTCATACAAATTTGGTTTCAGCACTATATATGAACTATATAATGGTAGTCATTCTCAAAAGAATATTTTAAACCTAGTGGATTTATTGATAAGATTCTCTGTGTATTTCAAATTTGTGTTGGATCAACACCTTCCACTAATTGAGTTTGCTTAGAACAATATCATTCATTCAAGAATTCAATTGGATCCATGTTATTACCAATATGAGATAATATATAGAAATACGACATTCTAGAAGTAAATTATTAATATATTTCTATTTGGACCTTCGAAATCTAGGGAAAAGGTGGATATTGTTAGGGTTATTCAGTTCCACATAAGGGAGGCTGAATGTTGTTTGAAATGTTATGTTAATAATATTCAATGTGATCTAGGATTAGATGTGGTTGAGAAGTTACTTCATTAAATTTAAGGATATATGATGTTATGATATTTTGAATTAAGGGAAGATAAATCCCTAGGTATATTTTTATCTTTTACATTCATCATGGAATTAATATGGTAAATTATCTATTGTCCCTTTCAAAAAAACATCTCTTGATTTCATGATGTGTTCTATGTATATATCATGAAGAATTACATAACCAATTCATCATATATAACAAATATATAGGCCATACCACGAAAAAAAGATGATTATTATGGGGGAAAGTGATGGATATTATTGATCATAGAGTGAATGTTATGTAATGTAATATAACATACCTAGAAAACTTTTTGTGGTGAAACATAGTGTTTGAGGAAGTTATGTTTAAATAGTAGGATTGATGAGGTAGAAAAAACATCACATTTATATATTATAGTGTTGAATTTAAATAGTGAAATTATTTTCAATGGGGGTATAGTGTAACACCCTAGGTTTTTTTTCAAATATATTTTTTAAATAAATTTAATTTCATTGATATCATGAATTATTCCTAACAACTACTGTTAAAAAACCTCGATATAAATTTTATATTATTATTAAAAAATAATAATTCTTTTTTAGTTGTTGAACTAGGAATAATTAAAATGAATGAATAAGTTAATAATAATTATTATAATGGATTTATATAAGTACATGATTTTGATAAATAAGTACATAATTATTCTTAAACCATTTTTAGGTTTTAAAAATTTTAATTTCCCCACACAATTTTAGTCTTATTATTTTCAGGGAAAAACAAATAAATATTAACATTTTCAATTTTTAAAATATATTATAAAAATTAATATTGTGTTTTTAAATATACATTTAAAAAATATAATAGACATAATTAATTTTTATGATTTTCAATATATATAACATTTTTCAATGAATTTTATGAAAATTACTTCTTTTTATTAAAAATATATTTTTGTATTAAATAATTAATTTACTAATATTTTTTTATAGATTATTTTTAATGTATATTTAGTTCTATAATATATTAATTATTCCATTTTTTTCATTTTAATCAAATTAATATTTATATTTGATATTATTTATTTCTATAATTCAGAGCATTTTCTTATTAGAAACCCGCTTTTTCATTATGACTGTGAGGTAAACCTTAAATTAAATTCATCTGCTTATATGATTAGAATTTATAAAAAATATTCTATATATTTAATAATAATAATTTATATTTTTTAATAATTTAAAATTATTTTATGATCCATATGATTAATAAATACTAAAAAATTACCACAAATATGGGTATAAGAGAGTTTTACATGTGAAATGAACTTGGGTTGAAAATTAACTTCAAAACACATAGAATATTCACTAAATTAATGAAATTAAATATTTAGAGTCATTGGGTAAATTAACTACTAGGAATCATTTTTATATTATTCTTAGAGGGAAAATTACCTAGGTAAAAAAACATATAATTTATTATAGAGAAAACTAATGTTGTAAAATTATGTATACCTAAAGTATAATGTATAACACGTTTAAAACATTTTTTATTTTATTTTATGAAGTTATAATGTCCATATAGTCAATATAATACATTATTAATCAATTATGGAGGTACATAGAGAAATATCGACATTCCATTATTGAATACTTCTGGGTATTTAAAAAATGATACCCCCCCCAATTATAAAAGGGAACATCATTCCTTACATAATAAAATTTATTAAACATTATGGATCCAAAAACCCAAAAAAATATCTCCATAAAATTTTTTACATTATTAGGATATTATTTCTTTCGTAGTGTAATTATACTAGGTTCCTTAATAAGTGATATAAATTACATTGTTTTAAGAAAAGACAATTATATTCTATAGGTTATTTATTATTTAGTTATTCTCATACCACCATCATTAAATTAATAATAAATATCATCTAAAAAATAACTAAAATATAATATGTTGATATTATATTTATTTAATAACCTATATCCTTCTCTAATTCCATCCAATGAGAAACAAATCCATCAGTTGTGTGTACAACCAAAAAATACCTCACTAACCTATTTAAAACATCTTTAAGTGACACCTCAGATAGAAGGATAAAATAATGGATTTATATTTTATATATTATATTAATTATAATATTTAAACTAATGTATTCATAATATCACATATACATGCTTAGTTTTCATTTCATTGGAATATGAGAATATCGATCATATGTATAGAAGACTACGACCTCTCTAAAAGATGCAATTAATTTTTCACATAAACATTACATGGATGTTAATACAGAAATATTAAAAGAATATATGTTATATAAATTAAATCGAGATGAATCTTGAAGGTATAAATAGTATTTAACTTTCTTTCATTTCATCCATTGAAAAAATTCAAACAGTGTTCATATGTCCATTTGGCCTTTCATCGCCATGAATAATATATTTAATTTTATTTGTATAACTATTATAGAGAGATCTAAATAGATATATTATGAAAATATATGATACATATATCTTGGTTAACATTATAGTGTAAATTGTTGATAATAAATTTAAACGGAATGAAAATACCAAATCAAAACATACATAAAAACCATGAAATTATTTCTTGAAAGCATATATTAACAATGAATTATTAATAAATCGGCAATAAAAGGAAACAAAAAGTCATATAGTCTAAGATATATAATATAAAAATTAAAAATAATATGTATAATAAAACTATATCTATTATAAATGTGGTTATAATATGTACAAATGATGTTGATAATTATTGTAAGGGATTTTATCTCAAATTGTCTTTATTGTGAAATATGATATGTTATTCTCCAATAAACATTATACGGTGTATATTTACTCCCTTTAAAATGTTATATCATATATTTATTTATTATAATGATATAAAAATTTTCCTTTAATATAATTCATTTATGGTTCTTACAATTCAATGTAATCAATGTTGTAAGGGTTTGATGTTACAATCTCATTATTTATTAGTATTCCTAATGATTATGAATTTGGAGATAACATATTATTTTCTAGTTATCAATTACATTTGGTAAATTATTCTCCTATGGTTATTATTTGAGAATACATATTTTAATTTATTTTACTTTATTTATATACTCAATATTATAAAATAATTATTTCAAAATAATGACATTATTTCTCTCTTCAGTAGAAACCCATTTTTAATCTATATCCATCACTTCTAAAAATGATTCTGAAAATGATATATTCTTTATATATGGTTTTTTATTTTCATTATTACACTTTTTTACTACAAAAAATGGAATCATAATGTCATTTTCTAAACAAGGTGTGTTCATATTTTACCAAAAATGATAATGGAATATTTTTTTTATTTACATGTCATTAATTAAATTTCTCATATTCATAAAAAAAGTTTACTTAACATCCTTTATAGGACTCAAATAGTATTTTTAAATATATTGATTTTCAAAATGTTTTCTGGCATTTATTTTTAATAAAAATTTCTTTCACATTGGAAAGATTATTTTTATCATGAAGTGTTCCATGTAATCTATAAAACTCATTTTATATATAAGATGTCATCCATTGATGTTACAAAATATATACTACTTATAAATTCCACTACAACCATCCTTATTCATTATGTATGTGTTTTTTGAATATTATGATAATATATCCAGAAATCCCATTCAGTTTTGAAGGGTAATTCTATAATTAAATGAATGAATTTTTATAAAATCATTCCTTTTCCATGGGTTATGATATGGTGATGAAATATTTATTAAACCATTTTCATCTCATCGGTTATGATATGTTGAATTTTTTTTTATATTTTAGAACACATATGTATGATTATTATTATATTAGGTAGGGTACTTATATTTACCTCTAAAAAATTAGGTAATGATTAATATTACATGATATAAATAGGATTAGAATGGGGAGTGAACCCTTTTCAGTAAGGTACTTTATCCACTTTGATTTTCTTCGGTGTGAACATTGACTATTGTGATGGTTTGGGGAGTGAACCCACTCCATTAAGATTTTTTATTTCCTTGATCAATTTATTTTAAGAAAATTAATTTCTATGGTTATTTGTATTCCATAAGAATATGTTTTACTCAAATGTTATTCTCTCACGTCTAATGTTATTTGCTTCCAAAAATATTTAAGTCTTACGAAATGAAAATAATTATAACATGAAAGAGGTTTATGATCTACGATATTCAATGAATGTTTTAAAATTGTTATTCCCATGTTATTATATGATTATGCTCATATTATGTTGTTATCTCCATTGTAAATAGTTATTGAGAATCGGAACTCCCCATTTATTATTGTTTTCCTTCCATAGGTCATGAAGAATAGTATTATGTATGATATGTCTAGGAGGGGTGCTAGTTATGAAAATAATAGTTGAATATGTCAAAGTATACATAATAAAACATGGTTTATTTATTTCGGTACCCAAATCCACAAGACCTATACGATTCTAGGATAAATTATTTTTTATTAAATTTATATTCATAGATTACGATGTGATATATATTTATGAAATTTTTTGGTGTCTATAATTTCTTACATCTAAAACGAGTGAAAAATGATTGGGATGTGTCTTATTCAACAAATAATGGTAATCTGTTACATTGATGTTCGATACAAATTAACTAGTCCATGAATTTTCATTCTAGGCTTATAAATATTAAATCATCCTGGATCATTATTAGGGAGCATCCCATTGATACCATTTATAGTTCCCTATGCGATATAGAAAAATAATATGGGTTATTGATGAGTGTGATTAATTTACAAATTAATTATATTTTAAATTTAATATCTTGTTTCAAATAGAGTTTTTGATCTGAGAAATAAATTTTCATAGCCTCAAATCATACATGTTATGTAAATAAATCATTCCAACACATCATGTTTTCATTTATTTGAATAAAAATGTTTTTATTTTTTTGTTGTTTATTCACCCCAACATGGAAACTCTACGTTCTCTATGAATTTTGTATGACATAGTATATTTTATTAATAACTACCTGGAATCTACTTTTTATACATTCGTTAATTGATTCCCCTTCTCAAAATCAACAATATTTCCCCATATATAGGGTCTATTATATGATTCTTCAATTCTTCAATGATAATACCAATGTTAATTATTTACTTCTTTACCTTTTTTTCTTTTACACCACCAAGAAATTTGGACTACAACTAATATCAAATGGATCATAAGGTCTACATGTATGCCATATCACAATATTCTAGAAAATTACTGAACATAAGGTATCCTCCAGGAATCTAGAGGGACTAATTTTCCTCATATTCTCAAATACATGAGATCTTGGATACCCTACTTAACTTATTATTCATCTCACTGTGTTATAGGAAGAATAGAGTTTTCTCATGTAATCTCAAGAATTTCCTTAATTCTATAACAAAATTATTATTTCATCGCATGAAATCTTTGGGTATTCTTTTTCATGATGCATGAACACCCATGACTTGTTATTGATGAATTCATTGAACTCATATCATTCATTTTCCTATGTTTCACTATAATTCTTGAAATGTTAAAACCTATGATGTTAATTTATAAATAACCAAAACGAATCAACCCTCTAAGAATGATAGTAATATTCATTTTCACTATAACCTGATTTAAAAAATCATTTCTGTATGATGAGTTATTTGAATTATATATAATTTATTTTATTTTATCCACCCAAAATTACATGTATACATTCATGTGAAACTATATAAATATATCTCATTAATTTAATTTCACACATGAATTCATAGATTTTCATCAATATAAAATGTGTAAGGTTTTATTTGTCACATAAATTATATTTGGAATCCCCTTGATGAATATATTATGATCAAAATGACTGAATGTAATGGATTATATGACGTTTAGGATCAACTGATGAAAGAAGGAATGATAAAGATCCATCATTATTATCCCAAATAATGAATAAATTCTCACATATAGTTCATGATTCACAAATGCAGTTCATAATTCCTTGAATATTATATTTCTCATTACATAAGAACATTAAATGAATGAATGGATCATTCTTCTAGAAAATATATTCCCTCATGGAATCAATGTTAATTTAATTGATATTGGATTATCTTTGAAAGATTAATTCTAATGCCTCATCCTGCATGAAAGAACTATATTATTATTATTGAATATCATTCCATTCAATAAAGATGAATGCATCTCATGATACATTTATATTCATCTTCACGGGAAGATGATATCATTAAAACTCATGTGGTAGAACTCATTCACGACGTATAGTCGATTCATCAACTTTTTCATATGCATTAATCCAAATATCTAATTTAAGGAGATAATGATGTGGTGGATTCATATTCATAGGTTCCTTATGTACATAACACATTAATTCATAAAAAAATTAAACCATATATTTTTTTACAAATATCAATCAACAATTACATATCTTAACACATAATAGTACATCATTATTCCTTAGCATACTAGTTATGAGTATCCAAGTATGCTTCATGCACCATTTCCTCAGCCATTGCGACTTCCAAATTGTGGAACTCTATTACTCCTCTGAACAATCTATAAAGGCCTATACAGGTACACTACCTCTTTAATGAACATCCCTACCACCTTTCTCTAGCCATGTTGTGAAGGATCCCATGTGGTGAGAATATGTCCCACATGTCTGGGTGAGAATTACCCTTAGTATATAAGGGCAGAAAAGTGATTATTACAATTTTATAACTAGATTTTATACATTCATCATATGTTTTAAGTACATATTGATTATCTCTATGTAGAAATAAAATATTTTTCTATGGAATTCTAAATAAAAATAACAAAAAATCTATTCAAGCAATAATAAAATGATGCATAAAATTATTCAAAATGATATTCTTTTAATATCTACATGGACATCCTAATGCCTACCTCCCAATTTTTTAGACTTTTTAACTTCTCAAAAACAATATTGCATGACATTAATCATTATAAAAGACATATAAACCATCATATATATATGGGGAATTACCCATTCATGGAATATTGTTCCATTTTATAAACCTATGACAACCATGCATGTAACATAATCAATACATACCAAATCACCAATATTAAATAGAATCAATAAAAAATGAGACATTTACATGATATCAATGGCCATTTTATTTATTTTATTCCCTTTCCCCCTTTTTATTATTTAATTTTTAAAATATTTTTTTATAATTGTAAATAAATTATTATAGAAAATATAATACAACTATATTTTATAGAAGCATTATGTAGAGAGGAATTACCTAACTAATGATTCTATAGAAATTGAGTACCTTTAAGAACTAATACAGACAAAAATAACAACATTATATCATAATGATATATCGAAAATAAAGGACGCATAAGTATGAGAAAAATATATAGGAGAAATATAAATTCACTAAATTATTGATGGAAAGATAATAAATGTCTACATGAGCCATTATTACTTATTAATACCATAAAACATAAAAATTAAAAGTAACTAAAGATAAGTTACCTCACATTATGCCCTGAGTATTACATATTTATCTAGGTAAATGGAGGGAAATCAATATATTTTATCAATTATCCCAAAAGTACTATTATTTTTTAAATTTTTAGTGGTATTTTTCTTCATCTCTAAATATCTACTCTTGTGGTTCATCATATATAACCATTTTGTAAGGAGTAACTCATATAGAAATTTAATTTTCTTTCTCTCATCCCTTGAGGGATCAAGGTCCTAAACTCATAAGTGGTATCAACCGCAATATATGGTTCATTTGATTAATGAATATTTTCTAACTTCTCCTACAATTTGTGATTTATAAAATAAATATCATAAATATAAGATGTTATTGGTCTTCCTATTGATTTGTCTTCTGTATATCATCATTATCCAAACACAAAAAACTCTCATTTTATATGAAAATATTCAATGAAACACATCAAATCTGATGTGTAATATATAATATATATTTATTCATGTTTAATAATGTCGTATTTAAATCATAAATTTCAATAACATAAAAAGGATAGATAATTAAAACTACATATGGTCATAACTACAATGATTTATGTTTTCCCACCATAACAAAATGTCATTATTTTAATCTAATTAATTTTTAACATAGTGAAATACTTCCTCATTGAATTCCCTTATCATGTTATACATTAGTTTTATAAATATATATCATATCTAATTAATGTTCCTCCCTCCTTATCTAAACTTGTTTATTCATCTATAGAATCTACTTCACATGGGATGTTTTGAAATCCTTACTCAAATTTTTCATATCCCATTATGCATTATGTTTATAACTTAAATGTAAGTGGTATGTTTTTCAAAAGAATTATTGGTATAGAGAAATTGAAATTTACATGTTTTAGATTTTTCATGTTTATGAAGTTCATCATCTTGATTGGCGGATAAATATTTTTGAGAGATGTTCAGTATTTTCAATATAATTCCTTTGATCTCTTGGTTTGAAATTTTAGCTTCAAAATTGGGATTTAAATTATATTGAGTTAACATGTAATGAAGGCATCCATTGTGATACATTTTCAACATATTAATTTCTTATTTTTGGAGTATACCATGGCCCTTGATGTTATGGATCACATTTTTGAATGAGGAAGATGTGTGTTGTTTTGAAAATTTAACTATTACATTATCTAGGTTATCCACAGATACATCATCCGTTTCAAACTGAATCTAGTATCCTCTAATACTAGAACCAACTAAAACTAATGAAAAGTTCCTAAGGGCATTATTTATCACAAAGGTCTGTCACATGTTCTTGGGTATCAATAAAATTGGATTGGGAACGATTTACCTGATTATGAAAGTATAAAATAATAAAGATAGTCAATAATATGAATCTAAAAATTTCATGTCAAACAAGACATAACAGAAACCATATCTGAATACATGGTTTTAAATAAATAACAAGAGGTCCAAACATAAAAAAATGATAAAATCTTTCCCAAAGACTCCACATGACAAGGGGTCAATACCCCTGAGCCGTCTCCACAAAAATACACCATTGGAGGGGACTAACAACCCGAACCACCTTCACCCGAGGCATTGCCTTTACCTGTGTCATTAATAATCTAGTATACATACTTCAAATAAGTTTAAGTAGGGTGTGAGCATAAACTCAATAGGTTGCCACCCAATTCTTTTAAATATCATGCAATATATGGTCGAAAAACACATTGGTTTGATATATAAGTAAAAATGATGATAAATTTGATAAAATGAAACAATCAATTGTAAACAGATTAGAAAATAAAACTTTCAGAATATTAAAAAATTTTAATAAGACATGTTATCTACTCTAATTTACAACTAAACACACACTAATACAATGGTAACTACAAAAAATACAATGAGAACCAAAATAGGGAACATCAATAGGCACTAGATTGTCTCGGGCCCTATATAACTCGTACCTCAGTGTAAAATATTCACAAAACAATATGTTATCATGCACGAGCGACTATTATGGAAAACACCCATAACCAATTGGTCCCCAAAAACCATCTTTATAGTATTTTTAGTGTTTCCCTTATCGATTCTCCTTAGTGAAACAGGGACAGAACCGATTCAGATCACTAACATACTAAAACATATATGCCCACCTAGGTATCTATGCTAACCCCTTTTTTCTCAAAAAAAATTCCAAGATATACATACACCCATTTTTATATAAAATCACAACTAATAGTAACATTCAAACCATATAGTTGATATACACACCTTATACCACATTAAACACACAACAAACCATTTTGAATTTCATTAAAACAACTTCTCAAATCTCCCGTTGTTTTGCACCATCAAATCCTAGAAATACCCACATTCCACACTACTTGAAAACTTATAAGTTAGAAAAACAATAATTTCACCCCAATAGCTTTCAATGAATCCTAAAAAATCAGTTATTGGGTATCCCCATAGGAACTAAGAAGTGATATCTTTGTAAAACCTCCATTTTTACACAACCATGTCACTTATAGTTCATAAGATTCAAAACATCATTTAAGAAACATTCACAACAACAACCACTAGAGATAAAAATTAAAAATATTATCTTCATCCATATAAAATTTCAATAATAGAAACTATGTAGTTATAGAAATTATCCAAACCATCAAATAAAATATTTCTATGAAAACCCCCAATTTCACATAAAAATGGCACTTAAACAACATTTTCTTTACAGAATACCACTAAAACAAATTTTCTCACCAATAAAAATATGAGATAAACATGAAACTATTATACAAAAATCATGAAAAGTCAAAAATATTTCATACACATTGAATCACCTACCAAAAATGATAAAAATTCGAATCCATTGAGGGAAAATTCTATCACACCACCACTGCATCTCAAGGAAGTTAGATCAAGCTTAAAATCATAATATTTGACCAAGAAAACCCAATGTTAAACCATATATTTGAATCCCTACCCTCTAATCATTTGGGACATCAAAGAAATTGGATGAAACTTCACAATAATGGCAGGAACTAAGAGTGATAAACACTTAGATGAGATTGTGTGATGTTTCTCAACCAAACCCCCCATCAAAATGGAGTTACAATGAGGGTTTGATGTTCTTGGGAGGCATTAATGAATGATATGGTCTAATGGGGGAAGAAGAGAGAGTGTATAGATAAATTCCAAGAGGGAAATCTTGAAATTTTTAAATTACTTTTAATGACCTAGTTCCTTGCATGGTTTGGATGCATGATTCAGTTAACTGTGGGCCGAACTGTGCGGCATGTTCTGGCCACACACAAAGCCTCCATTCTCCTCCAGTATTAGGGGGGGTATAAGGGGGAATACTAGGGGACATATAGGTTAAGGATAGTGGAAATAATTCCAAAAATAAAACCTCCTTTCATCCGCAACAGTCATCCACCTCAAGGGTATAAACCACCCCAACAACATACCCCACAAGGGGTGCCACTAGGATTGTCACAAAACCAACTCGAAACAACCTCAACCACATACCTTCCATTTATGAAAAGGCATGTAAAAATACCATCTAATAAATCCATGAATTACTACATAGATCAAAAACACAGAAGACACCAAATCCAATCCCAGAACACCATAATACCAAGAGACAATCCAGAAAAAAAATGGATTTGAAACAAATGATTTAAATTTAAAATGTGGTTGTGACAATTATCCACACCATAACGATTTCATTCCCCGAAGGTCAAAACAACAAAAGATGTAAAAACAAGGTCCAAATTAATATACCAAGACAGACTCCCATTCCATAGTTTCACTCACCCCCAAAATGCCAAACACCAATAGTTGATCAAACTAAGGAAGATAATACATTCACCAATCAAAACATACCCCAATAACCTAACATGGTCAACCATATTAAAACTAAATCCAAAAACAAAACGCCTCAAACACAACTATATGATTCTCAAGCAATGAACCTGAAATGAATTTCAATCCCAAATAACGTTACCAAAACATAACTTAAACAAAACCATAGTGTATTCTCCCATCCCACATTTAACCTTGTAAGAAATTGGTGTATAGGTGTCCTGAAATGAGACTACCTCCAACCAAGAAAAAACCATGTAGAAAACTGAGCCACTGATACGGTGTGACCCAAACGGACTTCTCACTGCAAGGTAAAACATAATTTATGAGATAGAATTAGAACACCAACTTGGAGAGCCCGAACGGTCTCCCCATAATAAGGGATAAATAAAAATTAGATTTTTTTGGAGAGAAATTACGTGAGACCCATGATGGATCATCCCACCATATGAACTGACCATCAGAACTGTCAAGCATGGGCCAGCATGAAAAGACCGCAATATTTAATTAGTTGGCATGATTGTATGGTAAGTGCACTAGGTTTACGAAACCCTGGACTAACCCTGAAAATAATTTTTTCCAAAGGGGAAGCTTTGAATAGTTACATGGGACATGGTTTATGGTCATGTGGCGACTGTGCGGTAGCTTCTACCACTTATCCCACAGTTTCCTAGGTTGGTTAACAGTTAATACTTACAGGGTGCAAACAGTGCACATTAATCTGCCTAGCCCAAATTTCAAACATTTCAACAAAAATTTTCAATGTAAACCCAACGGAGTAACATTAAATCAAGATTAAACATGGAAACATGGTCATCCTACCTCTTCCACTGAGCATGAAAAACTGGAACAAGACGATGACATGGGAGGATTAAACTATTCCCTTCTTTTATACTGAATACAGGACGTGAAAAATGGGTTGAACGACTCCAGGATTTCCACTGGCTACACACCAGCTTCACTCCATGACCTATGCCTGGAGCTCAGATGATTGTAGACTCTCCTACCATACTGTCGGGCTTTTGAAACCCCTGAACGGAACTTCTTCATCTAGTGTCACATACAATTACATTGTGATCTCATAGGGTATAAATGGGACATGACACACTCGAAACCCACATTACCCCAACCTATCATTTTACCATGACAAGGGATTAGAGGATGCACACACATCGCACCATGTTTAATCTTATGGGAGACATCATAATAAAAGGACACATAGAAATACCTTATACTATAACATTGGATTCCAGAATTCATTGAAGGGAGACACACATCTGACAAAATAGAGACACTCATAAGATTTCACAACCACAACCATTATAGTAAAATGAACACATGATATCTCAATGAGTCACTGAACATGACCATTGCGTCTTAAATAAAACACAAGGAGATGGACCTTTTTCAAAGTCCTAAAAAACACACAATTACAACAAGTGTCCATAATTGCCACTCTTGGCCAGATTTTCCAAACTGGTTGACTAACATGAACTATTTCATTGATGAGACTAAAAAGGATCTAAATGCCCTTTGATACTTAATTCTACAATGAAAACCATGAACTTTATTCACCTTATATGTCTCATGAAATAAAAAAAACTAAGGTCAATTTAAACCTCCCACAACTATTATCCCTCTACAAAGGGAATCCACACAACTAAAAATAAATAGGGGTAAACTCAATCTCCAAATATCAACAAGAATGTCATTATTTTGATTAACTATAGGATCATACAATGGTGAATAACCATAGGCCACACATGAATCATATATTAAATTTTTATGGTGGAGTACCCAAGACAAAAAGAATACTAAAGGACTGAACCAACATTATCATTTGATAACATCATACCACAAAACTAAACTGAAAACATGATTGGAGCCACCACATTATCCTACCAATATTTTTCTCAAAAGAAACCACTATGAACTATTAATTACATCTTATCAATGAAACACAAACCAAAAACATCATTTAAACAATATGGGTTCTTGAACTAGAAATATTCCACAATAATATTACAGAAAATAGATAAGCCACACCTCCCAACCACAAAATATCCAAACACAACACTTTCCTACACATGCATTCATAAAAAACAATGTTGGTGGGTTTATCATTTACCAATGGTATCTCATGATCCACACAAATTCATGCTTACATGTCACACAAGGAACCCTACTTATATCCAACCTAGCACACATATAGTTGTTCCATTAACCATCCATATTCACATATAAAACCACAAATGTGGTCACCCTTGAGAACACCAATGACCAAAACCAAACCATTCCTATTTTTAAAATTAATACATTTTAACCACACTTACCCTCTCACAAAACCGATATCCATAATACCAAAGCAAAATGAAAATCATTCAAATCAATTTATAAAATAACCCATAATTCAATAAAAAATCACAGTAATTTTTTACACAACCATTTCAGATAATTTCAACCCATATTAGAACACTTCTAGTTTAATGAAAACACTATTTTATAAATTTCCATTTTATGAAGAACTCAAATCTTAAAATTTCAAAAAAAAGTTCTAATATTTCATCAATATTCTCAAATGATCAGTATTTACCAAATCCAAAACCATCTTCAACCCCACAGATAAATTCTAGAACACAAAATTCAATCCAATTAACGTTTCCATGGTTTCTAAAATTCTACTAGAAATGTATTATTCAAACCCCCCTTAACATAAACTATACATAGAAAATATGTGTTATCACATAATTTACGATTTTCAAATAATATTAAAATTACACTTCTATACATTCAAAAATTAAACCATTTTTACTTTACTGTAAAATAACTTCACAAAATTTCACACTCCTTAAATCAATTCTTTTTTTTGTAGAAACCATGATTCCAAAATTCCAAAATAATGAAACACAAGACAATGTGAGCGGAAAATAGTGTCGGTGGGTGACTTGGAAATATGGTTGGTGGACATATACCAATCACTTCATTGTCAGAAAGAGTGTTTTTGGGAAATATCCTTGAATTCACATGGCTTATATGCCCTGCGACCTCATCGAGACAAATGAACCAACTCTCTTTTCATTTTTCCCAATCGTCTATGAATAATGGGAAATAATTAACTCAGATAAAACCCGAAACAAAAATTGGATTTGAAACAAATGATGTAAATTAAAAATATGGGTGTGACAATTCTCCACACCATAAATATTTCCTCCCTCGAAAGCCACAACAACAGAAGATATAAAAACAAGGTCCTAATGATAGACCAAGACAGACTCCCATGCAACATTTTCACTTGCCCCCAAAAGGCCAAACACCAATAGTTGATCAAACTAAGGAAGATAATACATTCACCAATCAAAACATACCCCACTTACCTTAAATGATCAAAAATATTAAAACTGAATCCAAAAACAAAATGCCTCAAACACTATTAGATGATTCTCAACCAATGCACCTGAAATGAATAACAAACCCCAATAACACTACCAAAACCTCACTTAAACAAAACCATAGTGCAAGCTCCCATCCCACATTTACCCTTGTAAGACATTGGTGTTTAGGTTTCCTCGAACGAGACTACCTCCATCCAAGAAAACACCATGGAGAAAACTGAGCCACTGATGTGGGGTGACCCAAATGGACTTCTCACTTCAAGGTAAAACACAATTTATGAGATATAACCAGAAAACTAACATGGAGAGCCCGAACAGTCACCCCATAATAAGGGGTAAACAAAAATTAGATTTTTTTGAAGAGAACTTACGTGAGACCCATGATGGATCTCCCAATCATATGAATCGACCATCATAACTGTCAAGCATGGGCCATCACGAAAAGTACTCAATATTTAAAGAGTTGGAACGAATGCATGGTAAGTCCACTAGGATTAAGAAACCCTACACTAACCGTGAAAATAATTTTTTCCAAAGGGGAAGCTTTGAACAGTTATATGGGAGAAGGTTCACGGTCGTGCAGAGACTGTGATGTAGCATCTACCACTTATCGCATAGTTTCCGAGGTTGGTTCAGAGTTAATAATAACAGGGTCCATACAGTGAACATGAATCTGCCTAGCCCAAATTTCAATCATTTCAACAAAAAATTTCAATATAAACCCAAGGGAGTAACATGAACTGAAGATAAAACATGGAAACATGGTCATCCCACCTCTGCCATTGAGCAAGAAAAAATGGAACAAGACGACGACACAGGAGGCTTAAACTATGCCCTTCTATTATACTGAGGACAGGACTTGAAAAATGGGTTGAACACCTCCAAAATTTCCACTGGCTATACACCAGCATCACTCTAGGACTTATGCCTAAAGCTCAGATGATTGTAGACTCTCCTTCCTTTCTATCGGGCTTTTGAAACCCCTAAACGGAACTTCTTCATCCATTTTCACAAACAATTACATTGTGATATCATAGGGTATCAATGGGACATGACACACTCGAATCCCACATTACCCCAACCAATCATTTTACCAAAACAAGGGCTTAGAGGTTGCACACACATCACACCATGTTTCAAATTATGGGAGACATCACAATAATAGGAGGCATAAAAACACCTTCTACTAGAACATAAGATTCCAAAATTCATTAAAGGGAGACACACATCCGATGAAATAGAGACACTCATAATATTTCACAACCACGACCATTATACTCAAATGAACACATGATATCTCAATGAGTCACCGAACATGACCATTGAGTCTTAAATAAAATACAACTAGATGGACCTTTTTCTGAGTCCCAAAAAACATACAATTCCAACAAGTGGCCAAAATATCCACTCTTGGCCTGATTTTCCACAATGGTGGACTAACATGAACTATTTCACTGATGGGACTAAAAAAGGACCTAAATGCCCTTTTATACTTCATTCTACTACAAAAATTATGAACTCCATTCACCTTAGATATCTCATGAATCATTAAAAAACTAAGGTAAATTTAAACCTCCCACAACCATTATACCTCTACAAAGTGTACCCACATAACTAAAAATAAATAGGGTATACTCAATCTCCGAAGCTCAATAAGAATGTCATTATTTTGGTTAACTACCGTATCATCCAATGGTGAATCACCATACTCCACACATGAATCATATATTAAATCTTTATGGTGGATTAACCTAGCCAACAAGAAAACCAAAGGACCAAACCAACCATATCATTTGGTAAAATCATAACACAAAACTAAACCAAAAACATGAGTGGAGCCACAACATTGTCCTGCCAAAATTTTTCTCAAAAGAGACCACTGTCAACTATTGATTCCATCTTATCAATGAAACACAATCCCAAAACATCATTTAAACAATATGGGTTCTTCAACATGAAAAATTCCACAATAATAATACATAAAATAGATAATCCACACCTCCCAAACACAAAATATCCAATCACAACACTTTCCTATACATGCATTCATAAAAAACTATGTCGGTGGGTAGTTCATTTACCAATGGTATCTCATGATCCACACACATGTATGCTTACATTTCACACTGGGAACCCACCTTATATCCAACCTATCACCCATATAGTTGTTCCATTAACCATCAATATTGACATATAAACCCATACATGTGGTCACCCTTGAGAACACCAATGACCAAAACCAATCCTTTCTTATTATCAAAATTAATACATTTTAAACACACATACCCTCTCACAAAACCGCTATCCATAATATCCAAACAAAATTTAAATCATTCAAATCAATTTAGAAAATAACCCATAATTCAATAAGAACTCACATTAATGCCTTACACGACAATTTCAGAAAATTTCAACCTATATTAGAACACTTCTAGATTCATGAAAACACCATTTTATAAATTTCCATTTTATTAAGAACTCAACTCTTCTCATTTCAAAAATAAAGTTCTAATATTTAATCAATCTTCTCAAATTCTCAGTATTTACAAAATCCAAAACCATGTTCGTCCCCACAGATAAATTCTAGAACAAAAAATTCAATCCATTAAACTATTCCATAGTTTATAAAATTCTACTGGAAATGATTATTCAGACACCCCCTTAACATAATATATACATATAAAAGAGGTGTAAACACATAATCTACACTTTTAAAATAATATTAAAATTTCACTTCTATACATTAAAAAATTAAACTATTTTTACTTTACTATAAAATAACTTCACAAAATTTCACACTCCTTAAAATCAAGTCTTTTTCTGTAGAAACCATGATTCTTAAATTCCAATATAATGAAACACAATATAATGTGAGAGGAAATTAGTGTCGGTGGGTGACTTGGAAATACGATTGGTGGACATATACCGATCACTTCATTGTCATAAAGAGTGTTTTTAAGAAATATCTTTGGAGTCACATGGCTTTCTAGGCCGTGAGACCTCATTGAGACCAATGAACCAACTATCTTTTCATTTCCCCAAATCATCTATGAATAATGGGAAATAATGAACTCAGATAAAACCCAAAACAAAAATTGGATTTGAAATAGATGATGTAAAATAAATATCTGGGTGTGACAATTCTCCACACCTTAAAGATCCCCCCCCCCTCGAAAACCACAACAACACAAGATGTAAAAACGAGGTCCAAATGATAGACCAAAACCGACTCCCATGCCACATTTTCACTCGCCCCAAAAGGCCAAACACTTATAGTTGATCAAAATAAGGAAGATAATACATTCACCAATCAAAACAAACCCCACATACCTAAAATGATCAAACATATTCAAACTGAATCCCAAAAAAACGCCATAAACACAACTAGATGATTCTAAAGCAATGTACTTGAAATGAATAACAAACCCAAATAACGCTACGAAAACCTCACTTAACCAAAACCATAGTGCATGCTCCCATCCCACATTTACCCTTGTATGAAATTGGTGTATAGGTATCCTCAAACGAGACTACCTCCAACCAAGAAAACACCATGGAGAAAACTGAGCCACTAATACGGGGTGACCCAAATGGACTTCTCACTGCAAGGTAAAACATAATTTATGAGATAGTATCAGAACACCAACTTGGAGAGCCCGAACGGTCTCCCCATCATAAGGGGTAAAAAAATTAAATTTTTTCTAAGAGAACATTCGTGAGACCCATGATGGATCTCCCCACCATAGGAACCGACCATCTTAACTGTCAAGCATGGGCCAGCACGAAAATACCACAATATTTAAAGAGTTGGAATGAATGCATGGTAAGTCCACTAGGTTTATGAAACCCTCTACTAACCCTGAAAATAATTTTTTCCAAAGGGGTAGCATTGAACAGTTACATTGGACAAGGTTCACGGTCGTGTGGAGACTGTGCACTACCATCTACCACTTTTCGCACAGTTTCCTAGGTTGGTTCACAGTTAATACTAACAGGGTGAAAACAGTGCACATTAATCTGCCTAGCCCAAATTTCAAACATTTAAACAAAAAATTTCAATGTAAACCCAATTTAGTAACATGAAATCAAGATAAAACATGGAAACATGGTCATCCCACCTCTGCCACTGAGCATGAAAAACTGGAACAAGACGATGACACGAGAGGCTTAAACTATGCCCTTCTTTTATACCGAGGATAAGACTTGAAAAATGGGTTGAACGACTCCAGGATTTCCACGAGATACACACCAGATTTACTTCAGGACCTATGCCTGGAGATTAGATGATTGTAGACTCTCCTACCTTGCTTTTAGGCTTTTGAAACCCCTGAACGGAACTTCTTCATCCAGTGTCACAAACAATTACATTCTGATCTCAGAGGGTATCAATGGGACATGACACACTTGAAACCCACATTATCCCAACCAATCATTCTACCAAAACAAGGTCTTAGGTGATGCAAACACATCACACCATGTTTCATCTTATGGGAGACATCATAATAAAAGGACACATAGAAAAACCTTCTACTAGAACATAGGATTCCATAATTCATTGATGGGAGACATGCATCTGACAAAATAGAGACACTCATAAGATTGCACAACCACAACCATTATAGTCAAATGACCACATGATATATCAATGATTCACTGAACATGACCACTGGGTCTTAAATAAAACACAAGGAGATGGACCTTTTTCTGAGTCCCAAAAAACACACAATTCCAATAACTGTCCATAATAGCCACTCTTGGCCATATTTTCCACAATGGTGGAATAACATGAACTATTTCATCGATGATACTAAAAATGGACCTAAATACGTTTGATACTTCATTCTACAACGAAATCCATGAACTCTATTCACATTCGATGTCTCATGAAACATAAAAATAATAAGGTCAATTTAAACCTACCACAACCATTATCCCTCTACAAAGGGGATCCACATTACTAAAAATAATAGGGGTAAACTCAATCTCTAAAGCTCAACAAGAATGTAAATATTTTGATTAACTACAGGATGATCCAATAGTGAATCACCATAGGCCACACATGAATCATACGTTAAATAATTATGGTGGAGTACCCTAGCCAACAAGAAAACCAAAGGACTGAACCAATATTATCATTTGGTAACATCATACCTATAAACTAAGCCGAAAACATGAGTGGATCCACCACATTGTCCTACCAAAATTTTTCTCAAAAGAGACCACTATCAACACTTAGTTCTAACTTATCAATGAAACCCAAACCCAAAACATCATTTAAACAAGAGGTGTTCTTGAACTAGAAATATTCCGCAATAATAATACAGAAAATAGATAAGCCACAACTCCCAACCAAAAAATACCCAAACACAACACTTTACTACACATGAATTCATAAAAAACAATGTTGGTGGGTTGTTCGTTTACCAATGGTATATCATGCTCCACACACATGCATGATTACATGTCACACTAGGAACCCACCTTATATCCATCCTAACACCAATATAGTTGATCCATTAACCATCCATATTCACATATAAACCCATACATGTGGTCACCATTGAGAACGCCAATGACCAAAACAAAACCTTTCATATTTTCAAAATTAATACATTTTAACCACACATTCCCTCTCACAAAACCGCTATCCATAATATCCCAAAAAAAATTTAAATCATAAAATCAATTTAGAAAATAACCCATAATTCAATAAAAACTCACATTAATGCCTTACACGACCATCTCAGAAAATTTCAACCCATATTAGAACACTTCAAGTTTCATGAAAACACCATTTTATAAATATCAATTTTATTAAGAACTCAACTCTTCTCTTTTCAAAAAAAGGTTCTAATATTTCATCAATCTTCTCAAATGCTCCGTATTTACCGAATCCAAAACCATTTTCAACCCCACAGATAAATTCTAGAACACAAAATTCAATCCAATAAACTACTCCATGGTTTCTAAAATTCTACTAGAAATGTATTATTCAGACCCCCCCATAACATTATCTATACATATAAAAGAGGTGTTAACACATAAATTACCCATTTCAAATAATAGAAAAATTTCACTTCTATCCATTCAAAATTTAAACCATTTTTTACTTTACTATAAAAAAAATTCAGAAAATCTCACACTCCATAAAATGAAGTCTTTTTTTTAGAAAGTAGGATTCCAAAATTCAAAAATAATGAAACAGAAGACAATGTGAGAGGAATATAGTGTCGTTGGGTGAATTAGAAATACATTTGGTGGACATATACCAATCACTTCATTGTCAGAAAGAGTGTTTATGGGAAATATCCTTGGATTCACATGGCTTTCTCGGCCCTGTGACCACATTGAGGCCAATGAACCAACTCTCATTTCATTTCCCCCAATCGTCTCTGTATAATGGGAAATAATGAACATAGATAAAACCCAACATCCCATGGTGGCATGAATTTTTTCATGTGCTGAGCTGGCCTAGACCACTACCAATAAACAGAAATTCATGTCCTAACAATCCTAGCTACATACTATCCCTACTCATCCTCAAATTACATGACCAAAAGAGTGAAATTACTCTGATGCCATTTTTCCACGAACCGAATATGTTCTCAGATAATAACAGAACCAAATCCATCCCATGACAGGTAATAATGGTCATTCCCAATCCTCATAGGATATAAAAATATCCTGGGTATTAATAAAATTGGTTTGGTAACTATTTACTCGAGTCTGAAAGCATAAAACATTAGAAACAATCAATAATATGAATATGACATTTTCATGCCATACAAGCCTTAAAAGATACCTGGTATAAATAAATGGTTTTAAATAAAGAACAAAATATCAAAAAATAAACAATAATATGAGAAAAGTAGCCACATAGACTCCACATTATATGGGTTCATTACCCCCAAGCCGTCTCTACAACATCACAACATAAGAGGGGACTAAAAACATGTTTCGCCTTCACCCAAGGCATTGCCTTTTCTTGTGTCCTAAATAATCAAGCATACATACACACAAGGGGTTTATGTAAGGTTTTATACTAATTCCAATACTATAACCCCCCAAAATTACAAATATTATACAATACAAGGTGGAAAAAAACTATATTGATATGTAAGGAAAAGAGATGATAAATTCAAATAAATGTAGCATTCAATTGTTAACAGTTTTAAAAATAAAACATTCATAATGTTAAAAAATTTGAATAATACATTTCATATACCATAATTTACAGCCAAACACACCCTAATACAATGGTAAATACCACAAATTCAATGTGCACTCAAACCTGGAACACCTGTAATCACTATATAGTATCGGGCCCTATGTACCTTATATATCGATGTAAATTATCCATATCATAATCCATTCCCATGCACAATAAGCTATTAAGGAACATAATCATAACCTATTAGTTCCCAAACAACTTACATATATTTTATATAGGTTTTTTATCTATTTTTTTCAGTGAAACTGGGACAAAATCCATCTGGATCACTAGCGTATTTGTACATATCTGCCCACCTAGGTACTTGGGATTCCCCCTTTGTGCTCATACAATTTCAGAATCCTATATAGATAGATTTTCATATTAAAACAAAACTTCCAGTCACATACAAACAATATAGTATCTATACACACTCTATACCACATACACAACACAACAAAACATTTTGATATTCAATGAAACAACTTCTCAAATCTCTTATTTTCCCCCCAAAACTCCTTGAAATGCCCACATTTCACACTATTTGCACACTTGTAATTTTGAAAAACAAAAATGGAAGCCCAATAAATTTCAATGAAACAAATAAATAGTTTACATGGAAGCCCATATAAACCAAGTAGTGATATCATTGTAAAACCTCCATTTTCACACAAACATTTCACATAAAGTTCATACACATAACAAACTCCATTAAAACGAATTTTTTCTACAAAAACCAAAGAATATATAAATTAAAAACATGATTTTATTCCCTGATATTTTTTAAAAAATCTACTATGTAGTTATAGGTCTGCACCAAATGAATAATTAAAACATTTATATGAAAAAACACACAGTTTAACATAGAAATGTAACATAAACATCATTTGCTTTACAGATACCTCTGAAAACAATTTTTAAACCAATAATCAAATGATAAAATCATGAAAATTTTATACACAAAAAATATAATTCAAAATTATTTAATACTCATGGAATCACCTACAAAAATTGTTAAACCATGGAATCCTTTGTGTGAAAATTCAATCGCACCACCACCGCACCTCAAGGAAGGTAGATCGAGCCTAATATCAAAATATTAGATCATGAAATCTCAAAGTTAATTCATAGGATCAACACCATACCCTCTTTTAATTTGGGAAATTAAGGAAATTGGAAGATACTTCTTGAAAAGGGGAGGAACTAAGAGGGATAAACACTTACATGAGATTGTTTAAAGTTCCTCCACAGAATCCCACATTTGAATGGATTTCCTATGAGGGTATGAGGTTCATGGGAGGCTGACATGGCTGAAATGGTTGAATGGGGAAAGAAAGAGGTGATTTTTTATAAATATCGCAAGGGAAAACATTGAATTTAGAAAATATTTTTAATGACATGGACACCTTGCACACTTTTTTGGACAGTTTAGTAAACTTTGTGTACAAACTGTGCGTCCTGTATTGGACAACAATGAAGCTACCATTCTCCTCCAGGTTCAGGGGGGTCCAACGGGAAAAATATGGGGTAAATATTTGGACTAATATAGTGTTAGTAATACATAAAATAATACCACCTTTCCACCCCAAGACTCATCCAACCCATGGGTATAATCCACCCCCAACAACTTACCACACAAGGGGTCACACTATGGTTATCACATATCCAACTCAAAACAAACATAACCTCATAACTATTGTTTAAAAACATGTCCAAATACCATCCAATACTTATAATAATTATTATGTAGACAAAAAACACATGAGACACCAAATCTATTCCTAGAACACCTAATGACCATTAGAAAACCAAGATCCAAAAGTGGATTTCAAACAAAGGATGGAAAATGAAAAATGAGGTGTGAAATCATCTTCTACCATCATTGATGTATCATAAAAATTTAATATGATTTAATATTTTCAAAATTATTAGGAGAAATTACATATAAATTCAATCAGCTACATAAAAAAACTCCAACACCTATAATGGGAAGTGTGTCTTCTCATATTTCTTACATGTTCCTCTGGATCTTGAAATTTTATCATAATTTAGGATAATTTATCAAATAACATTATATAATATCACATTCCAAACATTTTATTCCTTAATTCATTATCTATTTATTTTTAATTGTACTTGTTTATTATTTTAAAAAGACTTTGGTATAATTTTTCAGACATGTGTTCCATTCATTTGTTACCAGTTTAGTGTGCACATGTTTTGGGAAACGATGTAGAATAATTTATATTGTGATCTTGTCCAGATAATTTTGATCTTTAACAATTTAGTACATATAGGTACATCATTTTTGATTCCAATCCATGTGGATCCCAAAAGAGAATAATGTGATCTTTTGGTGGATATGTGTATTAGTGAAAGACATTCACATTGTTTTGGGGAAACCATAAGATAAGTGTGTCAATGTATATTGTTATTGATGTAGACAATTTTAATACTTTTTTGGAAAATTGTTTCAAAACCCATGATAGAAAATTGTTCACTGATTTTGGTGTGTACAATGATCCATTTATAGTTGATAGATGTTTTGGAAAACAATATAAACTATCCTTGTGGTCTTCTAGTGTTTTAAAATAATTGAAAATGCCCCCATCATACCATAATATATATTATAATAATATCACTTTACTTCTATACATATTGACTCTCATTCCTCAGGTGTTCCTTCTCCCCCATTCCACCTCCATTTCATAGTGATTCCACTGAGATTACTCTCTATTTGAATTTGGATTAATAAAATAATAAATTATTCATCTACTCACTTTATTTCATCTTCCATTTCTCTTGATATTTTCCATGGTAGGTTTTCGTGTCTTATGGAATACATTTATCTAATTTCTAATGTTATTTTTCATGATGTTATCATTTTTTGTGTTTTTTTATTAATTGTACATTCCCTCTACAGTTGTATTAGCACCGAACTAGTTTAGAGAGACTTGATTACATAGTTTTAGGTTAGGTTTCTCAATAAATTACAATGAAATGCTAGAAAAAATTATATTTTATTATTAAAATTTTTTATGTTATTAATGATCGTATTATTTAAATTATTGAAACTCATAAGTATAAAAATGGTTTTTTTATTCGATATTCAATAGATGTGATGTGTTCATCTCTTGAAACATTTTATTATTTTATTATTGCCTTCCCAAAAAACAATGTGTTTTATGAACTTCTTGGTTTGAATTTGTAAATGTATTTTGATGTATATAAGTAGATTTAGTCCCATGATGATTTATTTATTGTGTTATTGGTATATAACAATAAATTTTTGGAAACACTGTGTGTTTTATAATTTTCAATAATGATTTTTAGAGTTTACAATTTTCGAGATATTATAATTATAAAATGAAATATTTGAGTTTTGGTGGGAAATTCCGAAATACTATTTTTCAGAGGAATTTCATAATAGAACTCCACATATGAGTTGTCATTGATTCCCTATATATGGATATTATAGTTATATTGGAATTATGGGGTGTATATGAGGTATGAATGTGTGGGGGAAATGTCAGAATGGTTCTTACTTTCTATGTATATTTATATTAATATCTATAACAATTTATATTTATTTATGTACTTATATATATTTATGAATATATATATATATATATATTGTATTTTGTGTGTGTTATATAACAATTTATTTCTATTTACATAACCATATCTTTTTTAATCCCCCAGAAACAAAGAGTCACTATATGTATATCTAAAAACATATGAAACAATAAATTAAGATATGGATTCAGAAATTGTACCTTACAATTAATATTGCATAATTTGGGATTTTCCCATCATTTTTAGGTTATGATCGGTCATTATGGGTTTAGATTACAACATGTTAAAAAAATAAAATGGATCATATAAATTACTATTAATTATTTCCCAATTAGCTCTAGTGTTTTATCAGGATTATATATGGTTATTAGTTATTATTCCAATGTTTTAGTGGTTATTGTATTACATGTCATTCTACATAGTTCTTTAATTTACTTATTATTTAATGGTATCAGGGTTGATTATTTATATTCTATAATGTTTCATTACATTTTCTATAGAAATAAATAGTTTACATTCTATAAATGAAATTACAATTCAAATTAAACATTTTTTTATCACAAAATGATTTTAAAATGATAGTACAAATTAACAAATCAAATCCACTTTTTTATTAAAATAACTAATTTTATATTACAAATTGATTATTTTTAGTTTTTTAATTAAATAAAAAACATATTGTTTTATTCAATTTCCATGTATCTCAAAAAATATCATTTTGTTAAAATTAATTCATTAGCTAAGGTCTCTGTTTAGAATACATAATATATTTCATACTCATTAATATAATTATATTTTTTGTTATATTTTTTTCATCAGATCACTTGTGGAGTGATGTCATTATTTGGGATGGATGGTTACCTGATGTCAGGCATGGATCATTTTGGGTTTTCCTAGATATTCATTATTTTTGTATTGGCCTAGTTCGATACATATAAGAAGAATCATATTATGGATTTTATTTTGATCATAAATATTCATTTAGAAGATATTATTCATAAAATTTATTTCTTTGATTCATTGTTTATGACCAATGATTATATGGGGCATACCAAAAAAATATTTTTATCATGTCTTAAATTTTGTTAATTGAGTGAAATAATTCAAAAACAGTCGTTTAAGATTCTTGATAAGTCTATTTCATTCATACAATATATATTGTATTAATGAGTTTTTTTATTTAATTGAGAAATCATTCATATTAAAGAATCGTTTGATTGATTTTTATGTTATATGGAATTAAATGATGAATCATTGGAAAATGAATGAAAGCGGTTGTAAATATGACCAAAATTACCCTTCGTCCTGCTTCACATCACTGGCAGTGCGACACCAAATTTTTGAGGATGGGCATAGAGAATTTGGAAGTGGAAAAGTGACGAAGCAAGGAATAATGAGATTGTGGAGTAAAAAAAGTAATTGCACATCATGAATCATCAGTACCTGACGTATAGATTTCGTTAAAAACATGTAAAAGATTGTGAATCCAAGTCATGATTTATTTCATGTCATTAATCCATTAAATGTTTTCATATGAGTTAATTCTCAATTTATCTGAATGAGATTTGCACAAGATTCATGTAGATGCAGAAGAAATGAGAAAAAGGATTAAATAATGTGTGACCCATGTACATGTTGTGTAAGGGGTCATGTTTTCAAAAGTTTAGTCGAGATCCATGCATGATCCACGTGGAGTAACAAAATGTATAGTGAAATTACATGATGTGTAATTCAATTACATATCGTGACTTGGTCAGGTATTTCAAATACGAAGCCTATAAATTGAGAACTGTTGGATACTGATGGGGAAACTCGGATTCAAAGACAACATTGAGTGAGAAGATGCATTACACATGGCCTTTCAATGTTTTTTATTCATTTCAGTATGCTTTATTTTTATTTTATCCTCCCCTCTAAAAATTGCATCTTTATTATCTGGGGGTAATAACATAATGTGTTAGGGTGAGGTAATAAAATGGGAAAGATTCTATTGGATTTAATTTTTATAATTATTTATGTAATTAGTTTATGTAATGTCATTATTCAAAATTAAATCTTTTATTTTTTTCATGATGATGGTAAAATTAGATAAAAAGTATCATTTAAATTAATAAACTGATTACCCTAAAGATGACATGATAATTTTCATTATTAAAAGAAATCAAGTTTAAATCTAGTATTAGGAAAAATATATTTCAGCGAAATCCTATATTACTATACCCTACAAAATATTGATATTTCTAATTAAGGAGGAGATAGAATAACTATTATATCATCATCATCATGAATCTAAATCCAATATTGTGTTAATCATCATATATTCTAAAATCCAATTACACATGAACCTAAAAATCACAAAACCCTAAAACCCATTAAAAATATATTCTCAAAACAACAAATCAATCTGATTTTCATTATTATTCCACATTCATCAACCAAATATATTCACTCTTTTCTCACTATTTTACCTTAATTAATAAAATGAATATTTTTAAATTATAATAAACTAAATCACCATATTAATGGTAATGACCTCAAACATACACATTAATACTTTCATAATTAATAAAGTATGATTGTTTGAGTTATACCAATATGTTTTTCTGTAGTACATTAGGGAAGTAACAATTCTATATGGGGATATCAATTTCTTATTCTACTTTCTATCATGATGTTACTAGGAACACGACATGGTTATGTCATGGTTCATCTCAGGTGCTCAGTTGTGGGGATGACATTGGTTGGTTGGCAACCAAATGGTATCAGATCTTGGGTTCATTAATAGGACCTAGATTTTAGAGTTCCCTTGATACTTCCTATAGTAATGGTATAACAGAGATTGGACCTTTTGTACATTGGGTTTAGATGTGATGAAGTGTTTCTACAACACTTTTAGTATCAAACCTTTTGTTTCCTCAAGTAGTTAGGTTTAATCCATAGTTATTATGTTACATTTATTTATTTTTGGTTTCATCTAATTATTTTCAATAGTATATTTTATTTCATTATATAATGTGTTTTTCTTTTTTATTTTCTTATAGGGTACAAAGAGGTGTGAGATAGTGGTATCTAGTGATATCACTTGTCTTATAAAGTCATGTGGATCCAATGTAGATGGTCCGTCATGACTCTCAGTTACGCTATTACAGTTATCACATAGTCTTCCAAGCAATAATGTCAGTCTTCATACTAACATTATCACCCCATATAATTTCATTTGTGTATTTATTTTGTTTTTAATTCAATTTTATTCATTTCATGTTTAGTTTGTTCAATAAAACATGAATATTAACTTTCTAATAATTGTTTTATATCGTTATGATATTGAATTTTATAATAATAAATCAGTTTTCTTAAATAAATTTTATTAAATAAACATGATGTTTTGATTAAAAAATGGTTTTTCCAAAAAAAGGTTTATCTAAAGGAAGTATTTATAATACCCCCTATTTTAATAGTTGATTTTTTAGTTTCAAGAGTTGTTTTAAAAGATGAATAAATTCCAGGGGTGGTTTTAGTTATAATATATGTATCTTAGATACTATAGTAAGGTTCATTTTTTATAAAATATTTAAAAACAAGTATTGATGTTTGGGATACTATTTATGTTAATTATGAAAAGTTCCCCAATTTAGTATAAATATACTAATTTTACAATTTGAGTAATGGTTATTAAACTACTATTTATGTCTTAGTTTTAGTAGATATTGATACTGATATTGTTTTATTGAATTTTTTTAGTTATATTCTTTTAGAGTATGTACCCAGTAGAGTTAGTGGATTATAAAGGGGAAAATATTGTTGTTCTGAAAATTTTATATCCTTCAGTTAAACAATCCCAATAATTCCTACTATAAATTTTCATGTTTAATCATCCTTTCTATATAGTTATATGAATACTAATTAATTGGTTAAATGGGTGTGTAATATAAATATGATGTTCATAATTTGTGGGAATCACGGGTCTCTAATATTGATGTTTTCTAACTATATAATATATGTTATTATTCAGATGTGGTGGAGGTCTATCAATAATAAATACCCATTAATGGAACATTCAAATGAATTTTCAGTGTTTTGTTCATCCATAAATATTTATTCTAAATCCATGAATAAAAGAATGTAAATGGGGTTGTACTTATATATTAATGATGATTTTTTGAAATTAGATTAGGCTTATTGTGTGAATGAGATTCTCCCCCTATCATTTGAATCTAACTATGGTTGAATCTCTAAAGGCCCGGTGTTTTTAGAGAGGCGTTAATTTCAATCTTATGTAGAGGCTGGTAGATTATGGATTACCCCCTTATATGCTTTTAGTCATGCTTTTGGTTGTGGTTAATTTCATATCTTTTGTATAGAATGATGTAAATTATAAATTATGCATTCTAGGGATTGGTGATGGGAATTACAGAATGTTATAGGGGAAATTTCCTAATTCACTATAGGAAGGATATAGTGTAATGGCACCTTCCGGTATCTCATCAACTTTTTCCAGATGTCAACTGATGGTTAATCACTAATATGCAAGGAAAGTCTATAAAAACAACTCAATAATATAAGGATACCAATCATTCATGATGAAATTTTTACAATCTCTAAAATATAATTATGGCAGTTTCATGATGGAGATTTGGAACTAAATATCCCCTTTATAGAATTACTCAGTTTATATCTTGTAACAAAATTTTATCCTGATTTCTATTTATGTTACTACTCATTATCTATTTATATATTCCAATATTTGTACTCTTATTGAAATTTATTAATTTATATATTTATCACCTATAGTGATTAGTGTATTTTAGTTTATAAATTGTAATCTATTTTTCAAAGAGATTAAAAAAAGATGTTCTCTTGGGTTTGGTGCAGTTTGAATCATGTTTTCTTCTCTTAAGAAATCCTTCCCTAGGTTTGGTTGTTGGTGGGATTGATGTTCTAGTAGAAAAAAACATGGCGGGGAGACCACATTATTGATTATTATTTGTTGAGCACTCTTGTTTCCATATTCAAACATTTTCTGATTGATTCTTGCATGGGGTGTATAACGACCCATACTTTACATACATTTTTAATACTTCAAAAATTGAAGCACACTTATTACAACATATGATAAAACCACAAATGACCGTATAGGTATAGTGTCTTTAGAAACTGGGAAACATAAACAACTGGTTCATAAATCTTCTATAGTGTCTCCCATTTATTTCATCATATCTAGGGTCCCTTTTAGCATATTCTACTTAATATCCATCTTCCTGACCTGGGGAAAAGAAAACATAAAAGCGTGAGCTCAAATTCTCAGCAAGGGCAAATAAAGGAAATAAAAATCATATCATATCTTTTTGAAAATCAAAACCTGCAAAAGAGATCATAATATCTTAACATGGAATAAATCATAGAAGTGAAAATGAGATCCCCATAAAACTTGAAACTCTGTGGCATGCACACATAATCATGGAAAATCATTTCTTGTTAGTCATGACTCATTGCCAAGACTATCTTAGTGGACAAAGTCCCTTTCTGAACCGAGTTCACTCCTCGTTTCAGTCCTGTATCACTGAACCGAAATAACCTTCCGTTCCAGCCATGTCTATCTCATGAGATATAAAATCTTTACCCAATGCATTGGAGGGAGATATAGGTCCCACCCATCTTATAATGAATCCTTTCTTATGTGTGCCACATAATCATAAAACATACATCATCGCATAACACATGTAACAAAAATGGGATTCTTGAAACATCATGACATCATAAATCAATTCATATAAGATAAAGGAATTCATAAAAATAATTCCATCACAACATGAACAAATCAATTTAATAATAGGGAAAAAAACAGAACCCTTTATTATCTTAGATGGAAAATAATTTTGATAAAACACTTGAACTCCATTCTTGGGAAAAATATCCTTTCTTCTTCAAAAACATTTTTCCTTTCATAACATGTCATGCAACTTTAAAATAAAAGAAGTTGATTAAAAATAAACTTGAAAACTTGTAAAGGAAGCTTCTTGGGAACAATGTTTTAAAAATCCATTCATGCTGTATAAGTTAAAAAAAACATTCTTCGTAGTTTTTTCGGAAAAGTCAAAATGTACCTCGTATGACAAAAGATTCCTTTCATAGATATTACTAAAAACTCACCGAAGGGTAAAAATGGATTTAAACAATTGTAGGTGGATGGAAATAATATTACATATTGATGAAACATGGATGTGGATGATAAAATACACCCCAGTAAATACATACGAATAAACAATCTCGGATAAAAATGAGATTGTGATATTTCCCTTACCTTAAGTCCGATTTGCTTTGTTCGTGTCCGAAGCTCCTGTATAATGGTTTAAATAATGTTATTGACTTATTCCAGAATAATACATATTGATATGATATCATATATGGTCATATTATTAGATTCTTGTTAGTAATATTTCATTGTTACTTGTTACTCGGGTCTTTATAACTTTTTGTTCTTATGCGTGTTTTGTCGAATAAATTCGTATTCTTATCTTTAGGTTATAGATAATTCATTTCCAGAATGGTATTAGTGTAGTATATACCCTATTCATTCATTAAATTCATTTATATAATCATTATGAAATGAAGATCATGTAGAACGAGTCGCATCACTTCGTGGAGACGGTATTCCGTACGTACGCACGAGTGATGATCTCGTTCCTATGATCGTGGAATTGTATTGGAGTATATATATTATTTCAGTATCAATATTACTTCATAATAATCATATATAGTTACTCATTACACCATTATACCCATCCTTGTAAGGTGATGGTGGAAAATAGATTACACCACGGCGTGGAGACGGTATTCCGTACGTACGCACGCGCGGTGATTTCATTTTTCCGTAGGATCAATAGAAGGTGAATTAGGGTTGTTTCATATTTATAATAACATATCAGTATGTAAGTAATACTGATGTTATTACTTTATCATGAAACAACTAAAGAAGAAGAATTTGAAGAAGAAAGAAATTGAAAAGATCGGTAATGGATATTACCTCTTCTTTGGAACGCCTCTTTGAATCCTCCACTTAAGGAACTAAGATTGGTCTTTGGAGAAGACCAGGACCTCTAAGATTATTCTAGGGAAGTGGAGAGGAGAAAATGGCAGGGGTTGGCCGAGCTTCAGTGCTCAATTTGGTGTGAGGAGGAGGGGGAGGAGGTGCCCTTTTATAAGGGAGGAGAGGGGCACCTTAGGAATATCTCAAAATATTATTTTATAATAAAGTCAAAATCGGTTTATAATGGTTCCAAAGGGTCTTATTTCGAAGCTAAAGTGGGGAGGGGTCGAAATCCTATCAACCAATAGGATTTAGACAAGTTTAGGGTATTATTTTAACCTTATCAATTAGATTTAACTCTAAGTTAATTAATTTAACTTTTACCGTGTCTTTTTGTTTTCTTTCACTATATGGTTAATACACTTACTATAACATGCCAAAAGAACCCCAAATTGTTTATTATTAATATATATATCCTCATATAAGTCATTTGGCCGAACCTTAGATTTTTAGGAATAAAATAACAATTAATAATATAATATTTGATTTAAAAACTATTTTGTGTCAATTTTGACACTATTTGATATATGATTTTTGTGAAAGTCATAACAGAATTATATGTTCGAACCAAGTTGATTAAATCAACATTAATATATCATAGTATCCTATAAAATTAGTTGAATTCATAAAAAGTCTTAAATTACATTTATTTTTGTATTTATATTATCAATTTTGTCAATATTTCATTAATAAGATAATTACGACATCATCTTTGTGTCATAAATAAATTAAATTATTTGATGTATAAAAATTACAAATAAAATACCATCATTTAGGAAATAATTTTAGCTTTCTAATGAATATATAAAATCGAATTTATCTTATGTATAAGCCCATATTAAAAATTATTTACTTATTAAACTTTGATTTTAACTATTTTAACCCTTCTTTAAATAAGTTAATAATAAATGTCCTAATCTAATCCATGTGGGCCTAAATGGTCATATTTTATTCCTAAGTTTGTTTTTGGTCGAATTACACTTGTCCAATAGAATTAGGAAATGTGTTAGGGTAATATTGATATCATATTTACCCTTATTTACCCTATTTACTATTAACCGCGGTAGAAATAGTAAAAAGTTACTATTCACCAAAAAATTATTTTCATCTCATTGAACCACATTTTAGTCCTTGATATTAACCGTGTCTCTAGGATTTTTGAAATTCCATTCATAGAAGCGGTAAAAATAAGTTTTATGCAAAATTCAGTTTTTAACCTACCACTTAGTGGTTTCACTATTCATCAAAAATTGAAAGTTTTCAGAAAAATACCAAAATTTCACCCTAGGCTAATTTCGATATTCTGAGTCCAAAAATGAATTCCATAAAAAATAAAATTTATAAAATTTCAAAAAGTGGTTATTACTATTCATAACGGCTAGTTTTAATAGCATATTGTTTTTTAGTGAAACTCGGTATTGCGTACGACGCAAGCTATCGAGGAAGGTCGCGATTGCGTGTAAAGCAAGCCAAGCAAGTGTTGTGTAGAAAAAGATTCCTTTGATGATTTATATAACATAAAAGTCTCGGGTGTTACATTCTACCCCCCTTAAAAAGAATTTCGCCCTCGAAATTCGTCACTTTGTAACAAACAAATGAGGATACTTCTCCCTCATCATATCCTCAAGCTCCCATGTAGCTTCTTCAAGTTGGTGGTTCCTCCATAAAACCTTCACTAAGCGAGTGGTCTTGTTTCGTAGGACTTTTTCGCTACGATCCAGAATCTCTATCGGCTGTTCTTCATAAGAAAGATCTTGCTCCAGCGGTACAACTTCTGAGCTGAGTACATGTGAAGGATCTGGTATGTACTTTCTCAGGAGAGATACGTGGAACACATCGTGAACTTGAGAGAGATTCGGTGGAAGCGCCAATCGGTAAGCTACCTTCCCAACACGATCCAGTATTTCAAAAGGACCGATATATCTAGGGCTCAACTTCCCCTTCTTTCCAAATCTCATAACCCTCTTCCAGGGAGATATTCGTAAGAACACTTTATCGCCCACTTCAAACTCTAGGTCTTTTCTTTGGTTGTCGGCATAACTTTTCTGTCGACTCTGAGCTGCTCTTATGTGTTGTTGAATAGATCTAACCTTTTCTGCCATTTCATCAACGAGATCAGGTCCTAATAGCTTTCTTTCCCCAACTTAATCCCAGCAAGTTGGAGTCCTGCATTTCATTCCATAGAGAGCTTTATAAGGAGCCATCTGAATACTGGAGTGAAAGCTATTATTATAAGAAAATTCCACCAAAGGTAGGTGTTGATCCCAACCTCCTTTGAAATCCATAGAGCAAGCTCTCAACATATCTTCTAGGGTTTGAATTGTTCTCTCAGACTGACCGTCTGTCTGTGGATGATAACTAGTGCTAAAACTCAACTCTGTATCCAGAGTATGCTGAAGACTTCACCAGAAATTCGAGGTAAATATCGGATCTCGATCAGATATAATAGAAAGTGGTACTCCATGCAATCTTACCACTTCCTTTACATATATCCTGGCAAGCTGATCTAGAGAGAAATCCTCTCTAATAGCAATGAAGTGTGCGGACTTTGTAAGACGATCAACTATGACCCAGATAGCATTATTGCCTTTGGATGTTTTAGGAAGTCCTGTGACAAAGTCCATAGTGATGTTTTCCCATTTCCATTTGGGTATGGGTAATGGTTGTAACATCCCCTTAGACTTCTGTCTCTCAGCTTTAACTTGTTGACAAACCAAGCATCGAGAGACATATTCAGCAACATCTCTTTTCATGCCATCCCACCAAAAGTACTCCTTCAGGTCCCTATACATCTTCGTGCTTCCAGGATGAATAGAGAATGAAGAACTATGAGCCTCATCCAGCAGCTCTTTCTTTAATTCGAGGATGGGAGGAACACAAACCCGATTCCTGAACTTTATTATCCCATCACAATCAAGTTTGAATTCAGGAACATTTCTCACCTTCTTTTGTAACTCGACATCTTCTTTCTGTGCCTCTTTAATCTTCACATGTATATATGGTTGAACATTCATTTGAGAAAGATATGATTTTTCCCCTTCCATTATAATTCCAAGATCCATCCTTTGTAAATCCATAAATATTGGATCTTTTGTGATCCTCATCATAGATAAACTAGCATGGTCTTGTCGACTTAATGCATCTGCCACCTTGTTTGCTTTCCCAGGGTGGTAATGGATTGAGCAGTCATAATCCTTAATCAGCTCCAACCATCTTCTTTGACGCATATTCAACTCCTTTTGTGTGAAAATATACTTTAAACTTTTATGATCAGTATAAATATCACACCTTTCACCATAAAGGTAATGCCTCCAAATCTTTAATGCAAACATTACCGCAGCCAACTCCAAATCATGTGTTGGGTAATTTTGCTCATGGATTTTCAACTGTCGTGAGGCATAAGCTATCACCATATCATTTTGCATATGAACACACCCCAATCCCTTCTTGGATGCATCACTGTAGATCACAAACCTTTCTCCACTACAAGGCAGTGTGAGCACAGGTGCACTGGATAACCTTCTTTTCAACTCCTTGAAATTCCCTTCACATTCCTCTGTCCAGACAAACTTAACTCCCTTCCGAGTCAACTTGGTGATTGGATTAGATAATCGTGAAAAATCTTTTAGAAAACGTCGATAATATCCAGCCAAACCAAGAAAACTTCGGATCTCAGTTACTGTTGTTGGTCTTGACCCTCTTTCGATAACCTCTATTTTTGCTGGATCCACAGATATCCCCTCTTTTGAGATTATATGACCCAAAAATGCAACTTTTTGAAGCCAAAATTCACACTTGGTAAATTTGGCATAAAGCTTCTCCTTTCTCAGGGTCTTCAATATAATTCTCAAGTGATCTTCATGCTCTTCCTTTCTCTTTGAATAGACAAGAATATCGTCTACAAAGACTACCACAAATTGATCAAGATAGTCTCTAAAGACTCTATTCATTAGATCCATGAAGATTTCAGGGGCATTAGTAAGACCAAATGGCATCACTATAAATTCATAGTGTCCATACCTTGTATGGAATGCCGTCTTTGGTATATCCTCCCTTTTGACCCCTAATTGATGATACCCTGAAAGAAGATCAATTTTGGAAAAGTATTGAGCTCCGCGTAGTTGGACAACTAAGTCATCAATGCGTGGGAGAGGATATTTTTTCTTGATAGTGATCTTGTTAAGTTCTCGATAATCAATGCAAAGTCTCATTGATCCATCTTTCTTCTTAACAAATAGAACAGGTGCTCCCCAAGGTGATGCACTAGGGCGTATGAATCCCTTATCAAGATTCTCTTGGAGTTGCTTCTTCAATTCCTGCAACTCAGTTGGGGCCATTCTATAAGGTGTCTTTGAAATAGGAAAAGCACCCGGTACGAGTTCTATTGAAAACTCAGCTTCACGATTTGGTGGAAGACCCAGCAATTCCTCCGGAAAGACATCATCAAACTCCCGTACAATGGGCATATTCTTAATCGTGAGTTTCTCACCAACCATTTGAGATAAATAACCTTCATTTAGTGGAATCAATACCCATAAGATGGAAGAAATTTCCACTAGAAGGTTATGTTCATCCTTGCATTGATAGACGATCATAGATTTATCTAGAATATGAAATGTGACTTCCCTTCTTTGGCAATTGATATGAGCTCCGTATAAAGAAAGCCAATCCATGCCAAGAATCACATCAAATTCCACTATAGGAAGGATCACAAGATTTGCAGGAAGCACTTTCCCACAAACTTCGATCGGAGAAGAATTATAAACTTTTGATGCAATTGATGTGCCATTAGGTGTTGTCACAGCTAACTCAACATCTAATTGTTGAGGTAATACGGTGATACCCTTAGAAAAGTCTTCAGAAATAAAAGAGTGGGTGGATCGAGAATCAAATAAAACATTTGCTACTTTAGAGTGGATGGTAAGTGTACCTTTCACCACATCGTTATCGTACTCCACATTGCTGATTGAAATTACATGTGACTTTCCTTTGTCTTTAGCCTTAAGAGTTTGTTGACGTCGACCATCATCATCAACCCTTGGATTTGGGCATTGATTGGCATAATGCCCCATCTCCTTGCCCTTGAAACATTGAAGTGTAGTAGGTTCATTCTGTGTATCCCTTCCTTTGTTTGCATCATTAGACATCTTCTTCCCATTATCATGGCATTCAAATTCCCGATGACCTTCCTTTACACATTTAAAACATTTACTTGTCCCTTTAAGACAACTCCCTCCATGTTTCTTTCCACACTTTGAGCATAAGGAAAAGCTCATCTTCTTTTCTGTGTGCTCTTTAGATTTTTCTTTGAATTCCATCTTCCTCTTCTTATCAAACCCATGTGACTGATGGGTTACTCCAATCTCCATCTCGACTTTGAGAGCACATCGAACGATTTCCTCGTAGCTATTGAAGTCCCTAATGGCTAACGCCCTTCGAAGACTTGGTTTTAAGCCACTAAAGAATCGATCGATCTTACTCTCAGGTTGTATAATAATACCAGAAGCGTACCTTGAAAGTCTTGTAAAATTTGCTTCATAAGTACCAACAGATTCATCATCCCTTTTCTTCAGTTCAAGAAACTCTTTCTCCGTCTTTGTTCAGAGAATACGAGGGAAGTACTTATTGAAAAATAAGTTCTTGAACTCGTCCCATTCCATAGACTCAATTTCATCCCTTTTCCTCATATTCTTAACAAGATTCCACCATTGATCCGCATCTCCTTCCAAACGATACACTACTAGGATGACTTTATCATGCTCAGAAAATTGAAGAACTGAAAATATCTTTTCAGTAGTACTAATCCATTGTTCAGCAACTAATGGATCATTAGACCCGCTGAAAGAAGGTGGACGCTGCCTCATGAAGGATTCAACAGAATGTTGCTCCCTCCTTTGCTCGTTTGGAAATCCTGCATGATTCATAGCTTGAGAAAGTTGTGTGAGCATGGCTACAAGATTTTGCATTCCAGCTCCCATATCATTTGGTTGCTCAGGGGGACAATCATTGCATTGCCCATTGCATTCCGCATTAACACGGTTCCTTCGGGTTCCAGCCATTGACTAAAACCAATAAGAATAGTGTGAGCAACACTAATTATAATAGGAAACCACATAATTCAAGAATAAAATTTTCATGATTATGGTCTTATCCTAGGTTATTCATGGACATTTCTAAGATTGTGTTCTATGCTTAGACTTATCCTTAGGTTTCTTACTAAGGATTTCACATCCTAGTTTCCAAAGGGTGACTATACATTTCCTCTGATACCAACTATAACGACCCATACTTTACAAACATTTTTAATACTTCAAAAATTGAAGAACACTTATTACAACATATGATAAAACCACAAAGGACCGTATAGGTATAGTGTCTTTAGAAACTGGGAAACATAAACAACTGGTTCATAAATCTTCTACAGTGTCTCCCATTTATTTCATCATATCTAGGGTCCCTTTTAGCATATTCTACTTAATATCCATCTTCCTGACCTGGGGAAAAGAAAACATAAAAGGGTGAGCTCAAATGCTCAGCAAGGGCAAATAAAGGAAATAAAAATAATATCATATCTTTTTGAAAATCAAAACCTGCAAAAGAGATCATAATATCTTAACATTGAATAAATCATAGAAGTGAAAATGAGATCCCCATAAAACTTGAAACTTTGTGGCATGCACACATAATCATGGAAAATCATTTCTTGTTAGTCATGACTCATTTCCAAGACTATCTTAGTGGACAAAGTCCCTTTCTGAACCGAGTTCACTCCTCGTTTCAGTCCTGTATCACTGAACCGAAATAACCTTCCGTTCCAGCCATGTCTATCTCATGAGATATAAAATCTTTACCCAATGCATTGGAGGGAGATATAGGTCCCACCCATCTTATAATGAATCCTTTCTTATGTGTGCCACATAATCATAAAACATACATCATCGCATAACACATGTAACAAAAATGGGATTCTTGAAACATCATGACATCATAAATCAATTCATATAAGATAAAGGAATTCATAAAAATAATTCCATCACAACATGAACAAATCAATTTAATAATAGGGATAAAAACAGAACCCTTTATTATCTTAGATGGAAAATAATTTTGACAAAACACTTGAACTCCATTCTTGGGAAAAATATCCTTTCTTCTTCAAATACATTTTTCCTTTCATAACATGTCATACAACTTTAAAATAAAAGAAGTTGATTAAAAATAAACATGAAAACTTGTAAAGGAAGCCTCTTGGGAACAAGGTTTTAAAAATCCATTCATGTCGTATAAGTTAAAAAAAACATTCTTCGTACTTTTGTCGGAAAAGTCAAAAAGTACCTCGTATGACAAAAGATTCCTTTCATAGATATTACTAAAAACTCACCGAAGGGTAAAAATGGATTTTAACAATTGTAGGTGGATGGAAATAATATTACATATTGATGAAACATGGATGTGGATGATAAAATACACCCCAGTAAATACTTACGAATAAACAATCTCGGATAAAAATGAGATTGTGATATTTCCCTTACCTTAGGTCCGATTTGCTTTGTTCTTGTCCAAAGCTCCTGTATAATGGTTTAAATAATGTTATTGACTTATTCCAGAATAATACATATTGATATGATATCATATATGGTCATATTATTAGATTCTTGTTAGTAATATTTCATTGTTACTTGTTACTCGGGTCTTTATAACTTTTTGTTCTTATGCGTGTTTTGTCGAATAAATTCGTATTCTTATCTTTAGGTTATAGATAATTCATTTCCAGAATGGTATTAGTTTAGTATATACCATATTCATTCACTAAATTCATTTATATAATCATTATGAAATGAATATCATGTAGAACGAGTCGCATCACTTCGTGGAGACGGTATTCCGTACGTACGCACGAGTGATGATCTCGTTCCTATGATCGTGGAATTGTATTGGAGTATATATATATTATTTCAGTATCAATATTACTTCATAATAATCATATATAGTTACTCATTACACCATTATACCCATCCTTGTTAGGTTATGGTGGAAAATAGATTACACCACGGCGTGGAGACGGTATTCCGTACGTACGCACGCGCGGTGATTTCATTTTTCCGTAGGATCAATAGAAGGTGAATTAGGGTTGTTTCATATTTATAATAACATATAAGTATGTAAGTAATACTTATGTTATTACTTTATCATGAAACAACTAAAGAAGAAGAAGTTGAAGAAGAAAGAAATTGAAAAGATCGGTAATGGATATTACCTCTTCTTTGGAACGCCTCTTTGAATCCTCCACTTAAGGAACTAAGATTGGTCTTTGGAGAAGACCAGGACCTCTAAGATTATTCTAGGGAAGTGGAGAGGAGAAAATGGCAGGGGTTGGCCGAGCTTCAGTGCTCAATTTGGTGTGAGGAGGAGGGGGAGGAGGTGCCCTTTTATAAGGGAGGAGAGGGGCACCTTAGGAATATCTCAAAATATTATTTTATAATAAAGTCAAAATCGGTTTATAATGGTTCCAAAGGGTCTTATTTCGAAGCTAAAGTGGGGATGGGTCGAAATACTATCAACCAATAGGATTTAGACAAGTTTAGGGTATTATTTTAACCTTATCAATTAGATTTAACTCTAAGTTAATTAATTTAACTTTTACCGTGTCTTTTTGTTTTCTTTCACTATATGGTTAATACACTTATTATAACATGCCAAACGAACCCCAAATTGTTTATTATTAATATATATATCCTTATCTAAGTCATTTGGCCGAACCTTAGATTTTTAGGAATAAAATAAAAATTAATAATATAATATTTTATTTAAAAACTATTTTGTGTCAATTTTGACACTATTTGATATATGATTTTTGTGAAAGTCATAACAGAATTATATGTTCGAACCAAGTTGATTAAATCAACATTAATATATCATAGTAACCTATAAAATTAGTGTAATTCATAAAAAGTCTTAAATTACATTTATTTTGGTATTTATATTATCAATTTTGTCAATATTTCATTAATAAGATAATTACTGCATCATCTTTGTGTCATAAATAAATTAAATTACATGATGTCTAAAAATTACAAATAAAATACCATCATGTAGGAAATCATTTTAGATTTCTAATTAATATTTACAATCGAATTTATCTTATGTATAACCCCATATTAAAAATGATTTACTTATTAAACTTTGATTTTAACTATTTTAACCCTTCTTTAAATAAATTAATAATAAATGTCCTAATCTAATCCAAGTGGGCCTAAATGGTCATATTTTATTCCTAAGTTTGTTTTTGGTCGAATTACACTTGTCCAATAGAATTAGGACATGTTTTAGGGTAATATTGATATCATATTTACCCTTAGTTACCCTATTTACTATTAACCGCGGTAAAAATAGTAAAAAGTTACTATTCACCAAAAAATTATTTTCATCTCATTGAACCACATTTTAGTCCTTGATATTAACCGTGTCTCTAGGATTTTTGAATTTCCATTCATAGAAGCGGTAAAATTAAGTTTTATGCAAAATTCAGTTTTTAACCTACCACTTAGTGGTTTCACTATTAATCAAAAATTGAAAGTTTTCAGAAAAATACCAAAATTTCACCCTAGGCTAATTTCGATATTCTGAGTCCAAAAATGAAGTCCATAAAAAATAAAATTTATAAAATTTCAAAAAGTGGTTATTACTATTCATAACGGCTAGTTTTAATAGCATATTGTTTTTTAGTGAAACTCGGTATTGCGTACGACGCAAGCTATCGAGGAAGGTCGCGATTGCGTGTAAAGCAAGCCAAGAAAGTGTTGTGTAGAAAAAGATTCCTTTGATGATTTATATAACCTAAAAGTCTCGGGTGTTACAGGGGGAGTTATTGAAAGGTAAAACATTAGTCTATTTAGTAACCTATATTGGGGTCTTGTATTTCCTTGGAAATATTTTTGGGAACATTGTTAAATATCAATGAATATAGTAATGGTGAGATTTTTGGAATGGAGTTTTTATATCTCATATTTTTCATGAGCCAATTATAGATCCTAATTTTTATCTTGTTTTGTTTATTCATTTATCATGATCCTTTTCTCAACAAGGTCAAGCTTCAATTTGGGTTAGTGTACCGAGTCATATTTGATGAGATTTATTCCCATTATTTGTATTGATAAACTAAATATACTACATATCTTTAGGGGTAGAAATAATTATAGTAAATACAATTGTCACACACAAAGCATTATCTTCCATAGTACATTATCTATTTATTACTTTGACCTTATTCCAGAGTTTTGAGGTAACAATGTCAAAATATTTAGTTTTATTATGTTTTTCCTTCATCCACATAGTCAGAACACTTGGTATTGGGGAAACTAGTAATATACCTTTGAATATGTCCTCTATCAAGTTTATTCTATACATGGTTTAGTACACATGGATTTCATATTGTTGAGTCCATGATTTTTAATTTCCCAAGTAAACCATGTGAAATTATGGTACATTGGTTAAATTTAGGGGAAACCTTGTACATTTAATATAAATATATATAGTATTTAATACATACATTAGTCACATTTGATATATTATTTCTAATATATTCCAACTAAAGTGTCTGGGGTGTCATGTGACTCCATTTATCCTAACATTGTATTTTCATGGTCTGTAAAACCATGTGATCATCCCATGAATTAAAATAATTTAAATTAACCTTATTCACTCACTCAATTTATTCCATTCTCACTCCAATAATCGACCAATATATTATCACTCTACATGTACTCTTAATCCCTTATTTGATAAACATTCCATGGAAATTAAATTATGGTTCATTGTGTCTTGAAACTAGATTATTATGGTAATAAATCATTCTTTCTATCATCTAATTATTTCCTCCTAATCTCATTATCATTCCACATAGGGAATCAATAAAATAGGGTAACCCATGCACCAATTATTAGATGGATTGTTTTTTTGGTGTCATAGTATATTTGGACATTTAATGATCATTCATTCCTTTAATGAAGGAATTAGCATATCACATTGTTAGAGTGACTTGGTTTTGTTAGTTTGAGGTATTCTACCCCTTAAATTTTATATTAAATTATATATCCAACGATTAAATGAGTATTTAATTAATGTTATAGGATCCTAATTATATCATTTAAAATGTTAATGAAATTTCTATGTATAAAATGGACATTTAACATGATTTTCATTGGGAATGATGTGTTTTCATATTGAAAAATGTAGTTTTATATTTATTTTATCTACCCCGCACAATTATTTTTCAACAAATCTCTGATATGGATTTTATATATGGATTTTTAAATATTTTAATTTTTTTACTCACTATATTATTTATTAAGGGTTTGATTATTCATTGAAAATAATTTGTGATAATGCGATGTGTTTTAAAATATTCTATAAATCATAGAAAATTATTTTAATATGGCCTCCTATATTTTAGTTTTAGAAGGATGACTATTTGTTTTTCATTTTACATTCAATATATGATTAATAATTTTTTAAATCCTTGGAGAAAAACAATTATGGTTTATAATTGAGTCCCCATTTCTATTTGAGGTACTAATAATTCTTTTTATTTACATTCCAATATTTTTTCTCTTATTGGACATTATTTATTGATATATTTATAACATATTTGGATAAGTGTTTTTAGTAATAAATTATAATAGATTTTTCATAGAGAATTTTCAGAAATTTTTTTTCATTTGGGAATTGTTCATCTTGTATGATGTTTCATTCTTTTAATAAATCACTAATAAGGATTCTTTCATGGGGGTTTTGGTGTAGTTCTATTTCAATAAAATGGTGGGGAGAACCTCGCATTGATAAGTTTTTTGAGTACCATTTATTCCTTATTCAAACTCCTTATTGTGGATTCTTCCCTAGGGAGAGTAATTAGATTTTCATCCTCTCATTTTCTTTATTATCTTACATTAGATTATTGGATTTCCATGGAACTAGTGTTGGGAACATGGATAATGATTAATTAATATAGTGAAGGATAGTTTTTTTGGATTTTACTTTTCAATTCATAGGTTCTTTGTAAGATAATTTTAGATTAGGAGTTATATATTTTATTTCAGACATTTATCATGGGTCTTGCCACAATTATGTCAAGGTCCTCTATGGTTTTGGGTACCTAGTCAATTTTTTTAAAATGTAATGTTTTTTTGATCAACTAAATATAAAAAATGTTTTCATTTGTATAAATAAATATAGTGGATATAATTACAGTACCCCTATCATTTTTTCATTATTAGGTATTAAATTTATTATTTTGTCCTTGTTCCAACGTTATGAGGTACTCATGTAAAAATATTTAGTTTTTATGAAGTATTTCTATTAATCATATAGTAACAAACCGTGTTTGTGGGAAACAGTTTGGATTCCATTGTATATGTCCTCTATCTAGTTTATTTTGTCTGTACATGGATTAGTACACATGGATATCATATGGTTGAGACCAAAATGTGTATATTCCACAGTATACCATGTGAAATATTGGTGAATATGTGTAATAGTGCATGGAGTTATTATATATTAAGGAAATACATGAACCCATTATTTTAATGTATATATCTTTTAATATATACATTACTCTAAATTGATGTAATATTTCTCAATGTCTCTAGACAAAGTTTGTGAGGGGTCATGAGAGTCCAGTAATCATCAAAATGTTGATGCATGGTTTGGAAAACTGTACGGTCTTCCCATGTATTAAAATAATTTAAATTAAACTTCATCACTCACTCAATTTATCCTAATCTCAATCATATAAACCCCCTAATATAAAAACATACCACACTTGATTCTACTACATAATTTCTACTAATTCCATGGAAATCACAATATGGTTCATCATGACTTGAGACTGGATAATAATGGTAATGACTCATTCTTCATCTCATCTCATTAGTTCCTCAAAATATCTTTATCTTTTCATAGAGGTACATAGTGTCCTAGGTTATCCCTTTCACCATCATTCAATTGGATATTTTATGATTTAAATTCTTTTGAGCTTTAATGATCACTCTTCCCATTTATGGTAGGATTATCATATCTCATAGTGAGAGTGACATGATTCTATTAGATCAAGGAAGGTTACCCCTTTTTCCATTAAATTATAGATCCATTCCCTACATGATTTTCAAATTAGTCTTATAGGTTCTTATCGATATAATTATCCATGTTAATGAAATTTATATGTATAAAATGGGTTTTTAAATCTGTTTTCATTTCGTATGGTGGTTTTTCCGATTGAAACATGTATTATAAAAAAGTCAACATCCCCACTCTTTATGTGTTCAATAAATCACACATATAGATTTTATATAAATATTTATTAGTATTTATATATGTTCTAGTATCAAACAGATTTAATAGGTGTTTGATTGAGCTTAGAAAATAATTTTTGAAACTATAATGTATCAAAAAATATTTTAGAAAAAATTGATAATGTTTTTTAATATATCCTCATAATAGTTATTTTTAGAAGGATGTCTATGTGGATATGTAGGTACAATTAAATTAGGACGTATAAAATTGAAATCATATGATAAAAACACTTATTTTTTAGAATTGAGTCATGGTCAAGGGATTTCATTTTTATATTAGGATTAAGGGGTACCACTAATAAATGACTGTTATGGGTTTGTGTGTCTATGGATATTTTTTTATGTGTATGTCAGTCTATATATATATAAATTTATATATCTACTTATATTTCTATATATATATATATACATATATTATATAAACCTTCGTTACTACTATTATGACACTAATTTCATTTGTGACACCACAATACTCGACAATATAGAGGGATTCTTGGAAAAAAAATATTTCTGTATATTGGGATTACAGTATAGATACATTCTCATAGTATTGATATTCAATATATTGGGAGTTTACACCTCAATTAGCCCTAACAGGGTATTCTTTTGTGTTAGGTTGTTGGATTGCATCAGATACATTGATTGGATGAATCATATTTAGTCCTATTATATATTCTAAATTTAACTATGATGTGTTCCAATGATTATATGTAGTTATATAATATTATTCATATGTTTTAGTGAAAATTGGACAATAGATTATATAATCATATAATTTTATTCTCTTATGTTAAACTATTAGCACTATTTATTATGAATTTTCATTGATGATGTATTAATTATTTTAAGGAAAAATATTATTCTACCTTATTTAGAATAAATCCATTTAAAATTTAACACAAATACCTAACATAAATATTTTAGAAGGTTTTTTAATTTAAAATGAATAAATATATACATGTTAAAAAAATGCGTTTGAAGGGGAATCTCCTCTAATTAATTATAATATTAATTAGAAAAGCATAAAATTTAATTGTATTTCAAACTATCTTGAAATTGAAATTACATATAAACATAATGTGTAAGGTTTTTTTATTTTTTCAATACATACTGGGTTTCTTATGTATTACTGTAAAAAGATTTCATTTTCAGGTTTATTATTCAATCAGTTTTTGATTTTCTTGGTATTAGGTCTTGATTTTAACATCAAGCAAGATTGAAATCAGTTAGGGTTATCTTTTCTTACATTAATATTGTATTGGCCAATCAGGTAGTTATATATTATATCATATTTTTATTTTCAATTTATATTTTGATAAGTTTGTATAGTTTTTTTATTTACAATTCCATATTTAGTTATTATTATTTTTGAATATTTTTTATGTTGATTTTGTGTGGATTCACTTTTATGTACTATCCATAATAGAATTTTGTTTGATTGTAAATTTTTTTTATTAGAAAAAATACTTCCCATGATTTCACCATATATTCTATGGAAAAATTTTCTACCTTGGGGAAATCGAGATGGTGTATGTTATAGGATATCTTGGGTACCCATCCAAATTTCTTACTATTATTAGTTCATGAGATGTATTGTGGGGTAGTATGAAATCCATTATAGAACTTTTCTATTTTGACATTAAATTCAATGATGTAAACTATAACTTCAAGAATTGAAATATTAAAAATATAATAAACTTATTCTTCTAGGATATAAATTGTAATCAATTTTCAACACAATATAGAAAAAGTAAAATATCACCACATTAGTACATCATACCATTATTTTTAATCCTTCTCTACGCCTACATTGAGAAATATAGATTCACCACACCTTTATGAACATATTTCATTATATTGGAAGATGGAGTAATGATTTTATTGAAATCATAGAGTTTTTCATATGGATATGTTTCATTAAATAATTTTACTTGGACATCCATTGTAAATCATTCTAGAAATGTTAAATGATATGAATTGAAAATCAGAGTGATCTTTTTATAGTTGATTCTAATTCCAATAGTATTACACCAAACAGTCACCTAAATTATTCTAGCTGTATCAAAATTTAGGTTCATAAAACATTTCAACGAAAAGAGATTCATACACCCAATTATATATTAGAGAGTATAAGTATGATCATATTTTTCAAATAATTTTGAAACAACTGGGAACTCAATATAATTTTCATATAGTTTTTTTGAGAATCACATGATATTTGGATTGAATAATAGTTGTGTTTGATGACAAATTATATTCATTTTTTGAAGGAATCACAAACTTCATAGTCACTTGTATCATAAATTATCTAAGATGGTTGTTCTTTTTCGGGAGAAATAAATATTTAATCATCTATTTATTGTTTTAATAATAAAAAAAAACAGAAATTTAGAACTCAAATTAAAGGGGGCATAGTTTTTAAATTGTTTTTTTCAGTGGGAGTTATATAATTGAATATTCCATAACAAATCACTTGTAAAATAAATTCTTCCCATGAAAACCTCTTATATGAAGAACAAAAGGAGGAATTTCTATATATAAATTATAGTAATATTTTCAAGGTTAACATCATAGAATTTCATTGTTATTTCAATACATAAAACCATCTAACATTCGACCATGAAGTGAGACATTTCAAAATTTACCATTGGATTAATTTAATAAAATCATCCCAAAACATTATCAAAATGATTTATATAATTATAAAATGAATTTATATCAACATATAACTCATCCATTGAGATTTCATTGAAATTCAGTATCATTTCATTGAATATTATCATTATGAATCATTAGAATATTGCTTCAATATTATAGATTCCAGTGGAAATTCATAATAAAAAATTCCATATAAATATGTGAAAATAATTTTTTTATTAATCTTTTAGTTCAGCTATGATATTATTAAAATAACATTATATATCTAGAAGTCTAAACTAATATCATTCACCTAGGTGTTTAATAATTTGACCACTATTGATTAATGGGAAGGGATCACTTATTGTTGTATAATTAATTTTTTTATAGTAAATGAATTCTCCCCATATAGACTTTATTTTAGTAGACAAAAATTATACTTTATCATTTTTTACTACTATGGATTCACTCATTAAATGAAAAAAAATATTATGGACTGGCCAAATGACTTTCAGGGAAAGGTAATATTAATCTGGAATATAAAATAATAATAATTTATTAATTGATGACTTTATTTATAGGATGTGTAAAACATTGTTGTGGTTTCCTAAAATGTTATATGTTAAAATAAATGTGTTTTATATTAGTATTTGTAGGAGGGTTGATACCATTTAGACTTGGCTCAGTCCAACCTATCTTTAGACACCTCCATGAAAAAAATTTCGAAATTTAAATTCTACTCATTTGAAATATCATCATTTTTTATGAAAAGTAGAGTTCTCAAAAAACCCTTGTAGATATATTGAAATTCAAGTTGGAGAGAATTAAGATAAAGTGTTTGATATTTTTCAATTGATACAGATAATGATGTGAATTCTTGTATATCCACTAGAACTATTGCGATTATGATTAATTACCATTGTTTTATTAACTTAGGCATCTCTTCCCTTTAGGTTTTTAATTCCTTGTGATTTAGTTCTCCCTTTGATAATAAATCATTTTATCTAACTATACCATAAAATAAAAATCAATAATTGATGTTTTTTTAAATATATTTGACGGTTTAAAATTTTAGATTTAATTCCCCAACTATAAAAAATAACCTCCCCTCTTGGAAATTAATTATATATTTGTATGTAGATGTGAAATCTCTCATAATATTTAGCGGGTTCTAATAATTTAAATCCTTTTCAAGGTTGTGGATGTCAGTAAGAAACAAAATATATTCGACCTAGAGAAGAACATAAATTAACATTATTCATGTGTGCATTACTGATTAATTAGTTATTTGCGAAGTGACCTGTGTTGGATTAATGTTTGAAATCCACATTTCATAAAAAATTCTATATGGAATTATTTTAATGTTATCTCTATTGTCCCATATATCCATCCCGAATGATAATATTCTAATATTATAATGTGTTATGAAAATATATCATTATGGGTTTAGGATTTTTGTGTCTATGTATGACTACTATACGTTCCCTGTTAATTAAAATGGCACCAAACATCTATTTTTCTTCATTTAGATTTAATAAATTTTTGAAACATGGTATATTTGGTCATTTCTATGGGTCTATGTATGAATATTATAAATTCCCCATTAATCAAATTTTATAGTTATATTATTTTTTCAATAATTTTTGGGAATTGAGGATGTTTTGTATGATCATTCACACATTTATTGAATGATTTTATTTCCTTTTATTTTATACTATTTTAATTAATGACTCTTATTTTCACTATAATATTACTTTTCATCAACATTAATATCATTTCCCATTGAATCAATATACTCTATTATAGGTAGATGTACCCCTTATATTCAATGAGGAGCATTCATTTTCCATTTAGGAAATTTTTGTACCACTTCATATTCTGATGGATTTTACATAAAATCTCAATTTAACCATTTTGTTACCTAGTTTATTTCCTTGTTGTAGATCTTTGACATTAAATTCTATAAATCAAAATTAATTGTCCATGATATTCAGAAAATATTTTATGTTTTTGGGTTACAGATATTTTTCATTAAATTTTGATTGACTCATAGACATGAATTGCAATAGAACTGATTATGAATTGGATTCATCATATATTCAAGTAGGGTCATAGATTATGTGTTTATTTAACCCAATGTATTGTTGTTGTTACTATAATTGTGTCCAATAATACTATTGAGATACCTCACCTTGTGATGATCTTATAAGATTAATGGTAGGTTACATAGTTATTTCAGTTGATCCCGTGTTGTTGTTGAGAAATTGACCAACTCCTAGTTCCATTCTACCACGATTTTGGATATATCTTGATGTTTTTTATAATCATTTAATGAATTTGATGTGTTGTAATAGTAAAAAAATTATATTAATTTATTTCAATGATATATTATGAAGACACATGAAATAATTATAGGGAAATCTATAGTGTAAGAAAGATTCAACTTGAACAAAATGAACTGGTTAAGGGGAAAATAATGAATATTTATTTATCCTATTATAGAGTGCTTATAATTATGAAATTAACAGTATAAGAAATTAAACATGTTGATCTCTTTTTCTTCTTCTTTTAATGACTTTTCACACCAATAAATTCTATTTTTCCATGATTTGAATCATGGTGTATATATTTTCTAGATATACATCCATGATTCATTTTGGTATTGTTCTCTTAATGGATTACTTAAATTAACGTAAATATAAATGGATGATATACTACAAGTTGTGCACCAACTTAAATCCATTATAAGAAAAAGTAATTATCATGGACATGAATCATGTTCACAGTTTATGTAGTGATTTATATTAATTTTGAAAAAATATTAATTGAGGTGTTAATTATTCTACAGTGAAAGTGAAGTAACACAAAATTGATCCTAATCTTATTGTATTTGTGCTTCCTAGGTAAAAATTGTGTATATGAATTATATTTCTGAGCAATATTTAACATTTACTCATAATGAGAATTTGAACTATATATGAATTTGTGTTCCTTCAGTCACCCAATTATGTAAAAATATTTTAAAAATTTTATTAAATCTATTCACATTTTTTTAATTGTATTCACTAATCATGCATTTGAATTTTTTAGGTTGTTTCTCAAGATTATCAATCAATTGATTCAACTCCGTGATCATTTCCTAGCTCTTTGGCATTGAGATTTCTAGAATAACTCTAACTGTGTTGTTTCTCATTTCCTGTCTTGTGATATTCCTAGAACTTTTTTCATTGAGATAGTTTTAAAAGTGAGTTTGTTTGTTTTTGTAGGTTATGTTGGAATGTGAGTTTCTATTATTTTGTCCCATGGGTCCATCATATTATTATAAGTTATACCAAATAGATATTTTCATTTACATTGGTGTTCTTATTCTAAATTTTTTATTGGTTTGTTTTTTGACTTATCAATGTTATAATTGTTCATTATCTAGAAGAAAAATACCTAATGTTGTTTTAAAAAAGAGATATTTTATTCATAACCCATACATTCTCCTTATTAATGGTTCCTGAAATTGTGTATTCCCTATCCGGGAACATCCTATTTATACTATTTTTAACATTCAAGATACAATTTTTATAGTAAGCATGGTAGTCCCACAGAAAACATGAGTTAAGGAAACTATGTGAAAACATAGGGAATCCTAGTAATGAATCATTTTTATTATTTATAAGTTCATATTTTATGGATTTATATATTTAATAGTTTTAGGTGTAATTTTATTTAAGATTATAAAATAAATATATACACATGAATAATTATATCTAATGAGTTTTTAAAATGTTTTATTGTATCATATTAAAATAAATTTCTTGAATTTAGAATACTAATTTTATAAAAACTGCATTATTTTTTTCATTATTAAAAAAATTATTGGGGTGAATTTTAAGAATTTTTTTTGAAAATATTTATTTCTGTGTGAATATTGAAAATATTAATCTTAATAAAAAACTTATACATTCATATCAACTATTTAAAAAGAAACATTATATTGTGGATTAGTTTCCAATTAAAATATGTCCAATATTCAAATAAATTATCTGATTAATACCATATTAATTAATATAATACTTTCATTTTTGTAAATTAGTTTTTTGGATTTAAAACACTTTTAAATAATTATTTTCATTGAATTTTGAGTTATTATATTGAAATTAATTTATATAAATTATGTATATCAATACCTGTAAAATTGATGTAATATTTATAATAATTTATTTAAAATATATTAATTCAGTTGATTTCTTTTTTTTTCATAATGAATTTTTACCATATTAAAAATTATTTACCAGGGTAAATGGTAAAACATGTTAATTTATGCAAAATAAAATTAATATGGAAAAAAAATCCTATCATAATTATAATTTAATAATAATATTTCAACCTTAATCATCATATATAATAATTTATATTTATTTTTTCCCACATTACCTTGACAAATACTCTTATAATATTTAAATATTTATGACAATTTCAATTGTACCACTCCTATTGATTATAAATGTAAAGACCCGGAAATTTCAATGAATTTTTTTTCATAATTTCATTGGGATTTTACAAGAACTCAGTTTCTGACGACAACTGATTCTGAGGCCCGGTGTGCCCGGAATCATTTTCTGAAGTTTACCTCGGGTACGTTCAGTGAACGAACGGGCCGAATTTCCTAATTTTTGTTCTGGTGCTTGGAATTGAAATCTGACAATACTTATGAAACCGCAACGCTGATAATTGCTTAAGAACACCTTTTTTGGGGATGCGTTTGCTCGGGAGGAGATGTTAAAAATTATGGAAGGTAAAAATAAAATTGTGCTACAATTTTATTTCTTTTTAAGTTGTTATATCCTTTGAGTGGAAGTTGGGGAACTACCCATGAGAGGTTAAGAGGGTGGTGGGGCCCACATGAACTCCACCCCTTCAAATTCTCTTACCCCCATAACTCTTCCCCTTTAAACCCCCATGTATTAAATGATGTGACATCCTTTCACATTAAATCATGCCATTTAATTTGGGAGTTATGCGTTTGAATTTTAAATGCATGGCTTATTATAATAAAATAATAATAACACTTATTTTATTTGGGCGTTGTTTCGTGGTGTTGGGTTTTTGAGAGAGGGAGAAATCTTCCTCTGAAGAAGTTCATCTTCCACGTTGAAGTACACGAAGAACGCCACTCTCTGACGATGAATGTCAACACCAAAGAAAGATGACCTGACTTTATACTCCTCACCGCAGCCGGTGTGCGATGTCGCCCCACCTCAGATGATCTCCGTCATGTGTGTACAGAATCCTCTTTCGCGAGGTCTTCTTCCGCAACGTTCAATTCTGCGACGAACCTTCGGTCAATGACTCCATCAAGGTAGGGGGTTTGGTTTATTTTTTGTGGATTATATCCTTGGTCTTTGATTAATTTGTTGATATTCATTGAGCCGCCTATTATCGTAATAATGGGAGGAGGTCATACCGCACGAACACGAACGACTCTCCTCCCCCTTTATATGATTGTTCTTATTGCGAAACGAGCAAAGCCGGTGCGGTGCAGTGACACCGCGTAGAAACAATGAAGAACGAAATAAGAATCACAACACCATCGCGCCACGCCGTTGCGGCGTTTTGAAGGCTTCACAAATCATTCAATTGATGGCGGATCATCGGGCATTGACACAACGGGCCGCAGTGGTGTTTTGAAGACTTCACAGTGAAGAGCCGGTCCCGGGAGGACCGCTGGCGAAGACTGCAGACAAAACGGACCACCGGAGCGCGTCCAGTGGTCCACGGAAGAGCCTGACGGCGTGCCGCCAAGAAGGTCCGCCTCGGCTTCAGCCGCGACGGTAGGAAGTGGTACTGAGACCGTGCGGGACCTAGGGAGACGCGGTGGCCAGTGCCGCTTCATAGGCAGGGATCGGCCCCCACGCGAGGGTCGCATCTTCAATCAGGGGGGCGCGCGCCTCCCCCTGTTCCGCTCAGCTCGGCCAGCCGAGCAGGCCACGCGGGCCATGCCCGGGTGGCAGGCCAACCGGCCGCTGGGCCGGGCCAAACCGCGCCCTAGTGGGCTGGACCCGGACTCGGGTCAGGTTGACCCAGTTCGGGCCGACCCAGGGGGTCTCGGGCCTGGTCGGACTGGGCCCGAACCCCCTATTTTGGGTAGTTTTCATTCAAATTCCCATATCTTGGACTAAGGACATCCGATCGACGCACCGTCAGTTGGGATGCGATCCTTGGACCGAGGCGGTCATTTCAGTATATTACACTCAAGGTTTCGAAGAGCTTTGTGTATGGCCGAGTTGGATCGAACACGAAACCAACCGGGCCCTCGGAGTAGAAACACTTATATCTTGAGCTCCGAACGTCGGATAGACGTGCCGTTGACTTTTTTGGATTCCTCTTGATGAGAAGTAACAATTGGAATACTTCACCTATGGTTTGGACGTAGTTGGAGTATGTCTAGGTTGGATTGTACTCGAAATCCAACAGGGTCCCAAAAAAGGAAAAACCGATAACTTTCAGACCGGACGTCCGTTTGACGAACCGTCAGCGGCGTTCATGATCACGTTGACAAACGGTCCTTATGAGTATAACCTATGAGAGTTCGGGATACAGTTGAGTTTTGGTGGGGTTGGTTCGCACACGAAACCAACTAGGCCCCTAGGATGAAAAGGCTAATAACTCACAGACCGGGCGTCCGATTGACGTGCCATCTATTGCGTTGATATCCCTATGACGAGGCGGTCCTTTTAGATAATTATTCATGGGAATTTGAGATAGTTGGAGTATCGACCTGTAGCTCGTGGAGCGGACCCTCTCGGAGACGAGCGTACGGAGTCTGGAGACTGTGTAACTGGCTGAGACCTAACGACTGCTTGACCGACTCGACTTGGAGTGAGTCGACTACCCTAGTGGATGGAGCACTACTTTGTTTGGGTGCAGACCCATGGTGGAAGGAGCACTACTTTGTTTGGGTGCATACCCACGGTACTCATCCGGAGGGTACCTCTGCAGGCTATTAGGGGTGATGCCCTACTATGTTTGGGTGGCAGACCCCGGCGGGAAGCACTACTGTGTTTGGGTGGAAGACTGGCGGTACTTGACAGGAGGAGTACCTCAACAGTCTTAGGTTAGTGAGAAGTACCTCGAAGTCGTGACAGGATCACTGTACTCTCTAGAGACGAGGCTCTTCCTCAGTTATAGTTTCGATAATGAAAATCTTGGTTTGAGCTGTGTCTATGACCTTTGTGTTTATCTCTTGATTGAGATGGGTCACTTGATATCATAGGTATATGCATGGGTATATAACTAGGTAGTGGTTATTCGTTGATTTCATAGCCTTTGTGTTTCCTCGTGATTGAGATGGGTTATTTGATAACTTAGGTATAACTATAGGCATATACCTAAGTAAGGGTTATCTGTTGAGATCCTTCTTTGGGGTTATCCTTGTTGGTTTTAGTGAGACCTTGAGGGTCTTGGGGTCCCTACTGAGTATCTTATACTCACCCCTGCACGGGCTATCCCCGCACGTCATTGTGTTGGTTGCAGACTATGGGCAGCACTGGCATAGGCCGAGTATTCGAGGATTGGACGGTACCCGGAGGTGGACCACACGACGAGTCAGTACCCGGAGGTGGACCACATGACGGGTCAGCATCCAGATGTGGACTTCACGACAGGACGACACTCAGAGGAGGCTGATAGGTGAGATCATTGTGGAGTATATCGGTACCTACCCTTCAGGTAGGATCTGAGGAGGATGACCCAGGAGCTACTTTTAATCTTCCAGCTGTTCGTCTTTTCTATTGTACTTTCGTTCGGTTGTAGCTGTACTTTCAGTTGGGATTGTATTCTGGCCCACTTACTTTTCAAAACATTCTTTTTTTACTTAGTGTTTTACTTCTTCTTTTACTCTATGATGTTTTGTTTACTTTTAGAAAGGAAATTCCTTCCCAGTTATCGGGATTTTCGCCTTTGGTGCTAGTCGCCAGCCCCTGGAATATGGAAGGCGGGCTTGGGGTAGTCAAGACACGGGCCCCGAGGATGGGTCGTGACAATAAAATGGAAGCTCTTATACTCACAAAATCAAAAAAAAATATGCCCTCTAGATTAGAAATCCCTAGGATAATACATTCCTAACATTATTAACCATGTCATAGATTTCACTTTCTCTGTATAATTCCAACCTAGAATGATAATGTCTAATCCAAAGGATGTTTTTTAATGAATTTGAATAACACATAACAAGTTTATTTTTTCTATATTTCATACTCTACCTCATTAAAATATATAAAAAACATGTTTTTAATAACATAACTGTTTTTTATATTAAAAATTATTATTAATATTATTATAAAATAATTTATCGTCTCTTTTTCTCTCATATGTAAATGAAAACATCTCTCGTGGGTGCATTTTGACTTCCTCCTATATGAAGCGTTGGGATTTGTTTTTCATTTATGATTTTCATAGCATGCTATAATGATTTATTTAATTATTAAAAATATGATTTATAAAATTATGATGATTTTTTGAAGGATTATTTTTATATAAATTAATTCAATTATAGATCATTAAAAACCAAAAATACCATTTATGTGAACGTACAAACTATTTTTTCATTGAAACTAAATGAGTAATTTTTCATGATTACATTAAATTATTATTTTTAAAATAATATATAATGTCTAAATATAATAATTATCAATTTTATAATATTATAAATTAATGAATCCTCCAACACATTCAATCTATGTAGGCTATATTAAAAATTCAAAAATGAACATCCTAAAAATGACATAGTTAAATTTAAATAATTTTGTAATTAAGTAAAACATGGTAATAAATGGAATAAAAGGAATAATGATAATATAATGACCATATAATTATTTACATTTAATCTACATAACTATTATAATTTTATTATTATGAATTTAGATAATCGAAGAAGCTAAATTGAACGTAAGGTGTGATATTTTTCATGAAAACATTGTTTTTGAGCAATCCTTTCCAATATCATTCCTATATATCCAGGTTCATATAAATGTATCATTACTAATCATTTTAATACATCAAAGACTGATAAAGATATTTGAAACTATTTTCATCTTTATTTGAAATCTTATAAAATGGATTCTTTTCAAAATTTTCATTATTGTTATCTTTCATATTTTTTAAAATATTTTAAATCAAATTTTTTAATAACATAAACTATTTAAAAAAATATTCTTTTTTTAATATCCATTATACATTATCAATATTACTAAATATTTTTACATGGTTATTCCAATAAGATATCACTATAACTTTTATGTGAATTTATTATCATTAAGAAAGGGAAAGGATATTTGTCTTTATACAAATGTGAAAATGGAATTTTCTTTTCTTATGGGTTTAAATGAGATTTTATAAGGAATTATTATAAAAACAATAATGAATTATAAAATTTTCCATCATTTTAATATACATTATAATTATATATTATGACATTTTATCTTGATATAGCTTAGGATGATGGGAGATCCCGATATAGCTCTTCAAAGGATGAATAATAACAATTGGATGGTCAAACATTCCACATTAGTCTCATCGTAAAAGACTAAAAATAATTCTTGAATGAAATTAGGGAGTATTCGAAAATAACTATTAATTGGGAAAATATGTACATTTTACAAAAGCATCCATTTTTTAGGTTATATATTTCATAATTATAAAAAACTCTAAACCCAAAATATCACGGGAATGTAAAAAATCTAAAATTCTTTATATTAATAAAATATTTATGCTTTGTAAAAAATGTGATATATATTTTATTAGAAATAGTGTTAGATAACATGTATGGCTAATATGACAATATAAACAATCTCTAAAGAGATTCATTTCTACGGTAATATTAACATTACATATATTTTTATGATTTCAATATTCCTTCATCCAATCCATGCCTATTTATATGACTTTTCTACAGAGGAAATATGGAAGTTCAAGTCGGAAGATATCAAGGTGATAATAACCTTACAAATCATTTATTTATAATTATTAAAAAAAGATAAATCATTATGGGAATAAACACATTTAGTTTATAAAAATAATGGTGGTATCCATAAATATAATAATTGAATTCTATGTAATAGAACGTGTATATTGTGGAGAATTTCATGAAACAAAAACTATAATATTTTTATATATTTTAAGACATTATGAATGATTAAATATATATAATGAAACTGGAGAATATATTTGAGGTTTTGGGATGTTCCAAACAACAAAATTAAACTCTTTATTTTTACTAATTGAAGGAGATGTCGAGGGGGATGGTCATTTATGATTAATAACACTATGGAAATTGAATAAAATAATGACATGAGTTAGATGGTCTTTAAATATATTTTTTACATATATAAACCAATTATTCATTTATATATATTTGAATGGATATTTTGGTAATTGAATATGAAATGATAAAATACTAAATAAATTCTAAAAAAATTATTATGTTATCTAGGTATGAAGCAAATACCATTCAAGACCACAATACTAAAATTGATTTATTTAACAAAAGTCTATTACTAGATGTTAAATAATATAATCCAATTAAAAAAATTATATCAATTTTTAAATGCTAATATTTCTTATATGATGTTTTCTTAAAATAATATATCTCATGAAAGAAAGTGTAAGATTTAGTATACATGGAAATAAATAAAGATGTAGTAACATAAGAAATTATGAGTTAAGCCACACAAAAGATCCAAATATGGTAAATGTAATTTTGTGAAAGTTCTATAGGGTAAGGAATATGTTAATAATGTAGTAAGAACCTTTTTCCCATGATACTATAAGAAAAAGAGTTATGAAACAAAAGGTTATTGTAAAATAGATAGTAATCTTGTAATGAGGTGATATAATTAAAATTAATCATGTCATTTTTCTAATATTCATTTTATTTAGTTACTCATGAAGTAAATTATAATGATTTTAAATGGAATGTTGTGGAATAGACGTTTTTATTCAAATTTTTATGATGTGACAGCCTACAATGAATTAATGAAATCACCAATGTTATTCCAATTTTTCAATGATTGATATCACTAGTTTAATGGGAATGACTAATACATTCCATGAGTGATATTATATATGAATTGTGGCCATTAAGAAAATGTTTTAATGCCTTTCATGTAGTCAAATTCAATATTTTTAATTTTATTTTTTATTAACAGTGTTTTTCAAGATGACATGGATATATATTTTAATAGTTTTCATTTATGATATTTTGGTTTGTTCTAAATTATATTTGTATTTTGAATGAAATATAAGGATTTTTCTATGAACATGAATATAAAAAAAGTTTAATGTGAAATTTCAAAAATATGAAATTTGGTTATAACATATTTCATTCAATTTATATTTTTTCCCTATTAATTTCATAATTTCTTATAATACTAAAATTAATGTGTTTCAATAGAGGACTTGACTTGAAAATTTTCACTAATATTCAAATTTTTCTTTTTATAGTGTATTACTAATAATTGTTTCTTGATAAATTTTCTCATTTATCTAGAACACAATCCATATTATCATATAGTTGAGTTAAATTATTTTTGATGATTTAAATTGATTATTTATGCCATTAATTAAAACAATTAATTTTTAGTGTTGTAGTTTTAGCCTTTTCAATAAGATATTGTGAATTTTTCATTTATTATGGTGCTTTATTAAAGTGGATTCCTTGTGTATTGATGAATAGTGATATAGTGAATCTGTTTGCATCATTTCAATTAAAACTGAATGAGGGGAATTATTTTATTCAAGGCCGTGGTATAAATTTAGTATTTTTTTCTTTAAAAATTTGTATAAATAGTCAATATGTGGATAAATATGAAATATATACACATTGTAAATGATTAAAGTATATATTCACTCAAAAACAATTTTACATTTGGATTATAAGATTATTGAAACTGATAAGGAATTATTATTTCATGATTCAATAAAAGCTATGTAAATAATGATTTCTATATGATTACTTGAGTTTAAAAGATAATGAATTGTTAGATATTTTACATTTGGAACATTGTCCCATGCTTATTTATTTCATGTATCTTGGCCTATAAATTGTTCTTGTGTAAGATCCCTCACATTTTGTTCATCATTATGTGAAATCATCTCTGTCAGTTGGAATAATGAATCCTCAAAATGAAGATCATGGTGTGAAATATAATGCAAAGTCACATTATGAATTGTATTCACACTGAATTTAGCATTTTAAAATATGGTTTTATTTGATTTTTCAGGTAGTTTTTTCAAAATATATTATAAAATTAATGAATTAATTGTCGACTAAAATATATAAATCTATGATTTCTAATTATCTAGTAAGAACTAATATATATAGATATGATAATGAATATTATTTGTGTTTTGGAATGATGAAATTTATTTTTTATTTGAATCTGGAATATTTTTTTTTCTATAGTTACAACTATGAAAAAACTAAAAAAATTGATACATCATAATTTTACACTTACTTCATGAAAGTAGGAAAAATTACATGAATTTCATTGTAGGATTAGTAAATACATATTGATGTAATGATTTTATTTGGGGTTTTATTGATAAATTTATTAAATATATTTGTTTTATTCCTTTTAAAGAAAATATGTAATTTGAATAGATTTATAGACTTCTTATTATTGTAATTTTTAGATTATATGGATTCCCTCTCTTTATTGTGTCTCGTCATGATGAAGTACTTAACTATTAATTTTTTAAAGGAAATTAATATTCATTAGGTACAAAATTATATTTTATTATATCTATTAATATGTTGTACATAAAAGAATATTTTTTGTGTACATGAGTACTAAATTGTTTTTATAATAATTTTCAATGTTTTTTGATAGTTTTATTTCATTTCCATTATATTACAATTAAAAAAATATTTTTACTAAATTTCAATTCATCTTACATTCAATAGGATGTATTTCAATGCATTTGTGTAGGAAAGAATTTCATGGCTTGAAAAACTCGGCCGGTTATCCAGACATCATATGTCCAAACCTAAAACCAAAAAAAACTCACTAACTACTATGTAGAGTCCAACTAGGTGTTTATGGGATCAAGAAGATACGGTGTATCTCTAGGATGACGACTATCTACCCAGTGGATGATGTAATGTATCTTGTCACATAGGGACATGTTTCTAGAGTAAGAATTTGTAGTGGTAAAAAATGGTTTTCTTCAAGTCATGATTTCCTTAGCGTGATTCGTTGAACTCTTGAAATCATGGGACACTATAAAATTTGTGTCATAGAGGATTCTGTCTTCATCCACAAAAACTATTCATCCTGAAAATCTCTTTTAAACATCCATGGCTTGTTATTTCTAAAATTGTTTCAATGATCCAATATACACTTCTAATTCAAAATGAGAATGATGTGAACTTTCGTGATGGTAATTTTTTACAATAAATTGAAACATCCTAATGAATGATCATTATATTCTATATCCAAGAACAATTTAACTTCATTTGACTAATTTTTTATTTTTTATTTCATGTTATAAAATCATCTTCTTTATATAAATTATTTCATTATTTTATAACCCCTTCAATCCCTCATAGATTTATATTTTATATCTGTCCTTTTTAAATTCATAACTTTTATTGAGATTGTAGGCATTATTGTTACAATTTTTCCAAATAAAATCCATTCCATTTCTCTCACTTATCAGCATTGGTTTATTAAATTCACATACAAAATTACAGAATTATTTATTTGGTTCTTATTTCAAGTAAAAACCTTGTTAGAATGGTTTCTTACTTTTTTTGTTCAATGGAAAAGGTCTTTATTGGTTACTTATACACTTTCAAATAATGGGGTTATATTTCCACTCAATCCTTATTAAGGTGAGGATATATAGGGGGACCATTGTGTTCTATTCTAAAACATTGTAATCAGTTTGGGTCATCATTTTATCTTTTATACATATTTTTAAAGTTTTATTGTTTTTATTTCCATTATGTTTTACATTGATAATATCATCACTTTTAATTTATTGATAATATGTTTTATATCATCTATTGTATGTATATAATTAATATTCAAAAAGAAAATTCAACCTTATAGACATAATCACTCATCCACCATCATCCATAATACATTATAAATTGGAATAAATATTTTGATTCAATGAGTAAAAAGTATGTATTATGTATCAATTTAATTTATTCTTAGTGGATATATTACATAGGTTTGAAAACTACTTACCATAATGTAAAACCAAAATGACTGAAAATAAGAAATCCTAGGTTTTAAGAAAAAAAATGATTCAAAATGTGTTATATTCTATGGTGGATATTCTTATTGACCATATCCTTCCTGTCAACCATTAATAATAAATCATGTAGTATCTTTTTTTTTGATTTACATGCAAATTGTGAATGCTTTTGTATAATGACATGAATGAAACTTCTCCTGAATGATAAAAGTGCACTCACTCTCATTAGTTATTAACACCATTCAAGCCCACTGGATCCTTCATAACATAAACACCACTTCAAAACACCCATAAACTCATCTATAATCTTTATATTTGGAAAAAATCAATATTCTCAAGGAATTCTTGAAAAACAATGGACGATACACATAGAATATGTAAGGTTCATCAAAAAATATCTAAATTTTACTTCTTTATCCACCGAATTTAGATATACTTATAAAATTATGATATAATAACAATAGTGTCACCGTATAATGATATTATTTTATGTTACATTAATGACCTAAAATCACATACACATATTTCAAATGGGAAACAAAATCATTGTTCGTGTGTATAGTGGATTACCGCATTATAAAATGATGTAATTATTTTTTTCCATTATTACATCTCAAGGTTGAGTATGTTGATGAATATAAAGTTTAAATATGATATTTAAATGAAATTTAAACCTATATTGGAATTATATTACATATACCAATTTTTATTCCATTCTGTAAGGGATATGACAACATTACTGTGTGTACAATGGAGTAGCGCCTCATGAAGTGATGTTATTAGTTTATCCTTAACTTAATACATGGAAGGTAATAAAGGTAAATATAGTAAATATTTGTGTTATAAATTTAATATTTATTATATTAATTACATTTTTATCATCCATTAATTATATTACAAAATATTTATTTTTAACCTTTTCACACACTACATAAAAAAGATAACTTTTTCGGACGTGTGGGAAAATGATTCCTCGAATTGATATGATTAATTTTGTAGTCACCAAATAATAATAATGATATATTTATGTATATTTAGTTAATTAATATGGTATTTCTGATTTCATGATCACTATTTAAAGATAATATATTAATTATCATCTTTTTTAGTGATCATCGAAAAAGGAAAACGTTACCCGATTGTATGTAAGTCATACCATCTTTGTGATCATTAAATTAGTTCTTTTTCAAGACCATATTTCATTATGGGTATAAAAAATAAGAATTTATTTAAAAAAATTAAAATTATTTTAATATTATTATTCAGGACGTTTTTAAATAATTACCTCTATGACCTTAGTTTACCTACCAAATTTGTTTTTGACATGTAATCTAATTTTTGTCAAAACATTTTATATAAGAATAAATGAATAAATAATTTTATACGGAATGATGATAACTGAAATAAAAATAATAATAAACATAAAAATTGGATTCATGATATTATTTATTTATCATATGTTAATTATGGAGGATTTTAATGCCCAAGATGTAACAAGTCAGACTAATGGTAATGGTTTTTCTCAAATGATGTTAATATTTATGCGAGATATTCTATATTGAGATATTATTTATGATTTATGATTTATATGATTTCCATAAATATATTTTATTTTTATTATACTCAATTTTATGTGGATTTATAAATACATTGGATTAACCCTATTTCAATGGGTTTAAAATTCTATAGTTACCAAAGGGAAAAATGATTGTTTTTATAATTTTCCTTCATTTAAACATTTGTTAACTTATACACCTATATTATTTTACGAGGTCTAAATAATTTCTCTTTTACAAGTTAATTAAGTAATTTGTTTAGTTGAGTTATATTATATATTTCATTTAATTACATTAAATCACATAGATTATTATTTACTATTACCAATGTGGTGATATTCATTTGTTACAATCTCATCATTTATAGGGATTTTGTATGATTAGGTTATTAGTGTTTAAATATTGTAGTTCTAATTATTTTATCTTATAATATGTAAATTCATGATATTTTCATGAAATTTTATCATTTTTCCAATATTTTTTACTTAATATGTATGAGATTGTGTTTTTATGAAAATATGACTTCATTTCTATCCTTGGTCAGAATTCTGTTTTCTAAACTGACTTTGTTTTCTAAAAATGATTCCAAAATGATGATAAAATTAATAAAATTATATACTAAATTCATTTTTACAAAAATATTCATTTATATTTTATTAAAATGAATATTTTTTCACATTATGATCAATTGAATTTTCTTTTTATTTTGTAAATAGATTAAACTTTTATAGCATGTAGAGAAATATTGTTCTACATGTCCTTCATTTCGTTAAAGAATCATATGAAAGATTATAAGGTAAATTTTAAGAAATATTTTTTCTTCATATTCATGAAATTTTTGGTATTTAATTTTTTTCTCAAATAATATTATTATATTTAAAAAATTAAATTGTGACTTAAAAAATGAAATACATATTTTCATCATGAATGTTTTTAATGATCATTTATTAGTATTTCCATTCATCAAAATCAATAAAAACAATTGTTAATAATCCAACCCTAGGGAAATTTTTAATAATACCATCCATTTTATTTTAGGGATGGAAGGAGATTGTTATAAATTCATTTTTATCAAACCCTTTTCACATTCCATGGGTAAATATTTTTATAAAGATTTTTTTATTTAACCCATTTATTTTCAATGAATTAATATTTTTTAAAGATATGGACATTAAACCCATTTATATTCAATGGGTTAGTCAAGTTATATAAGAATAATTTTCTCTTCTTTGAGTTTTTTGATGAAATTAAAATTGAAGATAGATTATTCATGTTGTGGTTCTTGGACATTATATATAAAGGGGTGGCTTAGATTACATCAGGTGTGCCCAATACGAATAATAAAATGGGTGGATTTAGATAGAACTTTGTTATCCCATTACATCTTATATGATGGTGAAGCCCAAATAAAACAAGGTTATCCCATTGTATAATATTCCATGTGTTCACCTTTATATCACTCCAATTCATTGTGTAATGATTATTTTTTTCAGATGCATGGTAATTATATTAAAATGGTTTTGAAAGGGTTTTATTGATATTATGATCCACGTTACCAAAAAAAGGTTTAATTAATATTTATGTATTTATATCGATTTTTATGATCAATATTGATATCACATGGCTCATGATTATTCATTAGTCTGACTCTTTCATTTTCCATGCATTAATATTTGATGATTCATGTATTTATGTGTATCAGTTCATTTATTATTGGATCATGTACTTTGATTATGTCTCCTAACCAATATTCACATATTGTACTCATTAAAAGAATTCGATTGATAGTTTTTATTTTTAACCATACTGATTAATTAATCCCTCACTTCTTATGATTATATTTCCCCATGCTATAAAAAATTGGTTTGAATGAATTCTGTCTAGAAGTAATTTCATATGGATGATGAAGATGATGATTTAATGTGATGTATGAAAATCCTGGTTAAGTATGAGAATGTATCATTTAATGACATGATTATTGTTTACGTAGATGTTTTTAAAAAACCTAGAAAACTCTAATCCTATATGGTCCTTAATAAATTATGTTGTCAAATTTTTTCTTTTAATGTTTATAGGTTTGTATTAAACAATTGGGTCCTAATAATTACATATTGAAATGTAATGTTTATGATATCTACACCAGATATGCGAGGGTGATTTATAGTATGTTATATTCTATATCCACCACAACAAAACCTTGGGATAAAATATTTAAAGAATATATAACATAATCTTCATCAGTATTATACAGTCCTCTTTTATCTTACTAAATCCTAAAATGATACTAGGTATTTGATTTACCTTTGTAAAGTAATCGTATATATTCTCATAATCATTCATATTTTTGTCGTATTATATTCTCCTCTAAACAAGGAAGTTGGATTCCATAAAATATATCTTACCAACATAAATATACCTCAAATACTACCATATTTCATATTTATACTAATGAGCAAAATTATTTATATATATTTTATCTGAATGAGACATTAGGATTGAATTTTTTTACATTCTGATTAATTTACAAAATTCTATTATCAGTGTTAATTATAAAAGAATCATCAATAATACATCAAAAACCTCTAGTATCTTCATATCGGTATGACACCAATTATTAGGGGGATATGTTTTTCAATAAATTTAATTTCTTTAAAATATTATGTTACATTTAACACTTTGTTTCAACAAACCACAATATACAATTAATTTGGTTATTTTTACGTGACCATTATAAACCATCCATTAAAAATGTAGATATTAATTGTAATTAACATATAATAGTTATCATGTATAATGGTATTATATAAAGGAAACATAATGATAAAAATACTTAATTATAATAATTGACATTATATGATTCAAAAATACAATTTTTTTAAACTACTTTTATTATTATCTTTTTATCAAATAATAATTTCATACATATTTATAAACAATTATTTGAAAAAATAATATTAATTTTTTAAATAAAAATTTCTATATTTCATTTATTAGTTTTTTTATAATTTTTGAGAAATATTATTTTTTTATGAATAAAATAAAATAATGATTTTTGTTAAAGATGAAGTTTGAATTAATGAATTTACAATATGATCAATTTTTATGATAGATTTAAATTTAATTTTATTAAAATAATATATTTATTAATTTAATTTTGGTCATTAATCTAAATTTAATATTGTTTTATGATATTAAAACTATTTATAGTTATGAAATTTTGCTTTTGAAAATGTGTTTTATTATCTTTAATGTACAATTAATCTAAAATTAAATTATAAATCCCAATTGATTTATTTTTTATTTAATTATTTACATGTTTATATGTAGAATAATTTATAACATAAAATATGTAAATTTTAAATTTAATTATTAAATTTTAATAAATATAATGAAAATTAATTATCATGATTAATGTTTAAATGGGTTTTTGTGTGTTACATGAACATATGTTAAAAATACATTTACAAATATAAGGGTTATTGATTTAATAAATTGGTTTTTATATTTATATCACGTTGGTACAAATTATATAATTTTATTTTTTTTAAATGAAACACTATCATGTCAATTAATAACATACTACATATAATGGTTAAAAACATAATAGTAAAATTAAATAAACAAAAAGGTTAAGGAATAACATCATTATAACATAAATGTTATTATTTTCAAGCTGTATCCTGAACATAAATCCCATACAAACAATTGTTTATTAATTTTGGAGACACATGAAGTGATAGTGACTTCCCATTGAAGAATATTATTGGGTATTTACAACACTATCAGTCATCCCCATTGATAAATCGGAACTTCCTCCCCTCACATCATCACCACTCTTCATATCTTTTTCACCAACAGTAACTCTCAAAATATATCCCAATGTTTTTATAAATGTTCTAGATATACATATATTCCCAAAAAGACAAATCTTATGTTCTTTAATAGGATATCTAAAGAACGTTGTTCTACTAAAAGGTAATTTTATTCACGAAGATTGGCCTTTTAAATATTTCTAATAAAAATTCATTCATGTACTAATAATTACTATATAATGAAAACAATTTCAATAATATTTTATTTGAAATTATTTTTATGTAATAACTAATATCCATAACCTCTCCCATTAAATAAAAAACGAAACCATCGATCTTTTGTACGATAAACTATCCTCTCGCAAATCTATGTAATCCGTTTTCCATCAGTGAAAATAACATCTAGATATAATGATATACATAATTTTTTTAAATGATATTCGTTATATTACTATCTATATATAATTATAATATAACATATAAACACATATATTAGATTTTATGATAATACGATAATGTCACTCATGTGTACGGTAGACTACCTCCTCGCGAAGTGATGAGATTATCTTTTAACGTAAGATTTACATTGATGTTAATAAGGTTAAATTTAATGAGTATTAAATAAATATATATATATATATTTTAAATCACAATTTATCTTTAATTTTGATATTTTGGTTAGCTTATTTTCATTCCATCAAGCTAAGAAAATTGAAATATTATTTTATGTGTATGTATGACCTACCATCTCTATGAATGGTGTCTTTAATTTTCCATATCTATATTTTATAGATTATCCTAAATACATATATATAAAATTTATATGATATTTATATCATGTTTAAAATTATAGTAATTTTTGAGTAATTATCAATGTAAAATTATTTAAAATACCAAATCAAGACATTCATGAAAAAACAAAGAAGATATTAACTAAATGGTGATTTTATTATAGAATTGTTAATAAATGGGTAGTAAAAGGTTATTATAAAATCATAATATATTTGATATGTATAATTAAGGTTCTATAATAGATATAATATCATAAAATACTTATTATATTGTATGATCAAATGTGTGTGATGAATTTTGAGACTTAATGTACAAGATTTCATCTCAAATTTTCATCTTTGGGATATATGTTATGATTTAGAACAATATTTTTTAATACAATGTATATAATTACCAATTTAAATTTTATGTGATGAATTTATTTAATCTCATGATATTTAATGTTTAATTTAATTTTATTCATTCCTAAATATTATGATTCACAACATACCAAATTAGTAAGTGTTCTATGTGACATTCTCATTATTTTTCAAGACTACTTATGATTACGATTTAGATAATGAAATATTATAATATATCCTTCATGAAAATCAGTAAATTAACTATTGACAAGTTATTTCTTAGAATACATATTCTGCCTTCATTGTCATATCTTTATTTACTCAACATTCCAAATTAATTTTTTTAAATGAAATACACTTAACATCTCTACTTGGTCAAAAAACATATTTCGTAAATATATATTTTTTCTAAAACTGTTTCCCAGAAATTTTTAATATTCCACTGTGATTATTAAAATTCATTTATACAGTTTTCAATTTTTTTAATAATAAAATAAATTATTATTCTTGTCAATGTTCCAACATGTCACATTCTCTTTTACCAAACAATTAAAAGGAATTAGTGTTTTAAGGTGTATAAATTGAATATAATTTCTCCCCAACATAACTAATCAATGGTTTAAATGATAATTTAAAATTTATAATGGTTATTTACAATTTATATTGTTCTTATATTTTTTGTGATCATTTTTCTTTGAAAAAGGTGATTATCAAATTCATAAAGATATTTCCCTCATCTAATGATTGAAGTTGGAACATTATAGAATTTTTCATGTAAGATGAAATAAATTTTTGTCTTATATGATTTAATTGGGATATGATCCTAAAATATTTTCCTCATTATTTATCTTGGTGTTTTATTGTTATGATGATAAGATGTCCAAGAAACCTACTGATTTTGGATGGGTTTTTCTATGATGAAATAATTAAATTTTTATGAAACCTGTTTATTTTCCGTGTTTTATACTATGATGATAGATGTTTTATGAAACCCATTTCTATTCATGGGTTCTAATATGATGAATTTTTTTATCATTTGATAGAGATATAGAATATTTTCAATATGTTATATGTTTGACCTATGTTTCCATCTAACTCATTGGATAAATATTGACAGATCCATGGATAAACAAGACTTAAATGGGGAGTGAACCCAATTTAGAAATGGAAAACATCCACTATGATATTCTTTTGAGTAATCCATGATAGCAACTGTAGTTTTGGTCATTATCTATTTCCACTATAAATTTTTTTTTAATGGGCCTGACTACTAAATAAATTTTTTTCTAATCATATCTAAATTAAAAAATATATGTCTCGGGCTACTGTTATTCACTCTAGATCTTGTTTTCTGATTCCATTAAGATTCATGTTCTCTGAACGTCTATAATTTATTCAATTTCTATATTTTATGATCTTTAATATGAATTATATATTTTTCAAATATTATTCCAACATCTTGACACTATTATATTAATTTAATGTTGATATATACCATTTTTAACCTTATTGGACATATGACATCACCCATTCCAATATTTTATTTTCACATGTGATGAATAAATGTATTATGAATGGTTTGTCTAAGTAGTTTTCTAGTTGTGATGATATTAGTGGGTAATGATTTAGTCTATTTATCAGACATTTATTTTTTTGTCATGTTTCCAAAGGTACTAAAACAATATTATTCTTGAATGGATTATATTGTAATATAAAAAATACATATATATTATGGTGTGATACATATGTATGAATAGTGTGGGTTATTATAGTTTTTAGTGGATGGTTTAGTTAACCTTTTTAATCATGGATTAGAAAACATTATTAAAGAACAATATATGGTGATTCAACGAATATGATAAAATCCCAAATGTTTGTTAAGGAATTGATTATGTGGTTTTCCATGTAATAAATACGATTATGAATAAGAATATTTTATTGAGTTTTCATGAAGATGAATTTTGTGTCAAAAACTCTAAAAGGGGATGGTCGATTATATCTTTACTATCATTATAGTGAATGGTGAGTGTTCCCATACTATGCTTCTTGTTAAAAACCCTTGGTAGATAAGTTATTTAAATTTAAAAACTCCTTATAAAACAACATTATTAATTTTAATGATGACCGTGAATGAAATATGTTAATACTAAGGTGTCATAGATTGAAAAAAGGAGTCATTATTCAGAAATACTATAAGTTTTTTTCTTGATTATATGTTTCCCACTATGATTATTATTTATCAGACTATGCATATTGGTTTTATTATAAATATGGAACTAAATGCAACCATATTAATGCTAAATGTAAAGGAAAATGTAATAATTTCCCTCATGATTAACCAAATTTTATTAGAGATGGAATGGAAAATTTCATTGTTATCCTCACACAAAATTCTCATTATTTAAATCATGATGATCTTGTAAATGTTAAAAGACATGAAAAATGGTCTTTTGATTCATTCCTGAGAAAATTTCAACCTTATTTTACTTCATACAATAATCCATTAGTTGTTTAGAAATAGATCGCTACCATTAAAACAATTTCTTCTATTCTATAGTGATCTGAGAATTAGAAACTCTTTATGGGTTTTTTTGTTTGGAAGGAAAATTGAAAAAACTTTGTATTCTCATAATGAATATGAGTCCAAATGATGAAATTGAATCCATAGAATGGGATGATTTTAAGAACATTTTTTTCTATAACTAGTTCTCTTATATTCTACTAAGAAAAATTTAGAATGAATTCATTGATTTAATGTATAGTGATGATGAATATGTTATTACCAATGGGAAAATATTTACAAGACATGCATGGTACACATCTTGTTTTGTTATCCAACATTAAATTAACGTCCAACATTTCTTCAGTATCTTAATAACATGTCCCAATATGGTGTTTTCCAAAATGTAATTCAATAGGATGGTAAATGTTTTTAGTTTAGAAAGGAAGATAATCAGGGAATTAATTTCCGAACTGATATGGAAATGTTATTTAATATTGTTAATAGAGATAAATATCATTAGAATGTGCATCCCACCCTCCATTTTTTAATTTATGGAATATAGTAATTATTCAAATAAGATCACTAATCCAAGGGATGGTGAGGATGATAAGATAGAAGAATGTTTGGATACGTATGATAAAGGGAATGTTTACGTAATCACATTGGATAAACTGAATCATGAAAATTTGGGAACACTTATCATATACTAAATAATTGTGAATTTTATGTTTGAATCTTTATGAATGATACATAAGAATATATAATGTTTTCATATATTAGTTAAATTTGATGTTATTCTTAGCATTCATTATCACCCACTACAAGGATTATGGAATAACAAAATAAAATATTATACATTAACTGTAACACCCCGAGATTTTATGAAAAATATTCTTTTAATTTCATTAATGTCTTGTGTTTTATTCTACACCAAGATTACCTTGCGCTATACACAACACCGTATTAGCTTACAGTATACGCAACACTATTCTTGGACCGTGTTACACACAATTTTGATAATAGTTATTCTACGCAACATTGAGTATATATATATATATTAAATGTATAATTTAAATATGGTTGGATTCTGTTATACGAAACAACGAAGGATTCTTTCACAACACGCAACCCTGACTTGGCTTACATTACACGCAATCACGACCTTCCTCGATAGCGTGTGTTGTACGCAATACCGGGTTTTAATAAACAATGTTATATTATTATAATATTGTCATGAACTAGCCATTATGAATAGTATTAACTAAATTTTTATTTTTATATCATTATTATTCATCTTACACATTTCTAGAACATGGTATAATAACAAAATAAATTTTTCGGGTAAAATAAGTATTTTTAAAAAAATGCAGTTTTGCCACCATTTGATGGCGCTCCCACTTTAAATCTAGTTTTTGGCATGTTTATATGTTCAATTTGAAAAAATAAAGTTCTTCTTTTGAATGAAGATATAAAAATTTACATTAGATAATGTTTTGATACTTTTCCGATAACTTTCATATTTTAATGAATAGTAAAAACACGCTATATTTTAATTAAAAACAAGTTTTTTCATCGTAATATATTTTGTGGTTAAATTATAATATTGAATGGTTTTAAAGTATAAATAGAATATATTTTTACCATTTAATATAATGTATGTCATTAGCATTGATTTTACCTTGAATTCGTAGGTTAAATCAATTCAATCTTTTGCAATGTTTTAATGAAAAACCCGTTTTCTTTCGACAATGGGATTAATATTAATTTAATTTCTGCATATTTTGTGTATTGAATTTGGAAAAATGGATTCCATATTTGGAATCAGTGGGTCCAAATTATTTTAATAAGCTACTTTTTATTTTTGGGAATTATGAATAGTAACTACGGTAAATTTTATTTACCATAGTTAAAGGTAAATCCGGTAATTAAGGGTAAATATAATATTTTAAAATTACGCTAAAAAATGTCAAAATCCTATTGGATGACTAAAAGTTGACCCATATCACCTAAGGGTCGGATTAGAATCATTTAATGGACATTTTGCCATGAAAATAACTTAATTATTATTAAAATCAAAGAAAGTGACAACATGTCACTCTCTTAAATCTTATAAGTATATTAATTTTAATTTAGTGATAAACTTCATGAAACATAGAACATGAATAGTCTCCAGAAATCTAATGAAATTATCTACATCATATAAATTTATTTATAATTTTTAGGGATTAAATATTTATCATTAATTATGACACAATAGTGATGTAGAAATTGTTTATTTAGTGAAAAATCAAGAATATTGTTTTTATTAAACTAATAGTGACCATAAAATGCACAAATACCTAACCAAAACTTATTTTCCATGTAAATGTAAACCATAATCATCCAATGGTCGAATATTTGACCATTTGGAGCCTTATGAAAGCTATTATGACACTTATATTATTTCATTTTAAATGATGCCAAAGTTGTCACCTTCATAATTTAATAAATATAACTATTTAAATTTTGTGATTTTAAGATGATAAATTCGATTAAAAGTATTATTGTGAAAGGTAATATATTTATCTTCATCATAGGATTTTATTTTAAATTTTTATACAACAAATAAGTTTATTAAATAATTATACAAAAATGATGTAGTAATTATTTTATTAAGAGATAAACCAAATAAATGGTTTTAAAAATAATAAACTAAATATTATATGAACTATTTAATGTGATACACTAATTTTATAGATACATATGACCTTTTATTAATATATTAATTCTTTTATTTCGAACATATCTTCTGTATATATTTTATTTAAATCCAAATAAATGAATAGTGTCAAAATTGACACTATTGTTATTTTACAAAAATAACATATTATAAAATTGTTTAAAAATCACAAATATATTTAAAAATTATAAATTTATATTTATATGGTCTATAATGTTACAAAGTAAACAATTATGGAAAATTCACAACAAATAAGTAATTATTTGTTATAATTTAAAATTTAGAATTTTATTACCACAAATAAACTTAAATAGATTAAATAAGGATAGATCAAAATGATAAGGTTTAAAATAAGATCCAAACATGTCTAAATTTGAATGGTTGATGAGATTACAACCCTATCTCATCTAATCTTCGAATATGAGTCATTTTTGGAGGTTTTTAAGTGGGGTTAGATTTATTATAAATTAATATTTTTAAGAATTCCTAAGGTGCCCCTCTCCTCCCTTATAAAAGGGCACCTCCTCCCCCTCCTCCTCAAACCAATTTGAGCACTCAAGCTCGGCCAACCCCTGACAAAATACCTTCTCCACTTTCCTAGAATAATATTAGAGGTCCTGGTCTTCTTCATCGACCAATCTTAGTTCCCTAAGTGATGGATTCAAAGAGGCGTTTCAAAGAAGAGGAGGTTCGGACACTTACAAAGCATGTCGGACCTAAGGTAAGGGAAAATACCAGAATCTCATTTTTATCCGAGATTGTTTATTCGTAAGTATTTACTGGGGTGTATTTTATCATCCACAGCCATGTTCCCTCAATATGTAATATTGTTTCCATTCAATTACAATAGTTTAAATCAAATTTTACCCTTCGGTGAGTTTTTAGTAAAGAATATGAAAGGAATCTTTTGTCGTTTTTTATTCGTACGAGGTACTTTTTGACTTTTCCGACAAAGGTACGAAGAATGTTTTTTTAAACTTATACGGAATGTATGGATTTTTAAAACATTATTTCCAAGAAGATTCCTTTACAAGTATTCAAGTTTATTTTTAATCAACTTCTTTTAGTTTAAAATTGTATGACATGTTAAGAAAGGAAAAGTGTTTTTGAAGTAGAAAGGATATTTTCCTCAAGAATGGAGTTAAAGTATTTTTTCAAAATTATTTTCCATCTAAGATAATAAAAGGGTTCTTTTTTTATCCCTATTATTACATGGATTTGATTATGTTGTAATGGAAATATTTTTATGAATTTCTTTATCTTATATGATTTGTTTTATGATGTCATGTTGTTTAAGAATCCCATTTTTATTACATGGGTTACGCTATGATTTATGATTTATGATTATGTGGCACACATAAGAAAGGATTCATTATAAGATGGGTGGGACCTATATCTCCCTCCAATGCATTGGGTAAATATTTTATATCTCATGAGATAGACATGGCTGGAATGGTAGGTTATACCGGTTCAGTGAAACAGGACTGGAACGAGGGTGACTCGGTTCAGAAAGGGACTTTGTCCACTAAGATAGTCTTGGCAATGAGTCTTGACTAACAAGAAATGATTCTCTATGATTATGTGTGTATGCCAAAAAGGTTCATGTTTTAAGTTATGATTATTGGGATTTCATTTCACTACTATGATTTATCCCATGATATGAAATTATGCTCTCTTTTGCAGGTTAAGATTTCCAAAAGATATGTTCTTATGAATATGATGTGATTGATTTTTCTTTTTCTTACCCTTACTGAGCATTTGAGCTCACCCTTTTATGTTTTCTTTTCCCGAGGATATAAAGAAAGGTTTTAGGTAGGAATAAAAGGTAAGATCTTTATGGGAGATATTGAAGATCTTTCACCACGATTAGAAGATTATGTTCCGAGTTTCCAAAGACACTAAACTATTACGGTCCTTGTCTGTGTGTTTTTGTATTGTACTAAGTATTCCGCAAAAGTAATGTAATGTACATGTACGTTAAGCTTCGGGTCTCTACAGTTGTTATCAGAGGAGAGGTTTAGTCAACCTTTGGAAACTAGGACGCGAAAATGTTTGTGAGATCCCTAGAGATATTTCTAAGGTATGTCTAGGGATGTCCCTAAGGATAAGTATACGTATAGGATACAGTCCTAGAACTATAGTAACGATATTAGATTAAACCAAATATGTTAGATATTGAAGTTACTCCCCCTTTATTATGATTTTTTCCTCTCACACTATTCTTTTTTGGGTTTTAGAAAATGGATGGAAACAAGATGATTCACAATAATAGAGGATATGATGGACAATGTAATGATATTCTTCATGAGAAACCAAATGAAATGGGATTTGGAAGTCCAAACATCATTATTATGCCGAATCAGCAATCTCATAATATGATCAATAAAGTAAAATTTGGTAAGTTTCCTGACTCGGCTAATAAGAGAAAGATGGAGTTTCATGATGATCATAGAGGAAAGAAAGTTCAATTTCCCCTATGTAAATCATGTGGGAAGAGGCATCAAAGAGAATGTTTCAATGGGACTGGAAGATGCTTTGGGTGTGGAAAAGAAGGACACAAAGCCAGTAAGTGCAAAGGAAAAGGTTCAGTTAACACCAGGGATGAGGATAATGGTATTACTACGACATCAACAATAGTTAAATGCTTTAAATGTGGAATGTACGTGCATTATTAAAACCAATGCCCTAAGGGAAAGTCTCAAGAAGAGAATTAGTATGGTCGTATGAGAAGTATTTATGTTGATGATGATGAAGAGACTACAAATGATATGTGAGATGAATGAATTGTTGAATCTCGGTCAATGGTTTAAGAATATAGTGGAATGATTACATGTTTATCATGTGTAATGTTGTATAAGTAATCTCATGGAATAAAGAGACATCTATGTATTGTTACACTGTTGTCTTTCCTTAAGTTTTGAAAGTGTATGATGAATGGTATCAGTAACCATGAAAGGTTATTCAGATACTTTTGTAAAGTAGATGATATGTCATAATGAAAGGACAAGAAGATAATGAGATGTTTGATTGTTTTCATGAGCTCATGGTTGATATAAGGACTAAGTGATATCATGGTTTGAGTATATAGAATTTTTAGGATTTTGGTATGTGGAAAGTGTTACCTTTTAACTGCATTCATGTTTTCACTAAGGTTCAATGGGTATTCAAGAGAGTACATGATTAAGGCCTTTGAATGTTTGGAATATGACCAACAAGATATATCTTATGATATATGGCGATAAACGATGGTATTAAATCTCTGAGAGTGGACTGCAGTATTATGGATAAGCCTAAATATTGGAATGGATTGTGTTGGACATAAGTTAGTATTGTTTGTTTTTCGATATTATTGATGGGATGTTATAGTAATATAGTTTTAGAAAAATGACAACCTGCAGGACGGGCGACAACCCATCGCGTCGGACAAGGATGTGTGAATTGAACCCACAACCGAAGTGCGACTGGCCTTTATCGCCTACCACTGGCCTACAGGAAGTCCCTGGTTAGTATAAACTAGTTTTATTTTACTAAGCGATATTATATATGAAGTATAAGTTCATTTTTGGAACCATATACGATTAATCTAACCATAAGATGGACTTATAACTTTTGCTAACCTTTTATTTGAAAGAGATGGAATGACCCATCATTCTATCACATGATCTGCTAACACAACACGAATAACAAATTCAACTTCATTTCTTTAAGGGATGAAGTGGAAATTGTTCAATTCACGAACAACAGTGAGATTGTACCAAAATCAAGTAAGTATTTCTTCTAATTCAAAATTTTCAACTTTAGGGAAATGATATTGAAAACCAAAAATGTTTTCCTAGTGATCTTATATCTGATTAATCGGATGGTACCTTAGATCATCACAAATTTATGGCTTTGTGATTGCTAGCTTTTCCATAGCCATGTCCTCTACCACTCTCCAGCAGAACATGATGGTTAGATTTCTCTTCCATGTCCATATTTTCACCTATGTTCTCCTATGTGGATACCCAGTGATTAGTTAACTTGGGTAACCATTACATTTTATATTTTAGTTTTAAAGATAAGTTTTGGTATTCCTTTTTACGATTTGGGTTTCTATCAAAGAAACTTTCAAATAGTAAACCATTTATAACCCCGATGAATTTCGAGGGCGAAATTCATTTTAAGGGGGGTAGAATGTAACACCCCGAGATTTTATAAAAAATATTCTTTTAATTTCATTAATGTCTTTCGTTTTATTCTACACCAAGACTACCTTGCGCTATATGCAACACCGTATTAGCTTGCAGTATACGCAACACTATTCTTGGACCGTGTTACACACAATTTTGATAATAGTTATTCTACGCAACATTGAGTATATATATATATATATTAAATGTATAACTGAAATATGGTTGTATTCTATTATACGAAACAACGAAGGATTCTTTCACAACACGCAACACTGACTTGGCTTGCATTACACGCAATCGCGACCTTCCTCGATAGCGTGTGTTGTACGCAATACCGGGTTTTAATAAACAATGTTATATTATTATAATATTGTCATGAACTAGCCTTTATGAATAGTATTAACTAAATTTTGAATTTTATATCATTATTATTCATCTTACACATTTCTAGAACATGGTATAAGAACAAAATAAATTTTTCGGGTAAAATAAGTATTTTTCAAAAAATGCAGTTTTGCCGCCTTTTGATGGCGCACCCACTTTAAATCTAGTTTTGACATGTTTATTTGTTCAATTTGAAAAAATAAAGTTCTTCTTTTGAATGAAGATATAAAAATTTACATTAGATAAAGTTTTGATATTTTTCCGATAACTTTCATATTTTAATAAATAGTAAAAATACGCTATATTTTAATTAAAAACAACTTTTTTCATCATAATATCTTATGTGGTTAAATTATAATATTGAATGGTTTTAAAGGATAAATAGAATATATTTTTACCATTTAATATAATGTATGTCATTAGCATTGATTTTACCTTGAATTCGTAGGTTAAATCAATTCAATCTTTTGCAATGTTTTAATGAAAAACCTGTTTTCTTTCGACAACATGATTAATTTTAATTTAATTTCGGCATCTTTTTTGTATTGAATTTGGAAAAATGGATTCCATATTTGGAATCAGTGGGTCCAAATTATGTTAATAAGCTACTTTTTATTTTTGGGAATTATGAATAGTAACTACGGTAAATTTTATTTACCATAGTTAAAGGTAAATCGGGTAATTAAGGGTAAATATAATATTTTAAAATTACCCTAACAAATGTCAAAATCCTATTGTATGACTAAAAGTCGACCCATATCACCTAAGGGTCGGATTAGAATCATTTAATTGACATTTTTCTATGAAAATAACTTAATTATTCTTAAAAACAATGAAAGTGACAACATGTCACTCTCTTAAATCTTATAAGTATATTAATTTTAATTTAGTGATAAACTTCATGAAACATCAAACATGAATAGTCTCCAGAAATCTAATTAAATTATCTACATCATATAAATTTATATATAATTTTTAGGGATTAAATAATTATCATTAATTATGACACAATAGTGATGCAGAAATTGTTTATATAGTGAAAAATCAAGAATATTGTTTTTATTAAACTAATAGTGACCATAAAATGCACAAATTCCTAACCAAAACATATTTTCCATGTAAATTTAAACCATAATCATCTAATGGTAGAATATTTGACCATTTTGAGCCTTATAAAAGCGATTATGACACTTATATTATTTTATTTTAAATGATTCCAAAGTTGTCACCTTCATAATTTAATAAATATAACAATTTAAATTTTGTGATTTTAAGATGCTAAATTAGAGTAAAAGTATTATTGTGAAAGGTAATATATTTATATTCATCATAGGATTTTATTTTAAATTTTTATAAAACAAATAAGTATAATAATTAATTATACAAAAATGATGTAGTAATTATTTTATTAAGAGATAAACCAAAGAAATGGTTTTAAAAATAATAAAAAAAATATTATATGAACTATTTAATGTGATACACTAATTTTATAGATAAATATGACCTTTTATTAATATATTAAATCTTTTATTTCGAACATATCTTCTGTATATATTTTATTTAAATTCAAATAAATGAATAGTGTCAAAATTGACACTATTGTTATTTTAGAAAAATAACATATTATAAAATTGTTTAAAAATCACAAATATATTTAAAAATTATAAAGTTATATTTATATGGTCTATAATGTTACAAAGTAAAAAATTATGGAAAATTCACAACAAATAAGTAATTATTTGTTATAATTTAAAATTTAGAATTTTATTACCAGAAATAAACATAAATAGATTAAATAAGGATAAATCAAAATGATAAGGTTTAAAATAAGATCCAAACATGTCTTAATTTGATTGGTTGATGATATTACAACCCTATCTCATCTAATCTTCGAATATGAGTCATTTTTGGAGGTTTTTAAGTGGGTTTAGATTTATTATAAATTAATATTTTTAAGAATTCCTAAGGTGCCCCTCTCCTCCCTTATAAAAGGGCACCTCCTCCCCCTCCTCCTCACACCAATTTGAGCACTCAAGCTCATCCAACCCCTTCAAAAATCCCTTCTCCACTTTCCTAGAATAATCCTAGAGGTCCTGGTCTTCTTCATATACCAATCATAGTTCCCTAAGTGAAGGATTCAAAGAGGCGTTTCAAAGAAGAGGAGGTTCGGACACTTACAAAGAAAGTCGGACCTAAGGTAAGGGAAAATACCACAATCTCATTTTTATCCGAGATTGTTTATTCGTAAGTATTTACTGGGGTGTATTTTATCATCCACATCCATGTTCCCTTAATATGTAATATTGTTTCCATTCACTTACAATAGTTTAAATCCAATTTTACCCTTCGGTGAGTTTTTAGTAAAGAATATGAAAAGAATATTTTGTCGTTTTTTTTCGTACGAGGTACTTTTTGACTTTTCCGACAAAGGTACGAAGAATGTTTTTTTAACTTATACGGGATGTAAGGATTTTTAATACATTATTTCCATGAATATTCCTTTACAAGTATTCAAGTTTATTTTTAATCAACTTCTTTTAGTTTAAATTTGTATGACATGTTAAGAAATGAAAAGTGTTTTTGAAGTAGAAAGGATATTTTCCTCAAGAATGGAGTTAAAGTATTTTATCAAAATTATTTTCCATCTAAGATAATAAAAGGGTTCTATTTTTATCCCTATTATTACATGGATTTGATTGTGTTGTAATGGAAATATTTTTATGAATTTCTTTATCTTATATGAATTGTTTTATGATGTCATGTTGTTTAAGAATCCCATTTTTATTACATGGGTTACGCTATGATTTATGATTTATGATTTTGTGGAACACATAAGAAAGGATTCATTATAAGATGGGTGGGACCTATATCTCCCTCCAATGCATTGGGTAAATATTTTATATCTCATGAGATAGACATGGCTGGAATGGTAGGTTATACCGGTTCAGTGAAACAGGACTGGAACGAGGGTGACTCGGTTCAGAAAGGGACTTTGTCCACTAAGATAGTCTTGGCAATGAGTCTTGACTAACAAGAAATGATCCTCTATGATTATGTGTGTATGCCAAAAAGTTTCATGTTTTAAGTTATGATTATTGGGGTTTCATTTCACTACTATGATTATTCCCATGATATGAAATTGTGCTCTCTTTTGCAGGTTAAGATTTCCAAAAGTTATGTTCTTATGAATATGATGTGATTGATTTTTCTTTTTCTTACCCTTACTGAGCATTTGATCTCACCCTTTTATGTTTTCTTTTCCCCAGGATATAAAGAATGGATTTAGGTAGGAAAAAAGGGAAGATCTTTATTGGAGATATTGAAGATCTTTCACCACGATTAGAAGATTATGTTCCGAGTTTCCAAAGACACTAAACTATTACGGTCCTTGTGTGTGTGTTTTTGTATTGTACTAAGTATTCTGCAAAAGTAATGTAATGTACATGTACGTTAAGCTTCGGGTCTCTACATTAACTATGAAAGGAAAATCCCATGTATACAGTTAATTTTTTTTAAATATAGGATATTATTTAAAGAATAATTTATGCTTTACCATTTGGAAAACAATATGTATCCTTGTTGTATTAACATAATAGTTATGGATAACATAATGGGTTTATGGGTTTATGGTTGATCCATAGTTAAAATTATTGGGCAACCCCATTGTGGTTTTATGTGATGGGTTTCAACAAGGATTTAGGATATTTGAGGAGACATTTCTGAAAATACAATCCTTTTGTTTGGTATAAATTTTAATAAAATAGTAATTTGAGGTGGGATATCTTTACATTTTATTGACATAAGATTAAATGTACTCATAACTTTTAGGGTTTCACTTTTCATGGATATTTAAATAATTATATGTTCTTTTAATTAGGGGATTCTATATGGGTTATTTTAGTAAATTTTTTGAAAAAATATAACTCTCATGTTGAGTGAAAAAATGAAACATATAGAATGTTTTTTTGGTCATGAACCCATAACCGAAGAAAAAAATGTACAATTCAAACCCATGTTCTATATCAAAGTGTATTTCGGGCAGGGTAACATGAAGAAAATTATTTTGGTTTTATTCTATAATTTATTCAAATGATAGTGATTTATAGCGATGAGAAAAAATTTTAATGGTATGTTACAACCATTTCCCATATCAAAATAGAAATTAGAAAATATCACCAAAGATTTTTCATCATACCCCAAAAGCATATAAAGATCACATTACAATATTGGGTGTAGTGTATTGCCTTAAAAGTAAGAATACTTCATTATTATCATATAATATTTCTCCCTTGATAATTTTTCTTGGTCATAAATTTATGAGGATGTATGTTTACATGAATCACCACATTTATAGTTTCTGATCAAGATCTAAGGATTACATTTATATTTTGGAGAATCCATTTAAAATATATTCCTACAAATTTCGTTTCAACACTACATATTCTGCATATAAGGTTAGTCATTCTATGATGAATATTTTAATCCTAGTGGATTTGTTGCTAAGATTCTCAATTTATTACAAATGTGTGTTGGATCAACACCTTACTCTATTCGAGTTTTCTTAGAACAATATCATTCATTCAAGAATTCAAATCGATCCTTGGGATTACCAATATGAGATGATGTGTAGAAATACAACATTCTAGATGTATATTGTTAATATATTTCTATTTGGACCTAATAAATCTATATAAAAGGTGAATATTGTTAGTGTTATTCAGTTCCACATAAAGGAGGCCAAAAGTTGATTGAAATGTTATGTTAATAATATTAAATTTAATCTAGGATTAGATGTGGTTGAAAAGTTTCTTAAATAAATTTCTATATATAAGATGTTATTATATTTTGAATTATGGGATGATGAATCCCTAGGTATATTTTTATCTTTTACATTCATCAAGGACAAAATAAGGTAGATTATCTATTTCCCATTTCAAAAAAATGTATCTCGATTTCATGATCTATTCATTGTATATATTTTGAAGAATTATATATAAAATTCATCATATATAACAAACTTATAGGCCATACCACGAGAATAAGATGATTATTATAGGGAAAAGTGGTGGATATTATTGATAAAAGAGTGAATGTTTTGTAATGTAAGATAACTCACCTAGACATCGTTTTCAAGTGAAATGAAGAGTTTGAGGAAGATATGTTGAAACATTAGGATTGATGAGGTAGAAAAAAAATCAAGTGTCTATATTATAGTGTTTCATTTAAATAGTGAAATTATTTTCAAAGGGGTATAATTTAAAACCCCATGTTTTTTTCAAATTGTTTTTTCTTCAATAAATTTAGTTTCACAGATAGCATTCATTATACCTAACAGCTAGTGTTATCAATCCAAGATATACATTTAATATTATTATTTTAAAAAATATTATTTTGTAGTTGTTTAACAAGGAATAATTAAATGGATGGAATAAGATTATAATGTTTATTATAATGGATTTATATAAGTAAATTATTTGGATAAACAAGCACTTAATTATTAAAAAATCCTTTTTATGTTCTAAAAATACTATTTTTCCCAAAATTTTTCTTTCTTATTATTTTTTGTCAAAAACAAATAAAAGTTATCATTTTCAATTCTTTAATATATATTATGAAAATTAATATCTTGTTTTGTATATACATGTAAAAAATATAGTATAGTTATTTCATTTTAATAATTTTCTATGAGTATAAAATTTTTCAATGAATTGAATAAAAATTACAACTTTTTAAAAAAATCTATTTTTGGATTAAATAATTTATGAACTCATGTTTATTTATAGATGAATTTTATTGTAAATTTATTTCCATTATATATTAACTGTTATAATATTTTTCATTTTAATAGTATTATTATTTATATTTGAAATTATGTCATTCTATAATTCAGAAATTTTTCTTATTTGAAACCAGCTTTTTCATTATGTCTCTGAGGTAGATCATAAATTAAATTACTCTTCTTATATGATTAAGAGTTTAAAAAAAAATTCTATATATTGAATCATAATATTTAATATTTTATAGTCATGTAAAATTATTTTTTCTTCCAAATGATTAATAAACACACAAAAAAATACCACAAATATGGGTATAAGAGTGTTTTATATGTGAAATGCACTTGTGTTGAAAATTAACTTCAAAACAAATAGAATTTTTAACAAATTAATTAAATTCAATATTTATATTCATTGGGTAAATTAACTACTATAATTAATTTTAATATTATTCTTATAGGTAAAATTACCTAGGAAAAAAACATATAAGTTATTAAAGAGAAAACTAAAATGTTAAAATTATGTAAACCTAAAGGATAATGTATAATATGTTTAAAAAATGTGTTTTTTTAGGTTTTAATGTCCATATAGTCAATATGATACATTATTTATCAATTTTGGAGCTACATGTGGTAATATTGACTTTCTATTATTGAATATTTATGGGTATTTGAAAATATGTTACTCCTCCCCAATTATAAAAGGGGGCATCATTCCTCACAAAATAATTTTTTTAAAAACCTTACGGATAAAATAACGGTCAAAAATATCTCCAAAAAATTTTTTACATGATTATGATATTCTTTTTTTCCCAGTGTAATGATCCTATATTACTTAATAAGTGATCAAAATTACTTTGTTTTAAGAAAAGATAATTATATTCCATAAGTTATTTAATATTTAGTTATTCTTATACCACATTCATTAAATTAATAATAAATATAATATAATAACAAGAATACCAAAAATATAATATGATGATATTATATTTATTTAAAAACCAATATCCTTCTCTAATTCCAACCAATGAGAAACAAATCCATCAGTTCTGTGTACATCCGACAACCACCTCACAAACCTATTTAAATCATTATTATGTAAAAAATCACATATAAGGATATAATGATGGATTTATAGTTTTTATATTATATTAATTATAATATTTAAACTAATGTATTCATTATATCACATATACCGGCATTGTTTTCATTTCGTGGGAATATGAAAAAGTTGATCATTTGTATAGTGGACTACCACCTCTCTAAAAGATGCAATTCATTTTTCCCATAAAAATTACATGGAAGATAATAAGGATATATTTAATTAATATATGTTATATATATTAAATAAATATGACTCTTGATTGTATAAATATTATTTAACTTTCTTTCATTTAATCTGTTGGGAAAATTCAAACTTTGTTCATTGTCTGTTTGGCCATTCATGGCCAAGAATGGTCTATCTAATTTTCATTATTTAACTATTATAGACAAATATAAATGGATATATTAAGAAAATATATGATAAATATATCTTGGATAACATTATAGAGATAATTTATTGATAAAAATTAAAAGGAACGAAAATACCAAATCAAAACAAACATAAAAAAAACAGGAAATTATTACTTGAAAGAAGTTTTTAACAATGAATTATTAATAAATGGGTTATAAAAGGTAATAAAAATTGAGATAGTGTATGATATATAATAGTAATATTAAAAAATACATGTATAATAAAACTATATTTTTTATAAATGTGGTTATAATATGAACAAAAGAATTTGATACTTAGGGTAAGGGATTTTATTTCAAATTGTCTTCATTATGAGATATAATATGTTATGCACCAATACACATTATGTGGTATATATTTAGTCCCTTTAAAATGTTATGTCATGTATTTATTTATTATAATGATATAAAAAGTTTCATTTAATAAAATTCATTTATGGTTCTTACAATTCAAATGTTATCAAACAAGTAAGGGTTCGATGTTACAATTTCATGGTTTATTAATATTCATTATGGTTATGCTTTTGATGATGAAATATTATTATCTAGTTATCATTAATAATTGGAAAATTAATCTCCTCTATTTATTCTTTGATAATTCATTTTTCACTTTATTTTACTTTATTTATATACCCAATATTCGAAAATAATTATTTCAAAATAATGACATTATTTCACTCTTCAGTAAAAAAAACTTTTTTAATCTATATCCATTTCATTTAAAATTGATTCAAAAAATGATATATTTTTCGTATATGGTTTTTTATTTTCATTTTTACACTTTTCTAAATTAAAAAAAATGGAATAATAATGTCATTTTTTAAACAAGGTGTGTTCATATTTTACCAAAAATGATAATGGAATAGTTTAGATATGTTCATGTCATGAATTAAATTTCATTGATTCATAATAAAAATTTATTAAAACCTCCTTTAAATCTCTCAAAATATTTTATCAAATATAATGATTTTCACAATGTTTTTTGAAATTTAGTTTTAATGAAAATTTTATTCACATTGGAATGATTATTTTTATCAAGAAGTGTTCCATGTAATCTGTCAAACTCATTTTATATATAAGATGTCATCCATTGATGTTATAAAATATCTACTCTTTATAGAGTCCAATACAACCATACTTATTCATTGTATATATTCTTATGATTATTATAATAATATTTCCATGAATCCCATCAATTTTTAAGTGTTATTGAATGATTAAATGATTGAATGTCTATAAAATCAATCCTTTTTCATGGGTTATTCTATGGTGATGAATGATTTATAAATCCATTTTCTTTTAATTAGTTATGATATGATTATTGTTTTTTCATCTTTTAGAACACATATGTATTATTATAATTATAAGAGTAGGTATACTTACATTTACCTCTAATATATTACTTAATGATTAATATAACATGATATAAATATGACTAGAATGGGGAGTGAACCCATTTCAATAAGGTACTTTATCCACATTGATATTCTTCGGTGTGAATGTTGGCTACTATGATGGTTTAAGGATTGAACCCACTACAGTAAGATCATTTTTCATTGATCAATTAATTTGAAAGAAATTATTTTCTATCGGTATTTGTATTTTAATAGAATATGTTTTACACAAATGTTATTCTCACACATCTCATGTTATTTTCATCCAATATGATTTAAGTCTAACAAACAGTAATGATTTATACAATGATAGTGGTTTATGATCTATGGTATGCAATGAATGTTTTAAAAGTTTTATTCCCATGTTATCATATGATTATGATCATATTATGTTGATATCTCCATTGTAAATAGTTATTGAGCATCTAAACTTCTCAATTATAATGTTTTCCTTTCCATAGGCCTTGAGGAATAGTGTTATGAATGATATGTCTAGGAAGGGTGATAGTTTTGAAAAGAATAATGGTAGATATCATAGTTTACTTAATAACATGTGGTCAATTTATTCAGGTTCTCAATGCCACTGGACCTATATGAATATGCGATAAATCAATTTTTATTTAATTTATATTCCTAAATTACGATGTGATATATATTTATGAAATGTTTGGGTGTTTATGATATTTTACATCTAGACTGGCTGAAAAATTACTTGGAAGTGTCTTATTCAACTAAAAATGGTAGTTTTTTACATTAATGTTCTATACTCATTAAATATTCCCCGACATTTCATTCGATGATTATGAAGATTAAATCGTCCATGATCATTATTAGGGAACACCCAATTGATAACATTTATAGTTCCCCATGTGGGAAGTAAAACTAATAGGGGATATTAATGAGTGGTAATATTTTACAAATTCATTACATTATAGTTTTAGAATCTTGAGTTAAATGTATTTGTTGATCAAATAAATAAATTTTCATAGCCTCACCTCATACAAGTTATGTAAATAAATCATTCCACACATCATATTTTAATTTATCTGAATAAAATTATTTTCATTTTTGTGTTGTTTATTCACCCCAACATGGAAACTCTACTATCTATACCAATTCTTTCTAACATAGTATATTCTATTAATGACTATAGAGAATCCAATTTTTATACATTCATTAATTTTTTCCTCATCTATAAATACACTATGTTTCTCCATATCTAGAGTCTATTATATGATTCATCATTTCTTTAATGACAATAACAAATTTATTTATTTATTTATTTTCCTTTCTTTCTTTTACATCAACAAGAAATATGGACTACATCTAATATCATATGGATTAGAATGTATCCATGTATCCCTTATCACAATACTAGAAAATTACTGATCATAAGGAATCCTCTAGGAATCTGGAGGGATCAATTTTCCTCATATTCTCAAATACATTATAACTTTGATACCCTACTTCATCTATTATTCATCTCACAGTGTTATAGGAAGAATATATGTTTCTTAAGTCATCTCAAGAATATCCTCAATACTATAACAAAAATATTACATAATCACATGACATGTTTTGGTATTCTTTTTCATGAAACATGAACACCAATGACTTGTTATTAACGAATTCATTGAACCCATATCATGCATTTTCCATTGTTTCACTAAAATTCAGGAAACGTTCAAGCCTGCGAAGTTAATTTAGAAATAAAAAAATGAATCAAACCTTCATGGATGATAGTAATATTCATTTTCACTACATCCTGATATAAAAACACTTTTATGGATGATCAGTTATTGAAATTATATATAATTTAATTTCCTTTATCCATCTAAAATTAAATTTATACATTCCTGTGAAACTATATTTATATCTCATAAATTTAATTTCACACATGAATTCAAAGAGTTTCGTCATTATAAAATGTGTACGGTAGTATATATCACATAAATTAAATTTGTAATCCCCTTGATGAATGTATCAGGATCATAATGACTGAATATAATTGATGTCATGAATTTTAGGATCAATTGATCGTAGAGGGATTGATAAAGATCGATCATTATTATCCCATATAATGAATAAATTCTTATAGATAGTTCATGATTCAAAAATTCAGTTCATTGTTCCTTGAATATTATATTTCTTATCACATTAGCACATCAAATAAATGAATGGCCCATTCCTCTAGAAAATATATTCCCTCATGGAAAAATGATCATTTAATAGAAGTTGTATTATTTAATAAAGATCATTTCTAATACCTCACCATGCATCAAAGAACTGTATTATTAATGTTGAATATCATTTCAATCAATCTAGATCAATGCTTCTCACGATACATATAAATTCATCAGTATAGTGATATGAGATCCTTAAAACTCATGTGGTAGATATCATTCACAACGTATAGTCTATTCCTCAACTTTTTCATATGCATAAATCCAAATATCTGAATTATGGAGATAATGATGTGGTGGATTCATATTTATATGTGCCTTATGTACATAACACATTAATTTATAAAAACTATAAACCATTTAATTTTTGACACATATAAATCATTGATTCTATCTCATAATACAAAATAATACATCATGATTCCTTAGTATAGAGATTACGAGTATCATGGTATGCTTCAGGAACCCTTTCATCAGCCATTGTGACATCCCATATGGTGGAACTCTATTAAGCCTCTATGTAATCTATACATTCTTATACAGGTACACTACCTCTTTAATGAACATCCATACTACCTCAGGCTAGCCATGTTGTAAAGGATCCCATGTGTTGAGCATATGTCCTACATGAGTGGGTGAGAATTACCCTTAGCATATAAGGGCAGAAAATTGATTACTACAATTTTATAAATAGTGGTAATACATTAATCATATGATTTAAGAACATCTTGATTATCCTTATGTAGAAATAAAATAATATTATATGGACTTCTCAATGAAAATATGAAAAAATCTACTCAGGTAAAAATAAATCGATGCATAAACTTATTCAAAATGATCATCATGTAATATCTACATGGACATCCCAATGTCTACCTCAAAATTTTGTAGACTTTTTAGCTTCTAAAAAACAATATTACATGACAAATGTCATTATAAATGACATATAAACCATCATATATATATTGGGAATTACTCATGCATAGAATATAGTTCCATTTTATAATCCTATGAAAACCATCCATGCATAATAATCAGTACATATCTACACAACGATATTAAATTGAATTACAAAAAATGAAACATTTACATGAAATCGATGGCCATTTTATTTATTTTATTCCCTTCCCCCTTTTATTATTTAAATTTTAAAATAATTTTTTTTTGTTTTTCAAAGTGTAAAAAATTATTATAGAAAATATAATACATCTCTATTTAATAGAAGAATGATGTAGACTGGAATTACAAGGCCAATGATTCTCTAGAAGTTATGTACCTTTATGAATTAATATGAACAAAAATTCCAACATTATATCATAATGATATATCCAAATTAAATGACCCATATGTATTATAAAAAAATATATTGGAGAAATATAAATTCACTATATTATTTATGGAAATATAAAAAATATCTACACAATCCATTATTACTTCCTAATACCATAGAACATAAATGTTAATAGTAACTAAAAATATGTTACCTCCCATTATGCCCTGAGTTTTACATCATTAACTCGGTAAATGGATGGAAATAAATCTATTTTATCCATTATCCCAAAAGAACTTATATTTTTTTATTTTTATAGTGTTATTTTTCTTCATCTCTAAATATATTCTCTTGTGATTAATCATATATATATACATTTAGTAAGGAGTAAGTCATATAGAAATTTTATTTTCAATCTCTCATAACTTGAGGGATAAAGGTTATAAACTCAAATGTGGTATCCACCCCAATCTATGGTTCATTTGATTAATGAATATTTTCTAACTTCTCCACCAAATTGTGATTTAGAAAAACAAATATCATAAAAATTTGAAGTTATTGGGATTCCTACTGATTTTTCATATGTTTATCATCTTTATTAATGAATAAAACTCTCATTTTATATGAATATATTCAATGAAACCCATCAAATCTGATGTATTATGTATTATATTTTTTCATCCACCTCTAATAATGTAATATTTAAATAGAAAACTTCAATAACATGACAAGGATAAGAAATTAAAACTATATATGGTCACAACAACAATTATTTGTGTTTTCTCCCCATAACATAAAATTATTAGTTAAATGTAATAAATTTATCACCTAGTGAAATAGTTCCTCTTTGAATTCCCTTTTCAAGTTATACTTTATTTTTATAAATATATATCATATCATATTAATTTTCCTCCCTCCTTTTTTAAACATGTTTATTCATATATAGAATTTTCATCCCATGGGATGTTTTGAAATCCTTACTCAAATTTTTCTTATCCCATTAGGCATTATGTTTATTACATAAATGTAAGTGATATGTTTTTCCGAAAAATTATCCGTATATAGAAATTAAAATTTACCTCTTTTATAAATTTCATGTTCTCAAAGTTCCTCTTCATGATTGGTGGATAAATATTTTGGAGATATGTTCATTATTTTCCATATTATTCCTTTGATCTCTTGGTTTGAAATTTTAGCTTCAAAATTTGGATTTCAATTATATAGAGTTGACATGTATTGAAGGAATCCATTATAAGAAATTTTGAAATTCAAATATTCTTATTTTTAGAGTATAACATGGTCATTCATGATATGGTTTTTATTTTTTAATGAGGAATTTTTGTGTTGTTTTGAAAATTTAACAATAACTTTATATATGTTATCCACATATACATCATCTGTCACAAATTGAATCAAGTCTTTACTAATACATGCACTAAATAAAAATCATGACAAGACACTAATGGCAATCCATATCCCCATGGTCTGTCAAAAGTGTTTGGGTATCAATAAAATTGTATTGGAAATTATTTACCCGAGTATGAAAGCAAAAATCATTAAAAACAATCAATAATATGAATCTAAAATATTCAAGCCAAAAAAGACATAACAGAAACCATATCCAAATACATGGTTTTAAATAAATTACAAGAGGTCCAAAAATAAATAATAAAGCATAAAATCAGCCATAAAGACTCCACATTACAAGGGGTCATTACCCCCAGATCCATCTCTACAACAGCACACCATTGGAGGGGATTAACAACCTGAACCGTCTTCAATCAAGGAATTTACATTACCCATGTCAAACATAATCTAGTCTACATAACCCATACGGGAGTAAGTAGGGTGTGTGACTCAGCCGAAGAGGATACCACCCAATGATTCTAAATAGAATGCAACATAAGGAGAATAAACATATTGTTTTGATATATAAGGAAAAATGGTGATTAACTCCATGAAATGAAACATCCAATTGTAAACAGTTTCCAAAATAGAACATTCAGAATATTAAAAAAAATTATTAATTCATGTTATCTACTCTAATTTAAAACCAAACACAAAAAAATACAATGTTATCAACTACAAATCCAATGAGAACCAAAACAGTGAACACACCTTGGCACTAGATAATCGCGGGCCCTATATACCTCGAACCTCAGTGTAAAATATCCACCTCACAATCCTTTATCATGCTTGAGACACTATTAGGGAACACACCCATAACCTATTGGTCCTCAAACATACTCTATATTGTTTTTTAGTGTTGTCTTTATACATTTTCATTAGTAAAACAGGGACAGAACCCATTTGGATCACTAACATACTAGTTCATATCTCCCACCTAGGTACGTATGCTTACCCCTTTGTTCTCAAAAAATTTCAGCATGATACATACATCCACATTCATATAAGAACACAAGTACTAGTCTCATTCAAGAAATATAGTTTATATACACACATTATACCACTTTAAACACACAACAATACATTTTGAATTTCCATGAAACAACTTCTCAAATCTCGCATTGTTTTGCACAAAAAAATCCTTGAAATACCCACATTGAACATTATTTGAGCACATATAAGTTATAAAAACAATAATATCAACCAAATAAATTTCAATAAAAACAAAAAAAATCAGTTATAGGGAATCCCCATTTGAATTAAGAAGAGATATCTTTGTAAAACCAATATTTTCACACAAACATGTCACATAATGTTCATATGATTAAAAAACACCATTAAAAAAATTCACAGAAACAACCACAAGAGATAAAAATTAAAAATATTATTTTCATCCCTAAAAAATTTCACTAAAATAAACTATGTAGTTATAGTAATTCCCTAAATTAACAAATAAATTGTTTCTATGAAAACCCCCAATTTCACATAAAAATGGCACTTATTCATCATTTTCCTTACAAATACCTCTAATTTTATTAATCAATAATAAAACGAGATAAACATGAAAATATTATACACACATTATGATAAGTAAATAATATTTCATACACATTGAATCACTTACCACAAATGTTAAAATATTGAATTCTTTGAGTGAAAATTCAATAGCACCACCACTGCATATCATGAAAGGTAGATCAAGCCTAAAATCAAAATATGTGACCAAGAAAACCCAATGTTAAACCCTAGATTCAAATTACTACCCTATAATTATTTGGTAAATCAACAAAATTTGATGAAACTTCAAAATAATTGGTTGAACTAAGAGGGATAAACACTTAATTGTTATTGTGTGAAGTTTTCCACCAAACCCTCCTTAAAAATGAATTTTCAACGAGGGTTTGAGGTGCTTGGGAGATTTCATGGATGATATTGTCAAATGGGGGAATAAATGAGAGTTTATGGATAAATAAATAGAGGGAAATCAAGGAATTTCTAAATGATTTTTAATAACCTAGATTCCTTTCATTGTTTGGCTGCACGATAAAGTTAATTCTGGGCCAAACTATGTGGCCTATTTAGGCCACACACAAAAAATCCATTTTCCTCCTGTTTTAGGGGGTTTAAGGGGGGGGGGTACTAGGGGAAATATAGGTCAAGTATTGTGGAAATAATATCAAAAATAAAACCACATTTCATCCCCAACAGTCATCTAACTATAGGTTATATACCACCCAAACAACATACCCTACAAGTGGTGCCACTTGGAGTGTCGCAAAACCAACTCCAGAAAACCTCAAACTCATAACTTCCATTTATGAACAGGCATTTCCAAATACCATCTAATACTTCCATGGATAATTTCATAGATCAAAAACACACAAGAAACCAAATCTAATCCTTGAACACCCGAAGACCTAGAGAAAATGAAGAACATAAATTGGATTTGAATCAAATGATGTAAATTGGAAATATGGGTGTGAAAATTCTCCACACCATAAAGATTTCCTCCCCCAAAATCCCCAACAATACCACATGTAAAAACAAGTTCCAAACGATAGAACAATATAGTCTCCCTTTCCACGTTTTCATTCGCCTCCAAATTTTCAAACAACAATAGTTGATCAAACAATGGAAGATGATACTCTCACCAACCAAAACATACCCCACTTACTTGAAATGATCAAACATATTCAAACAAAATAAAAAAATGCCTCAATGAAAACTAGATGATGCTCAAGCAGTGCACCAAAAAATGAATTGCAAACCCAAATAACTATACCAAAACCTCACTTAAACAAAACCATTGGGCAAGATCCCATCCCACATTTACCCTTATAAGAAATTGGTGGACAGATATCCTCGAACGAGACTAAATCCTTCCAAGAAAACAACAAGGCAAAAACTAAGTCACTAATATGGGGTGACCCAAATGGAATTCCCACTGTATGGGAAAACATAATTTATGAGATATAATTAGACCACCAATTTGGGTAGGCCTGAATGGTCTCCCCAGCATATGGGGTAAACAAACATTAGATTTTTTTCGAAGAGAACTTATGTGAGACCCATGATGGATCTCCCCACCATAAGAAGAAACCATCATAACCGACAAGCATTGGCCAACATGAAAAGACCAAAATATTTAAAGAGCATGCATGACTGCATGGTAAGTACACAAGGTTAAGGAAACCATGCACTAACCCTGGAAATCATATTGTCCAAAGGGGAAGCTTTGAAAAGTTACATGGCCCGAGGTTCATGGCCATGCGGAGACTGTGCGGTAGCATCTACCTCTTATCACATAGTTTTGTATGTTGCATCACACTTTATTCTAACAGGGCGCAAACAATGAACATTAATCTGCCTTGCCCAAATTTCAAACATTTCTCCAAAAAAAATCAATGGAATCTAATAGGAGTAACATTAACTCAACATATAACAGAGAAAAAAGATCCTCCCACCTCTACCCTCGAACAAGAAATGCAGGAACAAGATGATGACACGAGAGGTTTAAACTATACCCTTCTATCATACCGAGGATAGGACTTGACCAATGGTCTGAACGACTCTAGTATTTCCACTGACTACATGCCAGATTCACTCCAAGACCTATGCTGAGATCTCAGATGATTAGAGCGTCTTCAACCTCATAGTCGGGCTTTTGAAACCCCCAAATGGAACTTCTTCTTCCTGTGTCACATTCAATTACACTGTGATCTCAGAGGGTATCAATTGGACATGACACACTCGAAACCCACATTACCCCAACCAATCATTTTACCTATACAAGGTTTTAGAGGATTCACACACGTTACAACTTGTTTTATCATATGGGACACATCATAATGAATGGACACATATAAACCCCTTCCTCTAGAACATAGGATTCCATAATTCCTTGAAGGGAGACTAGAATCTGACAAAATAGAGATACTAATAAGATTCCACAACCTAGACCCTTATAGTCAAATGAACACTTTATATATCAATAAGTCAACCAACATGACCATTGATTATTAAATAAAATAAAAGGATACGGTCCTTTTTCCGATTCCCAAAAAACACACGAGTCCAAAAAGTGTCCATAATAGTCACTCCTAACCAGATTTTCCTCACTGGTTTCCTTACATGAACTATTTCTTCGATGATACTGAAAAGGGACCTAAAGTCCCTTTAATACAACATTCAAAACTATAATCCATGAACTACATTCGCCCTTGGTGTCTCATGAAACATAAAAAACAAAGGTCAATTTAAACCTCCCACGTCCATTATCCCTCTACAAAGGGGATCCACATAATTGAAAATTAATAGGGGCAAACTCAATATCTAATTCTCAAAAAAAAATATTTATGTTGATCAACTAGATGATAATGCAATGGTGAATCACCATAGGCCACAAATTAATCATATATTATCTCTATATGGTGGCGTACCCTGGCCAACTAGAAAACCCAAGGACCAAACCATCCTGATCATCTGGTAACATTATTCCAAAAAAATGAACCAAAATTATGAGAGGAGCCACCAAATTAGCCTGCCAAAATTTTTCTCAAAAGAGACCATTGTCAACTCTTCATTCCAACTTATCAACGAAACAACAACCCAAAAAATCTTTTAAACAAGAGGGGTTCTTGAACTAGAAACATTAAAAAATAATAATACTGAAAAATAGATAAGCCACACCCCCCAACCACACATTATCCAATCACAAAACTTTCCTAAATAAGCATTCATAAAAAACAGTGTTGGTGAGTTGTTCATTTACCAATGGTATCTCATGATCCCCACACATGCATGTTTACATGCCACACTGGGTACCCAACTCATATCAATCCTAACACCCATCCATTTTTTCCATTACCCATCCACATTCCCATATAAATCCATGCATGTGGTCACCCTTGAGAAAACCAATTTCCGAAACCAAACCTTTGCTCTTTTTAAAATTAATACATTTTAACCACACATTCCCTCTTATAAAAATACCTATCCATAAAATCCAAACCCAATTTAAATCATAAAAATAAATTTAGAAAAGCACCCATAATTCAATAAAAACTCATCTTCATTCCTTACACAACCATTTAGAAACATTTTAACCCATTTAAGAAAACTTTTAATTTCATGAAAACACCATTTCATAAATTTCTATTTAATTAATAACTCAACTCTTCTCATTTCAAAAAATGGTCTAATATTTCATGAAACATCTCAAATGTTCAGTATATACCAAATCCAAAACCATATTCTACCCAACAGATAAATTCTAGAACACAAAATGCATTTCAAAAAACATTTCCATGTTTTATAAAATTGTTCTCGAAACGTATTATCTAACCCCCCACATAATTTATACATACAAAAGAGGTGTAAACAAATAATTTAAATTTCTTAAATAATAGTTAAATTTCATTTCAATACTTTCAAAAATTAAACCATTTTCACTTTATTATAAAATAACTTCACAAAATTCCACACTACTTAAAATCAAGTCTTTTTTATGTAAAAACCAAGATCCCAAAATTCCAAAACCAGGAAACACAAGACAATGTGAGAGGAATCTAGTGTCGGTGGGAGTCTTGGACATATAGTTGGTGGTCATATACAAATCACCTCACCATCATAGAGAGTGTTTTTGGGAAATATCCTTTCATCCACATGGCTTTTTAGGCCCTACGAGCTCACTGAGACAAATGAAGCAACTTTCTTTTCATTTCCCCTAATCATCTATGAACCATGAGAAATAATGAACTCATATTAAACCCAACATCCAATGGTGACATGAATATTGTAATGAGGTGAGCTTCCAGGAACACTACAAATAACTAGAATGTCATGTCTTGACAATCCTAGCTCCATACTATCCCAACTCTTCCTCAAATAAAATGACCAAACGAGTGAACCAAATCTAATACCATTTTTTCCACAAACCTAATCTGGTATCTACTATGAACAGAACCAAATTCTGCCCATGACAATCAAGATATGGAATTACCTATCCTCATAGGCTATAAAAAGTTCTTGGGTATAAATAAATTTTATTTGTGAACGATTTACACTAGTATGGAAGAATAAAACATTAAATGAAATCAATAATATGAATAAGAAATTTTCATTCCCTACATGCCTTACGAGATACCAGGTATAAAAACATGGTTTTAAATAAATTGCATTATATCAAAATATAAATAATAATTTGATAAAATTATCCACAAATACTCCACACTACAAGGGCTCATTACCCCTAAGTCACCTCTACAACATCACAACATAAGAGTTGACTAATAACACAATCCTCCATCACCCGAGCCATTGCATTTACTTGTGTTAATAATAATCAAGTATACTTACAAAAAAGGGGTTTATTTAGGTTTTTATACTAATTCAAATAGTATAACTCCCCATGATTACAAATATTATGTAATACAAGGTGAAAAAAAAAACAGTTTTGATATGTAAGGAAAGGTGACAAGAAATTCTTAGAAATGAAACATTCAATTGTAAATAGTATTCAAAATATAACATTCAAAATGTAAAAAAATTTGAATAATACATGTAATATTGAATAATTTATAGCCAAAAATACCTTAATAAAAGGTTAACTACCAAAAATTTGATGTGCACCAAAACCCAAAACACCTCTAAGCACTATATAGTATCGGGCCCTATGCACCTTATACCTCCAAAAAATTATCCATGTCACAATTAATTCCCATGAACAATCCACTAGTAGAGAACATACTCATAACCTATTGGTTCCAAAATATCATTAATATAGTTTATTTAGTGTTTTTGTAATCTATTTTGCTCAATGATACATGGACAAAATCCATATTGTTCACCAGTGTACTAGTACATATCCGCCCACCTAGGTACCAAAGATTTCCCCTTTGTGATCATAAAATTTCATCATCCAATATAGACAATTTTTCACATTAAAACACGACTAATAGTCACAAAAAAACAATACAATATCTCTACACACTTTATACCACTTACAAAACATAAAAAACAATATGATTTTTAATGAAACAAATTCTGAAATATCGTATGGTTTTGCACCCAAAACTCCTTGAAATACCCAAATTTCACACCATGTGCACACTTAAAATTCACAAAAAACAAAAAATGGAAGCCCAATACATTTCAATTAAACCAAAAAAATATGTTTTATGGAAACCCATATTATCGAAGTAGTGATATCTTTGTAAAACCTCTATTTTCACACAAACAGGGCACTTAAAGTTCATACACTTCACAAACACCATTTAAACAAAAAAAAATTGCGACAACAAAAGAAGATGTAAATAAAAAACATGATTTCCAACCCTTATATATTTAAGTATAATTAAAAAAGTAGTTATAGGTCAGACCCAAATGAATAAATAAAATATTTCTATGAAAAAAGACCCAATTTCACATTAATATGGAACATGAACATCATTTGCATTTCAAATGCCACTAAAACCAATTTTTGAACAAATAGTCAAATTATATAAACATTAAAATATTATACAAACAAAAATATAAGCCAAAAGTATTTAATACTCGTGGAATCACCTAATTTTTTTAAACCATCAAATACATTATGCAAAAATTCAATCACACCACCACCGCACCTCAATGAAAGTAGATCGAGGCTAAAATCACAATATTATACCATGAAAACCCAACGTTAATTCATAGGATCGACACTCTACCCTATGTTCATTTGGAATATTAATTAAATTGGAAGAATCTTCTTGAAAAGGGGAAGAACTAAGAGGGATAAACACATACTTGGTATTGTGTAACGTTCTTCCACAAAATCCAATATTAAAATGGATTTCAAATTAGGGTATGAGGTTCATGAGATGCTGACATGGATGAAATGGTCGAATGGGGAATGAATGTGGCGATTTTTTATAAATCCCTCAAGGAAAACATTTAATTTAAAAATTATTTTTAATGACATGGACACTTTTCACAGATTGGTCGCACAGTTTAGTAAACTATGTAGACAAACTATGAGGCTTGTATTGGCCAACCATGAAGCTTCCATTCTCCTCCAAGTTCAAGGGTGTCTATGGGGAAAAATAAGTGGGTAAATATTGGACATGGATAGTGTAAATAATACGAAAAATTAAACAACCTTTACACCTCATCCAACCCAAGGGTGTAAACCACCCCCAACAACATACACTACAAGAGGTCACATTATGAGTGTCCCAAATCCAAATCCAAACCACCACAACCTCATAACTATCCTTTAAAAAAATTTACAAAAACTATCCAACACTTATAAGAATAAATATGTAGATCAAGAACATGTGGGACACTAATTATAATCCTAGAACCCTTAATGACCATGAGAAAACCAAGATCCAAAAGTGGATTTGAAAAAAAGGAAGGAAATTGAAAAAATGGGTCTGGAATCATCTCCTACCATCATTGATATATCATAAAAATTGAATATGATTTAATATTTTTCAAATTATTAGGAGATATTCTTATTAGTTCAATCATCTATATAACTAAAATCACAACACCTATAATGGGAATTGTGGCATCTCCTATTTCCTACAAGTTACTCTAGATCTATAAAATATATCATAATTTAATATAATTTATCAAATTGCATTATTTAATATAACATTCCAAAAACTTTAATCCTTAATACATTAACTTTTTATTTTTTATATTAATTGTTCTTGATTTTAATAAGACTTTGGAAGAATTTTTGAGTCTTGTGTTTTATTCATATGTTACTGGATTAATGCGCGGATGTTTTGGGAAACGGTGTAGAATCATTTCTATATAGACCATATCCAGTTAATTTTGATCATTAAAGATATAGTACATATAGGTACTTCATGGTTGATTCCAATCCATGTGGATCCCAAAAGGAACAATGTGATCTCTTGGTGGGAATGTTTATCAGTGAGAGACATTCACATTGTTTTGGGGAAACTATAAGATAAGTGTTACAATGTATATAGTTGTTGATGTAGACAATTTAATACATTTTTTGGAAAATTATTTTAAAAACCATGATGGAAAATAGTTCATGCATATTCGTTTGTCCAATGATCCATTTATAGTTGATAGATTCTTTTAAAAACAATATTGACCATCATTGTGGTCATCTAGTGTTATAAAATACTTGAAATTACCCTTTATACCATAAAATATTTTAACATAATATCACCCCACTTCTACACATCTTGACTCTAATTACTCATGTGTTCCTTCTCCCTCATTCCTCCTCCATTCTATAGTGATTCCACTAATATTATTCTCTATTTTAATTTGGATTCATAAAATAAAAAATTATTCATTTACTCACATTATTTTTTCTTCCCTTTCTCATGATATTTTCCTATGTAGGTTGTTCTGTCCTATGGAATCCATTTATCTAATTTCTAATTTTATTTTTCATGATATTAGCATTTATTGGGTTTTTTTATTAATTTTGCATTCCCTCTACAATTGGTTGATAACCTGACTGGGTTAGAGAGACTTGAATGCATCGTTTTAGGTTAGGTTTCTCAATAAATTACTATGAAATGCTAGTAATTTTTTTTTCATAAATAAATTTTTTTGTTATTAATGATATTATTATATACATTAATGAAACTCGTAAGTAGAAAAATAATTATTTTATTCAATTTTAAATAGATGTTAGGTATTATTACCTTAGAACTTTTTTTATTTTATTATGTTATTCCCTACAAACAATATAATTTATGGACTTCTTGGTTTGAATTTGTAAATGTATTTTTATGTACATAAGTATATTTAGTCCCGTGATGATTTATTTATTGTGTTTTTTTCTATAACAATTAATTTTATGAACCAATATATGTTTTACAGATTTCAATAATGAATTTGAGTTTTTACAATTTTATATATATTATATTTGTAAAATGATATCTTTGAGTTTTGGTGGGAAATTTCAAAATACTATTTGTAAAAGGTAGGTCATAAGAAAACTCCACATATCAGTTGTCATTGATTCCCTATATAAGGACATTATAGTTATATTGGAATTATGGGGTTGATATGAAGTATCATTGTGTGGGGTCAGTGTGAGAATGGTTCTTACTTTCTATGTATATATATAGTAATTTCTATAAATATTGAAATTTTTTAATGTACTTATATATATATATATATTTATGAATATATATATATACTGTAGTTTGTGTACGTCATTTAAAAATTTATTTCTATTTACATAACCACATCTTTTTTAGCCCTGAGAAGAAAATAGTACCTATATAGATATCGGAAAACACATAAAACAATATATTTTTTTAAGGATTTAGAAGTTTTCCTTGGCTATTTATATTTCATAATTTGGGATTTTCCAATAATTTTTAGGTTATGATCGGGTATTATGGATATAGATTTCAAATTGTTAATAAAATAAAATGGATTATATCTAGTACTTCTCAAGATTTCCCAATTAAGTCTATGGTTTTATCAGGATTATATATGCTTATTGAATATTATTCATATGTTTTAGTGTTTAATTGATTACATGTTATTCTACACACTTCTTTAATTTACTTCTGATTTAATGGTATCATGATTGATTCCTACTATTCTATAACATTGTATTACATTTTCTATATAAAAATATAGTTTACATTCTATAAATGAAATTACAATTCAAATTAAACTTTTATTTATCACAAAATGATTTTAAAATGATAGTTCAAATTCAAAAATCAAATCAATTTTCTTATTAAATTAACTGATTTTATATTACAAATGGACTGTTTTTAGTTTTCTAATTAATTAAAAAATGTATTGTTTTATTTAATTTCCATGCTTCTCAAAATGTATCTTTTCATTAAAAGTAATTCATTATCTATGGTCTCTGTTTGAGAAACATACAATGTTCCATACTCATTAATATAATTATCTTTTGAGTTTTGTTTTTTTCATCTGATCACTCATGGTGTGCATTCGTTATATCAGATGAATGGATGGTGACCTGAAGTCATGCATAGATCATTTTAGATTTTCATAATTAATCATAATTTTTTTTATTGTCCTAGTTTGAGATATTTATAATTAATCATAAATGAATTTTATATTGTTCAAAAATATTCATTTAGAACTTATCATTCATAAAATTTATATCTTTTGATTTAGTGTTGATGACCAATGTCTGGATGGGTAATTCCAAAATTCAAAAATATTTCTATCATGTCCTATATTTTGTTAATTGAGTCAAATAATTCAAGAAAATCCATTCAAGATTTTTGATAAGTCTATTTCATTCATACATTTTATACTGTATTAATGTATTTTTTTATTTCATTGAGTATTCATTCAAATTTAAGAATCATTTGATTTGTTTTTATGTTTTATGGAATGAATTGTCGAATATTTGGAAAATGAATGAAAGGGGGTGTAAATATGACCAAAAGTACACTTCATGATTCGTTACATCACATGTGGCATGACACTGGATTTGGGATGATGGGTATAGAGAATTTCAAAGGGGAAAATTGATGAACCAAGGAATAATGAGATCCAGGAGTAGAAAATTTAATTGCACATCATGAATCATCAGTACCCGACGTGTAGCTTTAGTTCACGACATGTCATAGATTATGAATCCAAGTATTGATTACTTTATTTTCATGAATCCATTACATGTTTTGGTATGAGTTAATGCTCAATTTATTTGAATGATATTTACAAAATATTCTCGCAGATGCAGAGGAAACATGAATAAGAATTACATAATGTGTGACCCATGTACATGTTGTGTAAGGGGTCGTGTTTCCAAAAGTTTAGTCGACATCCACTCATGGACCATGTGGAGTCACAGAATTTATAGTGACATTTCATGACATGTAATTCAATTAAACATCATGACTTTGTCGGGTATATCCAATTCAACGACTATAAATAGAAGACCTATTGGCTATTGATGGGGGAATTCATATTCAGAGATAACATTGAGTGAGAAGACGCAATACGTAGGGCCTCCCCATGTTTTTTATTCATTTCAATATTATTTATTTTTATTTTATCCTCCCCTCTAAAATTTTCATCAGAATGATGTTGGGGTAATCCCATAATGTGTTACGGTGAGGTAATAAAAGGGGGAAGATGCCATTGGATTTAATTATAATAATTATTCATGTATTTTGTTTATGTTATCTCATTATTAAAAATTAAATCCATTTATTTTTTCATGATGATTGAAAAATTATATAAAAGGATCATTTAAATTCTAAAATTGATTACTGTAAATATGAAATGATAATTATACCCATTAAAATAAATCATGTTTAAATCTTGTATTGGGAAAAACATAATTTAGTGAAATCTTATATTACCAGACCCTGGGAAATATTGATATTGCTAATTATGTAGGAGATACCATGACCATTATATCATCACCATCCTGACTCTGACACCAATCATGAGTGAATCGACGTATATTCTAAAATCCAATTACACAGGAACCTGAAAATTACAAAACCCTTACACACATTAAAAATATATATTCAAACCAATAAATCAATCTGATTTTCATTCTTATTCTACATTCATCAACACAATCTATTCACTCTTTTCGCACTCTTTTCCTCCAAATAATATAATTAATATTTTTTAATTTTAATAAACAAAATCCCTATATTAATGGGATTGACCTCTAACATAGACATTAATACATTCATAATAAATCAAGTATGATTGTTTGGGTTTTTCCAAACTTTTTTCATAGTATAGTAGGGAAGTAACAATTCCCAATAGGTATATCAATTCTCTTATACTAGATTCTATCCTGATGTTACTAGGAACAAGACATGGGTATGTCATGGGTCATCTCAGGAGCTCAGTTTTGGGGATGAACATGGTTGGTTGGAAACAAAATGGTATCAGATCATGGGTTCTTTAAGAGGAACTAGAATTCATAGATCCCTTAATACTTCTTATAGTAATAGTATATTAGAGATGGGACCTTCAGTACATTGGGTATAGATGAGATGATGTGTTTTTATAACACATTTAGTATCAATCCTCGTGATTCAAAGGACAATTAGTTTTTAACCATAGGTATTATGTTACATTTTTTTATTTCTGGCTTCATTTAAATGTGTTCAATAGTATATTTTAGTTCAGTATATAATTTGTTTTTATTGGTTTATTATAGGGTACAAATGGGTGTGGGATGGTGTTATCTAGTGATATCACATGTCTTATAGTGTTATATGGATCTAATGTAGATGGTCTGTCATGACTCTCAGTTACATTTTTACTATTATCATATAGTCTTCCAAGAAATGTAGTTAAGCTTCATACTGACATTATCCCCCCATATAATTTCATTTGTGTATTTATTTTGTTTTTTATTCATTTTTAGTCATTTCATGTCTAGGTTGTTCGAAAAAACTTGAATATTACATTTTGAATCATTGTTTTATATGGAAATTATATTTAATTTTAAAATAATTAATCGGTTTTCATAAATAAATTTTAGAAAATAAACCTTGTGTTATGATTAAAATTTTTTGTGGTAAAAATTGTTTTTCTAAAATAAGTATTTATACTAACCTCATTTTAATAGTTACTTTTTGTAATTTCTAGTGTGGTTTTAAAAGATTAATAATTTCCAGGGGTGACATTAGTTATAATATATGTTTTTTATAAACAATAGTGAGGTTCATTTTTTATAAAATATTTCAAAATAAGTACTGATGTTTGGGATACAATTGATGTTAATTGTGATTTTTTTCCCAATGTATTATAAATATACATATTTTACTATTCGAGTAATGGTTATTAAACTACTATTCATGTCTTATCATTAGTAGATATTGATATTGATATTGTTTTAATAATTGTTTTGTTTATATTTGTTAATAGTATGTACCCAGTAGATTTAGTGGATTATAAAGATGAAAATATTATCGTTCCCCCAAATTTATACCCTTTAGTTGACCAATCCCTATAATTTAACATGTTTAATCATCATTTCTATATAGTTATATGAATACTAATTAATTGGTTTAATGGGTGTGTAATATAAATATGATGTTCAGAATTTGTGGGAATCATGGGTCTCTAATATTGATGTTTTTTTAACTATATAATATAAGTTAATATTCAGAAGTGGTGGAGGTCTGTCAATAATAAATACCCATTATTGGAACATTCAAATTATTTTTCAGTGTTTTGTTCATCTGTAAATATTTTTTATAATGCCACGAATAAATAAAAGTAAATGTTGTTTTACTTATATATTAATTATAATTTATTGAAATTAGAGTAGGACTATTGGTTCAATTAGATAGTCCCCTATCTTTTGGATCTAGTTATGGTTGACTCCCTAAAGGCTCGATGTTTCGATAGAGGATTTCATTTCAATCTTAAGTAGACGCTGGTAAATTATGGATTAACCACTTACATGATTTTAGTCATGCTTGTGGTTATGGATAATTCCATATCGGTTGTATAGAATGATGAAAAATATACATTATCCATTCTAGGGAATGATGATGGGAATTACAGAATGTTATAGAAAAAATGTCCTAATTCACTATCAGAAGGATATAATGTAAGGACACATTCTTGTAACTCTTTATCTTCTTCAAGATGTCAATCGATAGTTAATCACTAATATGTATGATAAGTCCATAGGAATAAAAAAACTCAATAATATAAAGATACTTAACATGCTTGTTGATAGTTGTACCATCTCTAAAATATTTGTATGGCAATTTCTTGAAGGAGGTGTGGAACTAAATATGCCCCATTATAGAATTCCTTAGTTCATATCATGGAACACATTTTTAACCTGAATTCAATATGTGGTACTCCTCGTTCTCTCCACATAAATTCTAATTTTCATACTCTTATTGAAATTTATTAATGTATATTTTTATAACCTATAGTGATAAATGTTTTTTATTTCTAAATTGTAATATATTTTTCATAAAAAATGATTTTTTTTTGTTCTCTTGGGCTTGGTATAGTTTGAATAATGTTTTCTTCTCATATGAAATCCTTCAATAGGTTTGGCTCTAGGAGGGATTGAAGTTCTAGTAGAAACCTAACATGGCGGGGAGACCACCTTATTGATTAGTATTTATCCAGCACTCTTGTTTTCATATTCTAACATTTTATGATTGATTCTTCCTTGGGGAGGGCTATTGAATGGTAACCATCTAGGCTCTTTAGTAACCTATATTCTAGTCTTTTATTTCATTGGAAATGTTTTTTTGGAACATTGATAAATATCAATGAATATAGTAATGGTGATATTTTTGGCTTGTAGTTTTTATTTATCATATTTTTCATGATCCAATTTTATATCATATGTTGTATCTTTTTTATTGAATTTATAATGGGCCTTTTCTCAACAAGGTAAAGTTCAATCTGTGTTAGTGTACTGAGTCATATTTGATGAGATTTATTCCCGTTATTTTGATTGGTCGACTAAATATACTACATCTCTTTAGGGGTAGAAATAAATATAGTGGATACAATTGTCACACACAAATAATTATCTTCATTAGTAAATTTTATATATATTAAATTGACCTTTTTTCAGAGTTTTGAGGTACACAAGTCAAAATATGTAGTTTTATTGTTTTTTTCCTCCATCCACACAGTCAACACACTTGGTATTGGGGAAACAAGTAAGCTATCTTTGAATATGGATTCTATCTAGTTTTTTTTCTTACAAGGTTTAGTACAAATGGATATCATTTTTATGAGTCTATGATTTTTTATTTCTAAAACATTTTGAAATCATGGTGCATGGGTTTAATTTAGGGGAAAGCATGAATAATGAATATAAATATATATAGTTTTTAATACATACATTAGTCACAATTGATATATTGTTTCTATTATATTTCTACCAAAGTGTGTGGATTGTCATGTGACTCAATTAATCCTCACTTTGTTTTTTCATGGTCTTTAATACCAAGTGATCATCCCATGTATTAAAATAATTTAAATTACCCTTATTCACACACTCAATTTATTCCATTCTCACTCATATACTCCACCAATATACTATCATTCAAAATGTACTCTTAATCACTCATTTCTTAACTATTCTATGTAAATTGAATTGTGGTTTTTTATTTCTACAAACTAGATTACTATGGTAATAAATCATTCTTCCTATCATCTAGTTATTTCCTCCGTATCTCATTATCCTTCCATATAAGGAATCAATAAACTAGGGTATCCCTTGCTCCAAATTTTAGATGGGTTTTTTTAATGGTTTTATAGTATTTTTGGACCTTTAATGATAATTCATACCCTTAATGGAGGTATTAGAATCTCACATAGTTAGAGTGACTTGGTTTTGTTAGTTTGAGCTATGTTACCACTTAAATTTTTTATTAAATTATATATCAATCAATTAAATGATTATTTAATTCAAGTTCTATGTTCCTAATTATATCATTATAAATGTTAATGAAATTTCAATGTAGAAAATTGACATTTAACATGATTTTCATTGGGCATGAATGGTTTTCATATTGTAAAATGTAGTATTATATTTATTTTATCTACCCCGAACAATTAATGTTCAATAAATCTCCCATATGGATTTTATATATGGATTTTGATGTATTTTTATTTTTTAACTCACTAAATAATTTCTTAATGGTGTGATTATACATTGAAATGAATTTCTGATAATTCTATGTTTTTTAAAATATTATATAAATCTTGGAAAATGATTTTAATATGGCTTCCAATATTTTATATTTAAAAGGATGAATTTGTGTTTTTCAATTTACATTCAATGTAGGATTAATAATTTTTGAAATCCTTTGAGAAAAGCACTTATGGTTTATAACTGAGTCCTCAATTCAATTTGAGGTACTCGTATTTATTTCTATTTACATTCCAATAATTTTATTCTTATTTGACATTATTTATCGATATATTTATAACCTATTTGGATAAGTTTTTTTAGTTATAAATTGTAATAGATTTTTCATAGAGATATTTAATAAATAATGTTTTTCACTTGGGAATGGTTCGTATCGTATGCGGTTTTATTCTATTAATAAATTCCAAATTAGGTTTCTTTCATATGGGTTTTGGTGTAATCATATTACCATAAAATGGTGTGGATACCCTCAAATAGATTATTTTCTTGAGTAACATTGTTTCCTTATTCAAACTCTTTATTGTGGATTCTTCCCTAAGGAGAGTAATTAGATTTTTATCCTCTCGTATTAATTAGTATCTTATATTAGATTATTGGATTTCCTTGGAACTAGTGTTCGGAACCTGGATAATGGTCAATGAATATAGTGATGGTGAGTTTTTTGGCATTTAATTTTCAATTAATAGGTTATTTGTAAGATAATTTTATATTAAGAGTTTTATATTTTATTTTAGACATTTATAATGGGCCTTGCCGTAGTTAAGGCAAGGTCCTCCTTAGTTTTCGGTACCTTGTAATTTTTTTTTGAAATTTAATGTTTTTATTTTTTCTAATAAACTAATTATAATAAATATTTTCAGGTGTATAAATAAATATAGTGGATATAATTACTATACCCCTATCATTTTTTTCATTATTAGGTATTCAATTTATTATTTTTCATTATTCCTGAGTTTTGAGGTACTCATGTAAATATATTTAGATTTTCTGAAGTATATCTATTATTAATATAGTAACACACTGTGTTTATAGGAAACAGTTAGTTTTTCATTTTTATAGGGCCTATATCTAGTTTATTTTTCCCATACATGTCTTAGTCCACATGGATATCATTTGGTTGAGACCAAAATGTGTATATTACAAAGTATACTATGTAATGTATTGGTGAATATGGTGAATAGTGCATGGAGTTATCATATTTTAAGTGAATGAATGCACCCATAAGATTAATGAATATATATTTTAATAGATACATTAATCTCAATTGATGTAATATTTCCCAATGTGTGAAACCAAAGTTTATGAGGGGTCATGAGAGACCATTAATCCTCAAAATCATGATGCATGGTGTGGGAAACTGTGAAGTCTTCCCATGTTTTAAAATAATTGAAATTAACCTTCTTCAATCACTCAATTTATGATAATATTAATCCTATACTCCTCCAATATACTACCATTCCACATTTGTTCCTACTACATAATTTCCACTAAATTCCATGGAAATCGCTCTATGGTTCATCATTACTTGAGACTGGATAATTATTGTAATCACTCCTTCATCTAATATCATTAGTTGTTTATAATATCTTCATCTTTCCACAGAGGTACATTGTGACCTAGGGTATTACATTGACCATCATTCAATGGGATATTTAATGATTTAAATGTTTTTTGGGACCTTTAATGATCACTCTTCCCATTTAAGGTTGGATTATCAAATGTCATAGTGAGAGTGACATGATTCTATTAGATCTAGGAAGGTTACCCATTTATTTCCATTAAATTATAGATCCATTGACAACATGATTTTCAAATTCGTGTTATAGGTTCCTATAGATATAATTATCCATGTTAATGAAATTTATAAGTATAAAATGGATTTTTAACTTGGTTTTCATTTCGTATGACAGGTTTTCCTATTAAAAAATGTATTTTAGAAAAATCAACTTCCCCAGTCATTATGTGTTCAATAAATCATACATATGGATTTTATATAAGTATTTATATGTATTTATATTTGTTTTAGTCTCAACCATATTTTATAGATGTTTGATTGTACTTTGAAATAATGTTTTGAAACTACTATGTATAAAAAAAATATTTAATAAAAAATTGAAAATATTTTTCAATATATCCTCATAATAGTTATTTTTATAAGGATGGATATGTGGATATGTTGGTAAAATAAAATTTGGACTTATGAAATTTAAATCCGAAGATAAAATCACTTATTGTTTGGAATTGAATCACAGTTAAGGGATTTCATTGTTATATTAGGATTATGTGGTACCGCAAATAAATGGCTGTTATGGGTTTTTTTGTCTATGGCTCTTTTTTTATTTTTGGGTTTGTGTCTATATATATAATAGTTTCTATATCGATTTATATTTCTATATATATACACCTGAATTATATAAACATTTGTTACTACTGACATGACCCCAATTTATTTTTTGACATCATAATCCTTGAAAATATAGAGGGATTCCTGGAAAAAAATATTTTAGTAGATTTGGATTAAAATATAGCTACATTCTCATAGTACTGATATTCCATAGTTTGGGAGTTTACCCTAAATTAGGCCAGATATGGTGTTCCTGAGTGTTAGGTTGTTAGATTCCATTAGATACATTGATTGTATGGATCATATTTAGTACTATTTTATATTTTAAATTTAATTGTCATGTGTTCCAATTATTATAGGTAGTTATATGATATTATTCATATGTTTTAGTGAAAATTGAATAATAAATTATATTATCATATAATGTTACTCTCTTATGAAATACTATTAGAACAATTCGTTATGATTTTTTAATGATAATGTATTAATTATTTTAATGAAAAATATTATTATACATTATTTTAAAAAAATATCATTCAAAATTAAACACAAATACCTCATATGAATATATTATAAGGGTTTTGAATAGTAATCTCCTATGATTAGTGTTTATATTAATTAGAAACACATAAATTTTAATTGTATTTCAATATAGCTTGAAATAGATATTATATATAATCATAATGTGTTGGGTGTTTTTTCATTTTTTTCAATACATACTAGTTTTCTTATGAATTCCTCTAAAAAAGATTTCAGTTTCTAGTTTATTATTCAATAAATTTTTTGACTGTTCTTGGAAATAGGTATTGTTGTTAACATCGTGTATAATTGAAATTAGTTAGGGTTATAATTTTTAAAATTAATATTTTATCATCCTAGTCAGGTATTTATGTATTATATCATATTTTTATTTTTATTGTATATTTTTATTGGTTTGTCGAGTTTTTTTTATTTAAAATTCCAGATTTATTTTTTCTTATATGTGAATATTTTTTCTGTTGATTTATTATGGATGTGATTTTATTTACTATCGATGATAGAATTTTTTTTGGATCCTAAATTATATTTATTAGTAAAAATACATCCCATGATCTCAACATATATTCCTTGAATAAAATTTCTCGCTTGGTGAAATTGAGATGGAGTATGTTATAAGATATATTGGGTACCCATCCAAAGGTCTTACTCTGATTAGTTCATGAGATGTATTGGGGCTAGTATGAAATCCATTATAGAACATTTCTAATTCGACATTAAATTCCATGATGTAAACTATAACATCACGAATTGAAATATTAAAAATATAGTAAACATCTTCTTCTAGGCAAAATATTTTAATCAATTTTCCAAACAATACATAAAAAATAAAATATCACCACATTAGTACTTGGGAAATTCAATTTGAAACTTTCTCTACACCACTATTAATAAATATAGATTCACCCCATCATTATGAACATATTTCATTATATAGGATGATGGGGGAACGATTTTATTAACATCATAGTGTTTTTCATTGGGATATGTTTCATTAATTAATTTTATTATGACATAAAATTTAAATCATTCGATAAATGTTAAATGATCTTCATGGAAAATCATAGTAATCTTTTTATATTTGGTTCTAATTCCAACAGAATTACACAAAATGTTAAACTAAATTATTTTAGCTATTTCAAAATTAGTGTTCATAAAACATTTGAGGAAAAGAGATTAATATAGAAAATTATATTTGAGAATAATAAGTATGAAATTATTTTCATTTAATAATGAAACTAATTGGAACTCCTTATAGATTAGAAATAATTTAATTAAGAATCATATGATATTTAGATAGAATAATAGTTGTGTTTGAAGATAAATTATTATCATTTTTTAAAGGAATCAAAAACTTCTTACTCACTTGTATCAGACATTAATTAAGATGGTTGATCTTTTTCGGGTGAAATAAATATCTAATCATCTAATGATTATTTTCATAATAACTGGAAAAACAAAAATTAAGGACTGTAATTGAGGGTGGCATATTTTAATAATTTTTTTTCCAGTGGGAGTTATATAAGTGAATAATCCATAAGAAATTACTGGTAAAATCAATCCTTCCCATAAAAACCTCTTATATCATGAACAAAAGGAGGCATTTCAATATAATAAATAATACTAATAGTTTCTAGGTTAACATTAGTGTATTTACTTGTTATTTGATGACATTAAACCATATATCATTCGACCATGATGTGATAAATCTCTAAATTGACCACTTGATTAATTTCTTAACATCCTTACAAAACATTATCAAAATGATTTAAATAATTATAAATTGAATTTATATCAACATATAATTCATCCATTGAGATTGCAATGATATTTTTTATAATTTCATTGAATATTATCAATATGAATCCTTAGAACATGTCTTCGATATTATAGATTCCAATAGGAGTTCATCAAAAAATAAATGTTCCATTTAAATATGTGAAAATAAATTTTTTATTAATCTTTCAGTTCAACTATGATTATATTATAATTACATTATACATTTAAAAATCAATACTAATATCTTTCACATAGGAGTTTAATAATATGACAACTATTGAGTAATTAGAAGGGATCAGTTGTTATTGTATCAATCAATTTTTGATAGTAAATGCACATTCCCCATATAGTCCTTATTTTAGTAGACAAAATTTATCCTTTATCATTTTTTTCCACTATGTATTCACTCATTAAATGCACTAAATATTACGGACTGACAAAATGACTTTCAGAGATAGTTAATAATAATCAAGAATATAAAATTATAATCATTTATTAATTGATGAATTTATTTATAATATGTGTAAAAAATCATTGTGGTTTCCTAAAATGTTATATATTAAATTAAATATGTGTTCTATTAGTATTTGTATTAGGGTTGATACCATTTAGATGGGCTCAGTCCATCCTATCCTTAGATTCCCATTTGAAAAAAAATTACAAAATATATATTCAAATCATTTGAAATATCATCATTTTTTATGAATAGTAGAGTTCTTGACAAACCCTTGTAGATATATTGAAATTATAGTTAAATAGGATTAAGATCAAGTGTTTGAAATTTTTCAATTGATTTAGATAATGATGTGAAGGCTTGACTATCCAATATTAATATTATGAATACAAATAATTACACTTCTTTTATTAATTTACGTAACTCCTCCATTTTTTTGTGTAATTCCTTGTGATGCAGTTCTCCCTTTGCTATTAAATCATATTCATCAACTATACCAAGAAATAAAAATCAATAATTGATGTTTTTTTGAATATATTTTTTGATTTTAAATTTTATATTTAATTCCCCAAATATAAAAAATAACCTCCCCTATTGGAAATCAATTATATATTTATATAATGATATGAAACGTCTCGTAATATTCAGAGGGTTCCAATTATTTTAATCCATATTAAGGATGTGGATGTCAGTAAGAAACTAAAAAATTTCAACCTAGAGATTTATATAAATTAAAATTCTCCATGTGTTCTTTACTGATCAATCAATCATTTGTGAAGTGACCTATGTTGGATTAATGTTTGTAATCCACATTTCTTAAGAAAATCAATATTAAATGTGTTTAACATTATCTGTATTGTCAAATAGATCCATCAAAAACTAGAAACATCTAATATTATAATGTTTTATGAAAATATATCATTATTGGTTTAGGATTTATGGGTCAATGTATGACTACTATACATTCCCCATTAATTAAAAAAACCACCCTACATCTACTTTTATTTATTTAGGTTGAATATATTTTAGAAACATGGTATATTTGGTAATTTATATGGGTCTATGTATGACTAAAATACGTTCCCCATTAATCAAATTCTACATTTAAATTATTTGTCAATAATTTTTGGGGATTGAGGATGTTTTGAATGAACACTCAATCATTTATTGAACAATTTTAGTTACTTTTATTTTAAACATTTTTTAACTAATGATTCTTATTTTCACCATACTATTACATTTCCTTATCATGAATATCATTCCCATTTAATTAATATCCTCTACTATACGTAGATGTTCCCTTTATATTTAATAAGGAACATTCATTTTCCATTTTGGACATTTTTGTTCCACATCCTATTCTGATAGATTATACATAAAATCTAAATTTAACCTCTTTGTCACCTAGTTTATTTCCTTGTGGTAAATCATTGATATTTTAAGCTCTAAATCTAAATTAATTGTCCATGATATGCATATTATATTTTATGTTTTGCAATTTTATATCTTTTTCATCAAATTTTGATTGACTGATTGACATGAATTGCAATAGAACTGATTATGAATTGGATTGACCCTATATCCAAGTAGGGTCATAGATTATGGGTTTCATTAACCATTTTTATATTTTTTGCTACTATGATAGTGTCCAATAAGACTATTCAGTTCCTCAAACTTGTCATAATATTAAAAGATTAATGGTAGGTTACATAGTTATTTTAGTTGACCCCATGTTGGTGTTGAGAAATTGACCAACTCATAGTTCCTTTCAACCAAAATTTTGTATATAATTGGTGTTTTTGTTATAATCAATTAAGGAATTTCATGTATTATAATATTAAAAAAAATTATTAATTTAATTCAATGATATACTATTAAATCACATGAAATAAATATGGGGACCTATGTGGTGTTGGAACGATTCAAGTTGAAAAATTTTACTTCTTAAGGAAAACATAATGAAAATTTATTTTTCCTATTATTGAGTGCATCTAATTATGAAATTAACTGTATAAGAATGTAAACATGTTGAACTCCTTTTCTTCTTCTTTTAATGACTTTTCACAGCTATAAATTGTATCTGTCCATGATTTGAATCATGGTATATATATTTTCTAGATATATATCCATGATTTATTTTCATATTGTCTTGTTGATAGATGATATACATTAACCAAAATTTAAATGGAAGACAGTCAAAAAGTAGTTCACCAACTTCAATCCATGATGAGGACAATGAATTATCATGGACATGAATCATTTTCACAGTTTCTCTTGTGATTTATATTAATTTTGATAAAAAATAAATTGAGGTGTTAATTATTCTAGAGAGAATGTGATGTCATACAACATTGATCATAAACATATTGTCTTTCTACTTTCTAGGTAAATATTTTGTATATGTCTTAGCTTTTTGACTAATATTATACATTTCCTCATATTGAAAATTGGAACTATCTATGAATTCGTGTGCCTTCAGTCACCCAATTATATTGAAATATTTTACTAAATTTATTTAATCTATTCATATTCATTTAATTGTATTCACTACTCATGCAATTAAATTTTTCAGGTTGTTTTACAAGAATATCCATCAAATGATTCAACTCTGTGATCATTTCCAAGCTCTGTGGTATTGAGATTCCTAGTATAATTCTAAGTATAATGTTCCTCATTTCTTGTCTTGGGATATTCCTATGCAATTTTTCATTGAGATAGTTATAAAAGTGAGTATGTTTGTTTTTTTAGGTTGTGTTGGAATGTGAGTTTCTATTCTATTGTCCCATTGGCCATTATTTTATTAAAGGAGATACCAAATAGATATTTTCATTTCCAATGGTGTTCTTATTCTAGATCTTACGGTGGTTTGTTTTTTGACTTTTCAATGTAATGATTGTTCATCATCCATAAGAAAAATACCTATTATTGTTTAAAAAACATAAATTTAATTTATAACCTGTACATTCTCTTTATAAATGTTTCCAAAAAAAATTTATTCCCAATCATGGAACAACATATTTAAAATATTTTAACATACAAGATACTGTAGTAATGGTAAGTAGGGTAGACCCACAAAAATCATGAGTTTAGGACACTATGTCAAAACATAGGGAATCCTAGTAATGAATCATTTTTATTATTTATAAGAATTCATTTTATCGATTTATATATATAATAGTTTTAGGGGTAATTTTATTTAGAATCTTGAAATAAATATATACATATTTCTAATTCTATCTAATGATTTTTCAAAATGCCTATTTTTTTATATTAAAATAAATTTCATTAATTTAGAATTTTAATTTTTTAAAAACTGAAATAATTTTTTCATTATTAAAAAAAATTATTGGGGTGAATTTATTGGATTTTTGTTAAAATATAATTCTTCATGTGAATAGTAAAAATTTAAATCATAATAAAAAACGTATACCTTCATCTCATATATTTAAAAAGAAAACATATATTGTGTATTAGTTTCCAATTTATTTATGTCCCATTTTCCAAATAATTATCTGATTAATATTATATTAATTTATATTAAACTTTAATATGTATAATATAAATTTATTAATTTAAAACGCTTTTAAATAATTATTTTCATTTATTTTTGAGTAATTATATTAAAATAAATTTATATAAATTATGTATATTAATAAATGAAAATTTCATGTAATATTTATAAAAAAAATTAAAATATATTAATTTGGTTGATTTCATTTTTGTTTATAATGAATAGTTACCATGGTAAAAATTAGTCAACACGGTAAATGGTAAAACATGTTAATTTATGTAAAATAAAATTGATATGGTCAAAAAATACTATAATAATTATAATTTAATGATAATATTTAAACCTCCACAAACATATAAAATAACTTATATTTATTGTTTCCCACATTACCATGACTTATACAATTGTAATATTTAAATATTTTTGACAATTTCAAGTGTACCACTACTAGTAATTATATAATCGATGCTCTTACCCTCACATAATCAAAAAATTTATGCCATCTATATTAGAAATTCCCTATTAAAATATATTGCTTACATTATTTACCATGTCATAGATTTCATTTTATCTGTATAATTCCACCCTAGAATGATAATGTGCAATCCAGAGGAGGCTTTTTAAAGAAGTTGAATAACGCTTAACTAGTTATTTTTTCATACTCTACCTCATTAAAATGTATCAAAAAATGTTTTTTATAACATAAGTTTTTTTAATAATCAAAAAAATTAATAATTTTATTATAAAATAATTCTTCATATCTTTTTCCATTATATGGAAATGAAAACATCTCTCGTGGGTACATTTTGACTTCCTCCTCTATGAAGCGTTGTGATTTATTTTTCATTTATGATTTTTATATATAGCCATAATGATGTATTTAATTATTAAAAATATGATTTATAAACTAATTATGATTTTATAAAGGATTGTTTTTATATAAATTAATTCAATTATAGCTCATTATGAACCGAAAATATCATTTATATGAACGTAAAAATAATTTCTCATTGAAACTACATGAGTGGTTTTTCATGATTACATTAAATTATTGTTTTTAAAATAATATATAATGTCTAAATATAATAATTATTAATGTTATAGTATTATTAATCAATTAATCCTTTAACACATTCAATCTATGTAGGATATTTTAAAAATTCTAAAATGAACATCCTCAAAATGACTCGGTTCAATTTAAATAATTTGGTAATTAAGTAAGACATGGTGATAAATGGAATAAAATGAATAATGATAACATATTGAAATTATAATTATTTCCATGGAATGTACATATCTATTAAAATTTTATTATTATGAATTTATATAATGTAAGAAGTTAAATTGGACCTAAGGTATGATAATTTTCCTGAACACCTTTTTTTAGTAATCCTTTCAAATATCATTCCTATATATCCAGGTTTATTTAAATGTATCAATACTAATTATGTTAATACATCAAAGACAACTAAAGATTATTTTAATCTATTTTTTACATTATTTAAAATCTTATAAAATGGATTATGTTCAAAATTGTAGTTATTGTTATCTTTCTTCCTTTTTAAAAAATATTTAATCAATTTCTTTTATAACATATACTATTTAACTATATATTATTTTTATCATAGCTATTATTTATTATCAATATTATTATATATTTTTAAATCGTTATTCTAATAAGATGTCACTTGAACCTATATGGGAATTTATTATCTTTACAAGAGAAAAATGATATTTGTCTTTATCCCGATGTGAAAGTTGAATGTTCTTTTCTTATGGGTTCAAATGAGTTTTTCTAAAAAATTATGATGAAAAATATAGAATTATACATTTTTCCATTATTTTATTATACATTAGAATTATATAGTATGACATGTTAATTTTATATAGCTTATGATGATGGAATATCCTGATATAGCTCTTCAAAGGATGAATAATAACTATTGGATGGTCAAACATTCCACCTTAGATTCAATGTAAAATACTGAAAAGTGTTATTGAATGAAATTAGGGAGTATTTGAAAATCACTACTCATTTGGATAATATGTACATTTTAAAAATGCATCCATTTATTTATGTTATATTTTTCATAAGTATCGAAAACACTAAAACCACAATATCATGGGAATGTAAAAATAAAAAATTCATTATATTTATAATATATTTATAATTTGTAAAAAAATGTGATATGTTTGGTATTATGGATAGTCTTAGATAACTTTTATGGCTAGTATGAGAATTAAAATTATAACGACCCACACTTTACATACATTGTTAATACTTCAAAATTGAATCACACTTATTACAACATATGACAAAACCACAAAGGACCGTATAGGTATAGTGTCTTTAGAAACTGGGAAACATAAACAACTGGTTCATAAATCTTCTACAGTGTCTCCCATTTATTTCATCATATCTAGGGTCCATATTCTACTTAATATCCATCTTCCTGGCCTGGGGAAAAGAAAACATTAAAGGGTGAGCTCAAATGCTCAGCAAGGGCAAATAAAGGAAATAAAAATCATATCATATCTTGTTGAAAATTAAAACCTGCAAAAGAGATCATAATATCTTAACAGGGAATAAATCATAGAACTGAAAATAAGATCCCCATAATCATAACATAAAACTTGAATCTTTGTGGCATGCACACATAATCATGGAAAATCATTTCTTGTTAGTCAAGACTCATTGCCAAGACTATCTTAGTGGACAAAGTCCCTTTCTGAACCGAGTTCACTCCTCGTTTCAGTCCTGTATCACTGAACCGAAATAACCTTCCGTTCCAGCCATGTCTATCTCATGAGATATAAAATCATTACCCAATGCATTGGAGGGAGATATAGGTCCCACCCATCTTATAATGAATCCTTTCTTATGTGTGCCACATAATCATAAAACATACATCATCGCATAACACATATAACAAAAATGGGATTCTTGAAACATCATAAATCAATTCATATAAGATAAAGGAATTCTTAAACATAATTCCATCACAACATAGTCAAACCAATGTAAAAATATGGATAGAAACAGAACCCTTTATTATCTTAGATGGAAAATAATTTTGATAAAACACTTGAATTGAATTCTTGAGGAAAATATCCTTTCTTCTTCAAAAACATTTTTCCTTTCATAACATGTCATACAACTTTAAAATAAAAGAAGTTGATTAAAAATAAACTTGAAAACTTGTAAAGGAAGCTTCTTTGAAGTAATGTTTTAAAAATCCATTCATGCCGTATAAGTTAAAAAAAAACATTCTTCGTACTTTTGTCGGAAAAGTCAAAAAGTACCTCGTACGGAAAAACGACAAAAGATTCCTTTCATATTGTTTACAAAAAACTCACCTAAGGGTAAAATTGGATTTAAACTATTTCAAGTGGATGGAAACAATATTACATATTGAGGGAACATGGATGTGGATGATAAAATACACCCCAGTAAATACTTACGAATAAACAATCTCGGATAAAAAAATGAGATTGTGATATTTCCCTTACCTTATGTCCGATTTGCTTTGTTCGTGTCCGAAGCTCCTGTATAATGGTTTAAATAATGTTATTGACTTATTCCAGAATCATACATATTGATATGATATCATATATGGTCATATTATTAGCTTCTTGTTAGTAATATTTCATTGTTACTTGTTACTCGGGTCTTTATAACTTTTTGTTCTTATACGTGTTTTGTCGAATAAGTTCTTATTCTTATCTTTAGGTTATAGATAATTCATTTCCAGAATGGTATTAGTGTAGTATATACCATATTCATTCATTCAATTCATTTATATAATCATTATGAAATGAAGATCATGTAGAACGAGTCGCATCACATCGTGGAGACGGTATTCCGTACGTACGCACGATTGATGATATCGTTCCTATGATCGTGGAATTGTATTGGAGTATATATATATATTATTTCAGTATCAATATTACTTAATAATAATCATATATAGTTACTGATTACACCATTATACCCATCCTTGTAAGGTGATGGTGGAAAATAGATTACACCACGGCGTGGAGACGGTATTCCGTACGTACGCACGCGCGGTGATTTCATTTTTCCGTAGGATGGATAGAAGGTGAATTAGGGTTGTTTCATATTTATAATAACATATCAGTATGTAAGTAATACTGATGTTATTACTTTGTCATGAAACAACTAAAGAAGAAGAAGTTGAAGAAGAAAGAAATTGAAAAGATCGGTAATGGATATTACCTCTTCTTTGGAACGCCTTTTTGAATCCTCCACTTAAGGAACTAAGATTGGTCTTTGGAGAAGACCAGGACCTCTAGGATTATTCTAGGGAAGTGGAGAAGGGAAAATGGCAGGGGTTGGCCGAGCTTGAGTGCTCAATTTGGTGTGAGGAGGAGGGGGAGGAGGTGCCCTTTTATAAGGGAGGAGAGGGGCACCTTAGGAATATCTCAAAATATTATTTTATATTAAAGTCAAAATCGGTTTATAATGGTTCCAAAGGGTCTTATTTCGAAGATAAGGTGGGGAGGGGTCAAAATCCTATCAACCAATAGAATTTAGACAAGTTTAGGATATTATTTTAACCTTATCAATTAGATTTAACTCTAAGTTTAATAATTTAACTTTTACCATGTCTTTTTGTTTTCTTTCACTATATGGTTAATACACTTACAATAACATGCCAAACGAACCCCAAATTGTTTATTATTAATATATATATCCTTATCTAAATCATTTGGCCGAACCTTAGATTTTTAGGAATACAATAACAATTAATAATATAATATTTGATTTAAAAACTATTTTGTGTCAATTTTGACACTATTTGATATATGATTTTTGTGAAAGTCATAACAGAATTAAATGTTCAAACCAAGTTGATTAAATCAACATTAATATATCATAGTAACCTAGAAAATTAGTGGAATTCATAAAAAGTCTCAAATTACATTTATTTTTGTGTTTATAACATCGATTATGTCAATATTTCGTTAACAAGATAATTACTGCATCATCTTTGTGTCATAAATAAATTAAATTATTTGATGTCTAAAAATTACAAATAAAATACCATCATGTAGGAAATCTTTTTAGCTTTCTAATTAATATTTACAATCGAATTTATCTTATGTATAACCCTATATTAAAAATGATTTACTTATTAAACTTTGATTTTAACTATTTTAACCCTTCTTTAAATAAATTAATAATAAATGTCCTAATCTAATCCAAGTGTGCCTAAATGGTCATATTTTATTCCTAAGTTTGTTTTTGGTCGAATTACACTTGTCCAATAGAATTAGGACATGTGTTAGGGTAATATTAATATCATATTTACCCTTAGTTACCCTATTTACTATTAACCGCGGTAAAAATAGTAAAAAGTTACTATTCACCAAAAAATTATTTTCATCTCATTGAACCACATTTTAGTCCTTGATATTAACCGTTTCTCTCGGATTTTTGAAATTCCATTCACAGAAGCAGTAAAATTAAGTTTTATGCAAAATTCAGTTTTTAACCTACCACTTAGTGGTTTCACTATTCATCAAAAATTGAAAGTTTTCAGAAAAATACCAAAATTTCACCCTAGGCTAATTTCGATATTCTGAGTCCAAAAATGAAGTCCATTTTGAAAAATAAAATTTATAAAATTTCAAAAAGTATTTATTACTATTCATAACGGCTAGTTTTAATAGCATATTTTTGTTTAGTGAAACTCGGTATTGCGTACGACGCAAGCTATCGAGGAAGGTCGCGATTGCGTGTAAAGCAAGCCAAGAAAGTGTTGTGTAGAAAAAGATTCCTTTGATGATTTATATAACATAAAAGTCTCGGGTGTTACATTCTACCCCCCTTAAAAAGAATTTCGCCCTCGAAATTCGTCACTTTGCAACAAACAAATGAGGATACTTCTCCCTCATCATATCCTCAAGCTCCCATGTAGCTTCTTCAAGTTGGTGGTTTCTCCATAAAACTTTCACCAAGCGAGTGGTCTTGTTTCGTAGGACTTTTTCGCTACGATCCAGAATCTCTATCGGCTGTTCTTCATAAGAAAGATCTTGCTCCAGCGGTACTACTTCTGAGCTGAGTACATGTGAAGGATCTGGTATGTACTTTCTCAGGAGAGATACATGGAACACATCGTGAACTTGAGAGAGATTCGGTGGAAGCGCCAATCGGTAAGCGACCTTCCCAACACGATCCAGTATTTCAAAAGGACCGATATATCTAGGGCTCAACTTCCCCTTCTTTCCAAATCTCATAACCCTCTTCCAGGGAGATATTCGTAAGAACACTTTATCACCCACTTCAAACTCTAGGTCTTTTCTTCGGTTGTCGGCATAACTTTTCTGTCGACTCTGAGCTGCTCTTATGTGTTGTTGAATAGATCTGACCTTTTCTGCCATTTCATCAACGAGATCAGGTCCTAATAGCTTTCTTTCCCCAACTTCATCCCAGCAAGTTGGAGTCCTGCATTTCTTTCCATAGAGAGCTTCATAAGGAGCCATCTGAATACTGGAGTGAAAGCTATTATTATAAGAAAATTCCACCAAAGGTAGGTGTTGATCCCAACCTCCTTTGAAATCCATAGATCAAGCTCTCAACATATCTTCTAGGGTTTGAATTGTTCTCTCAGACTGACCGTCTGTCTGGGGATGATAAGCAGTGCTGAAACTCAACTCTGTATCCAGAGTATGCTGAAGACTTCGCCAGAACTTCGAGGTAAATCTCGGATCCCGATCAGATATAATAGAAAGTGGTACTCCATGCAATCTTACCACTTCCTTTACATATATCATGGCAAGCTGATCTAGAGAGAAATCCTCTCTAATAGCAATGAAGTGTGCAGACTTTGTAAGACGATCAACTATGACCCAGATAGAATTATTGCCTTTGGATGTTTTAGGAAGTCCTGTGACAAAGTCCATAGTGATGTTTTCCCATTTCCATTCGGGTATGGGTAATGGTTGTAACATCCCCTTAGACTTCTGTCTCTCAGCTTTAACTTGTTGACAAACCAAGCATCGAGAGACATATTCAGCAACATCTCTTTTCATGCCATCCCACCAGAAGTACTCTTTCAGGTCCCTATACATCTTCGTGCTTCCAGGATGAATAGAGAATGAAGAACTATGAGCCTCATCCAGCAGCTCTTTCTTTAATTCGGGGATGGGAGGAACACAAACCCGATTCCTGAACTTTATTATCCCATCACAATCAAGGTTGAATTCAGGAACATTTCTCACCTTCTTTTGTAACTCGACATCTTCTTTCTGTGCCTCTTTAATCTTCACATGTATAGATGGTTGAACATTCATTTGAGAAAGATAAGAGTTTTCCCCTTCCATTATAATTCCAAGATCCATCCTTTGTAAATCCATAAATATTGGATCTTTTGTGATCCTCATCATGGATAAACTAGCATGGTCTTGTCGACTTAATGCATCTGCCACCTTGTTTGCTTTCCCAGGGTGGTAATGGATTGAGCAGTCATAATCCTTAATCAGCTCCAACCATCTTCTTTGGCGCATATTCAACTCCTTTTGTGTGAAAATATACTTTAAACTTTTATGATCAGTATAAATATCACACCTTTCACCATAAAGGTAATGCCTCCAAATCTTTAATGCAAAGATTACCGCAGCCAACTCCAAATCATGTGTTGGGTAATTTTGCTCATGGATTTTCAACTGTCTGGAGGCATAAGCTATCACCATATCATTTTGCATAAGAACACACCCCAATCCCTTCTTGGATGCATCACTGTAGATCACAAACCTTTCTCCACTACAAGGCAGTGTGAGCACAGGTGCAATGGATAACCTTCTTTTCAACTCCTTGAAATTCTCTTCACATTCCTCTGTCCAGACAAACTTAACTCCTTTCCGAGTCAACTTGGTGATTGGATTAGATAACCGTGAAAAATCTTTTACAAAACGTCGATAATATCCAGCCAAACCAAGAAAACTTCGGATCTCAGTTACTGTTGTTGGTCTTGACCATCTTTCGATAACCTCTGTTTTTGCTGGATCCACAGATATCCCCTCTTTTGAGAATATATGACCCAAAAATGCAACTTTTTGAAGCCAAAATTCACACTTGGTAAATTTGGCATAAAGCTTCTCTTTTCTCAGGGTCTTCAATATAATTCTCAAGTGATCTTCATGCTCTTCCTTGCTCTTTGAATAGACAAGAATATCGTCTATAAAGACTACCACAAATTGATCAAGATAGTCTCTAAAGACTCTATTCATTAGATCCATGAAGATAGCAGGGGCATTAGTAAGACCAAATGGCATCACTATAAATTCATAGTGTCCATACCTTGTACGGAAAGCCGTCTTTGGTATATCCTCCCTTTTGACCCTTAATTGATGATACCCTGAACGAAGATCAATCTTGGAAAAGTATTGAGCTCCGCGTAGTTGGTCAAATAAGTCATCAATGCGTGGGAGAGGATATTTGTTCTTGATAGTGATCTTGTTAAGTTCTCGATAATCAATGCAGAGTCTCATTGATCCATCTTTCTTCTTAACAAATAGAATAGGTGCTCCCCAAGGTGACACACTAGGGCGTATGAATCCCTTATCAAGATTCTCTTGGAGTTGCTTCTTCAATTCCTGCAACTCAATTGGGGCCATTCTATAAGGTGTCTTTGAAATAGGCAAAGCACCCGGTACGAGTTCTATTGAAAACTCAACTTCACTATTTGGTGGAAGACCTGGTAATTCCTCCGGAAAGACATCATCAAACTCCCGTACAATGGGCATATTCTTAATCGTAAGTTTCTCTCCAACCATTTGAGATAAATAACCTTCATTTAGTGGAATCATGACCCATAAGATGGAAGGAATTTCCACTGGAAGGTTATGTTCATCCTTGCATTGATAGACGATCGTAGATTGATCAGGAATATGAAATGTGACTTCCCTTCATTGGCAATTGATATGAGCTCCATGTAGAGAAAGCCAATCCATGCCAAGAATCACATCAAATTCCACTAAAGGAAGGATCACAAGATTTGCAGGAAGCACTTTCCCACAAACTTCGATCGGAGAAGAATTATAAACTTCTGATGCGATTGATGTGCCATTAGGTGTTGTCACAGCTAACTCAACATCTAATTGTTGAGGTAGTACGGTGATACCCTTAGAAAATTTTCAGAAATAAAAGAGTGGGTGGATCCAGAATCAAATAAAACATTTGCTACTTTAGAGTGGATGGTAAGTGTACCTTTCACCACATCGTTATCGTACTCCACATCGCTGATAGAAATTGCATGTGACTTTCCTTTTTCTTTAGCCTTAAGAGTTTGTTGACGTCGACCATCATCATCAACCCTTGGATTTGGGCATTGATTGGCATAATGCCCCATCTCCTTGCACTTGAAACATTGAAGTGTGGTAGGATCATTCTGTGTATCCCTTCCATTGTTTGAATCATTAGACATCTTCTTCCCATTATCACGGCATTCAAATGCCCGATGACCTTCCTTTCCACATTTAAAACATTTACTTGTCCCTTTAAGACAACTCCCTCCATGTTTCTTTCCACACTTTGAGCATAAGGGAAAGTTCATCTTCTTTTCAGTGTGCTCTTTAGAGTTTCCTTTGAATTCCATCTTCCTCTTCTTATCAAACCCATGTGACTGATGGGTTACTCAAATCTCCATCTCGACTTTGAGAGCACATCGAACGATTTCCTCGTAGCTATTGAAGTCCCTTATGGCTAACGCCCTTCGAAGACTTGGTTTTAAGCCACTAAAGAATCGATCGATCTTACTCTCAGGTTGGATAATAATTCCAGAAGCGTACCTTGCAAGTCTGGTAAAATTTGCTTCATAGGTACCAACAGATTCATCATCCCTTTGCTTCAGTTCAAGGAACTCTTTCTCCATCTTTGTTCGGAGAATACGAGGGAAGTACTTATTGAAAAATAAGTTCTTGAACTCGTCCCATTCCATAGACTCAATTTCATCCCTTTGCCTCGTATTCTTAACAAGATTCCACCATTGATCCGCATCTCCTTCCAAACGATACACTGCTAGGATGACTTTATCATGCTCAGAACATTGAAGAACTGAAAATATCTTTTCAGTAGTACTAATCCATTGTTCAGCAACTAATGGATCAGTAGACCCGCTGAAAGATGGTGGACGCTGCCTCATGAAGGATTCAACAGAATGTTGCTCCCTTCTTTGTTCGTTTGGAAATCCTGCATGATTCATAGCTTGAGAAAGTTGTGTGAGCATGGCTACAAGATTTTGCATTCCAGCTCCCATATCGTTTGGTTGCCCAGGGGGACAATCATTGCATTGCCCATCGCATTCCGCATTAACACGGTTCCTTCGGGTTCCAGCCATTGACTAAAACCAAGAAGAATAGTGTGAGCAACACTAATTATAATAGGAAACCACATAATTCAAGAATAAAATTTTCATGCTTAAGGTCTTATCCTAGGTTATTCATGGCCATTTCTAAGATTGTGTTCTATGCTTAGACTTATTCTTAGGGTTCTTACTAAGGCTTTCACATCCTAGTTTCCAAAGGTTGACTATACCTTTCCTCTGATACCAACTATAATGACCCACACTTTACATACATTGTTAATACTTCAAAATTGAATCACACTTATTACAACATATGACAAAACCACAAAGGACCGTATAGGTATAGTGTCTTTAGAAACTGGGAAACATAAACAACTGGTTCATAAATCTTCTACAGTGTCTCCCATTTATTTCATCATATCTAGGGTCCATATTCTACTTAATATCCATCTTCCTGGCCTGGGGAAAAGAAAACATAAAAGGGTGAGCTCAAATGCTCAGCAAGGGCAAATAAAGGAAATAAAAATCATATCATATCTTGTTGAAAATTAAAACCTGCAAAAGAGATCATAATATATTAACATGGAATAAATCATAGAAGTGAAAATGAGATCCCCATAATCATAACATAAAACTTGAATCTTTGTGGCATGCACACATAATCATGGAAAATCATTTCTTGTTAGTCATGACTCATTGCCAAGACTATCTTAGTGGACAAAGTCCCTTTCTGAACCGAGTTCACTCCTCGTTTCAGTCCTGTATCACTGAACCGAAATAACCTTCCGTTCCAGCCATGTCTATCTCATGAGATATAAAATCATTACCCAATGCATTGGAGGGAGATGTAGGTCCCACCCATCTTATAATGAATCCTTTCTTATGTGTGCCACATAATCATAAAACATACATCATCGCATAACACATATAACAAAAATGGGATTCTTGAAACATCATAAATCAATTCATATAAGATAAAGGAATTCATAAACATAATTCCATCACAACATAGTCAAACCAATGTAAAAATATGGATAGAAACAGAACCCTTTATTATCTTAGATGGAAAATAATTTTGATAAAACACTTGAATTGAATTCTTGAGGAAAATATCCTTTCTTCTTCAAAAACATTTTTCCTTTCATAACATGTCATACAACTTTAAAATAAAAGAAGTTGATTAAAAATAAACTTGAAAACTTGTAAAGGAAGCTTCTTTGAAGTAATGTTTTAAAAATCCATTCATGCCGTATAAGTTAAAAAAAACATTCTTCGTACTTTTGTCGGAAAAGTCAAAAAGTACCTCGTACGGAAAAACGACAAAAGATTCCTTTCATATTCTTTACAAAAAACTCACCTAAGGGTAAAATTGGATTTAAACTATTTCAAGTGGATGGAAACAATATTACATATTGAGGGAACATGGATGTGGATGATAAAATACACCCCAGTAAATACTTACGAATAAACAATCTCGGATAAAAAAATGAGATTGTGATATTTCCCTTACCTTAGGTCCGATTTGCTTTGTTAGTGTCCGAAGCTCCTGTATAATGGTTTAAATAATGTTATTGACTTATTCCAGAATCATACATATTGATATGATATCATATATGGTCATATTATTAGCTTCTTGTTAGTAATATTTCATTGTTACTTGTTACTCGGGTCTTTATAACTTTTTGTTCTTATACGTGTTTTGTCGAATAAGTTCTTATTCTTATCTTTAGGTTATAGATAATTCATTTCCAGAATGGTATTAGTGTAGTATATACCATATTAATTCATTCAATTCATTTATATAATCATTATGAAATTAAGATCATGTAGAACGAGTCGCATCACATCGTGGAGACGGTATTCCGTACGTACGCACGAGTGATGATATCGTTCCTATGATCGTGGAATTGTATTGGAGTATATATATATATTATTTCAGTATCAATATTACTTAATAATAATCATATATAGTTACTTATTACACCATTATACCCATCCTTGTAAGGTGATGGTGGAAAATAGATTACACCACGGCGTGGAGACGGTATTCCGTACGTACGCACGCGCGGTGATTTCATTTTTCCGTAGGATGGATAGAAGGTGAATTAGGGTTGTTTCATATTTATAATAACATATCAGTATGTAAGTAATACTGATGTTATTACTTTGTCATGAAACAACTAAAGAAGAAGAAGTTGAAGAAGAAAGAAATTGAAAAGATCGGTAATGGATATTACCTCTTCTTTGGAACGCCTTTTTGAATCCTCCACTTAAGGAACTAAGATTGGTCTTTGGAGAAGACCAGGACCTCTAGGATTATTCTAGGGAAGTGGAGAAGGGAAAATGGCAGGGGTTGGCCGAGCTTGAGTTCTCAATTTGGTGTGAGGAGGAGGGGGAGGAGGTGCCCTTTTATAAGGGAGGAGAGGGGCACCTTAGGAATATCTCAAAATATTATTTTATATTAAAGTCAAAATCGGTTTATAATGGTTCCAAAGGGTCTTATTTCGAAGATAAGGTGGGGAGGGGTCTAAATCCTATCAACCAATAGAATTTAGACAAGTTTAGGATATTATTTTAACCTTATCAATTAGATTTAACTCTAAGTTAAATAATTTAACTTTTACCATGTCTTTTTGTTTTCTTTCACTATATGGTTAATACACTTACAATAACATGCCAAACGAACCCCAAATTGTTTATTATTAATATATATATCCTTATCTAAATCATTTGACCGAACCTTAGATTTTTAGGAATACAATAACAATTAATAATATAATATTTGATTTAAAAACTATTTTGTGTCAATTTTGACACTATTTGATATATGATTTTTGTGAAAGTCATAACAGAATTAAATGTTCAAACCAAGTTGATTAAATCAACATTAATATATCATAGTAACCTAGAAAATTAGTGGAATTCATAAAAAGTCTCAAATTACATTTATTTTTGTGTTTATAACATCGATTATGTCAATATTTCGTTAACAAGATAATTACTGCATCATCTTTGTGTCATAAATAAATTAAATTATTTGATGTCTAAAAATTACAAATAAAATACCATCATGTAGGAAATCTTTTTAGCTTTCTAATGAATATTTACAATCGAATTTATCTTATGTATAACCCTATATTAAAAATGATTTACTTATTAAACTTTGATTTTAACTATTTTAACCCTTCTTTAAATAAATTAATAATAAATGTCCTAATCTAATCCAAGTGGGCCTAAATGGTCATATTTTATTCCTAAGTTTGTTTTTGGTCGAATTACACTTGTCCAATAGAATTAGGACATGTGTTAGGGTAATATTAATATCATATTTACCCTTAGTTACCCTATTTACTATTAACCGCGGTAAAAATAGTAAAAAGTTACTATTCACCAAAAAATTATTTTCATCTCATTGAACCACATTTTAGTCCTTGATATTAACCGTTTTTCTCGGATTTTTGAAATTCCATTCACAGAAGCGGTAAAATTAAGTTTTATGCAAAATTCAGTTTTTAACCTACCACTTAGTGGTTTCACTATTCATCAAAAATTGAAATTTTCAGAAAAATACCAAAATTTCACCCTAGGCTAATTTCGATATTCTGAGTCCAAAAATGAAGTCCATTTTGAAAAATAAAATTTATAAAATTTCAAAAAGTGGTTATTACTATTCATAACGGCTAGTTTTAATAGCATATTGTTGTTTAGTGAAACTCGGTATTGCGTACGACGCAAGCTATCGAGGAAGGTCGCGATTGCGTGTAAAGCAAGCCAAGAAAGTGTTGTGTAGAAAAAGATTCCTTTGATGATTTATATAACATAAAAGTCTCGGGTATTACAAAAATAGTCACTTAAGAGCTTCATTTCTATAGTAATATTAATAGTACATATATTTTTGGGATTTCAATATTTCTTCATCCAATACATGTGTATTTAGGTGAATTTTCTATAGAGGAATCATGGAAGTTGAAGTAGGAATATATCAAGGGGATAATAACCATCCAAATCATTTACATATAATTATTTGAAAAGAAAAATCTTTATTGGAGTAAACTCAATTAGTTTATAAAAATAACATTGATTCCCATAACACATAATAATTGAATTATATGTAATAGAACATGTATATTGTGGAGACTTTCATGAATCAAAACCTACAATATTTTTATATATTGTTAGACATGATAAATGATTAAGGATAGAAAACGAAACTAGATAATATATTTGAGGTTTTGGGATATTCCAAACATCAAAATTATACAATTTATTTTTACCATTTGAAGGAAACGTCGGTGGGATGTTCATTTATGCTTAATAATGCAATAGAAAATCATTAAAATGATGACATGAGTTGGATGGTCTTTAAATATATTTTTTCACATATATAAACCAACTATTCATTTCTATATATTAAAATGGAAGATTTTGTAATTAAATATGAAATGATAAAATACTAAATAAATTATTATAAAAAATTATTGTGTTTTCTAGTTAAGAACCAAATATCATTCAAGACGACAATACTTAAGTTTATTTATTTAACCTATGTCTATTACTAAGAGTGTAATAATGTCATCTAATTAAAATAATTATACCACTTTTTATATTCTAATAATGATTATATGATGTTTTCTAAAAATCATATACCTCATGAAATATTGTGTAAGGTCCAGTATAAGTGGAGATAAATAAAGATGTTGTAACCTCAGAAACTTTGAGTTAAGACACACAGAACTCCAAAATGTGGTAAAAGTAATTTTGGGAATGTTTTATAGGGTAAGAAATACGTTAATGAGCTGGAATGAACCATTTTCCACATGAGACTATATAAAAAAGTGTTCTGACACAAAATGTGATGGTAAAATAGATAGTCATCCGGTAGTGAGGTGATATAATTATAATAAATCATTTCATTGTTCTAATATGAATTTTATTTAGTTACTCATGATGTAAATTATCATGATTTGAAATAGAAAGTTGTGGAATAGTCTTTTTTATACTACTATGTATGATGTGAAAGCCTATAGTGAATTAATGAGATCTCTGATGTTCTTAATATTTTTCAATGATTGATCATAGGCATGGGTAGTACTAGTTGAATAAGAATAACAAACACATTCCAAGAGTGGTATTTTATCTGAGTTATGGCCATTATGGAAATTTGTTAATGCCTTTAATTTTATCAACTTCAATAATTGTATTTATATATTTTATTAATACTGTTTTTCATGATGAGTTGGATATATATTTTAATAGTTTTCATGGATGATATTCAAATTTATTCTAAATTATATGTGTATTTTGAAATAAATAAAATGATCTTTCTATGAACATGAAAATAAAAAAAGTTTAATGTAATATTTAGAAAATATGAAATTTGGGTATAATATATTTTTATCAATTTCTATATTTTTCCTATAGATAATATTTTTTTAATAATACTAAAAATAATTTGATCCAAAAGTGTCCATGACTTGAAAAATGTCACTTCTATTCAAAATTTTCTTTTCATAGTGGTTTACTACTAATTGGTTGTCGATAAATGATCTCATTTTTCTAGAACACAATCCAACATATTTTTGAGTAAAATTATATTTGATGATATAAATTGATGATATCTATCATAAATTAATTTTTTTTAAGGACGTATTTTTATCATTTTCAATAAGAAATTGTTAATTTTTCATTTATAATGCTGCTTTATTAAATAGCCATCCTTGTGTATTGATGAATAATGATATAGTCAATCTGTATTCATTATTCTAATTGAAACCACACGAGGGGAATTATTTTATTCATGGTTGTGGTCTGAATGTAGGATTGTTTCTTAAAAAATTTGTATAAATAGATGTTATGTTGATAAATATGAAATATATTGACAGTATAAAATATTAAATTATATATTCACTCAAAAAAAATTTACATTTTGATTGTATGATGGTTGGAACTGATAAATAATTATAATTTAATGATTCAATAAAATCTTGGTAATGAAATTTTTTTATATTATTACATGAGTTTAAAATAAAATGACTTATTAGATATTTTAAATTTCGAACATTGTCCCATGCTTATTTATTTCACGAATCTTGGCCTAGAAATTGTTCTTGTGTAAGATCCCTCACTTTTAGTTCATCATTTAGTGAAATAATCTCTTTCAGTTGGAATAATGAATCCTCAAGATGATGATCATGGTTGTAAATATAATGTAATGTTTGTAATGAATTGTATTCTTACTGAATATATCATATTAAAACATGGTTTTATTTTATTTTTCAGATTGTTTTGTTTCTTAAGTGATTATAATATTAAAGAATAAAGTGTTGACTAAAACTTATAAATATAGGTTTTCTAATTATCTATTAAGAACTAATAAATACAAAGATGATAAAGAATATTATTTGTGGTTTGGAATGAAGAAATTTATTTTTTATTTTAATGTGGAAGATTTTATATTTTCTATAGTTACAACTATGAAAAAACTAAAAAGAGGGATACATCATAATTTTCTAATTACTTCTTGAAAATAGGAAATCCATGGATTTTATGGTAGGATTACCAAATACATATTTAAGTAATAATTATATTTTTTGTTTTATTGATCAATTGATTAAATCTATGTGCTTTATTCCTATTAAAGACACTATTTATTTTGAACAGATTTATAAACATCATATTAATGTAATTTTTAGATTATATGGATTCGCTATCTTTATTGTTTCTTAATAGGATGAAGTATTTACCTCTAATCTTTCTAAAGGAAATTAATTTTTATTAGGTATAAAATTATATTTTAGTATATATATTAAAATGTTATACTTAAAAAAATATTTTTTTGTAAGCACGAGTAGGCTATTGTTTTTATAAAAAATTTCAATTTTATTAGACGGTTTTATTTCATTTAAATTATATTAAATTTGAAAAAAATATATTTATACTAAATTTCAAATAAAATTACATTCAATCGGTTGTATTTCAATGCATTTTTGTAGGGAAGTACTTCTTAGCTAGTAAAACTCACCCGGTTATCCAGACATTATTTGTCCAAACCAAAAAACACGGAAAAACTCACTGACTACTAAGTAGAGTCCTACTACGTGTTTATGGGGTAAGGAATATAGTGTGTATCTCTAGGATGACAACTAGTTACCCAGTGGATGATAAAATTTATAATATCACATATGGACATTTTTTATAGAATGGAAATTTAGTGGAAAAATGGGTTTGTTTCAAGTCATGATTTCCTTAGCTTGATTCGCTGAGCTCTTGAAATCCTTGGATGCTATAAAATTTTTGTTATAGGGGATTCAATATTCATCCATAGATACTATGTATAATGAAAATCACTCCTAAACATCCAAGTATTCAAAATTTCTAAAATTTCTTCAGTGATCCAACAGAAACATCTAATTCCAAATAAGAATGATGTGAACATTCATGATGGTAATTTTTAACAATATAGTGAAACATCCTAAAGAATGATTATTAAATTATATATCCAAGAACCATATATCATCATTTGATTTATTATTTCCTTTTTATTTCATGTTATAAAATCACCTTCTTTCTATACATTATTCAATTATTTTATAACCCCTTCAATCCCTCGTTGATTTATAGTTTATATCTATCAATTTCATTTCTTAACTTTTAGTGAGATTGTAGACTATATTGTAACAATTTATCTAAATAAAATCCATTCCATTTCTCTCACTTATCTTCACTGGTTTATTAAATTCACATATATAATTATGGAATTATTTATTTGGTTCTTATTTCAAGTAAAAACCATGATTTCAAGGTTTCTTACTTTTGTCGTTCACATGAAAGGGTAATTATTGGTTACTTATACACATTCAAATAATGGGGTTATATTCTCACTCAATATTTATTAAGGTTAGGATATATAGGTGGACCATTTTGATCAATTCTAAAACATTGCAATCAGTTAGGGGTGTCGTTTTATCATTTATACATATTTTTATTATTTCCTGGTTTTTATTTCCATTATGTTATATATTTATTATTTCATCACATTTAATTTTTTGATAATATGTTTTATATCATCTATTGGATTTATATATTTAATATTGAAAACTTTAATTCAACCTTATAGCCATAATCACACATCCACCATCATACTTAATACATTATAAAATTTTAGGGAACAATTCACACATTTTAGGATATGATTATATCTTTCTTAGTGGATTACTATAGGCAATGGGATCAACAGATTACTGTAATTAAATATTTTTTATAAGTCATTTTCTTATTCATGTATAATGATGTATCGATTTGATTAATTATATTAAATTAAGTCATAAACATCATCATTTCAGGGAAAAAAGGACATGATATGAATGTTTTTATACCATAATTTCGTGAAAAAATTACTGAAAAGGTAAATATGATTCATCATTTAACACTAAAAAATATTGAAGTAACATTTTCTATAAATTAAAATAATGTTTTATATATTTTTTCACATCAAACATCAAAATAAACTGAGTTATGATATATGAATTGAAATTTATACAGAATACTTGATAATAATTAAACCTCTACTAATTTAAATTATTGTAATCAATTTAAAAAAAATATTAATAAAGATTAATATTTTAGAAACGTATTTTTCAATAAAACTATGTTTTTATATATATTGTATTTTAATTTAAAAAATAATTTCATAAATTTATGATTTGTTTAAATTTACATACTTTTTGAAGTTATTTTTTTAAAATAGTTTAGGGATATGTTCTAGGATTTATATGAAATAATTGATTATTAAGTAAAACAGAAAATATTTCATTTTTATAATAGCATTAAATTTATCAAATAATTATAATAAAATAGTAAAAAAATTAAATTATTTATCAATGAAAATATATATTTATAAAAAATATTAATTATTACAAAAAAAATTTAAATTTATAAACCCAAGATTATCATTTTGGGTAATTAATTAATGTTTTATGCTAAAACTGATTTCCTCCACCTATATTAACAATTTGATATCCCCTCACATAACAATTTAATCATTAAAATTGCATTTCATATTTTATAGAAATATTTTAATAATATTTAATATTCTCACTATTTTTATAAAAATATATTACTAATATTAATGTAAATGACCAAGGTGGTAGTATAAGGGTTATTTTTAATGAATGATTTTATTAATATGGTGTTATTTTTATCAAATAAATTTAAAATGGTCAATTTTTTATAATGAATTTTTTATAATGATTTCACTTATATAAAAATTTATTATATCTCATTTTAATGTTAACCAATGATAAATATAAATAATTTCAATTAATGAGGAAAATAACATTTTCTTACAAAACACTTTTTCTATATATTTAATGTTTTTATCTATAAATTATTTTTTAATTTTATATTAAATGTTTTAGATTTTATGGATTTAAAATTTAGGTAAATAATACTAATTATTTAGAGTGACTATATTTTATATTGTAATAAAATATTAATTAATTTGGTTAAAACCTACTCAGCAAACTAAAACCAAAATGGTTATGTGTAAAAATATAATGGTGTAGGAATAAAAATATAATAAAAAATTGTTTTAATTTACATGTATGAGTAATTATAAACCCAAAATCCATCCAATCACCATTATTTGAAACTTTTGGTGCCTTTGACAATAGAATAGTGACATACCATTATTGAAATGTAATGGGTACTACCAAAAATAACTGTACCTTAACTAATAAAAGGGGATCACACATACAAATTCATATTAAAACTATTACAAATAATATCCTTTTTAAAAAACTATTTTCCCCTATAATAAAACTTTCAATGATTATAAGAATTTGTTCTCAATTTTATATCATAATTCCTATATTTCCCAATATAATTCCAAGAGAAATCCCACGTTCTCAACATTGTCACTTCTTACTACACTTTCCATTCTTATATACCTTATTCTTGAAATATGTTTTACAAAAAAATAAATAAATAAATTATTATAAATAATTAAAAATAATAATTGTGTTTATTGAAAAATTACCCTTGAATTCATTCCATCCACTATGATAAATAAAAACATCGATTGTATGTGTGTGTGTGGACTACCTCGTCCAATTGATGTGGTTTTTTTATCATCACTACCTATCATGGATGGTAAAAAGGACATTTTTTGTGAATTATTATGTTTCATATACAACAATTATATGTTTTAGATAATAATTCATTATGTACATTCATTATATAAAATTATTTATAAATTAGAAACAATAATCAATCTTTTGTGCGAACTACCGCCAACACGAATAATGAATTACACTTCTCATCACCAACCAAAATGGATAGTTAAACTATTTAATTTATTGAATATATATATATATATATTTTTATGTTATTAATATTATTAATTATTTAAAAAATCCTTACATAAAACCATTTCATACTTAATAAATCAAATTAACATCATCTCATTTTGTTTAAATTTATCGCCTATGTGAACTATGATATAATTGTTATATCAGGAATTATTAAAAAAATTATATAATTTTAATATAATTTTATAATTATTTATTTAATATCATTTAATTATATTCTAAATTATACATTTTAATTAACAGATTTTTTATGTTATCGGTTTTCTATCATTAAACACTATGAATCTAGTGATACAAAATTTTCAATTACACAACCCTTAACAAAATTATTCAAAAAATGTAAAATGGAATATGATAATTAATTTAAACAGTAGGATTATAGAATTTTATATAATCTATCAATGATAATTTTTTTTAATAATCAATAATCTTCCATTCCAAAGATAGAAATTGTTTGAAACAGGGAATCAAATATTATGTATCCAATGATAAAAATATCCAATAATTGACCAATATGTTTAATATTAATTCACCAATATATATAGTATAAATGGATATAAAAGAAAATTTTAAATTGAAATATATATCAACAATGATATATAACAAATTATTAATATATTTATTTCTAATATATCAGTTATTATGTTTGATGAAGTAAAAATACATGTAAATGTTATTCTACTCAATTTTCAATCCTATGAGATGCGTTTTCTATTATGAACCATTATTTATTTTATATGGTAATAAACCTCTTTATTTCCTTCATTTATAATAAATATATTTCATTTTTTAATGCCGTGACCCCAGAATCCCAAAGTCGGTGGATTATTACATATCATTGGAATTTTCATAAAAGATTAAGTCTTGAAAGATCAATTAGTTTACTATCATTTGAAATCCTAGATACATTCATAAGGTTTACATTACATTATAAAATGGAAAACTAAAACAACATTGTTTCCATAGAAAACACTGAGATCCTATAGACTATCCCTACAGGTCATTCATAACATACTTCTTAGCATCCTATGAAAAATAATACATAGAAAGGGGCGAGCTCAGATGCTCAGTTGGGATAACATTATAGCAGGAACATTCTAAATAAGCATTAACATTTAAGTCAGTGTATAAGACCAAAACAAAAGCCTTTAAAACATGAACTTAAGAATAATTTGGCAATGATAAAATCAAATAATTCCATTTACATACTCACATGGATATTCTACCAGTCTAATAATCACATGTAATATCAATAGATACTTTCATAATTATAGAATGCATAATGCTAGACTTTCATAACCATGTATTCAAGGCCTTGTGCCAATACTACAAATAATATTTTGTTAAGGCCTTGCGCCAAGGCACTAGTTTGTCTCATTAGACCTACTGATGCATCAAGGAGCTATAGGTGGATCCACCTGTCACTTACTAGGTCAAATGCATTCCCCATATTAAAATTTGAAGCATAACATAATCATTCGTATTAAAACTAGCATACGAAATGTCAATACTTTATCCAGAAACCATGAAAGGTATAAAAATAGCACATCCACAGTCAAACAAAACTCATTAAATACAATATAAATGATTGTATTGTTACAGATTAACCTCAATCGAGAATAATGAAGGATATTTATATATATGAAAATAATAATTAGAACAATTTGAGAGAAATATCACCCTTTTTCTTGAAAACATTTAAAAGTATCACTATTTATCAAGAAGCCATTTAAAATAGATTTTTTAATCAAAGTATCCCATACCACTTTGAAACTTTGATAATGAATTTTATTTTTATGACATTAAGAACCATATAAATAAATCCTTAAAAACATTTTTAAAACATGGACATTAATGAGAATGATTTAGAAGAATAAATGTTTAAATCATTAAAATGATATTTTAGTTAGAGTTACTAAACAAAAGAGAGACACACGAATATAAATAATTGAGGTAATAAGAACTTTATAATATCATGAGAACAAATGGATTCATGATATACTATGTCAAAGTGCGTTATGTACACCATATAAAAGTTATTTGCTGTCTGACAACAAAGAAGTCTCAATGGAATGTAAATTGAGATGAAATCTCTTATAAAGACCTTAGGTTAAGGATAAATCAACTAAATAATTATGTGTGAAAAATATTATTACACTAAATATGATTGGATATTTAGTTCAAATCAATGAGAGTACATTCACACATATTATTTTCAAAACAACACCAACGAATTGGATATTTAACTCAACAAATGGAGATTGAGTTAAAATTACTCTTATCAAGGTCATATAGATGACTTGAGAATTTATAAATGGTGTGATTATGTGTATAAAAAGTATATCCATATAAGGGGAGTGTAAATTATGAAATATTCAAATGAATAATGATTCCACACATAATGTTGGAATAAAATAATAAATGAAGAATGCGTAATGTCAAATGAGTGGAAATTGAAATTTCAAATTTCCTTATCGATTTGGTAACTTACGAATCATACATCCACGAAATAAGTATCATAAAATGATGATGTAAATGTCTATAAATTAAATTATATTGCACAATAAATACAATCATGGGCAGTACACACACCACATGCAATAAATAAGTGGTGAACAATGGAAATCTCACGGAATTTAAAGTGAGATAAGAAACCCCTTACTTTGTACTTTTTCCTTGGTTGTGGGTAGGTTAACCTCTTTTATAATGGTGAAATAATTGTAATTATGTTATAAAAGAATCATATAAATTAATATTATATTATATATGATCTTTTAACATTACTTTATTAATAATATCATAGTATTATCGTCGTTTCGGGTGTTAACGTATTTGTTTTCCATTATATTATTTTTTATGTGAGTCATATTTGTTATGGATGGGATGTATCATACTCATATAAATAATTATATCATGTCTCTAAACATTTTTTAAATCATCAAATGAGATTTAGTCTAGAATGGATACGATGGGGAATGAATCTCATTACGTCCGTGGAGACGGTAATCCGTATGTACGCACATGCGACAATATCATTATTTCAATATTAAAATAATATATAATTGGATGTTATATCATATATTCAGAATCTTTATCATGATATATTTGTTAATTACATAAATTACTCATCATTATTATACCCATCCAAATAATAATGTATTGAATAACAATTACACCACGACGTGGAGACAGTAAGTCGTATGTACGCATGTATGGTGACATATCATTCAAGGTATTGATAGAATAATGGATATGGTTGTAACATATTAATAATAACATCACAGTATATTGAAGATAATTATTTTATTATTTTATTATGGATACAACCAAGAATGAGGACATGGAGGAATAAAGGAACTTGAAAGAGGGGATGAGTTATTTACCTCTTCTTCGGGTTCTTCATTTTGATTTGATCAAAAGGGATATTTTGGTAGGATTTATTACTAAAGGATGGAATCTAGGATTAAGGGATGATAGTTTAGAGACTATTTGCGCAGAGTTTGGAATATCCAAAAGGCTTTTAAAGTGTGAATTTGAGGGAAGGGGAGTTCCCATTTTCAAGATGGGTGAGGGGAACCTTAGAAAAAACTAGAAATAGTATTTTATAATAATATCAATTTCGGTTTCTAATGGATCCAAAATGGATTATATAAATTATAAGGTTATTATGGGTCGAAAACCACTCAAAAAATAGGTTTTAGATAGGCTTGGGTTACTATATCAACTTTATCTTTTATATTTAAATCTTAGTTATATAGTTTGACATTTACCATGCCTCTTTATATTTTTATATTATATGCCTAATAAACTGACCTTATACTTCTAAGAGAACCCCTTGTGATTAATTAATGATACAACTATCATTATATAAGTCGTTTTGATGAACCATATATTCATAGGAATATAATATCAATTAATAATATAATATTTGTTTTCACAACTCTTCTATGTAAATTTTGACACTACTTGGTATTTTGTTTTTGGTAAATTTATAACTGCATTATTACATAAAAAAAATTCATTTAACCAAACCAAATATGTAACTTTAACCAAAAAAATTAGTGGAACTTATAAAATGTCTCATGTTACATTTATTTGGATATTTATAGTATCAATTATTTTAATATTTTATTAATTTGGTAATTACTGCATCATCATTGTGTCATTAATAAATTAAATTATTTAATGCCTAAAAAATATAAATAAAATAACTTATGTAGGAAATATTTGTTCGTTTCTAATGAATTTTTATAGATGAGTTTATCTTATGTGTAAACCTATATTAAAAATGTTTTATTTATTAAATTTTGTTTTTAACACTTTTAACTCTTCTTTAAATTAAATAATAATAAATGTCCTAATCTAATCCAAGTGGAAAAAAGTTGTTCATATTTTATTCCTAAGGTTGTTTTTAGAATAATTATACATATACAATAGAATTAGGGCATGTGTTAAGGTAATAATAATATCATTTTTACCCTTAATTACCCTATTTACTTTTAACCGTGGTAAATAAAAGTAAAAAGTTACTATTCACCAAAAAATATTTTCAGCTTATTGAACAACATTTTACTTACTGATATCAACGGTGTCTCATAGAATTTTGAATTTCCATTCACAGAAGCGGTAAAATTATGTTTTCTGTGAATTTGAAAATTCTCCAATGAGGTGGGTAAAAGACGGTGAAATGTTCAATAAAATTTTTATATATCAAAAATTATTATAAACTGAATCCGATGAAATACATTGAACATATATAGTAATAATTTATCAATTTATACCAAAAATAAATTTTTATAAAATAAATAATAACATAAATAAAAATTATTTTTTAAACTATAACTCAATGTTTTTCATTATTCCTAAAAAATTAAAGGTTTTTAGAAACATACCAAAAATTAACCCTAAGCTAATTTTGATATTATGAATTCAAAAATGAAGTGTATTTTACCAAATTCAAAAAATATAAATTGCATTTATTAGTTTAAAATTAATTCTCAATGACAAAACCAAAAACTCGTATTTTTTTGAAATAATAACTGTCAAAAAATTGACATTTGTTTATGTCCAATTTCAAAGTAAAATTACTTCCATTGACCAACATTGGATTAAATTGTAAAAATATAATATAATTATACATCCAAACTATTCATATGTATTGTTGAACACTATAATTTACATTGATTTAAAAAGTTTTTTTCAGTTAAAATATATTATTTTTCACTCAACGAAATATGAATGTTATCAGGAAAAAACAAAAAATTTATTGAAGCAAAATTCTTATGAACTGATCACAATTAAGAAGATTATTTTGCCAAATTTATTATATAAATTTTTCAAATATTGGATTTAAAAAGGGTTCTCCATTAAAAGGCGTTAAAATTTCATTTTTAGAAAAATACTTCTTTTATTTGAAAAAATGAATTTTTCCTTAAATTATGTTTAAGAAACTCATAATATGGATTCTAAAATAATAAGGGTTATAGAAAGTTCAAAATTCAGTTAATACTATTCATACCCGCTTTTGAACAGCTAGTTTGGAAAGTCGTGGTGCATTTGAACTCGATGTTTCGTGTAGTGAATGTTATTGAATTACTTTGAAAAACTAACGTACTATGAAATCTTGGTGTGTTACATTCTTCCCTCTATCAATAAATTGTGTCATAAAAATTTTTAAAGTTGGGATTGGGAATATAATGGATAGTCCCACATCAGAAAAAGTGTCTATAAAACTATTACTCCAAAAGAAATAAACATAAGTAGAATGGTCACCCAAGATATCCCATACTAGGATTCCATATAGAAGAACATGGATATTGAAGATAAACTAAGTTTCATGTTCTGATGGAGATCGATAGAAAACATGATCAGGAGAAATTTAACAACAAGAAAACCACGAAATTGTGATGGGACAAACAGTCATTAGTTTCCCAGTAGGAAAATGAAACTGAAATCATCTTTTTTGTTTTAAGTAACATTTCATAAATATGAGGACTTTATTTATTAGATTGACTATGAAAATAAAGAGATATACTTACTATTTTAGTAGAGTTTCATTATTTAATAAATTTCTACCACTAACTCAATTTTTTTAAACGAGGACTATTCAAGAATACTTGCTCACACCGAAAGAGCTAGAATAAACTCTTAGAGAATCACATGATCCACAAAGGATATTCTATATATTTACCTTGTCTTTAGAGATTAATCAAAGCCAAAATAGTTAGTACAATATCTGATGATCCTCAAAAAGGATATTCCATTAGAGAAAGAAACACTAATCTTAATTTCTAAAATTAATCCAACAATACCCCAAAGTTAAATAAATACCATTCAATTAAAAATTTTCCATAAAATCCTTAAATATAATCCAAACTAATATTGAAACCCAAAACCTAGAAGAATTTTGTTATGTAGTCTTCCGTGTTAAATTTTATCTCCAAATGAAATCAACTACTCTTAATTTCACATACTTACAAGTAATTAACCTAATCAAATATTGTCCATTTTAGTTTAATCTTCTTCCATAAATAACCCAAATCACTATAAATTCACAACAATAACATAGATAAAAATCCCACATTACTCTTCAAATGAAATACCATTATATTCTATTTTCCGTGGGCATATAGTGTTCTCAACAAAGAAAACGTCTTACAAAATATCAATTATCCCTTAATCACCCAATCACTTTCCTATAACGAGGTTATTCATCTAATAAGACATATGATCCCAAATAAACTTATCATTTGTCAATAAAATCATTTAACTAAAAATAATAATTCACAATAACCAGGGACATCACGTAGTCTAGTGGTAGGCGATAAATCTCAATCGCACTCAGGTTGTGGGTTCGATTCCCATAGCTTTGTCTGACGCGATGGGTTGTCACACGGTCTTCATGTTGTCCTTTTTAAAAAAATATATTTTATAACATTACCAAAATAAGATAAATTCCTAAAAATAACCATAACATAATTTCACCACAAATGTCATCTCATACATTGCATTTTCATCCAAAAATATAATAACTTTTAATTTCCTCAAACACAATGATCATATAAAATCAAATGGTTATTTATAACTATATCCACTAGAGAAAAGATATGTATTCCTCAAATATGACTTTCACATGACAAAATATAGGGTTACAAATACAAGGGAATTATTCCAAAGTAATCCCATCAATAAGAAGCACTAATACTTTTAAACATTTCTCCAACCATTTATTTCCATATAACTTCTTCTTTTGACTAAGAAAATATCTTATAGAATAAGGCATTCACTTGGGTAATGGGCAGGTCCCTTACATTTAAGTAAAATGATCGTAAATGGATTCTTGGGACCATTTTTATTTTCTACCATAGTACTATCCATTTTTCCTCGGAAATTATTCACTTTATTTCCTTCTTTCCCAGACGTAGAGCACTTATTTGTTCCATTGAGACACTTTTTTGGGCGTCTCCTTCCACATTTCATGCATGATGGAAATTGAGGATTCTTTTCTCCATGGTCTCCACTGCTGGAGCTCTTATCATACATAACCTTTCTATTATTTGTTGAGTCTGGGAGTTGATTAATATATAATTTTTTGATCATATTTTTGGAAAACTGATATGGCATGAACATAGTAACTTTTATGCCTATCCACATTCAATTTTGTTGCTCATTTCCACCACCGTTCCCACATCGTACATCAATCTCAATGTTACTATGACTTCCTTGGAATCCAGCCATTGACTAAAACCACGAAGCATTGCGTGAGTAATAAAAGTCAGAAAATCATTTAAAAATATAATGACATCGTATTTTAAATTTGAAACACCTTCGGATTAACCAAGATCATTTATTCACCTATTATATTAAAATAATTCAAAATGGTTTGGAATGTAAATATAAATTATCCTATGTATATCTCCCACGAGTATCATAACCACGATTGCAGCAAGGCCCGTTGTCGTGCACCAGTTCCCGTTCGAGTCTAGTTCAAAGCATTGTTTTCAGGTTTTACCCATAGGTACATCTGTGCCAGAACCGCCTCTACCAGCTCGTATATGGACGGGGATTTATTTCATGGAAAAATCACAAAATCACTACAATAACAAAATTTTAGGAAGTTCCTCTATACTAATCCTCAAATTCTATCATAGATCTACGTGCTCTAATTATAGTTTTTCTAAATCTAGTTTCCAAGGTAGGTACTAAACTTCCACTGATACCAACTATAACACCCCGACCCTAGAATCCCAAAGTAAGTGCATTATTACGTACCATTGGCATGATCATAAAAGTTCAAGTCTCGAAAGACCAATTAGTTTAGTATCTTTGGAAGTACTAGATACATTCATAGGGTTTACATTACATCATAAAATGGAAAACTACAACTAAATTTCTTCAATAGACAACACTTAGATCCCATAGACCATCCATGCAGGTCAGCTATAATATAATTCTTTGCATCCTGGGAAAAATAAAACATATAAAGTGGTGAGATCAGATGCTCAGTTAGTATAATATTATAGTGGAAACATTCATAAAAAAGCATAAACATTTAAGGCAGTTTATAAGACTAAAACAATAGCCTTTTAAACATGAACAATAGTATAATATGAAAAATATAAAATCAAATAATTCTATTTACTTACTCACATGGATATTGTACTACTCGAATAATCACATAAAATATCAATAGAGACTTTCATAATGTTGCAATGCATAATGCTAGACATTCATAACCACGTAGTCAACGTCATGTGCCAAGGCTACAAAAAAGATTTTTTCAAGACCTTCTTCCAGGACACTATTTTGTCTTATTTGAACTGCTGATGCATCAAGGAGCTATAGCGGGCTCCACCCGTCACTTATTAAGTCCAATGCATTCTTCATATGAAAATTTGAAACATAACATAAACATTCATATTAAAACAAGCATATGAAATTTAAATACTTCATCCAAAAACCATGAAAGGTATAAAAATAGCACATCCACAGTCAAACATAACTCATTCAATACAATATGGAATATTGTATTGTAACGGATTTACCTCAATCGAGAATAATGAAGGATATTGACATAGATAAAAATAATCTTCAAAACTATTTGACAGACAAATCACCCTTTTTCTTGAAAACATTTATATGTATAACTATTTATCAAGAAGCCATTTAAAATAGATTTTTCAATCAAAGTGTCACATACCACATTGAATCATTGAAAATAAATTTTAATTTTAAAATATTAATGTCCATATAAATAAATCCTTTAAACCATTTTTAAAACATGGAATGTAAATTGAGAGGAAATCTATTATAAAAACCGCATACTTTGGTAAAGGATAAATCAACGACATAATTTTGTGTGACAAAATAAAAATAAAATCAATATGACTGGATATTAATTGTAAATCAATCAAAGGACATTCACACATATTCATTTAAAACAACACCAACAAATTGAATATTTAACTCTACAAATGGAGATTGAGTTAAATGTACTCGTATAAAGTTCATATCGATGACCTGAGGATTTATCAATGGAGTGATTTTGTGTATAAATAGTATATCCACAGAAAGGGGAGTGGAAATTATGACATAAGAAAATGAACAGTGACTCCACAAATAATCTTGGAGTAAAATAATCAATAAAGTACGAGTAAAGTCGAATGAGTGGAAATTGAAATTTTAAATTCCCTTATCGATTTGGTAACATAAGAAACATATACCCGTGAAAGAAGGGTCATTAAATTATTATATAAATGTCCATAAATTGAATTATATTACACAATGAATAATATCATGGGAATTACACACACCACATGCAATAAATAAGTGGTGAAAAATGGAATTCTCATGAAATTAAATGTGAGATTAGAAACCCCTTACATTGAAAATTATCTTTGGTCTAGGGTAGGTTAAACTCCTGTATAATGGTATATTAATTGTTATTAAATTATACAGGAATCATATACATTAATATTATATAATATATTAGATATTAACATTGCTTTGTTAATAAAATCTTAGTATTATCGTCATTTCGGGTGTCAATAGATTTGTTTTCCTCTCTATTCTTTGTTATGGTAGTCATATTTGTAATGGATGGGATGTATCTTATTAATATCCATAATTATATCATGTCTCTAAACTTTATTTTTAATCATCAAATGAAATTTAGTCTTGAATGGATATGATGGGAAATGAATCTCATCGTGTTCATGGAGACGATAATCCGTATGTGCGCACGAGTGACAATATCATTCTTTTAATATTAAAATAATATTTAATTGGATGGTATATCATATATTAAGAATCATTATCAAGTTATATTTATTATTTACATCAATTTAACATCATTATTATATCCATCCAAATAAAAATGTATTAAATAACAATGACACCACGACGTGGAGACGGTAAGCCGCACACACGCATGTATGGTGAAATGTCATTCAAAGGATTGATAGAATAATGAATATGTTTGTACCATATTAATAATAACATTAAAGTATTTATAATATAATGGATTTATTATTTTATAATGGAAACAACTAAGAAAAAGGATGTGGAAGACGAAAGGAACCTGAAAGAGGCGATGTGATATTTACCTCTTCTTCGGGTTCATCCTTTTTACTTGATAAAAAGGGATCCCTAGGATGGATTTCTGACAAAAGGAGGGCCTCTAGAATGATGGAAGGAAAGTTGAGAGGGTTTTTGGGTAGAGTTTCGCCAAGTCAAAAGGCTCTGAAAGAGTGAATTTAAAGGAAGGGGGAGTTCACTTTTATAAGAGGGGTGAGGGGAACCTTATGAAAAACTAGAAATATTATTTTATAATAAAATCACTTTCGGTTTCTAATGTATCAAAAATTGTTTATATAAATACTAAGGTGGGGATGAGTCGAAAATAAATCAACCAATATGTTTTAGACCGCTTTGGGTTACAAAATTAACCTTATCTTTTATATTTAACTCTTAGTTAAATAGTTTGACATTTTCATGTCTCTTTATATTTTTATATTATATGGCTATTAAACATACTATATAATTCATGCGAACCCCAAATAGTTCATTAATGATACAAATATCATTATATAATTATTTTGGTCAAACCTTAGATTTTTAGAAATAGAATATCAATTAATAATATAATATTTGTTTTTAAAACTCTTTTATGTCAATTTTGACACTATTTGGTATTTTGTTTTTTCAAAAATCATAACTACATTATCACTTCAAAAAAAATTCATCTAGCTAACCCTAATATGCCAAATTAACCTATTAAATTATCTTAATTCATAAAAAGTCTCAAATTAAATTTATTTGGATATTTATATTATCAATTATTTTAATATTTCATTATTTTGGTAATTATTGCATAATCATTGTTTCATTAATAAATTATATTATTTAATTTCTAAAAAATATAAATAAATAATAGTATGTAGGAAATATTTTTACCTTTCTAATGAATTTTTATTGTCGAATTTATCATATGTGAAACCCTATATTAAAATTGTTTTATTTATAAAACATTGATTTTAACTCTTTTAACTCTTCATTGAATTAAATAAAAATAAATTTCCTAATCTAATCCATGTGGACCAAAAAGGGACATATATTGTTACTAAGGTTTTTTTTGTCCAATTATACTTTTCCAATAGAATTAAGACATGTGTTAGGGTAATAATTATATCAATTTTACCCTTAATTAACCTATTTACTATTAACAGTGGTAAATAAAAGTACAAAGTTACTATTGAAAAAATATTATTTTCATCTTATTGAACAACATTTTACTTATTGATATCAACTGTGGCTCATGGATTTTTGAAATTCCATTCATAAAAGCGGTAAAATTAATTTTTATGTGAATTAGCAAATTCTCCTAGGAGGTGGGTAAAAGACGGTGAAAGGTTCAATAAAATTAATATATATCTAAAATTATTATAAAATGACTCCAATTATTTAAATTCAAATTATATTGGTATTATTTATCTATTTTGACATAAAATAAAATTAAATAAATTAAATAATTATTTATATAAAAATCCGGTTTTAAAATATAACTTAGTGTTTTTCACTATTCATAAAAAATTAATGTTTTCAGAGACATACCAAAAATTCAACTCAAACTAATTTTGATATTCTGAATTCAAAAACTAATTTTATATTACCATATTCAAAACATATAAATTTCATTTATTAGTTTAAAATTTATTCCCTTTGTCAAAACCAAAAAGCGTATTTTTATGAAATAATAACCACCAAAAGATTGACATTTGTTTATGTCCAATTTCATAGTGAAATTACTTCAAATGAACAATATTGGATTAAATGGTAAAAATATAAACTAATTATATATAAATTCAATTCAAATGTATAGTTGAATACTATAAATTATTTTGATTAAAAAAGTTTTTTTCACATAAAATATATTATTTTTCACTATTCAACTAAATATGAAAGATATTAGAAAAACACCAAAAATTTATTGAAGATAAATTCATATTTCCCAATCCCAAAGAAGAAGTTTATTTTGTAAAATTTAATGTATAAAATTTTCATATATTGTATTTAAAAAGGGTTCTCTATTAAAAGGCGGCAAAATTGCAATTTTTTTAAAAATACTTCTTGTATCTGAAAAAATGAATTTGTCTTTACATTATGTCTAATAAACTCATAATATTTATTCTAAAATTATATGGGTTATATAATGTTTAAAATTCAGTTAATACTATTCATACCCGCTTTTGAAAGGCTAGTTTGGTAAGTCGTGGTGCGCTTGAACTCGATGTTGCGTGTAGTGTAAGTTATTGAATTTATAAGGCCCCAGCCTTAAACATTATTTAATCATGAGTTCTTTCAAGAATACATGTTGAGGATATTTTCTGGTTTAGAGTTTTAGATAATTATATCATAAAACATACATTACATTCCACATTTAAACAAAGTGGTTACATAAAATATAGTACTCATTTTTCCCATCAACGGAAACATATTTAAAAAAACATGGATTCATTCTTGACACTTCCTTGACACTATCATCACATAATGTAACTTTGCCTTGACCTATGAAAAACAATTAAAAAACATGGGATGATCAAAAATAGATAAGTAAGGGATATAAAAGCACGAAATGAAAACATTAGTCCATGTACGAAATCATACATTACTAATAAAACAGAATCACATTAACATACCTCATCAAATCATGAATAAAACATAAAAATAACAAGACATAAAGGTAACTTGAGGCATTCATAACATTATTATGTAGCGAGTAACCCTCTTGGTTACGTTTGGAATATCCATCATAGTATATTCCCTAAATCTCTTCAGAGAAACCTCAACGTTTAACCCATTCGCATTAACCAATGCATTGGACAGATATATCGGGCTCACCCTCCCTTATTTTATCACGAAACCACCCATCTTCATAATAATTCCCAAGAACCATAACATAATCTTATCACACAAAACATGCATAAAGGAAACATAAAATTTCCACTTCTCAATCACAAGATATCAATACAACACATTGATATAAAAAAATTATGAAAACCATTTTCAATACCAAAATAAAATAAATGTAAAACATGGTATTTATTATTCATTTTAAAAAAAGGTATGGCTTATAGAGGAAGTCGAAACTCAAATAATGGTCACGGCGGCGGGGAAGTCTTTGTCGCCACATACGTACGACAAAAACATTCTCTTTTGTCGTTTAGTAAAACGCTTCGTATAAAAATATTCCTTTAGGATAAATATAAAAGTCAAAGGGGTTTACACACCGTAGAATAGAAAGTTGTGTATAAAACATAATATGCCTCAATGAAAGGAGATTGAGACGAAGTACCATTCCTCGGGTCCAACTTGACTCGATCGTTCATTAATATCCTGAATAATAAACATGAGTTAATTTCTACATGCTCAAGAACCCTTTTCAAGTTTATTATTCCTTTTATATATCTTATTACCATGTCATTAACACTATGTAATTATTTAAGTTAATAACGGTCGTTTTAACTATCATTGGTACTTGAGTCAAAAATATGCTATTTATAATTACATGTTTTTCATGTATCCTTTATATCCAGAGTTATACTCATGATGTAGATATCATATATATAATATATATCTAGTATATACATTCATTTATAATATTACATAACATTTAGAGGTAAGAAATGAAATGCACCGTTCATGGAGACGGTAAGTCGTACGTACGCATGAACGCTACTTCCATTTCTATTTTATATTTAATTTAATTAAAACATAATGATACATAATAGTATTATAATTCCAGTATTGTATCATATATAATATCATTAAATATATCCTTTATACGTAACACATATGGTATTAACGAATCAAATCACTTTGAGGGTGTGGTAGTCCGCACTTCCTAAAATGAAGATATCGTGTTTACCCATAATGGAAACCATAAAGGTATTCCATAAATGAAAAATAAATAAGCTTAATTAAAACATAAACATATTATATATCATATATAAATATAGTGACATCTTAATGGCCACCATTGATGGTGTTATATGAGTGTTGAACAATCATCGTTTCGTGAGGCAGAAATTCTCCCTCCACAGAAACAGTATGTTCATTAACCATTAGATGTAGTTGTGTGTAAGTGTATCTCGAATCATTCTTATAACAACATCATAGTATATTGAAGATACTAGAGTTGTTACCAAATAAATGAATAAAAAGAGTTTAGAGGGTTGGAGAAGCAAAATAAAACATAAGAACACAAGAGAAAACACTGCCTTTAAAACGGGTAACTCTTTTTGATTTGAGCTCAAAGGATTCCTTGGGAAGACTTATGCCCAAAGTGAGGATTCAAGGAGTAAGAGAGGTATTTTTAGAGACAAAATGGTCAGGGTTTGGCTTAGACAAAGGCTTGAGATGTGTGGGTATGGTGGTAGAGGTGGGGTCCTTTTATAAGAGGAGAGGAGGGGCACTCTTGGAAAGTATTAAAAGGTTACTTTATTATAAAATTCATTTCGGATTTAAAAAGTCCCAAAACGATATATTTTGAGGATAAGGTGATACGGTTACAAAATACACATATCCAATAGGTTTTTGAGAAGCTTAGATCTTAGATTTTACATTGTCTTTTCATTTTATTTAAATCGTTAAATAATGAGGTAATCGCTGCATCATCATGGTATCATAAATAATTTAATTTATTTAATGTCTAAAAATTATAAAACAATTATCATGATGTAGAAAATCTTCTTAGATTTATAATGAATATTTATATTCAAAAAAATATGACTTGTATAACCACATTTAAAAATTGTTTTAGTAAAACATTTCATGTTTATGACATTTTTATTTTAACATTAAATACAAAGTTATTAATGTCATTTTCCTACCAAAGTGGCTCCATTAGGTCCCCAAGTTGACCCATTGATTTTCTTGGTCTGCCATGACACATCCCATATGGGTAAGACATGTGTCAAGGTCATTTTATGTTATTAAAACATTATTTTTACCTTAAATTACACTAATTACATCTAATCGCGATTAAAAACTTAAAAGTTACGATTCACCAAAAAATTATTTTAATCCCATTGAACCAAATTTTACTTCCTAATGACAACCATGTATTTCAGATTTCAGAAATTCAAAACACAGAGGTGGTAAAATTTCATTTAAACAAAAAATCTTTTTTTAAGTACCACTTAGTGGTTTCACTATTCATAAAAAATTGAAGTTTTTCAGAAAAATACCAAAACTTCACCCTAAGATATATTTGATATTCCGGATTCAAAACTGATGTCTATTTTAAAAAATTCAAAACATATAAGTTGTATTAATTAATTTAGTAATAAATTTCCGCTTTTAGAGCAAATAGCGTGTTTTTATGAAACAATAAGTATCAAAAGATTGACACTAGTTTAAGTCCAATTTCAAAGTGAAATTAATTACAACGACCACTATTGGATTAAATGGTAAAAATATATTCTAATTTCACTTTAAAAAAAATTCAAAAGATAATATAATCATATAAATAAATTAGATTAAAAAGTGGTTTTGAATTAAAATACAACAGTTTTCACTATTCATTAAAAAATGAACTTTATCGGAAAAATACCAAAAATTTACACAAAGTAAAATTTGATGTCCATATTATAAATAAGAATTTTATTCCGTCCAATATAATGTATAAGAGTTACCAAAACTATATTTAATGAAGGTTCTCTATCAAAAGTCGATAAGTGGACCCTTAGTGAAAATTAGAGTATATATGCCTAAAATTGAATTATTTTCGTATTTTAAGCCTTTATCATTTATTGGGTAAATGTAAAAACATTTAACAATCATATATAATAATATTTTAGTTATTTCCATTCATTCCTGCCAATACAACGGCTACGTGTTAACTACCATTTAAAATAATATTATTTTATTACTAGTGTGCAACGTACGATTTCAAAGAAACTCTTTGTTGCGTATCAGGTACACTATCGAACATATCAACCCCTTTAAAGTAAAATTAATATTCAATTAATAAATATTAATAAAAATAAAAATTCTTTATTCTTTATTCACCTGGGATGTTACATCCTTCCCCCCTTTTGGGAATTTCATCCTCACAATTTTATTCACTTAACAAAATAAGTGGTGGTATTTATCCCTTAAAGAATTTTCAGATTCCCATGTTGCCTCTTCAACCATATAGTATTTCCATAAAACCATTACCTGGTGAATTACCTTATTCCGCAACACTTGCTCTCTATGGTTAAGAATCTGGATTCGTTGTTCTTCATAAGAGAGATTCTCTTCCAACTGAACTACCTCTGGGCTCAAAACATGAGATGGATTTGGCCTATACTTCCTTAACATTGAAACATGAAAACCATTGTGTACCTGAGATAAACTTGGAGGTAAATCCACTCAGTAAGCAACTGATCCAACTCTCTCCAGAATTTCATATGTTCCAATGAACCTTGGACTCAGCTTTCCATTCTTACCAAATCGCATCAGACTTTCCCACGGTGAAACTTTGAGAAAAACATGATCACCTACCTCAAAAGATAAATCCTTCCTCCGGTTATCCGCATAACTCTTCTACCTGCTTGGAGCTGTTCTCATGTGTTTCTGAATCAACTAAACTTTTTCTGCCATCTCTTCTACCAATTCTGGTCCCATCAACTTCCCTTCACCCACTTCATTCCAGAAAGCTGGAGTTTGACACCTCTTCTCATATAATGCCTCAAATTGTGCCATCTGTATACTAGAATGAAAACTGTTATTATAAGAAAACTCAACCAAAGAAATATGTTGGTCCCAACTTCCCTGATAATCCATCGAACAAGCACGTAGCATATTCACCAAAGTCTGAATTGTTTGTTATGACTGCCCATCTAATTGAGGATGAAAAGCTGTACTAAAATTTAATTCAGTACCCAACGACTTCTGAAGGCCTTTCCAAAAGTTAGAAATGAACCTCTGATCCTGTTCAGATACAATGGAGAGAGGAACTCCATGTAACCTGACTATCTCTTTAAGATACAATCAGGAATGTTGATCTAGGAAAAAATTATCTTGTATGGAAATAAAATGAGAAGATTTCATCAAGCGATCAACAATAACCCAGATTGCATTATTATCTCGAGGTGTCTTCGGCAATCCAACAACTAAGTCCATGGATATATTATCCCATTTCCACTCTATTACTGGTAATGGCTGAAGCATCCCTTTCAGTAACTGTCGATCTGCTTTAACCTGCTGACAAGTTAAACACTTCATAGTAAATTCAGAAATATCCCTTTTCATTCCGTCCCACCAGTAATACTCCCGAAGATCTCTATACATCTTAGTAGTGCCATGATGGAATGAAAACGGAGAACTATGAGCTTCACATAACAAATCATTTTTCAACTATGAATCACACGACACACACAACCTCTTGCCAAATCTCAAAACAAAATCATTATCAATGTTGAATTCAGGCAACTGACGCTTCTGAACCAGCTCTACCTTTTTCTGCAACTCGTTGTCTTGCTTCTGTGCTTTCTTAATTCTGTCTGATAGGGAAGATTTCACTGATACCTGAAACAAAATACAAGGAAATCTTGCACCAACAAATTCTATTCCAAAGTTCATCAAATCCTTAACCAAAGGATCACGTTCCAAACCCAACATTTCTAATGAAGCATTAATTTTTCGACTCAAAGCATCAGCCACTTTATTTTCTTTTCCCGGATGGTAATTAATTATATAATCATAAACCTTGATTAATTCTAGACATCTACTCTATCTCATGTTCAATTATTTTTGAGTGAATATATACTTTATACTTTTGTGATCAGTATATATTTCACACTTTAATAGATACAAATGATGCCTTATAAATTTTAAAGAGAAAACAACAGCAGGTAATTCCAAATCATGTGTAGGGTAATTTAACTCATGAGTTTTCAACTGACGTAAAGCATATGAAATTACCTGATCATTCTTCTATTAGGACGCAACCAAGTAATTTCAATGAAGCATCATTGTAGATAACAAAATCACTATTCTTGGAAGGTAGTGCCAAAACTAGAGCATTCACCAATCTTATTTTCAACTCTTGAAAACAATCATCACATTCTTTTATCCAGAGAAACTTAACACCCTTCCGAGTTTTCTTATTCATTGGACTATATAACCGTGAAAAATATTCAACAATGCTTCAGTAGTAACCTGAGTCAACTGAGCCATCACAACAACACACTATTCAATTCTGATTCTGACCATCTCTTGAGGCATCTTTGGAAGGTCATGTCCCTCTTTATGCCCTCCCAGCATATCTGCCTTGTAACTCTATGAAAAACCATTCTTAACACAGAAATATCTTAGGTGAAGCAACATGGTAATCTTTAAATTCTATATCATTTCAATCATACCATAACATAATTTATAATTTAATAATTTTTCTAACTCCTAACGTTGTCTAAACTAACCTCTGATACCAACTATAAGGCCCCATCCTTAAACATTTCTTAATCTTGAGTTATTTCAAGAATACACATTGAGGATATTTTCAGGTTTAGAGTTTTAGAGAATTAGATCATAAAACATGCATTACATTCCACATTTAAACAAATTGGTTACATAAAATATAGTACTCATTTTTCCCATCAACGGAAACATATATAAAAAAAATAAATGGATTCTTTCTTGACACTTCCTTGACACTATCATCACATCATTTACCTATCCCTTGACCTGTGAGAAACATTTAAAAAACTTGGGAAGAGCATAAAAAGCTCAGTAAGGGATATAAAAGCACGAAATGAAAACATTAGTCCATGTACGAAATCATACATTACTCATAAAACATAAGCATGTAAACATTCCTCATCAAATCATGAATAAAACATAAAAACCAGAACACATAAAGGTAACTTGAGGCATTCATGACATTCTTACGTAGGGTGTAACCCTCTTGGTTACATTGGGAATACCCATCACAGTATATTCCCTAAATATCATCGGAGAAACCTCAACGTTTAACCCCTTCGTGTTACCCAATGCGTTGGAGAGCTATATCAGGCTCACCCGCCCTTCGTTTATCACAGAACCACTCGTCTTCATAATAATGCCCTAGAACCATAACATAATCATATCACATAAAACACACATAAAGGAAACATGACATTTCCACATTTCAATAACAAGATAACAATACAACACATTGATATAAAAACATTATGAAAACCATTTTCAATACCAAAATAAAATAAAATTAAAACATGGTATTTATTTTTCATTTAAAAAAAGGTATGGCTTGTAGAGGAAGCCGAAACTCAAATAATGGTCACGGCGGTGGAGAAGTCATTGTCGCCGCATACGTATGACAAAAACATTCCCTTTTGTCACTTATTAAAATGATTCATATAAAAATATTCCTTTTGGATAAACATAAAATTCAAATGGGTTTATAAACCGTATAAAAGAAAGTTGTGTAGAAAACATAATATGCCTCAGTGAAAGGAGATTGAGACAATGTCCCATACCTCAGGTCTGACTTGACACGATCGTTCATTAATGTCCTGAATAATAAACTTGAGTTAATTTCTACATCCTTAAGAACCTTTTTCAAGTTCATTATTCCTTTTATATCTCTTATTACCAAGTCATTAACACTATGTAATTATATAAGTTAATAACGTTCGTTTTAACGATGATTGGTACTTGAGTAAAAAATATGCTCTTTATAATTAAAAGTTGTTCATGTATCCATTATATCCTGAGTTATACTCATGATGTAGATATCATATATATCATATATATCCAGTATATACATGCATTTATAATATTACATAACATTTAGAGTTTAGAAATGAAATGCACCGTTCATGGAGACGGTAAGTCGTACGTACGGATGAACGCCACTTCCATTTCAATTTAATATTTAAAGGACTTAAAACATAATGATACATAATAGTATTATATATCCAGTATTGTATCATATATAATATCATTAAATCTATCATTTATACGTACCACATATGGTATTAACGAATCAAATCACTTTGAGGGGGTGGTAGTCCGCACTTCCTAAAATAAAGATATCGCATTTACCCATAATGGAAACCATAAATGTATGCTATAAATGAAAAATATAAAAGCTTAAGTAAAACATAAGAATATTATATATCATATATAAATATAGTGACATCTTAATGGCCACATTTGAAGCTGTTATATGAGTGTTGAACAATCATCATTTCGTGAGCCAGAAATTCTCCATCCACAGAAACAGTATGTTCTTTAACAATTAGATGTAGGTGTGTGTAAGTGTATCTCTAATAATTCTTATAAAAACATCCTAGTATATTGAAGATACTGTTTTTTTACAAATGAAAGGAATAAAAATAGTTTAGAGGGTTGGAGAAGAAAAATAAAACATAAGAACAGATGAGTAAACACTACCTTTAAAATGGGTAACTCTTTTTGATTTGAGCTCAAAGGCTTCCTTGGGAAGACTTCTGCCCAAGGTGAGGCTTCAAGGAGTAAGAGAGGGATTTGGAGAGACAGAATGGGCAGGGTTTGGCTGATCCAAAGGCTTGAGAAGTGTGGTTAAGGTGGTAGAGGTGGGGACCTTTTATAAGAGGAGAGGAGGGGCACTCTTGGAATGTTATAAAAGGCTAATTTATTATAAAATGATTTTCGGATTTAAAATGTCCCAAAAGGATATATTTCAAGGATAAGGTGAAAGTTTTTCGTTATACACTAATCCAATATGTTTTTTACAGGTTTAGGTATTATATTTTACATTATCTTATCATTTTATTTAAATCGTTAAATAATGAGGTAATCGTTGCATCATCATGGTATCATAAATAATTTAATTTATATAATGACTAAAAATTATAAAACAAATATCATGATGTAGGAAATATTTTTATATTTCTAATTAATATTTATAGTAAAAAATATGACTAGTATAACCCCATTAGAATGTTTTTTAGTAAAACAACTCATGTTTGTGACATTTTTAATTTAACATTAAATAAGAAGTTATTAATGTCATCTTCCTACCAAAGTGGCTCCATGGGGTCCCCATGTTTACCCATGAATTTTCTTGGTCGTCCATGAAACATCCAATAATGGTAGGACATGTTTCAAGGTCATTTCATATTATTAAAACATTATTTTTACCATAAATTACACTAATTACCTCTAATCGTGATAAAAAACATAAAAGTTACTATTGACCACAAAATTATTTTAATCCCATTGAAAAAAATTTCCTTCTTAATGACAACCATTTATTTCTGATTTTTGAAATTCAAAACACAGAGGCGGTAAAATTTCATTTAAACGAAAAAACTGTTTTTTTAAGTACCACTTAGTGGTTTCACTATTCATCAAAAATTGATGTTTTTTAGAAAAATACCAAAACTTCACCCTAAGCTATATTTGATATTTCGGATTCAAAAATGATTTCTATTTTAAAAAATTAAAAACATATATTTTTAATTAATTAATTTAATAATTAATTCCAGCTGTCAGAGAAAATAGCGTGTTTTTATGAAACAATAAGTATTAAAAGATTGACACTAGTTTAAGTCCAATTTCAAAGTGAAATTAATTCCAACGACCACTATTAGATTAAATGGAAAAAATATATTCTAATTACACTTTAAAACCAATTCAAAAGCTACTCTAATCATATAAATAAATTATATTAAATAGAGGATTTGAATTAAAATTCAATAGTTTTCACTATTCATTAAAAAAATGAACTTTATCGGAAAAATACCAACAATTTACAGAAAGTAAAATTTGAGGTCCAAATTCTAATGAAGAATTTTATTTGGTTCAATAGAATGTATAAGAGTGACCAAAACTATATTTAATGATGGTTCGCTATCAAAAGGTGATAAGTGGACTTTTAGTGGAAATTAGAGTATATATGCCTAAAATTGATTTCTTTTCATATTTTAAGACTTTATATTATATTGGATAAATGTAAAAACATTTAACAAACATATATAATCATATTTTATTTATTTCAATTCATTCCCACCAATACAACGACTACATGTTATCTACCATTTAAAATAATATTATTTTATTACTAGTGTGCAACGTAAGATTTCAAAGAAACTTATTGTTGCGTATCAGGTACGCTATAGAACATAGAAACCCCTTTAAAGTAAAATTAATAATTAATTCACAAATATTACAAAAATGAAAATTATTTACTCTTTATTCACCTGGGATGTTACATCCTTCCCCCCTTTTGGGAATTGCATCCTCGCAATTTTATTCACTTAACAAAATATGTGGTGGTATTTATCCCTTAAAGAATTTTCAGATTCCCATGTTGCCTCTTCAACCATATGGTATTTCCATAAAACCATTACCTGGTGAATTACCTTATTCCGCAACACTTGCTCACTATGGTCAAGAATCTGGACTGGTTGTTCTTCATAAGAGAGATTATCTTCCAACTGAACTACCTCTGGGCTCAAAACATGAGATGGATCTGGCCTGTACTTCCTTAACATTGAAACATGAAAAACATTGTGTACCTGAGATAAACTTGGAGGTAAATCCACTCAGTAAGCAATTGATCCAACTCTCTCCATAATTTCATATGTTCCAATGAACCTTGGACTCAGCGTTCCTTTCTTACCAAATCGCATCAGACTTTCCCACAGTGAAACTTTGAGAAAAACATGATCACGTACCTCAAAAGAAAAATCCTTCCTCCGGTTATCCGCATAACTCTTCTACCTACTTGGAGCTATTCTCATGTGTTTCTGAATCAACTAAACTTTTTCTACCACCTCTTCTACCAATTCTGGTCCCATCAACTTCCTTTCACCCACTTCATCCCAAAAAGATGGAGTTCGACACCGCTTCTCATATAATTCCTAAAATTGTGCCACCTGTATACTGGAATGAAAACTGTTATTATAAGAAAACTCAACCAAAGAATGTTATTGGTCCCAACTTCCCTGATAATCCATCGAACAAGCACGTAGCATATCCTCCAAATTCTGAATTTTTTTTTCTGACTGCCCATCTGATTGAGGATAAAAAGCTGTACTAAAATTTAATTCAGTATCCAACGACTTCTGAAGGCCTTTCCAAAAGATAGAAATGAACCTATGATCATGGTCAGATACAATGGAGAGAGGAACTCCATGTAACCTGACTATCTCTTTAAGATACAATCGGGAAAGTTGATCTAGAAAAAATTATCTTGTATGGAAAAGAAATGAGAAGATTTCATCAAGCGATCAACAATAACCCAGATTACATTATTACCTCGAGGTGTCTTTGGCAATCCAACAACTATGTCCATGGATATATTATCCCATTTCCACTCTATTACTGGTAAAGGCTGAAGCATCCCTTTCAGTAACTGCCGCTCTGCTTTAACCTGTTGACAAGTTAAACACTTCATAGTAAAATCAGAAATATCCCTTTTCATTACGTCCCACCAGTAATACTCCCGAAGATCTCTATACATCTTAGTAGTGCCAGGACAGAATGAAAACAGAGAACTATGAGCTTCACATAACAAATCATTCTTCAACTATGAATCATACGACACACACAACCTCTTCCCAAATCTCAAAACAAAATCATTATCAATGTTGAATTTAGGCAACGGACCCTTCTGAACCAGCTCTACCTTTTTCTACAACTCGTTGTCTTGCTTCTGTGCTTGCTTAATTCTGTCTGATAGAGATGATTTCACTGATACCTGAAACAAAACAGAAGGAAATCTTTCACCAACAAATTCTATTCCAAATTTCATCAAATCTTTAACCAAAGGATCACATTCCAAACCCAAAATTTCTAATGAAGCATTAATTTTTCGATTCAAAGCATCAAACACTTTATTTGCCTTTCCCGGATTGTAATGAATTGTACAATCATAATACTTGATTAATTATCGCCATCTACTCTGTCTCATGTTCAATTATTTTTGAGTGAATATATACTTTATACTTTTTTGATCAGTATATATTTCACACTTTAATCCATACAAATGATGCCTTAAAATTTTTAAAGCGAAAACAACAGCAGGTAATTCCAAATCATGTGTAGGGTAATTTAACTCATGAGTTTTCAACTGACGTGAAGCATATGCAATTACCTGATCATTCTTCTATTAGGACGCAACCAAGTACTTTCAATGAAGCACCATTATAGATAACAAAATCACTATTCCTGGAAGGTAGTGCCAAAACTAGAGCATTCACCAATCTTATTTTCAACTCTTGAAAATAATCATCACATTCTTTTATCCAGAGAAACATAACACCATTCCGAGTTTGCTTAGTCATTAGACTATATAACCGTGAAAAATATTCAACAAAGCTTCAGTAGTAACCTGAGTCAACTGAGCCATCACTACAACAAACTATTCAATTCTGATTCTGACCATCTCCTGAGACATCTTTGGAAGGTCATGTCCCTCTGTATGCCCTCCCAGCATATCTGCCCTGTTCCTCTATGAAAAACCATTCTTAACACAGAAATATCATAGGTAAAGCGACATGGTAATCTTTAAATTCTATATCATTTCAATCATACCATAACATAATTTATAATTTAATAATTTTTGTAACTCCTAAAGTTGCCTAAACTAGCCTCTGATACCAACTATAAGGCCCCAGCCTTAAACATTTCTTAATCTTGAGTTATTTCAAGAATACACGTTGATGATATTTTCAGGTTTAGAGTTTTATAGAATTAGATCATAAAACATGCATTACATTCCACATTTAAACAAAGTGGTTACATAAAATATAGTACTCATTTTTCCCATCAACGGAAACATATATAAAAAAATACGTGGATTCTTTCTTGACACTTCCTTGACACTATCATCACATCATTTACCTATCCCTTGACCTGTGAAAAACATTTCAAAAACTTGGGATGAGCATAAAAAGCTCAGTAAGGGATATAAAAGCACGAAATGAAAACATTAGTCCATGTATGAAATCATACTTTACTCATAAAACATATGCATGTTAACATACCTCATCAAATCATGAATAAAACATAAAAATCTGAACACATAAAGGTAACTTGAGGAATACATAACATTCTTACGTAGGGTGTAACTCTATTGGTTACATTTGGAATACCCATCATAGTATATTCCCTAAATATCTTCGGAGAAACCTTGTAATGGCCCGGACCTCTCCGGTCCATTACTTTGTGAAATGTTGGTATTGGAGGTGTTCCGGGAGGTCAAGGGGACTTATCCCCAACACTTTTCCAATTTTCCGGTTCTGTGAACAGTGTTTCCGGTTTTATGAACATTAACAGATCGGTGAGACAGATCAGTTTCACAGATCGGTGAGACAGATCAGTTTCACAGATCGGTGAGACAAATCGGTTTCACAGATCAGTTTCACAGATCGGTGAGACAGATCAGTTTCACAGATCGGTGAGACAGATCAGTTTCACAGATCGGTGTGACAGATCAGTTTCACAGATCGGTGAGACAGATCAGTGTCACAGATCGGTGAGACAGATCAGTGTCACAGATCGGTGAGACAGATCAGTTTCACAGATCGGTGAGACAGATCAGTATCACAGATCGGTGAGACAGATCAGTTTCACAGATCAGTTTCACAGATCGGTGAGACAGATCAGTTTCAGAGATCGGTGTGACAGATCAGTTTCACAGATCAGTTTCACAGATCGGTGAGACATATCAGTTTCACAGATCGGTGAGACAGATCAGTTTCACAGATCGGTGAGAGAGATCAGTTTCACAGATCGGTGAGACATCAGTTTCACAGATCAGTTTCACAGATCAGTGTGACAGATCAGTTTCATGTACAGTAACGGTTGGGGAACAGTGTTTCCAGACTTCTACAGTTTTGCCCCTTTTGACGTTTCCTTTGACGTAAAATACATTTAAAGCCTTATTTTAAGGGATCTTAAGGCCGATTCAAATTCCATAAATCCTATATTAATTATTCCTAAGGCTTGGAATGTTTTACTTGGTCAAACCGCGTGGGTTAATGCGATCCGTTTTTAATGGAGAATTAACCGGATCTTAAACCGTTGCCCCATTAAATCTTAAAAAGGGACAAGATATCATTCTTCCTTGTTCTTTCCCTTTGTTCTCGACTATGAGGCGCTAGAACCTTTCAATCCTTTTCGTAGGAGTTTCACAATCAATCTTTACTCCTAGGATTGGTTCTGCTCTGTTTTTGATGCAACCGAGCCATGTCGATCAATCTTCGATATAAGCATCCTCCGGTGGATGCAGTTGTCACGAGGGGAGGATCGTGACCTGTTGTGTGGATAAAGAACCCGAGGAACTGTTTGAGGTAGGGGATTCATGGCTTCTCTAATTGTATATGTGCAATCGTAGAATTAGCATGATTTATTCCTTTGGATCACAATGAAATTGACCTAATTAAATACTTGAACCGGATTAAAAGAATTGGTTGATCGCATGTTGTTGCTCTATACCGTGATAACAGTTTGCCTCATGTTTTCCTAGATATAGTGATACCTATGTTTTCTTTGACTTTGTTGATCATTCATGATAGAAATTGATAATGAACGTAAAGCCGGAATTAGTTGTTAATTAATTGGCTAATGATAAAGAGCCATGTTATTAATCTGGTTATTGCTGTTGTTGCAGTTGCTCTAATTTGAGGATAATCAAATTAGGGAAGTTAGCATGGTTATTTAATTGTGATAGCTTACTGATTAGGTATCCATGATTGGAACCTAAAAATAACAAATCTGTTAATTCGATATGGATTAGAGAACAGATTATGTGGGAATTTCTAAAAGGGTTCTGAGTTACCCTCTTGTTTGTTGAAGGGCCGTGAGCCCATTTTGTGATGTTTGTTTTCCAGATGCTTGTGCTGTGATGTGAGCCTGGATGGCTGTTGCGATATGTTGAGGCATGGAGATTTATAGTTGTGGCAGCGGATGATACCTAGTGTGGCGAAATGCATCGGTTTATGCATATGGGTGTCAGGGAGGACACCAGGGGTGATGGAATGGGATGGATGTGGTTGCTGGTTGCTTGTGGTTTTCTTGAATGTTAATCTGCCTTACTTTTCCCCACTGCTCAAGGCAGCTGGTCTTGCTACCATTCTTCCAAAGGAGGCGAAGACGCGCGGGGTATGCCACATGCTTTCCGTGTTTAGCCTCTCGAGGGAGAATGGGTATATGCTCTTTCTATAGGCGGAAAAGACTCGACGGGTAGTATATCTACTCACCGTGTTGAGCCTCCTTTGTGTTTAGAAGCATAGGATGTTTTCTAGAATGCCTGGGAATGTGGAAAAGTATTTCTGTAATGAATGTTTGATTTAATGGTGAAAATCCATGGGGATGGAGATGCTGGAATTGATAGGTGATGTGAATCTTAAAAATGAGCAGTTGTTTTGAAAGTGACACCAATTCAGTTTAATGTGGAACTGTTCATTCTTAATTAATGTTTAAAGAATTAATTAACATACAATGGAATTGAAAAATGAGAATGGAGTAATCTAATGTAGCTCTTCAATTGGTTGTGTGCTTATAGGATACCTAGTCTTTGAAGTAGCAGCCTGGAGTCTGAGAGACGTTAGCTGCAGTTGTATCTAAGACTAGGTAATGCCCATAGTGTGGATGTGAGTTACTTATATATTCTGTACTTTTTGTGTTTCTATACGCTACTCCACCCTGTCGGTAAGGGCAACTGACACCCCGGGGATTCTGAGCCCTGGGGGGGTGTTTTCCCCAACATTCTGATGGGAGGTTGAATGGCTGACTACCCCCTTTGGCCTCGCTCTCTTCTCTTGGTAGATCTTAGTGCTGGTAGGCACAGTGGTTAGTTTTACCCATATATGTGTGTAGAGGGCTGTAATGGATTGTGGTTATTTCACACACATATATTCTGGATATAGTATCCTATGGACTACTATAGGTGTAACGTGTATAGGCTGTGATGGCTTGAGGATCCTTACTCGGTGTATGGGCTGTAATGGCTTGAGGTATAATACCCGACGTATGATACACGTTATGCGAGCTGTGGTGGCTCCCGGAAACTACCTGGTTACTTTCTTTGTGAGGACGGTGTGGTGCTTCGCCCAGGTGTCTGCGGGCAAGCCTTTGTGGTGCACGAGGTGCAGATTGTGGAGCTTGACCCATGTTGATACGGGCAAGCCTTTGGAGAGAGATGCACAGGACGTATGTCGTTGGGGCAAAGCGGAAAACCAGTGGGGAAGTGGTAGCGGGGTACCCTTGATATTCTTTACTACATGCTATATTCTTGTATGCGTTACTTGGTGAGAGTAGCCTTGGTGAGGTTGGGAACATAGTATACCTGTTTAGGTGACGAGTTAGTTTCACTTGTTGTTCACTGGGCTTTAGCATGCTTTCTTTACTTTTGCACGAGAGTCTTGGGGAGGATCCTACTGAGTATACTGTTATACTCACCCTTTGTACATATAAACTGTTTTTCAGGTGACTTGGAGCAGGTTGGAGATCAAGTTGGTTACTACTAGCTTGCGGTTGGAGGAGGAGTTGTTCGGGGTTGTGGTCGCTGCCGTTTTACTTTCTTTTGGGTACTTTTAGTTTTCCCTTTCAGTTGTAGTACTTTTGCATGACATTTCATATATGTACTTGGTTTCCTTTTATATTTCAGTTCTGAGTTGGAGTTGATTGGAGTCTATTCTATCTCTCTCTTCTGCATGTGTTCTCTTAGAGGGTAATGCATCCCATTTGTATGTTTATTATACCCTCGGTGCTAGTCGCCAACCCGGGGCCTACTGGAGGCGGGACTCGTGGGTCATTATCTCCCTTCTCACATTGCCGGCCCAGGAGGGGTACACTTTGTGGGGAGGGGGTCGTGACAGAGTGGTATCAGAGGTCTGGTCGAGGGATAAGATGGAGTTTGGATTTAGGCACAGGTGAGGATGCATGGGATGGTAGGGAAACGGTGTCATTCATGTTTAGAATGTGGGGAAAACACTGGAGACCGGCAGAGACATAGGCATTCAGGGCCCCCTATGATCTGTTGCACGGACCTTTAAGTTTACGATGGCTACTAAACAAAGTGATACCGGTTGCAGGGTAGAGACCTAGGAAAGGATCATGCATCATTATTCTTTGCGCTTGTGTTTGAATGGGTAGACCTTGGGATAGGAAAACTAAAATTAATAAAACAAAATAATTAATTAATTAATGTTGAGTCTTCCATATTCCAGGCTTAGGAGATCTAATGGTTATTATTTTACAGGTATGGCTCCAGGTCGACGTCCTCGTCAGGTTTGCGTAGAAGGTTCCCAGCAGGCTGTTCCAGCAGATCGCCGCCGGGTAGAGGTTGACGACGATGACACTTGGAGGAAGACACTCCGAGAGTTTCAGCGCCAGAGTCTACAGAAGTATGAGGGCTCCGTTTCAGATGCAGTCACAGAAGACTGGTTGGAGGAGGTCGAGATAGGCTTCAGTTCGATTCATGCTCGGAAGGAACACTGGGTGTCCTTGGTTGTGACGATGCTGCGTGGAGCAGCGAGGCAGTGGTGGACCTTGTTCCTCGGGGATTGTGAGGAGTCAGCGATCTCATGGGAGGAGTTTCGTGACAGGTTTAGAGTCGAGTTTCTTTCATCGACTGCAAAGGCATCCAGTCGCCAGGAGCTACTCACCCTTCGACAGGGGAGCTCCAGTGTTCGAGAGTTTGGAATCCGTTTCAGGAACCTTCTACGATATGCTTCCGACCTGTTACCAGATGATGAGGCCAGGGCGAGGCATTTCGAGGAGGCTTTGCGTCCATAGATCCAGCGCCAGGTCACCCCATTTATGCTGAAGACATATCTTGAGGTGCTGGCGAGGGAAGAGGTTGTTGAGAGTACTTTGGCCAGGACCGGATCGTCACGAGAGGGGAATTGTCATGATTCCTCATGAAGCAGAGCTATGGTCCGGGGTTCCCGGTTATCAGGACAAAAGAGTTTCCGTTCACCTGGGGGTAGGTCCCAGCCCTTCCCATCTCGTTTCTCCGGAGGTACCAACTCTCAGACCTATGACAAGGGATCAGGCGCTTGTTTTTCTTGTGGTGGACGTGGTCATCAGCAGCGGGAGTGCCCAACTTTTCAGAGCAGTCATCGTGCACCAGGTGCTCCACTCCAGGTTCCTCCGTTGAGGCAGTTCCAGCCAAGGCAGCAGCAGCAGGTTGCACCAGCTTTAGATCACCAGAGGGTAGATGGAGCAGGCAGAGGATAGCCCCATGACGCTCCTCGTCCTCAGAGAGCAGAGCGCGGCCGTGGTGGTGGTCATCATCAGGGTCAGAGAGGCCGTGGAGGTGGTCGTGGTCAGCTTCATGCTCTAGCATTGCCAGCTCCAGGCGAGCCAGACGTCGTCTGAGGTACCATTTGCTTGTTTTTTACCTTGGTGTATGCCTTGTTTGATTCCAGAGCGACACAATCCTTTATATCCCCTACCCTTGTCCACACATTGGGACATGAGGTAGAGAGGCTTCCAGTGCCCTTGGCGTTGACTACGCCAGTTGGAGGTCGAGCTAGCTTGTTTGAAGTATGTAGAGACTGTGAGCTAGTGTTGGGGCAGCACCGCTCTTGGGGAGATTTCCTATGTTTACGAATACAACCATATGATGTCATCCTCGGCATGGATTGGTTGTATTCGGTGCAGGCTATTGTGGATTTCTACAGGAAGAAGGTCGTTTTCTTTGATGAAGATGGAGAGGAAGTAGTGTTTGTTGGTTAGAGAGATCCTCGGATGAGTCATAGACGAGTATCATCCTTATCATCAATGATGGCTGGGATGATGCTGAGTTCTTCAGAGGTTCAACAGTTGGTGTTTCCTAGGGTCGTAGAGGAGTACCCTGATGTCTTTCCAGAAGAGGTTGTATCCTTACCCCCTCGACGAGAGATCAAGTTTGGGATCGAGCTACAGCCAGGAGCGTCTCCTATCTCTATGTCTCCATATAGGATGGTCCCTTATGAGTTACGAGAGCTACGTATTCAGCTCGATGGTCTGTTGCAGTGTGGTTTTGTTCGGCCAAGTGTGTCACCGTGGGGTGCACCAGTCTTGTTCGTGAAAAAGGCCGATGGAAGTTTTCGGTTGTGCGTCGATTATCGTCGCATAAACAAAGTGACAATAAAGAACCGCTATCCCCTTCCACGGATTGATGACCTATTCGATCAACTGAAGGGTGCAAGTTGGTTCTCAAAGATCGACTTGCGGTCATGATATCATCAGATGCGTGTAAGGGATGAGGATATCCCGAAGACTGCTTTCCGCTGTCGTCATGGACATTATGAGTTTGTTGTAATGCCATTCGGCGTGACAAATGCTCCAGCTGTTTTCATGGGGTTGATGAATGTTGTGTTCCGTGAATTCCTGGACAAGTTTGTTGTGGTCTTCATCGATGACATCCTTGTGTACTCCACATCTGAAGAAGAGCATGTAGAGCATATACGAGCCGTTTTGGGAGTTCTTCGCCAACATCGGTTGTTTGGGAAGTTGTCCAAGTGTGAGTTCTGGGCTCAAAAAGTTCGTTTCTTGGGACATGTTGTGTCCCAACAGGGAGTAGCTGTGGATCCTTCGAAGATAGAATCAGTGGTGTCTAGGCCAGCCCCCAAGACCGTGTCAGAGGTGCGAATTTTCCTTGGTCTCGCAGGCTATTATAGGAGGTTTGTGGCTAATTTCTCCCGAGTTGCGACTCCTCTGACATCTTTGACCAGGAAGGATCAAGTGTTCATATGGACTGATCAGTGTCAGACAACTTTCGAGTATCTAAAGGAGAAGTTGGTAAGTGCTCCAGTCCTTTGTCTTCCAGCAGAGGGAGTCCAATTTGATGTTTTCTGTGATGCTTCACATCTAGGGCTAGGCTGTGTTCTCATGCAGCAGAGGTCGGTTGTTTCTTATGGGTCTCGGCAGTTGCGTCCCCATGAACGCAACTATGCCACCCATGATCTTGAGTTGGCAGCCGTGGTGTTTGCGCTAAAGTTGTGGAGACATTACCTCATTGGCGAGCGCTTTGTGGTTTTCACCGATCATAAGAGTTTGAGGTATGTTTTCTCTCAGCGGGATCTGAACTTGCGGCAGCGTCGGTGGATGGAGTTCTTGCATGAATACGACATAGAAATATCGTATACACCTGGTAAGGGAAATGTTGTTGCTGATGCACTGAGCCGAAAGTCACGTAATGATGTTGTGCGTGAATCTGGTGATTCCTGGAGAGGGATGGAAGAGCTAGCAGCTTTGCATCTTGATATGGGAGAAGTTGGGGGAAGAGGTTGTCTTTTCCAGATGATGGTGCAGTCATCCCTGATGCAAAAGGTGGAAGAGTCTCAGTTGGGTGATCTAGAGGTGGACGTTTTGAGAGACAGAGTTGTTTGTGGGGCGGCCCCTGATGGTTGGTCGGAGGATGAACAACACCGAGTGTTGTATCATGGAAGGCTTTTTGTTCCCTTGGTGATGCGCGAGATGGTTCTCCGAGAGTTCCATAGCTCACCCTTAGTTGTACATCCTGGTGTGACGAAGATGTATCGATCCTTGAGGAGTCAGTTTTGGTGGCCTGGGCTGAAGCGTTCAGTTGCAGAATGTGTGTCTCGATGTTTAGTCTTCCAGAAGGTGAAGGTCGAACACCGTGTTCCTGGTGGTCTTCGCCATCACTTAGAGAGTCCTCAGTGGAAGTGGGAGGACATCTCAATGGACTTTGTTACAGGTTTACCTCGAGCTCTGGGAGGACATGATGATATATGGGTGGTAGTGGATCGTTTAACTAAATCGGCCCACTTCATAGCAATCAAGGAGTCGAGCTCAGTGGAGGTTTTGTCGAGGCAGTATTTGGAGGAGGTGGTGAGGCTTCACGGAGTTCCTAAGATGATCATTTCTGATCGTGACCCTCGTTTTACCTCTAGGGTGTGGAGAGGTCTCCAGCATGCTTTTGGCTCTCAACTATGCCTTAGCACTGCTTTTCATCCTCAAACGGATGGTCAGACAGAGCGAACCATCCAAACTCTTGAAGACATGTTGCGCTCTTGTGTTCTTGATTTTGGAGGTTCATGGGTGAAGCACTTACCTTTGGTAGAGTTCGCTTACAATAATAGTTTTCACTCTACCATCGGCATGGCTCCGTTTGAAGCCTTGTATGGCCGGCCATGCCGTTCTCCGTTGTGCTGGACTGGGGTCGGAGAGTCAGCAATTCTCGGACCAGAACTAGTGCAAAATACGACAGAGATGGTTCAAGTGATTCGTGAGAGGATGAAGGCAGCACAAGATTGTCAGAAATCTTATGCTGATCAAAGAAGGAGACCGTTAGAGTTTAATGTTGGGGGTCATGTGTTTCTGAAGGTGACTCCCCGTCGTGGGCAGTGAAGGTTTGGTCGCGGAAGTAAGCTTTCTCCCCGTTTTGTTGGGCCTTTCGAGGTGTTAGCTCGTGTTGGAGCTGTGGCATATCGAGTAGCACTTCCCCCTCGGATGAGTCAGATACATGATGTTTTCCATGTATCACTGCTCCGTCATTATCTTCATGATGAATCTCATGTTATCGATTGGGGAGAGATCGATATTGATGATGATGCAACCTTCGAGGAGCGACCTGTGGAGATCCAAGACCATAAGGAGAAGGTGTTGCGCGGGCGTTCTATTCCTTTAGTTCGTGTCTTGTGGTGACACGGTGGCATGGAGGAGAGTACCTGGGAGCGTGATTCACAGATACGTGCTCAGTACCCAGAGTTGTTTAATGTTTAACTCCTTTCATGTAATGATGTTTTCTCTGTGGTTGGACCTTTCATGTTTTATTTATGTACCTTTGATGTGATGTTGTGAATGAATTGTTTGGGTATGGATTGTTTGTTCCCGGATGTCATAGTTTTGTTCCAGCTTTCGAACAACTCATGGTGGTTTTCCCCTGAGAGGTATCTTATGGGGTGGTTGTTCGGACCCCTCTTTTCTTCTGGGTTGGTTTTTAATTCTCGAGGACGAGAATGTTTTGAGAGGTATCTAATGTAATGGCCCGGACCTCTCCGGTCCATTACTTTGTGAAATGTTGGTATTGGAGGTGTTCCGGGAGGTCAAGGGGACTTATCCCCAACACATTGCCAATTTTCCGGTTCTGTGAACAATGTTTCCAGTTTTATGAACAGTAACAGATCGGTGAGATAGATCAGTTTCACAGATCTGTGAGACAGATCAGTTTCACAGATCGGTGAGACAGATCAGTTTCACAGATCGGTGAGACAAATCGGTTTCACAGATCAGTTTCACAGATCGGTGAGACAGATCAGTTTCACAGATTGGGGAGACAGATCAGTTTCACAGATCGGTGTGAGAGATCAGTTTCACAGATCGGTGAGACAGATTAGTTTCACAGATCGGTGAGACAGATCAGTTTCACAGATCGGTGAGACAGATCAGTTTCACAGATCGGTGAGACATATCAGTTTCACAGATCGGTGAGACAGATCAGTTTCACTGATCAGTTTCACAGATCGGTGAGACAGATCAGTTTCACAGATCGGTGTGACAGATCAGTTTCACAGATCAATTTCACAGATCGGTGAGACAGATCAGTTTCACAGATCGGTGAGACAGATCAGTTTCACAGATCGGTGAGACAGATAAGTTTCACAGATCGGTGAGACAGATCAGTTTCACAGATCAGTTTCACAGATCAGTGTGACAGATCAGTTTCATGTACAGTAATGGTGGGTGAACAGTGTTTCCAGACTCCTACAGTTTTCCCCTTTTGACGTTTCCTTTGACGTAAAATACATTTAAAGCCTTATTTTAAGGGCTCTTAAGGCCGATTCAAATGCCATAAATCCTATATTAATTATTCCTAAGTCTTGGAATGTTTTACTTGGTCAAACCGCGTGGGTTAATGCGATCCGTTTTTAATGGAGAATTAATCGGATCTTAAACCGTCGCCCCATTAAATCTTAAAAAGGGACGAGATATCATTCTTCCTTGTTCATTCCCTTTGTTCTCGACTAAGAGGCACTAGAACCTTTCAATCATTTCCGTAGGAGTTTCACAATCAACCTTTACTCCTAGGATTGGTTCTGCTCTGTTTTTGATGCAACTGAGCCGTGTCGATCAATCTTCGATATAAGCATCCTCCGGTGGATGCAGTTGTCACGAGGGGAGGATCGTGACTTGTTGTGTGGATAAAGAACCCGAGGAACTGTTTGAGGTAGGGGATTCATGGCTTCTCTAATTGTATATGTGCAATCGTAGAATTAGCATGATTTATTCCTTTGGATCACAATGAAATTGACCTAATTAAATACTTGAACCGGATTAAAAGAATTGGTTGATTGCATGTTATTGCTTTATACCGTGATAACGGTTTGCCTCATGTTTTCCTAGATATAGTGATACCTATGTTTTCTTTGACTTTGTTGTTCGTTCATGATAGAAATTGATAATGAACGTAAAGCCGGAATTAGTTGTTAATTAATTGGCTAATGATAAAGAGGCATGTTATTAATCTGGTTATTGCTGTTGTTGCAGTTGTTCTAATTTGAGGATAATCAAATTAGGGAAGTAAGCATGGTTATTTAATTGTGATAGCTTACTGATTAGGTATCCATGATTGGAACCTACGAATAACAAATCTGTTAATTCGATATAGATTAGAGAACAGATTATGTGGGAATTTCTAAAAGGGTTTTGAGTTACCCTCTTGTTTGTTAAAGGGCCGTGATCCCATTTTGTGATGTTTGTTTTCCTGCTGCTTGTGCTGTGATGTGATCCTGGATGGCTGTTGTGATATGTGGAGGCATGGAGACTTATAGTTGTGGCAGCGGATGAAGTCTAGTGTGGCGAGATGCATCGGTTTATGCATATGGGTTTCAGGGAGGACACCAGGGGTGATGGAATGGGATGGATGTGGTTGCTGGTTGCTTGTGGTTTTCTTGAATGTTAATCTGCCTTGCTTTTCCCCACTGCTCAAGGCAGATGGTCTTGCTACCATTCTTCCAAAGGAGGCGAAGACGCGCGGGGTATGCCACGTGCTTTCCGTGTTTAGCCTCTCGAGGGAGAATGGGTATATGCTCTTTCTATAGGCGGCAAAGACTCGACGGGTAGTATATCTTCTCACCGTGTTGAGCCTCCTTTGTGTTTAGAAGCATAGGATGTTTTTCTAGAATGCCTGGGAATGTGGAAAAGTATTTCTGTAATGAATGTTTGATTTAATGGTGAAAATCCATGGGGATGGAGATGCTGGAATTGAAAGGTGTTGTGAATCTTAAAAATGAGCAGTTGTTTTGAAAGTGACGCCAATTCAGTTTAATGTGGAATTGTTCATTCATAATTAATGTTTAAAGAATTAATTAACGTACAGTGGAATTGAAAAATGAGAATGGAGTAATCTAATGTAGCTCTTCAATTGGTTGTGTGCTTATAGGATACCTAGTCTTTGAAGTAGCAGCCTGGAGTCTGAGAGACGTTAGCTACAGTTGTATCTAAGACTAGGTAATACCCATAGTGTGGATGTGAGTTACTTATATATTCTGTACTTTTTGTGTTTCTATACGCTACTCCACCCTGTCGGTAAGGGCAACTGACACCCCGGGGATTCTGAGCCCTGGGGGGTGTTTTCCCCAACATTCTGATGGGAGGTTGAATGGCGGACTACCCCCTTTGGCCTCGCTCTCTTCTCTTGGTAGATCTTAGTGCTGGTAGGAACAGTGGTTAGTTTTACCCATATATGTGTGTAGAGGGCTGTAATGGCTTGTGGTTATTTCACACACATATATTCTGGATATAGTATCCTATGGACTACTATAGGTGTAACGTGTATAAGCTGTGATGGCTTGAGGATCCTTACTCGGTGTATGGGCTGTAATGGCTTGAGGTATAATACCCGACGTATGATACACGTTATGTGAGCTGTGGTGGCTCCCGGAAACTACCTGGTTACTTTGGTTGTGAGGACGGTGTGGTGCTTCGCCCAGGTGTCTGCGGCCAAGCCTTTGTGGTGCACGAGGTGCAGATTGTGGAGCCTGACCCATGTTGATACGGGCAAGCCTTTGGAGAGAGATGCACAGGACGTATGTCGTTGGGGAAAAGCGGCAAACCAGTGGGGAAGTGGTAGCGGGGTACCCTTGATATTCTTTACTACATGCTATATTCTTGTATGCGTTACTTGGTGAGAGTAGCCTCGGTGAGGTTGGGAACATAGTATACCTGTTTAGGTGATGAGTTAGTTTCACTTGTTGTTCACTGGGCTTTAGCATGCTTTCTTTACTTTTGCACGAGAGTCTTGGGGAGGATCCTACTGAGTAAACTGTTATACTCACCCTTTGTACATATAAACTGTTTTTCAGGTGAAGTGGTAGCGGGGTACCCTTGATATTCTTTACTACATGCTATATTCTTGTATGCGTTACTTGTGGTCGCTGCCGTTTTACTTTCTTTTGGGTACTTTTAGTTTTCCCTTTCAGTTTTAGTACTTTTGCATGACATTTCATATATGTACTTGGTTTCCTTTTATATTTCAGTTCTGAGTTGGAGTTGATTGGAGTCTATTCTATCTCTCTCTTCTGCATGTGTTCTCTTAGAGGGTAATTCCTCCCATTTGTATGTTTATTATACCCTCGGTGCTAGTCGCCAACTCGGGGCCTACTGGAGGCGGGACTCGGGTGTCATTATCTCCCTTCTCACATTGCCGGCCCAGGAGGGGTACACTTTTTGGGGAGGGGGTCGTAACAAACCTCAAAGTTTAACCCCTTCGAGTTACCCAATGCATTAGAGATCTATATCAGGCTCACCCGCCCTTGGTTTATCACGGAACCACTCGTCTTCATAATAATTCCCTAGAACCATAACATAATCGTATCACATAAAACACACATAAAGGAAACATGACATTTCCACATTTCAATAACAAGATAACAATACAACACATTGATATAAATACATTATGAAAACCATTTTCAATACTAAAAAAAAATTTAAAACATGGTATTTATTTTTCATTTAAAAAAAAGGTATGTCTTGTAGAGGAAGCCGAAACTCAAATAATGGTCACGGCAGCGGAGAAGTCATTGTCGCCGCATACGTATGAAAAAAACATTCCCTTTTGTCGCTTAGTAAAATTCTTCGTATAAAAATATTCCTTTTGGATAAACGTAAAAGTCAAATGGGATTATAAACCGTATAAAAGAAAGTTGTGTATAAAACATAATATGCCTCAGTGAATGGAGATTGAGACGAAGTCCCATACCTCGAGTCTGACTTGACGCGATCGTTCATTAATGTCCTGAATAATAAACTTGAGTTAATTTCTACATCCTTATGAACCTTTTTCAAGTTCATTATTCCTTTTATATCTCTTATTACCAAGTCATTAACACTATGTAATTAGTTAAGTTAATAACAGTCGTTTTAACGATGATTGGTACTTGAGTAAAAAATATGCTCTTTATAATTAAAATTTGTTCATGTATCCATTATATCCAGAGTTATACTCATGATGTAGACATAATATATATCATATATATCCAGTATATACATGCATTTATAATATTACATAACATTTAGAGTTTAGAAATGAAATGCACTGTTCATGGAGAGGGTAAGTCGTACGTACGCATGAATGCCACTTCCATTTCAATTTCATATTTAAAGGAATTAAAACATAATGATACATAATAGTATTATAAATCCAGTATTGTATCATAGAAAATATCATTAAATCTATCATTTATACGTACCACATATGGTATTAACGAATAAAAACACTTTGAGGGGGTGGAAGTCCGCACTTCCGAAAATTAAGATATCGTGTTTACCCATAATGGAAACCATAAAGGTATTCTATAAATGAAAAATAAAAAAGATTAAGTAAAAATTAAGCATATTATATATCATATATAAATATAGTGACATCTTAATGGCCACATTTGAAGGTGTTATATGAGTGTTGAACAATCATCATTTCGTGAGGCAGAAATTCTCCATCCACAGAAACAGTATGTTCATTAACCATTAGATGTAGGTGTGTGTTAGTGTATCTCTAATCCTTATTATAAAAACATCATAGTATATTGAAGATACTGGTTTTGTGACAAATTAAATGAATAAAAATTGTTTAGAGGGTTGGAGAAGAAAAATAAAACATAAGAACAGAAGAGTAAACACTACCTTTAAAACGGGTAACTCTTTTTGATTTGAGCTCAAAGGCTTCCTTGGGAAGACTTCTGCCCAAGGTGAGGATTCAAGGTGTAAGAGAGGGATTTGGAGAGACAAAATGAGCAGGGTTTGGATGATCCGATGGCTAGAGAAGTGTGGGTAAGGTGGTAGAGGTGGGGGCCTTTTATAAGAGGAGAGGAGGGGCACTCTTGGAAAGTTATAAAAGGATACTTTATTATAAAATGATTTTCGGATTTAAAATGTCCCAAAAGGATATATTTAGAGTATAAGGTGAATTTTTTTCTTTATACACCAATCCAATATGTTTGTGACAGGTTTAGGTCATATAGTTTACATTATCTTATCATTTTATTTAAATCGTTAAATAATGAGGTAATCGTTGCATCATCATGGTATCATAAATAATTTAATTTATTTAATGACTAAAAATTATAAAACAAATATCATGATGTAGGAAATCTTTTTATTTTTCTAATTAATATTTATAGTAAAAAATATGACTAGTATAACCCCATTTAAATGTTTTTTTAGTAAAACAACTCAAGTTTGTGACATTTTTAATTTAACATTAAATAGAAAGTTATTAATGTCATCTTCCTACCAAAGTGGCTCCATGGGGTCCCCATGTTTACCCATGGATTTTCTTGGTCATCCATGACACATCCAATAATGGTAGGACATGTGTCAAGGTCATTTCATATTATTAAAACATTATTTTTACCATAAATTACACTAATTACCTCTAATCGCGATAAAAAACATAAAAGTTACTATTGACCACAAAATTATTTTAATCCCATTGAAAAAAAATTTCCATCTTAATGACAACCATTTATGTCTGATTTTTGAAATTCAAAACACAGAGGTGGTAAAATTTCATTTAAACGAAAAATTTGTTTTTTTAAGTACCACTTAGTGGTTTCACTATTCATCAAAAATTGATGTTTTCCAGAAAAATACCAATACTTCACCCTAAGCTATATTTGATATCCCAGATTCAAAAATGATGTCTATTTTAAAAAATTCAAAACATATATTTTTAATTAATTAATTTAATAATTAATTCTAGTTGTCAGAGCAAATAGCGTGTTTTTATGAAACAATAAGTATTAAAAGATTGACAGTAGTTTAAGTCCAATTTCAAAGTGAAATTATTTCCAATGACCACTATTAGATTAAATGGAAAAAATATATTCTAATTAAACTTTAAAACCAATTAAAAAGCTAATCTAATCATATAAATAAATTAGATTAAATAGAGGATTTGAATTAAAATTCAACAGTTTTCACTCTTCATTAAAAAAATGACCTTTATCGGAAAAATACCAAAAATTTACAGAAAGTAAAATTTGAGGTCCAGATTCTTATGAAGAATTTTATTTGGTCTAATAGAATGTATAATAGTGACCAAAAATATATTTAATGACGGTTCTCTATCAAAAGGCGATAAGTGGACTTTTAGTTAAAATTAGAGTTTATATGCCTAAAATTGATTTCTTTTCGTATTTTAAGCCTTTATCAAATATTGAATAAATGTAAAAACATTTAACAAACATATATAATCATATTTCAGTTATTTCAATTCATTCCCACCAATACAATGACTACGTGTTATCTACCATGTAAAATAATATTATTTTATTACTAGTGTGCAACGTAAGATTTCACAGAAACTCTTTGTTGCGTATCGGGTGCGCTATCGAACATAGAAACCCATTTAATGTAAAATTAATATTTAATTCACAAATATTAAAAAAAATGAAAATTCTTTATTCTTTATTCACTTGGGATGTTACAAAATTACTTGGAAGAATAATTGTACTATGAAATCTTGGGGTGTTACATTCTTCTCTCCTTCAATAAATTGTTTCCTAGCAATTTTTAAAATTCATCTTCGAAATATAATGGATAGCCCCACTTCGGAAAAAGAGTCAATAAAACTATCACATTAAAATAAAGAAAGAGAAGTACAAAGGTCAGCCAAGATAACCCATACTAGGATTACATGTACAAAAACATGGATATAGAAGATAAAATAAGTGTCATGTTCTGATGGAGAGGGACATAAAACATGATCAGGAGAATGTTAACAACAGTAAAACCACAAACGTTTGATGGGAAAAATTGTCACTAGTTTCACAGTATGAAAAGTAAACGGATATTTTTTTTTGTTTTATGTTATATTTCCTAAATATGAGGAATTTATTTATGAGATTTACTAAGAACATAAAGAGATATACTTAATTTTAAGTACATTTTTATTCTTTATTAAATTTCTATAATAACTCATTTTTGTAAACGATGTGTATTCATGAAGACTTGCTCACACCGGAAGAGCTAGAATAAACTTCTAGAGAATCACATGATACACAAAGGATAAAGTATATATTTACATTGTCTTTAGATATTAATCAAAACCGAAATGGTTAGTAAAATATCTGATGAGCCCCCAAAAGGATATTCCTTTATAGAAAGAAACACTAATCATAATTTCTAAAATTAAACCAACAATTCCCAAGTTTTAAATAATTATAATTCAATAAAAAAATGTCCTTAAAATCCTTCAATATAATCCAAACTAATATTGAAACCTAAAACATAGAAAAATATTGTTATGTAGTCTTCCACGTTAAATTGTATCTCCAAATGAAATCAACTACTCATAATGTCACATACTTATAAGTAATTACCCTAATCACATATTCTCTATTATAGGTTATTAATTTCCATAAATAACCCAAATCACTATAAATCCCCAATAAAACATAAATAAAAATCAACCATTACTCGTCAAATGAAATCCCATTGTATTCTATTTTCCTTGGGCATATAGTATTCCGAACAAAGCGAACGTCTTCCAAAATAACATTTTTCACATAACCACAAAATCATATTCCTATAATAAGAGTATTAATTTGATAAGATATAAGATCCTAAATCAACTTATTATTGATGAATAAAATCCTTTAACTGAAAATAATTAGTCACACAAACTGGGGAATTCACATAGTCCAATGGTAGGCGATAAATCCCATTCACACACTGGTTGTGCGTTCGATTCCCACAGCTTTGTCTGAGATGAAGGGTTGTCACATGGTCTTCCTATTGTTCTTTTTCAAAAAATATATTTTATAACATTAAAAAAATGACATAAATTCATCAAAATACCCATAACATAATTTAACCACAAATGTTATCTCATGCCTTTAATTTTCATCCCAAAATATAATAACTTGTAATTTCCTCAAACCCAATGATCATATAAAATCAATGGTTTATTTATAACTATATCCCAAATAGAAAAGATAAGTATTCCTCAAATATCATTTTCACATGACAAACATCTGGGTTACAAATTAAAGATAAAAATTATTCCAAAGTAATCCCATCAATAAGGAGCAATAACACTTTTAAACATTTCTCCAACCATTTATTTACACATAACTTCTTCTTTGACTAATAAAAAATCCTATATAATAAGGCATTCACTTGGGTAATGGCCAGGTCCCCTATATTTACGGAAAATGACCCTAAATTGATTCTTGGGACCATTTTTATTTTCTTCCATAGTACTCTTCATTTTTCTTCGGCATTTCTTCACTATATGTCCGTCTTTACAACACATAAAGCATTTATTTGTTCCATTGAGACACTTTCCTAGGTGTCTCCTACCACATTTCCTGCATGATAGAAATTGAGGATACTTTTCTCCATGGTCTCCACTGCTGGAACTCTTATCATTCATCACCGTTATCTTCTTTGTTGATTCCGGGAGTTGATTAATATATATGTTGTTGATCATATTTTTGGAAAACTGATTTGGAATGAACATAATATCTTTTATGCCTATAAACATTCCATTTTTTTGTCATTTCCACCATTGTTCCCACCTTGTACATCAATCTCAAAGTAACTATGACTTCCATGGAATCCAGCCATTGACTAAAACCAGAAAGCATTATTTGAGTAACAGTAGTCATATAATCTTTTAGGTAATATCATGACACCATATTTTCAATTTAGAACACCTTAGGAATAGCCAAGGTCATTTATTCTCAACTTATATTAAAATAATTCAAATTGGTTTGTAAAGTAAATGTAAATTATACTAAAAATATCCACTGGGGGTGTCATAACCAAGAGTGCAGTAAGGCCCGTTGTCATCCACCAGTTCCTGTTTGAGTCTAGCTCAAAGCGGTGTTTTTAGGTATTACCACTAGAAAATCTATGCTAGAGCTACCTCTACCTACTCATATCCATAAATGGATGTATTTCATGGAAAACACTCAAAATCCATACAATAAAAAAATTTTATGAAGTCCTTATATACTAATCCTCAATGTCAATTTTAGGGCTATGTGCCCCGATTAGAGGTTATCCAAATCTAGATTCCATGGTTTGTACTAAACATCCTCTGATAACAACTGTAACTCCCCGATCCCTGAAGCCCTGCGTTAGTGACTTATTAGGAATCATTTGCTTGATCATTGACGATCCAGTATCTAATGACGGATTAGTTTAGTATCCTTGGAAGTACTATATACATTCATAAGGTTTACATTACATCCTAAAATGGAAAAATACAATAACATTGTTTCCATAGAAAACACTGGGATACTATTGAATATCCCTACATGTCAGTCATAATATATTTCATTGCATCCTGTGAAAATAAAATATAGAAATGGATGTGCTCAAGTGCTCAGTTTGGATATCATTATAGTGGAAACATTTATAAATAACCATAATCAATTAAGGAAGTGTATAAGACTAAACCAAAACCCTTTTAAACTTGAACTTCATCACAATAAGGAAAAGATAAAAACAAATAATTCCATATACTTACTCACATTGATATTCTACTTCTCACATAATCACATGAAATATCAGTAGCCACTTTCATAATGATGGAATGGATAATTCTAGACTTTTATGACCACATAGTCAAGACCTTGTTCCAAGGCTACAAATAATATTTTTTCAAGGCCTTGTGACAAGACACTAGTTTGTTTCATGATACCTACCGATGCATCAACGAGCTATAGAGGGAACCACCAGTCACTTACTATGTCTAACACATACCTTGTATGAAAAGATGAAACATAACAAAAACATTCGTATTGAAACTAGCATACGAAATTTTAATACATTATCCAAAAACCATGAATACTATAAAAATGGCACATCCACAGGCAAACATAACTAATTCAATACAATATGGAACATTATATTATAGTAGATTAATTTCAGTTGAGAATAATGAAGGATATTGACATAGATCAAAATAATCATCAAACCTATTTGAGAGAAATATCACCCATTTTCTTGAAAACATTTAAAAGTCTCACTATTTATCAAGAATATGTTTAAAAATAGATATTTGAATCAAAGTTTCACATTCCAAATTGAAACATTTAAAGTGAATTTTTATTTTAAAACATTAATGTCCATATAAATAAATCTTTTTAAACATTTTTAAAATGAGGACATTAATGAGAATGATCTAGAAGAATAAATCATTAAAACATATAAATGATATTTTAGTTAGAGTTCCTAACACAATTAGAGAGACATGAATACAAATAATTGAAGTAATCAAAACATTGTAATATCATTAGAATAAAGGGATTAATGATATACTATGTCAAAGTACATTATATACAACATATAAAAGTGATTTGGTTTATAACAACGAAGAACACTCAATGGAATGTAAATTGAGATGAAATAACATATAAAGACCATATCCATAGGTTAAGGGTAAATCAGCAACATAATTGTGTGTGACAAATATAAATACAATCAATATGATTGGATATTCAGTGTAAATCAATTCGAGGAAATTCACACATATTCATGTAATAAAAACACCAAGGAATTGGATATTTAACTCAATAAATGGAGATTGAGTTAAAATTACTCTTATCAAGTTCATATCGATGACTTGAGAATTTATCAATGGAGTGATTATGTGTATCAAAATTATATCCACAAAAAGGGGAGTGGAAATTATGACATAAGAAAATGAATAGTGATTCCACACATATTCTTGGTTTAAAATAATCAATGATGTTTGCGTAAAGCTGAATGAGTGGAAATTGAAATTTCAAATTCCCATATAGATTTGGTAACTTAAAAAACAAAAACCCATGAAAGAAGGATCATACAATGATTATGTAAATGAACATAAATTAATGTATATTATACAATGAATACAATAATGGGCAGTCCACACACCACTTAAAATAAATAAGTGGTGAACAATGGAAATCTCACGGAATTAAAAGTGAGATAAGAAACCCCTCACATTGTACTTTTTCCTTGGTGGAAGTTAGGTTAAACTTCTGTATAATGGTGAAATAATTGTTATTAAATTATAAAAAATCACATACATTAATATGATATCATATATGATCTTTTAACATTGCTTTGTTTATAATATCTTAGTATTATCATTGTTTCGGGAGTTAACCAATTTGTTTTCCTTTATATCCATTGTTATGTGAGTTATTTTTGTTATGGATGGGGTGTATCTTATTTATATACAGAATTATTTCATATCTCTTAACATTATTTTTAATTGTCAAATTAAAATTAGTTATGAGTGGATAAGATGGGGAATGAATCTCATCGCCTTCGTAGAGATGGTAATCAGTATGTACGCAAGAGCGACAATATCATTCTTTTGAAAATAAAATAATATATAATTGGATGGTATATCATATATTCAGTATCTTAATCATTTTATATTTATTATATACATCAACTACACATCATTATTATACACATCCAAATAATAATGTAATGAATAACAATTACACCATGGCGTGGAGACGGTAGGATGTACTTATGCACGTATGGTGACATGCCATTCAAAGGATGGATAAAATAATGAATATGGTCGAACCATATTCATAATAACATTATAGTTTATAGAAGATACTTAAGTTATTATTTTATAATGGAATCTATAAAGAATGCTGAAGTGTAAGAAGAAAGGAACTTGAAATAGGTGATGAGATATTTACCTCTTCTTCGGGTTATTCCTTTTGATTTGATCAAAAGGGTTCATCTGGTTGGATTTATGAGTAAAGGAGGGATTATAGGATGAAGGAAGGATAGTTGAGAGGGTATTTGGGCAGATTTTGGCCTAGCCAAAAGGATTTGAAGTGGTTAATTTGAGGGAAGGCGGATTACCCTTTTATAATAGGGGTGAGGGGAACCTTAGGAAAAACTCAAAATATTATTTTATAATAAAATCAATTTTGGTTTCTAATTGCTTAAATTTGGATTATTTAAAGTATACGGTGGTGATGGATAATAAAATAGTCTACCAATAGGTTTTAGACATGTTTGGGTTACTATATTAACCATATCTTTTAGATTTAACTCTTAATTAAATAGTTTGACATTTACTATGTCTCTTTATATTTTTATATTACACGGATAATAAAAAAACTATATACTTACAAGAGAACCCCAGGTGGTTAATTAATTATACATAAATAATTATATATGTCTTTTAGACTATCCTTATATTTTTGGGAATAGAATATCAATTATTAATATAATATTTGTTTTAAAATCTCTTTTTTGTAAATTTATACACAATTTGTTATTATTGGTTTTTTCTAAATTCATAACAGAATTATTACATCAAAAAAATATTCATCTAACCAACCCTAATATGTCACATTAACCTATAAAATTAATGGAATTCATAAAAAATTATCAAATTACATTTATCTAGATATTTATAGTATCAATTATTTTAATATTTCATTAATTAGGTAATTATTGCATCATCATTGTGTCATTAATAAATTAAACAATTTAATGTCACAAAAATATAAATAAAATACCATTATGTATTAAATCATTTTATCTTTCTAATTAATATTTATTATCGAATTTATCTTATGTGTAACACTATATTTAAAATTTTTTAGTTATTAAACATGGATATTTAATTTTTTTAACTTTTTTTGAATTAAATAATAATAAATTTCCTAATTTAATCCATGTGGACCATAGAGGATCATATTTTATTCCAAATTTTGTTTTGGGTATAATTATACTTATTCAATATAATTATGACATGTTTTAGGGTAATGATAATATCATTTTACCCTTAATTACACTATTTACTTTTAATCGTGGTAAAGAAAAGTAAATTGTTACTATTCAACAAAAATTATTTTCATCTTATTTATCAACATTTTACTTAATGATATCAACCATGTCTCAAAGATTTTTTAAATTTCATTCACAGAAGCAATAAAATTATGTTTTATGTGAATTTTCAAATTATCCTTGGAGGTGGGTAAAAGATGGTCAAAAGTTCAATAATATTTATATATATCGAAAATTATTATAAACTGACTCCAATTAAATAAATTGAAATTATATAGGTATTATGTATATATTTTGACCAAAAAATAATTTAAATTAAATAAATAAAAATTCAGTTTTAAACTATAACTGAGTGTTTTTCACTATTCATCAAAAATTAAAAGTTTTTGGAAACATACCAAAAATTAATCCTAAGATAATTTTGATATTATGAATTCAAAAATAAATTCTATTTTACCAAATTAATAACATATAAATTTCATTTATTAGTTTAAAATTAATTCATGTTGTCAAAACAAAAAACATATTTTTTTTTGAAATAATAACTACCAAAAGATTAACATTTATTTATGTCCAATTTCATTGTGAAATTACTTCCAATGACCAACATTGGACTAAATGGTAAAAATAAAATCTAATTATACATCCAAACCATTCATATGTATAGTTTAACACTATAAATTATGTTGATTAAAAAAGATGTTTTCTGTTAAAATATATTATTTTTCAATATTCATCCAAATATGAATGTTATCAGAAAAATGCCATAAATTTATTGAAGCTAAATTATTATATCCCAATCCAAAAGAAGAAGTTTATTTAGTCAAACTGAATATATAAAAGTTTCAAATATTATATTTAAAATGGGTTCTCCCTTAAAAGGTGGAAAAATTGCCTTTTTTAAAAAAATAATTCATTAAAATGAAAAAAATAAATTTTTCTTTGCATTATGTCTAAGAAACTCATAACATTGATGTTAAAATTATAAGGGTTATATAAAGTTCAAAATTCTGTTAATACTATTCATAACTTCTTTTGAACTTCTAATTTGGTAAGTCGGGGTGCTCTTGAACTCGATGTTGCGTGTAGTCTATGTTATTGAATTACTTTGAAGAACTAACGTACTATGAAATCTTGGGGTGCTAGACATTTCATTTTATTTTATCCATATTCATGTTCACTATTCTATTAAATGTTTTTAATTCATATTTTTTAATTCAAATATGAGTCTACTCATGTGACATCATTATTTTCCATTATAACTTTTCAATAGGAAATTTTATGACCCCATATAAAATTTGGGTTTCTATATTGTTATTTAAAAATATTAAAAAAAATTTCCATCCATTTAAAAAATTATTTTATATATTCAACTCCACATTCTTATTTGATATCAATTTTCTATTTTAAAATAACTTTTATTTAAAATTAATTTATAATGTAAATTTTTTTTCAAAATTATATCACTAATCCTTTTATAAAACATTATATGAATACATTTAACCTTTAGAAATGATTCTTTGTATGAGTAAAAATTTCACAAAAAATCACATCAAATTTATGAAATAATTTTATCTTTTCCTGATATCCACTATATAATTTTAATTATAAATGTAAAATTTTTCAAATTTATTTACATAACATATTTGAAAATGTATTTTTAGTTCAACATCAATTATTCATTTATTTAACAGATGAAATCATTTTCTAAAAACCATATTATGATTTCCCTTATGTTTTCTATTTATCTATAAAGGATGTATTTTCTTTTAAATTATATTTAATTAATATCCCTCTATATGTGCATATATAATACTCTTTTCCAAATATATTTTTTAGAATATCTATTATTTACCATCTTGAGGTCTATTTTTGTGATTCTATATGAAAATTTTAAAAAATCCATTTTTCCATGGGTTCTTTAGAATGTAAGGAATTATATTATTCAAGTATAACACAAAATATATATGTATATGGATGATTGAATGGAGGGGTTCTATATTTCCCTATAATGAATTGTTTTATGTTTTAAGCCTTGTGATATCAAAAAGGGTTCACATGTAGTATCCGAAACTGAAGAGGGTTCATAGCTAGATACTCAATTGCAAGGGTGTTCACAGTTAGTATCCCATGAAGAGTGGGTATATGGTTTTCATCCAAATCCCCATAGGGTAAAATGGTATAGGTTGAGGCCTTCTTGGATAGAAAGGTATAGAATAATCCCAAAAGGGTGTTTCGAAAGAATCCCAAGACCCTGAGTGTACAAGTGATGTATCCATGCCCAAGACCATGGACTTACTTTGAATCATTCAATATATAAAGGGTGTACATGGTCGAATTTTTTCAAAAGGTAATGCGTGAAAAATGTAGATTGGGCTACAATGTGTTATTTCATTATATATGTTCAATTATTAATTTTAATGTTATATTTAAATGATATTTCATATTTATATCTCATATACAAATAATTAATCTATTTAGATCATTTTCACTCTCGTATTCTCAGGTTCCATGGTACATGTTTGTTCATTTGAGATTAAATTTCCTTTATCCTGACTTATGTTGAACTCTTAATTATCTATTATCTATTTAAAAATATATATCCTCCCTAAACATGTATTCTTATATTCTTATGCTCTATTTCATGAAAACGTAATGATGTTTGTTTTTCACTACCATGATTTTGATATCACCCATTTAGTATGTTTCTATTTTCGAGGTTATGAATGTGATTGTAACTTATATGAAGTCTAGTCTAGTTTGGTTATAAAGAAATTTACTTTTGTATCACAAGAAAATATTATTTTATATATGATATTCCATGATACTAAAACTATATTTCGTGGTATTATAAGATGACTTCTGATTTGTAATTTTTTCATTATTGTAATGCTATAAAATAAAGATATGTTTATTTCAAAATTTATCAAATCCAGTGTTAAAATATTTTTTATTTATTACCAAACCCTATAAAATTATTCTGGGGTACCTCACCTTAGCACATGAGGTTATCTCAGAGAATTTACAAGAGTTATGAAGTTAACAGGATGATAGAAATTTCATTGTAGGTAGATGATCCTGTCTTTCATAAAATATTCCCATGGAAACGTGTTATGAGTTATTGTAAGTAAATAATTTTAAGTTGGCGGTTCACAATACTATATAATATTCTAGATAAATTTAATTAGTTTCATTATGATTATACATACGTTCAAATTCAATTCATGTATATGGTGTGCTTCATGTTTTTTTTATTAATGAGAAATTTAACTTCTCTGTCTCATGTTTTTTACTTTGAGTTGGTACAGTTGGAAGATAATACTTCTTTAGGGAATTTTTTTTAGATTGTGGATCAGAAATAGAACATATTATAGTATATATAGATTCAAAATACTATGTTTTAATTAAATAATTACATAATATATTATGTGACCATGAAATCAAAAATATCTATGATAAGAAAATACAATCACTTGTTAAAACAATAAATAAAATTTCAAGGTTGTTATATTATTATGTGGGGAAGAATGGGAAATACCATGTAAAAATAGTAAATAAAAAATATTATTTTTTATATGTATTCATTTTTTGTATTCTAATTCCACATAGATTTAAAAATAAATATATATAAAATTTTCAAATTGAAAAAAAAATAGTTCTATTCTAACATTACTATTTTCCATAATTAATAAGATACTATTCAAATTTAAATTAAATTAATTTATAATTTTAATATTAAAAAAATTATATCATTTTTTGATCCATTACATGTAATTGATCCTAGGGTGAATTATTGGGATTTAAAAAAAATATTGTTGATGGGTGAATTGTGGAAATACTATTTTTTATAAAATAGTGTGATTTCGTATCAAATATTTTTAATGTCCCCATATAATTTTTATTGGTTTTAATATAAAATTATTCCTTATATATTACTACCAATCTAATTTATTCCATTAAAGAGTAATTATTTTATATATTTTTTGTATAAATTCATTTTTAGGTATAAATGCACAATTATTCAAAATAATATTTTTTTTTTGTGTTTTGAATTATATGTTAAAATTAGTTCCATCCACTCATATATGTTAAATAATAATAAAATATCATCTTTATAATTATTTTTTTCAAAATTTATAATTATTTTAATATCAATTTTTTATGATGAAAATTTTCTATTGATATACATTACTACCATATAAATGGTAAAATAGGTTAATTAAATAAATAACAAACTGATGAGGTCAAGAAATATTATCAAAATTCTTATTTTATGATATTATTTATACCTTTAAATCCATATCATCCTAATTGGGTTTGTTTTTTTACTTTTACGTGATTTATACAGTTATTATACTGAAAAGTTAATGATATTTACACGTGTTTCATTACCTACACTTATAGAAGAGAACCTCATATCCCAACATATTAAAAAAAACATTTAACATTATCTCTCATTCTTTTTCTTCTCAAATCCCTTCATATGTTACTTCCGAAGACAATTTATTTTATATTATCAATTATTTTGAAAAACTGAAGGCTTAAATTGTATGTAATAAAGCCATTTTAATTTATGATATATAATACATAACTATATTCTATTGTTTTTATTTCTTCTTCTACCTCCAGTTAAAATATTATAACCATGTTGATATAACAACATCAATGCCTTCATTTTTTTTAAATGTTTATATATTTATGGGTTAAACATGTTTCATCTTCTATTTCATTATCACCTGAAATAAAACATAAATTGTGTGTTCATGTAGGCTACCACATCCATGAAGAGATGTTACATGTTTTTCTATTTCCAGAATATATGGAAGGTCAACAAGATGGATTTAGTGAATAAATATGAAAATATTATTATTATAATTATATAGGGTCAAAAATTATCTATTTCATTTCCATTCAATTTCATTGGAGAATGAAAACATTGTTCATTGGTATGCGTGAACTAATGCCTCCTTGAGAGAAATCGAATCATTTTTCAGGGCCACATTAGTGATGGTTCTAATAGAAAATGAAGTTATTTTTAGTGAATAACCAATATGTTTTTTATAAAATTAAATGGAAAATTCATAAATTGTGTATGATGTCAAAAATATCACCAAGGAAAATTTTAAATCAAATATTGATGTTAAAACCAAGAGGTTATCTTTTTCACAATATATTTATAATAATTGTAAATAGATTTTATGAATGTATATCTCATCTTAGTAACATTATTTTTTATGATGTTTATTATCTGAAATAACATTCTAGATTACCAACATTATTTTGAAGGTTATAATGTAGATCCTTGTATCAGTGATCCACCCAAAGTCCATTGATATCTGAACAATTTTAATGGAATTTTGAGTGCTATTATATTAGATAGATTATGTTACCTTTTTTACAATAATGGCCTCATGTTCTTTCAAGATTTGAAGAATCTCCATTTTTCTTATTATTGAGTGGAATATATCAATATTAATCAATAAGAAAATCAATTATTCACAATGATTATCAATTATCAATTAATGTTACACAATATATTTTTAAGTATATATAGTTAAGGGTTAGGTTAAAATATTATTTAACATCACAAGGGACCCTAAATAATAAAAGAGTCATTATCTAACCACATAATATATATTATTATTTGTATTTTATAGTGTGTGATATTTGGCGTAATAATAAATTTTATTCTACTAGCTTGAAAATTTATATTTCTCACTAGACAAGATCATATTCGTGCATCAACATTAAAATTTTGAAATACATAGAAAATATTTATTAAATATTATTTCATAAGTAAATACTATTTTAATATTTAATAAAATTTATATTCAAAATTTATCGATAAAAAATAGATTTATTATTCATATTCAAGAGAAAATAATATTTACTAAATATTTTTGTAGTCAAATATATTATTTATTAATCAACAACTAATTATTGATCAGGACGAATAAAAATATATGTGTTTAAAAAAATCTAATAAAATTAGAGGTTAGGTAATATCAAAAAATCATTATAGTTATGGTATTCCATGATATAAATATACACAGTCCTGACTAGATGTTAATATACTTAGTGGTCATTGGACAATAAACTCAGATACAACATAGTGGTTGATGTTCTCTTGTAGTTATTCAGATAACTTAACAAAGGGTCTTTTATAAACACATGTGGTTGTGTCCCTAATATATAGTTATAATAACACAATTGATATGTTATCAATTAGTCTATATTATTTTTATATGGTTAGTTGTGGAAATCATATCTGAAATAATAAAATCATGGTAAATATTGATGATTTTCATTATATATATGGCTCTTGACAAATGATTATTTTACTACAATCATGATATTGATTTATATTAAATATTTCGAGCTTGGGAAATCCTTTACCCCACATGTATTCTTAATGGAAACATAGATAATATTTTCCACAAAAAACCATCAAGTATATTACTCAATTTCTACCAAGCTCAATACATTAATTCATTGATAATTTTCAAAAAATCTAGAAGGAGTCTGAAGATGTATATTATGATTACTTTATATTTATAATAGATCAGTGTGATATGTTGAACTATCTATTAATTATTTTTGTCCATCCTTTAGTTATAAAGGAATATTTATCTAACACATAAAAAGTAGTTTGTTAGTATATCATGTATCGTACATAAATATTTAGAAAAATACTTTTATGTGTATAAACATATAAAACAATTCCATAATTATTCGATAAAGAATTATATTTAAAAAATTGGTTAAGATTCATATTTTACATTCATAAGTCACTATGATGGATATTTTTCTTTCATATGTAAATAAACTATTAGTTTAGTATTGATTATCCATTAAAACATTTATTCCCAATTTGAAATAATGTCTTATTAGGTATATATGGAAACAAGGGTGAATAGTTTGGCCTCCCTTATTACCAAATTTAATCAATCCATTTGGATACATGTAGTTTTGATCTCCCCTTGTATGGCATATGAATCTCTATTTCTCATTTTTTTCACTCTATGAATGTTATATTCATGATTATCTTCTATATTTTAATAAATGATTTTTGTAAGGATTTTGTATTGAATAAATAAGTGGATAACACAATCATGATGAATATATCAGTTATGGATTCAACATCTCGCTTCTTCCATTCATTGTAATTAATTTCATTGTGCCTATTATTTTTATTGAAGAATCAAACTGCTTGGTTTTTTTATTACTCTTATTATATTTTCTAATGGTTGATATAAATATATTTTTAATTTATATTATTCATGGGATAGTCATAATTTTCATAAACACTATTCACTATAAGGGTTGTAAAAATTTGTTTTGACCAATCTTTATCAACTTGGATAAGTATATAAAATAATTGAAGTGAAATAACACATTAATATATGGGTTTCAATGAATAAGATTTATAATGGTGCTAAAGATATTAAAATAAGATTGAAAAATAATTTATTATACATGAGAAAACCTAATTTGTATAACTAATGTAAATAAACTTGCATTGTGTTGTCATAATTAGTAGTTGGATTACATTCTTCCTGTCCATATTGATAAAAATTATTGAAGATAATATTTAACTAAATCCATTCCTTCTCTCTCTCAAGAAGATGTTGATGAGATATTATGGTCTAAGAATATAGGTTCAAGTTTTTTATCATAACCTCTATGAGTATTTTCATTAAACTAATACGTAGGAACAAAAAAATCACTTACATAACATTGGAATGTATCCTGTTTACCATCACTCACCTACTAGGGTGGAATATAGGAATTGGGGACTCAGAAAAATAATAATTTTTTGTAATATAATTCACCAGGAAAATGATTACACCAAAAAAAACATTATCTAAAAGTACATACATTGGGTTAATTAATGATCATAGTAGTAGTATTGTTTCACAAACCATTTTCCTAAAAAATATAATAGATTATATGTACATTACTTTATTACAAATTATGTAAGACATAATATTTTTAATTTTGATAAGCCACACTATATTTTATCATTTCTTAATGGTTCCAACCATTGAACTCAAAATGTCTAACTGAATTGGAATTCTAGAGGAGTGGATCCATTTTTCCTTCCATATAATCCAGAAGGAAGTCAAGAAAATTATGACAATTTTTTAAGTAATAAGTCTTTCAAACTGAAAAAATAGCATCTATTTGACCGGTTGAATCGACTCCCTTATAGAAATATAATAAGTCCAATTTAATCTATAGTTTTCGGTACATTTTTTGTAGATATAGGCCATTAAACTCAAAATATATTCGGTTAATTTGGGATTTTATCTTATTTTAGAGTTATAAATAATTAAATGTTCCCACAATTGAAGAGGAGAAAATACATTAACTATGGGATCATTTAATTGATTTGATATAAGGAATCATGTATTATTACTAAAAAATTGGATTATGATTAATTATAAGATTTTGTTTTCATTACATGTCTTGTTAATATAATTATTACTTTATATATGTTGTAACAATAATTTGTATAAAATATTTAACCATAATATAATAATTTAAATTCCATATTTTTATATTATTATGTTTAATCATTTTAACACAACATGTGATCCTTTATATAAATAATAAATAAGATTGAATAAAATAAATATCTCTATCATGATAAGATCAAGAATTTGATTTATTGATTTGAGAAAAATAATCTAATATATCAAGGGAAACACATCATATGACTGTATTGGAACACATTTCATCATACCACTTTTTCACCTATGTATCTCTAGGGTTTATTTTATCTCATTTACAACTTCAACTGCCTCAATAAACCATGAGAAAATCAATTTTTTACATATGTTTATTACTCACACATATGTGAGGAGTGATATTGTTTTTGTGAGGTGAAATAACATAAGCAACTATTGACACACAACTCCTATATAATATAATATTGGGGATGACACACATGACATGAAATTTAAATTATTAATAAATAATTTCATTAACCCTGAAATATATTAAATTATATTAAAAAACACTTGCATAAGAATGTTGAAAGACCATAAATGTCCTTACAGATGAAATGAATGCACAAAACTACATAGTCTAACATTCATTTCAGAATATTATTTATTATTAATATAAGGTCACTTATATTAATTAATTACATAATTATTTTTATTTATCATAATGATATTCAAATGTCTCATGAATATACCCATCACAAAATAATTTACCTAAAAACCAATATCTCAAATAATTAAAGATAAATACAATAAATTAATTACTCATATATTTATTACTTAAATAATTTAAATAATTGTTAAACAAATATTGGTCCAATAGCGTAATTATAAATTATAGTTATAATTTATTATTTGAAATTTAATAAAATTATATACTTTTTGGGAGACGAATCAACACATACTCTTCTTCTACATTTCATATTCCTCGAATACCATGTATCGATGATAAACACATAAGGATTTAGCATGTATCTGAACTAAATTACACGACATAATCTACCCAACTATAAGATGTTGGTTCTGCTCATCAATTTTCTTTATAACCAAATGAATTAATCATCATATTTTTTATATGCAGAACCACACGAAGTGTATTCCAGCAACCCCCTATATGTTGAACTTATCATTTGTCTACATGATGCGCTAATTGAATCAGTGAGTTGAACAGGTATGGGGATTAGAAAGATAAAAAAACTATACTCTAGATACACACCCTATACATCATTAATTATTCAGGCTATCGGTTCAATGATTTTATAAGATGTGTTTTTGACCACCCATTTAGCGTGAATGTCTCTTTTATTCCATTTAGTCTTGGAAATAAGTTCACCATATACATTTCATTTAAAAGAAAAATAGTTTTAGTTTGGTTCTTACTATATATAGCACTCCATAAATGAATCATATGTCATAAAATTCTCTATGTTTCATGTATCCCATGATAGATAAATGTGTTGTAAACTTTGGTACACGATGTGTAATCTGACAATAGGTTTCGTAACCTAATCTACCCGCAAGAAGAATTGGCCCTATCCGATGTCATCTCTAATAATTCTTTATCTTTTCATAGGTATTAATAATATATGAATCATAAATGAATAATTTTAAATTTTAATAATCTTATAAATTTAATGTCAGATTAAATAATGAATATGTTTTAAATGAATTAACTATACATTATTTTGTACAGTCAATCTAAAACAAAAGAAATAATTAATAATTTTAAAGTGACTCTTCAAATACAAACTGAATTTTATAGAAATAGTGAATGTCCATTTTTTGTGAATAACCATTTTTGGTTTCTTCAAAAAATTTATTGATCATTGAAAATGTTTCTAGGATATAAATAACCAAGAAATATAAAATTTTCAATTGAATATTTATATAGGAATTATAGAAATTGAAGAGGATATGTTGTATGTAATATTAATAATCAATATAAATAGATTTTAATGATGTATATATACACATATGATCTTTCATAGATAATTTTTTTGATCATCTAAAACACTCTTTCTAATAATTGATGTTATGTAGGGAGAAACCAATGTAGATCTCCTATAGTGGTGATCCAAATTAGGTCCTTTTCTTTCTACACGTCATCAAGAGAATGTCAGGAGTTGGCATGAAGGATAAAACCGCTTTCATTTTCAATAATCATCACTTCATCATATACAAGAATTAAAAGAATCTATTTTATTCTTCTTATTCTTGAGGGTGATAGAGGAGGAAAAATACAGATAGAAATTTATTAGCCACAATAATTCAAAATTTGTTATTAACACTACTCAGTAGATATAGAAATCGATTTACCATGTTAGGGATTCAGTTAATATATTACAATTTTAAAAACAATGATTAAATAATATAATTAAACCTATCTGACCAAATTCTATATACTAATATTAGTAATACTATTTTATTGTGTGTTCTTTTTTGAAAAATTATATTTCTTTTCTTATAGACATCAAATTTTATATTTTTCATTGGACATGATCTTGTCAGTCTCATTCTTCTCAACATTTATTGAATACCTGATTATATATATATATATATTTTTTAATATTTATTAAAAAAATATTCAATTCACAGTCAGGAGAAAAAATATTTACTAACTATTTAATAAATAGTTAAATATCTCAGTCACAATATGATGAATAATATTTATTAAATATTAACATAAATAATGAATTAATTTAGTAATGAATAAATAATTATTATGAAATTGAAGATAAATATATTTGATTGATAAATCATGAGTAATGTTATTTCGTTCCCTTGATAATAATATGTTATTTTGATAAATTAAATTATAGGGGAATATAATTGAGATCAATGGAAACATTTACTATATGACCCTAGAGCATTCATTATTATAGGAATTAGGTGGGATTGTCTGATGTAAATCATTATTGTCTTGTTACTAGCCCTAAACACCAATCAAATGAATTTTATATCACATAATCTACAACTACACATGGACTCTAATAGTGTAATACAATTCAATTTTCATAATATATCATCCATATGGTCACAAACTCATTTCACCAACCTGTATGGTTGGTATATATTTCTTTAAATGTTATAAATAAATTAATCATTACACCATGTCTATTGAATTTAATGAATGAGTAATATTTCCATAACACTATGATATTTCAACTACCCTAAATAAGGAAGGGACATATACATCATTGAAATACTAATTAAAAACACAAATTCTATGATGCACCCAATGTAATCAACTACTCTATAAACTATTTTCATCATATTGTACATTGAAACATAAGACTATGAGATTCAGGAAATACATTAATAGTAATAATAACAATGTATATTTAAAATTAAACAAATTCATAAATATGATTATCATATGACACATAAATATATGGAACTCCTTCTAGCGAGTCTATTCACATAACCTCCGATTTAGGAGATTATCTAGTAAAACATTTGTGAGAAGAAGTATCTTATATTTATGATCACTCACATATGATAGTAAACATAATATGTTCCCCATCATAGAGTGTTATCTTACTATAGAACATGATTTAATAATATAATCGTGAAACTTCAAGTTTATCATCATAACAGGGAACTCCAATTACATTATCAAAGTGATATATACTCTTCCAAATCATCACATTAATATTTTGAAATAATTATAAATATTTGATAAGGAATTTAAATTAATATTCACATATTGGAATAAAAAAGAAATAAAATGTACAATTTATCTTTTTATAGTAATCCAACCCCAACACTTACATGGAGGGGACATATATTTTTTGGGGATTCAGTAATGTAATGGGATACCACATGACCAAATTTAAAAGGGGTTTTATTTCATTAATAAAGGGGGCTTCCTCAACCCCATATAATGACAATTGTTACAAGGATATAATTTGGAAAACCAAAACCTTTTACCATGGTCATCATATAAATTTTGATATAATAATTTAAATTTAAATGATGCTATAATATATACCATAAACATAATAAAGTTGTTATTTAAATAATACATGATAATAAATTACATAATTAAATAATGATGATGGAATATACCTAAAAACTGTTATTATGAAAATTAAAAAATAATTAAATTTTATTATTGATATGTTAGACAATGTGTGAAGCTACATGAGACATAAGGTAATGGAAAATCCATTATAACATTATTTTAAATTAATCATTTCAAAAAATTTCTTCCATAACGATTTCATTTTCAATATATTTATACTTTTGGTATTTATATCTCAAATAATATAACGGTTATATTCACATTTTTAACATTATATATAATGGATTGAAATAAATATTCTCATCATTATCCATCTGGGTTTCTTTATTATATATTTATAAAAGTATAAAAATATATTTATTTACATAAGAATCATCCACACCATTCTCCAATATCATAGTAGATACTCATTAACATGATTCCACTATATGTTTATTTTTTTTCAAAGATGTTTGTTCTCCCACACATTTAGTAGTTTTTGGTAATGTTTTAAAAAATTTTTTTCTTCTCATTCTTATTAAAAAATGGGATGGGTATTGTATATGAGGTCAATGTGTTTTTTATGATTGTAAGGGAGTAAAAGTGAAATATTATAAATGTTTCCATTCTTTTAGAATAAATCATACTCATATATGATGATGGTTAAATAAAATATTTCACATGGTAACAGGTAAGACTAATATACAACACCAATTAATTTGGTAAATATTTAGTCTTTTAATGATAAAATTAGTGATAATACAATCTTAGTTACTCAAATGGAATTAACTAAAAATTAGATAGTACAACATGGGTAAAGAATGTGTGAAACTTGATTATGAATCTGATGCTCTGATATAAAAATTTCATTGTTATTAATAGTTTTTATGAAATTTATTTGATTTTAAGAGGAAAACAAGGGTAATAATGTTTTAATAGATAATATATTGATTTTCAAGGAATGTATTCATGAGTTCGCATGTTCCTCAAGATGAATTAATTATTTTATTATGCTTAAAAGTTGTATTTAATGGTTGTCTGTGACTAATGGTATAATTTCACATATAAATGTGTTATATTTATGTTCTAAACATGCTATTTTGTAAAATTAAAACATTATCACGGGTTTATATGTTTTCACAACACTAAGAAGATTAAATTATTTTTATGTCAATTAATTAATTTTTTTGGTCATTATACATTTTCAAATGTTTTTAAAAGGATCCAAGGATGATTAGGAACTTTATAAATGTCAATAATAATGATTTGGGAATTTATAAAAAAAAAGAAAAAATGAATTGAAAAAAATATGGTTGTAATTTAATGCCCTGTTTTTATGGAATGCAAGTACAATATGTCAAAGTTTACACATTATTATGTAATTTATTTTCAAATTTAACTAAAACTATAATCCTAAAGGATCCTATAAATTTGAAAATAGTAAATTCATTTTTAAAAGAACTAATAATTTTTTTTATGGTAATGGGGTATTACACACTAAAATATATATCCTTCATCTATGTTGAAAATAGAATGTGTATTTATATTTTTTATAAATATAGAAATTGAATGAGAACTAATGAATCCAAAAAAATGAGGTTATTAATAATTGATGGATATTAATCTATGAAATATTTTATGGGTGGTGGTGTATTAGGGAATTTTTTCTGCACACTTTAAAATTTTTATTTCACATATGATTAAATTATTATATTTCATATTTAATTAAATTTCCAATATTATAGGCTTTTCTTAGAATATTTTTTATCACAATAATTACATAATGTCTCATTATAAAAAATAATAAATAATTTAGGAAAATAATAAAGGTGTCGGACTGTGTGATGAAATGAAAAGTCTCTTCTATTACAAAGTCAAAAAACACCATTTGTACTACACTACATTGAAAATTCAGCTTATTCAGTATCACTTAAAAATATATGCATTAAAGGGTTGAGATATAATGTTTTGAAAATTTAAATTTGTAAAAATATAAATATATAAATTAATTAAATTTAAAAATATATTCAACAAAAAAATTAACTATAAATATAAACTGATAAAATGGAATAAACAATAAGTTTTCCTTCTTAGTTAACAACTCAAACATATTTATCTTTACAACCTGGAAAAATTATGAAGATGATAGTGAAAATAATTTAACATGATAAATGTAAGAGTGTAACCAAATACTTAATATTCATGGATAATTAGAACTGGCCATTATTTAGGCCCAAAAACCATGATAACATGTATACATTATCAGTTATAAATAAAATATTGGGCCACTTGAGACAATTATTAGTTTTTCTTTAGCATAGATTATTGACGAATATTATTAGGTATTTTTTTATTTATATTAAATCACACATTATTTAGGATTTTTAGAATTAGGAAGTATAACATTGCAATGTAACTCATACATATACTCATAGAGAAACCATTGTGTATCATCTCATATAAACCCTACCCATCGAGTAATTTTATATTTTGCAGTAAAATAGAAATAAAGAAGGCTTAATAAACGTGATGATAAATAGAAACATTTTTTACTAACTTATTAACATGGATAACATATGAACATTATCATTGATTTTACATTATAATGTAACCCTTAAATAACCTCACAATGTAACCCTCACGTATAGAGTACTTTATCTTTTATACAAAAATTGCAAATTATATTTATTTAATTATATTTATATATTAATTCATATATTTATATTTATTTATAAATATATTCAAGAATATAATGACATATATTTATTATAAAATATAATAATAAAACTGAATAAATATTTAAATATAACGTCAAAATATTGTTCATACATTACGTTGTATATTTATTTTCATAATCTAATTTATAATTCACTAATACACACACTTATAAATACGTATTCATAATTACATAAGTGTTTTTGTTCAAATATATATATATTATAATAACATATATATATATTTAAAAATATAAATATGTTTTATATACAAATATACATATAAACTTATTATAATATCTGTATATTAAAACAATATTTAAAAATATAAATAATAATCTATTTAATAGATAAATTATTATAAAATTTTAGTTTCATAATGTATTTATATATACATAGTTTGATACGTATGACTATATATTGGGTTCACTTATGACACACACACAAATGTCATTGGGCTCTTCAGAAACTCAACTATCCCACTTATATATTGAACTAAATGAATAATCCAATATTTAATTTAGTAATTGGAAAAACGAAACTATAAATAAGAAAAATAATTATGATTTCAACTAATATTTAAAATTTTATTAATTACATAATGAAAAGTTTTCTACATTATTATAATGTTAATATTATTAACTAAATACATGTTTTCAAACATAATGCACACTATAATTGCAATGACATATGAATGAAATATGATTCTATATTGTCCCTTAGTGTCTGCAAGGCCACTGGTATGAATATACTAGAAGGAGTTCTACCTCAATCGATTGAATCCACTCTTGCCGTTAGATTCATCAATTTGAGGGTATAACACACATATATGGTATTCAACTACATTGTGGATGATTTTCCAAAGAAAATGATCATATAGAAAAGTTCGATGTTGTCCATAAGAACATCAAATTACATTTCAACATTGATTGATGATAAAATGCATGTTGTGATCCATTCTTGCAATTTAAAACCCCTTCTAATGCAAGACACATTTCGGCTACTTTTCTAAGAAAATATGGACATGGTTTTATCAATTTCCTATGGTTTTTCTATAAAATAGTTAATAAATTTTTAAATTTGAACAATTAAAATTAATATTTTATATTATTTTTAAATTTTTACTTATATTATTTTTTATAATTATAGGTCTATATAAACAATGATGTATTATTTTAAAAAAGTTATTTATATATATAAATTGTAATATTTTTTAATTATGATTAATTAATTTAAATGTACTTAAAAAATATTTATATTTTCTAACCATTAATAATGCAATATATACATTAATAAAAATAATTAGTAATAGTAATATATTTATATATCATCAACACTTAATTTAATTAAATGTAATTATTTGACATCATAATTTTTTAAATTTATATAATTTATAATATAATGTGGAAATCATGTATATATAATATATAAATTTAAATATTTATTTTTGATGTTTAGTTGTTGGAGGCTTGCTTGAGCAATAAAGACATTCAGTAACTCTGTATCGAACCAGATTTCAAGTACCATCAAATTCTTTTTTGAGGTATATATTTCCATTTATAGAAATAATATGAGGGACATAGTTGTAGTTGGGTGACAATGGGGTGTATCCCACATCGTATAGTGATCACACGAGATTCAATTTTTTAGGACATTGTGTTGATGAAATTGTAATGGACCAATTAAAGAGTGGGTCTACTATTGGAGTGGGATGTGGCCTTTCATTGGTTGATTGGGGGTGTGTTAGTTGTTCCCATTACATGTATCATTTGGAAATATAATAAATTAATAATATTATTTATAGGCATAGACCTATAATTAATATATTTATATTATTCATAATTTTATTAATTAATTATAATTATATATATAATTAAGAAATTTATTATTCATAATATTAAAATTTTTATGGGGAATGTTAGAAATATAATTTAAATCAAGCACACACTTGGCGAGTCTCAACACTAAGACATTTACGACCACAAAAATAGTGTAACCAATTGGCTACCACACTCAAAGTAGGTTATTTTATTCATAATATTATGAAATTTATTATTAACATTTTTTTAATTTATTATACATAATATTAATAGTTATATTATTCATAATATGAATATATATATATATATATATAGTTAATATTTTTATAAAATATATTATTCATACTATTAATATTATTAATATATTTATAATTAATATTAAAATAGTTTCACAATTTTTTCAATTTTATTTATGCATTAAAAAATATTAATTTTTATTCATATATTATTTATTATTCATAATGTTTTTTAATAAAAATATTAAATCATTTATTATGCATAATATTAATTTATTTTTTATTAATCATAAAATAAAGGAATTTATTAAAATATAAATAATTTAATTAAATTATTTTTATATTAATAAACATACACTTTATATTTATTATTCTTAATATTAATTCAATTATTAATATATTTTAAATAAATTTAATATTTTTCATAATATTAATAAAAATAATATGTATTATACATAATATTAATTTATTTACAATTCATACTATTATATGTTGAATATATTTATATTATTAAAAGGGCATCTTTATTTTTAGGTTGAAAATTTTACTCAATCGGAAATTTGAGTTTTTAAAAATTTTGGTGTGCGAGAGTCTGTAAACAGCGGGGGTCGATTTTCAAATGAACTTGTTCTCAAGTATCCATCCTAAGGGCATCAATTTAATTAATCCATACTCTTTGGATTTTTAAAAATATTAATTTAATCTAAATTGTTTTATATATTTACTATGAATTTAAAATAGTTTTTTAAATACTATTTTTAATAATATATATATATATATAATAGGTTCATACGTGTAAAATTTTATCAAACACATTCACAACTGACAGATAACCTGGAAAATTAGGCCATGGAAACCACCAAGTGATAACCCTACTATCAAGCCTTATTTATTTTATATTGATAACCAAAAGAATTAGTGGGGATGAAGCCCATTACATTTCCCAAAGACCAATTTTTATTATCCTGAAGACATAGTTCAACATAATTCATTCTTCATTTTGCCTACATCGCCATATCAATGTCATTACTACATCACCACATGCATCGCATATCAACCTATGTGGCTAACCATCATTATAATTTTAATTCATAAATAATATCATATAATGATAAATACATCAAATTTTCATAATTAATCAATAATATAAATATTAAATAACTATATTAAGAAAATAAGTAACACTAAAAATAATCTAATTATAAATTATTTTCCAAAATAATAGTTTAAAAATTATAATAATTTTACTAATTAATAAAAAATTCATTAAATAATTAGAGGATGTCTGCAAATTTCGGAATTCAAAGACCTATTATATGGGGATCTATGAAAAATGGTATTTTGTTCAAGGATGGGAGGCTTCATACTGTTGACTAAGTATATATATCGAGGCTCATTCCACAAAAAGTGACCATGGTAAATCTCAGATCCAACCCCCACCAAATGAACTGGAAAATAAAAATATTATACTAAATATCCACCTGAAGAGATTGTTGGCCCTTAGGATATATGGCTCGGAACCCTTTCATGGAAATGGGTTTGGAAATGGTGAAGTAAGAAAAACTGGATGAGTTGTTTATTATATTTAATGAAACCTTTTATGTGTTATAGTTAATTAAATAATAAAATTCAATTAAATATTTATGTTGGGAAAAAATTTGGATTTATTATGTACACATCTTGTGGAATTCCATAATGAAAATGGAAATAAATGTCCAATGATCCTCCATTTTAAAAAGGGTTCCTGGTATGTTTTTTCTATAAAAATATATATTTTCCAAAAGTATTTTAATGTACATATAAATTTTATAATTTATGATTTTATATTTATATATATCTATGAATGTGTTTTTTTATAAGAATAGTTCTTTTTTCTAAAAAAGTACTAATAAATATATTAATCATTACATTTGGATTTGGATTTTTTGAAAACTAGATTGGTTCTCTCACCTAGGTTTGTCTCACTTCAATAAATCAATTTATCTGTTTATAGAAATGTATAGATCAAATCGGTGGGATTCAAGTTAATTTTATATTTTAATAAATAGAAAATTTTATTAGAAAATAAATATTTTCAATAAGAAATTTTCCATTTCTATTAGACCAATATAAACATCATGGAGTATTTTGAAAATTTTATTCATAATTCCCAATGTATTTAGTAAATCCTCAATGGATATTTCCTTGGAGAATCCGACACCAATAAGTGGTGGTGGATCAAACTCATCAGGAAATGTAAATTAATTCAAGCATCAGTCTTAAAAATTGTTGTTATCATTGTCATCAATCTTATATTTATAATCAATAAAAATGGTTTGAATAAATAAATAACATAGAAGGTAAATTTTGAATCCCTTGAAGTGATGAAATAATACAAGATTTTGATTTGTCATTTCAATGGAAATATCTTATCATGGTGCCAGGAAAATATGATGTATCGACATATAGTGTAGATCGAATTTTTACAACTTTTATCCAAACATTCCACTAATTACTAATGATCCTACTCCAAATCATGAAGGCACAATCATTGATGAAAATAAAGTCAAACATATTCAGTCAATGAAATTTAAATGTGATGATAATAGGGTTATTTTTAGTAAAAATTCTAATGATATTTTTTAAATCACTATTATGACTATTTTCTCCAAATGAGGTCGTCTTGAGGGATATGGGATGAAAATTAATTCATATACAATGATGAAGAAGAATTCATTGATAAATTAATTTTTTCCAATGTATAGTAAACTAATTGTTTTTGATAAAAACCTAGTTTGTAAGTCTATTAGAGTTATATATTATATATGAACACAAATAATTCCCTTAAAATAAATACACCATAAATTTTTCAAGAGGGTGTTGTAATTTCTAAATTTACAGCTATGTGGAGAAATTTTTTTAAATCAGTCATCAATAAGATAGATTAAATTTCCTTGGAAATATTTAAAAGTCTTTTCCAAATTGTAGAGGATTATATTTTGAGAAACATTTTTATGGACTCGTAATTTTATACCCAAGTAAATATCATGGAGTGAAGAGAACCAAAACACACATCTTAAATGTCTAAAAGACATGTAACCATTTCAAGAAGACTGTCAATCCATCCCAGAAGAAAATAGAATTATTTTTATAAGGAACACCCTGAAATTATTCAAGGGAATGTATCTATTCACACAATATTTTTAAAACCTTTGAAAAAAAAATTATTGAGTAAAATCTAGCCATGATGGTGTCAAAAATCACTATGACTATGATGATTATGGTATGGGGGATTTAATTTTTATAAATGATTCATGTGGTCAAGAATTTTTTGGTGGTGAACACATTTGACTACAGTACAAACATGAAAGATGTACACCATAGAAATAATTCACGCCTCAATTTGATTGTTCATGAAATAAAAAAACAATATTTAACTCCCTATAATAAGTTGAATCATTTTAATGTGGTTTCTATACCCGAAATTAGAAAAAAAAATAGAATCTGTTTATATAATTCCCCGATCCGAAAATCCTGAATCCAATGCCCTACATTATTACATTGGCATGATAACACAAAATAAAATCATTAATGGCCAATAGGTTTAGAAATTTTTTAAAAACTAGTTACAATAATGAATCCTTTATTAAATAGTGAAATTGAAAATAAAATATAACAGATAATAAAATCTAATAATCTACACCCTTGAAACCCATTCCAATAATTAATCATCATATCCTAAGGAACAAAATAAATGGGTGAGATCAAATGATCTGAAAGGTTAAGCATACATAATATGTAACCATGAATCAATGATAATAAATAAATTAATGCTATATAACTAAAACATTATTTAATTGAAAAAAATAGGATAAGGCATGATTAGTATGGCATGGTAAATAACTAAATACACATTCTATTTAATCAAATAAGTGAGAATGAAATGCATCTCTAGATATTGTTAATTAAGAAAACTCATGGTTAGTAATGATAATAAAATTATGAATAAATCATATTCTTAATTATTGGACTCTATATTTCTTATGAACATTGCAACATTACTTTCAAGGATTTTTACAAGATGGTTTAGCATATCAGGTAGAACCCATCTAATTTGGCCAAGTAATTTATCTCACAATACTACCGATGAATCAAGGGGGTTACATTATGTGATCCATAATCCATTTCATACCATTCCAAGTAATTTTATATATACATAAAAATCATTTTAAATTTATGAACAAATTTCATTATCAAATATATCTATTGAGTAAAAGGAATAGATTTATAAATATTTCCTAGTTAATAAAATGACTCTAAAACAAAATATATATGTAAAAATGGTATAGAGTTTTGGAAATAATAATTAACATCACATAAGATTATTTATATATAATATAATGGTAATTTCCAATGAAAATGGTTAAATTTTAGTGAGTGTTTCAATATTATTTTAACAATCAATAAAGAAATATATAGTGCAATGGTGACTTTAACCACTTAGAGATTTAGAATTCAATCCCAATTTGGGATAAATAATTAAATTTATGCCCAAATAAACTTTGATCGTTAAAGGATTAATGGTAGAATATATCAAAAGGATTATTAGATACACCACAAAAAATAAGTATGTTTTGTTTGTGACATTTGCCTCACAGTTGTAAAAAGTTAGATGAAAAACCATTACCTTACATTTTATATTAGTTTTTTTATATTTACCCTCATGTATAATTGTTTTAATCATGTTATTAACTTAAAATATAAACATATTAAAATATATGATATAAATATAGTTCCTTTATTTCATATTATAAACCTTTCATTAATTATCATTCATTATTTTCATCATTTCCAGTGTTAATTCTCTAATATTTGGAGAATCTATTGACTTGTTGTTTTTTTATAGATATGATCATGAAATAAAGAACTCCATAATATAATACATAATGTAAATATCATATATGTTATGTACAATTTTATTTGGGATAATTCAAAAAATTCGGATATATTAAATGAAATTCACCATTCATGGAGATGATATGTTGTATGTACACATGAACACTATTTTAATTTATTTGAGATATTAATAAAAATAGAAGTAAATGATATATATTTATATAATAATTTCTGTATAATATTTCTTTCATATATTTCCAATATTTTTATAAAAATAATCCATGATACATTACATGTATACCATTAAAGAATCACATCTCTTTGAGGATGTGTAAGTTCACAAATCAACAAATGATGTTATCATATTCCAACAAAGTGGAATGAATAAATGTATCTATTAGAAAAAAATTATAGTGAAATAAATGAATGGTAAATATGATATATATATATAAATATATTTGAATCATATAAAAACTATATATCCATTATTATTTCCACCCAGAAAGGTGGTAATGGAAGAATGAACGACATTGGTTCATGTGGTGGTTGTCCACCATCCACAAAAATGATGATTTCATATCCAATTTTATAGATGTATATAAATGTGTATTTATAACTCTTACAATAAAAAATTTTATGTATGTTTAATATACTAAGGTTATTTTATAATAATTATATAAAATCAATTGAAGGGTTGGATAACTGAATGAAAAAAGTTACCATTGAAGAATAAGACACCTTATTCGGGTAGCTCCATTCACTTTATGAAAAAATACATCATTGGTTAAATTTAACACTAAAGTGAGTCTTTGAGGCCATGATGAAGGATTTTGGGTGATTATTATTTATTGTTTTGGTTTATTTATAGGGCATTATAGGTGTGAATAAATGAGAGGGGTGTGTTCCATTATATAGTGGAGGAGTAGTGGTTCTCTTCTAAATATTAAAATGTAATGATTATTGAGAGATATATCATACATTTGATGAATTTAATAGTGTATCCAATAATATAAATGAGAGTATATCATTAATAATATACAAATAAATTAGTTTTTGGAAATTTGTATTGGTCATTTTGTCCCTTAATTTTATGGATTAGTTCCTCATTAAGCTTTGTTAAACCCTAATCACAGTAAATAATTTATTTTCATCCAATAGGTTTTTCTTTCAAAAACTAAGAGGTACATATTCAAAATTTTAAATTATTATTATTCAAAATATTGAATAAAATTTTCCAAATTCTAATCATAAATGTTTCACAAATTAATATATAATTAATCTATAAGATGAGATGAAAACGATGGGTTCTAATGTGAAAATGTTCAAAATATTACTATGTTTTCATATTAACATTAAATATTGAATTTATTGTAATGAAATAAATTCTATTAATTGATGTATATTTCATATAATGTGTCATTAAAACTAATTTAAGATATAATATTACTTTATAAATTACTGAGACAAAAAAATATGACTTCAATTTAAATATAGTATTATTCATTACTCATCAAAAAAGAAAAAATTTAGGAAAAATAATAAAAATAATCCTAACATAAAGTTCATAATCATATTTCAAAAATATTTTTTATTTTTGCATATAAACGTTTTAATATTTTACAAATTTAGTTTTAAAATATGTGCTTCATTAAATGTATGAAAAAATTCCTTATTAGAACAATAAAAAACAAATCATAAAACACCATTTATTGTAATCATATGCCTATAAATTATTCTGAATGAATATAGAGAATATTTTATTGAATATATAATATAGATATTTAATTAGTATCATTCACTGATAGAAATTAATTTAATTTATAATGATAAATCACTTTTGGGGCATAATAATAGTTTTTTATTAAACCATTACCTTTATAATCCTTTGGTTACTATATGAATTTTTAATTAATTGGTAAAAATGTATTCAACTGTAAATTTTATAAGTCAGTTAATCATATTCATAAGCACTAATTTAACTACTAAGATATATCTTATTTTATTAAATAATAATATTTTCAATAATATATTATTATACTCCAAAACTCCCTCTTGAATGTTATGCATGCCATCAATTATAGTAATTGTTACGTGTTATACAAGCTAACTTAATTGTTCTATTTAGTGAAACATGAAAATTATGATTCATTTAACATAATAATATCTTGATGTATCATATTAATAATTCTAGGAAAAAAATCTAAAAGGAGAATATCTTTAATTCATGGGGTATTACATTCTCCCCACCATAAGTAAATTGTGTCCTCAAAATTCAAAAATGATCTCATAATAAAGGGATTGATATTTGAAATAAACCATTGTTGATGGAAGTACATCATAAATAGGGTTAATAACACATCTTATTAATAAGAGTCATGAAGAAATGCTTAGTTAACCACAAAACCTGCCGTTAGAATATAATATGATTCATGAAAACATGGATATGGATGAGATATCTAACTATCACATTGAGATAGAGAGTGAAAGAGAACATGTTTAGGTGAAATTATATGACCAGTAATCTGAAAAAAATTATTAGGGAAAATGTCTCCACTATAAAAAAAAATTCATGATAATAGGATAACCTTCATGTGTTAAGACCATTTTCCTAGAGTTTAGGAATCCATTTATTCTCTATGAATACATGTAAATACACATAATTGATATATTTCATTGGGAATCATATTATCCACAGGTTGTGCCTCAAACTATTTCTTTATAATTTATTATTACAAGTTTCATTATATGGAGATGGAATAAAATAATCTCTAAAACATATTACAATGATAATCATAATCTATTTCATAAATGGGTATGATTATGACCCATCCATGTATTATTTTCCAAAACATTCGAATCAGTTGCAAGGTAGTTTATATTATATAATTACAGTTATGCATATCTACTATATATTTATCCATGATTAATTATCTCCACAACATTAAATAATTAGGGATTATATTCCCCACAACAATTTATTTTACAAGTAGTTTAACTTTATATTGAGTCACTTTTGGTGGTACCATTCAACATATGATCTCAAATCCTTAATACAAAATAAATATAATAAAAACCTTACATATGTCAAGAAATCATCAATAAAATTATTATAAAACATATTTTACTAATCCAAAAATAAAATAACATTGATTTTTTCACTTTGGTTGTGTCAATAACATACACTTGACCTTGATCACTTATCATTTCATGAGGTATATTTTCTTGACGCATGTGGAACTAGTTTTCATAATTCCCCATCTCTATGTAATTGTAGAAAAAATATCATTTTTCTTTATCTCTTCCTTTTTCATTCCATGATGTGATGATACCCTTACAAACACTTCTAATAAAAAATCATTCCATTTAGTATTTTCATAGGGTGATTCATTCCATATTTCTCACATAATGGTAATTTTTTTATCTTTTACGTTATTGAATTCTCTTTCTCTTGTAGTTCAAATGAACACTTCAACACTATATTCTGATAGAATTTATTGCTTCTTGGAAATTCCATCTCTAATTTTATGGAAAATAAAATAATTTCTTCAAATTATGAACATTTCAATGAATCATATAAACATTGGAAATTTGTATTAATACTTTCAATGGTGTGGTTTAAAATGCACTTCCAATTATATATGACATCTGTAGCATACCATACAAACCATGTAATGAAATAATCAAACACTAAAAATACTTTCCTACTTCTTTTTCATTATTCAAAATAATATTCATTTCATCAATGTTTGAATCCAACATGGGAAATATTACTCAAATAATATATACTTAATGTTATTCCATTCATTGAGTTTTATTTCATCTTCTTCCCTACAATTCTTGATAAATAACCAATATTGTTCATCATCACCCTTGAGAAAATACACTAAAAGTGCATCCATTTTCTCTTAAAAAATCACATTGATATGATATCAGTCTCAAAAACCTAACCCATTTCTCAGGTGGAATTGGATTAGTAGTCCCACTAAATGATGGGGGAATATTTTTCATTAAGTGATTCAACTTCAGAGAATCCCATATTGGAACAAGATTCTCATTCTGGTAAAGTTTATGTGTCAAAACATGAATAATTTTATCTAATATATCCATAACATGATCATTTTTTATAATTGATATATTAGATATCCCACCCAAGAAACCACTAAATTGTCCATGAGTATTGATAAACTTCTTCTATCCAGGTTCTATTTATAAAAAATTGAATAAACTCTATTAATACATAAATTGCTGAACATTGAATATTTCTAAATATATTATAACACATAATATAAATTTAATCGTTTATGTATAGCTAATATCATAATAATAAACATGGTTCATAGGGATAAAATTACTTTAAAATGCTTTATAATGGTTTCTAAATTAATTGGGAATTATGCTATGATTATCCAAAAGGAGTGTCAAACAAGGGCTGCAAAAAACCCATTCTCATTTACCAGATTACCCTTGAGTCTAGACCAATTCACATTTTCATGTTTGTTAGGCCTAGAATCATTTTTTACATAACCATATCCACTTATATTATCCAGACTAGGATGTATTTCTAGTAAAACACTCATAATATCCAACTTTACAAAATTCTATGATATTATTATATACTTATACTCAAATTCTACATTAAGGTTATTTTCTATAATTAATGTTTTATAAAATCTATTTTCCATAGATTCTTTAAAACATCCAATGATACTAACTATATCTTTTTACCCATAGAAGCTCGGTGATGGGGATGTAATTTATTACATTGACAACACTACAAAGAATTAAATCATAAGGACATATCATTTTAATAGTTATGTTAAAAAATTTACCTAAATGATACCCATATTAAATTTGTAATTAGAAAATAAAACATAATATATAACAAATACTAATAAACTACAACCTTGAAACTCATTCTGTGAATTAATCTTCTTATCCTAGAAAATGAAAAAATGGATTGATCAACACTCTTTATGGGTTTTCTTACAATAGATGTAATCATGAATCAATAATAAAAAACAAAATGGAATGTTAAATAAATGAACACACTTTACATTTATAAAAAATAGATATGAAATATTCAATATAGAATGTAAATAATAAAATAAGCGTTATATTTAATCAAATAATTGAGATTTCAATGCATCCAAAGATAATATCAGTGCAATAATATCATGAATAATAATAACAATAATATCAAATTTATCAATAAAGGATATACTTAATTTTGAAAATCCATATTTCCAATGTAAATGGTACCATTACTGTTATAACCTTTTAGAACATTGTTTTGTATATTCGGTATTCTAGTGGATATGGACATCGTACCCATTGTAGCTATTTGGAATAGAGCATGGAGGTGGAAAACCCAGTCACAAAGGGCCACTGTGTTTGGGGTTACATATATAATATATATGAACATAATGGGAATGTTCCTACTTCCATTTAATCTAGATAGTAATATAATTCATGTATCTCGGTTTCTAAAACCTTATATATTAAGTAACGCCTATCCAAGCCTTTTTTAGAAGGGGTCAGATGTGGTATCCTTGGAATGTCATGAGATACCACCATCATAACAATACACTAATTGTCCAGTATCCTTTTATATTGGTTTTAATAGCCATATCAACCTAGGTAATCATTGGGATAGGATCGGTTCATGGACAGTTAACCTCAATATCATCCAATATGGGTCCCAATGACAACACGCAGGTCTGTCTTCTTTGGTCAACATATTTCTCTTGCGAGACAACCGATGCATCGAGGGGATTACTTTAAATATTCCTCAATAGGTGTTCTACCTATAAAATCATTCATTATATATAAAAAAATGGATTTAAATTTTTTAACATAATGAATTATCAAATATCGATAATTACTAAAAGATGTTAATTTTCCAGTATTTATCAATAAATCAAATAACATCCACATACATGATATATTTTAAAATTATATATGGTTTAGGGAATAATTATATCCATCTCATAAGAGTATGTAAATCTAAAATAAATTTGAATCCCAATAAAAATGGTCATATGTAATATATTGTTTTAACATAATTTATCAATCAAAAAATAATTTTTTATTTCAATACTGACTTTGACCACTTGGAAATAAACATTTCCAATCACCATAGATGAGATAGATAAATGTCAAAAAAATTTATTAATGTATTAATTATATAATATATCAAAATTTCTATATTGAAATAGTTCTAACATTAACGAACAATACATAATTTTTTATGAATATTCAGTAAATTAAAAAATTACAAGCATATGTAGCATAAATATTTAGTGACTTTCGAAACATTGAATACATTCCTTGATTTTGGGGAATTATCATCAACATATCACTAAAATTTCTTCCCCTTTAGTAATCCTACTTAAACACATTTCATCATAGCCTTGGTTAATTAAAAATAAGAAAGGGGTGATCTCAAATTCTTACTGAGGGTTGATAAAGAAAATATGTATGATTATCATGGAGATAATATTTTAATATCATACCCAAAATTATAAATAAAAATCACGAGACACGGAATAAATTTTAGAAGTTCCTAACACTTGAATAATTAAATAATCTATAACATGAACCATGTTATTATTTCAATTTTATTATATATAGAATGTTTGGAAAATACATAAACAAGTAACATCATTCCCTATTTTTCAAGGATCATTTCCCAAAACATATCAACAAAATTCATAGGTACAATACATACTAGGTGGAACACACATCCATCCTCAGTTTTATCTCATTCTTTATGAGGGTTCATTTTTCACCATCTACCAATAGTGTATTAGATTTCTCTGTCTTCCCATAGTTGATTAATACACCCTAATTTCCCATTTTGTAGCATGAATCACGTATTTACCATTTTCGAACAGGATTTTGAATGTGATTCCAATCATTATCTACTGAGATATAAACAATTACCTAATTAATTGCGGATTATATCGGTCTAACCCATTAAATAATAAAATTATGCATATATATCGAACATGATAACCAAACATACATCATATCAGGAACTAAAAAAGAGATGTGTTTCATAAACAAAATATCATAATCCAGGAAATGAAATGTTTATCATTAAAATTTTATCATATCAGAACTGATGGATAATATATAGTCCTCATAATCATTTCATCAATGCAATACCAGATAAAATAACATATCTTCAGGAGTATATAACCTATGGAAGATAAAGAGGTGTTACAAAAATTATTCCATAAAAAACATTCTAGAAAAAATAAAAATGGTATTCATGTTAAATATCCCATATAATGTTTAATAACATAAAATTATTTCATCTTATATGAAGAATTATTATAAAATATCACATTATACAATTCCTAAGAAAATTACATTTCATTGAATATTTTTTTTATAAAACCATTTAAATATCAATTTCTTATAAAGAACGAATTGCAATTTTATTTTTATCATTTAACGAGGAAAATATGTTTTCTAATATGAAAACATATATTTAAAACATGATGTTTTATGATTAACATTTTCATTTAAAATTTATTTTAAAAACCTATAATGGAAGTTTTAAAATATTCGGAATTAATTTTTCATTGATTATACATTGAAAAACTAATAATAATAATTAAAGTAATTTTGAAAAAATTGTTCAATCAAATAGTTTTGAAAACACTTTTCAATAAAGGGGGATTTAAAAAACCTATCAATAAAATGGTTTTGAAAATATTTAATGAAATCATCTAATCATTTAAATACTTTTCAATAAAAATAATCATTTGAAAATATATAATTGAATTATTGAGAATCATTTTTTAAAAAATTTTACAGAAAACATTTTGGAAAACAATTTTTCTATGAAAACCATTTTAATCAAGAAAATTATAAAATATTTAGAAAACATTTTCATTTAAAAAATTATCTTTAAAACATTCAATAGAATATCTTAGTAAATGTCATTCAAAATTGTGGGTATTTTCATTCATGACGAACATTCCTTTTTCACATAAAAAGTTTGGAAATATTCCTATATGGGAAAATGAATAAAAGATTATTGTTGGAACCATTTATCAAAAACGTAATACAACGCTACATATTTGTTTTTATAATTATTGGATAATAGTATAATTTTGTTGAAAAAAATTTAAACATTATTTCTTCGATAGAACATATACTTCTACCCAAAAAATAAATAATATGTGATTTTCATAAAAACATTTTTTTTAATAATATAACTTTCCAAGGATTGTAGAAATGTTACGATTACATGGATATAAGAAAAATTACCCTAGGGTACAAAAATTCACCATTTTTTTGGAGATATGGATCATAATATTTTATTAATGTAAGTATATCCAAAATAATCTTGATAATGGATGAGATTATAGCAATGAACTATTAAAAAAATTGAAATAATGATTCATAATAAATTTAGAATAATAAAATTAAATGAAGATTAAAATATCATGAAAATAAAGATATTCCTGATTTAAAATGTTAAGGTAAGTATATACACCTCATATTCTAATATAGGTGTAATACATGGCATGTGTCTTATTGAAGGAAAATTGAAACAAAACTACTTTACATATTTGGAAAATATTGAAACATAAAACCCATAAAATAGATTTAATAAAATAGAAATATAAATAAACAAATATTTAGTAATAATAATAATACAATACATCAATGTTCATTATACACATCACATATAAAAAATAGTAGCTAAACATGGCTTGTGTCTCATCGAAAATAAAAGCGAGATGAGAAAACCATTACAACTTCAGTAAATTTTCAATCATGATCCCTATAAAATTAAAAAAACAATTGAAACATATAATATTATTAAATAAATAAAATTAATGATATAACATTTAATAGGTCAGTATAAACACCACACAATATAAGTGATTGTGGAATTTGGCATTATCTCATTGAAATAAAATGTGATGTGAAGTTGCCATTCATTTATACTTGACTATCTTTGTACATGTTAAAACCACATCTATAATAAATATATTTTTATTATTAATTTACCAGATAATATTATTATTATATCTAATACAATTTATTAATTTTTATGAATTAATATTACCCATGTATTAATAACTCCATGATAATGTTACATTTTGGGTAACATCTGCATTGTTTTTCATATATATATATATATATTTTGATCCTCTTATATATATCATGATTTAATTAATTATAGAATTTAAATAAAAATATAAATATGATATATATTATTTATATATTTATAGATAATAAAATATTGATTATAGAAATATGAAATGGAATAAACTGTTTATGGAGACTGTAAGTCGTACATACGCATGAAACCTATTTCTGTTTTATTGTCATATTGAGAGAAATAATGTAAATAAAATACATATATATTATTATATTATCATTAGTATTGCATATATATAATATAATTTCACGAAACACATCCTTAATACATTTCATAAATAGTTAGATCGAATCACATCTCTTTGAGGAGGCTATAGTCTACACTTCCCTAATTAAAAAGTTCATATTTGATCAAAATTGAATGCATGATGGTATATATAATATAATAATTATATAATCATAAATATTGAATAAATGTCATATATATATTATAAAAACATAGTTTCAATCATCAGGCCATACCATGAGATGTGGTAAAGGAAAAACAGACAACATCATTTCATGTAGCAGTATTTTTTCGTACATAAGAACATTCAGTTAGTTACCCACTAAATGGATATATCTATATATATAGGTCAAAAAATAGAAATAAAATATAACATTGTATTACTGATGTTATTATATAATCATAGAATATGAATATTTTAGGTGGTATCAAATTAAAATAAAACAAAATATCATAGGAATATTTTTACCTCTTCATTGTGTAACTCCTTTTGGATTCCACAATAGGACTTCCATGGATGGAATTATTCCCAAATAGATGATTATAAAATTACATGAATGATTTTGGGATTTTATTAGAGCATATATTTGGTTATCTATAGGGCTTTAGAGGTGAAAATAAGTAGCATGGGTGTCTGTCATTTTATAGTGGATGTGGAGTGGCATTGTCATAATTTTTTCAAAAAGGAATTACACCCATTGTTTTCGGATGAAAATTGGATCCAATAATGGAAAAAAATTATTCATGGAGTAAGAGGTATAAATATATCTTGTTTTTTATTTTTTATATGATTCCATGTTATTTTATCCTTTAACTATATGGTTTAGTCCATTAGTAAGCTAATTTTCCTCTTAATTGTTGTAGTAGATTTTAATTACAATCACTATTATTTCTCAAAAACTGTTTTGAAAATATTGAAAATTTTATATTATTATTATTATTATTTAAAATATAGAATCCATTTCTCAATATTTCAATCCCATAAATTGTAGAAATAAATTAATATTTAATCTTGCATAATGGTTGACAAAGATGGTTTTTAATGTAAAAAACGTCAATTTTTTATGTTCTTATATAAACTTTTAATGTTTAATTGATTCCAATTATTTATATAGATTAATTTTTGTAAAATTGATATAATATAACATTAAAAATAAATGAAACATAATATATCCTTACAAATAAATTATTCATGAAATGATGTTTTGAATTAAAATTATCTATTATTTACTATTAATCCAAAAATGATACCTCATAGAAAAATTCCAACAATTACACATAATATAATTTAATTGTTACGTAATGTCCTCTCTAAGATTTCTATCAAACTTGTAGTTATAATAGTGATCCATATGGCTTCAATCACATCTCCATATACGCCAAAGAATTTCGACTACTAGTGAAGGTATCAAGAGGTGACATTGGGGAGATTATATACTCAAATCATAGTATGCACAATGGTTTTATTGGATAATAACATAAAATAAAAAAGACAAATTAAAATAAATAATTAAATACAGAAGTAGAATAATAATATATTCAGTTTAATAAATATTTCCAATGTAATTTTATACAAATAGTGATTGAATGTAATGATTGTGGTGCATTTTATTAAGTAATAAATAGTGATTCATCTATTTCAATACAAAAATATTTAAAATATTGAGAAGTCACGTGTGTGATATACCTGAGCATTCAGAGCACTAGCGTGGTCATTTGATCATAAATCTTAGGTATAATCAACACAAAAATCAACCTAGGTCATTCAAATAGATGGTATACTCTTTTACAAAGGGTACCCAAGTATGGTGTGAGATAAAATAATAGTTGGTTGGTACCCATGGAGTCAAGTCCAATATAGTGAGATGTAATTTAGATAGTCTGAAGGTATATAGAATTTATTAAACATAACTACATAAATAAATAACACATTCCATGGATTCTGAGGGGCACTTGACGATTATACTATCTTGAGATCATTGCCAGAATATAAGACTAATCATGTCACTATATATATATATATATATATATATATATATATAATCTGGCATGGGGTACGAATACCTCACGTCAAAATAGTTATAAAGAGGAATTTAATTACATGGGATAAGCGTGCCTCCCACCCATACATATATAAAAATTTGGCATAGTGTAAGAATTCCTCCAATCCATAAGTAGAAAATAACTGGCATTGGGAAAGAATTCCTCCCATACATTATTATTTATATACTCTAATGTGGTAATGATGCCTCTCATCTATATAATATTGTGATTTTATCTAGTGTGGGGTAATCCTACCCCACCCATACATACATAATAAGAAGGCATTGGTTAAGATTACATCCCATCCATAACTGTTTACTATACAAGAATAGGGTAATTATGCTGCCCGATTATAATAATTTTCATACATGGCATGTTGTAAGAATTCCTCCCATCCATAATCATTTAAATAGATGTAATGGGGTAAGAATATCTTACATCCCTTATCAAATATATATTCACATTCATAATTATAATATAATTCATAAAGTAATACCTATTTAACATTTCCAATAGTCATACCGTATTCGGAATATATTACATAAGGAAGATCCTTTAGATAACATCACCTATAGAATACCCTATAATGTTCCATTCTAAACATTGTCTAATTTCATTTAATCCTTTTAACATAGGTAAAAAACCATTACCGAGAAACCATATATTCAATGTATTTTCACATGTCTAATTAAAGGAATGAGGGAAATCACTCTCATTCATGATATTATCCATACCTCAATTCTATTCATAGGATGACATTAAACATCAATTAAATGTATGACATTTGGTTTAAGTCATCCAACATAAGGAAATTCCACTCAATCATCCTAAACATGGTAGATTGATTCAAATTACAAAGTTCACTATTGTTTAATTTAAAATATGCCACCATATCTTGAACTCATCCAAAAAAATTCCATTAATTCAAATATCTCAATGTAAATTTCATTTAAATGTTAAGCCATTCAAATTAGGTGTTCAGGGAAACAATCATTTGACCAATAAGGGAAACATATTTAGGATATATTGTAATGGTTGTGTTGGAAACATGCTATATACAAAAAAATAATCAAGCTATAAGAAAAAAATATATGCAATAGAGCACAAAATCCATGAAGTCTACATCTGATTTTTTATCTTGAATACAACGCTCCTCCATTTTATGGTTTTTATTATTAAATCATGAAATTTCAAACCAAACAACCATTATCAGAAGTATTACTTTCACTAGTTTTTTCAAGGATTAATTTAATCAAAACCACACTATTTTTATAATAATTTGAGAATATAGTGATTATTAATTTATTATTGAATTATTAATATTAAAATGTCTTGTAAAGGTTACATCCCTCAAACAGGATCCCAATGGCTCTTGATGCTTTCTAATAAGGAGTCGCTTTCCCCACATATAGTATATGCACTTCCAAATGCACATAAAGACACGTAGATTCTATGAAAACACATATAATGGCCATTAGTATGTTCATGGGGATCCTTACATATTATTTTACGCATATTCTAGTCTCTTATCACCTATGTATAAATATTCATATATATACAAAGACAGGCCTAGCCCAATTCATGAATATTAACTTCCATAAATTAATATACACATAACTATGGAACCTATGTATTTATATACTTACCTATGCATACACAAGAATAACGAATTACACTCTATCTCATGAAATAACATTATTGAGACCAAACCAGTAATGGTTTAATATTATGATGTTAGAACAAATTAAGACTCTACTAAGGGAGATAAAAAAACAAGAAATCTGTATATAATCTTGCCTTTGATGGTGGTGGCCAACATAAACAGGCTGAACCACTTCATCATCAGTGGTGGTTTCTAGATAAATCATTAATATGAAATGAGAGGACATTTACACATATTATCAAAGAATGAAATACCAAATTTTTTGGATATTTCTAACCCCTTGTTCGACCGAATCAATTTGGGCGATAGGGGGAGGGAAAATTATCAAAGTGAGGGAGGAGAAGGAACCACATATCAATAACTAATTTAATCAAAATTATTTGGTTAAGAAACCATCCAAAATTGGTGTTTGAAGAGGGGTCGATAGGGAGACGTGTTGCGCACCATAGAGAAGAAGGGGGAGGACTACATGGATGTAGGTATATGGGGAGAAAGAGTATTTGGGTTTTATGTGTTTAATTTTCGATTAATTAAATTTGATTTTTAATATAGTGTCTCAAAACATGGTATGGGTCTCACAGTTTAGAAAACCATGTTCCAACCGTGCACCCTCTACTGGGCACATGTGATACTCTACAAGGGATGGCCATATGGTTTGGGAACCGTACATTAACCATGCAATGAATAGTTCGTAGTTACTACCTCAGACACGAACTATGTGTGTTTGGCATATGGTTTATCAAAGTGTGTAGAGACTATTTGTATCATCAATTCCCCACTAAAACAATTCCACACAGTTACCTATAGTTGAATGCATGGTTTTAGACAAAAATTGCACCCTCATGGATTTTTTTACAAACATGTATTTTCCCTATTCAATTCTCTCAAAACACCTCGAGCCTCCCATGAAACATAATGATCCTTCACCCATGTTATATAAAATCATATAGAAGTTTTACAATCCTTAGAATTCAATTTCATGTCTTCAATTAAAAAACAAGTTATTTAGTAATTGAAAAAGGTCAAAAAATTTGGTTTACTATCCATTTCAAAACATAGAACATTACTACCTTCCCACCATGGAACATAATATCCCCAAGAAGACTTTGGGAAAAACAAAAAAATTACATGTCCAATAGGTTTCATGAAGATTCATTCAAAATGTTGCATTACATTCCCAAATGTGTAATGCATCCTTATTAATTATTTAAACACATTGCACCAAAAGCACCAAGACTTGATCCAATTCTCATACTCTAACAAGAACATTGAGAAGCCTCTTGCACAATCCTTTTTAACTAGAGACACAATCCCTTCATAGCCACGTCATAAAACTGGATTAATGTAATTCCAACTATTGGCTTTAATCCTAAACAACCAATTTCAAAACCATGGTTCAACCTAGTATTTAAATTTCCTTAAAAGCACACCTATAAATGTTATAATGACGATTCTCACGTGATTTTTGAAACGGATAATGTAATTAATCTACATAGTCCTCAAAGAAAAATTCGAACCAATTATTCAATAAATGAATTGGCCAAAAAAACACAGTCATCCCCACCTAAGCATGTTATATGAATGTTTTTTCAATAGCCATGAACATTAATCATGAATAACCCCTCGACAATATCAAAAACATTTAATATTGTAGCACAATGTAAGATCCACATTGTCTTAGTTAATTGTCGATGATGTCATTAAATGGAACATGATTTTCACATTTCAGAATACACTAAAAAATTATTCACTCTTTCCAATAAATCACACCTGACTATTGGAATGAAGGAAGGTGGAATGACCATTGGATGATTTGAATAGAAGGAAATATACCTTCACCTACTGATGCATTGACATGGTTCAAGACTCACAAGCCCCAATAGAGTTGAAACATGATCTACCATATTAAAAATCCATATTATGTAGTGTCCCTTCTACATGTAATGCCACATTTTACAAATTTGACACGACACATTCGCACCATAGGAGTGACATAACAATCGATAGAATAGATAATGTAGACACATAACATCATGCTTGATAGAAATCACAATAAAAAAATTGTATGTCATCCCTCCATGCTGTGATCTCTTTTTCAAGATTTTAAAGAAGACCAAACCAATGAGACCAGAGTGTTAAAACACCCAAGTATATAGAAAGTCCTCCCATGCTTTGGGAGGAACTGATTCATTACCGCTCAGTTCACTCTACTATAAATATGACCCAATAGCTCAGGGATGAAATATTTAATGAATCTCAACCAATTCAATAGCACATTTATCACTCGATGGTACTTTGTACAACAACACATACTACTAATGAAAAATAAATGGGGTAAATTTACAAAGAAGTAGCCGACCATGCTTGAGGCATTTATAACCAACTAAAAACCAGAATTACGTTATTCTTAAGACCATAAAATGATCAAGGAACTCATGAAAAACCATTCTTACAAGGTTTGTGTTAGAATACATTGTCTTAAAATGGAAAATGGCATCTGAACTACACCACGCATAAGATAACTCATGGTATAAATGAGGAACAAAATCTTTATGTGTACTACATACCACATGCTATCCTATTTCGAAAAAAGAGTGAAAACCTTTTGTTAGGTCATGATAATATAAGTCATTAGGCATAAAAACTGATCATTTTATGTAATTACTAAAAATAAGATAGTCTATGAAAAATGATAGCATTTTTATTCAAAGTCATTAAAGAGAAGATCAAGTTCAATTTCATGATGATCTACAACAAGTACAACAATATAGGTTCCATTTATAGTCCATTTATATTAAACCACATATAATATTTATTCATATAAATATTTAATTTAAAACATAAAGTGCCCCTTTAAAACACAATTTTCATGTTGTACCAAACATCATTTTTTAAAAATTTAATATCTTTTGGCATCCTATAATTTATATTTAATTAATAAATTCGTTTTAACGATCATGTTGACCTACAAGGGATACATTAAGTTAAATGGGGTTCTATAGAAAGGAAAACAAATGGCAATTTCATAAAAACATTCCCTGAACAACCTACATGGGTCCAGTTTCATTTTAAATGATATGAAAAACATTTCAGATTAATACTAGACATCTCAAACATTCATAATAACTTCAAACAGAACATGGTCATTACATTTAATATGAGTTGAGATTTCACAATTCATGAAGCTCCCATACACTCTCTAAAATGAAAATTAGCTCACATTTATCAGAGAAACATTCATATCAAAATTAAAAGGTTCAGAACATTATATAATCATAAGTGTGGCAACATAGGAATGGATAAATAACCCATACACTACATATTGGATTTTGGATCCCATATAATAAAAATAAATTCACATTAGAATTGCACTTTAGAATAATTTTATATTTTAATCTAACATTCTTAATATATATATATATATATATGATTCTCAAGATGGTTTAAATATACTGGTTACTATTTCCAAATAATAATTTTCTCAAAAACCATATAATCAAAAAATAGATCACGTTTATTCACAACCAATATATTCTACGACTATGAAATGATTACATATTAACCAATCATAACATTTTATCATAAATAGTAACAAGAAATTAAGTAATATCATTCAAGCCTCACAATCTTGTCAGTAGGCTACCTAAAATTCAACTATATGGCATGAAACTATGTAGGAAATGTGAATTTCCTATGTGACTATGTGATTCATGAAATGTATATTCCATTCCATATCATGACAACAGTAAAATTCCATATGGTCCATAAATTAGAATATGTTGAATGTATTGCAACCACTCTATGTGAAATCATATAAAATATAACAATGATCAACATTTAACAATAATCCCAACCATAGACACATGGTCATTTCAAGTATATTGGGTAATCAATCCCAAGAACGACTATTAAATAACTGTCAACAAATTCCAAATATACTTTATACCAACCTAAAATAGTAAGAAAGAGGAACAGAAACACCTATAATACCATTTTGTAACATCCCGTCCAAGCTTACCATTGATCTAGCAGACAAACTAGTGGGTCACATAGTCTCAACAATGTATTCCTACATGATAGAGGATATGGACTAATATTGATTATCTTGGGATATAACTGTGGGGATATTATAGCTTCTAATCAGAGTTCGCATAAGAGTGTTATTATATTATAATAGTAGGAAATAGAGGATGTAGAATATAAATAAAGAACAAACACATGGGAAGAATAAAATAGTCATTTTAATAAAAGGTCGAAATTATAGTTTATACAAAAGGTGAATTAATTTAATGGCTATGATATATTTTTTAGAAACATGTTTCACATTTTACTGATTTCTAAAATGTGTCGCAACCATTAGATGCCTCAACATTTTTAATAAAATGGTGTTTTCCACTTTAATTAAATTAAAAATATTATTCAACTACAATATTGATTATTTCTTTATATAATATTCCATATATTTTCTAATGTTATTTTTTATAACACTGTTTTTCATACTCTGTTATGAGGGTAGAGTCTTCTCACTATAACATACTAAGACCCTCGCTAGAAGTCGGTTGCCTTTGGTGTACGGGGAGACCCGCTTGAGGCCATGTGACCCACTGGTCTAACTACTAGTTTGATGATAAGCTGGGTCAGGAGATTAAATGTTCTACATTAAAAAATAAAAAATAATTTTTAAAATAAATATTTTAAAATTGTCAAAAATAATATTTAAAATGGGTTTTCCGTTTGAAGGATTTAAAATTATCTTTTATAAAAGTATAACTTTTTGTTCATAAAATTGGATTCACTCTTATCTTATATATATCAAATCTATTGGATGATTCTCAAAAATAATGATCAAATATATAATATTTTAATTTTATTGAAGAAAGTAATTATATTTTTTAAAAATTATTTAGACAAAATTATGTTTGTACATTGAAAAATAGTTTTCATAAAAATAGAATTTCTTCATTCTCAAATTGTTATTAATTTTGTATCTAACTAATTAAAAACCAAAGGATTCATTTTATATAAATTTATAGATCATACATATCTACATTATCTAATCCTATTGGTAAATTCATTTCCAAAAGATAGGTAGTATCTAGAATAATATTTAAATAAACATATTAATACTATATTGTAGTTTGATAAAAACTCATCCTTTTAAGTATTCATTCAATCGAAGGGACTTGTTAGTATGTGTAATACAAGTAAAACATAGTATTGTGTGTTCCAAAATATAATCTATGTGTTTTGTATAGTACATAATTAACATGGTGTTCAATATAATTCAATCCAATCAAGGTGCTTTATTAAAAAATATATATATTCAGTGTTTCGTGAAAATGACAAATATCCCAAAGGTTAAATTAATTTGATAAAATATATTTCACAAAATAAAGGGGTGTTTCATTCTACCACCCCTTAAAATAAATTTCCCCACAAATTAAATATTTATTATTAATTTTTTAATACATGAAATTTATTTTCTTAGAAACTCATATCATAAAAATTGATTCTAATACATCTTTTAAAAATAGAATGTTGGAAAAATGGCGGGTACAAAAAGTAACACATACCTTGGTGTCAAAAAAATATAACATATGTGGGATGGGAAAAAGGTAAATATAAGAATAGTTTAAATAATAATAGATATTAATAATAATCATTTATCATAATAATGTGGGCGATACAAAGAAAGATGTTCATCAAAAAATCATAAACTAAAGAAGCATAATGGAGGTCACTAATATCATAAAAATTGATTATAATGAGGCAATGTTTTATTATAATACCATTTTCCTAAAGATAAAAAATTTCATAAGAGTATATATATTCTTGATTTCATTCCCATTCATATGTAAAATCCCATAATTTGGTCATGTCTTATCAAATTTACACTTCACCAATTTCTCTAAAAATGATGTTGAATTCTTCATTCCTGAAGCACTAATAGATAATGATATCAATGATAATATATCAAATATTTATTTATATAACAGCATAAAATGTTGTTATAATAGGTTATCCAATATGTATATGTCCTCTTATAGTGATATAATACATTAATAACTCAATATTTATCCTACATTAGAATTAAACTCCCAATATATGGTTAACCATATAATAATGTTGAATGATAAAAATATATAAAATTTAAAATAAATTAAATAAATTAGATTAAAATTTATCCCCCATATATCAAAAGGTATATCATGTTTGTCACGTAAAAAAGGTGAAATCACTCATCATATATTCTCTTAAAACGTGGTAATAACCTAAATTACCACTACTGTTATTGGAAAACAAGAATGCTTCTTTTTTCAACGACTACTTGGTATATTCCAGAAACCCAAGAAGTTCAGAACTTCATATATGATGACATATTATACACTGTAATAAAATACCTTATCAGTTATGAGGTCATAAATACTATCCAATTTAATTTATCAAAATAAATATTCTCTTTACCCCATCTAAACACAATTTTCTCAACATATTGAACACATTAAGGGTTACCTACACTTATTCAAAAATGCCACATATCTATTAAATTAGTTTTCATACTCTTCATAACTATTTTATGTATCATTTTAGATTATTAATGGAACACATACACTAATAATATTTATATATTTCATGATTCATATAAAAAAATCATTGAATTAAAAAAACTTATTCATGTTAATCAAGAGACATTATTTTTAAACCATTACTGCGGGTTCATTATCTTATTCAATTGTACCCAATATCCTAGAATTTCAAATATGATTCATGTATTAAGGTTTCTTAGCCTTATCCTGATCTCTCTTATTATGTTTAATAAAACAATTCATGAATAATGCCCTATTTTATTAATATGTAATTTCTATTCTATTACTCTTTAGAAATTTGACCAAAACTCATGGTCTTTCCTGGTTATTTTAATGAAATTTCAACTAAGTAAATTTATTTTCATCATTCCCATATTTTCCACATCTGAAAAATTATACGGTATCACAGTTCATTCTAGTTCCAAGTAATGACTAAAATAATGAAATGTTGGGTGACGAACAGTTTTCATATTATAATATCACATAATCATGAAAATTACTTATAATATATCAAAATAATGATACATTTTCTTTAATATATGGAACCCTCAGTTTATCCTTGGATGTACATGGTAATTTAAAATTTAATTCTTCATGACATTTTGTACAGAGTTTGTGAATTCCAAATCAAATCCCATAATAGTGTTGAACCAAGTCTGAAATAAGTTACATTGTTGTACACAAATTCATAATTTATTTTATCACAAAAATTTGTTTTCATGGTTTTAACCACTAAGTGAGTCTATTCCTGAGCCTAATCCAAATAAAGTTTCTAGACAGAGATTTATTACTTGTAATCCACTCTCTTTATCATTTAAATATTTGTAGGAATTTTTTTTGTTAACTTACTAATCATTAGACTTATCCTTAGAGATATACATATACATATCATTATAAATATCCCTAGGTATATCACAAAAGTATTATTATCATATTTTTCAATGGATGGATAATCATTTTCATTGATTCCAATTACAGTGACTTTGTAATAATATAAATTGATATTATATCATTTTTTATGAATATTAATGATATTATAAAAATACATTACCAAGAACAGTAATAGTTTACTTTTTATGGAAATTTAAAACATATTATTGAAGTTTGGTGATATATCATCAATATTTCCATTAAAGATTTACCACTTAGGTACTCGTAATTAAGAAAATACATCAGAACCCGGGGAAACGAAACATAATAAAGTGGTGAGATTTAATTTTCAATAATTCTAAATAAATGAAATATGTAATCATAACATGATCATAAGGGTATGTGAACGTGATCATTAAATTTTAAGATCACACCCTATATAAATAAACATAGTCATGAGAAATGGCATAATGATTTGAAGTTTATAAGGCATGAGTCATATGATAATCATGAACATGAACCATGTGATAATATCAAATCCATAAGACATATAATTTTTGTAAATACATGGACATGTATCATCATTGACTATATATCAATGCTCTTCTCCAAAATATGATTAATAATCTTCATGGAGACTATACATACTAATTATGACACACCACTTTACTCCATCAGACTCCATTCCTTATAAAGGATCATGTTTCTCCATATTCTCATAGTAGATCTGGTTTCTCTATCTACCAATAGTGTATTGGATATTCCCATCATCCCATAGCGAATCAGGACATATCTATCTCCCATTTTGGATCATGACACAAATGATTCGGTTTTTTTATCAAGCCCATCGACTTGTTTCACATGTTTATCTTATGAGATATAAATCATTACCCAATTTATTAAAGGGAGATACGGGTCTCAACCGTCATATAACAAAATCAGGTATTAATGTGCCACAGGATAAAAAAATATTCATTCTATTATGACCTGTAAAAATAGGAGGCTTTCATAAATATTATATCATAAATATGAAATGAATTATTTAACATAAATATTTCATCATATAATCCTCTATGAAAAATATATAGGTAACATAATAATTCCATAAATGTTTTACTCATGAAAACAAGTGTGCTTCAATAGAAAAAATTACAGAAGAAAAACATGTTTCATAAAAATAATTCCATCAAAACCTAAATTATTTACGAAATAATTTGAATGGTATTATTAGATCATGTCCCATGTAAAATAAAACTGTAACAAAGTATGTCATCATATATAGAGAATTAATTTTAAAGATCAAATGAAACATTTGTTAAGGAAAATATCCTTAATTTGAAAATCAATTTTATAAAAACATTTTTATATTAGATTCTTATAATGAAATGATTACAAATTTATTTAAAACATTTCTTCAAGAAGAAATATTTTCCACTATGAAAATATAATTTTAAACCCTAAATCATTTTTGGAAACATTTTATTTTAAAATTTGTAAAAGAACATGTCAAATATGATAGAAAATATATGGAAAAATATTTACATAGAAATTACACTAAAAACGTGTAAATAAATAGTGACATCATTTTGAAAACACTTGTAAATTTCCAGAAAAATATAAAATGAAATATTTAATTCCATTAAAATATTTTCTTTCCAAATACTCCCTTGAAAACTTATAAATGTGATGTTGAAAATAATTTAAAACACATTTTAATCATAGTAATTTTTAAGACCATTTTCTAGGATAAAAACATAAATTTCCATAGTCATATATAATAATATGATAACATTTTAATTAAAAAACCATGTATTCTTATAAATAAATATCCATGTAAATGATGGTCATGATAGTGGGAATGTACGTACATTCCAATCATTCTTTATTCATCTTAAAGGTTTCAAATAATTACTTTATTGTAGAACATTGAGAAGATTCCTCTAAAGCCTATTTTGTTAAAATTGTATACATGGGAAATAATTTACCTTAAACGTCATATTATAATGGTAAAAAAATTTTCATTAAATTTTTTAAAAATTCGATTTTGAATGAACAAATATTTTTCCCAAAGGGGAAATATAGTCGGATTTTAATAAAAAATTTATTAATTATTTTATATTCCAAGAAGTTGAAAAATTGTACCATTACTTATATATAAAATTAATAACCAATTTCTAATGACATTCATTAGATATATTGTGATATTGACCATTATTAGTCATTAATGGCATCATAATCATAAACAATCTTGATAAACAATGACATTATAACAATAACCCTTCGCCACTTTGGTAACATTGAATCATAAAAAAATATAAATAATTACATTACATGATTCTCAAAATATCAGAAAATAAAAAGATTTTAGATATAATATCATAAATTCAGTATATAGAAATTATTGAAATATTTTGGCACATAACATGGAATGTGTCTAAAATAATGAAAATTATTAGTAAATTAATTTACAGATTTGGTAAATTCAAATACATAAACCAGATTAAGAAAATGTAATAAAATAGTTATTTATATAAATATAAAAATAAGTATAAAATCAAATAATACATCCATTGTCATTTTAAACACCACATATAATATAGGAGGTCAACATGGTTTGTGTCTCATGGAAAATATAAGTTAGATTAGAAAAGCCTTACTACTTGAGTAACTTATGAATCGAGTTCCCTAAGAAATAATTACATAAATGGATACTTATATTATAATGAAATAATGGTAAATAATGATTTAAAATGTTATATGGTATTATATATATCACATAATATAAGAGAGTAGTGAATATGTCATGTGTATCATTGCAATAAAAAGTGAGATCAGATTCTTTTACGATATGTCTTGACTTTCTTCATTAACATTATATCTTGTAGTGTACTAAATATATGATTATTTTAAATATACCACATAACCATAATATTATATATATATAAATATAATAATATATGTAATTTTCTATGAAATTATATTACACATTTATATATAGATCTATGTTAATGTTACGTTTCAGGTAATATGTGAAATGTTTTTCATAAAGGATTTGGGATTGTTATTCATAATCCTTTGACTTAGATCATTATTTAATTATTTCCAATATTTAAATAGTTATATAAATGTAATATATATTCATTATATATTTATTTCATATAACATATAAAATATTTTAATATGAAATGTAATATACTGGTCATTGAGATTGTAGGTCGTACATATGCATGAGCATTATTTTGGTTTTATTATCATATAGGAAAAAGGCATATAAATAAAATATTTTTATATATATAATTAACTCTAGTAGAATTATGTTTTCATATATTTCATATAATTTCACTAAAAATAACTTTTATACATTCCATGTAGGTTATGAACTAATCACATCATTTTGAGGAGGTGGTAGTCCTCAATTCCCCAAACGAAAATTTCATATTTTGAAAAAATGGAAATAAAGAAGGTATGGGTTATATAAAAACTTTATACGAATAAATATATCATATGTATCATATATGTCATATATAAAATCGTTTACATAAGATTAATCAACCATGAGAGGAGGTATAACAAGAAAAAACTTCAAAATTTTGTTAAATGGTAGTTCACCGTACACAACAGTTGTTAGTTAGTTACACATTAGATCGATGTGTGTATAAGTGTAGATTGAAACCATAGAAAATTACATATCATCATCTTTATTATAATTAAATTATTATTTATCCATGTAATATGAATATTTTATTTGGTGGTGAATTAAAATAAAATAATGGATCTTGAGCAAAGATGTTACCTCTTCCTTGGGTAACGCCTTTTGGTTTGCACGAAATCATTTCATTGTATGGATTAATATACAAATATAATATTAAATGATGAATTTAACGATTTTTGGAGCTTATGTTAGAATATGTTTTCAGATAAAATTTATCTAGAGTGGTGTGAATTTGCATGATGGGTGATTGTCTTTCTATAGTGGAGGAGAAGTGGTGTTCTAGAAAATCATAGAAAACGGAATTGTATCCACATTTTTTCTATGAAAAGTAGCTCCAATAATGATCACAATTTAAAACAATTTGTGGATAGTGTAATGCCCCAACCCCAGCTACCCATATTTTGTGCATTATTTTAATACATTGGGATGACTACAGGGAATCAAGTCCTAATGGACCGATCAGTTTAGCAGTCGTGGAAAATAGATTACATACATGAACATTACATTATATTTTAAAATGAAAAACAAAAAAAACATTGTATCCATTTACCCCATTCATATCCCTTAGGTTATCCCTGATGGTCAATAATAATATACTTCTTCACATCCTTTGAAAAAAAAATCATAGAAATGAGTGAGCACTGACGATTAATAAGCATAAAAATATAGCGAAAACATTCATAAATTGGCATAAATATTTAAGGCACTGCATAAAACTAAAAAAATCCTTTTTAACATAAACTAAATCATAATATGGAAATAATAAATCAAATAATTCCATTTACTAATTCTCATGGATATTCAAGTAGTTGAATAATCACAACTAATATCAACAGCTAATTTCATAATAATGGAATGCATAATGAGAGACTCAATAACCACATAGTCAAGGCCTTGTGCCAAGACTACAATATAGATTTTGTCAAAGCCTTATGCCAAGACATGCTTTTGTCTCATGAGCCCTACCGATGCATCGAGGAGCTATAGCAGGTTCCACCCATCACTTACTAACTCCAATGCATTCCTCATATGAAAAGGTTTAAGTATAAAAACATTCGTATTAAAACTAGAATACAAAATGTCATTACATTATCCATAAAAAACGAATGGTTTACAAATATAACATCTATAGTCAATCATATAAAAAAATAATCAACACAATATTGAATATTTTTATCATAATAAATCAACCTCGATCAAGAATAATATCTCTTAAAGAATATTGACATAGTTGAAAATGATTAGTAAAACACTCTGAGAGAAATTTCACTTTTTCATGATAACGTTTAAAATTCATAGAATTTAAGAAGGAAGAAATTTAAAGACATTTTTGAATCACATTTTCACATACCACTATGAAACTTTTTATTTGAATTAATGTTTTAAAATATTCTTGTCTATATAAAAAAATCCTTAAAACCATTTTGAAAGCATGGAAATTTTTGTGAATGGATTAAAATAATAAATCCTTAAAACATTTAAAATATCACTTTATTAAAAATTATCTTAAACATAATTCCTTTTAAAACTAATTTATGAAACATGTACATGGATAATAAATATTTTTCAGTAGATACTTACATAAAAACAACATCGGATAATGAAGAGAATGTGAAATTAACCCTTACCGTTCACCTTCCTTTGGTCGAGGGTTTGTTTAACCTCATATATAATGACCATAGTATGTTATTAAAATATACCAGAACCATATTCATATTTATTATATCATACATTATTCATTTATGACATTATATTACCCATTTAATAATTATTTCCATGTTAAATTAACATTGTGGGTAATAATCACTTTCTTTATTTTACATGTTTTGACTTGTTATTTTTGATCGTATTATTTAGATCATGATTAAAATACATCCATAATATAATCCTTGATTTATATATCATATATATTTATAAAATAGATATTTATAATAGATAGATATATGAAATGGAAGGCACCATTTATGCCGACGGTAGGTCGTATGTACGAATAAACGATATTTATGTTTTCATATGTAATTGAAAGGAAGTAAGTGAATAATATATATGTAAGTAAATATATATATATATATATCCCCAATATAATTAATATTTCATATATTATATAATTATTAATAATATATATTTGTATATTCATCATTGAATGGTGAACGTGGAAATAAATCTCATCGCATCATTGAGACGGTAATCCGTACGTACGCATGAGCGACAATATCATTATATTGATGGTGAAATTTTATGTAATTGGATGATATATCATATATAAGGAATCATTAACAGGTTATATTTGTTATTTAAATATGTTATACTCATTATTATACCCATCCAAATAATGAAGTGTTTGAATAATGAACTACACAATGACGTGGAGACGGTGAGCCGTACGTACTCACATATGGTGACTTTGTGATTTAGAGGATGGATAGAATGATAGATATGGTTGTAAAATATTTATAATAACATCACAGTATGTAAGAGGTACTGGAGTTTTTGGTATGGAAACAACATAAAGAGGAAGTGGAAGATGAAAATAACATGAAAGAGGGTGGTGAAATTATTACCTCTTCTTCGGTTGTTTCCTTTTGAGTTGATCAAAAGGGACGCATATGTTGGCTTTCTGATCAATGTAATTACTATAGGATGATTTTAGGGAGTTTGGGAGGATATTTTGGTAGGTTTTGGCTGATCCAATGGGCTTTGGATGTGTGATTTTGTGAGAAGGGGAAGTACCCTTTAATAAAAGAGGTGAGTGTCACATTAGAAAAAGATTGAAATATTATTTTATAATTAAATTATTTAAAATTTATAATAGATCCAAAATGATTTATTTCTAGTCTAAGGTGGATTTGGGTCGAAATAAACTCAACCAATAGGTTTTATACAGGTTTTGGACACCATATTATCATTATCATTTAGATTTATCTCTTAGTTAAATATTTTAACTTTTTTCATTTCTTCTTGTATTCTTACACAATATGGTTAATAAACTCAATATAAACTTCCAAAAAAACATAAAGTGGTTAATTAATGATTTATATAATATTATTTAATCCCTTTGGTAGCTCATTATATTTTTAGAATTAATATATCAACCAATAAAATAGTATTTGTTTAAAAAAATAATTTATGTAAATTTTGACATTTTTTGGTATTTGGTTTTGGTGAAAGTCATCACAACATGATTACATCAAACAAGATACATTGAATCAACCTTTACATGTCATATTATCCTAGAAATTTCTTGTATGTCCTAAATATTTTGACAATATATTTATTTTAATATTTTTTAATACTATTTATTTGAGTTGTTCATTAATATTGTAATTACTGCATCATCATTGTGTCATAAATAAATTATATTATTTAATGTATATAAATTATTAATAAATTTCCATTATTTATGAAATATTTTTATCATTATAATTAATATTTATAATTGAATTAATATTTTTTAACCCTATATTAAAAATGGTTTTGTTATTAAACTTTGAATTTAACTCTTTTAACTCTTCTTTAAATAAAATAATAATAAATGTCCTAATCTAATTAAAGTGGACCAAAGGGGATCATATGTTATTTTCATAAGATATTTTTGGACAAATTTCCTTTATCCAATAGAATTAGGACATGTTTTATGGTAATTTTGACATCATTTTTACCTTTAATTGCCCTATTTAGTTTTGTTCATGGTAAATAGAAGTCAAAAGGTACTATTCACCAAAAATTATTTTCATCTTATATAACAACATTTTACTAACTTATATGAACCGTGTCTCTCATATTTTTGAAATTAAACTCACAAAAGAGGTAAAATTATGTTTTAAGAAAATTTTCAAATTCTCCTAGAAGGTGGGTAAAAGAGGTTTAAAAGTTCAATAATATTTTATATATCTAATATTATTATAAAATGACTCCAATGAATTTAATTGAACATATATAAGAATTATATATCTATTTTGACCTAAAATAAATTTTAAAAAAATAATTCAATAAATCAATAAATAAGTCAGTTTTAAATAATAATGTAGTGTTTTCACTATTTATCAAAAATTGAAAGATTTCATAAAAATAACAAAAATTCATCTGAAGCTAATTTTGATATTCATATTTCAAAATTGAAATCTAATTTACCAAATTCAAAACATAGAAGTTTCATTTATTAATTTAATGTTAATTACTGTTGTTAAAACCAGAACCCAGGTTTTCAAAAAGTATAAATTATCAAATGATTGACAAGGGTTTATGTCAAATATAAATGGGAAATTATTTATAATGACCTAAATTCTTTTAAATTATAAAAATATAATCTAATAATACTTCAAAACCTTTCAAATTCAAAATTTAACACTATAAATTATTTTGACTAAATAAGTTTTTTTTTCAATTAAAACATAGTATATTTCACTATTCGTCAAAATATGAATATTATCAGAAAAGTACCAAAAATTTATCCAAAAGTAGTATTTATGTCCTGATTCTAAAGAAGAATTTAATTTCATTAAATTGAATATATAATACTATCAAATATTGGGTTTTAAAAGGGTTCTCCATTAAAAGGATGTAAAATTGTTTTGTTTGAAAAATACTTCTTTTTTCTGAAAAAGTTAAATTGTTCTTATATAATGTATAATAAATAGATAATATGGATGTTGATATTATATAGAGTATATAAGATTCAAAATGTAGTTAATACTATTCATAACCACTTTTTGAATGCCTATTTTGGTAATTTTGTGGTGCGCTCAAACTGGGTGTTGCATGTAGAGAAAACTATTGAATTACATTAATGAGAAAACATACTATGAAATAAGTGGGTGTCAAAGTCTCACCTCTTTCAATAAATTGTGTCCTCACAATTTGAAATTGTTCTTCGAATATAAAATTTTAAAAATAGAAAAATACCTTTTTGGAAAACCAACATCGGAAAATGATTATATAAAATTTTGTCTTAATAAGAGGTAAAGGGAATGAATAAGTTACCACCCAATTATGATATTGATTTAGATAACATTGGAGGAAAATATAGACACATAATTGGAGAAAAATGTAAATAATTATAGGGAGTGATTGATGTCATCAATCACAAACAAGTGTGAAGTTGAGGTCCTCAAAGACATCAATCTATACTAATTTAAAAAAAACGTTTCTTCAACATAAGGTATTAGGATAACACCTTTTTTGTTATAAGATCCCTTCCCAAATGTTTAAGTATTAATTTATTCATAGAATAAGAGGGAAAAATATACTTTTCAGGTTGAGTTTCACCCTTCACCTATTTCTAACCACAAACTCATCTTTCACACCAATAGATAATAGAATATAAAAAAATTAAATTTATTCTCATAGTATAGGGTTCAAAAAATAATGAATTTTTAAATCATTTGTCAGAAAATTTAAAAAAACATTATACAAACTATAACATCATATGTTCCAGATGTAGGTGATCCACCCTTGTCTCCCTTCAGTTGCGGGTTCAAGTCTCACGACATTGCCGAACGTGACGGGTTGCGCCTTGACGTCCGAGTTGTCCTTTATATGACAATCCAAAAATAATCTCAATAAATCATTTAACCTTAACAATAATATACACAGTCAAACTTAATCGATTACAACCTTTATACTTATCCTAAATAATTCTGTCCAAACATATAGTCTAAAATTTATAAACAAGGTAATCATAATAAAGATCTTTTTTTCAATGTAATAAGATGTGAATACCATCATCATGTATTCTTTTAAAGATCTATGACAATATAAATTACAATAAAACCTTATTGATTATATTCATGATCCCTTATACCTTAAAAAATGTTGGATATACTTTTCCTATCCAAAAATGTTGTAAACTCCAAAAATGATAAAATATTAAAATCGTTAATCCGTTTCATGGAATTCAGGAATATCCAATAGAATTTATCCAAAGAATTCATATATTATTCCATAATTACTACCTCGGTATCAGAACCATATTATGGTATATCATTCGCTAAACAATATATTTTCCCAAAAATTTAACATATTATTGAGTCACTTTTCTTGTTTCCACACAATCTCAAGTCATTAATGAAATATTATTATTGATCAATACTTTTGTACTCTATAATTATTATAACATGTACATCATTAATATATTAACAAAATGATTCAATACTTTAATAAAAAACTATAAATCAAATCATTCACATTCAAAAATGGTAGTATCATAACTTGATTATTATCAAATAGCAGCATTTGGGGTATACATTGATGAATATGACGCTACTTCACGTAGTGTCCCAATGCCTTGCAGATGAAGCATTGTACATTTGAAACCTTTTCTCACCCTTGAAATCACATTCTTGGTATTCTTTTACCCCACACTTATAGAAAAACTCACATTCCCTTCAATCATTTACCAATGTGATTCATTCCACAGTTATCACATATGGGAAAATATTTCATTCCCCTCTTCCCTTTATATATGTTTCTCCCTTCCATCCTTTATTCTCTTGTTTCCCTTCAAATCAATAGGTCTCAGAGAATTCATTACTTTTCTTATTAATACATGATATTATTTCTTCATATGATGTCAATACATGGGAGACTATTTCCCTTTTAAATGTTAGCTTAATACCATGAAAGATGTGATCCTTTTTAATCATTTGATCTTGCGTATTTTTGGAATTCTCATTCTATATTTTAGGCACCATTTCTAAACAATGGCATACATGTCACGACCCATTCCTTAGGGCTCGTATCGTGACTACCCCAAGCCCACCTTCCATAGGCCAGGGGATGGTGACTAACACCAAAGGCGTAAATCCCTAAGCTGGGAAGTCATTGCCTTTATAAAAGTAAACACACACAATAGAGTACACAACTAGAAGAAAAACACTAAGATGAAACTATATATAGAATAGTGTGCTGAAATTAAAGGGGGATAGGATATACAATCCCAATAGTGAAGTACAATACAACTGAAAAATTAGAAAAACTGAAAAAAGAAGTAGAGCAGTTACTGGGTCATCCTACGGAATTCCCACCTGAAGGGTGAGAACAAATGGCCTCCTCAGCAACCCAAGTCTGTCCGTCCGCTTTGTGTACATCTCACCAAGTGGTCCACCTCCGGGCACCATCCAGTTCTATTACTCATTGACCCGATCATCGATGTCTGTCATCTGTAACCAACACATCGAGGTGTGGGCATAACCTGTTCATGGGTGAGTATAACGATACTCAGTAGGGACCCTGAGACCCTCAAGCTTTCACAAAATCCCTCATGGATAACCACAAATTTTATAATCAATGGGTAATCCTTACGTAGATATATTCTCATACATATACCTATGTTATTTAGTAACCCATCGCTAACATGTGGAATCAAAAAAGTCAATGACTCAGTTCAGACCATGATTTTTAGTGTAGCATAGAAGTGATTATGACTAGTGATGATGCTAGATCATCTTATTCTGACAAGAGGCACTGCTTTTTACCCACACAGGATCGGTATGTACTAACCCCCGCAATCACCCACACAAGATCTGACCCACATAGGATCGATAGGTACTAACCCCTTGTAATGACCCACACAGGACCTGACCCACATAGGATCAGTATGTGATGAACCACATCAGATCGTTGATCACAGACCCACACATGATCTGACCCACACAGAATTAGTATGCACTGACCCACACAGGATTGTTGAGTGCGGACGTCCGTATGATCAGTCACCAACCTCCGCCTCAATATCAGCCACGTGATTCCTCTCACCCGATGCGCTTCAGTTCCGTAGATTATTCCATTGAGATATCAGTCATACCTTGACTGCAACTAAAATCCATAATGGATTAACCCAAAGGACCACAATGTCGTAAGTGTTCTAACGCGATTGTTGGTGAGTCAATCGGACGCCTGGTCTATGAGTTGTTGGAATTTCTCATCCAAGGGCCTGATATGTTTTTTGGTTCAAACCAACCCGAACATTCTCTAATTGTTTCCAAACCTCAAGTGGGGTATTCCAAAAGAACCCTCTCACACCAAACCTTCCATCTCCGTGAACGGTTTGTCAATCGGACACCCATAGCCCAAGATTCAAGAAAATAAGTGAATTCATGTCAAACTGGTCTGGGTCCGGTCCCACACAATCGGACCGACCTGACCTGACCCGAGACTGGACTGGTGTCTATCTTGATATGTGTGTCCGACCTGGCCAGAGGGTCCATCCCATCCCTAGGGAGAGTCCCAACCCAAGTGGGTTGCCCGACTCGAGGGCGGCTCGACCCGTGGAAAGCTGGATCAGCGGCCCGGTTGGCCGTGCATGGGGGGGGCACCACCCCCTGGATTCCGAAGGAACGGGTGCTATGCACCGGTTAGGTGACCCAGAAGACCTGAGGGGTCCCGCTTGTAGCATGCTCCAGCGGCCGGCTCAGCCGGCCGCCCCCCTCCATCTGCTGCGGCCTATGGCCGCAGTTTATCTCCAGCGCAGCACAAACGGTGTTGCGCCCCTCTGTCGTGGCCCACCCTAGCAGTGGTTCCGCACCACCGGCATGGCTCAATGACACCGCGCACCTCTGCTGCGACCTGTCCTGGCCATGGCTCTCCGTCCGCGCGGCACGGTGGTCTCGGGACCTCTTGGCGTCCCGGCGGCCTTTGCGCTGTTGGTTTTCTTCGCAGTCGGCCTCTTTCCGATCGTCGTTGCTCTACCTCCGTCATCAATAAACAAAGAAGAAATCAAAGGGGGAGGGTCAGGCAGTGTTCATGTGGTCTGATCCCTCCTCATCATATTGATATAAGAAGTGCATTAACAATCCTTAATATCAAACGATGATGAACGGAAGGTTAATATTCAACACAAAAATCCCCCTACCATGTATATCGATATTCGTTGATGAATTCACGGTAAGGCGGACGTCATTCCATTGATGTCAGAAGAAGACGAAGAAGTTGACATCATCAACAATCTTCAAGGATGGCAGTGTTTCCTCTTCTTTCCCCAGTTGAATAGGGGTAGAGAGATGTTCCTCATTCTTCGTTTGATATGGGCATTCATCATCGGGAGAATAAAGTTATCCATGTTCTTCCATGGCTCCTCTCTCAATGATCCACCAAGAGAATGTTTCCAACCCAAAAATAATAGAATATCTATAATTTTAAATGGTTTGAACGAATTCAAAGGATTCCAATTAATTATGTTACTTCACTTAATTAAAATCGGTGGAGTTGGCTCATTAAAAGGAGGGGGAAATTGAAAAGGCTCCCCACATAATTGGGGGTTCCAAGGGGGTTTAAGGGAGTTCAAAGCCTGTTTGGTCCCCACCTAATAATATCCTCCCAATGTAGGTTTTTCTCAGGTGTCCCCCACCACCATAACCTCCCATGGGAGGTTGGGTGTGGTTTCCCCCACCTTCAACCACCCTTTGGAGGTTTTAACAACCAAAATAAAATAATGTTGACACTTTATTTTATTCAATTTAATTAAAAAAACCCAAAAATATAACTTCCATTCTCACTTGAATGCAACTGCGGTGAAGGTCTCACTAAGGAATCACTAACGATGCGAGTTCAATAGTGTCCTCAGAGTTCTATTCCATGCACCGGTTCAAATGTTACAATATGCCGCTTGCGCGTTTACTAAACGTACCCAAATAAATGTTCTGAAAATTATTATCAGTCACCCACAACCAACTGCGGTCGAGGTTAGGCTCTTCCAAGGTGAAAAATTCCCCAATGAACCAAACAATTTTCTCATATTTTCAATCTGAGTTACTGTTATGTAGTTATGAAGTTTACAATAAAATAATTGTATGTTAATAATTTTATTTTCGGCCTGAAAACTAACATTACCTGGTGGCCCGCTACGGCCAAAGTTAGTATATCCTCAAATAATGTAATCCCTCACGAGTTCAGTGGTGTCTCAAATTTTTAATCCGAGCTACCATTTTGGAGTTTTAATCATTTAAAAATTAAAATAACTTTATTTAATTATTTTATTTACGGTTATGCCATTTTCAAAAATTCTCGCAGGAGGACCGCACTGACTAAACATAAGTCACCGCTAGGGTAAACCCGCCTAGTCGAGCGCATTGGTGCACTCAGTTTTCTTATCTGAGTAACTATTTAATAGCTATTCAACTTTTTCAGGAAAACTCTTTATAGGAATTAATTTAAGCTTAAAAATACTTCAACAGATCATTCCGGGAACTCCGGGCCTCAGAATCTCATGCCATCAGATTTCGAGGACTCGTAAAATTCACATATATTTAAAAAAATACAAGTAAATTTCAGGCCTTTACATTCACCCCACCTCAGGGCTTTACATCCCTATAAGATATAACTTGATCTAATAGAACAAATGGGGGTACTGATCATGCATCTGAGCGTCCCGCTCCCAAGTGCTCTTCTTGAGGTTCTCGTGCTGTCAACGAATAAACACCAAAGGTATCGACCATCCATGTAGGACCTGCTTCTGTCGATCCTCAATCTCCAAAAGATCCTCCGTAAAACTCCCCCATCGCCGGTGTCCATATCTGTGTGATTGGTGATGTGGGATGGGTCGTGCACGTATCTCCTCAACTGACATACTTGAAAGACGCCGTGCACCCGGTGCAACTGAGGTGGAATAGCTCAGTGGTAGGAAACCTTGCCTACTCTGCTGAGGACCTAGAACGGTCCGATAAACCTCGGAGATATCTTTCCCCCTATGCCAAATTTCTGTAAGCCTCATTGAGGTGAGACCCATAGGAAGACGTATTCTCCATCCTCGAACTTCGGAGGTCTCTGTCACCTATTAGCATATGACTTCTACCTGCTATTTGCAGTCTTTATCCTCTCTTGGATAATCTGAACCTTCTTCGTGGTAGTGCATACCATCTCTAGTCCCACTAGTGCTGACTCTCCTGGGTCTGTCCAGCATAGTGGCGATCTGCATGGTCGACCATACAAGGCCTCAAATGTTGCAATACCTATGGTAGAGTTATATCTGCTGTTGTATAAAAACTCTACAATTGGTAAGTGATCCTCCCAGTTATGACCTAAGTTGAGGACACATGCATAGAGAATTTCCTCAAGGGTCTGAATGTTCCTCTCAGTATGACCATCAGTCTGAGGATGGAAGGCGATGCTCAAGAGAATCTGTGTCCCGAAAGATTCCTGAAACCCCTTCCATAACCAGGAAGTAAACCATGCATCACGGTCGGAGAAGATAGAAGATGGTATTCCAAGTAAACACACTATCTCCTGCACATAGAGGCATCTAAGGATCCCTAGTGAACCCCGAATCATGATCAGTAGGAAGTGGGCCGACATGGTGAGTCAGTCAAAAATCACCCAAATCGATTTGTGACTCCTGGATGTATGTAGAAGACCTATCACGATGTCCATGGATAACCCATACCATTTCGACTCTGGGACCTCTAAGGGTTGTACCAAGCCTACTGGTACCTGGTGCTCCGCTTTCACTTGCTGACAAGTGAGGCATCGTGAGACAAACTATGATACTGCCTTCTTCATACCTAGCTACCAGTGTTGTCGTTGAACCTCCTGGTACATCTTTGGCTCTCTTGGATGTACAAATAGAGTGGAAGTGTGGAACTCCCTCAACAAATCCTCCTGAATTGACACTAGAACCAAAGTACATCCTCTGAAGAGAATTACATGCTCCTAGCCTTCTGATAATCTATCAGGTTCCTTCCCTGTAGATATCTGAGCACGTCATGTCTCAAAGTTAGCATCTCCACGCTGTACCACCCATACTCGCTGAAGAAATGGGAGAGTGACTGTAAGAGACTATAGATTGGTTGCTCCATCTCTATCCACAAAGGATATATGCAACGTGACCAACTGCTTTTTCTCCTCCCTTAGTAGCTGAATGCATGCTCGATTGCTGAGAGAATCTGCTACAACGTTCCCCTTCCCAGGAGTATAGACTTTCATGAAGTCATAGTCCTGGAAGAACTCGAGCCAACATCGTTGTCTCCAGTTCAGGTCCTTCTGCGATAAGACACACCGAAGACTATTGATATTAGATTAATCCTTATACCATTTTCTCAAAAATCTATAGGTGAGACTAGATAATTGTAAAGAACTCGACTACACCCTTCTTCTCCTATGTCCTACAAGATCTGCTACGATTTCTACTTTTTTGAAAAGAGAAATCTGGTCTCATCCCCTAGATGAACCACTTCCTTTTCCTAATATAGTCTATCCTAACATTAATGACAATAATTCATGCCATGGATGACGTCGTAAGGCCTCAACACTACTGACAAGATATCCAACCATTACTCTCACCTTCAAGGGTTGGGTAACACTTTCGGCATCAGTGTGTAGTCACTAGGTCTCCACTAGTAGGAATCTCGAATGTGAGGGTCACGTCAACGGTTTTAACTAGAACCTCTCTATATCAACCACACAAAAGGTAGGAAAGTAAATGTCAAAAGGACTAGGTTCATTTATTGCTGCAGCTCAAACAAAAAAACACAAATCAACAACAAACAATGATATCAATGAAGATAGAAGAATCATGAACAAAGGAATTTATGCCTGCTGCTATTCACGCTCCTTCCCACCTGCTCTTGGAGATCGATTTGAACCGTGTAAGGGTGGTGTTAGTATTTCTCGAGGACTCTGACCACCATCCGCTGAAGGAACTGCTCCAATACCTCATCCACCGCTCGACGGATGCTCAAGCTTCTGTTGATCCATCTGTTTCAGAAGCTCCTCTAATGCCTGCTGATAAATTTTGTGGGAAGTTGGGCAGTCACACGCTCTGTGACCCTGTCCTCTGTAGGAAAAACAAACAATTATCCGTTCAAAGATCCCTCTCCCTCGAGTACCCCACATCGCCGATGCCACATTTCGGGGTCGTTTAACAGTATATCTAACCCACTTTTTCCCCCGTGTCATCTGCCTAATACCTGCTACAGATGACTTGACTACTGTTATAATTCCATACAGCAAGTACAACAGCTCTTGAGAATGCACAGAGCATAGAGTCGCTGGTACATACTCCGCCATGAAACAACCCTTGAAGTTCCCCCAGGTGAGGGTTTCCCCATCGTAAAAATGGAGCAGCAAGCTCCACCACTTCTCAGATGCTCCTTGAAATAGACTTACAAATAGGTGCACCATCAAGTTAGCGGGTGTTCCAACTCTGTGGAAAACTCATGCTACAAACTCCATCCAGCACCGAGCCGTCTGAAAATCTGTCTCACCTCGAAATCTCAGAGGCCTCTATCGCAAGAACCCGTGAAACACGCTCAAGAGGCGTGAATCAACTACTGATGGGGATGGAGAAATCAGTGGACCAACGTGTAGTGGTACTGCTACTTCCTTTACTAGTAAAGGGCCATGCACCAAGGACTCATCGCTCAGTGTCTTGTAAGAGCATATGACTCTTGGGGCTCTAACTAGTCGTACGTGGGGAGGCATCCTAAATGAAACAGATGCAACACGGTCAAAAGATTTATACCTGGTGAGATGAACTGGTTGAGCTAACTTAAGAACACTTTTAAAGACATGCACACAATCCGTGTTTTCATGCACTAAGTCATAAGTCAGTAGTCAGGGTCCTGGTGTACGGATACGTCAGTCGCTGCTCCAACACTAGACACCATGAACTAAAAACCTCCCTTGGTACCCTTAACACTATTGCTTCACAAAATAGAAAGATCATAGTCCTATGTTCTGCGGTAGAATCGTGGCCTCTGATACCAATTTGTCATGAACCATTCCCCAGGGCCCGTATCATGACTACCCCAAACCCGCCTTACATAGGCCAAGGGCTGGTGACTAGCCCCAAAGGGATAAATCTGTAAGATGGATGACATTTCCATTCTAAATGTAATCACCCAAAATAGAGTACACAACTGGAAGCAAATCACTAAGTAGAATCTGTATACAACAGAGTGTGGTAGTAGTAAAGGGGTGGGGGACGGAAATACAAGCCCAAAAGTAAAGTACAATACAACTGATAAACTAAAACAAAAGAAGAAAGGAACTAAAGAAGCTAATGAGTCATCCTCCGGAATTCCCACCTAAAGGGTGAGAACAAATGGCCTCCTCAGCACACCAAGTCTGTCTTTCCACTCCATGTATGTCTCTCCGAGTGGTACACCACCGGGTACCATCCAGTTCTGCTACTCGTTGTCCTAATCAGCGATGTCTGTCATCCGCAACCAACACATTGAGGTGCGACCATAGCCTGTGAAGTGGTGAGTATAATGATACTATGTAGGGACCCTGAAACCCTCATGGTCTCACAAAATCCAACACAGATAACCAAAAAGTACAGAATCAATAGATAACCCTTAAATAGGTATATTCCCATACATATACCTATGTTATATAGTAACCCATCTCAATAATGAGGAAAAACAAAAGTCAATGACTCAGCTCAATCCATGAATTTTAGTGTGGCATAGAAGTTCATATGATTAGTCGTGAATCTAGATCATCTTATTCTGACAAGAGGCACTACTTCTAACCATACGGAGTCTGACCCACACAGGATCGATAGGTAAGAACCCCTAAAATGACCCACACAGGATAAATAGGTACTAACCCCCACAATGGCCCACATAGGATCTGACCCACACAAGATCACTGAACAATGACCCACAAAGGATCTGACCCACACAAGATCGGTATGCACTGACCCACATAGGATCACTGAGTGTTGACCTCCATATGATCTGTCTCCAACCTCCGCCTCACTATCAGCCACTGGATTCTTGCACCCAGTGCGCTCGAGTTCTGTAGAATCTTCCCTCGAGATATTGGTTGTACCTATACCACCACTAAACTCAAAAATTGATTAACCCAAAGGACCTCCATGTTTTAAGGGTTACAACGTGATAGTCAGTGCGTCAAACAGACGCCCGGTCTGTGAGATATTGGCATTTTGATTCTAGAGGCTAGGTTGGTTTTAAGGTTCAAACCATCTAGAAAATACTCCGACTGTGTCCAAACCTCATGTGGGGTTTGCCAAAAGAACTGTCTCACTCCAAGACTTCCATCTCCGCCAGTGGTTCATCAATCAGAAACCCATAGCCCATGATACGGGAAAATAGGTGTATTCGGGTCAAACAGGTCCGGGTCTGGTCCCACCCAATCGGATAGACCCGACCCGACACGGGACTAGACCGGGGTCCTACCCGATCCGCTGGTCCACCCCAGCCTAAGGGAACGCCCGGACCAAGTGGGCGGCCCGGCCCGAAGGCGGCCCTGCCCGTGGCCGGTTGGCCGGCTGGTTCGGCGGCCCGACTGGCCACGCATGGGGGGGGGGGGGGGTGCAGAACATCCCTGGAATCTGATGGAACTGGCGCTAGGCACCAGTTCAGTGACCCACGAGACCCTAGGGGTCCGGCTTATAGCGTTCCCCGGCCGCCGGCTCAACCGGCTTCCCTCCTCTGTTCACCGCGGCCTATGGCCGCGGATCTTCTCCGAAACTACTGGACGTCATCTCGCCTCTCCATCGCGGCCCGCCCTGGCCACGACCCTCTACTGGATTCCACGCGGCACGATGGCGCCACGACCTCTTGGTGACCTAGTGGCCTTGCTCCACTGGTTTTCTTTGCATTCGGCCTATTGTCGGTTGTCGTTGCTCCGCCTCTATCATAAACAAAAAAGGAAGGAAACAAAGGGGGAGGGTCGGGCTGTATTTGTGTGGCCTAAGCCCACATTTTCATTGTGATATAAGAATGGAATTCAGAATATTTAATATCAAATGATGGTGAATGAAAGGTAATGATTCAACACAAAAATCCCCCTTCCTTCTATATCGATATTCTTTGACAAATTCACAGTATGGAGGACGTCGTTCCATTGACGTCAGAAGAAGACAAAGAAGTTGACGTCGTACGCATTCTTCAAGGATGTTGGTGTTTCCTCTTCATTCCCCAGTTGAAGAGGGAGATAAGTATGTTTTTCGTTCTTCATTGGAGAGGGGCGTTCTTTGTTGGGAGAAAAAAGTTCTCCATGTTCTTCCAAGGCTCCTGTCTCAATGTTCCACCAAATGAATGTTTCCAACCCTAAAATAATAGACTATCTATTATTTTAAATGGTTTTCAATAATTCAAATGATTAATATTAATTATGTAACTTCAATTAATTAAATGGGTGGAGTTGTCTCATTAAAAGGAGGGGGAAAGTGAAGAGGCTCCCCACTTAATTGGGGGTTCCATGCGGTTTTAAAGGAGTTTAAAGCCCATGTGGGCCCCACTTAATTATATCGTCTCCAGGGAGGTTATGATTGGGTGGGCCCTACCACGATAACCTCCCATGGGAGGTTAGGGTGCGGTGGACCCCACCTTCAACCTCTTTTTGTTGGTTTTGACCACCAAAATTAAATAAAGTTAACACATTATTTTATTCAATTTAATTAAAAAACCCACAAAACCTAACTTCTATTGTCGCTAGAATGAAACTGTGATGAAGGTATCAACATGAAATCATGAATTCTGGGAGTTCATCGGTTCCCTCGGAATTCTATTCCGATCACTGGTTCAAAAATTACAAAACGACGATCGTGCGTTTATTGAACGTAATCGCGAAATAGTTTGGAAAATTATTATCAGTCACTCTCGACCCACTAAGGTCGAGATTATGCTATGCCTAGGTGAAAAACGCCCCAACTAACCCAACGGTACTCTCATATTTGCGATCCTAGTTACCATTTAAGAGTTATGAATATTAAAATAAAATAATTATCACTTAATTATTGTATTTGCAGTCAAAAACTAACTTTTTCTGGTGGCCCGCGCCGACCAAATCTAGTATCTTCTTAAATAAAGAAAGACATCAAAAGTTCAGTGGTGGTATCAGACTATAAATCTGAGCTACTGTTTGTGAGTTATGATAATTTGAAAAATAACATAACTTTATTTAATTATTTTATTTACGGTTATGCCATTTTCGGGATTTCTCACATGAGGCCCGCGCCGACATAACATAAGTCACACCTAGGGTAAACCCGCCATCCTGAGTGCATTGGAGCCCTCATATTTCTGATCCAAGTAAACGTTTAAAAGTTATTTCACTTTCTCAGTAAAAATTATTACGCGCATTAATTTATTCTTAACAAAACTTCGACAGATCATTCTGGGAACTCCGGGACTTGAAATCGTGTGCCATTAGATTTCATAGACTCGTAAAATTCCCATATATTTTAATAAAATTACATCAAAATTCTGGGTCATTAAAATACAATATTTTCTCCATTTACCACATTCATATCTCTTAGACTATCCCTACAGGTCAGTCCTAATATACTTCTCCGCATCCTTGGAAAAATAAATCATAGAAAGGGGTGATCTTAGATGCTCAGTAAGGACAACGATATTGGAAACACATTCATAAATAGGCATAAATATTTATGGCAACATATAAAACTAATACGAAACCCATTTAATCATTATTTATATATCATATATTTTTAGAATATAAATATTTATAATAAATATATATTCGAAATGGAAGGCACCATTTAGGGATACGGTAGGCCATACTTATGCATAAACACTGTTTCAGTTTTCATATTGTAATGAATGGATGTAAGTGATTAAGAGATATGTAAGTTCACACACACACACACACACAGATATATATATAAATCTATTATCATTATTATTTAATATATTACATACTTATTATTAATATATATTTTTATAATCATCGTTGAATGGTGAATGTGGGAATGAATCTCACCATGTCATTGAGACGGTAATCCGTATGTACGCACGAGAAACAATATCATATATTTATAGTGAAATCATATATAATTGGGTGGTATATCTTATATATAGAATCATTAACATGTTATATTTATTATTTAAATTAGTTATACTCATTATTATACACATTCAAAAATGAAGTGTTTGAGTAACAAACTACACCACAACGTAGAGACAGTAAGCCGTACGTACGCACATATGGTGACATTATCATTTAGAGGATGTATATAATGAAGGATAAGGTTTTAAAATATTTATAATAATAACATTTTATGTTTGAGGTACTATATTTTTTGGTATGGAATCAATAAAGAAAGATGAAGTGGAAGATAAAAAGAACATGAAAGAGTGTGGTAAAATTATTACATCTTCTTTGGGTGTTTCTTTTTGAGTTGATCAAAAGTGCTCCGTAGGTTGGCTTTTTGATCAATTTATGGAATCTAAGATGATATGAGAGAATTTGGGTGGATATTTGGGAAGGGGATGGCCAAGTCAAAGGGATTTGGTTGTGTTATTTGGAGAGAATGCGAAGTAGCCTTTTATAAGAGAGGTTGGAGTCATTTTCAAAAACATTTGAAATAATATTTTATATTAAAATCATTTTTGGATGGTAATTTCTCCCAAATGATTTATTTCATGGATATGGTGGGGATGGGTTGAAAAACAATCAACCAATTGGTTTTATATACATTTAGGTCACCAATTTAACATTACCCTTTAGATTTAACTCTTAGTTAAAATTTTATCTTTTACCGTGTCTTCTTATATTCTTACAATATATGGTTAATAAACATACTATAAACATCCAAGATATACTCAAGTGGTTCATTAATAAAATATATAATATTATTTATGCCCTTTGGAAGAACCTTATATATTTTGGAATATTATATCGACCAATAATATTGTATTTGTTTTAAAAATTAATTTACGTCAATTTGGAAATTATTTGGTTTTTGGTTTTTGTTAAAGTCATCACAACATGATTACATCAAACCTAATACATTGAATTAACCCGAAGATGTAATATCCACCTATAATTTTTGAGGATTTCATAAAAACAGGGTTATTATATTTATATTAATAATTATTATACAATTTATTAGATTCATTCTTTAATAAGTTTATTACAACATCCTCATTGTGTCATAAATAAATTAAAAATTTTATGTGTAAAAATTAGAAATAAAATACCATTATTTATGAAATATATTAATATTTCTAATGAATATTTATTGTCAAATTTATATAGTGTGTAACCATATATTGAAAATCGCTTAGTTATTAAACACTGAATTTAACTCTTTTAAGATTTCATTAAATAATATAATTATAAATGTCGGGATATAATCCAAGTGGACCATATGGGGTAATATTTTATTCCTAATGTTTGATTTGTCGAATTACAATTATCTAATAGAATAAGGACATGTTTTAGGGTAATTATGATATACTTTTTACCGTTAATTACCATATTTTCTTTTAACCGTGGTAAATAAAAGTCAAAAGTTATTATGAACCAAAAATTATTTTCATCTTATTGTAACACATATATCTTAATGATATCTATCATGTATCTCGGATTATTGAAATAAAACTCAAAGATGTGGAAAATTTATGTTTTATGCAAATTTTCCAATGCTCCAAGAAGGTGGGTAGAAGAGGCTAAAAAGTTCAATAAAATTTTATACATCTAATTTTATTATAAAATGACTCCAATGAATTCCATTGAAAATATAAAGGTATTATATATCTATTTTTACTTAAAATAAATTTAAAAAATGAAATAATTTTTTTAACTAAAGAGTATGTTTTAAATAATAACGAAGTGTTTTTCACTATTCATCAAAAAATGAATGTTGTTAGAAAAATACCAAAAAATCACCCAAAGATAATTTTGATATTATGAATTAAAAAATTGAATATATTTTACCAAATTAAAAACATATAAGTTTCATCTATTAAATTAAAATTAATTTTCGTTGTCAAAACCAAAAAATTGGTTTTTAAAAAGTAAAAACTATCAAAAGATTGACATGTGCTTATGTCAAATTTAAATGTGAAATTACTTGTAATGACGTAAATTATATTAAATGATAAAAATATAATTTAATTATACTTCAAAACCATTCAAATTCATAATTTACCCCTATAAATTATTTGGATTAAAAATTTGTTTTCAATTAAAACATAGTAATTTTTAATATTCGTCAAAATATGAATGTTATCAGAAAAAGAACAAAAAATTTATCCAAACTATAATTTTTATGTCTTGAATCTAAAGAAGAATTAAATTTCATTTAATTTAATATATAAAATCTTAAAATATTGGTTTTAAAAAGGGTTCGCCATTAAAAGGCTATAAAATTGCATTTTTTGGAATAATACTTATTTTATCTGAAAAAATGAATTTGTTCTTATAATATGCCTAATAGACATATAATATTGATGTTAAAATTATATACAGTATATTAGATTCAAAATGCAGTTAATTTTATTCATTACAGCTTTTTGAAGAGCTAGTTTGGTCTGTTGTAGTGCACTCGAACTCTGTGTTGCGTGTAGCACAAGCTATTGATTTACTTTAATGAGGTGACGTACTACGAAATCTTAGGGGTGTTATAGATAGAGTCAAAATATTTCAATCCAAGGTCTTTTTAACATGTATATGGGGAATTTTTTCTCCTAAGTGTATGGTTTCGTCACATTTTAATGAACTTTTTTCTTTATTCGTTGTAATAAATATTAATTACGTAAACTAATATTTATTATCAAAAAATAAGATGATTTATTTTAATATTATATATTATTTTGATTAAAATTATGGAATATATTATTCCAAATACAAACCACATAATTAGAAGTAATTAATTCCTATTTAATCCCTTAGATGGGATGACAAAGCGGAGTTTAAAAGTAAAAAGAATGTTCAAAAGCCTTGTATGTGTTTATATCAGATTTCAACATAAAATTTATTAAAATTTCACAAATTATATTAAATTTATTATTTATTATCTTATTTTTATTTAAAACAAATCATAATCATAGTTTAACCATACAAATAATTTAGGTGATAATTTAGTTTTGAAATAAAATTCATTATTATTGATTATTCATCCAAAAATGAAATGTCACATAAATATACAAATATTTAATTCTAATCTTGATTTTATATTCTTATTTCAAAATTATTGTTAATTTTTTCAAATAATATTTTATAAATTGTGGAACAACATATTTATAATAGGTTATCAATTATAAGAGGGTAAATTTATCTTTTAGAAAAATTCAACTTCTTGTTCATTATATTTAATTAATTTATATCTTATTATATTAAAATATATGTTATAATTGAAAACAAATTTATTGAATGTATAATATATAAATTTTAATGAGAACATTACCAAAATATTTTTTAAAAATTATTATCGTAAAATTTCATTTTTACATAGAAAAATAGTTTTCATAGAAAATGATTTTTTACATTCTCAAATAGTTCCTAAATTTATTTATGAATAATATATAAGTAATGTATTCCATTATAATAAATTTTTGTATCATATTATCACATATTAGTTAATATTTATTGTAATGTTCATTCTAATGACAATGATGTGGCTATAATAATATTATCATAATCTTATTTATAATATATTATAATTCGTTAAAATCATGGCCTTGATTTTCGGACAATCTATTCATGGGACTCAGTGTTGTGTGTAATACAAGACAGACATAGTGTTCTATTTATTGAAATAAAATCATTGTGTTGCATATAGTGCAGGATTATCATGTTGTTGCATATAATGCACGTCAAACATATATCATTAATATAAAAGAACTAAATACAGTAATGCATGAAATGAGAAATTTAAAAAGGATGAAATTAATTCAAAATATATCATGGTTTTACAAGAGGCAGTATATACACAAAAGAAGAACAAGCAAGTCCTGAATATGACATTTACCACACAAGTGTAACAGGTATGATGGAAGTCTCTTGCCTTATGCTTCCATTTGGTGTAATCTCATTAAAATATTATATAACGGTTTTATAAATTTTATAAAATTACCCATGAACCATATTAATATCTATAATATCATATATAGTCAGTTTCTAACATATTATTACATGTTCACTAATAATATTTCATCAATGTCATCATTTTTGTTATTAATTCATTTATTTTTCATATATTGACTAACTTTCCATTTTACATCCTATTAATTAGATCATGATTTAACAGTAAAAATAATGTAATACATGTTGTAAATATCATTTATTTTAATTAAATTAATATTTATAATAATCTATGAATTTTTAATATAGAAAATTAAATGCATCACTCACCGATGTGATCGGCCATACGTTCGTATGAACACTAATTCCATTTCATTATCATATTCAATTAATGAAAGTAAATAGATATATATGTATATTATAATTATATTATAATATTTATTTCATATATTTCACATATTTTTATTAAAATCATCCTTAATACACTCCATGTGTAGCATTAATTAATCACAATACATTAAGGAGTCGGTATTCAACACATCCACAAATAAAGTTATCGAATTCCCACAAGATGGAAATAATAAAGGTATGTGTTGATTAAAAATTTAGTAATCATAATCAAATATTAAATAATATATATATATATCATGTAGAAACTATAAATACCTCTATATTCCAACCTTGGAAGGTTGTTATAGAAGAATGAATGATATCAATCTGTGAGTCTATAGTCCATTATACACATGAACGATGATTGGGTATCCCACTTGATGTGTGTTTGTGCAAGTGTAGGTATAAATCTTATCATAACAAAATATAAGTATTTTTTAGAAAAATAAGTTATTATACAAGCATAATATAAATTTAAGCTAAGAAATTGAAACTAAAATTAAAAAAGTGATTGTTGAAGAATGTAACCTCATATTCTCGTAACTCCATTTGGTTTATAAAAAAGGAATCCTTGTTGGGATTTATGCTAAATTTTAGGATTATTGAGGGAGTGGATGGATGTATAGATCTTATTTGGTTCAATTTATTGTGATCTATATGGTATAAGTGGTGTGAGTAAATGGGAGTAGTGAGTTGGTTTTTATAGTGGTGGTGGAGGGGTATTTCTGTATATATAAAATTGTAACCACTATTGAGAGGTATCCCATGAATAAAATGTCTCGTATAATGAAAAAAATTAGAAAAGGTTTTATATGTTATAAAAAATATCCCATTCGTTTTTGACATTATTATATGTCAATTTTTCCATTAAGATTTTGGTTTATCACACAACAAGCTATATTTTGTCTTATTCAGATTAAATAATATTAATTACATTCTCAAAATTATTTGAATAAAAAAAATTACCATTTTATAAAATATTAAAATTTCTAATTAGAAATATTTATTGAAATTTTTCATGTTAAAGTCACTTAAGTGTCAAAAATTAATTTAAAATTAATCTCACAGACTAGACGACAAATCGGGTTTGTAAAGTGAAAATGTTCAAAATCTTGATAGGTGTTCATATCCAATTTCACATTAACAATTCTTATAATCATAGAAATTGGATTAATATATGTATAATTATTATAATTTTACATTTAAATAGTATAAAATATAAATTAACTTTATATCTTATTGATACGAAAAGTCAATTTTCAATTAAAATCCACCATTGTCATTATTCATCCAAAAATAAAACATTTTAAAAAAATTCCATATATAAACACTGATATAATTTTTATGATCCTCTTTAAAAAAATATTTCTATTTTAACATATAATATTTAATATATATTCAAAATTTAGTTTGAAAATAGGTGCGTCATTAAAAGGGTAAAAAATAGCCTTTTTAGAAAAAATCAATTTTTATATGTAAAACTGGATTTATTCTTATGTTATTCCAATCAATTCAATTGGATGAGTATAAAAAATATTTTATTTCGTATATTATATAAATATAATTAATATTATTCATAAATAGTAATTTATTTAATTTATTTTGATAATACACCTTTGGAATAGAATATTTGTTTTTTATTTAATCATTCCATTTACAATCAATTGGTTTCTATATTCATTTATAATTCATTGGTAAAAAATGAATTGAACTATATATTTTCAAATTTTAGTTAATACTTCATATAACAACTACTTTATGTCTCAAGTATATCTTATTATATTAAATAATAAATGTTTTAATAATATGTTATTATTTGGTAAAACTCATTATTGCATGTTCTAAAAGCCATCAAAGGATGTAATTGTTGAATGTAACCAATGTTAACCTCAATATTCCTTGTAGTGCATTCTAAAAATTATGTTTCATATATCATAATTGTGTCATGGAGTTTCTTATAGGTAAATACAGTAACAAAATTATTAAATAATAGAATATTGTATAATCTTGGGGTGTTATAGTTGATCATCAATATAATAAGGTATTTCAGGTTTCATTAGAATCTGACATGGTTATCTTGTCAGAGGGATGAATGATTGTGATGAAGTGGTACTCAATTGATGGAATGTATAAACTCAATATTTATAATATGATTGAAACCTTTTCTTATATTATTTCTACCTCCAATTATTTTCATGATCATTGGAACTTATTATACTTCTTAATTTTTTTATTTTAGTATATATTTGAATAAATATATTCATAAAATAATCTTTTATATTCTTAAATAATTTTTATTTTTATTTTAAAAAAATTAAATAAAATGATTCAACAATAATTTTTAAAAAAACATGGTGAAATCAATATCGTTGAATTTAATAATTTTTTAGATGAAAATGGTATAAATCATAAAATTACAACACCTTAAAATCCTTAAAATATTAGTTTTTATATAAAATTTGTACATTAGTTGAAATGGTAGACTGCATATTTAATAATTCTTTGTTCCCATTAAATTTATCAAGGGATTATTTATTTATTGTTTGTATCAATCATAATAGGATTTTTTATAGGAAATCTATGTTATCAGCATATGCATATTAGAAAGGTGGATGACCTAATATTTCATATTATAAATTGGGTGATTGTTAATAATAGTATAAATTTCATGATCCTAAAATAACTAATAATGGACCTAGAATAATTAATGGGGTTTTTGATCGATTTATAAAAAATAGTGAAGATGATAAAATAATGGATTTGGCATCAAATTTCATTTTTTTTAATAAATGGATGTATATTTTTTATATAGAAAATTTTATAAAGACAATATGGATCAGGTTATTCATTATATAATATCTCATTTACTCAATCTTGTTCAACTACAATAGCAGAGAATAATGATGATTCTTGATTTGACCCTATATGTGGTAAATGAAATTGGAATGAGAAAAATATGAATCAAGTTTTTCTTCCTCCTAATTCAATAGTTATTCTTTGTTAAGGAATAAGATTACAATTATCTCCTGATTAAGTATAATATAGTATTAATTATAAAAGATAACCCAATGATAAATGAATCATATATGACTACTATATGTGTTTCTTTCAATAATAAAACAATTATTGAATAAATGGATTTCATTTTCTAAATTAATTCCTAGGTCAGTGAGGATTGAGCAAAAGGAAAAAAGAATATTGTTTACAAATTTTTTCTCTAAAAATGTATGTTTCTATTGGAAACATTTGAGATTTTAAATCTAGACTGGTTGAGAATGGTTTGTGACAAAAATAAATAATTGATTATTTGGAAACCTACAATGAGGTTGCTTAAAATTTTTCAATATGAATTTTATTTTTATTAAAATAAATAAATTATTTTTATAACAATAAAATGGAGATAAAACTGCCTTTATATATGCATACATAAATGATGCAATTTATACTGAATGGCCAGAAGGCTTTGTTTTACAATGTAATAAATAGAACACTTGTAATAAAGTTAAACATAATTATAAACTTAAACATGATTCAATGAAATAGCATGATAAAATTGAATCAATTATTTTATATATTCAATTCTCTCAAAAAAATGTGGATAAATGTTTTTATTTTTAGTATAAAAAAAATATTTACTCATTGTGTATTTTTAATAGGATTATATGTTATTTTTTTGGACTAATATGGTTGGTTTAAATGAGACAAAGTATTATTTATACTCAACATTTAATATGAAGGATGCCATTCGAGGTATTACTGATAGAAAAAAAATTGGTGGTTATTAGTTAATAAAATATAATTACATAATATAGTATTAAATAAATTTGATCATATGTTTTTCAATGTTTTAAATACTCTATTTGATTCTACTATTAAACTAGTTATGAATAATTTATGATCTTTATATTTAATTTTTTATGCTATTTCAATTGGATAATTTAAGTATCCAATGCATTGTACTGTACCTAGAATTTTATGGTATATAAAATGATTTCATATACTAGTAATAATGGTGTGGATTATTGGTAATGTATAATAAGAATCATTGAATACTTATGAATGTCCAAAAATTTATTATTATGATACAATGATTATATGGATGTATTACAATGATATAATAATGCATGTTGGATTACCATTAATTGTGATAACCAATTACCACATTGATTGGTTTTTACTCTTGGAGGTTGTGCTATTTCTTTGGCATGTAAGAAACAAATAGTTATTTTATATTTTAGCATGGAGTCAACTTTTGTCACCATAGTGGTATGTGTAAAATAATCTGAATGGATTATGAATCTATAATTGGATATTATATTACTTAATTGTCAAATGTGTACCATATTTATCAAAATCTAATATTACAATGTACAACTGAATCTATAAAGAAGTATGTTTGAAACATGATTATATGAGACCATTATAAGAAGATTGTACCATAAAAATTTTCTCTATGAGATCCTATAAAAACCCATTTGGATCCATTTACAAAGTCTCTAATGAGGGAGATCATTCGAATAAAAACAATTGATATTGGGTTAATCCTCATTGAATAAATCATTTTAAATAGAAATCAAACACCTTGGATAAGTATATCATAATAAATGTGTTTAATGTGTAAAATCATGTAACAAAGATGATTCATGACATTAAAAAATATATCCCAAACTAGATGGTGTCAATATCATTTGATAAGAAAAGTGGTTCAGTTATAAACTGTAAACAAAATATTACCCCTTGATGCTTAATATGTACTAATAATGTAAGAAATTATAATATTTTTCCGATTTTCACTTTGAAGTGGTGCCTTATCATAATGGAGTTATTAGGTCCATAGAGATTTAATGATAATGATATAAGCATATTCCAATGATTTTTTTATAAAAAACAAGATGTTTGATGAAATGATCATTGTATATGTAATATAACTATCTTATCATTAATATTAAAAAATTTATTGCATTCAAAACTTATAAATATGAAATTAGATTTATGTATTGATAATATTGTAAGGTTTAAATTGACAGAAACAATTGTTTTATACCACGATTCATAGGATATGTAAATAGTAAACATTTTTAAATAAAAGTGGTATATAGTTATAATTTTATTCAAAAATACACATAAATATATTATTTTTTGAATATAAAACACTATTCCATTAGAATGAAGAGGTGAAAATCATGTGAAATCTGATATTGAAATTGGGAATAAATTCACAATGATCATTCTTTATAAAAATTGGTTTGGGTATCTTTTACCCTAAAATTTTTAATTTCCCGAAATCTTCTTATTTTATTTTTAAAATTTAAATCTCAGTAAATTAATTGTTTATTAATATATATGTAAATATCTGAAAAAATAAAAAATAAATAAAAAAATTTATTTTTGAAAAAAAACAATTAATATTACTAGCCAGAACATTTGGATTTTTAATTTTCAAAATCCTAAGGGTTCCCCCCATATAGGGGAGCCTCCCTTGGATCAGATCATGTTATACTTTGAATAAAACATTGAGATAAAATTGATGTCATTCACATCATGATTGATCAACAAATAATGGGACAATGATATTTACAAGAAAGTATTTGTAATTTTAAATTATCTAGAAATATTACACAAACATAGATATTATGGGGCTTCAAGAATTTGGTTTTCAATGTTCCCAACATCTTGGAGAAATTATCAATGAATATATCAACAAAGAACCCAAAAAAATAAGTGGGGTCAGATCAATCCCTTTCACCTAATGAATTTAATTCATGCATCAATATTAAGAAAAGGTTTCTATCTTATCCGACTATGGTTTTCTTCTAACAATTGTTGGTAGTGGGATCTATACTAGGAGACTGTAATTTCCAAATATAATTGAATTAGTTGAAATTGAATACATATAATATGTGGAAATTAATAAGGCTATTGAGTAGCACACATTTATTAAAAAACTAGTTCTAGTGTGAGACCATCGATCGATGAGGTTTCTACATGTATCCAATTAACCATTTGGGCAACCCCTATCCTCGATCAGCATTCTACTAATCAGTGTAGGATTAATGTGGGGGATGTTGGTGCTAGAAGTGGTGTTGGATTGGTGTCAGTTGCAAGTGATTTGTCATGGTATGTGCTAGGATTGGCAATAGTGTGATTTCGAAGTCAGAGTGGAACCATTGACTATGAGGGGGACCGTGGGGCCAGACAGACGAAGGGCTTGATCCACTCGACTAGATAGCTAATAAAAATATAAGTTTCTATAAATCATCTTATGTGTTCTTTTTCCATAAAAAAATAGGGTTTTCAAAATTCTTACTCTATTACAGGGTTTCGTGGACATGTGTGTTTTTTTGTACATCAGTTCATGTTGTTTGTTGTTCGTGGCCTTCTAGCCATCTCATTTGGACTACTTGACATGTAATGGGTCCCTATCCCATTCAAATAGCAGTTCGTATTTATCTTTTTTAATAAAGTGGTCTAAACCCATACCGTTTTGGGAAAATAATTTTTTTAATAACGAAAAATTAATATTAATTAGTAATTATTAATAATTATTATATATTATTCATTATTTATTAATTATTTATATTTAAAATAATTATCATTTATTATATATTAATAAATTGTAATAATTATAAAAACTATGTTTCTTAGAATTTCAATGTGTTATCTGGAGAAGGTTGTGGCTATGAAATAGTTGTTCATTCACATCGTGATATTAGTTGTGTGGGTGGTAATGATTCATGTCACATTACAAAAAAGGAGAAACTCATTATTTCATAGAAGCTAACACATCCATAGATCCAGGAAAGGGATGTGCCTACTTTTATCACTGTTAAGTAGAATGCACTCATAAATAGGGGTCTTTATTTTCCCTTTTAAAAAGTGCTTATAAAAATACATTATATCCGCACTAATTTTTTTATTAAAGGTGTTCCGATTATGAATTATTTTTTATGTGCTGATAAAAGATTATAATTAAAAATATCAGTAATTTATATAAAATTATTATATATATATTCAAAAATAATTTTTACTTTCATACAATGAATAAAAATCATATGATGGAAATTAATATATTTTATTTAATAATTAATATATATATAATAAAAATCATTAAATAATAAATATATTAAATTATTTATTATGTTTATATATTTATATATTTATATATTTATAATATTATATTTATATTTATATATTTATAAGAGCATATTAATAATTATATATTTCTAATTATAGATTTATAATTATATGAAAATATTTTTTTAATATATATATTATATATTATAGGTACATATGGGTACAATTAAGAAGAACTATATAAATTCATCAGACACAACCCAATTGGAAAAGAAATGCCACATTAGTCTAACACACCCATTTTTCAGGCCCAAAGGCCATATAAATATATAGTCATTTAGAAATCATATTCCACAGGTGCCCAACACCTGCAACTATTTTTTTCATCTCAACTGTCCACCTGGGGAGTCTCCACGAAGGTCATCGATAGACTCACCCTACATCATTCCCATGAATAGATTTACATCACTTGACCGAGCCACCCTGCATGGCTTTTTTGTGATTCCAATTGATGTCCACAATAGTCGTCACCTAATTGAGCATCCCTACACACCCTGTTCAGGAGCCATCTCTCTCATATATAGTTAAATAAATATTTTTTCCATTGAATTTGGCCAATTGATGCATGAATATAATTGACATTCATTTGTTTTGTATTATCATCATGAATGTTCATTTATACATTGCACCAAGAGTATTATTCTTGTTGTCCATATATATGATGAATCATTTTTTATGAGATGTACAATTTACTCAGTGTATATGATTTATTCATGTTCCCATAAAGATATTATGTTCTCATAAATACATAAAATCAAGACAAATAAATTAAAATAATTATTGTGTTAATTATATTTATAATTATAAATATTAATTTATATATAATTAATTTTTAAAATATATTTATAACTATATGATTATATAAAACTATATATATGTTGATAATTATAAAATTGAAATACTTTTTAAAATGATAAATATTTTTTTTAAATTTATAATTATATATAAATACCTTTTATAAATATTTATTTTTAATTATAAAATATTTAATAAATACATGTATTTAATGAATATATAAATATATTCATTACAGAAATGTATTTAATGTAATTTTATTTAAATGATATATGTACTAAATATATTTATTTTTATATAATAACTCTATATAAAATTACAATGAATACATTTTTATAATTCTATAAATAAATATATTAATATATATATATATATTCATATACATTTATTAATAATTAAATAGAAATATTTATTAAATATATTTATTTATATTTATTATATATATATATAATTGTTATAATTATATTTATAATAATTATAATTTTATAAATACAAATAATTATTGAAATATATTAATAAAAATATAAAAAACTATACATACATAATTATATTTATAAATATATTTATTAATAATATATATATAAATGTAGAAAATTATAAAATTTAATAAATATATTTACTATATTTACAATTATAAATAGAAATAAATAAATATTTATTTTTCTTCATAAATATTAATATATATTTATATTTATTGAAATACTTATGAAATTTATATAAATATAATAAATATATATAGTCATAAATATATATATATATATATATAGACTTATGAAATTAAACACAATATATTAATTATATATTTATTAAAATTTCATAATTATTATATATATATATATATATATATAATCATTTTCAATAATTTCTAAAATATAATAAATATATTTACAATTAATATATTTACATATATATATTTACATATACTTGTTATTACAATTATATATATATATATATATATACTAGGAGGTTATGGCTTAAACTACATTAAACACACGCACATCACACACAGAGGTTGAAAAGGCAGGGCATAGCCCCCCAAATAGGATATCAAAACCATCATGCCTTTTTTACTCAGTTCTATAAATAAACCCTAATTGTCTCCTCTTCCTGTCGCATGACTTAAGCTCTCTCGGAATCCAAACCCAACCACTAACACATCCTTCACCTCCACCTCCAATGCTGACACCCATTCCCCCACCTTTTCCCCAAAGCCCTCCTCTACCATTGTGAATCCCTCCTCCTCTTACTCTTCCACCGACTCCTATTACCGCGAAGACATTATCCAACACGACGATTCGCTCATCCTCCTCCCATACTTCCAAAGCCATCCTTTTTTTGGTGAAGCCCTCCACCCATCCAAAACCACCTCAACCATGAACATAGGTCCTCAAGTGCTACCACTGTGAGTATTCATTTTATTTTCTATATACATTTTTTCTTCCATAAGTATATAGTGAACTATAGGATTCTTGTGGCCAAATTGAGGTTTACTTACATAATTTTTGGATTTTTTATTTGGAGATTTTCAGAATGGAAGACATTTTTAGAAGGATATCATGTGATAGAATATAACTCATCAATTTTTTGTTATATTTTTTTATTTTTGTTTCCCATTTTTATCATTGTTTGTTTACATATGGATATGGTTTTATTGTATCCAATAACATTCATATAGTGACGTTGGTGTTTTTTTTATTTATTTTTAATTCTAGTTTAAATAATCTGATACTTTTCTCAATAATTTATTTAATATGAATGTTTCACACTAGTTGTTAGGATATTTCAATTATATATTATTAATTTAATATTATTTTGAATATTTTACCCCAAGTATTAAATGAAAACACTATGTGATACGCACCAGCCCTAGTGAATCCATGTGCAGTCTTGTGTTAGTAGTGATCTGGGTCATCTATTTTGAGATTGGGTCATTATACATTCACCCAGATCTCATCATATTGACACCCATAATAATCAAAATTCATGTTCATGTTTGAGGAGTAGATTATTGATATCATTATATATATAGACAGTAAATAAGATTAGTTATCATCCCAAGGAATTCCCCCATCATGTAAAAAACGTTCATCCACAATTACATCTTCCCCAACCCTTGAAAAAGAGTGTCAAAATATTTTTATTAGTTCAATAATGAAAATAGGACTCTACAAAATGAGAAAATGGAGGTACGATGAGAAAAAGTATATGGAATAAGAGGATGAATTTATTTTATAAGGAAATATGGAAGAAATAGTGAGGTAATAATGAAATTATTCTGGGAAGCTTATCTTAACCACAAAATGCACCTAGTGGAACATGTTAATGTACTTGATCAACTTTATGATTAGGTCTGAGATGAATTTATAACTGAATTTAATTAAATACTATGATACCTACATCAATTCCTATAACTCAAGTACACTGAGCTCCTATAAAAATATTTCTGTTCTGATGAACCTTATAGGGACAAACCCAGTCCAATGCGAAAACACTCCAGGGTGTAGATCCCAACTCAAATACAAACCAAATATTTGGTTTAAAATGTAAATTTTAGTATGGTATCATACCTATAGGAACCAATCATTGGAATAATTCTTGTTTCTTCTATGTATATGACAACATAATTGAGGATATGACAATCTATACGTTTCTCCTCCTTGATGATTCATCCTATAAAAAAGATGTTCTCATAGTATAGTTGACGAATATGATTAATCAATCCAACCGAAATATTCTCTAATTATGGAGTTGCTATCGAAAAATCACCCAAAAACCCAATTCTCTATATGGGAATCCATTATGATACATTGTATTACTTAATACCCACCCTAATGTGATTTTATAGTAGAAATTAACACATTCAAACACTGTGTAATTTTTTAGGAATATTTATTCATTACATGAGGGTAAAAAAAATTTTGTCTTCACCATAAGCTCAAAGAAGCCCTTAAAAATGAATGTTGTAGGGTTACTTTTCATATATGTTCATGATACATCCTTCTAATATAATAACCATTATATTTATTACGCATTTAAACATGATTTATTACAGTATTTGACAATAATACAACTCAGAATATTGAGAGGCACAATGAATTTTTGTCATAGTATCAATACATAACAACATAAAATAGAAAATACAAAATCATAATTTAAAAAAAATTATTTTACCACCACATTCATTTCTACACAACACATCAGGGGATATAGAAATTATATAAATTAGAAAATGGTGATCGGTAAATACTTGTAAGGGAATAGATATGGAATAGCATGAGGAAGAAAAACATGTTGGTAAATAAGAATATCAAAGGATCACAAATGAAACATGAACACAAAGGAATGAAATAATGTGATAATCCAAAAAAGAAATGTGGTAAAAAATACAACATGATATTATCATGATTCAAAACTCATTGTCCACAGATTAGCATTAGTAAACCTTAAGTTCACATGGATTTTAATTATTAAAACATAATTTCACATGAAATAGAATGTTTAAATCCTCAATGAACAATAATTATCATTATAATAAACATTACCCACTGTGTTGTAGTGTTATCAGGGTGCTCACATTGTAAACGTTTTGTTTCATGTAAAAGTGTGCCACATAAATCATTTGACATGGTTTGATTTCACATCAAAAGTTATTAAAAGATAAAGGACTGTGGAATAAATATATTTATGTACAAAATAAAAAAGTATTTTATAATAAATATGAATATCCATGGAAGATATATGGGTTTGATATTCACTACATGATAGAAATTCGTAGTGTAATTTTAGCAGCATAACAACGTCAAATAGAAATTAATAAAATATATTGAAGAGAGTGAATGCGGTCTATCCCAGTTTATACATGTAATGGAAGTTAAATGAATCATGAAACCTTGTAATACAAACCATGAAATAGAATTTAAGATGCATAATATAAAATATGTACTTGAATGGGATTGGGGAGAGAGATATCACATATAGATTTTCGGTATGGTAACATGTCTATATAAAGGATAAAATATGTATTATTTTGAGTGGAAGAAATATATCATTTTTAATTAAATTTATAAAAAGGGTAGTATTTATGAACATATGAAAACATATGAAAATTGAAATAAAATGCATATCAAAAAAGGAGAGCTTGAAAACATAGTGGTGTGGAAGATCCCTTACAGAATTTTTGCATAGTAACAGCTTAGGTAAGGGTTGTAATGATGGGGAATATATGATCACTCGTTCACATAACGTTAAATGTAATGTAGTTAGTTGATTATAAAATGATGAAAATTCTACCAATTGAAAAAAAGTCAAATTTCAAATAAGGATCCTAAATTGAAAGGAAGAGAGGAAGGTGAGGATCCCTTATAGAATTTCTATATCGTAACATGTGTACATAAAGGATTATAGGGGGATTGATGAGATTGAAAGAAAGATCTCATAGTTTAGACATAAAATAAAATATAAGGGTATAATGAAAAAACATCTCCCAACATATGAAAATGGAATTTAAGAAGCATAATATAAAAGAACATCTTCATTGGAAATGAGAATAGAGGAATACCTTACATGAATGTGTGACTAGAAATGCTTTGGAGAGGATTATTGTGTTCTTGGAGGTTCCTTGGGGGTACTATACAGAATATAGTTAATATTTTCGATGATCATAGAGGAAATTATGTTAAGAGTAATGGGAGCTTGGGTAGGTTTATATAGGAATGGTGGGAGATTTATTTATTATTAGCGTTTTGGATAACTAATAATAAAATATTCAAAACCTCATACCATCATATGGGTTTTCAAATTTTTTATTCCAATGGGGAGTTTAAAATTATATATTATTAGTTCATGGTCCGAGCAAATTATAAATGTTTCCTTACTTATGTGAAGGTGAGTAACATTTTCAACGAATTTTTTTTTAAATCATAGAATACTTTCTATACCTTGGAGGATTCACTAAGTGTTTATAAAATAAATAAAAAAATATAAAAATACATTAGATAAATGTAAAATATTTATTTATATGATTATATCTTTAATATTATTTATTACATAAATTTTTTTTCATTATTATTTCATAACAGACCCAGTATATTTATAGAGTTTTTAAGTTTTACCCAAAATTTATTTATTTTAGAAAATTATGAAAAAATATGAATTGGATAATTTCAACATCATGATTCCAAAAATATAATTCATTTTAACTCAATATGTTTCCAAATATGTGAATTTTCATTTTTAATATAAAACCTGACATTTATTGAAAATTGACAGTTTTTCAAAAAAACATTATTCAAACTTTAATAAAAATTAAATTCGACATCATTAAATTTATTCGATCATTTATATTTAATATAATTAATTTACTAATAATATTTTATTATAATATTATTTATTTCTAAAATCCATTAATTAATCATTGCAACCTTCTAAAATGAATTTTAATATTAAACAATAAAATTACCTTTTCATTAAATATTATTTAAAATGTAATAATAATAAAAAGAAAGTATATTCATTATTATATAAAAAATAATTTAAATAATCCTACTAAATGTGTCATGATACATATCCCATTATTATACTTGCATATTCTATAGGAGTAATGTTTGAGATGGTGGGGTTTAATGAGGTCATTTGGTGAATATTGTTTGGGACCTGATCTCAATGAGCATGAAAGTCTCCTTTAAGTTATTTCTACCAGACATAAGTTGTTGGATCACATATTGGGAATAGAGTAGAGAAAACACTATAAAAACTATCTCCCTAATAACATCTTATTAAGGGGTGTCATAGGGAAGGATCATATATGTTGAGGCCATCAATTCATTTTTCTAGGTCAAAAGGATTCATTAAAACCCTATATCGATAATAGTCACGTTTTCACTATTCAATTACATTATTATTAATGGTAATAATACTTAACGTTAATTTAATTACAATTGGATATAATAAAATATGTTAACATGTCTTTTGTAACCCTAGGGAATTTAATTTAAATCAATGTAGTTGTATTCATATATGTTTTTGTTGTTACATCAATGCTATTTGTTAAAGATTGATGATAACAACAATTATAACCATAAATGAGGTTTTTAATGATTATTTATTATTTTGGGATGTATCTTGAGTAAGGATTTGAAAGTTTCCAATCCATGGAAGTAAAATGGTTTCTTATGGGTCTGAAAAATTAAGGACAACTAAGATAAAAATCTCAAATCCTTTCCTTGATTTGGAAATATTAGATCATTCCAAAAGGTGTTATTGGTATTATCTTTCATGAGAGATATTATTTTGAACACAGTAAAAAGTTTTTGAAATACATTTAATCGCAATGTTAAATGAACCATTTATATAGGAGAAGGGTTGTTAACCAAGAGTCCTTTAATATTAACCAAATGTATATCTTCAATAAGGGGAACATTTTTTATAATGTATTATATTAGAAGGATAAAAATTTGGTAGTATATGATTCAAGAATCATGTAGATGATGGTTTCCCACATTGATGATATGTGACTTTATATTCAAATATATCCTTGATATTTGACACTTATATCTTTATCTATTATGTATTTACTCCCCATTATAATTGCATATTTAAACTATTGGATTCATACTATTTATTCATTATAGTAATTATAAACCATTAATATATTTATATGTTCAAAATTATTGTTTATTTTTTATTCATGTATCCATTATAAATCTACCTCTCGTAGGATTTATGCGTTTGTGATAATTCATACCTGGCTCTTCTAAAATAATTCATCTGTTTTTTAATGTTTCCAAAATGTTTATATGTGTTCAACATACTGTTTTCAATTTTGAAAATCATCAAAATGATTTGAATTCTTGGAATGGACTTAGGTTGCATGCCAACTATTTATCAAATCAACTGATTGAATTTTAAAAGGGATGTGTACATTTTTATGTCATATTTAATGATGGTTTCGTTTTTAAAATGGTTTTTAATTTTAGAGAGGAATTTGCATAAATTGTGGGGTTTTTAATGGTATTCTATTTGTGATTTTAGAAATTGTAATCAATGTAATTTGATGATATCGTAAATGGGGTTGAGTCCAACGAAACAAAATGAAAAATAAATATTATTCAAATGTTGTTTTTCCCTTATTTGAAAGGCTCTATTGTGTATTTATATTATTAAATATTTATATCCCAAAATAAAATAAGAAGGATATGAATAAAGAAGGGATGGATACAAATATTTTGATAAATGTTTATGAAGATAGATTGAAAGAGTTCATCATGTTTGTGAAAGATAAAGTATATGAACCTTCTCAAATCCATTTTCCATTTCTATGTTATTTTTATTTGAAACATGTTACACTATATAATGGGGAAGAAAATTTTATCTATCCCGGAATAGATCAATGTTATAAATGTCGGAATAAACATGGGGAAATTGTGAATATATCTAGTGGATCAGATAAAAATGAAATTTATGGATCATATGAGGTGATTACATGTGTGTTAAATGAAGAAGACTATATCAAAGACATGATTAAAGATTTTAATGATGATGAAGATCATATTAAAGAAATGAAAATGAAATTTTAAGATGAACGTGGTGATTTCAAAAAATTGTTTGAGTTCTTAAAGAGTTGTGCAAGGACACCATTTTATGATGGTTTCAATAAATATAAAACACTTACACCAATTATAAATATATATAATTAAATATTAAAAAATGGATAGAGTGACGCTAGATTAATATAATTAATTTCCCTCATTAATGACAAGATCCCAGAAGATAATTATCTCCTGATCCTAATATAAAATTCCAAAAGAGAGATACATTGGATGGGTATGATCTGTGAACAAATACATGATTTCTCTAATTTCTATATAATGTTTCCAAGGACCCCAAATCACAGAAATAATTACCAAATTATGTTTATTCTAAGCAGAAGAATGTTAAATTTGGTCCTACGATTTTTTTGTGGTTCATTCAAATAATTCCAATATTTATGTGCCTATAAGGAAGTGACGTGAATATAGGTAAATTGACATGGCACATAGACAGATGAAAAAAAATGAGAAACTACATCACCAGACAAACACTTTGTAGTTTAATAGAATTAATCATGTGTAAATTAAAATTGGAAACAAGCTCAGAAACTATTATCTTTCACTATCTAGAGATGGACTGCATCTTTTCGGTTTGTAAAGTTGCACTCAAAATACATGTCCAGTTAGGTTGGTAAATTTCAAATTTCCACCATGGTTATGCATGAAATGAAAATACATCATGTTATCTATGATTATATTAGGACCAAAAAAATAAGGTAATGATATTGACATTAATTTGGAAACCAAGATTTTGGATTTGAAATAATTGTGGAATTTTGGTGTTACATAATATGATGCATATAGAAATAAATCATGTACATTAAGAACCATATTATATGAGAATATAAATGAATTTTCTGCTTATAATATTTTTTATAGATATAGAATTAAAGGGACTCAAGGGTTTCATGTCTGTAAACAAGTTTCACAATCAATTTTGTTAAATCATTCCTCAATAATCTGGTTCCTAGGATATATCATATATTAACCATAGTGACATTTGTACCAATCTTGAACCACATCAATTGATGGAAGTTCATAAAAATGTATATCACCACCTCAAGTAAAAGGTGATCATCTATATTAGAATGTAAAATATGTGGACACTGCTTTTGGTAAACCATTTTTGAAAAAACATTTGATCCCAATAAGAAAAGTGATCCCATTTTTTGAATTACCATACTAGAAATATCTATACGTTGAACATTTTCTTGATAGTATGAATGTTGAAATAAATGTATATGATAGTGTCATTGGAAAATTGTAAAATACACCACGAAGAAAAAGGATAGAATTCTGGTTAGGGTGAATGTAGTTGTAATGGGAATATGTGAATTGTTTGCGCCAATGAATGGTGAAAAATGAACAATTCTTCCTCGAGCTTCTTACACACTTTTTAGGAAGGAGAGATATAAGTTTTTTTTACTTCATGATGGATTTAATGATTCCATATGGCTATTCATCACATACCAACCACCTCATTTCAATGATTTATTTAATGTCAAAGGGTCTGAAATCACATGACTATGATGTTTTGATGCCATATCTAATGAATATACCCTTACGTTGAATATTTCTAAAGAATGTCTATCATATATTAACCAATCTCTTTTTCTACTTAAAATCTATATTCAACAATATTATAGAGTTTAATAATTTAATGGCCATGGAATGGACAATTTTATTCATATTATGTGAATTGGAAATATTATTCCTGTAAATATTCTTTGATATTATGGTTCATTAAATGGTTCATGTTGTGATAAATATTCGATTATGTGGTTATGTACACTGTTGAAGGATATAGCCCAATGAACAATATATGATAATTTTGAAAGGGTATGTCAGAAATATATTTTTTCTAGTTGGTTATGTTTCAGAGTTATATATTGATGAGGAATCCATTGATTGTTAACTTGGTGAGAGGGATTTGTTTATGTGGTCCATGAAAATGTTTATTTTCATGTACATTGTGGTAAAATATATGTAGTTTGACTACAAGTGTATTCATCACACATATTTAAATATTGTTATTTTTGAAATGGAAATAGATTAATGGAAATAAGGAATGAGTAGATATACCAACGTACCTATAACATAATGAAATGATGGGGTATGTTTCAGATGAAAAAAATTCTATGTATTTTAGATCTACCTTAATACTATTATGTGACACGAAACAACACCAATGTTCTCTTCCTCTATATATATGAAGATTTATAATTCCAAATCCAAATTGTTTTTCATCCCATGAAATGTTCTATTGAAGTATAGATGTGTAACTAAATACGAGATAATAAAAGATTAAAACAAAAAAAAAAGTCTGGGAGACATGTGTAAATATTAAATAAATAAGTTCCTTCAAATATCAATTAAATAACAATGATCAATTATTCTTCTATATTTTCAATCTGAAATAGTCACATGAATTAGATACTCTTGTACAAGATGAACACACACTATTGGCAGCCTTAAAGATACCAAGAGAGTATTTTCATGTCTCACATGTGTTTTTTGGTGTGACACCCATGTCATATCTTGAGAAAATATACAATATGAGGATCAGAGTGAATTAATAAAATATATGAGATAAATAATATCTAACCTTGAATAATAATTCCAAATTTATATATAAATGATGTCATATTTAATGGCGGAGGCATAGTTAAGAAGAAACTCATGAACAACAACTGTGTGGAGATCCCACCTCAGCCCACCAGCTATGGGGCTGGCCATTCTTCTCAAAGAGATGTATTATGCAATGTAATCAATGTAAAAAATATATGTATCTATGATATTTGAATTAGACAACTAATTATATGATTCCTGATGTGATGTGTAAGAGTAATCGAAAACTCTATACGATGCATGATGCGATTGATAAAACTCATAGAGTCTCTTTTTATTTAAAATTTACATCAGTTATAGTATAAACAAAAAGTTACAGATTAAAAATCATGAAAAAACCTTCTGATTATTTTAATATTTTATAATAATCCAATAGACATCATTTTTCATGTGTACGAGTCGACCACACCAAAATAAAACACATTGTGTGGATGGTATCAATAAATGAGTCTATTTTTATTTAAAAGTTACATTATTTTAATCAAAAAAAATATGTGGCATACTGAAAACTTAAAAAACACATTCATATTATTTTGATACATTAAAAAAATGATCTATGAGTCATTTTTGACCTATAGAAACAAACTACACATCAATCTGACTTACTTTGTGACCCGTATGACAAAAAGTGTTCATTATCATTTTAAAATTGTTATTTTAGTTCAAAATGTGTCACTCATTGAAAGGAAAGAAAACAAGCTCTAATTTTATTGATAATTTAAGATAGTGACTAATATGTCATTTGTGACTTTTGTGAAGTTGTTTCTCATCAAACTAATGCATGATGTTACCTGTATGATATGTAATCTGTGTTTTATGTTTGAGATGAAATTTTAGTAAAAAAAGAAAACTAATATACTAAATACCCTAGAAATTCATTTTTATTGTTTTGAAACTTTTTTAAAAAGATATATATATTAATTGTGACACGTAGGAATCATAAGCACCTCAATAAGATACAATGTATGGTCACTTTAACTCAATGATTATCTTTTATATTAAAATTGACATCTATTTCAGGTAAAATAACATGTGATAAACTAAAACCCATTAAAATGCATTCATATTGTTTTGATATTTTTTTAAAATGATATATCCATCATTTTTTATTTTTAGGAATCATCCGCACCAAAATATGATGCATGATGTGGCATGTATCACTAAATGAAATTTTTAAATATTTGTATTAGTTTTAGTAAAAAAATGTGACTTACTTAAAACTAAGAAAACATATTATGATTTTTTTTGAATGATTAGGAAAATAATGCATAATTTATTATTGACCTGTATGAATGAACCATACCACACTTGGAGAAATGTATGTCTGGTATTACTAAAAATTTCTTTTTTCTGTTTAAAATTAACATTTTAAATCAAAATGATTCACTCAATAAACACCATGAAACTGAACTCTTATTAACTTAATAATTTTTTACAATGATTCATAGGCCATTTGTTAAATGTATTAAGAATTTTTACATCAAACCGACACACGATGATTCAAGTATAACTCCTTATTCATGTTGCATATTTTAAATGTCTTTTTAGTAAATAAAATAAATATCATACTAAAAATGAGAAAACATTTACAGATATTTTTTATACTCTTGGAAAACAATCCATATGTAACATGTAATATGTAGGAATCTGAACTACCTCAATACAATTTAGGGTGTGTCCAGTATAACTCCAACTGTGCCATTATTTAAATTTGGAATTAATTTTTTTAAAGAACATGTGACATTCTAAAAACCAAGAAAACACATTTGAAATGTTCTGATATTTATGAAAAACAATATATTACATCATTGTGACTTGAATTATTCAACAAAATGGCATTCTGATGCAAGATGGAACAAGTATAACTCAAAATACGTGTTTATAGTTTGAAATGACATTTTAATAAAAAACCATAACAAACTAATTGAGAACTATGGAAATACATTCAGATTATTATTATATTTTGGAAAAACTATTTATTTTTCATTTGTGATTTTTATGAATCCATATCACCTCAATAAAATGCATGATGCAGCTAGAATAACTCAAATATTATCTTTTTATATTAAATTGACATTAATTTAAATAAAAACTAAGAGTGAAATACTGAATACTGATCAAAAACATTAATATAGTTTTGATAATTCACAAAAATGATATTTTAATCATTTTGATCTGTATAAATCTTTTTCACCTCAATAAGATGCATGGTGTGGCTAATAGAAATCCATGTGTCTCTTTATATTTTCAATTGACATTAATTAATTCAAAAACAACAAGTGACATACTGAAAATAGAGAAAAATCATTAATATTCTGTTGATAATTTATGAAAACTATTTATTATTCATTTTTTATTTGTAGGAATCAGCTGTAACTTAATACGATTCATGGTTTGGCTAGTAAAACTAAATATTTCTCATTTTATTAAAAATTGACATGAATTTAAATTAATATAAAAAGTGACATACTGAGACCAAGAAAATGCATTTCAACTGTATGATACTTTAGTATAATGATCCATGTTTCATTTGTGACATATATTAGTATTTGGATTTTTAATATGATTCACTATGCAATCAGTATGACTAAAAGTGTCAATAATCAGTTTAAAATTGACATTTAATTAAAAATATAGCACTTATTGAAAATAATGAAAACATGATCATATTGTCTTGATAATTTAGAAAAATGATTTATATGTAATTTTGGACGTGCATGAAGTAGTCTCATGTAAAATTGATGAACGACGAAATTGGTATGACTCATAATGCATGTTTCCAGTTTGAAATGACATTTTAGAAAAAACAATTCAATTTCCTAACTAAAAACTGAGAAAACACATTTGGATTGTTTTGATACATTAGGAAAATGGACCAAAAATAATTTCTGATAGGTTGGAATAAGTCGAACCATAATCTAAAGAATAGTGTGGCCTGTATAATACTAAATTAGTCATTAATTAGAACTGACATTAATTTTAGTATAAAAATAACTTACATACTCAAAATTGAGAAAAAGAATTTGAATTTTTTATATATCTTCAAAAAACAATCCATAACTCATTTGTGACATGTAGAAATGCACCACCCCATAGCAGGACAGACGATGTGGCCGATATAACTCCAAATGTGCCATTTTTATTAAATACTGACATTTTATTAACGTGTTTTTTCATATTAATGATTACTTTATTTCATTATAGAATTACAAACATAATATTTTTTATTAAATATGTGGAATATTTTACTCAAGTTGAGATGATTATTTTTCATTCTAATACCACTGGCTGTCATTTTTGAGAGGGGATCATAGATTTCAAATGATGAAATATTGATGTTTTAGAATGTTTATTGAAAAATCATACATGTAATTATATAACTATTTTTTGAAATGTAAATAGCTGGGTTTTTTATATATACCATGGATATACATTTTTTATTCATAATGTCAATTAAATATTTATAGCATTTGTTGAAATTATATCATTTTTTTAAATTTATGGTTGTATATAACATTTGCAATTTATTGTTTTTGCTTCTGGGTGTGAAGTTATATTAATAACACATTGTAAGTGGTTATGCCTTTATTAATTCTTTTTTACCATGGATAAATGACCCCCTTTATCATCACTGGTATTAACAGTGCCCTTTTATCATTGATAGAATCCAATTTGCACACTATTTAAGGGAAAATGTGTAGTCCTGAAATACAATGAGGATTATTCTAAGGTGAGTTAATTATAATATATGAGAAACTTGATCCTTAATTCATGCATGTCCCTCCCTTGATGGGTTCTATTCATGATAATTTTTTATTTCTCAATTACATTTACTATAATTTCCATCCTTTTAATTTTTAAGGATTTTTATACTATGGATTGATTATGGTATGAAAATTTTTAATAAACCATTTCAAAAAATATTTACATTTTATTTATAATATTTATAAATTTATTAAAACAATAATTATTCATATTATATATAGTTTTAAATATAAATATTTTTAAATTTATTAATACAATTATTATTTATAATAGTTATATATTTATTATTATGTATACATTTATATGGTGTTATCACGACTATCTTCTTTGAGGCATCTTGGAGATAGGTGTGAAATATGAAAAAATATAAGAATATTATTTATTCATCTATACATTATGATTATTATTTATTTATAACATTTAATAAATTATTTTAATATATAACTACATTTTTTTCAATTTCATATAACTCATTGCCTTTGAGTGCGCATACACATATACACATCACCTCTATTTGTATAATATAGACACAATTAGAAACTTCCACCAATACATTTTCACTTTTTATGTTGGTAGAATATAATATAAATATATTATATTAAATTAACTACTAGAATAATGTGTTTTTGCTATGTAAAGAAGGGGTATCAAAAACATACCTACATGTGGCTTCAAAATGGAAGTCATTTTTGATCAGTAGCTAATAACATTAGCTACGACCATAAGGCTGTTACTAAAACCAACCATAGGAAGCAAAAACACTCCTACCTCTTGAGGTGTGACAAATGTTTAACTTTTTTTATTGAATTTTCTTAACAAATAATTCTTATGTCAAAAATATTTTTAAATATGTGAATTAATGGTGGCATATATGCTTCCTTCTTTCATTCCAGTCCAAAGGCGGTGGTGTGCATGCCGACTTTATACTAATAAATTTATTATTTATACATATATGTAATTATGTATATAAATGTTTTGATATATATATTGTGATTTAAATGTGTATATATATATATATATATGTTTCTTATAATTAGTCAATACAATTTCAATGTGATCATTTTATATTTATAATAAATCTCTTTTGGGGTACCAAAATTTGAAACATTTTTAAGAACGAAGTATAGCTTCAGGTTGATTATCAACTAGATATAAATACCATTGCATGAAAATGTCTCTTCATGAGATAAATTTTCATCATAAGAGAAAATGTGTCTTCAGTATGGTTCAATATCCATGGTTAGTTTTAATGTTTAATGTTCTATATCCATCAAATTTTTATTTAAAATTAATTTTTTGTAATTTTTTAATCCAATAAAATAGTATTTATAATCATTTTCTACATTCATTTCAATTTCATGTTGTTAATGAAACCCAACATTTTCAACAACTTTTTAGATGTTTAGGCTATCATTTAAATTTTATACAGATTGATTTTATACTATATATTATAGTATATTTTAATGATAACTACTTGATATTTAATAGTTATTCATATATTTCACTTTTTCTACATTGAAAGCTATAATATATAAAATGCGCCAAAAATATTAATGAAAATATAAAACCTAAATAAACATGTCAAAATGAACTATAATAAAAACATTATCTTCATATGAATATACATTAATGAAATAAATAAATAAGTATAATAAATGACCATGTTTATGTGGAGGAGATTCCCTCAAACATGGTGCTATGTTAATGGGAGGCTTGAATCGAGATTGTCGATATATGTGCTAGGGTAGAGTCTAATAACCTAGAGATGGATAGTCCTCAGGCATTGGAATTTTGACTTTCGCATTCTCGAGCTAGGTGTTAGTGCGTGAAGGTGTCAATTACATGATGTATTGTGTTCCAGATCCTCCTACCACTATGGCATTAGAGAGACCATCCATCATCGCATTGGGGAACCAATCAAACAATTAATATGGACCACACATTTGTGATGGATATGGACCCCAATGGTGAGATCGATCTGGGCCCCAGGTTGGGGAGAACTATGGATATCATGTCATGAAAGGAGGATCCCATATTGCATAAGGAACATCTTCAATCGGCTGAGACGTGACTACTATAGGGATGTCCTCTAGAATAGGTGAGGCCACACCAACATCACAACTCTATCTACGTCATCATCGTCATGTCTTCTTGTCACCCAAAAGTTACTAGAGGATGTTGCTCCATGGAAGGATCCTCCTTTATCCTGATTGGACTCTCGAACATGCTCTTGGAAGGTGAAGGATAATATGAAATCCACTCAAGAACCTCAGAATGGGCTACTACCAGATTATTACCCCATAATCCTCTTTTTTACTCACTTGAATAATATTTTATGAGTGATTACCCAATAATTATATTCAAAATGAATTTCAAAATTGTTTAATATATGAACTAATGGAAATTTATTGGCTTTCAATGTTATGAATCTCTATTCCTTGTCGGGTATGATATTATATAGACTTTAGTCTAGACCATGGACCATAGTCGACCTACTCGAAAAAAAAGAATCAAATTGTATGGAAACCCTAAATATGAACCATCCTATATATGTGTCAATAGTTATGATTGTCCGTATATACTCGAAACCAATCCTCAACATGCCTACATATCATCTTCACTTCATGAATCATATATGTCTGTCTCAATGGCAATGGAAGTAGCTAAATATAGAAAAACAGACACATGAATATATTAGGATGCTTCCACTAAATAATACATAAGTGAATTAAGGAAACTACAACTAGAGAATCATCCACTATAACAGTGCAGTATTGTGGAAACTGGTGTAGTTTGGTCTAGTATGGAATCCATGTAATCTGAAATGACAAGTGACCTTTATGAAAAAATATTATTACTAAAAATTAAAATTGAAACTAATATTATATTTTTTTAGACCATATTAGATTTTAAATAAATACCTATTCGGGTAAGAGACATTGGAATATAAAGCGATATGCACCCAAATGGTTTGTCATAATAGAGATGAAATTGTGTCTCTGACACCTCCTATAATATACCACATCAAATGTGAAAATTAATTTGAAAATAAATTCAATAATGCCTAGTAGCATCCAAATCCAATTGAGACGAGTGATCATACCATCGTCCCTTTGGATATTCATGCATCACCTCCATAGTGAGTAGCACACCAGAAAAATGGGAGAAGAATGAGGGGATGATCTCATATTCCCACATATAATAAAGGATGATTCATCCCCTGAGATTTGTGATGTCATTGTGGGATACCCTTTATAATTTTCTATATGTGTATGTCATTAAATCTAATCCCCAGCTATATTTATCAGCCTAATAAATCTCCTATAGTAAAGAAAATATTCCCCATCCGCACATGAACCCATGATTGATCAGAAAACATGGTCTCTCAAATAAATCAGATTATATATGAATGGGGATAATTCATGATATTCTCATCAGCATCATCACGTAACTGTGGAATCTTCTCCTCCAACCATGTCATATATATTCAACTGCCATATTTAGCCCTACGGTTAGCAAAAATGTTGATGCCGATCAATCCAGGTGCAAGGTTAGGACAAGATGCACGAGTGGGACCAACAATGGTCCCCTCCTAGATAGGAAGACTGAGAAGAAATTACATATCCTTGAGGGTGATGCTCATGTCTCCCTCAAGAAGGTGGAATGTGTGGGTCTCTGGTATCCACCTCTCTATGAGTATAGTAAGAAGATGAAGGTAGAAAATGTGAAATATGATACGATAGTGCTGTAAATCCGTCACAGCACAATTATGGTCTAGTTGAATGTGGGAATACCCTATGATGTTAATTAGGTGCTTGATGCATGCATATTTGTCGAACCTCACCACCCTAATTAGTTGAACCTCTCCATCATCTAACATGACCTAGGAAGCATGCCTATACAAATTAGTGAGTTGTATGTTATCATCTATCTGTATATTGAAAAATGAAATGAGTCATAAGTTTAAAATTTAAATATAATGTTATGGTGACCATAATGTTATGAATTGTAGAATATAATACATTCGATTTTTATTCACATTGTTTTATGAAGTTATTTCCTAAAAAAATATTGGTCCATGTCTTCATATTTCTCAAATCATATTAGTAATGTGTTTTTTTGATATTATTTTACATAAAAAAAGTTAGTATATATATATACACAGATTTGGTCTTCATTGTGTAATTGTTTATTAGAAATTGGGTTGCTTTGTAATTCATGTATGATATTCCACATGATGGCATGTTTCAAGATTATTTATCACAAGAATGTTTTACTGTTTATCCATGGACAGACTTATTATTTGTTAATGTCAACTCAAATCCATTGGTCCTATTCCTTTTTTGTGTATGAAAGGATTGTTGTAATTTGATAGAAAAAAATATTTGGTTAAGTGATACATTTATAGGAAATGAACAAACATATTCACATATTCACATGCTGCGGTGATGATCGGATAACAAACAAAAATTGGCATGTCTTTAAATTGAGAATGTAGCTTCATATAGTACATATCCATAAACAGTGATTAGTACGACTGATTCTGTAACACTATGTGAACTTCAATAAAAGATCGTGGTTGATGAAACATGACACAGCTGAAATGGTTACAATGGAAATAGTTATGGTTGATTATATAATGATTTTTATGATGAAATTTTAAAATGACTTTTTATAACTAAATATATCATATTATTGTTCAGTTATGTAAAATTTTATTAAAATATCAGTCCAAAAATATTTTGGAAACTAAGGTAAAAGGATGAGATAAGACCATATTACTTACGTTATGAGAATATCACAATTGATACAATACATCATTATGGAATATAGTCTGAACTCAACCCAACACCATTATGGTTTCATTTCTTGTAATATTCCCCTTAATGAAATATATTCCATCTCAAAAATTTCACTTATTCGTGAGGTTATTCCATCGCATTCTGGAAGCATTTTTCCTTTTCTCTCCCACGGGTATGTAACCTGTTGATGTCATGTGTAACTGTCGGTTTTACGTTGGGGATTGGGAAATGGTGAAACTCTCAAATATGCATTCATGGTGTAGCAGAATAGTAAGTAATAGTGTTCATCTGGTAGACCAGATCAACATATTCATCCCATGATATGTCCACAGAGTAAAATGTTGCGATGTAATGGGCACATGAAAACTCTAAGGCCTTCATGTTTTTGAATTAACATTACCACACTTCGAGAAATACCACCATTTGTTCACTAATGCAATTTTTATGGGGTCTGGATTCATAAGATCTTCAAATAGAGAGTATTATTAGAGGAAATGTATGACTGATAACTAGAACCTTCTTTAATTTTATTTTCATTATTTTCTTAAACATGTCTTTTATACCATAGCCAATGTTTAATTCTATAAGAGGAATGTTTTTTTCCAACAACAATGTGCTCACAAAACAATATATTGTATCTTGAACTAGTGTAGTTATTGCTTACTTGATATTCGCATTGAAGATACAATTGATGCACTACATAATGTTTGTAGTCTTGTGTACGTAACTCTTCCCCACATAATATACCAATGTCCATTTTTTGGAATCCACATCATATTATCATACAGTTATTGATTAGCTTTGAGGATTTATTTAAAACATTGTTCAAATTGTCGTTGATCCATCCCATATTCTACACAGAAGTGATCATATATCACATAATATTTTTATTATTATGTTTAAAAATACAAAATAAAAATTACATTGCATATCTATCCTTGTGAAAACCATCATAAAATGTTTTTTGTGGAATGATTTCCTCACACTGCAAGAAATGTGTCTAACGGAGAACTAATGATGTGAATTTTGTAGACTCCATTTATTAGGGTTAGTATTGATTTCCTTGTTGATTTCTCGATTCCTATCGAATATCAAATAGGCAACTAGAATGTGGGTGAAATTTTTGATGATCTATGCAAAAAAAACTCCCTGATTCATTCTTTTCATTACACAAAATGGAAAAGTAAAGGGGAATATGTGAATATTTACTATCATGGGATTTCGAAATAATTAATACACCCTTATATATTCTGTATATAAACGTTCCATCAATTTCAATGAAGTATTTTCGGAAATTAAATGTGGACATATTGGGTAATATTTCCTAGAACAACCGATGCAATTGAACACGAGATGGATCAAGTTAGTTATCATGTGACACATGATTGTTTGTATCAATATTTAAGACAAGATGTTTATGGTTTCCTTTTAATGGATTGAAATTTTGGGAGCACCTAATACAATTCATCCCAATCACCATTCACCATCACAATTTCCTTGTATTTCATCATCCATGCCTTTTTATAGGAAATTATATAACTGAATTTTTTTATATTATCATGCAAAAAGGATATATGAAAATATTAGCATGTTCTAATATACTCAATGATAATTTATGAAACAAATTTATCATCCAATGATGTTTGATCTTGTGTTTGGATTGGCTGAATGCAATAATGAGCTTAAATAATCCATGAAATTCTCTAACTTCAGGAAGAATATACTACCATACTTATACATATCGCACCGTATGAGTTATTTTTTATGGCCTAATTATGGATCTATATATTTTATGTTCCTCCCATTGTGAAATCTCTATAGTGTGATTTTTCTTGAAACATTTATTGGAAAATTCCTTCAAACATATAAGGTTTTTTCCAGCTCACTAAACTAATTTTATACAACCCTTGGAATATCATTTGAGGATTTAAGAACATTTCAATCGAATTATGGAACACATTACATTTTTCTGACCAAGATGAAAGAATGATGGATGATTTATTGTTGGTTGAGCCTAGTGTATAACTAAGGTATATCTAGAAACATATTTAGCTAATTTGGATACACCTTCCTCATCCTAAATTTGTCATCATATATTACCTCATTACAGAACTCCTCATCAGATGTCATATTTACATGTATATCCCATAGATCATCTAGTCTGTCCTTTTCTTTATTATTTGTAAAAGGATCATTTTCATGTGGCGGATGATCTTCTACCACTCTTGCGAGTATACATCTTCATACAACTGAATGTTATTAGGGTAGAGTAGAAATATTAGAATATAACTCTATTACAGTACCCTTTTACTACTGCGAAGAACAGTTATTGCTAGGACCCACTATGAATCAGTAGTAAATAAAAATTCTAGATGCCATTGTGTTCCTAGGAATTGTAAATGTCTATAGCTCATAGATTTTATCTCTTGATCGGATCACAGCTTTGAGTAACCACCAATTATATATTGAATTACAGTTAGTGTTATACAATAAGTTGTATGATCTGATATTATTTTATATGTACTATAATAAGCTCCTTTCTCAGTATGAATAACCTCCCCGCAGAAGTACACACATGAAAACATGATTCTTTATGTCAAAAATAAACATTCGATCAGGAATATGAAAGTGTAACTAATGATGACAAAGATGGATGGAAAAATATTTTTTATAGATTTAAATTCTTGGACATATTTTTATACCTTAAAATATGATTATAACATTTCATTATAGAAACGTTTATTATAATAGAAATCATAAATGTTTTCGAACTCAAGGTAAAATGAAGAGGAATAATAAAATTAGTTTATTCATCATTGATAATATGACATTTATCATCATATAAGGTGAATTGGATAACAACAAAAACATTAAATAAAACATGAATGATTTTAAACATACATGAAGAAAATTTAAATATTTTTATAGAATGGGGTTTTGGTTACATGAGCCTCACTTTAGATCTGTGGTAAAATATAGTTTATTTTAAATTGGTTTCTTAATAATATCTACTAAAGATAGGTATATAACATTGAACATTCAATTTATTTCTTCTTTCTAATAAAATATCTTAAATCCAATGTTATATGCAATAAGAAGGATGAAATTTTTTGAAAGTTCCAATGTTAAGTTCATACCCTTCAAATATGTTTTTATGCTTACAAATAAAAATAAGATTGATTTTAACTCATGTCCCATGTGAGGCTCATTTCATCCAAACCATGTTCTATAAAAAAGTAGCAATGTATTTCTGGTATGTTGTAAATTATTCAGGAGTTTTTAATGTGATTTTAATCTCCATTTAACATTATAAAATCAGAAATATCATTACACAGTAATTATTTGTATTAATTTTTAATAATATGTTATTAATTAATTATTATATAATTATTCATTTTTATAATAACAATTATTTAAAAAATATATAATCTTTATGATACTATAATTTTAAGGCATTTTCATATATACTAAACAATGATACTAATGTTTATGAGGAAAGGGTTTTCTTATATAATAATTCATTAATCACTAGTTAATCATTACTAAATTATTCATTAGTTATTAATTATAAAATCACTCAAAAATCATTTATTAATCTATCATTAGTCATATCAAATTCATTAGTTAATTATTTTTAGCTAATAATTATATGTATCCATTTTTAAATACTATGTAATTCGTTAATTTATCTATAAATTTTATTACTAATTATATGAATTATTGATAAGCTATATATGTCTAATTAAATTAGTTAATAAATAACATCTTCAAAAATAACTAAAAAGAAATCAATTACTAATAAAAAAATTCATTCATTAATGTATTTGTCATTGTCCATTTCATTTTATATCACCATAATTATCATTTTATATTTGATAAATATACGGATTTTATTTTTCATTTATGTCATATTTAACTAGTTTATAAAGAAAATATGAGTCACCTAAAGCCTATCCCATGGGATTTTCATACCAAAAGTGTAGCAATGCCACTTTTTATGCACCGTTTCTTATTTGAGTCAACCTCAAAGCTGTGTTTTTGGGTTTTTTTCCCACAGGTACATCTTTTTCAGAGCAACATCCACCTGTTTGTATCCAAAATGAGATTTGATTTCTTAGATAACCACATAATCTAATTGATAACAAATTTTTTGGACATCTAATCATATGTTATTATATATATATAATCTATATTAAATCTTACTAAAAATGACTATTAGTTCAAACAAGATATAACAAAATAAATTACTTTATAATATATATATATATATATATATATAACTGTCATAACTAAATAAATAAGGAAATATATTTAAAAAAATCTATTTAACAAATAAATAACATAAAATTAAATAATAAATACATCTACCCGATGATTTGCAAAAAAAAACTGAGACTTCTTCTAGATCACCAAATCCACTGCACACAAAAACGAATTCATTTATAGAGAAAACTATTGGAATGAAGATATCTGAGGGAAAAATAGATGTGAGGATAATGAAATCCCTTTTATAGTCTGTTTAGAAAAAGGTGGAAGTAGGGGTCATTCCTTTTGCCTAACTTTATGGGGAAAGACAACATGCTAATTTCTTCCTTTCTGCGAATATAAAGGCAAAATGAAGTAACCCATTCCACCTTTTCCACACCATCAATCCAGGCCAGAAGAGGCGGGGTGGGGGGAGGGATGGTGGAAGTGTTCTTGATTCTATTGAATCAGATATTTTTTATAATATATTAACCGTGAAATATAAAAAAAATAAAAATCAAATAAAAAAACTGGATATGATGCAGGGATCATTGTAGAACTATACATGGGAGGGTCAAGCCGTGGTGGGGTTCATTACAATGGGATTCCATCACTGGTGTCTATGAATGGTAGAATCTATTAATAAAATTGGCAAGTGATAATGGGAATGTATGGGGGAATAATTCAAGGGAAACATTTGAGTTCAATAGTGGGGTGTGAGGTGCTTCAAACGTGATTGGGGAGGTTGGGATGGCATCGCTGTGCAATGAGAGGGGGGGGGGCATATGATTGAAGCTGATTCTGGGGAGGGCAACACAATAGAGGGAAAATTCCTAAATCTTATTTATAATATTATGAATCTCCATATATTATTGGTAATAACTTCCATAAATAACTCTAAATAATGGTCACTCAATTATGCATCCCTGGAAACCCAATTGTCCAATACAGATTGAAATTATAACTAAATATAATGTAAATTTAGTTTTATAAATTTCCATAGTATATTCATATTAATTAAATATTAATAATAAAATTGTTATTTATATATAATAATTTATAATAATATTATTTCATGCAATTCAAAGGAAATTAATTAATTTTTTATAAAGGTACACAGACATACAATAATTTATATATAATCATTCGTTTTATTATTCGTCAAAATAAACCTCGATAATATGACTTTTTATAAATAAATATATCATTATTATAAAATATAATGAATTTAAAATTATAATAAAATTGATAATAACTTTAATATTTCTATTTAAATAGTAAAATACATTTAATATATTTCTATTAAATATAATATAATTAATATTTATAAATGCAACTATACATTTATAAATCGTTCAAAATAATTATACATTTATGTTAATAATTATGTTTTTTAAAATATAAATAATATTTTTTTATAATTAATACTTATTAATATTTTATATATAATACTATAAACATTATATACATTTCCAAAAAATAGTAATTATTAGTATTTTTATATATGAAATTAGTATTATTTTAAATATTTAGAATAATAGTAAACTTTCTTTGATTTTTTGTTCCAGCACCAAATGTTTACGCTCATAAAAACATTTTATCCAATTCATGGCATCTTTTGATAATAACTTCATTTTCAAAAGTTTTTTTGAGAACTAATAATAGAATTCTTCTAGTAATTGTAAATTGAGCTCAAATAATAAATTTCTCTATCAGTGATATCACTGACTTTTTATTAGCACTAATAACACCATTCCTAGAATTTTAAATGATACTTAACAGTCACACAACTCCACCTCTTCCTATTAAATTTTTTAGATTCCCAATGTCTTTTAACTTCAATGAATTATTTAAGATGATTCAGACATCAAAAAAATGATATATAATTCATGACATGTTCTTAATGTAACGCCCCGACCCCAGTTACCCAGAGTCGGTGCATTATTACATAACATTGGCATGATCACAAGAAAGATCAAATCTCGAAATACTGATTGGTTTAGTAGCATTGGAAACACTAGATACATTCATAAGTTTTACATTAAATCATAAAATGAAAAACTACTACAACAACATAATGTTTCCACAGTCCACACTATAATCCCCTCATAATATCCCTGCAGGTCATTCATAACTTATATCTTCACATCCTGGGAAAAATAAAACATAGAAAAGGGGTGAGCTCAAATGCCCAGTAAGGATAACAATATAGTGGAACATTCAAAAATAAGCATAAACATTTAAGGCAATGAATTACTAAAACAAAAGCCTTTTAAACTTGAACTTCAACATAGTATGGCAAAAGTAAAATGAAATAATGCCATTTACTTATTCACATGGATATTCTACTAATCGAATAATCACATGAAAAACTCAATAACCACTTTCATAATTTTGGAATGCATAATTCTGAATGTTAATTTCTTTGTCAAGGCCTCATCCCAAGACCTTAGGGCTAACTGTAACCGGAACCCAACCCGGAGTGCCTCTAATAACCGGACACCAACCCGGAGTGCCTCTAATAACCGGACACCAACCCGGAGTCCTTCTACTAACCGGAGACCAAACCGGAGGGCTTACTTTTACCAGTCCCTGACCTGGAGGGCTTACTTTTACTAGTCCTCAACTTGGAGGGCTTACTATTACCAGTCCCCAACCTGGGACATACTTGTCCAACACATTCATATGAAGTAAAGGTAGAAATATAACATAAACATTCTTATTGGAACTAGAATACGAAATATTAATACTTTAATCATAAACCATGAATGCTATATAAATGGCACATCCACAGTCAAACATATCACAAAACTTTCAATACAATATGGAAGTTTTGTATCATAATAAATCAACGTCAAATAAACGTAAAATCCTCCAAAGGATGTTGACATAGATGAAATCAAAATACTTTTTAGAGAAATATCTCTTTCTATTTTTGAAATCATTTAAGATCCATATAAAATAAAAAAAATTCATTAAAATGTTCTTATAAGCTTGTAAGGGAAGCTTTGACGATTTTATAACGGTGGAAAATAACCGCACCCACCGTATAAGTTAAAGAAAACATTCTTATCTTAATTCTGTCGAAAAGGTTAAAAAGCACCTTGTATGGAAAACGACGGAAATATTCCCTTATAAACCTCTTATAAAAAGTAAAACAAGGGTATAAATGACTTTAACCCATATTCTTTTAAATATTAGATATGTTTTGAAATACATTTTGAAGAAACATGGACGTGGATGATAACAAGGACCCATTATGTATAAACAATCTCGGATAATGAAGAGATTGCGAAATAAATCCTTACCTTGTACTTTTCCTTGGTTGGTGTAGGTTAACCTCCTGTATAATGGTGAAATAATTGTTATTAAATTATTCAATAATCATATACATTAATATGATATCATATATGATCTTTTAATATTGATTTGATAATAATATCTTAGTATTATCGTTGTTTCGGGTGTTAACTTACTTATTTTCTTTTATATGTTTTGTTACGTAAGACATGTTTGTAAAGGATAGGTTTTATATTATTCATATCCAGATTGATATCAAGTCCTTAAAAATCATTTTTTAAATCATCAAATGATAATTATACTCGAATGGATACGATGGAGAATGAATCTCATCGCGTTCGTGGAGACGGTAGTCCGTACGTACGCACGAGCGACAATATCATTCTTTTGATATTAAAATAACATATAATGGATGGTATATCATATATACAGAATCCTTAACATGTTATATTTATTATTTACATGAGTTACACATCATTATTATACCCATCCAAATAATATTATATTGAATAACAATTACACCACGACGTGGAGACGGTAAGCCGTACGTACGCACGTATGGTGACATGTTATTCAAAGGGTGGATAGAATACTGAATATGGTTGTACCATATTAATAATAACATCACAGTATATATATGATACTGGATTTATTATTTTAGAATGGTAACAACAAAGGAAGAAGAAGTGGAAGAAGAAATGAACTTAGAAAAGGGTGGTGAAATCATTACCTGTTCTTCGGGTTCTTCCTTTTGATTTGATCAAAAGGGCTCCTTATGTTGGCTTTCTGATCAAACTAAGGCCTCTAGGTTGTAATTAGGTATGTTGGGAGAGTATTTGGGCAGAGTTTGGCCGAACCAAAAGGCTTTGAAGGTGTGAATAAATGGGAAGTAGGAGTGCCCTTTTATAAGAGGGGTGAGGGGCACCTTTGGAAAAGCTAGAAATATTAGTTTATAATAAATTCATATTCGCTTTCCAATGGGTCCAAAGTAGACTATTCAAAGGTTAGGGTGGGGATGGGTCGAAAACAACTCAACCAATAGAATTTAGACAGGTTTGCTTATATTAACCTTATCTTTAATTATTAACTTTAAGTTAAATAGTTTCACTTTTACAATGTCTCTTTGTATTTTTATATAATATGGTTAATAAACATACTAAATACATCCAAGCGACCCCCAAGTGGTCCATTAATGATGAACCTATCAGGATATAAGTCTTTTGGCCGAACCTTATATTTTTAGTAATTTAATATCAATTAAAAATATAATATTTGTTTTAAGAACTCTTTTATGTCAATTTTGACACTATTCAATAGTTGATTTTTGTGAAACTCATAACAGATTGATTACTTCGAAAAAAGTCAATTAAATCAAGCCTAATATATCATATTATCCTAGAAAATTAGTTTAATTCATTAAAAGTTTCATATTATATTTATTTGGGCATTTATAATATCAATTATTTTAATTTTTCACTATTATAGTAATTACTACATCATCATTGTGTCATAAATAAAATATAATATTTAATGTCTAAAAATTATAAATAAAACATCATTATGTAGGAAATCTATTTATCTTTCTAATGAATATTTATAATCTAAATTCCAACATATATAACCCTATGTAACAATTGTTTTTCTAAAAGATATATGCTTGTGTCATTTTTGTATTCATTTTAACTTAATTAATATAAAGTGTCATTATCACTTACAAGTGGATCCATGGGGTCCCAAAATAAACCCAAAGATGCCCATGGTCGACCATGTATCATCCAATAGGGCTAAGACACGTTTTAGGGTAATTTAGTATTATTATAATATTATTTTTTAACCCTTATTTACCGGATTTACCGTTAACCATGGTAAATAAAATATTTACCGCAGTAATTATTCAAAATGTCTAAAAATAAAAATTACCTATTTACACAATTTGAACATCCTGATTCCAAATATGGAATCCATTTTCCTAAATTCTAAACATAGAAGTGGCAGAAATTAATTTAAAATTAATTCCCCATGTCAAAACAAAAAGCGTGTTTTTAAGAGATAATAACTATCAAAAGATTGACACTTGTTTATGTTCGGTTTAATTGTAAAATTATGTCCAATGACAAACATTATATTAAATGGTAAAAAAATATTATAAATATACTTTAAAACCTCTCAAATTCATAATTTATCAATATTAATTATTTTGATAAAAAAAGTTGTTTTTAATTAAAATTTAGTAATTTTCACTATTCATCAAAATATAAAAGTTATCCGAAAAGTACCAAAATTTTACCCTAGAATAATTTCAATATTCCGAATCCAAAAATGAAGTCCATTTTGAAATATAAAATATTTATGATTTCAAAAAGTAGGTATTACTATTCACAACGGCTAGTTTAATTAGTTGTGGTGTGTGTTAGAACTCGAGGTTGCGTACAACACACGCTATCGCATTATTCGAAGGGAAACGTACCGTGGAAGCTTGGGGTGTTAGACTCTCCCCTCCTTCAAATAATTGCGTCCTCGCAATTTCTAGGGTATTACTGCATAAAAAGAATCGGGTGGTTCTTCATCATAAGTTCCTCGGGTTCCCACGTTGCCTCTTCCATCTTATGGTTTCTCGACAGAACTTTTACCAGACGCGTCGTCCGGTTTCTCAGCACATGTTCTCTCATATCAAGGATCTTGACGGGCTCTTCGCAATAAGACATATCGGGTTCCAGTTAGAATTCCTCATAGGTGAGTACATGCGTTGGGTTAGGCATGTATTTCCTCAACAGAGATACGTGGAACACATCGTGAACTTTGGAGAGACTTGGCGGCATTGCCAATCAGTAAGCTACAACCCCAATTTTTTCTAGAATTTCGAAAGGTCCGATGTACCTGGGACTCAATTTACCTTTCTTACCAAAACGTATGACTCCCTTCCACGGAGATACCTTCAGAAAAACATGATCACCGACTTGAAATTCCAAATCCTTCCTTCGATTATCGGCATAGCTCTTCTGCCTACTTTGAGCTGCTTTGATGTGATTTTGGATTACTTTCACCTTTTCCACCGTTTCCTCCACCAGTTCTGGGCCTACAAGTTTTCTTTCACCAACATCATCCCAACATGTTGGTGTACGACATCTCTTTCCGTATAACGCTTCATATGGTGCCATATGAATACTCGAATGGAAGCTATTGTTATAGCAAAATTCTACCAGAGGTAAATATTGATCCCACATACCCTGAAAGTCAAGTGAGCAAGATCTCAACATGTCTTCTAAGGTTTGAATAGTCCGTTCTGATTGTCCGTCTGTCTGAGGGTGGTAAGCAGTGCTCAAATGTAGTTCAGTATCCAGGGATTTCTGAAGACTTTTCCAGAATCTTGAAGTAAAACGGGGATCACGATCAGAATCAATCGATAGGCGTACTCCATGAAGTCTCACAACTTCATTAATATATAGTCTTTCTAGACGTTCCAGGGTTAGATCTTCTCTTATAGCAAGAAAATGTACTGACTTGGTAAGATGATCAACAATCACCCATATTGCATCATTCCTTCTAGGAGTCTTTGGTAGCCCCATGACAAAGTCCATCGTAATATTGTCCCATTTCCACTCCGGTATGGGAAGAGGTTGCATGACTCCTCCAGGCTGTTGCCTTCCAGCTTTCACTTGTTGACAAACCATACATCTTGACACCAAATCAGCAATCTCCCTCTTCATGTTGTCCCACCAAAAATGTTCCTTCAAATCCCTATACATTTTGGTGCTCCCAAGGTGTATAGAGAAATTGGAACTATGAGCATCATCCAGCAATTCCCTTTTTAGATCAGGTAAATCGGGAAGACAAAGTCTCTTCCCGAATTTCAAAATTCCATCTTCATACACAAAGTCTCTCAATCTCCCATCATTCACAGCTTTAATCTTCTTTTGTAACTCTTCATCATCGGTCTGAGAACTCTTAATCCTTTCTAGTAAAGATGGTTTGGCAACCATTTGAAAAAGCATTGATGTTTCACCTTCCCTGGTTATTCCTATGTCCATCTTCACTAGATCCATGAAAATTGGATCCCTTTAAATTCTCATAATGTTCAAAACTCCATGGTCTTTTCTACTCAAAGCATCTTCCACCTTGTTTGCCTTTCCCGGGTGGTAGTGTATCGTACAATCATAATCATTGAGTAATTCAAGCCATCTCCTTTGCCTCATGTTGAGTTCTTTTTGTGAGAAAATATACTTCAAACTCTTGTGATGAGTATAAATCTCACATTTTTCACCATAGAGGTAGTGCCTCCATATCTTCAAAGAAATGATCGCAGCTGCTAACTCAAGATCACGAGTAGGATAGTTTTGTTCATGAATTTTCAACTGTTGTGATGCATAGGCAATAACTCTATCATTCTGCAGAAGGACACAACCAAGTCCATTCTTTGATGCATCACTATAAATAACGAACCCATCATTCCCCGATGGTAGAGTCAATATAGGAGCATTGACTAATCTTATCTTCAGTTCTTTGATCCATTCTTCACACTCTTTTGTCCAAAGAAATTTAACCCCTTTACGTGTGAGCTTCGTTAATGGGTTAGCCAATCAGGAAAAATTCTGGACAAAACGTCGATAATAACCTGCCAAACCAATAAAACTACGTACCTCAGTTATACTCGTAGGTGCTGGCCATTCTTGGATTGCCTTGGTCTTAGAAGGATCAACAGAGATTCCATCTTTAGAGACAATATGGCCAAGAAAATAAATCTCCTAAAGCCAGAATTCACACTTGCTAAACTTCCCAAATAATTCATGCCTCCTCAAAGTCTTCAAGATAATGCGCAAGTGATTTTCATGATCTTCGTAGGTTTTGGAGTATACCAAGATATCATCAATAAATACCACCACAAATTCATCGAGATACTCCTAGAAAACACTATTCATTAGATCCATGAATACAGAGGGTGCATTAGTAAATCCAAACGGCATTACGGTAAACTCGTAATGCCCGTACCTGGTTCGAAATGCTGTATTCGGAATGTCTTCCTTCTTCACACACAACTGATGGTATCCAGATCGAAGGTCAATCTTTGAAAAGTATTGAGCTCCATGCAGTTGGTCAAATAAATCATCAATACGAGGTAGGGGATACTTGTTCTTTATCGTTATAGCATTGATCTCCCTGTAGTCGATACATAACCTCATAGATCCATCTTTCTTTGTAACAAAAAGAACAGGGGCTCCCCATGGAGAAACACTTGGGCGAATAAATCCCTTATTACTCAATTCCTCTAGTTGTTTATTTAGTTTGACTAATTCTACAGTGGCCATTCTATAAGGGGTCTTCGATATAGGCCTTGATCCAGGAATCAAATCAATAGAAAACTCAACTTCTCGTTCTGGAGGATGTCCAGGTAAATCTTCCGGAAATACATCTACAAATTTTTTCACAACAGGTACATCTTCTATTTGAACATTCCTTTCCTCCCCGACAGTTATTTCATTCTCTTCCTCCTCAATAATCGAATTAAGTTGAGATACTGGGGGTGGATCTAAATAAGAATTAAGTGGTGACGATTCTGCTCTAAAAATAAGGTGTTCCTTATCATTATCATCAAGAATCGTTACCTCTTTCTTCTTACAATAAATCTTCACATCATAGTCCGAAAGCCAGTCCATACCGAGGATTACATCAAACTCAATCATAGGTATGACGATGAGATCAGCAGATAAAGAAAATTTATGTGCTCTAATGGGGACTGATTCACAAAACTTTGTTGCAATGATACTTCCCTTAGGAGTTTTAACTGACAACTCCCTTATTAAATCAAATTGGAAATATCTAATTTTCTTAGAAAGCTGGCAAGATATGAAACAATGCGATGATCCAGAATCAAATAATGCATTTGCTAAACTTGAGGAAACCATTAAATTACCTGCCACCACGTCTTTCGAAGCTTCTACCTCAGCAGTAGTGATAGCATAAGCCTGGCCTTGATCCCTTGGCCTTTTCTGAGGTAAGTTCTCCTGACGCTTAGGACATGCATTTGCATAATGTTTCATCTCCCTGCAATTGTAGCACTGAACGTTGGTAGCTTACTTCTTCCCCTTGCAATCACGAACTTGGTGGCATTTTTCCCCACACTTGTAACAGACTCCCATTCCCTTAAAGCAAGTACCAGGATGTTTCTTCCCACATTTACCACAAGATGGATATTCAACCTTTCCCTTCTTCCCCTTATTTCCATTCCCAGATTGATCAGCAGGTCTCTTCTTCTCTTGCTTTGCCTTAAAGTCATAAGACTTAGAGAATTCCTTTTCGGTCTTGATAGCACATGAGACAATGTCCTCGTATGACGAAAATGATTGTGAGACAAATGCTCGACGAAAAAATGGTTTTAACCCATCAAATAAATGATCAATCTTACTTCTTTGGTTACGTATATAATCACCAGTGTACCTTGATAACCTTGTAAAGTTAGCCTCATACTTTGTGACATTCTCATCCTCCTTTTGTGTCAGACTCAGAAATTGCCTTTCCATATCTGCTCAATGGTCGCGAGGAAAGTATTTTTCTAAAAACAGATCTTTGAACTCCCTCCACTCCATATTTGATACTTCATCATCTTTCATCATGTTTTGAATCAATGACCACCATTGATCAGTATCTCCAGTGAGGCGGTAAAATGCCATGATAAATTTTTCCCTTTCACTACTCCCCAAAACCTGAAATATTTTCTCTAGGGAAAATATCCATTGCTCAGCTACTAAGGGATTTTTATTCCCATTGAACGTTGGTGGTTGTTGCCTCATGAATCGATCTAACATTGATCCTCCACGCTGCAGATCAGGGTTCTCCATACGGGTAAGGTTATTATTCATAACCTGAGTAAGTTGTCCCAGTATGGTGATTAGCTGATCGGCACCAGTTGCATCACCAGCCCCACTATAATTATCTTGATCAGGAGGGAATTCCCTACATGGAGTGCATGTATTGATATGGTTTCCATTTCTTCCACTAGGCGCCATTTCTAAACAATGGAATAAACTAGATCAGTTTATGAATCAAAATACATAATCCCATACTTATAAAACACTTAACATAAATTGAACTATTTATGGATATAATCCATAATCATAAAAATGTTTTCTTTGAGGAAGTATATACTCATAATCCCTTCAAAATGATCTGTAAAGAAAATGAGAGTTATCCTAAGCATATCCCCCGGGAGTGTCGTAACCAAGAGTGAAGCAAGGCCCGTTGTCGTGCACCAGTTCCCGTTTGAGTCTAGCTCAAAGCGGTGTTTTCAGGTTTTACCCCTAGGTACATCTGTTCCAGAGCCGCCTCTACCTGCTCGTATCCAGACAGGGATGTATTGCTCGAAAAACTCACAAAATCTCTACAATACCAAAATTCTAGGAAGTTCTTCTATACTAATCCTCAAAGTTTATCTTAGGTCTACGTGCTCTAATCAGAGTTTATCTAAATCAAGCTTCCAAGGATTGTACTAAACTTTCTCTGATACCAACTGTATCGCCCCGACCCCAGTTACCCTGAGTCGGTGCATTATTACATAACATTGGCATGATCACAAGAAAGATCAAATCTCGAAAGGCCGATTGGTTTAGTAGCCTTGGAAACACTAGATATATTCATAAGTTTTACATTACATCATAATATGAAAAACTACTACAATAACATAATGTTTCCACATCCCACACTATAATCCCCTCATAATATCCATGCAGGTCATTCATAACTTACATCTTCACATCCTGGGAAAAATAAAACATAGAAAAGGGGTGAGCTCAAATGTCCAGTAAGGATAAAATTATAGTGGAACATTCAAAAATAAGCATAAACATTTAAGGCAATGAATTACTAAAACAAAAGCCTTTTAAACTTGAACTTCAATATAGTATGGCAAAAGTAAAATGAAATAATGCCATTTACTTATTCACATGGATATTATACTAATAGAATAATCACATGCAAAAATCAATAACCACTTTCATAATGATGGAATGCATAATGCTGAACTTTAATTTCTTTGTCAAGGCCTCATCCCAAGACCTTGGGGCTAACTGTAACTGGAACCCAACCCGGAGTGCCTCTAATAACCGGTCACCAACCCGGAGTGCCTCTAATAACCGGACACCAACCCGGAGTCCTTCTAATAACGGGAGACCAAACCGGAGGGCTTACTATTACCAGTCCCTAACCTGGAGGGCATACTTTTACCAGTCCCCAACCTGGAGGGCTTACATTAACCAGTCCCCAACCTGGGACATACTTGTCCAACACATTCATGTGAAGTAAAGGTTGAAATATAACATAAACATTCTTATTGGAAATAGCATACTAAATGTCAATACTTTACTCATAAACCATGAATGCTATATAAATGGCACATCCACAGTCAAACATATCACAAAACGTTCAATACAATATGGAAGTTTTGTATCATAATAAATCAACTTCAAATAAGCGTAAAATCCGTCAAAGGATGTTGACATAGATGAAATCAAAACACTTTTTAGAGAAATATCTCTTTCTATTTTTTGAAATCATTTAAGAGCCATATAAAATAAAACATTTTCTTGAAAATGTTCTTATAAGCTTGTAAGGGAAGCTTTGACGATTTTATAACGGCGGAAAATAACCGCACCCGCCGTATAAGTTAAAAAAAACATTCTTATCTTAATTATGTCGAAAAGGTTAAAAAGCACCTTGTTTGGAAAATGACGGAATGATTCCCTTATAAACCACTTATAAAAAGTCAAACAAGGGTATAAATGACTTTAACCGATATTCTTTTAAATATTAGAAATGTTTTGAAATACATTTTGAAGAAACATGGACGTGGATGATAACAAGGTCCCATTATGTATAAACAATCTCGGATAATTAAGAGATTGCGAAATAAATCCTTACCTTGTACTTTTCCTTGGTTGGGGTAGGTTAACCTCCTGTATAATGGTGAAATAATTGTTATTAAATTATGCAATAATCAAATACATTAATATGATATCATATATGATCTTCTAATATTGATTTGATAATAATATATTAGTATTATCGTTGTTTCAGGTGTTAACTTACTTGTTTTCTTTTATATGTTTTGTTACGTAAGACATGTTTGTAAAGGATAGGTTTTATATTATTCATATCCAGAATTATATCAAGTCCTTAAACATCATTTTTTAAATCATCAAATGATAATTATACTTGAATGGATACGATGGAGAATGAATCTCATCGCGTTCGTGGAGACGGTAGTCCGTACGTACGCACGAGCGACAATATCATTCTTTTGATATTAAAATAATATATAATGGATGGTATATGATATATACATAATCCTTAAAATGTTATATTTATTATTTACATGAGTTACACATCATTATTATACCCATCCAAATAATATTATATTGAATAACAATTACACCACGACGTGGAGACGGTAAGCCGTACGTACACACGTATGGTGACATGTTATTCAAAGGGTGGATAGAATACTGAATATGGTTGTACCATATTTATAATAACATCAGAGTATATATATGATACTGGATTTATTATTTTAGAATGGTAACAACAAAGGAAGAAGAAGTGGAAGAAGAAATGAACTTAGAAAAGGGTGGTGAAATCATTACCTGTTCTTCGGGTTCTTCCTTTTGATTTGATCAAAAGGGCTCCTTAGGTTGGCTTTCGATCAAACTAAGGCCTCTAGGTTGAAATTAGGGATGTTGGGAGAGTATTTTGTTAGAGTTTGGCCGAACCAAAAGGCTTTGAAGGTGTGAAGAAATGGAATGGAGGAGTGCCCTTTTATAAGAGGGGTGAGGGGCACCTTTGGAAAAGCTAGAAATATTAGTTTATAATAAATTCATATTCGGTTTCCAATGGCTCAAAAGACGACTATTCAAAGGTTAGGGTGGGGGTGGGTCGAAAAAAACTCAACCAATAGAATTTAGACAGGTTTGGGTACTTATATTAACCTTATCTTTAAGTATTAACTTTAAGTTAATTAGTTTCACTTTTACAATGTCTCTTTGTATTTTTATATAATATGGTTAATAAACTTACTAAATACATCCAAGAGACCCCCAAGTGGTCCATTAATGATGAACCTATAATTATATAAGTCTTATAATATTTAATGTATAAAAATTATAAATAAAATATCATTATGTAGGAAATATTTTTATCTTTCTAATGAATATTTATAATATAAAATCCAACATATATAACCCTATGTAACAATTGTTTTTCTAAAAGATATATGCTTGTGTCATTTTTGTATTCATTTTAACTTAATTAATATAAAGTGTCATTATCACTTACAAGTGGATCCATGGGGTCCCAAAATAGACCCAAAGATGCCCATGGTCGACCATGTATCAACCAATAGGGCTAAGACACGTTTTAGGGTAATTTAGTATTATTATAATATTATTTTTTAACCCTTATTTACCGGATTTACCCTTAACCATGGTATATAAAATATTTACCGCAGTAATTATTCAAAATGTCTAAAAATAAAATTTACCTATTTACACAATTTGAACATCCTGATTCCAAATATGGAATCCATTTTCCTAAATTCAAAACACAGAAGTGGCAGAAATTAATTTAAAATTAATTCCCGCTGTCAAAACAAAAAGCGTGTTTTTAAGAGATAATAAATATCAAAATATTGACAGTTGTTTAAGTTCGGTTTAATTGTAAAATTATGTCCAATGACAAACATTATATTAAATGGTAAAAATATATTATAAATATACTTTAAAACTAATCAAATTCATAATTTATCAATATTAATTATTTTGATTAAAAAAGTTGTTTTTAATTAAAATTTAGTAATTTTCACTATTCATCAAAATATAAAAGTTATCCGAAAAGTACCAAAATTTCACCCTAGGCTAATTTCAATATTCCGAATCCAAAAATGAAGTCCATTTTGAAATATAAAATATATATGATTTCAAAATGTAGGTATTTCTATTCACAACGGCTAGTTTAATTAGTTGTGGTGTGTGTTAGAACTCGAGGTTGCATACAACACACGCTATCGCATTATTCGAAGGGAAACATACCGTGGAAGCGTGGGGTGTTACACTTAAGGATTATTATATTTAGCAACCATTGTTTCTAGGATTCTTTTCTTCATGTGGTCTACTATATGTGTAATAATTCTTAGTTATGATTTAATTACACAACAATTTCTTCCACTTAAGAATTGATAAGAAAATTCATAATTTTTCAAGAAAATAATCAAAGTTATGAGAAAGTTTTTTACTATTTTTTGAATCTCAATGAATCTATTATATTTGTAAGACAAATGTTTGAAGAAAATATCATAAGTGCAATATATTATTCTAATAAAATTAAAAAATGATAATTGTATTTTACTAAAATTTATATTTAGATTATGGTTTATACATTCGTATTCAATAGTAATATCTATTATTATTGATTATCTCTTTAACAAAATATGTTATAGTGTCTCATTATTAATATTTCAAAGGTGGTAAAAAGGTAAACATGAGGACAATAAATTGATATTAGAATGTCCAAATATTTTCTTTTGCTAAATATTTAATCAGGATTATTATATCTTCCTATGTTATTTTTTTATTATCAATATGGGGAATGTTATTATGCCTTTTTTGATGTTATCCTATACAATATTATAGTTTGAACAATCCATATATATATATATATTATTAATACAAAATTGATTGAATAAATTTTTTTCTTAACTCACTACATATAACGACCCATACATTACATATATTGATATTACTTCATAATGGAGGTATATTTATTTCAACATATAACAAAACCAAAATAGGATATTATAGGTATATTGTCTTTAGAAAATGGGTAACATAAACCATTATTTCATAAAACATCTACATTGTCGTTCATATATTTTATTGCAACTATACTACTTTTTGGAATATCATACTTAATACCAATCTTACGGACCTAGGGAAAGGAAACATATGAAAGGGTTAGCTCAAATGCTTAATAATGGTAATAAATGGAAATATCAATCATATATAACATTTGAAAATATTATCCTTTATATAATAGATCATAATATAATTTCATGAGATAAATCATAAAATTGAAATAAATTACAAATAATTATAAAATAAGACATGAAACTCTATGTAATACACATATAAGCATATAAAATCATTTCATATTATTCAAGGCTCCTTGTAAAGACCATCATAGCAGAATATATCAATTACTGAACTGATTTCACTCTCGTTCCTACTCTGAATTACTAAACCAGATTTACACTCCATTCCATCCATGTCTATATAATGAGATATAAATCATTACACAATTAATTGGAGGGTGAAAAAATTCACACCCATCTAATAATGAATCCATTCGTATGTGTTCCAAAAAATCATAAATCATTCATTGTAGCATACTCCATGTAATAAAATCGGATTCTTAAACATTGGGTCCTCATAACATATTCCATATCAGATTAATGGACTTAAAAAAATATTAAAACCATAACAATAATAAAATAAAAGTAATAATTGGGATGAAAACCCAACCCTATTTCCTATTAGGTGAAATGTAATTTTGATAAAACAGATGAAATTAATTCTTTAGGAAAGTACCCTTTCTTCATCAAAAAAGATATATATTTTAAAAAATTCATGATATTTCAAAAGAACATAATTTAATGGAAAATAAACATTTAAACATGTTGTATAAACTTAATGGAAATAATGTGTTATTAAGATTTAAAAACTCATTCATTAAGTATATTATTAAAAAACATTCCTCTCATACATTTTCTAGAAATTTCAAAAGTACATCGTATGGTAAACAAATGAAATATTCCTTCCATACCACATGGTAAAAGTAAAAATGGGGTAAAAATAACATAAAATATACATAGAAGAATGTTAACTATTTTATGAAAAACATTTTTCGAAAACATGGACATGGATATTAAATATATCCCCCGTAAAAACTTACTAATAAATAGTCTTATATAATAACAAGATTAAAAATGTTATCCCTTACCATAGGTCTGATATGCTTTATAAGTATCTAAAAATAATTTCTATTGCTATAAATATTTTAACCGGTTTATTCGAGAACAATAACCACATTTATGATATCATTTATGATTATATATTCATCAGTTTTTCAGTAACATTTCATTGTTACTCGCTATTCATGGGCTATCTACTTTACGTTCTTATGTATATTTTTTTAGATAATTTCTTATTTCACTTTATTTGTTATAGTTATATGATTTACAACAAGGTATTATTGTAAAATATATCATATTAATTTATTCAATTCATTTAAATAATCGTTATTTAATTTTCATTACGTTGAATGAATCTCATCGCACCGTGGAGACCGTAAGTCGTACGTGTGCATGAGCGAGGATATCGTTACCATAATTGATGAGTCGTATTGAATTAGATGGTTTATAGTTCCTAATAATTAGTATAATTTTATATTAAATATATATACTTATTAATTCTACCAGAATACCCATCCAACTATGAAAATGGTGAAAAAAAGATTACACCACGACGTGGAGACGGTAAGTCGTACATACGCACGCATGGTGATTTTGTTTTCAATAGATTGGATAGAAGGTGAAATAGGGTTGTTTAATATTTATAATAACATATTAATATATTATTTATACTTAGGTTATTTCATTACAGTGAAATAACTTAATAGAATGAAAAATAAGAAGAAAAAAATTTGAAAAAATCTGTTGAGGAACTCTTCCTCAACTTTCCTCCTTTAAATATCCTATTAAGGCACTAATTTTGCTATTTTGTGAAGACAAGTTCCACTAAAATGTCACTAGAGAATTTTATATGAGAAATTTGTAGGCGTTGGCCGAGAATGAAGTCTCAAAATGGAGGTAAAGGGGGGGGGGAGGTGGCCTTTTATAAGAGATGATAGGGGCACTTTATGAAACTCTCAAAAATATTAATTTATAATAAATTCATTATCAACTAAAAATGCTAAAAAAAAATTTCTTAATTCAAATATAATATGATGCTAATTGCAATACCCCAAATTACATAATATATATACATGTTTAGAATATATTTTATCCTTGTCTTTTTGTGTCACCCCTTATTTTACCATTTTTAATCATATAGTGATATTGTTTTGTTAACATATTATAGGTTAGTTTAAATACAATGTCATTTAAAACAACCTAAAAATGTTATTAATGAAATATTTGGAATTATATTAATAATATAGTGGAATATTATATTTTTAGTAATTTAATATCATTTAATAAACTACTTTATGTTTAATGTTATGAATGGTGTAAATTTTATACACTATCCATACCTAACTTTTTAAAATTTTATAAAACCATTATTCATTACAAAATATGGTATTAACTCAAATATAATATGTAAATTTTATCCGAAAAATTTATGGATGTCATAAAAATGACTAAATTACTTTCCTTTTAATAGTTATAAATTCATTTATTTTAATCACTTATTAATGAGTATATCATTGCTTCATTTTTGTGATATAAATAACAATATTAATATAATCTCTAAAAACTATAGATAAATTACAATGATGTTGGAAACATTTTTATCTTTTAATGAACATTTATAAGCATTTAGATCAGTTATATAATCCTATATTAAAATCTATTAAGTAAAATCTATTATTTAGGTTATAGTTAACATTACATTAAATAGATTCTCATAAAATTTCATTTTCACATCCATGTGAATCCATAGGGTCCCAAAATAGACCCAAGGATGACACTGGGTAGAAATAGTTTATCCAATTGGATTATGACACGTTTTAAGGTAGTATTATATTATTAAATTACAATTTTTACCCAAATTTACACGATTTACCCTTTAACGATGGATAATATAATAAATACTGAAGTTAATATTCATAATTTCCAAAAAGGGTACCTATTAACACTTTTTTTACATTATGATTCAAAATATGTAATAAATGTTTCCAAAAAATTGAAAACACAGTAGTTGCAGTATTTGATTTAAAATTAATGTTGTTGTTGAAATGATAATAGGGGTTTCAAAAGTTAAAACACTACAAAAGATTGAAATGTTTTACCTATGAATTCAATACTAAATTAATGATAATGAAATACATTATTTTAAATGGTAATAAATTTATTATATAAATACTTTAATACCATTCTATATTATAATTTAATCATATAAATTACCTCGATGAAAAAAAGTAGTTTTTAAATAAAATTTAGCATAATTTTTACCATTCATTAAATCATTATATTTATCAGAAAAATATCGAAAATTTATCCAATGTAAATGATTATATTTCACTTCAAAATAAAATGATTAGGATTTAGTATAGAAATTATTAATGTGTAAAATTATTATTTAATATGTTTTCTACATTCAGTGTTATAAAAATAAACATTAAAAATTATGGTCTGATACATAAAATATGGTTTTTTTCATACTCTATAACTAAAATATCAATTGGATGAATATATAAATAATTATTATGTTTATAAAAAATATATCTCATTAATATAATTACCATATTTAATTCAATGAAAAATTAAAATATCTAATTGATTTATATTTTTCATAAATAATTAATATCCAGTGAATTCATAATGCATTACAATAAGTTAGTTATAATTATTCAAGCTAAATTAATTTTTAGGCATCTCACTGTTCATTTAAACTCACAGTTTCATGTAGAGAAAGCTACTGAAAATTTAAAATTGTTTAAATCAAATATTTCATAAAAAATATGGGTGTTACATTCTACCCCCATTAAATTGAATTTCTCCCTTGAAATTTGTCACATGGAATTAAAAAGACACGGAAAACTCTCCATCATAATATCCTCATGTTCCCATGTAGATTCTTCAAATTTGGAATTTCTCCATAAAACATTAACCTAGTGAGTTTTATTATTTCATATAATTTTTTTTCTATGATCCATAATCTCTATCGGTTGTTCTTTATAAGAATGATATTTCTCCAGCGGTATGACTTCAGAGATTAGAACACATGATGGATCGAGTATGTACATTAATAGAAGATATAAATGTAACACATCATGAACTTATGATAAATTTGATAGATGTGCCAATCAGTAAGCTACCTTCCCACTAATATCCAGAATTTCAAACAGACCGATATTCCTTGGGCTCAACCATCCCCATATTCTAAATCTCATTACTCTATTCCATGGAGATATTTTTAAGAACACCTTATCAACCACTTCAATCTCTAGGTCTTTTCATCGGTTGTCAGCATAACATTTGTGTTGACTATGTTATTCTCTTATGTGATGTTTAATATATATGAACTTTTCTACCATTTCATCAACAAGATCTAGTCCTAATACATTTCTTCCATTATCTTAAACCCCAGAAAGTTGGATTTTTGCACTTCATTCCATAGAGGGCTTCATAAGGAGCGATCTGAATGCTAGAGTGAATGCTATTATTGATAGAAAAATCCACCATTGGTTGGTTTTGATCTCCGCCACATTTTCAATAAATAGATAAATCTTTCAAAATTTGATACATAATTTGAATTGTCCTCTTAGACTGACTGCCTACCATTGGATGATAAGCAGTGTTGAAACACAACTCTGTATGCAGAGCATGCTAAGGATTTTTTTATAATTTCGAGGTAAACATTGGATCTCGATCAGATATAATGGAAACTTGGAACCCATGTAATCTTACCACTTCATTTACATATATATGGTCAAACCGATCAAGAGATAAATCATTTCTAATATCAATGACGTGTGCTGAAATCGTAATATAATCCACTATAACCCAGATATCAATATTTCCTTTGGTTTTCCTTTTGGATGTCCGATGACATATTCCATAGTGATGTTTTCACACATCCATTCTGGTATGGGTAATAGTAGTAGAATCCTCTTAGACATCTGTCTCTCAGCCTTGACTTGTGGAAAATCCATGCAACAATCAGCTTATTTAGCAACATCTCATTTCATTCTATCCCACCAGAAGTACTCTTTCAGGTCCCTCAACAACATTGTGCTTCCATGGTGAATAGAAAATACAGAACATTGAGCCTCATCCAATAGATACCTCTTTAATTATGGAATGGGGTAAAACAATATAGTTCTTGAAACATATTATTTCATCACAGTCAATGTTGAATCAATTAACATTTCTCATCTTCATTTGTCACTCTACATGTTCCTTCCATGCCTCTTTAATCTTCACATGAATAGATAGTTGAACATTCATTTGAGAATGTTAATATTTATCACCATCCATTATAAATTCAAGATCCTTCCTTTTAAAATCCATAAATATTGGATCTTTCATGAACCTCATAATGGATAAGATGGATTTATCTTTTCGACATAAATCATCTGCCACCATGTTTTATTATACAAGGTGGTAATATATTGACCAGTCATAATTTTTAATCAACCCCATCCATATAATTTGGTGAATATTCATCTCCTATTGTGAAAAAATATACTTTAAACTTTTATAATCTTTTTAAATATCACACAATTCACCATAAAGACAATGCCTCCATTTTTTTATGTAACGATTACCGAAACTAACTCCAAATCGTGAGTTAGGTAATTTTTCTCTTGGATGTGCAACTATCGTGAAGAATAATCTATCACCCTATCATTTTTTAATGAAAACACACCCCAACCCCTTCATGGATGCATCACTGTTGAGTACAAAAATTTGTCCACTACAAGGAAGTGTGAGCATATGTGCACTTGATATCCTTAGTTTTAGATCATTTTTTATTATCATCTCATTCCTTTGTCCAAATTAGATTCACTTCTTTCTTAGTCAACATGGTGATTGGATTATGTAATCATGAAAAATCATTCATAAAAAATTGATAATAACATGAAAACCCATGAAAACTACGGATATCATTTACTTTTGTTGGTGTCGACCATCATTCAATAACCTCTATTTTTTCTTGATCCACAGATATCCCTTCACTTGAGAATACGAAACCCAACAATGAAAATTTTTGAAGCTAAAATTCACACATGGTAAATTTTCCATGAATATTCTCTATTATAAGGGTATTCAACAAAATTTTCAATTTATCTTCATGTTCTTCCTTGCACTTTGAATAGATAAAAATATAGTCTGTAAAGACTAAAACAAACTGACCAAGATAGTCTCTAAAGACTCTATTCATTAGATCCATGAGGATAACATGGGCAGTTGTAAGACCATAAGGGATCATTATAAATTCATAGTGTATATACATTTTAGGGAATCTCGTCTTTGGTATATCCTCTTTTTTTACCCTTAATTGATGATATCCTGGAAAAAAATCAATATTGGAAAAGTATTTGGCTCTGCGTAGATGGTCAAATAATTCATCAATGTGGGAAGATGATATTTTTTCGTTATAATGATCTGGTTAAGTTATTTATAATCAATGCAGAGTATCATTGATCCATATTTATTCTAAACAAACATAGCTGGTGCTTCTCATGGGGAAACACTAGGGTGTATGAATACATTATCAATATTCAGTTGGAGTTTCTTCTTCAATTTATGCAACTCAATTGGGTCTATTCTATATGGTTTCTATGAAATAAGCATAGCACCTGGTATGAGTTATATTGAAAACTCTACATCATGCATTAGTGTGAGACCATTAAATTCCTCTAGAAATATATCATTAATCTCTCAAACAATATGTGTATTCTAAATTGTGAGTTTCTCTATAAGCATTTCAGATAAATACACTTCATTTATAAGAATCAGGACCCATAAGATGGAAGAAATTTCCACATGAAGGTTATATTAATCCTTCAATTGATATATGATCATAAATAGATCTATAATATGAAATCTGAGTTCTATTATTTTTAAATTGGTACAATCTCTATATAATAAAATCCAAACCTTGCCACGAATCACTACACATTTCATTGTATGAAGGATCACAAGATTTTCATGATATAGATTCCCACAAACATCAATTGGAGATTAATTGTAAGCTTTTCATGTGACCATTGTGCGATTAAGATTTCTCACAAATAAATCAATGTCTAATTGTTGAGGCAATACGGTGATACCCTTAGAAAATAATTTAGAAATAAAAGAGTGGGTGGATGTAGAATCAAATAAAACATTTTCTACATTATAGTGGATGGCATGTGTACCTTTCACCACATCATTATAATACTCCATGTCACTGATTGTAATTGCATATGATATTCCATTTCCTTTCTCCGTATCTGTTTTTTGACGTTGATCATCATCAATAACCCTTGAATTTAGAAATGGATTTGCATAATGTCCTATTTCCTTGCACATGTTACATTATGTGTAGCCTTTTTGTTGTTCACATCATTAGATATATTTTTCTCATCACTTCAGCATTCAATTTCTAAATGAACATATAGAGACCCAAATGTTTATGTACAGAGAAATTACATTACTTTTGCGGAATATATAATACATAAAAAAAATAGACGCCCAAAGACCATATTAGTTTAGTGTCATTGGAAACTCTAAACATAATCTTCTATTCATGGTGAAAGATCTTCAACATCCTCCCAAAATATCATCCAGTTTAGTTTTCTTACCAAAAACCATTATTTATATCCTGGGGAAAAGAAAGCATAAAAAGTGTGATCTCAAATTCTCAGTAAGGGTAAACCTGGATAACATAAATCAACCCCTAAAAATTTGAACGTAAGAACATGAACATAAAACATCAAAATCATGAGTAATGACATAAATCATTGCAGTACATAAGGCATATATCATAAAAAAACATTAATCATGAAAAAATAGCATGAGAATGAAATTATAATTGTGGAAAACCATTAAGCATATGATATGACTTTTATAGTAGCTAATACATTGCTTCCAAGACCATCATAGTGGAAAAAGTCCATTTTTGAACCAGGTTTACATTTCGTTCCTACCCAGAAATACTGAACCATATTTACTTTCAGTTCTAGCCATGTCAATCTCATGAGATATAAATCATACCAAATGCATTATATGTAGACATAGGTCCCACCCAACTCACAATGAAATATTTCTTTGGTGTGACACACTATTAAAATAAATAATTCATCATAACCCAATGAATAAAATGGGTTTCATATACACCATCCCATCATAAAATAATCCATACAAAACAATGGATACAATTTCAATATAAACAAAATAAAACCATGTAAATAATAGGGACATTATACATGAAACATATACATATTAAATAATGTCATCTTAGAGGGAAAATAATTTTGGTATTACACATAAAAATTAATTCTTATAGGAAAATTTTCTATCTTCTAAAAAATCATTTTCTTTTCTCATAATGCTGTGCAATTTTTAAAGAAATGAATATTGTTGAAAATAATCATAAAATATTGTAGTTGATTATTTATGTAAATAAGGCATTTTTAAATCGTTTCAATACATTCATTCCATATAAGTAAAAAAAATTCTCCTCGTACTATTTTCAGAAAATCTTCAAAGTATCTCGTATGGTAAACAAGAGAAGGATTCCTTCCATTCCACACAGTAAAAGTCTAAAAGAGGTAATCACAACTTTGAACATACATGGAATAATAATGAACATTTTATGAAAACATTTTTAGAAGTCATGGACAAGGATGATAAATATAACCCTAGTAAATACTTACGAATAAACAATCTCGGATAGAAACGAGATTGGAAATGTTACCCCTAACCATAGGTCCAATTTCATTTGTACTTGTACGAAACTCTTGTATAATGAGTTTAAACATATTATAAAATAGTAACAGAACCATAATTAAATTAATTATATCATATATGATTCCCTTTTACTTTATATTTCACTTTCATTTGTTAATTCCATGTTAAAGCAGTGTTTTGGGCAAAATCATTTCATTTATTATACGTGTTTTGACTTGTAAATTTTCAGATGATTACATAGATCATGATTAATTACATAAATAATGTAAAAAAGGATTTATATATCACATATATTAAATATAAAAATATATATAATCGATATACTAATGAATTGAATTACACCGTTCATGGAGAAGGAAGGTCATACGTACGCATGAACGCTATTTTTGTTTCCTTCTTTAATAAAATGAAAGTAATGGATATATATTTATTTATATAAATCTGTAAAAATTATTATTTCATATATTTCATGATTATTTATTATATGTACTTTATAATCATTCTTGAATGGTTAATCTTGGATAATGAATCTCATCGCCTTGTGGTGATGGTAAGTCGTATGTACACACGAGCGACAATATCATTCCCATGAATGTGGAATTGTATTGAAGTGTATGGTGTATAATATTTCAGAATAAATATAACATTAAATTAATCATATATTGTTATTTTATCGATTATAATACCATACAAGAAGGTCGGTTATGAAAAACAGATTACACCACGGTGTGAAGACGGTAAGTCGTACCTACGCACGCGCAGTGGTTTCATTGTTCGTAGGATGTATAAAAGGGGAAATAGGGTTGATTCAAATTCAAAATAACATATCATAATATTATTTATACTTCTTTGTTTACTTTATAATGAAAAAAATAAAGAAGAGGAAGTAGAAGAATAAGGAAACATGAATGAATCGGTAGAAGAGATAACCTCTTCCTCGATGCACCTCCATTAAACATCCTCTTAAGGGACTAGAGATGGCCTTTTTGAGAAAAACAGAACCTCATGAATGTGACATGGAAAGTTGATAAGATTAATGGACAGGGTTGGGCTGAGATTGAAGGACAAAAATGGGGTGAAGGGGAGAGGAATGAGGCGACCTTTAATAATAGAGGAGAGGGGCACTTTTGGAAACCTCCAAAATATTAATTTATAATAACCTCAAACCCCACATGAAAACCTCCAAAATGACTCCAATTCGAAGCTAAGATGAGGTTGGGTTATAATCTCATCATCTAATAAAATTTAGAAATTTTGGAAAATTATTTGAAACCTTATCAATTTTATTTATCCTTATTTAATCCATTTAATCTTATTTGTGGTAATAATGTTCAAAATTTTAAATTGTTATAAATACATTCTTATGTGTTGTGAAATGTCCATAATTGGATGATTTATGAAATTTTCGACCTTATAAATTTCAATTTATAATTTTTAAATATTTCTGTAATTTTTAAACAATTTAATAATATGTTGTTTTTATAAAATATCAATAGTGTCAATTTTGACACAATTCATTTATTTGAATTTAAATAAAATCCACACATAAAATATTTTCAAACCAAAATATTACATAGAATCATAACATATCATATATATTTAAAAATTTCGTTTATAACATTAATTATTTCATATAATATTTATTTTATTATTTTTATATCATTTTAATTAATATTTTTCTTAATAAAATAATGATTACAACATTTTTGTATAATTATTTAATGTACTTATTTGTAGCATAAACGATATAAATAAAATAAAATGATGAATATTAATATAATATATTTATTAAGAATAATTTTAGTCGAATTTATCTCCTAAAACACCCAACGTTTAAAAACTTATCTTTATTAAATTATGAAGGTGACAAATTTGACATCATTTAAAATAAAATAAAATAAATGTCATAATATATTTTATAAGGCTCTAAATGGTCCAAAATTATACCCTTGGATGATTATGGTTTATATATACTCGACCAATATGGTTTGGTCAAGTTTTTGGTCCTTTTAGGTGTATTATTATTTTAGTAAAAACTATATTATTGATTTTTCACTGATTAAATAATTTATGCATCATTTATGTATAAGATATTAAGGTAATTATATATTTCATTAAAATTACAAATAAATTACAATGTTGAATAGAAACATATTATAATTCAAATGATAACTTATAATCGAATTTATATAATGTATAACCTTATATTATAAATAATTTAATTATTAATGTTTGAGTGAGACATATTTCACTTTCCTTCAAATAAAATAAATTAAAGGTTTTAATCTCATCCTAGTGGGTTCTAAAAGATTAAATTTAAACCCAAGTATGTTTTATAGAGAAAAATAATCAACCAATTATATTAATACTTGTGTTAGGGTAATTTTATAGTATTAATTTTACCCTTAATTACCTAATTTACCTTTAAATGTGGTAAATGAAATTAATCATAGTTACTATTCATAATGACTAAAAAAATAAGAGTTACCAATTAACAAAATTTGGACCTCCTAATTCCAAATATAGAATCTAATTTTTAAAATTCAATACCTAGAAGATGTAGTAATTAATTTAAAATTAAACCCATTTTCAAAAAAATGGGTTTTTGTTTAAAACATTGCAAAATATTGAAATGTTTTAAACTATTAATTCAATATAAAATTAATGATAATGAAATAATTAATATTAAAATTTAAAAATATATTCTATTTATATTTTAAGACCATTAAATATTATAATTTAACCAAATAAATTATCTCGATTAAAAAAATTCTTTAAAGAAAAATTTGGTGTATTTTTACTATTCATCAAAATATGAAAGTTATCATAAAAATATGAAAATTTTATCAAAAGTTAATTTTTATATCCAAATTCAAAATAATTTGTTTATTTTGTAAAATTGATCTTTTAAACTTGTCGAAACTTATATTTAAATTGGGTGCGCCTTTAAAAGGCGGCAAAACTGCATTTTTTTAAAAATACTTATTTTACCAAAAAAATTATATTGTTCTCATACCATGGTCTAGAATATGTGTAATATTAATGATAATGTTATATAATTCAAAATGTGGTTAATAATATTCATAATGACAAGTTCATAATGATATTATAACAATATATCTTTGTTTAGTGAAACTCAGTATTGCATAAAACACATGCTATTTAGGATGGTTGCACTTGCATGATACACAAGCCAAGATAGTGTTGCATGAAATATTCCTTTGGTGTTGTGAATGACATATTCTAATCTTATTTCATTGAACCAAATCTATATTCAGTGATGAATTCAATCAAAATAACATGAAATTGAGGTTAAAATAAGCCAATAATTTTGTTGCGTATGCTACAAGCTAATACAATGATGCTTACAGAGAAAGAAAATCATGGATTAGCATACAACAGAAGACATTAATAAAATTAAAAAGAATCCTTCACATAAAATTTCATGGTGTTACATTCTACACCCATAAAATGAATGTCGTCTTCGAAATTTGTCGGGGTTATAAATGTTTTAATACATGAATGTTACTTCCATAGAAACCCACATCGTAAAAAGGAATACTAAAACATAATTTTAAAAATTAAATTTATAAATATAACAGTTAACCAAATTAACCCATCACTAGTTTTCCCCATATGAGAACATTGTTGAATAAATGGATATGGAAGAAAAATCTAACCATAAACCTCTGATGGAGAGTGGTAGAATACAGGGCTATGAAAACTCGAACAATCACAAATCCAAGAATTGGTGATGATCTTAGGTACCATGTTATTCATCAAATACGAGGGTACTAGGACTACATTTTTGGTTTTCTAGATCATTTCCCTAAAGTTGATGATTTTTTTCATAAAGAGATATACATACATGATTTTAGTGTAATATCATTGTTGGTCATTTCATGAACAATTTCAATATGATCACTTATTTAAATAAATGAAGTTGAATATTTCATTATTGAAGTATTAGAAGATCATGTGATATAATGAAAGGTAATTCCATCTGTCTTTGTCAAAAAAATGTTAGCACAAATTTTTATATATACATAAGTCTTTCTATGGTGATATTGACTATATATGATTCCAAAAATAGACTTATACTTCATCTATCATACCAATTTATAAAATAAAACTATTTTCTACTAACTAGGGACTTTTTGTAGGATATTGGTGGCTTATAAAGGCCTGTCACACTTCAGTTGTGTGTTCGATTCATGCAACCTTGTCTGACATGATGGGTTGCCGCCCGTCCTGCAGGTTTTCCTTTTTCTAAAACTACACCATTATAACATTCCAGAAATAATATCGAAAAAATATTTAGCCGTAAACAACATCATCTGATCTACAACATATTCCATTCCAACCTTTAGGCTTACCCAAAATATTTCTACACAAATGCACAGTATAAAGAAAACATGTTTTTGAAAGGTCCAATAATAAGCATGTGAATTTCATCATTTATACCCCATATATCAGAAGATATATCTTGTTGGTCACGTTCGATACAAGTGAATACCTTAATCATGTATTCCTGAAAAATGAATTACCATAGAACCTTAGAGAATACATGAATTCTATCAAAATTTAAATCATTCCACATACCAATATTCCCAAAATTCTATATACTCAAAACATGATATCACTTTGTCCTTATATCATTCGGGAGCTTATTAATACTTTCACACATATTTTTTCTCCCTATCCCTTCTTTATGAACATATCACCCACTTTTCAAAAATATTTCATTTCAATTTCATGGTTACCGGTACCATACAATTATTGAATACCAATACATAGATATTCCAATATTCCATGAAACTATAAATGAGATTTCACCACACTATTTTTGAATCCCGTTACATAAACACTTAATCATTACACAAATTCATTGTCAAATTCAACATCACCAATAGTGATCACATGTGATTTCCCGTTTTCCTTTTCCATAAGAGGTTATTGATGTTGATCATCATTAACCCTTGGATTGGGGAATTGGTTAGCATAATGCCCCATTTCCGTGAAATTGTAGCATTGATGTGTTGGTGGTGCGTTCTCTGTAGTCTTTTCATTATTCACATGATTAGCTACCTTTTTCCCATTACTTCGGCTCTCAGCTGTTTGATACCCCTCTTTTCCACACATAAAAAATTTTCTAGTGCCATTAAGACAATATCCACCATGCCTTTTTCCTCACTTTGAGCATAATGAAACATTAGTCATCTTTTCACCATTGTTTTGAGATTTATCCTAGAACTCCATCTTTATTTTCCTGTCAAAACCATGATATAGATATGTAACACCGACTTCCAGTTCTATCTTGATAGCACAATGCACAATTTCTTCATAACTACTGAATTCTCTTATAGCTAATGCCCTTCGAAGAATTGGTTTTAGCAACTAATGAATATATCAACATGAATTTTATGTTGGATAATAAATCTATATTTATTCCCTAAAATCCATGTAAAATTAGCTACGTATATACCAACAGATTCAACAACCCTTTTCTTAAGCTCAAGAAACTCCTTTTCCATCTTCGTTTGAATAATAAGAGGAAATTACTTATTGAAAAATAAGTTCTTCAACTCATCCCATTCCATGGATTCAATAACATCTTGGGGACTTGTATTATAAATTAGAGTCCACCAATTGTCTAATTCACCTTCTAAACGATATACATCCAGAATGACTTTTTAATGTTCTGAATAGCTAAGTAGGGAAAATATCTTTTCAATGGTACTGATTTATTGTTCAACAAAAAGTGGATCTGAAGACCCACTAAAAGAAGGTGGGTGTTGCCTCATTATGGACTCAATAGAATATTGTTCCCTTCAATGCTCATGTGGATGTCCAGAATGATTCATATCTTGGGTAATTATAGAAATTGTAATTTTCACTCCATTTCACATTACATTTGGTTGCTTAGGAGGAAAATCATTGCATTGCCAAGTGCATCGATCATTAACAAGGGTTCATCAGGTTCCCACCATTATGTAAAACCGAAAAAGAATAATGTGAGGGGAAAATATCATACTATGAAAACAACATAATCATGGGAGAGTAAGTTAAATCTCTAACATCTTAGGTTTAATACTTGGTTATTCATGACCATTATCATAATTCTAGGATTATAACCTATACATTATACATAACCTTACAGACATTACTATAAATAACTTAGAAGTATATTTAGGGATCTCACTATTGTTTTCACATCCTAGTTTCCAAAAGTTAACTAAACGTTTTCTCTAATACCAACTGTAGATACCAAAATCATGACGTACTTAGACGTTACATTACTTTTGCACAATACTTAATAAATAACAAAAACAGACACCCAAAGACCATATTATGTTAGTGTATTTGGAAACTCGTAACATAATCTTCTAATTATGGTGAAATATCTTCAAAATCTCCAATTATGTTCTTACCGTTTTTTTCATACCTAAAAACTTTCTTTATATCATAAGAAAAATAAAAAATAAAATTGTTGAGCTCAAATTCTCAGTAAGGATAAATATGGAGAACATAAAAAAACCCATAAACATTTGAATGCAAAAACACGAACATAAAATATCAAAATCATAAGTAATGTCAAAAATATTGGTAGTACATAAGTCATGGATCATAAACGAGCATTACTAATGATAAATTAACAATGGAATAAATCATGTAATTATGGAAAACAATTAACCCCATGATATGATTTCAATAGTATCCATGGAATTTCTTCCAAGGCCATCATAGTGGACAAAGTCCATTACTGACCCATGTTTACTTATCATTCCAACCCTATAATACTGAACCTGATTTACTTTCAGTTCCATCCATTTCAATCTCAGGAGATATAAATCTTTTAGTAATTCATTGGAGGGAGATATAAGTCTCACCCATCTCACAATGAAATCATTCTTTCATGTCCCAAAAAATAAATATAAATCATTCATCATAACGTAACGAATAAAATGGGTTTCATATACATAATCCCATCATAACATAATCCATTTAAAATAATGGAAATAATTTCATTATAAACAATATAAAACCATGTAAATAATATGAATATTATACATGAAACATATCTATATTAATGAATGTCATCTTATATAGAAAAATATTTTTGATAAAACACATGAAATTAAATCTTGTAGAAAATATCCTTTCACATTCAAAATCATTTTCATTTCTTAAAATGCTGATCAATTTTAAAAGAAATAATTTTGTTGAAAATAATAATGAAATCATGTAGAGGATTATTTATGTAAATAAGGCGTTATGAAATCGTAAAAAAAATTCACGCCGTATAAGATAAGACAACATTATCCTCGTACTTTTTCCGAAAAAGTCAAAATGTACCTAGTATGGTAAACAAAAGAATGATTACTCTAAGACACATAGTAAAATTCAAAATGAGGTAAACCCAACATTGAAAATACATGGAAGAATAGTAAACATTTTATGAAAACAGTTTTAGAAGACATGTACATGGATGAAAAATATAACCCTAGTAAATACATACGAATACACAATATCGGAGAGAAATGAGATTGGAATAGTTTCCCCTTACCATAGGTCTAATTTCTTTTTTACGTGTCTCAAACTATTTCATAGTGGGTTTAAACATATTATAAACTTGTAACGGAACCATAATAATATATATGACATCATATATGATTCCCTATGACTTTTTATTTCCTATTCATTTGTTAATTCAATGATAAAGCATCGTTTGGGGTAAAATTATTTCATTTATTATACGTGTTTTGACATGTAATTTTTCATATGATTTTATAAATCATGATTAATTACTTCCGTAATGTAAAACATGATTTATATATCACATATATTAAATATATAAATATATATAATCGATCGATAAATTAATTGAAATACATCGTTCAATATATAAATATATATATACATAAATAATGTAGCATTATTATGTAATAAATTACATGATTATTTATTATATAACTTTATAATCATTCTTTAATGGATAATAATGGAGAATTAATCTCATGCATCATGGAGACGGTAAGTCGTATGTACGCACGAGCGACAATATCATTCTCAAGATTGTAGAATTGTATTGAAGTATATAGTGTATAATATTTCAGAATAAATATCACATTACAATAATCATATATTGTTATTTCATCCATTATTATACCCATACAAGTAGGTTGGTTATGAAAAATATATTACACCACAGTGTGGCGACGGTAAGTCGTACGTACGCACTCCCGATGATTTTATTTTTTGTAGGATGGATAGAAGGTGAAATAGGGTTGTTTCATATTTATAATAACATATCAGTATATTAGTTGTACTAATGTTATTAATTTAATATGAAACAACTAATGAAGAGTAAGTAGAAAAATAATGAAGCCTGAATGAATAGATAGAAGAGATTACGTCTTCTTCGAAGGACATCCTTTAATCTTCCTCTTAAGGGACTAGAGTTGGGTTTTTGAGAAGAGCAGCACCTATAGAATGTGACTAGGGATGTTGGGAAGATTAATGGTCATGGTTTGGCCGACAATGAAGGATCATAATGTAATGAATTGGAGAGGGATGAGGTTCTCAATTATAAGACTGTAGACGGGCACTTCTAGAATCCTCCAAAATATTAATTTTTAATAAAATCAAACCCCACATAAAAACCTAAAAAATGCCTCAATTTAAAAGCTGAGATTACATAGGGTTGTGATATCGTCAGAAAATAAAATTTAGACATGTTGGGATATTATTTAAAATCTTATCAATATTATGTATCCTTATTTAATCTTTTTAATCTTATTTGTGGTGATAATATTCTAAATTTTAAATTGTTATAAATTCGTACTAATGCGTTTTTAATATTTCATATATGGATAATTTATAAATTTCTCGACCAGATAAATTTCAATTTATAATTTTTAAATATTTATGTGATTTTTATAAAATTTAAAAATATGTAATTTTTATAAAATATCAATAGTGTCAATTTTGACACTATTGATTTTTTTTATTTTAAATTTAATCAACACAGAAGATATGTTCGAAAAAAGTATTATATATATTTCTATCATGTCATATTTATCATTAAAATTCATTTTTCACATAAATTCGTTAATATAATATCTATATTTATATTTTTATAACCATTTATTTTATATTTTTTTAATAAAATAATTACTACAAGAATTTGTATAGTTATTTAATATAATTATTTTTTCATAATAATTAAAAATAAAATACTATGATGAGGATATATATAATATAATTCATAAGAATACTTTATTTCGAATTGATCTTCTAAAACACCTAACTATTAAAATGTTATCTTTATTAGATTATGAATGTGACAACTTTGACATCATTTAAAATAATTTAATATAAATGTCATAATCTGTTTTATAAGTCTCTAAATATTACACAATCCTACCCTTGGATTCTTATGGTTTAGATATACTTGACCAATAAGTTTTGGTCATGTTTTTGGTCCTTTTTAAGGGTATTATTACTTAAATAAAAACTATATTAATGATTTTTTCACTAAAAAAATAATTTATGTATCATTAATGTATTAGCTATTAATATAATTATATATTTCTTAAAAATTACAAATAATTTTCCATAATGAATAAAAACATATTATCTATCAAATTAGTATTTATAATTGAATTAATATCCTGTATAACCTTATACTAAAAATAATATAATTAATAATGTTTGAGTGAGACATATTTTACTTTCCTTTAAATAAAATAAATTAAAGGTCTTAATCTCATCCATGTGGGTTCAAATAGATTCCATTTAGACCCATGAATGTTTTAGAGAGAAATATAATCAACCAATTGTATTTATAAATGTGTTAGGGAAAATTTATAATATTATTTTTACCCTTAATTAGATAATTTACCTTTAACTTTGGTAAATGAAATTAAACGTAGTTACTATTCATAATGTCTAAACAAAAGTTACCTATTTACACAATTTTTACCTCATGACTCAAAATGTGGAACCAGTTTTTCTAAATTCAAATATTGAATATGTAGTAATTAATTTAAAATAAATTCCATTGTCGACAAAAAAAAATTGTTTAAAATATTGCAAAAGTATGAAATGTTTTTACATATTAATTTAGTATAAAATTAATGACAATAACATAAATTATTTTAAATGAAAATAATATATTATATTTATATTTTAAAACCATTAAATATTATAATTTAACAGTATAAATGATCTCGATGAAAAAAAATTCTTTTAAGTAAAATTTAGCATATTTTTACTATTCATCCTTATGTGAAAGTTATCATAAAATTATGAAAAAGTCATAAAAACTAAATTTTTATATCCTAATTCAAAATAATTAGTTTATTTTTTCAAATTGATCTTATAAACTTGTCAAAAATTAGAATCAAATTGGGTGCGCCATCAAAAGGCGGAAAAACTGAATTTTTTTAAAATACTTATTTTACCCGAAAAAAAATATTTTGTTCTCATTCAATGTTCTAGAATATGTGTAAGATGAATGATAATGTAATAAAATTAAAAATGAGGTTAATACTATTCATAAAGGCTAGTTCATAATTTTATTATAACAATATATCGTTGTTTAGTGAAACTCGATATTGCGTACAACACACGCTATAGAAGAAGGTTGCTCTTGCGTGAAAAAAAAGCCAAGTTATTGTTCTGTGAATGATTCCTTTGACGTTGTTTTTATCAAAATATAATCATATTTAATGGAACAAAATCTATTCTCATGGTTTAATTCTATCAAAAGAACATGAAATTGAGCGTAAAATATGCCAATAATAATGTTGCGTATACTGCAAGCTAATACAACATTGCATATAGAGAAAGCTAATCGTGGTGTAGCATAAAAACAAGACATTAATAAAATTAAAAATAATATTTCTCATAAAATTTCAGGTTGTTACATTCTACCCTTCTTAAATTTAATTTCGCCCTCAAAATTCTTCGGGGTTAAAAATGGTTTAATACAAGAATGTTTCTTTCATTGAAACCCACATCGTAAATAGAGATACTAAAACACAATTTTAAAATGTAATGTAAGAAATATAATGGATACTCAAATTAACTCATCATTGTGTTTCCACATAAGAGAACATAGGTGAAAACATGGATATAGGAGAGAAATCTTACCATCAATTTCTAATGAAGAGTGGTAAAGAACATGGCAATGAAAAATCCAACGATCACAAAACAATAAATTTTTTATGATATATAGTACCATCTGATTCTTCCGATATAAGGGTACGGGGACAAAATTTTGTGGTTTTCAATATCATTTCCCTAAATTTGATGAATTTTTTCATAAAGAGAAATACTTACTTGATTTCAGTGTAATATCGTCGTTGGTCATTCCATGAACTATATCCACTTCATCTCTTATTAAAAGGAATGATATTGAATTTGTCATTCATGAATTGTTAGCAGATCATGCGATATAATGATAGGTCATTACATCTTTCAATATCAAAAAAATGTTAGCACAAATTATTAAATATACATTAATCCATATATGGTAGGATTAACTGTATATAATTCCAAAAATGGACTTATACTTCATCTATCATACCACTTAATAAAATAAAACTAATTTCTACTAACCAGGGACATCCTGTAGGCTAGTGGTGGGCGATAAAGGCCTATCACACTTCGGTTGTGGGTTTGATTCTCGTAACCTTGTCTGATGTGATGGGTTGTCGCCCATCCTGCAGGTTGTACTTTTTTCCAACCTTTAGGATTATCCAAAATACTTCTGTCCAAACTCACAGTATAATGAAAACAATTTCTAGAAAGGTCATATAACATGCATGTGAACACCATTATTTATCCACCATATATCAAAAGATGTATCTTGTTGGTCACATTCGAAACATGTGAATACTTTAATCATGTATTATTGAAACATGAATTACCATAGAACCGTAGTGAAAACATGAATGCTACCAAATGTTAACTCATTCCACATACCAGAATCCCACAAATTCTATATACTCAAACCATGATAACACTTTGTCCTTATATCTGTCAGGAACTCATTAATACTTTCAAACATATTATTTTCTCGTTATCCGTTTATTATGTGCATATCATATGCTTTTGAAATATATTTCAAAAACTTTTCATGGTTAACTATACCATTCTATATTTGAAAACCAATACATATATATTCCAACATTCCATGATACTATAAATTACATTCCACAACACAATTTTGGAATCCAATTATATACACAATTTATCATTCCACCACTTCGTTGTTGTATTCAACATCTCCAATAGTGATTTCATCTGACTTCTATTTGTCCTTTTCATTAAGTGGTTGTTGATTTCGATCATCATTAACCATTGTATTAGGGCATTGGTTTGCAAAATGACCCATTTCCATGCACTTCTAGAATTGAAGTGTTGGTGGTGAATTCTCCATTATCTTTTCTCTATTCATAGAATTAGCCACATTTTTCTCATTACTTCGGCACCCAACTTCTCAATGACCTTCTCTTCCCCACTTAAAGAATTTTCCATTATCTTAATGATAATCTCTATTATGCTTCTTTCCACACATTGAGCATAATGAAACATTTTCTTTCTTTTCACCATTATTTTATGATTTTTCCTTAAACCCCAACATTCGTTTCTTGTTAGAACCATGAGATGGATATGTAACACCAACTCCCAGTTCTACATTGACAACACAATGCACAATTTATTAATAAATAATGAAGTCTCTTATATCTAATTCCCTTCGAATACTTGGTTTTAAGCCACTGAAGAATCGATCAACTATACATTTAGTTTGGATAATAAATCCAGATTCATACCTTACAAGCCTTGTAAATTTATCATCGTATATACCAACAGATTCATCATTGTTTTGCATAAGCTTAAGGAACTCCTTTTACATGTTTGTTCGAAGAATACGAGGAAAGTAAATATTGAAAAATATGTTCTTGAACTCATTCTATCCCATGGATTCAATTTCATATTAGGGTCATTTATTATTAATTTGAATCCACCACTGGTCTGATTCACCTTCTAAATGGTAAAAAAGCTAGAATGTATTTTTCTTATTCTAAACTGATAAGGATGGAAAATATCTTTTCAATGGTACTGATTCATTGTTTAAAAATAGGTGGATCAAAAGAACCATTGAATGAAGGTGGGAATTTACTCATGAAGGAAATAATAGAATATTATTCCCTTCAATTCTCATGTAGAATTCCGGAATGATTCATAGCTTGTTTAAGTATAGCAATAGGATTTTTCACTCCATTTCCAATAACATTTGTTTGTTCCAGAGGACAATCATTGCATTTCCTAGTGCATAGATCATTAACATTGTTCCTTAGGCTTCCATCTATTATCTAAAACCCAAAAAACAATAGTGTGAGAGGCAAAAATCATAATAGGAAAAAAAACATAATCAACGGAAGGTACATTCAAACTCTATCATCCTAGGTTAAATCCTAGTTTACTCATGATCATTACCATAATTCTAGGATTATAAACTGCACATTATACTTAACCTTACAGATATCCCTAGACATACCATCGAAATTTATCTAGGGATCTCAATAATATTTTTGCATCCTATTATCAAATGGTTAACTAATCATTCCCTCTGATACCAGCAATAGAGACCCAAATATTGACATACATAGAAATTATATTAAATTTTCTAAATACTGAATGCATAAGAAAAATAGATTCCCAATGGCCATATTAGTTTAGTGAATTTGGGAACTCGGAACATAATCATCTAATCAAGGTAAAAGATATTCAGCATCTCCCTTAAAGATCGTCCGCTTTTGTTTTTATAGTTAAACCAATTCTATATACCCTAGAAAAAAGAAAGCACTAAAAGGGTAAGATAAAATTCATGGTAAGGGAAATCATGGAGAACATAAGACAACCCATAATCATTGGAATGTAAAAACATGAACATAAAACATCAAAATCCTGAGTAAATACATAAATCATGGAAGTACATAAGTCATAAATCATAAAAAAAATTAATCATGATAAAATAGCATGGGAATAAAACATGTAATTGAGGAAAACCATTAATCACATGATAGGATTTCTCTAGTATCCAATGAATTATTTCCAAGACAATCATAGTTGAAAAATTCCATTACAGAACCAGGTTTACAGGTCCTTCCAACCCTATAATACTGAACAAAATTAACTTTTTGTTCCATCAATGACTATCTCATGAGATATAAATCATTACCCAATGCATTTGAGGGAGATATAGGCCCCACCATTCTAACAATGAAATCATTATTTGGTGTTACACAAAATAAACAGAAATCGTTCATCATAACCCAATGAATAAAATGAGTTTCATATACTTTATCCCATCATAACATAATACATATAAAACAATGGATATAATTTCATTATAATCAAAATAAAACCATATATATAATAGGGACATTATACCTGAAACAGAACCATATTAAATAATGTCATCTTAGATGGAAAATAGTTTTGATAAAACACCTGAAATGAATTCTTGATGAAAATATCCTTTATACTTCAAAATCATTTTCATTTCTAAAAATCATGTGAAATTTTAAAAATAATAATTTTGTTGAAAATAATAATGAAATATTGTAGTGGAAGCGTTATTTAAATAAGGAATCATGAATTCATAAAAACCTATTCACGTCGTATAAGTTAAAAAAACATTTTCCTTGTACTGTTTCCGGAAAAGTCAAAAAGTACCTCATATGGTAAACAAAATATTGTTTCCTTTATACCACATAGTAAAAGTCAAAAAGAGGTAAACATTACTTTGAACATACATGGAATAATAGTAACATTATATGAAAATATATTTAGAATACATGGACATGAATGATAAATATAACCCCATTAAATACTTATGAATAAACAATCTCGAATAGAAACGAGAATGGAAATGTTACCCCTTACCATATGTCCAATTTCTTCCACACGTGTCTGAAACTCTTTTATAGAGGGTCTAAACATATTATAAACTTGTAACAGAACCATAATAATATTTATGATATCATATATGATTACCTATGACTTGATATTTCCCGTTCATTTGTCAATTCCATGTTGAAACATCGTTTTGGGTAAAATCATTTCATTTATTGTACGTGTTATGACTTCTAATTTTACATATTATTACTTAGATCAGGATTAATTTCTATTATATTGTAAAACATGATTTATATATCACATATATTTAATATATAAATATATATAATTGATCGATTAATGAATTGAAATACATAGTTCATGGAGAAGGTAGGTTGTACGTACGCATGGACAATATTTTTGTTTCCTTATTGAATTAAATAGAAGTAAATGATATATATATATATACAAAAATCCAGTAGATTTATTATGATATATATTTTATGAATAAATATTATATATACTTTCAATAATTCTGGAATGGTTTTTCAGGGATAATGAATCTCATCATTATGGAGACGGTAAGTCGTACATACACATGAGCGACAATATAATTCCCATGATTGTGGAGTTGTATTAAAGTACATGGTGTATAATATTTAAAAATAAATATAACTATAAAATAATCATATATAGTTATTACATCCATTATTATACCCATACAAGAAGGTTGGTTATGAAAAACAGATTACACCATGGTGTGGAGACGGTAAGTCGTATGTAGGCACGCGCAGTGATTTTGTTTTTCATAGGATGGATGAAATGTAAAATAGGGTTGTTTCATATTTAAAATACCATATCATAATATTAATTATACCGATGTTATTACTTTATAATTAAACAACTAAATAAGAGGATGTAGAAGAATAAGGAAACATGAACGAATCAGTAGAAGATATTACTTCTTCCTCAACGAACCTCCTTTAAACAACCTCTTAAGCGACTACATTTGGACTTTTGAGAATACTAAAACCTCCATAATGTGACTAGGGAAGTTCAGAAGAGTAATGGATTAGAGATGGCTGAGAATTATGTCTAAAAATGGTGTGAAGAGGAGAGGGATGAGGTTCCCTTTTATAAGATAAGAGAGGAGCACTTTTGGAAACCTCAAAACCTTAATTTATAATAAACTCAACCCCCACATAAAAACCTCAAAAATGACTCCAATTCGAAGACGAGATGATTTAGTGTTGTAATCTAATCAGGTAATTAAATTTATACATGTTTTAAAATTATTTTAAACCTTATCAATTTGATTTATCCTTATTTAATCAATTTAATATTATTTGTGGTAATATTCTAAATTTTAAATTGTTCTAAATACTTACTTTTGTGTTTTTAATTGTCTATAATTAGATTCTTTATGTCATTTTAGACCATATATATTTAAATTTTTAATGTTGAATTATATTTGTGATTTTTGATCATTTTAATAATATGTAATTTTTATAAAAAATCAATAGTGTCAATTTTGACACAATTCATTTATTCAAATTTAAATAAAATCCACACAGAATATATGTTCGAACCAAAATATTACATAGATTAATAACATCGCAAATTTATCTATAAAATTCTTTTATAACAATAATTATTTCATATAATATTTATTTTCATATTTTTATAACCATTTATTTTATATTTTAATTCAAAAAATAATTACTACAACATATTTTTATAATTATTTAATATACATATTTGTTGCATAAAAAATAAAAATAAAATACTATGATTAAGATAAATAGAGTATCATTCATAAGAATACATTTGGTATAATTTATATTCAAAAAAACCAAACTTTTAAAAAAGTTATCTTTATAAAATTATGAAGGTGAAAATAATGACATCATTTAAAATAAAATAATATAAATGTCATAATCTTTTTTATAAGGCTTTGAATGGTCCAAAAGTAGACCTTTGGATGAATGTGGTTAATATATACTCGACCAATAAGGTTTGGTCAAGTTTTTGGTCCTTTTGAAGAGTATTATTATTTTAATAAAAACTATATTATTGAATTTTCACTAAATAAATAATTTCATCATCATTAATGTATATGATTTTAAGGTAATTATGTATCTCTCAAAAATTAAAAATAAATTACCACGAAGAAGAAAAATATATTATATATCAAATGAGTGTTCATACTCGAATTTATATTCTATAAAACCTTATATTAAAAATAATTTAGTTATTAATGTTTGAGTGAGACATCTTTCACTTTCCTTTATAGAAAATAAATTAAAGGTTTTAATCTCATCCAAGCGGGTTACAATAGATTCCATTTCAACCCTAGTATTTTTTAGGGAGAAATATAACCAACTAATTATATTAACACATGTGTTATGAAAATATCATAATATTATTTTTATCCTTAATTACCTGATTTAACTTTTACAGTGGTAAATAAAATTAACCGTAGATACTATTCATAATGTCTAAAAAATAATAGTTGCATATTTACATAATTTGGATCTCATTATTAAAAATATTGAATACATTTTTCCCTATTCAAGACTCAGAAAATGTAGTAATTAATTTAAAATTAATCCCACTATCGAAAAAACAGGTTTTTTTCAAACAATGCAAAATTTTGAGATGTTTTTACCAATGAATTCAATATAAAATTAATGATAATGACCTAAAATATATTTAATGGTAAAAATAAATTCTATTTATACTTTAAAACCAATATATATTACAATTTATCCATATAAATTATCACGATGAAGAAAAATTCTTTTAAGTAAAATTTTGTATATTTTTACTATTCATCAAAATATTGAAGTTATCATAAAAATAGGAGAAATTTATCAAAATTAAATTTTTAAATAATGATTCAAAATAATTATATTATCTTTTCAAATTGATTTTATAAACTTTTCATAAATTATGTTTAAATTGGGAGTGCCATCAAAAGGTGTAAAAATTGCATTTTTTTAAAAAATAATTATTTTAACTGAAAAATATATTTTGTTTCATAACATGTTCTAGAATATGTGTAAGATGAATTATAATTTTATAAAATTCAAAAGGTTGTAAATAATATTTATAATGGATAGTTCATAATGATATTATAACAATATATCACAGTTTAGCGAACCTCGATATTGCGTACAACACACGTTATTGGGGATGGTTGATCTTGTGTGAAATGCAGGACAACTTAGTTTTAAGTGAATTATTCCATTGGTGTTTCGTATAACATAATATAATATTAATTAATAGATCAAATCTATATTCCGTGTTGAATTCTATCAAAAAAACATGAAATAGAGTGTAAAATTAGTCAATTATAGTCTTGCGTGTACTGCATGCTAATACGATGTTCTGTATATTACAAGCTAATATTGGTGTAGCATACAACAGAAGACATTGATAAAATTAAAATGATTATTTCTCACTAAATTTCATTGTGTTAATGACCTTCTTTTCAACAGTTAAAAAATTTACTCTTCCCTTTAAGACAATTCCCTCCATGTTTCATTCCTCACTTTGTGCATAAGGGAAAACTCATATTCTTTTCAGTGTGGTCTTTATATTTTCTTTTAAATTCAATATTCTTCTTCATATAAAATCTATATGGTTGATTGGTTACTGTAATCCCAATCTCATCAATGAGGGAAAACCGAACAAATTCTGCATAGTCATAGATGTACCTTATAGAAAATGCCCTTTGGAGACTAGGTTTTGAGACACTAAATAATGATCTATATAACTATCACGTTGGATAATATTTCCAGAATAATACCTTACAAGTCTTTTCAAAGTTTCTACATAGGTACCATAAGATTCACCATCCATTTTATAATGTTCATGTAACTCCTTCTATAACTTTGTTCGAAGAATAAGTGTAAAGCACTTATATAAAAATAAGTTCTTGAACTCATCCAATCCCAAAAACTCAATTTAATCTCATTGCCTTGTATTCCTTATAAGATTCTACCATGGATCATCTTCACCTTCCAAATGATGTACTGCTATGTGGACATTATCATATTCCAAACATTGTAGAAGTAAAAATAACTTTTTAGTGGTATTGATCTAATGTTCAACCACTATTAGGTCAAAATACCAACCGAAAGAAAGTGGACACTGCCTCAAGAAGGGCTCCAGAAAATGTTCTCCATCTTCTTCACATTTGTAAGTGCTATATGATTAATAGATTTGGAATGTTCTGTGAGTGGGGATACAAGATTTTTCCTTCCATCTACTATAAAATTTGGTTTCACAAGGGTACAATCCTTTCATTTCCCATCGCATTCATCATTAACACTGTTCGGTCAGGTTTTTCTGTTGATTAAAACAAGGAAGCCTACTGTGAGAAACAAAAATCATAATAGGAAACCCACATAATGATGAATAAAATTTCAATTTAGGAATCTTTAGGATGTATCCTAAGTTATTCATGGCCATTTATAAAACACTAGATTGTATCCTGTACATAGACTTATCCTTATAGTTCTTACTATGGCTTTATCATACTAGTTTCCAAAGTATAACTATAATATTCCTCTAATAAAAAACAACAATGACCCATACATTACATACATTTATATTTCGTCAGAATTGATGTATATTTATTACAACATATAACAATATCATAAGAGGACTTTTTAGGTATAACACCTTTAGACACATGGAAACATAAACAACATGTTCATAAAATATCGACATTATATCCTATTTATTACATTTCTACTGAACTCCTTTTTGGATTATCATACTTAATATCATTCTTCCTAATGTGGATAAATAAACATACAAAAGAGTGATCTCAAATGCTCAGAAATGGTAAACAAAGGAAATATTCATAATATATAACATTTGAAATTTTATCATGTATATAAGAGATCATAATATCATGTCATGGTTTAAATCAAAAAAGTGAAATTTTATCCCAATAATCATAAAAAACATGAAATTATTTTGAATAAACACAATATCAAAGAAATTCATTTCATATTAGTCATGGCTCACATCCATAACCATTATAGCAGACTATGTCCATTAATTAACTGAGATCACTCCTCATTTGAGCCATGTATTACAAAACTATATTTACTCGTCATTACAGCCTTGTTTATATCATGAGATATAAATCATTACCTAATGAATTGAAGGAATATATTGGTCTCAACCATCTCATAATGAAACCATTATTATGTGTTACACAAAAACATAAATCAGACATCATAGCATAATCCATGTAATAAAATGGGATTATTAAACATCATGCAATCATAAGATAATCCATATATGATAAATGGACATCAGAAAAATAACTCCACCATAAAATTAATATAATAAATTTAACAATTTTTATATAAACCTAACCCTATGTCATCATATATGGTAAGTAATTTTAATATAACATTTGAAATTAATTCTTCAGAAAAATTTCCATTATTCTAAAAAAAAATTCGTTTCTCAAAATGTTATGAAATTTTTAAAGAAATGAATTTAATTTACAACACACTATTAAACATGTATTTTATGATTCTTGGAAGTAAAAAAGTTGTGAATATTTAAAAACACATTCATTCTATATACGTTAAAAAAATATTCTCCTCATACTTTTGCTGGAAAAGTAAAAAGTAGATTGTATAATAAACAAATGAAATATTACTTCCATACAACGTTAATAAATTAAGAAGATGATAAAAATGACATTAAATATACATAGAATAATATTGATCAATTTACAAAATAATTGTTTTAAAAAATGGACACAGCTGTTAAATATATCCCTAGAAAAAAACATACGAATAATAATTCTCAGATACAAAAATGATTGGAAAAGTTATCCATTACAATAGGTCCAATATGTTTCGTATATATCAGAAAATAAAGTATAATGGTTTAATTAAAAATAATAATTTATTCAAGAATCATAATAATTTTTATGATAACTTTTATGATTATATTTTCATTTTTTTGTTAGTAAAATTTCATTGTTACTCGTTATCCGGGCATTAAATAATTTAGTTCTTATGTATATTTTTTCAGATAAGATCTTGTTCCACATTTTTTATTACAATATTATCATTTACATCAACTAATTAGTATAATATATATCATATTTATTAATTCAATTCATTTATATGATCATTATTTAATGAATATTATGTGAAACAAATCACATCACACAAAGGAGTTGGTAAGCCGATCGTACGCATGAGAGACAATATCATTCCCATAATTGTTGAGTGGTATTAAATTGGATGGTTTATAGTATCTCATAATTAGTATCATGATATATTAATCCTATATAGTTATTATTTACACCATTATAGTCATATAACTATGGTGATGGTGAAAAACAGATTACACCGTGCTGTGGAGACAGTATGCTGAACATACGCAGGTGCGGTGAAATAATTTTTTATAGGTTGGAAAGAAGGTTAAATAATGTTTTTTCATATTTATAATATCATATAATTATATTTTTGACATTTATGATATTACATTATACGAAAACAAGTAATGAATATGATGTAGAAGAAGAAAAAATTTGAATGAATCTGTAAAAGATATTACATCTTCCTCAACGTGCATCCTTTAAATTTCCTCTTTACGCAGTAGAGATGGATTTTATTGAAGACAAGAACCTCTAGAATGTTTCTATGGATGGTTATAAGAAAAATCGTTATGGTTTTATGGGATTTAATTCTCAAAATTGTGTGGATATTTGAGGGTGGACGTTCTCTTTTATAAGAGGGGAGGGGGGAACTTTATGATACTCTCAAAAATATTAATTTATAACAAATTAAATTTCAACTAAAATGGTCCAAAACATATTTTATTAAAATATAAGAACAATTTTGTTAGAATAAAAATCATATAAAAATATTAATACATGTTTATAATGTTTTTTTATCCTTATCTTTTATCTCTAACCATTATTTTACCCATTTTAATATTACTGCGATATCATATTATTTACACATTGAGGGTTAATGTAATTTCCATATCATTTAATAGGACCCCAAAAAAAGTTATATATAGAATATTTGGGCTTCAATCTACAATTTAGCATAGTCTAAATTTTTTGAAAATTAATATCATTTAATAAACTATTTCATTTTTAATTTATGAATTGTGTCAATTTCTGACACAATTCATACATGAATTATTAAAAATTCATACTAACTTTATTCCTTCACAAATATGACATTAACTCAGTGATAGTTTTTCAATATTGTCCAAAAAATTCATGGATGACATCAAAATAACCAAATTACATTTTTTTATTTATAAACTCATTTATTTAAATGTTTTGATAATGTTGTTATCAGTACATCATATTTGAGTCATAAATAAATCTATTAATATAATCTCTAAAATTATAAATAAAAATCCATGATGTAGAAAAACTATTTTATCTTCCTAATGACTATTTATAAGCATATATGTCAGTTCTATAACTATATATTAAAATCAATTTAGTAAAAGATATACATTTAGGTTATAATCATCTTTGATTTAATATAATTTTTACAAAATGTCATTTTCATATCCATGTGAATCTAAGGGGTCCCAAAAAAGACACAAAGTGGCCCATTATCAGAAATATTTCATCCAATATTATTAGAACAAGTTTTACGGTATTATTATATTATTATATTATTATTTTTATACCCATATTTACTAGATTTACCCTTAAACAATTGTAAATAAAATAATTATTGCAGTTACTATTCATAAATTCCAAAAAATAAAATGTACATATTCTCCAAATTTGGACCTTATAATACAAAATATAGAATAAATTTTTCGAAATTCAAAACACTTAATCTTATTTAATTGAATTTAAATTAAACTCGTAGTTTAAATGATAATATGATTTTGAAAAGAGAAAACATTGCAAAAGATTAAAATGATTTTACCTAGGAATTTAACATAAAATTAATACTAATGAACTAAATTATATTATATAATAATATTATATTCTATTTATAATTTAAAACCATTAGATATTATAATTTAATCATATAAATTACCTTGATGAAAAATGTTTTAAGAAAATTATATTTAATATTTGTTATTCATCAAAACATTAGAGTTATCATAAAAATATCATAAATCTATCCAAAGAAATTTTTTATTTCCCACTTCAAAATAAAAAGTTTTTGTTATCATATATAAATAATTAATGCATCAAAATAGTAATTTAAAATGGGATCTCCATTTAAAGGTATTAAATTATCCTTTAAAAAATTGTTTCTTATACATAAAATAGGCTATTATTAATACCCTATGAAAAAATATCGATTGGATGAATTTTAAAAAATATTAAGAATATAACACACATATATCATTAATATCAATAAAAAATTTAATTAACTCAATAATACAAATATCTGATTGATTTTTATTTTTCATAAATAATTTATAGATAATGAATTCATAATGCAGTTTCATAAGTCAGACATAATTATTCCCACTAACCTAACTGCTAGGCATATCATATATCATCATAACTCATTATTGTGTGAAAAGAAAGCTACTGAAGAAAAAAATTATTTAAATAAAATATTTTATAAAAACATCTATGTGCTACACTATAACATCGTATAAAATTATTTTTATTTGTAATGAGATATAGATCAATATGAAAATAGGATCATACTATATATTTCAGTCAATAATATGTCAACAAATAAATTATCATTAATCTTAAAATAAAATTATGTATTTTATATAACATTAGTATAAAAGTCCCAAAAAATTATGACATAAAAAATTACTGAATGGAATGAATGTAATTGATAGTGAATTTTATGTTAGTCTAATAAAAATTTAATCAATACCATTATGTACACTATTTTATACAAATATTTCATCAATAAATTTGAAAATATTTTATCATAATAAATAAAAAAGAGATATATATATATATATCGTAAGAATAAATTAAACATCCAGTAACAATTATTTCTGTATAAAACACATTATATTGAAATGGTTCGATGGTAAAATTTTCAAATCTATAAATAATATAGAGAATGCTACAATGATTTTTTTTAGTTAGTTCCCTAGAAACAACTATCATTAGAATTTATATTATTAGAATATTCAAACACATATGTACTAATAAATATCATATCACATGATGGTTGTACTTCAACATTACATTGATGTTATAATAAACAGAGAGTGTTTTTTCTCATTTAAATGGCATATCAATTACCCTCTATGATGAGAAACTGGAACTAGAATAACCGTATTCATAAACAAATTTTTTATAGTCAGATTTAATATATTAATTAAGATATAGATGATTTTGGTCATATAAATTTGGAAGGAGGATGAGGGATGAATTTATCATTAAAAAAATTAAATCAAATAGACATATTTTAACAAAAATTTGAAATAAAAACGACTTTGAATAGATAATGTTATTAAACTGAATAAATTGACTGAGTGAAAATTAGATAGATTAAATTAATGTAATAATTTCAACGTATGTTAGGCCCAAAAATGAGAAAATAAAATATATTATTATATATATACTTATATTTAAGGATTTAATGTGATAAATAAATTAAAATTGATAACTCAATTTGATAAGTTGTTTAGATTTATCACATAAGGTTCCCATATTTCTCCACCCCTTAATAAGAAAGAAGTGCCTTGTAAAATATTTCCATTGTTATTAGTATAATAAAATGAACCCAAACCTTTTATTAATTAAATAACAAAAAATCAATAAAATCATGGTTTTAATGGAGAATTAAGAATCATGTTTTTTGGTTTTAATAGATATATAACAACCAAAGTTAAATGATTTTTTTTGAAATAAAATATATTCTGAGTCAAACGATTGTACAAATTTGATCCTCTATCTCACTAAAGGAAACTATATAAATAAATATTGAGAGATATATATAAGGGTGATATCCTTTTATGATATTAAAATGGAATATTGTATCATTAAGAGGATGGCCTAGAGAATTATTGAGATTCCACATCCAGATTCAACTAGAGAGCTGTTGAAAAATATTTTTGTATTATCATGGACACTCAGGAAATACTTTTCTTGTACCCATGAGGACATAGAAAATCGTAGAACCAAATTTAGTGAACCAAGAATAGATATGTCTTGAAACCCCCAAATACTTATTAGTGTTGATTGGGTAGTTAATGGGATGCCTATAACATGATATTCATTTTCTCCACCAACTGGTTGGCCAATGAGAATTCACTCGCTAGCCAGTGAGTCTTTTAGATATATGGTTGTACTTCTACATTCCACTCGTAAGCTACTGCTTCCTATTATAATATGCATTAATAAGTGTCTTCACTGTCCCATTCAATGTTCTTATTTGGAACTTCTATCCACAATCCACAACTTCAACACATTCTAAAATATATAATAATGATATTAAAGAATTATTAAAAGTATTTATTTGAGCATTCATTATAATCTAAAAACCATCACTTTTCTAATTAAAATTCATATATTAAAACATCAACAATGAAACCATTTTATATATAAATATTTTATTATAATAATCAAAACAACTTAACAGATGGATATGTATAATAATCTACCCATGTTTTATGGAAAACATACCTATCATAGAAATATATATTAAATTTAAATCAAGATAACAGAATATATCAAATGAGTTTAATTAACCACACATTATTTTAAAGAGAAAAATAATCACCAATATAAAAAACAAAATTAGATATACATCAAGTGAAAGAAATATATCCCCATTAAAAGAACTTTTCCACCCCTTGGATTTAATTTAAAAATTGAAAAAACTTATCATAATAGCATAAACAACTCATTATATAAAAAAATATTCAATGAAAACATATTCAAAAAAATAAAAATAACATCTACCACTTTGTGATTATCAAAAAGGAAAGTAAGGTTGGATAAAAGATAAGATACTTCATTGAGATAGACATTTAAAACATGATTTTGTAGAAAAAATTCATCAAATAAAACATGTATTCAATATAAGAAACATAAATAATTCTTGGATATGAGATTTAGGGATATTATGTGATTAAAAAACTCTATATACAAAATAAATAGAGAATATATTGAATGAAGTAATGAACATGAGATAAAATATCTATAATGTAATTATTCTAAAGACTGTAGATTTATTATAAGCACAAATTGGTTGAATAGGAATTAATTGTTTTTGTTATACTGGATAGATAATTATTCAATTTTTAAAGTTGATAATGATATTTCTGATGAAAGTATTCAATCAAATATAGGAATTGAATGCTCGTTATGGGGATATTATCTTTTTCACGTGAAATTTATAAAAACAATATTTGAGTCAAAATAAATATTATCTCACACTATGAGTTTATTAGATGAATATTTTAATCATATGAAATGTATTTTAGATTATGATCATATTTTACTGAGTACCCAATCCAGAGCCTAACCACCGGTGATTCACATGTATTCTTTTGTTCTCTGAACAACACTAATTGACTGTTGGGTGCTATAAATGAAGATCAATCATCTTCTGTTATTCATCTTGATCACTTCACATTATATCAATATCGATGGATTCTATCATGTAATTCTCATTAATTAGAGGACTAGAGAAGGATGAATCTTGAGAGTATCCTTTTGGGCATAATTATTCTCAATTATCAATTAAACCTATAAAATAGGCAAAATGTCTATTTATATTGTTAGCTTGTCCATAAAATATTTATTGAATTTAAAAAATTCCCTGATATAATATTGTAAACCTTATATTCGCCTAATCCATATAGTTATAATTTTATTATTATTAATTTTTTTCTATTTTTCATTAACTAGCCCAATGATAAACATTATTTAACCCTATATTAAATTAACATTTATCCTCAGATGTGATCTTGGTTAATTTATCCTCCTCAACAATTAAATAATATATTAGTAACTAATTTTTTATTTATATATAATCTATTAAATGTCTATTATATTAATATCTATAAAATATTTACTAAATTAAAGAAATATTCTTCTACAATATGGAGAACAAATATTTATTTAATATTTGGGATCGATAAAACATGAAAAATATTCTCCCAAAATCTTGAGAATAATATTTATTAAATTTATTTAATGAAAATTTAATTTAATCATGATCAATAAAAACCCACACATTGTGACCCTCTAGGTTTTATTTCCACTGATATTAAGTGGGTTTTCCTACATTTTAAAACTTCTCTCAAGAATTGGGTTGTGGAACCAAAGATAATTAAGTTAATTTTACAATGTTGAAAACCACATATGTGTAGTCACTGTGTAATATAATCTATTTTAAAAAATAACTATTAAAAAATATACACACAAGTGTTTTCAACCTATTTGACTGATATATCAATCTTTGAATATATGAAATTAACTCAATCTCAAAAAAAGAATTTTTAATTTAATATCATAATATAATTTCAATAAAAATTTTGAGATATTAAATTCCAATAATATTGAAGTAACATATCCTTCATAAACATATAAATTAATTAAAATTTCATTCATGACACACCTAATATATTCCAATTCCCTTGAACATTATGAATCACATTTTATTCAATAAATAAAATTTCCTAAGACATTAATTACATTATTAAGAATACCTAAAGTATAAAGACCATTATAGACATTTGAAAATAGGTATATCAGATGACACATAATAATGATGAATTCTTTCAGGTTATTCTATTATCATAGTCTACAATATTGATGATTACCATGTGGGGAATTCATGAGATAAATTCTCTTCCACTTATTAATACACAATCCAGAAAATCAACATTCTTTGTGTCCCATCATATTATTTGATCCCATTTAAGAACTATATTCAAACATATCTTAATGGTAATTAAATGTTCTCAACATAGCGTTGAACTACTATGATCTTATCAATGTGATAGTTACTCTATGGAATTATTACAATATTTTCATTTAAGACAATAAAAGTTTTTATTTAATTGTATTATTAATATTTAAATATAAAAATATAATTTTAATAAAAAGTACAGACAATTGGGTAAGGAACATGAAATCAAATAGACTACAACTAATAGATCCATAAAAATATGAATTTTTTTCTATCATACCACACATGATGATCATGTTTTCTTAATGTTATGGATTTATTCAATGGGTTCTCCATGTTTTCATCCATGGATATGCAACTCAATGTGATGACACATATTTGAGAATCGTTCAGGAAGATATTACACATCTTATTTGTATAAAATCAGTATGGGTGTGAACAATGATTATTTTAATGGTCTAATGATGTAGTATTGTCAAAATAAAGTGTGATTGGATCCTTACTAGAAGGTACCTCATCACTATTTTGAAAAAAGATTCATTTACCAACAATTTCCATAGCTACTTAACAAGACATAATTTACCCCAACTCTACTACAAAATCAATTACCTAAACATTCATCAAGATATCCCTACACCAAATACCTACATTTAGAGTAAACATTTATCAAATATTTTCTTTATAATAATGTATATATATATGTGGAAACGAGTATATGAATTTCCATGATGATTACTTTCTCATCTCTTTGTTAAACTAGGAAAATATACATAGTATGATTGAGATACTAAAGGATAGCCTTGACTACCATCCAATTGTGTTCACATTTTTTATATTGATATCTACATAAAACAGATAAGATATATGATACATGTGTGATAATATATAACATGTAATAAATGATTTATCTAATCACTAATTCATATAACGCCTTTTTAATCCTTTTTCATTCCTCATGTGTTTGGGGAAATTTTTTCCTAAAAAGATAAATTCCATGTGATATTTGAAACAACACCATATTAATGTTTTCTATACTAAATCCTTCCATTATCTTTACAATATATGTACCGTAAATTAGATTTAGATTTAAGTTAAATCTATCAATGTTGATCATGATTCAAATTTTTTTACCTATTCCATTCTTGGAGAACTATCTATTTAACCAACATTTCCAAAACTACATGAATTGTATCAGATTTCCAGTATGTACTATTTTATTAATAAAATATATTACATAAATTAATTAACTCTAAAAATTGCATTTAATTAACCATGTCCTGAATTTGATATCTATGAAATGAAAATACAACATGTTTCCCTCAAACCAACTATTCCAAGACCTTGATTCTTTCTTCAATTGAAAATTTTTTATTTTGAATTTACATTCTTTATTGGCATCAGTTGGTTTTATAAACCCTATTAGTTGTGTCATTATGACATATTCATCAAGGTTTCTATTAATTAGGGTCATTTAAAAACCCATTCTTCTATTATAATACACAATGAAAACTATAATGGAAGGTTGAATTAGGATGTAATTCAGTATAACAACTACTGTAAACATTGTGTCGTATTCTATTCCTTACTTCTATTTGAAACTTTTTTCAACCAATCATGACATGTATGTACTATCTCATCCATATATTCCAATATTATTCTATGATACCTATTTATTACTAATAGTACATTCATCTAGTATACGGTCAACAAAAGACTCTGATATGTTTGCATCAGGGAATCTATTTTAGAATTAACATTTTCAGAAATGTAAACCTCTCATCAAATTAATACATCCTTGTAGATTATAGGGTCATTATTATCAACTAATAATGTGCCTCGATATAAAATTACAAGGAAAAAAAATTTCATTTTGGTTATCTAACCTATCTTATACACCATTTATGAAATTATGTATCAATAACATCATCATCAAAAGTTAAATATAGAATTTTTCCCTATTCCAAATTATTTTTACATTTTTCATAGACTTGATCAGATTATATCTTTACCCAAACATATATTATAGTTATATTATCCCAATCAAGAATATATTGTGTCTTTCATCTATTAAGTGTTTTTTTTCAAATTTTTATTATAGGTAATAACCCTTGTTTCATTTTGAAGCTCTATAAATTTATACCTTTTTATTTATAGTGAATTTTTTTTATCTAAGACTCCTTAACTAACACTTCACATCCCCATACATGTATGTACGAAAATATGTGGTTTTTCTATCCCACTTTTATTTTTTAATACCATCTTTAACCTTATTTGTAACCTAGTATATTATTTTTGATGGTTTCTATAACATGTAACCCGAAAAATAATTATAGAAGACTCGCATGACTCATTATTGATATAACTATTTACAACATGGTATGGTTCCTCCCCTATAATACACTATTCCATTATGGTTCATAAGGATGTGTTATTTGAGAGAGAATCTGAGAATCCTATAAATATGCAATGATTTATTCATTTAGATATTACCCACTATGGTTTGAGATGAGTATCATAATCTTATTACAAAGTTGTTAATCAACACAACTCTGGAATTTCATGAATATTTCAACGGGATATCAATTATGTCTCATCGTGTTGAAATATCCATATCAAATAAAAATAATTAGAAAATGTTATGAATTGTGAGTAACAACCCCGTTCATCAACTAGAAATGGTCCACACACATTATTATAAACAAATTATAGAATCTATGTGTCCTTTTCCAATGTTCCACTAAATAGAGTTTTTACTATTTCATTGTAATCATGTGTAACATGAGTTTTGTTTTTTATTTCATTATAATATAAATACCCATATAAAGGTAATTTATTGATACACATTTGGATAACATTGTATTTCTAATGATTCAATTGTTTTTTGTGGTATGATACATTTTAATTAATTTCATTATTGAATTCCATTATTTATCAGGTAATTGATAAACATGAAGACCATTATTTAAATGTGTCTTCCAGTAAAAAATTATATCCTTATAAAAGATACATCATTTATTCTGAAAATTTAAAATAAATCCCTCAATATCGATTGCAGATATTGAATTTTTTTTGGAAACATGTAGAACATAAAATTAATATTTTATTTCCAAAATCATTTAATTTGTAATGTGTTTTGGTACTCCCCAAAAGACATAGTAGAAATTATTTCTCCATTTAATGATTATAGAGCTACATCGCCTCAATAAATTCTCAAAACTCTACATGGAATCTATATTTGAATACATATTTGAGTTGAAAATACTAAATTTAATACAAAATTATTAAAAAATAAATACAAATACACATAAATATTCAACCAATATCATTTTCAAATAGTGAGTTATTCTTCCAATGACCCCTATTACAACAATAATATTTTATAAAATCATTTTACCTTAATATCCCGTTGAGTTTTATTTTATTGGAAGGGGTTTGGGAAGAATAATAAATCTTAAAGATCATCACATGGACTTTCAATTTATTCACCTAATGGAATGAATAATTTTCTCACTTCGTATCTTAATCAACATGATGAATATGAGTGTGAATATATTTAAGATTATTATATATTTTTTGATGATAAATTAAAACATATATGTAGAAACTCTGAGGGCGTGATGCATGAAAGAGATCTTTCTGCAGTTCTTCAAGATGTTTAATCACTAAAACCTCATTGTGCTAAATCTAGCCAAACATTTTCATTGTTAAAGGTCAGAATGAAACACCTTATCCATGATTAATATATTATAGTGGGTTGTAAGTCTCAATGATTTTCCATTTAGTAATCTATTGATATAGTCCACTAATATATTTTGGAGAATTTAATAAGCACATATATCTTTATATTCTTTCATGTATTAACTATAAATTATTGAACCACTTAAACAATATATTTTGTATATGCCTCTCATGTGTTTTTCATAATAATGAACTATTTATCAATGACATTATTATTTTATGGAGAAATATGTAATTATTCTATAATATTGGACTTCCATTGAAGCCACATAACATTCCATACGTCTATGAATATTTCTTGTTTGTTACTTCTAGTAAGGATATAGTCCTCATCTAAAATTTCTCAAAATTATAATGTAGTTAATGAATATTAAATTATTCTATAATTATAAAAGATCATATTATTAGTACTATATATAATTACAATTTATTTGATAAATGATAATAGATTTAATTTTATTATGTGACCCAATATTTTATCAAGTCTCAATAGGCCTCAATTTTAAATTCAGAAAATCCCATCAATCTAGATATTATTTTGGCAAGGACCCATTTTTTTCATTTTCAAAAACCATATGATGGATCAGTAAATTACATAAAGTTTTATCAGATTATGGGTTATACCCAAAGTGGGATTATACATCCTTGATCTAGTAACTGGCCTTCCCAATCTATAATGCCTAACACATAATTCATTTACACTTTCCCCAAATGTAAATTAGTCTTATCGAGGGTTAATTAAATTTATTAAAATTGGTAATGTCAACCAAAAAACATAATAACATTATGTTAAATGCAATTGTTCCATATAGAATTGTTAAAACACATAGATCTTTAGTTTTCATTCCAAATCCAGTAATGGAAGGCATAGCCGGATTAAATATATAGTTGAATATTTTTTTTATTATTCATGAATTTTTATTATTTTATCCTTTGTATTCCTTGTTAATATTAAGTGTATATTAAATAAGTGATCAATGAATTTTTTGTTATGAATTTTTTTCAGAATCACTATATTTAATTTTTATATTTTCATATTAGTCCACTTATTTTAGTGATTGTGGTCTTTCATCTATAAAATAAATAGATTATAACGAATAAATTGGTAAATAAATGATCTCATCATAAGAATATCTAATGCTTAATATATTGAGAGTAAAATAAATCAACATCTACACCTAGTGTAAAAATCATTGTGATGGTCTTGGCATGAGTTGGGGAATTGCACAAGTCCACCTATGTATCCCCAGGGATGGATTCATCTTTGTACCACCTTGAATGATATATTTTGATACATGGGATACTCCGCATATTTTATATATTTTTCACAAAAATGTGGGTGTAAGGAATGTCAATATTGGTTATGGGGAATTGTATAAACAACATTTCACAAATAGCTACTTCATAATAAATTTGTAATGGATGACTCGTAGGCCATCATATTTAATTTAATGATAAATAATTTCAAACCCAAAAAATAGTATTAAATTAAATAAAACCTACTTAGGCATTAATCAGGTTAAAGATCATGCATAATTATAAACATGAATCAAATATGAATGAGTACAAAGGATATAATTCACTTCAATTCATTTTTATTAATAAGATAATCATTCTTGTATTAATTAATAAATTTATTAATTCACTTTATTTATTCTTAATAAATATTGTCTTGGAGATACCCACCATATATTTATTTTTGAATAATAAAATGAATGAACAATAAATATATATAATAAAATAAATAAATTAAAATTCTATTAGTTATTTAAAACCTTTATTATATATATATATATATTCACATATAGTCTTAATAGTTCAATTAAGTTATAATTTTGTAATTAATTAAAATTATCATGTAATTTTGTTCTGACATATATTGGGAGACTATTTTGTGTGTACACACTATCTATGCATTGAATTCCATGATTTCCATGTATCAATGATTTACTACATGGGATTTGATAGGATTCTTTCCTGAACTAAATGATGTGTACTAACCTGCCACACTCTTTGTGATTAACTAAACATGTTTATGTGTAATAATAGAGACCAATGCATAAAATACATGTATACTACATCAATATATTTTTATATTACACAAGTTACAAAACAAAATTCATGAGGACCATAATAGTTTACTTTCTTTGGTATATTATGAATTAATATAAAATCAATAGTCAAAATTCCAATTATATACCATAAGTTGAAGTGCCCAGATCTGTGTGAGTCACTAGGAAGTTGAGGGGGTGAATTGGTGATCCATTTGAATATGTTTAATAATTGATTCATTTAATTAATCCTATATGGACTGTAAATGTCTCAATACAATATTCTTGTGTCTCTCAGCCTTACCTAGAATGATGTTGTAAATGTAATTGGCACTGAACAAAAGGATTTACAAGCTTCGGTGCGAAGACCTACTCCTTGTTGTGTTGGATATTCACCCCAACACATATTATCCCCTATAATTTGGTTAGTAATTAAAATGGTTGATATAGATTCAACAAAATATATAATCTATGTCCCACAGTATGTTCTTTATGTTACCTCCCATGGTGTTACTGGATTCCCACTAGCCTGCATCAGAATCTCACATAAAACATCTTCCTCCTTGCTTTTAGAAGAGATGCTTTTTTAATTCACTATGGATTTATGATCTTCCCTCATGAGCTTGATGAATCATAATTTCTCATGAATCTTGTCATTTATCTTCAACAGAATTTGGTAGGTTCTCTTTTCCTTTCTCAATAACTCGAATCACTTTTGTGACCAGTCCACGTTCTCATAATGCTCAAGAAATTCATTCTTCTTATGATGATGACCTGGCCTCACATAGATGTGTTCCAATAGAGAAAATAACCTATTCAAGAGATCTAGAATAATTCATCACAATATTATATCAGTCTACCAGCTTGGATTCTCTAATACTGTTCACTCAGATATAAGATCTTATTTTATTCAGTCTGGCATCATTCTCAATACTCATTCACTTCATGAATGGATTTCCTAGGATCCAATACCTCTTGTATTTGGATATCTCAATTTATTCTACATTAGTGAAATAACTGAATTCAATAAAAATATACATATTTACATGGAAAGAATCACATTTAGTTAAGTGATTATTCAAAAACTGAGAATAAGCTCACTTGGAATCATCTGAATAGATTACGCTTCTTGAATGAGTTATATGGAATTTCTTCTTGTTTACAAATATAAACTAAAAATCGTGATTCTTATTTTAAGTGTCTTCACGTGTGCATGTGCAAGCATGAATGCATTATCTCCTTCTTCTCTTTTGCTGCTGTAAAAACACCAATCAGTATAATTCTTTAAGCAGAGACCCTTACTCATTATTTTCCACAAATTATATCACACACACATTTTGTCTTTCGTTAATTGTACATAGACCCTTATTATTTAATTTATGTGAAATTATGATTGTGTTTCTTCATACCTGAATGGGTTTATTTTATTGTTTTTGTTCTACTTATTTCTTCCTCCTTCTTCACATGTGCACAAAAATAGTATTTTATTTTCTTTGTGTTTGATCATCATCAAACCCGAATTATTATAGTTCACTGTATGGAATTGTTCTTGTGCATGTTAATGAATGGAGTCCTTTGTGCAAGCACTGCTTATTTTCATCTCACATATGAGTTCATGTGTGAAAGTTCTGCCTCTTACCTCATGGGTCATATTCTTCGCACAATCCCAATAAGTAATCATGCTACCTTTTATCAATCCTATGACTGCATCCCAACACATACATCCATTATCTTGTAAGATATTTCATCGTTTTTATGTGTAACCGAATGGATCGAGTTTTTATTTATCATGAAAATGGTGTGTGAGTATATACTTCATAGAAAAGAGGATGGTTATACATTTTTTTATTCACAATGATACAATATGGGTGTGTAGAACCAGTTTTTTACCTTAGAGATAACCTCTACAAGACACAACGAGGGATTCAGAAAACCTATCATGTATCTGTGGATCTCTTCGTACAGATGGTGAAGTTATACATTGAAAGACAACATTGAGAATGCGTAGAACGTTTTTATGTCCTACGATTCTTATTTTTCGTGTAGCAGGGCTGCGTATATACATTCCACATGTAGAATGGCCGTGTAGAACTCTTTTCTATAGAGCTCTATTTCTCAGAGAAGCAAGATCTTTATCTAAATATTTTCAATAACAGATCCTCGGTCGAGGTATTTGTATTTATATGAATGGATCACCGCATATTGGTGCATTCAAATCTACGAGGTTGAATGATTTGACAGCCCAAGATCTCCGGGTTTGATTATTTCAATCGTAGGATAAAACATATTGTGTGTTTCTCGGTTTATTTTTTTCAACATGGTCTTTATCATTCTAGGTGATTTCGTCATGTTCATGGGTTTAAGAACACATGTGAACCATCTCTTTGTACATAGAACGAGTTGTGCACCCTCAACAACATCGTTTTCCACATGCTCCTTAGAATTTTTTTATTTCACTGCAAGCATGAAACATTTATGAATTCATGTATTTGGTTCATCCATATGAGATTTTTGGGCCTGAAAATGGATCATATGATGCATGGAGTAATGAGATAAACATTCAGATTCAATGCTAGTTCACAGGTGGCTCTCAGGTGTCCAAAAGAATAACACAACCTTGGTGAAGAGATCATATGGCCACAGTTTAAACACTACGCAACATAGATAGATGTGCGGTGGAGATTAGATCCTGTGACGCGTGATGCATCTTACGACTGAGATCCGATGCGAGATCAGATGAGCAGAAATGATTCACTTTATGTTTTTAAACAAGTCCCACATCAAAATAGAGATACAAATGTGACTCATTTATAATACAGGACACCCCAAACCACAACTCATAATTCTCCTCCTCCATCCATGGTACCACACTGTACTATGTTCACCCTGCAGGAATGCTCTTATCACCCACTCTCTACAGAACTAGAGCCCACTTTGGATGCACCACAGGAGTTCACCACCATGTGGACACCTGTAGGCTTACACATAGCATGCATGCCCTACCTCATGTGGGTATGGACTTGTGGCCTTCCCTCAAACGTAGTGGACCCATAGGTCTGAAATGTTCATGTTGTGTAGTCCTCATGTGGCCCTCCATGGTTGGCCCCAATCTTTTTAGGTAAGTCCATATTATATACATGGGTTTTAACTAAGTATAGATTATAATAATAATGCATGGTTTCCCCCTTTTTTATGTAAATCCATATTATATACTTGGTTTTAAACAATGCTTATAGTACAAGAATAATTCACTTTTCACCACTCTCATTTTATGTATGGACACATTATATACGTGGTTTTTAACCATATATATAGTACCAGAATATTTCAAGGCCACATTCTTCATTATCTCTAGAATTTGAAACCATCAACCTTTTTATTTTCTTCTTATTTTTCCTTTTCGAATGAGAATTCCAATGATCTTCGATATTTCTTTAGTTTAACCATGGATGATTCAAGTATCATTTTTTAATACCTCATGCATGAAAACATATTATAAGGATTTTACATGTTTTGTGGGATGTTTTCTCCATTAACACATGTCATGGATTTTCTGGACTAGCTCAAATAATCATCTTATTTCTTAAGATTCATCCATTTAGATTCAACGGATGAATCTTCCAAACATTATCCATTTAGTGACTATAGATGGATCTTCACTTCTTTCCTCATGAAATTGGCTATTCCAAGGACATCATTAAATGTTATAACGTTGTGTCACCATCATACTAGTCTTGGAACATTGAAACAATTCATCAATCGTCATATTTATATCATCTTGGATAAAGGATCAACTGTAGTATTTAATTCATTGAATCAATAAAATGTCTCCAAGCATTCACTAAATTATTCATCAATATCTATTATTCACATATTTACTTCTCATTTAGAACTTATTGACATCTTATTGACAAAAAATGAAATACCATGATCACTAATCTCTCCCTTTGTATTTTTGATTTCAATATCATTTAAAAATAGTTTGAATTGGTCAATATGTGTGTTATGCTATTCTACCCATTAATAGACACCAAATACCAAGGTTTAGAGGGGTCTTTTAAAAACATGTTCTCCTCCATTTGAATAATAACTAATTAATTTTTTTGTTAGATAGGGATCAGGTCACGTGGTTCTCTTAGTAAAGAGCCATTATTTAATCAACTCTAAGTCTACTTGGGAAAACCCAGTGTACATAACAAGAGAGATATGAAAATGTTTTTAGATGATGTCCATAAACAACCATATATGTGATAACATGCTAAGAATGGTTCAAATATGGAACGGGTTATTGGAGATAATAAAATTTTCAATGAAATGCTAAATGCTACACATACTACACCAAACATATTAAAAACTTCATGTGAAGAAAAAATTATCCCCATTTCATCCCATATTCCCATAAATCAAGCACCCCATCTTTGTTCACATGATAAATACAATTATAGACAAGGGATGGAAGTGTGACTAGAATACCTTGGATTCATCTTCTTAAGATGATTTGAGTTTCCTGGTTTGTATTGACATAATTCTGGAGATCATCTTCGTCGTTTTTTCTCTCCCTCAAGGGGTAAAATCCCTTTGATTCAATATAGGGGAAAATATCATCCCATATTCTTCAAGATATTCATGTTGATAATCATCTACAGTGGATCCTTTCATGTTATTATCAAATCTTGAATAATCAGTCCAACTTGAAGTTCTCCACATTACTTATTAAACTGTAATATAAAGAATGATCTTCATCTGAAATTCCCTGTAATGAATGCCTGCATATAAAATAAAAATATATAAGAATAATATGGGACACTTGTGAGATTTTTAATAGAAGCACAAGCTGTGAGAATGTTCTCTCAACCTTATAATCCTTTACTTGTAGCTCTAAAGTGTATAGTACACTTCTTGCTTATGTCTCTTATCCATTACTCATTTTTAGTTTCAATTTTTAGCGTGGATTATTTACTTCCATTCACCTTCAACTTTTTAGGATTATTGGTAATCACTTTTTTCAGTAGTGACGTATCTTTTATAGGTGCATGTTGTTAAATTTTCCCTATTTGTCCTGGTGAAACAGTTAAAAATTTATTTTTCTAATGTATGGCCTTCTTTCACCATCAATACAGTAGTTTTGAGTCACTTGGGTTTTCATGTGCTGTCAACCTGTCATTAAATTTGAATTATTAATCTTGTGAAATGATTTTATTTTTCATTTTCCATTTGTTTAGATAGTACTACATCTTCATCAATTTTTGGTTCTCTAGCAATTTGCAATTTATTTGGCCAAATAACTAACCACAGTTTCTTCACATTTTCGGATTTAGAGCATCCCCATGGATTCTTCATTGACATCAACCTACCCTACTTATTAATCATATTATCTTCAAGAATATTTTTAGTTAATCCCACTGTTATCTGGATTGATTCTCCTTTTAGTTTCATCTTGAATCCATTCATTTCCATAGATTTTTTGTAGCGATCCACAGTATTATATTTCTTTCTAGAGTAGAATCATATTTTTCTTGTTTGAGATGAAATTATTTGAATTAGGATTGAAAATTTTATTTGGTATAATTTCTTTCATTGTATTATTGACGTCATTATTTTTTTATATTACAAATGGAATAATTTTCGACTCTTTTTACATTATTCTACCTTTGTAGTGGTCTATGATTATTATCAACATATCAATGATGTATGGTGGAACTAAACTAGCTTTCATGATAACTATGACCATTTCTATTTCACACATCATAAAATTGTTCAAGATATTCAAATATATTCTTAGTAGAGAGATTCTTCTTCATCAGTGCAATCTTCCATAGAATTTCAGGTCGATTCATTTCATCGCATCAACATTCCCTGAATATAGCCCTTTTACAATTTTTGTATGATGACATATTATTGTAGAAATCGTTGGACTAATTCCCAAACATCCATAAACACAAACAATAACCAACATATCCATTTATTTTACTTATTGTATTAGTCCTTCAAGATTTAGTTCATTTTTTTAATTGATTTTTCTTTCATTCTTTGGGGAATTCTTCAAGGTGATTCTATTCATAATCATTCCTATATCCACCCATGATGTTTTGATGGATGTGTTGAAATTTTTATCAATCCACATCATCCCATATTTTAGCTTTGATCATGTTCTTACAGAGACAACTACATTATTACAAACATAAATAACTATGTTATGGTATACCTTCTTCTTGGAGGATGTTTCCATTGGATTAGAGTATGATATGATATTATTTTATAATCATATTCCTCAATAAACAATGAGAGGGAACATCTCATATTTCAGTTGTTATGGAAGATCTAGCATGGATTGATTGGTGATTCTTCAATTTCACATCAAGATCTAAACACATAATTTTGAAGGAGTTATTCTTATCCTTAACTGATTCTAGCTTTCTTTCCCAATTCTTTTTCAGATTTATCATTTGTTCATTATGCATATTGTTTTATTTTTGGAAGGGGATTTTAATATTTTTTACCTTGTTGGTTCTGTATTCTAATTGAGAATATTTGAAAACCATAGTGGCTTTGTGAAACTTTTGAAAAGCATGTAAATCATCTATGAATACAATTTCAAAGAATTATTTCTCACAAATACTTCCATAAAATTCTTTAGTAATGTGATTATGTATTTCATTGAAAAGTGAAATTAATTCTTCTTTTTCTATTACTATTTTTGTGGGAGTGTGGGATATAAAAATCCTTTTATCTAATGCATCATTCATGGAATCAACATCTTCTTCGAACTGTTATTTTTCATCTAGAATAGCACTAATGTTTGTAGGAATGTGTCCTCCCACTTCTATTGGGACATTCTTCAGATGAAATTTGAGTGTAGTCTGATGATAACTTATTGATCTAAGTTCCTCACAGCTTGAGTATGGATCATCAGAAGTGACATAATAATAAATGGAATTATCACATGTTATACCATTTAGATTACCTTCAATAGAAGGGGTCTCCCCATTAGCATTAATCTTCTTCATTATCTTCCATGCCTTTTTCATCTTCTTGTTCTTCAGAGTCATGGAAGATATCTCCAATTGAGTTTGTTCAATCTTCTCCTCAAATGACCACTTCATAAATATTACCTTGGATCTTTGAAAGGTAACCTTACTCTAATACAAATTCAAGTGTCTGTATGAATGTGAATCACTGAAAGGGGGAGGGGTGAATTAGTGATCCCTTTAAATTTTTTAACTAATTGATTATTTTTAATTAATCCTCTATGGCTAGTTAAAGCCTTTATTCACTATTCATATGTCTCTAAAACATACCTAAGATGATGATGTAAATTTAAAGGCACTAAACACAAGGATTTACAATGTTCAATTCACAAACCTACAACATTATGTGTTGTTTATTCACCCCAACATAACTTCTCCACTATAATTATGCTGGTAATCACAATGGATGATATAGAGTCCCAGTAGATCTTTCTTGAGTCCCATATAAGGTTTTTTATTCTGCTTCCTATAGTGTTACCGGAGTCCCACTAGCCTACATCAGAGTCCCACTAAAAATTTTATCCTCATGGCTTTCACAAGATATGCATCATGATTCAATGTGAATTGATCGTTTGATCATCCGTCCTGAGCTTGTTAAATCAATATTGCTCATGAATCACTTCATGCATCTTCAACATCCATTGGTAAGGTCTATTGCCCTGGCTCAAGAACTATGATCACTTTTTTGATCACCCAATAGTCTCATAATCCTCATGCAATTAGTTATTCTTTTGATAAAGACCGGGCCTCACAGCGATTTGTGACAATGGTGCACACAACCTCATAAAGAGTGGTAGAATAATTCTTCATAATATCAGATCAGTCTGTATTCGTGGATTCTCGAATACTATTCACTAATATATATGATATTCTTTAATTCAGTCTCACATCAGTCTCAATACTCATTCACTTCACACATGGATTTCTAGGGATCCAATACCTCTTGTATTTGGATATCTCAATTTATTCTTCTTTAGTGCAATAAATTAATGCACTAAAACAGCTCCTTGTTTTCTTGGAAAGAATCTCATTCAATTATCTTATTATTCAAAAACTGAGGATCTGCTCAGTTGGAATCATCTGAATTGATTATTCTTCATGCATGAGTTTCAAGACATTTCTTCTTGTTGTTTACCTACATGCACTATCAACCTTGATTAATTTTTTAAAGTTTCCTTACATGGTCATGTGAATGCATGCATGCACAATCTTATTATTCTATTTTTCATTTTTTAAAACCCCAATGGGTATAATTCATTAAGCACACACACTATCTCTTTGTTTTCCTCACTTTATATCACACAAAAAAAAAATCTTCAGTTATTTTCACACTTAAACACTTATTATTTTATTTAGGATCAATAAGGAGTGTGTTTCTTCAAAACCGAATGGGTGTACTATATTGTATGAGTTATACTTCATTCTCCCTCATTCTACACATATGCACAAAATTTCTATTTTATATTATTTGGGTATGTTTTTCTTCAAACTCGAATGGTTGTATTTCACTTTTATTCTTTGTTCTTGTGCACCTGAATGGATTGAGTGCTTTGTGCAAGAACTACATATTTTATTCTCACATACGTTTTCATGTGGGCATGTATTGCCTCTTCCATCTTGGGTTTTATTCTTCACACAAACACACAAAGGCCTTGGGCTTCCTTTTATCAAGAATAAGAGTGCATCACTCCAAGTACTACCATTATCATCAAATCACCTTATTTTTTTTGTCTGAGAAATGAATGGATTGAGTTTTTATTCTTCACGCAATTTGTGTGTGAGGATATCCTTCAAAAAACTAAGGGTTGTTCTTGGTTCTGTCTTTGCAAATATACAATAAGGTTGCATAGTACCAGTTGTTTACATACACGATCACCTCCATTGGATATAGTGATGGTTTAAGAAAAACAATTGCATGACCTTAGATCTCTTCCCATAAGGGGTGTAGTTATTATTTTCATGAAAACATAAAGAGTGTATAGAACTCACCGAAGGTCTGCCATTCATCTTCCTCATATAGTAGTTCAGCATGTAGACCTTCCTCATATAGAAAGACTGTGTGGAACACCTTTAGGTAGTATGCTGTTTCTCAATGGAACGAGGGCTTTCTCTCTATATTTTCAACAATTCAGCCTCAGTAGAAGAATATTTATTTACATGTAAGGATAAAATTATATCCATGGGTTCAAATACATAGGGTTAACATCTTTCAGAGAACATGAAATTTGGGTCTGATTATTTCAATTGCATGATAAAATATATGCATAGTATCTCATTTAATTATTTTTTAATCTAGACTACTTCTTTCTCGGTGATAAAATCATGTGGATGAATTAAATATTGCATGTAAAAATTCACTTTGTTCATTAAACTCAAGTGAACCCTCAAAAACATCGTTTACTTCAAGCTCCTTCGAATTTCGTATTTTTGATGCATGCTTTCATCTTTTAATGCATGCATGTGTTCTATTTGTCCAGGTGATATCTATGGGATTGAAATAGGCATAAATGATTCTTGGATTAATGAGATCACTGTTAGTCTTCATAAATTTTTTGCGGGTGGAGCTTAAGTGTCCGGAGGTTGAAGACAACCAAAGTGGAGCGATCCAAAGGCCACGGTTTAAACACCACACGACATGGAATGATGTGCGTTGGCGATTATATCCCGAGATGAGGGATGCATCGTGCGACCACTATCTCACACGAGATCATATGAGAAGCCAATATTCCCTCCTCATTTTTAAACCCAAACCACTTCAAAATGGAGACACGATGATGGGAAATTTATAAATCAAGCTCCCCCAACCACAACTCGGAATTATCTTCCTCCCTCCACAGTTCTGCCTCGTCTCGTGTTCACCCTTTGGGTGCAATCTTAGCACTCACTCTGTGCACACCTAGCGACCCCAAATCATATGCTACACGGGTTCACCACCATGCGGGAACCTGTGGGCTCATACATGGCCCCACGCTATGCCTCACGTGGGGATGGCCTTAACGGCTTCCCTTGAGTTCAGTTGACCATCGGGTCCTGCAAGTTCTTGAGGTGAGGTCCTTGGCTACCCCACTAGGGTTGGCCCATTTCTTTTTATGTAAGTGTATATTATATACATGGGTTTTAACCAATTATATAGAACATGAATAAAGCCCGGATTTCCCCTTTTTTTATGTAAGACAGTATTATATACTGGGTTTTTAAAAAAGTATATAGTACAATAATATTTAATAGTGGGCCCCTTTCTTTTTATGTAAGGACACATTAGTTACCTAGTTCCTAAACATGTATATAGTACCAGAAAATTGCATGGCCATCTTCTTTATTATTCCAATAATTTCAAACCACCAACATTTATCTGTTCTAATTTTTTTTCTTTTTGGAATGAGAATTCCAAATATCTTCAATATTATTTTAATCCAACCATGGATGATGAATAGATAATTTCTTCATTCCTTAAGAATTAAAACATAATGAATAGTTTTCCTTATTGTGAGGGATGTTTTCTCCATTAACAGATTTCTTGGACATTGAGGAATATATCAAATAATCGCCTTATTTCTTAAACATCATCCATTTAGATTCAATGGATTAATCATCCAAACTACATCCACTCAGTGACTAAATGTGGATCATCTAATATTTCCTCATGAAATTGAGTACTACATGGATTTATTAAAGGTTTTAAACATTATATCATCTTGATAAATGTATTGGAACATAGAATGGGTTCATCAATCATCAGATTTATACCATCTTGGTTAATTGATCAAGTGTTATATTCAAAGCATTAAATCTATAAAAAGTCTCCAAGGCTTTACCAACTTCTTCATTGATACCATTAATTCACATATTTACATATCATTGATCAATTATTGATATATTATTGACAAAAAATGAAACACCATGCTCAAAATATGTTAATAGTAGAAATATTTTAAAAATATTTTAAGGAAACATGGTTTTGATGGAACATATATTTCCAACAGAAGAGGGAAAAGAATTTATATTTTCTTAAAAACTCATTCTTAGTTATATTATGTATCAAGGAGCTAAAAAATGTTACCATCCAAAGAAGATATATATAATTAATGATGTATAATAATTTTCATGATGTTTCTTAAAATATGGGTCATACTATTCTATCAATAGAACAATAATGATTAAATGATCATATAAATGATGATATTGTAGTAATAATCTGTTATGACTTTTGTAACATCGAATAATTATACACATGAATGAATTACATTACATGAAGCTAAAAATATCCGGAAAATATTTATATTCATGATATAAAATTTCACAGGGAAGTAAAACACTCTTTTGAAATATATAGGTTCATATAATGGCATGAATTTCAAAGACAGAAAATTTAGAAAAAATCATTGTAATTATTCGATAGCCCTTGAACAATAAACCTCATCAAAGAAATATAAATAGATTTAAATGTAAATGAAATTAAATTTAAGTATTAGAGTCATTTAAAAAATTCATGGAATGAATAGACACCAAAAATTGTGTGGTGAATTAGGAATACATATCACAAAAATAAGCGTGAGATGAGAAACCATTACATTAATTATTCCCTTTATTTATAAACACAAAAATCTACTATATATTAAAAATAAATTAAGTATAAATATAAATCCTAATAATATTCTTAAATATAATACTATATGTTATATTAATATGACATTGTATTACCTCAATATAAACAACTACATATTAATGTATCAGTTTTGGTAATCATAGTTTTGTTTTTTTAATTTTTTTTGATTTATTATTCTGTATCATCTTACATATATTAGGAATTAATTTGTTCCAGAATGTGTATAATCTTATAAATATCATATATTTTCACTATATAAATAATTTTAATAATAAATTATGGTAATAAATCTAAATTTAAATACAATTCTCATGGATATGGTATGTCGTATGTACTCATGAATGATGTTTCCATTTTCATTATTATTCTGAAAGAAAAAATTTTATAGAAGTTTATGAAAATATATATACTATAAATATATTATGATTATTATTTCATATTTTTCATATTTTTATTATAAACTCATATTTAATACATTATATTTATATTATGAAGGTATCACATTACATTGATGAGGTCATTGTGCAGACATCCATAAATGAAGTTATCCAATTTACCAAAATTGGAAATAATTAATGTATGTATTATATGAAAATTTATAATCCATAAATACCTCATTAATATCACATACACCATCTAAAAATTATATTTCCATCATAATTCCCTACCCTTAGATTGGGTAATGTGAAAAACGAATGCTGTCATTTTGTGAGGCGGTAGTCCAGCGTACACATGAATAGTAAGTTTGTTACCCCTATTGTGAATGTGTGTTTATGTGTAGGTAAAAATAATATATTAAAAAATATTAGTATATATTGTATATAATTTATATTATATAATAATTAAATAATTAAAATTTATTTCCTAGAGAGTAAAATAAAATAAAAATACTTGTAGAAGTGTGTTAACTCTTCATTCAGTTACTCCTTTTTGTTCAAACAGGATGGATTACATGGTTGTATTTCATTCAAAATTAAGGCATATATGATGAAGGGATATAATTTTATATCTTATTTTGTGGGGTAATGGTTATACAATTTGGTATTAGAAGTGTGAGGAAGTGAGGGTGTGAGTGTCGTTTAATAATGGAGGAGTTTCATTTGTGTTAATATAAAGAGATTAAAACTATTGAAAGAGTCCCTTAAATTAGGTGCCTGAAATAATTTTCAATTATTAATTCATGATATTAATTGGTTGAAATATTTCATTCTAATGGATATTTTTAATTTTTAATGGTCATTTGGCCCTCCATGAAAAATGTTTATCCACTATATAAACTCATTTTTACTTTAATCACTATAATTCATATTAATTACTATCACCAATAAAATTGGTAAAAATATAATTAGAACTTATTAATGATTATAAATTATTTTCATTCCAAATATTGAATCAATTTTCCTAAATTATAATAACTTAATTAGATGAAATAAATTTAAAATTAGTCTCACAGAGGGAACAAGTCTATCAGTTATTATATAAAAATGATTCAATGATTGAAATGTTTTTATATCCAGTTTCAATATGAGATTGGATAAAATTACCAAAATTTGATTAATTATGTTATATTTTTATAAATAAAATTTAATACCACATTAAAATATAGTTTTAGAAATTAAATAAATGATTTTAAAAGTTGTGTTTGATTTAAATTTGATATTTTTCATTATTCGTCATAATATGAAAATTCATAGATTTTTTTCCCTAAATGTTAATTTTTATATTCTGCATTAAAAAATTATGTTTCATATATAAAATAAAAATAATAAATGTTTTTAAATATTATTTAAATTATGTTATCTATTAAATTTTTGAAATTTTCCTTTCAAGAAAAAACAACTTTTTATTCATAGAATTTGATTTAACCTTATATATTTTTTAGAAGAAAATAATCAATGAATGTTAAATAGTTTTATAAATGTAATATATATATATATATATCATTAAAATAATTTCCCATATTTATTTAATAACATTATTGAGGTAAAATGTATTTTATTTCATAAATATAGAATTATTGAAATGATTTATTATATTTTCAATCGGGATGAATTATCATGTATAGTTAATTGGTCTACAAATTCTTCTTATTATATACAAAAGAAATAAATAAATGAAAATTTTATTTAATGATCATAAAAAATCCATTAAAATGGATAGGTGAAAATAATAATAATATATTAATAATACTATTAAGAGTGAATTGTAGATTTCTAAAACTAGGCCTTAGAAGCAATGAAAACTAAATAAGTAATTATTCAATATTTGTAACACAATACAAACATTGTGTATTGTGTACTAAAAACTAATATCAGTGTTGATTATTGTTCATTAATAAAATTGTATGGGAAGAAAAACTAAACAATCATAGTGATTTAATGTAATAAAAGAAATATTCATTTTTAGAGAAATGAAAAAAAATTAATAGGTTAAATTAATTTGAATAAAAATCATAAAATATTGAATAGTTACAATCAATCCCCTTAAAGTGATGTTCTCCCACAAACATCACATAGATTATCAATGGTTTAATTATTGAATATTCCATTCATAGAAATATAGTCCTAAAACCTATAACCAATAATTCCTTTTAAAATGGATATTTAGAAACCAAATGGATACCCATTCTAACCCATTTCTAGGTTTCCATATATAAGAGAACATTGGTTTAATGTGAAAACATGGACTTGGAAGAAGGTTTATATAATAAGAGATGTTGATAAATACCATTGATCTCTAGTAAGTTACTGATAAATGATATTTAAAGGCCTAAAAATAAAATATGTGTGATGACTTATAAGAAAATTATTTAAAATTAATTGAAGGTTTTGGGATAAATCAATTTCTATATCCTTTTCCTTGTGTCGATGAGTTATTTCACAATATAAAAATTTACGGAAATATACTAACTTGATTTTATTACTTTTCAAATACACAATACTTCCATTTAGTAGTGACTTGATTTATTTCCACTAGAATCCTTACTCCATGAAATGAAGGTGATTTTTCCTTCCTGGATATACTAATTGTCAATGATATTGAATGATTGTTCGTTGCACCTATCTTTAGTTAGCATCGCAAAAACCTGTTAGAATAGGTTATCCAATATGCATAAATACTCATAAATTGTGGTCATAATTTACTCTCTAATACCAATTTCAATTTTTAACACAATTATTTCCATAAATGGTCAACTATATAACCATTTCAAAAGAATCAAATCCAATACCATAAAAATAAGTTCACAATATTTCTAAAAAATATTTTACTATTGATCTATTATATATCATAATATAAGTCTTATTTTAAACAAATAATACATTTGAATACAATTATCATGTGTTCTCATGTATCATGGTAATAATCGAAATCTGTATAAACCATTACTAGAAACATGAATATTTCATTATTCCTGTGTTTATTGGATATATTCTTTAAATAAATAAAATGTAACATTAAACCATGACAATGTAAACCAATTTTTTAACTAATACATAGTCATTTTCAAGGTAACAATTTACATCCCATTTACATATTCATATATAATAAATATTTATCTAAAAACATTACCTCCATTTCAGTAAAAAAAATAAGGGTTACCTTCTATAAATTTAAATTTCTGTTTTACATAAAAACACTTATCTAAGATAACATCACCTTTCGAAATATCCTTTTAAATAAATAATTATAATCGTTTACAAAAAATAATTATATATTTCATGTTTCCTACAATATAATCATTGAATTTAAAATCGTATACACTTCAATCATCACACATTTTTCTTAACCCATTGCATATGATTCATCATCTTATCCGTCAATACCCCATTCTTAGATAATGAATTATGAATAATGTATTAGGGTTCCTCAACCTATATCTAATAATTTATCATACTTTTAATGTAAAAATACTATTAGAACATATCATACCTTATCGTTGTATGTTAGGTGTCAAAATCATTATATGTATAACCAATACTCATACAACCGTTTCGATTCTATTCAAGATATTTCTATATAAGAAATTGATTTTCCTAATTCCAATAATATACACATAATAAAAATCCAATTAAACCAATTCTATTATATTTACACCATTTTCCAAATCCATAATGCATCATGGGTGAAACACATATCACAATTGGGGGCCACATAATCATGCCAAGTTAGTAATAGGATTTCTTAATCATGAAACATACATTCAAATCTATGAAACCATTGCATGGTACTTGAAGTCCTTCATAGAAAAATCCATGGAAATATACATAGGTATATAACTATGGTTTTCTCATACTAGACCAAAAGGATTATAATAACTTCCTTTGATACCCACTATAGTGACCTAGGATTTACACACATGGATATAATGTCATTTTTTTGATTAATATTCTACACATTAATAACATACATTCATGAGGACCCAAATATTATAATGTATTTGCAATCAAAGAATTAGATATTTAAAAAAATTGATAATTTATTTTAAAAATCATTGGAGTATATTATAACATTTTTGAAAACATTTTTAAAAAAAAAATTCTTTGAAAGAACATATATTTATGACCAAAGAGGGATTTAATATTATATTTTCATAAAAAAATTAATTTTCATATCTAAAATATAATGAAAAATTATACAATCAAAAGAAGATATCATGAATAGATATATTTGAATAAAATTCCACTTGTTTTTTGAAATATGGATCATAATATTTCTTCAATGAAAGGACGATTATAAAAAATCCCGAAAAATGATAATATTTGAGTAATACATTATTACTACTTTAGTAACATTGTATAATAATCCATATGAAAGAATAAAAAAATAAAATAAAAATAAAAATAAAATAATTATATTCATGATATAACATATCATATGGGAATTATATACACATTATAGAAAAATATAGGTGTATAATATGGAATGTATCTCTAATAATGGAAAATGAGATTAAAATTACATTACAAATTTGTAGAAGTTTGAACCTAAAATTTAAAGTATGAATAATCCTTATATGAATATGTAAATATTCATTAATTTATGTATAATAATCATATAATACATTCATGGGTAGTATATATAACACAAAAAAATGAATGGTTAATAAGGCACAAGTCTCACAAAAATAATATTGAGATGATAAAACACTTACCTTATGTCTTGACATTGGCTGTACACATTCAAACAACATTTATAATAAATAAAATTATATTATAAATATAACACTGAACCATATTATTATATCAAATAAAAATATTATTTTATTATTAATTTAATTTACATATTTATTAAAAATTTAATTTTATTTTTATGTTTCGGGTAATCTTTGCTTTGTTTTTCATATTTGTTTTGATTTACTATTATTTGTCCTCTTACTTATATCGTTATATAGTAATTAAAAAATTTAAAAAATGATATAAATATCATATATATTCAATATAATAATTTTTATAATAGTCTAAAATGTTTATAATTATAAAATAAAATTCAACATTCACATAGACACTAGTTCGTATGTGCGCATGAACATTGTTTTCATTTTATTTAAATTTTGAAAGAAACAATGTCAATTAAATATAGTTATATTTTAATATAATATAATTATATTAGAATTAATATTTCAAATGTGTCATATAATTTCACTAAACCATATTTAATAATGTCCAAGTTATCTGTGAACAAATCACATCACTTTTGAGGAGGCAGTTTCCCACATGTCCTAAAATTATGTTATCATATTTAGAAAAAAATGGAAATCATTTTTTTATGTGTTACATAATAATTCAAGAATTAAAAAAGTGTCATTATTATTATATAAGACATATAAAATTATTATTTTAATCATATTTCTCATCCATGGGATTTTGTAATGGGAAAATGAATTTCATCGTTTCATGGGGTGGTAGTCAACTATACACACCAATGGTAAGTTCATTGCCAATTTTATGTAAATGTGTCTATATTTAGATCGGAACATTATAATAAATAATCGTAGTATATTAATAATACTTCATTTTTTAAATAATTCTTATACAAGAACAATTTAAAATTTGGGGAATGAAATAAAAGAGAAGCTCCTGTGTATGTGGGTTCCATATTCTTTGGGTAACTCTTTATGGTATGAAGAAAATGGATTCCTTGGTTAGATTTATCCTAAAGTGATGCCTCTTGAATAAACAAGGATATTTTTAATGTTATTTATAAGGGGTTTCTATGATTCAATATGTCTTGAAAGGTTTGAGGAATTGAGGTGGGTGGGTTCCCTTTAATTATCGAGGAGTGACATTCTTGTAAATAAAAAATGTAAACATTATTGAGTGGCCTCCATTAAATCATGTGCCTCCAATTATTTAAATTTTTTATAAATGATTTCAATGGGTTGAAATATGTAGTGAAAATTTATTTGTAATTGTTTCTCGGTCAATTTGGCCTTAAAGATTAATTATTAATCACTAAGTAACTCATTTTCTCATTAAGCATTGTAATTAAATATAATTACTTTCACAAATAAACTAAGTCAAAAATTATTTTGATTTTCTTTGAAATTATTAAAAATTATTATTCCAAATATGGAATACATGTCTCTAAATACTAATAATAGATTTGGGGTAAATTTAATTAAAAATATTCTCATATTAATGACAAGAAGGTGAGATTTTAAAGAAAAAATGCTTACAATTTTCAAATGTTTTTTACCCAATTACAATTTTAAATTTATTGAAATGACATAAATTAGGTTACCTGATATATAATTCATCTTATTGAACTTTTTAAACAATTTAAAATATCATTTTAAAATATAAATAAATTAGATTATAATGTAGTTTTGAAATAAAATTAATATTCTATTAACTATTAATTAAAAAATTGAATCTTTACCGAATAATACCAAAATTTCACTGAATATGAGTTATTATAATATAATTTCAAAAATTAAGAAACATTTCTGAAATATAAATTATAAATGTGCCATAAATTATATTTAAAATTGTTTTTCCATTAATATGTGATATAATTACCATTTAAGAAATACATCTTTTTATTCATAAAAAAAGATTTATTCCAAAATATATCCTAGAAAACACATAATATTGTTGTTAAATAGTTTTATGTATAATATATATATATCATTAAAATACTATATAAAATGTGGTTTAATTAATTTATTGACATAAATCGTGTTTAATAGAATAAATAGAGTTTTTTAGATAATTTTTTTTATATTAAAACGGGTTTATCTTCTATATATAGTTAATTATTTACAAAATAATAATTATTATATAAAATAGGAAATTATATTGTAATAATTTAATTATTCTTATTCATAACATCCATTCCAATGTCTGTGTGATAACTGTAATATTTTTTTAATGATAATATTAACAGTGCATTGAATTTTCTATAACTATGTCTTGTGTGTAACAGAAGCTAACTTGGTAACTCATCATTTTGTGTAAAAAATCCAAAAAAGTATTTTATATACCCGAAAAAAATATAAGTATTGTTTGTAGTTCATGATTAAAATGGGGTAGTATGAAATGAAATGAAAACATAGTCATTTCCTATATGACAAGCTATATTAAGTGTTGTGAGAAATGAAAAATATTGAAATAATTAAATTAATTTTAAAAGTATTTCATAATAACACAAGTTCTAATAGTATCCCACTAAATGAATATGGTTGTAAATGGTCTGAAAACAACACGATGTCTGTGCGAATGAGATGTTTTATGTTCGTATTTCATGGAGTCCTCATAATGCACCAAATGACCTTGGGTGTTCCTCAAATATAGGAATTTATTTATTGCATGCCATATTTACTTGATACAAAATGTGGGTTTCTATAATTACAGAGGCTATAAGACTCACAAATTTAGAAACTATGTATTTTAAATCATAATTAGTGAATTTTTTCCACTAAACTATGAAAAAAATGATTTGGATACAGCAAAATGGTTTGTAATCCAAATAATTGTTTGACTTGTTATCTCAGTTAACATGTAAATTGAAATTAATTCACCAAATATAATAGCTTCTTATAGTTTCATATATCCAATGACACATCATGGTGTAGTTCTAACTGGTTCATAATGTGTACACTAGCTAAAATTATTATAACCTAATAAATTGGCTCAAAAAGATTTTCAATTCTGGAGAGAATCTTGGATCATTATTCATATGTCAACAATAAATTTGGAAAAAATTAAACCCAAAATTATGATACTTTATTTTTCAAAATCGTATTAATTAAATATATTAATGAAAGAAATAATAGTTTTTAAATTATTGATCTAAACACTATTTCACATAATTGATCAACATTAATTTAAATATTTATAAATTTAATAATGACCCCATTAATTTTACATTATTGTTTTTGGATGTAGTGGAGGAGACATTTTTAGTGAACAAATATTAATTTTTTTGATATAATGGATCATTCCCAATTTTTTTATGATTTAAATGTCATGAAAAATGAAAATTTTTAATCGAATATTGACATAGAATTCCTATAATTAAGAGAGGTTCTTTTTCACATTAAATTTATAATTAATTTGTTAATATTTGATGTAATGTTACCTAATCATATGATCTTTATATGATAATGATATTGATCAAACAAACCCCTTTTTACATTATCATCATTTTTTATATAGTAACCAATGTAGATCCTTAGTAGTGGTGATCCAAATGTTGTCCGTTCATCTATAAATAATATAGATGGAATGTCGAGATGTAATAGAGTGGAATAATTGACATTTTTTGTTCATCATTATCTCATCTACTTCGGTCAATCTTGAAGGATTCTTTCCTTTTTTTTTCAAGCATTAGATCTATAGAGAATGGGTAATATTTTGAAAAACCTAGTGTTCCCAATTATTCACATTTCTCAATTAACCCTACGTAATATATATTAAAATCTATTTATAGATTTATGATTTTGGATAAAATATTATTTAATTACACAATGTCTCTTAAGTAATATAAGAAACCTTATGTGACCTCATTCCATCAAATAGTAATATTAATTTTATTATTTGATGAGTTTTAGCTTATGTAATGATAATTACTATCTTAATATCTTATAAATTATCTTTTATCAACAAAAATGGCCTTTGTAATTTTATCCACCAAAACATTTATGAAGAACTAGATGAAATATTTATAAAATATTTATTCATGAAACATTATTCTATATATAGTATAGAGAATGAAAATTTATAATAAATTTTATAAATAAAATATATATTTGATTTATAATATAGAGAATAAATATTTATTTGATATTTTATGTCAGTAAAAAAATAATAGAATTATTCTTCATCCTTTGGAATAATATTTTTTACAATAATTAAATTCAAATAAATTTTTTTACACAAAAAAAACAATTAGTCTATAACACTTTATTATTATTTCTTATTTGAACTATGAAATCACTACTAATTTTAAATATTACTATCTAGAAATGGTTCATGTTAACAACGAGAATGATTTTCATTCTAAAAAATTAATAACCACATATGAATTATTTCAATGATTTATAATAAATTTGTCAAAAAATATCATCAATCACATTACACAATAATATCATTAAAATATGTTCTTGATATGTCTTTCATTGACTATATTGAAAAAATATTCAATACCCAATGAACATGAATTGTAATTTCATAGTTACATTCCAATCAATGCGTTGAGAAATTTTCTTCTATAAATATACAAATGTTAAATCAATCATCAAGTTATAAATTATTAACATGAAATTCATGCCACACATGACTTACCATAATTCCCAAGAACTTATGGCATTATAGTTTTGATAAGTAAATAGTATTTGTTGAGTCATGACTTTCATTGAAAATAATAACAATAATGTATAAGAACATTTATAAAAAATCAAAAATAGGAGTATTTGATGGCATATAAGCATACAGAATTCATGCAGGAATGTTTGATCTCATAATCTCTTATATGAGTGATTAACAAGTGTAATCTTCATGAGAAGAAGTATTATCAACATATGAGTACTCTCACATAATAGTAAATATTAATAGTGAACCATAAAAATATGTTATTCAACATATAGATATATTGATATATTTATTCTTGAAATTATATTGTTTTTATCATTGAATAAAACCACTTGGACCTTATCGATGAAACATACACTCTAGGACATTATTATATTAAAAAACTGAGAATATTGAATAATATTTTATAATGTTTATTATTAGTATTAATATTCTAGAATATATATTTAATATAAATTAGATAACAATTGTTATGGAACACCAAATCCACAAAATACATCACCATCTCAATTAGAAATTAAATTTCAAGGGTGATTATCATGATTTTAAAATTAAAATATTATGAAAAATAATGTTTAAAATGAAAATAATTTTTAAATAAATTAAAAACTAAAAGACTGAGATATTAATTTTCATCAAATAATAGAACAAGTAAGATACATGTATCATATCCAACTAATAGAAATATAAAATATGAAATCATTAATATTCGTTTGAAAAAAATTAACAAAATTTTCCCACTTTAATAAAACATGGACAAGAGATACAATAATTATTTTAAAATTACATTTAAGAGGGAACTAAAATTATGAAAATAAATTAATTTCATTTTCCTATATTTATTAATATTGACATTCAATCTACCCCTAAATGATTACATACCCCCTCAATTATGGAAATAATTAATTCCTTCATGATGAAAAGAGTTGATCAATAATTTCAATGGGAATAATAACACCATATTTTAAAAGAATACACCATTGGATAGGCCATATTATCATAGTGGTTATATTTAGGAAACTCATGAAAACAAGATTATTTTGGTACCCATGTGTGTCAAATAATGTGATCTAAAAACTATTGATATAATAAAATTATTTTTGTTTCATTATCTATGTTAATATAAGTTAGAACCCCAAATTTTATTATATCTCTAAAGAATATTGAATGAAATTTGTATAGATTATGTAATAAATATCTTTTTTTCTTCGATAAAATTCTTAAATTTAATATCATAATTTAGAAAAAAAATTGAAAACGTATTTTTGAGGACATCATTCACAAAATAATTGAATTTTAATTAAATATAATTACTATTGAAAAAATTAGATCTATGATTAATTATTTTAACACTTATTGAACAATGGTCCATGTTTTGATTTTTTTAGTTCCTTGGATTTTTTTTTCAAAACCTCAACATCCAATTAAAATTTAAATATAAAATTAAGTCTCATGTTTTCCTATGATTGAAATAGATTATTTATTTAAATGTTATTATGTTTATCATTAATATTTTCCAACATCAAACATGCATTTATGAAGACATTTCAATGTTATTGATATGAATTTTCAATATCCTCATAGGTTTTTGGAAATAGATAGAATGAAGAAGAGGCAGATGAGGCATGAGTATGCAAGAATGAAACTAGTTAACTAACCATGTCACCTTATCTAAGATGAACCATTATGAATTTTGGAAAATCATCCGCTGATGAGGATGAATAAATATATGTAAAAAATTTAGTAATTTCTCTCATTTCTGCATGTTTTTTAACTTCTTTTTGTATATTGGGAATTTGGTATTAATTTATCTCTTATATCAATCATTATACGAAACATTTAAAATAACAAATATCTCATACTTTTTAGTATTATGAGATGATTTATTCTTTATCATAAGAAATTAAATCATTTTGACAATTAGTTATTGTTCACATTCATCATTGTTGTAACTTTATGAATAATTGTCAATAATATTATCATTAAAAGATACGTTCATCATGATTTTGATTGCATCTAGTTAATATTTAAATGATTAGAATTTTATTGAAATCTATTATGAACATATTAATCTAATTAGATATCCTAATGTAATATTTTTATGTATTTTTAATCATAAATTTATACCATATTTCGATCACATAAAATAGGTAAACCCATAACATTTTACTTATATACATTTCTATGTAAACTTCATCTCATAGAGATTTTATACTACTTAGAAGTTAAGTAAATATAAAAATAAGTCATATAATAGTTTCATAAGGACACAATGAAAAAACATTGAAATTTTTGATAATACATATCCAACATAGTTCCCTTAAATATATTCCTTCTTTGTAGATGAATTCATCTTCAACATTTAGCATGTCAGTTTAAAAAAACAAACATGATTAATCTCATTTCAATCTGAGAAACAAAGTATATCATTCAATACTTTTCCATTAAGTTAATTTTTCTTAAAATATTTTGTATTCCACTAATCTTCAAATTCAAAATTTTGGTTATTAGAATAGTTTATTAGTTTCCAAAAATGATAAAAAATACTATTTAAAAAGTTAGACATATAATTATTCTATCAATATTAATCAATGTGATTAAAAATATGTGATTTTGGGAAATTTTCCATAATAAAAACATCATGTTTTATATTTGATTACTTACATAATGTATAATACATTTTAAAGTATATTCTAAAGAAAGGGTACATTTGATAAAAAATCAAAACACCCTTTGAAACAAATTTTTTTGGTAGAAATATATATATAATGGGAAGAATTTTCTTTAAAAAAATAAAATCAATATGATTAAAAAAATTAAAATATTAAATAATAAATTATTTGAAATTATAAAGTGACTAAAATGAGGATATTTTTTAAAAGATGATTGATAAATTCAATATGAGTTATAATATGAAAGTGTTTTTTGTTTAAAAATGGGAAAAATTATGGAATCATATGAATCGAATAAAAATGGTCAAGAGAAATGAAAAATAGAAAAAAAAAATTGACAAAGGGTTCATGAATTTCAAAAAAGGATCATGAACACATCCACCGCATATTTAGAGATATATCTCTAATAAATTCAAATCATTGGTTTCTATTGAGGCATAAGAACCAATTACATTGGTCATAAGATAAAACCATCAAATAAATATTTCCTATTTTAAATGGAGTCCTAGAAACGAAAACATCCACAGTTTTAATGAAACCCCAAGTACCAATGGTCGAAGGATGTATGAGAAAAAAATAAATAGTAAAAAATCTTATATGTCTTTACTACTATATCACTATATGACGATGTATACATATAGGGAATGGGAGATAGTGAGAATGGTGAGAGAATAATAGGATATAGATATAGAATATTGGATATTTTTGATGATGGATTTTATAAATAAAGTGATTTGGTGTCTTGATTCGAGTATAAATTTCTTGTTGAAACATTGTGTATGGTCCAAACCACATAGGGTTTATTTTTATTATCTCTAGGGTGACCAAAAATATTCCTAATCATTTTTGGTTGAGTTAGAAAATTAATGATCGAAGTAGGAAGATTTTATATCTAATTTAAAATAACCACAAATAAAATGTCTAGATTCCATAAGATACCTGGTAGCCTCAATTAGTTTACCAATAGGATTCCTATAACCTCTATATCACTGTCTAGTAACATCTACCTAGTGGTTCTTATATATATATATATGTTCTATCACGTGTCATTGGCTAGAATTTCTTGCCTCCGGCATAAGGCTTTTAGATGTAGATTTTCTACATTAATTCATCAGATTATATAGAACTTTTACCCTCTATAAAAGGCTATAACACATGAATATTATCTTCTAAATTTTTATCAATAATTATTCAGTGATTTTATTTCAACATTAAACATTAAATTAAAAAAAAGTTTTCCCATTAAATTATATAATTGAAAAAACAATAATTGATCATTAGACAAATAATTTTTTGTTATTTACCATTCAAACAACATGGTTGAGAGAGGTACAAAATGGTAATATGTTGTTATCCTCTGTTGGAGGATTCTAATACAATAAAACATCATCTCAAAGCGTTTTAACTTGTTAATCTCAAGGATGGGTTGTTTTGTAGACTAACCTTCCAATTTAATTCCATTAGTTATAGATATAATTTAATATCATCATGAACCAACTCTAGTTTACCAATATCTTAGGAAACTGAGATAGCCAAAATCAAATTGAATGATAATTCACACTACCCTCATGTTGGGGAAATGTTCCATGAAATCATATATACATGAGTTGGAATGATTTCTCCCAATAAAAAATACTTCAATATCATCAGAATTCTACCAAAAAAATTGGAATTACACATCTATTTATTTGGAATCCATGGAAAAAATAAATAATTAGTTTTCATAAAAAATATAACCAAACAATGAATATAGATTAAATACAAATCCCTCCCATTGTATTCTTATATATTTTTGTAATTATTTAGATACATCGAATTTGAAGGACAAAGTGGATGATATATTATCAATATAGAATGGAAACAAAAAAACATACCCAACCAATCTCCATGTTACTCTATAGGTTTCCATCCAACCCCAAGACCATGAGTGAGACCTAAGAAACTAGATTCTAGACATAAATCATTTTGGACACATGAATATTCCTAAAAACTGATTATGTATTCAAATAGAATCATCACCCCATGCATTACCATTAAATATAATATCTATTCCATACTTTTAAAAAAATAAATTGTAAAATTAATTATTTTACTTCAATCAATAAACCATTGATAGGCCACATATACATTAAAACGATATAATTTATAACAGGGGATTATGCATTTAGGTAACGATGATTCATTAAATCCTTAATATAGAATTTATTGTTAAATATAAAGTGACAATCCACGATAAATATGTTAACCATCTATTTTCATTATAAAGAGATGCAACATAATGAACATGTATAAACTGTAATCATGAATATTAATGTGGTGGTGAGCCCAAATAGTAGATAATATACATAACAATTTATAAATAAAAATGGGAACATCTAAGATATATGGGGGTAATCTTGGGTATTATTAAATAGATCCATCATATTAGTGCACCAAATGAAAATATGACTATCATAACACTCAGTCATACCCTACATGGACTCACTGAGGTGAAAAACCCAATGTATGTAGAATACATAGTTAATAAACTTTCCATTTCATAATCCCAAATTCTTATAGAATTTTTATCTATAAATAATTTTAGATATACTAAATTTCATATAAAGTTACAAATAGTGATTAGTAAATCGATTTCAGTATGCATTTGTTTAGAAATAATATATATATGGTTAAATATATATATTATTATGGTTGTATAAAAAAAATATTCAAGTATATATATAATTTCAAATATTTATAATGAAAAAGAACCATAGGAACAGAAACCAATATAAATATCTCCCTCAATGAAACACCATTATTATAATATAAATATAACATCCTCTAAGTGGAAAACAATATCAATCTATAATTTAGAAACCACTGAATATCCAATATTTTTAAAAATATACTTAAAGAGAGACAATCAGAACTGATAGCTATATTCATTAAAACTCATTGTAAATAATCTGGTTTAAAGACATTAGTTTTTTTATAAAATATGTAATATATATTGGTATTATGAAATTAATAAGAATGGCCATGAACTATTTAATAAATCAATCATAAACTATAATCTTATTAGGTATTTTAAAATCGTGTTATAAATGTCATCTATGAAATTAATTAAATGTGTTGGGATAAATAATATATCAATAATAAAAACCAACAAATTCAAATTGAAAAACCATTCACATTTAATGAAATCTATTTAAATCCCATGTTTTATTTTTATAGGTATTTTCATCAAAATTAAAAATAATATATTTTTTTAAAGACAGAATTAAAAGATCTACTAAACAATGGTTCAAGAATATTATTGTTAATTTAAAGGAAACCCTACCTCAAATTGACAAAAGACAAGTAACCTTCACAATTCAGGTTTTTAAATCACCTGTAGATGGAAATAATGGACCCAAAATGACATCAAGAACCTTAAATCAAGAAGTATTATGACGCCCTATGAAATCGGAATATAATTTTTTTCAATATTAATACTATGATTAATATCTTTTTCCACACACAACACAAAACAATATTTTTATTCAATATGTAACATGAATATTTTAAATAAATAATATTAATAACAAAAAAACAAGAAAATAAAATTTCACAACTCAACTACAGTTCATTACATTTATATGATTCATAATTCAATTGATTTAATATTAAAATACATTACTCATTTCCATATAACTGGGTTTTTAAATATTTTTCAATTTATCATAATAAATTAAAATGATAAATTCAAAATTATCATTATATTTGAAATAATATATTAATATTATTCAAATATTAAATTTATAACACTTAGAAGATATAATATTTAATCCTCCTTTTTTCCAATAATTTTTTTTCTATATATTTTTTATATAAATATCACTTATTTGGGATATTCAATTTTAATTAAAAAATAATTTTCTTTTTTTCTTTATAACACTAAAATTTATTTAAGGGTGATTTTTTGGTATTTTTAAATATTAATTGATTTTTAGGTGAATGGTAAGGAATAATGTTTTTAATAAAATTGAATCATTTTTTAATATAGAAAAAATAAGGTATAAATTTAAAACATATTAATCAATTTTCATTATAAAATATTTATTTAAATATTTAAATTATTAATTTAGAGATAATATATAAAAATTATAATACATATGAGAAACATTTTAATGGATTTATTTATATTTTCCAATAGAAAATAAAGTATGTGTTTTCTATTAATTAATAATTATTTGGGAAAATTTTTTATTTTTAATATCATGGTAAGACACATAAAAATTATTTATTTAATAAAAAAGAATTCATTTCTTAAAAATAAATAAATTTGATAATTTTATCCAATACGTAAATAATAAGCATTAAAACAATGTTTTCCCAAAGATAAATTCACATTTAATATGTGTTTGTTATGAAATTAATATTTCTAAAATGTATAAATTTTATCTGATTAAAATAATTCTATATTTGAGATTGTAATTTTTAAATTAAGTAATAAATATAATATTTTTTAGTTATTAAATCGAATTATTGTGGATAAAAATTATCTATTATAGTAAAAGGTAATAATTGTAAAAGACAAAAAAATTAAGGCGAAACACCTAAAATAACTGAATTTTTTCTCCAATGTGTATGGTTGAGAGGATTTTATAAATTAACATTTCAAAAATTCCATTATTTTAAACATTATAATAATTTTACATTGGATTGTTTCATTAAATTATTTAAAAGTATTGTGTATTTACAAAAACAACATTTTTCCTCAAAAAGTAAAAGGTGATCACTTACACCCATCATGTTATACCTATCCCATTAAATTTTATCCTGAAACTCTTCAATTTTATCCTCCAATAATCCAATATAATGTCAATAATCATCAAGTCAAAAATTAATTATCCTAACACCTCCATGTCTAAGAATATTCCCAAGTTAAATATCTTGTACCAAACATAACTACTAATTTGTCACTAAGGCTATTTATCATTAATTTTTCTTATTAAAATATATTTTTCAAAATATAATATAATGTATTTATTATTTATAAAAATTTTAACGTTGTTATACTTTGAGAATTAAAATAATCCACCTTACCCCTTTTCCATTTAGGAAAATTAAAACGATATTCATTCATACATTCATAGTACTGCTTCCATAAATCATCATGTTATGTTTTCTTTTCTAACAAACAAATATTGTAATAATTGGTAATTTAATGGATATATATTATTTTTCTTATTTTTTAGTACTATTTTATTAAAAAATAGACACCTTATTAATAATATGGGAAATATATAATCATTTTAAATTCATTAATATTATATTAACATAATATGAGGGAAAAGTCTTATTTGTACATTGTTATAGTTTCTTATCAATAACCTCCTCTTCTATTTCTATTTAAATATTATTTATTTTTCAAATAAAACCATAAAAAATATAATTTTTTTCCTCTATAATAAGGATATTACCAATAATTCAGTTTATAACACCCCATTTTTTATGGTTTCCACTTATTTGGCTTCGTCTAACCAACAACATAGAAAATACTAAAATATAATTTCAAGGATTCCATTGTGAGAAAAATTATTAAAAAAATATGATATATATATATATATGAATATAATTATTTAATTTTTTTTATGGAATTTTAGCATTATTATTTAACTCATCAATTATGATACCAATTTCCATTCATTAAAAAACATTAAAATCTAGTAACCAGAAATTCCATTGAATGAAATTATGAAAATATAAGTAATTAAAATGAAAAAAGTAAATCACCTTTTATAATCTAGGAATTTTTAAATTTGAGAGAATAATGAATAAAAAATCAACTATTATGAATCAACTTTAAGAAGATCAAGATTGCACACACATGGTACTGAAAATAGATTATAACTAAATAATATTCTTGAAAATAAAAACTATAAATTATGATAATAATGTTTTATACGTATGGGCATTATTAAATTATATGTTATTCATATATATATATATTTTGTACAATAAATTAAATCACTATTGTTGATTTTTTGAAATCTGGTAAGGGTATCATTGTCCCAAATTCAATTATTTGTGACATATTACATATATCAAAACAAAATATATTCCTTGTGGTGTTATTGTTGAATAGTTGTTATAATTTTCATTGTAATTCAAATTTATGAGATTTTAATAAATATATCATTTTTTAGTTAAATGTATTTTGATTAAGAGAATACCAAAGTTCTAACTTTAATTTGTCTCTATATTCAATTCCTTGAGTTGTGATAGATATATATAACAATCATATATTTAATATAGTGTTTTCTGTACCCAATTTAAATAATGTATAATGAATATTATTCACTGAATTAATTTTTTATTACCATTAAATGGAAACCATTTTAAGTTCTTTTGATTATTACTTGACTATTAATATAAGGATCATTTTCAACTCATTTTAGATTAATTGAGATGTGATATATATTCTACACACTTTTCAATTTAAATATTTATATATTGGTCAAGGATTTTTTACTTACATTTTTTCATGAAATAAAAGGTATTTTGAAATCAATATTATTTTATACCTTCCATGAATTTTCAACATGAAATATTGTGATGTTTTATGAGTTTTGTTAACTCATGTAATATTCAATGGGTTATGATTGTTCTTCTGGAACTTATTTAATATATATTGGGCAGATTCTATTCCATCAAAATTTTATGTGGTATTTTCTATTTATTTTATTTTTATGTGAATTTCTACTATATAAACCCCTTTGAAAATGTATCATTCTTCCAGAATTTTGATATCCATAATCGATTTAGGTTTATAACATTACCTTTATTTTATGAAAAAAATATTCATTGAGTGTAATTATTCTAATATTGATAATTTCTTATATTTCCAATTTCAATAAATATTTCCTCCTTCCAATATAGTAAGAAAATGGTTTTCATCTCCAAAATTATATATAGATGGTTTTATTTCTCATAAGAGTAAAAAAGATTTAGTAAAAATTTAATCTTCATTAAAGATATTTTTCCACTATTTATATTTCTATTATTAATAAAATTATTCTTCATTATTATTTTAAAATATACAAATTTTATTTTTAATATGGCCATCATATTATCCATTACCACGTTTCAATGAGATGTTTCATTACCTCCTTTTAGAAAGTGGGTTTTCATCATATGTATTTAAAATTTTTATAAGGTTATCCATCCTCTCAAAATCAAAACATTATTCATCCACTAAAAATAATATTTATTCATATGTTATTTCTTTTAATATATATATAATTTATGATTATTCATAGAATAAAATGATTACCACATTTTTTCACTTCATCTTTATAAAACTATTATGACTTTTTTAATGATCCAATAATGATGATCTATTTCAAAAAAATGAAAATTTTCAAGATATACTCACTTTACCATTTTTCATATTATTATTTCTATTGTATGGATCAACTATATAATGATATTTTTTAATGGAATTGATTTTAAAAACACAATTATACTTTTTATAAATAAATTTTAATGTGATCATTATAAGTATTTACAGAAATAAAAATTTATTTTCTAAAAACTCTTTTATTTTTTCACTAATAAATTTAATATTTATCTAGAATGTATTTATTTACTTGGTATACTATTTTTTTGGAATAAATTATAAATATTCTTATGAAATCTCGTTTGGGGATATTTATTTTTGTGTATCAACCATATATGTTCATGAGGGAAATTTTGGTGACTCCATTTGGAAATATTAACAAAACTTTTTTCTTTTATGGGTTTCTTAAGATGTGATTAGCTATTATTTCCAATGTTCACACATATGTCGGTATGATTAGTGGATGAGTTAAAATATTTCCTTCTACTGCATTTGTTTTCATTTTATATAACATGAGATAATTAAGCATGTACATTCTTCTATTTTTTCATAATATAAAGGGTGGAGATTCATGGATATTTTGACATTTAATTTGAATAAATTTTTGTATTTTCACAAACATAAAGGCCATGCATGGTTTTTTTACATCATAAAAGGTGGTCATGCTTGTATTTTTTCAAATACATAAATGAATGTCACGATAGTGTATTTTTGACACCCTAAAATATGGAAATACATTGATTTTATCACACTCAAAAATCTAGGATATACTCATATTTTTTCATATTGTATTGGGTATACATTCATGTATTTTTTTCACAAATACAAAAAATTTACATACATTGATTTTTTCACAAGAAAAAATGTGTTCATGATTAGGTTTTTTCAAAACATAGTGTTTTCCTATTCTAATATTGTGTACCTTTTTATACATAATGTTACATGATTCTTGTATCACGATTCCACACTCTGGTGGAATGGAATATTTTTTTATCATTTAAAGTATTTGTTTGTCTATCATTGATTACTGAGAAATATTATTGTTCTATGTTTTTAAAAAAGATATTAATCCCCATCTCATGTTTTTTCTTTTTCTTATGATCTTCTGACTTACTAAATGTTGATTTGGTTTTCACTTATTGGGAATTTGAGCTCACCCCATTCTTATGATTCCATTATATAGGTTATGAAAAGGAGTGTTACTTACGGGAATTTTGTAATGTTGTCATGGATGGTTTTATTATGGACAAATGATCCAATGTATTAGAAAATATGATTCTTATCTAACTACTCATAAAAAAAATATTCTCTTTGGATTGATTAATTTTTATGATATATATTTTTAAAATTATTTCCATTTTGTTAAAAAAAGGTATATTCATCATGCTTTTGTATCAATGCCATGATAATGGGAATGCTTCCTTAGAACTAGACCAGGGATTGTGCATCTGAGGTACCATAGTTGGTATCATATGTAGGACTATATATTATTGGTGGTTAGATTAGTTATTTTTTGGGAATAATGATAATAGTACATGTATAAAAATCCCTAGAGATAAATCTATGTGTTGGTTTACTTATTTAAATTTTGGTAATGTTTTGAATATATTGTGTTCTTAAAAATTAACACCCTTTTTAGATACTTCCATGTGGATAAGATTGTGGTGAAAATTCAACTTGGGGTAATTAACTTCTAAATAAATGTATTGGTATAAAATTGATCATCACTCGGTGCATAAAGAGGTGGCCAAACACTAAACATCTAGATAGACTCTCAAAAAGGTATATGCTTTGGTTGATCATATTCCCCCTATAAACTATTTTTAAAGAAATTAATGTGATATGAGGATGTAACATATAATTAGTTTGGTTATAAAACATAATATGAATATGAACATATTGAAAATCGGTTAAACTGTTGGAGATATAGTTTGAACAAATAATATCATAGTTGATTCATAATTATGATAAATTGAAAAGAAAGTGGCACTAGAGAAGACTTCTTAGGGTTAAATATTTATATTAATATTATCAGTTAATCTAATTTTATTATATATAATAATAATAGTTTTTTTATTTTAGTGTATGATTTGAAACAGAATCATGAAAATGACTTTTTTGAAATTATGTATCTATAATCTCTGAATACTTAGTAATATAATCTTATTTGGAATAAATCTTTGTGAAACATAATATATTCAAATTATGAGGTTAATAATATTTTACATATTTTGACATAAGATATATTTTTGTCTGATATGATAAAATATCATGTGTTACAAATATATTTTTAATACCCTTATGTTTTTTACAAGTAAGAAATAATTTAATTTTTGGGAATGAAATATAGTTTCACAGAGAGATTGTAATGCCCTAATTTTTTTAATATATTTTTCCTAAAATAATATTTTATTATTTATATTGAATATCATACATCACGAAACTAAAATGAGTAGTGAAATAATAGATTAATATAAAAAATAAATTATCATAATAATAAAACCAGTAGTAAATAAAAATATTTTCTTCAACTAAAATTGATTATATTTAGTGGATAAACAATTATTGTGAATATATATTAAATTGCATTGTTCCTTCTAAAACAATTTTTTTTTAAAAATTTTAAATCATATAGTTATAAATTAAAAATACAAATTTTAACAACTAATTATATATCAATTAAATGTTTTATATTATTAAAATTCTAAAATTATAATTTAGAGAATAATTAATGATTCTAAAGAACCATTTTCACAAAAATATTTTTTATATATTATATATTAATATAAAAAATATATATTGTAATTTTTTAATTTGAATTTTAGAAAATAAAAATCACTAATTAATCACCAATTTTAAATTTATCACAGAGTTATTTGTTGATATTTTGCAGAAACGAATTATTTTTAGTTAAATAGTAAAAAATACAGTTTTTACCAAAAGAATAGAATTTCTGACTATATAAAGAAGAATATAAAAGTTTAAAAAATATTAAATGGAATTAATTATCATAACTATACTTATGGATAATAATTACTCATTAAGGAAATTATATATTAAATTTATAAAACATGTGATTAATATATTAAGGACATAAGTGGAATATTCCAATAAAAACAGTTTTTGTCATTTCATTCAAGTAAGTAATTTTTTGGTAAATATTTTTTTTGATTAATTTGAGAGCCAAATAAAATTTATATTTTTAGGAAAAACCTATCCATTTCATTAAGATAAATATCATTGATAATGCTATCAAATATATAAATATTAACCATAAAACCCTATATTTGGTTAAAAATACATTTTTTCACACTCTCTGTGTGTATTTTGAGATTAAATTTTCCCTACTATAGAATTTTATATATGTAAAAACAAGTAAATAATAAATATAAAAAAGTTTAAATTTTGAGAAAAATAAAATTATAATGTTTTCTCAATGAAATTGATTTCCATGGTTTGAAATAAGTTTTTATGGTAAATTTTAATTAGTTTAAATGTTAATAAAACTAATGGAAAATCCTAAAATCACAAGATGTTTTCCAATTTTTTTTGAATATGATTTAAAACCAAAAAATTTCATATTCCATTATATACCACATTTTTAGAATTTTTCCGTTGAATAATGTCACATGATTATTGAAATTTAATGATTATTTACATGAATTTCTATTTACTTTTTATATAAAATGAGATCAATTCAACAATTTAATGGTACACTTATAAATAAAAATATTCACTAAAACATTGAAATTTTCCTCTAACTACAATCATGTTTGATGTGCATAAGCCTCGAGTCTCAATTAGTATTCATAATTAATCCATTTCTGTGGATATTTTAAGAGAAATTATCGTTTCTCAACACAACTAAAATCATTTCCCTAACGTTGTTTCATTTATAAAATTCCCATTAAAATATTTTTGCCAATTTAATATAATGAATAACTAAATATATTATTCTTAATGTATCTCTATTATGGGGATAAATATTATCCAATTTTCCCCTTTTCCCTTCAGGAAAATTAAAATGAAATTTGTGTGTATGTGTAGACTACCACCTCCACATAGCCTCATATTTGATTTTCTATCACCACAATATATGGAATACATTAATGTGAAAGTTTGTTTATAAATATGATTTTTAGGAAATTATTTAGTGTAAAATAAATATAAAATGTAAAACCTTGTTATAATGTGGAAATTAAAATTCCCTTGTAAATAATATAGTATAAAAAACATATTAAGAGGAAAAACAATTTATTCATATTATTTAATAGTGTCTTATAAATTACGCATTCTTATAAATATATTAAATTATGATTTAAAAATTCAATAAAACCTAAGGAAATTTCATTATTAATATACAATAATGATACTAAAAAAATCCCTTAATAATCATCCATTAGTAATTGTATGTTCATGTGTCAGTAAGTATAACCACTTACAAGAATAATGATAAGAAATAATATCATAGATGACTTTGATAAATAATATTATCATAATATGGGATATAATTTATTAAATAATTATTTTATTTATTTTATGTAATGGTAACATTAAAATTAAACATAGTAATTAAGATACTAATGTTTTTGCATTAAAATTCAATGAAACATACTTGTCACGTTCGTCATTAGGCATCTTAACTGAAACACCATACAAAATTATAAAATTTAAAATAATTATAAATATTTAATTAAAATACCTTTTTTGTCATATAAATGATAAAATTTGGGACAATACTAAATGACCACACTACTATAATTAATTTGTGTCAAAATGAATAATCTTACTCATGGGAGATATTGAAAATTGATAATAACTGACTAATTTAGATGTAGAGATATTTTAAAATGAATTAAAAAAATGATATACTATAATGACCCGACCTTAAACCTTACTTAATCTTGAGTTATTTCAAGATTACACATTGAGGATCTTTTTAGGATTAGATTTTTAGATAATTAGATCATAAATCATGCATTACATTCCACATTTAAACAAAGTGGTTACATAAAAGATAATATTCATTTTTTTCCATCAACAGAATCATATTTAAAATAAAACATCGATTCTTTCTTGAAACTTCCTTGACAGTATCATCATATCATATACCTTTCCCTTAACATTTGAAAAACATTTCAAATACATGGGATGAGCATAAAAATCTCAGTAAGGGATATAAAAATCCAGAAAGGAAACATTAGTACATATAGACATAAGAATCAATGAAATCATACTATACTCATAAAACATTAGCACATTAACATAGCTCATGAAAACATAAGATTTATGAATAAATCAAAGAAATAATAAGACATAAAGGTAACATGAGGAATTCATACCATTCTTACGTAGGGATTAACCCTCATGGTTACGTTTGGAATACCCATCACAGTATATTCCCTAAATCTCTTCGGAGAAACCTTAATGTTTAACGCCGTCGTGTTACCCAATGCATTAGAGAGCTATACCGGGCTCACCCGCCCATAGATTATCACGGAACCACATGTATTCATAAAAAATGCCCAAGAACCATAACATAATCATAGCACATAACTTAAGAATAAAGGAATGATAACATTTCCGCATTGCAATAACAATATAACATTTTAAGATATTGAAAAAAATGAATCTATTCTAAAAACCATTTACAAATCCATTTAAAACATTTAATAAAGAGATTTTTGAATCAAAGTGTCTCATACCACATTGAAGCTTTAAAAATTTTAAACCATTAATATCCATATAAATAAATCCTTAAAAACATTTTGAAAACATGGATATTAATGAGAAATATTTATAAGAATAACTCTTTAAAACATTTGAAACGATATTTTAGTTAAAGGGGTTTTAACAAAATGAGAGACACATGAATACAATAATTGAGGAATAACATTTAATCAAAAAAATATAATATCATGATAATAAAAGGATTTATGATATAATATTTTGAATGACAATATATAAACCATATAATAGTGAATTGGTGAATAACAACAATGAAGTCTCAATAGAAATGTAAAATGAGATGAAATCCCTTATAAAGAAGGTATCCTAAAATTAAGTATAAATAAATCTCATAATTATGTGTGAAAAATATAAATAAACCCAATATAAGTGGTTATTATGTGTAAAAAATCAACGGACATTCAAACATATTCATAGGATGACATATTCAATAACTACATGTTCAACCTAAAGAAATCAAAATTGGGTATGATGTTCCCTTGGTAAAATTCGACAACCTAACAACATCACTTTAAAATTCATAAAATTATATGATGAGAAAGAAAATGTTATCTCATAACTTGGACATAAAATTTACATCAACAAGTATATATAAGAACATATACCAACATAAAAAGATGTAATTTAAAAGACAAAACAAAATAAGTCTTTTAAAAAGAGGAGTGTGAAAGGTTCCCTTACAGATTTGGGCAACTTTCGAAACGTACACCCCATGAAATATGGGTCATAAAATGAAGATGTAAATACCCATAAATGAGATTATATTATACAAATAGTAAAATATTGGGCAGTACATACACAAAACAAAATGAAATAGTGGAAAATGTAGCATGAATCTCACAGGAATGAAAAGTGAGATGGAAATCCCCTTATGAAAATCCGGCAGCCTAACAGCGCCACATAAAACTTCCAAAAAATGGATTGATGAGATCAAATAGGGTCTCTCATAATATTAAAATAAAATGTAAAGAAATAGGAATATAAAATAACATCCCCCAACATAATAAAGAGGATCTTAAAGTAAGTTACATAAAACAAGTTCTAAAAAAGAAAGAGAGAGGTAGGATCCCTTACCTCAAGTCTGACTTGTCTTGTTTGTTTCGTTATATTCCATAATAATAAAATTTGGTCAATTTATAATTGCTTAAGTTCCTCCTTTAAATATTATTATTCAGTTCATATTACATATTACAATGTTATAATAATTGGTTAATAATGTGAGTTCATATCGGACATTTTTGTCGATGTTTGGTACATGAGTCAAAAATGAACTTGTTTGAAAATGATTGTACATGAAGATATAAGTAAATCATCTCCAGAATAGTATTAATCATTTAAATATCATATATATCCAGTACATATTTATTTTATACTATTCCATAACATTTGGAGACAAAAAGAAATGAAATTCACCGTTCATGGAGACGGTATGCCGTACGTACGCATGAATGCTACTTTCATTTCTATTTCTTACTTAATGGAGTGAAATCATAATTATATAAATATATATTATAATTCCAGTATAATATCATATATTATATCATTAAATCTATCCTTTATATGTCCCACATAAGGCATTAACGAATCAAATCACATTTAGGGGGCAGTAGTCTGCACTTCCTAAAATGAAGATATCACGTTTACCCATAATGGAAAACATAAAGGTATGACCTAAATGAAAAATAAAGAAGCTTAAGGAAAACATAAACATATTATATATCATATATAAATATGGTGATATCTTAATAGCCACATTTGAAGTTGTTAGATGAATATTGAACAATCATCGTTTCGTGAGGCAGAAATTCGCCATCCACAGAAACAGTATGCTCGTTAAACATTAGATGTAGGTGTGTGTAAGTGTATCTAGAATACTTCTTATAACAACATAATATTATATGGAAGATACTGTTTCTGTTACAATATAAATGAATAAAAAGATTTTAGGGGGTTGGAGAAGCAAGATAATACAAAAGATCTTTAGAGAAGTCTTAACCATTGAATCAGGTAACTCATCTTGGTTTGAACCAAAAGGGTTTCTTGAAGAGCTTTCAGCCTAAGGTAAGGAATATAGGATGAATAGAGGGATGTGTGGAGACAAAATGTGATGATCTTGTCCGAGCCAAAGGCTGGAGGGGAGTGGTTAAGGAGGTAGAGGTGGGGGCATTTTATAAGAGGAGAGGAGGGGCACTCTTGGAAAGGTATAAAATGTTACATTATTTTCAAATGTGATCCTGATTTTAAAGGACCCACATTGATTTATTTCAAGTATAAGGTGATAAGGGTTAGAAATACACCCATCCAATAGGTTTTGGAAATGTGTAGGTCTTAGATTTTACATTATCTTTTCATTTTATTTAAATCGTTAAATAATGAGGTAATCACTACATCATCATGGTCTCATATATAATTTAATTTTTTAATGTCTAAAAATTATAAAACAAATACAATGATGTAGGAAATATTTTTATATTTCCAACTACTATTTATAGTCTAATATATCATTTATGTAGACAAAATTAAAAATTTTTTACTCAGGTGATACATTCTTTGTTATATTTACTTTCTTTACAAAAAATAAAAAGATAAATTCATTATCACACAGAAGTGATTCCTTGGGGTCCCAATGTTTGGAACAAGGAATCCCATGGTCGAATATGACACAACCAGTATTATTAGAACAAATTTTGGAGTCATTTATTAATATTATGATATTATTTTATTATCCTTAACTACCCGATTACTAATTAATCAAGATAATTAACGATAATTACCGTCGTTACTATTCACAAAGTCCAAAAAACAGAATAGTATTAATTACATAATTTGGACCTTCTGATCCCAAATATGGAATCCATTTTACCAAATTCCAAACACATAAATTGCAATAATTAATTTAAAAATAATTCTCATTGTCAAAACCGAGGGTTTTTTTAAACAATATCTATGAAAAGTTTGGCATTAGTTTATGCCCAATTCCGAAGTGAAAATACTTCTAATGAACACTATTGGATTATATTGTAAAAATATATTATAATTAATATTTAAAACTAATTAAAAACATAATCTATCCATATATTTAAATTAGATGAAAAAGCAGTTTTGATGTAAAATGCAATATTTTTCACTATTCATTAAAAAGAATGAACATTGTCATAAACATACCAAAACATTAACCAAAGTAAATTTCAATATCCCAATAATTAAGAATAAGTTTAATTTGACAAAAAGAGCTTATAAAATTTTCAAAAGTTAGATTTAAAAAAGGGTCTCTATCAAATGGCAGAAAACACATCTTTTAAAAATATTAGAGTGTTTATTTCTTAAAATTGGATTCATTTAGATTTTAAGACTCTAACATTTATTGGATAAATGTAAAAATATTTGAAAAACATATGTAATAATTTTTTAGTTATTTATGTTCATTCCCTCCATTACAATATCTAGGTGTTAGTATTATAATATTATTATATTATTAGTGTGCAACGTAAGATTTTAAAGAAACTCGTTGTTACATATAGGGTACGCCATTGAGAATAGCATTACATTTAAAGTAGTATTAACATTTTATTCAAAAATATTGATAAATATTAGAATTTAATATTATTTATTTACCTAGGATGTTACACCCTTCCCCCCTTTTGGGAATTTCGTCCTCGTAATTTCAAAATTGGGCTTGGAAACTTCATTGAAGGTCCCACATCGGAACAAGAGTCAACAAAACTATCACATTAATAGAATGGGAGAGAAGTACAAAGGTCACCTGAGTTAACCCATACTAGGATTCCACGTATGAAAATATGGATATGGAGGAAACAACAAAGGGTCATGTTCTAATGGATAGTCATAGTAAACATGTCTAGGAGAAAGTAACCACAAGAAAATCACAAACTTTTGATGGGTTAAACGGTATTCGATTCTACAGTAGGAAAAGTTAATAGACAACATTTTTGTTTTATGTTACTCTTAATTGAGGAATTTATTTTTGAGATTAACTAAATCATAATGAAGTATACTTACTTTTACCGTATAATTTCAACATTAACAAGATTCCTTCATCAAACTCATATTTTCTCCAAACGACAAGTATTTAGGAAGAATTTTTCGCATTAAGAGTACTATAATAAACTTCTTGAGAATAACCTAATCCACAAAAGAGAAATGTATATTTCTCATGTCTTTATATATCAACCAAAACCAATCCAAAAAGTTTAGTACGATATTAGATAATACACAAAAAGGATATTTTTTTACAAAAAGATAAACTACTCCTAATCTCCAAAATTTGTCAAACAAAACCCAAAGTTCAAAAAAGACCATTCAATAAACATCTATCCATAAAATTATTCAATGTAAACCCATCTATTATTGAAACCCAAATATTTTAATGATTTAATCACATAGTATCCCAAGGTACAAATTAACAATAATATCTAAATAACACAAGTTGCTCTGAAAGTCTCACATAGAAAAGTAATTAACCTAATCACATATCCTCCTTGATAGGTTAATAATTTCCATAGATAACCCAAAATAACATACTCTTAATTCATAAAATCATCTAACTAAAAAGAATCATTCAAACGAACCAGGGACTTCACGTAGTCTAGTGGTAGGCGATAAATACAAGTTGCACTTTGGTTGTGGGTTTGATTCCCACAGCTTCATCTGACACGACAGGTTGTCACATGGTCTGCGTGTTATCTGTTTTCCAAAACTATATAATTATTAAAGCATCCCCCCAAAAAGAGATAAAATCTTCAAAAATAACCATACCATATTTTAACCTCAATTTTACCTCATGCATTTCATCTTTCATTATAACATATAGTAACCCATAATTACCTCAAAAGTAAGGATTATAGAAACCCTAATGGTTACCTTTATAATTATCACATGAACTTCCACATCGAGTAGGTTCTCTCATACAATAGGAATTAGAGAACTCACCAAGGTTCAAGTGGTTGATCATGACTCCTGATAGTTGGTTTAGAATAACCATGAGATTTCTCATTGAATCCCCCATTTCATCCAGTCTCTTAATCAGAGAACCACCACAGTTTCCTTCAAACCCATTGTCACTTTGGTTCCCGCTAGATCCATCCATTTACTAAAACCAAAAATGTCAGTGTGAGTATAAAAAATAAATCATCATGTACTAAAGAGGAAGATAAACACTAAGATATACTTATCCAGGTTATCACAAACTCATTCCAACCTTCAAAAATAACAATGACTCTATCCAAAATAATAACCATTGTGGTCATACACAACTTGTCACTTATGCTAAAACAACACTCTAACCTCTAAAGTTATCTAAACTGACCTCTGATACCAACTATAAGGACCTGGCCATAAACCTTACTTAATCATGAGTTATTTCATGAATACACATTGAGGATCTTTTCAGGTTTAGCATTTTAGAGAATTAGATCATAAATCATGCATTACATTCCACATTTAAAAAAAGTGGTTATATAAAAGATAGTATTCATTTTTTTTCCATCAACAGAAACATATTTAAAATAAAACATGGATTCTTTCTTGACACTTCCATGACATTATCGTCATATCATGTACCTTTTACTCGACCTATGAAAAACATTTCAAAAAAATGGGATGAGCATAAAAAGAATAGTAAGGGATATAAAAATTTTAAAACGATACATTAGTACATGTATACATAAGAATCAATGAAATAATACTTTACTCATAAAACATAAGCACATTAACATAGGTCATGAAAAAATAAGATTTATGAATAACTCATAGAAATCAGAAGACATAAAGGTAACTTGAGGCATTCATAAAGTTCTTACATAGGGAGTAACTGTAATTGTTATGTTTTAATACCTATAATAGTATACTCCCTAAATGTCTTCGGAGAAACCTTAACGTTTAACCCCTTCGTGTTACCCAATGCATTGGAGAGCTTTATCGGGCACACCCGCCCTTATTTTATCACGGAACCACCCATCTTCATAAACAATGCCCAAGAACCATAACATAATCATAACACATAAATTAATCATAAAGGAAAGATAACATTACCACATTGCAATAACAATATAACATTTTAAGATATTGAAAAAAATTAATCCCTTCTAAAAACCATTTTCAAAACCTTTTAAAACATTTAATAAAGTGATTTTTTAATCAAAGTGTCCCATACCACTTTGAAGGTTTTAACATTTTAAACCATTAATATCAATATATGTAAATCATTAAAACCATTTTGAATGCATGGATATTAATGAGAAATATTTATAAGAATTACTCATTAAAACATTTAAAACGATATTTATTTAAAGGGTTCTTAAAACAAATGAGAGACACTTGAATACAATAATTGAGGAATAAAATTAAATCAGAACATTATAATATCATGAGAATAAAAGGATTCGTGATAAAATATTCCAAAGGACAGCATATAAACCATATAAGAGTGAATTGGTGCATAACAATAGTGAAGTCTCAATAGAAATGTAAAATGAGATGAAATCCCTTATAAAGAAGGTATACTTAAATTAAGGCTAAATAAATCTCATAATTATGTGTGAAAAATATAAATACACCAAATATAAGTGGATATTATGTGTAAAAAAATAAAATGTCATTCAAAAAAAATTCAATGGATGACATATTCAATAAATACATGTTTAACCCCAAGAAATCGAAATTGGGTTATGAAGTTCCCTTGGTAAAATTCGACAACCTAACGGTGTCACTTTAAAATTAATAAAATTAGTTGATGATAGATGAAATGGTGTCTCATCACATGGACATAAAATTTACATCAAAAAGGATATATAATAACATATCCCAACATTAGAAGTTTTAAATTAAAATACATAACAAAATAAGTCTTTTAAAAAGAGGAGTGTGAAAGGATCCCTTACCGATTTGTGAAACTCTGGAAACGTACACCTTATGAAAGAAGGGTCATACAATGAAGATGTAAATATCAATAAATGAGAGTATATTATACAAATAGTAAAATATTGGGCAGTACATACCCCACACAAAAGGAAATAGTGGCAAATGTAGCATGAATCTCACAGGAATGAAAAGTGAGATGAAAATCCCCTTATACAAATTCGGCAGCCTAAAGGCGCCACATAAAACATCCAAAAATGGATTGATGAGATCAAATAGGGTCTCTAATCATATTATAATAGAATTTACAGAAAAGGTAATATAAAATAACATCCCACAACATAAGAAATAAGAGGATAATGTAAGTTACATAAAAAAAGTACTTAAAAAGAAAGAGAGACGTAGGATCCCTTACCTCAATTCCGACTTGTCTTGTTCGTTTCATTATATTCCTGAATAATAAACATTGGCAAATTTATAATTTCTTAAGTTCCTCATTTATATATTATTATTCAGTTCATATCACATATTACAATGTTATAATAATTGGTTAATAATGTGAGTTCATATCAGACATTTTTGTCGATGTTTGGTACATGATTCAAAAATGAACTTGTTTGAAAATGATTGTCCATGTAGTTATAAGTAAATAATCTCCATAATATTATTAATTATTTAAATATCATATATATTTAGTAAATATTCATTTTATACTATTACATAACATTTGGAGATAAAAATAAACGAAATGCACTGTTCCTGGAGATGGTAGGCTGTACCTACGCATGAACGCTACTTTTATTTCTATTTCTTACTTAATGGAGTGAAATAATAATGATATAAAGATATATTATAATTACAGTATAATATAATATATAATATCATTAACTATATCCTTTTTATTCCCCACATAATGCATTAACAAATCAAATCACTTTGAGGGGGCAGTAATCCGTACTTCTTAAAATGAAGATATCCCGTTTACCCATAATTAAAACCATAAAGGTATGACCTAAATGAAAAATAAAAAAGATTAAGGAAAATATAAACATATTATATATCATATATAAATATAGTGACATATTAATGGCCACTTTTAAAGGTGTTAGAAGAATATTGAACAATCGTCATTTCGTGAGGCAGAAATTCACCATCCACTGAAATGATATGCCCCTTAACCATTAGATGTAGGTGTGTGTAAGTGTAGCTAGAATTATTCTTATAAAAAAATAATGGTATATTGAAGATACTTTTTTTTTTTACAAAATAAATTAATAAAAACAGTTTAGCGGGTTGGAGAAGCAAAATAAAACAAAAGATCTTTAGAGAAGACTTTACCTTAGAATCGGGTAACTCTTCTGGGTTTGAACCAAAAGTGTTTCTTGAAGTGATTTCTACCTATGGTAAGGCTTCTAGGATGAAGAGCATGATCTGGAGAGACAAAATGTGCAGATATTGGCCGATCCAAAGGCTTGAGAGGTCTGGGTAAGGAGGTATAGGTGGGGGCCTTTTATAAGAGGAGAGGAGGGGCACTCGTGGAAAGGTATAGAATGTTACTTTATTTTCTAATGAGTTTAGAATGTTAAAGGTCCCACATTAATTTATTTCTAGGATAATGTGATAAGAGTTATAAATACACCCATCCAATAGGTTTTTGAAATGTTTAGGTATTATATTTTACATTATCTTTTCATTTTATTTAAATCGTTAAATAATGAGGTAATCGTTGAATCATCATGGTCTCATATATAATTTAATTTATTTAATGTTTAAAAATTATAAAACTAATACTATGATTTAGGAAATATTTTTATATTTACAATGAATATTTATAGTCCGAGAGATCATTTATTTAGACAAAATAAAAAAAATTTACTCAGGTGATACATTCTTTGTTATATTTAATTTCATTAAAAAAATAATAAGATAAAAAGTCATTATCACACAAAAGTGATTCCATGGGGTCCCCAAGTTTTGAACAAGGAATTCCATGGTAGGCCATGACACAAACAGTAGTTTTAGGACACATGTGGGTGTCATTTTTTATTATTATGATATTATTTTATTATCCTTAACTACCTGATTACTAATTAATCAAGATAATTAACGATAATTACCATCGTTACTATTCACAAAGTCCGAAAACAAAAGATTATTAATTAAATAATTTGGACCTTCTAATTCCAATTATGGAATCCATTTTAACAAATTAAAAACACATAAATTTCAATAATTAATTTAAAAATAATTCCCTTTTCAAAACAAATAGCGGGTTTTTTTAAACAATATCTATGAAAAGTTTCTAATTAGTTTATGCCCAATTCCAAAGTGTAATTAATTATAATGACCAATATTGGATTAAATTTTAAAAATATATTCTAATTAAAATTTAAAACCAATAAAAAAGTTAATCTATCCATATATTTAAATTAGATGAAAAAGCAGTTTTGATGTCAAATGCAGTATTTTTCACTATTCATTAAAAAGAATGAACATTGTCAGAAACATACCAAAAATTTTACCAAAGTAAATTTCAATAACCCAATAAAAAATAATAAGGTTATTTTGACAAATAGAGCTTAAAAAATTTTAAAATGTTATATTTAAAAAAGGGTCAACATCAAAAGGTGGTAAAACAATCTTTAAAAAATATTAGAGTATTTATTTCTTAAAATTGGATTCATTTGGATTTTAGTCCTCTAACATTTATTGGATAAATGTAAAAATATTTGACAGACATATGTAATCATTTTGAAATTTTTTCTGTTCATTCCCTCCATTACAACAGCTAGGCATTAACTATTAAAATATTATTATATTATTAGTGTGCAACGTAATATTTCAATGAAACTCGTTGTTGTGTATAGGGTATGCCATCGAGCATAGCATTACCTTTAAAGTAGCATTAACATTTTATTCACAAATATTGATAAACATTAGAATTTAATATTATTTATTTACCTGGGATGTTACATATACTTTTGAAAAAGGATCTAAAATGTTCATTTATATTTTGGTTTTGTTATATAAGAAATTCCAGCCAATTTTGGAAATTAGTTATTAAGTTATTCGTTCATTCTTTAAATTTAATTTCCTACTTATATTTCACATTATAAAACATAAAATATTTTACATTGCGTGATTATTGATTAATAGATTTATCTTAACATATTATTTTAATTAATGTAGTTTTATTAGATATAATGTTTTCTCCTTGAATGTATTTTTTTAATGGATTCTATGAATTTATAGTTGTTTGACTATATTATAATTTCAATGAGATATGATTTATCTTGGGAACAATCAATTATTTTATGCTTGTATTTAACTACAATATTACCTTCAATTATAATGAAAATATTCCAATTATAGAAATTTAATTACAATATCATTTTACAAATTTTTGTTCTTTTGATAGTTATTTTAGCAGTACCGTAATTCTTTTCATCATCTAAATATTTATTTGGTGTGATTTAATGCATTTTAATTTTTTTTCCAATTAATAATGTATATATATGCTCTGGATTAGTTTTATAATTCTTTTTCCTGAAATAATTGTGATTTAAACATCCATATAATTTTTTTACCTTCCATGTAATATTAATTTTAATGATTATGACATTGTATGTGTTTTTTAACTTCAGTATCATTCATTAATTAACAATTTTTCTTCAAGAAATATGCCCATAAAATTAAAAAAAATAATTATATCTTATTATATTTTGTTTCACTTTATATTTTATTATACACATTTATATAATATAAACCCCTTTCTAAATATCTATTTCTTCATGAATTACTATATATAAAAGCGATATGGTAAACTAAAATTCATTTTCATTGAGTGAAAATATTATTCAATGAGAATCTACCTTTTATGATTGATACATTTTTATATTTACAATATCATAAGATAATTGTTATATTATATTCGGGTAATGTGATGTGTTTAGATCATGGATTCATTTTCAAAGTATTTCATTAACAGAATAGTACATCATTTTATGAAAACAATTCATCTCCTATAAAGAAATATTTTTTTCAATTTCCATCTTCATTATCCCCCAAAATTTTCTCCTTTATTAATTTATAATAAAATTATCATTTTATTCATTAAAAAAAACCAAATTTGAATTACCACTATGAAAAGTTAATTTTTTATACCTCTTTATATGATGTGAGATTTCAAAAAAGATATATAAAAATGATTAAAAGGTTTTCAAAAATTAATAATTAAAAAAAACATTAAAATACCCATTTTAATTATAAATAATTAATTTACTTTTAGCGATATATTATTGAATATTATTTTATGAACAAAATTCCCCAAATTTTTCCACTTCACCTCTTTGAATCCTCAATTTCCACTTCAAGGATCCATTATTTAATGTTTTTTTAATAAATTTAAATGTTTTCAAGATTATTTCACTTAAAATTATAATAATATTTATATATTTTTTGTAGGTAAACATTTTAAATTTATGTTTAAATGTGAATTATTAGAAATTTATTCACATAGTTTTCCATAGAATTAATTTTGAATGTTATCCAAAACACTTTATTATTGTAAGTGGTAAAAATGTTTTCTAAAAGTGATTTTATGGCTTCACTACCACATTTCTTAATTATGTATACAATCATCATTTCTATAGATAATAATTTTCTTTAATCTCCATATAAATGACATTGCAAAAAAATTTCTGTGATGATTAAATTTATTGAACCAACTACCTATATTCGAGAGGTTGATTTTGATGATTCAATTTTCAAATATTATTAAAAAAATGTAAGAATCGAGGGGTATTTTTTTATTTTATGAATGAATATATTCAATTGGAACACATATGTATGGATTATTTATGGGGTAGGTTCTATATCTCATTGTTATTCATTGGATGAGGTTTTATATCTCAAGAGATAATTCACCCTCAACATGAATATATTTATTCAAAATATAATGCATTGAAATGATTTTATTTTTTCACAACATAATGGATGGAAGTGGTCAGATTTGTTCAAATACATATATAGTGTACATTCAAGAAATTTTTAAAACCATAAACAGTGGATATACTTTTATTTTTACATATATAAAGGGCAGATATACTATGATTTTTTCAAAATATATGTGGTGTACATGATGTATTTGTTCAAAAATAAAAATTGTAGACATATATTGATATTTCAACAAGATCCAAGGTGTAAATTTGTATATTTAATCACAAACATAATGAATGTTCATAATTTATTTTTTTTACTACATGAAGGGTCATAATTGTTGGGTTCTTTCAAAATATTATGATTTCATAATCATAAGTTTTCATCATTTTTTAAATTTTGTGTCTCAAAATTATTGACCCTTGATTTCACACTCTCACCTGTTGAATACTTTTGATCATAAGAGTTTTTATATTCTTTTATAATTCCTTATAAAAACACTTTTTATTCAATATTTATTTAATAGTGTAATCCTCCATTTTTCTGGTTTTTCCAAAAAAAATTGATATATCCATTAAGGATATATTAATGAGTTTTTTCATTGATGATAATTTGAACACTATCCATTTTTTTGTTTCCATTCCCTAGGTAATAAATAATATTATATCTTATAAAATTTTCATAAATGACTCTACCAGGGTTTGATTATTGGGAAATGGTCATAATTGTTGAAAAATAATATTCTTATATATATGTTCTTAAATATATTAATCCTTTATCTCATTGTATTTTTTGATTATTTTTTTATGTAAATTTTAACATATGGTAATTTTTTGAATATATAGAGGTTCATTTAATTTTGTATAAAATGAATTAATATAGAAAACTGTTATTAGATCTTTTACAATTTGTATGGGATATGTAATCCTCATGGGACCCCAATAAAAATTGAACCATAGAAAAAAAAATTCTATTACCTTACTAGGGTAAGGGGAAGATAGGATATTGGGGTTAAGGGGGAGAGGAAAAGATTAATATTTATATAGATGTTGATTCAAATTACAATTGACTCCAAAAAAGAGAAAAAAACTATAAGAGGGAGACAAATGATGACAGAAAGGCACCTCAGGTTATAGGGTTTGAATAGGTAGGACGTGTGGTGAGTTTGGGATAATGTTTAAGGATTTACAATTTTAAATTAAATATTTTAGAAACTTGGGAATGCCACATAATTTATCAATCTGTGTTCCAACTATACTCCAATATTGGTTTAACTTATATTGTCACATGATTTCCCTGTAATATATTTAAAATAGCATATTAACTATGAATAATAGGTCTATTAATAGTTACATCCCATCTAGATTGATTGCACATGGTTAGTAACAATTATGATACTTTCATTAAATCATCTAAATTTTATAAAAACACAAATTCCATGGGACTCAAGGATATAATTAAAGATACATAAATATGTACTATAATAAAAACCCATGGTAAATTTATGACAATTCTAAAAACCATAAAATCATTTCTATTAAATTATATTTAATCATCCTATCTATGACATAAATGAAAAAATTAGACTCAAATTTCTCAAATTCTTCTTGAATATCAAAACCAATAAAACATGATCATACCTACTTGAAAATATTAACAATAATAGAAAGTGGGAAAATCAAATACTAAAATCATATTATCTCAAAACGTATCATTAAAATCAAAATCATGTTCCATAACTATTTCTAAAACTATAGCCTTTGAGATTTATCTAATCACTGAACACCATCGCCAAAGGAAATCCCAATGACTCCAAACCAAACATCTAATATATCTGTAACTAGAAAACCATAAAATTATTCTCATGGATGAATAAATTGATGAAACGTGAATAAAAAAACAATTTTTTCTTATAAAAAACCATTCACCATTATGGTCTCTCAGTTATATTATAATTATATTAAGGTAAAAATCCCTTCGAGGTAAAAACAAAATTAAAAGTTAAAGAAGAATAAAATGTCCCAAATAACTAAATCAACCATTATATACTAGTAATGGTTTGAAAAAAATATCCAAAATTGTTTATTAAATTTATAATTTCTAAATGAAAAAATTAAACCATATAGACATAGAATTTAAGAATAAAATATATGGATATCTCAATGAGAAGCTAGATTAAAAATAGGTTATGTAGGTTTAATATGAGTATCCTCTAGAGGGGTACATATAGATAAACTATATTTTCATGAATTTGTCTTACAAACCATTGATTATATCCCAAAATACCTCATCCATGGCAGGTAGTTGGTTATTTTAGGAATGAATGCTACATTTGACCCCACATACTGAACTAATGGCACTCTGAAATCCAACCTGTTGAATAAGATGACAAGTTATCAAGGTTTATTTTAATGCCCCAAACCACCGAAAAATCTCAAATTTCTTCTTCTTCACATTTTTTGTTATAATTTCTTGTCTTCTATGAATTGTTTAAATATCAGTCATCATAAGAACTTCTACCAAGACAAAATCAACATGAACTTCTTATTTTAATATTTTCACATACAATGCCAAACCATAATTCAAAACCTTCAAATGATGATTTAGTTGAATGCGTACTTCAATATATGAGGCTATAAATTAATGGTACTACTTATAAATAAAAAAGTATCTTTGATAGACCTCATGAAACTTATAAAATAAAATTACATGATTATGATGAAATTTTTTTAAGAGACTGCTGGGATGTCAAACAAATTGGGAGGAAATAACAACTGAAAAATATATATTGTTACATAAAATTTAGAGGTAAAACTCCACCCATTAATAATTTACAATATATATTCATCTTCTTAAATTACTCAATCATATCATTGGAGTCAGTGGATGATCATTTAAATAAATCTTGAAAATTTAATGATATATTTCATGGTTCCAATGCGTGGATATCCAATAATAAAATCACAAAATATTTAACTCAATAATTCATATGAAATTTTACTTATCATTATATGAATAAAAACAAATTATATGTTATATTGTATGTTTCCATGATATTTTTTTTAAAGGAATGTGCTTATAAATCTCTAAAATCACTACTTGATTATATAAAATTAACACATGAATAAAATGGGTTTATGAAAATGGATAAGTATTAGGGTATATATAATGATATTTAACTAATAGAATATTTATTAAAATGAATTACATTTTCTTCAAGGATTATTTTTTGTTCGAAAAAATCAGTAACATTAATTTTTTTTATTTCATTAGTAAATTTATAACCGATATCATATTTCACCATCAAAATATCATCCTAAAGTATGTATTTATAAATTTAGATAAAATTAAATGTAAAATATTCAAAAAAAATTAATTATATATTTTTTTTAAATTTATTTAAAACAATAAATATATTCAAATGAAGAATGAAATTTAATTTCGAATTAGTTTATAGATTACTAGGTATCAGAATATTTATAGACATCATAAATATGATGTTTCTTATGATGTTGGGATTTTATATTTTTTACATATCATAGTTATTTTTTTAAATAAACTTATTGTTTATTTATTATTCCTATCATATTATTTTAGAGTTATATACTAAACTATTAGAATCTAAAAGCATCCATACTAAGAAGTGAACGATTATAAATGAATGTGTTTTATAGAAAATAGACTAGATGCAATATTTGAGATGATGATAGAGACTAGATTATGATGGTTAGAACATGTTAAAATAAGTCATATGTACCTACCTTCTAATATGGTATGATTTTTTATCAATTCACTAATTTAATGGAGTATATATAGGACTGAATAGAAATATTATTTAAAAAAAACAAAATAATAAAATCTAGGAAAACAAACTCATATTCTCATGATACAATAGAAAAAATATCCATGATACATTTTGGATATATATTAATTAACCGATAATCCAAATGGAAAATGATGTCACTAATATGTCTAAAAGATTGTGACTCCATTTAAAAGCTAAATATTATTTCACCATATACATCTCATTTCCAGATGAACTAAAATGAGAATATATTATCTTCACACATTAAAAAATATCAGTGATTTATTTATGTTGTATAATAATTAATTTCACACCAATATGAGACATGGGTTTGAGTGCAGGGTTTAAAATGTAAGTGTTAAGTATTAATATGATATTTTTGTTCAAAAGAGACATCACATTTTAAAAATAAAGAAAAATTATTGTATTAACATTAATGTTTTTTAAAAAGATTAAAATATATTTTATATGTGTAGGTATTAACCCCAAAACAATCTAAAAAATAGTTTGGTTTCTATGACTGCAAGTTTGTGTTTTCATTTAAAAGTTACATTTTTTTTTACAATAGGAATCATATACTCAAAATTTATTTAATAAAATATGGATAACATCATAATATATATAAAATATAGACAACATATTATGACATTTATTAATAAATCACAAATAAGTATTACTCATGGAGTTGATGGTGTTACTAAAAGGTGTTTATTTAAGATGAAAAGTTAATTTATAGTTTAAAATTCCCACAATATATTTGAAACCCTAAAAATTTGATTTATAGAGTTGGTAACATATTTTAAAAATTGAAAACTCATTTTCAAAATATAGTAATAATAATTAATTAAATCTAATTTATATTGTTGATTATATGACAAAATGTGGTTGACGTATTATAAAATTGACATTTTTGTTCAAAATGTGCATCACACACACAAAAATGAGTTAAAACGTGGACAATATGAATACATTAAAAAATTATTGATAATTTATTTTAATATTAGTAATGGTTAATCTCATATATATCTAAAACTCTCTCTATCCAGATTTACTACAAATATATATTTTCAATTTGAATTTTAAATTTTAGTTTATGTTTCACATTATATACTCAAAATCAATTTAACATGCTCAATATGTGTTTATAATTTATAAAAAATATGAATGATTTATTTTATTCATGTAATAATAAATCCAACAATATTATGACATAAAATGTTGTTTGTATTCATGAATGTGAATATTTTCATTTAAAAGTTTCTTTTGAGTTCATAATTTACATAACTGAATATACTAATAATTATAATGGCATGATACATTGTAATGAAAATTTATAGTAATTTTTTTTGTGTAAAGGATTTAATCTCATATAAATATGGAACACAATGTTCTAGTATTATTGAAAAATCACAATTCCAGTTTAAAAGTGTCATATTAGATAAAAATGACAATCTCGTACTCCAAAATAAGAAAACAAAGCATTATTACCATGATTGGAAAAAAATTATAACTCATTTTTCATGTATAATAATAAATTGAACATTATTTCTACCCATAGTGTGGCCTGTATCAATAAAATAGTTTTATTTTTTAAAAATAAATTTTTCATTTATAACGTTTTTACATAATTAAAACCAATAAAACAAGATAATATTGTCTTTATACTTTATAATAAAATTTAAAATGTATTATAAATTTTTAGGAATTATTCTCATATCAATCTGACACACCGTGTGTCAAGTATGACTGAATGTTTATGGTTTTATATTAATTCTGATATTTTAATTTAAAATGCATGTCACATACTCTATATTTGGAAAACATGCCCCAATTTTATTTATATGTTAGGAAGATGATCTATAATTCATTTTTTATATATAGGAATCTTCCTCAATTTAATATGACATGCAATCTTACATGTATGACTATAAGTCTATGTATTTATTTAAAATTGATATTTTCGTTCACAATGTGCAACTTATTATCAAAATAGGCCAAAATCATAAGGATTCAATAGATACATTATTAAAAATGTTTAAAAATCAATTTTTTTCATGTATGAATTAGTTCAATTTCTATCTGACTGAACGTATGGCTGATATTAAAGAATGTTCATGATTTTAGTTTAAAAGAACCTTTTTATTTGAAAATCATAACAAATATTATATACTGATAAATCGTGATCTGGATATTCAGGTATGTTAGGAAAATATCTTTAATTATTAATTTTTTATCAATAAATCTCACATAGTTCAATCATGTGTTCATTTTAGTTTAACAAAAAGAACCTATTTTACTTTAAAAGTGACATTTTAGTTTGAAATTTTCATCTCATGCTCAAAACTGAGATAAATTCACTTTGATTTTCTTGATACATTTGAAAAAATATTAATTATTCATTTTCAATTTATAGAGAATATTCTCACATCATTATGAATCATGGTGTATGAAACATGATTAAATGTGCATGTCTTCATTTGAATGTGACATTTTTGTTTAAAATGACTATCAAAATATAATACCCAATTATAATTTGTCCTGATACATATAATAAAGATTGATAATTCACTTTTGATGTGAATGAAATAACTGTATTTCAATCCAACACAATTTGGAATACATGACTAAAAGTGTTTCCTTTCATTTATATGTGAAATTTTAGTTCAAAATCCATGTCAAATAATAAAAATAAAAGAAACAGAAACTAATTATCTTGAGACTTTAGTAAACATATCATTAATTCCCTATAGACATGTTGGAATGAATCGCACATCAATTTGAAATATGGTTTGGCTGGTATTATTAGTAATACATGTTTTCAATCATAGAGTGGCATTTTATTTCGAAAAATGAATTACAAGCTACAAACATATATAATTTTCTCTAATTTCCTTGATACATTAAGAAAAAATATCCACATTTCATTTATGAGGTGTTGAATTTACCCTCACATTAATCTGATACACAGTGTGGTTGATAATACATTATGTGTGTGTTTTCATTAGAAAAGTGACATTTTAGTATAAAAATAATGTCACATAATCCTAACCGCTCATAAATATTTGTATTTTGATGATACATTTAAAAAAGATCACTAATTAATTTGTGATGTGAAGCAATTTATGTCTTTTCAATATGACACGACATGCAGAATATATAACTAAAAGATTTTGTTATTATTGAAAAGTAATATTATTTTTCAAAACAAATATACCATACTCCAATACTAAGATATATGATTATATTATTTGATAATTGATGTAAAATATTGATAATTTAATTTTAATATGTATCAATAAACCACTTTTCAATCCAACACTGGGTATAGAATGTATGAATGAAATTTTTTAATTTCATTTATAATTTAAATTTATTTTATAAATAGAATCACATACTAAAACCTAATAAAAAACACTCTAATTATTTTCAATCATTAGTAAAATGATCTGTCATTCATTTTTTAGATGTAGAAATTATCCATACATATATCTTATAGAACCCATTATTTTTAGAGATAAATACACATGTTTCTAATTTCATTTCTGTATTTTAGTTCAAAACATGCTTTATAGAGTCAAAATAGAGAAAACATGTTACTATTATCATGATAATATTGGAAAACTAAAAAAATTAATTTGTGTAATGTACTAATATACATTACACCAATTCAATATGAAGTGTGAATGGTTTGACTGAAAGTGTCACAAACTCATAATATGGAAAACTCATTGGGATTTTCCTCTTAAAATGTAATATGTTTTGTTTATTAATTATCATATTCTTTTTATTTTAAAATTTGAATTAATCATTAATGTTTTTATTTTTTATGCATTATATTATATTTAGTCAATATTTATTTGTTTATAATATTAAAAAATCATTTTTATTATAGTTTTATAGTTATCTTCTTTGAGCTATGGGTAGTGTGTTTGATATTTAGTAATGTGATATGTCCATATTATAAGGGGATCCTATTGGGTAGTTGGAGTTTTTTTATATGGTTACAAATTGAGAATTTTTTTAATATATTTCACATATCGATGTTGAAATAATCCATTAAATTTTAAATTTATTTTTATTTTTTTATGTTTTACATATTGGTTTATTGTAGTTTGTTTTTTCTGTAGTATCACATTATAGAAGTTGTGTACTTTTTCCAACACTATAAATAAGGATGATAAATTTAAATATTATCAATTTTTATAAAACATTATTTTATCGATGATATCTCTTGCAATCATAAAAGAAAAATTTATCAAATAAAACTACCGCTGATAAAAATAGATGTTATTATATGATATAAAATATACACAATTTTATTATCACTATATACATCCATTAACTTTTTCTCATTATAAATCCAAATACCAATGTTGATAAATCCCAACTGTTATTCATGAATGAAATTATGATGTTACTGTAATATCATGATACATTATTTTGGTACTCCCTTATTTAAAATCCAAGTTACATTCTCTTTTTATGGATAATGAAGTTATTCTTATGTGTATGATGAGTTTTGGAAGCGTTTTAGTGGTGTAAGAGACGATTGGTGGAGAAAATATGTGAAATAGTGCATATCCCATGGTTGGCGTAGAGTTATAGAATATTGTGAACTCGTACTAAGAAATTTTGGTATAAAATAACCATTTATAGAAGAGGCTAGTTCATAGTTACTTCAATGTTTCCCAATCAATTTGGGTGCTCCCAAGAAACAATGCGACTTGGCCCCGATTGGACATAGGGATACACATTATTACAACACTTTTTGATTAAATATGTGAACAAACTATGAAACCCTTAAAAAGTGGGATTTACTATTTTCCCTTCCAATACTATTTTATTATTCCCAAATTTTCAAACATCTGACCCCCTATGGATTGGTTGACAAACCAAACCCTTTGAAACATCCAAGAAGTTATTCTCTTCAATTATTAAGAATTTTGAGTAGTTTTATGTTTGAATTGAATATCCTGTTGATTGTAACAATCATCCTTGCTCTATTTTCAAGAATACGGGTATTTGAATCTCTGTTATCCATTTGAATCTCTAAAAACATAAATTTTTAAGAATGTTCTATGGTGGGACATTAAATGGTTCTATGTTTGAATCAAAGGGATGTGTTTGGGCTAGTATTAATCTTTTAGAAAGATATAGGCAGTCTTTATGCTTTTCCCCTTAGTGTTAAGGTTCTATATGTGTATGTGGTTATGAAAATTTGATTCCTTGTTTCATTTTGTTATCTTTGTATGTGAAATGGGACTCAGTCCTTAGAGTTAGGTGTGAAACCCTTAACAAAACCTTTGGGTCTTTAGGGAAGTTAGAAAAAACATAGGGATATACATGGGGTAATACGAATCCTAGTAGATGGAAATAATATTGATAAACAATAATATAGGGGTATTAGGAGAGATAATTGGTATTACAAATGTAATTAGTATGTGGGTCTAGTAAATGGGTTTATTAGAAGATGTTATTGGTTGGATTTTTCAAATGATTAATTGTTTTTGACTAGTTTGGATGGATTGTTTTGGGATTTTAATGAAATTTATATTTACTGATGGAAAATGATGTTGGAAAGTGGTAATATTTTTAAAATAAGATGTAGAACTCAATTTGATTTTAAAAAAATGATTACAAACAGATTTCCAAAGGTTCTAAAATGGGTAAAATGTTCACTTTCTTTGAAAATGGTTTTATATTTGTTTTGGATGGTTGAAAGTGAAATGAAAACCTTTGGGAATGTTTTAGTATTTAAGTAGGAAGATCTATGTTATAAAGGGTTAATTGAGATGATTTCAATAATTCAATTTGAGTTGTATTGTTTACCATTTACTGGTTCTAATGGAATTTTGGGACTATAATCATTGATTTGATCTTCGGACTAGTGAGAAAGGACCCATGTTAATTCATTTGTAATGTTTACATGGTTTGAATATTAAATAAATGATGAATGTTCATAGATGAGGAGATTAGAAAAGGGGGATTTAGGCATAATGACATATGTGTTAAATTTTTATTTTTTGTATTGTAAAATGGGACATAATTTTTAATGAGATTGATGTTAGTTGTATTTAATTTAATACATGTAATAAGGGTGTTTTCGAATAATGTTAATTACATAATGGGAAATGATTTTCAAAAGGTAACGTTGTTCACGAGTTGTAGCATGGGAATGATTAATGTATTGATGAATTATGCATTCTGAATGTTATGTATTTTCTTTTTTATGTTTATGAAAGGGGATATGTGGTGAATGGATATATAATCATGTGAACATGGCATGTGGGTGTGGGATACATGAATTAGGCTCCTACCATGGGTCAAGATGGATTGAGGCTCCAAACCTCACACTAAAATGTACGGGATAGGGAGTCAGACTAATGTTGTAGTCCTCTAATAGTTGATTTGGATGATACTGCATGGATTGATGTTCCATTGTTACTATGATAGACTACCCAGAATGAGGCCCCAAGGTAAGATTAATATAATAGGTTGTGAAATGGTTTCCCTTGTAATAAAGGACATCATTTATTCACTTATGAATGGTAATTTACCAACAAAGGCCATATATTGAGTAATATAAATACCAAATCAATGGAATGAATAATGATAATGATCAAATGGATACTGTTAACTAATGATTATATGATAGGTTGGGATTAAATAAAACCCCCTTGTTGTTAAAAATGTTTGTAAAACCTTACGCTTTGTCTTAGAATCCCAGTATGACATGAGTTACTTTTGTTGGTTGGTTGACATAGAGTACATAATATAGAAAATGGATATTAGATAATAACATATAAGGTTTCATTGTTGAATTATATACTTATAGAGCTTCATTCCTATATACACCTCTATTGTGGATTCACTCTGATATGTAGTTATAGTCTCTGCAAGATTCTCTTTATACCCACACTACTTTTCAATAACCTCTAGCACACTGGGAGATGTGTTTGGGGTCATTTGATGACCTAGCTCATGTCGGCAGTTATTGTGGCTTCCAAGAAGGGGATGTTACAATGCGGTATCAGAGGATACCTTAGTTTTTCTTACTATTTTGGTATAGTAGTCATAGACTAGGATCTTATTGGGGATTAGTAATGATCTCTTGTGTGGGGACATATAACCTCACATATGAGGAAAAATCGAATTCTGTAGTGGTGATAAGTGATGTTTTCCTTTTTTTCATTCACCCTATGTTGATATTTCCACATCTAGTGGCCTTCATAGATGTGGATTCAATAATTTATGTTGTTTTATCTCTTTTCATGGCATTACAAGAGAGGGTGTGTGAGTTCAAGCAACTTTCTAGGACCATATGATAGATAGGTTATCCAAATGATTCATATTGTTAATGTGTGAATGATATAATGTTAAACTAAATGCGTATAAAAAAGACAAATTGAATGAAATATTGGGTGTTGAAATTTGTATTAAATATTTTTTGACAAATGTAAATTATTGAGCTTGAATATAGGAATGGTTTTTAATTGTGGTTTGATGAAATCATGGAATAATTAATTGATGAGTTATAAAAATTCTTTTTTTATGTGTAAAGGATTGGGTTTGAAAATGAAACTTTCTGAAATTTAAAATAGTTTATTTAAATGGTAAGGTTAAATAACTGGTAAAGTTATAAAATTATGGAACCTGGGATCAATGTTGGTGGGTATACCTTGTCCTAGTTTTGAACCTATGTAGAGATGGTTTGGGTAGTTATAGTGTTGTCGCATTGATACCTTGGGTAGGTATATGTCTGTTAATTGAATTTTGTTTTCTATGTATTTGGTAATGTTATAACCCTGATTTTATGAAATAGAAACTATTAATGTGTCAGTAGTGACACATTTTGTTGGAATACTTGTGAGTTGTGTTTTGGACCCAAGGGTGGGTGTTCAGTTTGTGGTTCCAATTTACGTACTCGAGTGTCTTTGGTGTGGGACCTAGAGTAAATGGTTGTTTGGTACATTTGATGTACTGTTTTCAGAATGGGGGTAGTATGAAAAATATGATTATCTGGTTGTTAGAGGTTTATTGTTTATGGAATAAGGGTATCTAGTGATCATGACATTGTGTGGAAATATTTTGGGGTGTTGGTACAATTTGTATTTTAAAGATGACCTATGAGAGTGGTCATCCAGGGTATCAGTACTCCTGGGGTATAATTTCACATGTAGTCATTTTTTTCCCATGGTAGTGGCACATAAAGAATATTTCCATGTGTGGTAATATCCTAGAGGGCTATGTGTAAACGTTAATGATTTTTCGGAATGAAAAATGAGTTGTGGATATGATTTGACAATCTTGAGAAACAAGGGTATCCTCAAGGGAGGTTTTCCTAATGTTAGATGTGTATTGGATTGTGGACAATAGAAGGTTTCTTTAGAGGTGAAATTGATTCATGTGGGTTCCATAGAATTTTGTCAAAAAAATTTACTTATTACTTGGACTATCCTAAGGAATGTACATTATTGATTAAATTATTTTCGGGTGTTTGTAATGGTAAGGATCATTTAAAGACCTGACCAAAGGGTTTTGGTGGCGTTAGACATGGAATGTAGTGTTGGTTTAGGGAGAAAATTGGTAGGTTGATAAATTCATGATGTGGGTTTTTTTATTTTAATACACATATGGTGATGGTTGTTGGTTTGTTGGGATGTTTTTAGAAGTCGATTGTTTCTTGGATTTGATTAGTTAATAGGTCATGTGGGAAGATTTTCTTGTGATACAACATTTCTACATATCATCGGTAGGGTACTCCTTTTGTGATAAATAGTGGCTTTTTTATGGTTGAAGGAAAGTGGAACACCATGGTGATTCAGAAGAGAATTGGGTTACAAGAATCTATGATAGATGCATGATTTTATTAGGATAATTACATTGGTGGGTTAGATGTAAGTGCATGATCCTTCCATGGAATAAAAGTTGAGAGTCCCTAGTAGTGTGGGAACCTGATGGTTTTTCATAAGGGTAATGAATTGTCATGTATCTATTGTGATAAGTGGGGAAATGAAAGAATAAATCGGGTGTGGTGATTATAATAGTGTCAAACGGAATGCTGGTTCATGATCATTTGTTTAATAGATTTATGTTACTAGTGAGTTTGTTGGAAAATAATTTCTAGTTATGGTGTCTTACTACTGTTGAGACCTTAGGGGGAAGGGAATCCGTAGATCTTCTTGAAATTGAGGTGTCCCCTTCATAATAGGTGATGGACATGGTTGTTATTTTTTGGTTGTGTTAGTGGATGAATTTGTAGCATACATCTAGCCATAAACTATCATACACAATAACTTGACATCATCTTATGTACAAAAATAGAGCTCCAGATTTACAGTTATCTAACTAAATGTGTTTTGGATTGGAAAGGATCCAATTTGAGGATATCCTCGTGGAGCATTTTGTGTGAGGGAGCCATTTGGTGGGGGAGTACACCATCAGGAAGTTATGTAATAATCCCATCTAGATGGAATGGATGTGAAAGAATTCCATGGGTGTCATTCTCGGAATCTAAGAACATGTTGTGGGTGATGAATCTTTAATTAATATAGGGGGTATGGATGGATATGCCTTTGTTTTAAGGATTATCTCGTTATTAAAAATGAACCATGAAGTGCAAAATTTCCTGATAAAAGTAGTAAAAAGGGCAGTCCTAGGATGTGGAGTTTTATGTTATGTCATAGATGTGTGGAAGAAGAAATTAAATGGATCTGGTGGCATTGAGATGCCCCTGATAAACTGGTAATGTGATAATTCCAGTTTCGTGGGGGGAAACTTGTTGGCCATGGATATGATGGTTGATCAAGCAAAGTGATGGATTTGGGATCAGATAATTCTAATGGTATTTGGTGTTGTCATCTCTGAGATTTTTTTAGGGGTGTTGTAGAGCATAAAAATGGTTTGGAGAGTATTGAGTTCCATGATAGTGGGGTTTTACCAAATATCAGGTGTGACATCGGTATGTGTGTATGAATGATGATGGTATTTCATAAGTAGAATGGGTTAATGGTAGGGTTATGCAGTGACATACAAATTGTTTTTTTGGGTGACCAATTGTGTGTGTCTACTGAGTATGACATGACTTAATGTGTGTGATGGGTTGTAAGTGTAACGCCCCGACCCCAGCTACCCAGAGTCGGTGCCTTACTTCGTAACATTGGCATGATCACAAAAGATCAAGTCTCGAAAGACCGATTAGTTTAGTAGCCTTGGAAACACTAGATACATTCATAAGTCTTTCATTACATCAAAAAGTGAAAAACTACAATAACAAAGTCTCCATAGTCCACACTCATATCCTCTTCCGACTATCCCTGTAGGTCATTCATAAAATACTTCTTCACATCCTGGAAAATATTAAAACATTGAAAGGGGTGAGCTCAGATGCTCAGTAAGGATAACAATAATGCGGAAGCTTTCATAAATAAACATTAAAATTTAAGGCAATGTATAACTAAAACAAAAGCCTTTTAAACTTGAACTTCAACATAATATGGCAAAAGTAAAATGAGATAATGCCATTTACTTCTTCACATGGATATTCTACTGGTCGAATAATCACATGCAATATCAATAACCACTTTCATAATGATGGAATGCATAATGCCAGACTATCATAACCACGTAGTCAAGGCCTCGTGCCAAGACCACAAATAAGATTTTGTCAAGGCCTTGTGCCAAGACACTAGTTTGTCTCATGAGACCTGCCGATGCATCGAGGAGCTATAGCGGGCTCCACCCATCACTTATTAAGTCCAATGCATTCCTCATATGAATAGGTTTAAACATATCATAAACCATAACATAATCGTATCACATAAAACAGGCATAAAGGAAACATAACATTTCCACATTTCAATCACAAGATATAAATACAACACATTGATATAATAAAAATGCTTTCAAAACCATTTTCAATACCAAAATAAAAGAGAGTTAAAACTTTGTATTTATTTTTCATTAAAAAAAACGATGGCTTGAAGAGGAAGCCGGATCTCAAATAATGGTCACGGCGGCGGAGAAGTCGTTGTCGCCGCATAAGTACGGAAAGAAAAACATTCCCTTTTGTCGTTTAGTAAAACGCTTCGTATAAAAAAGATTCCTTTTGAATAAATGCAAAAGTCAAAGGGTTTTATACACCGTATAAAAGGAAAGTTGTGTATAAAGCCAAAATATGCCTCAATGAAAGGGGATAGAGACGAAGTCCTTAAAAAGATCATTTTTAAAAATAAAATAGATCTATTATGTGTATTCACTATAGGTACACATAAAGAAAGTAAAAATAAAAAAAATAGGATATAATATCATGACATAATTTGAAAGTAGGAGATTAACCCAAAGAATGGAAGTTGGGTTAAGAAGTTCCCTTACCTTGTGTCTGACTTGACTCAACCGTTCTTTAACCTCCTGAATAATAAACTAGAGTTAATATATACCTTATTAAGAACCATTTTCAACTTCATTATCCTTATTATATCACTTATTACAATGATATGAACATTATGTAATTATTTAAGTTAATAATGTTCATTTTGTCGGTATTTGGTTCTTAAGTCAAAAATAGGCTTCTTACACTTACATGTTGTTAATTTGGTCAAAGGTTCATTATATCCAGAATGGTATTCATGATGTAGATATCATATATGTCATATATATCCAGTACATACATTCATTTATAATATTACATCACATTTAGAGGTAAGAAATGAAATGCACCGTTCATGGAGACGGTAAGCCGTACGTACGCATGAACGCTACTTCCATTTCTATTTCATATTTTCTGGAATGGAATCATAATGATATGAGAGTATATTATAATTCCAGTATAATAACATATATAATATCATTAACTTTATCCTTCACACATCCCACATATGGTATTAACGAATCAAATCACTTTCAGGGGGCGGTAGTCCGCGCTTCCTAAAATGAAGATATCGTGTTTTACCCATAATGGAAACCATAAAGGTATGCCCAAAATGAAAAAAACAGAAGCTTAAGGAAAACATAAACATATTATATATCATATATAAAAATAGTGACATCATAATGGCCACCTTTGAAGGTGTTAAATGAGTGTTGAACAATCATCGTTTCGGGAGGCAGAATTTCGCCATCCACGGAAACCTTATGTTCTTTAACCATTTGATGTAGTTGTGTGGAAGTGTAGCTCAAATAAATCTTATAACAACATCCTAGTATATTTAAGATACTGGTGTTGTTACAAAAGAAGTAAATAAAAAGATTTTAGGGGGTTGGAGAAGCAAAATAAAACAAAAGAACATGAGAGAATGAATTACCTTAAAAAGTGTAACTCCTTTTGAGTTGAGCCTAAAGGCTTCCTTTGAAAGGATTCTGCCCAAAGGGAATCCTCTAGGATGAGGAGAGGGATGTGGAGAGAGCAAATGGGAAGGGGTTGGCCGAGCCAATGCCTTGAAGAGTGTGTGAAATGAGGTAGAGGTGGGGGCCTTTTATAAGAGGAGAGGAAGGGCACTTTTGGAAAGTAAAGGAACATTACATTATTTGAAAATGTGTTTCGGTTTTAAAAGGTCCCACATTGATAGAATTCGTGGATAAGGTGATAAGGCATCGAAATCCACTCATCCAATAGGTTTTGGCCATGTGTAGTTCATATATTTTATATTAACTTTCCATTTTATTTAAATCGTCAAATAATGATGTCATCGCTGCATCATTATTATGTCATAAATAATTAAATTTATTTAATGTCTAAAAATTATAAAACAAATACTATGATATAGGAAATCTTTTTATCTTTCCAATGACTATTTATAATCAAAATTTGGACTTGTATAACCCTACTTAAAAATTGTTTTCGTAAAACATATTATGTTTGTGTCATTTTCTCTTTAACATTAAATAAAAAGTAATTTATGTCATTTCCCAACAAAAGTGGATCCATGGGGTCCCCAAGTTAGGCCATGGCTTGTCTTGGTCGGCCATGACACAACCAATGAGTTTGGGACATGTGTCTAGGTCATTTAATATTATTAAAGTATTATTTATACCTTAAACCACACTAATTACCACTAATCGCGATTAAAACTTAATAAGTTACTATTCACCAAAAAAATTATTTTTATCCCATTGAACCACATTTTACTTATTAATGACAACCATGTATGTCGGATTTTTGAAAATCAAATCACAGAAGTGGTAATATTTCATTTAAACGAAAAATCAGTTATTTAACTACCACTTAGTGGTTTCACTATTCATCAAAAACTGAAGTTTTTCAGAATAAGGCCAAAATTTCACCCTAAGCTATAATTGATATTCCGAATTCAAAAATGATGTCTATTTTACAAAATTCCAGACGTATAAGTTGCATTATTTAATTTTACAATTAATTCCCGCTGTTACGACAAATAGCGTGTTTTTAAGAAACAATTTATATCAAAAGATTGGCAATTGTTTATGTCCATTTTCAATGTTAAATTAATTCTAATGACCACCATTGGATAAAATGGTAAAAATATATTCCAATTATACTTTAAAACCACTATATAGTATAACTTATCACTATAAATTATTTTGATTAAAAAAGGTGTTTTAAGTATTTTTCACTATTCATAAAAAATTAGAAGTTCTCAGAAAAATACCAAAAATTCAACATAGGCTAATTTCGATATTAGGAATACAAAAATGAAGTCCATTTTGAAATATAAAATTTCTATAATTTTAAAAGGTGGTTATTACTATTCATAACGGCTACTTTTATTAGTCGCGGTGTTTTAGAACTCGAAGTTGCGTACAATGAAAGCTATTGCATTTTTGAATGAGAAGCGTATCGTGGAAGCTCGGGGTGTTACATTCTACCCTCCTTCAATAAATTGCGTCCTCGCAATTTGAAATTTTTCTTTGATAATAAAAGGTTGAAAATAGAAAATACCTTTGTGGAAAACCCACATCGGAAATAAGGTTAATAAATATATAACATTAAAAGAAAGCAGGATAAGTACAAAGGTCACCCGATATAGCCCATTCTAGGATTCTATGAAAATATGGATATGGAAGAAAAACAAACCATCAAGGTCTGATGGAGAGTTATAGAAAACAGGATTAGGAGAAAGTTTAACCATAAGAAAATCACAAACTTGTGATTGGTTAAACGGTCATTGAATCCCCAGTTGGAAAAGTTAACCGACAACATTTTTGTTTTAAGTTACCTTTTATAATGTTGAGGAATTTATTTATGAGATTTACTAAGAACGTAAGGGAATATACATACTTGTTATGTATACTTTCATTCGTTAATAAATTTTTACCACAAACCCAACTTTTACTCCAAATGGTAACAGAACTCAAAAATATTCTATTTATCCTAATTGTATAAGGTTCAAAATGTTAACACATACCATTTAGATTAGTAAAATTATATTGTAATAACCAGGGACTTCCTGTAGGCTAGTGGTAGGAAATAAAGGCCTGTCGCACTTTGATTGTGGGTTCGATTCCTACAGCTTTGTCCGACGCGACGGTTTATGCCCCACCCTGCAGGTTGTCCTTTTCCTAAAAATATAGTACTATACTATTCCAAAAATAATCTTCATAAATGTTTTAACCTTAAACAATACCATCCAAAGTTCAACTTAATCCACTCCAACCTTTATAGTTATCCAAAATACCTTCATCCAGACTTTTTCTAAAAGGTCTCTAAATTCCAAAATCAATTTATCAGATTCCCCAAACAAAGTCAAATTTCTCTTATTGTCACATACTAAAAATATGATTACCTTAATCATATTAAAACCTTACTGAAACCAACAAGTACTGCAGTACAATCCTTATATAGATCACATTATTCTAATAACCAGAATATAATCCATGAGTCCGAAAGCATCAATACATTAGTTATTCTGCTTCAACTGTAGTAATAGCATAAGATTGTCCTTGATCCCTTGGCCTTTTCTGAGGTAAGATTCCTTGACGCTTAGGACATTCATTTGCGTAATGACCCATTTCTCTACAATTGTAGCATTCAACTTTGACAGCCTCTTTCTTTCCCTTGCAATCACGTGCCTGGTGACCTTTTTCTCCACATTTATAACAGACTCCCATTCCTTTTAGGCAAGTACCAGGGTGATTCTTCCCACAATTATCACATAATGGAAAACCCTTCTTTCCCTTTTTCCCTTTATCTGTCTCTTGTTCCACCGTTCTCTTCTTCTCTTGCTTTACTTTGTTGTCATAAGACTTAGAGAATTCCTTTTCTGTCTTGATAGCACATGAGACTATATCTTCGTATGATGAGAAGGATTGTGATACTAAAGCTCGACGGAGAAATGGTTTTAACCCATCAAAAAAACGATCAATCTTACTCCTTGGGTTACGTATATAATCGGCAGCATGCCTCGCTAACCTTGTAAAGTTAGCCTCATACTTTGCGACATTCTCATCCTCCTTCTGCCTTAGACTCAGAAATTGCCTTTCCATATCTGCTCGATGGTCACGAGGAAAGTATTTTTCTAAGAAAAGCTCTTTGAACTCCCTCCATTCCATATTCGATACTTCATCATCTTCCTTTGTGTTTTGAATCAGCGACCACCACTGATCGGCATCTCCAGTGAGGCGGTAAACTGCCATGACAACCTTCTCCCTTTCACTACTCCCCAAGGCATGGAATATTTTCTCTAAGGAATTTATCCATTGCTCAGCTACTATAGGATTTGTACTCCCATTGAAGGTTGGCGGTTGTTGCCTCATGAAACGGTCTAGCATTGATCCTCCACGTTGCGGATCAGGGTGCTCCATACGAGTCAGGTTGTTATTCATAACCTGCGTGAGTTGTCCCAGTATGGTGAGAAGCTGATCAGCACCAGTTGTATCACTAGCTCCACCATAATTATCCTGAGCAGGAGGGCAATCCCTACACGGAGTTCGTGCATTGATACAGTTTCCATTCCTTCTACTAGGCGCCATTTCTAAACAATGGCATAAACTAGATTAGTTTATGAATCAAAATACATAATTCCATACTTGTAAAACACTTAACATAAATTGAACTAATTATGGATATAATCCATAATTATAAAAATGTATTCTTTGAGGAAGTATATACTCGTAACCCTTCATAGTGGTTTGTAAAGAAAATGGGAATTATCCAAAGCATATCCCCCGGGAGTGTCGTAACCAAGAGTGCAGCAAGGCCCGTTGTCGTGCACCAGTTCCCGTTCGAGTCTAGCTCAAAGCAGTGTTTTCGGGTTTTACCCCTAGGTACATCTGTGCCAGAGCTGCCTCTACCTGCTCGTATCCAGACAGGGATGTATTGCTCGGAAAACTCACAACATCTCTACAATACTAAAATTCTAGGAAGTTCTTCTATACTAATCCTCAAAGTCTATCTTTGGGCTATGTGCTCTAATCAGAGTTTATCTAAATCTAGCTTCCAAGGTTAGTACTAAACTGCCTCTGATACCAACTGTAACGCCCCGACCCCAGCTACCCAGAGTCGGTGCATTACTTCGTAACATTGGCATGATCACAAAAGATCAAGTCTCGAAAGACCGATTAGTTTAGTAGCCTTGGAAACACTAGATACATTCATAAGTCTTTCATTACATCAAAAAGTGAAAAACTACAATAACAAAGTCTCCATAGTCCACACTCATATCCTATTCCGACTATCCCTGTAGGTCATTCATAAAATACTTCTTCACATCCTGGAAAATATTAAAACATTGAAAGGGGTGAGCTCAGATGCTCAGTAAGGATAACAATAATGCGGAAGCTTTCATAAATAAACATTAAAATTTAAGGCAATGTATAACTAAAACAAAAGCCTTTTAAACTTGAACTTCAACATAATATGGCAAAAGTAAAATGAGATAATGCCATTTACTTCTTCACATGGATATTCTACTGGTCGAATAATCACATGCAATATCAATAACCACTTTCATAATGATGGAATGCATAATGCCAGACTATCATAACCACGTAGTCAAGGCCTCGTGCCAAGACCACAAATAAGATTTTGTCAAGGCCTTGTGCCAAGACACTAGTTTGTCTCATGAGACCTGCCGATGCATCGAGGAGCTATAGCGGGCTCCACCCGTCACTTATTAAGTCCAATGCATTCCTCATATGAATAGGTTTAAACATATCATAAACCATAACATAATCGTATCACATAAAACAGGCATAAAGGAAACATAACATTTCCACATTTCAATCACAAGATATAAATACAACACATTGATATAATAAAAATGCTTTCAAAACCATTTTCAATACCAAAATAAAAGAGAGTTAAAACTTTGTATTTATTTTTCATTAAAAAAAATGATGGCTTGAAGAGGAAGCCGGATCTCAAATAATGGTCACGGCGGCGGAGAAGTCGTTGTCGCCGCATAAGTACGGAAAGAAAAACATTCCCTTTTGTCGTTTAGTAAAACGCTTCGTATAAAAAAGATTCCTTTTGAATAAATGCAAAAGTCAAAGGGTTTTATACACCGTATAAAAGGAAAGTTGTGTATAAAGCCAAAATATGCCTCAATGAAAGGGGATAGAGACGAAGTCCTTAAAAAGATCATTTTTAAAAATAAAATAGATCTATTATGTGTATTCACTATAGGTACACATAAAGAAAGTAAAAATAAAAAAAATAGGATATAATATCATGACATAATTTGAAAGTAGGAGATTAACCCAAAGAATGGAAGTTGGGTTAAGAAGTTCCCTTACCTTGTGTCTGACTTGACTCAACCGTTCTTTAACCTCCTGAATAATAAACTAGAGTTAATATATACCTTATTAAGAACCATTTTCAACTTCATTATCCTTATTATATCACTTATTACAATGATATGAACATTATGTAATTATTTAAGTTAATAATGTTCATTTTGTCGGTATTTGGTTCTTAAGTCAAAAATAGGCTTCTTACACTTACATGTTGTTAATTTGGTCAAAGGTTCATTATATCCAGAATGGTATTCATGATGTAGATATCATATATGTCATATATATCCAGTACATACATTCATTTATAATATTACATCACATTTAGAGGTAAGAAATGAAATGCACCGTTCATGGAGACGGTAAGCCGTACGTACGCATGAACGCTACTTCCATTTCTATTTCATATTTTCTGGAATGGAATCATAATGATATGAGAGTATATTATAATTCCAGTATAATAACATATATAATATCATTAACTTTATCCTTCACACATCCCACATATGGTATTAACGAATCAAATCACTTTCAGGGGGCGGTAGTCCGCGCTTCCTAAAATGAAGATATCGTGTTTTACCCATAATGGAAACCATAAAGGTATGCCCAAAATGAAAAAAACAGAAGCTTAAGGAAAACATAAACATATTATATATCATATATAAAAATAGTTACATCATAATGGCCACCTTTGAAGGTGTTAAATGAGTGTTGAACAATCATCGTTTCGGGAGGCAGAATTTCGACATCCACGGAAACCTTATGTTCTTTAACCATTTGATGTAGTTGTGTGGAAGTGTAGCTCAAATAAATCTTATAACAACATCCTAGTATATTTAAGATACTGGTGTTGTTACAAAATAAGTAAATAAAAAGAGTTTAGGGGGTTGGAGAAGCAAAATAAAACAAAAGAACATGAGAGAATGAATTACCTTAAAAAGTGTAACTCCTTTTGAGTTGAGCCTAAAGGCTTCCTTTGAAAGGATTCTGCCCAAAGGGAATCCTCTAGGATGAGGAGAGGGATGTGGAGAGAGCAAATGGGCAGGGGTTGGCCGAGCCAATGGCTTGAAGAGTGTGTGAAATGAGGTAGAGGTGGGGGCCTTTTATAAGAGGAGAGGAAGGGCACTTTTGGAAAGTAAAGGAACATTACATTATTTGAAAATGTGTTTCGGTTTTAAAAGGTCCCACATTGATAGAATTCGTGGATAAGGTGATAAGGCATCGAAATCCACTCATCCAATAGGTTTTGGCCATGTGTAGTTCATAGATTTTATATTAACTTTCCATTTTATTTAAATCGTCAAATAATGATGTCATCGCTGCATCATTATTATGTCATAAATAATTAAATTCATTTAATGTCTAAAAATTATAAAACAAATACTATGATATAGGAAATCTTTTTATCTTTCCAATGACTATTTATAATCAAAATTTGGACTTGTATAACCCTACTTAAAAATTGTTTTCGTAAAACATATTATGTTTGTGTCATTTTCTCTTTAACATTAAATAAAAAGTAATTTATGTCATTTCCCAACAAAAGTGGATCCATGGGGTCCCCAAGTTAGGCCATGGCTTGTCTTGGTCGGCCATGACACAACCAATGAGTTTGGGACATGTGTCTAGGTCATTTAATATTATTAAAGTATTATTTATACCTTAAACCACACTAATTACCACTAATCGCGATTAAAACTTAATAAGTTACTATTCACCAAAAAAATTATTTTTATCCCATTGAACCACATTTTACTTCTTAATGACAACCATGTATGTCGGATTTTTGAAAATCAAATCACAGAAGTGGTAATATTTCATTTAAACGAAAAATCAGTTATTTAACTACCACTTAGTGGTTTCACTATTCATCAAAAACTGAAGTTTTTCAGAATAAGGCCAAAATTTCACCCTAAGCTATAATTGATATTCCGAATTCAAAAATGATGTCTATTTTACAAAATTCCAGACGTATAAGTTGCATTAATTAATTTTACAATTAATTCCCGCTGTTACGACAAATAGCGTGTTTTTAAGAAACAATTTATATCAAAAGATTGGCAATTGTTTATGTCCATTTTCAATGTTAAATTAATTCTAATGACCACCATTGGATAAAATGGTAAAAATATATTCCAATTATACTTTAAAACCACTATATAGTATAACTTATCACTATAAATTATTTTGATTAAAAAAGGTGTTTTAAGTATTTTTCACTATTCATAAAAAATTAGAAGTTCTCAGAAAAATACCAAAAATTCAACATAGGCTAATTTCGATATTAGGAATACAAAAATGAAGTCCATTTTGAAATATAAAATTTCTATAATTTTAAAAGGTGGTTATTACTATTCATAACGGCTACTTTTATTAGTCGCGGTGTTTTAGAACTCGAAGTTGCGTACAATGAAAGCTATTGCATTATTGAATGAGAAGCGTATCGTGGAAGCTCGGGGTGTTACAGTAAGCCAACATTGGATAACATTAATATGACAATAATGTTTTGTTAATGGTAATTGGATTTATGAAGAACCATGATTCCCTTAAACGTGTATTGAAAGTTATAGTTTCCAAAATATATGGTTTTGATTGAATGGATGAATGTCAATGTTGGTTGGTGGTCTTGTGGATGGGTGGGCATGGTTAATTGGAAAACATGCTTGGTAACTTGTTAAAGTTGAGTTGAGGGGGTCTCTTTTTAATTTTTTGAATTTTTCAATATCATAAAGGGGGCTAGTGATTAGAAAAAGCATATGATGGGAAGTACCATTGTGGGAAAGAAATAAGTTAACGATGTAACCAATGGTTCAAGTTGGATTGACTTTGGTGGGATCCATATTGGTGAATCAGTTTTGGTGATTTGTGCTAGCTCTATTTTTGATCAGTTGAGTGCCATAAGATGAATATAATTACTAGGTTGTTCTTTTCAGATGTTCTCAAATGAACTTAGGTTATTGGATCTTGAGTTGTGGACTAGGGTAGGATGTGAGTTGAGGTTAAAGTTAGTAGGTTTCCTCTAGTGAAGTCAATCTTGGGTCACCATTACATCCTTGAATGAATTGGGTGTGTTGGAGACAAGTGATTTGGGCCATTAGTTGTGGATAGGATCATATATTGGTTGTTCTGGTTGGCTATCCCATGGTTATTTAGTGCATTTTGGGTAAACTTATGTGGTTTGGTTTATTAGTATTACCTAGAATATTATTTTTTGTTGTTGTGTTGATGATGAGCTTGTGGAAAATATATCATTGAAGAGCATCAATCTTATGACTTTGTTTCATAGAAATGGTATTTTTTTTTGGGGTGGGATTGTTTCTTTTGACTGAGTGATGTTATTACATGGAATGTGTTCAGAGAAATACTCAAGAGGTGAAGGTTGTTTATGGGACATGATCTAACTTTTTGGTCTTCAAAACTCTATAATTCATGGATGTATGAATCGAGGACGAGCCATTATTTGTTGGGGGGGTTTTAAGAACCTAATCCTCCATGAAGGTACGCCATTGTACTAAAATAATGGATAAACTCTCTTTTAAATGGTTGGTGATGTGGGTATGGATGGTATGTGATGTTTTGAGAGTGTTCTGATGGTGTAGGATTGGAAAGGTGGTGAAAGGAGGTAAAACAGTGCATAACACATGGTTGTCGCCTCATTAGAAAAAACTGTTTACATGGACCAAGAAATCGTGTGGCATGGGAAACCATTCCGGAAGAGGCTAGTGGATGGCTACCAAAGGGTTTTCCAAACTATGATGGTGCTCATGTGAAAATACTTGACATGGCCCCTTTTGGATAGAGGGAGCCACATGGTATACACATATTTTTTATAACCATGGATCCAAATTGTGTGACCAATAAATGTTATAATTTCTAGTACTCCTTCCCAACCATATTTCTTTCTTCCATAATTTTCCCCACATTCAACCCATAAATCTTGAATGATCATATAAACCCTCAACTACTTCTTATAGGTTATTCACCATCTATTCTTAGACATTTGGAGTTTGTTTCTGTGATAATCGATGATCCGAGTGAGTCTAATACTCCTCGATGGTCTATATTTTAATTAGTTCATATATAATATATTCTCTCCTTATGAATTGCTAAAACCCTCACATATATAGCATGTTATATGTTTGAGATTTTACGGTCATTTGAGTTATAATCAAGGGACTCGTTTGGGCTAGTAATCATCATTATTCATGATATAGTAAATCTTTAAAAAATTCCCAATAGTTTTGTTGTTAAATATGTGTATGAATTCATGCCAATTTTTGGCCTCACGAAGTTTTCATGTCTTCATCTATATATGTTTAATAAGGCCCTAGATTGATGTTTGATACCCATAACTAACTCCTTTGGGTCTATTGGTGAGTAAGATCAAACCTATGGCTACCCATGGGGTATACCAAATACTTTTAGTAGGTGAATAAAATGTGAAAAAATATGATATGGTTATCATGAGAGATAATGGGTTGGAAAAATTTAGTTTTTATGTGGGAATAGTAAATAGGTTTATTGAAAAAATTTATAAAAAGTATTTTTCATTGTATTAAAATGTTTTGAAATGGTTTCGTTGTTATGTTTTTTGATTTTATATAATTTTGGATTTATTGATGTAAAATTATTTTTGTAACATAGAAATGTTTTGAAGACAGTTCTTGAAATTAATATGTTTATAAAGGGGTTTTATAAGAGAATTCAAATGGTTCGGAAAAAGGGACTAGGTAAAAAAAATAAAATTGTTTATTCATTGGATGGTGAAATAAAAATTAAATCCTCCAAGATTGTTTATGTTTTCGAATTCAAAAGCCCATGTTATTTAGGGGGACTTAAAGTTAGTTTTAAATTAGATTTTGAATTATATTTAACACCATGATGTGGTGTTAACTGTCTGTTGGGACCATTGTGATTGAATTGATCTTCTAGCTAGTGAGATATGATCCATAAAAATTATGTTTCCATGAAAAATTGGTTTTGATATAAACTAAATGATAAATTTTCATATTTAATGACATTACATAAGTGGTATTTAAGAATAATTATATGTGTACAGTATTTATTATTTTCGTTGGTAAATGTCAAATGGTTGGTAAATGAGATTAATGTTAAATTTCATTAATTTTCAACATTGAATAAGGGAGTGTTTGGAATACTGTTAACAAGTTAATGGGAAATGATTTGCAAATGGAAACAAGTTGTGGGGTTAAAGAAATGGCATTATTTATGTATTAATGAATTATGATTTCTGAATGTTATGTTCTTATTTGAATAAGGTTGTGAAATTGTATATTTTGAAAATTGAAAAATATGCATGTTCACAAGGATTGGTGGTGTGGGATAAAGTAATGAGTCTCCACACCCGGGTGGGGTTGGATTGTGGCTCTAAAATTGGCCATAAAATTATGTCTTTGGGAGTCAAATTAAATCTCTAGGCCCCTAATAGTTTCATTAACTAAAAATAGTTGGACAAATTCTCCCATGTAACTATGATAGAATGCATTGACTTATTCTCCTAGGTAAGTGTAATATAATTTGTTGGAAATGGTTTCCCCAGTGATATTGTGACTTCATTTATTCCCTTTTGCATTATAATTGATTTGGCATGTTTAGTAGTGTGAATAATGGAAATTCCTATCCCATGGCATGAATAATGATAATGATTAAGTGAATATGGTTAAATAATTGGTTTATGATGGGTTGTGATTAGATAACACCCATTTTTAGTTAAATATGTGTGTATCCCCTTGTACAAGGAATTAGACTACTTGTGTGGCCTGAGTTATTTTTTTGGTTGGTTGAACCTAGAAGACATAATTGATAAAATGGATATTATATAATCACATTGATGGTTTCCTTATGATTTATTTACTTCTTTCACTTGTCCCTATCATTAAACTCTAAACAGACTAGTTATTGATTTTCAAGCTATTGGTGGTGGCCTATTGTGTTGTACCCACACCCTTCATAGGCTACCATGGAACGTGGGAATCTAACAAGATGCTACTTTTTTCTATTATTTTTCCATGAATGACACCTAATGTACAATACATTTGTGGGATATTTGATTGGATAACTAGAGGTCAATACTGGGTTTGGAGTCGAGTCCATTTTATAAACATTTGATAGTTTTGTTCTTGTTATATAATGCGTGACTTCATGGAATATAGTATATTCACTATATTTTATTATAGCATTTTTATTTGGTTACATATAAGTATCATCACATGTGGACCATTTATAGTTTTTGTTGGTCATTTAATCGTCTTATGTTATATTTTTTGTGGATTCACTTGGATAATAGGTCATAGTCTCCACATTATTCTCTCTAGACATGTGTTTCTAGTCGGTAGCCTCTAGCATATGGGGATGCGTAGTTGATGTCATGTGAAAACCCCATTTTAAGCACTAGTTATAGTGGATTCTTGTATGGGGACATTACTGTGTTGGATTATTCATCCCCCATTAAAATAGATGTATATGTTGTAGATCCTTAATAGAATAATGGGGATCAATACACACACCATTAACAAGAACCGATATTAGGGTTCACATCAACCAGGTTCCTCAGGTTATCTATTAAAAAATGACCTAAAAATGTGAAATGAATATAGAGGTTATGTTTTTGGGGAATATATTTTCATAACCCACAATTACAATCTATTTTTGTGAGTCTCTAGTTTAACCCAATTTTGGATCTGAAACCAATAATTAATTTTTCAATTATAATTATCTTTAATCAAGGGTGGAAATTATTCAAATCCAAATAAATATTTTTCACCATTTAATTTATATATTGAATCTGCAATTAATAAGGATGGATAATTAATTAGGAATTATTTCCTGAGAATAATTCTTCAACTCCATACAAAATTATCTAAAATCTAGATTCTACATTCGATAAAATTTTGTTATTACATTAAAAATTATATCACATTCAAGTTTGGGAGTCTTTGTAAAGTAATATTTGAAAATTTATGGATCAGTTTTTAGGAATAAGTTTTATGGGTTCTCATTTTTTTGTATCCAATATTAAAAATTCAAACTATGAACTTTTATTATTTTACAAATATTTTGGTCTGTTTTTCATCTGATTATATTTTCATGATTCTTGAACGTGAGTAATTTTGATTCCCTATTCATTCACCTATTTTCATTTATTATGTTATTTTATTGGATCCATTCCCAATATCTAGTATTATATTAAAATAAATTTTTATAAAGAATGGATGAATATTATAGATAGTGGATCTTACTGAATAATACCAATTTTCAAAAGGGGTTACAAAATATAAAGTATGTACATTTTTTCGTGTAAAATCTTATACTTCTGGTTTGAACTAAAAATAAAATAATAATGTTAGATGATGAATGTAATTTTGAGGATGATGTTTTTTGATTCATTTTTCATTGGGATGAAAACAACATGATGATCAACATAGATAGTATATCTTATTATAGATTATTGTGTGGTAATCTTAAGACCACTTATACATCCATTATAGGAACTAATTAATTATTTCATTTGAAATAGGTGATTAAATTCTATTATATATAGGGTAATTCGATTGATGGATATTTATGTTAATTTTAGGGAATCTATTATTAGTTTTCTAGTATGGGTATTACTTCTAATGATGAGGTATTAGTGCTTTTCATACTAAATACATTAGATGATTCGTGATAGAATTTATTTGTTCATCTAATTGGTAATGATTCTAATCTTGTTGTAACATTTTGTTTTTTGATTTCTTCTATTTTTAATAAATATTATAATAGATATACATAGTAATGAACTTCCCTATATCATTATGTCGTAGAATAAATGGAGAGATGTCATGAAATAAATTGAGGTAAAAGAATGCAGAGAAGAAAATACCAGATGAAGTAGAATGATTTTTAATGATATAATTATGGTAATAAAATTCAAGTAAATTATTTTTCTATAATCTAAAATGGGAAAACTAGAGGAAACTCAATACATTAAAAAATTATAAAGTCATGATTGTGGAACCACTGCTACATGTGTGATCTTGTTATTTTTTTATTCTATTTGTATTTTTTTTGATGATTGTTATTTTTTTCATTTGTACCTACATTCAAAAAATCATTAAATTATTTCCATACTTCTCAAAACCTATTTTCTTTTTAGATTTAAAATATGGGAAGTGATGGTCATGTTGGATTTATTAAAATAATGACTATTTTTTATTGACCAACATAAAAATTATGTTGATTATGAAGAATATATGACATGATTCTATGGTTTATCTAAATCTCATTTCATTGGTTTTGATTACGAGGCTTTTCAATACATTTAAGGGTCATCATTGTAATCTTACAATTGTTTCCTTGATAGTGATTCAATAAAAGAGTCAACAATGTTTTTATTGCACTATATATTATTTTTCTATTAATACTTCTTTCATTTTAGAGTTTATGGTTTCTTCTGAATTATGATATAAGAGGTCCATCCATGTCAATGATAAGGTTGACGGCTGTTTTTCAATGATAAGTTTTTTTTCACACCCAAATTGTGTCAATTTGGTCCAATGTGATGATTTTTTGGGAAAATAATTGAACAAGGTTTTCTTCAATAATTGTACATTCTATAAAAATTCATAGGTAATTGAGTTGTAACTGGATGATGTTTATGTTCATTTTATGAATATGAAATTTAGTGGAAAAATTTATTTAGAGCTCATTAAAATGGTAATTCATGAAATATTTCAGATTAGGTTTTAAATGGAAAAATTCAAATTCTATGTGATATTAAGTATTTTTTGGTTTTTGATGAGAATATGATTACAAATAATCTATTATGTGTTCACATTGAATATAGGTATGATTCATGTGGTCCACAAGATGATTATTTCAATTGGGATTGTATTTTACATTAGAATATTCCAAATAATACACCTCATCTATATAGTATTCACTACAAAATAATTAGTTTATTCCAACATCGGTATATCTGTTGTTAAAAGTGCCTTTTCTGTTGGTAAAACGTTTTACCAACAAAATTTGTAATGTCACTAAACTATTGGTAAAAACTCTATCGCTAAATGTTATTGCGACAGAAAAAAATGATTCTGTTGCAATTATAATAATACCAAAGTATAATATATATGTTCTAAAAAATGTTTAACAAGAGATTAATATGACTAATATATCTGTTGGTAATATTATTAACATTTTTAAACAATATTAAAAATTAATATTTATTTTTGAATTATACTGTAAATGTTGGTATTCCCATATTTATTGTTAAAATTTAATATTTTATTTATTAATTTAATTATATATAACATATTATTATATTTATTATTTAATAATTATAAAATTAGATTATATAAAACACCAAAAAACCCATAAAATTATTTGAAAAATCACACTCCAATATAATTTAAATATGTTCTCAAACTTCTTGAAAAGAGAAGAAACTGCAGGAAACATATTACAATCATATTTAAACATGTCCAAACACTGAGAGACATTACATGGAACTCAATGAAACTTCATCTACAATCTATTTCTCGCAAACATTGACTGTCAATATTGTGGAATCCCAATAACATCACATTAGATATTATCTACTACATTGGATCCTGACATACACAACTTCACCGTCATCTCTTTCACTTATTTGGAAAACCCTTAACATCACATTAGATATTATCTACTACATTGGATCATGACATACACAACTTCACCGTCATCTCTTTCACTTATTTGGAAAACCCTTCTATGCTTGAAGTAACACTTGTCTCCGCTCTGTCCACTTCAAACATGCATCATCATGCACTAATCACAGAAACAAAACAATTAAAAAATAGTTTTCAGTTAAATGCAAGATTTAAAAATATTAATACATGGTATAAAACTATCATCCAGTGACCATAACATGAGGAAAATCTAACCAATTAAATCAAAATCCATAATATAATCTTACTAATACAATAACAAACATAAAATTATCCATCCTGAACACAACAATATTATATAGGTAATACCAAAACAAATTCCATAATGTGTAATATAAAAATAACTAGTGATCAAAACCATAGAAAAATGTCTAGAAGAACCGATGGCTGAAAAACAATTATTAAAATGGAAACCATATAATACATGAGTTGGATAACATGTGACCAAAAACCATTTAGAATGACACTAACTTCAATTAAGAGTGACACATAACTCAAAATTCTCTAATCCAATCCAAACCATATATGACGTGTTGGTCTCCCACCCCACGCCCCTAAAAATTTTATTAAAGAAAATGATAGTTGGTATTGGTGAAATTTCACCATCAAAGAATGGAAAGAGATTTCAAGTATACATGACATTAACACACATACCAAGCATTTCATATATTCTTCAGGAAAAGCTGACCCAATAGACCACATATGAAAAGGTTACAATTAGGCCATAATAACAAACATTTTAAGGAAGTGAATATGGAAAGTGAAACTAAATTTTCAGCAATGATTCACTAAATAAAAACACTAACAGCTACTAGAATGGAAGGTACATGAGGAAATTGAAGGGATCTACAAGCCATGAAATATTAAATTAGTGATCTCCACCTATTTGAAATGAAAAAATGAACCATTTTTTATAGGTATTTTCGCTGGTGTCTAATAGGTTAATGTACAATACCCTTAGGTACCAGGTGGATCAAACAGAACCACCTACATCCCACTAGGTGCATAGTACATGACCACAAGGAATGTGGTTCCCTTGTTCATATAACCTTATTCCCTGTAATCCTATATTCATCCCATCCTGAAACCCTTCAATTCCCTTCCATACTCATGATACACTAAAATTAAAATAAAATGTCCAAAAATCAATGCAAAATATTACCTATAAAGGTAAGAAATATACAACCACCCTGTGAAGATTTAACTGACATCCCGTGGGATCCAATTTAGCCATATCATATTCATCTTAGCCACCCACTCCCATGTTTTTATCTTGGAACAACCCATAGGTGTGAACATGATATGAAGGGGGGTGGGATGAGCCCATAAAAGTTTCAACTCATGGGAGTTTTCCCATAAAACCCACATCATAACGAGAAAATATCATGTCGGCTTCACTCCATAGTGATTCTTTATGTGGCTTCCTCACAAGAAAACTCGAACCTTTGAGCAGCCTCAATGAAAATCTCAAAAACTAGAAGAACAGATATGATTACACTCAAATCAAAGAAATCCAGATCTATTTCAAACTTCCTATAACATTAAACAAAACACCAAGGAAGCCAACATCAAGCAGGGGAAATAACAAGAAGAAAATATTCTACAGAAAATGATGCATAAAATATTCCACCCTAGATTATTGAATTTCAGAAAACATGTTATTTATTTACATTCTATTTTTATACAGCTGTTTCATAAAGAGAATATATAATAGCGTGGCCTCTTTGAATCTGCCTAAAAAATGAAGCTGATCTGGCCACTGATATTGGGGAGAATTCATAGGATATGGTGAATACCCCTCATTAAGATGAGATGGTTATTGATAAGTGAGGGGTAATTGATCCTCTTAATATCACTTTAAAAGATAAGGATGTTCTTGGAAGCATCAATGATTGGGATAAGTATACTGTAGATCCAGAAGCTGATAACAGAGAGGATGCTCATGTTCTAAGCTTACCCAAAAGGTTGTAAATAATGATGACTCAATAAGAAATTAATTATGATTTTACTTAAAGATCTTTATCTATTCATCAACATGAGAGTAAAATTTGTTAGAACACAAATATTTTCTTTCTGTTTTTATGAGGAAAAATGTGTTCACCTAGCCAGGTTGAAAGATAAGGGAACCAACAAGGGATGTACATTCAATTGAATAGATCATATGTATCGACTAAATAACTAGACATTTTATAAAATAACCAAATCCTTCTCAGAAATGTTTATATAAAATCCTTCAATACATTAGAAATTTATGAATGTTTTTTCATAAATGTGTTTTAAGTTTTTGTGAATAAGAACCACCAAATAATATTAGTAGCACCAAGAGAAAGCCCCCAAAAATTTATAGAGTGTATCATAATTAATAAAACTAAGAAACCAATACAAAAATCCATATAGATTAATGAAATCAAGGGAAAACAACAATGAAACTTGGACTTACCGAAAATCTTGATGCATCGTGCAAGGCAACTGCAACACCCAGTAATGAAAAACATACATTAAGTTTTTATATATTGGTGACTGCATGAGTTTAGCACAATTTTAACCCTAATTAACCCTCAATTCCCTCATTTTAATCAAGTACGAGTCCCTCCTAATCCCCTGTTGTGGAAATATTGAATCAAATCGAATGCCCCAAATAGGCCCCACCCGTTAGATGAAGGATCGCATGTCTAACATAAGTTTTTAACATCACGTGCCCCATTAAAGAAAAATCATGTGGAGATGATATAAAATAATGAAATAATGATTCAACGGTGATGAAATTAAATTGTTCACCTAAGTATTAGATTGTATGGAATGAATCTTTTCGAAAACTATAAGCTTATCCAAAAATATAATGCCAAACCCATGAACATTTTATCCACTACCCTAAAACTCTTTACAATGCTATAATATTTCCCGACATTTACATTGACAACAATAGAGTTTTCAAGCTACAAGTCATTCTTTGACACCAGGTAAGAGTTCGAGGATGAATTGTCAAAACGATGCCAACAACTATTTGTAGCAGCCAAAAGGGAAGGTTAAGAAATGAAATCTACCCCTACAATAAGATCTTCACTCCTCGGGTGGCAATAGTCCTCGATAATATAATCCATGAGAGGGAAAGACACATAGAAATGTTTCCAGGATTCTTAGACAAACTCTTTATTATAACAATACTACCCATTTATTTCAATCTAAATTTACTCCACATGGGCCTTTGAATCATCTAACTCCACACAGATATGAGGGGAAATGATAAATCATCCTAATAATAGATGGATTTGGAAAGGGGAGAGGTAAAGCAGGGAGACGTACCCATATGACTGAGGAAGCCGAATCTCGATTCATATAAAACTCAATCAACCTGCTAAAAAGATAGAATTTGAAAGAATCGATGGACTGATGTGCACTGGTCCAAGCACAATCCAGATCATTTTCATCCTTGAAACAATAAAAAGTGTTGTGGATCAAGGAGGATCACTGTAGTTTGATTCTGAAGATCTCATGTTCCATTAATGAAGCTATTGAAGGTGCCCTCCGGGGGATGTTGCCATTCAAAACGAGCCACAAATGATAAGCCGAGAAGGAAAGAAGATGCTGTGAACTCTGATGGAAAAATTAATAGGGGAGAAGCTCCATGTTTGAAATCTAAAACCATGGGAAATTGAGAAATTTTAGGAATGCACGGAATCCGGCATGGGTTAGAGGGAGGAACAACACCATTAGGAGGAGGCGGAAGGGGGTCTGAGGACCCCTCTCCTACAGGTTTCGGACAGGTCATGTGAAACATGAGGAAGATAAGTAAATCATAATGGACATAGAATAATAATAGAGTATTAGAGAAGGAATGCTAACCAGAGGATACCGCGTCTGAAATCGGAAGCAGAGATGGAACCTTCCATGGCCGGAGGAGGACCGAGGCATGCCGTTGGGGTTCTTCTGGCTGGGTGTGCGACATAAATAGGAAGGGGCATTGTAAGGGAAGAAGGGAGAAGAAAATTTCGAAAGTAAAAATAAAATAAAATAATAATAATAAACATTTTTTTACAGAAAATTGAAATTAACCTATGAAAATGCAGCTAGAGACTATTACTTTTGGAAATAGAGTTTCATATTCTTGGTATAATTTAAAAAAAAAATTATGATGTATACTAAATTTATATATAATAAAAAGTTTTAAATTTATATATATATTGAATAAAAAATATATTATATACATATAATGAAATTATATATACATGAATTTATTTTTATAGTTTTTACTACATTAGATCTTATTCAAGTATCTAAAAATAATAATCATTTATCATTAATTTTATATTAAATATATATATATATATATATATATTTTTACAAACATACAATGTGTCAATGAAAACATATGATTATTTGATTTTACTAAAATATTAATAAATGATATCATTTATTTAAAATAATATATATATATATATATATATTCTCTTTTGGTAAAATATTTTATGTTATTGGATAATTTATTGCAAAAGATTTTTATAATAGTAAAAAAAATTTGACAATAACAATTAATAGCAATACATTCGTTCATTGGTACAAAAAATTTAATGATAAACAATCAATATCAACAGATATTACTGTTGGTGAAAATAATTGTTGGTACATAAAATCTATACCAATAAAATCTAATATTAGTTGGAATTTCACATTTTTACCAACAGATATATCATCTATCAATAAATTTCTGTTGGAATAAGTGATTCTTTTGTAGTGATTGTATAAAAAATGGGCTTGAATTTGATGGAAATATTTCAATGATTGCTTTCAGAAGAAAAGTTACCCATCCATTTTTAGGTGAGAATTTATTTATTATTTAATATATTAAAATTTTATTCTCTATCATTATTTTACAGGAATTCACTCATCATAGTAATTGGTATTTAAAAAATATCATGCTTGATCAATTTCATGTTTTTAGTAGAAAATAAATTATTCACATTCCTATAGATGATAGATAAGAGTTACATAGAAATACATGATAATTGTTTTTAATTATTATGGTCATGATGTGTTTCGGTAAAAATTGAATGATCCCTCTATGAATAACATTTCAGGAATTTGTGATTTAGTGTTCATAGGGGATCTATTTTTCAAAGGCAGTTATATGGGAAAAAATAATGTTCTCTAAATTTCAATACATTTATTGGTCATGAGTTGGTTTTAGATTAAAAATCACTTAATGATTTTGTACCATAATTTCTACTTAAGAGATCATCTTGACATCATAACACTTTTTCGGCATATTCACATGATGGGTATGTGCTCCTTGTTAATTGTGGAGAACTAAAATCATTTTATGGGGTGTTTTAATATGATAAGATGGAAGAAAAAGTTGTTGAATTGTATTATAAGATTATATAATTTTAGAAGAAATACACATTTAAACAATTAATGTTACCAATGAGAAAGATATTTTTTCAAAATAAATATATTTATTTTATTAAATTAAAAGTACCATGTTCCATTCGATGATAAAATGAATGACTAGTTGTCAGAGGATTTCATCTGAAGAAGTATTGATTTGAAATAATTTTTCTCACAGACTTTCATAATTTATTCCTTCTGGGTTATTCTTTTTTTTGGATTCTCATATTGATCAAACAATTTAACTGATGTATGTAAACATATCTTTCAACCAATGTGATTTTGGGTAATTTTATACAGGGAATCTTGAGTTTTTTTAATGGGTTAATAGTACTATTTCTATAGTTATAAGAATACGTAATATATTCTAAAACAATAATCATAGCTGTGGAATAGAAATTTTCAGTATATTATTTTTCATCTAGGATTCATGAAATCATTTTATGAATATTTTTCATTTTTTAAATATTTTATAAGGATAAATTTATTATATTCTTACTTCATATTGTTTATATTGATATTTTTATATATGTTACTTCAAAAATTGAAAGATATAATAAGAATCATTTTTTTATTATGTGATGATATACTTATGTTAATCATGATTGATTCATTGAATAATGACATCCATGATAGATATCCCATGAAATTATAGTTATATTAGGAGTGATATATTGTATAAGTTGTTCAATTATCATGCCTATGATAAAAATTTATTTTCTGGATGAATAAAATCAAATCTATTTGGATTTAAGGATTCATATATAAAAAGAGGCACATATTATATGATGTTAACCTTAGGTTTTTTATCACATTACAAGGTGAGGCATATCCTATAAATTTAGATTATAAATATGTGTTTATTTGTCTAACATTGAGTATAAGTTTATTTCCGATAAAAAAGCATATAAATAATTGGAGTTCATAGAATATTTAAATTAGTATATGACTGTTTTTATATAGTAATTGTGCCATTTGATTGGAAAATAATCTGATTGTTCAATTAATATCAAAACAAATTTATGTTAATTTTCATTTAATGCATGAAATCATTAATTCTAATTTGTTATATCCCATGAAGTTTCTCATAGAATAAAATTAGTCAATCATTTTTTCCACTACATTTTATAAATGTATATTTGAGACTATCTATATAATTATGTGGTTTGTAGTTATCTCTAGTTGATTAAGAAGGTGATTTAATAATGTTTCCACCTTTCTAATGGACATCACATGACCTATAATAAAATAGTTATAAGAAATAATATATAATGAGTGGGATACATTATTTAGAAGCTTATATGGGTGAAAATAACTTTATAGATCTCTATGAATGTAATTTTAATTTATCCCTCTTTTGGGTCTACAACCAATAAATAATTTTTATTGTAATTATGATTGGATCAATTGTGTAAATATCTCTAATATTAGTGATTTTCTAAACATTTTCATTCAAATGGTGAACATTTGATTCACATTGTAGTGTCTTTAATATGGTCTTCTTTCATTATATGTTTCCTTTATATTAAAACTACTTTTAGAAAGATCTATTCTCTAAATTTGATCATATTTTATCATAGTACTAATTTTTCAATAATTTCCATGTTTAATAAAATCATTACATTAATCATTCTTAATTAGTGGGAGTCTCTTTTTGGAATAGGTATCATGGTCTTTCCCTTTATGGTTCTTATAAATTAAGAAAACACAATTTCAACGTTTAATTATCTACATATATTTATTTTTATTATATATTTTATTAATTTTACATGATAATTAAAGGGAAATAATATTTTTCCATTGACTGTTTAATTATTTGTTCATTTCTGAAATCTTCACTCACCACCATTCCTTGCAAAAACCATTTACTCACTTAAAATGAAACTATAACATGGAAGGAAGTAGAATCATTGATACGTACACTATTATAAATAATCTGAAATGAAGAATTGTCTTTTATCAATTAAGAAAAAATATAGATAAGCGATATATTCTTACTAATAGAAATAAAAAATTATGATAATATTGCATGTTGCATCTATTAGTTTCTTATCACTTATATGTGTAACATTTTATCATTTATTCGTTTATCATTTATAAATGAATATCCTTTATTAGTAGAAAAATTATCTCCGATTAAGGGTATATTTCATTGTATATTAAATATATACATAATTATTTATTCATAAAAAAATTTTTATATAAAAAACATGTTAATTTATATCAATATATATATACATTTTATCCATGTGTACAATTCATTATTATTTTAATATCCTCTATAATTATAATATATATATCTATAATTTTATTATAAAATTATATATATAAATATGTAATTTTCAAAATTATTAATATAAATATTTTATTTGGTAAATATTTTCTTCATATTATTAATAATAAAAATATAAAAAATTCATATCATTTAATAGAGAAAGATCTCAAGGTGTACATTAAAAATATATATGTTAATAAAATATATAACTAGTTTTTGAAAATTAATTATATAAATATATAAATGAAAATATATTTATTTATGTATGTCTATTGTTTAGATAAATATAAATATATATTTTTATATAATTTTTTGTTTCTTAATGTGAATCATGTTTGATATAACTGGAAAAGGTAGTGATAGGACAAAAGAAAAAAATAGTGGGTAATTTTTCATGATCAATGTATGTATGTATATAAAATGTGTCTATGTGTATCTTACTATGTGAGTATGTATATATGTTGGAATGTATGTGTTTGTGTATGTATGTTTATGCATGTGTGTATAGGTGTATATAGGTGTTTCTTTGTGTATGTTTCTGTATTTGTATGTGTGTGTGTGTGTGTGGGTCTATATGAGTATTTGTGTGTGTTCATAAGTATGTATATGTATATGTGTGTATGTAGATGTATTTATGTATGTATATATTTTTATATATCTCCTTGGGTATATGCATGTATGTATGGGGATATATTTGTATTTATGTATGTATGTTTATATATGTCAATATAAAAGCATTAAAAATTGTTCACATTTAAATTAAATCTTATTCATATTTAAAAATATAAATTTATATTCATATTTTATAATTTATAGTATATATAGAAACATTATAGGTATATATTAATTAATATTTATGTGTGTGTCTTTTTTTATAGGTATATTAATTTATATTATTATTTACTATAATATATTTAAATAAATTTTCCAATATTTACAATTATTTATAAATATAAAAATAATATTTTAAAAATAATCAATATTAAAAAAAAAAAAAATTCTACCTTAAAATTAAAATTTATATAAAAAATATTATAATATTCAATGAAAATATTAAATCTTGTATTTAATACAAGGATGTTGAAAACATTCATAAAATAAATTGATGATGAAACATCTGTTCTTTGAAATATCACACGTGTAGATAGTTCTACATGATGTAATCAACCACCAAAACATTACCACATCATAAAATTCATTATATATGAAGTTAGATGAAACCTAATCACTACTTCTGAAAAACCATTCAAAAAAATCCAGGTATCTCCAAAATACTATTTCCAGTACACAGAGAAGATATGTAAGAGATGTTTGATTTACATGGTTCAATGATTTATCATACCTCTATTAGTGAATAATAATAAAAATTATATTATTAAAATTGGAAATGATTAAAAGTTATATAGATTAGGAGCTCAAGTAATACATTGAATCATTCTAATGTATAGTATACTACAATCTATCATTGGGAAATGGTCTAGTATCAATTTATAGTTTTCCCCATCTATTTGATCTGGTCTCACCTCTATCCATGAATAATGATCATTCATCCACTTAAAATTCAATCTTCTATAGAGGCATTCACTAATTCAGCTTTCATAACTAGTAAATTGTTCACAACCACCATCCTATGAATTTATTTTTTTTTAAAAATTATCATATGTTCATAATCTTACATAAGTCAGAATCTGTTGTGATGATGATTTTTTTACACTACCATGAAAATAATTAAGGGATATTTCTAGTGCCCCACCTTCTAATAAATGAGCACCTGATAACATAAAGAATCATCATAATCAAAATAATATCATACATGAATATTTCTTCATCGAACCTCCTAACCATGATCCTTAATATATGAAAAAATCATCCATACCATCTATGTATATAATACGATCCACACTATTTCATTCACAAAACTCCATTTTATGAATAGTGTTGCTTTAGTATTCTACCGAATAAAATATTTATGAATATGTAAAGTGAATATTGGTTACCTTGCATTTTAATCATATATAACACCTTGTCTACTAGCTTATTTCAAATAAAATGTTATTTCAATTCAATGTATGTAATTTTTTAATTTAAAAATTATTTTATTATAGGAAGAAGGACATCTAATTGTCACATAATAACATTCCTAATTACCTTAATCAAGAACATGAACCATACAAACTCTATTCCATATTTTTTGGGTACTAAATATTCTATTTATATTATGGAAAAAGTAATCATTAAATGCATATAAGACATCAAATTGATTAATGTTCTTCAAAACATAAACCTAAATCCCACTATGTTTATCCAAGAATCAGGATCCAAGAAAAATCTACTACAATTAATAATTTCTAATGATCAAATTAACCAAATAAAGCATCAAATGTTCTAATATCATCTAGTGTAATATGATCAATTTTACAATGTCACAATAGCCCCTTTCAAGTTTGACATGAATCAACATACCACTCCCACGGTGAAGGAAATTTTTGGCCATATAGATATCATCATATACAGTAAACATCCAAAAACAGATTCTTAGGACACGTTCTTCATATACTATACTTCATCTACCAATTATTGTTCCCATGACATTGATAACAATAATTTCCTAGTATTGGTGGTAGAAATAGACATACATCTAGTCATTTGAAAACTTTCATAGATCTAAATATTTCACTCATACTTAAATAATGCCATAGTACCATATTTTGATACCCCACTATCCAAATATGAAATATTAACTTTTCTTATAACAAATCCTTCATTTGAAATCTTTTGAAAAAAATAACCATCAACTATTAAATCACTAAGTAAAATGATATTCTCATAGTTTACAAATTTTGTGTAATTACTATTATATGATTACATTGAATAATACAAATTCTAAAAGTTGAATATCATAAAGCATTTAATTTTAATGAATATGATGATCTTCATTATCCATTAATATGGTTCTTGTTTTATTCCATAAAGGCTTCACCACATCTTATAATCATGACCCTTCTTTTGATAGTTTTCAAATCATTTGAATAGTTTCATGTATATAGCCCCCTCCAAATACCCATGAATATAGACGGGTTTGAAATAAATATTCTCTATGTATGGATCATTTTATGTAGTTATGCTCATCACTATCTAAATTGTAGTATTCTGAACTACTAAGGATAATATTTATTATAAACAGATTCCTTCTTCTTATTGTATTCCTTTCACCGATAGCCATTCTTTGTTCTTTCGGATCTAATTAATTTCATCTTTCGAATCAAAAACACATTTTTCTAAAGTAATCATATTACTTCTTTAAGTTCATCAGTCTCATAAGATTTTGTAAAAATTAATGATTTTATTACATCCAATGAGTCTAAATCCATCTATTTTGAGTCATTAATCATTCTTCCACTTTTAGGCATCTTGGTTCCATGGAATCTATTAAAAGTAATAAAATCACATGTAACCAATACTTCTGGGCTGGTGTTATAGATGTAGAATTTATCCTCAACACATATTAATATTGCCCACTTCCTAATATCTTAATTTAGATTATCTTTATTTTGCATTTAGTAGACCTCGATAAATCTAGAATTTCAATTACAAATTGAATTTCCTCTAAAACTACAATGATATATTGTGTTGTCTGATAATTTCAATTTCTAATTAGTATATTTAGAAGAACATTTCATCTAGTAGTTGGATTCATTCGATCAACATCTGATTCATTCAAGTTTTGATACTTCAATAAAATTTTCACATTGAAGGGGACATTTTAACTTCTGGGGACAGTTAGATTGTAATTATCTCATGGTCTAAAACCAAAAATATTAGTTTCAATAACCATTATAAAAAAAATATTTTGATATAGCCTTCAATTTATCTCAATTTTTTAAATCAGAAATAGAATATTCATTGAAATAAAAGAATTTATTCTATCAGTCATCTAGTTATTATTCATTCTATATTAATTTTTCTACACTATTACCAATATAAACAAATGAATTTCCATTGTCCTAGTATATTTCAATTATATTTTCTTCTACACAAATATTAATGGTAATTTTATATTTAAAACTCATAAATATATAATTTTGAATCGAAATCAAATTAATTTTTTTCCACACCATTCAAATATAGTTTCCCATGTAACATTGTCTCTGCCATTTTCCCCATATACTGATAGATGTTTTGGAAGTTACATAATTTTTAATTACCACCATTTTCTAACCTAGGGAAATTCAATTTTATGACCACTATCTCCTTCATCCATTGTATTCCTCTTTCAGAAATCATTGAAAATATATGATTTTTATTAAGGAAATAGATTCATTCAATCCATGCCGCATCATTAATAAATCTAATAACATAAATTGAACCATTATGAGAAATATTTGGGGTAGGTCCCCGTATATCAGATTAAGATAGCTCCATCCTCTGGGTTTTGGGATTCTATCCATTCATCAATATTGAGGCATGATTTCTCCTTCCCATAAAACAAATCTCAAAACTACTAAAAGTTGTGTGATCAAGAGAAAAATTACCTTCCCTGATAGAACATTCATATTACATTCAATAAGGTGAATGAATCTAAAATTAAAGACTTCTAAATAATACATTGGTGTATTTCTGACCATTCCAATACAATATAAGATTTAAATTAACTAACGTGTCTGTAATTTTACTCCCCATTCCATAAAAAAATCCTTGAGTAACATTCTAGACTCCATTAAAGAAGGTCAATCCATATATTGCGTCATCATATTTCCATAAAAATTTGTGATTCCACCAGATACCTTGAATTTGCATCACTTCATTCGGTTCATGAAAAATGTATATTCATCTAAATATTTACATCTCCCTTTTTTCACATATAAAATTATGATTTTCAATAAATGACATTTCCCAATTCTTCTAGATAAATATAAATTTGGGTACCCATGATTAATCATTGATTGGAGCGATTTACTGGATTTGAATTCTCATGAATATACTACAACCCAAGAATTTAGAAGACTATTTCAACAATCTTCCATTATATTAATGAATTTTAAACATTGAGTAACTATTATTCTGGTACAATCATTCAAAATTCAACAATTCTTCTAGAAATGTTCACATTTATCACAATTTTGACATATGATACATAGACATGTGTAATTTCCTTGAATCATATCCTTTGACTTATCTTGGGTACATTGATGATTCATTATCTAAGGCAATCATACCCTCTCAACAAAATTTAGTGTGTTGTTATACGGTACTTGGAGCTCTCTTCTCTAGAGATCTTTACTAACAATCAATTTATAGATCTCTAGATATATAAAAAGCATCATTCACCATGTGTTTATCTCTATATTAAATATACCGCGCCATGATTATTCATACTATATATTGATCAGTCAAAATACGTTTATGTATTTCTTCATTAAACGTATAGTATCCAAATGTAAAATCTCAATATTGATGATCCACACTATATTAAATGATAACTGAACTACACATTTAAATACTCAGTAGGTAACACAGTTGATTAATCATTATTCATTGTTCCTCATGACTCATTCATGTTTCTTCTATCTTGAAGAAATTCTCCAAATATTCCTATTATTGGACAGAATGTGATAATGAAGATGATGATTCTTTAGATAAATCCATTGTGAATAAATATTGTTAATTCACATCTCATATAATGTATGATATTTCTGTTTATGGACTTAGTGGTAGGGTTTTCAATTTAATTTATACTATATGTACATTAAATGAAATGTTAAAACCATGTATGACCCCACTCTGATTATTAAAATGAAAATATTTTTTTAATTTATAGTTATGTTCTAACTATATCAATGATAAATATAATTTTAAAATATGTTAATGTAATATTTATAACGAGACTCCTTCTTAGTCCTCTTTTACAACTCATAATTTATTGAATACCTAAATAAATTAATTACTTAATTATTTAATTATTATAAATATTCTTGTAATATAAAAATTATCTTATAAAATGTATTTTTTTTAATTAGATGATCAATAATCATAAATAAAAATTTTTCTATTGTTTTGAGAATAATATTTATTACAATAATTAAATTCAAAGAGAATTTAATTAACATCCATTAAAACCCTTAGTGATTGAACTTCTAGGAATACTTCTCATAAGCATTATAATGGATTTCCTAAAATAGAAGATTACTATCTTGAAAAACATACATGAACCCATGATAAATTTGATAATGTCACAACACAGATAACCACATATGATAAATCACTATGTAATAAAATCACTTTTTCAAAATATCTCACAATAGAGGATACACTCCCGTGTAATCAACTATTATTATGGATATATCATTATTTCAATATATAAAATAACCTCATCTTTACCCCATGAAAATTTAATTTTAATATGCATTTTTCATTATAATCAGTGTAATGACATATCGACTTCTATTAATATTGAAGGGACAAATCCTTTGTTAAAATTTTCATTATTGATATGTTATTTAAGAAGCACCCAATATAATCTATTTCCAATAATGATATGGCCACATCAGTTAGGTTAGTAAATCTTGGTGACTGATAAACAACATGAATTAATAATAAAAATAATTTATATGGATATATACAAAATATAAAAGACATAAATATTCATGGACTCATAAACATGCAAATTCCTACTAGTGGGTCAATCCTTGTAATGTCTTATATTAGTGATTCAAAAGTGTGAAATTAATGGAATAAAAACTCATAAATTTATGATTTATCACACATGATAGTGAAATAAATATATTCCCCATCATTGAATAATATTACACAATAGAAATAAGATTATGAAATATACATAGAATTTCAAGGTTCTCATTATAGTGGGGAACTACAGTTCACTATTCAATGCAATAGATAATCTCAAAAAAAATTATATTAAAGTAATGTAGAGAAATTAAAAGTATGTAATAATATGAATAATTAATATTAATTTCATAGAAAACCCAATTTACTTAAATTATGAAAAAATTTATTTAGAAGTGAAACCCAAAAAACATATGTGAAACTTGTAATTTTGGTTCATCATTTTGTTTGAACCCCACATGATATTTATAATAGACGTAATGTGAGTACAATGTGTAATTTTATAAAAAATAGGTAATTGGAATAAATTTATGAAGTTTAGTGGATTCCCAATTAGTGATAAGATAAAAATATTAAGTTAGATGCACAACCATTAATTTTAAATTAATTTCATATATGAATCATATCATTTATAAAGTGTGATTTATTTTGTTGAATTGTTCATTCACCATAAATAGAGGACAATTGATATTATAATTTTTAACAACAACATGGGGATATAAAATAGTATGTATTTATAGTCTTAAATTATTTGAGGGTCATTAGAGTATGAATCGTATACATGATGAAATTTCTACCACCGCCATTGATGACATGTCTTGGAATTCTGAATCGGGTAAACATGTATTTTTTAGAAATTTTAATACTACTGATGTTTTTTCAATAAAATTCTTTAATATACACCGTCCATTGAATGTAATCAACACATACTAGGACATATGATTTACCAATTTATTTTTGAAATATAGCCATGAACATAATCCTATATATTATAAAAAATTTACATTTATAAGGGAATGTTTGTCATTTCATGATTCAGACAAATTCATATATTTCATTGGAATTTCGCTGAATTCATGATAATATCTCAAATATTTTTATATAATGTGAGGTATTATAACCCACAATAAAAAACTTCACTAATTTTATATTGAATTTATTATTCATTACATCAGTTTGATAGAGTAAAAGATTCTAAAACCAATAAAATTATTCATCTAGGATATATCTTCTAAACATTATATCCCCAAATTCATTTAAATTTTAATGAATCATCCCAATAATAGTTTAATATTTTATTAATAACATTCTCATATGATTCTTTGATAAATTTTTAAACCTCAACATGAAATCTAGGTAATTCATGATATCATAATTCCATTGTATATCAATATCAACTAGATATTTTATTTCATCAAAAAAAATTCATTAATTTATTTGATATCAATATCACATGTTTCGGGTTCTAGGCATGATAAATGTCTCTAAATGATGTTTTGAACTCCCATTATATATATATTTTTATTTTTATATTTTTTAAGTAGAAATATCCATCAAATAAGTCTTTTCTTGAAAACCATTATTTTCATTAACTATCATAGGGTTGAGTAATCCGTACACATATGGACATTTTGTGAAAATCAATTATGAAAAATTTTATTAAATATGAAGGAAACTATTTGAAAGACCCTTTAAATTTTTTTATTATTTTTAATCATCATTATAATTTTGGATAGAATAGTAGATTCCTCAGAAGTTTCAGTCTTTCATTTTTCCCATGGAAACCCCAACAATCATGTCACTTGCATCACACATTAATTCATATGGTTGTTTCTTTATAGGTTAATTTGTATTCAAATTTTATAAAGAATTTTTTTATCAATTACAATGACTCATAACATTCAAAAAACAAATAAAAAGGACACATAATTTTATAAAAGTCAATAAATTGGGAGGGAAACAATTGGGAAACCTTAATAAAGTGAAGGTAAAATTCAAACTTCTTAAAAAAACATATGATATCCTGAACATATGAAGTCATCGATAGCTAAAAAAATAATCTTTTCATGGCTAGGTCAACATAAATTCCTTTCATTGACATTATATAGCATAAATCTATCCCACTCATTTTCATTAAGTGATACATTAAAAAAAACCAGATTATTTCCTCAAATCATCTATAAAATTTATCCAAATGATATGTACCATTTTCTTGGGACATTCTATGAATAGTGAAAACATTAATTAATTCATTCATAAAATATTAAATCTTGTCATTGATTATTTCATTTATAAATCATTGAAATATTTTTGGTGACATGTGTATTCAAAAGATAAATCGGAAATAAGAAAATATACGATATCATTATGCGAATGTGATTTTTTATTTTTTTATGAGATTGATATTTAATTATCACAATATTATCCATATAGATAATTTAATGAAATCATCTCATCCAAAATTTTATAGTTAAATCAATGATATTTACTAAAATTTCTTGCTTTCTTAATTTATTAATAATTTTATGGAAGTAAAAACATGCTCTCCATTAAGTTACAATTAATATGGTTATAAATTTAACATTATCAACATAATTTTTATTTTTCAATAAAATTTAGGAACCATTACCAATGGATTGTCCCAAAAACAATTGTATATATGAAATATTAATCGAGTATCTAAAATTTTAATCATTTCTTTCATGGTGATTTTATGGGGTTTTAATCATAATTGGGGTAGCCTATAACAGTGGTTATTATCCTCTATAGGTATTCTAGGACTACATATTATATGGATTACAAATTTTAAATCAGTTACACTCTCCCCTATAACTAGTTTCCTCTATGATTACAGTAAAGAAAATTTTCTTAAATGATCACTTAAAAGATGAGATATCATAACCCATCCCATCAGGGCCTTCCTACCTTGAATTAAGCTAAGTCTAAAACCTAAATCCTTTTTTCAATAGTTTAGGGGCTTCTGAAAAAATTCAATTATTTAAAAAACTGAAATGGGATTCTATATACTATATACATGTATGCTTGTAGAAAACTAACTATATGAAATAGTTCATAGATATTAAAAATTTATAAAAAATCTAGAGTGTAAACCATACATGAAATAACCTCAATCATATACATAAAATTATAACATCATAATATAAATGATAAAAAAAGGGAAATTCATTGCCAACTATAAATGAGGTCCTAACCTAACAAAAGCGTGAATAAAATATATAATGAAGTGAATTTTCCTCATATCCTCTAAAGCCAACCACCTTTAATGGTATACAAAGAGAAATTATTTAATTCACTAACATTACCATTAAACATCCTATCATATAGATAAGACACAACATGTGTGAGAATAAACCATGTCAGTCTCAGTATATATATACCACATAGGGTTCCATGATGAACTAAAGGGAACCCGTAAAGAGAAAAAATAGTCACCTAATAGCATAAAAAATTAGGAAAAGAAACCCAATAGAGAAAGGTTGAAAGTGGATCTCTATCTTCACAACTAGATACTAATTATTCTTCATCCAAAATATTCAAATTTTCTATCATTCGTGACCATCACCATGAGCAACTGCAAAAGAATCTGAGTGGAGGGGCTCTGTCCTTGTTATGATGAAAGGCAATTGAGGGATAACTAAATTCCATGGTGGAAATTATACGATTTAATAGTGATGATTGGTGACTAAAACTCAAAATATACTAGAAACACATCCTCTGTAGTATTTGGGATTACATACTCGACCTATTTAAATGGTATTAGGGACTCGTGTTATGGGATTATATGGTAATACAAACAGTAATATCTCTGATGATCAAAACTAATCTCTTCAAATCTACAAGAATAAATGAATCAAAAAATTTCTCATAACATTATATTTCACATAATTGAATAAAAATATGCAACCATTTCATATTTTGTGGAATAATTCTTAGGATAGGATACTCACATGACCTAATCTATTTCCCAGATAAGGAGATACATAAAGTGGAATCCAATGTGAAAAATAAATGGTTTCTATATGATATACATGTTTAGTGAAACCTACACAAAGTATTATGATGTACTAATTATCATTCCTATGTTCTCTATAATATTCCCAGTTACTATGCTCATTCCTATGTACTGTGGTCATCTCTAGGAACTTTGGATGGGTTTGTGCCCATGTTCCCTAGTCATGCTCATGTACACGGCTATACTCATGAATTTGAACACCCATGGTAAAAATAGTTCCACTAGTATTGAATCACATTATATGTTTTATGACCACACATTTTGTGATATTTTATTTTACACCAAATCTAACCTTCCATAACAATGTTCTCTATATCGTGTGTTCTTGAGAACAAGAAGTTGTGTACTCTGAAAAATTCATGAAACCCATAGTCTTCACATAGAAGTTAAAAATATTCCTATTCTACCACTTCCCCTCCATTTGGCAGCATGATATATTAAAAAATCATAGTGGGATCCTCTAATCATTGATTCATAATCTATGGTGAATGTCAATGAAAACATCCTTCTCCTGTGGTTGTAGCTGACACACCACTTGTCATCATTCAGGGTTATGAACATCAAATCCATTAACCTTATCCTATAAACACCATGATATATCTACAGAAACGAATAAAAAAGTCATTCACATAACTACGACAAATATAGGGATATATACATGCTTAAATATGGCATCAAAATTTCTAATCACATACCCTATAGGATACATATGATGAACATAAATAACGATGTGAGAAATGAACAATAGTGTAGGTGAGATAATAATTTCTTGATGTGGTCGTATAAAATCTACAAATAATTATGCAATAAATGGGTGGATCATAGTCAAAATAATAATAATTAATGAAATCAAGGATATTAGTCAAATATCAACCCATGAAAAATGGAATAATTTAGAATAATGAAGCATATAAGAAAAACAATGATTATAAAAAAAATGGAATTAATACATGAAATAATGATACACTCATTAAAAATTGATTCTTACTTGTTATAAAATAGAACTATCCTTCTAGATATGATGTTGATGATATCACTTTATTTGTTCCCCATCATGATTCACATTTATCATTATCATTGATCTATGTTCTCGAGATTCCAAGGCCACAAAGATATCTCAAATCCTCCTATTTTTCCCAGGGTTTTTTGGATAACCCGGGATAATCATTTTAATGATTTTTAAATAGAGTTATTTAGGTCTTTTCCATTTACATAAATAAAATAAATATTATTATTTATTTACATAATGCACCTGCCAATGGTCTCCTTTAACCTAATGCCTGACACTACCAAAATTTATATCATGCCTTGGGTAAACCCGAAATTCTAGAAACTCCCATGGTCATATTTTTCCCACCCATGACCCTAATAATAGGTAAATCCACTTTCTTAGAAAAAATGTTGTTTCATGCTTTAATATATTTCAATCTTTTTAATATATTATTTATCACATTCCTGTGACAACCCAAAAAAGTTCTAAATATGAGGGAAACGAGAGAAATATATATACAAAATGTTGAAATATTCAATGGATGAATCTAAAAAACTAGTATTCTTATATTATCATATCAATTAGATATTTTAACATTAAAATCTCAGGTCACTCAAAAAGGCTGGGGTTCTAAGTCCACATCAGAGTCACTTTCCAATGATCTCTATTTTATACCCCCATGATTATAATTTTTTTGATCTATGTCAATGGTTTTTATCTGATGGTTATTCTCCTATCATAGCACAATTTCTCTGGAGTAGTCTATTAATGATCCTTTATCATCATGGCATTGCATGACCTAGATTATAATATGTGTCTTTTCATTTACATGTCTCCTTATATGCCACATTCAGAATGCATCGTCGATTAAGTCCAACATAGGGGAAACACTAAGTGATCAGAATCCATTCCAAACCTATATTGAATATATAAATACCTTATCAACTGTAGTGATAGATTTATTCCCCAGCCAAAATAATTGAAGTCTTAATTATATAGAGGCTAATTAAATAACATAGTCACTCTACAAGAACTCTAATGTCCTATAATGTTGATCCACAAAAATATTTCATTCTTCACTAGGATATCCACATATGCTCATAGATCACATGAAAATTCTATATCATTCCATGCACTGCTCGGACCTAATAAGAAATGTATCTCAACTCTCAATCATTTACTAGGGTGGCTACCGGGTCTCCCACATAGTGATTTGAGTGGTTTATTGATGATAGTAGTTTTATAGTTGATATTATAAGAAAACTGTTATACATGATTTTAATCCCCACAAAACCTGGTTAAGTCCAACAAAATTGTTCTCAATATATCCGTGAATAACTAAATTGTCCACTTAGTCTGCCTATTTGTTTCGTTGTCTAATTCTATACTCAACAGTAACTGCATTTGGAAATCCTCATGTAACAATCCCTACAACCATGAAATGAACTAATAATTGTTGTTGGAGATGATTTTCATGGGTACCCAATTAATATGTATCATATCCCACACATAAAACTAACACAATCATTCTTCTAACCTCTAGTACTTGATGGAATAAAAATAAACAAAATTGGTGACCCCAATTGAAAATCACCTAGAAAGTGTATTTGACTATAGTTTTTAATGGATTACCCATTATAAGATCCATTGAAACCAAATTCCACTTAAATTTTTTGGGTCTCAATAGGTTGATTCAAATTTAGTGGAACCCAATATTTAGCCTTTATTTACTGACATGTAATACACCGAGAAACAAACTCATCGGTGCATCATCACATTCTAGCCCATAGAAAATACCCCTATGGTCATTATAAATATTTATCATGCATAAATTTATTTAAAATGAGTGAATTATTAATATCTCTTAAAACCTTCACACACTAACCAATCGGAACTACCATTCAGCCTTGAAAAACAATGTGTGCTCCATTATTTTAGAAAATTATTCTAACACAACTACTAATGACATATAGTCCTATATAACCTCACAATAAAAGTCTCCCAATTGGGTTAGTCTCACAGGATAATGATGTGTTTGAGTCACCACCATTGACAATACATAAACTTATCCCCTCTTGAACCCCATAGTTAGTTATAGTTAGGACAACAACATATATGACTCTTCTATCAAGCTAATAAAATGGTTTCGTACTAGGGGAATATTCTACCACGTTACCCTTACCTAATGAATAGTATATCTCATCATCACTGTATTATTATAATTTGAATCAATTACTATATCTCCTGATGATGTCACTGTACGTGAAGGTTTACTCAAGACTATAGTGGACAAAGTAAAAATGAAATTATCACCTAGAAGATTGCTTCCCTAAATCATATGTTTGCACATCAACAACTATGTCTGGTCCCCTAGTGCACATTGAAAATACTCAATCCATGTAAACTGTAAACCCTTTATATTTTTTGATGTATGTTTTTCTAAAAATAATTTATTTTTTGATATTATTAATTACAACCAACAATATATTATTTTCGGATTTCATGCAATACTTAGTTGTTCTTATGCTACATGCAATATAATGTTTAAACAAAAAGTGAAATACTATTTGAATATTTTAATATGATGATTATTTCCTATTTTTTCTATATAAATCATGAATATAATTATAAAAATTATGAATAAATGTTAATTAAACAAGTATTTATAATAAATTCATTGGTGGCTAGCTGATTAGATAAGGAATAAAATCTATTCAATGTGTACCATTTCATTTAGAATAAAAAATATAAACATATTGAATTTGAGAGTGATTTTAATTTAATATATATAATATATATTCAGGAAATTAATTTACATTAATTTTAGGTTTTTCTAGAAAAAAGAAAATTAAAAAAATTATTCTTAGTGCTATAATTTTATACAAAGAAATTTTCTAACATTTTCTCATAGAGTTTAATTTTATTCAACATTAAAAAAATATACATAAAAATAATCAATCAAAATTTTTAAATAATGATTTATAAATTATATTAGTTCAAATTTTATTGAATATTCACAGAAGAAAATTTGTTAGATGAATAGTGAAAGATACTGGTTTTTGTTAAGACATGTTCTTTATTTTATATTATTTTAAACATACCAAATTAGTTTAGTATGGTTTACAAAGTTACGTTAGTTAAATTTTCTATTTAATTAATCCATTTTATTTCATTTTGAATTTTTAAATAAATAATTTTGAAATTTTGAATCATTTATTTTTGAAAACCCACAATCCCACCACATATACGAGATTAATTTTAATTGAATGTTTTCCATTCCATTAAACATAAACTATAAAAATGAATTCCAAATTTGGAGTCAGACGAATTTATATTTTATGAATCGTTCATCATAATTTTTAACCATACATAATAGTAAAAACAATAAAATTTAGTTACCCCGTGGGTTTAAACTAAAAAGGTAGTTGTAAAAAATGATAGAAAATATTCCCAAAAACCATTGGATAGCCATATATAGATCATATAACATATAGTTTATATAATATCCCATTTTTATGTTCTAGGATTGTGAAAAATATGGGAAAATATTTTTATTATACAAAACATCATGTGTGACACAAACCACATTTATAAAAGCCTACCCCATCACTTACCCTCTTCAAACATCAAAAAAACATTTCTTTTAAAAATTAACCAATGACATTCTATAATTACAAACTATAATCCTTGAATCAGTATTTTTTTCATAAATACTACATATGAAGCCTTTTGGCTGAAACCAACCGAAGTTGTCTGAATAAGAGGTAATGTCCGTAATCAAGTGTTTTATTTTATTTCTTCCTCTATATCCTTCAGTTATTATTTTTACATTATGATATAACTAAACTAACATCACAAATGTAATAAGATTTAATTTTGATAAATTTATAACCTAAATCATTCTTAGATTCTATCAACTGGTTCACGAAATAATCATTCCTGTGTATTGTGGACCACTGTCTTACGAATTGATGTATTTCATATTTTAATTACCACTGCCCGTAGATAAATATACTGATTTATTAAATATAATTATATTATATTTATTAAGTTAATAAACTGCTAAAATTAATATATTTCAATAAACTTCTTACTTTACATTAATTGATAATTTGATAATGTTCCTTGTGTGTACATTAGACTACTACCTCGCTATGTGATGTCATGCATTCATGATTTACATGAATGGTAATAAGGATTGTTTTATGAAAAATTTGTGATATATGAATTACAAGAATGTTTCTATACTATTGAAATATTACTTACCTTTTTTATTTAAATCCATCGATAAAATGGAAATAGTGTTCATTCGTACGAATGACCTATCATCTCTATAAATGACGTACTTCATTTTCTATATCTATTTTTATGGAATTATTTAAATACATTTAGACTGAATATATATTATTTTTTATCATTGTTGTAATTTAGTTGATTTTGGGGCAAAGATCAATTTAAGATAACAAAAAATTGACAAATTAATACTTACCTGTTGAGCAAAGCAGTTATTCACCAAAAAATAAATATAACATTGAATTGACAATAAAATCTTAATAAATGTTCATATGTAAACCCTAAGATGAAAAATATTTATAATTTTGGTTTTTAATATATTTAAAAGAAAATTTAATTAATTATACATGAGGTTTTAACATGTATGAAAAAATAGAGACTTATAGATAGTCATTTTCATCGTTATTTTTTCCACAATGAGACACAAGAAATATTCACCACCTATCTATTTAATATAGAGTACATACATACCAATAATATATATTATGATTTTTATAAATAAAATTATGTGGATATACATATCCATTTAAAGATCTCACTTTCATGGGGTTTACAGTTCAATTGTTACCGACATGGTAAATTATAATTGTCTCAGATCTCCTTATTGGGGATCTATGTCTATTATCCACCAATATTCTAAAATGAGGAATATATACTACACATTTTACATCTTATATATTGAATCATTGTATTTTTATGACAATATAATTTTCATTATTTTTATACATTCAAAGGGATTATAATTCATGTTTCCAAAATGTTAATTGTTTTACATTATAATCTCATCAATTATCGAGATTGATTATAATTTTCCATTTTATGATAAAATTTATATTATATAACCATCAAAAATATAATTTATCTTATTCATCTATGGTTATTTCATCATAATAATTGTATTCTATTCATATATTTCTTTTTACTGACTCAATAGTTAAAAAGACTGTTTTTAATAAAAATTGCCTTTATTTTTCTCTTCGGTCGAAACCCCTTTTTCAACGAAAACCATATTTTCTAAAAAAAAATTAAAATTTATATAAAAGTTCACTAAATTATTTATTATAGAAATTTTTACTCATGTTTTATTTTTTATTTTTTTTGAATGATTCATCTTATAGTTTTCCAATCAAGGAATGTTTTGTGAATACCAAATATGTAAAAGGAATCATTGTAATATTTTATATAGCATGAATACTATTTTAATCTATCATGAAAAAACTATTATTTTAAAAATTACATTTTAATATTCAAAATTAAATTTATTATAAATTAGATATTAAAATAAATTCCTAAATTTTTATTTTAAAATTTTTATTTTTAAAGTTGAAAGGATATTTTCTTTAATAAATGATCCAAGTTATTTTTCATTAAAAAAAATTTTCCATCTAAGATTACATACTTTTTGTAAAATATAATTTAATAAGGATATTGTATAAGATTATAATAATAATTCATTGTTTAAATGTTTTTTTGTTTATGATGATAGTATTTATTAAGAAACCCATTTCTCATTCATAGGAAATAACATTATAGAATGATTAAGAAACATGCTTCTTCTTCCATGGTTTATTAAAAGATGAAATCATGAATATATTATGATACTGGTTTCTTTTCTATAGTTTTTATCATGATGAAATTTTGTTAAAACCATTTATTTTCAATGTTTCTAATAATTTGAATGTTTTTTTATCTTGGAGAAACTAAATGTATGATTTTAATTACGTGATAGGTGGAACATCTATCTCCCTTTAATGAATTAGGTAGTGATTAAACTGTCACGATACCAAAGGGATATAATGGATTTTGAAGCCAATTTATTATGGCACTCTATCCACTATGACCATCATGGTAGTCAATCATTATATTTATGTTGGTTTTTGAAGTGACCCCATTTCACTATGAAATCCTTGTAAATTATTGTTGACTATACTTGAAATGATTTTATTTTCTGATGTCTATTCCATGAAACTATATCTTATGATACTGTTATGTTCTTTGAGATCATGTTATTTTATTATATTATGATTCAAGTTTTATGGACTTCTTGAATTTATTCCATGACATGGGTTCATGAAATGTAGGTTTTGGATTTCAGATTTTAATAACAAGTTAGCAAAGAAAAATTCAAATCTTCTTCTTATGTCATAATTGATATTTCCCTTATTTAAACTTACTTCAAATTTGATCTCACTAATTTTAATTTTTCAATTCACAATTACATGAAATAAGTTATTATATATTATATTTCCAAGAAATTTAACAGTAATTAATAACATAGAGTTAGATGATGTAGCTCACATGTAGACCATTTATTTATTTTTCCTTATTTCCAAAGTCACTACACCTAAACAGTTATGGAATGGATTCTTATATTAGGTAATTAATATCTTCCTATTAAGATATAATATTTATATATATTATGTTAGGGTCTTTGTGGTTTTCATGAAAGAAAATGTTTTTTACCATTGGAAACTAGGTCAGAATATACTAGTGGGATAACAAGGGATATTTCTAAATATATTTATATGGAAATACTTAAGCATAAATATAAAGACGATTTAAATTATAGGAAATATCATATAATTTTGTTAAATGAGGAGTAAGTGATTTTGAGAAACTAACCCTACATGGATACTATAAGTGTATATGGTGCTGGTACATAGGTACCAAGACAATGAAAAGGAAACATTGTGCTAGCCATAATCATCACATGGTTATTGATAATGACCATTACAACACACCTATTTTTCACTATTGGGAGATATTCATAAAAAATTAATTATATATTTACAAAAAATAATAATGATATAAATAATTACTATGAATGTCCCAGGTTAAGCATATGCATTCTTATACTGAAATGAATGTGTAATGATTTTGACAGATTATATGAAAATATTCATCATTATATTGTTTCCCACAATTAATATTTTTTTTATACATGGCATTTGGTTTCAAACAAATATTGAAACTAGAAATAATCATGTTAACACAAAATTTTATGGTCAGTTATGTGACTATGAGCAACCAAATTGGAAGATGATATTAGAAATTTTTTTTGTGACTTGACCTAATTAGCTTCCATGATATTTAATTAACAATGTGAACATAAGTGATATAACAAATGTGAGAAATATGAGGATGATGGAGTTTTAGAAATATTTATTTGGTAATGAAAATAAAAGAAGGTAATTTTGTATTACGATATGTTGAGATGGTGTGAATAAAATTCTATAAGTATATATCAAATGGAAGGAAATATGTTATCAATGTCAAAATGATGGTCATATTGAAATGGATTTCCATGTAATTTTATTTCTTATATGTGAGGAACTTAGGACGTATCCAATTTAATTCACAAATATAGGTTTTAGAACCATGAACATGGAATGAAATATGTTTCAAATAAAATAAGTGTTAAGGATTTCATGCAGAATAAGATTTTATTATAGATAATATGTAACGCCCCGCCCCTAATTACCCGTAGTCGGTGCATTATTACATAACATTGGCATGATCACAATAAAGATCAAATCTCTAAAGACCGATTGGTTTAGTAGCCTTGGAAACACTAGATATATTCATAAGTTTTACATTACATCATAAAATGAAAAACTACTAAAACAACATAATGTCTCCACAGTCCACACTATTATCCCCTCATAATATCCCTGCAGGTCATTCATAACTTACTTTTCACATCCTGGAAATAATAAAACATAGAAAAGGGGTGAGCTCAAATGCCCAGTAAGGATAAAAATATAGCGGAATATTCAAAATAAGCACAAACATTTAAGGAAATGCATTACTAAAACAAAAGCCTTTGAATCTTGAACTTAAACATAGTATGGAAAAAGTAAAATGAAATAATTCCATTTACTTATTCACATGGATATTCTACTAATCGAATAGTCACATGAAAAATCAATATCCACTTTCATAATGTTGGAATGCATAATGCCAGACTATCATAACCACATAGCCAAGGCCTCGTGCCAAGACTACAAATAAGATTTTGTCAAGGCTTTGTTCCAAGACACTAGTTTGTCTCATGAGACCTACCGATGCATCAAGTAGCTATAGCGGGCTCCACCCATCACATATTAAGTCCAATGCATTCCCATATGAAAATGTTTAAACATAACACAAAAATTCGTATTAAAACTAGCATAAGAAATGTCAATAATTTCACCATAAACTATGAATGGTATAAAAATAGCACATCCACAGTCAAACATATCACAAAACCTTCAATACATTATAGAAGTTTTGTATCATAATAAATCAACTTCAAATAAGCGTAATATCCATCAATGGATATTGACATAGATGAAATCAAAACACTTTTTAGAGAAATATCTCTTTCTATTTTTGAAATAATTTAAGAGCCATATAAAATAAAACAATTTCTTTGAAAATATTCTTATAAGCTTGTACGGAAAGCTTTGAAGATTTTATAACGGTGGAAAATAACTGCACCCACCGTATAAGATAAAAAAACATTCTTACCTTAATTCTGTCGAAAAGGTTAAAAAGGACCTTGTTTTGAAAACGACGGAAAGATTCCTCTTATAAAAAGTCAAACAAGGGTATAAATGACTTTAACCCATATTCTTGTAAATAATAAAAATGTTTTGAAATACATTTTGAAGAAACATGGATGTGGATGATAAAGAGATCCCAGTAGATTATTATGTATAAACAACCTCGGATAATGAAGTGATTGTGAAATAACCCTTAACTTGTACTTTTCCTTGGTTGGGGTAGGTTAACCTCCTGTATAATGGTGAAATAATTTTTATTAAATTATACAAGAATCATATACATTAATATGATATCATATATGATCTTTTAATATTGATTTGATAATAATATCTTAGTATTATCGTTGTTTCGGGTGTTAACTTACTTGTTTTCTTTTATATGTTTTGTTACGTAAGACATGTTTGTAAATAGTAGCTTGTATATTATTCATATCCAGAATGATATCAAGTCCTTAAACATCATTTTTAAATCATCAAATGATAATTATACTTTAATGGTTACGATGGAGAATGAATCTCATTGCGTTCGTGGAGACGATAGTCCGTACGTACGCACGAGCGACAATATCATTCTTTTGATATTAAAATAATATATAAATGGATGGTATATCATATATAAAGAATCATTAACATGTTATATTTATTATTTACATGAGTTACACATCATTATTATACCCATCCAAATAATATTATATTGAATAACAATTACACCACGACGTGGAGACGGTAAGCCGTACGTACGCACGTATGGTGACATGTTATTCAAAGGGTGGATAGAATACTGAATATGGTTGTACCATATTTATAATAACAACACATTATATATATTATACTGGAATTATTATTTTATAATGGTAACAACAATGGAAGAAGAATTGGAAGAAGAAATGAACATGGAAAAGGGTGGTGAAATCATTACCTCTTCTTCAGGTTCTTCCTTTTGATTTGATCAAAAGGGCTCCTTAGGTTGGCTTTCTGATCCAAATAAGGCCCCTAGGTTGTATTTAGGGAAGTTGGGAGAGTATTTGGGCAGAGTATGGCCGAACCAAAAGGCTTTTAAGGTGTGAATAAATGAGAAGGTGGTGTGACCTTTTATAAGAGGGGTGAGGGGCACCTTTGGAAAAGCTAGAGATATTAGTTTATAATAAATTCATATTCGGTTTCCAATGGCTCCAAAGATGATTATTTAAATGTTAAGGTGGGGATAGGTCGAAAAAAACTCAACCAATAGAATTTATACAGGTTTGGGTACTTATATTAAACTTATCTTTAATTAGTAACTCTAAATTAATTTGATTCACTTTTAAAATGACTCTTTGTATATTTATATAATATGTTTAGTAAACATACTATATACATCCAATCGACCCCCAAGTGGTCCATTAATGATGAACCTATCATGATATAAGTCTCTTGGCCAAACCTTAGATTTTTAGGAATTTAATATCAATTTATAATATAATATGTGTTTTAAGAACTCTTTTATGTCAATTTTGACACTATTCAATAGTTGATTTTTTTGAAACTCATAACAGATTGATTACTTCAAAAAAAGTCAATTTAATCAATCCTAATATATCTTATTATCCTATAAAATTAGTTTAATTCATTAAAATTTTCATATTATATTTATTTGGGTATTTATAATATCAATTATTTTAATTTTTCACTATTATAGTAATTACTACATCATCATTGTGTCATTAATAAATTAAATTATTTAATGTATAAAAATTATAAATAAAATATGATTATGTAGGAAATCTTTTTATATTTCTAATGAATATTTATAATCTAAAATCCAACATATATAACCCTATTTAAAAATTGTTTTTCTAAAAGATATATGCTTGTGTCATTTTTGTATTCATTTTAACTTAATTAAAAAAAAGTGTCCCTATCACCAACAAGTGGCACCATGGGGTCCACAAATCGACCCAATGATGCCTATGGACGAACATGTATCAACCAATAAGGCTATGACACGTTTTAGGGTAATTTAGTATTATTATAATATTATTTTTTAAGCCTTATTTACCAGATTTACCCTTAACCATGGTAAATAAAATATTTACCACAGTAATTATTCAAAATATCTAAAAATAAAAGTTACCTATTTACACAATTTGGACATCCTGATTCCAAATATGTAATCCATTTTTCTAAATTCAAAACACATAAGTGGCCGAAATTAATTTAAAATTAATTCCTGCTGCCAAAACAAAAAGCGTGTTTTTAAGAGATAATAACTATCAAAAGATTGACACTTGTTTATGTTCGGTTTAATTGTAAAATTAAGTCCAATGACCAACATTATATTAAATGGTAAAAATATATTCTAAATATACTTTAAAACCACTCAAATTCATAATTTATCACTATTAATTATTTTGATTAAAAAAGTTATTTTTAATTAAAATTTAGTAATTTTCACTATTCATCAAAATATGAAAGTTATCCGAAAAGTACCAGAATTTCACCTTAGGATAAATTCGATATTCCAAATCCAAAAATGAATTCCATTTTAAAATATAAAATTTCAAAAAGTATGTATTACTATTCATAACGGCTAGTTTGATTGGTTATGGTGTGTTAGAACTCAGTGTTGCGTACAACACACGCTATCACATTATTCAAAGAGGAGCATACCGTAGAAGCTTAGGGTATTACATAATAAGGGTCATGTTATTACTAAATTTCAATATAATTTTTTAGTATGCCCTAGATATGGATTTATGGGTCATCGGTAAATATCATCCCCAAATATCATATCATTTTGAGATAAAAATTCAATCCTTAGAGGATATGATAAGATCTTGTTATACGTATTTCAATGGTGGTTGTGATCAACAACATCCTCAAGTTGAATTTTAATAAAATAATATATTTCATTCTGTAATTTAGTTAGATCCTTATGATACTGAAAATGAAAAGAAGTGTACAACTACAATGCACTTGAATGATGTTAAAAACATAATGATATTGTGACCTATGTAAGCAGATGAAATGGAAGAAAATGTTAGATCCATTTAGAAATATATAAGGGTATAAAACATTTGATATAAATTTTTTAAAGACTCGGAATCTAGTATCCCATATTTGGTTCATTACATTTTTACAATGGAATTATATACAAGGAATCATGTCACAAAGCACTAAATAGATTAGTAGTCTTGGTAATCTAGACAAATACATGAAATTAAAATAAAATATAAAAAATTATTTTCACTAAGAACACCATTATTCTCCATAGTGTAACACAAAATATTAATCAAAATAAATATCATAGGACACTAGGAAAAAATAATAAATAAGAAATTGCTGAGATCAAATGCTAAGTAAGATCTAAGTACAATATAAGCTGTCATAAATCAGTAAAGAATAACTATCATGGTAAGGTGAATTACTGATATTATCTTAGTAATGTGAATGAATGGTACATATTCCATTTATTCAGTAACATGAGCATAATAAGGAAATAATGAATTATGATCAAATAATTCCATATAAATAAAAACATTTGATTGACACTTGACCATAGATAACCAAACTAATCAAAAAAACACATTGAATAACATTGATAATAAAATTCATAATGTCAAACACCAGACCTATAAATATATATCATCATTATAGTTAATTTCAAGATTAAACCTCTTCTGTGTTTATGTATGTGGGTAGAATCCCTTATAATTTTTGTTAATCCCTTTAACAAGACACTACATTCAAGATCCATTCTCAAGATAATATAAAATATATTGGAAAAAGGGTGATGGATTTGTAGCCAACAATACTAATCCCATGATACAATTGATGCATTAATGGTATTTAACTAAAAAGTCCCAAACTGATTTCCTTTATTTCAAATCATTCTTCATATAACAATTAATTGATTCAAAAACATATTTTCTAATCAATGTTTTACATACCACATTGAAACATTTGAATCAGTTGACTCATGATAAAAAATATTAGTTATAAGATAATTTAATAAAATTAGAATAAATAAATTCATAATCTGATATGGAAAATGGGATTTATATACTCATTATAAAAGAAGGTTGGTCTATAACCTGAAAATATGCCTCTACGAACGGTGATTGAGATCAAGTACGTTATAAAGATTATATTATTAACAAAAGGAATCAAATATTCATATTCATTATAAAACCACAAAAAAAGAGGAATAAAACATAATTTAATCAAAATACAGTTCATCCATATTCATATCATGAGATAATCAATGAAGTGGATTTTTAACCAAACGAATGGAAATTGGGTTATAAAATATCTTACCACATAGTTATCAGTCAAATCGTATGCCCCATAAATTTGATAAAATATAACAAGAGAAATTTAATACCATGTATATAATTATATTCATGATATGATCTATCAAATTATATTACATAAATCACAAATAAGTATTATGTGGTCAATAAGGCATATATCTCACAGAAATAAAATCATAGATAAGAAAACGGTTACCTCACAATTTCTTTTAGTTTCAAAAACATTATCATCCTATAAAATATTTTGAAGAGTGATATTAAAACATTAAATAAATATTTTAATATTTATAATACATTATATGATGTTTTCATAGCATCTTACCACTGGATCATTAATAATATTTCTTATTTTATTTATTTGGGGTGCGTTCATTTATTTGTTTTATGATCGATTCATTTTTGTATAATTATTGACTATCATATAAAATGGGAATAAAAAAACAGAAGTTGAATGAATTGGTATTAATGTACTTCGATGAATATAGATGGCCCAATTTTTTTTAACATGATGATGATTCATTTGATCAATTTTTAGTAGTAAAGAATAATTTTATTTTTTCGTTCAACCAAACATCATCAACTAGTTGGGTTTTATTTAATATTATTGCTATATATTAGTTCTAGGAAATTAAATTTTATTTTATACTACAATTAAAATAATATTTATCCTTAATAATATTTATGTGACTATCCATGAATGAATTAATTGAAAAAGTGTAAAAATAATACTCATAGAGGGCATTAATTAGCATAACATTGAAAACCGGTTCATTTATTTTGATAAGGGTAGGTAATAAATGAGTTGGATTTAATTTATTCCATTATTTACATAACACTCCAATATGTATTTTATTTTATATTTATCATTACATAATGGATGAAGGATATAATGAAAAATTATAAGACAAAAAGAAAATAAGAGCAGGGTTTTGAGATAATTGCATCCTGAATATTACCTCCTTCGATGACTCATTGAGGATAAGGAAGTTGTCATTTTGGTGTGAATAAAAGATCAATTACATGGGGAGAGTGATGATGAATATTTTTTGGAATCTATTTTGGGATATTCAAGGATTTTGTGTTGGAATGTGATGGCATGTGCTAGTATTTGTACATGATGATATGTTGGTTTAAGTAATTATGAGAATGATTTTTATATATATAAATCCAACCACATTGATGTGACATAGATTTCCATGAATATGTTCAGAAATTAATATATTTTTTCTGGTTAGGGTCAATAACTACATCAACCAATCATTAAATTTTGTATCTTATAGGTATTTTATTCCTTGAACCTTTTAACATTAAATTGTTTCATTTTTTTAGCAATACCATTGAAAATATTTTTTCCCATGGTAAAATTTATATGCTAGAAAATGAAATTGAAATAACTAACTAATTTGGGCCTTTTAATTCTATATAATTATTTAAATTTAGATGAATAAATTAATATAATTTTAAAAAAAATTAAAATTATTCCCCCATACACGATGGAAATTTTAATATTTAAAGTGAAAATTTCAGTAGTGTGAAATGTTTTTATATACAACTCATATATGAAATAGATTCCAATGACCTAAATTTTTTTGATTTATGTATAATTAAAATTATTATTCTTTAACAAAATCAAATTAAATTTATCTGTATAAATAAATTATGAAAAACATTTTTTTCATTTAAAATTCTATATTTTCCACAGTTCATCAAAAAACAATCTTCCTCAAAAATAATAAAATTTCCCCCTATGATAGTTTTTATTTTCTAATTTCAAAAATAATCCTTTTTCTATTAAATTGAAATTATAAATTGTAAATATTTAAATTTAAAATAGGTGATCTATTAAATGGTGGCAAAAATAGCTTTATAAAAATACATATTTTGATGCTTAAAATAGGATTTATAATATCTGATTCCAATAGAACTTGTTAGATGAATTTAAAATAATTATTGAATATATGAAACAAAAACCATTATAATCTTCCATTAATTGGGAATAAATTAATTTGTTGAATAAAAATTACATTGTGGGTTTACATTTTTTTTAAACTGATCGTTTAGGTTCATTTGGTTCTAATTTTAATTTATAATTATTTTATGACTGATAATTTTATTTTGTATAAATGTTTAAATTATTATTTCAAAATTTAGTTAATCTCATTCAATCCCACCATTCAAATAGATATCTGATAACAATAAAAATTAAATAATTATATTTAATCATTTTTACGATCATTATTATGTGTAACTAATTAAATTGAAGAAAAGTAATGTATATATGAAGGGAAAACCCCTCAAATTTTCAGGTGTTACATTCTCCCCTAATTCAATTAATTTATTCCTTACATTTTGATATTTATCTTTGAAAATATCAGTTTGATACTTTAAAATTACAATATAGAAAAATAACATCATAAATAGGGTTAATAGATCATCCAATTAATAAAAGGGAAATGGAAATGCAAATGTCACTAAATAATTAGACAAATTAATAAGAAAAATTATTTGGAAATGAAAACATGGACATCAAAACGAAATAAAACTATCATGTTTTGATGGAGAGTGATATAGAGCATGGTTATTATAATTTTAATCACTAGAAAACTATAAATCTATGATAATTTAAATAGTTCATTGATTTCACATTATGGAAAATTATATTACTAGAGTTTTCATTAAAATTTATCTTCTAAGAGTTGAGGTATTATTTTACTATCCGGAAAAGTTATTAAGAAAAATAAAAATTAATTTATATAATTCCAGGTAATTAGCATAATATTATCTTTTTATTATGCGTCAATCAAATTTCACATCATCTAGTTTTCCATGAAATGGATATTCAAGTTGAATTTTTCATACCTGATTCAGTTTAATGATTCATAGGATTTACTTGTCATTCATTCATCCTTTGAATATTTGATAAATGAAAAATTTTCATCACATGTTATGAAATAAAATATTATCCATAGTTCAACATTATAATTTCCAAAAAAATTTAATATTAATACTCCTATAAATTATTTTTATCAGAATTCAATGACCACAAAATAAAGGGAGGTCTCTAAATTCCCAAAATAAGCATAACATTTGATTCTCTAGACAACATAATATTCCTCATAATGCAACATACTAAATATAAAAATATAGTTCCAATATTAAAACCATAAAAAGAAAATGAACACAACAAAAAATTTTATATCAAGTTTTTGAATATATATAATTAATTTAAATAAGTTAGACATCCTTAAAATACAAAATATTTCATAAAATCAATAACCACTATCACGTACACCAATAATATCTCATAAAATTATTTTAATCCTTATTATATCAACATCATAAATATAATGTGGTTCTTTTCCCCAAATCAGGTATTTTTCAAGTGATCAACTTTCAAAAAAAATAACAACTCTTGGTAGTATTTATCATATACTTCCAAATAGAAAAAAAGTAGTACTTCAATTAAATTCATATAAATTTTATAATTCTTATGATGAAAATTTCATCAATATAATACTTTTACCAAATATTTAATATATCCAAATGTACAATAATATTAATTAGAAAATATCAGTTGTATCAATAGGATAAGCTTGACATTGATCCATTAGCTTCTTCTATAATATAATATCTCGAATCTTGTGGATTTTGTTTTCATTATTTCCCATCTCACTACATTTTAAAAAATGAATATCAACCTTTTTATTCCACATTTTTTATTCTTTTTCATAGTGATCCTTTTTACAACCTTATAAAAAATTCATAATCCTTTCGAGCATTTCTGAGGCTGAATATTTACATTGTTATCATTTCTGTGAGAATCCTTCTTTACCTCCATATTTTAATCAATTATTTTATCTTTCACCATCTACTTCTCTTGCATCCCTTTGAATCCATTCGACATGGATAATTATTTATCAGTTTGGATTTCATATAAAACTATTTTGTCTTATAATGAAAATGTTTGAGAGACCAGAACCCTTTGGAGAGTTGTCTTAAGACCTTAATATAATTAGTAAATATTTCATTATGTGTTATGTATAAATTTTTATCATACCATTATAATATTGTAATTTTATATTTATACTTTATAACACTTTCTTCATCCTTTTCATTAAACTAAGAAACATTATCTCCATCTATATTAATTGATCATATGGGAAATATTCTTAAAATAATGTATCATTAATTGATTTCCCTTCCATGAGTTTTTTTTCTTCATATTCCTCCATAGGCCAGGGTCTGGCGACCAGCATCGAAGGCACAATAACTCGGGGAGGCCTTTGCCTAAGTACGTGTACACACACACGCATCAAACTCAATGCAGAAGTGCAGTGTAAAAGAGAAAAGATGAGTAGAGTAAAATAACAACTGCTATATATAAACCAAAGAGTGCATTGACCTCTACAAGTACAATGTACAAACTGAAAAGAAAATGTGCAAAACACGTGCCAAACCCAAAAGTGCCACAACCTGGCAACAGGTAAACAAAAGAAATAGATGAAGGGTCTCCCACCGGGAACCCGGCTACGACCACCGCATGCGGTCCAAGCTCCCAATTTCCTACGCTCCACTGAAGTCACGCTCCACCTGTCCATCATCTACAGGGGAACACCAAGTGCAGGCAAAACCCAAGAAGGGTTTAGTATAAAATTACTCAGTAGGAAACCCCGAAGGCTCGATGGAGAAACAAAGAAGATACCGAAGGTTAAGCAGTAGAGCGATCAAGGAGAAGTAAAAGAGAACAACAGAGAGTGCAGTAAAGAGTTCAGCTCAACCCAACAAGAGGAAGGAAGTAGACTCGTCCAGACACAAGGAGCTAGAAATGGTGAGAAGATGAACTTCCCGTCGAGTCTTTGCTACCTATAACAGGAGAGTAGACTCATCCAACCGTGAGAATCTAGACACGGAAAGAACGTGGCATACCCCTCGTGTATTCGCCTCTCCTTGATGGAGAGTAACCAAACCCAAGAAGTGGGTCCTGAAAAAAAGGTATATACATATACATATGCTCAGCCAGAAGCCCGAACAACTTCGTAAGGGGATCTTCATCCCGTAGCTCAGCCCAAGAAAAGAGTAGCCAACAGCCCCAAAAGTAACTCCATCGATGCCCAGCATCCCGCACGTCTGCCCCGAACCGCAAGGCAAGGGGATCATTCACCACACCTCGACACTATCCGCTTTTGGCGGCACTGACTCGCCCACACGGTTTTAGATCGCGTCACAAGAATGCGTCTCGGTGGGGAAAGTGCTCCTCATACTTGAGAGTTCTGGGGGAACATCAGCCACAACTCATCACTGCCCCATAGTCGAGAGGTTTTCTAAAAGTCAATGTCGTTCCAACACTGACCCGTACAACCAAGGGTCTCGCTCTGGTAATCACGGAGGAAATCCACAGGCTATCCTAGTAGAATGGACTAAGCCTGGAATTCCAACAGGCGTCCCAATGCCCAGCCTCGATGGAGGGTAATTCATAACCCGATATCGGGAGACCAAATTCGCAGCCCTGTTGGAGGGTAAACCATAATACATCGTCAGGCGACCCACTGCCCAGCACCGCTGGAGGGTAAACCATAATAAGATATTGGGCGACCCACTACCCAGCCCTGCTGGAGGGTAAACCATAATACATCATCAGGCGAACCACTGCCCAGCCCCGCTGGAGGGTAGACCTGGAATAAGTTGACAGGCAACCCACTGCCCAGCCTTGCTGGAGGGTAAACCATAATACATCATCAAGTGACCCACTGCCCAGCCGCGCTAGAGGGTATACCTGGAATAAGTCAACAGGCGACCCACTGCCCAGCCTTGCTGGAGGGTAGACCTGGAACTAGACGACGGGCGTCCCACTACCTAGCTATGCTGGAGGGTAGGCCCTAAGAGGTCATCGGGTGACCCAATGCCCAGTCTCTGCTAGAGGGAAGACCCTAGTGCGTTGGGTGACCCACTGCCCAGTCTCTACTAGAGGGTAGACCCTAAGTGCATCGGGTGACCCACTGCCAAGTATCTGCTGGAGGGTAAACACTAGAAGCCGATGAGTAACCCACTGCCCAGCCTCGTTGGAGGGTAAAACTCAGAACTGCCTTGGCCATATCCACTAGAGGGTAAAGCACTGGACAACCGAACACGGAGTGGGTATCGCACAACCACTCAACTCCATCACAACTCACCCAAAGGGGTTCATCGCCTGTTCCATCACGGGGTGCCACTAGCACCGCTACTGGCCGATCCATCGAGAACGAAAGCAGGGGGAGACCACCCAACCCTGCTAGTCATCAAACACACAGAGGGACCCTCTTCGTCACGAGAGTTCAAAGTACACAACGCAGAACACGACATGCACATGGGGCCCACACGACGTGTGGCCCCATGTCAACCCCAACCAAGCACACAAACATCTCAGGTACAAACCAAACGTACCTCCAAGCGCTCTCGTATACTTCCAGAGTATACCACGTCTCCAGCCCAAGGGCTATCATGCACACGACACCCATCATCAACGTGAAGGCGTGATATAACATTTCCAACTTGCCGCCTCAACGACTGGGGAACAGACAACCACATCTATTCCAGCAATACTTCACTCACACGGTAGTGTGCACGATCACACGCCAAGGGTCCGCTACAACCACAGAAGAAGAACCGCCCACAGGGCACCTTCAAATTTGCACAATATCATGCAAGAGCCTCCTCAAAACCAAACGGATCACACCATTGTAATCCTCACGGAAAAACACGTGAGATCGACTACTTACTCGCCTCCAATAGATATCCGACGGAAAAGTCACCAACACCGCCTAACGCCCGAACAACGTCCCGTTATCCCGAGCGTCAGCCCCGAAAACAGTCGGGCGCATCGCACCATTGTGATTCCCTCGGGAAAACACATCAAAATCACTACTCACTTGAGTGCAACGGATATCCGGAGAAAAAGATGCATTCCGGAGCACTGCACATGAGCGGTGCCACGTGGTACCCACATCCCGGTCCCGAAACTCAACGAACATATCGTACCGTTGTGATCCTCTCGAAAAAGAACACAACATCGACTATTCACTTGTCCAAAACGGTCACCCGGTGATAGAGATGAGAAATTACCATCGACGCCCAAACAGATCTATTGGGCCCTGCACCATCGTGCCGAATTAGAGCGGGCGGATTGCACCATTGCAATCCCCTTGGAAAAACATCCAGAATCGACTACTCGCACGCTTCGAACAGACGCCCGGTAAGAAAGGCGTGAAATGCTGCACGCAACTCGAAAGACAGTCGTCGGGGCCATTCCTCAAATCTAGTCTCAATGCCCAAAACCACTTTGGAATCCTTTGTCTCAGTGCCAGGGGCCCAACGCCACTGACGGTGTTCAAAATGGACATCGGACGCGTCTGCACCGTGCAAAACAAGAATCTTGGAAAAAACCCTCGTCCACTTAAAGACGTGTCGTACCTCCGTGGCACCTCTTTTCTAGAATTAAAAATTCCTGAAACCATCTAAAAATGTTCCCACTCGACTCATGTTCCGCGCTGCCGCTGACGGCACGCAAAACGGACGTCCGTAGAGAAAGTTACGGACGTCGGAAATTCTGATGGGGGCGGTCCGGCCGGTCCGCCCACAGCCGGCCCATGGCTGGGCCGTGGGTCCAGTTCATTCAACCACGACCTTCTGGCCGCGGCCTATCACCACCGACCGACCTTTATGGCCGGTCTCCTTCTCCCGCAGTGACCCGCGTTATGCGGGTCGCGCACCCCACGGCCCCTCTCCCTCTTCGCACATTGTCGGGGCTGCCCAAGACCCGCCTCACCACTGTTTGCTGCCGCCTCCGCTGTGCTGCCCCATTGCCGAGATGCGCCCACCGCTTGGAGATCACAGGACCGCCGCGCTGCCACCGCTGTAAACCCGCCGGACCACCGTGTCGGCCAGAAAACCTCAAAAAACCCGCGGATCTTAGCAGGGCCATTGCGGAGGCTTCAGAGGTCGGATTTTGAATCCGAAACAAGCGTTGGAAAGCTTGTATAACGTACTACGTGATCATCGGCATCGATTGACAATCGGATAAAATTTATATGCTATATTTGGGGCTCAAATATTGCGGGAAATTAAAAATGAAAACGACGAACCCCTACCTCATGGGCGTTTCCCAGAGCTTCGCCGCGATCCGTCGGAGCCACACTTCGCCGGACCGTCTCACCGGAGTCGCCTCGCCGGAGATGGAGGATGATAGGGGAGAGGCTTTCATGCCAGAGAATCAACCAAGAGGTGGGGGATAAGTGTTTAATAACAAAACACTTAAACTCCCGCCCGTGGGACCCATACCCAAACTCCCGACGGGGTTGGGATCTAACCTCCCCTAGGCTTAGAACTATGCTATGAGCACAAAGTAGGTCTCAAAATTTTATTCCGAGACCCCGTTCAAAAGTTATTAAACTTAGCGGCCGAGTCCGCCAAATCACGAAAACACCCCTAGGGCCATTTTTCACAGACGGGCCGCGCCCTCAAAAATTATACCCCTCCTAGGGTAAAAGGCACACTCCAAACTCAATGGTGCCCTCAGTTTTCCAATCCGAGCCACCGTTTAAGAGATACTAGCGTTTCACCATTAAACGAATAAATTAATTTATTAATTTATCCATTTAACCTTCCGGAAGTGAGCGAGGGATCCAAATGTCCTGCGCTGACATGTTTTATGTCGTTCCTAGGGTAAACACCCCATTTTGGACCCATCCGTACACTCGGATCTCTGATCCAGAACTCCATTTAGGAGTTATCCCAAGTATTTGGCGTTTCCAGTGTGAACGCTCCGAAAATTTAATTCCGGCCACTCCGTGGCTCGGAATCACACGCCGTCTGAAGGCGCTGCTCTGGAATATTATCAAGAATATTCCATAGTCTTTTGCAGCAAAAACATGGTTCTTACATCATTCCCTCCTTCAATATTTTCATCCTCGAAATGCAAAACTAGGGAGAAATGTAGGGTACTTAGACCACACCTGGATTTCCAATACCCAGATGAACCCACACACAGCTCTGCGTCACCGCACACAGATCAAATGATTGATCTGTTCACGCTAGGTCGGCCCTTTCCGATGTTGTGCACCTACTCCATCCTTTGGGGTTAGGTAAAGGCGGTAGGGAACCTCTCCATCCCTTTGCATGGCCTCAAATGGCCCAAGGGTTCTTGGGGGTAGCTCACCTACCCGACTGAACCCTTACGTCGTACGCCGCGATTGGAATCACCGCCCGCTCCTGAAACAAGGCCTGGTGATTCCCTCATTCATAATATCCATATGAAAAAACACCCATGGATATCTAGTCACACAAGATTTCACAGTCGATGTCTCTCAACCAAGACTCTCTGATACGCTCGGAGAGCGATGGAGTCATCACCATAGACAATAGAAAAAGGTCACACACCTTTTACCATACCAACACAGGGTTACAACCAATGCCTTGCATCTCCCCGGTAACACGTCAAGCAAGGAGCAGGGAGGAAACCATTCCACACACATAGTATATCAATTCTACTGCAAGAATTAGAAGTGTCTCAAGGGGTACCTCTCATCATCCCATACTCTGCAGGATCGTAGACATCCAAAGCTCGCGGCTACCCGCGGTCCAAACTGTCAGCTCCCTGAGCGTGACGTAGACCGCCTAGTAGCGATGGGGAGATCCTGTAACATCGTCCCCCACATCCATCTCCTCCCGCTCCTCTACTAGCACCACCTCTCTGGCCACTACTCCGATCACGGCGCTTCCTCTGCCATGGTGGTTCGCCAGCTGCCTGCCCGAACCTCTCAGCAACTCGGGCCGAGCAGTCTCAGGCCAAGTGACCCCGCCCGTCACAAGCATAGCACTGGCGCTCTCTGGGCTGCCCTGGTGCCCTCCGGCGCCACTGTGGTGTACGACCACGGCCCGGGATCCCCTCACAGAAGGGCATCCTCAATTGAGGCCAATCACCTTTTCGGCACAGTGGTATATGACCACGTGTCCGAAACCGCCAGTGGGAAGGCCACCTACATCGACGTCCTGTCCTCCGACGCCTGCTAGTTACGGCAGACGTTCCGGCTCCATCGCGCCCACTGCCACTACCAACCGCAAAACATGACAGGAAGCCCTATGCCACCAGCGCCTGCTCTAGCACCCCGGAATATGTGGAAATGCCCAAGGTTACTAAGACAACACGAATCTCTCGGCGGAGACCATGCTCAAACTTCCGCGCTCGGAAGTTGTCATCATGGACCAAGTTCGGGTAAAAGCATGCACGGTCTGCAAAACAAGCCGCGTACTCGGCCACCGTCATCCCTCCCTGTAGAAACTGTAGGAGCTCCAGAATCCGAAAGGAATGCAAGAAGGAGGGAAAAAACTCCTCACGGAATAACAACTGAAATTCTCCCCACAAAAGTGATGACTCGCCAAGAAATTGAGTCACCAGACTCCACCAACGCCATGCTACTCCACAAAAAAGGGTGGCTACCAAATCCACTCTCTGATCTGTCGGCATCTACACAAGCCTGAAAAGGAAAACCACTACCTCGAGATAAACCTCTGCTTCCTGAGGTTCTGTCTCACCACTGATCCTCAGTGGTCTCTACCGCTGGAACTCACGGAGCACGCTCAACCTGCACTCAAGCTCACCATGCTCTGCTGAAACTACATGCTGCTCAACTGGTGGGGGTGCTGCTACCAGCCCACCTGGAGAAAGGGTCTCGCATGATGGGTCCTGGGCTGTGGCCTCGTAGCTCACAGGGTCATCGTCACACACCAAAGTTGATATATGGGCTAGCTGTCTTTACGGAGACATCCTGAATGTTATGAAGGCGTGCCACGGTCAGATGAGAATTTATGTATATACCATTAACAACAATGTTGGGGAGCTTACTCAAGAAGGAAAATCAAAAAATCAATCCTATTTGATGCACAAACCAATTTCCCTACAACAAGTGTCTCAGCATGCTGAATCGACAAGCGGGTTATCAATGTCCTGGTAAATGGATACATCGGCCACCGCACCATCACTGGACTCCCTGGCCTGAGAGATGCTCTCGAGACACATTAACAATGTTGCCCTATATCCCAACCAATTCCTTTTTTAGCGACGTCCGCACAACGTCCCATGTAATGAACCACCTTTGATACAACTTTGTCATGACCCGACCCCACCCGGGCTTGAGCCACAACTACCCCAAGCCCGCCTCCATAGGCCAGGGGCTGGAGACTAGCACCGAAGGCACAATAACTCGGGGATGCCATTGCCTAAGTACATGTACACAAACAGGCAGCAAACTCCATGCAGAAGTGCAGAGTAAAAAAGAAAAGATGAGTTGAGTAAAAGAGAAACTGCTATATATAAACCACAGAGTGCACCGACCTCTACAAGTACAAAGTACAAACTGAAAAGAAACTGGGAAAAACATGCAACAAACCCAAAAGTGCCACAACCCGGCAACAGGTAATCAAAAGAAATAGTTGACGGGTCTCCCACCTGGAACCCGACTACGACCACCGCACGCGGTCCAAGCTCCCAAGCTCCTACGCTCCACTGAAGTCACGCTCCAACTTTCCGTCGTCTGCAAGGGCACACCAAGTACGGGAAAAGCCCAAGCAGTGGTGAGTATAAAAATACACAGTAGGATACCTCGAAGGCTCGAGGGATCAACAAAGGAGATACCGAAGGGTGAGCAGTAGAGTGAATAGGGAGAAGTAAAAGAGTACAACAGAGAGTGCAGTAAAGAGTACAGCTCAACCCAACATGAGGAAGGAAGTAGAATTGTCCAGGAACAAGGAGCTGGAAACTGTGAGAAGATGAACTTCCCATTGAGTCTTCACTACCTATAGTAGGAGAGTAGACTCATCCAACCACAAGAAGCTAGACACGGAAAGAACGTGGCATACCCCGCGTGTCTTCGCCTCTCCTGGATGGAGAGTAACCAAACCCAAGAAGTGGGTACTGAAAACAAGGTATAAACATATACATATGCTCAACATAATGCCCGAACACCGTCGTAAGGGGATCTACGTCCCGTAGCTCAGCCCATGAAAAAAGTAGCCAACAGTTCCAAAAGTAACTCCATCGATGCCAAGCATCCCACACGTCTGCCCCGAACCGCAAGCCAAGGGGCTCAATCACCACACCTCGACACTATCCGCTTTGGGCGGTACTGACTCGCCCGCACGGTTTTAGATCGCGTCACAAGAACGCGTCTCAGTGGGGAAAGTGCTCCTCGTACTTGATAGTTCTAGGGGAACATCAACCACAACTCGTCACTGCACCGCAGTCAAGAGGTTTTCTCAAAGTCAAATTCGTTCCAACACTGACCCGTACAACCAAGGGTCCCGCTCCGGTAATCACGGAGGAAAGCCACAGGCATGCCTAGTAGAAAGGACTGAGCTTGGAATGCCAACAGGTGTCCCACTACCCAGTCCCGCTGGAGGGTAATTCATAACCAGATATCGGGTGACCTACTGCCCAGCACTACTAGAGGGTAAACCATAATACATCATTAGGAAACCTACTTCCCTGCCCTGGTGAAGGGTAAACCATAATAATATATTGGGTGACCCACTACCCAGCCCTGCTAGAGGGTAAACCATAATACATCATCAGGAGACCCACTGCCCAGACCTGCTGGAGAGTAGACCTGGAATAAGTCGACAGGCGACCCACTGCCCAGCCTTGCTGGAGGGTAAACCATAATACATCATCAGGAGACCCACTACCCATCCCCGCTAGAGGGTAGACCTAGAATAAGTCAACAGGCGACCCACTGCCCAGCCTTGCTGGAGGGTAGACCTGGAACTAGACGACGGGCGACCCACTGCCCAGCCCTGCTGGAGGGTAGGCCCTAAGAGGTCATCGGGTGACCCACTGCCCAGTCTCTGCTGGAGGGTAGACTCTAGTGCGTTGGGCGACCCACTGCCGAGTCTCTGCTGGAGGGTAGACCCTAGTGTGGTGGGCGACCCACTACCCAGTCTCTACTGGAGGGTAGACCCTAGGTGCGTCAAGTGACCCACTGCCCAGTCTCTGCTGGAGGTTAAACCCTAGAAGCCAATGAGTAACCCACTGCCCCGCCTCGCTAGACAGTAAAACTCAGAACTGCACTGGCCACCTCCACTGGAGGGTACCACACTGGCCAACTGAACACGGAGTGGGTATCGCACAACCACACAACTCCAGCACAACTCAACCAAAGGGGTTCAGTGCCTATTCCATCACAGGGTGACACTAGCACCTTTACTGGTCGATCCATCAAGAACGAAAGCAGGGGGAGACCACCCAATCATGCTGGTCAACAAACACACAAAGGGACCCTTTATGTTACAAGAGGTCAAAGTATGCATAGCAGAGCACAGGACGCACATGGGGCCCACACGACGTGTGGCCCCAAGTCAACCCCATCCAAGTGCACGAACATCTCAGGTACAAACCACATGTACCTCCAAGTTCTCTTGTATACTCCCAGTGTATACCACGTCTCCAACATAAGGGATATCGAGCACACAACACCCAACGTCAACGCAAAGGAGTGATGTAACATTTCCAACTTTCCGCCTCAATGACTGGGGAACAGACAACCACATCTATTCCAGCATTACTTCACTCACACGGGAGTGCACGCGATCACACGCCAAGGGTCCGCTACAACCACAGAAGAATAACCGCCCCCGGTGCACCTTCACATTTCCAAAAGATCGTGCAAGAGGCTCCACAAAACCAAACAGATCTCACTGTTGTAATCCTCACGGAAAAACACGTGAGATCGACTACTTAATCGCCTCCAACAGATATCCGACGGAAAAGTCCCCAACACCGCCTCACGCCCGAACGACGTCTCGTGATCCTGAGCCTCAGCCCCGAAAACAGTAGGGTGCATCGCACCATTGCGATCCCCTCGGGAAAACACATCAAAAGCACTGTTCACTTGAGTGCAACAGATATCTGGAGAAAAAGATGCATTCCGGCGCACCGCACACGAGCTATGCCACGTGGGACCCACATCACGGTCCCGAAACACAATGAACGGATCGCACTATTGCGATCCTCTCGAAAAATCACACAAGATGTACTATTCAGTAGTCCAAAACAGTCGCCTGGTGATAGAGATGGAAAATCATCGTCGACGCCCAAAAGGCCCTCGTGGGCCCCGCACTATCATGCAGAATTAGAGCGGACGGATTGCACCATTGCAATACCCTTGGAAAAACATCCAGAATCGACTCCTCGCATGCCCCGAACGGACGCCCAGTGAGAAAGGCGTGAAACGCTGCACGCAACTCGAAAGACGGTCGTGGGGACCATGCCTCAAATCCAGTCTCAACGCCCGAAACCACCTTGGAAACCTCCAACTCAGTGCCAGGGGCCCAACGCCGCGGACGACGCTCAAAACGGACGTAGGACACGTCAGCGCCGTCCAAAACATGAATCTCAGAAAAAATGCTCGTCCACTTAAAGACGCGTCGCGCCTCCGAGACCCCTAGTTTCGTGAATTAAAAATTCCCAAAACCATCTCAAAACGTTCCCCCTCGACGCAAGGTCCACACTGCCGCTGACAGCACGCAAAACGGACATCCGTAGCGAAAGTTACAGACGTTGGAAATTCCGAAGGGGGAAACTCCCTTGGGCCGGACCGGCCCGGTACGGCCGGTCCGCCCCCAGCCAGCCCACGGCCCGGCCGCAGGTCCAGTTCGTTCCGGCGTGGCCAGCTGGCCGTGGCCTGTCGCCACCGGCCGACCTTTATGGTCGGTCTCCTTCTCCTACAGCGACCCGCGTTATGCGGGTCGCGGTCTCTGCACGCAAGGTCGTGCACGCTGCGGCCCCTCTCCCTCTTCGTGCTACGCCGGTGCCGCCCGAGACCTACCTCGCCGTCGTCCGCAGCTGCCTCCGCCGTGCTGCCCCGCTGCCGAGACGCACCCACCGCCTGAAGATCGCCGGACCTTCACGCCGCCACCGCTGCAAACCCGCCGGACCACCGTGCCGGCCAGAAAACCTCAAAAAACCCACGGATATTCGTCGGGCTGTTGCGGAGGGTTCGGAGGTCGGATTTAGAATCTGAAATAAGTGTTGGAAAGATCGGATAACGTACTACGCGATCATAGGCATTGATTGATGATCAGATAAACTTTCGATGCTATAATTGGGGCTCAAAGATTAAGGTAAATTAAAAACTAAAACGATAAAGACCTAACTCGTGGGCGTTGCCCGGAGCTTCGTCGCGATGCGTCGGAGCCGCGCTTCGCCAGACCGTCTCACTGGAGTCGCCTCTCCGGAGATGGAGGACGGGAGGGGAGAGGTTTCCGTTCCAGGGAGAACAACCAAGAGGGGGGGAGAAGTGTTTAAAAACAAAACACTTAAACTCCCGTCCGTCGGCCCCGTACCTGAACTCCTGACGGGGTCGGGATTTGGCCTCCCCTAGGCTAAGAACCACGCTCTGAGCACAACGACGGTCTTGAAATTTTATTCTGATACCCCATTCAAAAGTTATTAAACTTAGCGCCCAAGGCCGCCAAATTACAAAAACGCCCCTGGGGCCATTTTTCACAGACGGGCCACGCCAGCAAAACATATACTCTTCCTAGGGTAAACGACACGCTCCGAAATCAAAAGTGCCCTCCGTTTTCCAATCAGAGTCACCATTTAAGAGATACTAGTGTTTCCCCATTAAACGAATAAATTAATTTGTTAATTTATCTGTTTAACCTTATAGAAGAGAGCGAGGGGTCCAAACATCCCGCGCCGACATGTTTTATGTCATTCCTAGGGTAAACACCCCATTCCGGGCCCATCCGTACACAAGGATCTCTGATTCGGAACTTCGTTTAAGAGTTATCCCATTTATTTCGTGTTTCCAATGTGAACGCACAGAAAATTAAATTCCAGCCACTCTGGGGCTCAGAATCACATGCCGTCTAAAGGCGCTGCACTAGAATATTATCAAGAATTTTCCAAAGTCTTTCGCAGAAAAAAAAATTGTGTTCTTACACTATCTAGATCATTTACCAACATTGATCTACATCTACATTGAGATAATACAATGCAGTCTCACTTTTCTTGATCATGACATTCCAATGTTATATATATCTTATTATGGGACTTGATCTATTTCAAAGGTACCACTATATAAGTATCATCACTATAATATGGGTGATTATTCTTCATGATATTAAGAAAAATATGGTTATCAATCATGGCATGAGTATGATTTCTTAATATTGTTATATCTTGCTACGTTCCAAAACAGGTTTTATCCGCATTCCCTATAGGGAAATATCTATATTGTTCATGAGTATTAAAAACTGTATTCCTTCAATATCCCATTTATAGACAATGGAATATTTTATTTATCTCTTTAAATCATGATATTCATATAATTTTATATATGGAGTTACATAAATTCAATAATTTATTCATAGAAAATTCATATAATCACAAACATGGTTTCATTTGGATGTTCTTATATACTTATCTGAATTTTATATCAAATGGTTATTTTCCACAGTCTTTGATATAAAAAATCTATCTCTCTAGGTTTATATTAATCATTTTATATTACATATTTTCAATATCCAGACTCCAGTAGCCTAAAAAAGGTTACTTATATTATTAAATTTTCATTTGAAACTATGAATCGCATCAAAAATGACTGGAAGGTATAGTAGTCATGCTACACTAAATAAATATTTATAATTGATGTTATATTGTAAACATAAAATATAGGAAAATATTTTCTTTGATTGCATCATTATTCTCCCCTGTATTACAATGTATATAAATTAAAATAATCTTTTTGGAAACTATGAAGAAAATAAAACACAAGAAAATGATGAGATTGAATAATCAATAATAGTTAAGTGTAGTGGAATTTATCATAAATAAATAAATTATGATCATAATTACATGTTTAATGACTAATACACATGTGTGTTAATCAATAATTTGAGCATAATATGTAATAGATAGAAAAAGATTAAATAACGCCATATAAATAATCATATGGGCATCAAGACTGAACATAGACAACAAAACTTGTCGATTAATCAAATGGAATGGAAATTATGATTGAATGATTAATGATAGTCATATTAAATATAAATATTTATAATAAATATGGTTAATTTAAATATAAATTCTTTTTTTAGTTTATGTTTGAGGGTAGAACCCCGCCTCCTTTTTGTCACAACATTTCGTATGACACAACTATTATGATCTATACTCTGGATAGTTAAAATTTCTTGGAATCCAATATGAAGGGTTATTCTCAAACATAATTAATCCCATGAGACTATTGATGTATCAAGGGTATTTCATTATCTAGTACCCAACCCAGGACATTCATTTCCAATTCATTCCTCATATATTGATTAATCGAATTAAAACTATATTTTTAAATTTTGGTTTCCCATACCATATTGAATGATTTGAATCATAAACCCCATTGCAGAATATAATTTCAGAAAACAATTAATTACCTAATAATAAATATATTCGTTACATGATATGTCAATGAGGATAAATATACATCTCAGAAAATAATGTAGGGGAATAACATCAAAATATTCCACATTGAAATGATATTAAGACGAAGTCCATTACATGATTTTTATTGTTAATAAAAAGAATCAAATATGTGTATTCACGATATATCCACATAAAACAATTAGAAATAAATTTTAATGTAATAAAAAGTCATTTATTTCATAACATTATTAAGAAGAAATCAATGATATTGAATTTTAACCCACTGAATGAAAATTGAGTAAAGAAATCTCTTACAATTTTGTAATTAGTCGAATCGTAATCCACATGAATGTAATATAAATTAAAATATACATTTAATATCATGAATATAAATATATTAATGATAATATATATCAAATTATTTTGCATTAACCCTACAAAATGATTAAGTGGTGAACATCTAATATATCACTGATAACTAAAAAAGTGAGATGAGAAAACCCTTACCTCATAATTTTATTTAGTTCTGCATACTTTATCCTCATGTAAATTGATTTAAATAGGGTTAAGAAATATTTATAGAACAATATGAATATTTAAAATACGTTTTTGGATCCTTTTATATAATTTTACAACCCATTAATTAATAATTATTCGTTATTTATATTGTTTTGGAAGTGTTCATTTAATTGTTTCACAATTGGTTCATTTGTGTATAATTATTTATTGTCTTATAAAATTGAATTACAACTCCAAAAGTTGAATGAAATGGTAATAAAAATTTCAAATGAGTTTAATGATTCCAATATAAAATTTTTTCTAATAAGAGGATGATTCATTTCATCAAATGTTCAAGATAAACGATTAGTTTATTTTGGTAGTAATTCTAAACAACGACAAAAATTGTTTGTTTTATATAGTATTATATCTATATATTTAATATAAAACAAGAAATATGTTATTATATAAATTCTAAAATATTTTTAACTAATCATTACAGTATTATAATCTATCATGAATACGTAATTGGAAAAATGAACAAAAAAGTTATTCATGGAGGTGATCAACTAACATAACATGGACAAAAGATTCATTTTGATGAAAAAATGGAGGAAATAAATGATATGGATGTAATATGTAACATATGAAAAATATAATACTATTAAACAAATTATTCTATATTTATAATTCCATAATTGATGAAGTATATAAATAGAAACTACTGGAATAATGTAAAATAAGATAAGTGTTTTGAGAATGTTGCCTCTTGAATTTCACCTCGTAGGATGACCCCATGAAAACATTGGATAAGATATTTTGTTTACAAAAATAGAATTTGATCATATGGAGTGTAATTAAGGGAGGTTTTGGGTATGTTTCAGATTATTTTCATGGTTTTTGTGTCTAAATGGGGTGGTGATATGCGGTATTAATACTTGAGGAGTGGTCAGTTTAAGTGTTTAAAATAATAATTATATTCTATTAAATGCCATGAAAATTTAGGTGGCATATAATTAAACAAAATAGGATGTCTATTAATATTTTAGATATTATTTATGGTCTATAAACACCTCATCCAAAAATTATATGTGGGATTTTTATTTTGTTTTAATACATTACACTTTTAACATCAACCCCTTTCATTTTTTACTTATACCGCGCTAAATATTTTTTAAACTGTGATAAAAATTTTATGAATAATGATTAAAATGGACTCACATAATAAATTTTAACATATGATTTAAAATTTCTAATCATTTTGAATAAATTAAATTCACATAAATTTAAAAATTATATTTTATATTAATTCGTCATACACAACATAAAAGCAGGGTTTTAAAGTGAAAAGTTAAAAATCATGAAATGTTTTTATATCCAATTTCACATTGAAATATATTGAAATGACCAATGTTTATTTTATTTTTATATAATTACACTTATTAAACATTAAAAAAATTAGAATTAAGAAGTATGAATAATGTAGATGAGAAACCTCTTTTTATTTAAAATTCAATATTTTTCAAAATTTATCAAAAAACTAAAAAACTACAAAAACACCCAACATTAAACACAAGATAATTTTTATATTCTTATTTATAAAATTATTCTATTTATTAAAATAAAACATTTAAAATTTTGAAAATCTAAATATAAAACATTTTAGCAATCAAAAGGCTGTGAAACAACCTTTAGTAAAATATTTATTTTTATATATAATATTTGAATGTTTATCTTAATCATACAGAACATGTTGCATAAATTTAAAGAATTTTTAAGAATATATATCCTAAATTATTTATTAATGTCTTTAATTAATATTTATTATGTTATTTTTTTTCATTAAATTCCAATATAGTATAATTGTTTTAATAAAAATACATCCTTTATGTTCAATATGTTATAATTTATGTTTATAATTAAATATTAACAAATGAATTTAATTAATAAACGTTTAAAAACTTTATTTTTATAATGTATTAAATCTAATTCATTCTATCATGTATAATGTGGAGGTGATTACTATGACAATTAAATAAAAATTATTATTCATTTTTTTAATCTCACTATTATGTGTAAAATATGTAATCAAAAAATTGAATTAATTTATGATGTGAGATATTTTAAGGTTATGTGGTGTTCGAAATATTATATTTATAATCATAAACATAATCTAGAATTTTGGTGATATTTTTATTTTATGAATTGTACCATCGATGAATGTAAGGAAAATTTACGATTTATGTATATCTGTCCCTTTAAAATTTATAATGAAATTAGTATCATTTATTATCATTTGTTTGTTCAATAAAATATATGTTAGGTTCATTATGTGTTCCATGTTTATCAATAGAGTACGTGCCTACCAAATCCATCATGTGTACTTAATTAATATAGTTACCTCCGAAGCTTGATCCTGCTTATGGGGAATAACTAGGGGTGATTCTGGATCATAAAAAGATTGTTCAATAAAAATATTCCACTCACCTATTAAATGTTTCTTTGGTGAAACCATGATCTTGACTAACCATTATATAATCCTTAGAATTTAATTAGGAATATGTATCTTTATTTATTATTTACAAAGTTATGAATTTAGACGGAGAAATTCATTTTCTATGGAATAGACTGTAACACCATAAGATATTAAGATTTATTTTTTCCAAATAAATTTATATATTTTTGATAGTTTCCATTACATGAATCAATAATATTAACTTTTTTGACATGAAGAATTGATTTTTTTTTTCACATAAACACCACACAAAGTATAAATAAAATGTGAAATTCTATTAAATAATTATTATGTTATAATTAACACATAAATATTTGAATTGAAGGTAAGAATATTACGATATCAATTTTGAAAATATATGGGATACACAAGTATATATAATAAATTATATGGTGAAAAATTAATTATAAGTAAAAATAAAAACAAATTTTAAAACAATGGAATTTTTTTTAAAATATATTTCTAATAAAAAACATTTTTTACGTCAATAAATTATTGAAATAATAATTTTTTAATAATTTTAATTATTTTAATATGTTATATATTGAATAAAGTTTTTAACATTCTAATGATGTTTTTTTAGATAATATATAATAATAATAATAATTTTACACATAAAGATATTAATTTTCTAAAAAAAATTATCACCTTCAGGGAAATTATTTTGAAATTTTTATTTTACACATTTAGAATATTTATATCCCAAATTAAAAATAATTTTTTAAATCTAAATGTAAATTTTTTTTATGTGACCTGATGTGAATTTTCATTGACTATAAATTCTTTAATGAATAGAAAAAATAATGTTTTTTTATTTATACTTATCATTTAATTTAAATAGTTTTAAAACATAAAATTTAATTTAATATGGATTTAAAATAATAATTATCCAAATTATATATCTAATAATAAAAGTTTGTTCATTTAAATCAATTTTATATTTAACTTTTATATAAAAACGTTTTAATCAATTTGACATTTTCTATTTGAAAACCAGCATTCCTATCACATCACATAGATTATTTTCATCTTTAAAATTTTCACTTATATTATTTGAATTAGAAGAAATTTATAACATATTTTGAGTCATAATGTGTTGTATTATCTAATAATTCCAAAATAAAATTGTACCATTAACTAATAGTTAAAATAGATAATAAATATTTACTTCAGTTATGGAAAATATGTGATTACCATGGGGTTAAATGGAAAAGATAGGGGTTAAAATGACCCAAAACCTGTCCAAAACCAATTTTCTATCCGTATTTGTTTAGTAAAATGTAACTTTTTGACATTTCCATTTTTTAGTTTAGTAAATAACAAAATATTATGTAAATAATTTTATATCCAATGTGTTTTAAGAATTTTTTATATAAAATATATATATTTAACCATACTTATAATTAATCAGAATTTATATATGATTATATTCTTACTATATTCATTACAATGGTTGTAATAATCATAAATCTGATAATGATCAAATTCACCATATCTAATATTATTAGATACATTCTATCTAGTATTCACAATTAAAAGGGTTTTAATCATATTTTACATCAAAATATATATCACCGGATTATGACTCATGGAGAAAATTGAAATGAACAACAGTATGGAAATCCAATGGATTGATTAAAGGATAAATTTTAAATACTAAGAAATGTAATATATAGTAATGAAATAACTTCAACAATAAAAATAATTATATAAAAATGATGTCATTCAAGATATTATAATATGACTTTTGAAATTCCATGTGTTCAAGTCCATCTAAAAATCTCAGAGAATATATGATTGTTGGAGTATCACGATGACCATTAGAGTCATGCCTACAAATACATGGTCATTATAAGAGAATAATAATTATATGATTTGAATTTAATTTTGATGATGTTGTATATACCCTTTCTATTTTTTCACTCTCTATTTTTATAAAATGTAGAAAGCATGACCAATTTTTTCGAAGCCTTAATTATTGAATTATTGAGATTCTTTCTTAAATATACCTTGCCTGGTTTTCTTCTTATGAATTTTTTTTATTTTATTTGAGAGAAACAATTATTGTGATTATGATCGAGGGATTTTGAGGATAATAATACTATGTAGATAATTACCTTATTGAATAAAGGCTTTAGGGGATAGAAATATAGAGATAATCCTCTTATCAAGGGTTGTTGGGGATAGGAAAACATATTAAATCTGGTTATCATACCAAGGGATTTATCTGGTAGGAGGAAGAAATAATTTATTATACGTATAAGTCATGGGACCATTATCCTATATTACTCGATACCCAACTATTTGGGAAAAATAATTGTATTAATTTGTATTACATGTTTTATTATAAAACTATTATTTCTACTACAATTCTAATTGAAAAAGGATAGTTTTATAATCATAATTCTATTTGTATTTTTTTATCATAATATATTTGATTATGATTAAATTTTTTTATATTCAATATGATTATATACTAATTAATATATAATCACTAATTATGGGAATAAATTGATATACCTTAATTATTTTGATTGCGATTCATTTCATAATTTCTCACACAAAATCATTAATATAGTGAATATGATAAAACACAAAATATATTACCCCTACATATTGATTATGATTATATTAACTACAAATTTAGAATCAATTTGTCAATATGACTTTTAGAATACATATATAAATTTACTTGATTACTATAATTTGAATATCAGACCCGTGGGCCATGTCTGATAATTGTTTTAATACCCAAGAGGTTTTGTGAATACGATTAGTTTGACATTGATAAAATAATTCTCTATTATGATTAAAAACGAATTTTTTTAAAAAATATTTCACTCGTCTTGTATTTATCCATTTTCATATACATTTTTGATCCATAAATTGGTATTAGTGAAAATTATCTATCATACTGATGCTTACATTTGGTATCATGGTAGGTTTCCAAATCTCAACTCAAATAATTGTTAGACATCATTTCATTATTTTACTATTGAATTTCTGTTATTAATTTTCTTATAACAAAATTTTTATAAATATTTTATACACAAATTTGTATTATGGAATATACTTTTGGTGTATTATTTAAATATGGAAAGAATAAATTATAGTTTAAGAGGTAACATCAATACAAATATACCCCTATTTTAGAAGTAACTGATTATGAGTATTAGAGAGACAAATAAATACATTTGTTATATCTAATGGACATTAAAATTTAATTATGTTAACTGATTATTTAAAAATCCTTTTAAAATGATGTAAATCACTTTAAAAATTATGAAAAACCAGAGTAGCATTGGATTTATTGATTTAGAAACACATTATAGTATTATATTATGTTGAGCATTTATAGTCATATTTCAACTGGTGAAGCTACTAAAAATATTTTAAAAACAATAGAGATTACACATTTTGGTACATAGAAGGTTTTTGAAACTACAATAGAAATTATTAGAGATGATTATTTCGTATTTGATTTCCCATTGATGAACCTGTTCCAAAGCTACAACACCGTTTTATTAATATAATAAACATTCTTCAGTTAATGGGAGGGAAAAAACAAGAAGATTGAATCATTTTTTAAAATATAATTTATATAATTCCCAATGTGTGGGATCTAATATAACAATCATTTTTTGTATTAAGGAATATAAAAATTCTCTCAATTGATGAATTTTTTGGAGCATTTGTATAATATGAGAGTACACTGAAAAGAGATCAAGATAAAAAAATGAAAAATATAGTGGATTTTCTTTTTGTTCTACTTAAAATATTATTACTGATCAAACTCTTTATAATGTTATTAAGATTAAAAATAAAAATAAATCTATTGTCTAATCTGATTCATGTGATTATGAACATTTTGATAATGAGTTAGATAATATTCCTCTAAGGATAAACAATATTGTGGGTAAAAATATTTTTTAGTACCATTAAAATAAATGTAACAAATAAAAGATTGTAATGAAACATTCTGAAGTTACTTTTTACTAATTCAAAAGAGTTGTATATATTCAACCTAACTGTCACATGTTAAATAGAAAAGACAAAAAGGATAAAAATTCAAATAGAAATTAGGAAAAGTTTAATAAGATAATATTTAAGAAATTACATAAATATTATAATATATGGAGTGCCAATGGATATGATTCTTCAGAAAATTCCTCAGATAATGATGGTCCAGATCAAATTAATATTGGACTCCCTTCTATTGCACCTATTGAAAATCAATGCTTTAGGGGAAATGTACACATGACTGATTCTTTAATGACTATATATTTATATAAAAATCACCCTGATAAGAATAATTATATATCTCCAGATAATGAATCATCATCATTGTTTTGTGATAAAACATTACCTTTTTATGAAGAAGTTTCTCTCTTTGTAAAACTATAATAAAATAAAAATTATATATTTTTTAAAAATATTAAAAGGACAAATCAATTCATGAAAATCCTAATTCAAGAGTCAATATTTTATCAAATGAAATATTTGATATATCAAGAGATCTTGATATATCCAATTATGAAAGATACATTATTTATAATGATTTGGAAATTTATTTATTGAATAGATATTTGGAAAACTAGTTTTCAGAAACTCAATTCCAAAAGTTATACAAATGTCTAGAAGAATTTGGTTGTAAAACTAAACTCTGAAATTTTCACATTAAATAACCTTTTATCATAATTTACTAATGGTAAGGAATTCATTGATAAAATATATAATCAACTCTATCCACATGGTCTCAATTCAACAAATGGGATATACACATGCAAAACCTATTTCAGAAAAAACATCATAGTTTCATAAATTCTCCTTTTTTCACATAATTTTCAAGTTGAGGTAATTGGAAAAATAATTATTCACTAAATAAAATAACATCTTTTGGATTCCATAGTGAATGTTTTTGAAAAATAATGTGGATATAAATAAAAAAACACACATTTTCAAACCCATGAAGGTTTGGGTTCTGAAATCTTTTTTATTTGTTTTTAGTAAATCAAATAGAGTTCCAACAACGAGAATATATAGTAATTGGATAATGGGTGTTCTAGACATATGAATAGACACAAATATTAGTTTTAAAATATTATCAATATGAATGGGGGAAATTTACCTTTAAAGATATTTATAATGGGGAAATTAACCGGATAGGTAATATTGTTCATCTTGTTAAATGTTTTATGTCAAATGTTTTATTTTTTGCTGGTTTTCAGAACAACCTTATAGGAATAACTCAATTATGTGATGAAGGTTAGCATGTGAAATGTTTTAATGATAAATGTTTAATAGAAAATTCCAATGTGAATAATATATTTCTACTAATAGGCAAGAGAATGTGTATACACTAAACATAGAAAAACATAGGATCCAAGATATACCATGCATTTGTGAAATTAAAAATAAATCATGTTTGTGTAATGGAAGCATATAACATTATAACATTTGAACCATATGTATGTTATGTTAGAAAAATCTTTTTTTAGGATTATCCATTTCATAGATTTGATTCGTCAAATGTTTGACCCCTTATCAAAACGACCAACAAGATAATCCATGTTTTAAATATATTACTGATGTTTCAACTTCTGATTCTATATAGTTAGTGAACATGGATTATTTTTCCTACAAATTATAGTAGTACTAGAGGCATGTACTATGTATTTTTATGATTACATTAGATAGACATGTGTATACTTTCAAGAAAATAAATTTGATGCCTTTTTTATTTTGACTCTATTTTTAGCCAAATTTGAAAATAAAAAACCATCACTTTATAAATATTCATAATGATCATGGTTGTGAATATTTAAATTCATATTTTGAAACATTTTTTAGTAATAAATTTATTATTCATAAAATTTCCTCTACTATATCTTCTCAGAAAAATGGAGTTGTTGAATTTATAAATAATATTCTTCGAGAAATAACAAGAACCATGTTGAGTTAAAACTCAATTGATATTTTTTGGGTATGAAGTAGTTAGTAAATTTTGTTTAATATTAATCAAGTGTTAAAATGACCTTTTATAAATAATACTCCTCTTAAATAGTGGAAAGTCCAAAAAAAATTCTAACTTCAAAGTATTTTGATGAAAATTATTATAATTAAGTATGAATGTTAATTTAAAAAAATTAGAACCAAAATATGATGATGGTATATTGTTAAGTAATTTTACTATTTATAAGGAATATTGTATTTTCAATAAAAAACTTGAACTATTGGGGAAATATGACATGTTAAATTTGAATAAACTGAACTTTTTTTAATTTTAGACAAACCCAACATAGATTATCATATGTTTTTTCTAAAACTAATCATAAACCATTGATAGAATATTCATCTAAAAAGGAATATACTCATTAAATTATTTATGATATATTTTACTAGGATTATTTTCTTCCTAATATTTATGAACATGTTTTAAAAAATCAAATTTGATTTATGCTTAGGATTCAACCTTATGATAATATCATTTGTGATGTGAGTCAATCAGTTAGGACTAGAATTTCATTACCAAATAATGTTGAATATCATTCCTTGATTTCCTAATTTGAACATAAAAATACTAATGAGTCCTTATGTGAATAGAATTGGATAAATGAAATGCAAGATAACATAATGAATTAAAAATGAATAATTTCTAGACCTTATTAGAGAGTCTTAAAAAAATTCAGTAATTGGATGAAAATTAGTTAATTAAAACAAACACCACGAAAATGGAATAATAATTAAAAATATTTTAATACTTTAATATGAGGATATGAGAAATAAAAGGAAATAGATTATGAAGAAACCTATGAATCAGTATCTAGACTTGCATCTACTCGTATTCTATTAGCCTTTGCAGATTTTTTCAATTTCATACATTTTCAAATGGATGTGAATTTTATTTTCATTCCTAGATATATACTAGTGGATGTTTTCATTGAATAACTCCTTGATTATAATGATATAAAACATCCTGATTATATTTTTAAACACACTTAGCATTTTATGATCATAGATCATCTTATGATATATTATTGTGTTTTTTAGAAAACAATTATGATAGGGTAATCACTAATAGAACTCTTTTTATTGTGAATGTAAACAAAATCATTATGATTTCTCAAATATATATTGGTGAGATGTTATTCAGATCTGCACAAAAATCATTAGTATATTCCATTACAGATCTTATAAAATCATACTTTGAAATAAGTATTAGGGGTGAGTTAACATTTTTCCTTCATTTTCAAATTCATAGGAAATTAGAATATACTTATATATATCAAATTATGTATATGAAATATATTCTTAAAAATTATAGAAACAACAATACTAAATGTATTATCAGTCCAACGAGTACATAAAATAAATGTATATTGGGTATGTTGGGAGACAATTTGATCAAGTAATTTATAGAGGTATAATAGAATGTTTACTACACATAACAGCTAGTCATCCAAACATAATGTTTTTGTATTATAATGTGAAAAGATTCTGGAAAATCCAAAGGAATACCATTTAAATGAAATTAAATAAATTTATGATAATCTAAACAGAACTATAAATTTTGGACCATTCTATTCTTATAGAAATGATATTGAATTATTTTTTTACGTTCCAAATTTTCTAGTTGTAGAATTGATAGAAAAATTTATTATGGACGTTTTCATTTCATATGATATTTATTTGTTTCATGTTTTTTGTTAGAAAAAAACACTCAATATAACAATCCACTAATTAATCCAATATATTTGGTAGTAGAAAGCTGTTGTTCTCTAACAATGTGGATGTAACACACACTCACTAAGTATGGAAGCAGTTTTACTAAAAATAAAATACTATTTGATAGCACTAGTATCATTTCATTAAATAAAATCCCTTCACATCACTATTAAGAAAACCCATAGATTTTAAGGATCACATTCTTAGGTGTCAAAAAAATGATATATCATTTTCTTATTCATCATAACACATGAACAACTTACATATTATTTTACAAAACCATTACCTTTCGATAGATTTCAACACATTAAACATAATATAATTGTGATTACTATAAATATGTCATTTATATCTACTTCTTGTATACCCATCTGCTTAAATTAGGTTACTTCTTTTCAAATGGAGAGTACATATGATTTTTGTTAAAAAAAATTGGTTTTCAATATTCAATTTTTCATTAATATTTTATCATATGTGAGTTTACATGTAAATTTTATCATTTTGTATTTTTCATTTGAATTAAATCATATTAATGTTTTCATCTTCATAATTATATCATTTTGGGATTATGTTATTTTATTATAATATAACGAATTTTTTTAATTGATGATTCGCTTCGAAAGGAATTATTAATTTATTTTATAATTTATGACTACATTATTTTAATTAGTTTTGTTCTTCTATACATATAATGTTTTTCATATTTATTTAATCATATTCACCCAATATGATTAATTATTAGAAAAACTCTCTGGAGTTTATTTTTTTTTTAAAAATATTTATAAAATATCACAACTATTTTATTAATGGGTTAAAATATTAGCGACCAGATCATATAGATTATGAATCATAATATTATATTTCCTATATAATGTGGATCCCTCAAAATTTTCTGCATCAGATATTTCCAATTTTTACTACGATGTACTTCCTCTATTAATACTCTAAGACTTATGTATTTCTTTATGCAAGAATCCTCAAATTCAAGTCCAAATATAGTGGCCCCTGTGATAGATTATAATAAGTGGTTTTCATCGATAAAGGATAGTTTCATGATCCATTTATAAATTGAATGCTTCATCGATAAGGTGGATTGTACAATATCAAGGAATGAAATCATTATGTGTCGAATAGACTATTCCGGATTACAATTTATTGTATTTGTATTTGGACAAATATTTTTATGATTCTATATTGTTTTTTATAGATTATTTAAAATATATTTTTTTCATTACAAATCTATTAATAAAATTATAAGATGAACTATTGGTTAACCACTGGTTTCTTAAGTATATCATATGTTTGAGATCTATTTTTTCATCTAACAAATTACTATATTCATAGGGTACATTTTACAAAAAATGAGTTGGAAAAAATTTGTTCATTAATGTATCAGATGAGGAACCATGGAAGGTCAAAAATATCACTTCTGGTCACAATTTTATATCCCTTGGATGCAACAGTTTCTTATTTTGTGAAAAAATTATATATATAACTTAATTGTATCTGATATCATTAATTTAAATTACTTGGTAAATATGAGGAATATCAATTTAGATGGTTTTATTCTTTTGAAAATCAAGAGTATCAAATATGAATCAATTATTTCTTAAATGATAATGTTTCCAACTTTGATATAATTTTATTGCATCATGTATGAAATAATTTATCATTTAAATTAAATCTGTGCATATTACAAAAAATATTGTATTAATATGTGATGAAAAAAATAAAAAGAATGAAGTTTATTTTTTATTCTGAATGAAATTTTTTTATAAAAAATATTCAACATTCTTCTTCATATGTAGATACTTATTATAAATCAATTAATTTTGAGAAGGTTGTGAAGAAGATAAAGGACGACTCACATCCACCCAATGAGAAGAAAAAATTTAATTCTACAAAGAAGTTGTTCAAGAATGGAAAAGGTAGATAACTACAAGAAAATAAGGTGATCCACATATTATACATGTCAAAGATGAATCCCTTTTTATAAGGTTACATGCTGACGAGCTTTTAGAAAAATAGTCAAAGTATGCAGATTGAGAAAGAAACATAAATGTGATTGTTTAGTTGATAGATTTATGGAAGGAGGTGAAGATGCTTCTATGAACGATGTTTTACCCATGAGTCCGATTTGGGTTTTCATGAATTATCAATTGTCCATACCAATGTTCCCCTACTATTGATAAATGAAAAGCAATCGTTTTAGTAAAATAGTCGGTTCATGTTGGAAAATTTGATTTTAGATCGTATTCACACCATCACAAGTTGTTACAGGAATGAGCAGTAGGATAACTTAAAGAAGATAGTATGATCAAATAAATAGAAGAGTATATAGATGAAGAAGATGAAGTATTAGTAGTAGAAGTAGAAAAGGATGATGAGAAAAAATCTGTTAAGTTTTCTTTGAAAAATTCTTATACTTCATAAAAACAATTTTCTTCATTGTGAAATCATAAGGATATATATTTATTCCAATCAAACCAAAAAGAACCATCATCTCAAGATATATTATATTCATCCTAGGGTAAAAAAAATTTAAGTATCAAACATACGTTCATGTAGATACATAACAATTCATATCCTAGTAAAAATTTAAATGTTTTTAAGATCATTATTTCTTACACTTCTATTCCAAAATCAGGATTTATCATCTATTTCACTTAGTTAAGGTATGTATTGGATTTTGTGATATTATAGTTTATGTGTGTAATAATTTTCAATTTGATTGATAAGAATAAAAAATTTATCCACAAGAACTATGTTCAATACATTTATCATTTTCAAAAACCACATATTAACCTTCTTTGCATAATTAAATTATTATTATAGGGTTATGCTTATGTAAAATAACAAATAAAGTAATTGTAATTAGTTATTTTCAAATAAGTACACTATTATTAATATTGATAATCAATCCTATATCATTATCTCAAAATAATACTTTACCACCTTTAATCTTGATTTTCATTATGATGAAATATTTGATTCCATTCATGTTCTATGAACATCCACAATTCATGAGAAATGTTTTTTTAGTTGGATATTTCACTATTTTCATGAAAATGAGAATATTTCATTGTTTGGAACCCAAACCTTCTTCGGTCTGGTATTGTCAAAAATTAAAATTTTAGGTAACCACATTTATCTTATATTCTTCTATTGGTAAAATGGAATTTCCTTATAAAAATTATAATTATAAAAACATAAATATTGTATTCAAATTGATGAAAAATGTATCCTTCATTTCCCATCACATTGTAACATAGTTAAAAGAGGTGTATTTCATTAAAAAAAATTATTGTTATTAAAATCAGGTGTTTTAATTGTAAAACCCATTTAAAAATATATTACATGATGTAAAATCTCTTTATACATCCTATCAATGTTAACCTTATAATCAGAAAACATTGATAAGTGTTTCACCAACAATGGATTTCTAAATTTAGTTTGATTTATAAACTTTTATGCTTATGAATATTATTTTTAGAACTATGTTTTCCTTGTAAAATATTTTTATCAAAAATAAAATTTTCAAAATATTTGAAATACTAACTTTTTCAAAAATAGCACTGTAAAGATATTTATAATGAGCTAATACTTATTTAGTTAAATTTGTTATTATCAAAATGATCAAATAATGTTTAGTTTTTTCGTTACCATGTTTTTTTCCAAATTAGGCAATTTCTATTTTCTTAATAGTTTTTAAAATCTTGAAACTCCAACATTTCTAGGTAAAGTATTATATTATAATGTGTATGATTCTCCATCAAAAGATGTATAATTTTTTTTATTATGATAATTTCCATTTAATGAAATATTATTTACAAATTTGTATATTTGTAAATACCATTTTACAATGACTTACTAAGTGTACTTTATCAAAAAGAGTAAGGTTCCTCTATCAAGATCGTTCAATATCACAAGAACGATCTGAATAATTTCCACAACTGAAAATATATTTCTCATTAGCTTACAAAATTTACATACCTATTGAATAATATTACATATTTGAATTTCATTATGAATTTATCTTTTTCCTATATTTCGTTTTCAACTTTGGAAAATCGGATTGGATATGTGCATCTTTTATCAATTCATAATATGTTTCCTCAGAATCATTCATGTCTCCATTATCCTCATGAAATTTATTATATCGGTACAAAAAATATTTTTTTCAACTGTGAGGTTTATCCTTCAAACAAGATTTTCTAACTCATTCTCTGTGTGTTCTGATGTAATAGAATCTAATTTCATGGAAAAAAAATTCTTCCATGAATATTTAACAGCATTCTATATTGATGTAGCATTATAAGGTGTAATCAATTCTCATGAAAAAGAAACACTGCCATTTTTAGTTTAATCTTTCCCAACATCACATTATGGTTTTACCCTAAACTTCATGAATGTACTAAAAAAATCATCAAGAGTAGTATGAGATAACATAATTTTATCATTCATAACTATTCTTTTTGTAATCTAAATCATTAGGAATTATGTCAATATTGTTTCCAACAAAAATATCATAATCAATAAACTTTTATCCCCGAGACAATAATTGTTTTATAATATAAATAAATATTTGGTTTTTCATGAAAATTAACTTTATAAGTAGAAATTTAGAGGCTTGGTAACAAACATTAAGCATAACTCTTCTCGTTTCCATATCATTGGATATATCAAAATTTGTAACATTCGAATTACACTAAATTATATTGGAAGATTGAAAAAATTATATCTGAATATATATTCCTTATACTAGAACATAATAAATGACTATGAAATTTATAATTCAATTTATATTATCTGATAACCACATTTATAAATGAAAAAACATCCTTATAAAGAATCTTTGGTATTTCATGTACAAGTTATGAATTTTAAAACTCTAGTGATGATCATAATAGTATTAATATTATTAATTTCTAATATTTTTAGAAATTTCAATCTATGATTGGTGGCTTAGTAGTATTCAAATTTTGAAGAGATCCAAAACTCATACTTTACATCATCAAACAATAGAAAATATTTTTCTAAAATTACCCATCAGTGTCAAATAATTATAAATAGAATGATTTTATCAAATCATAAACAATATTTAATATGGAAAGTAAAATCTCATCGACTATATAATTCACTGAAATATCCTATTTCACCAAATTTATGTGGGTATGATTATCATAGATGGATATACTTACCAGAATGGGTGGATTTTATTAAATTATTATCAAACATAACCTAAAAAACTCAAAAAAACTATTATGTATGACATATATCCTCATATGGTTGTCAATAACCATGAATAAAAGGTACCACCATTTTATACATACTGTAGTGTATGTATATTATTACCGGGAAAGTCTTCAATAAGATTATTGAAAGAAGATATTTCGTTTTATCCCTAAAATTCCTGGATACGTGGATTTTTAATGGTCTTCTTATCCTCATAATCCCTTGATTCAGTGGATTTCATTCACTATCATCTTTTCCATGGAAGACCTCGATCAAAAAAATGATTTAATGTGAATGAAAAATATAATTGTTCTAAAGGAAAAAACACTAATCGGTATTCTTTATAACATCATCTCTCTAATGTATTACAATGTATATGAATTAGATGTTTACATAGAGAAAATATAAGAAGAAATGAGTTAAAAAATGTATCTACTCCCAACTCTTAAAATGAATATTTTTTTTACAAAAATTTCCAGTGGACATATTTATAATCTAGTAGCAATGTTCTTAGACTGTAAGTGCTCTACTACTAACAACGTTATGGCATAACGAAATTTCTTATTTTTTCTAGAACCGTTGTAACGCAAAATACTATTCCTTAATATATAAAAAATTGTTAAATATTATGATTATAAACATATTATAGTCCGGTTAGATTTATTATTCTATGAAAATATGATAATCCTAATAAATATCAGTAGGGATTTCTGATAGTAGAACTAGTCTAATGGTCTTGACTTTTTCAGTATGAATAACCAGAACAATTTATAACTTCTAGGCTGATTAATGGAATGACCGATTAATCAAACATGTAAAAATTTAACGACTTAAATGATGAATCGTTGGATTATATTTTTAAGACATTATAAATTTTATTAAGCATGTTAAAAGTTTTTTTCTAATAAAAATACTACAAAACTAGGGAAATAACATGTAATTAAACATTTATTATGAATGTGTCTATGATTTTAAAAACTAATGTAATAGAAAAATAAGAATTAAAACTTATAACTCCACAAAGTTGTTGTAATTTTCATTATTGATATAATTGTGTACTCTTTGTTTAATTAATATCATGAAAAATATTTGCATTTTAATATGATCACAGATATTGAGAGATAGATTTATTCCAAGATCTCAAAATGGGGAATTTTTATTGAATAATCAAAGTTGATGATAAATTTAATATATGATAATATAATATCTATAGACACATATAATTACAGAAAACTTGTTCTTTTAGAGTTCTCAGATATTTATTTTGATATACATTGCTTTTTGAGATTTGGTGATTATAAATAAATATTTATTCAATACTTCTCCCATATAAAAATCTATATGACATGTTTAAATGATAATGTGTTAAAGTTAGTATCTTCAGATGGATGTTTAATATCCCACTTTCATATTAGTTAAAATATCATATAAAATTTAAATCTTCAATACTTAATAGGTTTGATGTTGAATAAATTCTCTAAGTGGAGTTTGGAGAGGTTAAATTCCACAAATTTTTTTTTCAAATTAGGAATGAGGCTAAAAATATAGATTGTGTGTTTGTATGACTATCAAATCCTTTAGGTTAATTTTTTGATATTTTTTATTTCTCATCCAATGGTGTATTTTTTTTATTGAGAACAATTTAGGTGAACCCATTCAACACCTTGATGCTTGAAATGTTTTCTATTCATTATGAAATGAACATGATTGAGTTTCACACTTTATGATATTTTTGGTTAAAACTATTTTAGAAAATAAAAGAAACCATGTGAGGGTGAGGAGGGATTGAGGTATGTTGCATGATATTCTCATTGATTCAAAAAAAACCATGAACCATTATAAAGAAGGGAGGAATTTCAAAAAACATGGTTGGATTATGGTATTGCAAACTTTGTTCCCAAATCATGTGGGTCTTCTGTGTTGGACATTAGGGGTGTACAGTTATCATACATTTTATACAATGAATGTTGCGAAATCATTTGATTGGATTTTCCTGAGATATAGATAATGGAATGGTTTTCACAATTCTCAGAAAATTGTACGGCCAAACCATAGAAATTACTTGAATATCATTAAAAGGGTTATTTCCCCATAATATCATCTTTGGTTTTTGGTGGTTCTATCCCAGCCCCCCCCCCCCCCGCATTTTAAGTGCACGAACGAGGGGGTTCGTATCCCCTTTCTCCATATCCCCTTACATTTATGGTTGTTGTCATGAACCATTATTAAATTTGAGGTTATTTCTCCACTATTTATGATATCCATTATTTTTCATCTTTCTTAACTCTATTCATTGCAGTACATTTGTTTAGGTTTTATTCACAATTCAATAAAGTCATCTTGTAATAGTCAATTTTGTTGGGGATTTTGGATGTTTTTGGTATTGGAGATCCCAAAATGGTTTTCTCATATAATTTCATTGTGTTTCATTATGGTAAGTGCATGTAGTGAATATTATTATTTTTTCTAAAAAAATAATTTATATAAGTTTCTAAATGGTATCTCCTCTTACATATTTCACATAGAATGGAATTATTAGTCTGATGTGGATATCCTATGGTGGTTTCATGGATATTCATTTATATTTGACCACCCTGAGAGTTTTCCAAAATTATTTCATGTTGGTCTTTAATGCATAAATTAATTATAACTATAATAATTATTTTACAATTGATATTTGATTTGAGATTTAGGCATGGTTGATTCATATGAACTTTTTTGGGTGTCGAGGTGATGGGAAAATAATTAGGCTGGCCTTGAAAAACCCACCTTGCTTTTGAGAAGTTGTAGAAATAATCCTTGCTGAGGAATTTGGTCCACATGATTTACATATAGTATTATTAATTTCTTTAGGAGTATGTATTATTTGCCAAAAATTGTATGTGTATTTGTATACTTTTTTATATTACATAATTATTATTAAATACTTGAATTAATTCCACAGACCATCTGTGGTTCCCATTATATTCATGAGTGATTATTTGACTGAACCTACAGATGCCAATGGGGAGATCAATTTCATGGAATGGATAAAGTTGATTTGTGAAAGGATGACATTGATTGATTTTATTTTTAATATTCTTATTAATATTCTTATTAATATTCCTGTGATTCATTAAATGTGAGTTTAAATATGTACATTCATTTTTTCTTTGGTTTTGGAGGTTAACGGGGGAAAACTGTGATTTGAATTTTTTTTAATGAGTATGACCTACATATGGTTTATAAAAAGTGGTTTTAAATTGATATTAATTGTTTATTTGAAATCTTAATTTGTTTTATTCCTTAGAGAAATTTTTTACTATTTAAATTGTTTTCATGGAACATGAATGGCTTGGAAATGATTTAGATTTTTAAATAGTAAGCCCCATGTTTATGGTGTGGATTCTATTTTTTTAAAAGAACTTTCGTTCTTAGGTTTTGTTACTCATAGAGAATAATTTGGTTTAATTTGATCCATGTGTTGATTTCAAGGTCCTTTTGGACCATGATAAATGTTTTGACTATTAAAAGATCTAGAAATGGTTAAAATTGGTATGTGTAATTGTAAAATGGAATTAATATAAATAATTGAATATGAATTTGGGTAATATAATAAACTGTTTAATTGGAGATTTGGATTTATATGATGAATGTATTAGATCATGGGAATGTTGAATGAAATGGTGATGATTGATAATGATATGTTTGGGGATCATCAGAAATGGAAAGCAAAATATTAGTTGGATTCATAGACTGATGATCAATATTTTTAAAACTATGACTACTTTTTTAGGTATTTTATACTAGCTTTATACTCATTAGTTTTCAGTGGGCCAGAATGATTTCCACAGTTTATCAATACACCATTATTTATGTAAGGTGGACTAATTCTCCTGACTTCAGGGGTGTGGACAAGGAATTTTGTATCATAGTTTGGATGTCCTATCATTGTAAAATGGATCCCTGTTGGATTCTTAAAATAGTGTTCCATCTTTTTGTACGTGTGACCTTGTAGTTGGGATTTCATAACATGGAATACAAGATCCTAGTTGGATACATATACTGTGGTTCCACATATTCCATCCGGTGACCCTTGTGTAATATGCATTGAATGACTGGATTTATAAAAGGAATGACTGATGTATGTGGGTAACTTTTGGAATAAAAAATAAATATGATCAATTAAACATTATAAATATCGAAACTTGTTTTATTTACATACTTTTTTAAAAAAATTCCATTTATTTAATGAACTATTATACCAACAACTATTTCCTCTATTCATCTTTGGTGGTGGCCTACTATGTTTTAATCCCACAATACATTGGATGCCATTTATGCATTGGTAACTAATAATCTCTTACAAGTTTTTTGTGTGAATTGGATTGGGATAAGGCCCAGATTGAATATTATTAGGTTACTCATGATTTCCCATGTAGTATCAGATTACTGAATAGGTTTTTCTAAATGATGTTATGAATCCATTTTTTGGTTTTATTTACCATGGTATGATATGTAACTGATTCAGTTGGTGGTTGGTTGTCATAAAGACTTGGTTGTCCAGGTCCTTATTTTATTACATTTTAATACAACATTTTTGTTCTCTAGTTTATTTATTATTGTTATTTAATATTTTGTGTATCATATTATCTTATTTACATTGGTGTTTTCACCCTGATGTAGTGTTATAGACTTTTGTGTATTTGGAGGTGGACTAGAGGTCATATGGTGAACTATCATGATGCACAATTTTAGTGGTATGTATGATGTGATATTACAATGTGGAATTAGAGGTTTTTACGTTCCTATTATTTTACTACTAGATATTTGGTAGAATAAAATTAGAATAATATGTGAGAGTATGAGTTGGATACTATGTTCGTTCACTGTAGACACCTGTTTTGGTTGAATGTCTAATTTACCGTGGGATAGGATTGATGTTTTGGATTTTCAATGTTATAGTTGTAGATTAATTTTTCTTCGAGCAGCAAACATGTTGTTTGGATATGATGATTTAATGTGGATTTGTTTTCATAGCCTCCTGGAAAGAGACCTATGATTTGTTTTTGACATGTGCCCTATAATGTTAGGAGGCATCACATTCATCATGTTAGGAACACATCATCTACATATTATAGAAATTCTGTTATTTGATTTTCTAGATGTCCTTATGATGGAAGGTTATGTAGATCTATAAAGGGATGTTCGATGATGTAGATATTGGAATGGTACATTTAAATGGTTGATGTAGTAACCATAGTGGGTTAGTATGGTGTAATTATTAAAATATTGGACCCCTTTTAGGTGGTTTTCTTGTTGGTAATAAGTTTGGGTCCCCAAGGGGGAAGTCTGATGTGTGGATATGTAAATATGAAAGGTGACTTTGTTGTGTGATTTTGGTCATAATATAACATATTTATAGAGTGAGACCCAATAAGATGGTTTATTGATCATTTTATGTTCTTTGGTGATGATATGATAACATTGTCTATGCCCGATGATTTTATCCTTTTGTGAGATGGTATAGACCTTGGGTGATTAGACCTAGTGGACATCCTGATATGACTATTGTATAGGGATTTAATACCATGTGGGTTTTTTGGATAACCCGTGAGTGGGGTTAGATGAGTTGTAAGTGGATTTATGTGTGTGAGGCATAATTTGATTTCTTGGGATGTTAGACACTGTTTAACAAACGGTTCAACCTAATAAGAGGTTTAGATGATTTGGATGGATTTTATTTAGAGAAAGATAACTCTAGTGTATGTGTTTTATATTTGTGGTAGGTTTCTGGATGGGAAGCCTTGTTTGGTTTCCTTTTATTAGTGACAACTTTTTAGGAAGGATCTGCCAACTGTAGTTTATCTACCCAAGAAGTGTAGGTTTTCTTTGGGTGATACTATTATTGGTGATATGGTAATGACATGTTTTCAGTGTGAGTAAGATGTTGTCTTATGGTTTCAATGGGATGTATAAAAATGGGGGTATTAATGATTTAGTGAAAATTTTCATTTATGAGGGTACGACTGGTAAGGTTCCTAACCCAGTTTTCATTGGATGCATTTGATGGAATGTATTGTAGACATAGATAATCTTAGTGGACCATTGAATGGATCACATTCATTTAGTGGTTCTGTAACTATTTTTCGATAATTGGTTTCTTTTATTATTGTTATATACCAAGGGTGATATTACTTGGGTAAGAGGGAACTACTAGTTGTGCATGGCCTATGAATTTGGCTTGTCAGCTAAGGTTTCACAATGAATGAGTTGTTATATTTTGAATCAGGTTCTCTCATTGGGTCACACATGATTGTATGTAGCAGTTAAGTGATAATGGGATCATGGTGGCACATGTGGATGTTGATGCACTGTGTCATTCATTTTTTGGAATGAAAATTATTAATGCATACACCTGAGGAGCTTTTGTAGAGATGGAAACTGTGAGTAGGATATGAAAGGATTTGGTGGTTATTAGATTCTTTTAGGTAGGGGGGACCATGACATTTTGATGTTTCTGACCTATAACTATATTTAGAGGTGAATATAAAAGTGAATGAGCGGTGGTGGTACTCATCAATGATATCTTAACATAATCTATGCCTATATTTTATCATTACAAGTACCATGACATTATCGTCTTCCCACAAGGGGGGGAATGACTATATGCCTAACTAACATAGTTTAATTTTTTGTTTCATGGACGATCTCTCTATAGATAGATCTCATAGTGTAATTAATGAGGATCCCTAGGGTGGAGGTTCACCGAAAAAAATACATGAGTATGTAATTTTTATGTGTTAAAAGTCATAAAATAATATGATTATCATTCTTATAAGTTGGGGATGACTAATAATCAATGTTTTTTATTAGTATTCTGTGATAACAAGATGTACAATTACAAATTCATTGGTTGTTAATGGATTCAATATAGTATATGTTTGTCAGAGATTATTTTTTAGGGTGATTATGAAAAAACTCTTATGGGGGGGTGACATAACAGTTATATAGATTGTACCATCTGGTTGGAAGGGTCCCTGGTGGGTGGAACTAGACATGGTTTTCTTGTGGTGGCATTATGATTACAGTGAAAGTGTCACAGACTAAAATGGTTAACCACTAATAATGGAACCAAAACCCACCCATGACAAGGACAAAATGTGTGTTCCCTATCCCCATGGGCTGGAAGAAGTTCCTGTGTATTAATGAATTTGGTTTGGTAATGATTTACCCAAGTAAGAGGGAATAAAACATTAAAAACAATCAATAATATGCATCTTAAATTTTCATTCCAAATAAGAATTAATTAAAATCATGAATTGAATAAATTGTATTAGATAAATTAAAGGATGTCCAAACATAAAAAATATAGAAAAATATCATCCACAATGAAGCCTTACAACAAGGGGTCATCACCCCCAATCCATCTCAACCACACCGCACTGTAGGAGGGGACTAACCACCTGATCCACCTTCACCTGAAGATTTACCTTTAACTATGCCAAAAATAATCAATTATACTTACTCCCAAGATGTTTAAGTAGGTTTTTATCTTAATACCAATAGGAAAAATCCCAAAAATTTTAATTTGTATGCAATACATGGTGAAAAATCTAACAGTTATAATGTGTAAGGAAAGGAGTGATAAATTACAAGAAATGCAACTTTCAATTGAAAACAGTTTTCAAAATAAAACATTCATATTGATAAATCATTTTAATAATAAATATTAGATATGGTATTTTAAATCCAAACAAACCCTTTGACAATTTTATATTCCACAAATCTAATGAGTACAAAAACCAAGAACACTCATAGGCACTAGATAGTCTCAGGCCCTATGTACCTCATACCTCTATATAATGTATCCATGTCACAATCCTTTCCCGTGCATGACCCACTAGTATGGAACATAACCATAACGTATTGTTACCCAATCATCTTCCATACAGTTTAGTTAAAGCTGTATTTGTCCAAAATTCAATGCGAACTATGGACAAAACTCATCTGGATCACATGTCGTACTAGTATATATCCTCCCACATTGGTACATGGGCTTCCCCCTTTGTGATGAAACAATTTCAACATACTATATACATCTTTTTTTCTTTTAAAAACACCACTACTAGTCACAATAAAACAATGAAATATCTATACACTATTTATACCACTTAAATTTTACTATAAAGCGTTCATATTTTCAATAAAACAACTTCTCAAAATGTCACATTGTTTTGCATCCAAAAATCCATAAACTCACAACATATCACAACATTTGCACACTAAAAATTCACCAAAACATAAATGGAAGTCAGATAACATTAAATGAAACCATAAAATCAGTTTTTGGGGATCTTAGTATGAACCATAAAGGTATATCTTTATGAAACATCCATTTTCACACAAACATGACACAAAAAAAATTAATTTATTTCACAAACTAAATTAAAACTACTTTCCGCAGACACAACCTAATGCAATAAAAAATAAAAACATTATTTTCAACCAATATAAAATTCAATAAACTCAACTAAGTAATTATATGTCAGTCCCAAATGAACAAACAAGATATTTCTAGGAAAAACCCCCAATTTCACATAAAATGGCACTTAAATTTCGTTTTCATTAAATACTGCACCAGAACCAATTTTTTCAGAAATAATAAAATGATATAAACACAAAAACACTATAAAAACAACATGATAAGTCACGTGTATTTCATACAAAATGGAATCTTCTACCAAATGGTCAAAACATCGAAACATTTGTGCGAGAATTCAATTGTACCACCACCACACATCAATGAACTTGGATCTAGCCTAAAAACAGAATTATATTCCAATATATCTAGAATAAAACCCTTTGATTGAAACCCTAGATACTAGAAATTTTGAACCTCATGTATAAGGGAAGAAACCCAATGAAAATTGAATGAAACCCTAAGAAAATTTAAAGAAGGATGAAGGAGACCCACTAACATGAAAAATCATTAATAAATCTCCCCAAATACACTAGTATCTAAATTTTCCAAAACCCCAAAATCCAATTAAGGTCATAATAAGGATGATAAGGTTAATTTAGAACTAAAAGGGGGAAAATAGTTAAAAATGAAGGATTTGTGATGGAATCCAATAACTTTTTTAAATCTGGATGAATTTTGAAATCATATGATGTTTCTACCTAATCTGGGAAGAAAATGAGCTCCAAAAAGGTGGATAAGATAATGGAGGTGTGACGAGGTTTTTTGGTATTATGTGGTTGGTTTAATCACCTAAAAATATTAAAATTTAATAATATATTATATAATAATTTTTTTTAACTATAAATGGGAATCTGGTCTGGCCCAATTCTATTAATAAAAAACCTAAATACACCTTGATAATTGACTCCTAAAAGGTCCAAATTTACATTGTGGTGTTTATAGGTCTAGGGAGGCCATGCGGGTATTGGAATGAATGGAAAAACTAGAAAAATGAAGGAGTTATAATATAAAAAATTTATTTTTAAATCTGTAATTGGGCTCACAGTATGTCCCACATTTTGAAAACATGCAATTTCCACCAAAATACATAGGAAACACCCAAAAATTGAATGAATGGAAATTAAATTAAATATATCGTTAAAATAGGTCATGTATGTGATAAAAATGACTTTTTATTGATACTTAAATTCCTTATAAAATTTCCATTGGAATAGTGTTGGGGTCAATAAATGAGAAATGTGTTGATTCAGACTGATGCTGGTTTTGAATGGAATTGCGAGGTTCTATTTTCAATGGAATGAAGTTGGAGTGATAAGTCATTATGATAGATTTGGGTTTGTAGAGTATATGAATATGGAATCTCACTATGAATCATTTAATGACTCCATTATGTGTGTTCAGGTGAAAGAAGAATGCCTATGTGCCTGCAGAGTTATAACCATATGGGTAGTAGTGTGACAGAAGTTGACACAAGGTTGGGAGGGGTTGGATAAACTAGTTTTTTTAATTACAAATTGTTTTTTGAGTTTAAAATTATATATTTTATGATTTTTTTGGGAATGGTAGGATCTGTTTTGACCTCTGAAATGGTAATTTTATGAAAATCTTGTTTGATCTCTATTTCTACATTTGAGAAAGAATCATGTTCAGTCTATATAGCTTGTATTAAGTGTATGGGTGATCAGGATGATCAAAGTCCTAATGGATTCTACGACATGGTAGTTTTGGACTCGTGTTAGGAATGTTATTGAATAAGGAGTTCAGAGCTCCTTGGTGTAATTAGATTGTGGTGGTAACAAGTACTGGGCATTGGTATCAATTAGTGAAACATTATGGTGGGGATCAACATGGGGTAGTGACTTCTCTGTTGATATTGTAATCATAGTTCAATATGTGTAGGAGCAGGATTGTTCCATCATGGTCTTTTATTTTTGGAAATGGGTGTTACATTAGGGTATTGGCCAGTTATGGGCCTTTTATTGGAGGTTAATACTTATTAGTGTATTAGGATACCAGAAGTTAGTGAGGTTGTTAGAAAAAATTTGGTTCCCAATGTAGGTTGGGTGGTGAAGATGTACGATCGACGATTCTTACCGAGGATGACAGATGTTATGGTGTTGATGTTGTACGATCTCACATTCAAATGGGTAAAAATTCATAATGACTTTGAATTTTCTTCACGAAATAGTTCGAATATTGAATCAAAAAATTTATTTTTGTTCCTGGGCATTTATTTCCAAAAATTTTTTTTGAGTTGAGGAATGATGATTAATATGCATATCATGTGTTTCGATGAGAATTAGAGGCTTTGAGTTTTGTTATAATAGTATTTATATTTTCTTCCAACGATGAATGGTTTGGTGAGCATTATATATTGGAAAATGTGTGACACCTTGATGGTCAGAAAGTTTTCAGTTCATTATGATCTATGAATGGTTGATTTCAAAGGTTACAAAATTGTTTGGGGAAAATATGTGAAGAAAAAAAGATAAACTAGGCTTGGTTGAGGCGGTTCTGAGTCATGGCTCACAGCTTGTACATGATTTCATAACAATTATGCATCATACTGTATAATAAAGGTATAATAGAACACATTATTTTCAAATAATTTATCACACTATTCAACCAAATTGTATTGTGCAAGGGTGTTAGAAAGCATGAGAGGGCACATTTCACGCATTTTATGAAAATCCATGTGGCAAAATTGTGCCAATGGGATGGCTTGGAATAGAACCAAAGACATGGTTAACGCACAATTTGTTAACCATGGGACCAAACTGTAATGGTTTCGGTAATTTTTTAAAAAATTTCATTCAAACCAGATATCCTATTTGGGTGTTAAGTGCCGCCACAACCTTCCTCTCCAATTTTAAGCACATGAATATGAGGATTTCCAACCACATTTCTCTTAATCCCCTTTTATTTTGGGGTGTAATCAGGGTAATTTCATACCATTTTAGGTGATTTATCCACCCCTATTGGATTCCCTTCCTATCCTTCATGTTTCTCTCTCATTATTCGATATCATGGGTTTAGGTTTTGTGGACAGTTCAATCAAAGCATGGTGAAATCAAATTTTTGTGGGACTTTTGGTTTTCATGGGTAGAGGAGACCCCAAAGTGGATTCAACACATCATTGGGTGGTTATTCATTGGGGTATGTGTCCAAAAGGAATTTTATTCAGTCATTACTAAAAAATTAAATTCATTATGTGTCGAAATTGTATCACCTCTTATATAATTTCTTAATAATGGGGTCAAGAGTTTTTTGTGCACCTCATGTGGTGGTATCTAGGAGATTCAATTAGATCTCATAACCCGATGTATTTTCCAAAAAAATCCATGTTGGGGGTTAATAAATTATCAAATTAATAAATTAAATTTATTAAATTTATTTACTTATTTATGTTTTGTATGACATCGATGCTTTGGTGATATATATGAGGTGATTTGGGTCATGAGGACTTTAGACCTGACATCTACATTCCATTACAGGTCCATCATTCTTGGGAAATGTTGTGGAATTCATCGTTGATGAAGTGGGTGGTCTCATAGATTTACAAATTTTATTGTAAATTGATTTGGATGTATACAAAATGTTATCATTAAAGCCTATATATTTTCTATTTTCATCCATCGAATACATAATTTAATTTTTTCCTTTCAATTAATTCCTTAGACCCTATAAAAATCTTGATAGATATATGGGTGTTTGTAAGACCAAACATACGGTCAACATTAGGGTGATCCATTTCATGGAAAGGGTGATGTGGTGTTTTAAGGGTTATATTGAATGATTTTACATATTTGGATTTAAAAAATGATTATTAGTCTTTGTAAATGGTTTCAAATATCCATTTTTTATTATTATCCTTGGTTTCGGAGTTAAATGGGAAAATCTATGTATTGAAATTATTCTTTTTGGAAAATTCTTTTTTCACCACTGAGTGGATTATAATAATAGGTTTTTAATGGATTAAAAATATTGATTTGAAATGGATGTGTGGTGACCTCATCAGTGAACAAGTATTGATAAATCATTAAATGGTTTTCATAGAACATGAATGTACTTGACCAGGTGTGGATTTTTAAAGAGGAATACTCGTGTATAAGGTCAGTATTCCATGTGCTTTAAACGGAATATTTTTCTATGTTTTATGAAATATGAAAAATTATGGTCTTTAATTGACCCATGTATTGATTTAAATGTCCTTGGGGACCGTGCATACTTTATTTAAAAATAAAGTAAATGGAAATGGTAAACTTGGGTTTGATTAATAGTTAATTAGCTTTGAGAACATTTAACAAAACTATATTTTATTAAAGTGTGAAATGGTTTTATTGGGAATTTAGTAATATATTATGAAATTAATGGAACATGGAATAATTAGATGAAGTAGTATTTATTTTTAATATAATGGTTGTGGATGGTTATACATGATGTTTGCAATCATTACTAGATTCATGGAGTAATATTCTATGATTTATGACTCATGTCTAATGGTTCTGGGGTACTCAACAGATTATCCACTATAGTTTTTGGGGTGGAAATCTAATCCTCTATGGACCCCAGTGCACAATTGTTTTCAGAAGATGGAAATTTCTCTTAAATCTAGGGTTATTGACATGTCATTTAATATAAAGGTTTGGATGGTCATACTTTTCATATTAGACCCCAGTTGGATACTTAGAATAATTCTCCAGGTATTTAAGATTGTGACCTATTGGTTGGGATGGATGGAAATGGGGAACCCGATCCTAGATCGATTAGGGGACTAAGGCTCCTCATTTTACAAATATTGACCCCTGCGATATAAAAAATAGTATACCTTTTTTTTAGATTCATGTCTGATGGAAATGGGTACCTTTTGGAAAATATATTAAAAGAGATCAATTGTAAATTGTTAAATATTGTAACATGTTTTACTGATCTTCTTGTATATAGTTATTACATTCTGTAGATTCACTATTAAAATAACTAGTATTTGATTTAGAAAACATATTTGGTGGCCTATAGTGGTTTTCTGAAAACATTCTCATCCCACTATTTCACTTCCATGCCCAAGTAGTTCATAAATGTATACTATAGACACATTTTTTGTCTAAGAACCTTGTTTACTATTGTATGGTTAGGAATGATTTCTCGAGCATTATTAGATGACAAAATTAGTTTTCCTAAATTATTTAATTGAGCCTCTTGTAGTTTAATTTTTTATGTTATGTAACATTCCTATTGGGTCTTTGGTTGTATGTATCACAATGTTTTTTGGTCTATTATAATATTCTATATAATTAAAATAGTTTTCATATTTAGTTTATTTATTATTATCTCTTATTTATATGCATATGATATTTCTTTGTTTATTGATTGTTTTTTAATATGATATGGGGGTATAGACTCCTCATAGTTCCACTTTAGACCCCCAGTAATTTTCTACTCGCTCTGGCATACGTGGAGGAGTGCTATAGGTCATGTGGTGAACCATACCAGGGTACCATTTAGTAGAATATATTTTGGGATGTTATAAATTATTAGTGTGAAAATATATATTTCAAAGGGCTGTTGTCTGTAAAACATATCATGACCATACCTAAGTTATATAGGAAGAATACCGTGAATTTTAATTCATTGGAATTCAATCTAGAAGCATTATTGTTGTATGATGGTGATGCGGTAACATATTTGTCGAGAAAACTGAGGATTCATTATCATAAATACCAATAACATGTATTGGAGTTTCAATTTATAGTGCACCACATGTCATATTTTGGTATTACCTATTTAGATAGAGTTTTTCAGCGAATGCTGATAACAAGAGCCTATTATACATTTTCTCTTACTAGGATATAATCTATTTGAATTAATATTCAGATATGTATTTAAAATCATTCGATTTGGAGTTGATATTATCCCCTAGTAATGGAAATTTTTTCATCGATGTGTTGAGTAGAATGGAATAGATGAGGTTAATTCATGATTCAATCCATGAGTATAATATAATGTCCATCTTTAATAACATGCATTTTAACATTTAGGATTATTACATATGATCAACACATTCATATTCATCTATCACTAATTTACTCCTAAATATATTGAATAAAGATAATATATTAGATTTAGATTTTATATGAATGTATAAGTATATATCTGGTGGGGAGTTTCTACCAAATCAGTCTCTTTATTCAAATGGTATTCTAAATGTCTAAGGTCATATTGTCGTCCCTATGAGCATAAATAGATATTTTGAATGGGATTAACTCACCTAAACGATTCGTGTAAATAACTATTAGAGTCATATGTATCATGATATACACATTTATTTTTGTTGGACTAGGAGTAAGTGGAACATTATGGTCTTCATCAATGGCTCTCAACATTTAATTAGGTATAGACCATATACTAGAGACCTAAATGTATAATTCAGTCATTTAAAATTCCCGAGTTAAACTTGTCTGAGGTAACAATGGAATTATTTATAGGATTTTTGAGGAATACCTATGTAATTGATGCAGTGTGGATGATTGTTGATTGATTTACTAATTCTTCTCCTTTTATTTTTATTTAATATCAATTTTTAGTTGATGACCTTGTTAAGATATATGTTTTGAAGATAGTGTGTTTTGGTGGAACAGTAATGATATTCATCTCAGACTAGGACTAAAAAACAAAATTAGAATTATGGAGAAGTTAAATAAGGATCATATCATGTAATTTAATTTGACCACAACTGACCATCATTAGGAAGATGGGAAATATTCACTAAAAAATCCATAATATTAAGGTAATTCATAGAGATTGTTTCCTAGACATTATAGGTTTTTAGGAGAAACATTTGGTTATTTTTGAGTTAGTATACAATAATTGTTCATCAACATAAACCAATATGTCCCCATTTGAGAATTTATATTATGTTAATTTTAATTCTCAAATTTGAAAAATATAATCTGATGGGGTTAGTGACGGAAGAAACATGTCTTTTGTCAGATATGTAAGACCATATCCAGTTAATCACGAAGTAGATGTGGAAATTTCATTGTAGGAAGAGGTTATCTGAAATCTTATAAATCCATACAATATATTTTGATCTGGGTTATAATTTATTTACATATTTTTCAATATGTTTGGGGAATAAGTTTACTCTGAAACAATAGAAAATGGAACATATATATATGGGACTACATGAGATTGCGGGGAGGATCTGTACGATGGTGCACTAATTTCATCTTCCTATGTTTTATATTCATATAATTTATATATTTAATGTATCATAGGTTAGAGGGTATTATTCTTATCTATCTCGTATTTTACATAATGAAGACATCAATATTAATTTCAATGTATCATTTATTGATCATATATTTTATAGTTTGAAACTTCGGGATACAATAATATGTGGGAAGATAAGTCTTTTTTTGTGGGTGTTGTGGTATCACAATAATTTCCGTGAGTAAATGTGGGTTGAGATAGTAAAATGATAGTAAAATTTCTAGAGTTATTCAACGAGAGTCCATGTGATCATTGGGATCACAAATTTCGTTTCATTGGTGTTATGTTTCAGTTTTTGTTACTTCCCAGGCCTATTTTTGGTGTGTAATTGTTTAATATTTGGACAAAAACATAATCATAATTAAATTTATAACTAAATATTAAATTTAATCTCATGTTCTATATTGTAATCTTTAAAGGGATATTATATATAAGTGGTATTTTGTGGAATCTTTTTTGGGGTGAATCCTTAGCTCGACCACGTTCTTTGGAACACGATAGAGGTGTTTGGAGTGATAAGAAAGCTTAGAATATGGTCATGGGAATTGTGAAGTGGTTGATGTTTGATTTCTTCTATTATTCATCATATTTTATATAAAGAGAGGCACTGGGATTGTTTCATCTAGTTGGATTTTTTTTGGAAAATTTATTAAAATTATGATGTTTTGCAAACTTCTCATAGACACTTATAAGTATAAAACATTATATAATTAAATTAAGAAATATATAACATTATATGATTCAAATGTAGTTGGAAAATTTCTTATTTAATGGGGAAAAGAATATTAAATTTCAAAAATTGAAAAAAATTATGTTATTTCTTGAAGGAAGTAACTATACATATAAAAATTCAAATTATACATTATTTTTTGTAAAATTAAAAACATTAATGACTTGTATAATACTTTTATTTATGAAATTATTTGTAATATATGGAAATCCAAATTAGATATTAAGAAAAATATATTATTCATGAAATATATTTTATATTTTTGTTTTCTAACAAAGGGGAAAATCCAACATGTGGTAGAAAACCTTATGTACGAAGAATATGTTATACATCAGATTTTTCTATGTAAAATATATTATATATGAATCCAAATATATTATGTATGACATATAAACTTGTAAAATTACATACATATCTGGATAAATTTCTTAGATATGAATATAATGTTACTCATTGGATTTCATGTAAGTAAAATATGATACAAATGACCAAAAATATATTGTGTACAAATTCTATCTACGTAAAATATCTAATTTATTTGAAAATTTTTTCTATATCAATATTAATATATTAAATATAAGAAGAATAACTTACATATAGAACTTTTATTGAGAAAAATATACTACATATCAGTAATACGAAATTCATAGGATGAAGTATCTTCTGTATAGAGTTTTTCCATAGGGAGAAACAGTACCTATGAATATTATGTTATATATAAATTGAAATATATTTACCATTGTATATTTATAAAACTGGAAAACCCTTTGTTTTAAGAATATTTTATGCATCCCAAAAATTATTATGTAACAGTTTTTTAGGGGAACCATATGTATGAATAAAATAGGTTTAATATGGGAAGTTCCGTTGAAAATAATTTATTGTTACTTGTATATCTTACATATGCTAAGAAAACATGAATTTTTAAAAAGACCACAATTTCATAGATAATATATATATTATGTATATGAATTTTTGGGATGATTCATGTGTTTTATTATGGGGGTTTCTAGATTTTGTTATTTTTTTAGTGAAACAATAGTATTAATATTCACATTAAATATATTAAAAAAATTAAAATTAACTATTTTTGAAAAATATGGTCCCCTTCATGACATGTACATCAAAAAAAATTAATGTAAATTACTTATTCCTTTATTCATTTCTGAGTGATATATTCCTGATTTCTTAAATGTTTTATGAATAATTCAATTTGGGTGGTAAATAAATGTTAATATAAACCATAATACATTCCTCTATCAGTTTCTGATTATATTTTATATTATCAAACATGTTGTGAGTGTTGGTTCCATATTTTAGGGTTTTTTTCGAAAACCTAATTTCATCCTTTTTAAAATGGTTTAATGGATCATATTTGAAAAGTGACTACCATTATGCATATGATTTGTGGTTATTAGTTTATACCAAATTTATTACAATATTCATCTCTGTGTATGATGTGTGGTTGCACTGACCAACTTCATGGTTGACCTAAAACATAAAATAATCACTTATAATTATATCCTTCATGACCAAAAAGTTATTCGGGTTTTGACTTTCTCATTTCTAGAATTAAAATCTCAATGTCACCACCAAGTGTGGTTGGTTGGATTTTGATGAAAATGGCGATTTTAATGGTAATCTAACGGGTGAGATAACATTTATTTGAGATTACCGAGTGGGAATCTCATCCCTGTAACAATATAATTACATTTGAGGTGACATGGTGAGTTTCTCTTCCAACAAATTGTTTATACATATTTGATTACAAGGTAGGACTCTGTTTCCCCATATTGTGTTTCATATGAGATTATTGATTGGGATTATCTTCTCACATAGTAATTTTATATTTCATTATCAGGTTGGACACTCTTATCCAAGAATATGTATTTTTAAATGGCATTATCATGTGTGGAGAAATATCCAAAAATAATTTATACATTAGATTAATTGGTGGGTTATATAATTCCACATTTGTTATTAACATATGAGAATATTGGTAATTAAACACATCCCTCAAGTTTTTTTTATTTAAAAGGATTTGCATGATACTCTTCCCTAGTATTATTTATATAGGATATTTCCAAGGTGGAAACTTTTCCCTGAGATAAGTTTTCTGTTATAACATTCCATGTTAAACAGTTTACAATAAGGGTCTATGTTGTTGTGGTTAAACCCAAGTCTCACCATAGACTTTAGTATTGACTAAATTTATTTCTTATTAATTCTTTTGTTTTTTATGCACATTTACATAGACTAAATGTACATTGGGTCATTTTTGGTAGTGTCCTAATAAAATGTAATAACACTCCTTACAATACATTGTCGTTACTAAATTAAACATCATTATCATAGGAAAAGATAAAAGTTATAGGACCATATGTTTTTTGGTCAACCGATATGGTAATGATAGAGCTATAGAGATGGGATCGAGATAGGAATTCTGAAATTTTTTTTTATTTTATTTTATTTTTTTATTTTTTGACTACATTTTATATGATCTTCCCATGGGGATTATAAAGCTTCATGTATTCATTATTTGACTAATAAAACATTCATTTTTATATTTCATGTGTTCTATAATATTTATTGTATCTTTTTTTGATATCAAATGCCCTGATTATAAATATATAATATATTGTTATCAGATCCATTGTTCATTATAGCATTGATACAATGTTATAGTCCCTGCATGGTAACACCATTGAAAATAATTTCTAAGTGGATGCTTCTTGAGTTTGAGAAGGTTTATCAAAGGACTTGTAGCCCTCAGATCCGGACACTATGGACTGATATGGCTCGAGGTGATACATTTTTAATTTAAAAAAATAATATTTATATCCTTATAATTATTAATAAAATGAAATTATACTTTTACTTTTAGTAATTGTATAATTATAATATTTAATATATTATTATAATATGAAAATTAAAAATTTAATATATATATATATATATATATATATTATTGATGTGTATTTTAATTCCTTTTCTATGAATTCATCTAATTATTTTGGAACATAATTATACATTTGTATACATGATGATAATTTTTTAAACAAAAATCATTTAGACCAATAATATTTTAAGGTCTTTGAGGTTGTGAAATATCCAGAGAATTTATGCATTTCATAAATTGTTATTTATGTATTTATTTTTTAAAAATATAAAACTAAAGTATAATTTAGTATATTCTATGATATTTATATTAAATTTTGGTTTATAAATTATGATAATGTATAGTTATTTAAATAAAAAAAATTATTAACACAAAAGGAAATATATTACTATTCATATAAATGATCCATTTTCCTAACTATAGGATTTGAGGTTCAATTGTTTGTGAATATTATTGCTTATTAATAAAATTAATTCTTATATAAATGTTAATGCCCATCTTGACATCATCTTCTATCTATAAATCATTTCGATTGATTTCAAGATTCTTTATTTTTGATATAACCATGTTTATAAAATCATTACTTTAAAATGTGACGATTGTTTTCATTTATAAATCACTTATTAGTCATAGTTTTGATATAATTATAACGATAAAAAATTATTAAAACCCATCTTGTAAAACATTTCTTTGGTACAATGTTATAAAAAGTAATAATATTGATGTTATATTGGATTTCATAAGGTGTAATTCAAAAAAATATTAAAATAGATAGTTATTGGAAAAGGTAATATTTTTATTGAACGATAATTTATAATTGTATATTAGTTTTAGAAATTGAAGGATTTAGTTAAAATCAAATAATAAATTAATTAAAAGAAGAAACTATAGTTATTTACATAAGTTAATTTTTATGTAAGAGATATGTCTTATAATTTTTATAAAAAAATTGGTGAACCACATTAATCCTAATGGGGGACTCCTCAACACATTGTGGGAACCAAGTGGTTTTACCATGTACAGAGGTCCACCCCAAGATAACCTCAATAATAGGGAAATAGATTAAGGATACTCTCAAGGGTGGAATAGGTTCAAAAATAACACATCCGAGTATAGCACAGTCAGGCTGTAGCCCAATGTGAGCAAGGGTTAGGGGAGTATACTTGCAGGCTTGGGTTGTTTTTTGAACCACATTCACATTTTAGGTAATAATGGAGAACAAAACAATGTTCTGTTTTGATCTAGGGTAAAAGTATTCGATCCAGTAAAATCATTTCAATTTGATATGCATACCTCAAAAGCTTAATCGTTCACCCCATCATCTTCTTCCATGATGAAAAATTCGTCCAAGCCCTCACTATTCATTAATTATTATCCTATATACCAAGACAAACAAAATTTATCATATTAATCTCCACCCACTCATGATGACCTCTTCACCTGCACCTTTCAATTCAAGAAAACGTCATCAACGTGACCTATACATAGTGTACTACACTTTCAATTCGATGAGACTTGACCTCCGAATGTTTTCAATTCCAAAACCCACAGATACCATCACCATGTAATGAACCTTTCTCATTGAATAATCTTATACATGTGATGTGTGTAAATTCATATAAATATATATCATTAAAAAATTAAAATTGAGTTTTTCTATCTCAAAAAAAAATCATTACTTTTACTTAATACCCTTGGTTGGTCGAAAAATATTAATATTAATCAATTATGTTATGCCTCGATTAAGCTCTCCTAGGGTGGTAGGTTCGTAGTAATTCATATATTGAATTATTCCATCAACATTATAGCTTACCTATGATGAAAAATATATGTATTCTGAACTAGTATATATATACTTGTGTGTGTGTGTGTGGGTGTGGGTGTGTTTTTGTGTGTTCATGGAAGAAACCCATTCCATCATTAGATTTCCCAACCTCACCTCTTCATTTTATCAATTCATCTACCACTGGTATGATTAATCTCAAGAAATATAGTACGTCATTGCCTTTATTTTTATTTGGAACCTTTTGAAAGAAGGGTTCCCTCCCATCGATTTCCATTTCCATTAAGATTAATTTTATTTTTGAAAATAAAAACAGTAATATATATTTAAAATTATAGGTTATATATATATGTATTATTATTGAGACACATCAATAAAATATTTTTTTAATTTAAATTCATGATATGTAATTTCACATTTATATTTTTTTCAAAGGTATATATATTAGTGTTACATTAAAATTCATTGATTATTTAATTCATTATATTCATGCATTTTCATACATATATTTATATAATGTTGTATTAGATTTATATATGTTTATATTGTTTTTCAAGAATATTTAAATTCATTTGTACCATTTTAAAATTATCCATGTTATTATTTTTCTATAATTTAAATTCCTCCTTTATATATAATATATTATTACTATTTATATTTTAGGTGATAGATGGATTTATTTTCAATGTTATATGGGATTATACTTATGGTCAATGATTATATTTCTAAACACACGCACACACACAGACAGATATATATATATATATATATTTATTTATATATATGAACCACAATATTTTATTTGGTTATGGATCATATTTTTAAGTTTTTTTAGGAAAAATGAAGGAAATATTATTTTTCTAATTACGCAACATTTACCAAAATTGATGCATTCAACAACATTTTGACCGTGTAAAGTCCAAGTACATTACTATATGGTGACCTAAAAGATAGATTAAGTCTGGGTCTGGTGAAAGATACTACATGGCATGCTGTATTTATGACCACACTGTGTAATTTACTTTTTATTTTATATATCAGATGGGGGTTGCATATCATTAACGGAAAAATCTTCTACCCGTGTTTCGTACAAGAGAACTGGGAGCGACTGACGAACTCTGAGCCCCCGATTATCTATTTAGGGTCCGATTGAGACATTGTCAGTTGCATTGGAATCCCACCAGTGTGTTATAAAAAAAACTTACAGCCGTTCTTCTGGATTAATTCTATCGATTGATTTATAAATGGTGGCGAATATTTCACCATTTGTAGATCTATTCCATTTTGGCCGAATCTAGGTCTGGGGTTTAAGATTATCAATCTTACAACATTGAGGTTTGTGGTTTTTTCATTTCAGGGGGTTTATTTGGATTATATATGCTAAAATATTTATATACCCACATTTTTTGTAATTCATGATTTTGAATTAAACCTTGTTATTTGTTGTTATGGTTTGGTTGATGGATAAAGGGATTTTTTCTTATGCATAATGTTAGATACGTTGTCAATGGGACTCCAATTTATTGTGTTACCTTGATTGATTGTTTATGAATTTTTCATCTATGTTTTATTTGAGGTGTACCTTTTTTCCATGCATTGATTGATTTTGATGGAGTATAAATGATTATGTAAAATTCCTTTGATATGCATTGTGAATGTTTACCCATGTAGTAATAATAAATTACTTGATATTCATTGATATGAAATAATTTCTATTTAGATTGTTTCCAATGGACAGTGAGATACATGGACCAGGAAGACTGAGGGGACTTCATATTATTTTCACAGGGCTGTGAGTTCCTGGGTATTGATATTTTACTCAAAGATATTAAACTATTGGAGATTTCCCAGGCGGTCATGTATATTTGATGCTACATTGGAAAGAAGGGGTTAGATAGTGATATAATTCATAGATAGTTGTTATTTAATGAATTGGTGCTATGTTGTACCAAAGAGTTTAAACCACGATAGAATTTTCAATGGGTTATTTGCAAATAATTGAATTATTGTGACATGTCTTCCTAGATAGAGATCAATCATGGATTCAGTCTTACATGATTGTTTATATGGTCTTCTGAGACATCTATTTAGTTACATTACATGGGGGATATAGACCTAAGGCTAGATCCTACTGTTACATGATTCAATAGATGGATTGTAAATGTTTAATTAATGTAATTTTAAATAGTAGGATTGGTTACCTTTTACTACATTCTAATTTATTACGTCTTTTCTTGCATATTATATGTAATATATAACCACAGACAGTTAGGCCCAGATCATTTGGTTGTTTCCTATTAGGATTCATTTGACAGCCTATTTGGGTAATGTATTTGGACCAAACAAGATTATATGGTTGCAGGTAAAGATAGGGTAATGTTCCCTTCTTCATCAGGTACATAATTGTTGTTGGAGCTAGAGAGAATGGGTCCATGAGGATGCTTGTGATTCTGTTAGAGTTTATATGTTCTTTTGTACATTGGTTTCTATAATACATTCAAGCATTGTAATAGGTTTTTATATTTTCATAGATACATATTACATGCACAATATATATATATATATATATTGTGACTTTTATTGGATTTACATTCAGTCTTCTACTGTTATTTATATTTGGAATTATTGCTTCGAGTTTTGTTTTCAATATATTTCATACTATTTAAACATTTCCTGTGTTGGTATAGTTTCCCCAATATCACTCTTTCGCCCACGCTTCTTGATGGAATCCTCTTCAGATTGAAGAAAATGTGCATGAGGTATTTGGACAAAATGGGTTGGAGGAACATTTTGTTGGCAGCTAGATCTGGGGCATCACAATGTGGTATTAGAGGAATTTATTTCATTCTTTGTCTTACTGTTTTGAGAAATTATAATGGTATCGGAAGGAAATGGTGATTGGTAATCAGTTTCTCTCTGGAGTAGATACTATGTGTATTGGGAAAATCCATGTTACCTCGAATATTTAAAATTTTCTATTTTTACAGATATTACAGTTGATTTGTTTTCATCATTAGGTGATACAGAAGTATTGTGCTGTTATCATTTATATTATTTATGAATTTATTCTAATTCCACTAGATGAGATAAGTGTCATACATATCATGCATCATATTGGCACGTGTTAGATATCACATACCATGCATTCTTGCCATTCCATTTACAGAGTATTACTGATTGCATGTTGTTGTGATAGATGTAGTTCAAGATGTGTATGATGTTAGGATAGAGGTTGTGATGTAAATACCAGTTATTTTGATAAGGTATTGGTTTATGTAATGTATCAATTGGATGGATACCAAGCTCTAGTCACATACGTGTTATGAGACCTCATAGATTAGAATTTGGTGGATCATGTTTCATCCTTAATTTAATTCTATTAAGATATGATATTAATATGGATTAAGAAATTTGATATCTGGGTTTTATGGTCTCTCACAGATTAGAAAATGGAATCCCTTTGCCAAATTTATTATATTTTGGGGTTCTGGATATGTTTCACATACATAATGTTTGTAAAATCCCAAAAACAGAACATTTGATGTTATGAACACACACCATATGTTATTCTATTATGAAAGAAATGAATTTTATTAAGTACATTTTGTGTAGTTGTAGACCGTGTGACTCACTATGTGAGAAGGGATTCTATGTTGGTAAATATGTAGTGGAACACTCCATGTATTGGGATTACACGACGTGCTGTAGTCGACCGTGTATCTGGCCGAGTGTCTAATGACACGAGTACATGTAATTTTTCTTGTACATGCCATGTCTAGAGTGTGCACATTGTGTATTGTTACACCAACATAATCATGTAGTTATAGCCATGTAGAAGTACATAGGGATGGGGGGAATATTCACTTTCACACCAGGTCCCAGGAGGAAGAGGTTGTGTGTATGGGGCGTTACATGACCCTGTTGGCAGGGGTACATGTCAACGACAAGGCATAAGGGAACACTCCATGTAGTGTTTTACACACTGTGAAACCAAATATTGAAAAACATGAATGAATTCCTTCACCTGCTCTAATCCTACACTTCTGAGTTTCAATTTTTGTTAATCTCAAACTACGGTCTGCACTTGACCTTACAAAACAATGAAAACAATATATCTTATGATTTTTCACCAATTAAAATTCCATGATCTGACATCATAAATGATTTATTAAATACTAACAAGAGATCCTCTCATCATGCCCGTGTTGGTACCATCTATTATACTGGATGACATTGTTGATGCACAGTTTTATGAAGACTTCATGAGGATAATTCAGACCATTCAGGGAGCACCACATCCTGTCCCGACTGTGGAAGAGTGGACATGGGTGTTCCAGACATCCTCATCCTCCCACATTTTGATTCGATTTAGGTCTATAAGATTCACAACCATGATATAAGGCCATTCTTTCTATCATCGATAATATAATGATTCTTCTAGAGAGGATATTAAATCTATCTATTTACATGCTATGTGATTCTCCCATGAGAGGGTGGGATGTTATCTCATAGGTTGGATATCATCATGATTTTAATTGGGAAGAGTCCCAATGTAACATTTATGGTTACTTTTACCCTGAGACATTGAGGGGTGATTGACCCTAGAAGTTCAAGAATTTAGAGTAGGGAACTATTTTAGTAATGGATATATCTTTATTCTTAAAAGAGATTCAGTGATTTTCACCTATTCTAGCAGGGATGCATGATCAATAGCTGAGAGATTTGAGGATGGTCTCGGGTATTACATCTGATCACATTTGAATTTTTTCGGGCCAAATTTGGTGATTGCTATATTAAAGAAAGCATTGATTACTGAGTGTAATATGGGGGTGTTTGGAGCTATATGCCTGGGCAGTTTTGCATCCAGGGCTAGTACACTTTTGAAGGATTCAGGCAGTGTTGTTGGAATCCTTCATGCACGGATTCTAGAAGTAGGGATGTATCCTTGTTTATATAGATAAGGTTTTACGTGTGCACGAACAGTGGGAACATGATACCAAAATGCCCAAAAGAACAAGTATGTTGCCGATATTGCAGAATGATGGGTCATATTCAGCATTTTTTATGATTTCCTCACCATCACCTAGTGAGAGGGGATCTGTTATGACTCCACATACAGGATCGGGGCCTCCAATTCCTCATTGGTCAGGGAACAGGTGTTCGTTAAGACATTTAGGTCGAGAAGGTTGTCATGGCCACGGTAGCCAGATGTCAGTTTTGTTGTGAAATAAGGGTGGATCAGCTCAGGGTATCTTGGTAGGGGTGCATGGTTGCAATACCTGTCATACGTGTTTGATGGACTAGACATAACAAGAGCAGGATCCAAGACCCTCTATGGTTAGAGGTGGGATTCTAGTTACGTTAGTTTTTTCTTCTAATCTTTCTCATATATGGGCATCCCATATTTTTATATCTGGAGTCATTTTGTATATCCTTCATCTCTATATCATTACATCTTATTTTGTAAGGACTCTATAATCTTTTTTTGGGATTATGATTAAATGTGAACTTCTATGTAATTAGATTCCTCTTGAGATTAATTTTTGTCACTTATTATAGAACCTCTATGTCCTAGGGATGACTGTCTTCTATGTCCTTCATGGAATTGACTGGTTGGTCTCCATTCAAGATTATTTTGACTACTATCTTTTCATGGTGAGTTTCATGTCAATAAATGGCATATACTTTCAAAAAAGGGAGAATGTGATGTTCAGGTGAGTAGAGCAGGACTCGAGCATCATGGGTTGTGAGTAATTACAGACCATCTTGCTAGTTTATATATAGATGATCAGGGGACTTCACAGATGGGAATTCCTCTAGTGGTTGATTGTTTTAAAGATGTATATTCCGATGACTTTTCAGGTTTAACTCTAGAAAAATGGGTTGTTTTCTCTATCGATCTTGTTCTAGGAGTAGAATAGGTCTCCATTCCTCTTTATAGGATAACTACACCAGAATTACCAGATCTCAAGAAGAAGTTAGAGGAGTTAAAGGGAAATGGGTTTTGTCTAACCCAGTACTTCTCCTTGGGGTTCGCTTATCATTATTGTGAATAAGGAAGATGGTATCATCCTACATTTTATGGATTATTAGAAGATGTACCTATTGACGGTCAAGTACTGATAACCCTTTATAAGTATTTATTGTCTATTTGGTCACCTTTGTAGAGTCTGGGTGTTCATAGATATTGATTTGAGATCCAGTTATCCCCAGTTCCATGATAGACAATCAGAAATTTTTATTACAACCATTCATAGTTGGTATGGTTTATAATATTATTTTCTATTTTCGTTTGGTCTCACAAACGCACCAGTAGTTTTTATTACACTGATGAATCGAGTGTTCCATACTTACATGGTTTTTTTGAGGTAGTCGAAATGAAATTTATCTTAGTGTACTATCATGTTCTATAGGACCATGCTACCCATCTTAAGATTGTATTGAGTACACTAAGAGAGCATTAGTTATATTCTCTGATCACCAAATTTCATTTATGAAAGGATCTTATTTACTTCCTAGGTCACCACATCTCAGTGAAAGAAGAATCATTAGACCATGAAAAGGTGAGAGTGGTATTATCTAGGGAGCATACAAATAACATTGTTGGGGTACCGAGTTTTCTGGGGCTGGATGAATACTATTGATGTTTTATTCATGTATTTACACACTTAGTAGTTCCACTGAATGGCCTATCATAGAAAGGTGTGAAGTATTTGTTGATATATTACTATAATTCTGACATTTTATAGCTGAAAGGGAGTTTTATTTTATCCCCGATACTTATTTTTCCAGATCTTCGAAAGAGTTCCAATGTTTACAATAACACATCTGGTATCAGGAAGAGAAAAATGCTTATGAAGACATTTTTAGGGATGAGTTTTTTCATTTTCGTGGGAGAGTATGGGTGTCATTAGACAGACGTGATGAGCTGTTGCGATATTATCATACCCAAGTATGGCCAGTTCATCCTGGTGTCACCATGATGTATCAAGACCTACATTGTTAGTATTGGTGCTGAAGAATGAAAAGTGATGTAGCTAGTTCGGTTAGGATATATTCCACATGTTTGAAAGTGAAGGTGGAATCTCAGTGATAGGAAGGGCTATTATAGTAGTTACCCTTTCCTGTGTCTATGTGGAATGTTGTTGTGGTGGATTTCGTGATGGGTATACCAAGTTCATATCAATGAAATTATTATTATTGGTTCTTGTTGACAGAATCACGAATGTTGCTCGTTTCCTACCAATAAAGGATATATACAGTGTTGATGAGCTCGGGTGTATGTAACTCTGAGAAAATAGAATGTTTTCATGGGGTTTCATACTCTATCATTTCAGACAGGGAATCCTGGTTTACTTATTGTGGCTTGATGGAACTATAGATTCCTTTGGTTACATAGGTACTCATGATTAAAACAAACCATCCCAGATAACTGTCCAATTCAGGAACATGATTCAGGTATTTGTCGAAATTTTTTGAGCATGTCTCCAAGATTTTGGGGGTCGTGGGGGAGACACACACCCCTAGTGATGTTTTTCTGCATTAATAATTATCGGAAAATGATTCAGATGGAACTTTATGAGGCTTTGTATAGTAGGTCATGTTGATAACATCCATGTTGTTTAGAGATAGGAGAGGCAACTATGCTTGGAACACATCTTTTCCAGGAGACCAATGTGATGGTGGAGTTTATTTAGAAATGGATGGTTACTACATAGTCTCCCCAGGAATATTATGTTGATCGATGAAGACGAAATCCGGACATCAAGGTTAGAGATTGGGTTTCCCTACGTGTCACACCAAGGATGGGATATAAGAGGATTATGAGATAGGGTAAACATACACCGAAATACGTCAGATCATTGGATTTTTTGGAGAGAGTCAGTCTAGTTGCCTATCGGTTGTAGATACCTCAGAGGTTCCGAGATATGCACAGTGTCATTAATGTATCTCAACTACAATGTCAGTTTTTATACATATATCATGTTTTTCAACTAGGGGATATTGATTTGGATTTGGACGCATCTTCTGAGGAGCAGCCAATTTGGATTTTGGATTATAGAATGAAGGTTTTCCATGGAAATTTTTTTCCTCTAGTATAGGTTCTATGGAAGCACATGTGAGTGAATGATGAGACATATGAGAGGGATGCCGACGTTCAATCGTAGTGGCCAAATTTGATCACAAATTCTTCTTCACCGCCCATTGAAGGGAAATTAGGAGATGAATTGATTAAGGGGATAGATTTTTGATAAACAAGATCTTCTTTTTAGGTATGGATCATGTTTTTGAGTTTTGTTGTGGAAAATTGAAGAAAATGGGATTTTAATAAATACACGCTCTTTAAATATGAGTACATGTCGTGTGCCTAGAATTCCTTGTACATCTTCATTATGAAAATATTATGGCGGAGTACATGGTTTTGTGGGGAAATTGTAGACCATTTAATATAGGGGATGGTTAAGGCTTTTACATGGAGTTTTGTTTTAATGAACAAGTTTTGTACTTTTCTTTTTATACGATACATCATAAGGGGGTCATGTATCATGTATAGACACACATTCTTCTCCATGTGTTTCATACAGATGCATTTTGGAGTGACCAACAAACTCCACACCCCCTATTCTCCATTTTAGCTCAGATTGAGACACCATCAAGTGATTTAGAATCCCACGGGTATGTTCTCAAAACTCTAGGAGTATTTCATCCTAATTCCTTCTCTCGATTGAGTTATTAAGGGTTGAGGGGTTTTTAACTTTTTTGTAGATCTACATCGTTTTAGGCCTATACAAGGGTTTAAATTCAATTATATTGTTCGTATGATATTGAGGTAGGTGGTTTTTTCCTTTTGTTGATTTTCTTGGGATTATATATTCTAAAAGTATTGCATACCCTCGTTTTGGGAATTTTATGATTTGTAATTAAACCATGTTATTTTTCTATTATGGTTCGGTTGATTGATAATGGGTTGTTTATTATTCCTAAGGTAAGATACCATGTCTAAGAGATTCCAATTAAGAGAGTTTCCCTTGATTAATTGTTTGTGACAATTTTATATATGTTTCCTATGAAGAAAACCTTGGTTTCTGTGCCTTGTTTTCATAGGATGGAGTTAAAATGATTATGTGAAATGCCTCTGACATTCATTGAGAATGTTTATCCATGTTTTAGTTATATATTACATTATCTTATTTGATATGATATGAACGGTATTTATTTATTTTTCAATTGGACCATGATTTCTTTTGACTCGAATGACTGAGGGGACTTCGAAAATTTTTACAGAGGACCATGAGAGCTTTGGTGTATATATTTCACCCAAGGGGATTAGATTGTGAGATCCTTACCATGTGGTCATGTATATTTAATTCTATGATGGAACCATGGGGTTAGGTCATGATATAATGAATTGATTCGATTTCGGACCATATGGGATAGACAATATTTTCTTTCTCAGATGTTCAATTGTCAAAAATTGAATGATTATGAAGAGACTTCCATGACAAAGCACAAGCTTGGATTTTGTCTTGTTTGATTGTATAGATGATCTTTCGAGACATCTATTTTATTTCATTACACTCGGGATACTGAGCATAGGATAGATCCCAATGGTACATTATTCAATGGATGAATAATAAATGTAACGTTAATTTAATTGAAAACTGAAGGATTTGTTTCCATCGAGTACTTCACTGTTTGTTGCTTGTTTTCATCCATATTACATACAATATATATATTCACTAATTTTTAGGCACATGTCATTTGGTGGTTTCCTATAGGGATTCATCTCACACACTATTTGGGACATGTAAATGGACCAATGAAGATTATATGATTGTAGAAATAGATAAGGAAAACTACCCTTCTCCATCAGGTACTTGATTATTATTGGAGTTGGAGAGCATGGGACCAAGATGAGGCTTCTTATGCTGTTGGATTTTACATGATCTTTTTTACATTGGTTTGTGTATTTTTTCTTGCATTGTGACAAGTTTGACTTCATTCTTAGATATATATTCGATTAATCATATATATATATATATTGTTTATTTGGTTGGTTTTACTTTCATTATTCCTCTTTTATTCTTATTTGGTATTATTGCGTTCAATATTGTTAACTATCTATTTTCTTATATGTATACTCTTCCAATGTGAACCTAGTTTTTTTAATATCACACAATGGCCCTCACTAATAGTCAACAACCTCTTGAGTATAAGAAATTTCATTTGGGTTTATGTGACCAATCAGGATCGAGGAACCCAGATCTGTGATTTACAATATACATAAATTTCAATATTATCACCTGGTTTTAATAAATAATAAATCCCATTAAAATCATAAATAATACTCAATTTATTATTTCCATGTTGAAAAACGATGAAATGGTTACTTTAGAAATGTTACTTTCTTATTTTTGCATGACTTATATAATAGCGTTTCTTATGATTCTTCTAATAAAGATAAATGATGTAACTATTATTTTATTTGAATTTATATTTACTATAACTATTATTTTGTTTGAAGGATATTAAAATTACATCATTATTTTATTCATAAAATCATAAATTTTAACGAGTTCTTAACATTCTCATTAAAGGATGAGTTTTAAATGATAAATGATTATAGTTTATGTCCTTTTTCAATAAAGTGTATCTCATAAGGTAATTTAAGAATTTATAATTACATGGATACCAATTAAAAATCCATGTAATTATGAAAAGTATAATTATCTAATGATTTAGTTTCACTAAATATAACATGTGGTTTTCTATTATAGATACCATTCAAATATTTAAATATAAATAAAGTAATTTATATGAATTTAATTCATTTTAATAATTTTAATTGAAAACCCACAATTAAAAATGTATATATATGCAAGGAAAGATAAAAAAATGTATGAAAAAATTTGGCACTTGGACATTATAAACATGAAAGGGGAGTGGGGAGTGAACCCATGCTTAAAGAAAGTGGGTAAGTACAAATATCCTCTAATGTATGAACTGGACAAATTTGATCAAAATAATTATTAAATTTTTATTATATATATCATTATTTTTATTAATAATTTTCAAAAGTGTATGTATTTTAAAATGATTATTATTATTATTTTCAAAGGATTGGTTATTTTCAAAGGATTTATATAATTTTCAAATGTATCTATATTTTTCAAAACCATAATAACTTTTTCATGGGCGTTAGTATTTTTAAATGAATCTAAATGATCATGTTTTCAATATAATATTCAAACATGTATTAAAAAATATATTATATTATGCAAATTGTTTTCAAATTGATGTTTTAAAAATTACAAGTAATTTCAATAGATTTTTAAACTATTTTCAAAATCAATGTATTTTGAAAAATATTTTCAAAAGTATTTTCAATGTTATTCTTTGATGTTATATTTATTCTTAAAAATTATTTTAATTTTCCTTTTAGAAACCCCATTCTAGAAAACTTTTCACACGCGATATTTTATAAGAAATTTTTATGATTACATATAGGTTTCTTAGAGTTATCTTCTATAATGAGGTAGGGTGACCAAAGTTCAATCACTTTCTTTAGATATTATTTTTTGTACTGGTAATATGTAATTGTGGTCCTTTCCTCCAAAGCCAATACCAAAAAATAACCTAATATGGTTATTTAATTATATTTTTAGTTACATTTTATTAAAAAAATACACAGTGTTTTTCCATACAAGATCTAGAAGCACAAGTCTAGGGCCACATATTTTAAAAGACAGTAAAATAATGGAAACACCCATGGGCCAACAAGGAAAACTCACCCCCCTCCATGGGTAGACTGAAATCATAGATAGCCCATTATAGTTTTTATACATGGAGACCCAATAATTAATGACCCAAGGCCCCTTTATCCTTGCAAAAAGGCCTTTTATTGAATAAAACTATTATAATACATCCTCTACAGCAGTGCCTACTATAGATCCCACAATTATATAGTACCAGTGCTACTTCAACCCCATCTACAGTACCGACTATAGTACCAAAACAAATCCCCCAATAAAGTCAGACGAAATTTAAATATTGATCATATATTGAATTACATGGTATATTTACCACTCATGAAATACCATTAGAAAATTCATTTATATAAGAAATAATATTATTAATAATATATAATATTGTTTAAAAAATGTTAATAAAAAATCCAATTTTTATATAAAATCAATTTCATATATATATATATATTAAAATAATTAATTAAAATAATTATAATAGATCTATATATGATAAAATTAAAATATATTTAAATGTAATTAAAACACTTCTTATATTTAATTTTATTGATTTATAATTAATAATAAACTGTTATAACCATTTATACATAAAAATATTTTTATCGATTTATTATCAATGTTTTTAAATTTACACAAATAATTAATAAAATAATATTTTTCATAACATATTAAATTTACTATAATTTTATTATTAATTTATATAATATTAATAAATTTATTCATTTTGGAGTTTTTCTAAGTTGTAAATTCACCTTATAATCCTACATTAGACCTGGGATGAAATCATGATAACAACCATTAGATATGATTTTTTATTCCACTATCAAAAAATAAAAATATAATTATTTGGAGAAGCGAAATGAATATTGCATTAGGTATAGCTGAATAACAATGAGTCATAGTGGGGTGTGACAAGAAGGGATCACGATGTTGTGATATATAGGAATTTTCATATGGGAAGATCAAAAGCAAGGTGAGTGTGTTGTAAATGATAAACCGGCCCAATATCCACACATATTTATGATTTGAGACATTTGGGTTCCCTTTCATAATGTGTCATAAGGTGTCATGGAATAATGGATGCTAGTATTATGATATATTGGCATGTGGTAGAGAATAAAAACATACAAATTTACATGGAGCAATAGGGGATGTAAAGAGAGATGTCATGCTATGACGCATGCTTCCCATTTGGGACATTTGGTCTTCCTTCTTTATACTATAAGGCATCTATAACTTGGGCCCCCAATCCTTATTTATGTAATAAAAAAGGTCCTTTTGGTGTTTCCAATCCTTATATGGGTGAGGAATGAAACATATGGGTCCCATCGTTCTTTTGTATTTTTTGATTTTATTAATTCTACATATTATAGATTGTTAAATTTATTATTCATAATATTATTACATTTATTATTCATGATATTAATAAATTTATTATATTCATAATTTTATAAATTTTTAATACTTAATATTAATTCATTTAAAATTCATATTATTAATACATTTAACATTCATAATAATAAATTATTAATTAATACTATTTATGTATTTATAATTTAGTTATTCATAATATTCATAGATTTTAAAATGGGTATATTAAAAATTAACATTATAAATTTATTATTTCTTATTGGATCTATTTATTATGGACACTCCACACAATATGGAAACTGTAGTATGTTTATGTTCAGTCATGCAAATATTTAGTTAGGAGTAGAAAACTTGGTGGGGGGAGGATTGGTCTAGGAAAGGCATGGTGTAGAACATGGAAATACCCTTGTTACCCAAATTATCAATACAACAACACATGTTGCATGTAAATATTGTAATTTAACCTATACTCTTTTCCATGAATGTTATAGTTTTAGAGATTCTCTCTATAGAGATTACCTCAAAATATTATTATTGATGATTGATGGAATTATCTATCGATTGTTTCTTCATTCAAAAAAATGACTTCATCCTATGGTTAATGTAATTTGTCAGAGGCTATGATATGAGTAATGTTTCTATAATATTTGTTGTATAAATGAATCATAGAGCAATGTCTACTGACGCTCTGAATAAAAATGAGATTGGAGAAGTAATTATGTTCTATTTTTTTTAAAAAAGACATAATATTTAGATCCCTAACATATCATTAAGTAGATTTTTTTTTCATTAAATAATCATCACTAACTAATATTTATGATTAATTGAGTTGAACCATCAAATTTATGACAAAATAATTTACGAGTGAAACCATTCAATATTTCTTGATTAATTTAGAGATGATCCTTATAGATATCTCTTAAAAATATAGGCATTCAGTGTCTTGTGATTAATTTAAATTTTTTATTATTATTACAATATTAAATTTACTTCACGGCATCTCAAATAGAAATCATGGGGCATTAATAATATTTCACTCATAACTAGCCTTCTATGAATTCAGAATTGGGTCCACCTTCACATTCATACTCGATCAAATAATATATTACCCATTCATGTAATCATTTTAACAAATTTTGGATCGAAATAATTGATTTAGATTATCAATATTCAAGAGGGGGTGAATTTTATCCTTAAAAATTTCCTTTGGAACCTTTAATGTTGGTGAAAAACTTTCATTTTCAATCATATGAAAAACTATGTTTGACAAGGTTCAAAAATGTAAATTCAGAAGACCTCCTAGTTCTACAAACGTGCAAGATTCCAAATATTGGGTTTAGGAAATGAATCGTAAGAAAATTTTACAAGGAAAAAGAATCTGCATTAAAGGATATAGAATCATACTAATTTGGTTATACAAGTACAAGAATGTATAATATAGTTATACTTTATTTATTAATCAAATTGTTGTGGAAAATTAACATAAAATAAGAGAACAATTATGAAATCTTTTAACCCAATGAGTAGGGCATCCAACAACCATGGATAATGTTCCCTTGATTTATACTTTCAAGAATGTCTATCTTACCCACACCTGGGTTGGACCTTAATTGGAATATCAGAGTCTGTTTTGCTATCCCCACATGTCCATTAACATTAAGGTAGTCAGCACCTCTAACATCCTTTTCTAGGAAGTCCTCGAATGTTATGTTAGTTGGAACCTCTGTCTTCATATCCCAAGAAGCCCTAGATTATACACAGTAATAATCAGAGTCCCACGATGCAATCTAAAAAAGATGTTCAATACTCCAAAACCATGACAGTCTCTCTCTGTGGAAATCACATCAGGAGAATATAATATCTAGATTGATCAATGTTAATGATCTCGTTCAAAAGAGCTCAAATTTATCAGAATTTTCCAAAAGGTCAGATCACTCCTCCAACGGTTATATTTTTCCTTGAATTTAAGAGATACATGTACTCATGTTACTCAAACAATGGTTAGTTAGAAATAGAATGCATGACATTGTTTCATAACTATAACAAGGGTATGTAAAATATGGTTTCTCAAAAAATTCATTTTTTCAGAGTCTAAAGGAAGAATACTGATTGGGGTCTAAGAGAAAAAATATTCAGAGTATGTATTACCTGAATATTTGGATTCTATTTTTTAAGGAATTCAGAATCAGAAAACTATAGACTACGGAGTCTGAATACCAATTAATTCAGAACCTAAATTCTGTGGAATTCAAAACCTGAATTCTGAGGAATTAGGAACCTAATTTCGATGGAATTTGGAACTGGAATTATGTGGAATTCGGAACCTGAATTCTGAGGAATTTAGAAACAAAATTCTGTGAAATTTGGCACCTAAATTATTAAGAATCTGGAACATGAATTCTGAGGAATTTGGAACCTAAATTCGGAGGTATTCAAAACCTAAATTATGAAGAATTACAAACCTGAATTCTAAGGAATTCAAAAACTGAATTTCAGGGAATTTGGAATCTGAATTATAGAGATTTTGAAATTTGATTTCAGAATAATTTGTAATCTGAATTTTAGAGTATTCTGAATCTGAATTTTGGTCAATTTAGAATCTAAATTCAAAAGAATTTGGAATATAAATTTTATAGAATTCGGAATCTGAATTCAGAACTAGAAAACAAAATATATTATATTATATATTTATAGGATTTATAGGTATTATAAATAAAACCGAATTTTACACATAGAAATAAAAATAGTTATTTTTAATGAAATTAAATCATGAACAATGAAAACAAGGGTAGTTAGAAAAATTCCTTGGGGTGGAAAATTTTCCGAAATTAGAGAAATCGTATGGGAAATGAAATTTATTTTGAGATAGTGTGTTTGAGATTTTCAAAACATAAAGGAATGTAAAATTCATAAGGAAACCTTATTGACTCAAAAATATTCCCTTTTTTAGAAAGAACAAATATCCATATGAAAAATAATCATAGGACATAGAAAATTTACATACTAAAAAATAATGACTTATCTCTCTGTAATTATGTATTATAGTGACTATGAATAACTCCCCCTTAGGTTTTGGAATCACTAAGGATTATATTAATGGTTTCCTGAGTGAGATTTTTTAGTTTCTTGCATTCGGAAAAAATCATTAATAATAACATTCCTCTAGATGAACTCCCCCATACATAGGGAAATATCTTCTTTACATTGTATTTTTTATCATTCCTTTCTCCCCCATTGTGATTTTCAAAAAGAAATAATATAGAATGGAAAAATTTGGTACCTAAAACTTATGTACTAAACAATGAAATATATGAAGAACAACATAAATTTCATTAAGATTGAATGTATTTGTACAATGAAGAAAATAAAAGAAAATATCAGAATTAAATAAAATTATCCTTCTTTCTCAGAACTATTTGCGTACTTTGTCCTATATACGAACAGTTTCAGAACTATTTGCGTACTTTGTCTAGAAAAATTTGTATACCAATGGTTTGCAGAACCGTTTTTATACATCTGATATCCACAAAACTAGACAGCCCGTATTTAAATAGCATGCATCCTGTATGTGGACAGCCGACATCTAAACAACCTGCATGTAAACCCCAGATTCCAAATAAGTAAACCCCAACATATAAAACTATAAACATGCACCTCTCAAATATAATTCCCAAACTATGAACCCCAACCTATAAAACTGAAAACCTGCACCTCTTCAAGATACAAAATTGTTGTTATACTGATATTTATGTTAAATATAAAGTGTTAATAATTTAAAGATAAATATTTACAAAAGGTTTGATAAATTTTGAGAAGCTTGTAGTTGGAGAGATTTAAAGTCCAAATAAAATTTTAGAGATATATTAATGAAACTGGTTGGTTAATAGAGATTGGATATCCAAAGAAATTTTTTGAGATATATAAAAAAAAATTGGTTGGTTAATAGTAACGAGGTGATCATCAAATTCAATGGCCAATTTCTTTCCATTATTCAGTCCATTCTAGTAAAAAATTGTACATTTCTCATACTCTTACTCTAATAAAGTCTGATAATTCTTAGAAGGGTCTATTGCTACTACTTGAATCACTGATGATTTCTCCTTTTTAAAATTCCCATATTTCTTGGGATTTCTATTACCAACTCTTTTCCACTCCATGAATCATCCTTATATGAAGGCCCTCCAGCTAAATCTAAGAATCTGTTTTGAAGGGGAACTCCCTTGGAAATGGCTTTGCCGATATCACCTTCCTTCTAGGCCTTCGCTTCTTCCATGATCTGTGAACATGCATGGTATGCCTCTTTTTTCCACGATCCATGCCAAAAATATGATATCTTTAGTTCAGAGATAAAGGAACATATTGCTAACCTACTAGTCGACCTCAAGCCACACAAAACATGCAGGAAGTTTTGAAACGACCAATGTGAAGCTGTCGTAGGATCTTGATTCCATTGAAAGTCATAGGACCACTGAAATAAATGGATTGAATCTTTTTGGGGAGTTCAAAACCACTGAGAGAAATTGATGCTATAGAAAGGGGGACAAACAGATTTCTCCCCAACAATTTCATCCATCCTCAAATTTTCCCAAAATTGGGACGATTTTTCTTAATAGACTAACTAGAAGTCACACACATTACTTTTTAAGGTTGTATATATACCGAGAAACAATGGTCCTCAAAATATGAAGAAAATAATATGATCTAAAGAATAGAACACCTTATCGAATTTAAAATTTCCTTAAGATTTATTTCATAAGATTTATTAATGAAAAATGTAATGTTAACTTCACATTGTGAAGAGAGTTTCAATAGAAAAATATGGAAGAAACATGGTGTAGTAAACATGGGATTAAATTATTAAATGTTAAATCGGAAATACATTGCAAGAAAGAAGATGAAAATATGTAGTTTAAGGCTCTGGATGCAGATAAGAAAATGAATGTAATAAATGTGTGATTACTTTAGAAGTAAAATTAGTCTTAGATAAAAGCATCAAAAGATGATATAGGTCAGGTATGCAATGTATGATTTTGGGTGTCTGACATCAAGATGGATTTTTTGGACCTTCTAAAGTAGTACATGAATGGTGAAACCTGATATGGGTTTTGGAATATAGGGTGGATTTGGTGTTGAAAAAGAGAACATTAGTGCTTGTGGTTTACCCTTGTGGTGGGCTTCTAGAGGGATGTACATTTTTGGGTTCCTAGATCGTGTAATTTATATTAAAATGGCTGGTCCTTATACTTATAAGTTTGATCATGAGAATAATAGGTGCTCAAGGAAATGTTTTTTGATGTGGTTTTATGTGAAAACATTCTCTTTGGGTGAAGACTGTGCATGGGTGATTTTCTTTTGGTAGAAAGCACATGGATGTGCCTAGATTTCATTAAATGATAATTACATGGGGTGTTTGTGTTTTTCTAGTGCTTGTGGTTACTAGGGTTAGGACCAGTTAGAGGGCGTAGGCTGAGTTTCTTGAGTACGGAAGAAAACGATGAGTAGGAAGATGAATGATTTCTATGTGATGATATTATCATTGGTAGGGATTCCCAATACTTTTAAATGACTTTGACATGTCCATGTAGTGATTGGAGACATCTGAAATAGATGACTATTGGTGGTATTCATCGATAAAATCATAGCATACAAATATATAGTGACGATCATTCCAAAAAAATAATATCTTCATTAGAATAATTAGGGGCAATGGCTATATGTCTAGATACCCTACTGTCTTTTGAAAAAATATGAAACATCTTAGGTGTTATGATCACTGAGTGTTTTTTTGAAGCCACATGGTTGAAACTACACCGTTTACTATTTATAGTATATGTCCACATAGTTGATCAAATATTGAATAATGCCTTGGGTTTCATTCAAGGATATAGGCAATGAGTGACAGTTAATGTTTCATTTGGTTCCTTAGGTGTGGGAAATATAGACACATCTAATTCTGTGTTTAGTAGTGTTTGGAGAGTTCAACAAAGTGGTTGAGGTTTTTTGGGTGAGTTGACGATGTTTAAACTTCTATGGTGGGGAGTGATGTATTTGTTGCTATGATATGATCCTTGTTCTACACGGCTCATAGGTTTGTGGAACTGGCTTCGGATTTGTTCGAGTATCGTCATGATTGGATTGGTTGGGTTGAAATTGTGATTCTAGTGTGGGATTATTGATGTGTGCAATTAGTTTTCATTGGGTGTTCAAATAGAAAATTATTTAGGGTATATGATTGAGCCGATTGTGGGCATGTGATTGTGGTGTTTTTGAAAATAAAGATGAGTTGTGGGTATTTGAGGTGAGTTTTTGTGTGCCGTAGGAAACAAATGAGGTTTTGAGTTAGTAGATTATTTGACTATTACACTACACTAGGGTCGGGTACAGATTCCAATTTGTGGGTTTGGGAGGTTGTGTAATGCCACTGGTAGTGAAGGCATTGAAATGAATTGAGGTGGAAACATGTTGACGAATAGAGATTGGTGCTCAGGGAATGAGTCAAATGAGGATAGACTGACTGAGGTTAGAACATAGTGTGGGTTCTTAAGGTTTCACAATACATCTATTATGTGGTTTTGGAAATGATTGTTCCATTTAGAGTTTGATATGTGTTTAACCATTTGGGGAAGTGATCTCTAAAACAGAAGCATGTATTTATAAAGAGGTGCTAAAAGTGATAAGCTGTGAATTCAGCAATGTGTTGGGTTGTCAAAATATAGAATTTGTTTACAGAAAACTGAAAATCGATAATATGTTTACAAAATCAAGAATTTGTGAACTATTTTTGTGACCTGTGAAATGCTCTAAATGTTTTTAGATCATGGTTGTAGGAATTCTGAATTCGGATTAAAAAATCAAGAACTTGTGAATTGTTTTTATAACTTGTAATATACTCTAAAACTTTTTTGATCATGGTTGCAGAAAATCTAAAATATTTTTACAAAATCAAAAAACGTGTTTACAGTTTTTGTAACCTGTGAACTGCTCCAAAATTATTATAAGCATGGTTGCATGAATATGACATTTACAGGATCAATGAATTATTTTGAGATTGAAGAAGTATTGATTCCCTACTCATCTCTCATGATATTTGAACTTGGTATCAAGAGATTCAATTTTTGTGGAAGTATGAATATAAATCACAATATTATAGACATCCTACACTAAGTTCACTCATGTAGACATATAATTATTGAATGATGATTCATGTCTCTGTGGTTTGAGTTTGAAATAGATTTATTTTCCTTGGTTGGAAACGAAATCTACAGGGGTAGATTGCTGAGATCAAGAGTTTTTATGATGATGTTGAGTACTTTAGGAGATAGTTGAGAC